>JANCRC010000010.1:7787500-10297500 GCA_024362995.1 Heteromeles arbutifolia | reverse complement strand
ATGCGCATGCATACAAAGCTTTTCATTTCTTTGGATATCTATTGCCCTTTCAAGGGCATTACACTATCTTATTTCAAGATAGTCATAATTTAGAGAATGTGGATCATAACCTTCTCTTGAGCATTATAGAACTTGGATTTTAATCTCCACTTCCGGGAGTTGAGTCATTGGAACCAATACATTTATCATGCTTCATGCATAAGACATCAACATTCCCATGTTAGCGGATTGTCTTTTTTGGGACGTGTATCCATATGGTAACTGTCATGCTTCAAGCATGCAACAGTTATGCTTCGGTAGTTCAATAGTGCCATATTCTTCTTCTTTCGAATGACTAAATCTTTTGAGTCTGAGAGTCTGCCACACTTTAGGCGTGCAACAGATAAATCATTTAATGCCTCATTATTTTGTCCAACAAGGATGTCAATTCTTGTAGGCATATTTACAGCAAGTGTATGTGCTTTCATCACTTTCGTTGCATCATTAAATTATTCTCACTTCATTTTCACATTGATTGCTTCGTGAATCAAAATAAGACAACTTCTCTTCGTTCTTCTGGAACGGTATTTTCTCGTTCTAACGACGGGAAAATTGTCTTATCAAAATGACAGTCCGCAAACCATGCGGTAAACATATCCCCAGTCAAGGGTTCTAAATATTGAATCAAATCCAACATAAATTCCCAGTTTGCGTTGATGCCCCATTTTAGTATATTGTGACAGTGCAATAGGCACATAGATAACACAACCAAAAACTCGTAAATGAGTAATGTTTAGCTGGTGCCCAAACACAAGTTGTACTGAGAAGTATTGCTGGTTGGCAACATGTCTCAACTGTACTAATAATGCATCATGTAAAATGGCATGTCCATATGTAGAAAATGGAAATTTCATTTTATGAGCAGAGCGCGAGTAATGAATTTTATCCGCTTAATAAATGCTTATGCTAAACCATTTTGGGTATGGACATGAGGAACATGGTGTTCAACATCAATGCCCAGTGACATGCAAAAATCATCAAAACTTTGAGATGTAAACTCTCCAGCAAATATGTATGGACTATATCATCATGTACATGAATCAAGGAACTTTATGTACAATCTTGAGAATCAAGGGACTTCGTGCCCAATCTTTTTGCATGATGGAACTTCAGGTCCAATCATTTTATATGATGAGGATCAAGAAACTGCAAGTTCTGATTTGATTAAGAAACTTCAAGTCATGTATATACTCATCGTAACAAAAGAGAAGTACAATAAGTAAATTAAAGCAATAGGCGGTAATTCCAGCCATGATAAATAAATTGCCTTTAAGTAAATAAAGCTTGTGACAAGGGCTTTAATTCAGCACCATTCACATAAATCAAAACTTAAAGCAGTAGGCGGTAATACCGTCCATGGTAAATAAATTACTTTAAAGTAAATAGAACTTGTGAAAGTGTTTCAAGATAACACCATTCACATAAAACAAAAAGTATCAGATCCCTTTTTCTTTTTTTTTTATCTTTCTTCTTTTCAGTATGGTGCGGATGCATCATCAGAAACCTTTGTCCTTTTCTTCTTTTGTGTCAGCATCATGCACCAAAATTCCACCTTTCCAATCCTTTTTCACACGGTGCCTGAAGCACCATTCCATAATCCTTTTTTTTTTCTTTGTCTGTCTTTGCCAGTCTCGAACCCAGGGCCAGCTGGGTGGAGGTCGCACAAATCCAATTCAATCCAAAGGGCTACCAGAGACTGGTGTTGTTCTTGCATGGCCCAGAGAACATGGCATTGCGAAGCAAGAACCTCATTACAGGAACATAGATGACAGTAGGGTTGACGGAAGCACAAGAGAGGGAGGCCTTTGTGGAGTCAGTCCTACCAAACAACTGAGGATTCATGGGAGTCCTAGAGATCCGTTGAAAACGATGCGATCTGGGTTTCTAAGTTTGATGAGATTCTTCTGGATCTATGGAAACTAGTTGTCATGTATGAGTTTTCTCATCTCGTGATGACTACAGGTCGTTGTAAATTTCAATTCTCACCGAAATTCGGTGGGGCGCTTCTGGCGTGGTGGGAAACACGGAAAATAGATGAAGAAATAGACATACCTAAGAACGATGTCATCTTGAACCATTGTTTCGGGTTTGGATTTTGTGTAGCGTTTTCCACTTAGGCGAGAGTTTCTCATGCTGATAACGTGTTGTAAAATCGGCGGTGTGTGCAGTCGAATAAATAAAATAAGACACAAAATTACGAGGTTCCTCTACAGTCAATGTGACTGGAGTACGTCCTCGGAGCAACAGTGGAGCTTTCATTATAATTTGGAATAATAAGAGTACAAAGATAACTCTCTCTATTCTCTCCTTTATTTTTCCTCTCTCTGCCGTGACCCTTGTGGCTTCTATATATTTGATCTCATCCTCAACATTCCCTTTTATAGGCACAGATTTAAGAAAATGATAGTGCTTGCTGCTTTGCTGCCAGCCAAGCTACAACTCATCTAAGTGATTCATATAGTCATCCATTACATCATTTAGTGGTTAGCCACCAATATTTACAATATATATATATATATATATGCAGAGGGAGGTTGACGCTTCGGGAGTGGCAAGACTTGGCGTATGGGGATGATCGGAGAAACAAATTGAGGAGGATGCAGAGGGAGAGTATAGAGGGTTCTGGGGGAACCGTGGAGGTTCCAGAACTTACCTTGTTTTTTTTTTTTTTTTTTTTCTGTTGAGTTTTTACTCTTTAAAAAATAAAGAGGATTCAAGTTCTATTAAAAATAAACATTTGGAGTTAAAACTTTAAGTAAATTAAAACATATATACTAGTGTGAAATTGTTTTAAAAGTTTAAAATTTGTCTATTATTTAAATTAAGGGTATTTTAGTAATCATACAAATTTTCATTTCGATTTAGGTGAATGAGTAAACAACTTATATCATTCCAACTCTAATTCCAAAACATTATAGTAAACAATTTTGACAGGAATTCGATTCTGGCTTCTTCTCATTCCAATTCTTCCTCAATTCCGTTCATCTCGTTCTGATTATGGATTAGTAAACGAGCGACTTCTTCCTGGTCATCTAGCAAAGAAGAAGCCCAATGAATATTGCTCTTTCCACTAGTGCACCAGCCACACCAGTCGAAACAGTAATTAAGTTCTGAGATAAGGGAGGAAACTAATATTAATGTTTTATTTCTTCTGATGTTGTGAAAATTTTGTAAAGCAATGGAGGGAAGTAGCAGCAGCTCAAACAACCACCCCAATATCTTTGTTTAGCACCTATGGTACCTTCTTTTCTGTAGCTCTCTAATTTTTACTTATGTTCAACTAAAATAATTTTTTCAGTTAAAAGCAGTGTTTGAAAAATTAAAAAGGGCGCGTAGGCTAATTGTTGTTGTTGTATAGGAAATTTTCTCGATGATAATCAACATAATAATTGCCTACTTAGCCCTGGTTTGGTACTGAGGTGATTCTGAAAAAAGCTGGTATCAAAAAAAGCTGGGAGCTTTTTTGTGTTTGGTAAACATTCAACTTCAGCTTTTTTTCACAGTTTTGAGTGAAAAAAAGCCAAAAACAAGAAGCTGCAAAACCTAGCTTTGAAAAACTGGTTTTTTTTCACATCTGTTTTACATAGAAGTTTACCAAACACTATAATACTGCTTTTTTTTCAAAAGCACTTTTACAAAAAAGTTTACCAAATACTCTGCTGCTTTATTTCACAGCTGCTTATTCTCACAGCACAGCAGAAGCTGTTTTTTTTCAAAGCACAGCAATACCAAACTAATGGTTCTACTGTAAGATAAGCCCTACGTCGAATTTTAGAGCTTGAAGAATGCAAGAAAATCGTTGATTCAGAATAGAAGAAAACAACTTATAATTCCATATCAGATTGTGCATGTTAGAAGAAGCACAAGACTCTTAGAAACGTTGAATCATGTAAAATTAGCAAATGTAATTTAAATATGTAGAAAGAAATAAAAGAACATTGACTGATACATTATACTACACTTGAAAACAGTTAACCCACTGGTTACATCTTTTCTCTTCTGATCATCGAAGCTAATTCCGTACTTGGGTTGCTTATTAGAAGAGAATAAACCAAAATGCCTTTGAGTTTCTGCAGAACCCTTTCGGGTTTCGTTAAACATGGCAAACAAATAAGTTTCCACAGGTTGTCCAGACCTCTTCGGAGTCCCTCGCGTCACAGTTCTTGCATTTTCAACCGCTGCTGAATCCCTTCCATCAGACGGCCAACCAGCCTCCGATACAACCACCATCACATTCAGACTCGAAGGACAAGGTCTTTGGATAACTATCCATCCTCAAGGGAAACAAGTTCTTTTTAGATACATAGTTAAGTGCAATTGCGGGATTGTGAGCGTTTTAGGTATTTTGGAGGTCAAGATGACATATTTTGAGAAAAGTTACAAGATTTGTTGGGAAGATCTTAAGCTTTGAAAAGAGACCTTTTGGGACCAAATCGAAGTTGATTTGGTTTGTCAAAAATGTTAATCTGAGAAGTCCGAATTTGACTTTAATATTTTATTATGTTTCCTAATTTTATTCTAAGACATTTTTCAGGTAGAATTTTATCTTGTAGTAGTATAAATAAGGCTAGGGAAATTTTATTTGAACCCAACTATCTTATCTTTACACCCAATTAGAAATATTTGTCTACCAAACTTCCAAATTCACCCTTAAATAAATTTAAAAAGAAAATTATTTTATAAACCCAAACACAAATTGCAAAAATTTCTCTCTCTACACCCATTTTATATAATCCGGTGAACCTATCCCTGACGCTGGCAACCCTTCTCCAAAATCGTCGACACCCACCATCCTCTTACACTCTTTTTTCCTATTGTTACTAGCATATGCCCCACCCTTTGTGTGTGAAACTATTTTTTATTTTTGTTTTTAAAATGGGAATGAGAGAGGGAGAAAAAGAGGAAAGTGGAATTGGAGGGAGAGGTTTTCATTTTCATTTTTTATTTTTTAAATTAGAGGATGTTAGGATTATCTTTGGGTGAGGCTTTAAAAAAGAACTGTAAAATTTAGTCTATGCTTATTTACTTTCTTGCCCATGATTTTATTATGTGGTAGAAGACTAAATTGTCTTTTTTTCTCTTTTGGTTGACAATGAATGTTTTATTAATAAGTAGTTTGGATTTTGTGGTAGAAGACTAAATTGTCTTTTTCCTCTTTTGATTGACAACTAAGATTTTATTAATATGTAGTTTGGATTATATGATGAAAAAAGTATTGGCGTGAGTAATCTTTAGGGAAATAGGAATGTAAATATTGTGTAATTATTAGAGTCCTTTATTAGGAAGGATATTTCTTTGTGTCCTTTTTTGTTTCCTTGGAGAACTAGGACTGTATGTACTATATATCAAATTATGCAATTCATGAAAATTAAGCCGTAAAATTCTATTTGCCATCAAGAACTTGGTTTGGATCCGAATTCTATACATGTATTGTGTCTTTGCTGCTGTACTCATTGCAGCAAGTGTGCCGTGTATTATGTATTGTATTGTGCCTCGTGGGAATATTGCTCTGCTGCTGCTGCAATCTGCTTTTTGTCTGGTAGGTGTCCACTTGCTGTCCGTGTGCCCGTCTGCAGCCTTGCCGTGAGTGGCTGCTGCAGTTCTTCTGTGGGTAATTGCTGCATAATTGCAGCCTATTTTTTCTTTTGCCGTGGATAACTATTGTAAAGGATTGCAGCGTGTAGTTGTTTGCTGCAACACCTTTTCCCTTTTGCGCGACTTGGTTGCTCGGAGGACAGAAGGAAAGGGAGAACCAAAAAAGAAAATAAAAAAGGGAAAAGTTAGAAAAGGAAAAATTGGTTAGGTTTTGAGGCACACACGGGCAAGGAGAAAAGATTGGTTTTTTCTTTGAAGTCTTTGAGGCCTTTTTTTCCCGTTAATGGTTATCTTGTTTTAGGTGCAATTGATGTGCTTAAGCAATTGCAGTGCTATGTAAGCATATTTTGTTGCAAGTAGGTCTTGAGTGTAGTCGTATTTTACTACAATGACCAATACAGGTTGGATTTTAGATTCCGGTGCATCGGATCATATGATATATGATAGAACTTTGTTTCAGTCCATGAAAGATCCTCATAGAAAGTGTGTGGCAACTGCCAATGGTACTACTACTGTTGTTGTTGGAGCGGGAACAGTGTCTCTTACACCCTATCTTCCCTTACATAATTGTTTATTGGTTCCGTCATTGTCCCATCACTTATTGTTTGTACCTCGAGTCACTGAACAATTGGATTGTGTTGTACTAATGTATCCTTCATTTTGCTTGCTTCAGGATATTCAGACAAATGAGATCATTGGGTGTGGCACTAAGAGAGAGGGGCTATATTATATGGATGACGTGGTTCCGGGAAGAGCTAATTTGGTTCGTGCGTCACGTAATAGTAATCTACAAAAGGTATTGTTATTGCATCGTCGTTTGGGTCATGCATCGTTTGGTTATCTGAAACATATATTACCTAATTTGTTTGGTAGTATTGAAGACTCATAATTGAAATGTGAAGTATGTATTTTAGCCAAAAGTCATCGTGCTTCATTCCCTCCAAGTATAAATAGAAGATCTTCTCCATTTGCGCTAGTACACTATGATGTGTAGGGGCCTTCCCCTGTTAGTACTACTTCGGGAATTAGGTGGTTTGTTACTTTCATGGATGATTGTACTCGTATGACGTGGTTGTATGTGTTGAAAAGTAAAAGTGAGGTTTGTGATGTGTTTCGTCTATTTCAACAGATGATTAAAACTCAATCTTCCTCTAACCTTAAAGTTTTGCGTTCTGACAATGGTGGAGAGTACATAAATTCTGAGTTATCTCGGTTTCTACAAGATCGTTGAATTATTCATCAATCTACTTGTCTGCATACTCTGCAACAAAATGGTTGATGAGAAAAAAAATCATCATATCTTGGAAACTGCTCGTGCCTTACTTATTGGTGCATTCGTGCCTAAATGTTTTTGGCTTGAAGCCGTTACCCATGATGTGTATGTGATTAACCGTATGCCATCTCGGGTTAGGGGACTTCCATACACTTCTTCAAGTATTGACAGAACATGTTCCTGTAGTATCCACTAATACCTTAACTCCTCGTGTGTTTGGATGCGTAGCGTATGTTCATATTCACAAGATTCATCGTAGTAAATTGGATCCATGTGCTCTTCGGTGTGTCTTTGTTGGATTTGCATCCGAACAAAAAGGTTATTGCTACCACCCTGAAACCCGACACATGTATGTGACAATGGATGTTACCTTTTTCGAATCGGAATATTTTTATACTCCGGTATCATTACCTTCATATCACAAGGGGGAAAATGCTAGTATTTGTGATCTTGATGGTGATTTTGGGTGATTGGATGTCCAGGATGACGTGATAATCGCTTAAGGGGGAGTAAACCGTGACAAACCCGTGCAAACTTATGCAGCAAAGCCTCGGTTCATTCATGCCGAGACTATTGCAGGTGTTCAGCAGCTGTATGCTGATGAAGAATGTGTTGGCATTCAGCCAGCTTTTGCCGAAGAGGAAACAGCTCCACAGCAGGTTGCTGCCGAGCCTAGTATTGGTACTACCGAGACTCTTGCCGAGCCTGATTTCCCCTCTCTCTCTAGCTCAATAGTGTCGTCGTCCAATACGTCTTCTCTGAATATCCATGAGGTAAGTACTATTGATGCTCATGTAACTAATGATATTATAAGTACATATAAGTTGCTACCAAGGCAAAATCTAGGTGTACCTCCAGACAGGTTTTCTCCATAAGGCAAAATCTATGTGTCATGTAAAAATCTTTCACCCGAACGTCAAGCTTGGGTGAATAATGTGGAGGCAATTCAAATACCAACTCGAGTGGATGATGCTTTGAAGAATCAAAAATAGGCTGAAGCAATGGATGAAGAGATGATGGCACTACAGAAAAATAATGCATGGGAAGTAGTGGAACTGCCGAAGGGAAAAAAACCAGTTGGATGCCGATGGGTTTATACAGTTAAATACAAGGCTGACGGATCTCTAAACAGGTACAAAGCAAGGTTGTTAGCAAAATGATATACTCAAATGTACGGTATTGATTATCAAGAAACTTTTTCTCTGGTGGCCAAGATAAATACGATACAAGTTCTTATCTCATTAGCTGCAAATCTAGATTGGCCGTTAAAATAGTTTGATGTAAAAAATGCTTTTCTTCATGGACATCTGGAGGAAGAAATGTATATGGATTTTCCTCCGGGGTATAATGCTGGGGGGAAAACTGGAGTGTGCCGATTGCGAAAGTCGCTTTATGGACTTAAGCAGTCACCTCGTGCAAGGTTTGGAAGATTCACTCAGGCCATGAGAAAGAATGGGTATTATCAAAGTCATTCTGATCATACGCTATTTGTGAAACGGAGAAACGGTAAAGTAACAGCCTTAATTATTTATGTGGATGATATGAAAATAACAGGTGATGATTCATATGAGATTGTCAAACTGGAAAAAAACCTTGCTGCCGAGTTTGAGATGAAGAGTTTAGGTGATTTAAAATATTTTCTTGGAGTCGAGGTTGCTCGTTCGTCCAAAGGTATTTTCTTGTCTTAACGAAAATATTCTCTAGATTTGTTAAAGGAAACAGGTATGCTTGGGTGTAAGCATCCGGATCAAGAACCAATGGATAAAGGCAGATATCAGAGATTGGTAGGGAGACTAATTTATTTAGCTCACACTCGTCCAGATATAGCCTATACAGTGAGTGTGGTGAGTCAATTTATGCACTCACCGAGTGTGGATCATATGGTTACGGTTATGCAGATTTTAGCATATTTAAAGTCTGCTCCAGGGAAGGGAATTTTGTATAAGAATCACGGTTCTAAGAATTGAGGGGTTTACTAATGCTGATTGGGTAGGTGATGTGACTGATAAGTGTTCTACATCTGGATACTTTACGTTCGTTGGAGAAAATTTAGTTACTTGGAGGAGTAAGAAACAAAAGGTGGTGTCGAGGTCTTCTGCGGAGGCCGAGTTTAGAGGCATAGCGCATGGAGTGTGTGAAGTCCTTTGGTTGAGTAAGTCGCTTTGGGGTCTTGGTTTCAAACAAAAAGAGGCAATGAATTTGTACTGTGACAATAAGTAGACAAGAGAGATCGCAGAGAACCCGGTACATCATGACAGAACGAAGCATGTGGAGGTCGATCGACACTTCATTAAGGAAAAGCTGGAGAAGAAGATTATGTCACCGTTTGTGAACTCGGAAGAACAACTTGCAGATATTCTCACTCATGTCGTGTGTAATAGGGTTTTTGGTAACTCACTTATCAAGTTGGGCATGTGTGACATCTATGCTCCAACTTGAGGGGGAGTATTGGCGTGAGTAATCTTTAGGGAAATAGGACTGTAAATATTGTGTAATTATTAGTCTTTTATTAGGAAGGATATTTCTTTGTGTCCTTTTTTGTTTCCTTGGAGAACAAGGACTGTATGTACTATATATCAAATTATGCAATACATGAAAAGTAAGCCGTAAAATTCTATTGAAAGTACCATATTTTTTTTTTCATTTGATTGGGTTATTTTTGTAAGCACATGTTGGGTGGTGTTGTTTTATTGTTTTTGAGCTGAAATTAAACAAGTACATTTTATTTTTCTTGTTAGATCTCTGTTTTTTCTCTAACAGTTAAAAATTTCTATCTTTTTCAATTTGGTTTGGTTTTTTAGCCAAAATGGTCCTTAAGATTTGCATAACACATCACCTTGGTCCCTGAGATTGAAAATCAATAGAAATGGTCCTTGAGATTGTCCACCATCCATTATTTTGGTCTTTCCGTTGAAAACTACGTTAAGTGTTCTGGAGCTCTTGGCCGGAAGTTTGGGCAATTTTCAAAGCATCATAACTCAATCATTTCTTAACCAAATTCGACCCATAATATATCAAAATGAAGATAGGAAAGTGTAGAACAAGATTATACCTATTTGGAATCTCAATGGTTGTCAGAGATGGCCGGAAAATAGCCTAAAAGGTGACTGGTCCAAGGGAAAACTAGAAAACATGCCGGAAACTGGGTAAACTTTAAACATTCATAACTTCTTCAATGCTCAACTAAATCGAGTGATTCAAAAACAAAAATCATACTTCTCAATGAGATGAAGATAATGGTACCTTTCTCGATGGCTAATTCTCTGTGGTTTGGCCGAAAAAAGTCTCGAAAGTGGCTAACTCGAGACCAAGACAGCCACTTTCGAGCCATTTTTGGGCCAAACCACGGCTATTTAGCCATTGAGAAAGGTACCATTCTCTTCGTCTCATCGAGAAGTATGATTTTTTTTTTTGAATCACTCGATTCGTTGAGTATTGAAGAAGTTATGAAAGTTTAAAGTTTACCCAGTTTCCGGCGAGTTTTCCAATTTTCCTACGAACCAGTCTATTTTCAGGCTATTTTCCGACCATCTCTGGCAACCATTGGGCTTTCAAATAGGTATAATCTTGTTCTACACTTTCCTATCTTCATTTTGATATATTATGGGTCGAATTTGGTTAAGAAACAATTGAGTTACGAAACTTTGAAAATTGCCCAAACTTTCGGCCAAGAGCTCCGGCACACTTAACGGAGTTTTTAACAAAAGGACCAAAATAATTGATGGTGGACAATCTCAGGGACCATTTCTATTGATTTTCAACCTCAGGGACCAAGGTGATGTGTTATGCAAATCTCATGGACCATTTTGGCTAAAAAGCCATTTGGTTTTAATGTTCACAAATACAAAATACATTCTTCTCTCTCTAATCTTATCTTCTTCCTCCTTCGAACTCTTAACCAAATTGAGAAATTCCAGAAATTAACAAAATGGCAATCAAATCCCAACAATAATATCATCAAAAACAACTTCATCAACATTCGGATTCATGATAACCATGTGTATTCTTTTTATTGTAACGCATATATATGGGGTGAGATAACTGGGCACAAGGCACCCTTATTCAACTCAAACTTACATACTCAGAGACATGATTATGTGACTCCTATCCAAATGTGAGTTGGTATTTGGGTTGTTTGTCAGGGGAGAAAACTCCAAAGTGTTTCTCAACTGGTTTACCGTCCTTGAGATTTTCATCAAACATTGCGAAAAGATAAGTCTCTATAGCTTTACCAGGCCTCTTTGGAGTCCCAATAGTACTCGTCACATGGTTGATCAAATTCTGGTAGAATGTGGCTGCGTTCTGAGGGGTTGCTTGATCACCACCTTCAGAAGGCCAACCGCTCTCTGATACGACTATTTCCATATTTGGTGCACCAGCTTTTTCAAGAGCTGCGTACTGAGCGTCCAGAAGAGCGTCAAAGAGGCTAGGGTATCGAGTCCCATCGGGCACTACAACCCCTTGCGAAGTGAACAAGGCATAGGCAAGGTCTATGCTAGGGTTATCAGTGTAGCTGAAGTAAGGGTACACATTCACAAGGAGTGGGGCCCCACTGCTGACGAGGAAATCGATGACTGGTTGTATGAATTGATTTGTAGCGTCATATACTCCATCGGAGGGAGGGAAGGGATTGGCCACAAGAGTTGTGTCAATTGCTGTAGAGACTTTGATTTGGCCTTGCAGATTGGCTGCTACAATTGCACTGTGGATGTTTTGGATAGCAGGCAGGAGAGACCCGACCTCTGCAGAATAGTGATGTATTTCGTTTCCAACAACAATGTATTTGAATCGAACATCAGCTGAATAGGGTTGTACGTTCTTCTGGACCCAGGCAGTTGCAGCAACAGCATCATTGAGGGCTGGAAGCTCGCTGTTGAGGATGGTGACTGTGAGTTCTATGTTGGAACCTCTAAGGGCTTGAAAGGTTGCTTCATTTGGTTCATAGATCCTCATCCGTCCGATGCCATTGCTTTTGTACAAGTCGACCACTTCTCCTTCAGCTGGTAAATTGTTGCCGTTTCGTCCATAACAAACACCAACAGATTGTGCACCTGAAATAAGTAGATGATTTGATCCAAAATGTGGTGAGTTTTGGGTTGCGGGAGAGAAAAAAAGTAGAATTTCCCATAAGAAATGTTTGAAAGGATGAAACTTCTAGTTAAATACTCCATAGCTACAATTTCATCTAATTAAGATATTGGGTAAATTACACAAAACTACCTCAACTATTAGTCTCACGACATTTTCATACATCATCTTTTTAAAATGACAATGTCATACTTCATTTTACGAATTTGTGCCAATGTCATACATCCGTCAATTTTTCTTTTAATTTTTCTGTTAAGTGCTGACGTGGCTGCATGAGGGGCTCACTCACTAATCCAACTGGATTAAAAAATTATTAAATATATTTTTAATAATTAAAAATTAAAAATTTAATTTTGTTTATATTAAATCTCTCTCTCTCATCTCTCTCTTTTCTCTGCATTCCCAAAACCCCTTCATACCTGACCCTTCCCGACCCCTTCCCACCCGTCCCTCCCCAACCTTCCTCCACCACCATATCTCTTTCCTATCTCTCTCTCTCTCTCGCCTCTCTCTCTTCTCTCTCTGGGCAAGTATGGGAGATCCACCCCTAACCCACTCGATAGCCGCAACTCCTCTCCGGCGAGGAGCTCCAGGGAGCAGAAAGAACGAAGTAGTCATAGAAAAAGCAGCCGCCGCAAGGAGTGATGATATTTCTGGGTTAATTTCGAAATATAAGGTTTTATTTCAGATTCTTTTTCTGGGTTAATTTCTAGGGTTTGTCAAGATTGGGCTTGAATCTGTTTTGATTGTTTCTTGATCTGCAATTGGAAAAACTACTTTGTATAACAATTTTGAATTTTGAATAGATGAGTTTTGTATAATTCAATACTGAACCACCCCTAGTTGCAGCGTGAAAGGGAGAAAGGGAGAGAGAATACGGGAGGAAAGAGGATGGCGGATGAAAAAACCCAGGTGGGTTTGGGGGGTTCTGGGCACGGCAAGAGAAAGAAGTGGGGAGGAAGGAGACTACAGTGGACAGGAGAGGGAGAGGCGAGAGAGAGAAAGGGGAGAGAGAGGGTGGTGGAGGAAGGTTAGGGGGGACGGGTGGGAAGGGGTTGGGGGGACTGGTGGGAAGGGGTTTTGGGGATGCAGAGAAGAGAGAGCGGCGAGAGAGAAGGGGTGGAGAGAGAGAAAGAGATTTAATACAAAAAAAAATTAATTTTTTAATTTTTAATTATTAAAAATATATTTAATAATTTTTTAATCCAGTTAGATTAGTGAGTAAGCCCTCATGTAGCCACGTCAGCACTTAACAGAAAAATTGACAGATGTATGACATTGGCACAAATTCGTAAGATGGGGTATGACATTGTCATTTTAAAAAGATGAGGTATGAAAGTGTCGTAAGACCAATAGTTGAGGTAATTTTGTGTAATTTACCCTAAGATATTTGACAGTTGAAGCAACACTATAGAAAGAGCAACCAAACGAGACTCTTTTCTTTCGCTGCATGGATTTTCAGTTATTTGTAGAAATTAAATACCTAGTTTTTATTTTTCATGCTTGAGTTATGAGGAACGTATATAGTGAAAATGATGAATGAAGAAGAGTGGGTGAAGGTTGGTATAAGAGAGAGATGTAAAATAACGCTCCGTTTGGATAAGAGAAATAAACTTCAAATTTGGACAAAATCAAAATTTATAAATTGATGACATGAACCAATTTCCTTGTAGGAATTCGCAGATATAAAATTTTAAAATTTTATTTCTAACCAAGCTTAGAAAACAGTTTTGATAATTATAAGGGCACACAAAAGGAAAACAAGAATAATATTCGTCCCCTCCTGTATTTTATACTTTCATTCATATCTATGCACAAAAAATAATAATTAAATATCAATAACTATATAATTATCAAACGGACTTTTAACTAAAACATGTAAATATAGTACAGAAACAACGGTTGAAGAAAAATCCTCACGTCAGTCTAATCAATTAAGCTAGAAAACAGTTTTAATTAATTATATTCTAAAGGCCATAATTAAAAAAAACTTAAAAACGAATATATATGTATGTAAGTGTGTATGTGCTGTTTATGTCATGAAAATGCAAACTACAGACAGAGGCATGGAAGTAAGACCGACCTGTTATTTGCAGGGCTGGCATCAGGACTACAAGTAGTAGCAATATGGAAGCCATGAGAGCTTTTCCAGTTTTATATATGTTGGAAAAATGCATGAAGCTATTGAAGAAATATATAACTTAACTAACATATATTGATTATATATATAGGCGGCTGCCTTGGTAATGTAGAGTTTTTTTCCCCAAACCATTAAGAATTAGGCAACGACCCATTATCCCGTCAATATCACTGCGTGGAGTAAGGATGACAACGACTAACTGCAGTTCGTCGAAAATATGATAACACCATGAAAACCTGCCAGATGCGTAGTTAGGAAGAGGAGTTTTCAATTCAAGTGAAATTGATTAACCTAAATAAATAAACAAAATTGTGGTCAATTTTCACAATTCATCTATCTATGTGGTTTAACGTCCGTCACAGTTTGGTCCATGTATTTGAAACAAAAACCATAAATTTATCAATGTTACACTAATATTCGCCACCTAGGATAATTCTTGTCACATTGCGTGGATCATTGATTTTTTTGAAAATTTAACAAAATCAGTCATTTTACAATTATAATTGTTGAACCGATCAAAATCACATATATATAGTCAAATAATTTTTTCCTCATGAGAAATAAGTTATGGCTCATTTGGAAGTATTTGTAAAATGATTGAAAGTGTTTTTGGTGAAATTGATTTTGAGGTCCGAAAGCATTTTAAGTGCTTTTTGGAAAAAACAACAATTATGTGCTTCTTGCAGGAAGCACTTAAAGTATTTTTTTCATAATCTACTTGAATTTTTACTAGGGATTGGTTTTAAAAATATTTTCACCCAAAACGCTTTCAATCGATTTAAAAACACTTCAAAACGAGCCCTTAATAGTGATTTTCATTCTGGCAGATACGCACCCATGGTTCTTGTGTAAGTATTATTGTGTTTTGTTGTGGTGGTTATGTAGGGAATTTATTATTGTGTTTTGTTGTGCGTATTAAAGATTTGATCACTGTAGAAAGATGCACCAAGTCAGCACCCCTCTTGTAGCCATCGTCGGCATTTCCAATTTCCTTGAAAAATCATTGAGATCAATTATTACTCCAAAGCTGCTGGGGTTCCATATTTCAAAGTCTAGAATCCGCGTACAAAATGACAATTCAACTAGACAGTGATTTGAACAACGACAAGTGTTGGAAAATTCAAATTCACGGTGGCTAAATTTCAAGACTAGACTAGTATATGCAACTTTTCATACGTCTTGGGCTGAAACATCTTCATTTATACTCGTTTCATACGTGGATATGACCATAGCGTGTATATATAATTAGTAGTTTTCGAGTACTAACCAGTTAGTATGTTAATAGGATCTTAACCACTTTTGTTCAACAAAATTATTATGTTTTCCAAATTGAAAATCTCCATTTAATCTAATTTAATCACCACAATTTCAAAATTGTCTTTAAATTGATAACAAAATTAAAGACAATGACAAAATTGACAAAAGCAAAATCGTTTTGACCTAAATTAAAATTGAGGCAAAATAGAGTGACCAAAAATCCATATTTTTAACCTCTTCTCATTGTTGGAGACGAAATCACCAAGTCAGTCCTTTGGTACTCAGTGAAACCATATGGAACTCCAACTTGTTGAAGTGACATAATTTAGGCTTACATGTATACAAGGCCACCTCACATAACATAATTTAGGCCCCATTGGATGTCTAGGATTTAATTTAAAGGAGATTGGAAGATGCACACTTCGAGATCGAAGAACTGCTGGATCAGGGAGGATTGGGATCCCATGGAGGGGATCCCGGGGATCAATGCACAAGGACCGTTCATCAAAAATCGTACGGTCACAGTTAAATGTTTTTTGTATTTTTAAAAGTAAAGCAGTCTCGTTTTGCGTAAAAAACATTTAATTGTGGCCGCATGATTTTTGACGAACGGTACTTGTGCATTGATCCCCGGGATCCCCATGAAGGGGATCCGGAGAGAATCCAAATCCGATCAGAGACACTGCTAGGAGTTTGTAAGAGACAAAGCCATAGAGGAAGAACCTGTTGAAAAGATGGATCAAGGTAAGTCCAAAAGGTATGAATTTACCGACAAGGAGAAAGGCTGGCGGCAGGTGAAGAAGCCAACCCTTACCATCACTTACATCTATGGAGAGCCGAAGCATCTGGGCATCACCAAAGTATTAGGAGGCAGAAGAACCTCCAACTTTGCACGTAGGGATGGAACTCTGATCACTTGGAGGCGAAATATCCCCAAGTCCCGCGACATTGCTAAAAAACTTCCAACGAACTCCATGTGGTTTAATTCGTCAATGATATGAGAGAAGATATGTAGGCTATCCATCACCGATTTAACTACAAAAAAAAAAAAATGAAACGCCCTCAGTCTACCCGTAGACATGGAGAAGCGTCTCCAAAGTCTCATGTAGTCAAGGCACCTTCATCAAAGACGAATCCCCATGTAAACACATATTATATCATCTTTTCTTAGAACTCATCTTTTCTTAGAACTACACATGTGATTTAGTTCTCCAAGTTCAGAGATAAGTAGGCAGTCTAATATGAAGTCAATCACACCCCTCCCATCAAACACCCTTTCTTTAATAAAAAGAATTTGGTTTGATTATCGCACAACTTATATTTGTTTGTTCCCTTTTTTCTTTTCTTTTTGCGGTACAGGAAATCCCTACTATCCCAAATATCACACAGCTTTGAAACATTGCAAAAATGAAAAGTCTAAAAATTCAAAATAATAATGTTAAAGGAATCTCTTGTGATGGTCTTCCAGCTAGCAACTTGGGAGACTCGAGCCATAATAAGCACAGTTACGTTAGGTAGGCTACGAACATTGGAACATGTCCCCTTTGTCTAGAAGCCTCCAATGCACCATCCGGCTTCTGAAAAGTTTATGCAACCTAAAGCTTGTGGGGTATACACTCAAACTCGGACTCTGGCCATTCGAGGGAATAATAAAAAGGGAGATTTTGGATGCGGTCCCTAGCTATGAATATTCTTTGACTAAAACCTTATTGGTTTTCAATTTTTGATCCAGATCCCTAAAATTAATGTGATAATTTATTTCTATGTACATTACTATATTTTTTTAAATTAAAAATTGAAATTTGTAGTTGTTTATATTAATGAGATTTTAAATAAAAAACCATAATTTGTGGGATTAAAAATATTAAAATATAAATATACTATTGTGTGTGTGTGTATAAACATGGGTACATTCATCAAAATTAACCAAAAAATTATTGTATCAAAACATGGGTACATTCTTCAAAATCACAACAACAAAAAAAAGATATTAGGCTTAATAAATTAGTAAATTTCTTCAATTAAACTTAACATGGATACATTCTCAAATCAAAGAAAAAAGAATGTACCCATATAAGTTTAAAAATGGATTAGAAAAAAATTGAATAGATTTTATATAAAAAAATGGTACATTTTACATATAACAAATTGATATATTTAAGAATGAGTACATTTTAAGATTAAAAATTTGAAAAAAATTACATGAATGTTACATATAATTAGTGGGTACATTTAGCAAAATTAAAAATGCGTACAAATAAATAAAAAAATATGGGTACAAATACAAATAAAACTTTATAAAATATAGGCGCAAAAAGAAATTAATATATTGGTACAAATTAAAACTGAAAAACAAATTGGTACAAATTAAAAAAGGGTTGCAAATTAAAAATGGGTACAAACTAAAAATAAAAATATATGATAAAAAATTTAACCATAAATATAAATATACTAATTGTAACAGTTTTAACATTAAATGAATATATTTAGAAATAAAAAATATTTTATTATTGAAATAATTAATGATGTTATTAATACCAAAGACCTTGATCAAAAAATGAAAAAGAATAAGGTTTTAATCAAATGAGTAACAAAATGAATGATGAGAACCTAATTTCTCAAAATTAGTCGAATAGTGGCTCACCCCGAAGTTCAATTACTTCTTTCTAAGACCAGCGTACTTAATCAAGTACGTTCTGCAATAATTTTGTGCCTAATTACTTAATTAAGACCAGCGTACTTAATCAATTACTCCATTGTATTCCAATGGAGATCTGATTTGCGAAAGCAACTCAGAGTAAATGTAATTCGATCAGAAACACTCAGGCACGATGCATACATAATCTGACAAAGAAATTTCAAAGGTGTTTAGGCGATCAAATCCTTAACGAATATTTCGTTGAAGGTTCACTAGCAACAAAAATATAATTGTGTAAACTTACAGACTACCAATAGAATTTTGGAGACCAATCCACATAAACTCTCTGTTATTTGTGGATTAGTATAAATAAAGAACAAGGCCAAGAGTGAACTGACAATTCTCATACACTGGGAATCTCTTTCTCGACCCTCTCTCTCACCCACTTACAAACTCAGTTTTTTTTTTTTTTTTTTTTTTTTGTAAAAACGATAGTGTTGCATTCGTTCAGGAAAAGATCAAAAGAAGTCTCATCCAAAGTACATAGGCCGGTTACATAGGGTCCTCAACAAGGAGGTCAATGATAAAACTAGGAGGTTGAGCAAACCACTCACATTGGCTGCCAACTTTCAAACCAAACCTAGCAAATCCATGTGCTACCGTGTTAGCTTGGCGACGGATATGGGTGAGGAAGCTGAGAATACTCTCTGTGTCTTCTACTAACTGCCTAATTGATGATGACATGTTAGTGGAGACATCACAAAAACCGTCACCATCTGAAGAGAGTCTCCTTTCAATAAGAAATCTCAGAAACCCCTCGAGTCCGCCCAAACTGAACAAGCTCTTGCTGCCAAAGCTTCTGCCTGCAAGGGAGAAAAGACGTCTGGAAGTTCATGCATGACGCAGCAACAAAGTTACCCCTGTCATCCCTAACGACACACCCAAACCTCCCTGTAGAGAATCCTTACATGTGTTATAAGTCATTTGGCCTCTTTCTCCCACTGCAAATTAAGATGAGTGTTCCTAATGTATCGACTTTTCAATGTCATTTCTGGAAATGCTATATGAAACTGCATTATAATTTAATCAGACCAGTTGAGTTTAATTCATATTTTTTATCTTCTTTTGTCTACTCTTCTTCATATCTCCCTCCTTTGTTATATAACTTCATGTTGTATTTTTGTCTGGTTAATGGTTATACATCAGTATGTTTGTGGAGTCCACTTCCTCTTAAAATACGAAGGCAGAGGAAAACTTATGACAGATTAATGGTCAACATTACATGTACAAGAAGAGGTTTACCCATTGATGACTACAGGGTAAAGCTGGAATCTTCAAAGTATCTAGAGCACCAGTCTATTCTTCGGAAATATGATTAAAGCTGCAAGTCATCACATCCAAAGAATCTGGTCAAACATTTAAATGAGGAATCCCACTCAATATTGGTGATAATATATTTATATTTATATATATATATATATATATATATATATATATTAACTTCGGAATCAAGATTATGATATCCTTAAGAATTTGAATACAAAATCATACTGTACTCAGTTAGCTATGCTATAAATGCATGATGTATCCAACTGGCATAAAGAATTACCTGCAACACACTATTGTTTCCTCCAAGTCTGATCAGCATTTTCTATCTTCCCCATATGTAAACGGCATATTTAGTGAAGCCCAAATTGTTGAAATAAATTGTTTTGACGGAAGCTTCTCACTAACTTGTATGGTTTGCCCTGCCTGCAGATAACAAACATGTGATCCAGTAGCACTTAGGTGTAACCAAACCTTCCCCTCCACAATTAGTCCACGCTCATGCATCAAAATTACATATAAAAGATATGATTACAGGGACTATTCTCATTGAAAAACCTAAAAGTAGAATCTAAATAGATTATTGAACTGATAACTTGTTCCTCCCATATCAACTGGAATTATAAGTTCGTATTGTTTGTTCAAGTAAACAACGACGTCTACTGAAGTTTTGAAACACCTCTGTTGCTGCTTAAGAACATAAGAATCAGAACATTTGAGCCAGGAAACAAGCATGTCCGTAAACAAATCAACTAAGCTCCACAAATATTCGTATCAGCAACCTAAGCTAAGTAACATGAAGCTCCACAAATACATTTAGGATAAATTCAGTAAAACAAATCAATGAAGCTCCACAAATATTCGTATCAGCAACCTAAACTAAGAAACATGAAGTAATTGCTTATGAAGAAGGCAAGTTTACATGTCCTTCGATTATTGCAAAGTGTCAACCTGTACCCAATAGGTTATTGAATACGTTCATCTGGTATTTAAGTGTGACCAATCATTACATTTTCAACAAGATCTGGCCCAGAATTCAATTTATAACACTTATAAGATGTCTAAAAAATTATCCTATACTAACTTTAGTCAAAATACAAAGAATGCACATGACAGTTACATGCATGCAAATTTAAAGAAAAATTGGTCCAGAAATAAAACAGATGTAAAGAAATAACTTGCCTTTAAGATTCTTTCGGCATATGTCCCTTCCCTGGTTCAGATAGAGTTGCTAGTATTCATCTAAAAAAGAAAAGTTATAGGCCAATAACATTAAATATGTACTCAGCTAAAATTTCAGAAGTACAAAACTCGTACGATACAACTACAAGGATAAACCAAATTGAAGAAATAGAAAGATATCCAATCAGTATACCATGTGGTGGTCCTTGAAAACATCATTCCTTCAGTGTCCTAACATTTTGTAAGTGCGCCAGTATAAAGCCCCATAGTTTCCTGGGCAATAATATCTGGGGAAATACCCCTCTCCTTCATTTCACCAAATAATTGAATTGCTCTATCAATATTCCCAAGTCTGCAATACCCAATCATGAGCACAGTGTAAGTCACAGCATCGGGAATAACATTTGTTCTCCTCATTTCCTCAAACAAGAAGCTGGCAAAATCCATGCGCAAGGACTTGCAAAACCCATCTATTAAACAGGTGTAAGTTATTGCATTGGGCAAATGGTTATTCCTCAACATTTCATTGAACAACACCCAAGCCTTGTTCATGTGTCCAATTTTATAAAACCCAGCAATTAGAGAAGTGTAAGAAATGACATCCACAACCAAACCCTTTTCACTCATTTCCATGAACAAGTTATAAGCTTCACACAATTTGCCTCCCTGGCAGAATGTGTTAATAAGGATCGTATATGTTACTGTATTGGGCACGACACCAACTCTCAGCATTCCTTTATACACAAGCAAAGCCTTCTTTGTACTTAACTGCTTTGCAAAACCATTCATAAGAGTATTATAATTTGCAACTTCTGAATGTATATTCCTCTTGAGCATTTGAGGGAAAAATTCCCACGCTTTTTCCGGTTGTCTTTCCTTGCACAAACTCTTGATGACTGCATTATAAGTATATGAGTTAAGGTTTATGCCTTGATCATGCATCTCATACATAAATTTCAAGGCTTCCTCCAAGCGTCCTTCCCTACAGTACCCTTCAACAATGAGAGTACAAATGATGGCATCGGGGCGCACCCCAGCAGCTTCAAGATCACGGAAAATATCCAGCGAGTCATCCACCAACCCAATCTTACAAAGGCCGTATACCAGTGAGCTATAGCTAACTAAGGACGGTTCAATTTTATAATGCTCCATTTCTTCAAATAAAGTGAGAGCAATCTCAATATCTCCTTCCTTGCAAAATCCACCTATTAAAATGGTGTAGCAATAAACATCTGATATTGTCCCATACGTCTTCATTTCTTCCAAAATCTTCCAAGCTTCATATGTTTCGCCTTTTTGGCAAAAACCAAGAAGTATGGCGTTATAACAGTAACTATTAAGAGGTTGATTTCTGCATCTCAAGTTCCGAATAAAGTCCAAACAAACTCAACCCATCCAACTTTACAAAGTGCATGAATATATTTGGTGTATATCACAACAGTTGGGTGTTTCCCACGCTTCTCCATTTCCTGAAGAATGTTGGTCGCTTCACAAATATCTACACCCTTCCCTTCATGTCCTTGGCAGTAAAAGTTCATCATAATTGTGTAAGTGTAAACATTAGGTGAAGGACCATACTTTTTTAAACATTCAAATAAAATCCTAACAGATTCCAATTTGTTTGCTTCTGCCAAACACTTGAGCAAAAAATTACAAGACCAAATGTGTGGTTCAAGCTGCATGTTTTTGGTCTGCACAAAAACATCCACAGCATTCTCAAGCATCGAGTAGGCAGCAAAAGCCGTAATGAGTGCATCAAATACAAGAGTTCTCGCCCCATTGTGAGGTGAATCAAATACATATGGGAACAACCCAAATGCATCATACTTAGCATCTCGATAATAGCAAACAATATCATTGAGAAAAGACTGCACTTCCATTTTCATCCCCGCCAATGCAAAGACATGAACAATAACACTAAATGCACTTAAAGAATGAGAAAAGCCATACTGCTTCACAGACCTGGAAAACCTCAGGTCCCATGCAACCTCCCAGTCCAAAGATTTAAACACTCTGGCAACGTCTGGATAAAGTTTCCGGTTTCTCCAGATGCCAGACCTTTCCCTCACAGCTTTAATCTCCTGCATCACATGGGCTTCAACCGGCAATGGGTTTTCCTCAAACACGTGGGCATCCCTCGTCAACAGCGCAGACGCAGTGGCGTAATAGGCTCTGAAATTCCCCTTCTCCACAAAAAACAGAGAGTTTCTGAGAGAACCCGAATCATCAACGTTCTTCAAGTAAAAGATAACACAGTGCCTTATCCCAACTCTCCGGGTTGGAAAAACACATGCATGTGCCAATACTAAAGTCAGAGGACTTAATTTGTAGCCTAAAGTTTCAATATTTCCCAAAAAAAAATGTTTTCGGTAAAATCAGAGAACTGAATTTGCACCCTAAAGTTTCAATCTTTCCCCAAAACAGCAAGTTTTCGGCATCATTTTTATCAACTAATATCTAGCAGATGGAAGAATCACGAAGGAAAAACCGAGCAAACAATGGAAGAAAAATTGAAGAATTAAGTGAGATTACATACCTCAGAGAGAGAGAGATAAGACGAATCCTCCGACAAAGAAAGCCGGCAGAGAGTCGCGAGCAGCGGCTGCCGGCGACGCAGGAGAGGAAACGAGAGAGAGAAGAAGTCGAATGAATTGGGGTTTTGCTGGGTTTAATTTTACACGGTAACCAAAAACCTTTTCAAAATTTCAAATTTGCCCCGACTCAGCATGCTACGTGCGTGAATAAAATAATGCCATCTGTCACTTCACTTTCTAACCAAACAAAACAGAGAGTATGTGTGGACTAACGGAGAAGAGTGATTTTGGGGTGGTGACTGGTGTCGCCGCAGAAGAGAGGAATTGGGCGAGCTGGCATTTCAGACCAACTCGTTTACTCGTTTCAATTCACCCGTTAAAATTAGCATTTAGATGGACTCGTTAGCAGATCAGGTCGTTAACAGATGAACTCGTTAAATAACGGGTCATTTTGAGTTTACTCGCGAAACCATTAACCTCGCTAATTGAGAGTGTCTGTGTAATTTCAATAAAGATAAAACCAAATACATTATTTGGAGTTCCCCATTCGATTGTAGGACAGAGCCATCCAAGACGAAAACCCCTCCCTCAACTGCCCCATCTACATCGGGGACCATGACGCCTCCCTTCACTCCTTGGCCACCTGCGTTGCTGACCGCGACATCAACCTCCTCCACCCACCCAAGGTTCTTTTCCTAAATCGGCTTTCATTTCGCGGTATGTCCTCTCTCTAGAATTTTGTTTGAGATTCTCTCTTTCTCTTTTCCCCTCTATCTCTATGGTCATATGTTGTTTCAGAAATTTGGAGAGTTTGAATTTCTTTATGGGTTTATACCTGCCTCTGATTCAATCTGTTTTTGTTAATCATCCTCGAAAACAAGACATGAGTTATTCGTATTTTTCAATTTTTGTAGTTACAGATGTTTTTTTCTCTTTTTGAGGTGACAATTTCAAAGATTAAGATGGTATGTAGCTTGTAGTTGATGATGGTTTTACTCCCTTTTTACATAGCTTGCAGTAGTTCAAAAATTAATGATGTTGAAATCGTTTCTTGAATAAGTTTGTTGTTGGTTATGCACGATTAGTTTATGGTGGTGAAGTCTTCTTCCCTTGTCTTGTTTGCAGGATTAACATTCTCTGATGTTTTTTATTTTTAGTACTTTTTTTTTAATTCAATTACTATTATTTGGTGCAACTTTCGAATTACAATTGTCTACTGCTTTGCAAATAGATATTGATGAAAATAACATTGAGGCTATGGAACTAGCAACAGTGAATCTAAATGGTATGCGCAAGTGGCCGTTTACCACAGTAGTGGAAAGGTGTTGAGCCATTGAATAACGGCATGGGTTCAAACCCTATTGATTTTCTTTTTAGGTTTGTTGAGTATGAGAGCATTAGAGCTTTATTTAAATACATATATTCTGATATCAAATAGCCCTATAGAAATATTTGTAAGAAATATGTGTTAAAGATGTTTGAAGATGAAAAGATAAAATTTCGAGATTGGTTAGATATAATTGAGGGAAGAATTTGTTTGACATCTAACTTATGTCTTCTACTGCAATTGATAGATATATCACACTCACAGCTAACTTTGTTGACAAATAATGAAAACTACCCAAGAAAATTTTAAATTTTTGTCATATGCCTCTGCCACATACCGGTGTTGATTTGTTTGAAAAAATTAATGCGTTATTAGTTGAGTGGGACATTGAAAAGAAATTATTTTCCATTACTCTGGATGATGTCGCTGCAAATAATTGTTTTGTTGAGCTATTGAAGAAATAATTGAATTTTAAAGGTTGCTACTAATGATAGAAATTCATTTATATCCGTGCTCCAATACTATTTTCCTAATATCAACTTAATGGAAGAACTTTCCATCCATTAATACCAAACCTCTAAAATTCAATTGTTTCTTCAATAGCGCAACAAAAAAATCATTTGCAAAGGCATTATCAAAAGTAATGGAAAATAATTTATTTTCAGTCCCCCAATCAATTAATAATTCATAAAGTTTTTTTTTTCCAGATAAAGCAACACCGGTATGTGGAGGAGACATGACAAAAATTTAAAATTCTTTTGTGCATTTTCCATTTTTTGTCAACAAAATGATTTGTGAGTGAGATATCCATCAATTGCAACAGAAGACCATACGTCAGATGTCAAACAAATTCTTCCCTCAATTGCATCAATCTCGAAGTTTTACATTTTCATCTTCAAACATCCTCGACACTTGTTTCTTAACGGTATTTCTACATGGCAGTTTGATATCAAGAGATATGTATTTAAACAAAGCTCTAATGCTCTCATATTCAACAAACCAAATCATGCTTAACTATAACCTCAATCAAAAACTCAAAAAAAAATATCATGATTAAATTGAGGAGAACGCAATCCAACTTGAGATTTCTTCATATCATATTGATGTTTTTATTACATGAACATGGTTTTTGTCCCACAATTATTATCATATGCATAAACTATCCCACATTTTTTACATTTCTCATGTTGTTTATTACCATGACCAACAAGCAATTCATCAAACAAAGTCTCAATACGAGATCTCTTTTGATGTTTCTTACCCACTCGTATGCCTTTTGTCTTCCTCTTTGAAAGACTTGTTGCAATTGTTGTACCTTGTGTATCGCTTAGATTCATTGTTGACATTTCTATAGTTTCAATGTCCTCTTCATCAGTATCCATACGCATGAACCATAAACGATGAATAACAAAAAATAATAGGCAGTTATAATTCAATGCTTGCACCAATTCAAAATGAAACCAATGGTAATTGGATTCAATGAAAATGGTACTAAAAAATAAAAATCTCGGAGAATGTTATTCATGCAAACAATAAAGAGGAAGAAATTGTAACATCCCACATCGCCCAGGGGAGAGAATCCCTCCTCTATGCCTTATATGTATATCCCCACCTCCATATAGCACGAGGCCTTTTGGGAGCTCACTAGCTTCGGATTCCATCGAAACTCCGAAGTTAAGCGAGATTGGGCGAGAGCATTCCTAGGATGGGTGACCCACTGCGAAGTTCTTGTGCCGAGTTCCCAGAAACAAAACCGTGAGGGAATGGTACGCCCAAAGCAGACAATATCGTGCTACGGCGGAGCCGGTCTGGGATGTGACAGAATGGTTTTAGAGCCACTCTGTCGTTCGGTACGGATGTGCCGGTGAGGACGCCAGGTTCCCCTTAAGTGGGGTGGATTGTAACATCCCACATCGCCTAGGGGAAAAGATCCATCCTCTATGCCTTATATGTACATGACCACCTCTATATAGCACGAGGCATTTTGGGAGCTCACTGGCTTCAGATTCCATCGAAACTCCGAAGTTAAGCGAGATTGGGCAAGAGCATTCCTAGGATGGGTGACCCACTGGGAAGTTCTCATGCCAAGTTCTCATAAACAAAACCGTGAGGGAATGGTAAGCCCAAAGTGGACAATATTGTGCTACGGCGGAGCCGGTCTGGGATGTGACAAAAAAAGTATCTCCCATACTAGTATGAATACACCTATCTAGGGTTCGTCTCGGGTAATGCATTTGTCGCACTCTAATTCTCTCGCCCATTGCTTAAGTCTTATACTTGCTTACCAACTTGATCATTGGATAGCTTTTTGGCCGACGCACGCACACACCCCACCCCAGTGTTAAGCTTGCTCATGGTTGTTTGATGTTTTACAAGTTACTCGGATATGCACCTCCACCATCTATGGTGGTTGGTTCCCACAACTTGTGCTTTCATTGAGAATGAATTCATATTCCACTCAACAAGATCACTCTATCGTTATGGAGACCCCTCATGAGCAATCACTCTACGACTGTCATGTCCCCAGGCACGATGTCGACCTTGAGAACGATGGAATTTTCGCCATATATTAGATATGAGAAACTCTAATGGAAGTATGTTTATCTTTGGAAGACATCTGAGAAAGCCCGCTAACCAAAGAACCGACAAGATTGCTAACTTGAAGATGCAACTGAAAGACATTGAAGACGATGTCTTCCATTAAGAAGGCATCGGTCCAGGGAACGCCTACTCATATCCTAAAAAGAATCGTTGATTTGAGCCCAGACGCACAGCCCCAATAACCTGCTACTGAAACATGACGCAAAATGTCTAGAAGGCTTCAGGGTCTTCACCCAACACATCTGAATCGAAAACCTCTCCACTACTTTACATAACCAGACCACCATAAGAAGATATAAGACTAAACAATACGTATTCCACCTTACTCCAAGAGGCATAGTCTTTGGATAACTATCCATCCTCAATGGGAACATGTTCCTTTCAGATACATAGTTAAAGGCAATTGTGGGAACATGATTTCTAGGGCCGGAGTAAGTGGAGTGGAATACATTTACCTATAAAATTCGGTCATGGACTCAATAGCTTCGACCAGAGCTGAATTAACAGAGTAATGGTGTCACCATCATCCTGTTCCGGAGTAGTGGTGTTACCATCATCCTGTTCTGGAGCAGTGGTCAAAGTTCAATCGACTTCGCTGAGAATGACCATGCTTGTTCCACAAGATGTGAAGATCTGATCCGGTATAGAATCAGCCAAATTCTCTATATGTCTTGGAGTTTCTACAATCTAGGAATTGGTGTACACAGCAAGTAATCACACTCCTAAAGATGATGCAATATCTACTTCTAAATATCCTCTAAAATTCTCCCGGATTAGAATAAGGATTCTATCCTAAAAAGATCTTTCTCCCGACTGGTATAAATACACTCTTCTAGGGTTCATCTCTGGCAGCGCATTCATCGCACCCATATTCTCTTGCCCACTGCTTGAATCTTATACTTGCTTACTAACTTTACTTTCTGAGAGCCTTTGGCCGACACACACATACCCCCTCGGTCTTAGGCTTCTTCACGGTTGGTTGCTGTTTTACAGATTATTCGGATTTGTGCCTCCATATCCACGACGTTGTGCGAGTTTGGTTCCAACACAAACTAACCTGTTAAGATAACATGTCACTCAAATTGAACCCATTAAGCTAATGGGTCACCCGCTTCATCTGTTAACACCAATTAATAATTTTTCTTTTATTTTGCAGTCTTATACAAACTACACATGTTTAATCAAGATTTCAAGCATTGAGGTCCAACACATTTAGAAGTACCCAACACACAAAGTTAATAAGTCTTGCAATTGGCAATACAAATATGATAAAACATTGTAACCTAGAAAAAATGATAAAACCTTGTTAACTAACATTCTAACATCATATTAACTAACAATACTGCAACATCATTAATAATATATATTTACAATTTTCCAAATCAAATAATTAATAAAACTCCATAAGCATAAGGGACATAATTAATAAAACTCCAAAAGCACAAGGTTTGCAAAATGTGATCAAGTAGCATAGGTATAAGTCATGGGGCATGCTGTCTTCAACATCATAAAAACTGTATCACCCAATTAGATCTTCACTTCAAGGAAGAATGTAAAAAACATCACAATTCACAATCGAAATATGTATAGAAAAAATGTGTAAAACATGAAAATACAGACAATACAAAGCAACCATCTTATAATTCTCAAGAATTAAAGCAGTAAGGGAATAGTTGCAGCAAAAAGTAGGCTAAGAGAAAGGAATTAGAAAGACCCTCTGTTCATAATAGAAAATCTAAAAATATCTTTAAAAGAACAAGTGAAATTACAAACCATTTAGAACTACATTTTAAACCTAACTGTTAACCCGATCCAACCCACCTGTAGCCTTTGGGTGGATGCTTAATAGGTCAGGTCGTTAACAAATGAACTCGTTAATCACATGTTAAATAACATGTCATTCTGGATCTACCTCGAAACTCATTAACACTCGTTTATTAAGGGTGTTTGTGTAATTTCAATAATGACAAAACATAATCGTCACACATCACTCCTCAGTTCAGAGTTCCCCTTTCGACTGCGGGACGAAGCCATCCAAGATGAAAACCTCTCCCTTGACTACCTCGTCTACACGGTGACCGCTTCTTGGTCGCATGTGCCATCGACCGCTTCGGAATTTTGTTTCACAGTCATCTTTCTCTCTGGAATTTTGTTTGAGATTCTCTCTCTCTCTCCCTTCTTCTCAATCTCAATGGTCTTTTGTTGTTTCAGAAATTTGGGAAGTTTCAATTTCTTTCTGGGTTTGTGTTTGTTCTGCCTCTAATTCAATATGTTTTTGTTGATCATCCTCGAAAACATGACATGAGTTGTTCATATTTTTCTCTTTGATTTGATGGGTCGATACTTAATGTTCCATATTCTTGAAAGTTCAATTTTTTTTAATTTTTGTAGTTATAGATGTTGTTTTCTCTTTTTGGAAGTGACAATTTCAAGTTAATTTCAAAGATTAAGATGGTATGTAGCTTGAAGATGACCATGCTTCTACTCATATTTTGCATAGCTTGTAGTGGTTCGTAAATTAATTTGATGGTGAAATCATTTCTTGGAATACGATTGTTGCTGGTTATGCGCAAAATGATTAGTTGTTGTGTTTCTGTATCTTTAGGGGGTGTAGTTAAACTTGGATTTAAAAGGATTTTTAAAAGACTTTAAAATCTTAATATAGTCAACCAATGGATTTTAAATGATTTTTAGAATCCATGTAAATCTAGGTGTAGTCAATAAAGATTTTAATAGTCGGTTTTAAAATCCATCCAATTCTAGATGTATTAAAAAATTAAAGATTTTGCAGGATTTCATTAAGTTGCGGATTTTGTGGGTTGAGATTTTACAGGATTTAAATAAGTTGTTAGATGTATTTGACAGTTAAGATTCAACGCTGCAAAATCTATCAAAATCCATAGAAATCTATTATATGAATCTTCTCAAATTTTCCAAAATCCATATGGATTTTGTAGAAGTCTACGCAATCCTATGAAATCCATCAATTATCAAAATCTATTAAAATCCTCTCAAATCCAAGTTTGAGTACACCTCCCCATAGATTCAAGGCAATTTTAAGTAGTATGAATTTTTATGGTGGTGAAACTTTCTGTCACGCCCCGACCCGCAAATAAAGACTATTCACGAGCTAGGATGTGAGCCATATCTTAGCTATAGAAATAAATTCTACAACCAAGATATGATGGAAAAATTAAAATAAAATTACAACGATTACACTGTATAACAAATCTTTTAAAATAAAAGCTTGAGTTTACTACATATAATTTATTGAATACGCAGCGAAAATAAAATATTTGTATACAAAATTAGTTCATAACAAAAGTACCAACAAAAATAATAATTGAAATGAGTAGCTCTTGAAAATACATAAAATGTATGCAATGAGATGCATGAATGTACTCACTCCCTTCTAATCCCATCAACACATACCTAAGGCACCCAAGCCTGCACGTCCCATACCATGCTTATACCACTTGGCTCCTAGTACGTTAGAATATGAGTTAACTCCCGTTCATCCCTTAACCCAATTTTTGTAATTAAACTCTCAGTTTCCACCTTATTAAACAGGCACTTTCCCCGACGCCCAATTGTATATTCAAGCCCTTCCCCCGACGCCTGACATATACAAGATTTCATTATTTTTATAATCAACCAATTTGTATACTCAAGCCCTGCACCCTACGCCTGACTTATACAAGGTTCATTATTTTATATTTAAAGCAAACTTCAGCCCTTGAATATCCTCACAACGCAAACACTTTACAACTCAACACAACTCTTTTTCTTGCTTTGCAATGCATATGTATATGTCATGTTCACATAATTATCAATACTCACATTTTATCTAACAAACCTGCAAGTTTCAACATAAATCAATTTGATTAGTAACAAGAGTAATATAATCTTAGTATTAATAACAAAGTAATAATTTATAATCCATCACATAAAGTGTTGCTCGTTGACCACTTATATTTTTCCATCGTCTAGTCCATCTTGGTTGGCAACCTGTTTTTATTAGAAAGGAATAGACATCCATGTTAGAGAAAATAATTGTTAGAGTGAAATATATGTCTCAAAGGCCACAAGGCATGAAATTATGTCTCTAGCTTTTCCCTTTCCTAACATCATCTTTTATTTTTATTTTAGCCCACCACTTCTGCTTCTTCTCATCTCCCTTCCCTTATATTCTCACTCACAAACTTGATCACTTTCTTTCACCCGACTTCCATTTTCCTTCCACACAACACTTTACCCTTTTAATGTATTTTTATCATCTTTTTGCTCCTTTTCATTTCCCTCAATAACCACTGCTAGCTTAACCGAACATCAGCGTTTCGAACTGGGGTACAAGTCAGCACATAGATTGGATTGTCGTGGTTTTTGGATATGTTATAGAAGAGATGATAAGGAACAACTTTTGTGAAGGAAGTGTTTTGATTAGAGCTACGAAAAATGGGGTTTTGGTGCTCATAACATGGCTGTCCAGTTTTCTGCGAGATTAGAGACATGAGTTGGTGTTTCAAACATATTGGACGATCACACCGTTGGATTTTTCTGAAATTTGGATATATCATGGTAGAGAGACAGACAAATAACTCTCATGAAGAAAGTACTATGATATAATCTATGGATGTTGGTGTTTTGGTCTGTTAAATAGGCTGGACGAATTTCTAGTTTTGGACATCTTTCTTTTGATAGATGAAAGGTGAGCTTGGTGGAGAGATTTGTTGGAGAAGGTCTCATGTATTTTTTCTGGGATTTGTCTCACACTTTTTGTACATCATTCTCAATGTATATAAGTGGAGATTTTCGATGGTTTGGTGAAATGCTTCTCGTGGAAATGATCTCAAAATGTATAAACAACACGAGATTTAAGTGGTTCACTAATTTGGCTACGTCCACTAGGGTTGCATATGCATTTGTATTTTCACTATGTAAGAGAGATTTACAAAATACAATGGAGATGGCTTTGAGCCTTTACATAAGGTAAAATAAAAAGGATGGTGGAAAGAGTGGTCTATGAAGAAGAGGAGGTTTTGTTTATTTTTCCCCGTATGTTGTTGTTGGTGGTGTGCGTTTTTCTCTTTTCTTTCTTTTTTTCTTCTTCTTCCTCCCTCCTTTCTCCCCCTTGTCTTCCGTTGGTTCTTTGCTCCTTCCTTTATAAAGATTGCTTGACATCTTCTTCTCCAAACAGTCTCCACAAGTGTGCCAATGGAAAGAAAGCAAGTGTTGTGCCAATAATTAAACATAAAATGTGTTCCAATAGAAACACACCAATTGTTAACCTAATCATCACCATGAAATGTGTTCCTATAGCAAGTCACCAAATGTAGTTCTCATCATTAACCATGATAGGTGTTCCAATACCAAGTCACCAAGTGTTGTTCTCATCATTAACAATGAAATGTGGTCCAATAGACAAACAACAAATGTTAAGCAAATCCTTAGCTCTAATATGTGTTCCAATAGAAACACAACAAGTGTTAGATTAATCATGAATTCATGAATATCATGTAAGGTGTTCCTTGCACCCAAGGGCCACGTCCAAACAATTTGGGGGAATGAATACTCACCAATTATCAACCATGATATGTGAACAAATACTCAAAAGCCACATTCATCTCTAAGGGATATGAATCCCACCCGTTCTCACCTCATTGGAAGATTTGGGATGATAGATTGAAGCATTGAAAAGAGAATATAGACAATTAATTGAAATTCCCCTAGGCTAGTGAGTAAGCACTCTAAAATAACACAACATATTGCCACATGCATGCCAATACATACACATACGTAATCTATGACCCTATATAGACTCACACCTCTCCAAACTTGGGGGATGAATCAGCACACTACATTAACTCAACTTGCCAACTCACTCGTAATTGGTAAAAATATCAAACCAAACTCAACACTTAGCCACGCGTATAAACTAAAGGCTTCCCACCTCCACACCCTAATTATTAGCTTCTATTAATTACCAACTTCCACCTCAACCTATCTAGAGTGGTGACTAACCCCTCCTCTTTATTCTCTAATGGTTGGCAAAACTCAACTTTGCCTTTGTGAGAAAAATAAAGCCAAACTCATCATAATCCCCTTCTCCAATTCAAACTAAAAATATCTCTAATTACATATGAACATGAAATACTACTAGCTAGTTTTTAGAAATAGTTTGTAGCAAAAAGGATTTTACATTAAAACTATTTTACATATCGAAAGTAGGTTCTTACATAAAATAAATCTAATAAAATCATTACATAAAAATAATTGCGCACATACACACACACACACACATATATATAATCATTTTTTTTAGGGTGAATTGCCGATTTAGTCTCTGAACTATCATCTCAGTGAAAATTAGGTCCTTAAATTATTTTTTGGGTAAAATAAGTCCCTATATTCATTACAAATTGCTAATTTCATCCCTACTATTTATATTCAAAGCTATTTTATCCAATTTTTCGTCATCTTAAGTCACTTAACACACTTTAGAGTGTAATACCATCATTTTCTAGTCTATAAGCCCTTAACATTTCATATACGTTGCGAATTTAATGTCTAATTTACCCTCAAAGGTTAACTTACACTATTTCTTTATGAAAAACTATCAATTTATCCTCCAAAGTTAACTCCATACACTATTTCTTTATGAAAAACTACCAATCTACCCTTCAATATGTATCACATGCAAGTAACGCGACTTAAATTGACGAAAAATTGAATATAGTAGCTTCGAATATAACATTAGGGATGTAATTGGCAGATTTTTATAATTCAGGGACTAATTTTTCTGAAAAAATAACTTAGGGACCTAATTTTTACTAAGGTGATAATTCAGGGACTAAATTGGCTGTTTACCTTCTTTTTCAAATACGGGATATTACATTTTTAGAATAGAATCCTTGTTATAAGCTGAGAGAATCCTAGAGGACTTCTAAAAGTAGATATTGCATCCATTTTAGGAGTGTAATTACTTGTGGCGCACGCTAATTTCTAGATTGTAGGAATTCTAAGACATATAGAGGATTTGGCTGATTCCATATCGGATAATATCCTCGAACTTTGCCCACTGCTCCGAAACAAGGTGATGGTTACACCATTGCCTCGTTAATCCAGTCCATGACTCGACTCGTGAGGTAATTGTATTCTAATTCACTTAATCTAATCTTGAAAAATTATGATCTCACAATTTAAATGACCCATTAGCTTAACAGGTATGGTTAAAACCGACTAAACATAATAAAATAGATCCATATACAGGTTTAGGTTGGGGGTTGAGGTCAGCTGTCAGGGTTGACGAAGAGGGAGAAGAGAGAAATTGAGTGGGAGATCTTGTAGTCATTGGTTACGGAGATAGCAAGTGTATGGGGAGAGGGAGAGCTTCAAAACGACACGTGTAATAAATATATTGGACCACGTAGCTTCGTGAGTAATTACTTGAAATCTTTTCTTCTTCGCGCCTATTTAAACCATCTCATTCTCTTCCACTTGAAAAATAAAAAACCACACTTTCGTTTTGTTATGGCGCCAAGAAAGACCGCTTCATCGTCTCCCCCGATCCCAATCGGTAAGAACAAACCCTAACCCTAACCCTAGAAATTCGATCTCATTCATCCTCTCTCTCACTCACTCTAATTGCTTGTTAATGTCATTGACAGGAAATTGCCAAGTCACAGTCGAAGCTAACAATTTCAGTTGCCAGTCGGACCCAAACTACCTCCAAATATCCCTCTCCAGAAGCGCCAAAGTCACTATCTCAGGTGCCATTTTGCCTTATCCAATACAATAAGGATATGGGTTTCTTAAATACTAAACAAAGGTCTTTAATTTTTTACCCATTCGTATTTAAGTTATCGGGGGTTTTTACTTACTGGGTTGTTGTTTTTGGTAGTGAGGAAAGAGGTGGAAAGAAATAATGGCGATTGTAGTATTGCCGCGCATTTGGAATCTGAAGAGAGAGGTAAATTAAATTGGTTTATTTGAAAAAATTGTAGTTGGAGGTGTAAGGGCAGAGTTTATATGTTATTTCTGGATATATTTAGGGGGTGATCTTTCGTACGTGCTCGTTAATCCCAAAGATGCCAATAGCTGTCAAAAATCTTATCTCCAGGTAATTGAATGACTCTATTTCTTCCCTTGTTTGTTTTATTGACCGGACATTTTTATGTTTCGGCTAAGGATTGAACTTATATGGGTTTGTACTTGTAGGAAGTACTGGAAATGTACATTAGGGAACTTCCTGCTATGAATTTTGCTGCCAATACTGGAAAGCAATCAATGTTTTTAAAAAGATCTGTTACAAATGGGTAAGATTATGAAACTTCTTTTTATTTTTGTTAATAAACAGTTACTTAGCTGTGTGCCTTTTCGTTTTCATGTCTTATATGCACATCATAAAATGAAATTGCATCGGTGCTTATTAGTATTTAATTACTAATAAACCATATGTTTGCTAGTTGGCTTTTGATCATCTTTAGATTCTCTCTGCAGGAATTACTGCACTTTGTTTTATAAATCTCAGTCTGTGGCAGATTCTGAAGGGGTAGGTTTGCTAGGTTCTTTCGTCTCATCAACCGACCTTTTTTGTCCTTAACAATGCATGTGAAGGAAATGCTAAGTCCCTTTTTTTCGTTCCAACTAATACTGTTTGTTATCACTTTTCTTCTTTTGCCCTGTGTTTTCTTTTTGCAGGTTATAGCTGCAATCAGTTACCAAATAGTTCCTGCTGACACACAATATGCCGAGATTCCTCTTGCTGCTGTTAGTTTTAACTACCAACACAAGGTCTTTTATCCTCTCTTCTTTTTGTTAGTTCTCATTAGCACATTTTTTTTTTGCTTAAGATTAGGGGTTTGTAGTGTTGGGATGCTGCTTCTCTGAGAGGTAAGTTTGCAATCTTAGGAATGACAACAACTTACCCCAATAATACACTATCTGGTTCTTAGTAGAGTACCAGCACCTGATGAAATACTCCTTTCTTTCAGTTTTTTAGCTTTTTACATATGATAGAGATATACAGTTAATAAGTCCTTATAATAACTTCCAAAGCACGCGGGATTATAGTCAACTGTTTCGAAGAGGGAGAGGGGACATTCCATAAATTCTGTTAACTTGGATTTCAGTATCCTTGAAAATCAGAAATATTTTGGGCTCTGAGTTGTAATTGCAGCGTGCAAAGTTTTTTCTATTCTAGTGTAATATATTTTACATATTTGTTTGGCTTGTACTTACATGCCTTGTAATATTCACCTTTTATTCACTCTTTTTAGTACTATGATGGATTTTGTGTGGTTATGTGGAAATTTCTTTTATTGGTTATTTGACATGAACTAGTAATTCCAGGGATTTGGTAGCTCCTTGTTCATGGAGTTGAGAAAGAGACTTCAGAGTGTAGGCATATGTACAATGTTCTGTTGGGGAGACAAGGAATCTGAAGGGTTTTGGTTTAAACAGGTAATTTTGATGATATAAATCCTCAGGACCAGAGCAGGAAAAGTAATTGTATTATTTTGTTGATAAAGGTATTTGGAAATGAACTACAACATGCTCTCTCTCTCTCTCTCTCTCTCTCTCTCTCTCTCTCTCTCTCTCTCTCTCTCTCTCGTTTTCCCTTAAGATATGTCAAGGTCTGTTCATTTGATTTTCAATTTTGAAGCTGTCCTGAAATTGATTAAATTGCAGGGTTTTGTACCAATAGCCGAGGTGGACGCCAAAGGTAGACGCGGCAGATTACCTATTAAAGCTGACATCCGCAAAGCATTGTGCTTTCCTGGTGGTTCAACCCTCATGGTTTTACATCTTAACCAGGATGTTTCCGGGAATACTTCAGACTCTTTGAAGTTGGGAGTTTCCTTGAAGCCTAATGGAAATTCATCTTCTGCTTTGGGAAACCAATTGCTGGAATTTTCTAGAGGGAATTGCAATACTCTGAATGCAAAAAATCAAACGTCTTCAAGAAGTGAAAATTATCAGCCTAAAACGTTGGTAAATGATGGCCTTCCAAGAGAAGATAACCAGTCTGTAGGTACGTAGATTTGCGCATATTCCAGTTCTTTGAATTATACTATAAACAAAAGGAATGTTTGGACAGCATATGAATGCATAATGCACATCTTCTTAGGGTAGATCAAACCATTATGACAATGCTTAATCAAAATGACTGTATTTTACTTTCAAGCACTAATCTACCGATGTTCAGCTGCTCACAAGAAACTTACGTCTTTTATCACGATGAGAATTGAAAATCTCTCTGTTTTTATAGGTTATGGGTCTTGGGAGAAATTGCAGCGTTACAGGGATTCAGTTCCTCTCACCAGAGTGGACTCCAGCATGTTGGGCAGTGGTGCGGAATTATCCAATATTGGAACTGATGCTGATGAAACCCACTTACATGGTTCCAAACAACCGTCATGTGCAAAGAGAAAGGTCTGGTGGGAAGCTTCAACATCTTCATTGAAGTCAAAAAAAGTGAAGGGATGCCATCTGATTGGCTTCCAATCCGAGTCTAACTGTAGTTTAGTTCCAGAAACTGATGGAAGTGATTCTTGTCTGAAAGGATGCTCCTTAGTTTCTTCCAAATGCAAATCCTTAGTGGCAGATCATCCTAGAGATCTTCTGGTTAGTAGTCACAAGGAAAATATTGCTGAAGAATGTGGACCAATTAATATAACATCAGAAACTTTAGTCAGGAAGGAGTTTCAGTCACGGCCAGAATTCTTTAAAATCATGTTGATGAATATTGCTGACAATAGAAAGAAAGCAAATCTCACAAAGGTATGCCCATTTTACTACTTATGATTGTCGGCTATAAAAAAAATGATGCAAATATCAAAATTTATTTTAGCATTTATTTTCGGGATATAAAGAATCCCATTTTATTCTATCTGCAAACTGCAGTTTGGTACCACAACATGATTCTTATCATGCATAATTTGTATGTTGTATGCGCGATTTATTCAATCGTACTTCTCTACTTTTGAACACAACGTACAAGAAAAGTGGGGCAAATAATCTGACGCTTCTGAATGGACCTAGTAGATATCTGTTTGATTTTAACTTTTTTAAATATCTTAGAGTTAGAGGTGATAGAATACAGTTCTACCTTGCACAATGGTTTCTTTATATGCATGACCTGATCATGGATTAAGCATGGACCTTGGAGATGGTCCAATTTTGAGTGAATCCTGGCCACAGTCTGGGAAAAAATGTACCAATGCCATGATCAGGTCAGCGTGACTTATTGGAATCAATGAACAGTGATTTCAAAAAGTTTAACTAGTATTACAAATTTTGTAAGGAAAAATACTCTGTTTGGATATGCATTTTCCTCGAAAACATAAATGTAGTATTAAGGGTTCTTATGGTACCATTCCATGGGTTATGTGGATGGAATTTTAACATTGTTGTACATAAACCAATTCCGTAGTGCCGAGCCTTCATATGCATAATTCATTTACTCTAGTCCACACAGATGACTTGAATTCATATTGGTTAGGTTCGATACTCTCTCCTGAAAGAATACGATCTCCAATAGTCCACACTAATATATTTTACTAGAAAAGATGAACTTGTTGGTCATATAAATCAGGAGGCATCCTGATTTGTTTTGTTTTTGATAATTTAACGCATTTCATTTGCTTTTTCTTTCTATATTGATAATGGGTTTTTACTTCTAGTGTCACTGTCCAATATTTTTGGAATGATATTTAGTTCTTTTTCGCTTCACTGCATATAAATATTTTGAGTTTTGTTGATTTTTGTATTTGTTTGATATATAGGTAATTGAGGACCTTGGTGGTGCGATTACGTCTGATGGAAGTACAAGCACACATGTTGTCACTGGGAAAGTGAGAACTACTTTGAATTTCTGTACTGCTCTTTGTTCAGGGTTGGTAGTCAACCTTCTAAAAGTTCTCTTTATTCTTTCGCTGCTGCTACTGCTGATGCACAAATCTATTACCTTTTATGTTCTTAACGATTTAGCAGCTAGTGGTAATTTTGTAGAGCATCAACCTTTATTAAGTAATTGTCTGTCCAAATTATGTCATTATTTATTCATAGAGCTTTCTGTGCTGTGCAGTGCTTGGATAGTTTGTCCCTCCTGGTTGAAAGAAAGCTTTCGTCAAGGAAGATTTGTCGGTGAGTCATATTGACTACTTTGTTTTGTTTTATTACTGATACTCAACCTTTGCTGGGTTGACAAAAAAAGAAAAACATTTGTGGGGTTTCTCATTTGCAGATGAATCATCTTACATATTGAATGATCAAGAATACGTACTTAAATATGGAACCGAGTTGAGAAGTGCAGTTCTCAGAGCGAAAGCAAGTCCCCGAGGCTTGTTCAAAGGCTATAATGTATGCATAGCAGCTTGTGTTCAACCTTCTGCTAGGATGTTGTCTTCCATTGTAAGGTCTGCTGGTGGAAATGTAAGCTCTTTACTGATCAATCTGAACATTGTTTAAGCATGCATGCCTGTCATTGAAAGTGCGAACATTCTGTAATGCTTTAGGGGAATGACATCGTGCATTTTGTATGTCATGCTTATAAATTCCATTTTCAGAAAATGATATCTACCAAATCGGCACGATGTGCTTTAGGAAAATGCATGTTTTACAAAACTGCACGATATTATCTTTAGTTTCTCAAATGTGTACACAAGGTTGAGCATGATATCTGCAACTTCAACATAACATGTCGCGTATGTTCCCAGCTTCATTTTACTGCTCAGAACTCATTGTATGACCAGTGTTAGGTTCATCGTGCTTGATCTTTACTGGTTATCAGAAGCATGGTTGTGGATTCTGATGATTGTAACTCTTTAAATTGATTATTATCTACAATGCCGTGGGGATATGAACCTATAAACTGATTTTTCTTGAACAGAAATTCTACGTAAATTATTTCTTTATAGTTCACTTTGATATGTATATATATAACCATAGCCAGCCACTGATTACTGGATGAAACTACAGATTATTGGTGAATTGGAGAAAATAAACGAAGCTTCAAAAACAATCTTTGTGGCATGCGATGAAGATGTGGAAAAAGTATCGTTGGCCGTAGAGAAGGGGATATGGACTTTTAGCAGTGACTGGCTTATGAACTGTGTCATGAGACAAGAGCTTGACTTAGAGGCTCCCCAGTTTGCAGGGTCCCTCTGACTTTGAGGAGAAAATTGCATATGTAAATGTCTCTGTCGCATAACCGTACGTCGAATAAAAGAGGAAGTTAGGAGCAAAATGTAAAGTCTTCTGTACATTTTGGTATAATTATTTGTATGCATATGTTGAACCAAGAAATTAAGATGGTTTACTTTCCTCACAAGGACAGAAACAGAATGTCAAAGGCTTTTATGCAGGAATGCTTTTGAAGCATTAGTATTTATAAATCAAGGTTTAAATTTTTCCAAGATTTATGGCAGAGGTTGCACTTATTCAGGAGGACTTGCACAGTTGCATATTACGGGTACATTGTCACGGTGATGTCCTGTGTCTATGAAATAAAAATGTGTAAGTTTTTTTTGTCTATATATCCTTGTTTTATTAGCACAGGAAGTTATATGGCTATGAACTCGTATCATATAAGTTGTTCTTCTTATTCGAGATTTGCTCACGAATAACAAATGAAGCATAAATGGTTGAAATGTAATCCAACTTGAACTCGAATTATGTATTGTGTTAGCAGAGAAATAAGTTGTCCTCTTTTTCTTTTTCTTTTTTGGAACTCTTATTGGCAAAGTCGAGTCTTGGTCTAGACCTATGAAATCATTATTTTGATAAAGCTCCTCTATGTTCCATCCTCAACTTTAGTTCCACAGAAGAGAAAAGGATTCGTAGAGTTGACATTAACCGGTTCACTCTCTCCTGTTAATCTGGATTCATTTATCAGCACGGAAAACCCCGAAACAGAAAGTCCATCAGCTGGGACCAGATCTCCAATAGAAAGATGAACAATGTCGCCAGGAAGTAGATCGTAAATGGACAACTTCTGTCTGAATCCATTTCTAGTAACCAGAACTGTAATTATTCTCTTCTCCTTCTCCGAATCCTTGAACTGCAGGGATTGTTTATAACCACTAGTTGCAGTGACAAACACAAGAAGCAAAATGCTCGCAACAATTCCAAGGACATCGTGGGCACCCTTTGCCCAACCTTCTGTCATTATCCCAACAAGCAGAGATACAAAGGCACAAAATGCAAGTATCAATCATGAGGGTAGTGTCCTGAAGGGCTTCCCACACATAAACAAGAAATCCACGGGATGGTTTTTCAATGAATTTATTAACCCCATACAATCCCACCTCCTAAAATTCAGTATGTACTAGTCTTATTTGACAAGAATACTCTAATTTAAATACCCCTCTATGAACGTCATCGAACATATTGTGTTGTTTCTAGATTAACATTAAACATGACCTAAGTTTTCAGAGAAGATATTGTGTTGTTTCGAAATGTTAATATTGATTTCAATATGTCATCGATATAGTGTTGATATAACGTCAATATTTTCTATACAAAATTAAAGGCTATTTTAGATTGATGATTTTGCAACAGTGCTATTCAAGCCAATTTCCCATTCTTTATTTGGGTAGTGGAGATATTTCACTTCTTTTTTTTTCTTTTTTTTCTCAAAGAGAGACAACTGTAGACAAGTTACGGTTATCCACTTATTTCGGATTAGAGAAACGGTAGGAATTTCACTTCTTTCAAGTTTTAAAGTAACATGAGCAACGGTCTAGCATATTGAGGATAAGATGCAGGAGAGAGGCGGCCAAGCAACTCACTCCTCCCTCCTCCCTCCTCCGCCTCCGACAGGAATGACAACCTAGTGTTCCCATACGTACTGATGTCCACACCCCACGTGGCCTCAGCTGTTCTCTCTTCTGAAACATAATTTTCCCTTTTCTTTGTTATGGCAAGCATGGCCGCAGAATCCGCGTTTCTCAGAAATGGTACCACCACCGCCGCCGCTTCCGCTGCCGCCGCCTTATTCAGCTTCAATTGGAAAGCTTCCCAAAGAAAGAGCCACCGGTCACTACACACTCATTGCATGGATGACAGGAACAGGGCCTCCAAACAACTGGGTCTCCTCTCTCTCTCTCTCTCTCTAAATATGTATACATGTGTGCTTGTATGTGTATGTATATCTGTTACTGGTGAGGTGCTCTGAATTGGGCAGACCCAACTGAAAATTAAGCAACTTTATGCTAAAATAACTTTGTTTTTCTGTGAATTTACTGATAGAATTCAAATTTGGAAAATGCATATTGCTGGGTCCTAAGTGAAGATTATGTCTAAAGTATTATCCTTTTGAGTATTTTTTGAAGTTTTATGTTTTGGTCCTAAGTGAGGTACTGTAAGGCTTTGAATTTCTGTATATCTTTGTAATTTAAAGGCGTGAAATATTCTGTTCTGTAAAATCAATTTGGGGTTTGGAAGGGGGAGTAGATTGGAAGGTTTAACAAGTGTTTATCAAAGATGATAGGATCTATGGGGCTTCTAGCTCCAGTAGTACAATGCTTATCCTCTGCTCGCATAGCAAGAGTCCGGTCTTGAGTGAAAAAAAGATGTTAGGACCTATACTTGGGGGAAAAGGAAAGAGGATGTTAAGGAAGGGGCATCGGGGAGACTATTCTGCGATCGTGTTTGTTGTTTAAACTTTGTGATATAAGATGCTTATTGTTTAGAGGGTGAAAAGGGTCAGTCATGCTAATGTCCTGCTCTATGACACCTCTCCGCATAAGTATTGGATGTTTGTTTAAAAAATTATTGGAAGGGTATAAAAAAGGCTGAGGCTTTTTGTACTATAGTATACGGATGCATCAGTTTCGATGGTGAAATTTGATACTAGGTTATTAAAACCATTTGCTTTTTGCTTGTAGTTGTGGGATATACAAAACAAAACCCTTCAGCTGTAACTGGTGCGAAAAAGGATGAAATTTATGTATGTTTCCATTTCACAAACAAAAGCTTAATTGAAGATCCTAAAGCAGGATGTCAGTTATTGCTTATGTTTCGGAAAATCAGTGAACTGATCAGAAATTAATGAGTATTTACCATCACACACAGCTCTAGAGTATGAATCAGTACTACAATTTATTTATTTATTTATTACATGGGATTCAAAATGATTGTCTGAATTTTGTTCAGGATTATTTTCATTGAAGAAGAAGATTGAAGATACAGTTCTCAGAGCTGAGACGTTGGCTCCAATGGCATTGGAACTTGAAGAAGCACAAAGAAATAAGCAGGAACAACAGATACGAGACTATAACCTTTGGGATGACACAGCAAAGTCTAATGAGATTCTTGCTAAGTTAGCTAACAGTGCTAAAGTGGTTGATGCTCTTAAAGACTTGACATTTAAGGTGACACATTGGGCAACATATTTAATTTGTAGTTATTGCATGTTATCAACTGGTTTGCAATTATGCAATATTGAGATGTACTTCCTGCTCAACAATTGATGCACATCAATCACTTATTTACCCGTCAAGTGTGGTGATCTGCATATTCATTTTAATTTCTCCCTATCTATATGCAGAAATTGTCAAAAAGTAGCTTTGAAAGTGTTGCTTCGATATGGATGATGACTAGAGTTGCTTATCTATGCAGGCTGAAGAAGCAAAGCTAATAACACAGTTAGCAGAGGTAGACGCTATAAATTATGGGCTTTTTAGGCAAGCATATGATGCCTCTCTAGATGTAAGCAAGCTTTTGGATCAGTATGAGATGTCCAAGCTTCTGAAGGGACCATATGACATGGAGGGAGCATGTCTAACTATCGAAGCTGGAGGTGAAGGCTACCCTGAGGTATGATTATCTACTTTTTCTCTTGGTACCATGGGCTTGGATATGAATGAAGGTGGTAGTTTTTGTTAATCATTCATGTTACCTAGAAATAGAATGCAGTTGGCTGAATGGAAAAGGAGCTCGATACACCACAAACCTTAGGATCTAGTAAAATGAAAAGAAAAATTAGGAAGATTGCTTACTTACAAGTTTGAATGCCCTAAGGTGCGTAGTTAACCTCAGTATTGAGTAATAGTGGGTTGTAAGTTCCTAATGAGAACCAAGTTTACACTTGAAAACATAGAGATTTAGTAACATAGACTGATTAAACAATACTCTTCTCGCTGATACGAACTGAAAATGTGACTGTAGACCTAAATGCTATTTGTACTCTCGCTCTCTCTCTCTCTCTCTCTCTTCTAACACACATACACACTTTTATTCTCTGTAACTTCGTTTCAAAAATTTCTGTAACAGGTATGGGTAAAACAACTACTGAGCATGTATACCAAATGGGCCAAAAAGCTAGGTTATAAAGGGAGGGTAGTCGAGAAGCATTCTTCCACAAATGGTGGCATCACATCAGCAACTATTGAGTTTGAATTTGCGTTTGCTTATGGGTATCTTTCAGGAGAGACAGGTGTTCACTATCTTACAAGCTCGCAAAATGTGTCTGATTTGCCTACGGTAAAGATTTCTTTCTGTTCACTATATTACAACTTCGCAAAATGGATCTGTTAGATATTAGATCTATTTAGCCAACAGTCAATGTTAAGGATATATCTACTTCTCATGTGTTTGGTTCGCCTTGGTCAATTCTTTGCTGCATATATTATAATTCGGTCACACACTGCAAACCAGAGACTAGGGCCTTGTGATAGGACAAGTGCTTCAAAATAATCATTATAGTAGTTTCACTATGTTTCTTTTGACAATCTTGACTGGTAATTTTACCTTCGTGAAATATGAATGTCTTGCAGGCTAGCTCAGCAAGTGTGGATGTGTTTCCTTTGTTTCTTGGAAAAGCCCATGACCTAGAAATTGACGACGACGACTTGGTCATTGCATTGCCATCGGTGCTTGAAGAGCAGCGCCAAACTGGACCTACAGTATCCATCCAGCATAAACTTACAGGCATAAGTTCTCAATCATCAGGTACTCCTTTTACTAGTAGCCCTTACATACTTTCTAGTTTAAATTGAGCTCTTTAGGGTCGAACGATATATCTAGAGGACTATGACAGCAATATCATTTGCAGAAAGCCTTTTATCTTTCACTTCAAAATCCATGATCTTTTGTTCTTGTGCAAATCTGCTGTAAATCGTGCAGGCGAGAGGAGTCACTTTGCGAATAAGATCAAGGCGATTAACCGGTTGAAAGGCAAGCTTCTGATCCTTGCATTGGAACAAGGTGTTAGCGAGGTTAGCGATATCAAGAAAGATGAGATTGTGAATCTGTGGGAGAAGGAGACGAGAAGGTACATGTCTCATCCACACAAGCTAGTCAAGGATGTAAAAACAGGCATCCAACTGCCTGATCTAATGTCTGTTTTAGACGGAAATCTTGAACCACTTATTGGTGCTCATATTAACACAAGACAGTAAAGTTACATGGTTTTAATCCCTCTCCGACTTCTCTTTAAGCGTTTTTGCTGGAAGTGTTTCAATTAGAAATGCGTTGAGATTTTTATTAAAATTTCAAGTGTTTCTTTGAAAAACCAATTGGTAGTACTTCCTGAAGAAGCACTAGAGATACTTTTAGTTTTCAGAAAGCATTTTTAGCAATTTCAGAATTAGTCCTAAACATGCCTAGTATACTAGAGAAAATATTGATGATGAGCCATCTTTTGGTATACATGTGTACGAACGTCTGAGAGAACTTAATGATGAGGGGAGCAATTTACATGACACGTACACCACCACGGCCCCATCGTAGTACACCGCCACGGCCCCATCGTAGTATTTTGCCTCATGAATGAGGCATCTCTCTCAACCAAAAGGCCAAATGGTGGCCCACTGGAAGTGTCCAAGCCTACAAAGTTTCGGTTCGAATCTCGTGAATGACGAGTTTCATACCAATTTCTTTCACCTGCTTCTTAGTGTAAATATATCGTTGTATAAAAAAAGTCACTTGCATTATTTTTAAATAATAACTTTTAGAAGTTTTCACTAACTTTTTATTTTTATTTTTATTTTACAAACGATGGTATACACTATTATCATTTAAACTATAAAGAGGAAGATTCAAATTTGAGTTTAGATGGAGGAGTATATTGCTCAAGTTAACTTGATTATGCTCGAGTCTACAGTTTCCAATTAACTTCACGTGCACTATTTATAAATTTATAATCAAATACTCTGGAATAGTACACGCTGGATTTAAATTTTGGGTGAGCTCAACTTTTGGCCAATTTTCTTGGTGAAAAACTTCTATCAAAATTTCAGCTTAGTGCCATTTGATTTTAGGTAATGTTATCCACACATCCATTTTTACTTCAAACACTCTTCTCAATTTCCGGTTGTTGACTCGAATGAATTAAAGAAAATCAATAAGCAAAAAATAAAAATGGGTGAGACGTAAAAATGAATGTGTCAATAACACTATCCTTGTTTTTACAAGATTCCTAAAATTTATTGTTGTTAAATACTTTTGCTAAAATTGAAGAAGAAATAAGGGATTGTAAACGGATGGACTAGAGGCTCATGTGGTTTCAACATTCCAGAGTTTGGGTTGGTGTGTGATACACAATGTGTTGTCTGGAAATGTACATAGATATTTTTCTTTTTGATTGGTTACATAGATAATTAGTGTTCATTGGATATTCCAATTAAAAATGGCTCCCGGAAGTTAGTTTGGTTCTGTAGATTCCACCTATTCGGGATTCTACCTCGAATTCCTCCCTCATGTTGTAGAAGTTGATTTTACTAAGAGAATTGGCTAGGTTTGTTAATTAGGAGGGGTATAGATGAGTTTGGGGGGGGGGGGAATTATGTTAGGTTAATAGTTAAGTTAATTAGAACTCTGCAACCATTTAATACTACAGTCTAGTGGTATTTCGCTTGTAAGTAAGAGGCGTTCGATTCTTGCTAAAGGCGAATTTGAACCACATTATTGATAGCTCATTGTGAGGCTAAGCCCAACCCCTCCCCTTAGTATAGATAATATCGTTTGTTTAAAAAAAAAAAAAAAAATTAGATCTCTGCAATCTCCTCTCTTGAAAGTCCTTGGATTTGGTTGGGTCTGGGGGTAGTGTATACGGTTGTATAGGTTTGAGAGTGTTAGACGACAATTGATTAGGATAAGTTGAATTGTTTCAAACAGGAGTTGGAGATTAATCGTTTCGATTGTTGTTTACGTGTGTTTGTGGTTTAATTTTTGTTTTAATTGATGTCTGCTACTTATAATTGGTGGTTTTAAACATTGGATTTGGCGGGGCTATTCTCTTTTGTTGGTGTACGCGAGATTGCTTTTCGTGTATTGGGCATTTGTCTTAATCTGCCGCTAGGGTCTCCCAATTAGCTTGCTAGTTTTCCAATGATTAACTGCAGTAGTTTCATCCGTTCTTCTCTTACAACCCTTTTCTAGGGGTTGTCTATTTTTCTTTGACGGTTGGATTCCCCCAGATATCCTCTATTTATGGAGGAGTTAGTATTCGTTCACATTCACCTGACGTTCTTTTATTCCCTTAAGCTTTATTACATCTTCTACTGATCCCATGGCAAACTCTCAGTTCCTTGCCTCTAGCTTTTCTCACCCATGAAGACCTAGGATTTGTTCCAATCAACATGTTCCAAGTTGGGTAAACATTTTTCCAGTTCCTCAACCTGTTGTGGTTAAGAAGGCTCTTGATACCTTCACCATGGTGCGCAGTGTCACAAGAGTCAACACCAGGTTGTGTCATTTCTTAAATGTAGAACACATGCAATCTAGGGTTTTTAATGGGCAAGATATTTTGGTAACATTTGGAGGCTTGGCTCGTTAAGTGGATGGTAGGCATGCTTTAGAAGAATGATGTGAAGAACACTTTCTACCTGGATCACTTTGATAGAAAATGGTTTGCTCTGGAGTTAATCGACGCGGATGACTTAGAGTTTGTGATGAAGAATAGACCATGGTATGCTTGTGGTTAGATTTTTCACTTGGAGCTCTGGACTACTCAGTTTAGTGACATGGTTGCAATCAACAAGATGGTGGTGTGGGCTAGGTCGCCTTGTGTCTTTGTACAATACAAGGAAGTTGTCATCATCAAGGTTATTGCCCAACCTCTATGTGATATTATTAGAGTTGATGAAGTCACGGTAGGTTTAAGTGGTTTGTTTGTTAAAGTATTTGTTGAAGTAGATCTAAGGCTTCCACTCAAACGGGTGTTGATTGTCAGCAAGGATGATGATATGCTTATTCTCATTAGTTATGAGAAATTGTTTGAAGTGTGATTTTATTGTGGGCGTAGAAGGATTGAGGCTGACTCATGCCCTGAAGAGGAAGTAAATGATGGGTGTTTTATAATGAATCAACAATTTTCCCGGAGGATACTCATGTGGATGAGGATGTAAAAGAGGCGTTGCAAAAAGATGTTATAGTTTACTTCCCTTTTATTGTTAACCAGGAGGAAAAAAAATATTGAGAATGATGAAACTAGGCAAAGGGTGAGTGGAAACACATTGTGATTCCAAGATAGCGCAGGAAAGATGAGAGACGCAGGAGTGGTAAGGTTGTTGGGATGATAAGCTTCCTAAGGAAACTGGTAAAACTGTAAAGCAGAAGTGGGTTGGGAGAGCTGATCCAGTGTAGGATTGGAAGAGGACCAAAAAGGGTGCTTACTGTAAGCAAGAGGTAAGCGTTGAGTTTTACATTTGCTGGTTTGATAGAAAACTTGCTTCCTTAGTTGTTTACTGCACTATTAGGTCTAATAAGCTTAATATTAGATGGATTTATTTGGTTAAAATTTTGGTTGAATGACTTGTTGATTGTTCATGATGGTAATGTGTTATGTTTGTTTGAAATTGATGTTGATGAATGTACTTTAAATTTCTAGGATGTAGTGATTCAGGAGGGAAGTAGGAATGTGGGGGAGAGTAGTCGGGCAGTGAGGGATGTTCTTGCATCCATCATGGCAACAAAAGTTGCGATGGCCTCTTCTAAGCCAAGTGGGGGAGTGTTAAGTATGAGAAAATGAGTCCGAAAGGAGATTGCAGAAGCATGATCGAGTTACAAGAGTCTACTTGAAGAAATTGATTAATGAAGTATAACCCAAAAGCAAATTGGAATCACGTTATTGCTAACCCATTGTGAGGCATAACCCACTCCCCCACCCTTAGTGTAGATAATATCATTTGTTAAAAATAGAAAGGAGAAATTAGGTTCTCATCCCTCTTTCTTCTGTTCTATTGATCAAAACCTTATTTCTCAGCAATTTCTTATCAAGGTCCTTAGGTTTTAATGAATGTCATTATTTCAATAATAAAATATTTACGTATTAGCATAATTAAATTAAATTTCTAAAATATACTAATTTAGTGTTAGAAACATTATATTTGGTGCCACCAGTACTACGGCGGTCTAGTGATATTCCTCTTCACTGATTAGTGAGAGGTCTTAGGTTCAACTCTCGCCAAAGGCAAATTTTGAACCAATTTATTGCTAGCCCATTGTGAGGCTAAGCTCACCCCCTCCCCTTAGTGTAGATAACATCGATTGTTAAAAAAAAAAAAATTATATTTGGTATATTTATGTTTATGGCTATACTTTATATCGTATATTTTTATTTTTAGTTTGTACCCAATTTTAATTTGCACTCCTTTTTTAAATTTATATTAAATTTCTTTTTAGTTTTAATTTGTACTCATTTATTAATTTCTTTTTGTGCCATTTTCTTTAAAAGATTTATTTGTAGCCTAGTTTTTTTAATTTGTTATTTGTATCTATAATTTATTCATATTGTACCCATTCTTCTTTATAAATGTACCATTTTTTATATGTAAAATGTACACTTTTTTTATATGTAAAATGAACCTATTTTTAATGTAAGATCTATAAATGTACCCATTTTTCAATTTCAAATGTACCCTTATTTAAAAATATCAAATAAAACATTTGATTTTTATCAATCTTTGTGAGATTATAGGAAGAAATTAATTCTAAAATTTAATATTTTGTCTTTCAATCAAAGTATTCAAATTAATAAAATTTTAGTCTGAAATTTTGGTATAATAAAATTTCAATCAAAATAATGTATCCATATGAATTTTTGGTACATTACTATATAGCTTATTTACAATTTTTTTAAACTATAGATACATTCTTTTGCTATTTATGATTTCATATTATTACATTATTTTTTATTCATTTCTTCAATAAAAAATTTTGAAATTTTTTTATTGTAGTCGTTTCATATTATTATTATTACATTGTATAATAATGAGGGACTTTAAATCTAATCGATTTAAAGTAGCCGAGTGGCAGTGTTGCAAATAAACTAAAATGTGGTCCAAAACACTATTCACATGAATAGTGCCAATTTCCCTCCTACTTTAGACTAAAGTAATATATGCCACATATATATATATATGTATGTATGTATATATACACACAATATGGGATGTTGTAGGTTGGAAGGCCTTCGGTTGGCGGGGATGTTGCAGGTTAGACGGGTTATTGTGGAGAGTGATTCCGCTCTCGTTATTACTACTATCAATAACTACTCTCGGGATTTGTCCTAGTTTGGTTTGCTAGCGGAGGATGTCAGGCAAGTGGCGGAGTTGCTTTCCCGATCCATTTTGTGCATGTGCCAAGAATATGTAATGAGGTTGCCCATAGATTAGCTAAGTTTGATGTCACATCCCGACCCGGGCTCCACCACATTCCTGGCTCGACTCCACCGTAGCACGATATTGTCCATTTTGGGTCCCGACCACGCCCTCACGGTTTTGTTTATGGGAACCCATAAGAGAACTTCCCAGTGGGTCACCCATCATGGGAGTGCTCTCGCGCTCTACTCGCTTAACTTTAGAGTTCCAATGGAACCCGAAGCCAGTGAGCTCCAAAAAGGCTTAGCGCTAGGTAGAGATGGGAATATAAATATAAAGCTCACAGAATCCACTCCCCTGGGTGATGTGGGATCTCACAATCCTACTTGTCATATCCCGGCCCAGGCCCCCACCACATCTCGGGCACGACTCCATCGTAGTACGATATTGTCTGCTTTGGGCCCCTACCACACCCTCACAGTTTTGTTTATGGGAACTCACACGAGAACTTCCCAGTGGGTCACCCATCATGGGAGTGCTCTTGCGCGCTACTCGCTTAACTTCAGAGTTCCGATGGAACCCGAAGCCAGTGAGCTCCCAAAAGGCCTCGTGCTATGTAGAGATAGGAATATACATATAAGGCTCACATGATCCACTCCCCTAGGTGATGTGGGATCTCACATTTGCCATTTCTATTGGCAATGAATTTGTATGGTTAAAGGACCCTCCTTGTAACATCCCACATCGCCCAGGAGAGTGATCCTTATATGTATATTCCCACCTATTCCTAGCATGAGGCCTTTTGGGAGCTCACTGGCTTCAGGTTCCGTAGGAACTTCGAAGTTAAGCGAGAAGGAGGCCAGAGCACTCCCAGGATGGGTGACCCACTAGGAAGTTGCTCGTGAGTTCCCAGAAACAAAACCGTGAGGGCGTGGTCGGGGCCCAAAGCGGACAATATCGTGCTACGGTGGTGGAGCGGGCCCGGAAAGTGATCAGCCCTGGGCTGGGATGTGACACACCTGATCTCATTTAGGACCTCCTCAGCCATGAGTTGATGTAGTGCATTTGATTTCAATAAAATATCCAGTTTTCGTCAAAAAAAAATATGGGATTATAAATCTCATAAATGTCAAACATATAGAAATATACATATTAATATTAATATAATGAGGTTTTCAAAATGAAGGGACTTTCATAAAAAAAATTGAATACCATTAAGGTTTGAATTAAAGAATGTTAGTGACTGGGTACAAATTAAAAATAAAAATATATGATACAAATTATAGCCATAAACATAAATATACCAAATGCAATGTTTTTAACACTAAATTAATATATTTTAGAAATTTAATTTAATTTATGCTAATATGTAAATATTTTATTATTGAAATAATGACATTCATTAAAACTTAAGGATCTTGATAAAAAAAATTGCAAAGAAATAAGATTTTGATCAATAGAATAGAAAAAATAGGAATGTAAATCTAATTTCTACTTGTTTTAATGTTATTATGTAAAAAGTATATGTGGTCTCTTTGGGCACTACACCTAAGTACAACCCCTGCCTCTTTCTTTTTGTCTAAAGAAGCAAAAGAAACCAAAGAGAGAAAAATGCGATGAATATATAATAATTATTTTTTGTCTTCCTTTTACTTGAGGCACTAGAGAATAATGAGCTTTTCTTAAACTATGTTTATTTTTTGATTCAACAAAGTGAAATTCTAGCATGTTACTACATCAATGAGTTGTGTATATACCTTTTAATTAAAAATTTCTCGCAAACCGACTTTGTTTCGACACTTATTTTCTTTGTAATAACACATCTCAACTGGTGCTCAACACATGTATAGAATGTAGCCGTTACTAGTTATACTTTAAATTAAATGCATAAAAAAACTAGCGCAAATGAAATGTACTTACAATTACAATATTTTGTAATATTGCATTTTGAAACGAGAAGTGATCTTGCAATCCCTTTTTTTAAAGTTTTTGAATTGAATAAATTAAAAGTAGTTAATAAATAAAAGAAGTACAAATAATGCAAAGAAGAAAACGTGAGTGAAAAAATCATTACGGTTCGAAATTCATGGATCGGAGACTCAGACAAGAGAAAAAAGGAAGAAAATTTCTTCAAAAAATAAAAAATAAAAAGAAAAGAAAAAAAGGAAGAAAATTTCTTCAAAAAAGAAAAAAAAAAAACAGAAAGAAAAGGAAAAAAGGAAAAAAACCCTTTCCAGAAAAGAAAAAGAAAAAGGAAAAAAGTATGAAGGCCAGCAATAACTGTCAGTCTCTGTTTTTCTTTTCAGGAGGGATTTCCAACGCCCTTTCCTTCCCTTCGGTTACAAATTACAAATTACAACTCAAAACTCTCTCTCTCTCTCTCTCTCTATACATATACGATTCAGACTATATATATATATATATATATATATGCGCAGACCAGTGACCTCATCTCTCGCCTGTCCTTCTCTCGTCAACCTCCCATGGCGGGTCTCTACTATTCCTCCAGACCCACCTCTTCTTCCTCCTCCTCGTTGTCGTCCCCATCTTCTTCTTCCTTCCAGACCTTCGCTTCCCGCCTCCTCCTCCTCCTCACCGTCCTCCCCCTGACTCTCGCCGCCTTCGCCTTCGTTCTCCAATGGCGCGGCGGCCTCAATGACCCCGTTACCCGGTGGTCGCCGGACCACCACGAGTTCCCCGGCATGGTCCAGATGGGTGGGGTCCAGCGCCAGGCTTTACGTTCTTCGGGTTCCGACTGTGTCGATATTCTGGGTCGGAGCCACTCCCCCGCCTTCCCCTACTACAAGGATTGGAAGTTCGATTACGCCTCCGATCTGAGGCCCAAGGTCTGTGTGTGTGTTCGATTTGATTTGATTGTTTGATCGCCGTTGATGTTTGTCGAAATTTGATGAATGGTGTTTGGATTTGATTTGATTGATCGTGTTTGGATCTTGGGATCTGATTGGCTCTGAGAATCTACGATTGGAGATTTGTTCTGTAGTACATTACGTTTGGGCTTTTCTGGCATTTATGTAGTCATTTCTGATTAATGTCTAATGATGTCAATGTGCCATTTCTGATTAAAAATGATTGGATTCTATTATTTAGTTTTCAATTTCTAAATTCTACAACGATTTTTGGGTTTCATGATGTAAGTTATAGTTGTACTAGCATCAGCACATACTATCGGCATGAAGAGGCAATTTACGACTGGTGAGCTAGTAAATATTTTGGGGTCTTGACTTGTGGATGGAAGCATGAATTGAACCAAATTCAAGGGAACAACAATTATCATTTTACATTGAAAAAAAAACCGAAAGAAAAGGTCAAGCAGAATTCTTGTCACGGGTGCTTTAGGTTTCATTTGGTTTATGGAAAAGTCTCATGTTCTATGTTTTCCATGGAATTTCCAGTTTTCTGTCTCTAATGTGGAATCGTTTCCGATTGATCTTAGATGTTTGATTTTGTGCATTGATTGCCATGATGTATGTTTATGAATTTATACAACTATGACATTGGAGCCATCTCACAACCCGTCTGTAATTTTTTATGTGCCAGATATCCCTTCAAACAAGCACTTCAGCTGGTTTAGAGCAAACTTTGCCATGGATCTTTTATCATAAGGTTATTGGAGTATCAAACTTTTTCCTTTTCGTGGAAGGGAAGGCTGCGTCCCCTAAAGTATCTAAAGTTTTAGAAACCATTCCGGTGAGTTCTAGTTCAATGCTTCACTTAGATATATTACTAGTGAACAAAACTCAGTTGATGTCTATAAGTTTAGTTTGTTTTTAGTTTTGGTTTGCCAACTTCTCATGGGATACAACATCCATATTATAGGGAGTGAAGGTTATATACAGGACAAAGGAATTGGAGGAGCAGCAAGCTAAAAGGTAAGTGTAAGATAAAGAACTTTACTTTAAAGATGGTGTGTCAAATGTACTGAACAGACTCCTCTCCCCCAATTTTTTGACGAATGACTAAATAAGCTAAGATTAGAGAACTTATTTTGAAGAGAAAAATTAAATTTAATGAAAAAAGACAGTCCTGCGGTTCTTTCATGTTGTTACTGCGATGATTTGATGGCTTATTTATACCTTCTGTTTTGTTTACTTAGCCGGATTTGGAACGAGACTTGGCTGTCAAGCTTCTTCTATAAGCCATGTAATTATGAGTTGTTTGTGAAGCAGTCCCTTAACATGGAGATGGCTATTGTCATGGCAAGGGTATGAATTTTTTCTTCTATTGCACACAGCACAATTTTATTTCTTTCCAGCTTGATATAGTTTGTAACATTTTCTTCTACTATTTTAGGAAGCCGGCATGGATTGGATCATCCATCTTGACACTGATGAGCTAATATATCCAGCTGGCACTCATGAGTACTCTTTGAGACAGTTGTTGTCCGATGTGCCTGGAAATGTTGATATGGTTATCTTTCCAAATTATGTAAGTGCCTTTTTAGAGATAGTTTTCTTCTGCACATTATATGTCATATGGGTTTTTAGGGTATACAGTGAAGAGTGGCCGTCTTCCATTGTTTTAACGTTGAACTCCAACTGTAAAGACAAGTTCTGATCTTGGTTCTCTAGGGGAATGCTAAACTTTATTGTCTAAAGCTACACTGCACCCTTGAATGTGGATTTTGGTCTTGTTACTAAAGATGCATTTGTATTGACCTGTGAAAAAGATGAAGCATTTTGCTGATGTCAAGAATTTATAGTTGATCAGACTTCTAGTCTCATTGCTTTTTAAATTTATCATTGACATTAATATGAGACTTAGTTTAATTTATAGTGACATCTGCTTGTGTTTCTTCAGGAAAGTAGTGTAGAGCGTGACGATATCAAGGAACCTTTCAGTGAGGTATAATTTATTTAAATGCTTTTTGTCCATGTTTTCCAATACCAAGTAGAATTGATAGTGAGTGAAGGTCGCAACATGTGTTTTTGGTTATTATGGAGAAGGATGATTCTCTAAAAAGAAAAAGGACAAAAAAATCATTTCAAATGCGCATGAAGAGAAAGTGAATTAATTTTGTGGAATCATTACAGTTTTTGCTTTTATGAAAAAAGAACACAACAAATTTTTGTTGACCAATATCATTTATTGTTTATGTTGTTGTAGGTGTCAATGTTCAAGAAAAACTATGACCATCTTCCAAAGGATGTATATTTTGGAAATTATAAAGAAGCAACTAGGGGTAACCCAAACTACTTTTTAACATACGGAAATGGGAAATCAGCTGCCCGAATTCAAGATCACCTTCGCCCTAATGGTGCACACAGATGGCACAATTATATGAAGACACCAAAGTATGGCTATTCTATCTAAAATATTTTATCAATCTTTTAAACATGCATCTATATAATACTTCTGTCCTTTTTGTAATTGACTAATTACTCCAGTATATTCCCAATTTACAGAGCATTGTAAACAGTCCTTCTGCTTGTAGTTGATCACTAGTGTTCTCCTTGTGATATATATTTACTTAGCCTTCATCCTTGTGATATTTCATAGTGAGATCAAATTGGATGAGGCTGCTGTTCTGCATTATACATATCCCAAATTTTCTGATTTGACCTCTAGACGTGATCGGTGTGGTTGCAAGCCTACCAAGGATGATGTTAAAAGATGCTTCATGTTGGAATTTGACAGAGCTGTGAGTTCTGAACTTCTTATGCCTGTGTTCTTATTTTCTTTGTTGCCTCATATTTTATTCTGCTTTTGCCCCTTGACATATTACCATCTATTTTAATCTTGATATACATTTGTTATGTTTGTAAATTTATTAAGAATGTTATTATTGTGGTAATATTTGAAGATTTGTTGGAGATGTCCTGGGACTACTACATATGTTTCTATGAGGGACAAGAAAGTCTTTGAATGTCACCATATTTCTGATATTGGTTTTTCTTATCAGTGCAGTTGTCTCGACAGTTGGTTAAATTTGATTTGTCATGCTTACACTTCTTCCTCTTTATCTTTTGCAGGCATTCATAATTGCTTCAACTGCAACAGAGGAGGAAATGCTTAACTGGTAATAGTTTTTACCAATAGATTTTCTTATCCTTAACTTTTAGTTGTGGGAGCTTGTACATTTACGCATTATGACATTTTAATCATTTCATTGTAGGATTTCTAGCTTTTGTTTAGTAACAATTGTCACTCTACTACTACAAAGAGAAGGATTTTTTCAAACGACAAATTGTTGGAAATCCTTGAGAGCCGGATTTAAATAGGTCTCAATTGAACTTTGTCAAAGATTCCTAGTCTAAAACTCCCTTCTGTTGGTTTAGGTACCAGGAACGCATTGTGTGGACTGACAAAGAGCTCAACTTAAAACTTTTAAGGAAGGGCATCTTGACTCGGATTTATGCACCGATGGTTAGTTCTGTAGCACTGGCTTGCCTTGCTTGTCTTTCTTGGTTCATTGAATATGGTAACTAATTTTGAGTGTTGGTATAATTACTGTGAGCTTGGAATCCTGAAACCTATTGAATTCATTCTGTTTCAGGTCATCGTACAGGGATTAAGGGAATCAGGTGTTTTCAGCTCCGTAATTGCATCAGCTGCACAAACAAATCTCACAAAAGATCAGTTTTTGTCCTCGGTTGAAAGTAGCAACTCCTCTAGGGAATCGACATCTGGGGCAATTAATTCAAGAAAGATTGGTAAACTACTAGATTCTCAAGAAACTGCAAGAAGGGTCTTGGAATTCATAGATGATGCTTCTCACCCGTTGGCAATTCCACCATTATCTCCTCCTGGCTTGGATGAGGATGATTTTCAAATTGACGTACAACTGTCTTCCAAATCCCAATGACCGAGACCTTATCAAGCTTCCCGTGTGAACAAAGCATATTGAGCAATGCCATTTTTGTAGAAGAGAAAAGTTCGAGGGAGTGAAAGAAACAGACAGGTTGGTCTGCTGTTGAGATGAGGTGTTTTTTTTTTTTTTTTTTTTCAGTTTTGTATGTGGTTCTTCCCGATCATTACCCAAGCGCTGATGTACATTAGAGGTTTAGATTAGGAGTTTGCAGAGGTTAAGAGGTTAGAGGGGATTTCCCTTGGCAGGGTCTTAATTTTCTTACTCGGTAGCTATTCAAGAACCGGCCCGATTGCTGGCGACTGTAATCCATATTCTTTCTCCCGTCACATTCGTTTGGGTTTATACAACATTGGATGGGGGTTAATACAGAGATCCTCTTACCTCATTCACGCAAATGATATATTGTCATTGACATCCTTGTATATAAAGCCACACTCCACACATGCATCATGCATGCACCTGTTTACGTACATAGGTTGAACCAATTCCTCCTCCTCCTCCTCCTCCTCCTCCTCCAGAGGCTTAGAACCTCCCAACAAAATATTTCAACGCAACGTTAATGTTTGGCTATTTCTTTTATTTCTTGAATCTGCAAGAAACCACGGCACGAGACGACGATGAAAGACTGATGCCTTCGAACTAAAACCATAGAGAGAATAAGGAAACCGAACCAAAGTCACAGAACGAAAAGCTGAACTGAATCTACTTCTCCATCTAGTATTGGTTATTCTCTTTTCTTTCTTAGAAAGTTGTTGACTAGTTACTTAGTAGTATTCCTCTTCACTAGTAAGTGAGAGGTCTTAGGTTCGTTTTTTGCCAAACGCGAAGTTGAACCACGTTAATATGGTTGACCCAATGAAATACTATCGTTTTTTTTTTCAAAAAAAGTATAAAAAAAAAAAAAAAAAGTTGTCGACTATGGGTTGGTTTGGAATTGTGGTACTTTTAAAAAAACCAGCTTATTAAAAAAACGGTAATTTAGCCAAAGGTCAGTAAAAACTTTACTATTTAGTCATATATCAATGACATGTTTTTGTTTTGAACTTAATCAATGACATATTTTTATTAATTAGGCATAGGTCAATGATGAATGCCACATAAGCTTTAAATTATTATATGTAGTTAAAATTTGACTCTTTTATCCTTCTTTCTTTCTCTCTATGAATGCAACATGGCCTCCTCGACCTCAACAAAGTCCACCAATATCCCAGTACTAAAATCGAGACCTCAGGTTACGAATTCGAACTCAGACTTCTACCTCCATATTTTTTTGCGAGGCTTCGCGATTTTCCGACTAGGTAAGGGTTGGGAACTCATGAACTTCTTCCTTTTTATGGTTCTAATCTTATGCCAGAGTTTGAATGTGAAAATCCCTTTGATTTGGTGAAGGTTAAACGAAAATCAATTCAGAGGAATTTTTCCCAGTTTCCGGTGAAGGACCGGCGAGGTTGCAGGTATTTTCCTGCCAACTCCGGCCACGACTTAGCCTCAATTAGGTATATTTCTATTCATTACCTCTTGAGCTTTATTTTGGCTTTTGAATCTTTGAATTTGGTTGAGAAATGAACCCGTTATGGCTATTTAAAGTTTTCCGGCCACCTCCCATGCGATTCCGGTCTTCTTCTTCGTTGGTTTTCTATATGAGTGTCTGAATCCACAAACCTATTTGAATCTCAATGTACAATCACATAACAAGAAACATACACTGCAACGAAGTGTCTGAATTCACAGAACAAGAAACAAACACTGCGTTGCAGTGTCTGAATCCACCAACCTATTTGAATCTCAATGCACAATCACAGAACTGGAATTAGACATTGCAACGAAGTGTCTGAATCCACATAACCGAAAACAGACACTGCGTTGCAGTGTCTGAATCCACAAACATATTTGAATCTGAATGCACAATCACAGAACAGGAAACAGACACTGCAACGAAGTGTCTGACTCCACCAACAATTGAATCTGAATGCACAATCACAAAACAGGAAACAGTGTCTGAAAAATTAGAGGTTGAAGGTGGTGGGAGGCAGGGAGGTTGAAGTCTGAAGGTGGTGGGAGGCACAATTTACAATGAAGGAGATGGAGATGTTTGGTGTTTTAAATAGTAATGGCATTATTTGTAATTTTAATTTGATTGAAGTGTTTTAATATATCTTAAAGTCTCATTGACCTATTTATAATTCCAATAAGCTTGATTGACCTATTGTTAATATTCTAACTTTTAATTGATTTTATACAAAATCACCCTTAAAAAAATCTGGAACATAAACGTGTTTTTGATAAAACAAAAGAAAAATGCTTTTTTAAAAAATTGATGTTAATGATAGTAGAAAAGCATAGAAAATTTTTTATTTTTTTTCAAGGGATAATAATTAGTTCGCATTTAAAAAATTCAAATAACAAGTATACCCACATATATTTTACAAAATTACAATAATTACCATACATTATTCTCTTCGACAATTATTATATCACATTAAATACAAAAAAATCAAATACTCACCAATTTTATTTTACAGCCGCACGCATTCACGTTTCATCGTCAAATTGAGGGTTGTACTTGTACGTACGCAGAAGGAAGGAAAAAAAAAAGAAAAAAAACGAAGAAAAATAACAAAAAAAGAAAAATAAAAATCATATTTCTGAGTCAGTCTTTGCAGCTTCGTCTTGGAAGAAGAATGCAATTAGGGTTTAAGTCTTTCCTCAATCTCAGCAGGTTAAGGTTTTCTCTATGATTTTCAATTCCGTATGAATGAATTTCAGCTACATTTGAAATAACCGACGAGCCATACCAGTAGCTTCGCAGTTTCTCCGACGAATTCCACAACCGGAACAAGAGCATTGGATTCTCTTATTAGATTGGGAGCACCTCAAGCTTTTGTGCCTAAACGCACCGTCTCGACTGCTTCCCCCACAAGAAAGAAATCCCCCAAAGCCAAAGGACCAATGAGTGCAACAAACCCAACTCCTCAGAACCCTATTTTCAAGGTTCTACTTGTATAAATTTCATGTATTTTATTTCTGCTTTTTGTTTGTTGGGTGATTTGCAAATAGTGTTTGTTAGTGATTGATTGAATCTCTTAGGAAGACGATGTCGAAAGCAATGAGCTTGAGATTGAGAGTTTTAAGGATGACCCTGCACGAATCGAGGCAATGACGGTTCACCAACTCCGAACTACGTTGAGGTAAACATTTCTTCAAGTCTTAATTTTTTTGTTAGTCAAGACTCAAATCGGGATGTTCCTTTTGTATCAAGTGTGTATGGTATTGATAGATAGCAAGTGGGGATTTGAGTTGAATATTATGATTTACAGTGCTTGTAGAATGGTTTGAAACTTTAAATTGCCTGCCAGGAATGTCGGTATCCCTGCCAGAGGTCGTAAATGCGAGCTTGTGTCTGCCTTGAAGTGCTTTTTGGAAAAGAAGATAGATGGTACCGAATTTTTTTTTTCATGTACTGCTCCGAAAGTTAATGAACTTATTATTAAAATTGATTTCATACTTATTTCTTCTTTGTGCCTAGTTCCTTGGACTTGAATGGTTAGGACTTAAGAGTTCATTTGCATTGATCAGGTGAAGGTTCTGTGGTAAGACAAGGACAAGTGTCCTCCATTTCTATTGAAAATGCATCAGGTCAAACCAAGGCTGAAACTTCATCTGATGGAGACCATGCTCAAAATGTCGACACTGTTTTGGAGGGTCATGAACTGCAACGGAATAAGAGAAGGTTAAAGCATTCGTCAGTTAAGAGTAAAACTCGTGTAGGCGATAACAAAGTTGCCACGAAAAAGGAGAAGCTGTCAATTGAATATGATGAGGTTTCAGGTGCTGTAAAATGGTTCCATGGATTGTCTTAATTCAGTGTATTTTCATATTTTGTTCCCGGTTCAGTTAACTTAATGATGATGACTGGTTCTGCTTGTATACTGTTGTTATCTGTCTAGGTGAGAAAATCTCGAGGACACGGAGGAAAGTGTCTTCAGAAACTATTAGCGTTGATGTCAAAACTGATAATAAAGTGGCTGAGCCGTGGACTGTTCTTGCACACAAGAAACCTCAGAAAGATTGGATTCCTTATAATCCTAGAACAATGAAGCGTCCACTGCTTCCCAGAGATACTAAATTTGTGAAGCTTATGTCTTGGAATGTCAATGGTTTAAGGGCATTACTTAAGCTGGAGGGATTCTCTGCTTTGCAGCTCGCTCAAAGGGAAGATTTTGATGTACTGTGTTTGCAGGAGACCAAACTTCAGGCAAGTATTTTAGTTCAAATTTTTACCTTTTCAAGGGTCAATTCTTGTTTGATAATACAGTTAATGCATCATTGTTTTGTAGTTACATTTTATTATATCTACATGCTTTGTGATTGGCAAAGAATTGGCTGATAGTTTGGCCTCTGAACGTGCTGAGCAATGAGTGACATTATCTTTTATGTTTCAACATGATGGGCTATCTAAGGCTTAAAGTTCACTCTCAAGAAGGCTCACCGAAGAATAGGTTTTCATTTCTGAGTAAATAAAGGTCAATTTTTGTTTTCAATCTCTTTTTGTGTGTATCAACTATCAAGATTGCTTCACTACTCGCACTTGTATAGTTTTGGTCACTTATAAGAAGAAGAAAAAATCGTAGTGGAGTTTATTTTTACAATAGAAGGCGATCTTTTATTGTAATGCAGTGCGTTACTCCGAAATATTCATGCCAAGTATACCGGTAACCATTCCCTACTTTGGACTCTTAGGTTGTTCGTTCATACTATCAATGTTTGAGGTATACAGATTTTTTCCATGCGAAACCTTAGTTTATAATTGGAACTGGACTTCTGTGTTTCACCGGTGATAGAAAAATATATCTTTCTATTTGGGACAACCAAGCTAAATCTTATGCCTTTGTCCTTCTAAAGTTAACTATAAGATGTAAATTGCGCCCATCTTTCTTTTTGCTTTTTCTATATCAATTATATTGTGTTTTGGAACAGGAGAAAGATGTTGAAGATGTGAAAAGGTCTCTGATAGATGGCTATGAGAATAGCTTCTGGACATGCAGTGTTTCCAAACTTGGTTATTCAGGAACTGCAATTATATCTCGGGTATATAGCTTCTCTCTTCCTGAAGGCGGTTATTTGATGTCTTTAGAAAATGAAGTATTTAATGTATAACGGTCTTTATTTATACCTGCACCATGGCTCCTTAATGTTGTGTGAACCTTACTTAATGCTTAATTCTGGTCAGCTATTTATTTGTGTGAACAATGTAGATTCTAGGCTTCTAGTCCAATAGCGAACCAAAACTTCATAGAAGATGAGTTCAATGATAATGATATCTGTGTCTGCCTAGTTTTAGAATTTTTCGAGAATTGAACTGCAGCTGCTAATTTTTTCTCTTACATATGAATAATATAGATGTCAGCAACAAAGTTGAGAGCAGTGATTTTTGCCTATTACCTTTTTTTTTTTACATGTTTCAAATGCTTATTGGGTAAGAACAAAATTATTTTGATTAATTCTTGCTTTCTTATTTGAATGCAACTATTCATTTTTGTTTCTACATTGATATTGTTTTTCCATCTGTGGTAGTGGAACAGCAGAGTTGGATTTTCTTTTATCCATTCATGAATTTTATATTGGTAAATCTTTTATGCATTCATGAATTTTATATTGGTTAATCTGCTAATACAAATTGGCGTTCATCTCCTGACAGATAAAGCCACATTCAGTCACATATGGCCTTGGCATACCCGATCATGACAGTGAGGGGCGAATTGTAACAGTAGAGTTTGACTCGTTTTACCTGATAAGTGGATACGTTCCTAATTCTGGAGATGGTCTGCGAAGACTGGTATTTAACCTTAAGCATTTTGCAGCCGAATTCGATGGTGTAGTATTTAGAGATGCCTTCTCTGCTAACAGTCGTAATTTCTTGTTTAGTCATACAGGATCACAGAATGGGATCCAACTCTCAGCAATTACATGAAAGTAAGTGTACTATATTTTTCCCTCTATTACGGCACAATACTCTCTTTTTATTTTTTTATTTTTATTTTTTTCTGGATCGAAGAAATTTTGTATGCTTTTGAAAAGCATAGCTGATGTGATTATTTAATAATTACTTGATGCTTTTGAGCACCTTCATTTTCAACGCAGGAGCTCGAAAAGTCAAAACCTGTCATTTTAACAGGTGATCTGAACTGTGCTCATCAAGAGATAGACATATATAACCCAGCTGTAAGTTGTCCAGATTTTGTTGTCAGTAAACCTTTGTTGTTCCCTGCAGATCACTCAACATAAGGAAGAGTACCGGAATTTTAGGGTATCTGTCTCAAGAAATATATTTTATAAATCAAGGTTATCGATGTTTGAGATTTTGACAAACAAAATTAGCATAATTTCAGCATTAAGTTCTACGGTTGAATCAGGGGAAAAAAAAAATTTCTGTAGAAGCTTTAAGTGGTGTAAGTTCAGCATGTCACGCACCTGTTTGGTGTCATTTAATCTGCTCCTACTTGAAAAAACGAATCCTGAATTTGGGCCATTAATTAGCTTCAAATTTTTTTTAACCTTTTCTTAGGAAAATTGAGGTGGCAAATTGAACATATTTAGGGGATGTTATGCCTACTCAGTGACACAGCTTGTAGCATACTATACCGATTTTATTGATGATCTTTTTTCTTAATACACCTATAGGGAAATAGAAGAAGTGCCGGGTTTACAGATGAAGAAAGGCATTCCTTTGGGACAAACTTTTTATCCAAGGGATTTGTGGATACCTTCAGAAGGCAACACCCTGGTGTTGTAGGCTATACTTACTGGGGTTATCGGCATGGTGGACGCAAATTTAATAGAGGTATTCTCAATCTGTATTCGTAGATTTCATTATTCAGATTTGCAATTGCATTCGAACAAGTACTTGATGGTATCAAATTATGCCATATAGTTTTGATCCAAGTGTTCCTATGACCAAACATTCTAAGCATCCATTATTTGCATACTGATTTTGTGATTCTTGGAACATGTATGTGTGTGTGTGCAAGCGCGAGATATTCATATGTAAGGAAAGTTTTTTTTTTCCCCTTCAATTGTTCAGATTTGTTATTGTTATTGTTCTTGCTAGGGTGGCGGCTTGACTACTTCCTCGTCTCAGAATCCATAGCAGACAAGGTTCACGACTCATACATTCTCCCTGATGTTACTGGTAGCGATCATTGCCCTATAGGTCTTGTATTTAAGCCGTAGGTGGGACGGCGAAATGAAATCCAATTTTGTATGGGCATTCGAAATCACCTAAAGACTAAAGTAGTACATTGCAAAATTTAGAGGTGGAGATTTTGTATTGCCTTCCATCTGTAAACTTTAACTTTATGTTGTAAAATAATGACTGAACCAATTGATGAACTTATTTGTTTAAATGTTTTGAAGTTCATTCCCAACAAGACTCACCTATGAATCTTTGGGAGCAAATAAAGTTTGGCACCTACAGGTCTTGTTGAGAATAACTATGTTTGCTCCGCAAGATACAGGATATGTTCCGATGGACTAATTTCCTACAATCTTGGAGATTCCCACAATCTTGGGATTGGCTTAAGCCTCAAGTAATCACAATCGTATAACGTAAAAATATATATTGCTAGGTATCCTCTAAAATTCTCCTTGTTTAATATGGATATCACCATCCTGAAAGGTCTATCTCCAGACTATTATTAGGGTTGAACATGGGCAATGCATATTCTGCTCTCAAATCTCAGTCGCTCTCTTCCTTACTGCTTACAATCTTTACGCTAACTTGACCGTGAGAGAACTTCCGGCTGGTATCACACCAGTGCCTTCCAAAATTTAGAGCATACGAGGTCACAAAACATAGAGAGTTCAGTTAAAAAAGGTGTACAAATTTTGTTAAAAATGAGGGCTCGGTACAAAACATACTAAGTCCCAGTTATCTTGTCTATCCGGTGAAACTACAGTATAGCACCACTTGGACTATTTAGAAGTGAAATAGACTCAAAGGGGTGTGGTATCGACGATGGCTTCTAAAATCTTCTTTTCCAGTTCTTGTTCATCGATCCACATGGAACTCTTACGTCGCACCAGTTCTTTCTCATCTTTTTTCATCTCTTCTTTCTGTTTTTCCTTCATCTTCCAATTCTCAAGCTTCTCTGCTCTTTCTTTCAACTGTGCATTTAGACAAATCAAAACACGTAAAACAAGTGAAAGAAACATAGAAGCAGTGTCGAACAAGAAAAGAAAAAATAACCAGCTCTCTTTCCTTCCTCTCGAGGACATTGATTGGATAAAGATTTTCAATCTAGTATAAAATTGTCATTTATTTATGTAACCCGCGAAGGTAGACTCGCATGCCACAATTAATCATGTGAATTTACTTTAGATATTCAAACCTTGCATACTTAACAAAGAACAAATCCCACATGTCCCTGCCAAAACCACGGGAAAGGAAGTTGCATCCCTGACTGATACAACTAATCCTTTCAATGCAATCTCAACTACATGAGGAGAGATAGAGTTGGAAAAGCTTGAACCCCATGTGCACTCTAAAAGGAGAACTCTACCAAGAAAAACGCCAACTTTACCTTCTACCTCAAACAAAACACCACTTCCCCCCACACCACTAAAGCTATATATTTCTTTAAATGATCAAGGAAATCTCTGACAATCGATACATTTAAGTTCACCGAAATTTTTTTAACCCTCATTATTCATGTTATCACAGTATGAGCTCGGACTGTTAAATAAAACATGTCAAGACACCAGTATCAACTATTTTTTTTCATCAATGACTATAAACATTTACTCAAGTTTTAGTTGGTACACGAATGGAAACTAAAAGAATATGCCAAACCAGATTTTTGATCAACGCTTAACAAGATAATTAATTTTATTTTAATGGGACAAATTTCACCATTGAACATTTATAAACCACCAGATTAGGGTTCTAATCAAATCTTAAGTTAAACAACATCGATTTGGACTCTAAACTCTAAGGACCTTCTTAAAAGCCTTCTGTTTTTATAAGAAACAATTTGGTCAAGGAAATTAAACCTAAGGTTTACCAAGCATACAAATGAATGTCAGCTTTTACTTTTTACCTAATGAAAATTGTTTTGAGATCATGGTCAGAAATGCACCATGCATATTATCAATGAATAGACTGAATTACTATCAGAAGAGTTGGGTAGCACAACAGCACAAATAGATCCGTTATGAATGTCTTACTTTCTAATGCTTTTATGGGTTAACATTTCCGCACAAATAACAAAGACGCTAACATATCAATCTAGCCAATTCCTAACTACTGGACCATTAGTTATTGTTCTCAATCTGCATCTAAACTCAATCAAACAAAGGAAAAAAAAAAAAAAAACTATCATCTACCTTTACCGTTTACTCCTATTAGATCTTCCCATTTTCTCTTACAAACCAAACTGAAAAGCCAAAAAAGATTCAAGGATTCAAAGTTTTCTCCTTTTTCTCATCTTTCCAACAACAAAACAGATAATCAAAACCAATTAGAAGACCTAAATTTGAAGCAAACACAAATCAGAAACTTCACCAACTCAAATTCTCCTCTGCCCCCCCCATTTCCACATGACAAACCCAAAAAACCACAAAACCCAAACCCAAAAATTTCCTTCCATTTCCCACACTTTCTCAGCAACCAAACAGTGGAACAAAATAAAAATCGGAGAAAAATCAAATTGCACATACCAGCGTTTGCCGGAACTCCTGCTCGGCAACCTCACGCTGCTGGGCGCGGACCTTTGCAGCCTCTGCCTTGAGCCTCTTGCGCTCCTCGTTCTGGAGCCTAAGGGCTTCTTTACGAGCCTCATCCTTGCGAAGCTTCTCGAGCCTCATGAGCTCGACCTCCATGATATACTCCTTGCGGACCTCCTTGACCTGCTTGGCGTAGTCTCGGCGGAGCTGTGCAAGCTTGGCCTCAGCCTCCTTGGGGTCCTTGGGGGCCTCCCAGCACCCAATGAAGGAATTGGGTTCCGTGTACTGGTGGTTCTGCTGGTGGCTGTTGTGATGCATCGGCTTCGTGCTTGTGGAGAAGGACCGCAGGCGCAGTGCGCGGTACAGCGAGCGAGAGGTGGTCGACATTTTTGTGTGCTTTGTCACTGTTGAGAGCATAGTTAGTTATATGCCCGTATTCGGTACTGGTTCAATAGACAAGGAAAAAAGCACATTTTCTGCAGCTCAAACATATATCATACGGAAATCCGTATTATACAACCTTAAAAAAGGCCAACAAAATTGGGAAAAAAATGAAATTGGAACACTTCATCGCAGCACCAGAAAAGTGAGGGAGAACCACCAGACACCTATAATGATATAAAATATATCTAAGAATTGGATATATCCGTGTGGTTTTTCAGTTAATCATTTTATATCCGTGCTTTTTCTTACAAACCCTATTTTTTCTTATCAACATGGACACATACATATATAAAGCAGTCAATTATATCACAACCCAATCAGTGCAGATAAACATATCTATATAATATATATATATATATATGTATGTATGTATGTATGTATGTATGTATATGAAGAGACTAACCTGCAAATGAAATTATTGACCAAAAAAAAACTACAAATGAAATGTTGTTGAGTCCTGCAGAATAAAGAACAAACGATAGTAAGTATGAAAGTGATGCAGATCAGGTAAGGCTTTAAAATCCAAACTTTAGGACCTGGATGTTGAATTTCATATATGACAGTATAGCTAATAAACAGATGAAAATTGGATAGACTTTTTACTAACTTAAGTTCATTAGCAAAAATTTAAGATAGGGTTTTCAGGCACGAATTCGTAGGAAATTTGATGACATTTGGTCCACACTCGTACATACTAAGAAACAAATTGACTAAAAATTGATTGTGTTAGAAATTTTTCAAAATCCCAAAAAGAAAAAGAAAACCCTTGATATGAAACCCGAGAAAAATACCCACCAAATCACAGCTTAAACTTGACCAAAATCATGATCAAAACTTAAAATTAAACAAAAACCCGCAACAGATTTTAACCCATAAAAGAACCCAGTAAGACAGAGAGGAGTGAGAGCAATCATAAGAGAGAGTGGAAGAGAGAAATAGAGCTTTGGAGAGGGAGAGGTTCACCTGAGTGAGTGTGTGTGTGTGTGTGTGAGAGAGAGAGCAGAGCTCAGTCGCACGAACCAGGAAGGAGGAAGCATTTGAAGGCGCAGAGTGCCAGCAAGGCCTATGGGTATTGGGCTAATGATCATGGAGAGGCTTAGAAATTAGGGGGGCGTTTGTTTGCCCTCACTAAGTGGTACTGTACTAGACTAGACTAACAATTAGTCCAATCCAATGTTTGTTCTGTACTGGGATTATCTTTAATGGGACTAAAAGGGACTCGCACGGACAAACTCCTTCGCTAGGAGTTCCTAGCGAGACCCCCCGATACCCATGGGATTGCTAAGACCCTTGTCTGCTCTGTCCTCATCATGCTCCTATCTCTCTCTGCTCTCTGTTCTCTTGAGCACCGACAGCCACCATCACACCATAACTCGCCAACTCCAGCGAGACCATACCACCAGCCCACCACCACTCTCTCCCTCTCTCCTCACCCTGAACCCGAAATTTCCAACTGAGGAAGACCCCGCTCTTACCGTTGTCCGTCCAACTCCAGCCGTCCTTCGATCCACCTCCGAGGAAGATCTTGCACTCACCGTCCTCGGTTCAATACCGCCGAGGAGTTGTGTAGGTTAATTTATTTCATTTCCTGTATTTTTTTTGTTCAATTTCAAACTTGTGATGCAGCTCTAAAAAGGGCAGCAAAGCCTTGACCCGCAGCTCCAGCACCGATCCCTTTCTCCAGCCCCACCAGCTTGTTAATCAGGTTTGTGTTAATGGGTTTGATAAAGTTACATTAATTTGGATTACTTGGCTTGATTTGTGATTTTTGCTTTGTTTTTGCTACTTAGTTTCCTTGTCGTCACTTTTGAAAGAGGCTATGGTTTGATTTTGACCGTAATCCATCACCAGCGCCTTACCTTTCTGGAAGTGGATAACCCCAATTAAAGTCCTTAAATAAGTTACTCATACCACAGTATATCACTGGTCAATTGAAGGTCCTTGAATAAGTTATTTGAGTATTGTGCAATTATACTTGTTCAGGTTTTTGTCATGTGGAAACATCACAAATCTATGGTATCAATCTGCTTATTGTGTTAAACTTTTGGTCTTTATTTGTTTTCCTTGTATGAATGAATCTGAAAATTCTTTTGAATGTAGCCAAGATGGAATGTTTGGGGTTGTGATGTTAGTCCCCATATGTGGAGGAAATTGGTGTGTTTTGGCGTTTGGTCTTCAATGGTGAAGTATTTTGGGATCAATTTTGTGGAGTAACTCAGACAGTGAAGATTTTTATTTGAAAAGAAAAATGATGAATTGCAGCACTGCTGTTTCACATTCCTTTTTGTACTAGGAAAGCTATCTTAGCTATGAGTTTGGCTATTGTAGTTGATATGGTTCTGATAGCATGCCAAGCATTCTTTGGATATGGGACATGTCACATACGCTATCTTGAACTCGCTGCTATCTTGGTGTAGAAATATCTTATTCGTGCAGCAGTTTGGGATCCTACGTGCACTCATCCTGTTTTTTGCACAGGAAGTTCTCGTTTGTACATGTGACTCATGGTGTTGCCTACATTGTGAGCATCCCGCCCTAGCCACAATTTAGCATACTTGATCTAAAATGGAATTGAGTTGGAAGCTGTCTCCTCCTGAAGGATAAAGAGTTGTTTTGCTGCGATTTTGTTGCAGTTCTTGAATTGAGTAAATATAGCTCGGATTATTGAGGCAGTTAGCTATTTTCCAAAGTTTATTGTAAAAAATTGTAGAATGTACAATTAAGCAGTTTACCTTGCTCTGCTGTGTACTGTGTTAATGTAGTATTGGGATCTTTCATTTGTTCTAGTTGGAACATCCAATAGTTTGATTAAATTGGTGACCTTTCCCTCTCTCATTTGTTTTTCCTTTCATTGGATTAGCACTAGTGCAATTAAAATAGAACAATAATGTAATCATAGTCTGAGCAAACACCAAACTGATGACATTACTGTTTTCTTTATCTTGTTTTTTAGTCCGACACTGTACCAAACGCTTCACTAAGTTAGTCCAGCTTAGTCTAGTCTAAGCCAGTCCAGCTTAGTCCTTGAAGCTAGTCCAGTCCGAGACAGTCCGGTGCAACAAACGCACCCTAGTAGGTTTACTTGGCGCTTTATCATTTCGTTTTCAGTTTAAAAATTGAAATCTTATTCGATGACAACTAAAAACTAAAAGCGAAAACTGAAGGTTAATTTGTAAAATTTCAAGGGTGTTTAATAACTATTTCCTTTCATTTTTATTTTTTAGTTTTCGTTTTCAGTTTTCACTCAAATCATGATAACAACTTCCAGTTAAAAAAAAATAGATAAACACTAAAAGCCAAAATGTAAAACAAAATTGTAGAAAATATATAGGCTGTTAAGAGCCTGTTTGATATCCTATTTGAAATTTTTTATCATTTTTCAAAACATTTCTTAAGAACATTTCTTGAAAACAATTTTCTTTAAGACTCAAAAACTTGATTGGTTTACGATTTAAAATTTTTAAATCTTACGACTTAAGCTAGACAAAGAGATCTAAAAAGAGAGGATTGTAGGAGAGGGAGAAAGATGAGAGAAGAGGAAAGAAAGTAAAAGATGATTGAAGGAAAGAGAAAGAGGAGAGAGGATCAGACGAGATAGAGAGGAAGATGAGTGAGAGAATGAAGATAGTGGATTGGAGGAGAGACGAAAAGGTGAAGAAAAAAAAGAGAGAGAAAGAAGAAGAGAGATAGATTTGGAGTGAGAAGGGAGGAGAGAGAGAGAAAAGAAAGAAGTGAGTTTAAGTTTAAAAATTCTAAAAACTCACTTTTTATGTTTTTAGGGAATAAACTATATTTTTTAGTTAATCTTGAATTCAGTTTTTGAAAACAGTCGTACCAAACAAGTTTTTAAGGCCTAATACTTGACAACTGTTTTTGAATTTAAAAAGTTGGATTCAAGTAGAGTACCAAACAAACCCTAAATATCTATTTCATTTTCAGTTTTCTAAAAACTAAAATCTTATTTAGTAACTATTTTCAAGCTTCAAGTCCACATGTCCGCAGCTCAGATTCAGATACTACCACGAGTCCAGATTCGGATTCTCCATCGCCTTAGGATTTGGAAGCAGCCATGAGATAGCCTCGGGTTGTGATAACCCTTACCCAAAATAACCTAAATTTCATTGGGCCAAGCCCAGCCCCTTTGTATTAACCTACGGCCCCAGACTTTTCTTTTTTTTTTTTTCAATTTGTTTAGGCCCAAAACCCGGCCCAATGTTAGGTTCAATTACCCAACCCGTGAACTCTGTCTTCTTCCTCTCTCATTTCTGAAAACTCAGTTCTCTCTCTCACACTCGCACACTCTCACTCTCTCTAAAGCTCCGAGAAGAAATCACCCATTCCATTGACAAATCAACGTACAAATTCCATTTCTAGAACCCTTGAGACTTTAGGAACCCAACTAGGTCCCTGCATGCACCGTTGACCCACTGTGAAACACTTCACCATTAGCACCGAGAGCTTCAAACTCCAACTTTGAGTCTCAGGTGAGGTTCTTCCCTATTTTCTTTTAAATTTCTGGGTTTGCATGTTGGTTTTATGACTCCGTGTGAAAATCAAAGTTTGAACTTTGTGGTTTTTCTGTGTTCTAAACCCCAGAACCCGACGAGGAAAATCTGTCGAAGCTCGTACACGAACCCGACCAATCTCGACCCCTTTTGAGTCTATTTGTGGTAAAATCCTGCTTCCCTTCTCTTTCCGCATCATTCTTATGATTTAACTTCCTATTTTTACTTAGTTTTAGGTCCAAATCGGAATCGGGACGAAACCCCGATCAAACTTTCCGACGTTCTTCCCCGGTTTGCTCGCAGGCCTTCAGGTCGTTTAGGACACCCACGGGCCTTAGGCCCGTCTTGGTTCAGCCCAAAACCCTAAAACCCAGCCACCTCAGTTTTTAAATTTTGTTAGTTGTTTTTATAACAAAAAGGCCTTCGGGTCGTGTAAAAAAAAAAGACCTTGGGCCCTTTTTATTTACAGAGGGCTTAAGCCCAGCCTTTTTGGCTGTTAGGCCTGCGGGCCATGTGCATGTATGGGCTGCGGTGTGAGTGTGTATGTGTTGTGCCGTGTATGTGTGTGTGTGTACTGTGCACGTGTGTACGTATGTGTGTTATGTGTCTGTTACATGCATGTGTATGTGTGTGCAGTGCCGTGTGCGTGTGTGTATGTGTGTGCAGTGCTGTGTACTTGTGTGTATGTGGGCTGTGTGTTGTGCCGTGCGTGTGTGTGGGTGTGTGTGTTGTGCCGTCCGTATGCGTGTGTATGTTGTGTGGGTTTGGGCTCAAGCCCAAACCACCCCCCTTTTTGTTCCTAAACTATCCAAACCCAAAACCCAATAGGTCCTAACCATATTTAACCTAAACGTAAACCTTAATCTGGATCCAAACCCAAAATTCATTTCCATTTCTTGAAATTCTGTAGTTGGGTAGTTTGATTAACTGTACATTCTTATGCTTAGGTAAAATTGCTAGTGAGGATTTCCTTAATCCTTTTCCGTACAACTCTGCTGCTACGGAATATCTGTGAGTGGACCATTTCTAAAATTACATGATTTTATAGTTTAATTTCATAAATGAATAGCATGCCTTACGAGTTTATGATTTGATTTATGATGAGCATGTTTATTGAAAATGTTGATTTATCGTCTCATTTTCGTGAGGGAATAATTGTTAGTCTATTTTGAGTAATATTTTGATATATCGTATTTTCTATTAAAACCATGATCTGGTAGACTATCTGATGGATGACGATAGGATGCTAGAACATGTTTTCGAAAAATCCCGCTTCATGGTATAGATGATGGATGACTCTATCCCACGAAGTGGTATTCTGTGAGATACATAACTATTTGTGTGTACCTAGTGGACACTATGCCGCCTGGGGTGAGGATCTGGTGTTGGCATTTAGGCCGGGAGAGAGTTATCTCTGGCTACGGGCACAAAGACTTAGGTGCAGGCAAGGGGCCGGGAGTATTATTATTTAGTGATCTTACTAGCAGCACATCGCGTTTACGAGACGATTTGTGAGACGATTCATGCTTTGGTTTTACACGATGTGTTTCCGTGATATATCTTTTGAGATGTTTATGGTATGCTAGGGTTTTCAGAAAACCTATCACTTATTATGCTAGTAGTTTTTATTATATAAACTGTGGGGGTTAGTATGTTGATAACTGTTTTATTACTATTGTATATATAAACTTGGTCCACTCACCTTTGTTTTGCGCCCCTATTCAGGTCTTAGAATCGAGGACCACGACACAACGTACGAGGCATTCTCCTACCAGTGGCAGTCTATCATTCACTTGTGTGATATTTGTAATGATCTTTCCTTTTGTAATCTTGATTTAGAATGTGTTCTGTGCACTCTAGACATTTCCTTAAACTCTGCTTATTTCCTTTAGATTCTGATGTTTAATCATGCATATTCTTCTAATCATTACTCTTGTATTCAATAAATGGCTTTCGTCACCTTTGGGTGTCGGCCAGCACGTGTTTATCCCGGTGTTCTGTGGGACCCCGGGATCGGGGCGTGTCATGGGTTCTTCTCTACTCGCCTTGGAAGAATGGGTTGTTAACACTAAATCTCCACCTAGGCACTAAATGGCTAGTCATTGCCCCGATTAATGCCTAGACGTTTGAAAATTAAGAGATGATGCCTAAACCTGCCGAGGTGCCCACCCAGACCCGCCTCGGCACCCACTTAGCCCGTCCAGACTTGCCTAGGCACCTGTCTAGGTTGTGACTCACTTAGACAGAAAATAGATAACTTTCATTTTGCATTTTTTAAAAAATAAATTGTAAGAGACTTGTTGAATACAAATGAACATACATTATATGCTTATTCTCCATATTTTCATTATGTTCCAATACTTCATAATATATATGTCATTCTATTTTGTAGTTTATGATGAAATTATATATATTTTAAGTATAAACAGACTTTTTTTTTTGGTGAAGATAAACAGACACTTATTTACATGAAATATAATAGATTTGCTTAAATCCACCTAGTACGCCTAGGCCCCGCCTAGCCGCCTAGGCTCTAGGCCCCAGCCTACCGCCCGACTAGCGCCTAGTGTCTTTTAGAACCTTGGTTGTTAGTGGCTGGGTTAGGGCTAACATTGGCCTGTGGTTCGGTGGGAAATTGGGGCGAAGGCGTTGATTTTTTTTTTTTTAATATCCACGTGGGCCCATATTGACATGAAGTGCCCAGTTATTGTTCACATAGGCGTCACGTCATCAGTTAACTTAACGGATATATGAGAGTGTCCTAGAATTATGACTTTAGGTACCAGACTGGAACGAAAAAAAACTTAATAGAAATGGAGAAAACCAAGAAATTTCAGGGTAGTAAACCTTAACCTTTTATTTTTTACTTTTTAACCTTTGAGAATTTTTTGGTAATAAAAAATTTGATTTTGACAAAAAAAAAAAAAAAGTAAAGAAGGACAGGATTTGGATCTTCCTGAGCAGGGGGTCCGAATCCTCCTGACCCAATAACATGAGATGTTGGATTTTGATCCAACAATTACAAAGAAGGGGTCCCTCTAAAAGTTATAATAATTGTAGCCGTTGGATCAAAATTCAATGGCCAGTGTTATTGGGTAAGGAGGATTCGGACCCCTTGTTCAGGAGAGGATCCAAATCCACAAGGACTAATGTTATATGTTACACAAAATTCAGGACCAAATTTAGTTAACATACCAAATTCAAACTAGGTGTAAGTATTCATGGACCCAACATGGAACCGAATCCCCTTCGGACCCTTGTAAACTGAGCCTACTTAGCAAAGGATCCGGGCCATTGAAATTTGATCCAACGGCTATAATTATTATAACTTTTAGAGGGCCCCCTGTTTGTAGCCGTTTGATCAAATTTCAACGGTCTGGATCATTTGCTCAGCAGACTCAGTTTACAAGGGTTCGGAGGGGATCCGGTTCCACCAAACATCATCAAATTGGTTGATCAAAATGGATGAGGATCCTCTCCGAATCCTCACAAGAGATTATTTCCGAATCCTCATTGTGAGGACTCTAAGAATCTTTACATTTTATCTGTTTATTGTATATCGTACCGTCAGTTTTTGTTAAGTAATATTTCTGTTTAATTTTGAATAAAAAAATTATAATGATTTCTGGTCGCACGACGTACGAAGAAGATAGGTATGAGGATGATGAGCTGGCAGCGTGCTACTGGTGCAATGACGAGGTGAAGAAACGTAACTGGACGGGCATGATTCATGATTTGCCGAGTCTAAACGCAGAGTTTCAATAAAAGACTAGAAACTATTACTCAGATCATCACACACAGAGAGAGAGAGAGAGAGAGAGAGAGAGAGAGGAGAGAGAGCCATGGCAGCTCGAAAGCGAGCTTCAACAGATTCATCGGCACAAACCAAACCAAACGGGACCGCCGCACGGCCAAAACCCCAAGAACCCACATTAGCAGAGCCGCCGATTGCACCACCAAAGTCAGGCCTAATTCTGAAGCTCGTGCTCTTCTTCTCAGTCCCATACTTTTACCTCCTCTTCTACCACTACAAGATCGAACCAGAGCTTTGCAAATCGATTCTCATCAATGCTGGTCTCAGCCTTGCCGGGTTCTTCGTCACCGTTAAGATGATCCCCGTCGCTTCCAGATACGTCCTCCGGCGCAATCTCTTTGGCTACGATATTAACAAGAAGGGTACCCCTCAAGGCACTGTCAAAGTGTGAGTATTTTTTTCAAATTTTTTTTCGCTAAATTATCCTTTTATTGAAATTATGAAGTGGGTATGTACTGGAATTAGTTTTCGTTGAATTCATGAACTGGGTATATGTTTGTTACCTTGAGGATTTGACCATGGCAATGAATACGGTATGTTGCATTCTAATTTGCACCTCAACTGTCTTGTGTTTCGAGACTTTCGAGCTTGTTGCTTAGACTGTTGGTTATGAAGATTTTAATTATATACAAAATTCCATATATTTGACAATTGAGTGCAGTGATTGTCATCCATAGTTTTGTATTTGGTTTTGCATTTTCGATTCTCGATTGATTGACATAAGGTTTGTTCCGGAAATACTCATTGTTTGTTGGAGAAGATCCTGTTTTACTTTCCAAAATATACCTTCTCGTGTATATTGATCTGATGCTTCATGCTCCCGACGTATTTTATTTTTGATAATCATGCCTCCATTTTTGGTTTTCAGGCCTGAGTCACTTGGTATTGTTGTTGGAATTGTCTTCTTGGTCTTGGGAATCTTATTTCAGTATTTTAACTTCACTGCAGATTCAAATGTAAGTTTGCTATTTTTCATTGAACTCAGGAACATACATTTTATGCCAGTTTACTACTTCTGCAGTAGCTTTTAGCTCAACGATGAAACTTTTAGTTCTTAGTGACACGAGACGCTTTATGTCAGTTTGTTCTTTATTTTTGTCAAATTGTTTAATGTAGTCATTTACATAATTAAGGGCGTGAATGAAGGCTATTGCTACTTAGGAAGCCGAGTGCATACTAAGATCATAGTCAATCTCAATGGAGCCATGGTTTCCCGAAACAGGCATCCTTTTATAAATGGAAGTGTTATAATGCTATCAAGGCAGGCTTAATGTTGTAGGAGATGGTCATTACTTTGGTGTGCTTAGTGATGTAAGTGGCATAGAGGGAATTGCACTGGTGGTGATTAGAGCTGACTTGGTTCAACTAGAGGCCTAAGATGAAGTTATAAATATGGCACTTCTGGTAACTAACATCTCAAAAGAATTCATTTTAATTGATTTTCTTATTTATGTGAACCTTTTTACTAGAAAGAAGAGTAAAAAAGAACGAAAAAAAGATATTAAAGTGACAAAATTGGAAAGTTAGCTTTGTTTAATTTAAACCTTAAATACATGGGGGTTTAAATTTCATTTTGGTCCTTGGCCATTGCCTTATGGCCTTAGGAAGAGCTGGAGCAAAACGATTCAGAACTGCTGACAACCCCATCTGAACACCATATAGGCTCTGAAACTTCCTCTAGCCTCTGGCAAGGCAATGGGTGGAGTGGAAAATCCTAGAAATCCAGAAGCTTGTGAGGCTTAACCTCGAAGTCTTTCACACAAAAGCGCAACAAGCGTACAATTCACCAAAAAGCCGTACGTCTTTAGAGCATTTCGTATATCAGAGGTGTGCCTAATTGTTTTTGACCTACGTTGCCATAAAGCTCGCCTCGAGGCATGTTGTTGAGAACACTGGGACAAATTTTATTATTTTGTGACATCAGCTTTAAAAGCTTCTTGTATTGAACTTTATGTTTGCAAATTGTGACTATATTTTTTTATGATGGAAGACTAAAGTGTTAAATATGTGAATCATGCAGTGGCTTGTCGAATACAATGCAGCATTAGCATCCATATGCTTTATGGTATTGCTTGGATTTGTAGATGATGTCCTTGATGTACCTTGGAGGGTGTGAGTATCCGGTCACTAATCTAGATTACCACTTAATAGCATTTTATGTTCAGAACGGCTCTTCTGATTAATGCTATATTGTATTCCTGTGTGCTTTCTTGTAATTGTGAAGAGCAGGAAATTAGTTCTGCCATCCATTGCAGCTCTACCTCTGCTGATGGCCTATGCTGGACATACAACTATCATCATACCAAAGCCTCTTGTTCCATATGCTGGGCTAGAGGTTTTGGATCTAGGTATTCTTGCAATATAGTTACTCAACTACAATACAGTTACTATCGTCATACTGCCCTCTCCCTCTGATACACACACACCAATAAGGATGCTAAGATCAATTCTGTTAATTTTCCCTCACGTAATTGTAGTGAGATGGCCATTAAGATCACAAAGTATCATAAACAGAAAATGTAAAAGATGTAATTTGTACAAAGTGTATATCTCGCTGGGGGAAATGGAAAAGATATCTCCTATGTTTATGTGTTATCTCTGGAAGTATTGAGCATATAAAAGTGTGCGCTAGAAGGTAACCATGTACTTGGCAGTAATTATGTTGCTAGCATATATATTAGGCTCAGCAATTCTGATTTTCAAGGAATCAGACCAATTATTAGCATTTGCACCTATGGATGACAAGGACCAGATTTCCTGTCATTAGTCCAAGTTATACTCAGTCTTGTAACTTTTATGCCTCTGCGTATATAGCCAACTTGTCGTGGAAATGATTTAATATACAAGACTTGAGTTTTTCTATTTATCTGATCTGATTCTTTAAATAATTCTTTTTTAACATGTAGTGGAAGTGATTTAGGTTTTTTAGGTTCTTTCTTAACAATTACAGTTATCATTCACTGGCACGAATATTGACTATAAATTAGATCAAACTGAGTCACTAGGATGAATCTTGTAAACAGAGGCATAGAGAAACTTGTAAGTTCTGCATCTTTCTGTTATGTGATTGAGGAAACAATAGATAAATTGATCATATGCACGAGATAGCAATTGAAATTATCTATTTATATGCAGTAATCTCCAAAATGCTTACCACACTTGTAATATTAACAAATGAATTCTTATCCTTCATCATAAATATGTTCCTCGTTATGTGAAGGATGGATTTATAAACTATACATGGGACTTTTGGCGGTTTTTTGTACAAACTCCATAAATATTCATGCTGGCTTGAATGGTCTTGAAGTTGGGCAGACGGTCGTTATTGCAGCTGCTGTAAGCATACAGACTTAAGAAACAGTTGCAGTCCAACTCTGTTATGAAAATGACTCGTGTGACTGATCTGCAGATTTTAATACATAATATCATGCAAATAGGGGCATCTGCAGATTCTGAGTACAAGATGGCACATGCATTCTCTATTTATCTTGTCCAACCCTTACTAGCCACCTCTTTGGGATTGTTCGCTTACAACTGGTGATGCTGCTTGTTGTATTTATGTACTAAGTTGCTTATGCATATGGCTTTCTTCATAGACTTTAACATTTTCGTTTCTCTTTAATTTAGGTATCCTTCTTCAGCTTTTGTTGGAGATACTTACACGTATTTTGCTGGAATGACGATGGCTGTAGCTGGGATTTTAGGCCATTTTAGGTGCGTTCTCAATCATCTTTCAATTATAGTTAGTAAATTCGTGTATAATACTCGTATTATACATGTACATACATATTTTTAATAAAAAAATTCCGTTTTCCTTGCACGTTTTAATGATTCGTTAAACTGCATGTTTTTTATACCTCCAAATTACTCTACACGTATTATACATGAACATACATATTTTTTGCTTTTAATGCATGTTAATTTGACACATTTTTCAATAAAACATATAAAAATCGCATTATCTATACTGATTTTCAACATATTATCAAAGAACTGAAAATAAATATATATTGTAAATACATAAAATATTAATATTTAAAAAATGGCCGAATTTTTCAAGCTATTTTTTTAGCAAAGTTGCCAAATAATACACGTACGTATTTTTCACATACAATACCTGTTATGTATTTTACTAACTATGCTTTCAATTTCACTTTTGATACAAATGATATGTGGATCTTAATTTGCATATTTTTTATTGTGGCCTGCCGTAATATGGGGAATCCTTATCACTATACAGTTCTCTAACTGGAACTCACAATCTTGCATAACTAAAAGGAACTAGGGTGAATTCGTTGTTTTTTTCTTTCAAATCTGTGACATGGCTGGAAGGTCAAAATTATGCTTTCTTGTTTCAATTAATAATTTTTCATTTTATCTTTTTATTTTTATGCAAATATGGTTGTTTCTGCTTTTGCTTAACCCTAAAAATCTCATATCAGAGAGGTCATTTTTCCTCTCATGTATGCTCTCGTAACAGAAAGATGTTTAAGAAGTGAACCTTAAGCTGTACTACTTAGGTGCAATTTGTGAGAAAGAAATAGTTGATCTTGTCATGATCATCTTCTAGGTAAAGAGAATAAGTATGAAGTATTTGCATCAAATGAAGGGGTCAAAGGTATTATTCTTATGAGCTGAGCCCACAGAACGTAGTAAAAATTAATAATATACACCCTATGCAATGAGGCTGTTTCTTTCCTTATATGTACTTTTTGTACACTACTTTCTAGCATAGTCATACAGTCGTCGATTATTAACTCTTTTCTTCTTTCTAATTTTGATTCAGCGAAACACTCCTGATATTCTTTGCACCTCAAGTATTGAACTTTCTCTTGTCAGTGCCCCAGGTTTGACTCTCTCTTCTCTCTCTCTCTCACACACACACACACGCATGCACACATTCACACACGTGACATCTAAAATTCTTGAGATGCAAGGCATCTTATACTGTTTCGTTTTTTCAGCTTGCTGGAATTGTTCCATGTCCACGGCATCGTCTGCCTAGGTAACTTTGTAAAAATTCTAACAAACAGTTTAGGAATTGCTTCAGGCATCTTATGGGAATGATCCTTATAAACGTCTCACATGTCTTTTTACTTAAGGTTTGATCCTGAAACTGGACTTCTGACTGGGACAAAGGATGGGACGGTTGTAAACCTTTTTCTAAGACAATTTGGCAGGATGACGGAGAAGTCACTTTGCGTCTCTCTTCTAGTTTTCCAGGTGATTATTCATGCTAGTTTTGCCTATAACCTGCATTTTTAGGCAATAGGGAAAGATCCAGCTGAACTACCTTAATCCTTCCAGCGCATGAGTGTTTCCCATTTTGATTATGCCATGTCAGTCAGGCCCCTACCCTTATAAGTTGATCAAGCTGAATTATCCTTATAAATTTACAAAGTACCCAACTAGATATTCTAATATATCATGAATATGCTTCTCAGATGTATTTGGAGAATCGGGTACTAAGACGCCCACATAGTGAATTAAGGATCCATGTATTTCACCCCAATATGGTGCAGTTAAGTCTCAGTTGATCGTTTTCTTGGTACATTGGCTTTGGATCAAACCCATGGCTATCCTAATTCTAACCTCTTGCCAGGGGTTTAAGTCTTGATAGATTGCTTTAAACATGTATCCATCTCTTTAGAGTGGGTTTTTAGTGGCTTTACGAACGGTTAACCTGGTGTCCAAAGATAATGCACATTTTGTAGTATTGTTGTGTTATTCAACATTTGCAACCCACTGTTCTGTACCTCGGATGCATTCCAGAAATTCGTTAAGATATTCTGTGTGTTCAATCCGGACGGGTACTGGTTTGGAGGTTCTTTGGGATAGAGTTCAGTTTTTGTCTGTTCTCTGGGCTTCAGTTTCCCAGAGAATTTCACTCGAGTGAAAAGTGGCTACGGTCTAGTTGGTCTTAGGTCCTTTATGAGCTCTGTTGAGTTGGTTGTTTGTTCCATGCTTTTGTTGTGTTTTGTTATCTCGGGTGGTCTTCTCGGTCACCTTTATTGTTTCTTCTCTTTGGGTTCACATGCATGCTTGCGTTTTAATCGTGTTATTTAAATTTCTCATGTGTTGGATGCATTCATGCAACAGGCTATGGCATGCTGCTTCTGTTTTCTGCTGAGGTTTTTCCTTGCTGGCTGGTACAAATGAGGCGGAAGAGATGAAAGTAACTTCGGTCTAATCGGTGGAAGCATGTTGTACTGTATCATTTCCCGCAGGCGAGTCGATGGCTGCTAGAGAGCACATTTTTTGGTTAAAATACAAATGACTGGTTTGAAATTTTGACATCCTTAAGATGGTTCCAACTTATATTTGTTTATACTATGTTAAAGAAAGATGATAAACGTTAAATTTAGACGTACAAAATTTGTATTTTGGCACTTGAAGTTGAAATATGTACTTTTATTTTTTGAGAAAATCAAACTTAATTTTTAAAAAGATTATCGGTGATGCGGGTCGTGAGCTATCGTTTGCAAACTAGTGGTGATTGTTTTTTAAGTAGTCTTGATCCTTGAACATACGCACATTGGCGTTTTGAACATACGCACATCGGCGTTTTTCGTGTAAATTCTATGCACCCTCTTTTTCGTCGCTTGTTATTGTTTCACGAGCTCTATTTTTGGTCAGCATCAGATAAATTCACAACAAAAAGGAAAGCTTTACATACGAGTTTAAAACGATCGGAAAATTTCACCAAAAACACACGAAACCATCGGAGAGATGACACCGTGCACGAATCAACCCAGTGTTTCCCTAACATTTCACAATACGTCAATGAAAATAACAAGAACTACAAGCCTTCAACATTACATAACAAAACGAATAATCGAAAGCCAAGTACAAGTTCAGGGAGGATTTTGGCAGTTTAACAAAAACCATTTTCCACCTGGGTTCCTTCACAATAAAAAAAATAGGTTGAACACAGATACAAGAAGCATTGTACATGTTTTTCATGTTCTAAGGGACATCATCTCATGTACCTTATGATTTTAAAAGCTAGAACCAACCTTATGATCTTAAACTCGAACAGAAGCTTTAGCCTTGACGAAACTGTCTCACTATAATCCATGCATCCGCAAGTAACCGCCACCTCTTTACCATCTTTTGAAAGTTTATCTAGAATTGGGCAGGTCCTAATCCGCATCCATTGCCTGATCCTTCTCATTGGTACTGTAATCCACATCCATTGCTTGATCCTTCTTGTTGGTACGGCTGGACCACAGTTTGATGGTTCGGTCATGTGATACAGTAGCAATCTGTTGCCCATCTGCTATCAACAACATAAGTTCGGATGTTAATCCAGAAACTAGCATTCCAGCACAACAATTAGATAACAACTAGTCACTCGAAGAAATACCTGAGCAGGTTAAAAAAGTACTCTTATTTTGAGAAATTATTAAAAAGCACAAGCAGGTTAAGAAAAGCTTTTAGAAACTAGTTAATTACAAACAAAACCCAAGAATGAAAGAAAAGCAAGAAGAAAAAAAGAAAGGTGGGTGCAGTTACAGGGTCTACGGGACAGAATTAGAAGGGCTGTGGCACATAGATATCATATATCATAAAGATAAAAAAGGAAAATACAGCGTTTAGGTATTTCCAAAATAGTGTCAAAGAGAGGGAAATTAAAATGGAGAACTGGAAGAAAAAAGGGGCAAGGGGTTAAGTGGAGGACATCTGCAGGTTAATGAGTTGTCTTGAGCTGCAACAGACAAAAGGTTGTTTCTTGTTGAAGTTTGTTTGCTTTCACTACAATGCTCCGTCCAGGAAGCATGCCTGCGAGAAGCGCAGTGAGCTCCTGACCTAGGATTACAAGGCAAGGCATATGTTCATATCCAAAACCCATATATATATATAATCTCAGACACTGGAAATTGAACAGTGCCACTAGCTCAAGATACGATTGTTCTAAGGGCCCCTTAGAAGCCCTTGAAAGCATTACACTTTAGAGAAAAAGACTTCAAGCTCAATACTTTAGGTAAAAAAACCCAGGCCGACTTTGTAAGGTTAAGGGCACCAAAAGAATTTCACAACTAAGAATCAATTAGAGTATGACAAGTGGATAGAAAAAGGTTTTTTCTCCTATTGAGCTTTTGAAGTGTTTTTGTGTAAATCTAGTAGTTGCATATGAACATTGCCTCATTAATTATGACATCATGCAATCAAAAACATTCTTTCAGAACCAATCATTCTGAACAATTCCTTTTAAATAAATATGATTACTTGTGAAGCTGTGAAGTTCCACCTAGAAATCCCACTTCTCACCACAGAAAAACAATGCAAAGAATGATGCAATACCTCCTCAGGTAACAGCTACAAATAGCAGCTGGTAGGGTTGCACTAATAACTGATGAGAGTTTGGGGTTTCGAGTACTGACTTTAAAATGTCTGGGTGAGACTTTACTGTTTGAAATTCTAAACTAAGTACAAACCGACCGCAACAAACCTGCTTCAAGGACTCAATCTAAACAACTACAACTTATCACTTTTTTTAATAGAAACGATATCATTCTAATATCAAAAGAAAAAAAAATTACAATGGGGAAAGGAAGAGAGCAGCAAAGAATTAGATAACGGCTGCTCTCCAATTAAGCAAAATACAAGAGAAGACACGTCTTTAAATTCTTTAGTAACCGAAGCCCAAAGAGAGGAGCATAGTTATCACTTTATTTTGACAGGGTCTCTACTGTCAAGTCAAAATGTCCAAATCATCATTAACAGCAAAAAAAAGCAGCAACATTGTTTTCCAACCGAAAAGCCAAATTTGATGGGCCATGACATGGAATGGAAGCTCTCACCCTTGCTGTCAAAATTGACAGCAGCTTCAAATTTTTATTGATTAATTATTAAATGCTTTTTATTAATTTTATTGTTGTTTGAAAACATTTATCTTCCTCCCACACCCTCACCAACTCTGAAAATATCAGTCTGCAAATTGAAAAACCCAGCTTCTTGGTTCAGAGAAAACCCAACTCCGCCACAAATCTTTGAAGCTTGGTGTTCTCTCCAGCCAGTAATTCCTCATTTTCTTCTTGATAGGCCTATGGAGCTTTTTCGCAAATGGGTTTTAGGATTTGGTGTGTATTTGAGTACTGAATATTTGACCATTGAATCTTACAATGCATTTGAATCAAAGGGAAGAGGCTATGCGAAATTGTATCGATTCAATTTTTTTCGAATCCAATTTAAAAGAAAAGAAGAAAACCAAACAGCTTGAAGTTATATAGGTATCAAACTTATCGAGCTGATTTAAATAACTTTGCAGCTCAGAAGGCTCAGTTTTTTATGTCTTGGGTATCAATTCAGATGCCTATTCTGCTGTACATGCTATCTGGGAAATTATGAAAATAAAATAATGGAATAAAATAACAAAAAGATAATAATGTAATCAAATTTGTAATTATAAAACAGAAATTATGAAAAGAAATAATATAATAAAATAATATTTTAATTTGACATATCGGGTGGAGAGCAAAACTTAGAAAGATATCAGAGTGCCACATAGGCCGTCAAATTTAAATTTTATGTTTAAAATTTGACATCTCCTTTGGAGATGGTCTAACTTGGTGAAGTCAACACACGATGACAAGGTCAGATTGCAGTGGTACACAGAAGAAAGTCTGAACCTACTATATAAGGGAGAAAAAAGGGTGAACTGTCAATTTAGTCCCTAAATTATCACCTCAGTGAAAATTAGGTCCCTAAACTATTTTTTCAGAAAAATCAGTCCTTGAATTATAAAAATCTGCCAATTACATCCCTAATATTATATTCGAAGCTACTATATTCAATTTTCCATCAATTTAAATCACGTTACTTGCATGTGATACACATTTGAGGGTAGATTGATAGTTTTTCATAAAGAAATAGTGTATGGAGTTAACTTTGAAGGGTAAATTGGTAGTTTTTCATAAGAAATAGTGTAAGTTAGCTTCGGATGGTAAATTAGACGTATATGAAATGTTAAGGGCTTATAGGCAAGAAAATAACGGTATTACACTTTAAAGTGTGTCAAGTGACTTAAGTTGATGAAAAATTGGATAAAATAGCTTTGAATATAATAGTAGGGATGAAATTAGCAATTTTTAATGAATTTAAGGACTTATTTTACCGAAAAAATAATTCAGGGACCTAATTTTCACTACGGTGATAGTTCAGGGACTAAATCGGCACTTCACCCGAGAAAAAAAGTACAACCTAATATAGTACAAAGTTAGGAACGGGTGAAAAATGTAAGAGTGCCTATATGTCACATATGTACACAATATATATCAAAAGGTGTACATTACACATACCAAAAGGTGGGATAAGTTCGCAGCTCTGCCTGCCCCACTTCATTCCACCCATCAATTTCTTATTACACTTAGAACTATGCCATGATACAGTCATACACCCAAAAGATCCATCCATACTTTTTATCAATAAAGTCCAAGCATACTTAGGTTGGTGAAACAAGAAATAATAATGAAAAAGAATTGCATAACTTGGACGAGGAAACTTACCTCCAGAAATATCCAAAGATGTAACTTTTGCTTCATGTCCAGAGAGCGTCTTGACAGGCTTAAAATCTCGGGCTGACCATATCTGGCAAAGATGAAATATTTCATAGTCCAGATGTGAAACAAACAAAATAGTAATAACAAATAATAACTACAACTCGCTATCAATTTAGAAACCAAGGTTCTGAAAAGAAGTATACCTTTGCTGTCAAATCATATGAAGCAGTTACAAGGAAATATCCCTCTTGAGGCTCAAATTTGACCTGTGATATGAGATTGGAATGTGCTGGAATGGTGTATATGGATTTCTTTTTTCTTAAATCCCATATTCTGCAAGTGTTGTCTTCACCCCCAGTGGCTAAATAATAGCCATTTGCTGAGAAACTGAGTGCAAGAACCTGAAAGATAGCCAAATACATGAATGAATCATGAACAATAGGGTTTAGACACTAAAAAAAAAAAAAAAAAAAATCATGAACAATAAAAAATTATAATTAATAGTCCTCAAATAATAGTAGATAAAAATTAGAGTCTCACTTTCTTGACATGGCCTTCCAAGGCAAGAATACTTCTACCAGTACGGAGGTCCCAAACACGAGTAAGTGCATCCAGTCCACAGGATGCCACCAATGATCCATCAGGATGGAAGTCTATCCCATAGACACTCCTACTGTGACCTTCTTGTAGAAGCAACTCTTCACCAGTTTCTACATCCCATAACCTCCATGTCTGGTCAAAGCTAGTCGTACCCAAGTACTTACCTGATGGATGAAAGGCAATTCGTGCCAGACGGTCCAAATGGCCTTTAAATGTCAACAGCTGAGTTCCTTCTGTGTTCCACAACCTTGCAGTCCGGTCAGCAGAGGCAGTTGCTAAGAGGTTATGCACAGGAGAAAACTGAATATCAGTCAGTCGCTCTGTGTGTCCCTTTAAAGTGGCAACCTTCTTTGCTTCAGGCATGCTCCACAACTTGGCCACTCCACTTATAGCACTGACAAAAGCAAAACAACACAAGAAAAATTAATTCAACCTCTTGTACATACAATAGTATAGTCTCACAAAACCTACAACACCAGCAAAGGAAATAAATCATGACCACCCTCCCACACCTAGTTAGCAATAGCATCTTAATACGAAAAGGATGAAACCTGTTTTTCTTCACTTATACAGTATACTGACATGTTTACCTCTAACTCAAGATAGCCATAGTCATCGAAAATCAAATAGCATTATAGCAGGGAATAAACCATAAATTATCAAACTTAGCAATCAATTAAATTTGCAATTCAATTATACACATAAAAGAGAGGCAAGGATATACATACCAAGTGGCAAGCAGTTGGCCATCATGTGAGAAAGAACAACCCGAAAGTGGCCTATCATCCCCAATCTCACTGCAATCAAGTTCCAAACTTTTTGCCTGCTCCAAAATCCAGTCCAACTCTGCATCCATATCCTCATCTGGGTCATCCTTCTTTCTTCGAGCCCGTTCGAGCCGCGAGGCCGCCCTCCTAATGGAGTACTTGGCAATGTCAATCCTAGCATTCAACAAAGCTTTGGACCCTTCAGTGTAAAAAGGGTACTGAATAATTTGATCATCACCATCCTCCACTGCAGCAGCAGAAGCTGCAGCCTCCTCCTCCTCATGAACTTTCAACAACTTCTCCAACTCCCCTTGCGAATCCAGCCTCGCCATGATCATCCTCAACCTGTCTCGCCTTTCCATCTCTCTTTCCCCAAAGAGAGTAATGGGTTCGCCGAGCCGCCGGAGACGAGCCCTCACGGCCATGTCGTTGGTGGGAACAGCAAGAGCAGAAGCACGGCGCTTCATCAACAGTTCCTGCATTGCTTTCTCCTGCCGTTCTCTCACCACTCTGCTCTCTTCCGATATCTCGTACTCCCCACCCGAAACGCCGGTAGCTCGTGGAGGCTCCTCCGAGTCGGAATCATCGGAGTCACTTGTGCTCGTCCTGGCTTCCCCATTTATTGGCGGCGGCGGTCTGAGGGGAGGAGCGCGGACTGGAGCAATTGGGACTGCTGCAACAGATGGCTCCGGTAAAGTTGACAGAGGTTTCTCCTCCTCCATAGCAATCTCGATCCCTCACGAGGAATTACTTTCTCTGTCTTTTGTTTTTCTCAGTGAGGCATATAAACAAACAGTTGGTGCGCAGCGCAATGTGAGAAACCAGGGACGTAGCTAGCTGAATACAGGACTGGCTGGGCTACTGAGATGCGATGAGAATCGCGAGAGGAAGAGAGAGAGAGGGGTGAGCTGAGCGGTGGAGGCCGGAGGGTTCCAAAATCCCTATTCTTCTTCTAATTTTAAATATAAAATAAAATAAAATAAAAATCTATTCTCTATAGGTTTGCGTTTTCCAAAATTATCCCCGCTTGCTTAAATAAGATGCAACTACTCTAGCAACGTCAATTAGACATTGCGTTCGTATCATGTTTTTTGTGCTCGTGTTGTTTTTGTGTCTTATTTGATATCTTAATGAGTTGTGTTATGTAATATCTGTTAAAAAAAATAGATAATACGACCCGACCCGAATTTGACTCGTTAATATTTACGATAATATAACGCGATCCGTTATCCATTAAGAAAAATATATTTTAATCCAATAAATAGTCAAATGAAAAATATAATACTAAATTAATATATACATACCACAATGTCACATAAAACACTTCAAAACATAAAAACACATTTATCTTTTAAGTATCACATAAATATTAATTAAGGTAAAAGTGTGAAAAATGTATCCGTGGCACCACAAAAAAAACACAAGTTTTGACACAAGTCATAGACCATTAGATGTATACATTTTTAATGGTTTAGATACAATCTAATTACTCCAATTAATTTTCTTTATTCAAATAATTATGAATTGGGAATAAAATTCTAAAAACCTAATTAAGATTTTTATATTCTCTTTCCTATCTCAATAATTGAATAATTGAAATTGTTGCAGCCTATACGCCTCATACATCCCATGATATTAATTATTTGACTGCAAAACCCTAACTCAATGTAAAATATATGGCCATATTAACCCCTTGAAATTTTAGAAAAATTAAAGTTCCGAACATCCTGAACTAAAATGTAAATATAAATAATATGATGCCAAGTTTTAGGTTCATTACGTAACCTTCAGAAAATAGACATTGTGAACGAAGTATTCATTCTTTTAAAATTCAAATTATTCAATTATATATGTTTGGCTACTGAAGTTGGGTTCATGCCCTTATGGCTAGTGCAATGAGAAGAAAGAAAGAGCCAAAAATATGCAGATGACGGAAAGATAGAAACAAAAGAAAGAGAGTAGTCAAGTTCAAAAAAGAAGAAAGAGTGACATACCCCGTCCCAAGAAGGGCGTGCTGGCCGTCACGTGAGAGTGACGTAACCATGTGCATAGTGCGGAAGCTAATAAGATAAATATAAATACGAATAAATAAAAACCAACTACTAACCGTACTATCCAAATAACTTGCTAGTGAGAGTCTAAGTGTATAAATACACATTCAGAGCAATAAGAACGTCTAGTTGCAGTCAAGGACAATTACTAAGATATAACACCCGAAGGTAAATCCTATTTTTGTGAATTCTGTCAGAACACCGTTGGTTCCCTCGTGGCCACCAAAACACTGCTACCTAGAACCTGGAGGGGCGAAAAACAAAACGCGTGAGTGGGCAAAAACAAATCTTTTCAAAACCTATTCTCTTTTCAAAGGTTCTAACCCCTCGTCGTAAAACCTGTATAATTTCCCAGAAAAATAGCATATATACATATATACTCATCTCAACTCATAACTCAAAATCATGCCAAAAGTAGTGATATGCAAGGTATATGCCATGCCAAATATATCTCATCAAATCACATAAATACATCAGGTGAAATAAACTCATCATAGATGATAACATGTCAACCGAATGATCAGCTCGGCTGAAACTATAGCTCATAATCAATCTCATCATATCTCATCATCACATATGTATCCTGCACACGAGTCCAACCCACTCAAGGTGGTCTATTCGACAGGACTGGGTGTGAATAGTACACTCTAGCTACAATCACATGAAGACTGTGCGCTAATCGCGGGTCACCTACGAGTCGAACCCATTGAAAGTGGTCTATACGACAGGACTGTGCACCTAACTTGGATCCAAGATAAGCGTGTGGTGCAGGAGGTGAACATCCACGTGAAAGACTGTGCCCCTAACTCTGGGCGGGAGCACTAACACCGGGGTGCAGGTTTATGAGCTTTCAATACATCTCACATAATCATCATTTCATATTAATCATTCTATAACTCACCTGATACTTACCTGTGCGTCCACAACACCAATTACCATTATATGCAACTACTAATGCATGAATAAAATAGATATATACTTTGCATGGCATAACATATCACATTTCATATCACATTTCACTTAAATTGATTTTCTGGGAAAAATCTCATTTATATAGGTATATACGGAAAACAAAAGCCCACTCACAAATAAGTCGAAGGGTCATAACCCCCGAGCCTCGAATGATGACGCTCGTCCTCTGGATAGGTATCACTTATATGCAAAATAACTGAATAAATGTTATTTAACACACATAACCAATAATAGGTAATAACTTCTCATACAATGCTCAAATGGGATTTTTGAATATACCAACGTAATTTACACAACCTCATGAACATCCCCATATTTTTAAAATAATTTTCTGACCCCTCACGCCCCACCATGCGCCGGCCAAGGCACGGCCAGACACGCCGGCCATGCACGGCCACGTGACAGGCACATTGACGGTACCAGTAACGGCGTTAGGGAATATTCCGTTAAAAGCTAACAAATTCCATTAAAACTAACCTGACGCTGTTAGAATATTCCTTCAACTTCGACGGAATATTCCATCTTCTTCTCCGATGGACCTCGCCGGCGACCACCGTCCGCCGCCGTCAGCACTGCTGTCTGAAACTCAAATTCTCGCCGGTTTCTGGAAAATTTTCAAATCTTCATATCTCAGCCATTTCTCAACCAAAATCCATGAAATTTATACCAAAATGGAGCCCTTAACTAGTAGAACAAGATTTTACCATTTTGAAGCTCCAAAAATCACGGAATCTCGTTGGAAAATTCCTCGATATTCTGGCCAAATTTCAAACTTGTCAATCTCCACTTCCCGACATCCAAATCACTTGGTTTTTCTTCTCCGAGCTTCGTGAGGATGGTCTAAAGCTTCCTATGGCTTTAGAATCTTCTAAAAACCTCGCATTTACATGTGCATGAACAGTGCCTTAATTTCTGGGTTACGGGTTCTAGGGTTTTCGAGGCTTTCACGTCCAAAAACTGGTATAGATGAACTCGTAAGGAGGAGATGAAGACAATGATGCTAAGCACAAGCTCGATCCGTGATGGAATGGGTTGGTTTAAGGTTCGTCCGTACTTTTGTACGGACGTTGCAGAAAATCGAAATGAAGATGAGAGAGATAAGGTCAACGTGTGGGTGTGTGCGTGTGTGGTCCAGCCAACCAAAGCAAAACAACAAAAATAACTCAAGTCTAAGTCCCTAATTGGTTCCAAAATATTAGGGACTTAACCTATTTGTCCACATCCAAAACTTAAACCACACAACACCACAACAAAACTCAACGTCCCAGGGGCATTTTAGTCTTTTCACATCCACGATAATTATTTCTCGGGACGGGCTGTTACAAAGAGAGTAGGTGAGAATAATTAATTAATTTTTAAAAAACCTAGGGCAAGACTATTTAAATAAAAGAAATTAATTGGACTACATCTCAACCTTTAAATGTGGACAAATCTAATGGTCTAAGATTTGTGTCAAACCTTGTGTAAAAAATATGGTGCCACGGATCCGCCCCCATATATATATATATATATGTGTGTGTGTGTATATATATATATATATAAACACTCATGATGTTGAAGGGCTCATGACACACCCCGACCTGGAAATCAGGGCGTGCTGGCCATTACTAACGTGAAGTAGCCATAATGCAATGCGGAAGCGATAAGATAAGAGAATTATGAATGACTAAAAGCCGAATACTAGTAGCACCATCCAAATGACATGCTAGCGAGAATTTAAGTGTGCAATACACACAATCAGAGCATAAGATTCTAAATGCAGTCAAGTAGGACAATTACTAAATTACAACACCCGAGGGTGAGTCCTACATGTGTGAAGTCTGTCAGAACAGCCGTGGGAATCCTCGTGAGCCACTAAGCACTCCTAACTATAACCTGGAGGGGCGTAAAACAAAGTTGAGTGGGTCAGTAAAACAAAGCTTTCAAAACATTTCCTTTATCAACATATATAACCCCTCACTGTAAAACCTGTATACTTTCCCAGAAAATAGCATATAACATATGTATCTCAACATATTCTCAAATCATAGTTCAAAATCAATCATATGAAAGTATGCCATGCCATATGCATCAAAACATAATGAAGCTATGCAAATATATCAGGTAGAATAATAAATCAGCCGGAGACCCTGCAGTGGTCCTGTACGGCTAATCATATAGCTCAATACCTATGCCTGCACACGAGTCGGAACCACAAAAGTGGTCTGTACGACAGGACTTGGTGTAATAATACGCTTTAGTGCAACTCTCGTCAAACAGCTGTGCGGCGTATCGCAGGTCACCTACGAGTCGGAACCACAGAAGTGGTCTTTACGACATGACTTACACCTACTTGGATCCAAGGGAGCGTGAGGTGCGGGAGGTGAATATCAACATAAGCACTAACACCGGTGGTGCAGGTTATGAGCTCTCAACACAAATCATATCATCAACACAATATAACTTACCTGATACTTACCTGTGTGTCCACCGCACCATTTCATACATATGCATCATATATCAATTCATATAATTCATATCAATTCTATGCATGACATTTTAAAACATACTTTCAATTAAATTCGATTTCTGGGAAAATCAATAAGTATATAGGTATATAAAGAAAGCAATTGCCCACTCCCTGGTATGTCGAAGGGTCGTAACCCCCGTGACGCCTTTGATTGTGCTCGTCCTCGGGATAAGTCTCACCTATATGCGAAACAACTATAATAACGTTATTTAGAGCACATAACCAACAATCCCAAATAACTTCTCATACGATGCTCAGTTGGGGTGTTTGAATATACTAACGTGATCTACATAACCTCACAAACATCCCCATATTTTTAAAATTATTTTTGGACCAGTCACGCGCCCCCACCCCCCGGGAATGGCACGGACCTACGCGCCCCCACGCGCGGTCACGTGCCAGGCACGCGGACGGAAAACCAAACGGCGTCAGGAATATTCCGTTAACTTCTAACGGCAGCCATTAAACTTAACTAACGGTGTCAGGAATATTCCGTCCAAACTGACGGAATATTCCGTCTTTTTCTCCGGCGACTCGTCGGCATCTGGTGACTTCGCCGGTTTCTGGGTAATTTTTCCAATTATGGTTTCTCACTCATTTTTCATCCATTTTTCATGAAATTGGTACCAAAATGAAGCTCTAAGCATGTAGAACACATCTAAACAAGTTTCAAGGTTGAAAACCACTAGATTTTACCTGAGAAAGCTCGATAGCTCGGCAAACTTTAAAAACCTTTGATCTTGGTCCTCAGACGTCCAAACTCTACCAACGAAGTACCTCGAGGCTCGTGAGGACCTCCTTAAGCTCACTGTGAGCTTGAAATTCCTTGAAATGCAAGGTTTTACATGTGCATGAACAATGCACATTTTCGGGGTTAGGGTTTCACGGCTAATTCGAGGGTTACAAGTTCCAAAATTGGTACCAAAATGTTCAGAAGGTTGCAAGGATCAAGAACCTTACCTTTTTGGACGTCGATCTGTGAAGACATGGTCGATTTCACACCTCGTCCGTACATGAACAGTGCACGGGGAGGATAATCCGAGAGGGGAGAGAGAGTGAGGGTAGGTTAGGTATGTGTGTGGGCCTCTACTACCCCAACCACACAAAATAAAATTAATTAGGTTCCAAATATTTTTCCAAAAACTTAGGGATATGACATAAAAACCAAATATAAATGTCACACACCTTAGCAACCTTTAGGGCAATCCCGTCATTTCACGTCATCGACAAAACAATTTCGGGACGGGCTGTGACAATCTACCCTCCTTATAGAATTTCGTCCTTGAAATTCACACAACCAATCAAACCACTAATACTCATAGAACAACCTCGGATACATCTCTCTTATTCGATCTTCAGTCTCCCAAGTAGCTTCTTCCACTGAGTGGTTCCTCCACAATACTTTCACCAAGCTCACTGTTTTATTCCTTGAAACTTTGTCTTTCCAATCCAAGATAGTCACTGGTTCCTCATCATACGTCAAATCCGGATTAATCTCCAAAGGTTGAGGAGGAATCACATGTGAAGGATCTGAAACATAATGTCGAAGTATCGAGACATGAAACACGTTATGCACCTTGGATAACTCTGGAGGCAACTCTAATCTGTAGGCAACTTCACCAATCTTTTCAGTGATCACATAAGGTCCTATGTACCTAGGACTTAACTTGCCTTTCTTTCCAAATCGTACCATACCTCTCCAAGGTGATAATTTCAAAAATACCAAATCACCTACATTATAAACCCGATCAGTGGCATGTCTATTCGCCAAACTCTTTTGTCGATCTTGGGCCGCTTTCAAGTTAGACTTAATCACCTGAACATTCTGAGTAGTCTCCTCCACTATCTCAGGGCCCACCAAAGCTCGTTCACCTACCTCTGACCAACACAAAGGTGTATGGCAAACTCTACTATAAAGTGCCTCAAAAGGTGACATACCAATACTCGAATGAAAACTATTATTGTAGGCAAATTCCATCAAATCCAAGCGATCATGCCAAGATTCACCAAACTGCAACACTGAAGATCTTAGTATATCTTCCAACGTCTGAATGGTCCTCTCAGATTGACCATCTGTTTGAGGATGATAAGCAGTGCTGTAAAGCAATCTCGTACCAAGAGCTTCTTGAAAAGCTACCCAAAACTTAGAAGTAAATCTTGGGTCTCGATCAGAAATAATACTCACTGGAACTCCATGATACTTCACAATCATCTTAATGAAGAATTTAGCCAACTTGTTCAGAGGATACTTCTCCCTCACTGGAATGAAGTGCGCTGACTTGGTAAGCCGATCTACGACCACCCAAACACCATCAAAACCATTCTGCGTACGTGGAAGCTTATACACAAAATCCATAGTGATATTTTCCCACTTCCACTGAGGAACGGGAAGCGGATGCATCAACCTAAATGGCTTTTTCCTTTCTGCTTTAACCTGTTGACAGACAATACACCTACTTACATATTCTGCAATCTCCCTTTTCATACCCGGCCAATAATAAAATGGTCGAATTGTATGATACATCTTAGTTCCTCCTGGATGCATGGCATAAGCCGAACAATGTGCTTTATCCAAAATTCCCTTATTTAATTCCTCATTATCTGGCACATACATCCCATTATCTTGCATAAGCATACCGTCTGATTCCCTGATTCTGAAATCTTTCTTCTTACCTCTCTCAATAGCCTCAATTATATCCTGAGATTCCTCATCATTCACTTGGGCTTCACACACACGATCAACCAAAATTGGCCTGACTTGGAAACTGGCAAGAAATGTTTCCCTTCGATCTTCCATTTCCAACTTTACTCCAGTAGACCTCAAATCTGCAAGAAGAGGAACACGACAAGCATACAAAGCATTAAGTCGGCCTTGAGGTTTCCTACTCAGTGCATCAGCTACTACATTTGCACGACCATGATGATACTCAATCGTGCAGTCATAATCACTTAGCAACTCCAACCATCTTCACTGACGAAGGTTAAGATCATGCTGAAAGGTACTGAAGACTCTTATGATTTATGAAGATCTTACATTTCTCACCATAGAGATAATGCCTCCAAATCTTCAAAGCAAAGACAATAGCTGCCAACTCAAGGTCGTGAGTAGGATAATTCTTTTCATGAATCTTCAACTGCCGAGAAGCATAGGCAATCACTCTATTATGCTGCATTAAAACACATCCCAAACCATTCAATGAAGCATCACTGTAAATCTCAAAATTGCCACTATCATAAGGAAGTACCAATACAGGTGCATGAGTGAGACAATACTTCAGCCGCTGAAAACTCTGTTCACAATTATCATCCCACTCGAACTTAACATCCTTCCTGGTTAACCTTGTTAGTGGTAAAGCAATCATAGATAAATCTTGGACAAATCGTCGATAGTACCCTGCTAGACCAAGGAAACTCCGTACCTCAGTGACGGTTCGTGGTTGCTCCCAATTCTCCACTGCTGCAATCTTTTGAGGGTCTACTTGAATTCCTTGTGCCGATACAACATGCCCCAAAAACGCTACTTGATTCAACCAAAACTGGCATTTACTAAACTTGGCATACAAACGATGCTCCATCAATTTCTCTAACACCAAATGAAGATGTCGAATATGCTCTGTTTTTTTATTTAGAATATACCAGAATATCATCAATGAAAACAATGACAAACCTATCAAGATATTGCTGGAATACTTCATTCATCAACCTCATAAAAGTTGCTGGTGCATTAGTCAATCCAAATGGCATCACCAAAAACTCATAATGTCCATAACGGGTCCTAAAAGCTATTTTAGGGACATCGTCATCTTTAATCTTCAATTGATAGTAGCCCGATCTCAAATCAATCTTAGAAAATACATATGCACCCTTAAGCTGATCAAATAAATCATCAATACGAGGCAATGGATAACGATTTTTAATTGTTACCCGATTCAGCTGCCTGTAATCAATACATAATCTCAGAGTTCCATCTTTCTTTCTCATAAACAATACTGAGGCTCCCCAGGGTGAAGTACTAGGTTGAATAAAACCTTTATCAATTAATTCCTATAACTGAATTTTCAACTCTCTCAATTCAGCCGGAGCCATTCTATATGGAGTCAAAGATATAGGATTCGTACCTGGAAGCAAATCAATAGAAAACTCCACATCTCTGTCTGGCGGCAATCTAAGTAAATCGTCAGGAAATACATCAGGATAATGCCTGACTACTCCAACTTCCTCCACAATACTAGGAGTGACATCATTTAACACCACATGTGCTAAGTATCCATAACAACCTTTCGATAACAACTTCTTTGCCTTCATGGCAAAAATAACACCATGCCTCACCTCACTTCTCTTACCCACAAACATAACCTCAGGTAGTCTAGGACGATGAAAAGTGACTGATTTCCCGTAACAATCTATATGGGCACGATTATAATGCAACCAATATGCCCCTAAAATCACATCAAAATCCACAATATCTAACGGGATAAGATTAGCTGGCTTAGCTACATCATCTATCATCACTGGACACCCTGGATAAACACTATCAACATGACATATGTCCCCTCTAGGCATAGCAAACTCTAAATCAAATCCTAAAGGTGTAGGATGAGGTTGTGTCATTTGAGCAAAAGTATGAGAAATCACAGAGTGCGTAACACCACAATCAATCAAAACTCTAGCAAACTGACCAAGGATGTTTAACGTACCCACAATCAAGTCTGGATGGTTCTGAGCATCTTGTAGTGAGATGTTGTTAACACGTCCCTGGGTTTGTTATCGTCCTCCACGACCTCTATTACTTTGATTACCTCGCCCCTGAGAACTACGTCCCTGTCCTGCCTGGCTAGACTGCCTAGATAGTCATGCAGTGCTAGCAGCAACCTCTCCCTGCTGGGACTGACCTCCCTGATACCACTGAGATCCGCTAGCTGGCATAGAAGGATATGAAGTATAACCTCTAGGATTTTGGGAATACCCACTATGAAAATAAGGATCCTAGGAATACTGATACTGTCCTGAAGCATAGGGAGCAGCATTACCCTGGTAGTGGTAAGCAGCACCACCTTGACTCATATGACCATAACTGCCTACTCTGGGATTCTGTTGAATCGGCGCTGGAGGAGGCATAACAGACTGCTGAGGCATTTGCTGACTCTGGGGACAATGTGCAGCTTTATGTCCTGTTTGTCCACATGTGTAGCAAGCACCGCTACCTCTTCTGCACTCCCCAAAATGTCTGGAATTACAACGGCAGCATAATGGAGGGCCTGAACCACCAGCACCACCAAAATCTCTCTGCCTCTGAAACCTGTGTCCACCAGTAAATCTTCCACCTCTCATCGGGCCTGTAGCACTAAATCCTCCACTAGAAGAACTCGAGCTCGCTCCACTTTTCTTGAAATTCTGGGTCTTACGGGGTCCCGAAGACAAGGTACCTTTACCCCTATCATCTCTTCTCTGATTAGCACCATTCTTATCTTCCTCTTCTTCACTTTCACTAGGCAAATTTTCGGAGTCTTGAATTCGAACCAAAATTTCAGAAAACATGATAAGTGGTGCAAGGAATAGTACTGGCAAGTGTCTGCCATTTCTTCTTTGTTCCCAACTTAAAGCGACGAAGCATTTCCACCTGATTAACAGCCACTTCTGGATCATAGCGAGATAAGTCTGTAAACTTCCTATAGTACTCATTCGTCGACATTTTCTTTTGCTTCAGCTGAGTGAACTCTTGCTTCTTACGATCAATATACTCTGGAGGAATGAATCTTCTCTTAAATGTCTCTTTAAATGTTTCTCAATCAGTTGCTGCTTCAGGTGTCATAAATTTAGTCTCACTTTCCCACCAACCTGCAGGTTCTCTTCCTAGAAACCACGTAGTACTCTCGACCCATCTACTAGCAGGAAGATTCCCCTGACTCTGCATCACCTGGTAGGTCTTCTCAATACGGTCTAACCACTTTTCTGCCCCTTCATGACCCTCATTACCAATGAAATGATCCAACTTCAGATTATATACAGTCTCCAGGGGTGTTCTCTAAGGAGGACGAAATGAAGTCTGAAAGGCATGGGCTATGGCTTCCCTTAACTGAGTTACATTGGGGAAACTGGGCTTAGAAGAAGAACGTGGATCACTACGAGGCGGCATAGTTCTGACAGAAGACACCAAAGATAATCAGAAAATTTACAACTTATACAGGACTGCAAACCTAAGCTCTGACACCAAACTGACACACCCCGACCTGGAAATCAGGGCGTGCTGGCCATCACTAACGTGGCGTAACCATAACGCAATGCGGAAGCGATAAGATAAGAGAATTATGAATGACTAAAAGCCGAATACTAGCAGTACTATCCAAATGACATGCTAGCGAGAATTTAAGTGTGCAATACACACAATTAGAGCATAAGATTCTAAATGCAGTCAAGTAGGATAATTACTAAATTACAACACCCGAGGGTGAGTCCTACATGTGTGAAGTCTGTCAGAACAGCCGTGGGAATCCTCGTGAGCCACCAAGCACTCTTAACTATAACCTGGAGGGGCGTAAAACAAAGTTGAGTGTGTCAATAAAACAAAGCTTTCAAAACATTTCCTTTATCAACATATATAACCCCTCACTGTAAAACCTGTATACTTTCCCAGAAAATAGCATATAACATATGCATCTCAACCTATTCTCAAATCATAGTTCAAAATCAATCATATGAAAGTATGCCATGCCATATGCATCAAAACATAATGAAGCTACGCAAATATATCAGGTAGAATAATAAATCAGCCGGAGACCCTGCAGTGGTCCTGTACGGCTAATCATATAGCTCAATACCTATGCCTGCACACGAGTCGGAACCACAAAAGTGGTCTGTACAACATGACTTGGTGTAATAATACGCTCTAGTGCAACTCTCATCAAACAGCTGTGCGATGTATCGCAGGTCACCTACGAGTTGGAACCACAGAAGTGGTCTGTACGACATGACTTACACCTACTTGGATCCAAGGGAGCGTGCGGTGCGTGAGGTGAATATCAACATAAGCACTAACACCGGTGGTGCAGGTTATGAGCTCTCAACACAAATCATATCATCAACACAATATAACTTACTTGATACTTACCTGTGCGTCCACCGCACCATTTCATACATATGCATCATATATCAATTCATATAATTCATATCAATTCTATGCATGGCATTTTAAAACATACTTTCAATTAAATTCAATTTCTGGTAAAATCAGTAAGTATATAGGTATATAAAGAAAGCAACTGCCCACTCACTGGTATGTCGAAGGGTTGTAACCCCCGTGACGCTTTTGATTGCGCTCGTCCTCGGGATAAGTCTCACCTATATGCGAAACAACTATAATAACGTTATTTAGAGCACATAACCAACAATCCTAAATAACTTCTCATACGATGCTCATTTGGGGTGTTTGAATATACCAACGTGATCTACACAACCTCACAAACATCCCTATATTTTTAAAATTATTTTTGGACCAGTCACGCGACCCCACGCGCGGTCACGTGCCAGGCATGCGGACGGAAAACCAAACGGCGTCAGGAATATTCCGTTAACTTCTAACGGCAGCCGTTAAACTTAACTAACGGCGTCAGGAATATTCCGTCCAAACTGACGGAATATTCCGTCTTCTTCCGGCGACTCGCCGGCCACCGGTGACTTCGCCGGTTTTTGGGTAATTTTTCCAACTATGGTTTCTCACTCATTTTTCATCCATTTTTCATGAAATTGGTACCAAAATGAAGCTCTAAGCATGTAGAACACATCTAAGCAAGTTTCAAGGCTTGAAAACCACTAGATTTTACCTGAGAAAGCTCGATAGCTCAGCAAACTTTAAAAACCTTCGATCTCAGTCCTCGGACGTCCAAACTCTACCAACGAAGTACCCCGAGGCTCGTGAGGACCTCTTTAAGCTCAATGTGAGCTTGAAATTCCCTGAAATGCAAGGTTTTACGTGTGCATGAACATTGCACATTTTCGGGGTTAGGGTTTCACAGCTAATTCGAGGGTTACAAGTTCCAAAATTGGTACCAAAATGTTCAGAAGGTTGCAAGGATCAAAAACCTTACCTTTTTGGACGTCGATCTGTGAAGAAATGGTCGATTTCACACCTCGTCCGTACATGAACAGTGCACGAGGAAGATAATCCGAGAGGGGAGAGAGAGTGTCCACGGGAGAAAGAGAGTGAGGGTAGGTTAGGTATGTGTGTGGTCCTCTACTACCCCAACCACACAAAATAAAATTAATTAGGTTCCAAATATTTTTCCAAAAACTTAGGGATATGACATAAAAACCAAATATAAATGTCACACACCTTAGCAACCTTTAGGACAATCCCGTCATTTCACGTCCTCGACAAAATAATTCCGGAACGGGCTGTGACAGCTCAACCTCAAAATTTGCCACTATAATCACATAGACTATAGATCGAAGTTTAAACATTGATTGTCCTTTACATTTAAGCTACATTTTTCTCACCGAATTTTGTTATTTCAGGTTTTCTTTTTCTAAAAATATGATCTTTGAGAGGATGCAGGAAGATGAATGGTTCAGATCGTTGATATTACGTCTAGAGTTTTACCATTAGTGAAAATATTGCTCGAAGTTTGTAAAGTCTCTAGAAACTTTATAACATCAACTTGTATTCCAGTTAACCGTAAATTTCGGAACGTGATATTAACGATTTGAACCATTCATTGTTCTACATCCGATAAAAGATAATGTTTTACAAAAAGAAAATCTGAAAAATGAAATTCTGTGAGAAGAATAAAGCATAAACAAGAATCGACGGTTAAATATAAATCTAAGGGGTTATAGATGATGGTATTGGATTTCGTAGTTGACTCCTTCATAAAAATTGTAAAGTTTGTCATTACAAGTGATTGTGTGTGTATATATATATAATTTTTTTTTTGACATTTTTTCACACTTCTACAATAATTATTATTAATTTTATTAATTTTGCACTCAAATAAAAAAAAATATTCATGAGGGTTTTGAGAGTTTTAAAAATCTAAACAATGATGTAACCATCATCTATGTGTTGAGGATGCAACCATGAGCGTTTATATATTCTTTCACATTTTTCACACTTGTACATTAATAATTATGAGTTTTTATTTTTTATAAATTCCCCTAAAAATAATATTCACGGGGGTTTGTAGGGTTTTAAAAATTCAAACGACGATGTACCCATCTCAAAGCGTCGCGAATGCGATCACAAAGTTTGTATATTTCTTCAAATTTTTCGCACTTGTAAATTAATTATTATAATTTTTAATGTGTCTTAAATATTTTTAAATTACTTTGATATTATTTTTTTAATGTGTTTTATAATGTTTTAATCCCACATTTAAGATGATAAAACATTTATGAGTATGCCTATATGAGAGAGAGTAAAAGTTTTTTTAGGATGTTGACCTCTAAAATTGAAAATTTGTCTTTTTTACTATACTAATACTATACTAGTTGATATGAATTTTGAAATCAAGTAAAAATTTTTTCGAATAATGATAATAAGAAACTCTCATAATAAAAATAAATAAATAAAACTTAATTTTTTTTAAATTTATATAGAATAATAATACAATAATATATCTTTAATATTCAATATATACACTATGGCTATTGTATTTTATAGTAAGCTTCAGAAATGTTATGCCCTTTCTGGTAAGGCCTAAGCTGCTGGCTATATCTATGGGTGAGCGATATCTTAAATCCAATTGTAAAGGTTTAAGAAGAAATAATGATGTATTTCTAAGATTATTAAATGGCATCCTCCACATCAGAGTTATGTAACCTAAATTGTGACGGCTCAGTGGCTAGGGACAAAGACGGTGGTAGGATTTGTCTTAAGGAATCATCATGGCCAGCTCATTAGCGGTGGAGCTTTAAATCTTGACATTGCCACTATTTCTGAAGTGGAGGCTAGGGCTCTTAAAGAGACTCTTCTTTAAACTCAGAGGAAAGGCTAACAAAGATTATGGTAAAAGGAGACTCTAAGTTGGTCATTCAGTCAGTGTTGGACCGGTGTGCGACGCCATGGAATTTAGTTCCTATTATTGAAGATATCAAGTGGATGGCGACCAATTTTGCTTGCATTGATTGGAAACATATATTTAGAGAGGCTAACTTTGTGGCAGATGCCTTTAGTCGCCACGGCCTTCTTATTACTGATTGTCATATTTGGGGTCGTTGTATTCATTCCTTTGCTTTTCATGTTCTTCAGTTTGATTTTAGGGAACGGCTGTTCTTGGGGGTTTTCTCTAAAATATATTTTTATTTCTTGTCTAAAAATAAGTAAGCTTTTTTTAGTAGTTTAACTTTAAAATCATCAAAATAATTTTTTCTTAACGGGTCGAAACGAGTTACTCGCGTGTAAACCCATGAAGGATATGTTGTTAACAGGTGACCCGATAACGACTCGATTAGTTGTCGAGTTGACCTGAAACCCATTATTTTTTTATCGTTTTCGTGGCGTGTTAACAGGTTGTGTAAGGCCAAGTACATTGCCGATTGCACTTCTAAAGGCCAAAATAGTAAACTGAATACTGAAAATGAGTTCAAAATAAAAAGGGAGATAAACGGCTTGGATCAGGTTTGTATCAATCCCATTGATGGATCAACAAATCCAGCACCAGAGAACTTCAAGCTTTGATTTTTTGCATGTCGAATTAGGAATGACATATTCTTTACTGAAAGTCTATATGTTTAGATTTATATCAGAGCCAAGTGATTGGTAATCAAGTAAGTCATTTATAGTTAATTCATTCTGCCCAGTTTTTGGCCTTTGTAATAATTCAATATTTTATATGTTCATTGGTTTCTTAACTGTCTGAGTTTCCAATCTCAAACTAAACCAGAAGAACCTGAGTCCAAACAATAAGTCCCGAGGATGTGGCATGAGCGGAGCAGGAGGAGTGAAGAGAGAGAGAGAGAGAGAGAACCCAGTAAGTTTAGAATTCCAATAAGTAGATATTTATTTTATAACTGTAAACCCAGAAACTAGATAAAATGAGTCAACTATTTAGGACAAACTAATCTGCCAGTACTAGCTCTAGATGGAATTTAAATAGGATCCCATATAGTAAATGAAGAACAAAAGTTAGAATTTCAGTCAGATGAAAGCGTTGACTTTGGAGATTGGAATATCCTCAAAGTATCCAGTAAAGAAATTTATAGAAAAAATGTCACTCTCTTCATTTAAAAGTGAACACCATGTAAGAACAGTCGAGCAAGCTTATGTTCTCAGTAAAGAAACCTGTCAACTATTCACACCAAAACAAATAAGAACACATAGAAAAGATGGTCATAAATACATTCACATTGGCCTTGTACAGATCGCAGTAAAACCATTAACAAGAAGAAGTCTCAACACCTCTATCCTGTTATGTCTCCAAGACGCAAGATTCACTGACTTTAGGGATAGCATTCTTGGAATGATTGAGTCAAGCCTATACAATTGACCAATCCATTTCGATTGTTTCCTAGACCTTACAGTAAGCCTAACAAATCCATAAATGTCAAAAGCATTCACATTAAACATTAAAAATTTATGGTTATCAAGTCTTAGGAGATGTCCAACCACTAGCTCTAATTTTCAGAGTCTATTACAAGTGCACGGGTACTAACATGAACTTCCAAACCATAGCCAAAAGTCCCAGAGAACACATTTTATTAATCCAAAGTAATCAAGAAAATGTTAATATCAAGATACTTATAACCATAAAATGGTTAGACATCAGTTTACCATTAAATTGGTTCATAATCAAAGAAAGTAAACCAGTTGATATTTAAAACAACTTAGTCAATTTAGACAACATAGAACAATACTTTGATAGAACAGTTAAAATCAGTTTCAACACTTTAGCTAGAAACTTGAGCGAACAACTCCAAGAATTAAGTCAATTAACTAAGTCTAAAGAGCTAGTTAGACATTATTTTTTAGGATCTACTTCAATAGACATATTAGCTAGTGACCGAGAATTAATTAACGATTAGAATAGGTAAGACTCAAATCAGTTAGAACAAACTCTCAAGTCACCCTTGCTACGAAAACTAAACCCAAACCAAAACTACCCAAACTCAAGAAGATCCAACTTCACCAACAACAGCTGATTTTGAAGTAAACCACCAATTATTAGTTTTAAGCAAGCCATTTAAAATACATTGGAAATCATTAAAAGCTGATATCAAAGCAGAAGAAAATACACCAATGAGAGAAAGATTTAGACAAAGTTACACCTAAGATAAAAAATTAGATATTTACGAAAAATGGGAAAATTTGATGAATAAACACAAGATTGATATATTCTTCTTCGATTTTGTTGAAGAATAATATGAATTAGAAAAGAAAATTGAAGTAATCACAAAGGAAAATTAGGTCAAACAAGGCAAAACAATAATGTCTTCAAGTCACGCTTCATAAGAAACAAATACACAGGTAACAGCTACACCCTACAAAACTCCTAAAGAAGATGCAAGAATTAAATTAGTCATAGAATAAAACAATTGCACAAACCAAAGCCTACATATCATAGGAAAACAATTAGACAAAATTGAAAGTAAAATAGACAGACTACCACAACAAAAAACAATGACCAAAGAAAAACCCCTACTAAACTTCCCAAATGCTCATCTAGTAAAACAGCAAACACCATTAATGTAGTAAGACACCAAGAGTCACAATCAGAAACAACTTCTGAAAACTCATAATCAGAAGATAGTAACGCAATTGAAAAATTGAAAGAAGCTTTCCAAAATTTCGAATTAAAAAAAATAACAAACAAATGCAAAATAAATCCAACTAGTCTTACCAAGAATTGGTATCCAAAGCCAACACCTCCGGATATTCAATTTGAAGAAAGACACTTCCAAAGTCAATTCTCAGTGTCAGTTTATCCGAACAAGAAATTCTAGACAAATTACAACATACATCTATGGTTGCTAACAATTATGTTACCAATCATAATCTTAGTCAACCAGAAGTCATTGATCTTTTAGTCACTAGATTTACATGAATGTTACATTCCTGGTGGGAAAAACATCTCACTGAAAAATCCATAAATGCAATAAAACATGCAGTAAAAAGGGATGAAGATGAAACCCTTATATTCGATGAAAGAATCGGTATGGGAGTCCTAGACGCAGTCAACACATACTCTTCATAATAATTGAGCACTTCATAGGAACACCAAGTAACGTAACATCCAGAATACATAACCAACTCAGTAATCTAAGATGCCCCACCTTAAGTGATTTTAGGTGGCACAAAGACATTTTCATGTCTAGAGTAATGCTTATAGAAGACAATAAAGAGTCATTTTGGAAAGAAAAGTTCATAAATAGATTACCAAACTTATTTGCACACAAAATCAGGTAAGCTTAAGTCAACGAAGAAGGTATCATACCATATAATACCCTTACTTATGGAGATATTATTAATATTATCCAGAAGGAAGGATTAAAATTGTATATTGATATGAAAATAACAAAACTGTTGTAGGCATAATTTACTGAACGATTATGGAAGCCATAGAGAGAAAGAAAGGTGCGGCAATAGTAGATAGAAGACAGAGATGTGTAATTATGGGTGTGTTATATTCCACCCCATTGTGCCTTTATTTATAGTAGTAGGATAGGTAAAAACCTTTCCCTTGAGGATTACAACATTTAATTGGTAATCAACTCCTAATAGGAATATAAGAGATATTACAAGATATACTGGGATTTACACAATCACATTCCTAATCTAATAGGACTGCAACACTGCCCTTTGAGTGTGTAAATACTCAAGTAAATGGCGCATCAGGTTCTCAATGATGAAGCAAGTATAATTAATGAAGTCGTCGGCACAATGAGCAAATACGAGTCTCAAATCAAGAGAAGAATGCATAAAAAAAGTAAAACTCACAAAACCTCGTTATGGCAAAACCCAACGTGGGAGAAAAATCCATAGACTAAGGAGAAAAGTGAGAAGTTGCATTAAGTCAAAACTATACGTCTTTTGGACCCAAGTAGAAGAGCTCACAAGGGTATGATCAGCGCAGGATTGGTGCGTCGTTAAAACCAAGGTATTAAATATCGATGATATTGGAAATATTGGTAGTCTGAAAACACGGAAATATCGATGGAAATATCAGAATAATATCGATATCGATAAAAATTATATGGAAACCACGGAAATTGTAAGAAAAACTTGGAAATTTTTATTGAAACTTTGCAGGATGTTTATTTAGTCAATTATCTATTAGTTTATCACAAAAAATTGGAAGGAAATGCATTGCATGATGGATTTAACATTATCAAGTTGATTATATAGCGAGCTGACAAACATTGTGAGTGTAGAAAATATGTAGTAATTAATGAAAGAAGTTTAAACACACCATAATCATTTATATATAATGAATTAGTACAATATTTTACACTTTATACATTGCATGGTAAGATACATGAGTGACTTAGTACCACATAGAGTTCCTATGAGGTTCAAATTTTTCACTATCTTCATCATCTCTATGTGTAGAGTGAGTGTATTGTGAAAAGTAGTTATCAAATGATAAATCCCCAAAATAGTTTTGCATGTAATTGTTAACATGCCACCCATATGGATCTGAGATTGGTTGACGTTGTCCATAAGCAAAATCATTTGAAGATTTAGTCTCAGATTGTTTCCATGAGTCGCTCGATTCCATCCCAACAAGAATGGGATATGAAGGGTAGGGAAATGGTTGGTTATAAGTATAACCATAGTTACTACTTCCCACTCCAACAGAGTCCGAATTTCTAGATAACGAGTCATTTTCTTGACTTGACAAAATCCCCTTGCCTCTTTCTCTACGAGTATAGTCCTTCCCTATGGCACCAATTCCTGGTCCTGCCCGCCTACTGCCATGGTCATCATCCTGTGTTGCATGCGTGAAGTTTGCCTCACCAGTGAAGGGGCTCATAAATCCGGGAGGTGGTCCAACATAGTTTCCATATCCACCACCACTACCTCCAGCTCCACTACATTCTTCATCATTCCCACCTCCGGTGGTAGGTGAGTCTCCTGATCTTATACTAGAGCTATCATTAGTATCAGCACGATGTTGTGGTTGTGTAGGATTGGAAGAAGGTGGAATTCCAGTGTTTCTTGGTCTTGGGCGCAAAAGTTCTTCCAAAGAGTTAGCGCTGCTAGATCCCACCTCATCCTCTAATACTCTTTCTACATTTATCCCTTCATTACGTGCTTCTTCAGCAACTCTGGGAGCTGGGTTGCCTTCATCATCATCTAAATAAAGAGGTCTAATCCATTGATAAAGTTGGTTATCCTCTGTATCATCATCTTCAGCAACAATATCAAACACATCTAGTGGGTCACCACGGTCGACATGATCTATTTCTGCTTCCTTATCTCGAATTTGAAGCTTCATGTTGTAGTAGCAATAAACTAATTTTTCCAACCTACTATGAGCCAACCTATTTCTTTGCTTTGTGTGTATGAGTGCAAATGTGCTCCAATTTCTTTCACAAGCAGATGAGGAAGTTGTTTGTGATAATACCTTGATTGCTAACTTTCTCACAGTTGGTGCATCGGTCCCATACATGATCCACCATTCAGCTACAATGAAAAACAATGTTGATAAGCCTAATAACTCCAACAAATTCTATTATAAACTTATAGTGAAATATGTTTACACTCACTAGGAGACATTTTTGTTCGAGCAACAACTGATGTTGGTTCTCCAAAAGTTCTTCTTGCATCTTTAAACCATGTTAGCTGAATTCAATAAATCGTGTTAGTTTAATCCAACAAAGTAATTATTATAATTTAAGTAATTGTGTACCTCATTTCCAAATTGGCCAACTGCTGGTGATGCAGGGTCTAATTTAGAGTATACATTATGTACAACACGTATATGGGTACCATCATCTCCAACACCGGGTCTGTATTGGTATCGAAGATTCAAATAATATGTTGTTCAAAGAAACACATACTCTAATAAGAGAAATAATACTTATGCAACTAAAGAAATGAATTGCAAATTATGACATAATTTATACTTGCTGCATGCAAATCGTCGTATAATGTTTTATACCATCGGTCTTCAATTATCTTTATGACCCACCTTGCACCATGTTTTCTTTCCAATTCATCCTTCACTACACACATCAACTCATATATTGCCCCTATAGTAGGATACACTTCTGTGTCAACGATCCGTAAAACTTTGTAAAGAGGTTCAAACACTTGGCACACATGTTCTGATTGAGTCCAAAAAGCATGATCAAGCACTATACTTTCCACCATACGACCTGCATTTGAGCGGCTCAAATTGTGGTTGGCCTAATCGTCACTAGTGAATAGTTGCTTCAACCCTAATTTCTTCTTAAGTAGGCTGTCTAATGCAATATAGTTGGTGGCGAATCGAGTGGTAGCTGGACGAATAATTTCTCCTTTGCAAAATTCACACATCTTTGCCAACAACCAACCGTGATTGTAAATATAATTTGTGATCGTTCTAGCTCTTTTTACCACAGTAGCAACATTCACCATCTTCCCCATTGCCTCAAACATGAGATCAATACAATGTGCTGCACATGATGTCCAAAACACATTATGATGCTTCATTAACTTTTTTCCAGCTTTGACAAATGCAGAACCGTTGTCGGTCATGACTTGGACAACATTATTCTCTCCCACCTCCATGATTACATCCCTCAATAATTTGTAAATATACTTGTAGTTCTTTATATGGTCTGAAGCATCAACAGACTTCAAAAAAATTGTCTTTCCCTTGGAGTATACCATGAAGTTTATGATAGACAATCTGGTCGGGCCAGTCCATCCGTCACACATGATTGTGCAACCATTAGTTTCCCACTTTGACCTCAACTTGTTAATATACTCGCCAATGTCTTTATACTCCATATCCAAAAATTTGTTTCTTATCTCATAGGGAGTGGGAGGTTGTACTCCAACACCGGCCTGTTGACATCCCACTACCATATTTTTAAAATGATGTGATGATGCTTTCTGAGGAGGGACATTTTCATAGATAAAGAACTTGCTAATTAGACGCCTCATTCCCTCCTTCACATTACCTCCAGTGAAATAACTCCAAACACTCTTTTGACGTGCTTTGGATGACTTATATAAACTTGAAGCTATTGGTGGTGTTGGTTGTGATTCTCTAAGACTGCCTCCCTGTCTCATTTGTGCAACACCACTTGTCCCGGAACCTTATGCTCTATTAGGAATTTTATGAAGGTGTTCTTTTTCCCATGCTGACTGTTTGGAGGCACGTAATGCTTGTTTCAAACTGCGTCGTTCTTCAGGTGCCATGTCATCATCACATTCGTCCTCATCGTCATCATCATCACTATCAACCGCTTGGCCAATGACTTCTCCTCGTAGCCCAGCTCGAATATTTTCCATTCCATGTGTTATCTTTTCCTTCTGCTGTTTTTTATTTTTTAATAATGTGCTGATGAATGCCTTCACTTCTTGGGGGACATTATCACATCATTGGACATTTTTTGCTGGATCTAATCCACTAAGATGGTACTTAAGTCGTGTCACTCCGACAATCTTCATTACCCGACCACAATATTTGCAAATTGTGCCATGTTTGTTTCCGTCTATTGGGTCTCTATGTTCCCAAGCTGGATCACGTTTAGTAACTCCACTGGACATCTTAAACGTACCTATATTTATTTTTCATGAAAATTTGACAATTATTTTTTGGCCAAAAAATATAGTAGTGATGATGGTTATATAAGAGAACCTAAATAATAAAGTTATTCTACAGAAGAATTAAATACGAAGTAAAGAAAATGATTGTAAAAATTTAAGTAATTATAAAAATAATATGAAATAATAAAACCTAATATTAATGAATAATAATCCAATTTGATAATAAAACCTAATATTAATAAAATAATAAATAACATTAAACATATTAAAATTATCCTAGGGAATAATTATACAACATTACTTAATTACTTAAAAAAAATAACATATAATTGTTAACATTACTTAATTACTTACAAAAATTAACATGCAAGTATTAATTACTTAAAAAAATTAACATACGAGTCCACACAAATAATAAAGTTATTCTATAGAAGAATTAAATACGAAGTAAAGAAAATGATTGTAAAAATTTAAGTAATTATAAAAATAATATGAAATAATAAAACCTAATATTAATGAATAATAATCCAATTTGATAATAAAACCTAATATTAATAAAATAATAAATAACATTAAACATATTAAAATTATCCTAGGGAATAATTATACAACATTACTTAATTACTTAAAAAAATTAACATGTAATTGTTAACATTACTTAATTGCTTACAAAAATTAACATGCAAGTATTAATTACTTAAAAAAATTAACATATGAGTCCACACAAATAATAAAGTTATTCTACAAAAGAATTAAATACGAAGTAAAGAAAATGACTGTAAAAATTTAAGTAATTATAAAAATAATATGAAATAATAAAACCTAATATTAATGAATAATAATCCAATTTGATAATAAAACCTAATATTAATAAAATAATAAATAACATTAAACATATTAAAATTATCCTAGGGAATAATTATACAACATTACTTAATTACTTAAAAAAATTAACATGTAATTGTTAACATTACTTAATTACTTACAAAAATTAACATGCAAGTATTAATTACTTAAAAAAATTAACATACGAGTCCACACAAATGTTTTTTGTTGTTGTATAAATTACAATAATATAAATATAAGTTTGTAAACTTACCTTAAATATGGAACCTTTTGTGTTCAAGCTCTGGAATGGCTTTGAAAAAGGTAAGGGAAGAAGAAGAAACGAAAATGCTCTGAATGGCTCTGATACTCCACCTCTTTGAATGTGAAAGAATATAACAGACAGTGGCACACGGTTTTGAATGTGAAAGAATATCACAGACTCACAGTGGCACATGGTTTCATTATGAAAGCACTATTATTTTTGTCCATGGTCTGAAATTGTAAAAAATGATTGTAAAAGTTGTCAGGTGAGTGAGGTGAGTCAGATGACCCAACCACACACACACACACACACATGCCACCACACACGCACACACACATCACACACGCAGACGCAGACTGTCTCTCTCTCTCTCTCGATCATTTTCTCTTCTCTTCTCTGAGCTCCCTTCTCCCTCTTCTCCATTCTCCCACACACACACACAGATCTCCCACACACACGCACAGAGACCCAAGGTCTCTCGATCCTTCTCCCACACACAAGCACAGAGACCCACATCGCCTTCTGCTCCTCCCTCGTCGGTGCCGTCTCTCTCATTTCTCTCTGCACCGAGGGTCTGAGATCCACATACACATACACACACGCACACCATCGCACCGAGGGTCCGAGACCCACAACCTCGTCTTTCTCCCTCTCATTTTCATCTCTGCAACTCGACGACCGCAGGAACTCCGACGAGTTTCTTGAATTTCTCCGATTAGGTAAGCCTCGGGTTTACCTCTTTCTGTTCTAGATTGAACCTTATATGTGAAATTTAAGTTCAAAATCGTGTTTTTGCAAGGTTTTTGGGACGAAATCGGCTCGGGAATAGGCACACTCATCTCCGGCGAGGCCGTGGGTGTCGACGAACTTTCCGAACACCTCCGACCGTTTCACGGCAAACGAAATATATAAAAACATTCATCTCGTCTTCTATTTCATTTTGATACCTAGATCGGAGTCTAGGGTCCTCTTTTACAGTCGGCCGGAGCTGTAGAAGCTCCGGCGTTCTTTTCCGAGTAGAACTTATCCAAAATATCGCGATATTATCGATAATATCGATAATATCGCGATATTTTGACGAAAACCCGTTGGATACCTATTAAAATATCGGTCCCGTTAAAAATCGATAATATCGGCGAAATATCGCCGATATTATCGGCATTTTGTTCACTGGTTAAAACCTAGTTGGGTAGCAAAAACCCGGTGGGAAAAATGCTCCTAATTGTAGGGAAAAATAGTACATTAAGATCAAGTGAGTATACTTCTGGATACTCCCCATGAGTTTGACATAACTTCCAAATGAGAATTACAAGCATTGCATACGATAGTTAGGCATACCAATTCCTCGGACAAACTTCTGGAAGGTTGAGTTTGGCAGTGACCTCGTATAAAGGTTGGCAAGGTTGTCTGGGATTGGCTTGCATGACTTCAATTTCCTGATGCTTTGCTGATGTAGATGTAGACGCAATATGTCTTGGCGTTGACTTCGTTGATGTGCCATGGCTTGGTCGGGTTGATATGAGGCATAGTCTTCAGGGTACGTCTTTAATGCCAATTCAGTGGTTGCATGTAAGCGCGGTGCTACATCTTTACCAATAGATCAACAACGAGGAGATGTCCTGTCTAAATACAATGAGCTAAGTACAACGAAGCGCAAAGTTGAACTTAGATATGAAATTTCAGATTCCATAAACTCTTCAAGGGTTTCATTTGCATATAATGTATGGACGATCAAAGGTATACTCAAAGGTGACACATTCGGGGTGTAGTTCGACTGGTAGACCAAGGTACCGTCAGAACAATGCTTGAACTTCAGGTCAAGGCATAAAAAAGTTTTCCTAAGATCCTTCATCTTAAATTCCATCTTCAGGTGCGAGGCAGTTTTCTCAAGCTTTTCTAGAGTCTTAGTGAGATTCGTGTTAACGACATAAATTGTATCTCTAGCAATTTGGAATAAGACTTCATAGTTTAACATGTAAGGGCATAATTCATCCATGACTGATCAAATAATCACTTAGACGGGTATACCACATCCGTCGGATTGTAAGTGAACGCCTCAAACAAGTTAAGAGGGTGTTTCGTGGTTTTGGAACTATTTGAACTAGTCCATGTAATTCTTTGGGAACTTACATGTAACTCTCCGTATCTATATCCATATGGAGAAAACATTAATCACATTTCATAATGTTGCTATCAATCACATGACATTTTGAGAGAACCCTTGTGCTATAAGGCGTGCACCATATCGCACTATTTCATTCATCTCATAACGCTTCCTTTCCCACTTGTAACACAACAAGGTTACCTTGGGCAGTGTAGGAACGATAGGTCCAATACACACTTTGGTAAGGAATTTGACCTGGATTGTACTTTCAGTTGTCCAATCAGTTCTATGTTGTCACTTAATCAACGGAACACAGTTCGATATCGTCGCTTTTCATTTATGTCAGTAACTACCATATAAGTGAAAACATCATCGATGGTAATCTCATTTCAATTCCATTTAGCTCATCCAAACTAGCTTACTGGACCAAGAACTTCAAGTCTGGGGAGTAATCTGGATTAATCTCATGAGATGGAAATGATTTGAGACAGCAATCGAGCATAGATTCATTGTTGTGCTGTGTCTTCCTCTTCTAGGGAAGTGAATCCTACGAACCGAATGATATGTCATGCTCTAGGCCAAGACAGATTGATTGGCTATCTACCGATGTACCTGACCGTCCAATAAGGGCGTTCAAACCGTCCAACATAGGTGGCACACCCTCCAAGGATGTTGACTCGACGTCCGTTAAGTACGTCTATCCTTGCAAGCATGTTTGCAGCTGGTATATGATCTCGTCACTTTAGCTAGATCAGAGGAATACATCTGGAGCAACAATCTGAAAGCTAGAATTCATCGCACTTGCTAATCACTCTTCTACGGTATGAGGATCGAGATGAGACATAGTGGGCAACGTCCACGCAAATTCGCGCCGTTCTCCAGGAACATTGACGTTCTTATCTCCCCCTAACGACAGGAAGACTGTCTTATTAAAGTGATAACCCGCAAATGAGCGAAAAAGAGATCGCGTGCAAGGGCTCGAAGAGAGCTAGTGTGAAAGAGAATCATGATCGACAAAAGATACACATCCTTCGTTGAAGACCCATATTGGTATGTTGCGACGACGCAACTTGGCACATGGAATACACACCCAAATGCGAAAATACGAAAATCGTCAGGTTCATACCCAGTAACCAACTGTAACGTGATATAGGTTGGGTGGCAATGGGCCTCAAGGCGGACCAACATAACTGCGTACAAGATTGCATAACCTTAGGCAGAAACCGAAAGGTACGTTGACCAAAATCTGGGCGATCATTTAAATTGCGCTTTATGATCGCTAGGCAAGACTATTTGGGGTGAACATGGGAATTCGATGTTCAATTATAAACCCAAAATACATGCAATACTTTATCAAAAAACCATCGATATAAACTCTCCGGCATTATCCAATCGCCCAGACCTTATGGGATAAGTAGGGTGGTGAACCCTTAATCGGCCAGGAGGTTTAGCAGCAATATGTGTGGACAAACATGTGACCATTTTGTCGATTCATCAACCAAAACCATAAGTATTTATATGGTCCGTATTTTGGTTGGATTAGTTCACATATATTCCCTTGAATCCACTGTGAAAAGAAAGTCGTTTCGTATCTTTGCGAGGGTTGATTTAGAAAATCAATTTCCCTAATGAGCAGGCTTGGCAAAGTGTGCTTGTAGGCACAATATCCTTACTTTGGGTGAGGAGATGCGTCGTAGCATCATTATTCGACCTAAGTGTCCCAAAAGGTCGTGCCAAAGCAAGTAAACTGCTTAATCACCAAGCTCCAGGCCGGCCACATGTGGTGTGTTCCCAGTTGGGGGACAACCTATTGGCCCCAAATCAAAGCTTCAGGCTCATTTTTGGAGGTAGTGCAAAAATATTTCACTCTATTTGCTTCAGTGGTTTCATTGATGATCATTGTTCTCTCGAATATCCTTAAAAACTCAACGACATGGAGAATTTAAGGTCATTTAAATGGTAATTCAGTACCATTCATACAACGAGGAGCGTGCCAATGCTCTTAATCAGGTTGGATAGACCTAAAGTTGTTGTTAGAGATGTGATTTAGGCATAAAGTTAGTGTGTGTAGTACACATTCATCCATACAACTAACTTTCCCACAATCCTACCTAATCACGTGTTTAATTGAATTTGATCACATGTATACAAGAAACATAATTCAATTAACTCATATTCGAGGACAATATCAATAAGATTATCCATAAGTAAAACATACACCAAACTTGAATCCAAGAACATGGAAAAATGTTTACAAAGTAAATGGTTTACTAAGGGGATTCGGCCAACAAGGTTATCCATGTCAAAATTCTACTCTTCCAACGATGTATGGTGGAGCAAAATTAGTCTCACATATTGACTACGAGAACGGTACTCCTCAACGACATTGGTAGGGGCACGAACATGTACATAACCAATGATCTATTCCATCTAGACGGAAGTAGATTCTGCAGGGTTAAGGTTTGGGAATACTAACCCTTATTCTTGAAGTTTTAGGTCTTAGATGCCAAGGATCATGCTTCGGGCATGATGCCACACCTTGGCAGGCCCTGATTCGACCATATATTTGTGGTAGTAATCAAATTCAAGATTTTGGTAAACTTCCGCTTTCTACATTGTTGCTTAAGGAGTGAGTTAGAAACATGAGAGGACAAGAAAAGTATTCTTCAGTCAAAATTCAATTGGATTTATAAACTTCATAATTGTACTCATTCATGGACATAATCATGGTGTGCTTCGGGCAATATCTTTCATAATTAGACGGTCTATAGGAGTGAGCCAAAGAGCCATGGAATCCTCTTTTAGGAGGTACTTCCGTTGGTAATGCTTCGGACATAAGTCTTCGAATGAAGATTATGGCAGAGGCTTATTCAGCTATTCCATGCCATTGTTGGCTTCAATGGTGTCTCAGCTTCTTGATAGTCAAGTGGAGATTCACGTCTTGTACCCCACATAAAATGGTTTCTATTAGAAACGTCCAAATCAGGAAAATCGAACTTATTACGGTTCGACAATCCACTGAATTGGAGGGAACAAGATTATGATTAGTGTTATGGGAATGAATCATCCATAAGCATCAAAGTTAGAACATTCGAATTCTAAGACATGATTTTCATGAAAAACGTCGGGTTTTCATGGATGTATTGTTTTATGAAAACTTCGGGTTTCAAAGACACTAAATTTGAAACTACAGGTTCAATTTAGTTTATAAACATTTAGTTCATAAAAGAAAGGTTCCTGCAAGAACACAAAACGCAATATACAACTAAGTGTAGTGGATTTGAGTTTCTTTGGGAACTCAAGTGTGAGAGCTTCATTTGTACGAAAGTATGTCAACGGTTCAAAGTATAAAAATAAATTATTGAATCGTTAATGTCCAAAAGTGATCTTCAGGTGAATAATTTTGGATTCATTATCAGATTAATGGACAGTAGGTCACTTTTAATTAATTCAATAGATCAGGACCATTTGGGGTCGATCGTAAAAGCAAAAATAATTATAACATTGGGGTTAAAATTATTTAAAATGCCAAAAATTAGCATTGGATTCAAAAAGCTATAGCCCAATAACATTGGGCTTGGGTGTCGTAAGCAAAGGGCATGGGTTGGCTGCAGTATGTAGCACACGAGGTGACGACATGTCATAGGTCCAGTGACAGGGGCAGGCCCAAATGCCTACGGGAGTGGGAGAAACCCTAGTGCAGCTGGGTTTCAAGTTTGGGCCAAAAATGAAGGCACGGGTCAAGGCCCAGCACAGTGCTGGCTTGTGGTCTTACGTGGGAAAGCAAGCCCAACGAAAGCTGGCTTGCAGGTTTGGGTCGCACGGCGCCCAATCGAGGTTGGAGCCGAGTCCAATGGGCTGTGGCATGGGGGCCGGGACACAAAGGAAGGCCCATCAGCCTATTGCTGTTGGCCATGCAAGTCGGGTTCACAGGGACAAAACCTAGGAAAGTTGCGGGCTTTCTTGGGAAGTAGGTTGGGGCTTTAAGCCTATGCCAGTCAATCAGGCCAAAGGCCTGGGGTTCCATGCAATTACAGCGAAGCCCAGATGGCTACTGCCAAGGTTGTGCCACATGGATGGTGCAGTGGGTGTGCCGCACCATATCCAAAGTTTCCCGTTTTCTTTTTTCTTTTCTTTTTTTTATCAAAATCCCCTAGGGTTTAGGAAACCCTAAATTTGCTTCTACTTTAATTTGATACTTTGACTCATATATTCCACATAACAATTTAATTGTGCGATGCATGAAACAAATATATATATTGACAAATATATAAACATATACAATATATATATATATATATATCGTAAGGAAAATATAAACATAGAGGGGTTCATGCATCATGGGGAATGTTTTCATGCTTCGTGGACGTTTCAAATATCTTCCTTTATTTTAAGCGTACCTAATTGGCAAAAAACAATAAAAGCCTTTGAATTTTGTAGAAGATCCTTCTCGGAAAGCCAAAATTGCATCTCCAATGCGTTGTATCATGTTCAACACTAAAAAATTAAATTGAATCAATAGCATGTAGATCAATTCAATATTAATAAATTAATCATAAAAAGAATGATTAAAACGTAATACTCCCTTGATTGAAGAATAAACTCTTGTTAGCACAGCGTCAAGAGCGTACTGATAACGTGTTGTAGGCATAATTTACTTAATGATTATGGAGGCCATAGAGAGAGAGAAAGGTGCGGCAATAGTAGAGAGAAAGGTGCGGCAATAGTAGAGAGAAGAGAGAGATGTGTAATTGTGGGTGTGTTCTATTCCACCCAATTGTGCCTTTATTCATTGTAGTAGAATAGGTAAAAACCTTTCCCTTGAGGATTACAACATTTAATTGGTAATCAACTCCTAATAGGAATATAAGAGATATTCCAAGATATACTAGGATTTACACAATCACATTCCTAATCTAATAGGACTGCAACAAAAACTAGTCAATAAAGATAAATCAATAGCCAATATGAGTTAGGAACATTTTGTGAACAATATGATTTACCTCTTACTGCTCCTTCTAGTAAAAAGAAAAAAACAAAAAGATATCCCAGTAAATATCCAAATAAAAGATATCACAAATATGACAAGTACAACAAAAGAAAGAATTTTAACACGAATAAATTCTATGAAAAAAAAAAAGCAAACCTAAGAAAAATTGGAAGAAACAATCATTTAATAAAAATTATTCCAAAGATCAAAACAAAGGTAATTGTTATAAACGCGGTAAGTTTGGCCACTATGCAAACAAATGCAGAGTCAAAAAGACAATTAACTAGTTAAAAATATCTGAAGAAGAGACAACTGAATTAATCCAAGTGTTAGAGTTAAAAGTTACAGACCAAAGTGAAAATGAACAAGAGTTCGATTCTAACTCCTCAAAGTCAAACCATTCAAACAACTTTGACTCTCCAAACATAAATATGGGATGCAGAGATAGTTGTTGCAAAACAATTTCAGTCTTGAGCAAACAAGAAGAATAAGAAAGTTTATTAATTGAATTAATTAGTAAAATCGATGATCAAGAATTAAAATCTCATTACTTGAAAAAATTAAAGAAATTGGTAAGTCAAGAAGAAGCCAGCACTAGTCAGCAGCCAACTCCTCAAAATAAAATATGTCTCCGTACAACCTTAAAAAGATTTAACAAACCAAAAAAGAAATTTACAATTAAAGATTTACAATACGAAGTAAACAAAATTAATGAAGAAATAAAAATCCTTAAAACAAACAATCAAGAAATTAGATCACATCTCAACTTCATTCAAACACAAAAATTAATTAAACAAGAATTTAAACAAAACAATGAATCAACTTCTTCCTCATCCGACGAAGAATCAAGAGAAAACAACCATGAACAAAATGATAAAGGTTCGACTTAAAGTTTAATTTTAAGCTTATTTAACAGGATTAAGATCAGAAAATGGTATTCAAAAGTCAAGATAATAATTGATATTTCCAATTAGAAACAATTGCCCTAATCGATTCAGGAGCATATTTGAATTGTATTCGAGAATGCATAATTCCAACCAAATACTTTCACAGATCAACTGAAATCCTTAGTGTAGCCAACCATTCTCCAATGCAATTAAATTACGAAATACAAAAAGTACATATTTGTTAAGACAATGTTTGTTTTAAAACACCATTTGTCCTGATAAAAACATATTAGATCATATCATGTAAGGATTTCCTTTCATAGCCTTTCTGTATCCTTTTACAGTACACTATGATGGAATTTCTACCATTGCTATGGGTCAAGAAGTAAATTTAAGTTCTCTCCCAAAACATAGCTCAACAAGATAATTAGTTAAGAAAAATAATATTTCAAAAAACAATTAACGTAATTGAAAGAAAAATGCAACACATCAGTTATTTAAAAGAAGAAATAAATTACAAAAAAAAATTGAAGAACAATTGAACAGTAAACCCTTACAACAAAGAATTAATTCTTTTCAACAAAAACTTGTTAAAGAAATATGTTCAGATATTCCTAGTGCCTTTTGGCATATGAAACAACATATAGTCAAACTTCTTTACATCAAAGAATTTGATGAAGGAAAAATACCCACAAAAACTAGACCAATCCAAATGAGTCAAGAAACTATGGAATTTTGTAAAAATGAAATCACAGAATTACTCAACAAAGGAATAATCAGAAAAAGTAAGTCACCTTGGTCATGCCCAACTTTCTATGTCCATAAAAATGCTGAATTAGAAAGAAGCAAGGTTCTAAAAAACACTAGGCGCTAATCAGGCGGCCGGCTGGGGCATAACGCCTAGGTGGCTAGGCAGGGTCTTGGCATGCGCCTAGGTGGCCTAGGCTAATTTAGGTAAATTTCTTGCATATCCTGTAAATAAGTGCCTATTGACACTTAAAAAAAAAATTACCTGTATGGACTCCATGGATAAGAAAATAAAAGAATGACAAAATGCAAAAATAGAAGTAATGTATCCAACAAGTCCAAAATTTAAAACCACATTAAGCATAGATGCCATACAACCATAGTGAGGAGTATTTTAGGATGATACATGTACCTAACAAGTTCACAATTTTCAAACCACATAAAATGCAAAATAAGAAGAATAAGGAACTATAGTAATATGAGAGACTTGCAAAGTTTCAAAGCTAGGCATCAAACTATTCTTCTCCATAGCCCTCCAAGACTCTCTCCGTGTCGAATTCAAACTCAACTTCTTATCGTCTCCTTCTTCTTCTTCTATGTCCTCATCCGATACAAAATCTTCTTCATGAAGTTCTCTACCTTCAACTTTTTTAAAACTCCTCCTAGGCTCTAGGAACTGCCGATCTCCGATGTCGCTCCAATTCCCGAACCAAGCTCAAGTTCTTCATCACCACCCTCTACAATCCATCCTTACTAGCTTCACTTGCAAGTAGTATGTCCACTTTCTTCTCTTTTTTCCTTTCTTGTTCATGATCCTTGCATGAATTGGATATAGACTCAATTATTTAATCTTGTTGTATCTAGTCTATTTATTTTCTTTGTATGCATACCTTAAAAAATGCTCAAATTTCTCTCACCAGCAAAGTTAGCCAAATTCTGGTTTCCCCCAAGTTTCCACTACCAACCGGAAGAGTCATGTAAAACCCTTGGATTTTACAAAAGCATTCTCTTTGAAACCGAGTCAATAACCATTAAACCCATCACCAGTCACAAAGATGAAAACATCCTTTATCATAATTTACACAGTGGAAAAATCATGACAGAAAAAGAATGGAAAATCCCCATTTACAAGCACAAGTCCCTTCACACTCAACCATTAAATATTCAGTACATCAATGCATCAACCAACATTTTCCTCTATCAAAAAGAGGATTTCAGTCACTCTTAGTTTATCAATTTCGACAAGAAATTTCAACCATTATTTCCAGCTTGGTTCCTCAAATGGTAGTCAGTTCATGGCCTAACAACTAGTCTTATCCCAAAATCACTCATGCACATAATCAACTATTTTCAGTCAAGATTCGATAGAAGCCAGTTCAACAAGAAAATACATCTTCATTTCATTTTCATGGCCAAATATAAAGTTCCATGGATTTTAAAATGGGAGTATGAAGCAGACGATGAAGAAGTTCATAGATCAGTCAAATGGTGGAACAAATTCAATCAACAAAGAATCATTGAACAGGTACTCAATGAATTTCCAGTTGAACCATAGCTAGCTATTGAAACACAATCATTATCAAACATCTCTCCATCTTCCTCACTGAAAGGGAAATCAAAATCTTCTAAGTCATCAAAATCAAAGCACAAAGTTGCATAATTGGAAGACCTGAGGCAAAAATTTCTTGCTCAAGTGGCACAGTTACAATCACAGGCAACCTAATTACGATTATAGTTAAAATATGAAAATGAAGAAGATGAAACTTCCTCTGAATCCTCAAATGCAGCATCATAGCAACCAGTAAAGCCAAACAATCAAAGCACCAGGTGAGCCGACTACCAAGATGCACAAGACTCATTTGCATAAAGCCATGTGAATCAACGAGTCTAGCCATATGAACGCAGTCAGTCACCATGTGAAGAATTCAATCATCATTTCAAGACACCATGTGAAGCATTCAGACATTATTTGCATAGTGAAAGCAAGGAATTAATCAGTCAGCAGGAACACTCAGCACGTTCTATAGTAAAAGCAACAATTATTCCGATAAGTTCACTATTCATCAACAATAAAAGCAACTCATCTTTCATCCCGTGCTTCAATAGTAAAAAACTCAATCATTCAAGTCTCATTTTCCAAGTCTATAAGAGGAAGACTCTGAAGACAAAGAAAGCGAGTTAATTTCCATATCTTTTTCTCAGTCCAAATTTTCTTTGAGTTCACATTGTATTCAAAGAAATCAAATATTGTAAACATTTTTATTTAAGAAAAAGAAGAAGGATGCCTATGAGCACCATCATCTGGCTCTTTCAATAAATTTTATTAGTCAAGTGTAAGTTTTCAAAAGTCAATAATAAATTCTATTTTCAGCAATTATATTGCATCATTAATTTAAAAGGAAAACTAATGAACAAGGTTTGAAAACCTTGAGTTTTAACGATAAGGACAAAATAAAGGGTAAAGTGAATAGTACCATGATTGACTTTTTAGTGTAAACATGTGGTTTTTCGTTAAAGTGAACAGTACCGAGAGCTTTTCGTTAAAGCTCCCTAATTTAAATTTATTATTTTCATCATAATGTATGATCCTATTTTACTTAGCAATTTTAGTCATTCCAGAATTGAAGTATCTATTTATTATCTTATTCACAAAATAGACACTGAGCCAGCTGATTTCTATACATTCATGTTATATACGTATATGTGTGTGTGTGTGTGTGTGTGTGTGTGTGTGTGTAGGCTCTTTAAAGGGAGGGATCGTCATTTAAAAAAAAAGGATTAGGTGTGAGACCCACTCCACATTAAACTTCAACGACTCGAACCGTCTATTTTGTAAGTCTTGATTCATAGATCATCCTTGCAAAAATTCAATTCAATCCAAAACTATTTGCCTATTTAATTATCATAATGAAATTTCATTGTTTCTTATAAAACAAAGTGATCATCAATTTCTTTGGACTCAATTAGATGTCTTAAATATTTCCGATTTGGCTAATATTTTGTAAGAATGACCTAAGAGGAGTAATTTGAAAAATAAAAGGTTTAGATCGTTGAAGTTTGATGTAGGCTCTTTAAGGGAAGTGATCATGATTTTTTTTCAAAAAATAGGGATTAGCTGTGGGGGCCCACACCATATCAAACTTTAATGATCCGAATAGTCTATTTTTAGTTTGCACCTCATAGAACATCCTTGCAAAATATTAGCCAAATTGAAAATATTTGAGGCACCTAATTGAGTTCAAAGAAATAGACGAACATTTTGTTTCAAGAAAAAAAATGAAATTTCATCGTGATAATTAAATAGACAAATGGTTTTGAATTGAACGAATTTTTGTAAGGATATATAAAGAGAGCCTTTACGGAAAAGAGATCCATTTTTTTTCTTTTCAAATTTATATATGGTTTAAGAGAAAGGATCTTTATTTATAGATGGTGATTGCAGTAATTACATAGATTCACGTGAATTATTTTGACAATTAGATGATGTTGTATTAAATATATGTAAGTATTGTAGTTAGAATATGTATGGGATAAAAAATGTAACAAATTTTTTTTAAACACATTACTTTAATGGCTTGTTTACTAATCTGTAATCAGAATGAATGTAATTGAATTGAGAAGGAATTGAAATAAGGTGGAATCAGAATCAGATTCCAGTTGAAACTGTTTACTAAAATTTTAAGAAATCGAAGTAGGAATAGTACCAAACTATATAAGCGGTTTACTAATTTACATTAATGAGAAGAAAATCAATGTGATTACTAAAATGCCCCTATTCTAGGAATCTATTTTATATGCTGTTTTTTTTTTGTAAAACTTTATTTTATTTTAACTTTGTGAGAAAAACTTTAATTCTTTTTTGTATTTGCTGAGAGAATAAAATTTGGTGTTAGGTTAATGTGAAGGGCAATCTTGAAATTTTAAAAATAAATGAGGGTATAATGGGAAGAAAAAATTCATTCCAATTCGCCTAATAACCCGACATGAAGAAGAAAAATTTGTAGTAGCATATATATATATATATATATATATATATATATATGTATTAGAGAGAGACAGAGAAAGAGACAAAAGAAATAGAGTTTACGGTATGGTTAATGAGCTCGCATGTGGAGATTATTAGTGGGCTTGATTGCTGATGTTCTAGCTATCAATCGAGGTGAGTGGTTTATGTAATATGTTCAAAATGTTTTTGTTTTTTGATAAACGAAAACCATGAGCTATCATGGGATTTATTCTATTTACAAATATCTCCATATTTTCAAGTCAAACTTGCTTGATTCCGTGTGATCGCTTTTGGTATATGTATATATATTCTATGGGATTGTTTGAGATGTTCATGAAGCATAAGTACTTTAGTGTTGGATTGCCATAAATAAATGTATGGCACACGGGTTCTTTAGGACAGAATGATGAATGTAGGGGTCACGTGGTGAGCTACATTTTATAAAGAATAACCAACATGTGGAGGGATGATGTGATGTGAAATTATATGGCTAAATCTTTTCATATAATTGAGATATTCTCTAGCGCGTGTAAAACGACATCCCTTGACTGAAATATTACATATTTTATTCACTGGGCGACGGTGGTTGTTGCTTACCCCTCATATTTTATTTTTCATATGAGTTATTTGGCAAGATAGGAGCTAGACGAGCTAAGTTTGTGTTAGACGAGAATGTGGGAGTTTTATTTATTTTGTACACTAAGGTTTTAGGTTATGTGAATAAGATTGTTTGATTTATTTTATTTTTATTTTTATTCGTGCACTGGCTGCGGATTAATTTTTCTACCAATCTCGGACGTGGGGCGTGACAGAATGGTATCTTATCTCTATAACATTTTAAAGAAGGCACTAGCAGTTTAGCACTAGGAACAATGAACAATTTAGCCATAGTACTTTGGCTTTTGAAATTTGTAGTATGTTCTAGGGTTCTTTAAGCGACAACTTGTTATGTTAATTGAGTTATTTGATTTGGGCCTCCAAATACGGATTAGACAAGAAATAAAAAATATATATTATTCTTACAGCACAGTTAACCAAGAGTTGAGGACATGTAATTTTTATAAAGATTATTACATGTCAAGCTTGATCCATCGAGCTAACCTCAAACCTATTTCAAGCTGTCTCGTAAAAAATTTCAAATTGCTCACAAGCTTTACGAGCAGAATATACTAATGTTTAAGTTTGGCTTGGTTTTGAATCAAGTCAAACTAGGGCCCGTTTGGTAATGTTTTTTGTCACCAAAAACTATTTCACTTAAAAGTTATGCAATAAAAAAATGTTTGGTAAAAATAAAATATCCTACTTATTTTAAAAGCAATGGTCTCTAGACATCAGTTTTTAAAAGCAGTAGATACGTAGGTTGCTTTTAAAAGATGCTTAATAAAAAGCGAAGCTGACCTTTTAATGAATATTTCCAATTCTTGTAATACCCTCATTAATTTTTTAAGATAACGTTATTTATCCTTCTAAACACATTTTATTTTATTCTTAGAGGACAAAATGACCGCCACCACGTACCACATACCCTAACCTCTTACACCACTATTGTCATTACCACCATCATTGTTGCGAACATTAACACTATAAACTGCCACCGCAACCATAACTGCCTTCACTACTACCACAACTACAACTGCCACTGTCACAGTTGTCGTCATCCCCACCACCACCACTATAAACACAACTACTACCATTGCCATGACAACCACAACCACCACCATCGCCGTTGTCGCCGCCTCTACCACCATTGTTACCTCTGTAACACAACCATCACACCCTTTTATTGGCACCACCATCACAATCACTGCCCTCGCCACCGTTATCGTCATTATCACCCCCATTATTATGTCCATTTTTCTCATTATATCACTTTTGCATTAAAATTTACCTAATGCTTTTACACATTGCTTTTCATGCTCAGAACATTTTTAAAAATACAATTAATCAAACACTCAAATGTTTTAATTTGCAGTTGATTATTTTTAAAGTACAACAAAAGTAGTTTTTAAAAAAAGTACGACAATCCCAAACTCGTGTAGGCTTGACTAGCTCCTTAGAAAAATCTCATTTGCAAAGTTTACCGCGTAGCTTGCACTCTCGAACTTGAGGATTTGAGACCCGACTTGGGCTTTATGCTTCTAAATTGGGATTGGATTATGTGACACAAACCTAGGGCTAGACACTCGATCGAGGACTGATTTCTCGGGGGCCCAGGAACTAGCTACCAGGAACAAACCCTAAAAGTCATGAAATATAGCACTTAGGCCGGAGGCAGGAGGTAAGTCAACACATAGTAAAGTACCGAAGCTCCTGGTCACTTAGGCCGGAGGCAGGAGGTTTTCGTGGAATCCCAGTCCAATAACATCATGTCGTGCAGAGAAAAACTTACACATGGCATGACATTATTAGAGTAGGAAGCCACGGTGGACCACATTGCTTATTGAATAGAGACGCCAAGTGGTTGAAAACCGGTTCCATGTAAATCATTATCCCACTCTCCGAACACTAACCAAGAAAAAGAAAAATCGGCCCAAAAAAGAATGCCTCCGTCTCTTTGATATTCTGACCTTCAATTTACAATTGCTGTGACAATCAACAAACATATGACCTGAGATATACAGGCTCTCAACCAATTTTCAGGGCCTGCTACGAAACCTCAGGTGAGGTTTTTATTTCAACATATAGATTGCACAAATGCAACACATACAAACTGAATGAATCGAATAGATGCGACCTTGCCGATTACACTTCACATTTTTACAACCCCCACCTACTATATACTCTGCCCTAAACAGCCAAAGACAACGAAAAACAGAAAAACAAAAAATCAAAACTACAACATACATCACATACTTGAGACACTCGCAAAACTGGTTTCTCACCCATTCGAGTCTCAGATTAGCTTACATTTCCGAGTTTTACCCCCTCAAGCCAGGTTCTCGTAACCAACATGACCTCTGTTGTTCTTTCTCCCTCCGTTCCTCCACCCTCCGTTTTTCTGGTAATAGTCAACTTGAAATCTCGAGGTCCTATGCCTTGAGTTGTGCCAACTACCTCCATCTTTCTTCCTTCCATTTCCATTTGAATTTCCCCATGAAGCTCCATCAGCTCTTCCACAGTGCGTGTTCTTTGAAGCGTCGATATTGTTCTTCCATTTGCTTAAGTTATTATCCCAATTGTTGTTCCAACTGTCATCCCATCCTCCTACAGCTGCTTTGCTCTGAGTCTGAGTAGAATCAGGTCCCCGCGGATTTTCTTTATTATCCGCATTCCATCCACAACCCCAGTTTTCGGGATTTTCTTTATTTTTGAAGTTTACTTCAGCGTCGCCCCATCCATAACCCCAGTTTGCATGATTTTGTTTACTTTTGAAGTCTTCTTCAGCAATGCCCCATCCACTACCCCAGTTTGCCGGATTTTCTTTATTTTTGAAGTCTACTTCATCGTCACCCCATCCACAACCCCAGTTTGCAGGATTTTCTTTATTTTTGAAGTCTTCTTCAGCAGCGCCCCATCCACTACCCCAGTTTGCAGGATTTTCAATATTTTTTAAGTCATCTTCAGCATCGCCCCATCCAGTGCACGCAAACGACTGATCTAAAAGGAGAGGATTACCAAGAGTGACACCTTTATCTTGGCTCTCATCATTGGAGGGTTCAGGTTCCCTTTCCAAGTCCAAAACCAGTTCAGGATCAATACTGGAGTTCCAATCTATGTCATCAATATACATGTCAGGATCTGGCAATGATATGTTGCAGGAAAGGCCGTTAATCGCTGCCCAAAACCGGTATTTCTCATTATTGAATGTCTCTAAATTAGCAGAATCATTCCATTGAACGATGCTTTCATAGAGATGCATATACTTCTTTGTTTCTACAACCTTCTGCCATGGAACTGAGCCAACAATCAAACAGAATTGCTTTTCCCAGTAAGGCGCACCTAATTGCCAACAATTTGCAAAGCAAACAGAAGAGAAATGTCAATTCAATCATCATGAACATACAGAATACTACATTTGGATAACAATTAAAAAAATCTACACAAACAAGAACTTCCTGAAAGGGGAAAAAGATGCAATAAATTATCAGAGATGGAGCAATGCTTAGAAGAAGATACAATGACACATCACCGAGATGGAAATATGATACAGCATTGAAAGTGGTGCCACAAATAGACTAAGAAAAAAACCCATCACAAAAAATGACAAAAGGAAATCTAATCGATAATGATAAGTTTCTGACTGTTCCCAATTTCAATAGCAGTTTCACAATCGTTTTTCTGGTTACAGTATTGAAAATCCATCTCACGTTAACCTGAACGGCTAAACTAACCAAATCAGCAAGAACTGCTTTCCAAACCCTAGTGTCGTTATTCTCATTAAAGCCAGGAATACCATACCTCCAATTTAAAACTTTTACTCTCATGGTAAATTAATGGCTGCACTAACCAAATCCGCAAGAACCCCTTTCCAAACCCTGGTGTCGTTATTCTCTTTAAAACCGGGAATACCTCCAATTTAAAGCTTTCACACTCACGTTAACCTTAATGGCTAAACTAACAAAATCATCACAAACCACTTTCCAAACCCTAGTGTCGTTATTCTCATTAAAGCTGTGAATACCAACAATTTTAAACTTTCAATCTCACGTTAACCTTAACAGCAAAACTAACCGAGTCAGAAAGAACCACTTTTCAAACCCTAGTGCCGCTATTCTCATTAAAGCTGGGAATACCTCCAATTTAAAACTTTCGTGGTTCAAATATAGAAGCTCCACTATCCCATGCACACATGCTAACTCAAAACAGTAACAAAAATGTACAAACACCGCCAAAAACCCTATCCCTTGGGATAAAATCTACATGGAAAATTATCAACCAAACATAACTCGAACACCTCTATACTTCAGCGAAAAATTCAAACAAGGTAATCATTCAAAAGCAAGAATTTCTGCCATCATAAAGCCACAGCTTGCATCATTGTCAGAACAACATCTTACTCTAAACAAAATTAACCTCATAACAAAACACGAAGTACATAAAAACGTTAAGAGCCTAAGCAGGAAGTATCATTGTTCTGAAAATGTTAACAAAACTACACATGCTTTAACAGAGTGAAAAAAGGTTACCTTTTAACATTTGAGAGGGGGAGTTACCTACATCTCAATTGCTCCTCATGTTTAGATTGGAAAATAAAACTTTCACGGTATAAGTAATCCAGCTGAAATTTTTTCTTTGGGAAACTTTTCGCTGTTCGGTAGATTTTAGAAGACTTCTGGATTGAGATTTTTAGTAACTTACTTTCTCTTTGGTCCCACCTTTTATTCCATACGTGCGGAGATTTAGAGAGAAAATTAGATTTTGTTTGTTGATTAATATTAAAACCCTCACCAATGGCTACGGATTATATCTCAATTCCTATGAAGAAAATTCTCCCCCTCAGAAACTATTTTCTGCTGAAACACAAAGAACTCGGCGGATACACGAAGCAAATTTACAGAAACATAGACAAAGATATGGAAATCAAAAGCGAACCCAATATACTAAACCAAAAACCCACCTCAAAGATACGATCTTCCACAGGAATTACAAACTACTGCTCATGCAACAGCTCAAATTTCCAAGAAAAAAACAGGTGAAATTTAAAAAAAAAAAATCAGAAATTAAAAAAAGATACCTTGGTGGTGCTGTGGCTCTCTGCTCTGCAATTTAGCCCTTGGATTGTGTGGAGAATAAGTGTCAACTTGTTTCCTTCTCCAACTCATTACTCAAAAACCAGAGAAACCCAACAATCCCAGAAAAACCACCAGAGATTCTGTGAGTCCAATAAAAAAAAAACAATTAAAAAATGAAAAAAATAAAGCAATAATTACAAATTCTGAGGCCCTTCGATATCGGGGTCTCTGAATTTTGGTCAGGCAGATCCGATGAGAAGCAGAACAATTAAGAAAAAGGGTACATATATACACACAACATATTTGTGTGTATATATATTTACCAAAGTAAAGAAACTCCGAGGTTTAAGAACTGTCGTTTCGAGGCTTCAGTTTCCTTCAAATGTCCCTGGCCTTTGTGTTTTTGTACTTTTGGGCTTTTCGTTTGCAGTCATCGGTTCGTATAAATTCGACCAAATTGGTCTTTAAATAGAGTGGGAATTTCCTGTTTGATGACGAAAGGTCGGTGACTCGGTGGCTGTCGAAGAGGGTTTCAAAACCCCACGCGCACGTCTTGGTTTTCGATACTCACGTTGCCCGCTGCCTGCAGTTTTGGAAACCCCACGCGCACGTCTTGGTTTTCGATACTCACGTTGCCCGCTGCCTGCAGTTTTGGATTCTTTTCTCTTCTTCCGTTACGAATTATCTTTGAACTTTTTTTTTTCTTTTTTTTAATTTTTAATTTTATTCTCAAATGGAAGGGGATAATCATTCCATTTTGTTGGTAATGAAAAATACCATTATATATTCATGAATTCGCTACCAATTTTTTACCATCTTAGCATAAATCACGAAAAAAAGGGGATGTATCTGTTGACCACGTACATCCATCCCTTTGATAATTAAAGTATTTGTTCATTTGGTTAACATTATCTACACTAAAGAGGTAAAGAAGTGAATGGACTAGTAATAATGTTGTTCAAATTCGTTTTTAACGAGATTCGAACTTAAGATCTCTCACTTATAAATGAAGATAAATACCAATAAACCATAGTACTAAGTTGTGGAGCCAAAAATAATCACAAGGTGACACGTGGATCTTTACGTAAAAAAAGACAAAAATACCCTTGAGGCACATCGGGGTTCCTACGCGCGAGCAGCTGGCAATCATCCCTCAACCAAGTCAAAAGTGCCCAAAATAGGTAACAATTCAAAACTTGTTTCATCAATCCTCATCAAATTCTCTCCACAAGGAAACTCACAAATCTTTCCTTTTTATTATATTAACTAGCTAATCAATTAGGCAATTATTCTATTAATTGGCTAATTAATTAGTTAAATATTCAATTATGCCCAATTAAACACAAATCAAGAACCTAGCCCACAAAGAAAGCCAAGTGGCCCGTCCTCTCTCACCCAAGGAGGCCGGCCACACCCCTATAAAAGCTCTCACATTCTCTCCAAAACTCACTTCCAATTCTCTTGCTAAAATTCTCAAATCTCTCAAAATTCTAACTTTGGCATCGGAGGTTCTTCGGCCAAAGCCCCCCTCTAATTCATTGTGGGCACGTGATGCTCTTAACCTTGACCTATGGTGTTATTTGTTTTGCAGGTACAATTTTGTCCAAGAACAAGGAGGAAGAAACTTGCATCCACATAAGTGACTTTTTTTCTACTTATTTGATAACGATTGTGGACCGGTTTACTAAATTATTTTTAGATCTGAGAGATGATCTCTAAAGTGTTGTTATACAACACATGTGGATTTAATCAGCTAATAAAATGCTATTTGTATCACATTTTTTATACAAGGCAGGCCCTGAGGGTAGTTGGAAAGCCGCCTGGGGCCCTGATTTCGGGGACCCCAAATTTTTGATTTTTACATAATATATATATATATATTACATTATATTATATATAGTAATTGTAAATAAAATTTTAAGAATATTTTTCACATTTTAAGGTGGTCCGCATGATACGGTCTATTTGATATGTAGCGTTTAACTGATATTATTATTTGTAAACAATCATATATATATTGGAAATTCATTTATGAATTTTTCTTTCCAAAATGATTGATGACTGCCTTCTCTAAGCATTACTTTAGACATGAAAACGTCTTTGTACCACCTAAAATCACTTAAGGTGGGGCACCTTAGATTACTGAGTTGATCATGTATTCTGGAGGTTATGTTACTTGGTGGTCTTATGAAGTGTTCAATTATTGTGAAGAGTAATGTGTTGACTGCGTCTGGGACTTCCATATCGATTCTTTCATCGAATATAGGGGTTCCATTGTCATCCTTTTTTATTGCATGTTTTATTGCATTTCTGGATTGTTCAGTGAGATGTTTTTCCCACCAGGAATATAGCATCCCTATAAATCCAGTGACTAAAAAATCAACAACTTCTGGTTGACTGAGATTATGATTGGTAACATAATTGTTAGGAATCATAGAAATATGTTGTAGTTTGTTTATAATTTCTTGTTCGGATAAACTATCTATGTAACATCCCGCATCGCCCAGGGGAGTGATCCTTAAATGTATATTCTCATCCCTACCTAGCACGAGGCCTTTTGGGAGCTCATTGGCTTCTGGTTTTGTAGGAACTCCAAAGTTAAGCGAGAAGGGGGCTAGAGCACTCCCATGATGGGTGACCCATTGCGAAGTTGCTCGTGAGTTCCCAGAAACAAAACCGTGAGGGCGTGGCGAAGGCCCAAAGCGGACAATATTGTGCTACGGCGGTGGAGCGAGCTCGGGAGGTGGTTGTCCCCGGGCCGGGATGTGACAATCTATTTTCCATTCATAGAGTTTATCTGCCGACACTAAGAATTGACTTTGGAAATTTCTTTCTTCAAATTGAATATCCCGAGGTGTTGGCCTTGGATACCAATTCTTGGTAAGACTAGTTGGATTTACCATGCCTTTGTTTGTTATTCTTTTTAATTCGAAATTTTGAAAAGCTTCTTCCAATTTTTCGATTGCGTTTGGGTTACTGTCCATTGACTCTGAATTTTCAGAAGTTGTTTCTGATTGTGATTCTTAGTGTCTTACTACTTTAATGGTCTTTTGTTCCTTTTTTTTAATTCCTTTAACATTTGATCTATTTTTTCACTAGTGGAGTTTGTCTTTACTAAGAATTGACTTTGGAAATTTCTTTCTTCAAATTGAATATCCCGAGGTGTTGGCCTTGGATACCAATTCTTGGTAAGACTAGTTGGATTTACCATGCCTTTGTTTGTTATTCTTTTTAATTCGAAATTTTGAAAAGCTTCTTCCAATTTTTCGATTGCGTTTGGGTTACTGTCCATTGACTCTGAATTTTCAGAAGTTGTTTCTGATTGTGATTCTTAGTGTCTTACTACTTTAATGGTCTTTTGTTCCTTTTTTTTTTTTTTAATTCCTTTAACATTTGATCTATTTTTTCACTAGTGGAGTTTGTCTTTAGAGCTGTTTTACTAGATGAGGCATTTGGGAAGTTTACTAGAGGTTTTTCGTTGGTTATTGTTTTTTTTTTTTTTTTTTTTTTTTTGTGGTAGTTTGTCTATTTTAATTTTAATTTTATCTAATTGTTTTCCTATGGTATGTAGACTTTGGTTTGTGAAGTTGTTTTGTTTTATCACTAGTTTAATTCTTGCATCTTCTTTAGGAATATAGGGTGTAGCTGTTACTTGTGTATTTGGAGTGGATTAATATTGTTTCTTGTGGAAGGTGGCTTGAAGATATTAAGGTTTTGTCTTGTTTGACCCAATTTTCTTTTGTGACTACTTCAATTTTTTTTCTTTTTCTGATTCATAATATTCTTCAACAAAATCAAAGAAGAATACATCAATATTGTGTTTATTCATGAATTTTCCTATTTTTCATAAATATCTAATCTTTTATCTTGGGTGTAACTTTGTTTGAATCTTTCTCTTCTTGGTATATTTTCTGTTGCTTTGATGTCAACTTTTAATGATTTTCAATGTATTTTAAATGGCTTATTTAAAACCAATAACTATTAGTTTACTTCAAAATCAGTTGTTGTTGGTGAAGTTGGATCTTCTTGAGTTTGGGTAGTTTAGTTTGGGTTTGGTTTTCGTAGCAAGAGTGAGTAACTTGGGAGTTTATTCTAACTTATTTGAGTCTCATATTTACTAAACCATTAATTAATTATCGGTCACGATCTAATATGTATGCTGATGTATATCCTGAAAAAGAATGTCTAACTAGTTCTTTAGACCTAGTTGATTGACTTAATTTCTGAAGTTGGATGCTCGACTTTTTAGCTAGAGTGTTGAAATTAATATTAACTGTACCATCAAAGTATTGTTCTATGTTGTCTAGATTGACTAAGTTATTTTGAATATCAACTAGTATACTTTCATTAATTAGAAACCAATATGATGGTAGACTAATGTCTGACTATTTGATGGTTCTGGGTATTTTGATATTGGAATTTTCTTGATTACTCTGGATTAATAAAGTGTGTTCTCTGGGACTCTTGGCTATGGTTTGGAAGTTTATGTTTATACCCATGCACTTGTAATAGACTCTAAAAATCAGAGCTAATGGTTGGACACCTTCCAAGACTTGATAACCAAAAGGTTTTATGTTAATGTGAGTGTTTTTAACATATGCGGATCTGTTATGCTTATTGTGAGGTCTGGGAAACAATGGAAATTGATTGGTCCATTGTATAGACTTGACTTGAGCATTCCAAGAATGTTATCACTAAAGTCAGTGAAGCTTGCATCTCGGAGACATAACAGGACAAAGATGTTGAGACCTCTTCTTGTTAATGGTTTTACTGCAATCTGTACAAGACCAATGTGAATGTTTTTATGACCGTCTTTTCTACGAGCTCTTATTTGTTCTGGAGTGAAAAGTTGACAAGCTCCATATTCTTTACGGGGAGCATAAGCTTGCTCAACTATTCTTTCACTTTTGAAGGAAGAGAGTGACCATTTTTTCTAATAAATTTCTTTACTGGACACTGTGGGGATATTCCAGTCTCCAAAGTCGACACTTTTGTCTGACTGAAACTCTAACTTTTGTTCTTCATTTACTATGTTTGGGATCTTATTTAAATTAGATCTAGAGCTAGTACTGGCAGATGAGTTTGTCTTAAATAGCCGACTCATTTTACCTAGTCCTAGGTTTTATAGTTATAAAATAAATTATCTACTTATTGGAATTCTGGACTTACTGGTTCTCTCTCTATCTCTGCTCCTCCTGCTCTGCTCAACCCATATCCTTGGGACTTATTTTTTGGACTTAGGCTTTTCTAGTTTGGTATGAGATTGGAAACTCAGATAGTTAAGAAATCAATGAACAGATAAAATATTGAATTACTGCATATACTAGATGTTGATAGAATGAATTAACTATGAATGACTTGCTCAATTACCAAATGACGCAGAAATACCAAATGATTATTGATCTGGTGAAAACACGATTAGGGTTTTTACCCATCTAATATGCACTTTTGACAGAAAACACGATTAGAGTTTTTACATGCAAACTGAGGCAAGAGAGAACAACTATTTCCTCCATCGCTAACTGAAACTAATGGATCTTACATCGTTCGCCATCGTGAATCAATGGACACTTGGTTATTTATTGTATATCTGCATCCATATGCATATGTGAAAATCATGAAGTTCAAAGATTTTTGCTTAATTTAATTTACAATTTACATGTGGTATCAGAGCTATGATTATGAACTCTCATAGTTTTCCAAAGATTATCAGTTTTAATTAATGTTAATTGAATCGACTTGATTATGCTTTTTTTTTGTTTCGAAATAATTTTGATTCATTGTGCTAATTTGAAATAACCTAATTGCGTAATCCATGAACATAACCTATTTTGGACAACATGCCTTTCTACGAACTGTGAATGAATTTTTCTATACTATAAATTCATAGATCAAGCCGAAATAGAATCCGCTATGCAACGGTGGATGTAGTAACAAGGCTAGGGTGGGCTCTAGCATAGGGAGAGTTTTAATTGTTTGGGCTTAAAAATACTAATAGTTTAGACTACTTTGTTATTTTTAATTATTATAGCCCACCCAATAAGTAAAAGTTTAGACAATAAGACTACTTTTAGAAAAAGAAAGAGTCAAAAAATATTAAATAAACTGTTTAATTTAGTGAAAGTTCTGAACACGCTTCCTAGGTTTGCTAGGGAGTAGTCTATGGGGGTGTTTGTTTGACCGGATTAAAGGGGACTGGACTAGACTAGCTTAACTAAGAATATTAAGCCGTGTTTGGTGTAAGCCAGGACTGAGTTTAATGGGACTAGCTCGGACTCATTCCGACTAAACTGTTCACTAGCTGAGCTTAGCGAGACCGGGCAAAAAGGATGGGATTGCTAAGACCATCGCTTTGCTTCATCATCGTGCTAATGCTTCGACTTCCTCAGTCGTCTTCCTCTTCGTCTTCCACAAATCCCCAACCGTTGCCATTAAGCTTTTCTTCTTTCTCGGCCTGCAATCAACCGATTCTGTAGCTCCAGCTCTCGCACAGGCCCTACCCGCAGCTCCAGATCCTGTGCCACCGACCGTTGCATCCTCCTCGAGGCCGCCAAGCGCTCTGCCAGAAGGATGCGTCTGCAAGTTTTTCGTCGATTTGCAGATCCTACAATCCGAGCCTTTGCAAATTGAAAAAAAAGAAGGGATTTTTCTGGGTTTGATATGAAGAGAAAGTGAATTAAAAGAAGAGAAATATGGGTTTTAATTGAAGGGAAAGCAAATGAAAAGAAGAGAGTTTCTGGGTTTGATTATTAGTGGAAGCAAATTTGGGCTTGCGAAGAAGAAAATGCAAACTAGAAAAGAAAAGTAGAGGACTGGGGAGAGAGAAAAAAAAAAGTGTGTATTAATAAAATAAAATATTAATAAAATGAATAAAAAAATGACAAAAAAGTATTTTAGCTCTAAAATAATTTAGTCTGTGATTTAGTCCAATACTACACCAAACGCTTCATTATTCTTATACTACTTAGTCCATGCCAAGCCAATCCAGCTTAGTCCCTGAAGTTAGTCCAGTCCGAGATAGTCCGGTGCAACAAACGCATCCTATAGGTTTTAATATTTTATTATTTTTAGATTTCCTAGGAAGTAGTCACACGGTTTTAAAAACTAGGTTTAAGTATTTTATTATTTTAGGTTTCATTGGGAGTAGTCACACACGGTTCTAAGTTTTTAGGAGTAATTATTAACTTTTATTATTTTATTCATTTTAATGAGTACGTACATGTTTCTTAAGGCTGTATTTTCGGCTTTTGAAGGCTACAACAGTAGCCGATTTTTTTAATTTTTCAGAAAGCTTTGGTGACATTCGTGTACAATTCACAGAGACTGAGCCTACAATTGTGAAAGTTTATTGATTTTTCTCGTCAAGAGGTAAGTTTCTGACTACTTTATTCTTAATTCTTGATGAGTTTATTTGTTTATTGTTTGAATTTTAAGCGTTTGTACTTGAAAAGTTCAGTTTCAAATTTAATCATTTGATTTCGTAGTAATAATTTTAGTTTAGCCCACCCAACAAATAATTTCTGACTCCGCCATTGCCGCTATGCTATTTTTTTCATTTGCATTTTCTATGAATCCATTGTGCTATTTTTATTTGCAATGTATAGATTATATATTTCAATGTCGGATAATATTGTTATGAATATACTTCTAGCACATGTGTGATTGCGTAAATCGTTAGTAGATTGTATTTAATATACTAGAAGATCATTTCCCTTTAGGATTGTATTACTACAAGGAATCCTCATTGGTTTATTATAAATAAAGGCACAATGACTGAGGAATAATGCACAGAATTCCTAAAACCGTTTTCTCCCTATCTCTTCTCTATGTCACAATGACTGAGGAATAATGCACAGAATTCCTAAAACCGTTTTCTCCATATCTCTTCTCTATGTCATGCACCCCCTCTCTTTCTCTCAGTTAATTATAGGCCACAATACGTTATCAACACGCTCTTGACGCTGCGCTAAAGGGAATTTGTTCATCTTCAATCAGGGGAGTATTACGTTTCAATTATAAATATTTGATTAAATTTTGATTTTATTGAATTCATATACTTTATTGATTCAATTTATTTTTCTTGTGTTGAACGTGATAAAAGCTTTGAAGACGGAATCCAAAATCTGGAGGAGGAACTCCTACAAAACCGTTCACAATATTCACCAAGCAATCCAAGTTCTTCCAAAACAATGATTTTTATCTCGATATTTTTTCAACCTTGATTGCATGAACCTTCACCATAATGCCTGACCCAACTTTAAGTTTTACGAATTATATGTTCTACATAAATTGTGCATACATTATATTAAAAAAATATTGCTATATTTTGTGAATTAAATATGTGTGAATAAGAAAAGAAAATTAAAGAAAAAAGGAATTTTGAAACCCTAGCTAGCGCTGAGCCACAAGCCAAGCCACATTTCTTTTTAATAAATAAAAAACCTAAATTTTGTCCAAGCCGTGGCTAGAAGCCGCGACTACGCCAAACTGCTCCAGCTCAGTTAAGCTAGAAGCTCCGGGCACATCAACATAAGGAAATGACTACGTTACGGTCGTCTTCCTCCTTTAGCCCTTTATACCTAGTTTTTATCAAGGATCATTGTGCCTTATCACCAGTTCTCAGTGATTGATGGATGCCGATGATTGCAACGCCAGCAGTCGCGCCCTCTGTCTAGATCGTCAACTACAACTACGGGGAATGAGAATTCCGATTGAATTCTCATTGAGATTTTTCGAACACCCCGTACTCAACCTATTGTTGGAAATGTGCCCCAAAGCCAATCATATGATGATACTCTATGAACATTTCACATATTAAACTATTTCAATTTAATCTAAAGGCAAAGATTATTGTTTAAAGCCATCTCATTAAATGTTATACGCTTAAATGATAAGTCCAAGGAAATGTAGTAAGAGAATGTGATCTAAATAAGTTTGATTCATGAGACCTCTCTCTTTCATACACATATCATAAACGTTCTTAATCATAAGATTGCCAATTGAGCATTGACAATATGCATAGATCAGTACATACTATGTCTTCTCTCCATAGAGCGACTGGACTCGGGTTATTAGTGTGAATGACAGCAAGACAAATATGTAGGTACTCAAGAGAGAATGAGTCTCCTGAACACGATCAACTTATAATACTCATGTGATATGAAAACTCACTAGTTGGGATAATGCAAAGTAGTTCTTTGACCTGAGGCATCATAGTTTTCTTGTGGTTAGGTCCTTAGTCTTGGACTATGTTAAAGCATTCCATTTGAGGGTGTCCATGACATAGGTGGGGTTGAGCTACTTAATTATGAAGGCACGTGAATGTACAATAAGGAATCTCTAACCTTCAAACCGTTGAAAGAGAATAATCTATTATATGGTTAAGAGTCTACGGCCATAGACATATCAATACGATTTAGGAAGTGCATTCCAAATCACATTCAAAGTAATCATATAAACAAGATGATCATATTGGATAGTAGACATGAATAAACTATCATCCAAACAATATGATCAAGAGTAATGGTTTAGAGAATGACTGTATTGCATTATAATCCCAAACTGAATAGGTTCTCGACCTCTTCTATTTAGCTTGGGGTAGCCATGACATACTGCTATGTGTCACTCATGGCTTGTGGAAGCCCTGAAGATTAGCAATCACTAATCTTCATTAAAGGAGTAAGTTTCATTTCACAATCGATCAGCAATAGTACAAATCGCCCACTACCTTGCTAATTAGAACCTAATAGATTGTACACTGTGTAAGGTTGAGATTGAAGAAAACAACGGGGTTGAGTAAGGACAATTAAATTGTTTATGACAAGGATTAATTAATATGTTAATTAATCAAACGAATAAGTCGAGCCCATTAACTTAAGTTGTATGACAACTTAAAACACAAAGGGTATAGAAGCCCAATGAACCCACTTGGTCGGCCATAGAGAATGTGAGGGAGAGTTGGTTTTAATTTCAATTGTGTTACTCAATGTAAGTGGCTATATAAAGGCAATTATCCCATTCCCTCATTAGGGTTTCATGAGGCTTAGGAGCAAAACACATGCTTCTCATCCTCCATGAAGCTACTACACTTGAAGCCCTAGTGAAGAATTTCATCCCCAATGAGACGAAAAATTGGGCTAGATCCACCACTTGGGCTAGCAACTTTCTTTCTTGGGTAGCAAAAAATTAGGCTACATCTAACCCTAAAAAGCAGTGGGTCCCACGAGAAATGTCGCTATTCATGTGAGCCAAATTCTGTCACTCTCCCCCCACTTGGGAGTACACTTATACTCTCATTTTATTCTTTCTTTTATTCTTTTTCTTTACATATTTTTGTTCCAAAGGTCCTCCTCTATTTTATTTGTATGTTTAATGCTTAAGACATAAAATGATATAAGATGTTTTACTAAAAGGGCTTAGTTTTATTAATTTCCAAATAAAAACACACTACATATTAAAATGACATTGAAAGTTTAGAGACCTAAACCGAAAACATAAACAAACAACATACCTAAATTGCAAGGACATTACAATTTAGTTATGAGATATAAGACTTCTTGTCAGATTTTAGAGAAACAAATCAACGGATAAGATGAGATAAGGGAACCTAATCCAACGGTTCATAAGTAATAAAATCTAACTTTGTCAGATTTGGATTTTTTTTAGGATGAAATGTTAATAATATATATATAATTTTTTTTTTTTGAGATAACAAGTCCAAAAATCAACATAGAAAAATTAACACAAATTTTTTTTTATCGCGTAATCAAATTATTACATAAATAAATATATATAGCCCCAAAATAAATAGCCCATCATTAGGAGAGATTCTTTTATAGAGCCCCAAAGATTCCTCAGAGCTCTTAAATAGGCTATATCCTCAATTTTCCAGCCTCATATAGAGCTCCTTACTGGGGATGCTCTTAGGGAAGATTTACTAGCATCAAATCCTCCCCAAAACACTCATCTTCTTGTTTAATGGATCTCCTTGGTGTGGAGACTTAGAGGTTCCCTCTCTTGGGAACTTGGAGAATCCATTCATTCATCCTCCTCCAAGAAATCCATGAAGCAAAGAAGTAAGGAATGAAGGTCCTCTCTCATGGGTGATTAGCCTTTGCTTATGCAAAGAGGATTCAACAAAGGTATAAGAAATCTCAACTCCTTTCTCTTTGATTGAGTTGAGTCTTGGTTCACATATTTGTCAATTCAAGGATATAACTCATTTCTAAATTTAGAACTTTGATTGGTTTGGTTGCTAAATAAGATTGTAACCAAGGATATAACTCATTTCTATTTAAATTGATAGTCTAATCTTATTTATTATTAACAGTCGGCCTATAGGTTTGTCTAGTTTGGTTGCTAAATAAGATTGTAATTTATTATTTTTATCCAAGGATATAACTCATTTCTATTTGTCAATTCATTTTTCTTTATGGTCTTCTCATTACCTACGGTGTAATTTGTGGAGAAAAAAATAATTTATAAAATTCTGAGCTGACACGTGAACTTTTACCCACAAAAGACGAGAATGCTCTCATTAAATTGGCAAGACCCACATTCGTTCCACAAAAGATGAGAATGCTCTCATAATACTCTTATTCTGAAATTTCCGAATCAGGATTGGTCTCCTAAGGTTCTCATTTTAAGGATCTGTGAGGTTCTTTTTCACATGAACCTAGATTAATCTTATGGTGGATTAGACTATCAACCTAAATAATCTCTGTTACACCCAAACACAATAATTCTTCGAAGTGATTATTTAAAAATAAAAAAAATTCTCGTGTGAAATCTTCTGTCTTGTTCTCCTACCATTTCTCTCCTCCAGATCCCTTTCCTCTCTCTATCTCTCTCTCGATCGTTAACTCCCCTTCTAACCTCTTGAGTTTTTTGCTTTTTCCTTTTCGCATAAGAAAAAGGGAGACGGATCTGTTTCAAATTTATCATCGTCGTAGGAAAATTTCATATGGAAAAGGGGTTCATGCGTTCAAGGAGAAGGGGATTCCAATTTTCGAAACACAATCTCAATTTTTTTGGTGCTTTGTAACTAATTGGGTTTGAATATTATTGATAAATAAATGGATGAAATTGGATGTTGAAAGTTATGAGGGCTTTATGTAATTGGATATGCTGGGTTTTGATATTTGATGAGTAGAGTAGGTTTTGCAGATGGAAGGGATTCGACATGACGTGAAACCTTTTCTCTCTTCTTATTTTTTTGTTAATCAGTATTTTGTTTCCATGTAATAGGAATTATTTAAGTTTATAACTTAATCTACATGAAGATTAATTTGAGAGCAGCTCTGTTTCTGAATATGCTAAAAATTAAGAATTAAATTGTGATCAATATGATTCAATTTCAAAATTTTGGAACGAAAATTGGAAACATTGTTTTTGATCCAATCCTTCCAAGAAACACCCCTAGGTGAAGAGCATAAAGTATCTCAAATTTGAAATATAAGTTTTAACAAGAGGAAATTGTAGTAAGAGTCCCTTAACTTCAACTCAAATGGAGTAATGGTCCCTCAACTAAAAATCAGTGACAAATGATCCCTTAACTCATCAAAACATGAGGCTATAGTCCTTTTCCTCAACCCCGTTAGAACTTTTGTCAAAATGAGTTACCTACCACGCACGTGAGGCTGAATCAAGGGGCAAATATGACAAACCAAATGAGAAAAATTGTAGCAATGGTTCCTCAACTTTAACCCAATTGGAGAAATGGTCCCTCAACTTTAACCCAATTGGAGCAATGGCCCCTCAACTTTAATCTAATTGTAGCAATGGTCCTTCTAATTTTGACAAAATTCTAACGAAGTTGATGAGAAGGACCACAACTGCACATTTTGATGAGTTTTCTTTTTCTTTTCTTTTTTTTTTTTTGAAAAAAAAACGGGGACAAATGGTGGCAAGCCACGGTTATCCACCACTTCCGAGTCCGAAGAGGCTATGGAGAATTTCACCCTGCCCGTGACCACAGTCAAGCAGACTCACCAGCTCGGAGCATTGAACTCGGCACCAATGGTCATGGAACTTTAGTTGAGGGACCATTCCTCCAAATAAGTTAAAGTTGAGGGACAATTTCTACAATTTTCTCATTTAACAAAGTCATACTAGGATATGATGTTGAACAGAATTTTAGAATTGGGAATGGAAAACTTCTTTCATAAAAAGAAGACATGTTCTAACTAAATTGCGAGGAAAAAAATTTGGACTTGTGTACAATGAAGCGAGCACACTGCTCTGCTTAACTCATGTCGGCACATGAAACACATTCCTTATATCTTGTATGGACTAAATTAGGCAAAGCGATTTGATGGAAGGGTCCGAGAAAATGTTCACTTTCATCTGTGACATAAAGATGGAATCTAACTGATTTGGCTTTGTTAGCTAGCTTATGTCTCCTTCATCCCTATTAAATCATGATATACACAAGTAAGTAACCGCTCTAATACATGAATTTGGACCACACTTGTTGTGTGTCTGTCCTCTGAGTATTTTGTTTTTTCCTTATCGCTTATGAAAAAGGGAGAGGGATCTGTTTCAATATTTTCAGCATCGTCGTTAAATTGCATATGAAAAAAGGGTTCGTGTGTTCACGAAGAAGGGGATTCCAATTTTCGAAACCACACAATCTCAATGTTTTGGTGCTTTGTAACTAACTCAATTTGAATATTATTGATAAATGATTGGATGAAATTGGATGTGTAAAGTTATTAGGGTTTTATGCAATTGGATTTGTTGAGTTTAGATATTCGATGAGGAAATTAAATTTTGCAGATGGAAGGAATTAGACATGACATGAAACCTTTTCTCTCTTCTTATTAATTTTTTTTTTGTCAAGTATTTTGTTTCCTTGTAACATGAATTATTTAAGTTGGTAGCTTAATCTACAATAAGATTAATCAGATAACTCATCTAAAAAAGGACCTCATATGTCCTCAAAATGAGGACCTTAGGAGAGCAGCTCTATTTCCGAATATGCTAAAAATCATGAATTAAAAAATTGTCATCCAATACGATCTGATTTTGAAAGTTTGGAACGAAAATTGGAAACGTTTTTCCGATCCGATCCTTCCGAGAAGCACCCCTAGGTGAATAGCATAAAGTATATCGAATTTAGAATATAAGATTTTTGACAAAGTCATACTAGTATATGATGTTGAACATAATTCTAGAATTGGGAATGGAAGACTTCTTTTACAAAAAGAAGACACATACTCTAACTAAATTGCGGGGAGAAGAATTCGAATTTGTGCACAATGAACCGAGCATGCTGCTCTGCTTAACTCATGTCTGCACATGGAACACATTTCCTTATATCTTGTACGGACTAAATTAAACAAATTGATTTGATGGGTCCGAGAAAATGTTCACTTTCATTTGTGACATAAAGATGGGATCTAATTGATTTGGCTTTGTTAGCTAGCTTATGTCTCCTTCATCCCTATTAAATCATGACTGCACAAGTAACCGCTCTAACACATGAATTTGGACCACACTTGTGTGTCTTTCCGCAATGGGGCGTGGAGATTCTAGACAACATCCACTCAGGGGTCTCTTTGACAACCACTCTGGTGGACAATCCCTCCCTCAGAAAGCCTTTATTTCTGTGTATTATTGGCCAACCATGAAAATAGATGCAAAAGATTGTTGATCAAACTTGTAATAAGTGCCAAAAGTACGCTCCGATGAATCATCAACATGCAGAAGAGCTCAACACTATAATAAGTGCATGACTCTTTATGCAATGGGACATCGACTCAATCGGTCCACTCAAGAAAGCTAACATATTACTTTACCAAGTGGATCGAGGCCAAAACATTTTAGCAGATAACGGCACCAATTATCAAATCCTTCATTTGGAAAAATATTGTATGTCATTTGGCATCTCACGCATCATTATCTCTGATAACATACTGCAGTTCTCCGATTCAGTTGGTACGGATTGGTACAAAGAACTTGGCATCGAGCACTTAACATCCACTTCGAAATATCCTCAGGGGAATGACCAAGCAAAAGCCTCTAACAAAACGATCCTTAATTGTTTAGTAAGGAGACTTAAAGCAAAGAAAGGTAAATGGCCAGGAGAACTTCCTGGTGTTCTAATGACCAAGCCAAAGCCTCTAACAAGTAACAAGATGATCCTTAATTGTTTAGTAAAGAGACTTGAAGCAAAGAAAGGTAAGTGGCGAGAAGAACTTCCTGGTGTTCTATGGGCCTCTAGAATCATTGCAAGGACGGCCACTGGTGAAACTTCCTTCTCTTTGACATACGTAACCGAAGCTATCATTCTGGTCCAGGTCACCATTATGCCAATATGCACACGGAGAAACAAATGGAAATCAAAATTGAAGGAATACTCCGAGCGAAGCTGGACTTCCTTGAGGGGCGGAGAGAGCAAGCTAGGATCCGCCTAGCGACTTATTAACAAAAGATCCGTTTATACTACAACAAAGGTGTTAACCAAGAAGTTTTCAAGTTGGGAATCTCGTTTTAAGAAAAGTGTTCCAGAATACACAAATTCCTGGCGAGTGCAAAGTCGGGGAAAACGGGGAAGGACCTCATCGTGTCGTTGGAATTGATGGTAAAGGCACTTACAACCTTGCCGCCATGTAGACGACGCTCCAAACCAAACCGTGGAATATCGCTAGGTTAGATGCTATCCGTTTGTGCCAATTAGTACTACGGTCTAGTGGTATTCCTCTTCGCTTGTATGTGAGAGGTCTTAGGTTTGAGTCATGCCAAAGGTGAATTTGAATCACATTATTGCTAGCCTATTGTGAGACTTAGCCTAATCTTCCACCCCTTAGTGTAGATAATATCGTTTGTTCAAAAGATGCTATCCGTTTGTTCTTTGTTTGTTTTCTGTTTGTTTTAGCTTTCAAAGTAGGAAGTAGGGCTACTCCGCCCAACTGTTTAAGTCACCAAGACCGCAGCTATCGGACTTTCGAAAAGTACGACAGTCCAAGTGACTCTAAAAACCAACACTTAGCTCTGTGGTCAACAATCGGGATTAGGGAAACAGCCAAAGTCCAGGACCCCAAGATATGTCGACCAATCGGGATTAAGTGTAACATCCCACATCGACCAACGGAGAGGGGATGATGTGCCTTATATGTACATGCCCACCTCCATATAGCATGAGGCTTTTTAGGAACTCACTGGCTTCGGATTCCATCGGAACTTCGAAGTTAAGCGAGTTCGGACGAGAGCATTCCTAGGATGGGTGACCCACTAGGAAGTGCTCGTGAGTTCCCAAAAACAAAACCGTGCAGACAATATCGTGCTACGACAGAACCGGCCTGGGATGTGACATTAAGTGAGCCCAACGCCGGGGTGTTCAAACGAAAGCAAGCAAGGAACAGAAAATCATGCAGATTGATCGATATTTATGCAACGGAGCAAGCCAAAAAGATTGGTTTGGTACCTATAAATTAAACAAAGTGCTCAGGTGGGCTTATGTCCAGATTACTATGGACCGGAAGAGTTCTGTTCTCGACAAGACCAAACGATCACGGAATGCATTTCTCAACCCCCGTTTTTAGTATATCTCTTCATCGGTTAGCCTAAATCCCTTGGCACTTACAAGTCCATCATCCGAACGTAGCCTTACTGAAAAAAAGGTTTAATTTGCCTCCGAATTTGTGGTGTGGTGTAATGGTGGCCTAAAACAAAGAAGCAGCAGTGCAGCATCAGTATGAAAACATAATTATATTTCATCAAAACATTACTTGCCTGTAATCAAAGTTTCCACGGCTTCTGCTGTTAGCCCAGGACGAGCAGCTTGGGAAAATATTATGAAAACAACAAAATCGTAACTAGCTTCTTAACATTAGTAAATAAATAAATCTATGAAATTATGCCTAAACATCTAAATCTTAATTATCATATTATCTTGACATGCGTTGGTCCTTTCCAATGAAGGCAATTAATGAAATGGTTAAGATGCATATGATAGATACATAGCAAAGTGAGATATTTCAGTTTATTAATGTACAATAGGTGAGATATATAGCAGACTGAGATATTCCAATGGCTTTTTTTTTTTTTTCTTTTTTCCCTACAGAAATAGTCCTTGCAGAAGGTTGTTCGAGATAAGCAGTAGTAGTTTCTATTAAATTTTGTTAGATGAGTTTGATTTAACCTATTTACTACACACCAAACGAAGTAAAATTAAATGTTGATGGGGCAATTCTGTCCCGAGGCTCTATTAGAGGAGTGGGGGTTGTCATCCATAATGAGGTAAGGGATTTCATAGGAGGTTGTACCTAGAAAGTCCAAGGTTCTGTTAGTGCGTGTGCTACAGGGCTGGGTTTGAATTTTGCGGCAGACTTGGGTTTCAATCATGTTAAAGTTAGACTATCGAACCCAAAATCAAGTCCAAGTCGTAGCATATCTACCACAAAATTGGTTATCAAGTAAGAATTACCAGTCTGATATGGTATCTGTTCCTGTAACTAGACGATCTTGCATTAACGATCTTCCAAATTCCGTCAAAGCAAGAAGACCCTCACTGCAATTCTGCAACAAAATATGTTAGAACTTTTCAAATTTCATTATTGTGTCCTTAAGATGAGCCACATTGTAATAAAAATCTCACCATATAGGTTGTGAATATATATTCCGTTCCCTAACCAATCAAATCAGATTTCATTGAATGACAATATACCACAGCATCAGCATCCAAAACATAACGACGAAGGATTAGATATCTTCAAAGCAAATCATACCCTTTTTATACAAACACAATCCTTCGAATTTGTTCCCTCTTCAGAATCATAAGAAGTATCATACGAAAGTGAAGAGCTATGCTGTTGTTATATAAAATTCATTTTCACAGAACAAAGAGGTCTTCTTTTACTATAACTACTAACTAGACGGTGTACACAAATGAAAATGCATAAATAAGAGCAAGAAACAATTAAAAATTTCGTAGTCGGTTATAGGTCTCAGAGCAAACCTCAACATTGGCTATGTTAGAACACACAGATGCCACCAATGAGTTCCATACCGAATGCTCTGGTAGCATAGCCCGACTCAACATCTCCTCCAACCACATAACAGCTTCATATTCCCTGCCCACTGAGCAAAGACCCCTAATCACTTGACTGTAAGTCTCAGCACAGGACCAATGTGACTTGATCAACATCTCTTGCAATACTCGACTTGCTTCCAGAAATCGTCTCTCCTCACAAAGCCCATCCACTAAAATGCCATAAGTTTTCATGTCAGCAACACAACCCACCTGCTTTTCCATCTTCTTCAAATACGAAATGGCAAGAACCGATTGCCCTTCACTACAAAGGCATCTCATCACAACATTGTACACTCTTAGAGTTGGTACACAGTTTGCCTCCACCATCTCCTTTTCAATCACCTCCACTGCTTCAACGACTTTCTTTTCACTACTCAATGCAGCCGCCTTTGCTTCAAAGACCCACTCTGTTGGCCTAAAGCCGTTATCTCGCATTTCCTTGAGCACTTTGTCAGCCTCACCAATCTTATTTTCATTGTAAAGATCAATTGCCATAGCACTATAGCTTGCCAAGCTGGGAATCCCACCTCTAACCAGAGCTTCATTAATCAACAGCTTAACGCCTCCCCTGTTTTTGCCATTTCCATAACGACTGAGATCAAGATTGTGTCGAAACCGCTTAGGGGCCTTGAGCCCCTTCCTTAATATCTTACCAAGAATTTCGACAGCTTCATCAATCTCCCCATTATCACACAAGGCATCCAACAAGGTTCTATAAATTACAACATCTTCACCACAACCCTTCTGAGAAATCCTCCAAAACATCGAGTACAACAAATGGGTTGCCTCATTGAGCCTCTTATCTTCACACAACCCTCTCATTAAAATCCGATAACTTTCCCTATCCGGATTACAATGCTGATAATCCATTTCTTGGAAAATTTGCAGGGCAATATCTGAACGACCCTTCCGGCACAAAGCAAGCATGAGCAAATTCAAGGACCGAACCCGAGAGCTCAACCCCCACCCACAACAATGCTCCACGAAAATGCGATGAGCAGCTTCAAGCTTGGACTCATTCACCATAATCTCCAAAAGGGTATTGAAAGAATGCGTCCGGTTCACACAGTTGAACTTGGAAATGTTATTAAACAGAGACACTGCATCCTCCAGCAATCCAGCTTGCGCGTAGGTTTTAATTGCAGTTGCAAAAACTGAATCTTTGCATTCACAGGAGTCATTTTTCATCTTGTTAATCACGTCCTTCATCTCAGCAATTCGGCCAGAGTTTCCGAGAATGCTGATCATGGTGGCGTAGACTGGACCATTGTGACGGTAATTGGGGTACTTGGATTTCACTTGAGTGAAAATTTGGAGGGCCGTCAATGGGTTTTTCTGCTTTCGTATAATCTGAGAGAGATGTGTGGGTGTTAGCAGCCTCGGCCATCTTATACTCATGCTTCGAACTTTGAACTTTCAGTCGGGCAATTTGTCAAACAGTTGGTGTGCAACTGCAAGAGAGGCTATTTCAAGAGAGCGAAAGTGCAGCCATTGAATCACCGGGGCGGTGCCATAGTACCTGTTGGCCTGCTTCGAGTTCGTTCCGACAGACTCCTCCTCCTCGTCTTGTCGAACTAGTTGCTGTGTTTTTTTGTTTCCCAGCTAGTTTTTGGTCGAGCTGCTGTTGTGTCTCCTTTTTGCTGCCGTTTTAAGTCAACGAATAATGGGGTGCCGCAAGAAATTGCCTCGGATCATGAATATATATGTCAAAGATGGGTTCGTTAATCATGATTCATGAATGGGCATCGCTTTGGATGTTGCGAGTCCCAAATAAAATAAAAGTTTTCATCAGCCCGTGCTGCAACAATATCTTGAGGATGATGTAAACTTATTTATTAAACTTTATTGAATAAAATATATTATTTGACAAAAAAATAATTAATGAAAATTCGGCTAAATCACATAATAGATGCACTCTAGTTAGAATACGTCAAAGTAGACAATCGAACATAAAATCTTTCACTCAGTAATTAAAAGAAAATTGTGATATTGCGTTGTAAAAAAATAAATCCAAAACAGTTACAAATCCAGGGACAATTTCGTCATTTTAGCCTCTTTCCCACCAAAAACCCTTGGACAATTAGCCATGTCCTTGCCTCATAAGGAATGAATATGCCGACAACACCAAAGCGCGCCTGCTGTGCTGCCTACTGAGTGATGACAGAGATGGGGCATTTCTTGTTCTTCACATCATGTCCGTACATCATCATCTTCTTTCTGCTCATCTTCACCACTATTGCCGCTTTACCGAATGTTTGCACCTAAAATATGCACAATTTTACTTATTTGAGTTTAAAGCCAAAATATGACATTTTGGGGGATTAGTGTGCAAATAGACTAAAAGTTGCATGTGGGAATGTTTCTCTACATGGTTTGAAGCGGTGGCTTTATTGCAAGTAAGGATGTTGGCAGACTTGGGAGATAAACATGTGGTAAAAAACCAACTTGCTTCTTTTAATATTATTTCATATGCAAGTCGGCTTCTTTTTCTATTCTTGCAAGTGGAGTCGGTGGTGGAACTTCTCTGTACAAGTTAAATGTCTTCAGCGAAAGAGCTCTCTCAGTTCTCTATATAAAGAAGCAGAGGCAGAAGGATTATAGAAACTCAACAAATCAATCAAACAACTCTACTCAAATCAATTCCTCAATATATTAGCTCAGCGCCCATTTTTAATACTTCACTTCCCTGCACAAGCCTTGTATTTCCTCACTTGGCAGTACCGATTTCCTTTGTATTTTCATTTCAATCTTCAAGGTCATTCCCCAAACCACAAAAAATTGCCCGCAAGACTAGAGTGACTTGCCCGATTCCTTGAGAACAAGCTCCAACCTTGTATTTGGCATCTCTTTGTACTTCTAATGCTTTGTACTTTAAATAATTACATTTTTGTACAACTACATTTCCATTCATTTAATTTACAACCAATCTACAATATCAGTCATTCACTTTTCCTTGTCATTTAGCAAACCTACCATTTACATATTGTTACATCTCTCCTCATAAGTAAAGTCCTTATCATTAAGGCAAAGAAATAATCTTGATTTGAGCCACTCTCACTCAATGGTGCAATCTCTTCATTAGAAGTCGAACTCAGACACAATCTCAATCATTCAAATCCCGTCTACTAGCAGCAACTAGTAGTGGCACGCTCGCAACCACCAGTTTCTTGTTCGTGTAAATTCTCTGTCTACTTGCAAGGCCCATAGCGAATTTAGGGGGCGAACACCGACCAAGCCGGAAGGTTACGACCAGCTACATCTGCGGCCGTTGTGATAACTCGGTGTTGGTTTTGGACCACAGAATTTTGGGGTTAACTATGTTTTCATCATTTCACCAATGTTCATATGGCAATCATATATATCTTTGGGTATTTCACTTAACTACGGCTTTTATTTACATTTACAAACATTTCTTAGAAGCTACTCAGTCTCCTTCACCAATTTAGATCTAATTAACATAAAGATAAAAGCTTAACCATCATACAACTTCCTTTTTCGAAAAACCTTCGGCACTGCGCTACTTTGGATCCGACCAATATAGAGGCCAGTTCCATACAATTTAATCTCAATTCTACATTTTCTTAATTGGAGGGGAGTTATTATTACTCAATACACTAGTGCATTCAATCCTCAAAAAGAGGATTTAATTGAGTATTGGAGAGTCAAAGAATTTAAGCCAAAATATCAAACAAAAGTAGATCGATTTTTTTCATTCCCGAGGAAGTGCATATTTTACCCGAGCCTTCTTCCATAATGGTACGGAACAATAGTCATTTTCAAACGAACGTAAACATTGGGTGACCATTAGGTTAAGTTGATGTCAGTCACTTTGCAAAAAGGCTGGCTGTTACTGATTACTGGTAGACATCTTTGTAGAGTTGAATCTGATGCTACATGCAATGCTATGACCATAGATGTCATAAATGAAATGAATACAAGAGTTTGGTGTCTTGTTTTCTATAAACTATATTCTTCCCTTACACAGAAAAAGGTTTTAAATGAAATATGTACACAATTATGAACCAAATATATGTTCGTTTTTCACATTTCTGTTGTCGTGAAGCTAGCAAACACTTGAAATTCTTATCTGGTCTAGCTTGTGTATACATGCATGTTTCAAGGAAAGAAGGAAAGAAACATTGCACTGTCAATTATTTAGCACCGTCTTAGCATTCTGATTACAACACTTTATATCTGCTATGTCGTCATATATTCTAATGGATGGCACGTACATTGCAGATTTGATTATCCATCTCGGAGGCGTCATGACATCCAATAATATAGTAATCAGAAATGCAGGCTTGTACTGGGATCATGCATTTGAAACCATGACGATGCAGCATTTGAGTGGCCGATTCAGTGGTTTTCGGCTCCTGGAATTCCTAAAATTCATCGTCCTGTAGCCAATTCATCATGCTCAGGTGAATTACAAGTTTGATCTGTAATGTGTCCACAATTTTGATCAACTTGTTTGCTTTTGCTCAGTACTTCTTAATAGTGACTAATTTCTCAACTTTTAGCATTGACGACCTCTTTCTTGTAGGCCTATTTCAAAATGTGGAATGGAAACATAAACACATAAACAAAAATCACCATAGTCAACTTTTTTTCCACGACCATATTCACGTCGAAGTGCCAACTCTTATTTTTTCCGACTGTTCGTTCTAGACTGCAAAATTAATGTTGTCTTAAATTTGAGTGAAGATATTCAAATCTGTGTTTGATGAACCGAAAAGCAGGAGACTCTTGACAGTTTCTGATATCTCTTAGTTTAGGAGTATCAACTACTGTTCAATTAATTCTATCCCTTTTAAGTTATGTTGCCCTAAATTGTAATCATATTTCAAGTTTTGGAACGAGTTTGATCAATGCAAACAAATATGTCAATGCTGTTATAAAGTATGATTCTCTCCTTACAATTGATTTAGGTACGTTGTCATCGTTTTAGGAGAATAATCAGTGTGGAGCCAAAAATAATTGAGAAAAATATGAAGGCGACACGTGGATTCTAGGATAAAAAAGACAAAATTACCCTCAAGGAACACCGGAACTCCTACGCACGAGCAGTGGACAATCATCCCACAATCAAGTCAAAAGTACCCAAAATAGGTATTTATTCAAAACCTATTTTATCCATCCTCATCAAATCTTCTCCACAAGGTAACCCCCAAAACATTCCTTTCAAATTATATTAATTAGCAAATTAATTGATTTATTACCTAATTAATTTATTAATTGGTTAATTAACTACAAATTACACCCCAAAATGCCACAAAGGGCCGGTCACCATCTCTCCAAAGGGGATCGGCCATGCCCTATATATACTACCCCATTTTCTCTAAAAACCTAAGTTCTACACTCTTGCAAAATTCTCCAAATTCTCTAAACATTTTTCTCTCAAAATTCTAACTTTGGCATTGGAGGTTCCCCCCCCCCCCAATTCATCGTGGGCGCGTGAGGCTCTTGGCCTTGACCTAAGGTGTTATTTGTTTTATAGGTGCAATTTTGTCCAAGAATAAGGAGGAAGAAATTTGCATCCACAAATTGGTGCTTTCATTGAGAGTTGAGTCACACACTCGTAGAGGACTCTCGCATCTAAGGTTTTTCGTTTTCTTGTTCATTTGTAGATTTTTCGTACGTTCTTATTCTTAGAATTTTGAGCAAAAGACTGTTTACTACCCTCATGTTTCGTGGTTTTCAACATTTAGTACATCAAGTTTTTTTCGTCCCAGAGTCATACCTAAAGTGTAAATTTTGGGACAGTCTCATACATCCGTTAGTCAAACTGTTAAGTCTCCCATTAACTGTGATGTGGCGCCCATGTGGACAATGACTGGGTGCCACGTGTCATCCACGTGGAAATTAAAAATAAATTATATATATACATATATTAAAAAAAAAAAAAAAAAAAACTTCATCTTCCCCAGATTCGGAGGAAGAAGAAGAAGAAGAAGAAGAAGAAGAAGAAGAAGGAGGAGAAGGAAGAAGAAGAAGAAGAAGGAGGAAGAAGAACAAAAAAAAAACCGAATCTGCAACCCAGATTCGAAGGAAGAAGGAGAAGAAGAAGGAGAAGGAAGGAGGAAGAAGAAGAAGAAAAAGGAAGAAGAGAAGAAAAAAAAAAAAACGTCGGAGGAAGGAGAAGGAGGAGGAAGAAGAAGAAGAAAAAAAGAAAAGAAAAAAAAGAACCAAACCCCAGAAGAAGAAGAAGGAAAACAAAAAAAACAAAACGTGGATGACACGTGGCATCCAGTCATTGCCACATGGGCGCCACGTCACAATTAACGGCATACTTAACAGTTTGACTAACGGATGTATGAGACTGTCCCAAAATTTACACTTTAGGTATGACTCTGGAACGAAAAAAACTTGATGTACTAAATGTTGAAAACCACAAAACTTTAGGGTAGTAAACAGAGTTTAACCCTAGAATTTTTATTTCTAAAAATTCTTTGGTAAAAAGTAAAAGAAAAGTATAATGGCAAGCGATTCGGAAACCTCAACGAACGAAACTTCCTATGTTCAAACATCTGGATCGAATGATGGAGGACGAGATGTAGCCCTACCATGACAATCCACAAGGCTCAACACGATGGCAAGATGAGAAACTTTACCACCAAGGAGCACCACCACCATGGCAGCCACGGGGACTACCGTGGCAGTGGGGAGTAGGCCAGCTCCTTGGCAGCGAGCCCACAGTGAGCAGCGGGCAGCGAGGCAGCCACCAGCTCAGGCCTACGCCACTTTGCAACAGCAAGCCCAAGCACTAGAAGTAGCCCAAGCCGCTGCCTTAGCAACGCAAGCCCTAGCCTCACACCCACATATGCCACACGCCGAGCAGCCCACTCCCATGGCCTAGCCTGCCCCCGCGGCCCAGCCCACTCCCGTGGCCTAGCCTGCTCTCATGGCCCAGCCTGCTCTCACGGTCCAGTCTGCTCTAGTGGCCCAGCTTGCTCCCGCGATCCAGTTTACTCCTGTGGCCCAGCCTGCTCTCGCAGCCTAGCTTGCTCTCGTGGCTTTCTAAGCAGCTCAAATTGGTTCAAGCTGTCCCGACTTCAAATTTCTGGGCCTACGATTGAGCCGAGAGCATTTTCATCACATTTCTTCGCGGATTTGACATTTCCCAACTTAAATCTCGTGCCCGGAGTCTACCAAACTGCTCAAGGAGACGCATTCCTTCCAAGCTCTTCCAACCCAAAACCGAGATGTAATGTGCCCCTGACGAGGTGTCCCGAAGTAGGACAAAAGCGGACGAAGAACCTTTCCAGCAGCATCCCAGCAAGCAGCCCCTCAACTAGCCATAATCTGAGTGTTCTAGCAGCTTACGCTCTCGCCTGAGTCCTCGGGATAACGTACATTCTTGTCTTAGCGTGTGGAGGAGCGTGTATTCCCGATCAAGCCCACAGACGAGCATACGTTCATAGTTGAGGCCACACTCCGATTATTAACATGGACAACCTTCCAAGTGAAGTGCTCATAAGGAACATTCTCCACCTCACATCGGAGTAGGCAGGACAACGGATGGAGAGAAACAGTCACTCAATCCGACTTAAGTTCAACCGACAACCTACAAACAGCCCGCTCGCTCGCCAGAAACATCATACATACACCGCAGCAACTGCATAAATGAGTCGAGCATAAGAAAGAGTGGCCTAGACCAATAGGTCACGACCAGAGGCAGCCGAAAATTCCACTGCCCTAGTAGAGGCAAATTCAAGAAGAAGTTGACAGGCAAAAATAATCGAGAAAACTATGGAGGCGACACTTGAATTCTAGGGTTAAAAAGACAAAATTACCCTCAAGGAACACCGGAACTCCTACGCGCGAGCAGTGGGCAATCATCCCACAATCAAGTCAAAAGTACCCAAAATAGGTATTTATTCAAAACCTATTTCATCCATCCTCATCAAATCTTCTCCACAAGATAATCCCCAAAACATTCCTTTCAAATTATATTCATTAGCTATTAATTGATTTATTACCTAATTAATCTATTAATTGGCTAATTAACTACAAATTACACCCCAAAATGCCACAAAGGGCCGGTCACCATCTCTCCAAAGAGGACCGGCCATGCCCTATATGTACCACCCAATTTTCTCTAAAAACCTAAGTTCAAAACTCTTGCAAAATTCTCCAAATTCTTTAAACACTTTTCCCTCAAAATTTTAACTTTGGCATTGGAGGTTCTTCGGCCAAAGCCCCCCTTCCCCCCCCCCCCCCCCCCCCCCAAATTCATTGTTCAGGGGCACAAAACGTCTGGAGCTAGTGAAAAATGAGATTGAGCTTAATACGCTATCATATTCTCAATATGGCCCAAAAGATCTTTGGCCTGGTATATCCAACTATGACCTCCAAGATTTGTCATCAGAAAATCCCAAGTCACCTGTGGCATTTTCGTACTTCCTGGATTCCGGTGGTGATTCCTACCTAGAAACAGTGCCCAAGCAAAATGGTTCCGGCAGAAAGCTCTAGAGATTAACCCTGATTCAAGGTAGAAAAGTATGGAAGTATTACCTGATACTATTGTCTTTAACCTTATTAACAAGTACATGTTTACTGTTCTTTTCTTATCAATGACAGAAAGCTTTGTTTGACAGGGCTCCAGAGATAATCTTTTGGCATATACCAAGTCGTGCTTGTAAGAAAGTTGCTCCAAAGTTTGGCATACACAAGCCTTGCATGGGTTCCATTAACAAAGAGGAAGTAGCACCTCAAGAAGCTGAAACGGGTATCATGAAACTTTTGGCTAACAGGAAATCTTCCAAGGTCAGAACAAATGTTTTACCTCCCAAAAATTTTGCTATATGTAGGTGTGGTCATAGATGAGCATGCTTACCCTACATGTATTCAACCTGGTGGAAGACATCCGCGAAAATTCAAAAAAGGGTACAATGTTCTAGAAACGACAGACAAACACATGCGTAAAGAACTTATACAGGCACACATACACCATCTTTACATTATCTGAAACATTAGGTTAATAAAATATAGGGACAAACAAGACTTCACTGTATCATAAACTAGGTATGCTTAGTATGGATTAACTTGTATGGATGGTAATCTCGAGAGCGTTAGACTTTAATATCAGAAGTTTATATGAACTTGTTAAGTTCTATATGCTTTTGTTTTTCTTGTGAAGTGCATCGGCGGGGTGAGGAATGTTTCCTTGAAGTTCAATAAGCGTCTCCAGTTCACCCATCACCAATTGGTTTTGGCTTTAAAGCTCCAACTTTGCAATGTATCAGAATGTGAGGCTCTCTCCACTAAACCATGTGTTTGGTTTAGTCTAGCTTCAGGTGATGGGACGTGTTGAGAATTAAAAATCTCATGTCAGCCTTTTAAGCCTTGCATCATATTATACGGACTATGGCCAATTAGTTGTAGGTTTGAATTTCCAACTTTAACATCCTACTACACCTGCTCTGAGATGGTAAACAGTCTTCTTGGAAATTATGGAAATCTTTCATGAAAATCTTCAAAAATCGTGAATTTTTGTGAATGTACCCAATTAGGAAATGATTTTGCTTACAGTCTATGAACGAATTGCTAATTCCATGAACTTGAACTTAGCATAGATAAGAATCGAAGAACAAGTGAAAACTTGAAGACCTTGAGGAACCAAGAAACGTGAAGAAGATCAAGTCATATGCAAGAAGACTTGCATCAGCCGAAGGAGGCCATTTCAAACTTTAGGCAAATTTAACGGAGATATGTATTCTACGAAACTAGTTTCCATGATCTAACCGTCAAACTTGTTAGTAGATACTACAAGATCACACACGAAAAAAATCACAAAAAAAAAAAAACATTCAGAGATTAAGTAACGGAACAAAAGTTTTCGACTGTTGTAAACGAAAAATCACAATTTAACTGTTATTTTAGCTCCGATTTTGATGATGTTTTTACAGCTACACTCATCGACCCTATAAGAATGTAATGAATGAATTCGATCTTCAATTTAGAACATTTACACTAGTAGATACCACAAAATCTTATTTTATACTTAATGGAAGTATAATATTAACTAAGTGTTTGTTTAATCTACCATTTTGACGCGATATGCATTCTACGAAACATTTTTCAACGATCCAACCGTCAAACTTATTTGTACACACTCCGAGATTGCATAAATAAAAAATCTTAAAAAAACAAACATTCCGAGATTACTTAACGGAACAAAAGTTTTTGACGGTTATTGTAACATCCCACATCGCCCAGGGGAGTGATCCTTAAATGTATATTCTCATCCCTACCTAGCACGAGGTCTTTTGGGAGCTCACTGGCTTCGGGTTCCGTAAAAACTCCAAAGTTAAGCGAGAAGGGGGCCAGAGCACTCCCAGGATGAGTGACCCACTAGGAAGTTGCTCGTGAGTTCCCAGAAATAAAACCGTGAGGGCGTGGTCGGGGCCCAAAGCGGACAATATCGTGCTACGGTGGTGGAGCGGGCCCGGGAAGTGGTCCGCCCCGGGTCGGGATGTGACAAATTGGTATCAGAGCCTATCCCTGACCGGAAGTGTGCCGACGAGGACGTCGGGCCCCTAAGGGGGATGGATTGTAACATCCCACATCGCCCAGGGGAGTGATCCTTAAATGTATATTCTCATCCCTACCTAGCATGAGGCTTTTTGGGAGCTCACTGGCTTCGGGTTCCGTAGGAACTCCGAAGTTAAGCGAGAAGGGGGCCAGAGCACTCCCAGGATGGGTGACCCACTGGGAAGTTGCTCGTGAGTTCCCAGAAATAAAACCGTGAGGGCGTGGTTGGGGCCCAAAGCGGACAATATCGTGCTATGGTGGTGGAGCGGGCCCAGGAAGTGGTCCTCCTCGGGTCGGGATGTGACAGTTATAAACGAAAAATCACAATTTAACGGTTATTTTAGCTCCGATTTTAATGATTTTTTACAGCTACACTCCTCGACCATATAAGAATGTAATGAATAAATTTGATCTTCAATTTAAAATATTTACACTAGTGGATACCACAAAATCTTATTTTATACTTAATGGAAGTATAACATTAACTCTTAAGTGTTTATTTAATCTACCGTTTTGATGCGATACACATTCTACGAAACTTTTTTCAATGATCTAACCGTCAAACTTGTTTGTACACACTCCAAGATCGTATACGTAAAAAATCGTAAAAAACAAACATTCAGAGATTACGTAACGGAACAAAATTTTTCAACGATTATAAATGAAAAATCACAATTTAACGGTTATTTTAGCTCCGATTTTGATGACTTTTTACAGCTACACTCCTCGACCCTATAAGAATACATTGAACAAATTTGATCTTCAATTTAAAATATTTACACTAGTGGATACCACAAAATCTTATTTTATACTTAATGGAAGTATAACATTAACTCTTAAGTGTTTATTTAATCTACCGTTTTGACGCGATACACATTCTACGAAACTTTTTTCAACGATCTAACTGTTAAACTTGTTTGTACACACTCCAAGATCGTATACGTAAAAAAATCTTAAAAAACAAACATTCAGAGATTACGTAATGGAACAAAAGTTTTCGACCGTTATAAACGAAAAATCACAATTTAACGGTTATTTTAGCTTCAATTTTGATGATTTTTTTCCAGCTATACTCCTCGACCTTATAAGAATACACTGAATGAATTTGATCTTCAATTTAAAATATTTACACTAGTGGATACCACAAAATCTTATTTTATACTTGATGGGGAAGTATAACAGTAAAGTGTTTGTTTAATCTACCATTTTGACGCGATATGCATTCTACGAAATGTTTTTCAACGATCCAACCGTTAAACTTGTTTGTACACACTTTGAGATCGCATACGTAAAAAATCGCAAAAAACAAACATTCAGAGATTAGGTAACGGAACAAAAGTTTTCAATGGTTATAAACGAAAAATCACAATTTAACGGTTATTTTAGCTCTGATTTTGATGATTTTGTACAGCTACACTCCTTGACCATATAAGAATGCAATGAATGAATTCGATCTTTAATTTAAAATATCTACACTAGTGGATAAATCTTATTTTATACTTAATGGAAGTATAACATTAACTCTTAAGTGTTTGTTAAATCTATCAATTTGATAGGATATGCATTATACAAAACTAGTTTCAACGATCCAACCGTCAAATATGTTTGTATATACTCCGAGATAGCATGTGTAAAAAATCGCCAAAAAAAAAAAACATTCAGAGATTATTCTGGCGGCCGTCCAAAATTTTCCTTTGTTTGTGTCGGTTATATCTGACAGGGCCATGAGTGAATTTTTTTTTTTTTAAAACATGTGTTTATTTATTTATTTTTAATCAATATAACATTTTAAAATAATAAAATCAGACATGATAGAGTACACCAGATGTTCATGTGTGTTTATGTGCCAGACAATGCTCTTTGTGGCATTGAAAAAAATTGTTTGAATTTCTTTGTATCTTGTCGCTTGCCTCACTAGGGAGCATAATCCTTATTACAAAAATGATTGAGCTTCAAATTGTAGTCTGTTATTATTATTATCTCAGAAAATTTATGGCTCGTGGGAATTAGGTTCATTAAACTTTAGGGTCATGAGTGAAATTTTTTTTTTTTTAAATATGTGTTTATTTATTTATTTTTAATCAATATAACATTTTAAAATAATAAAATTTTCATTTCTATCGGTTATAATCGCCAGAATACTAAAATAATAACCGTCAAAAAGTAAAATAATAAAATAGTCAATTTCTGTTGGTTATAACCGCCACCATTAACTTAAAAACCGACAGAATCTATCGAAAATATTTATAAAAAAAAGATTAAAAAATAATGTCGATTATAACTAACGGGAATTTTTTGATATTTGTCATTAAATATCCGCCAGAACTTTATGTCGGATATAACCGAGATTATTTTTCTAATATCCGCCACTAATTAAATGATGTGTCGGATATAATTTATCTGACATGATTTTTCTAATATCCGCCACCTAAAGCTAATATTGTAGTAGTGTTTCACTCTGAAATGCTTCTTATATAAAACTGACTGAAAAATGTCACATCCCGGCCCAGGACGGATCACTTCCCGAGCCCGCTCCACCACCTAGCATGATATTGTCCGCTTTGAGCCCCGACCACGCCCTCACGGTTTTGTTTCTGGGAACTCACGAGCAACTTCCCAGTGGGTCACCCATCCTGGGAGTGCTCTGGCCCCCTTCTTGCTTAACTTCGGAGTTCCTACAGAACCCGAAGCCAGTGAGCTCCCAAAAGCCTCGTGCTAGGTAGGGATGGAAATATACATTTAAGGATTACTCCCCTGGGCGATGTGGGATGTTACAAAAAATTTATACAAATATAATTACAAAAATTAAATCATAGTAAAAATTATCGATTTGAAGAGAGAGAGAGAGAGAGAGAGCTACATCGTTGATCATACATGAAAACGATGAAGGCACTTGTAGGCTTCTTAGGATTATTTGGATCCTTTGCAGCCTTCTTGCCCGTGCCAGCGCTTTTGCTCTTTAACCTATCAAAATTCAAAAAAAAAAAAAAAAAACACAAACAAACCACTACTATTATCTTGCTCACCCTGTCCAGATTCCATGATTCCAAATAAACCAAAAGGGAAAAACAAACACAAAAAGAATAAGGAAAAATAAAACCTAGGTAAAATTTCACAAACAAATTAGCAACAATTTTCCATTAAGAAAAAGAAGCGATAACAATTGTCCCTCAAAGAATAAAAAAAGAATGCCCACAATTTTGTTTGGCAAATACTCCAACTTTGTATCTTCCTAACATAGGATCTATTCTTTTCCTGTAATAAATATTATTGTCTCGATGCACATTGGAATATAAGGGAATGCATGTTGTTTTCACATTTTGAAAATAACTGAAGTTCTTACAAAAAAAAAGTAAAATTGTTTGCAGTCTGTCTTTGCGTACCAACAATGTGAAGCCAAAGTGACAATGCGAATTCACATTCCAAATTGAAGGAAAAAAATGAAAAACTAAAGATACCAACCCTTTTGTCCAGTCTGATGGCTGACAATATATCCAATGGGAATAGATTTTTCTTTTGAAAATTGCAATTGTGTTCCCCAAAACAAAGTGCAATAAAATCGAAGAAGGGATTTACAGATGAAATGAATCCTGGGTAAAATAAAAACAAATGAATTGAAATTTAGATAACCAAAAGCAGATTACCAAATGCTTTTCTTAATTTCCTCTTAACATGGTAACACATCACGCTCACAACCACCAGTAGCAGAACAAAAAATATAAAGTTAGGATCACGTTTAGATGAATTGATTCGAATCCTCCTTCAGTAATCTAATGACGCATAAATTAAGCAGAGAAATCACTTCATAAACCCTAATTACTGGAAAGGAGGAATCTTTGAAAGGGAAGCTCACCACTGCTATCATAGGGTTTAAACACTCACACGTAGAATCGGATGCTACAAACAAAACCCCCAAAATCACAAAAAGAAAATTTGAACACAAAATCCATTTGTAAATCCAAAATCACAAAAAAGAAAGATATTGTTCTGATAACAACAGAAATCTCAAGACCGAGAAAGCCGTAAATCTCACCAGAAAACATGAGCTTTTCTGGGTAAAATTTTCTTCGAATCAAACTCAAAACCCGAAGAAAATTCTACTGTTGGTTGGTTTTACACCAAGAAACTTCTATTGGTTCGTTGGTAGCTTGTGAGAAAAAAGAACGCAAGGTTTCAAAGTGAGAGAAACTGAGAGCGACAGAAGGCGAGTTCAAGAGAGAAGTGGAAAAGTCTAGAGGTTGTAGACAAAGCAGACTTCTCGACGATGATAAACGCGTGGCTAGCATTGACAAACACGTAATTTCACTGTACCATGAGAAGAAAAAAAAGAACGGAGTGGCTGAGGGTATTTCCACCATTTCATTGTTCATTAACAGTGAAAAACAGTACCGAGAAACTAAGTTTTGGTATATGTATAATTTATGTTGGTGATTCATAAAAGCTATATAGGAACGCTCTACTCATATCAGTTATGTTGATATCTACATAACTTAAAAAATATGAAAGATGAAATTTCTAATGCTTTGCAAAACCATGATGTATTACAAACTATGATGTTTTCCCCAGTTTGGTTTGATTTGTTTTTACATTTGTTTTAATATGGCTAGTTATTGTTGGGAGTAATTGGGGTCATAGAGAGACCCCTATAGGCCTAGAGTTGGCGGATGCCCCCACTCATTTTTTTGGCACAAAAATTGTACAGTATTGCATCCAATGACCAACCCTAAATAAAATACAATTAAATTCTATGTTAATTGGTATCAAGGGAAATGCTATGGAGACTTTTTAAAAGTGGACCTCTTCATGGATCATGAGCCACCTCATATTTTTAGCACAATTTCCGTACCAAAATTATAAAACAATGTGCAAAAAACATGAGGTATTGACATTGTGCCAAAAATATGAGGTGGCGGAGAGTCCACGGAGAGTCTCACTTTAAGAGAGTCTCCTTAGCATTTCTCTTGGTATCAATATGATCGACTTCTCCAACAATGATTCTAAGTGTTTTGTATGAAAACCTTTATGGAATAATATATAAGTGTTTTGTTAAGTAAATTTGTTAGCTTTTCAATTGTGACTTTGTTTTTTAGGACTATACTTTTCTCTAGCTTCGTCCTTGATTGGGGTAGGCAAGTTCAATCGCGGTCACTATACTTTTCTCTTTTCCAATCATCACGGTAGTGCATCTGAAGATGTCGGGCAAGATAGAAAAATTCAAATCAAATCAAAGCTTTATTTAATTTATCTGGTTTGGAAAGAAAAAGGGGTTGGAATAGGCTTTGGTGGCATCCTAAATCATGCAGCAACCTCTTGCTGTCCAACAATTGCTGTCAAGTTCTATGAATCAGTATTTTAGACATCAATTACTCTTGAAACGAAGTCTGTTACAGCATCACTTTTCATTTGTTTCATGAGATATTGCTTTTGATGAGCATTACAACTTTGGATACTAGGGGTCTATGAGGGTCGATTCAGGTCAGATTTGAAGCAATTCCAATCAAACAGACCTTTTGGAATTGAGAGATCAAAAGACCAATGCCCAATCAAAGCTCTGTAAAAACTGAGCTAATCCAATCCAAGAATCGTTGGATTAGCTTGGATTTGGTTGATATGTGTGCAATTATGCATGGATCATACAGCTCTCTGGTCACAAAATTATCTTGGTTGAATTCTTGAATTCATGCTTGTTTAAACATGGTGACATGTAGTATCATGCTTAGGACAATATATGAGAAGGTTTTCGCTGCATGTCCTATTTCCATATTAAGTGGTTGTTTTTGTAGTGTCACCATGAGTTTTACGTTCATGGTTTCTAATCCGTTTAAATCTCGTGATGCTGTTGATTTTAAAAATGAGGCTGCAACCTTCGAATCAAAGGTTACCAAAGAGACAATTGACTTTAAGGAAGTAAAGCGAGTGGACCTTATTCTTCAATCCTTACAACGCAAGTTAACTATGATAGAACTGAAACATATCTTCTCCCATGCTCCTATATTGAAGTGAATTGATTGCATTGCATTGCATTTCCGGGTATGGATATTAACTAACATACTGGAGGGTATTCTGGGAAGCTTGTAATTATTAACTCATCATAACTGGATTACTTGAGTAGGTCTTAATTATCATACTACTTATGCAGCTACCACCAGCTCCACCATTTCCAGAAGGCTATGTTCCCGTTCTAACTGCAGAAGCTGAGAACGGCACTGAAACCCAACAGGCTGGGGAGACACAAAACCCTCAGATATATCCAATCAGTGATCAAGGCAGATTCCATCAGTGATCAAGGCCCAGCTAAAAGAATGAAATTTTAGAGCACAACTGCCATATTCTCAAGCTCGTCCAACTTCTCCGATTCTTGCCCTTTTTCAATGGTTCAATATTGTGTTCAGTAAAAGTAGCAAGTTTGTAGCAAAAACCAGCACTTATCCAGCAAATGTTTAAAGTTCAAGAATTGGATTGATATCTCCTTGATCAAGCAATAGTTCATGTCCACATGTTAGCTGTCGAAATTTATCATCCATAGCAGCTGAGTTTTACACAACCACTTGTCATTACCTGTGGCTGCAACCCTCAAGTTCAACACGGACTCAGTTGCTCCTACAGTATTGGCTAACCACATAGATCCCTTAACAACATAGATCTAGGCATTGCCTCGAAGAGAGGCTTGGTGAAATAGATATGTCTGTGAAGATGCGGACTACCTACACCTGGACAGAAAGACCCTATGAAGATGCTTATCGGTCAGCTAATTCTATAGCTCCAGTACTGTTTATTCAAACTGAAGATGTTGTCGGTTGCCTCCACAGTGCTATTTATCCAAACTGAAGGTGTGTTGGCGGGAAAAAGGAAAATAAAAATCTCAAGGTCTTTGAGAGGTTTCGTGTAGAGCGAGAGTTTGCGCATGCAGTTTTGTGTGTTGATCTGGGGAACTTTGAATGATGCACTCCCTTCTCTATTTATAGTAGCAATTTCCTCACTAACCAAGTTAGTATTTCACTTGGACTAGAATTCCTCAACCTAATCTAATTAGGTCTCGACCAATCCTAACTCCTATAGGATTCTAAACCAAGCTCTTTAATCACTCAGATTCAACCCTTACTGTCGACATCTTTTCTGATTCAAAGCATCCTTAGCTTCTGAAGAGTCCTTATTGTATAGGATTCGATCACTTCACCCTTATCCTGGTGGAACCATCTTCTGATAGGATTCAGCCAAACTCTTCTAGGCCAGGCCCAAGGTGGGAATATTCCTGGTACTTCTTATTGGACCGAGAATAATCATGGGTTCGGCCCAAATTATTATTTTGGGTCCAAACAGTATGATTACATCAACTGTAAGATTTGCAAAATCTAGACAATCCAGTAAAAATGTTGCTTCGATCATGGAGTTGCAGAGGCGTGCAGGCACATTCCTCCCATTTTTGTTCCAAAATGCAGAAGCTCTCACACAAACCCAGAGTTAAAATAATATAATTCCAGTTAAACATTGTACCACCCCTTCTCGATTCATATTCTTTTACTATTTTACTTTATGAAGGAGCAGGGTTTCAATAATTAAATCTTCCCAATCAATACCATGTCATCTCTTTCCCTTCTTCCTAGTATGTACCTTTTCAAACATGCCAATATCGCTGTTGTCACATGAACGAGCATTTGATGGATGCATAATTCTATCAATTCGTTGCTTGGCAGCATTTATCTTTTCTTTCCTCCTCTTAATTGCCACACAACCATTAACAAAAGACAGAGGCATAGCAACCAATCCTACATCTTTCTCTAATATCTCCTTAGCAGAGCTTGCCGTCAATGCAATCCCACATGTGATGGTACATGTTGAACCAGAGTTTGCCGTCAGATTTGTAGAGTGAAATGAACCGTTTCGACATGTAAGCTAAGCTGGCGATCTTGTGAGGCGTGAGGAAGGAGAGGATGCAGAGCTGGACAAAGAAGACGAACACCAGAGTAGAAGGAGAAAGAGAGGGTTTTAACTGAAAGGTATTTAAGTCTTTTTAACTGCTAATTTGGTTAATTTTATAACAATTTAAAAAAAAAGGCTAGATTTCATTAAATGCTTTCAAAATGTTTATATTTCCAAATTTCCCCTATTAGGTATTGTAAATTGAGTGATCTATGAGATTAACAGAATTTCTAACTTTGGCCGTTTGATTTCAAAATCCATTAATTTAGGGGGTCTGGTCAATTTGGATTTCACAGGATTTTAAAAGACTTTTTTAAGTGACATATTTTAAAGGATTGTAGAATCCATACAACTTTCAAATGTATTTTTAAGGATTCTTATGGATTTTGATTAAAGATTTGAAACAATTCTTATGGATGTTGATAAAAGATTTGAATGAATTTTGAGAGACTCTTTTGTCATTTTAAAATTTATTTTTAAATTAAAAAAATAAGATTTTTTTTTTTTTTTTTTTGGACAGGAAACGATAGTGAATTTCATTAATCAACACGAACCATTACAAGGATGTCATTGGGTACATAGCTCCAGTGACCAATAAATTGATCTGGAGTGAATTACACAAATAGACAAATAAGAGGAAACCCCTGAACGACAACCACAAGATCAAACATACAAAAGCCAAGTGCACAAGAGCTACCAATACAGATTTGTTACAATAAACGATATCAGCAACAGAAAAATACAGACAACCACAATTGACATCGTTGAAATGCAAGGCCATAAAAAATCATCGCTACAGAGCGAGATCACATCAAGTCATCGTTAGCAACTTAGCAAATGAGACTAACAAAACATAACGCACAAAGGCGAAGACCAATTTGACCAAAACAAACAGCGCCACCACGGTGCACAATGGTGAGTGGACAACGAGACAACACCGGAAAGGGGTCCGTTGTACAACTCAGTAGTAAACAAAATATTCCGAGAAGGAAGCCACAAGGTAGCACCTTCCGATGGAAGGATGCGCCACTCCTAATAGAGACCACTGCACAGATTTGGATAGCCCCATTAGCAGGTTGAAACCAAGGCAGCTGGCTACACATTGAGACTCTGGCGACATAGAGCCAGATCTGGAAAAGCCTCGGTGATACATCCCCAACAAAAACACAACCCAGGCAGAGCAACAGAGGATGGGCGCAAGAGGCAGTGTGTCTAAATCAAGAGGGAAAACATCACAACACCGGAAAAGGAATGGCTTCGACCCACCACACGACCTCAATCCAAACCCAAGCTCTGAATCAGACCCAAATCAAGTGAATACCTTGAAAAGGGAAAAACTCGGATCTGGGAAAGAGACCCGAAAACACGGACAGCCTTGCAAAAGATGGGACAGAAGAAGAACAGGGATGAAGGAAGAGGCGGAAGGAGAAGGGTTGGCACAGTGAATGGGAGAAAAAGAAATGGAAAGAACAAAGGAGCGGGGGAGAGGGGGACACAGGGAAGAGGGAGGGAATGAAACGTGGAGGAAATGGGTGACACATGGAAAGGTCGGCGTGAGGATGAGGGGGAAAAATTGAAACTGGCGAGGGGTGGGGGATAGCTGGGATGGGGAAGAGGGGGAAAGGAAGGGAGAAAGAGCTAGGGAAAGAATGGGACAGGGTGCCACCGGCCCCCAGCCATAGCTCGAGGCCGGCAGCGAGGGGTGGGGAGGTTGACGGCTAGGGTTTGGTTGAGGGAGAGATAGAGCTTTTTGGAGGCTAAACATACACGCATTTAACACTTTGTTGTATTTCAAATAAGATTAAACTTGAAAATAAATGAAGAACTATGCCCAATTCTCTCGTGTAACCCCTATCCTCCATGTCCATGGTCCTCCATGGCATAAACCTTCCACCATAATCATTCACTCATGAAAGCGCATTCGGCTTTTGACTTTTCTAAAGGGTGATTCCTCTTATCCGTGAGAGAGAGAGAGAAAGAGAGAGAGATAATGGATGCTGCAAAGGTAGGAAAAATGGAGGAATCCATCAGCAAGTGCAAGTCAAACCCTTCAATTATTCACACCCCTTTTATCGCCTTCTTCAAGCCCTATCTCCAAAGGTATCAACTTTGTTATCTTTGTATACGATTGCATACAATGGTTTATTGCTTGTATATTGAGAGGATGGGGTGGGTGGCTAAGACGCCAGAAGGAAGGAATGATGAGTTTTTCGAAGAAAAAGGAGTGAGAAACAAAGCTCGAGTTGCAGTGTGGGGGGATAGAGAAAGAAAGAAAGAAAGTGAGGGTTGAGACGAAATCATAGGGGTGGAGGTAGGATTTTGTTATGCTTATAGTCCTTTTCAAATCCTATAAAATCTCTTATTGAAGGAAATCCTTCAAAATCTATGAATTTTTGAATACTTATAGATTTGCATAGACTCTATAAAAATTCTTTAAAATTCTAGTTGACTACACCAGGATTCTAAAGTCTTTTAAAATTCTTTAATTGATTACCCCTGTATTTGAATAGACTCTTTTAAAATCTTATAAAATCCTAGTTGACTACGTCAGGATTCTAAAGTTTTTTAAAATCCTTATGTGACTACACCCCTTAGTGTTTGACTTTTATTACGCATGTGGTCTTTTTGTTGAAACTCTTTCAATAATTTTATTAGTGTGCAATTGTGACACACATAAAAACATATTTCCAATAACTCTATAATTACTTTAATAATTAAGTTTAATTTCCACAATACATATCTTTTATTTTCATTCATGATATAATTGCCACTTAGTACTAGTGTCTAATGCTATTCTTCTTCTCTTATGAACCACATTACGTTTGATTATCGCAAAAAACGAATTTGAACTATATTAATACTAGCCATTTGTGAGATTTTGTCCATTCTCACCTGCTTAGTATAAATAATACTAGCAGAGAGCACACACTTTGTGTGTGTGAACAACTGCCCACCTCCTTCCACGTTCTCTTCAAGCGCAATCGCTTCAGTTCATTCAAACTATCTAAAAAACATAATGATTTCACTTACCTGTATGAAAAAATGATGCTGGGATAATTTCTCTTAATAAGTGCATATTTTTATCTTATGCAAATATTTTGATACAAAATTACTATTTTGCCCTCCTTATGTAAATGTAAATATTGTGAATCAAAAGTGAGGGCAAAATAAGAAAAAAGAGATATGATTGTCTTTTTGTCAAAAGGTACAAAATTACTATTTTGCCCTCCTCATCTCAACATTGTGTATTCAAAAGTGAGGGGCAAAATTGAAAAAAAAATGGGCAAAAAGGTTGACAAGGTGTGTTCTCTTAATAATATAGATTATATTCAATGTTAGGTAGCATTGGAGAAAAATTGATGTAAAAAGACAGTTTTAAACACAGGGCCAAGTGGTGGAAGCAGAAAGCCAGGGAGAATTCCGTAATTTCGCCATCTTTCCCACTAGAAGGCCACAGCCACTAGGAATCTATGATCATATCATGAAGAAATGCCGTCTGTCTGCTGGCCGCTGCCCAGAGTAACTCAAGTGATGATAGCAAAACTCTTCTACTTTCTGCTCATCTCCGCCGTCGCTCTACCGACCAAGGCGGAAGACGGTTGCCATCAGCTACGGTCCACTGCACCGTTCAAGATCGCTCTGTTTGCCGACCTGCATTTTGGAGAGGACGCGTGGACCCATTGGGGTCCACTCCAGGATGTGAAGTCTATCAAGGTCATGTCCTCCGTTCTCGACGATGAAACCCCAGGTGAAGTCATCCATTTTCTCTTTTCATTTCTCATGTGTTGACTTTTGTATATAGTTTTATATTTAGCTTCCATTTCTTTTGAGACTACAATATCATCTAGGGTTAAGTTCGGCTAAGTCGGTAATAATTTAGCATTGGACTCGTTATTTATGAAAGTCAAGTCTAAGACTTTCCATTTACAAATGGAGAGGAATACCAGTAGATGGCAGTGCTAGTATAAACTTGTTCAGGAAAACGTGGAGAAAAATGATTTAAACTTGTGGGTGTGTGTTGGTGCTCTATTGTTATTAGAGTATGTCAAGGATTGCTAATGATCCTTTTCATACTAATTGAGATTGATAATCAAAATCTTAACCTTAAATTTTAAGCATATTGTTGCCCTGTGACATGAAATTGGTATTTTGGAAATTGGAACACAGTGTTAATGTTCAAAATTCGCCTAATCGCGGCCTAGATTTTGGGCACTTTGTTTAGTTTAAACCCACCTAAAGAATGGGCGTTTAAGTTAATGTTCATCAACATGAGAAAGGCTATCGTTTTCGGTTTCCTAAAGTTGAATTTGATGATACATATCATCAAGTATATTGTATATTGTATACTGTATATTGTATATTATACAAGATCTTGGTCTGTTCTTTTCCTTTTCTTTGAACCAAATGTATGTTCTTTTTTTATGTTTCACATTTCTGGTTGTGTTGAAGCTGGTAGAGTTTGAAATTTGTTATTTAATCTAGCCTGTAAACCTGCCTGTCTTACTATGTATTCCCGTTGCTGTGTCGTTATAGATTCTGAGGAATGAAATGTAAATTGCAGATTTCGTTATCTATCTCGGAGATGTCATCACAGCCAACAACATAGCGATTAAAAATGCAAGCTTGTACTGGGATCAGGTAGTTTCTCCAACAAGAGCTAGGGGTATTCCTTGGGCGAGTGTGTTTGGAAACCATGATGATGCAGCATTTGTGTGGCCAATTGAGTGGTTATCATCCCCTGGAATTCCTGAAATTCGTTGCCGCATAGCCAATTCATCATGCTCAGGTGGATGAGAAGTTTTATCTATCATGTTGTTAATTTGATCAATACAGTGAGAAAAAAACATTTGGATACTAGTTAGTCTAACACAAGGCTGTCTGTTATGAAGGAGAAGAAGAGTGTCGCTTTGAAGGCACACAACGTCTGGAGTTAATGAAAAATGAGATTGAGCGTAACACGCTATCATACTCTCGATATGGTCCTAAAGAACTTTGGCCTAGTATATCCAATTATGTCCTCCAACTTTTGTCGTCGGACAATCCCAAGTCACCTGTGGCATTTTTGTACTTCCTAGATTCTGGTGGTGGTTCCTACCCAGAAATTATATCCAGTGCCCAAGCAGAATGGTTCCGCCAGAAAGCTCTAGAGATCAACCCTGATTCAAGGTAGAAAATTGTGGAAGGAACATCATTTTATCCCTTTTTTCATCTTATTGACAAGAGGAACATGGCTTAGCATCTGATTTTTCCTAAGTGCAAGTATATATCTCATACCAGAATTTAGAATTTCGACTTTTTTTATTTTGTGCCTGTGCTGAAAGAGATTTACCTGACTGCTTGCCGAGATTTATTGTTCTTCTCTTATTTCTTGTCAATCAAAGAATCCTTATTTGGCAGGGTGCCGGAGATAATATTTTGGCATATACCAAGTCGTGCTTATAAGAAGGCGGCTCCATGGTTGGGTATACACAAGCCTTGTGTGGGTTCAATTAACAAGGAGAGAGTAGCAACTCAAGAAGCTGAAATGGGTATCATGAAACTTTTGGTTGAAAGGCCTTCTGCCAAGGTGAGTTAGGTCAAATGCTTATCCCTGTTAAAATTTGGCATGCATTCATGTAGAGCACATCCACCATCATTAAATTACATGTGTAATGAAGTTATTAAATATGAACAAACATGAATGTTTAACCGTATCATAAGCTAGGTTTAGTCCTATGAACTTAAATATCAGAAGCTCATAAAGATTTTTTAAATTCAATATTTTCTAAACAAGCTTTACAACTGCAATATATAAAATCAGGGGCTTCTCAACCTGTTGTGATTTGGTTGAATGCTCTGACTTTAACATTATACCTGAATGTGCAACCACTTTAGTCACAGATTCTCCATGTTACTGACTTGATAGAATTCATGAACATGTTTGGTTAAGTCTTGCCACACATGAGAGTTGTGTTATGTAAAAATTCCAGATGTTGGGTTGGATAGATGCACTGGCCCTAAAGCCTATAGTTTGAGTACCAAACAAGAAGCTAGATTGCTTCTTCCTCGCCACCGTTTGTCAAAGTCAATACCCATGGGGCTTAGAAACCTCTTACGTCAGCGGTCATTGGAGTAAAATCTGATGCTAAACCACGTCCCTTAACAAAGGCGGTGTCTTGATTGATGTTGAACATTCCCACCTTAACCAATCCTCCTCTGGGGAAGAGGAAGCTGAGGCAATCTTTGTTTGCCTCAATTTAGTGAGTGATACTAGGGTTCTTAATTTGGTTGTGGAAAGTGATTCGAAGTCGTGATTGATTTCATCTCTCGCAAGTCAATCAGGGGCCTTTGGAGAATTTTTCCAATCGTTGAAGCGATCTGGAGGAAAGCTGCATCTTTTAACCAAGTGTGATGGAATTCGCCGTGAAGCAAATCAAGCAGCTCATGTGGCAGCATCATTGAGAATCAAGAGGCTGAGTTGTCAGTTGTCACCATTGGGCTTCAATGCCACCTCCCTCTCTTTTGTTGGTTCTGTCTCAAGGTGGCTTGCCATGTCTACCTGTTTAAATCTGTTGTAGAAGGGAAGATGGAATGTAATTCCTCTTCCCTTTTCTTTTGGTTGCCTTTTGGCATAGGTAGTTGATGTTAGCGATCTGTCAGTGTCATCAGTGACTGGACTGTGCATCGCTAGCACTTTCATTTCTATTGTATCTCCTCCCTGCTCTTTGCTTGACTATGTTTGCCAGATTTATGAAATATTTCCATTGACCAAAAAAAAAGGTTTAGGTTGGATGTTCCAACCTTAACATCCTCCTGCAAATAGAGGAATATCGGAAGAGAAAAAATGAATACTGAAGAGTGAGCAGCCAACTGAATCTGTATTAGGTTGGATGTTCCAACCTCAACTATATGTATTCCTGTAGGGATTGGCGTTATGGAATGGACTAGTTGAGTGATCGCTTAGGAAAATCAACTGGATCTGTAGTAGTTCCTAAGAAATACAACTAAAGCGTTGCTTTAAACTAATTGATGGAGCTCAGGAATAAAAACCAATACACCCCCATTTCAGAGATGATGGGAGGGAGGGAGAGAGTCTAATTTCTTAATCAGACTGCCAAACATTGTCAAATGATAACCAAGATACATTGACTGAGTGTACCACTGGTTGTGAAAAAAACGTGGCAGGCGACTTGCATCCAAAGGTATTAGTGCTTAGGTTTAACTTTTCCGTTCAAATCCTAGTCGATTCTTTGCAATTCTAGAGTCTACAGAACCATGGTTTGCTTTGTACTGACGTTTTTGGTCGAACCATAACTTTCATCATAAGTTTTTGCATGCTGGAGAAGGCGATTTCCGTTTGTTCTCTAGTGACTTGCGCTGATTTATCTTTCTTGCTCGCCTTGTCTGATATATGTAAATGATAACTGTCTATGCTTATTGTGTAAAATGCAGCAGTAACTCTCGTAGCAACCAATTGATTTTCCTATCATGAGAAAACAGCGGAACAATTTAGGATAGTTCTATTCAGACACACACACACACCCATCCCAATTCTGACAATTTCCTTTAGGAAACAAATATTGATTAATAAATTATTAGTGATACAAGCATATCAAATTGATGATTCCTAAATTTAATGCTCTGTACTATTCTGAATTTCCGACAAACTCAGTCGCAATCCTTCCAGTTGACAATTGTACATTGCGAAAGCATGAAACTTGCAATCTTCTTGCAGTCTTCCTGAAGTCAATGTTATGTTTCTTTCTGTCTTGTCTTAGCTTTGCCCCTTAAATTTTATTTATATGATACTCTAAATGTCACATCCCGGCCTAGGGCGGACCACTTCTCGGGCCCGCTCCACCACCGTAGCACAATATTGTCCGCTTTGGGCTTACCATTCCCTCACGGTTTTGTTTCTAGGAACTCACGATCAACTTCCCAGTGGGTCACCCATCCTGGGAGTGCTCTAGCCCCCTTCTCGCTTAACTTCGGAGTTCCTATGGAACCCGAAGCCAGTAAGCTTCCAAAAGGCCTCGTGCTAGGTAGGGATGGGAATATACATATAAGGATCACTTCCCTGGGCGATGTGGGATGTTACAATCCACCCTCCTTAGGGGCCTGACGTCCTCGTCGGCACACTTCCGGCCAGGGATTGGCTCTGATACCAAATTGTCACATCCCGGCCCGGGGTGGATCACTTCCCGGGCCCGCTCGATCACTGTAGCACGATATTGTCCGCTTTGGGGTTACCATTCCCTCACGGTTTTGTTTCTGGGAACTCACGAGCTGTCACATCCCGGCCCGGGGCGGACCACTTCACGGGCCCGCTCCACCATCGTAGCACAATATTGTCCGCTTTGGGCTTACCATTCCCTCACGGTTTTGTTTCTAGGAACTCACGAGCAACTTCCCAGTGGGTCACCCATCCTGGGAGTGCTTTAGCCCCCTTCTCGCTTAACTTCGGTGTTCCTATGGAACCCGAAGCCAGTGAGCTCCCAAAAGGCATCGTGCTAGGTAGGGATGGGAATATACATATAAGGATCACTTCCCAGGCCTGCTCCACCACCGTAGCACGATATTGTCCGCTTTGGGCTCCGACCACGCCCTCACGATTTTGTTTCTGGGAACTCACGAGCAACTTCTCAGTGGGTCACCCATCCTGGGAGTGCTCTGGCCCTCTTCTCGCTTAACTTCGGAGTTCCTACGGAACCCGAAGCCAGTGAGCTCCCAAAAAGCGTCGCGCTAGGTAGGGATGAGAATATACATTTAAGGATCACTCTCCTGGGCGATGTGGGATGTCACACTAAATGTTTCTATTTGTTCCCACCTTGAATTACTCTGTCTGAATCAAGTCACCGAAAATTTATAGAATGGCGAAACGTGCTATAGGATACAGTCAGATGATAAACTTTTATGTTAAATTGATCTATTCATTTTCTTTGGGTTGTTGCAGGCAATATTTGTAGGACACAACCATGGATTAGACTGGTGTTGCCCCTACGAAAAACTGTGGCTATGTTTTGCTCGGCATACCGGTTATGGCGGCTACGGAAACTGGGACAGAGGAGCTAGAATTGTGGAAATCACCGAGCAACCTTTCTCTGTTAAATCTTGGATAAGAATGGAGGATGGTAGTGTACATAGTGAAGCTGTCTTGAGTCCTTGAAAACTATTCCCCTTTAATTTAAGTGCTACTACCAACAGAAAGAGTAAAAATCTTGAGAAAAATAATACATGTATATTTACGAAAGCCATATTTGTATGTGTCTGTATATAAACCGTATTCATCTTTTTTTGTTTATATATATATATATATATTTCAGTGCTTCAATTCAAGTGTATTATTTTACCTTTTTGTTTTCCATTTTCAGCATTTTTGCAGTAAAAAAAAACCCACTTTGTATTAAGGGTAATGCTAGGGAGACTAATTTGTAGATCATATATTATAAACTAAATGATATGAAAGTTTATGATTAGATTATTACTTAATTATTGATTAACGTGGTTATTTCTTATGGATGACACATTATTTAGTTTGTAAATTTAATCTACAAATTTAATTTACATAGTATTTACTCTTGTATTGAACCAAAGAATTAGTGGACCACTTGCATAATTGGTTCACATGTACAAAATATTTAAACCCAATTAGCCAAAAGTTTAATTAGAAAACAACATAAAAAAAGATAAAGAAAAGGTAGGTTAAATATGAGAACTTTAACGAAAAGCTTCCGGTACTATTCAAGAAAAATCATATGTTTACACTAAAAAGTCAATCCTGGTATTATTCACTTTACCATTTATTTTGTCCTTATCGTTAAAACTCAAAGTTTTCAAGTCATTTTCATTAGTTTTCCTTTAAATATATTGTTGGTTCTCTTACTTCTCTTCTGTCCCTTAAGCTGAAAGCATAAAGCAAATGTTCAATTTTGTTTGGTTAACATTATTTTAAATTGTCACTCAAAGTTTGAAAATTCAGGAATGAAGAAATGCATGCATCAATGTTGTTGGCATGTTTCTTTCTTTTCTCCTTTTAGGTAACTAAATAAGAGAGATAAAATATAATTTTTTAAATTCGAGGATACTGGATATCTAATCTAATTAGATTATGAAAACGATAAATTTGAATTTTAGTGCAGTAATACACTGCTCTAAATAACTCTGATGTAAAAAACTAAAAAAACAGGAAAATGCATATTCATTTGAATGTTTATATGCTTACATTCCATGGGTCGGGTCAACCTCTTAAAAGTTAAAACCGATGATTAGTTTGACCCGTGTTTCCAAATCTTATCATGTATATATAACAAATCTTCTTTAAAGGATACATAAATATTAGCAGCGGTTCGATTTTAACATGGCCTACTTATCTTTTCTCAAAAGCAACAGTCGTCAAGAATAAAAATGGGGAAATCAAATATCAAACATATATCAATAATCGAGGCAATTAATAATCTCTTAGAGCAATTTTACCCCAAGTAAATTATCCAAGCAAATATTGTCCAGACAATTGAACTAAAGCAATTCCTACCTTATTAAACAGTAACTGCTTAAGCAATTTTCTTGAGACGGAGCTGCTCTTAGATTATTAGGAGTTGGGACAACTCATTGAATCTAAGCAAAAGTTGCAAAAAATTCCGCACATTGATAAAAGTCATAAAACATGGACAATTGAACAGCTCAAAAGGTATTTTAGTCTCACTTTTGCCCGCCCGGGACAATTGAGAGGATTAGGATTGTGAGGAAAGTTGTTATTTGACAAGTCAAAACTCACACACACATGTATATGTGTCACATTACTTGCAGAATTAAATGGAAGGAGAGGGAGACTAATCTTTATCAGGGTGGTGCTATTCCCACTATTTTTAATTTTATACACTCTTTTCATTTCGATCATCAGATCGAATTAATTGAAGAAGATTCAATTGATAGAAATTAATATAGAGTGTGTTAAAGATAAAAATAAGTACGTAGATAACATCATTTTTTAATTATATTTAATCACAGACTTTATTGGTGCAATTTGTATATCATTGTTGTGAAAATATTTGGTCCATTCTGCCGACCAAAATCCTACCAAGTTCTGTAAAATTGATAAAACAAACTCTTTTTGAAATTGATATAGAAAATGGCATATGGTTATGAGGAAGTATTATTGGGGGAAGTGTGTGTTTTTTCTTTGGTCGAGTTATTATTATTGAGTTTGGTTAACATACTTACAAACAAAGTTCTATAGAGTCAAGTTCTTCGAGTTAGCTCAAGTGGTAGTGAAAGAAGACGGTATAATGCGAACTAGATAATAGGCGAGAAGTTAGCTGACGGAGGAGGGTTTATCACAAAACTTTTAGTGCAATTAGAAGTAGAATCATTTAATATAAGTCAAATTTTGTTTTGTATATCTTCCGATACAGGATTCTTGTATGTCCAACATTATCGTTGCAGCTAAAGCTTGAACTTATTCTTAGCTAGGTTTGCTACTATATATACCAACAGTTGAGTTTATCTTAGAATGCAAGAGATTAAAAGAGGAATACGTAATATTAAGTTTTAACGATTATTTACCATGCAATGCAATATATATAGAGTATCCAGGTTCTACTTATAAGTGGACAAACTAAAACATGATTATTTTCCAGACTTTTGTCCTCGCACATGATAGACTTTCTTAACATGATTACAACTAGTGGTAGGGTAATTTCACGAAAGCAGACATTTGGACTCGTCAATGGTGGTTGATGAATTGACGGTTGATGATGGAGAGCAAGCGAGGGCCCCTGTCAAGTTAAGCAGACTCCTCCTTAAACCATCACACCACCTGCTGTGTCATGAGTCTTCAGTCATCCCAAACTAAGTACGTACCTGCAGCAGCAGCCATTAGAAACTAGAAAGAGTAATCTCTCTCTCTCTCTCTCTCTCTCTCTCTCTCTCTCTCTCTCTCTCTCTCTCTCGCGTTCATTTTTGTGCTTCAAGGATTAAAGCAAAGAAACCATGGAAAACCTATATATATGGAGTATCAAGATTCATGCATGACGATGATTGAAGTAGCTTTTATTAGGTTTGGACATTGGAGTGTAGTTTTTCGTCTAGATTAATCTGTCAAGTGCATACGGACCTTAATATACATATGAATTAATAACATATGTATATAGTAATACAGTAGTTCAAGCGAGTGGTTAGCGCCTGAAAAATAAACGACATTGCTTAACGTCGTAATGGATTAAGATGTAAGATGGTCTTAGTACTTGTTCAATGGCAAAGACAAAGTGCTGGTTTGGTTGGTTCAAGAGGCTCTTCACTTCTGAAGCAAACGCAAAGACACAAAAGGTTAGTTGCTGAATTGAATTCTCACTCTTCCTTCATTGCCTTAATTAAGTTATACTACTGCTTAATTATACATACATACATACATACATACATACATATATATATATATATATATATATATATATAGATTGTGATCCTCTTTAATTTGGTTCTTATTATATATTTTTTTGTTTCTCTAAAGAAACGTGATGTGGTAGAATTTCTTTCTTGTATTGATCGAAACTAGGATTACAACTTTATATGAAATCAGATACATTCCTTATCCTAAACTAAAGCCTATAAACAAGGAAGTCAAATACAGAATAAGTAAGTAAATAACTAATTGACAATTTACAATATTTACTTAATCAATTTGAGATATCTTTCTTAACACTCCCCCTCAAGTTGGAGTGTATGTTAATGACACCCAACTTGCTGAGTAATGTTTCAAACTGCGTTGAACTCAACAACTTGGTGAAGATGTCAGTTGGTTGATCGGTTGTTCGTATGTATGCCGTACGAACCATTCCTCCTTGGATCTTCTCTCTTACCAGATGATAGTCAATTTCTATATGCTTTGTTCTTTCATGGAATACCGGATTCGAAGCTATGTAAATGGCTGCTTAGTTGTCATAAAACAATGTGACTGGTTGTGGATGACTCACTTTCAAATCCTTTAAAATGTTCTTCAACCATGTAATCTCACAACATGTAGTGGCCGTGGAACGGTACTCAGCCATTACACTGGAGTGAGACACTGTAGTTTGCTTCTTTGTTTTCCAAGATATCGGTGCTTGACCAAGTTGAATACAGTAACCCGTTATCGATCTCCTCGTGTCCTTGCATCTAGCCCAGTCGGCATCACAAAATGCCCTTAATTGCAATGATCCTGCAGATGGCAAGAAAATGCCTTGTCCCAGTGCATTTTTGATGTACTTGAGAACCTTGTGTGCTGCCTCAAGGCGTGGTTGTCGAGGCTTTTCCATAAACTGACTCAACGTGTGAACAACATAGGCTAAGTCCGACCTTGTTATGGTCAAGTAAATTAATCTACCTACAAGCTTTCTGTATGATGACATCGATCAGGAGCTTTCCTTCTGCCTGCGTGAGAGAAATATTTTGTTCTACGGGGAATCGTGATGGTTTGGCACCTAAAAACCCACCATCATCTAATATATCAGATGCATACTTTCGTTGGCACAAAGTGATACCACGTTTGGATCGTGCAACCTCTGTCCCCAAGAAATATTTGAGTTGGCCCAAGTCTTTCAATTTGAATTGTTGCGAGAGAAACTACTTTGTAGTTTCAATTTCTTGCAAATTATTTCTTGTCAAGATTACATCATCAACGTAAACTAGCAAAGCGATGAAGTTACCGTGACGACTTCAGACGAATAGTGAGTAATTAGACCATGATTGTTGAAACCCAACAGCCTTGAAAGCAGTGGAAAGTTTAAGAAACCATTGTCTCGAAGCTTGCTTTAAACCATACAAGGATTTGTTTAACTTACATACTTGAGTCTTCCCCTTTCGTCTAAAACCAGGAGGCAAGTGCATGTAGACTTCCTCGTCAAGATCACCATGTAAAAAAGCGTTGTTGATGTCGAGTTCGTGCAAATGCCATCCACGTACGGCAACCACACTAAGGAGCACACATATAGTGGTCAATTTAGCAACTGGAGCAAAGGTTTCTCGATAATCAACCCCTTTTATTTGACTATATCCCTTCACAACCAACCGTGCTTTGTACCGCTTAATGGTCCCATAAGGTTTGAGTTTCACCTTATACACCCACTTGCAACATTTCGGTTATTTGTGAGGTGGTAGCGGGACAAGGGACCAAGTGTTGTTGGCCTGAAGAGCATCTATTTCGTGCTTCATGTTTGGATTTTGGATAGCCTGCAAAAAGGTGGTAGGTTCTTGGATGACTATGACGTTAGTGACAAAGGTTTTATGGGTTAGAAAGAGGCGATTGTAAGATAAATAGTGAGAGAGGATGAGAAGTACCTGATGACTTAACCACATTCGTGGAAGATGAATGAGCAGGTCTTGACGAGAGAGAGGTCTCTACATTAAAGTTCTGAAGAAAAGTGGAAGGTTTGGTGGGGCGTGTGCCGCAACGTGGCGGCGGCGGTGCAGCAACGACGGGTTGAGCTGGGGTGGGAGGTGAGTGAGACATAGTAGGGGACATGTCAAAAGATAGTAGTGGAGAGGTGGGGTTGGGCAAAGAACTAGGAACAGCAGAAGGATGTGAGGTGTGGTATGAAAATTGGTCTTCAAAAAATGTGACATCCCGGGACACAAAAACCTTTTGGAGTGTGATATCAAACAACCTATAACCCTTTTGACCATAAGGATACCCAAGAAAAATACAATGACGTGCAGGGTGGTCAAACTTTGAAGGTTTTTGTGCATGAGTTAATGCAAAACACAAACATCCAAAAACACGCAGATGTGTGTAATTGGGTTCCTTGTGAAACAATCTTTGGTATGGTGTTTACCCTTGAAGGTGAGGCGTAGGTGTGCGATTTATGAGATAGGCCGAAGTAAGGATTGCGTTCCCCCAAAATCGTTTAGGAAGATTGGCTTGGAAGAGTAAGGCTCGAGCAACATTGAGCAAGTGTCTATGTTTGAGCAAGTGATTTTCGACCATGTGAATAAACTGAACAAGGAGATCTTGTGTATCGGATTTGTGTTTCATCAAATAAACCCATGTGCACCTAGTATGATCATCTACAATGGTGAGAAAATATTTTTCACCTGAAATGGAAGCAACTTGATAACCACCCCAAATATCAACATGTATTAATTCAAAACATGACTTAGTAGATATAGAACTCCATGGAAAAGATGATTTTGTTTGTTTGGCCAATGGGCAAATGAAACATTTATTTGAATCACAAGGTTTATTGTGCAAAAAGGAAAATAACATGGACACTTTATGTGATGGGTGCCCAAGGCGTTGGTGACAAAAACTAGAAGTCATGGTTGTGACGGTGTTCCAGGTTCCCTTCCTTGGTGGGTCGAGATAGTAGAGTCCCTCCTGTTCAATTCCCGTCCTAATCATCTTCCCCGAGCATAGGTTCTGTATGACACAAAATTGGTTTAGACAAATGGTGATGTATATGGAATCATAGGCTAGTTTGCTAATGGATATTAAGTTTAACCTAAACAATGGCACATATAAAACATTATCAAGGACGGGGTTGGAAGAGAAAACCACTTGGCCAACATGAGTCACCGTAGCAAGGGAACCATTTGGTAATTCGACATTATGGTTTTCAACAAGTTTCGAGGATATGAGGAATTCAGGGCTCCACAAGATGTGATATATGGCTCCACTATCCAAAATCCAAATAGTTTGCTTTCCATTACGTACGAAAAAGAATGCTTTACCTGAAAGTTCTTCATGGTTCGAAGAATTACCCACTTGGTTGGTGAAAGAGGATTTGCTTTTGTTTAATAGTTGAAGAATCTGCTTCAGTCCTTTTGGGAAAAAGGGAAGTTAGGCATTGCATAATTTTTGTCGTGTGTCGTGACTTGGTTGCCTTTAAAGGAGCGACCTTGTTCAGCTTCAACCGTCGCCTTCCGTTTGCAGCAAAACTCGAAGGAGTGACCCTTCCATCCACAGAAGGTGCACTTGAGATGAACACGACAGTTCTTTGTATTGTGATTTGTCTTGTTGCACTTTCCACATCGCGGACCACTGTCTTCGGTTTCAGGCTCTTGACCAGCACCTTTCACTGCAAACAAGATAGCTTCTGGTTGGGCGGTGCTCTTTCGACTTGAGACTTCGACTTGTTTCTTATGGTGAAGAACAAGTGCATAAGCCTTATTAACAGTGGGCAATGGTTCTAGCTGAAGAGTGTTGCTACGAACCATAGCATAGACCCATAAGGAACTTCATTGTTTTCTGAGTCTCGACGTATGACGTTATCTCCTTCTTCGTCTCACAACGGCATGTCGGGATTAAACACAAGACATCACATTCATCCCAAAGGCTTTTAAGCTTAGTAAAATAAGAGCTTACTGTCATGTTGCTTTGCACACAGTCATGAATTTCGTTCTCTATACGGAATAGTTGAACGATGTTCACATGAGAAAACCTCTCTTGCAGGTTGAGCCACATCTGCCGTGCATCATTGCAGTGTATGACACTTTCTGAGATTTCCTTTGACATGGAACTGAGCAGCCATGTTTTCACCAGGTTGTTGCATCGATTCCATTATTGTAATTCTTCAATCTGTTCATCAGTGGGCTTCTTGATCGTTCCATCAACAAGCCCTAATTTATTTTTGACCATCAAGGCCATGGTCATGGATTGCACCCATGTACCATAGTTGTATACCATGAGCGGCTGCGGCACAAGTATTGCACCAGGTTGATCCGAGTGGTGGAGGTAAAGTGGGTGATTAGGGTTTTCCCACTTCTGATACAAAGTTATGACTGAAGAGGTTGACTTGTCTGGTTTGTCGCCCATGGCTATGTTTGCTAGGGTTGTATTTCTTGCTTCGTGTTTTTCTCAGATCGATCACTCTAGTACCATCTAAAGAAACGTGATGTGGTAGAATTTTTTTCTTGTATTGATCGAAACTAGGATTACAACTTTATATGAAATCAAATACATTCCTGATCCTAAACTAAAGTATATAAACAAGGAAGTCAAATACAGAATAAGTAAATAACTAATTGACAATTTACAATATTTACTTAATCAATTTGAGATATCTTCCTCAACAGTTTCTTAATTAATTAATCACCAGAAATCAAAGAACTGGAGATGGATTTTTGGAAGACTTGAAGTATTTCAGCAGTACCCTACAGGCTTCACTGACCACATCAGCAGCATCAGAGAGAACAGTACTACTGAGTGAAGCAACAGGAGCAGAAGAAACATTCTTTCACTATTGCAATTGAGGCAGCGGCTGTAGCAGAGGTAGCACTAGCTGCTGCCCGTGCTGCAACTGAGGTTGTGCGCCTTACTACTTCACACTCTCGGTACTGTGTCACAACGTTCGACACGAACTTGGCTGCCCTTAAAATTCAAAGCGTTTATCAAGCACATCTTGTGAGCTTCTTCCAAACTTATTTATTTTATCATCTCAATCAAATTTATTCGTTTGATGGGAATTAAGTGAAAGGTGATTTGAAATATATAAAGCAAATGAGAAAATCATCATCATTAGTTTCTCTGTAGCAATTAGCATGAATGTCTAAAAGTTGAGTGAAAAGGGCAAGAGGGGCAGGTGGACGTTTGTAAAAGGAGAATTCTTACTGCACATGAGAGATGTAGCGACAGCGAAAAGAAACAGCTGATCAGTAAGCTAGAAAGGGAGTTGGAAGAAAATGAAAAACCAGTAAGTAAGAATATATACGATTCTTCAAATCAACAAATAGTTTATACTTTTCATGATATATACACGAGACTTAAAAATATGATTGTGCTAGGCATGCATTTTTATTACGCTTTCGTGCATTGGTTGATTTGCGCAAGATGTTTGTTATGGACAGCTTGGATGTAGCAACCAGAGAGGGTGGTGGGATTTCAGTATAATTTCACAGGAAGATGTAGAATCCGCACGGCTAAGAAAGCAACAGGCCATGACCAAAAGAGATAGGATGAAGAAATACTCTTTTCTCTACGAATAAGTAATATGTACTTCCGATCTTAAATTATCTGAATATATTGATTCAGATGATAATATACAATAAAAAGGAGAACCTATAGCAAATGTGAAACACAATTATTTTGTTTTGCAGGAAAGCAGAAATGTGCAAATGTTGGAAGATTCAGCGAGCAACAACAAAACTGGAAAGCTAATCGTTCATTCAAATCTTAGTGCTATTACTGGAGCAATGTTTTGGCAGATCACAAGTTAAACTGAGACATGTGAGAAATGAAGATTCAGTGACAAGACCGACCATGAAATTTTTGTTATTGCCAAGGAGATCATTTCGCAATGCAGAAGCAGAATAGAACAATTCTGCTTATGATCAACTTTACATGGCTGTGACAGCATCTGCCAAGGCAAAAAAAAGGTCTCTAAGTACCCCGAAGCAACGCCTAGAATCCCATGATCGACAAAATTATGGGATTTCTCTTTCTTCTTATGATGCTGAGTCTATTAGAGCAGTTCCAGCGAGGGAAACCCCCCAGGCTATTCACTATTTAATCCACTCAGTGAACATTAACTCCCCTTAATAAACGGTAACTGTCTTTTGCATCTCCACCATTGCACTTGAATAGCCTTGGCAATAAGCAATAAAATATTAGTTTTTTTTTTTTTAAATAATACAAAATAATTTTATTTGTAATTTCGGATAAGATTTTTAATCATTCTCGTTGCGTCACGTATCATTATCCGAAAAGACAATCGTTCTCGTACCTGTCATTATCCGAAAAATTGGATTGAAACTTTGAGAGAAAGATAGGAATGTGGTTGAAAGTAGTCGAGAAAATATGAAATTGTGGTGTAAGATAGAAGATAATGAGAAGGTATTTATAGAAAAGTAAAATCAATTTTTTTTTTAAATTTTTCAAAATTTTTTTTCGGATTTTGAAATTTTTTTTATAATTTTATTCACTTAATTAATCTCTGCCGTTGGATTAAAAAAATTTGAATTCCAACACTTCAGATTGTGCCACGTGGCACAACGGTAAGATTTCTGATTTTTAAACTATTTTTTTTTTAATTTATAAAGGTGAATAACGTGGACCGTTGATCTCAGATCCAACAGTTGCAATTAAATAAAGTTTTTAAATTATTATTACCGTTGGAAATCCAACGGGTTAAAACAAAGGACCATTGAGATCCAACGGACTCCAAGGTGCCACGTGGCCTTCAACGGTCACTGACGCAGCTGTGCATGCAGGCCCCAGCAACTGATGCAAAACAGAAGAAAAAACGTGGCTGACCTCAGGGCGACGTCAGCCTTGCATCAGACCCACTCCGGGCTCTCGGGCTAGCAACTCTCCACGGGCCTCTCACTCGGGCCTGCTCGGGCTCCTTCGCCAGCACACGCTGGGCTTGGTTGCTCGGGCTTTCTGCCACTGTTCGCGGGCCTGTCCCTCGGGGGTGAGCACACGCTGGAAGTGATCTTAGCAAGAATAGTAAGAATGGATGAGGTTCTTTGGCAGATATGTTGAAGCAGTATCACCATCAGCAACATTGAAATTAAGAAGTCGATCATCAAATATTCCTCTCGGGATCAATGTCAAGTTTAGGGTTAACAGTGAATTGAAAACAAGAGACTAACATATTAATATGCATCCGCATATAAGGCTTATATAAGTATATATACAAATATAACGTAAAAACGTTTTGGCTTTCGAAGGGGTCCACTCACAGGTAAGCAGAATGTCCCTCGCAAATAGGCTCCTTGCCTCTACCTTTCGACCCTTTAATAACCTTGTGATAGTTAGCATAAGCTAAGTTAAGCTTAAAATCATCAATTTATGGGACATTGCCCAAACCAAAAAGTAGTGCTGTTTTCGGCATTAATCCTGCTGTTTTCGGCATTAATCCTGACAAACTTATTCTCAGGGGATTTGTCAGGGTTAGCATAAACGGAAATAATAAAAAACTAGTAATTAAATGTCTCATAAATTTCATTGAATAGTATTCCCATGTCTATATGATCTCCAAAACCTCTATGTATTGTAATGCACATGTCGTAGCGCAGTTAGCTAGACTCTTGCTCCACTGGAATTACTTTAAACACCCGAAAAACTTGTTTTCCACTCCTTTTTAGCATAACTCCGGTATTGAATGCCTATAAAATAAAACAATAAAATTTAGTGCATTTAGCTCATTTAGCTCATTCTTATATACAAAATTCAAAAGAAATGTAAGAAAAAAATATATACGAATATGATCACATGAAATAGGCCACAACAAATAGCTTTATATGCGAGGCAGTTTATTTTTGCTTGGGTTAATCTCAGTTTCTTACCTTCAAGTTTATTGGTTTTCAACATTTAATGCATCAAGTTTTTTTCATCCTAGAGTGGTACCTGAAGTCAAAATTTTGGAACACTTTCATACATTCGTTAAGGTTGATATTAAATCAGCCGTTAACTGGTGATGTGATGCCCAAGTGGATAATGACTAGGCATCACGTAGATATTAAAAATTTTAAAAATTAAAAAAAAAAAAAAAAACAAAAATTAGAAAAGAAATATTCTTTTTTTCCCCTTTAATCTCCACAGGAGAGTCTTTCCACTATCCACCATCTCTGCCGCTGCACCCTTGCCAACCCACCCATCCCTTCCTTCTTCCTCCTTCTTTCTCTTTCTCTCTCTTCCACTTTTTTCTGTTTTCACCTCTCTTAAGTCCGGGAAGGACAAAAGGTACAGTCGTCGATGAAATCGCCGACCGGCGATGGAAGTGGACGGTTGCTCTGTGATGGGAGCTCGCATCAATGGCGTGGGGAGGGGTGGCGGTGGATTTTCTTCTGTCCCCTCTCTCTTTTCTCGGCCCATTGCGGTCAAATCAACGGGAGCCCTCCTCGCTTCTCTGGTCGCAGCCCCCCCCCCCCCCCCCCCAGCCACATCCATGTCAGATCTCCTCTGCAACTTCTCGTTCAGAACCCTAAAACTGAAGACGAAGCAGCAGGAGCTCCTGATGGTGGAGATCCAAGGGCGATGGTGATCGAGAACTTGGCGGCGCGTTCAATTACAACTGGCTTTGTAGGGAAATTTAGGCTGGAATTGAAAGGGGGTTGTTGGACGTAGGGCGCGTGTTGAGGGGTCGGGTTCTGGCGATATGTGGAGAAGCATGGGTCGGCGGAAGTTCTAAAAGCACAGTGAAGGAGCTAGAGTTCTCCGGCGGCACGGTCATGAGTCGGTGAATTTCTTCCTCGAACTGGAGGGACTCGACCTTGAGTCCTGGTAAAAGGGATACTAATGGTCGAAGAGAAGAAGATTTTTTTTATAAATTTTTGGTATTTTTTAATTTCTAATTTTTATAATTTTATAATTTTTAATTTTTATAATTTTTTAATATCTATGTGATGCCCAGTCATTGTCTACGTGGACGCCACGTTATCAGTTAACGGCTGACTTAAAAGCAACCTTAACAGATATATGAAATTGTCCTAAAATTTTGACTTCAGGTACCACCCTGGGATGAAAAAAACTTGATGTACTAAACGTTGAAAACCAAGAAATTTAAGGGTAATGAACTGAGATTAACCCATTTTTGTTTTGTTTAAGGGGTATTTTTGTTCAATTAATTTTTAGGGAAACTTGGAACACCAAAGTTGGCTTCTCACATTTACTTATAAATATATATATATATATATATATATATATATATATATATATGAAACCTTTCACATGAGACATCCTCTTGACTGTTGGATCTGACTTTAATGAAATTATGTGGCTGAGATTGTATGGCCTGTGTTTTAATCTCAACTACACAATTTCATTAAAGTCAATCAAACGGTTAAGAAGGGTGTCCTCATTTTTTTAGAAAAATGAAGATCTCCCTTGGTAAGGGTCCTAAATATATACAGAACCCTTCACAAAAAGGATTCCCATTTTTTAAAAAAAATGGGGAGCCTTCTCCTCACCATTGGATGAAATGGGTTGTTGGATGAAATGGGCGGTTGAGATTAAATAGCTGAGAGAATCTTTCTTTTTCCTTTTTCTTTTCTGGTTCCCGCCTCTTCCTTGCGACACAGACGCACATCTCTCCCACGAAGGGGAATTCGCACCAACCAAATCACAGGCCATCGCGAATAACCTTTGAGATTTCAGAGATTTCAGGTATGGGTCTCCTCCTCATTCACTATTTTAGATGATTAATTTGGAATTTGGGTTGAACAATTGGGGTTTTTTCTGATTCGGCAAAGACAAGCAGCAGGTATGCAAAACCGTTTTTGACTCTAAGAGTGTGATAACATTAAGCTGGTAAAAGGGAGGCGAATGAGACATTTTGCTTCTGTTGCTTTGAGATTTCAGGTATGGGTCTCTTCCTCATTCACTATTTTAGGTGATTAATTTGAAATTTGGGTTGAACAATTGGGGTTTATATTTTTCAAATTCTAAACACTAAAACCTATTGCGTTTTGATTCGGGTATGGTGATGAACTATTTGTATGTGTTTGACTGCAGTGTGCACACGTGATGGCCATGGCTGTTGACAAGTGAGTGATCTTAATTGTGAAACCTTAATTGTGAAAACCTTTTTAAGTATGCAGGGTTGGATATTGATTGACTGCAGTGTGCACACGTGATGGCCATGGCTGTTGACAAGTGAGTGATCTTAATTGTGAAAACCTTTTTAAGTATGCAGGGTTGGATATTGACAAGTGAGTGAACACTACAACTGACAAACGAGATATTGTGAAAACCTTAATTGTGAAAACTTTTTTTTTAAAAATATTTTTACCAAAAAAGCTTTTAGTTATTTTAAAAGCACATCCAAACGAGATAGATACAAACGGAGACCGCAATTGACAATTCCCTCGATAACCCAATGGCGTGTTAGAACCAAAGAGATCGCAAAGAGCTCTGTAATGCAAAGTTTGAAAGTATACGTAAAACAAGGAGAATTCTTATTGAATGAAACAATTGTTGCGGCTAATAAACAGCCTTACACTGAAACTGAAAGAGAGAATAATAGCCCACGATTTTACAGGTCCTATAATCGTGGTACATGACTACGTCAAAACAGAAAAACAAGCTTGCCCCTCAAGTATAGGGATTATTAAACTCTACGTGACTAACAACCCTAAAAATAAGGAACCCTAGCAGTAACGGCTAGGAGTTCAACAACTTCAACACAGCGATCCCGTAGCCTAAAGCCCCAATCGCTTTTACTCTCTTTCACACAGACACCAGGCATGACCACCCGCCCGAGTGAAGAATCCGGCCTACCGGCGAGCAGTGGCGGATCCAGGAAATAATTAAAGGGGTCAGTAAGTATAGCGCGCAGCGCGCAAATTTTTTTATACCAGAAATAACATGTATATCGTCATTTCATTGAGTCTTGGTAAGCCTGAAATCATTTAGAAATGCATACTACACACCTGTTAATGTATGCAAAGGGCAGCACCCTCAAAAGCCGAAAATAAAATCTTAAGAAACGTGTAAGTAACAAAATAATAAAACGTAATAATTACTCCTAACAACCTAAAAACGTGTGACTACTCCTAGAAAACCTAAAATATTAAAACTTACTTTTTACCAGGCCCAAAACGACGTTGTTTTGGCCTGGTTTCAAAAAAAAAAAAAAAAAACCAGAAATCTGCAGATTGCAGATTGCAGATTGCCCAGAAAAGCTGCTGAACCATGTTTTCCGGCGAGGCGTGCGAGCGCGAGGGGAGTGGCAAAGCTGGGTCCATGGTGTTTCCCGGCGAGGGGAGTGGCCCTCACGAGTCACGTGGCTTCGCCACTGCCTGCAAATGTTCTTCTTCTTTCAGACATTTCGTCGACCACGTGGTGTGCAGCTCCGAGAGGTCGCACCAGCAGCTCCGAGGGGTCGCAGCAGCAGCTCCTAAGGTTATTCCATGGCTTCCAAGGGGTCGTGCGACCCCATTGACCCCACTGTGGCTCCGCCTCTGCCGGCGAGTGAATTGAACGATTCAGAGCGCCTTAAGCGCCCTAGGATTTCAGGTATGCTTTTGACCTTTGTTTTAGGGTTTATATTTAGAGATGGGAGATTTGAATTTATACTAGCTCGAATCGTGATGAAGATGAATTTATTTTGTTTTCGTAACATATATATCCTTATATATTGATTTTTGTTTTAGGGTTTGTGACCAAGATTGGGCGTAAAATTTTGTTAACGAAAACTCTGTTTTTTATATTGAAAGCATGTACAAATTCAGGTCATTGTTGTTATTGGATTCTCTTTTATCTTTGGCAATATACATGATCTATCTGCTAATCCTAATCCTATCCTTGAAATTACATAAATTTTTTCTGGGATTGTTTTTGCTTCTATTTCGTGTTTATATGTGGTTAATTTCTAGCTTACCTTGTGGTGGGAATTAGTTTCTGAGGATTTGTGTAGTTGGCATAATGTTTTTGTAACTCCTTCTTAAGTGTAGTATTTTAGTTTGTGTATTTCAGTTCAGATTGTTTATCGGGTTTTGTTGCAAACAGGTAGGAGTAGGGAAGCCCCGGCTTGCAAACACTGTCAAGAGTGTACCCACCATGAATCAGATCGTCCAAGCGTGGACCCAAACCCGGTTTGTGTCTTCTGTTTCGTGCATAATAATTGTGAGTTTATTGGCCACTGGGCTGGAACGTGCCCATACGAGAATGGTTCTGCTGTGAGGCCTGCACCCCCTGCTCGTCCAAAGAGTGTGGCTTATTTGAACAACTGTCCACCGGATATAGAGCAGAAAGAGTTGGAAGAACTTTTCGGCACTGTTGGTCCTATATTCGAAGCTGCAGTTACTCCTCCTCTAAATGATACTTGGCCTTATGCACTTGCAAGTGTTTATTACGTGGAAAAGGATGACGCCCAGAAGGCCTTTGACAAACTGAATGGGTATAGCATCCGGGGTCACATTATCAATGTTGAAGCGGAATACTGCAGGGTTGACCCGCCCTTCCTGCCCTTGGCGTAGGTTCATCCCCTCACTCCTCCCCTCCATCTGTTGTTCGGATCTTAATAACGAATGGATAGTCGCACTAAGAATGTTGCTTGATCTTAAAACTCTGTTTAGGATTTTGCACGTTGTCCTTTTAATTTGGCTGCTTGTGCAAGTAGTCGGTGATTTAATATGAGCTGCATCAAATGAACCTTTTTGATGTGGATGGATAGCATGAGTTCTTGTTTTTATTTGCAATATCTGAGGACGGTTGTTGATTTTGTTTTGGTTTTTGTTTTTTTTTGGAGAATTTTGTGTCTCAAAATTATGTGGAAGAAAGTAATGCAATGGAAGGCATGGTTTGGGTTGGAATGCAAACTTGAAACACAAGAAAATCAGAATTCTATTAAAATTTGGAGTTTGCTGAAACCTTTTTACAAGATTGAAAGAAACTGATATCTTTTTTCTGAAATCTTTTTAAAATTTGGAGCATGCACAACATCTCTCTCATGCTAAACCAATAAGCTTTTAGCTTCCATGCAACACTTCACCCAAGCAAGTTACTATTTACTGTAATCATGCAATCATTGTTATTCGGAGTCATAGATTCAACTAGAATGCTTCCTAAGATGTGCTAATTCTTTTGAAGTATTTCAGAATTTGGTGATGGAAATAAACCAGGGGAGCAAAGAGTTTCCATTGGGGCCCAAATCCAACTCGATCAAAATGTCCCCAACAAATGGTTGTAACACACATACTTAATAGGCTTTAGCCACTAGTACTACGGTCTAGTGGTATTCCTCTTCACTGTTTAGTGAGAGATCTTAGGCTCAAATCTCGTCAAAGGCGAATTTGCACCAATTTATTGCTAGCCCATTGTGAGACTAAGCCCACCCTCTCCCCTTAGTATAGATAATATCGTTCATTCAAAAAAAAAACAAAAAAAAACAAAAAAAGGCTTTAAAAGTGAAAAACAAACATACATAATAGTACATCAGCACTAAAGCCTTATTCGGTAATGTAGGATTGGATAGAAATGGATTACTCCCTTAATTCAAGATATGGAGAGGAGAGAAATGAAAAAAACATGTGCAACTAGAGTGTAGAAATTGCTCATGAATGAACCTTATCCATTCCGATTCTCTCCAAAATAGAAGGATTAGAAAGGATGAGTTTTCTTTGAAGTGTGAGTCTTTTCTAATCTCCTCCAAGTGAGAAATCATTCAACTTTGCCTTTAATTTGCCTTGAAATTCAAGAGTTATCCATTCTATTTCAATTCTACGTGCCAAATGAGTCGAACTACATTAAAGTGATATTATTTGCTATTTATAAAAGTGACGTTTTAAGTTTTACTCTCACAAATAATAAATTCCAATCAAAGCCGCCAAGACGAAAACACACTATCACATGTCATATTACTTCTGTTTTTTTTTTAATCAACACATGTCATAATGCTTTGGTCACCACATAGTTGGTGGAAACATTACGTTGTGGTAAGACGCACCCAATACCGCGAATTGACTATTCTCCCACTGCTTTCTTACAAAATTTGAATCATGTTCATGGTCAAATTAAATATATAGGATTTCCAATGGGCATTATTGTCAATGTAATTTTATTACAAATAATATTTGAAATTGATCAAACTCCTTATTTTGATTTTTAAATTGAAAATCAATCAACGTCCTCTTCGAAATTTAACTTTGCAAATCAATTTGGTCATTCTATTAAAATTCTGTCAAAACTTCTACTAATGGCACATATGTGAGACCCAATATACCCAATTCAAATAGCGCCATGCGAACTATATTAGTTATTATTTTCTGAATTGATTTAAAGTTCTAAACCAATAAATAAACCAGAATGAATGGAAAATGAAGTACAAAGGAGAAATCTGAAAACAAAGAGAAGAAAGAGGTCAACGTGAACGGGTGGCTGGACGAACACTTGGCGTTGGCGGCTCAGATTTGGAAGAAGGGGTGGTCCCATGAGTCGCCCATGAGTTAGGTGCCTGGGTTGGAAACTTGGAAGGATGATTTCGATGTCCAGAGGGATGATTTGTCCTTTTAAAAAAAATAATATTTATTTAGGTTTATTTATTGCTTTTCAAAATTTAAATCTATTTTTAAAAATAATAACTTGTATAATCCACGTGGCTCTGTTTAATTGGTATATTATGAGGGATTTGGATCCTCTCATGAGCTTAAGAGGCTATCCTCTCATGAGCTTAGGAGGCCGAGCCTCCTAAGCAAAGCACACGGGTCGTTAGATTTTAATTAAACGGCTACAATTATTATAACTTTTAGAGGGCTCCTATTTGTAACCGTTAGATCAAAATCCAGCTCAGGAGGCTCATCCTCCTAAGCTCATGAGAGGATCCAAATCCGTATATGAGACCCCACATATGTGCCAGATTCCCACTAACAAAAGTTTGATGGAATTTCAATGGACTGACTAAATTGACTTGCAAGGGAAAATTTCAGAAAAAAAAATATTGATTCATTTTCAATTTTAGATACTAAAATGAGAAATTTGATTAATTTTAGACCATTTGTGAAACCCATAATATAAAAGGAAAACTAATGAACAGTACCGATAACTTTTCATTAAAGTTCCCTAATATAAAAGGGTCAAGCAAGCAACAAGCTTTTCAGTTCATGAGCATTGCATTGCTTTATTAGCAATTCTCCTTCTATTTTCTCTAAATAGTTATTTTATTTTATTTTAGAGTAAAATGTCGATTTAGTCTGAACTATCACTCAACGAAAATTAGGTTCTTGAATGATTTTTTTTTGGTAAAATAAATCCCTAGATTCATTAAAAATTGCTAATTTCATCCCTACCACTATATTCAAAGTTATTTTATCCAATTTTTCATCAACTTAAGTAACTTGACACACATTAGAGTGTAATACTGTCTTTTTCTCGCTTATAAGCCCTTAACATTTCATATATGTTGCGAATCTAATGTCTAATTTACCCTCCAAAGTTAACTTCATACACTATTTCTAAATGAAGAATTACCAATCTACCCTCTAATGTGTATCACATGTAAATAACGTGACTTACATTGATGGAAAATTGAATATAGTAGCTTTGAATCTAATATTAGGGATGTAATTGGTAGATTTCTTATAATTCAATGACTGATTTTTTTGAAAAAATAATTCAAGAACCTAATTTTTTTCTCAAATGATAATTCAGGAACTAAATTGACAATTCATCCTTTATTTTAATAATACAATAGGAAAAAAGAAAGTGTTTGAACTCGAGAGACACAGTGATATACATTGCCCCTCTCTCTCTCATATATATATATATATATATGTACATGTATATATATGTATGTATACACACATATCACACACATACACTCACTCACACAAAGAAACAAGAGGAGTTAAGAGAGAGAAGCATGGAAGGAGGAAGAAAGAAGAGGAAGATGGAAATTGAAGAAGAGGATGAAGAGGATAAGATTGAGAAATTCTTTGCGTTGATTAGAAGTACGAGGGAGGTGCGCGAGCGTCTTAGGGGCAACTCAAACGTCTCAAAGGAGAAGACAGATGAGAAGAAAAAGGAAGACCGCAAGGCTGCCGGGGGTTGGAACCCGACATTTCAACCGGAGGACCTCCTTGAGGATGTTAAGAATTCTGGTCATCATGGAGCAGGTCCCTCTATAACAGAAGAAAAAGAAGATAAGAAAGAAAATGGAGGGAATGGTATAAACCTAAATCTTTCTTTGTAGGGCAACGGGATTGGAGTTCAGTTGATTAAGAGCATTCACACCCTGCACCTTAAGTTTCGGGTTTCATCACACTCCCGCAATATCGTTTGTATCAAAAAAGAAACAAGGTTTCTTTGTAGGCACTCTGTCTGTGATCGAATGAACACAGCAGTGCACTTTCTTCCATGTGGCTCATATTTACTTAAGCTTTTGTGAATTACTAAGTTGTTTCCTCAATGTCAATGCTATGGCCTCTGTGTGTGCCTTGTGTCCATCATCTGACCCAATACGAAAAAAATATAACAAAATTAGAAAAGCACACTGACAACTTTAAGTTTTATACGGAAACAATTCAAGAGCTCAATTGAAGAAAAAAAAATCTTATATATGACGCGTTTTTCCTAAAATTTTGGGTTTGCCACATTTTTCTCTAAGTACTGTTATCAATAACTTCTACGTCAAAAACCCAAACAAATATGAAATTACATCTAGCAACTTGGGAGATGATCCAATTATTCTACTAGAAAATATCTTCTTGGAGCATAATCTGTTAGGAGTAGAAACCACTACTTCTAGCATGAAATAATGAAATAAAGAGATTAAGGAGTGATGTAATCAGCAAACTAAACCACCATTATTGATTCATTCAACCTTTGAAAACGCAAAAATTCGAGGGTGCTCCGGAGTATGAGATACTCCTTGTTTTTTAACCGTTAGATCTTGGTTTTTATATTTTTAAACAAAGATTTAACAGTCAAAACATCCAGAATATACCATACTTTGGAGTACCGTAGAAAATTCTTTGAAAATGAGCAAATTTAGTCGATTCACATCAAAACCAACTCTGGACCCACATTGAATGATTGAAAGACATTACGACCTACAATAGGTCCCGCTCAAATGATGAATCTTTTTCTGTACATGAAAATGGTGTTAGACAAAGAAAAGTACATATAAAAGTGAACGCATGCACAGACACACACTGGCTAACATGGTAGTCGATAGCAGGGCATAGAGGAAACTACAAGTTTGATCCCAAAGAAATTAATAAGAAAATCACAATAAGTTAGGAACTGTGAAATTTAAAAGTATTTAAAAGATGACCTTTCCTGAACAAAAGCGTTATGTTCGCCCTCCTCGGCTCAACTCAATGTGTATCATGTATGTCAAATCCCAGCCCTGAATCATAAGGTGAACTGCGAACGTCGCACAAAATATTAGCAACTTAACAGAAGAAAAAAGTAACAAAATAAATGTTAAGAAATTAGATTGAAAAATAACACACCTCAACACAAGAAAAATTTCTAGTCATGTAGCAGATGAAAACAAGCCTCAGCTCTTTAAGCAATCGTCCCCTGCCATTTTCACACGGCCATAATCTGAAAAGTACTTCGAAACTGTTTCGAATCCAGAACCATGATCGTAGGCCTTACACTTTGAAGTTTACAAGCTTGTTTAGACTGTGGCATACAAGTTATCATTTTGGAAGTTCTCCTCCTGTAAACTCAAACTCCTTGATTGATTTGATTCATTGAAGTCATGTACCAACAGAGTTTTAGCAAGTTCTCCTCAAGGTTCTGTATATAGGTGTCATTATCTAGAAGTATCAATAGATGTCCTGATCAATTAAGGCACAATTCCTGTCTCAAAACTAGACTGTCCCAGGATGTATCCCCATAGCACAAGGTGTCCAACCACCAATAGTCTCCGCAACAACACACGCCATCCTTAAAATGATGAAATCTGTTAGCATCCCTCAAAACTATCTCTCTCTGCATAACTTTAGCGATTAATTTAATTGCGGAATGGCAATCTCCACAAACCCGAAGGTTCTTCATCACACGAATGGGCATCCCTAGTGGCACCTTCAGGAGCCCATATGCTAAGGCCAGTTTCTCACTATGATAACCCAAGCTGTGCGCCTTCTCTTCTTCTTCTTCTACATCATGCAATACAAAGCTGCCATCAGGGCAGTAACCAGCTTCTCTTAATAATACACCCAGTCTCTCTAACTCTCTCATGATCATCTCATGTTCTGGGTGTCCCATTCTCTCTCCCCCAGTAAACATATGTACATTTTTCTCCACCTCAATCCACCTCAATCCAGCTACAGCCAGGTGACTTGCGAAGGCTTCTGGCTCTCATGTTTTCCCTCAGCTCTGCAACATCAGGCCATCTACCCTGGGATGCATAAATATTTGATAGCAAGACGTAAGGCCCTGCTTTTTCTGGCTCAAGTTCTGTAAGTTTCTTTGCTGCAACATCCGCCAAGTCCATTTTCATATGCTGTCTGCATGCACCTAATAAGGCACCCCAAACAATTGCATCTGCTTCCACTGGCATTTTTTTTAATTAAATCCATTGCCTCCTTGACTTGCCCTGCTCGACCAAGCAGATCAACCATACAAACATAATGTGCAGTTCCAGGCTCCTCCTAGTACTTCAATTTCATTGTTTCAAAAATCTCAAGACCTTTTTCTACCTTCCCACTATAGCTACACGCTGAAAGAATTCCAACAAAGGTGATTTCATCTGCTGCTATGCGCAAAGAGCACATCTCTTCAAACACTTGTAGAGCTTTATCTCCCAAACCATGTTGGGCATAACCAGAGATCATTGAGTTCCACATAACAATATCCTTTGCAGAAAACCTGTCAAATACTTGTTTTGCCTTCATAAGGTTGCCACATTTAACATACATTGTCATCAAAACCGAAGCAACATATACATCAAGATCAAACTGGTTTCTCACCAACTGGGCATGAATCTGTCGACCATGATCATGATTTGCCAAGCTGCCACAAACAGATAGAACACTTATCAAAGAAGGGAAATTCGGCCTTATACCTTCTCTTTGCATCAAAGCAAACAAGTCAAGGGCTTCCAATTCAAAACCCTTCCGTTCGTAAACTTTAATCACCGCACTCCATGTCTGCTCATCCCTCTCTCTCATATTATCAAATACTTCCCTTGCTTTAGCTACCACTCCATTTTCTCCATACCCAAGTATCATGGCATTACAAACAACAACTGATTTAATCGGCATTGCTTGAAAAAGATCTGAAGCCTCTATGATCCGTCCACACTGAGCGTAACCCATCAGCATTGCTGTCCAAGACACCTCATTTTTCTCTGGCATCATTTCAAAAAGCTTTCTAGCAATATCCAACTGTTGGTTATGCACATACCCAGATACCATCGTGGTCCAGGAAACAACATTCCTACGCAGCATCTCATAAAAAATCTCACGTGCTTCAGCCAAATGGCCAATCTGAAAATACCCACCAATCATATTAGTTCTTGCCACAACATCCTTCTCAGGCATCATATCATAAAGCCTACGAGCATCATCAATCCGACCCTCTTGTATCATGCCACCCAACATCGTTGTCCACGAAACAACATTCTTTTCAGGCATTTTCCAGAAAAGTGATTCAGCCTCCAAAATCATACCCTCTTGCACGTTCCCTCGTACCATCGATGTCCATGAAACAACGTTCCTTTCGGGCGTTGAATCAAACACTTTCCTAGCCCAACTAATCATCCCATTCTTGACATACCTGGATATCAAACCGTTCCAAGAAACTGTATTCTGCTCCTGCATTTTATCAAACAATCTTCGGGCTTCTCCTGGCTGATTACTTTGGAAGTAACCTCGAACCATTGAGTTCCAAGACACAATATTTTTATTAGGCATTTGATCAAACACCCTTCGGGCTTTCTCAATTTGGCCAAGCCGAGCATACCGAGCAATCTGAGAATTGGCGGAAATTGCAATACCAGTGCCATATTTCCGAGATAGAATAAAACGAGCCAGCAATGTTATGCTAAAATTGCACTACCTACATAAAGAAAACAATTATTCAGAGATTACTAAATAAAGGCTAAAGGTCTAGTCTAATAAACCAGTTCCCTTTTCTTTCCAGCTCAACCTCCACAACAACACTCAATCTTATTTTTACACTGAAAATACAAAGTGAAACATTAATAACCACATTACAAAGTGAAATACAAATTACTCCAGACACAAACACACCTCATATTCCTTCTTCTTTGCCATGCTTTAGCTCCCTACAGAAACACAAATATCAAATTTGCTAATGAACCACTGAAAACAAAACAAATTTGCTCCTTCACAAGGCCAAGGATATTAAGTTTCACGAGCAACATTGGTTGTCATATCGAGCCGGGGATCTTCTCGAAAATGGGAAGATCTAGAAAAGGCGGCCAAACTCCTAAAGGGGGCTCGGAGATATAGCAAGTAAGCAGCAAGGTTCTCCATATAGGACCGACTAGAACAAGCTGGCGACAGTAATAGAAACAAACAGTAAGCTCTCGTCTCTATTTTCTTGTAACGCTGTGTTCCCCCTCTCAATCTCTCTCGGGAATGCCGTCTCTTTCATAATCTCCCCAATGTAATAACAGCAAAATAATACTGTAATTTCTGGCAGCACTGAAAACCGCCTCAGCTGATCAATGAAAGACACGCAAATATCATCCCCCTCTTCATCAGATACCCAAATAGTTACCATTTCCATATCGCACTTCACGGACTACCTTTTCTTCTGAATGCAACCATTCTCAATTCCATAATCATATAATGACCTAAAACTAACTACAATCCTAACAACTCCTATCAAAATTCACTTAAAAAACCCAAAAATGCAAAATTATTTTCTGAAAAATCACACTAGTTGAGTGGTTTGAGTTCATATTTTTTATTTCTTTTTGGGCTTTTTCCTAAATAATACCACTTTCACCGATGCAATTGGAAACCCACCAGGAACATCAAAATTTGCCAATTAATCCATACATGGGAATTCAAACCAGGAAAATAAAATCAATTGTCTATAAAAAACTAATGGAGTAAATAAACATCGAAGATTTGATGAGAAGAAATCTCACCTTCGAGTTTAGGGCATATTCATATATTTTCCGGTCGGAACAAATCGAACAGTACCTGTGGCTACTGCTGAGTTGTCTGAGAAGGAGAAGCAAAGAAGGAGAAGAAGAAGGGTCGTTGTGGTGGTGCTGGTTTAGGGCTTAGGGTAGTCGACGAAGAGAGAAGCAGCATTCGCGGCGGCGGGGCATTTTCCAAATGTCTCCGACTACATGTAATTTTCAAAAACATATAAGGGTATTACAGGAATTTCAAAACTTTTTAAACGTGCAACTGCAACCCTCCCAGTCGTTGCTGCTAAAATCTGCTGCCCCGTGGCTTTTAGAAAAAGCGGCTTTTATCCACCGCACCCTCTTTTAAGAATAAAATAAAATAAGACTCCGTCAGTCGTCTCTCTCACTCTCTTCTCCTTCTCTCAATACCCAGACCCTAACCCTAACCCTAACCCAAGAACATCATACCCGAATTCCCTCAACTTTTTTCACTCCTATTACACACTATTTCGATAAGCCCTAATAAAAGAGAAGGTATGATTTTGTTGTTCAATTTTGATTTCAGTTTCTAGATTAAAATCTGCTTTGTGTCGTAATTTGTTTAAGCACACCAAATTGTGAGTGAATTTTATGATTCATGTGCTGTTTTACCCCTCAATTTCCTCATATTTAGCTTTCTCATATGGGTCATTGGTGTTTTGGTCTGTTTTGCTATTATATATCAAAAAGCTTGCAGCTTTGTGTTGCCTGTTCAATGAGTTTCAGCTCTTTGAAAATGTGGCTGCTGAGAAAACCAAGAAATGGGGGGTATGGAATACTTGATTTTTTTTGCTTTTAACTTATTTGTGTTACTTGGCCAACTTGGAAACTTAGCACCCCACTTAATTGATTGGTTTGGTTACTACTACCATTTACCATAAGATACAAACTGTTGTTCTCTTTTCATTTTCCTATGCTTTTCTCAGGAAGTTGGATTTTGCAACTTCGTAATCATATGTTGAGTGTTGGATATCCCTGCGAATTTCGAGCCTCACTATCTTTTTGTTTGACATCAATCTTTCGCATATCCATGGTCTTTGTTTTTGTTTTTATTCTGAATAGGTTTTGTGTCAGGAATATTTGAAGGAGTACATGGTTTCTTTTGCCAGTGGTTTTGAACTCTACATCATTTTATTTGTGAGTGAGCAAGTTACTGATGTATAATGGGTATGGAGAATCTACGAATCAATGAATAAACGATCATGGAATTATTTGCAATTTGAATTTAGCTTCATCTTTAATTTGACCTTTACATACGTACACAAAGCATGATCGCGAACTGGCATTGATGTTTGGTGATTATGCTGGTCAAATATATTAGAGTGTTCGAGCTGCTTGAGTTGGTTGGTTATTACTAATTTGTGGGTCTAATCTATTTTATATATATGCTTTCTCTCTCTGTGAAATCTCTGACAAAATAATTTTACAGAAAATAAAGGAAATGGAAGAATCAGAGAAAGAAGCTCAGCGGCTGAAATCTCTAGCCGAGGCTAAATACAAAGACTCCAATGTCAAATCAGCCCTCAAATATGCAAAACGTGCCGAGCGCCTGTGCCCAAGCATGGAAGGCATCTCCTCCATGGTCACTGCCTTCAAGATCATCCATATAGCCTCCAAAAGCCCAAGTCCGGACTGGTACAAGGTCTTGCAAGTGGAGCCCTTTGCTCACATCAACACCATTAAGAAGAACTACAAGAAGTTCGCGTTTCTTCTCCACCCTGATAAGAATCCTCATGCCGGTTCCGAAGAGGCTTTCAAACTCGTCAACGAGGCCGTTCGATTCCTTTCTGACAAGCTTAGGAGGAAGGAATATGATATGAAACTCAGGATTAAGATTCAGGATGAGAAGATTAAAGAAAGTGGTGTTGGGGATTTAGGTTCGAGTATGGGGGTGGAGAGTGACACCTTTTGGACTGCCTGTTCAACGTGCCGGCTTTTGCACCAGTTTGAGAGGAGGTATTTGGGGCATAATTTGGTTTGCCCAAGTTGTAGGAAGAGCTTTAAGGCTCTGGAGGTTGAAAATGGTGAGAATGCCAAGATTAGGACTAGTGAGAGATTAAGGAAAGTGAGTTTGGCATCAAAAGGGGGAATGAGTAGTGAAGGATTGGGGAGGCGAGTGAGTGACAGTGGTGAAATAAATGGTGGTTCTGGTGGGAGAAGGAAAAGTGATGAGTTGCAGAGGAAGGGTGAAGTAGGTACAGGAGATTTAGACAGTCAGGTGAGTGCTGGGAGAAGGAAGAGAGGTGTTTTGGAGAGGAAAGGTGAAGGGGGTACTGGGGATGTGGATTGTCAAGTTACCCGTGGTGATGCTGGTGAACTGAGTAGTTTGAGGTTGAGGAGGAGAATGAGTAGTGTTGGAGAGGTGATGGAGAGGTCTAAACCAAAGAAGGCAAAAACCGGTGATGAAATGATGACATTGGCAGAAATTAAGCAAAAGGTTCGAGAGGGGAAGTTGAAGATGAAGTTGAAGCTGAAGGACAAGGAGGATGAAAGAGATAAGAAAGAGAAGAGGGAGAGGCTGAGGGTGAGGCATGAAAATTTAAAGAAGGGTAAGAATTTAGAGGTTGAGAGACGCGCTGCTCCAAAGAAGAAGGATTTAGAAAGTGATAAAAGTAAGGGCATGTCAATAGAGAAGAGCATCAGAGGGTCTAAGAGTGGGGATCTGGAAATTATGGTGGTAGAGGATTCAGATTTTTATGATTTTGATAAAGATAGAGTGGGGAGGAGTTTTGAGAAAGGGCAGGTTTGGGCTATATATGATGATGATGACGGAATGCCAAGGCTTTATGGTTTGATTGATGAAGTTGTTTCTGTCAAACCTTTTGAGGTGAAAATGAGCTGGTTGGATCTTCAGAATAATGGTGATGAGTGGCTTGCCTCTTCAGGGAAAATGGGATTCCATGTGTCTTGTGGGAGGTTTAAAGTTTCCAGAAAGACTTCAATTAATTCAGTGAATATATTCTCTCATCTCGTGGATTGTGAAAGGGTGGCAAGAGAGATTTATCGTATTTATCCGAAGAAGGGGTCAGTGTGGGCGCTTTATAATGAAGCAGCTTTGGATGCAGAGGGAAGAAGCCTGTGTGTTAAAGACAAGCGGTGTTACGACATAGTTGTGTTTCTGACAACTTATAGTGAGATGCACGGTATGAGTATAGGTTATCTTGAGAAGGTTGATGGGTTCAAGACAGTATTTAAGAGAAGGGAGATCGGGTCTCATGCTGTTAGGTTGCTGGAAACCAGTGATGTTAGGTTTGCTTCACACCAAATACCTTCTAGGAAGCTCTCGGGTGATGAGGCTGCAAACATTTTCAAAGACTCCTGGGAACTTGATCCTGCTTCTCTTTCTCCGGACTTACTTACATTTGGTTCGGCAAGATAGGTTTAGACTATAGTTGGGAAAGCAGAGAGCTATTCGTGTAGCCTTTTCTTCTTCATTTTTTGGGGTTCAAAGTGCGATATGCTGCTGTACAGCCAGTACCCTACTGAGGTGATTTTTGTAGCAAATGAGGGTATTGCTCTTGAACTACAATCTAATCAGTTGCTGTGACTATATAATCTTCCATTTTTTTTCTTTTGGAATTTGATTAAATGCTGGTTTACAATCAAAAGATAAATATGTATGTATACTGATTAATGTGAAGCAGCTGTTTTTCTGTTCTTCTCTTATCTTGGACAAACAGGCTCTTATTTTCTTTTCGCCCAAGCTTTAGGTTATTGACCAAAAAAGAAGGGAAATGGTCACCATTACTCAGTATTGATAAACAAAATTAAAAAACACTCAGCTTTTGAAAATTAATCACATATAATCAATTCGAACCTCTCAGTCTCTCAAGACATCAAATAATGAGTAAATTCTAGCACGCTCTCTCTCTCTCTCTCTCAACCAATTTTCCTATCCTAATTAAGGGCCTGTTTGTCCAAGAGAAATGACAGGAAAGTTGGGGATGTTGGGTTGCTACAACCCATCTCTCTCTGTCTCCTGCTGCTTGAGGCAATGGTAAGCTAATGATTCTAATCTCACTTCTCTTATTTTTTTCCTTGTAAAATTTTAAACCTTCAGTGTTTAGTTTCTGGGATGCTGTCATTAATCTTTCAAGTAATTGAAATACCAATTTTTTTTATATTTATGATTTTTGCAGAGCAGATGGATACTCCATAGATGTCCCAATCCAATATCTACATTTTGGAAACTTTTTCACTTTCAAAACATCGTTTTCAGTGGAAGTAGTGTTGTTGGGTTATGCCTTTAGAAATTCAGAGCTGATTTATTCTGGGATTACACATTTCCTTGTGATTCCTTTCGGTTATGTCATTTATTAATTGGTTGATTTCTCGCAAATTTATTGTATCATATTTCGTGTTTTTTTAGGTGGAGAACTGTTACTTATTATTTGACATTGCAAAAGTTTGATGTGCAGGAATCAGGATAAGTGTTGTATTGTAGCTACGGTTGTAAATCTTGTTTCATTGCACCGATTACTTTGGAAGTAGTACAAGTTTTGACGTTGTTCTGCTTCTTTCAATCAGATGTAATTGCAGTCGTGAGGTCCGGAGAGTGCAGAGTGCTAGTCAAGAATAGCGAGTAGCAGAAAATGGTAATCCCGGTTCTGCTTTATTTTCTGTTTTGTAGATTTGAAAATGGCGTGTCATGTGAAGGAGAATTCTGTCTCATTTGTCTCAATGAGACTTTGTGTCAGGGCATTAGTTGATTATTTTGTTCAAATACTAAGGTAGCATTCTTATTTGACCATAAGCAAAACGTTGGAATTCGATATTGATTATGTGATTGAGAGAGCTTAAATTGATAGATTATTTGTTTGTATGGTTTGCAACCCTAGCACTCATTGGCTGCTGGGAAAGTGAGAGAAATTAAAATTAGCACTTATGTGGGTTTTTCATATTATGTGCTCGTTGACTGACACATCATATGATCGACTAATATGCTAAAAGAAAATATGATCTTTACAAGTTAGTTCAAGTGTTCAACTGTTGATTAGTTTGCTTTGCAAGCAGGTGGTGCACATGCAACTAAAATTCGGATCCCAAATTTCTACCCCTACGTGGTTTAGCCGGAATCCGAACCAATCCAGGTGCTCAATTTCGACCTCAGGTATTAAGTTATATCCTCCAAGCTAGCAGATATGTGGACACTCCGAGTCCATGGAGAGGTCACTTCTGTCATATTATTTTGTACTGACTACTCGTTACGATATTGCCAAGTTTTATTTAGCATCTTTATTGGGATTTCAATTGTTTTTCAGCTTTTTACGTGTGTGTTGCTCGGTTTGTAATAGGGACTTTCTGTTCCTTGAAGGAAAGATTGTTGAAGAGAATAAATAAGGTCTCAAGTGGAGTTGCTGACGTGCCACAATAAATTAAGCGAACTGAAGAAATAGGTGATGATATGGTTTTTAGTTTACAAAAAATTTGTTTATAAATTTAGTGTCCGTAGTATTACTTTTTTGCATTTATATTGTACAATGCAAAGTAATTTCTTTTCTCAGGTGATATAGTATGTTTGAGGATATTTCTAAATCTTAATTTCCACTTTTTCTCGGTTTCTGCAAGCTTGTAATTTTACTTGCTACTTGATTATAAGAATGTAAACCTTATGAGTTTGTTTATATGGCGCTATAGTCAAACATAGAAGAATTTAACTGAACTAGCCTCTTCGCACATGCCTACGCCCAACCGAGATGCGTATTTTCAGTCGCGCGTGCTAGGCACGATTAACAAATTTGTATTTGATTTTAAACGTTTTTATTTGATTGGTATTTCGACTTTGTCCATATAAAAATTATCTTTTGAATAACGAGCAGTTGAATATTGTCAATTTTTTAATAATTATTGACTTATGTGTGTATATGTACCTGGCTTCAGTAACCTTTGTTTCCTGTATGTAAATATTTTCAAAACATGTCAACACCCGCAACATTACGTGGTTACTTTTGCTAGTATATTCTAAAGGAAAATAATCCCATTAATTATAATTAATTAACAAAAACTCCCGTCAATTATAATTAAGACTCGTTTGGGAAGTACTTTTAAATGGTTGAAATTGTTTTTAAAAAAAATATTTTTGAAACCAATCTTAGTAAAAATGCAAGTTAATTCTATAAAACCACTTGAAGTGCTTCTTGCAAGAAGCATCAGTTATATGTCTTGTAAGAAGCCCTTCAAGTACTTTTAGAATCTAAAAACATTTTCTTTAAGAACGATTTATGTAATTCTAAACATTTCTTAAACGAGCCTTTATTGTCATCTTGTCAAAGAGCGTAGTATCCATAGAGATTTGATTGTGGAATCTTCGTTTTTTATTCAGTTTGTATAATAATATGTTACATACTATCATTGTTCTAAAATTCCCCGCCTAGGCCCCGCCTAGGCGCTAGACAGCTGGCCACCGTCTCGATTAATGCTAAGGCTGCCTAGACCTATCGAGGCATCACCTATACCGCCTAGGCCCGCCTAAACACTCGCCTAGGTCGCAACTCACTTAGACAGAAAATAGATAACTTTCATTTTGCTTTTTGGTTTTTTCCAATAAATTGTAAGAGACTTGTTGCATACTTAAATAAATACACATTATATCCTTATTTCACATGTTTTCATTATGTTCCAATACTTCATAATATATATGCATTCTATTTTGTAGTTTATGATGAAATTATATATATTTCAAGCATAAGCAGACATTTATTTACACGAAATATGATTGATTTACTTAAATCCACCTAGTCCGCCTAGGCCCCGCCTAGCAACCTAGGCTCTAGGCCCCAGCCCACCGCCCGACTAGCGCCTAGCGATTTTTAGATCCTTGCATTACTATATAATATTCATCATTTTATATGATTACTACTTGGAATAAGGAAAAATTAGTTTATGGTCCCTAGTTTCTAATGTTCATTGACTAAAACCTTATCATTTTTTAGATTTTGATCAAAGTTTTAGATTTTGATCAAAGTCCCTAGCATTAATATATTAATGAATTACATGTAAGTTACATAATTTTTATAAAAAAAAAATTAGTAATTGATTTAGAGTTTTAATACTCACACCCTTATTAAACTCCTAAATAATTTTCAATTCAAACATTTCCCAAATATAAAAAATGAAATTAGAATAAGTTTGTACCCATTAATTTTTTTTTCAATTTTTTAATCTTATATGTATCCATTCTTAAATATACCAATTTGTTAAAAATGTACCCATTTTTTTATATAAAATTTCATTCAATCTTTTCTCTAATCCATTTTTTAAACTTATATGGGTCCATTCTATTTCATTGATTTGAGAATGTATCAATGTCAAGTTTAATAGAAGAAATTTAATAATGTTATTATGCTTAATATCTTTTTTTTTTTTTTTTTTTTTTTTGCTTTTGAAAAATATACCCATGCTTTGGTACAATAATTTTTTGGTTAGTTTTGATGAACGTACCCATGTACACACACACAAAATATATTGGAGAGTATAATTCATCTTTAATATTTTTAATCCCATAAATCATGGCTTTTATTTAAAATCTCATTAATATAAATAGCTATAAATTTCATTTTTAATTTAAAAATATAACAACCTACATAGAAATACATTATTACATTAATGTCAGGAATTTCAATAAAAAACTAAAAATCACCAAAGTTTCAGTTAAACAACATTGGTAGTTAGAGACCGCATCCAAAGTGTCATCTGGAATACACTATTCTTTAGTAGTCTATTTTCTGTGAAATGTAAAACAGAAAATCCACCAAAAATAATTTCAGTGTGCATACGTGGTGTGTCTGCATGCAAAACGTCCACAGAAGAGAGGCCAACCCGGTTTTCATCAAAGCCACAAGAAATAAAAACAAGAAAGAAGAAGAAAAAACGTGAACAAAATAACACCTTTCAGTAAAATCCAAATAAACCGAAAACAAGCAGTTACAAACACGAAATACTTCCATATCAATTTTTTTTTTTTAATTTTTAAAAAAGACTTGCTGGTGGCTTCGCTACGGTAGTCCACCTTTTTAGGGGCTGAGAAGATTTACAGAGGTATTTCAGCCTCCCCTGACCATCGTGTGATTCACCAATGCCAGGAATCTAACTCATCCCCAACCGCTAGATCACCCCGTGGTGGTTCATACCAAATTATTTTGGATAATGTTATGGAGACAAAAATTTTAAACCAAATGATGTGTCACCAATAGAAAATAAATACGGTAATCAAAAAAGAAGAAAAAGAAACATGATTAAAATAACGCCTTTTAGTAAAATCTAAATAAACCGAAAACAAGGAGTTATAAACACAAAATACTTCCATATCATAATATATTGTTTTTAATTTTAAAAAGAGGGCCAGCTAATGGCTTCGTTACAGCATTCCACCTTTTTAGGGGTTGAGAAGATTCACAGAGGTGTTTTAGCCTCCCCTAGCCATCATCGTGTGATTCACCAGCGTTAAATCAAATTCAGGAAGTGCCGTGTGGAGTACGGGCCTATAATTCGTCCCCAACCACTGGGTAACCCCGTGGTGGTTCATATCAAATTATCTCGGATAATGCTATAGAGATCAAAATTTTAAACCAAATTTGGAAACCAAATGATATGTCACCAATGGAAAATAAGCACAGTAATCAAGAAAGAAGAAAAAGAAACGTGAATAAAGTAACGCCTTTCAGTAAAATCCAAACAAACTGAAAACAAGGATTTATAAACATAAAATTATTCCATATCAAAATATGTATTTTTTAATTTTCAAAAGAGGACCAGCTGGTGGCTTCGTTACAGCAATCCACCTTTTTAAGGGCCGAGAAGATTCATAGAGGTATTTTAGCCTCCCTTAGCCACTATCATGTGATTTACCAACACCAGGAATTAAACTCAGGAAGTGCCTTGTGGAGTACGGGCCTATAATTCGTCTCCAACAATTGGGCCACCTCGTGATGATCCATATCAAATTATTTCGGATAATGCTGTGGAGACCAAATTTTTAAACCAGATTTGCAAATCAAATGATGTGTTACCAATAAAAAATAAAGCACGGTAATCACGAAAGAAGAAAAAAAGACATGAATAAAATAACGCCTTTCAGTAAAATCCAAATAAACCGAAAACAAGGAGTTACAGACATGAAAGACTTCCATATCAATTTTTTTTTTTCATTTTTTTAAAAAGGGGGACCAGATAGTGGCTTCATTATAGCAGTCCCCCATTTCAGGGGCGGGGAAGATTCACAGAGGTATTTCAGCCTCCTCTGCTCACCATCGTGTGATTCACCAACGTCAGAAATCGAACTCAAAAGTGCCGTGTGAAGTACGGGCTTATAATTCGTTCCCAACCACTATGCCACCTCGTGGTGGTTCATATCAAATTATTTTAGATAATGCTATGAAGACCAAATTTTTAAACCAAATTTGCAAGCCATGTGATTTGTCACTAATAAAAAATAAGTATGGTAATCAACATTTAAGTAATAATCCAATTATCAACATCCACATTATTTGGTTTATAAATTTTGATCGAGAAATTTAATCTCTCTGGCATTACTGAATTATTTCAGTAACTCTCTATGCTTGCAAGTTAATTGTGTGGGCCCAAAATTTTGCATGGAGAGAGTCCACGTGGCCACCATTTAAAATTTGAGAAATCAAGCAATTATAAGAGTGCAATCCGTTTCACGCCTTGATCAGAGAGGCTAAGTAGCTAGATTCATTCATACACTGCTCTCTATCTCTCTCTCACTCTCTTTCTTGCAAACACTAAGAAAATGAAGAAGCAAATAGCGACCTCAGCCTCAATCAGGGAAGGAAATCAGCAGACGAAAAGAAGGTGCAACAATGACGAGCAAGGCAACTCAGAAAAAAGAAGGGTGATGAATGGTGATGGAGTGAACTATGGCCAACAAGTTTTGACGAGACAAATGGATACAGAGCTGCAGATGATGAAGGACGATGAGGTAAAGGAACACCGCCTGAAGGAAGAGGTGAAAACCGAAGACGAGAAAGTGGAAGTGAAAAGGGAGGTGGAGGTGGGTGCAAAGAAGACCGGTTTTACTCAATCACCTAATCAAAATGCTGATCAAGGGAAAACTACTACTGAACCACCGCCACAGCCGACAACCAATAACAGTGAAAAGAATATGGAATTAGAACTTGGACTGAGTCAGTGGGGTTGGACTCCTTGGAGTAGCAAGGAGGAGCAGGAATTGTGGTTCGACGGAGATTTTTCTAGTGGCCTTGGGAATCCCTATGGTGATTATTTTTGAAAGTCTAGGTTTTCTTTCTGTAATAGAGTTTTCTTTTATTGGTTAGATTATTATGGTATTTTAAACAATGTCATTTATGAACCTTTTTTAAAAACTTCATCTCTGTCCCATTTTTTTTCTTCCAATTATGTCATTCTTTTACTAATTATTAACTTAATAATTGGGTATTTATACTAGACTGCCAAATAAGTTACTAACACATTAAAAACTCTTACAACCTCACTATCGTCGCACCCTTTTCCCAGCAAGAATTCCTCTCCCAACTGCTCAATACATACATTGTATATTTGTATGTGAGCAATTATTAGTATATATATAAATACAAAATAAACGAAAATAAAATCGGGTGGGGTAAATTAATACCCTCGACTGCTGGGCTTATTGTTTTAGAAACTTTTAAACCCAACACTAAATAAAGATATCAAAGATTCATAGTAGAAGAAAATGAGACTCAACATTTAAATGTTTTTTTAATTTTTTTTTTTCACAAACGATAATCTAGTTGAATATTAGAGTGTGCGATTAACAAACGAACAAACTAACTATAAACTAAAATAATTTATTAAGTGAACGAAAGATTGCTATGACGGCTACATAACCCAAGAGGCTACATTGCGAATGACTTGTTATTCTACGAGCTACAAAGCATCATATATATAGAGAACTAACCTAACCCTAATAAGCAAGAAAATGAAACCCTAATACTAACGGGCTAAGTCCAAATTCAAACAATAAAATAATCCTAAATTCCAACACCCCTCGTCAAACTCATGACGGTACATGACAAGAGTTTGTAACAAGAAGATGCGGATGCAAGCTCCGTTAGGCGGACAAGACAAGACAAGGCAAGCTCCGTTAGACGGACACGACAAGGCAAGCAGGCAATCAAGCGAGCAAACGAACAATCCAAGCGAGCAGGCAAGTGACCGAACAAGCAACTCCAATGCCAATGCAAACTTTTGAACATAGAGACCAATTCACCACGTATACAACGTCACTCGAGCAGTCACAAATCCAAGCACTCGAGCAGTTGTTGTGGTGAGCAACAAGTTCCAAACACAAACACAATAGCAACAACACGTTTGCCCCAACAAAAAACAACAAATACTACCCACCAACTCTTTTCCATTGGCAACTTTTTACGGTTCAACAAACTTTTTTTTTTTTTTGTTGCTTTCTTCCTTCTCTCTGCGAACAAAGTGTGGTAACAGTAATAGATGGTGGGTGCGGCGGTGGCTGGGTAGGGCAAGCAAGTTCATCTCTAGGTGCGGTTATGGGACGACATCAGGTTACAAGTCCGGGCAACAATGGTTCCAGGTGGGTTCAACAGATTCCGGGTAGCAATGGGTTTCGATCTGGGTTTCAAGAAGTTGTCAGGCAGCGGCGGTGCAAATCGATTCAGGCGGTACAGGCTGTAACAACGAGTACGACAGCAAGTGGCAGCGTGGTGTGGGCACAAGTTTGTCGTCTGGTGATGGTGCAAGATTTATGGGTTCCCGTCGAACGTCAGGACGCAGCAAATCTTTCACGGCTTCAGATCAGAAGCAAACGAAAACGGGTCTGGTTTTCACCCAATAGAGTGAAACAAAAAAGCGGGTTCGATCCGAATCTGATACATGGTGCAGCGGCGAGTCTGCGGGTACAGGGAGTGCAGCAGATTCGAATGGAGATGTGCAGATGGCGAGTACGAGGATGCATTGGACAGAACGGCGGCAGACCGGTGGGTAGTAGTCTGGTGCGAGGTGGTGGCGTTGCGTAACAAGACTGGTGTGGGTACAGGTTTCCGGTTGACAGCCAACGGTGAATGGTCGCTGCGATGCGGGTCCTGAGCAAACAAACTCCAAACTTCTTATTTTTTTTCTTTCTCAAAACTAATACTGAAAACTAATATCAAACAAACAACAACATGGATATCTATCAAGAACAGATTAAATCCCAAAAGATCAAACTTGCTCTCAAGAACAGATTAAATCCCGAAAGATCAAACCTGCTCTGATACCAAGTTGAATATCAGAGTGCGCGATTAACAAACGAACAAACAAACTATAAACTAAAATAATTTTATTAAGTGAACAAAAGATTGTCATGACGGCTACATAACCCAAGAGGCTACATTGCGAATGACTTGTTATTCTACGAGCTACAAAGCATCATATATATAAAGAACTAACCTAACCCCAATAAGCAAGAAAACAAAACCCTAATACTAACAGGCTAAACCCAAATTCAAACAATAAAATAATCCTAAATTCCAACAAATCTACACTAAAGAGAGAGAAGATTTAAGCTTTGTAATGCAATGGATAAAGGAAGCCCCTAAACTACTACGAAGATCCACACTTGTCTATTTTTTTGGCTCTTTCAAAAGCACAACCAAACGAGCCATACTTGTCTATTTTAATGAATTATATATGATTTTTTACGACATTATTATGTGTGATGAAAGGGTTTTTTTAGGGTACATGATAATTAATAAATTCCCTTATTTTTATTTTAAAACATTAAAAATTTAAAAGCAACAAGTTTTTCTATTTAAACATCTCCTATCAGAGTTCACCCACCACTTAAGTATAATTTTCTTTTAAATTTTTTATTTTGTGAGATGACACACCCCGACCTGGAATGTTCACCTGGACTCTGAATCGAGTTGTGCTCACCCAGAGGGTGACGAAGCCATAAAGTGTTGTGATGTGGAAAATGTGAATAAATTTAAACCTAAAAGTGCCTAAATATAAGAGTGCGCTTGTGAGCGCGAATGCCCATTTCACATGTGATGTTAGAGCATAAGTAAAGTACAGTAAAGTAGGATGAGAATTATACCATCGAATGTAGCACCTATACCAAGATTTGCCTAGAATCCTCGTCAACACGAAGGCTCAGCGCTAAAACCTGGAGGGGCGAAAAACAAGGGTGAGTGGGCCTAAAAATAGAGCTTTGTAAAAACCTTTTCGAAAACATAATAACCCTTCGCCGTAAAACAAGTATAGTTTCCAAAATATACGTACTACGTGTAGTAAGAAAATACTTACCGTAGCCTACAATATCTCCAAAATTCAATACGGCACAATATTTCGTAAGTAACTACATGACTTCCGTCATCACATAATCTCGCAATAGCAACCATATCATATTGAGTGCTCATCGACACATGCTGACACACGAGTTCATGCAAAGTTATTCTGACATGAACATGACTGGGTGTAATAATGATATACGCATCCCATATGAGTCCTAATTGCCTATAGCAATCTAAGACAGGACTGGCACCTACAATGGATCCAAAGTAAGTGTACGGTGCGATGTGCACATACTTGTGAAAGACTGGCTCTGGCCCGGGCGAGTACTAACACCATTGCAGCAAACGATGAACAAATAACATAAATGTAGTCATACTATAGTGATTCATTATTAGATGTATATATGGAAACTAAATAAATATATGTATATATCAAAGAAAAGACCCACTCAGAGATCATGTCGTCGGGTCGAACCCGCCTGGCGGGCTTCGAAGATCCTTGCGATGCGTTTTACCTAGAAATGAAACCATTTACGTAAATATAACGTACTAACGTAATTACGCATTTTCGTACAAAGTACGGCTAATAAAGGAACTATTTTAAAACTGTTGAATTTCGAAAAACGGATGGCGGATGGATTCGGATTCAGCACGTCAAGAAACCTAAGGAGGGACCTCAGGCTCGTTCATGCGCCGCCTCAAGGTGGCTGCACTGGCAGCCACGTGTTGCATGCACCACCACGATGTGGCTTCCCACACGCCTTCACCATGTGATTTCCAGATTTTGCAGATTTTTGGGCTAACTTTCAGAGCTCAAAAGCTCAAATCTCAACCAAATGCAATGATTCAAAATCCAACTAGAAGATAGGAATGTGGGGAAGAGGTTTATACCAGTTCGAGGTCCAATCGTGGCCAGAGTTGATCGGGGGAATGGCTTAAAAGTGGCCCGATGGTCACGATCAAATTTTCCAGAAATCTGGAAATTTCTTCTCCGAATTAGATTTGTGCTAAGCTTCACCAAAACAGGATTTCAAGGTCACCACTAGCTCCAACAACAAAAAGGAAGGCAATTTATATAACCTCGAGGCTTACCTTAGTTGGAATCGACGAGAACTCGTAGGAAAAGATGGTGAACAATGGCAATGGCCACTGTGTAGTGCAAGCTCCACGTTTGGGTTTAATGTTCATGGTTTGAACTTAACAGAAATAGGGAAAGGCAAGACGCAATGGTGGTCCGATGGTCTAACTCGTCGGAGTGGTCGAGTGATGGTGGTTCGATGTTACTGTGCACGGAGAATGTAGAGAGTTTGAGGTGAGACAATTTTAGAGAGATAGAGGAGGAAACAGAGAAGAGAGAAAGGAAATGATTATAGAGATAGAGGAGGAAACAGAGAAGAGAGAAAGGAAATGATTATGTCTTCGAGCATGGCTGTGATAGTGGCCATCTCGCTGGAGTGGTATCGATATGGTGGTGTGGTTGGTTTCTGGCTTTTTTGGCCTCTGTTCTTCAAAGAAGGAGATGATAATGAGGGGGAGAGAAAGAGAGGTGAGGGATGAGGGAGAAAAGTGAGGTGTCAACCAATGAGAGGCCGAGAGCATTAGGAAGGGAACACGTGAGTGAGGGAAAAAAGTGGGTTGTGGGTCTCACTCGGTTGTCACCAAAGAACAAAACAGAAAAATATCCCAACGATGTGAAATTAACAAAATGCCCCTCACGTTCGTAGTTCCGTAAAATTTTAATCGTAATTCCAAATTTGCTTCCACTTGCGTTTACGCATTCGTACCTTCGAGTATTTTAAGAATACGATAAAATAATAGTTCGTACGCATCAGGAAAGATGGTCAACGAAAGTCAACAATCTCACCTCAAGAGTATTTTCATCAAATCACTCTTTTAAAATTTATAAAATCGTAAAATTAGGGACGGGTTGTCACAATCTACCCACCTTAAAAAAATTTCGCCCCCGAAATTTGAAATCACTTGTCATACATAAATAGTGAAAATATAGCAGAAATATATATATATAAAGAAGATATCAAGTCAGAGTCGTTGTATAAAAGAGAATGCCATTTTGTCGCGATCGTATTGTAGTGATTCATTTTTCATGCCTCCAAACTCTAACTTCCCTTCTTCTTTAGTATAATACTATAATATAATACCTTTTATAAAAACATAAAGTCAAAAATATCCGTATACGTATAATAACATCACGTCAAAATACATATACAATTACGTAAAGTTAAAATAATTGTACTGAAATTAAAACTGAACATGAAAACTTTCACCTACGCACTCGTAACATCATGTACTCCGAGAATAAGCGTGTAGTATCATTGGGTTAAGTCCCAACAATAAATAAATAACTAAACGTATAAATAAATAAAAATACTAACGTAGACAGACTTAATGTCCACTTGCTTAACGAGTTCAACAAATAAGTTATCAATATTACGATATGCAGCCCGCGATATCAACAACTCACTGTTTTCTCAATAAGCAAGCAACAAATTTTCAAGGGTGCAATATTACCATCTTGCCCCTTCTTGGGAAATACATATAAATCATCCGATTAGCGCCTCGATCTCGCTCACGTATTACCCTCTTGAGCAACAACGTCAATAGTACAAAATTTCTTACATCGTAATCTCGATCATTTGAATACCTATTTGCAATAATCGTCTGTCAATCACATATTGCGCATAAAATCTTTATACCATGTCTCAAATGATGCCATACCCAAAACCAGAAATGTAACCGCAATTACACATAACTCTAACAAAGGTAAAGCAATATGTTCTCTAAGGTCTGGATAGTTCATTCAGACTAGCCATTAGTCTGAGGGTGAAATGTGGTATTAGACAAAAACTTACTACGCATGGCTTTCAAGAAGACTTCCCAAGACTTGGAAGTGAAATGCGCATCACAGTGAGACACATTAGTGACATGCACACCATGTAGCTGACAACGTAGTCCACAAATACCTTGGCGAGCAGATTCATTGTGAATTTCCCTCGGATTTAGCGAAAACTATGTTGAGAAGGCTACAAGAACAATCAAGAATTTGAGGGTCAAAACAAGTCCATCAAATCTAGAATACAAGGTAACTAGAATTAATGCATGACATCTCACTACAACGGTAGCTTCTGGAATATTCAATCACTAACGGTAAAAATTCGTTTAGCGGAGTATTTATTGGGTGATTGAGAAATTAATGGTCACAACTACAATTCCAATGCCAATGATTCTTCTAGACAGTCTATTAGCTTCAAAAATAATATGAAGTGCAGTAGAGTAGACACGTACTCATGTTGACTGCAATGCCTTCTAGCACGAAGAGGTGAATATGGAGTCACAATCAGAGTAGATGCTGATCGAAATTGCTAGAAATTCTAATAAATTTAAGAAAGATGAATTTTACCAAGTGGTCTAAAATGTTGTCCCTCTAGGACCAACGAAAAGTGAGCTAACTTGTCAAGTCGATCGATAATCACCAAAACATCACCAGAATCTCGACATATGCAAGATACCTTATACCGGGAGTCTATGGTGATATTTCCCCATCTCTATTTGGATACAAGAAGTGATTATAACCATTCGAATGATTTCTTGAGGATTCGTAGGTAACGTCATATCAATACTCGTGAATTTCAACTGAATTGGGGTATGACAGGCTGAAAGTGTTCAAGGGTAGATACATCTTTTACTACGGTGAACAGTAATTATGTTTGCATAACCAGGGTGATACACGATAGTGTAATCGTAGACATTGATTTGGTATTTCCATCATTGCTGTCAGAAATTTAGCTCTGTTCAAGAGAAGGTATATTTGAGAAGGTTGTGAGTAGACCTGGCATTAGTGTTGTGTTTTCTGTGTTCGTGTCATACCCAATATCTTAACGGGTCGTGTAGTATAACACCTATTAAAATAAACAGGTAAAATGACCCGACCCGAAATCGACCCGATAATATTAACAGGTAATATGACCCGACCAGTTACCCGTTAAGGAAAATATATTTTAAACCAATAAATAATCAAATGAAAAACATAATACTAAATAAGTACATACATACCATATAGTCACATCCAAAACATAAAAACGCATTTTTCTTTTAAGTATATTTTCGCTTACCTAAATTGATTGCTCTAGCCTTTTTCTTTGTAAGACTCGTATTTGTATTGTCTATACTTTCACTTCCAAGATCTCGTTATGTTCCCATTATAATCTCCACGGACTTCTCATCACTAAGGTTTACTGAATCTGAATCTCTAGCATCCATTGTGTCACAGCCCGTCCCAGAATTAATTAATCGAGGATGTAAAATGATGGGATTGCCCTAGAATTTACTACGGTATGTGACATTTCATTGGGTTTTATTGTCCTATCCTAAGTTTGTTTTGGAAAAAATTGTTGGAAATTAATTTGGAATTATTTTATGTGGTTGGGGTGTTTGTTGACCACACACACCTTCATTTTCTCACTCTCTCTCCCGCATGCTCACGGTCACTCTCTCTCCCTTCTCTTTCGAAAGGTACGGACAACCCCAAAGGCCATCAAACCTTCACGGATAGACGTGGTTGAGACCACCATCGTATTCCTAGAGACCATACGAACCCATTGGTACCCATTTCAGGTAAGGGTTCATTCGTTTTCACGCTGAAATCACGAGGTCCGTGATTGTCATTATTCACCAACTTTTAAATGGTTGCATTTTAGGACAATCCAATCTTACCACGAGCTTAAAGAGGTCCCCACGAAGCTCGGAGTGCTTCGTTTGAAGGTTTGGGACGTCGGGATCACAAGGTTCGAAGGTGGCCGGTTTTGGTGAAATTTTCCCGACGAGATTTGGAAGGTTTTGAGGCTCCAAAGAGGTATAGCCTTCTTCCTCTCATGATTTGTGACATTTTGGTGAAAATTTTATGAAAAATGGTGCAAAAACGAGCGAGAAAAGGGCAGTTGCAGGGTTGCCCAGAATCCGGCGCTGGTGGCACTGTTCCAGCGTCGGGAGGTTGAAGATGATGCGCGTGGGGGGCGCGTGAGGCCGTGGCCTCCCCGGCGCGTGAGGGCGCGTGGGCCCTAGAAAAATTAACTTAAAAATATCACGATGTTCGTGAGGTTGTGTAGACGCGTTGGTATATTCATATGCCAAAATTGAGCATTTTATGAGAAGTTATTTCGAATTGTTGGTTATGTGCTTAAAATAACGTTTTTATAGTTGTTTCGCATATAGGTGAGATCTACCCCGAGGACGAGCGCAGTCAGAGGCGTCACGGGGGTTACGACCCTGCGACATACCAGTGAGTGGGCAGTTTTGTTTTCATTATATGCCTATATACGTAATGATTTTTCCTAGAAATTGAATTAAAATGAAAGTATGTTTTGAAATGCCATGCATAGATTTATATGAATCATGTGATTGAAATGCCATGCATAGGAATTACACGAAATATGTGAATGGATATTATATGATGCATATATGTGAATTGGTGCTGCGGACGCACAGGTGAGTATCAGGTGAGTTACATTTGGTGCATTGAATTGTTTGATGAGATTTATGTTGATAGCTCATAACCTGCACCCATGGTGTTAGTGCTTATGTTATTCACCCGCATCACACGCTCACCTTGGATCCAAGTAGATGCTAGTCGTACAGACCACTGGAGGTGGTTCCGACATGTTAGTCGTACAGACCGTTAGAGGAGGTTCCGACTAGTAGGTGACCTTAGATTATGTGCACAGATGATTGATGAGAGAAGCACTAGAGCGTATTATTACACCATCCGAGTCGTACAGACTACTATAGGTAGTTCCGACTCATGTGTAGCGTAGTGCCGTACAGGTCGCAGTTGGCGACTCCGGCAGGGCCGTACATGTCACAGTTGGTGACTCCGGCTGGATTGGATATTGAGCTCTAGAATCAGCCGTACAGGACCACTGCAGGGTCTCCGGTTGATTTATTATTTCACCTGATTATTGTTGATGCATCCATATTATGTTTTTGGCTCATGGCATGGCATATTTCTCTGAAAAATGATGAATAAGGGTGTTGAGATTTCCGAAGCTATATATATTTATATATTCTATTTTCTGGGAAAGTATACAGGTTTTTCTAGCGAGGGGATATATATGTTAATAAAGGAAAGATTTTGAAAGCTTTGTTTTACTGACCCACTCACCTTGTTTTGCGCCCCTCCAGGTTGTAGTTAGGAGTGTTTGGTGGCTCTCGAGGATTCCCACGGCTGTTCTGACGGACTTCACTCATGTAGGATTCACCTTCGGGTGTTGTAACTTAGTAATTGTCCTACTTGACTGCATTTGAACCTTATGCTCTGATTATGTGTATTTCATACTTTAACTCTCTCTCTAGCATGTCATTAGGAGTGTACTGCTAGTATTCGGTTTCTAATTATTCATACTCTTTATCCTATTGCTTCCGCATTGCGTAATGGTTACGTCACGTTTGTGACGGCCAGCACGCCCTGATTCTCGGGTCAGGGTGTGTCAGTTTGGTATCAGAGCCTAGGTTTGCAGTCCTGTATAAATTGTGAGCTTTCTAATTATCTTTGGTGTCTTCTGTCAGAACTATGCCGCTTCGTAGGGATCCACGTTCTTATTCTGGGCCCAGTTTCCCTAATGTAGCTTAGTTAGGGGAAGCTATAGCCCAGGCCTTTCAGACTTCATTCCGTCCTCCTCAGAGAACACCCCTGGAGACTGTTTATAATCTGAAGTTGGAGCATTTCGTTGGTAATGAAGGTCATGAGGGGGCAGAAAAGTGGTTAGATCGTATTGAGAAGACTTATCAGGTGATGCAAAGTCAGGGGAACCTTCCTGCTAGTAGATGGGTCGAGACTACTACATGGTTTTTAGGAAGAGAACCTGCAAGTTGGTGGGAGAATGAGACTAAGTTTATGTCACCTGAGGCAGCAGCTGATTGGGAAACATTTAAGGAAACATTTAGGAGAAGATTCATTCCTCCAGAGTATATTGATCGCAAGAAGCAGGAGTTCACTCAGCTGAAGCAAAAGAAAATGTCGGCAAATGAGTACTATAGGAAGTTTACTGACTTATCTCGTTATGATCCAGAAGTGGCTGCTAATCCAGTGGAGATGCTTCGTCGCTTTAAGTTGGGAACGAAGAAGAGATGGAGAACATTTGCTAGTGCTATTCCCTGCACCACTTATCATGAGTTTTCTGAGATTTTGGTTCGGATTGAGGATTCCGAAAACTTGCCTAGTGAAAGTGAAGAAGAGAGAGATAAGAATGGGGATAATCATAGGAAAGATGATAAAGGTAAAGATGCTTTGACTTCGGGACCCCGTAAGACCCAGAATTTCAAGAAAAGTGGAGTGAGCTCGAGTTCTTCTAGCGGGGGATTTAGTGCCACAGGTCCGAGGAGAGGTGGAAGATTTACTAATGGACCCAGGTTTCAGAGACAGAGAGATTTTGGTGGTGCTGGTGGTTCAGGCCCTCCATTCTGCCGTCGTTGTAATTCCAGACATTTTGGGGAATGCAGGAGAGTTAGTGGTGCTTGCTATACATGTGGACAGACTGGACATAGAGCTGCACAGTGTCCCCAGGGTCAGCAGAGGTCTCAGCAATCTGTTATGCCTCCTCCAGCGTCGATTCAGCAGAACCCCAAGGCAGGCAGTTTTGGGCAGATGAGTAAGGGTGGTGCTGCTTACCACTATCAGGGTGATGCCGCTCCCTATGCTTCAGGGCAGTATCAGTATTCCCAGGATCCTTATTTTCAGAGTGGGTATTCCCAGAATCTTGGAGGTTATACTCCTTATCCTTATATGCCGGCTAGTGGATCGCAGTGGTATCAGGGAGGTCAGTTCCAGCAGGGGGAGGTTGCTGCTAGTAGTGCAGGACTATCTAGGCAGTCTAGCCAGACAGGTCAGGGACGTTCTCAGGGACGTGGTAATCAGAGTAGCAGAGGTCGTGGAGGACGACAGCAAAACCAGGGACGTGTTAACAACATCTCACTGCAGGATGCTCAGAACCATCCAGACTTGATTATGGGTACGTTAAACATCCTTGGTCACTTTGCTAGAGTTTTGATTGATTGTGGTGCTACGCACTCTGTGATTTTTCATACTTTTGCTCAAATGACACAACCTCATCCTACACCTCTAGGGTTTGATTTAGAGTTTGCTATGCCTAGAGGGGATAAATGTTATGTTGATAGTGTTTATCCAGGATGTCCAGTGATGATAGAGAATGTAGCTATGCCAGCTAATCTTATCCCGTTAGATATTGTGGATTTTGATGTGATTTTAGGGGCAGATTGGTTGCATTATAATCGTGCCCATATAGATTGTTACGGGAAATCCGTCACTTTTCATCGTCCTGGACTACCTGAGGTTACTTTTGTGGGCGAGAGAAGTGGGGTGAGGCATGGTGTTATTTCTGCCATGAGAGCAAAGAAGTTGTTATCTAAAGGTTGTCAGGGATATTTAGCACATGTGGTGTTAAATGATGTGGCTCCTAGTAGCGTGGAGGAAGTTGGAGTGGTCAGACATTATCCTGATGTATTTCCCGATGATTTGCCTGGATTGCCACCAGACAGAGATGTGGAGTTTTCTATTGATTTGCTTCCAGGTACGAATCCTATATCTTTAACTCCATATAGGATGGCTCCAGCTGAATTGAGAGAGTTAAAAGCTCAATTGCAGGAATTAATTGATAAAGGTTTTATTCAACCTAGTAGTTCACCTTGGGGAGCCCCAGTATTGTTTGTGAGAAAGAAAGATGGAACGTTGAGATTATGCATTGATTATAGGCAATTGAATCGGGTAACGATTAAAAACCGTTATCCATTGCCTCGTATTGATGATTTGTTTGATCAGCTTAAGGGTGCTCGTGTATTCTCTAAGATTGATTTGAGATCTGGCTATTATCAGTTGAAGATTAAAGAAGAGGATGTCCCTAAAACGGCTTTTAGGACCCGTTATGGACATTATGAATTTTTGGTGATGCCTTTTGGATTGACTAATGCACCAGCTGCTTTTATGAGGTTGATGAATGAAGTATTCCAGCAATATCTTGATAGATTTGTCATTGTTTTCATTGATGATATTCTGGTATACTCTAAGTCGAAATCAGAGCATATTCGACATCTTCATTTGGTTTTGGAGAAATTGAGAGAGCATCGATTGTATGCCAAGTTTAGTAAATGTCAGTTTTGGTTGAATCGAGTGGCATTTTTGGGGCATGTGGTATCGGCACAAGGAATTCAAGTAGATCCTCAAAAGATTGCAGCAGTGGAGAATTGGGAGCAACCACGAACCGTCACTGAGGTACGGAGTTTCCTTGGTCTAGCAGGGTACTATCGACGATTCGTGCAAGATTTCTCTATGATTGCTTTGCCACTAACGAGGTTAACCAAGAAGGATGTTAAGTTCGAGTGGGATGATAATTGTGAGCAAAGTTTCCAGCGATTGAAGTATTGTCTCACTCATGCGCCAGTATTGGTACTTTTGGATGATAGTGGTAATTTTGAGATTTACAGTGATGCCTCATTGAATGGTTTGGGATGTGTTTTGATGCAACATAATAGAGTGATTGCCTATGCTTCTCGGCAATTGAAAGTTCATGAAAGGAATTATCCTACTCACGACCTTGAGTTGGCAGCTATTGTCTTTGCTTTGAAGATTTGGAGGCATTATCTCTATGGTGAGAAATGTAAGATCTTTACAGATCATAAGAGTCTTCAGTATCTTTTTACTCAGCATGATCTTAATCTTCGTCAGCGAAGATGGTTGGAATTGCTAAGCGATTATGACTGCACGATTGAGTACCATCCGGGTCGTGCAAATGTAGTAGCTGATGCACTGAGTAGGAAACCTCAAGGACGACTTAATGCCTTGTATGCTTGTCGTGTTCCTCTTCTTGCAGATTTGAGGTCTACTGGAGTGAAACTGGAAATGGAAGATCGAATGGAAGCATTTCTTGCTAGTTTCCAAGTCAGGCCGGTGTTGGTTGATCGGGTACGTGAAGCTCAGATGAATGATGAGGAATCTCAGGAGATAATCGAGGCTATTGAGAAAGGTAAGAAAAAGGATTTCAGAATCAGGGAATCAGACGGTATGCTTATGCAAGAGAACCGGATGTATGTGCCTAATAATGAGGAATTAAAGAAAGGAATTTTGGATGAAGCTCATTGTTCGGCTTATGCTATGCACCCAGGAGGAACTAAGATGTATCATACCATTCGACCATTTTATTATTGGCCGGGTATGAAAAGGGAAATTGCCGAATATGTAAGTAGATGCATCGTCTGTCAACAAGTTAAAGCAGAATGGAAGAAGCCATTTGGGTTGATGCAACCGCTTCCCGTTCCTCTGTGGAAGTGGGAAAACATTACTATGGATTTTGTATATAAGCTTCCTCGTACGCAGAATGGTTTTGATGGTGTTTGGGTGGTCGTAGATCGGCTTACCAAGTCAGCGCATTTCATTCCAGTGAGGGAGAAGTATCCTTTGAACAAGTTGGCTAAATTGTTCATTAGGATGATTGTGAAGTATCATGGGGTACCGGTGAGTATTATTTCTGATCGAGACCCAAGATTCACTTCTAAGTTTTGGGTGGCTTTTCAAGAAGCTCTTGGTACGAGATTGCTTTACAGCACTGCTTATCATCCTCAGACAGATGGTCAATCTGAGAGGACTATTCAGACGTTGGAAGATATGTTAAGGTCTTCAGTGTTACAGTTTGGTGATTCTTGGCATGACCGCTTAGATTTGATGGAATTTGCCTACAATAATAGTTTTCATTCGAGTATTGGTATGTCACCTTTTGAGGCACTTTATGGTAGAGCTTGTCGTACGCCTTTATGTTGGTCAGAGGTAGGTGAGCGAGCTTTGGTGGGCCCAGAGATAGTGGAGGAGACTACTCAGAATGTTCAAGTGATTAAGTCTAACTTGAAAGCGGCCCAAGATCGGCAAAAGAGTTTGGCGGATAGGCATGCCACTGATCGAGTATATAATGTGGGTGATTTGGTATTTTTGAAATTATCACCTTGGAGAGGTGTGGTTCGATTTGGGAAAAGAGGCAAGTTAAGTCCTAGGTACATAGGACCTTATGTGATTGTCGAAAAGGTTGGTGAGGTTGCCTACAGGTTGGAGTTGCCTCTGGAGTTATCCAAGGTGCATAATGTGTTTCATGTCTCGATGCTTCGACATTATGTTTCGGATCCTTCGCATGTGATTCCTCCTCAACCTTTGGAGATTAATCCGGATTTGACGTATGATGAAGAACCAGTGACTATTTTGGATTGGAAGGACAAGGTTCTAAGGAATAAGACAGTGAGCATGGTGAAAGTATTGTGGAGGAACCACTCGGTAGAAGAAGCTACTTGGGAGACTGAAGATCGAATGAGAGATATGTATCCGAGGTTGTTTTATGGCTTCTAGTATTGGTTTGGTTATGTGAATTTCGAGGACGAAATTCTATAAGGAGGGTAGATTGTCACAGCCCGTCCCGGAATTAATTAATCGAGGATGTGAAATGACGGGATTGCCCTAGAATTTACTACGGTATGTGACATTTCATTGGGTTTTATTGTCTTATCCTAAGTTTGTTTTGGAAAAAATTGTTGGAAATTAATTTGGAATTATTTTATGTGGTTGGGGTGTTTGTTGACCACACACACCTTCATTTTCTCACTCTCTCTCCCGCATGCTCACGGTCACTCTCTCTCCCTTCTCTTTCGAAAGGTACGGACAACCCCAAAGGCCATCAAACCTTCACGGATCGACGTGGTTGAGACCACCATCGTATTCCTAGAGACCATACGAACCCATTGGTACCCATTTCAGGTAAGGGTTCATTCGTTTTCACGCTGAAATCACGAGGTCCGTGATTATCACTATTCACCAACTTTTAAATGGTTGCATTTTAGGACAATCCAATCTTACCACGAGCTTAAGCAGGTCCCCACGAAGCTCGGAGTGCTTCGTTTGAAGGTTTGGGACGTCGGGATCACAAGGTTCGAAGGTGGCCGATTTTGGTGAAATTTTCCCGACGCGATTTGGAAGGTTTTGAGGCTCCAAAGAGGTATAGCCTTCTTCCTCTCATGATTTGTGACATTTTGGTGAAAATTTTATGAAAAATGGTGCAAAAACGAGCGAGAAAAGGGCAGTTGCAGGGTTGCCCAGAATCCGGCGCTGGTGGCACTGTTCCGGCGTCGGGAGGTTGAAGATGATGTGCGTGGGGGGCGCGTGAGGCCGTGGCCTCCCCGGCGCGTGAGGGCGCGTGGGCCCTAGAAAAATTAACTTAAAAATATCACGATGTTCGTGAGGTTGTGTAGATCGCGTTGGTATATTCATATGCCAAAATTGAGCATTTTATGAGAAGTTATTTCGAATTGTTGGTTATGTGCTTAAAATAACGTTTTTATAGTTGTTTCGCATATAGGTGAGATCTACCCCGAGGACGAGCGCAGTCAGAGGCGTCACGGGGGTTACGACCCTGCGACATACCAGTGAGTGGGCAGTTTTGTTTTCATTATATGCCTATATACGTAATGATTTTTCCCAGAAATTGAATTAAAATGAAAGTATGTTTTGAAATGCCATGCATAGATTTATATGAATCATGTGATTGAAATGCCATGCATAGGAATTACACGAAATATGTGAATGGATATTATATGATGCATATATGTGAATTGGTGCTGCGGACGCACAGGCGAGTATCAGGTGAGTTACATTTGGTGCATTGAATTGTTTGATGAGATTTATGTTGATAGCTCATAACCTGCACCCCTGGTGTTAGTGCTTATGTTATTCACCCGCATCACACGCTCACCTTGGATCCAAGTAGATGCTAGTCGTACAGACCACTGGAGGTGGTTCCGACATGTTAGTCGTACAGACCGTTAGAGGAGGTTCCGACTAGTAGGTGACCTTAGATTATGTGCACAGATGATTGATGAGAGAAGCACTAGAGCGTATTATTACACCATCCGAGTCGTACAGACTACTATAGGTAGTTCCGACTCATGTGTAGCGTAGTGCCGTACAGGTCGCAGTTGGCGACTCCGGCAGGGCCGTACATGTCACAGTTGGTGACTCCGGCTGGATTGGATATTGAGCTCTACAATCAGCCGTACAGGACCACTGCAGGGTCTCCGGTTGATTTATTATTTCACCTGATTATTGTTGATGCATCCATATTATGTTTTTGGCTCATGGCATGGCATATTTCTCTGAAAAATGATGAATAAGGGTGTTGAGATTTCCGAAGCTATATATATTTATATATTCGATTTTCTGGGAAAGTATACAGGTTTTTCTAGCGAGGGGATATATATGTTAATAAAGGAAAGATTTTGAAAGCTTTGTTTTACTGACCCACTCACCTTGTTTTGCGCCCCTCCAGGTTGTAGTTAGGAGTGTTTGGTGGCTCTCGAGGATTCCCACGGCTGTTCTGACGGACTTCACTCATGTAGGATTCACCTTCGGGTGTTGTAACTTAGTAATTGTCCTACTTGACTGCATTTGAACCTTATGCTCTGATTATGTGTATTTCATACTTTAACTCTCTCTCTAGCATGTCATTAGGAGTGTACTGCTAGTATTCGGTTTCTAATTATTCATACTCTTTATCCTATTGCTTCCGCATTGCGTAATGGTTACGTCACGTTTGTGACGGCCAGCACGCCCTGATTCTCGGGTCGGGGTGTGTCACATTGCTTTTAAAACAAAATGGGTATAAATTAATTAATAGCTTAATTAATTAAGTAAAGTCTTTAATAGTTTTTTAATTAATGTAGAAGTGTAAAAAATATAGAAAAAAATTTATAAACACTCGTAATGACAAGCTTTACAACTTTCATGAAGAGCTTAACTTTGAAATTCGCCATTATAATCATATAAATCATAGATCAAAATTTAACCGTTGATTGTTGTTTACATTTACGCTTCATTGTTCTCATCAAATTTTGTTTTTTCAGATTTTCTTTTTTGAAAACATAATCTATTAGAGGATGCAGGAAGATGAACGGTTTGGATCGTTGATATTATATTCAAAGTTTTACGGTTAGTGAAAATATTGCTTGATGTTTATAAAGTTTCTACAAACTATATGACATCGACTCATATTTCAGTTAATCGTAAATATCAAAACATGATATCAAAGATCTGAACCGTTCATCTTCTTACATCTGCCAGATGATCATGTTTTCAAAAAAGAAAATTTTAAAAATGAAATTGAGTAAGAAGAATAAAGCGTAAATGACAATCGACGGTTAAATATAAATTTAATGTTTATGGATTATAGTGTTGGATTTCGAAGCTGACCCTTTCATGAAAGTTGTAAAGCTTGTCACTATGAGTGATTGTATATTGTTTTTTACATTTTTTTACACTTCTACAATAATTATTATTAATTTTGCCCTCAAATAAAAAACATTATTCATGAGAGTTTGGAGGATTTTAAAAATCTAAACGAAAATGTAAGTGTAACCATTATCTACTCGTGGAGGAATAATGATGAATCATGAGTGTTTATATATTCTTTCACATTTTTCATACTTGTATAATGTCTTCTTAGTTCTTGCTTATACAAATACTATACTAGTTTATTTTAATTTTTGGACAACATGTTAAGTAAAATTTATCCTAGTAATGACAATAAGGAACTCTCATAATAAAAATAAATAATGACTAAAACTTTCTTTTTTTAACTTATATAGAATAATAATACAAAACTATATATTTAATATAGAATATATTGTATATATTAATATGGCTATGGTATTTTATAATAAATCTTTTGGTAATTAAACTTTAAAATTATCAAAATAATTTTTTTCTTAACGGGTCGAAACGGGTTATCCATGTGTTACTCGCGTGTATACCCGTTAAGAACCCGTTATTAATGGGTCACCTGATAATGACCCGATTAGTTATCGTGTTGACCCGATACCCGTTATTTTCATGTCGTGTCAGAAATTGCCGGGTCTAGTTGTGAGGTTAGTGAAGATTTTGGACACGTTTCTCCACAGAAAAGTGTCATTTGGTTTTCAAATGAAGATGATAACTGTTGACTTTAGGTTATGAATACGATGGTTCATTTCGAACGATTCCAAACGTTGGGGAACAAAAGCGATACTCCATCATGCTGCACCTTCACAGCCGAAACATCCGACCATCACAACTCGATTCGGAATCCAAGTGGACATTCCAGGTCGGGGTGACAAAAGCTGAATTGAAACTTAAGCTAATATTCATTGCTAAGAACCAAAAGACTAGCGTTCATCTATTTCCCTAAAAAAATACATACTCAATTAATCAATGAAATTACAGTGGTGGAAAGGTATTGAGCCTTTGCATGACGGCGTGGGTTCGTACTCCATCGGTGACTAATCTAACATAATCTATCCTTTGACAAAAAAAAAAAAAAAATCAAAGAAAATTGAGAATTCCTCACAACAAAGGGTTTTTGCACTTGGAAACACTGGAGGATCCATTATCAATGATGCAACTATAGTTTAAATTTTAAGGTTATTATATTTGTGGATGCAAATTTCCGCCATCTTTTTCCTTGACGAAAATGCACCTACAAAATAATAACACCTTCGATTAAAGCCAATTAAAAGCCTTACGCACCCATGACGAATGGGGGGAGGCTCTGGCCAAAGAATCTCTGATGCCAAAGTTAGAATTATGAAAAGAATGTATTTAGGAGTTTGTGGGTAGCAAACGGCTTAGCATTTTAGTGGGATAAAAGGGGTATTTATAGGAGAGTGGCTAGCCCTTTGGCTGGAGAATGGCCGGCCATATATGGTGTAATTGGGTGAATAATTGCATGATATTATGTGAAATAATATCTTGCAATTAACATAGCAATTATTCCTAATTTCAATAGGAAGTTTCGGGAGTTACCTTTTGAATAAAATCAATAAGGGATTGATGAGGAGTGATGAGAGTAATATGAAATAAATTGCATATTGATCACCTTTGACTCTTCATTGATTGAGTTGTTATTGTCCGTTGCATGCGTGTGAGAATCCTGATGTGCTTCGAGGGTAATCTCGTTCTTCTTGTCTAAAAATCTACGTATCACCTCCATGATTTTTGAGATTATTTTTGGCTCCACATATGTCTAAGAATGTTTGTGAGTTTTTACATGTGACTCTCCGAATAATTTTTGCTGAATTGATTAGTGCTTGGAAATAATACCCAACAACCAAAATTGTGATCAAAGTATTTTAAGGGTAAATTACATTTTACACTCCTAAATTTGGCCAAAGTTTAAATATGACATGAAATATTGGTCAAACTTGAGGGTGCAAAATGTAATTTAACACTTTTTGTATATATAAAAGAAAACAACAACAAAATAGAGAATTGGGTATTTCCCTTCCCCCTTTATTTGTTATCGCAGGATTCTCAAAGGACAATTTGAATTGGTCTCTTGCGGCAGATTATTTTTTTACTAATGGTTTGTGGGATGTTGGTCAATTTCAAGATATTCACCCTGTTAGCAGTGTGTCCTTAAAGGCCACATTTTGTGACTACACTAACTAATGGTATGTGATAATTCCTTTCTCATTTTCTTCGCATGCACTCCTCTTTTTTCTATTCTCGTGATTGAATAATCATGAGAGAATCAAAGCGGCAAAAACAAGGAGAGAAGTAGAGGGATAAAATGAGAGTGAAAATCACTTACCTAACTAATTATTCGCATGATTGGTAGTTGATGATTAATTAATATTGATAATTATCGATAACTAATGTAATAAGTATGTGCTCATCGATTGACACATCATGTGGTCGACTAATATGATAAAACAAATATGATCTATACAGGTGAGTACAAGTGTCAACTGTTGATTAGTTTACTTTGCAAGCAGGTACATGCAACTAAAATTTGGATCCCAAATTTCTACCCCTACGTGATTTGGCCAGGAATCCTAACCAATCCAGGTGCCCAATTTCAACCTCAGGTACGAAGTTATATCTCCCAAGCTAGCAGATATGTGGACAGTCCGAGTCCATGGAGAGGTCACTTTTGGGGCCAAACTGGAAGTTCCACCGCCAAACTGGGTCAATCTTGATGAATAAATCACATATTTGGTGTTTGGATTATGTGATGCTTTATTTGAGTTTAGGTTTTATAATTTCCATATCATTCTGCACACTAGATCATGTCATTTAATTAACACCTTGGAGACCAAGCCTTACTCCAGCTTAAGATTTGTAATAGGGACTTTCTGTTCTTTGAAGGAAAGATTGTTGAAGGGAATAAATAAGGTCTCAAGTGGAGTTGCTGAAGTGCCACAACAAATTAAGCAAACTGAAGAAATAGGAAATGATATGGTTTTTAGTTTACAAAAATTTAGTTTAGAAATTTAGTCTTCCTGACATTACTCTTTTACATTTATAATGTACAATGCAAAGTAATTTCTTTTTTTTTTTTTTTTCAGGTGAGCAGTATGTTTGAGGATATTTCTACATCTTAATTTCCACTTTTTCTTGGGTTTCCGCAAGCTTGTAATTTTTACTTGTTACTTGATTATAAGAATGTAAAACTTATGAGTTTGTTTATGGGAACTTTCATGAAAAGAGCTTGAGCTAAGTTTATTTTAACAAAAAACCATGCTAGAACTTTAAAAAAAAAAAAAAAAAACCCTGACGCACGGGACTCATGCGTCCATCACTGACACTGTTTATGATACTGAATAATATTTATGAAACTAAACACTATTTATGAAACGGAACACTATTTATGAAACTGAACGGTACTACACTATTTATTGGCCCAATTTCATAACTAGTGCCTATTTCTTGGTCCACTTTCATAAATAGTGCCTAGTCTTTGGTCATGTTTCATGAATAGTGCCTAGTTATTGGGTCCCGTTTCATTAATAATGTATAGTAATTGGTATAGTTTCATAAATAGTATCTCTTTCTTGGTCCGGTTTCATAAATAATGTTTAGTTATTGGTCCACTTTCATAAATAGTGCATAGTTCTTAGTCCAGTTTCATAAATAGTGTATAGTTCAGTTTCATAAATAGTTTCCACCTATTGGTTTAGTTTTGGAAATAGTGCCTAATTCTTGTTTTCGTTTCATAAATAATATTTACTTATTGATTCAGTTTCATAAATAATGTTTACTTGTTGGTTTAGTTTCATGAATAGTGTCTACTTATTGGTCAAGTTTTAAAAATACTGTTTAGTTCTTGGTTCAGTTTCATAAGGTTTGAAACTTAGACCCTTTTTGATCTTGTAAAAGCACTTATTGCGTCGAAAATGATGAACCCAGAAGTGATCCTTTAGCTATTGAACAATGAGCAGTCGAATACTGTCAATTTTTTTTTAATAATTATAGACTTATGTATATAAATCTAGCTTCTATAACCTCTGTTATATTTTCAAAACATGCAAACACCCAAAGGATGGCGTGGGCACTTTTGCTGGTAAATTCTATAAGGAAATTCATCCCCTTAATTATAATTAATTAACAGAAACTCACACCAACTATAATGGAAGAGAGTAAATTGTAGCAATGGTCCTTCAACTTTAATCAAATTGGAGCAATGGTCCCTTAACTAAAAATCCATTACCATTGGTTCCTCAACTCATCAAAATGTGTAGCTATAGTCATTTTCATCAATTTCGTCAAAATTTTGTCAAAATAAGTTATGTTGGAATAACCATTTATATAATTAGGGTCCCTCAACTCATCAAAGTGTGTAATTATGGTCATTTTCGTCAACTACGTCAAATTTTTTGTCAAAACGAGTTATGTTGGAAGGACCATTGCTACAATTAGGTTAAAGTTAAGGGACCATTTCTCCAGTTGAATTAAAGTTGAGGGACCAATGGTAATGGTTTTTTAGTTGAGGCACCATAGTTGCACGTTTTGATGAGTTGAGGGACCAATGGTAATGGATTTTTAGTTGAGGGATCATTGCTCCAATTGAGTTAAAGTTAAGGGACCATAGCTACAATTTACTCTAATGGAAGACTTGTTTGGGAAGTACTTTTAAATGATTGAAAACGATTTTAAAAAAGATGTTTTTGAAACTAATCTTTATTAAAAATGTAAGTTAATTTTAGAAAAATATTTGAAGTGCTTCCTGGATGAAGCACCAGTTATGGGTGTTGTAGGAAGGCCTTCAAGTTTTTTTGGAACTCAAAAATATTTTCTTTAAAAGCATTTTCTGTAATTTTAAGCACTTCTCAAAACAACCCTTATTGTTTTCTTGTGAAAGAATGTAGTATCCATAGAGATTTGGTTGTGTAATCTTTGCTTTTTATTCAGTTTGTATAATAATATGTTAAATACTATATTGTATTCATCATTTTATATGATTTACTACCAGGAATAAACTAGAGATCTTTTGTTTTTTTGGGTCAAACGATAGATTTTGTTAGATTAGCCACTGATGGAGACGCTATCATACAATAAACTAAAGCTGTTTTGCACGACGTAGGTGTACCTACGTCACGCAAAGCTATTTTGCGTGATGCCAGTCTTCGTCGCCCAAAGTGTCGTAGCGTAAAGGCCGTTTGTGTGACGTTTTGTGTTTTGCGTTGCCCAAACATACTTTGCGCGACGAAATTTGCTCCGTCACGCAAGTTGCCGTCGCGCAAACATGTTTTTGTACTAGTGATGGCGTTGGGCAGCTGAGGACCCGCCATAGGCTCTTTGATCATTCGAGCAAATGGGATAATGACTTATCTAGAGAAACCTTAGAGATTAGCAGAAAGTGGGAATCCGACTCCTCGTCCGGGCTGCACGTTTCGACTGGTTTCATCGATGGTAAGTAGGCTGCTTAATCTCTAAGTTGCTTTACACTTTTGTTGAGCTGCCTTTTGATTTGTCATCCCCTGTTTATGTAGATTCAGAATTTGGTTCAATCCCCAAGACTTCTCCAGACATGAAGAAGGTGCACATTGCTTTGGGGATCCCTGCTGAATATCGCGAGTGGCGTTCTCTACTCAGTCTTTTTCATAGGGAGAAAGATGGGATGCTCCTGTTAGAGAAGATTAGGAGGATCGAGGTGGAAGCGTTTGCTCGTCTGATCGCCACTATGGAGCCTGTTGCAAGTAAATGTGGGAGAAAGAGATATTCGTCCCCTGCTCGAGAGCCGTTAATAAAGAAAAAATTAAAGACTTCTTCTGCTGCTTGCGAGGGTATGTCCACTATTGGGAGGTTTGTGATTGATCTAACTTCTTCCAAGGGGAAGAAAATGGTTGCTGGATCTAAGCTTGTTAAGCCTGTTACTCCGAGGTTTGCTGAAACAGTTGCTGACAAGATTGCGCAAGGAAGTTGTTTTGCTGTGCCTGGTTTTGTTTCAAGACAGCTTTCTATGCCCAAGTCCAATCCAATTTCAAAGTTGCGTGCATCGACAAAGAGCGAGGATGACAATTCCACTGCCAAGGTTGACCCCTTATGTTGAGAAGGAAGCACATACCCGCATGAGCAGTGGTGATGCCAAGGCTGCTAGGGAGATAGTGGTAGCTATGGTAGCAGAAGCTTGCTCGGCTGCTGATAAAATTAAAGAGTTAGAGTCTGAACTTGCCTTTTTGATGAGATCTGATGTCTCTACCCCCACTGCTCAGCAGCTTGAAATCGCTTGCCAAGTGATTAGTTACTTGAAGGCTCAGCTTGACGTCATCCAGGGGAAGTATAGTGTTGCAGAAAAGGAAATTGAAGTTCAAGCGTTGCTAATGAAGGACCTTGAGTGTGCCACTACAGAATTTTGGTATGCCTGTGATGCCAAGGATGTAAAGCTGCTCGCCATGCATAATGACGGTGTTCCACTTAAGAAGGCCATCAATAAACTTGAGTTCAAGGAAGTGGAGTTGTAAGGAGCATTGTTTACCAGCAAGAACCTGAAGAATGAACTAGATGAGTTGCAGAATGCTCGTACTGACCTGATTGATGAGAATAAGCTGTTGAATAGCGATATGTCCAGTCTTGAGGTTGTCCTTGGCTATATAGATCATTTCCTTGGCATGCCGTCTTACTACACATTCGCTGATAAGGACCTCAATTTTTTTACTATTTTTTCTGAGGATTTGCTTAAGTTTTCCTTCGAGATGACCGTTGGTGGAGCAGCTAAAGATCAGGCTGCCCAGGTAGGTGCATTTGAATGTGGTGCCGCCTAAGTAGGGGTGGGTGATGACTTTGCTACCTAGGATGTGGTAATTATAAATGGAGCACGGGAGGTTGATGCTGCTAGGAGCGATGCGGTTGCTAAAGATGTCCAAGCTGTTGAGGAGTAGTCTTTTTAGATAGACTTTAGGATTTATTTTCTTTTCCTTTCCTGCTTTGCGTTTTCCTTTGCTTGACCTCTGTTGGCATTCGTCTTAGTTTACCAATTTGCTAGAAATTACTAAACTATTTTTCTTTGCTTTACTTCATCTTTGTCTCATTGCCTTGCTTCAAGCTTTTGCCATAGAATGAACAACTGAGCAGGCTGCTTTGAACAAAATAGTGAAGCCCATCTCAATTGCTTTAGGAGCAGACTTCAGGTTGTCGGTAACGAATCTTTGCTTGCTTGAGGCATCTTTTGAAATTTCTAACTTAAAGGGCCGAATGACCTACGTAATTGCATGTTTCATATTGGTCATTAGCGAAGCGTGATGCTTTTTAATAAACAGATGGGCTTGCATGACCTACGTGATTGCTAATTTAGGCTTAGGACTTTTGCAAAGCTGTTAACCAGAGAGTGAGCAGCTAAACGCCTTACTTACAGAAGCAGGCGAGTCTGCATGACTGTTTGGCTGTTAATTTTGATCTTCTAGGGCGTTGAACTGCTGAGCTTTATCTCGCGTTGTTGCCCGCTAACCCTTGGCTGCTTAGCTGGTCGTTATGCCTCTAATTCTTTGAGCTGTTTGGCCTACATCATAACATACTAAGGATTGTTGGGACATGAAATTTGGTACACTTTCGCATCAAAAAGTGCGTGGTTCTATGGAATTTTGTGGGTAGTGTTTCGAAAGAACGCTTTGCACTTTGTGTAACCAATTACGTAAGATGCGTAACAAGTAGGATATCACTTTAGGAATCAGTGTGAAGCCAAAGGGTTGTTCTGCGCTAAGCAGTGCATATACGCATAAACCTGTTAACCATTCATAAGATTGTGTAGTTGTATAAGTTTATGCGGCTAACTGCTTCAAGGGTGTATCGTAGGCAATCTTCCAGAAACCGTAGGCTGCTCGTTGAATTGGCAGTGGCTTTAGGTTCCTAGGGATCTTCCAGAAATCATAGGTTTCTTGTTAAATGGGCAGCGACTTTAGGTTTTTAGGGGTACACAGGGATCACTAGTTGGTCACATACAAGATGCTTAGCTCCTTACACTAGCTGTTCACATCAAGGATGCTCAACCACGTGAACCCCATGTGTGTAGCCCTAGAATTATTTATCATCGTAGAGATTACCTATGTATTGCACCAAGAATGCTCAGCTACGAATGCTAGCTGGTCACATCGTAGATGCTCAAAAGGGATGTCCTCTAATGGGTAGAGGGAATACTATTCTGTAACACGAAGATTACTAGTTGGTCACATACAAAATGCTCAGTTGGGGGTTGCCAGCAGCTAGTCACATCAAGGATGCTCAATCTGCAGTCCATCTTCGTGGACAACTATCTAAAGGGCAAGTTGAGCAGCGTGCCTCTTTTGTTTCTGAGGTTTGGGTCCCTGCGGATCAAGCCAAAGGCCTGAAATCCTTCAATCTAGCTAAGCCTTGAAAAGACCATTGTGGCTACTTCTAGGGATGCTGGGGCAGGCTATCGTGCTCTGGTTACACCAGGGCAGCCCGACCCATCCACGTTTTAATATTCAGAATGTGTAGTTTACTCTCTCATAAGGGGAGAGCAAGGTTGGTCCGGGAGGAGAGGGGAGGGCAAGAGGGGGTGGCAATTCCTACGATAGGTCCTTAAATGTGCGATCTTCAGTGAGAGGAGGTGTAGACAGTTGTTGCAGATACATGATCTTCAGTGATGAATAACTTTGGAAATCTACATTGAAAAATGAGAGGAAGGATATCAAACTTAGCTTAAAGGTAGAAACTGCATAACAACTGGATAATCCTTGGCTTGCGAGGTAATGCTATCAAGTTGCTTGAGTATTTGAGCTTTATTCCATCTGAGCAGTGCTCAGGGTGAAGTGGGAGGTCATGCGTAGTACTTTCGCAGGTTGTAGGCATTCCACTGCTTGTCGATCTCTTTATCGTTCATGGTGGTGACGTTGTAGTTATCATTGTCGCCTGCTCCGCTGACTTTGTACAGATCTTCCCAGATTGGATTCATCTATTTGGACCCTTCTCTTCGAGCAGTGATGAATGCTTTTCTTAGGACCAGATCTCCAGGCTGAAACTACGGAATCTTTGCCCTTTTGTTGTAGCTGGAGAGAAGCTGCTGCTGGTAGGCTGCTATACGAGTGATGACCTTCTCGCGTTCTTCCTCTGCCAGATCTAAATTTGTGGCCATCTCTTTTTTGTTTTGCTCTAAAGTTGGCAGTATGGTGCTGATGCTTGGCACAATGACATTAGGAGGGATAATTGCTTTTGAACCAAATGCCAATGAGAAATGAGTTTCACCGGTTACGCATTACTTGGTTATGCGACACGCTCATAAAATACCGGGAAGTTTGTCTGGTTACTTACCCTACTTGTCCGCTTACCCTACTTGTCTGTGATGGATTTCTTGAGGCAGTCCAAGATTGTCTTGTTGGATGCCACCGTCTGCCCATTTCTTTGGGGATATCTAGGCGTAGACGTATGCTGCTTGATGCCATATTTCTGGAAGAACTTTGTCAAGTCTTTGCCCATAAATCACGGACCGTTGTCGGTGATGATAAATTGAGGGATGCCGAATCAGCAGATGATGTTCCTTCATATGAAGCACTCTATGTCTGATTGAATAGTAGTGATCATGAGCTCGGCTTCTACCCACTTTATGAAGTAATTGGTAGCCACGATCATCATGCATCTGCCCCTAGTAGCGGGCGGCATGGGCCCTATCAAGTTGATTGCCCACTGCATGAATAACCATGGGCTTGTCTGTGGGTAAAGCTTGCTGGCAGGCAGTACGAGTACAGGCTTGAAGCGTTGGCAGCTGTCGCACTTTTAAACAAATTTCTTAGCGTCTTGATGCATAGTGGACCAGTAGTAGCCTACATTAAAGACTTTATGTGCTAAGGATAGCCTCTTGAGTGGTTTCCATAAACTCTTTCGTGGATCGAGCTTAAAACTTTTAAGTTGTCGGGAGGCACTAGACAGCGAAGATGTGGGCCTGGAAATGATATTCAAAGGAGGATGTCGTTCCACATGTAGAAGCGTGCCACCCTTTATTTGGAGCTTCCTAGCCTTCAATCTTTCTGCAAGGAGTCTCATTGACTAAGTAGTCGATTATGGGATCTTGCTAGCTTGGGGTTGTATTGACTTGTAACACCTCGGCCGCTAGTTCTTCTTCTATGCTCGGCTTTCCCAAATACTCAATTGGGATTGAGCGTCTGAACTGGTAGTCTAAAGTGGAGCCTAAGGCTGCCAGGGCGTCTGCATGAGCGTCGTCTGCCCGTGGCACTTGTGTGAGGGTGTAAGCCTGAAACGCCTCAAGCTGCTTTCATACCTTCTCGAGGTATAGTGCCATCCTTGGATGCTTTACTGCATACTACCTTGTAGTTTGGCTCGTGATGAGTTGAGAACTGGAATGGATTGTGAGCTTCTTGACTACCAAATCTTGTGCCATTCGGAGGCTTGCTAATAAAGCCTCATACTATGCTTCGTTGTTTGATGCCTTGAAGCCTAGAGTGATTGCCTACTCAAGCATCGAGTTGTCTGGTGTGACGAGAACCAAGCTTACTCTCGAACCCTTGTAGTTGGATAAACTGTTGATGTGCAGGCACCAAAATTCCTTGTCGACAAGGGTTGGTGCGGCCAGGGCGTGCTCGGCAACTTTAGAGGTGCCTTTGGGCTATGCTGTTGCGTTTTATAGGTTGGAGTGAACTCTGCTATGAAGTCTGCCAAGGCCTGAGCTTTTATCGTTGTGTGGGGCCAGTAAACCAAGGCGTATTGGCGAGTTCCAACGTCTACTTCATCACTCATTAAGAAGCATTCGGACCATGTCAGATAAATAATAGGGGATACTGGGTCATGACGATGACCGTATGTGCCTGAAAGTATGGTCTGAGCTTCCGAGCTGCAACAATTAGCGCCAAAATTAGCTTTTCAATCCTTATGTATCTTGTTTCTGAATCAAGAAGAGCTTTAGAAGTGTAGAATACTAGCAGTTGGGCCCCCAGCTATTCTCATATGAGGGCAGAGCTTACTGCTACATCTGAGACTGCCAAGTAAATGTATAATTCCTTGGCTACTTCTGGCTTGGATAGTAGCGGATGGGATGTCAAATATCTCTTCAAGTCTAGAAATGCATTCTCGCACTCATCATCCCACTTATCTCTTTGCACCTTCTTGATGGCCTTGAAAAAAGGTTTGCATCGATCGGTTGATCGTGAAAAGAAATGGTTGAATGCGGCTGGGCTCAGTCGTAAGCTGATTCTAGCCGTTTTCTCCGGCTTGGGATCAAGAATGATGTATTCGGCATCATTTTCTGGCTTCCATCCTTTTTCTTTTGTTGGCATATCATTATGAACGCCATCATCTTGATCTACCTGCTGTAGTTGCTATTTGGTAACAGGCTTGTCCTTCTCAACCTCGGTAGCTCCTAGGGGTTGAATGACTTCTTCTTTGACTCCTTTAGCATTTGTACTATTCTGAAGGAAGATTTTTGGAAAACCAAGTTCATTTGAGCAACATCTATGTATGTAATTAACAATTAAAGGTGGAATCATGCTTGTATGCACTCAAATAACAAAACTTTACCTATGAAATTTAGCGCCTAGTACTTGTGGTGAACTAAGACTCAACTCAAGAACAAAGTGAGTTGAGAAATATTATACCTTTGTTGAAACCTCTTTGCATATGGAAAGGCTAATCACCCAAGAGAGAGGGCCTTCATTGCTTCCTTCTTAGCTCCATGGATTTCTTGGAAGAGGACGGAAGAATGGATTCTCCAAGTTCCCAAGAAAAGGAACCTCTAAGTTGCCACACCAAGGAGAGTATTGAGGAAGAGATGAGTGACATAGGAAGAAATGGATGTTAGTGTATTTCTTCCTAGGGTGGCCAACCTTTTAAAGAAGAGAGAGCTTTTTGTTTCACTATTTTCTCTCTAGAAAACCCTAAATGAATTTGGCCTAAACTTTCCTTTTATGGCCACTCACATTTGAGTGGCATGAATGTAATTAAGCCAAACTTTCTACTATGGCCGGCCAATAGGTGTTAATGGGCCTTTTGCCTTTTTGTGATTTAAGTTGTCATACAACTTAAGTCATTAGCCTTGTCTATTCAAACCCCATTGGGCCCCAAGGCCTAAAACTAACCCGAGGTCTAAAGCAAACTTATTCGTTTGATTAATTAACATATTAATTAACCCTAGCCATAAACAATTAAACCATTTAATTGTCCTTACTCAACTCCGTTGTGTCTTCAATCTTTACCTTACACGGTGTAGATCCATTAGGTTCTTATTAGTGGGGCAGTGGGTGATTAGAACTCTTTTAATCGATTGTGAACTGAAACTTTCAATTCTCCCTTTAGTGATTATACATCTTCAGGGCTTCCACAAGCCATGAGTGACACCTAGTAGTAAGTTATGGCTACCCAAGCTAAACATAAGAGGTTGGAGAACCTATTCAGTTCGAGATTACTATGCAATACGGTCTTTCTCTAATATAATACTCTTGACCACAATGTTTGGTTTAATAGTTTATTTATGTCTATTATCCAATGTGATTCTCTTACTTATATGATTACCTTGAATGTGATTTGGAACGACTTCCTAAATCTCATTCACACTCTAGCCAGAGATTCTTAATCATATTGTAGGGTAGTCCCCCTCAATGGTTTGAAGGTTAGAGATCTTTTGCTGTGTATTCACCTGCCTCCATGGCTAAGTAGTTTAACCCCAACTATGTCGTGGACACCCTCTGACGGAGTGCCTTTGACATAGTCAAAGATCAAAGACCTAACCATAAGACAACTATGATGCCTCAAGTTAAATGACTACTTTGCATTATTCCAACCATGAGTTCTCATGTGACATGAGTATGAGAACTCCTTGTTGATTGTGTTCAGTGGACTCATTCTCTATTGAGCATCTACATACTTGTCTTGGTGTCAGTCACACCAATGACTCGAGACCAGTCACTTTCCCTGAGAGAAGACATAGCACGTGCTGATCTTAACGGACTATCAATACCCAATTGGCAATCTTATGATCAGGAACATTAGGATATGTTTACGAAAGAGAATGGTCTCATGAATATAACTTCTTTAGATCACATTTTCCCAATTACATATTCCTTGGACTTATTGTTATAGCATGTGCCAGTTGAATGGACACTACCAGAGCATCGTCGTGTGTGACGTCAACCCCATTAGCATCTTGCTCGATGAAATGTAGAAACTGTATATTCAATGATAATAATTTGAGATATTACAACCTATATTTATACAAAAACTATCAGATATCTTCCTAGTGGTTACAATGAAATGGAAAACCCATTTTATCCTAATAAAGGCTAATAACAACATAACAGCTACAACAATAATGAAGACCCTTAACTATGGTAACTCCCGTAACCCCTTAACATTTCCCTGCAAACTTGACTCCGGAGAGGTTACAAGTTTGGAAATAAGACGGGAAAACCAGTCAACTGATAATCCTTTGGTGAAAACATCGGCAAGCTGAAACGTGGACGAAATAAATTGAACCTTGTGACTGCTAGAAGCAACTCGTTCACGGACAAAATGAAAATCAATCGCAATGTGTTTTGTGTGAGCTTGAAACACGGGATTAGAAACTAAATATGTGGTAGACAAGTTGTCATAATTGAGTAACACGATACGAGTGAGTGGACAACGAAGTTCAGTTAAAAGATTTTGAATCCATATAGTATCAGCGTATGCATAGGCAAGGGCTCGATATTCGACTTTTGCACTGGAACGAGAAACTGTTGGCTGTTTCTTGGCACTCCATGAGATGAGATTAGGTCCCATAAATATGCAGTAACCGGATGTGGATTGCCGTGTATCAGGACATCCTGCCCAATCGGCATTGGAATAGGCAATTAAGAAGGAATAATCAGGAGACCTATGAATAGGAAGACCAAAACCAAGAGTGCCTTTGAGGTAATGTAATATCCGCTTAACAGATTCAAAAGGAACATCATTGGTAGATTCTAGAAACTGAGCTACAGGTTAAACTGCATATGAGATATCAGAACGAGTCATGGTAAGGTATTGAAGGGCATCAACAATGTATCGATAAAGTGTAGGATCGGCAAGTTTTGTGCCATTAGTACAAGAAAGTGTACATTTCGAAGCCATAGGTGTGGAAACAGGTTTACAGTCCAAGAGATTGATGCATTTGAGGAGATCAACTGTATATTTATTATGAGTAACATGGAGAGAATCTATGTGATAATTAACCTTCATGCCAAGAAAATAATGCAAACGCCCTAAATCTTTGATGTCAAATTCCATTCCTACTATGCGAATAAAGGTGTTAATATGAGAAGAATCACTGCCGGTGAGAATAATATCATTCACATACAATAATAAAATCAAAACACGAGAATTATCCTGATAAACAAACAAGAAGGTGTCGGCCTGACTTTGACAGAAACCAAATTGTACAAGGAAAGAACTAAATGTTGAAACCATGCCTGTGGAGCCTGCTTGGGACAGTAGATGGCCTTATGAAGTTTGCACACATGGTGAGGATGATCATGATCAACAAACCCCCGAGGTTGTCGCATGTAAACTTCTTTAGAGAGAGAGCCATGCAAGAATGCATTTTTGACATCGAGCTGCCGAATAGACCATAAAAAAGAAACAGCCAGACAGAGAATGGTGTGAATTGTTGTAGGACTTGATGACAGGGCTGAAAGTATCAAAATAATTAACGCCAGATTGTTATGGAACCCCTTGGCAATGAGACGTGCCTTGTACCATTTAAGTGTGCCATCAGATCGCCGCTTAATTTTGAAAACCCATTTGCGACCAACTGTATTGATGGAATTATAGGGAGGGACCAAAGACCAGGTACCCTGTTGAATAAGTGCATTATTTACTTCAAGCAGGCCTTCCATTCGGGAGATCAAGATGTTTGTGTGTAGCAAGTAGGTTCAACATTCATGTACACTAAGGCAGCAAAAGCATGAGGAACGGGATACCGAGTAGTGATGTTGGCTTGGTATTTAGGATTGGGTTTAAAAATGCCAGTCTTCGAACGAGTGACAACGGGACTGCAAGGTGGTGGAGCAATAGTAGAAGGATCGTGGTCTGTTGAGTATTTTACTGTAGTGGATGGTAGTATGGAATTTTGGGATGCAAAGAGTTGCTATTGAGGCAGCACAGTGTGATCAAGGATAGGTGGGACAGACGGGACAGCTGCAGGCACTGTCAGGTGAACTGCATGTGCTGTCGGGTTTGCTGCAAATGGATCGGCATGAGGACAACTGGATGCAGATGGCTCAGCAGGAAGCGGATAGCTGGAGGGTGTCGTGCAAGTGGTTGATGGAGTCGGTGGGTCTCGCTTCAATTGCATGAGACTTGTGACACGTTGCGGGGCAGGTGGCTGAGAAGATTGATTAGGCAAGAAGCTTACGGGTACAATGGCGAGTGGTGGAGATGAAATTGATAAAGGGGCAGCAGCATAATAAATTTGATCTTCATGAAAAATGACATGCCGTGAAATGTAGAGTCATCCAGTAGGTGGATGTAAGCATCGATACCCACGATGTTTATCACTATAACCAACAAAAACACATTGGAGAGAACGAGGTTGTAATTTGTTAGACACATAATCTCCAAGATATGGATAACACAAGCACCCAAAAATTCGAAGCATTTTATAGTCTGGGGAATGACCAAATAAGGATTGGTATGGTGAGATCCCATGAAGAACAAGCGTAGGAAGTCTATTAATTAAATAGAATGCCGTGCAAAAAGATTCAGCCTATAAAGTGTGAGGCATGCGAGCAGTATGTAAAAGAGTACAACCCACATCAGCAATATGATGATGTTTGCCCTCAGCCAATCCATTTTGTTGGACTGTATGAGGACAAGAAAAGTGATGCACTATTCCATTAGTAGCACAAAAATGCTTAAACTACAGGTTGTCATATTCCTTACCCCCATCATTCTGGAATTGTTTAATAGACAAAGAGAATTGATTTTGAACATACATAACAAAAGCAGAAAAATGATCAAAGACTTTTGACTTCAGACGCATGGGAAAGATCCACGAATATCGAGTGGAATCATCAGTAAACAAGACATAATAGCGATAACCAGAGATGGAAAGAACATGAGACATCCACACATCCGAATGAATTAAATCAAATGGTGCAAGTGAACAGTGTTGATGAGGCAAAAATGAAAGTTTTATTGATTTAGATAATGCACAATGGCTACAATTTGAATGCAATAAACGAGAAGTAGATCCTAACAATGACTTAGAAACTAGTGAATCAAGCACTTTGTTGCAAGGATGACCAAGACGACGATGCCAAAGAGACGAAGACACGGCAATGGAAGAAAAAGTTATATTGGGCCCAGTCAGGAGTGTAGGAAAAATGGGATAAAGGCCATCTTTACCTAGGCCTTGAAAAAGAAGAGCACCAGTTTGTAAGTCACAAATGTGATAACCTCAAGGAAAGAAAGTAATACTGACATGCATATCCTGTGTAAACTGAGTGACTGATAAAAGATTTTTATAAAGAGAAAGAACACGAAGAACATAAGGGAGACTAAAAACATAAGTGCTAGAAGAAAATAAAACATTACCAGATTGAATGATGAGGAAGGTGTCACCATTACCAATAACAACATTATCACTTGGTGCAAATGAGGCAACGAAGGGAAACAACTTAGCATCAGATGTCATGTGATTTGTAGCACCGGAGTCCCAATACCAGTTAGGATCAGAAGAGGAAGCAACATGGATGCTGACAAAGGGATGAGATTGAGGACACTTGGCTTGAACATGTCTAAATTGGTGGCAATGCCAACATTGGACCGGCGGACGAGGTGGAGGAGGACCCAAAAAACCTTGAGCATTGAAGGCAGAGCGCTGTTGACGGTAGAAGTTCTGTGGAGGCCTATTAAAGGAACGGATAGGTGAGGTGTCACGAGCACGGAATGAGGGCTGGTCACGCGGTGGACATGTTGCGGTCATGGAAAAATGTGAATGTGTATGATTGATTTGGGCTGCAAAGGCTTGTTGCCTTTCAAAGCAAGCAGTTTGTTACCGAGGTCAAAAAAAGGTGGAAGTGGTGGAAAATTCAGAAGAACCGTTACAAGCATCTGGTAATCAAGTCCCAGACCACGAAGTACATAAGTAACCAAGTTAGAATTGGACACAGGTTCTTGGATAACAGTGAGTTATTCAGCCAAACTTTTGGCCTGAGCAAGGAAGTCAGAAATAGTTTTGGAGCCTTTGGTGAGAGAGAAGAGACGAAATTTTAGTTGGGCAGCATTGACTAGTGATTGCTATGAGAAATTTTGCTGGAGACAATCTTATTTCGAGGTGGAGAACCTAATGACTTGAGGAAGAACAACTTCAGATAGTGTGGCACGAAGAATACTAATAAGGCCTCAATCGGTTTGGAACCAAGATGTGTATTCAGGATTGGGTGTAGGTAGAGAAGGAATAGTAGTTTTGTCATCACTTGAAGAAGAAGGCAAAGTAGAGGGAGAACATGGAAAAGATCCATCAACAAAACGCCAAAGATTTTGGCCTAGTAAGAAAGGTTTGACTTGACTTTCCCACACAAGATAGTTGGTTTCAGAGAGTTTGACAGAGATAAGATGAGAGATATTAGGAATAGAGATAGGGGAAAAGGTTGAAGATGACGCACTACCTGAAGCTATTGTAGAAAAAAAACTTTAGGCTGTAGATACCATGTAGAAACTGTATATTCAATGATAATAATTTGAGATATTACAACCTATATTTATACAAAAACTATCAGATATCTTCCTAGTGGTTACAATGAAACGGAAAACTCATTATATCCTAATAAAGGCTAATAACAACATAAGAGCTAAAACAATAATGTATTTCCATTGAAGACCCTTAACTATGGTAACTCCTGTAACCCATTAACACCAACGATGGGTCCAGGTTTGGCGTCGGCTGCCTGAACCTAGGAGATTGCTATAGCTACTGGATCTTCCTCTTGTTGGAGTTGTTTGTGGCCCCAAAGTATTTGGACTCGGCGAAGATGCCATTGATTATGATGATCTTGTCCAGGTATCTGTCGGGTTTATCCTCCTTCACCAACTTCTCTAGGTAGTCCTTCCAGGTATAGTAGTCATCGGTCGTGTTACCAAGACCTCGATAGAACGTGCAGTACTTGGTGTGATCTAGCTTGGAGGTGTCTCATTCGGACTGTCTTGGTAGCTTGAACCAAGGCTCACTCTTAAGGTCGCGGAGGATCTGGTTGATTGGGATTAAGAACTTGGTATAGTTCTTAGCAGCCTAACCTCTTTTTGTCAAGGACCGGTCTCTGCGGTTGGCCCCCTACTTGCTTCGGTCATTAGACTGCTTCTTGTCCACCTTCTTCTGGGCTGCCTCGGACTCCTTTTAAGAATACTCAGGTGCATTGTTTGCTCGTAGAGCCTCATCCCAAAGCACTTGCTTCTCTACTAGATTGAACAAGTCTCCTAAAGTCAGGTCTTCTTTCATGATTAATTCTCCGAATAGGGATGATTTGCTAGGAGTCCCTTTTAGAAAGCTGCACTGGCGATCAAGTCGTTGCAGCTGACTATCTTCGCCTTCTCCGTCTTGAACCTCTTTACATAGTGGGGGAGCGACTCCTTTAGATTCTTCTTTATGTTAAATAGATGATCGGACTTCTTCTTGATCGAGCGGTAAGATGAGTATTTCTTAGTGAAAACTATAGAAAGCTTGTCAAAGCTCCGGATAAACTATGGAGGCAGGGTATAGAACCAATCTTGCGCCTCGCCCTACAAAGTAATGGCGAATATCTTGCACATTAAAGTGTTGTTGGCTCTATACATGACCAACGCTCTGCAATAGTGCTTCAAGTGCCTTTCCGGGTCTCTGTTTCCCTTAAATAGGGTGAAATGCAACATATTGAACTTACACGGGGGCTCTGTCTCCTCTATCTCATCCGTGAAAAGTGATCTGCCTATGTATGCCACGTCCTTACGAAGGGGCTCATATGTGGTCTCAATGCGCTGGTATCCGCGTAATCGCTCAGTCAGGAGCCTCTTTACTTCTTTCTGAATTTGCCTCTACCAAGGTAACGGGGCTTTCGGCTGCCCCCAGTCATTACTTGCTGGTCTCGGTTGTTTTTCCCTATGCTCAGCTCGTCTATGCCGTTGTTGCATTACATGTGGTACGTTCCTGGCAAGCGAGCAGATTCGTTGCAGGCCTACTCTGATGGGAGGTAGAGGATACTCAGTGCAGGCCTAGCTGCGAATGAACACTTTGCCTGGAAGGTTGTCAATGTTGATTATCTGAGTATGGCCCCAACCATGAATGTATGCTCGTCTGGGGGCTTAACCGAAATTGCACGCTCCTCCACGCGTTAAGACGAAAGTACACGCTATCTCTGAGGCCCAAGCGGGAGAGTACATTGCCATAACGCTCAATTTATGGTTGATCGATCGACTGCTTGCCGGGACGCTATTGGAGAGAAACGTCATCGTTTGCCCTTGTCTTACTTTGGTACACCTCATTTGGGGCACGCTGCATCTCAGTGCTCTGCATGAGTTGATTCACCAAGGTAGTTTATTGGACAAAAGGGGATTGTTAGTTTGGCAACCTATCGGGATAGGTGTTGTTCGCCATTTAGAGTGGAAGAGCTAGGACAGTAGACGTCTGCTTGAGTAATGGAAGTGTAATGGACTCCAGGTGCAAAGGTTGAACCAGGATGAGTCAGATATGCAGTAAGGTAGGTGAAAATACCCTTGGTTCAACCGTCGCCCTCGAAATCTAGAATATGATTGTTGAATTAGTCTGGGACTATGCTGGACCGTCTAGAGGGTTGTGGGAATAGGTCGGGAGCATGAGCGTTGGGCCGCCTTAGGTTGTCCTGCTTAGCATTGAGCTGGAGGCACATTGGGCTCGCATTGGGTTGCAATTTGCATCGCAATTGGCATGGCTTGGGCTGTGTTGGTCTAGGCAGCTTGCATCCCAGTAAAGGTGGTAGGCACATGGGTTAATGCCGAGGGTGAGCAAATGTTTGAGCTTACACATGCTGGCTACTTGCGTCATGGGCCTCCTGCCTTAAGGTTTCCTCGCGTTTAGTGAAGGCTGCCCCGTGGGCCACAGCAACGGTTGCAGCCGCTGCTGGCATGGGCACGGTACCTCGTGGTGGCAAAGGTGTAGTCCTTGCCGTTGTGAGCCACGAGGAACGACAGCGTGGAACCATGTCGCAATCTCCATCAATTGGTCCATGTTCTTCGACGTAGGGGGTCGCAATGGTTGTAGTTTTTGAATTTACTGCCATTGTAATCGTAGATTTAAGAACGAAGGAAGTTGAAATCGAGAGTCTTCTTTGAGTCTTCAAATCAGAGCTCTCAATGAAAACACCAATTTGTAGATGGAAATTTCCGCTGTCTTTTCCTTTGACGAAAATGCACCTGCAAAATAATAACACCTAAGATTAAGGACAAAAGCCTCATGCTCCCACGATGAATGGAGGGCTTTGGCCGAAGAATCTCCGATGCCAAAGTTAGAATTCTAAAAAGAATGTGTTTGAGTGTTTGTGGGTAGCAAAAGGCCTTCTGAATTTTGGAGATAAATGGAGTATTTATAGGAGAGGAGGAAGAAGTGAGCCAGCCCTCTAGGGTTTAGCGGTGGCCGGCCCTAGGGTGGAATTTGGGTGAGAATATTCCAAGATATTTGTGTAAATATATCTTGGCGTAATTAGGTAAATATCCTAAATAAATGGGATTAGGATTACTTACTTGAAATAAGTTTTCTCTGATTAGGAATGTATTTATGATAAGAATAAGGGATTATTCTATCATAAATACCTTTGACTTTTCCTACATGTAGGGATGCCTTGAGCAGTTGTTGATCTCCGTCTGCTCTACCTCAGCTGCGCATGGTGAATGAGGCTGCTCCCTACTCATTTAATAGGGGTAGTCTTGTCTTTCTTGAGAAATAATTCACGTGTTAGCTCCGTGATTTTTGGGATTATTTTTTGCTCCACAACTATGAATATTGTGAAAAGTCCATTGTGTAACGGAATGGGAGATCAATGGTTCAGTGATAGCATGTGGTGGTTTATATTGAGAGAAATGTTTTTTCTTCCATTTATAATGAAGCTATAATGTAGCATTTTCAAATATGAAAACGCGTCATGAACAATATTAACTTATATTGTTATTTATTAAATAAATTATGAATGATGAAACTATGGTTTAAACTTTAAGGTTATTATATGTCTAAAAATGTTTGTGAACTTTTACATGTGACCCTCTGTGTAATTTTTCCTAGATCCGTTACTAGGAAATAATACGCAACAACCAAAATTTGATAAAAATATTTTAAGGGTAAATTACATTTTACACTTTCAAACTTGGCCAAAGTTTAGGTATGACATGAAATATTGGCCAAACTTGAGAGTGCAAAATGTATATAAAAAAGAAAACAACAACAAAATAGAGAATTGGGTATTCCCTTTTCCCCTTTATTTGTTATAGCAGGATTCTCAAAGGCACAATTTGAATTGGTCTCTTACAGCAGATTATTTCATTACTAATGGTTTGTGGGAGGTTGGTCAATTTCAAGATATTCTCCCTGTTAGGAGTGTGCCCTAAAAGCCCACCTTAAGATGATATTTTATTGACATTTCATATATTAAACTCATTTAACTTAATTAAAGAGTAAAAATTATTGTTTACAACAATCTTATTAATAGTTATATGCTTCATCATGAGAGTTTTATCTCTCATACACATATTCTAAATGTTTCTAATCATATGATTGCCAATTGAACATTGAAAACGATAAGATTAGTACAAACTATGTCTTCTCATTTGAGAGAGTGACTTGTCTCGAGTCATTATTGTGAAAGACAACAAGGCAAGTATGTAGGTGTCCAATAGAGAGTGAGTTCTCTAATCAAACAAGAGTCTCATACTCATGTTATATGAGAACTCACTATTTGAGATAATATAAATTAGTCCATTGACCTAAGACACCACAATTGTCTTGTAGATGATCTTTGATCACTTGAAAATGCAAGAAGACCATGTTCCACCTAAGGCATGTTCCATGTATTGCTTGGATTATTGACTCATCCCATATAGGCATGCACGCACAACAAGGGATCTGTACCTTCAACCTTAGATGAAGAGTACTCTATAATATGAAGAGTCTCTAGGGAATGTGTGATTTAGGAAATACGTTTCAAAATCCCAAGTACAAGAATATATGGATAATAAAATCACGTTGGATAATAGACTAGAATAACTACCAACCAAAATAATCTAATCAAGAGTTCAAGTCACTCACTATATTGCTAATTAGAATCTAATAGATCATACACCGTGTAAGGTAGATATTAAAACAATACAACAAAGATAAGTAAGTGTTGTAAAAAAGGTTAATTGTTTATGTCTATGATTGATTAAAAAGTTAATTAATCAAACAAATAAGTTTATATTAGACGTTAAATTAATTTATAGCTTCAAGGCCCAATGGGTTTCGATCCATTAAACCCATTGAGTTTTGTTGTTTGACAAGCTTAAAACTCAAAAGGCCCAAAGACCCATTAACACTATAAGTTCGGCCACAGAAAGAGAGGGCTAGGGGTTCCTTTAGTCACTCAAAACAAGGAGTACATAAATTATGAAAACTAATGAAAGAGGTTTGAAAACTTTGAGTTTTAACGATAAGAACAAAATAAAAGGTAAAGTGAATAGTATCATGATTGACTTTTTAATGTAAAAAGGTGATATTTCGTTAAAGTGAACAGTACCGGAAACTTTTCGTTAAAGTTTCCGTATAAATTATGAAAGTTATATTTAGCCTTCATTAGGATTTAGTTTGGGAAATGGGAGAGCCTTCTTCTCTCTTTTCTTTCTGCAAGGCCAACCCCAAGGGGAGAGTTTTTCTAGTACCAAACTCTTCCCATATCACTTATCTCCTATTCACATCCCACCTTGGTGTGGATGTTGGAGTTATTCCCTAAAAGCCAATTTATTTAATATTGAATATTTATATAATAACTTCATATTAATTAATTAATAAAAGGGCAAGTATTATTCTTCATGAGTTTGGGTTTATATTATAGAGATAATGTACTATGAATGGGTTCACAAGACTTAAGGTATGGAAGCAATGTCCCAAATGAGGTTAGGCAGGGAGACTTGTATAATCATTTAGTCTTTAAAAGTTCCTAACCATTTGGAAAGTCAATTGGCATTAACTATCCTGAATGGCCAGTGTATATTGCGTTAAGGTGAGTATGGTCTCGTGCTATGGGTGTTGGACACGTGATGGATACATATGTTTGTTTGTTGAACAAGTTCATTGAACACTGACCGTCCAAGAAGTTTAAACATATTGATGGTTACCACATGTCAAACGGTACAAAGTTTTTGGTAATTGTTCAATAGAAGGAGATATCCCTCGAAGCCACTATAAGATCCATCTTGAAAATCTTTGGCTAAAGTAACTGTTGATCAAGCTATGTGTTGTAAGAACTGCTTCAACATGAGATGCATTATGGTGATCATAGATGACAATATGTGATTTGACATAAATTCATGTCACATAAATCTTGATCGGGATATGAATGATAGAAGGACCGAATTGCATTGTAACTACAATCAAGGTTTGAAAGAGTATCATGATTTGTTCACGTATACTATTACTAATCCGAGTAGCCAAGACATGTTACTAGATGTCACTCATGGTTTGTGAAATTAAGTTAATTCATTAATTAGTTTCACAGCTAGCTTTAGTTAGATCGTAAGAGGTCACACACATACGATAAGCTCTAGTTTATTATAAGATATAATTAAATGTTTATTATATTGATTAATTATTTGAGCATATTCAACATGATTTTAATTAAATAGTCATTTAGTTTTATTTAATTAAAGGGATTTCAAGTCACCAATCCAAAGTAGGTAACTGAGTGGGCTTGACTTGTGAGAAAAAACCCAAACCGCCAAACCCTAGGGAGGTAAGGGAGTGCGGCAAGGGGTATATAGATACCCCTTATGTTTCTCTCATAACTCTAATGCAAAAAGTCATTCAGTTTTGTTTCCAACTTTTGTTTAAAATATTTTACATCTCAACAGTTATAGATGGGTTGAAAAGAGCATGTGGTTTTGGAACTAAATTTTTGGCGTTTTGGAACATAGGGGATTCGGCCAACATAGGAGGGTTGAGATTTTGGTGTTCTTGTTTCCTTGTTAAGTGAGCTTTCTATTGTCATTAATTAGGCCTCTAAGGAAACTAGAAAGTTAATCCCTATGTTAAAATAGTTCTAATTTGAGTTTTGTAAAGGAAAATATATATGGGGTTCTTATGAGCTTTCATGGATGTTCTTCATCGACATATGTGGCCTTCCATCGATTGATTTGTTATAGGGGCATGATAGGAGCATATTTATGCGACTTTGTTAGCTTGTTTCTGTTAGCTTGTTTCCTTGCATTTTCTTAGTTAGTTTCTACTTATTATAGTGATTTAAGTCATTTTCGTGTGTTTTCAAGTCCAATTGGCAAAGTTGGCAAAAAGATGCAATTTGGAGCATTTTAGAACAGTTTTGGGCTTGGAATGGATAGCACAAGTATGCAGCAAGATAGATGGATGAATTTGAAGTTCAAGAGAGGCTAGGAATGTGCAAAAGAGTTGGAGAAATAAATTCAAGCCAAAGAAGATAAGGAATCAGCTATAAAGAAGGAGAATTATCCAAAACCTTATCCAACCTTATCTTATCCAAACTAACTTTATCTTATCTTACCTTGCCTTATCTTATCCTATCCTAATCCTTCCCTAACTTAATTCCTGCTGTAAAAGGGTCTTAATTTCAGTTTAGGAGACATAAAAACCTAATTTCTAGGAACCTTATCCTCTCCTACAAAGATGCCGCACCCTTGTCCTTGATCCCTTGGGTTTTTGACCTTCTAGATGTCCTATTTCCTGCTAGGATTACATAAACCTTTTCCCCTTAGGATTGTGTTATTATTTTCCTACACAAACTACATTTTGTAATCCTTTTCCTACACTATATGTTGGTGCCGCACCCTCTCCCTATATATACATATTTTCTGCACCATTCAACACACCACCATCTACCATTCAACCTCATTGTGCCGCAGCTTTGCAAAGGAAAGAAGGAAGAAATCTGGAGCGTTTCTAGGTGTATTCTATCTTTACTCTTGATGTTTAAATTTAATTGTCTTTGTTTATTTGCAATCGTGAGGAACTAAACCCCTTCTTAGCTAGGGGGGAATTCGAAACTATGAGCATATATGTGATATGAATTGATTTCATCCAGTTGTGATTTCATAAATCGTGAATGCAATTTGCTTAACTGTTTGATTTAAAACTTATTCTTGTATGTTGATTAGGGATGCATACTTAGTTTGGATGCATGAATTTGATGCTAAAATATAAGGGAGTTTCACCTAAGCGTTACAAACTTATATTTACAAGTAGTGGAGGTTGCTAGTCACGATCGCGTTAAGTAAATTCGTGGCAGGAGTGTCATGCAGTCATAGTCACGAATGTCATGTCAATGCTTATGATTTTCACAAAGCTTAATGATCTTTGATATGTATCTCTAGTATGCAGTCATATAGGGAACTTGATAAGAATAATTTGGTTTGCGGCGCTACATCCAAATTCAATGAACTCAGGAAAATCTGAAGGTTAATGCGTGCAGTCACGATTAATTTGGGGCATTGTCGTTCATGGTTTTTAGAAAGAACAACTGGAAATCGATTTGTGTTGCATATGTGTCATGTGTGGAGAAGGACCCTCTAGCTAGCCATTCACCCATTTAAATCACCAATTTCGTACAAAACTAAGTCTAGTTTACAATTCTGTTTTGCTTAAGTTTAAATTCGTTTTCAAACAATCCCTTGCTCTTAATTTGTGTTAAGATAGTCTAAATTCGTAAGAACTTCTATTTTCTAGTCTTTTGACTCAATTAGAGTCTTAATTTCGTTCAAATCAATCTTAGGTGTTAGTTTAGAGTCTAGATAACTTGTTTTTTGTGTTTTGGGTCTATTTAGCTTGTTTTGAGTCTTTAGAGTCCAGAAACTGTTTAATTGAATTCTATTTGCTGTTTTGAGTTTGTTTTGAGTTATTTGAGTCAAGTTAGGTTGTTTAAGGTGTCTAGAGTAAAAATTCGTCCAAATTGATCCCTAGTACTTGTTTTCATTGTTTAAAGTCCAGTTTATTGTTTTAGAGTCTAATTTGTGTCGCTTAGCAATCCCTTTAATCCCCGGCTTAGAACGATCCCTACTTTCACATACTACATTGATAAGGGTTTAAGTTTGTGTGCGATTTAATTTCACATCAAATTTTTGGCGCCGTTGCCGGGGATTAGCAAGTTTGCTAATCCCTTGTTTTTGTCAAGTTTTTCTTTTGGTTTCTGATTTCGTTTTGTTTCTTTTCCTTTGGTTTAGGTACTAGTGTATGACTCGGAGTTGTCAACCAGTTCACGAGCACATCTTTGAGTTTGACGACGATTTTAAGCGAACGTTGAGAAGAAACAAGAGGAAGCTGCCACCCACTCCATCTATTTCAAGCAGAGAATCCGAATTTGGAGAAGAGGAGGAAGATGAACAAGTCATGGTAGCGGACAATCGTACAATTAAAGAGCTTTCAGCCTCGGGGTTGGATAATGCTGTGCCGTTATGTATCCAATACCCTGCGGCAAGTGAAGGCAAGACCGACGAATTCGAACTAAAGTCTAGCTTGTTGCATCATGTTCCAAAATACCATGGGCTGTCCATGGAAGATCCAAACAAGCGCTTAAAGGAATTTGAAGTTGTTTGTTCAAGCATGACTCCCATTAATGTTGATGGGAATATTCTGAAGATGAAAGCTTTTCCATTCTCTCTTATGGATAAAGCTAAGGATTGGTTATTCGAATTGGCGACCGGAACTGTCACATCTTGGGAAAGCATGAAAAGAGCATTTTTAGAGAAATTCTTCCCAACTTCTAGAGTTATACTTTTGAGGAAGAAGATTAGCGGGATTCAACAAAACCAAGGCGAATCATTCCCAACATATTATGAACATTTCAAGGGTCTTGTTGCCTCATGTCCTCAACATCAAATGAAAGAAGAGCTTCTCATTCAATACTTTTACGAAGGACTTCTTCCAATTGAGCGACAAATGCTAGATGCTTCAGCGGGAGGTGCATTGGTTGACATAACACCAATGGCTGCAAAGATCCTAATCGCCAACCGAGCGTTGAATGCACAACAATACGAAGGCGTTGGACAAAGAGAAGGGCCACGCCAACAAAGTGTGCATGAGGTAAGTTCAATTTCTGAAATTCAATCCAAATTAGATAACCTCACTATGCTTGTGTCGCAGGTTGTTGATGTAACCAAATTGCAAGGGATTACACAAAGTGTATGTGGTGTGTGCTCTATGCAAGGGCACCTTAATGATCAATGCCCTCAATTGATTGAGAATGGAGGGTGGGAATCTGCCAATGCCGTGGGTTTTGGGAACCAAAATCAGCCACGCAATGATCCTTACTCCAACACGTACAATCCGGGTTAGAGAGATCACCCTAACTTCAAGTGGAGGGAGCCACAACAACCTCAACAACAAAGCCAATTTCGACAGCCCCCTGGGTTTCTTCAAAAACCATTCGTGCCATCTCAAGCCTATCCACAAGCTACCCAACAAACTTCAGGTTCGTCCCTTGAAAATGCTAAAATTCTTGAGTTATTAACCTCCATGTCGCAGGGAATACAAAACCAAAACAAAGAGGTGCAAACTCAAGCACAAGTAGTGGTGAATCATCAACAGGAGATAGGAGAAATAAAGAATCAATTGGGGCAGATTATAGAACAAGGCAAATTGCCTAGTTCAACAATTGTCAATCCGAAAGGAGGATTTGAATCTGCAAAGGCAATCATGTTATGAAGTGGCAAGCAAGTTGGAACCGACCTACAACCATCCAAATCAAGTCAAAAGGAGGACGACAAGTTGCAGATTGAAGAGAAGGAGGAAGCACAACCCACGGCAAAGGGTGAAACACCCTTGCCGCAGCCACCTAAGCCATCTAATCCGTCCACTTCAGGTAAGAAGGTTCAAAATTCGATTATTTCTAATGTTGTTCCTCCGAATGTGCCCTTCCCTCGCAGATTTATGCAATCAAAGAAGGAGGAAGCTGAAAAGGACATTCTTGAGACGTTTAGAAAGGTGCAAGTCAATATCCCTCTCCTTGATGCAATTAAGCAAGTTCCCAGGTACGCCAAGTTTTTGAAGGAGCTTTGCAAAACAAAGAGGAAGATTTCGAACAAGGAGGTTGTCCAGGTAAGTGAGAATGTCTCTGCTATTTTACAAAGGAAATTACCCCCTAAATGCAAAGATCCGGGGAGTTTTACGATTCCTTGTGTTATTGGCAATACTAAATTTGAACATGCCATGCTAGACTTAGGAGCATCAATTAATGTCATGCCATACTCAATTTATGCATCTATGAACTTAAGCGAACTTAAAAGTGATGGTGTAATCATTCAATTAGCCGATCGTTCTAATGCCTATCCAAAAGGAGTTTTGGAAGATGTTTTGGTGCAGGTGGATCATTTAGTCTTCCCGGTTGATTTCTATGTGCTAGAGATGGATGATTTGGCCCAAGCTACTCCATTGCCAATCTTGCTTGGGCGACCCTTCATGAAAACAGCCCGGACAAAGATCGATGTGTTCAAGGGGACTTTATCAATGGAATTTGATGGGGAAGTTATTGATTTTAATATTTCTGAAGCCGTGAAATATCCTATTGATGATCATTCGTGTTTTTCTATTGATATTTTAGAATCTTTGGCAGAGGAATTTCTTGACTCATTAGATCGAGATGCCCTTGAAACAACCATCGTTCAAGGAATAGAAAGCACAACCCAAGCCCCAGAAATTGTGCAAGGGCACGGCAACAACAAGGAGGAAGTTGTTTCCGTGGGTTTTTGTGAAGAAATTGAGGAGATAGTGGCTGCACTTGAGTCATTCCCACCATGTGTTGGTAAGTCTTCAATCCCAATGTCAATTCCTGTTTCTACTAACAAGTTATTACCTTTGGTGGTGCAGCACCTACACTAGAGCTCAAACCATTGCCCAACCACTTGAAGTATGTCTTTTTGGGAGAAAAAGAAACGTTACCTGTCATTATTTCATCATCTCTCACGGCATTGGAGGAAGAAAAGCTCATTCGTGTGTTGCGGGAGAATAAAACTGCCATTGGATGGACCCTAGCCGATATCAAGGGGATTAGCCTTACGACATGCATGCATCGCATACTTCTTGAGGAATGGGCTAAACCAACTCGAGAGGCTCGACGCCGTCTTAACCTTCATATGATGGAAGTTGCGAAAAAGGAGATTATAAAGCTCATTGATTGTGGGGTCATCTATCCAATTTCAGATAGCCGTTGGGTTTCACCAATTCAAGTCGTTCCAAAGAAGTCGGGAGTCACTGTGGTGAAGAATGAAGAAAATGAACTTGTGCCTACCCGAATCCAAACAGGTTGGAGAGTGTGCATCGACTATAGGAAGCTCAACGCCACCACGAGGAATGACCATTTTCCCTTGCCGTTCATTGACCAAATGCTTGAGAGGTTATCAGGTCATTCCTTTTATTGTTTTCTTGATGGATATTTTGGGTATAACCAAATTCTCATAGCTCCGGACGACCAAGAAAAGACCACTTTTACTTGTCCGTTTGGCACCTTTGCGTATCGCCGAATGCCATTCGGTTTGTGCAATGCTCCAGCAACTTTTCAACGGTGCATGGTAAGTATCTTCTCTGATTTTGTTGAAAAGATTATTGAAGTGTTTATGGACGATTTTAGTGTTTTTGGTGATTCGTTTGACGGTTGCTTAAATAATCTCAGTTTGATCTTAAAACGATGCATGGAAACTAACCTTGTTTTGAATTGGGAAAAATGCCACTTTATGGTTAAACAATGCATAGTTTTAGGTCACATTGTTTCGGAAAGGGGAATTGAGGTTGATAAGTCGAAAATAGATCTTGTACGCTACTTACCGTCTCCCACTTCGGTGAGAGAGGTTCGTTCTTTTCTTGGTCATGCAGGATTCTATAGGCGATTCATCAAGGACTTCTCAAAGATTTCTACCCCCCTATGCCGACTTTTGCAGAAGGAAGTACCATTCAAGTTCGATGAGGAATGTGAGAAGGCCTTTAAACACCTCAAGGAGATGCTTACTTCGGCCCCCATAATTGTACCACCAGATTGGAGCCTTCCTTTCGAGCTAATGTGCGATGCATCCGATTATTCAATTGGAGCTGTTTTGGGACAGAGAAAAGACAAGAGACCTCACGTCATTTACTATGCTTCCAGGACCTTGAATGACGCTCAATTGAACTACTCCACTACGGAAAAAGAACTTCTTGCTGTAGTTTTTGCTTTAGATAAATTTCGTTCATATTGAATTGGTACTAAAGTGATTGTTTACACTGATCATGCAGCATTGAAGTACTTGCTCACGAAAAAGGAGGCCAAGCCAAGGCTTATTTGATGGATGCTGCTTCTTCAAGAGTTCGACATCGAAATTCGGGATAAGAAAGGAAGTGAAAACGTGGTGGCTGACCATCTAAGTCGTTTGGTGCACAATGAGGAGCAATTACCCATCCCAGAAGCATTCCCAGACGAGCAATTGATGTCCATAGAGGTGAGTGAGCCTTGGTATGCTGATTTGGTCAATTTTATGGTGTCTAAGCAAGTTCCAAGCACCCTAAACAAAAACCAACGTGAAAATTTGAAAAAGGATGATAGGTTTTATGTTTGGGATGATCCATACTTGTGGAAGTATTGCCCCGATCAGATTATACGTAGGTGTGTGCATAATTCGGAGTTTAACTCAATTTTAAGTTTCTGTCACACTTATGCATGTGGGGCACACTTTGGCACACAACGCACAGCCCTTAAAGTGTTAGAATGTGGATTCTATTGGCCTACAATCTTTAAGGATGCAAGGATGTTTTGTGTTACTTGTGACTGTTGCCAAAGAATGGGCAATATAGGCCCAAAAGACCAAATGCCGCAGACCCCTATCTTTACTGTTGAAATTTTTGATGTTTGGGGTATTGATTTTATGGGTCCTTTTCCTTAATCGCATGGTTTTAATTATATTTTACTTGCGGTCGATTATGTCTCGAAATGGGTGGAAGCAAAAGCCACCCGCACTAATGATTCTAAAGTTTGGCATGCCACGAGTACTTATCAGTGATGGAGGGTCCCATTTTTGCAATAGAACCATCAAGGCGCTGCTCAAAAAGTACAATGTCACGCATAAAGTTTCAACGCCTTATCATCCTCAAACGAGTGGGCAAGCCGAGGTTTTCAATCGTGAAATCAAGCAGATTTTAGAGAAGACAGTTGGGCCAACGAGGAAGGATTGGAGCTTGCGCTTGAATGATGCACTATGGGCGTATCGTACGGCCTACAAAACACCCATTGGCATGTCCCCATTTCGGCTCATCTATGGGAAACCATGTCATCTTCCCGTTGAATTAGAGCACAAGGTGCATTGGGCAGTTAAGACCTTCAATATGGACATAGATGCCGCATGAGTTCATAGGAAACTTCAATTGAATGAGCTTGAAGAGATTAGGAATGACGCTTACGAGAACGCTCGAATCTACAAAGAGAAGACGAAGGCCTTTCACGACAAGATGATTTGAAGTAAGACGTTCTCCAGGGGGCAGAAAGTGTTACTTTACAATTCGCGCCTTAAATTGTTTCCAGGTAAGTTACGTTCTAGATGGAGCGGCCCCTTTGTTATTACTAACGTTTTTCCTTATGGTGCAGTTCACATCCAAAGTCTAAAAACGGGACAAGAATTCAAGGTGAACAGACATCGTTTGAAGCCGTATTATGAGAATTTTGTGGAGCATAACGTGGAGGACATACCCCTCTATACCGTAGGCTCCAATGAAGCCTAAAATGCAGGATTCGTCCGGCTGGAAGACGTTAAAGCAAGCGCTTCTTGGGAGGCAACCCATGCAAATAAAGAAGACATAGGAAGCTCCAGCTCCACAACCAGATTTGCGTTCCTAAACCCTACTCTTTATTGCTTTTACTTTGCCATATTTGTCATGTTTGTTAGTTGTGTTGTTTGCTTGCTTGTGTGTGCGTCTATGCTTGAAACATTGAGGACAATATTTGGTTTAAGTGTGGGGGGGTAAACAAAGTGTTTTGTTGAAAATTCATGGGATTTTGTTGAAAATTCGTGGGATTTTATCACCTATCACTTCTAAAGTTGTTTTTCACTGTTTTTAAGTGTTTTTAGTGTGTTTTGAAGTGTTTTTATATGTCTTGAAAGAAAAATACGAAAATTTTGAATGATGCACTATGGGCGTATCGTACGGCCTACAAAACACCCATTGGCATGACTGTTAAAGAAAGTTACAAACATGGATTGAAGTTTGATATGCTCTTTGGTTTATGCTTGGTTATAGTTGACATTCATGAATTCACATGTAATCACAAAAAGGAAAAAATCAGATTTTGTAGCATGCTTGAAAGAAGCAACTCAAAATAATGCTACAACCCTGAGAGACTTGAGCCTAAACTTTGTTTGGAGAGTTATTAATCTTGACATTCTTGTTTTCTAAAGTTGTTGCATGATCTCATTGTTTCTTTGCTTGGTTGCTACTTAGAATGCATTTCATCATTTAGTTCCAAATACTAGAACTCATGCCCGTTTCATTCAAAGCATAAAATTGATTAGCATAACAAATAACAAGATGAAGTTGTTTAGTTAAACCAGAGCCACAAAGCCTCAACCTTTGCATATGTATTGTAGGTTTAGCCCCTTTGAGGCATATTTAGCCTATTTTCTTTGTTAACCATATTATCCTTACCTAGCCTAGATTAGGATCATCCTTACCCTTGTTCTTAAGGCATAGTGAAGCATGACCTAGAGTGAATTCCCTTTGTTCGTTATTAGGCAGCAATCAAGTGTGGGGGAGGTTGTACAGTGTTGTGTGCCAAAATAAACAAAAGGACACGGGTGAGAAGAAGAAAAAAAAAGAAGAAGAAATTTCGTGAGAAAAAGAGAAGAAAAAGGAAAGTATGTGAAAAAAGTTTGAAAAGTGTTCAAAATAAGTGAGATTAAGCTCACAAGTGTTGGTTGTTGAAGAAAGGGTCCAAAAAGTTGGATTCGGCCCTAAGTATGTGTGATCTTCCCTTTATGTATCAAAGTTTGTGGCTGCATTTAAAAAGGGAGTTCTAAGTGTCATATTCATTACTTTGCTTGCTATTGCTTTAAGAACGCTTGTTTTCCTTACCTTTCTTTGTTAGCCAACACCCTTAGCCTCGTTACAACCCTTAAACTTCTATCTTGATTGTTATGTGTTTCAATATGTGGAGTTTGGGATTGGTATGAGCATATGGTGTCCCTGGTTCTCGCATCTAAGTAGTGGCATTCCATTCATGAGATCATATATATACATGCATTAATAAATCCAGAAAGTGCCTTCTTTGTTAATACATATGTGAGTATTAGTTTTCATGTTTACATCAATCTTCTCACATATAACTAGTGTAGGGTGTGTAGTCAGAAAATCTGAGTGAAAATTGAGTGCATATCTAGTAAGGAATTGAGGGATTCTCTAAGGCATGTTACTACATTCAAAATGTTGTTTTAATTGATTAGATGCGAACTAGTGAGTGGTAACTGTGATTAAGTATGTGCTCGAGAGTAGGGATAATTGAAATCTATGTAAGTAATGATTTTTAACGTGTTATGTACCATTGGAAATCCCTAAGGCAAACGTTGGAAGGTTTAGGTTATGTTTTGTTTTTTTTTGTTTTGCTCGAGGACTAGCAAAAGCTAAGTGTGGGGGAATTTGATAGGAGCATATTTATGCGACTTTGTTAGCTTGTTTCCTTGCATTTTCTTAGTTAGTTTCTACTTATTATAGTGATTTAAGTCATTTTCGTGTGTTTTCAGGTCCAATTGGCAAAGTTGGCAAAAAGATGCAATTTGGAGCATTTTAGAGCAGTTTTGGGCTTCGAATGGATAGCACAAGTATGCAGCAAGATGGATGGACGAATTTGAAGTTCAAGAGAGGCTAGGAATGTGCAAAAGAGTTGGAGAAATAAATTCAAGTCAAAGAAGATAAGGAATCAGCTATAAACAAGGAGAATTATCCAAAACCTTATCCAACCTTATCTTATCCAAACTAACCTTATCTTATCTTACCTTGCCTTATCTTATCCTATCCTAATCCTTCCCTAACTTAATTGCTGCTGTAAAAGGGTCTTAACTTCAGTTTAGCAGACATAAAAACCTGATTTCTAGGAACCTTATCCTCTCCTACAAAGATGCAGCACCCTTGTCCTTGATCCCTTGGGTTTTTGACCTTCTAGATGTCCTATTTCCTGCTAGGATTACATAAACCTTTTCCCCTTAGGATTGTGTTATTATTTTCCTACACAAACTACATTTTGTAATCCTCTTCCTACACTATATGTTGGTGCCGCACCCTCTCCCTATATATACATATTTTCTGCACCATTCAACACACCACCATCTACCATTCAACCTCATTGTGCCGCCGCTTTGCAAAGGAAAGAAGGAAGAAATCTGGAGCGTTTCTAGGTGTATTCTATCTTTACTCTTGATGTTTAAATTTAATTGTCTTAGTTTATTTGCAATCATGAGGAACTAAACCCCTTCTTAGCTAGGGGGGAATTCGAAACTATGAGCATATATGTGATATGAATTGATTTCATCCAGTTGTGATTTCATAAATTGTGAATGCAATTTGCTTAACTGTTTGATTTAAAACTTATTCTTGTATGTTGATTAGGGATGCATACTTAGTTTGCATGCATGAATTTGATGCTAAAATATAAGGGAGTTTCACCTAATCGTTACAAACTTATATTTACAAGTAGTGGAGGTTGCTAGTCACGATCGCGTTAAGTAAATTCGTGGCAGGAGTGTCATGCAGTCATAGTCACGAATGTCATGTCAATGCTTATGATTTTCACAAAGCTTAATGATCTTTGATATGTATCTCTAGTATGCAGTCATATAGGGAACTTGATAAGAATAATTTGGTTTGCGGCGCTACGTCCAAATTCAATGAACTCAGGAAAATCTGAAGGTTAATGCGTGCAGTCACGATTAATTTGGGGCATTGTTGTTCATGGTTTATGGAAAGAACAACTGGAAATCGATTTGTGTTGCATATGTGTCATGTGTGGAGAAGGACCCTCTAGCTAGCCATTCACCCATTTAAATCACAAATTTTGTACAAAACTAAGTCTAGTTTACAATTCTGTTTTGCTTAAGTTTAAATCCGTTTTCAAACAATCCCTTGCTCTTAATTTGTGTTAAGATAGTCTAAATTCGTAAGAACTTCTATTTTCTAGTCTTTTGAGTCAATTAGAGTCTTAATTTCGTTCAAATCAATCTTAGGTGTTAGTTTAGAGTCTAGATAACTTGCTTTTTGTGTTTTAGGTCTATTTAGCTTGTTTTGAGTCTTTAGAGTCCAGAAACTGTTTAATTGAATTCTATTTGCTGTTTTGAGTTTGTTTTGAGTTATTTGAGTCAAGTTAGGTTGTTTAAGGTGTCTAGAGTAAAAATTCGTCCAAATTGATCCCTAGTACTTGTTTTCATTGTTTAAAGTCCAGTTTATTGTTTTAGAGTCTAATTTGTATCGATTAGCAATCCCTTTAATCCCCGGCTTAGAACGATCCCTACTTTCACATACTACATTGATAAGGGTTTAAGTTTGTGTGCGATTTAATTTCACATCAGGGCATAAGCCCTTCCCTCCTCCTCTAATATCTCTTTAGAATTTCTACCTCCCTGCTAAATGTAACTTCTTTGAGCCAATTGGGCAAGAGTTTCTATATTTACCATGTAGCTTATGGAGAAGAAGCAAAGAGAAGTTGAAGCACGAGCAGTTGGGCCAAACCCCAATTAAGAATGCATGTCTTTAGTACTAATGATTGCATAATTAAACTAATTATCCTCCTACACAAGGACTCAACAAAAGATTAATGTTTTTTTTTTTCTAAAAAAGGGGGACAACTGGTGACAACCCACGGTTATCCATCCATTTCAGGGGCCGGGAAGACTCATAGGGGCATTTCAGCCTCCCCCTGTCCACAAGTCTGGCTTCCAAACCAGCATCGGGTTTCGAACCCAAGATCTCCAGTTTTTAGTTTTAAGGAAGCCTCGTAATCTGCCATTTACCACTGGTCCACCAGCTCGTGGTTAACAAAAGATTAATGTTAGATCAGCTTAAAGGTTCATAATCATCCTAAACGCCTAAGATAAATATAGATTCCATTAAAGAATGCAAACCCTTTGTTAGTAGAATAGAAATATATATTCTTGCTTCTAAACCGTTTTACACTGATATAGTGGGACAATCATACAGTTATAATAGAATCAAGTAATTTTAAAGTGATTAAAATGTATGCATATAGTGAGACCGAAAACTCCTTCAACCAATCTAATATATATGTATTTTGAACAAACGATATTATCTATACTAAGGAGGAGGTGGTGGGTTTAGCCTCACAATGAGCTAGTAATAATGTGGTTCAAAACTCACCTTTGGCGAGAATCGAACCTAAGACCTCTCACTTACAAGTGAAAAAGAATACCAGTAGACCGTAGTACTAAATAACATGAGGAAAAAGAATTGATTATGCAATATTGAAATTGGAACTGGTAAAGAGAGAGGTAACGGAGGAAAGCTACTGACGAGCAAGAAGTGCGAAGATAAAGAGAGAGTTGCTAATGATGGAGCGGGAGGTAAAGGATTAGCAGTAGGAAGAGGGGCAAAGCACAAGGATGAGAAAGACGTAGAGAAAAAAGAGGTGGAGGCAAAGGATACTTTGTACTGAGTTACAACCACCAGTATCCATTGAAGGTGTGCACGCGGTGCCACTGTTTACAGGCTCACAGCCATCAGCTAATACGAGGTAAGAGAATGGAATCAGTACTTTGAATTGTGAATCAGGGGTGGGATTCATGGGGTAGCAATGAGGAGCATGAATTGTGGTTGGCTTTTTTTTAGTGGAATCCAGTTTTGCCTTTTTATAAATATGATGTTGCGAGAAGATCTTAGTGTACAATGATGTATGAGAAGAAAGCCTTTGGAGTTTTGAGATATGGTTAAGTGTCTTGTTTGAAAACATTAAATGGCATTTGATTTTGGTCAATAGCTTTAAATGGGATTTACTAACACAGAATTAGATTGAAGACCAAGGATGAGGAAGAGGAAGAGGGAAAAAGGAAGCAAAGAAGACTAGCTTAGATGGGTACCTGTTCAAAATGTTGATGGTGGAATACTACTGCTGAAGATGTTCTTGTGTTATTGTCGCGGCCACCATCACAGCTGACGGATAAGAATGAAGAGAATGAATCAATACTTGGATTGAGGCATTGTGGGTGAAGTCCCTGGAGTTGAAAGGAAAAGCAGGCATTGTGATTTAACGGTGATTTTTATAGTGAGCTCAAGAGTTTCCTTATGGTAATTAATAACGAATTCCGTTTAATTAGTATAGAATCATATAGTAATACACTAGTATAGTTATTAATTATAGATATGAATCCTATGAACGATTATTGATAAATAAAATTGTTGTTTTTGGGTTTAGGGTAAAAATTGAATTATTGATTCTTGATTAATTAATTGTTAATACTGATTGAATTTGTTTCTTGAAAAATTTAAATGATTATTGGTATTGATTAATTGAATGGTTGGTTTAATTAGTTTGTAGTTATATAGTATATTTTACTCTAGGATTAAAAGTGTAAGATTATTTTTTTTCTTCACATTATACAGTTACGTAATGGAACAATATAATAAGAAATAGGGCTATCCTCCTTCAAATATTCCGAGTAGTACTCCTTCGAATATTTTGTGACATGTCCGACCATGATATCCTCCAAACACCAAAGTAGGCACGTGCTGGCCGACACCCAAAGGTGACGAAACCATACTAACATGCATGAGAAGTAACGAACATAAATAAAAGTTATAAATTTAACTATAGTGAATATGCAATTGAGGAATGCGTTTAAAACATACAACTAATCTAGAACACTAAAAAGAAATAATATAAAATTGAATGAACAAAGGAATGGGTCCTACACCGAGAGGACTTGAAGATGCCAATGCGAAGTGCCTTGATGCCGGGATTGTACGCCTCGATTCTAAGTCCTGATGGGGCACAAAACAAAACATGAGTGGACCAAGTTGATATATAAGTAATACTAAAACAGTTATTTTGCAACGTACTAACCCCCAAAGTTTATGAAAACTCATCTAGCTTAATAAGTAATAGGTTTTCCGAAAACCGTAGCATGCCAAAAAACTTTTCATAAAACATATATCATATAGTGTGCTAAATAGTGATATCATACTCGCCCGAAGGCAGGACATTCGCCCGTAGGCAGGACATACGCCCATAGGCAAAACATACGCCCGTAGGCAGAACAGTGACCACTAGATAAGCACAAAAACATTGAATATAATCTTTCCAACATAAGTACATATATCTCAACAGAGCTCAGTAGCTCAAACATCATATCTCAAAACATCTTTATAGCATATAGTCATCCATCATATATACTACAAAGAACATGAAATCGATAAAGCATGGTATTCCAAAATATTCTCAGTAAAGCATGATATCTCATAAAAAGTAAAATCTAATTTACTTATAAAACGTTTCATAAAACATAACTATTAAATCATGCTTTTCATGTATGCATTTCTAATAGCAAAATTATGCATTTTGGAAGGGGTCCACTCACAGATACTCCGTCGTCAAAGAACCGTACGAAATAGGAGGGACAGAAACGCCGCTAATAATCGCACCTATGCACATAAAGGGTCCAATTAATAAAACTATACCATAACGATTGAATTTCGGGAAACAAAAGTCATAAAGGGATTCAGGACATCGAAAAACATAAGAGGGACCTCGAGTACCCCTACGCATCGCCCCACGTGCCGCCACGGGGTGGCGGCTCGAAATACCACGCGTCGATTTCGGATGCCGGAAAGTTGGCCGAAAAAGTCGCCGTGGATGGCAAGGGAGCATAGTGCCTCCAATGGAGGGGCGTGTGCTCCACGCGGCTGCCAAGGTAGACGCCCACGGGCGCCCATGAGCAGACCCACGCGCTTGCCAGGTTCTGGGTTTATTGGGTTGGGTTGTTAGGACTGGGCTGAAGGCCCAGGTTGGGCTTAGTTTAGTGGGTCACATAAATGGTTTTGGGCCTGCCAGCCGAGCCCAAGGATTTGGGCCGAATAGTGACCTGGGTTGGGTTATAAAGGTCACAATTATGGATTTAGGCCAAGAGTTTGGGCCGACGTCCATGACCCAAAGATTTGGGCCGATTAGGGTTGTGGACAGGGTTTAACCCTTTCTCAGGCTGGTTTCGATGGAGAAGAAAGCCGGAGCTTCCCCAGCTCCGGCCAACCTCAAACCTCAAATAGAATCTACGATCTACCTCCCAAATTGAAGACAAATAAGTGTAGATTAGGATTATACCTTTGGTTTCCCCAGTTGTGGCTGGGGCTGGCTGGAAAAGTAGTTTGAAAATCACGGCATTTTCGTCAGAAATCTGGGAAATCCTTTCCCGACGGTTCTTCATCCAAAAACCACAAAAACTACTCAAAAACATCACAAACTCACTCCTAAAATGATTTATGGGGTTCTAAAAGCTTACCATGGTCGAGGGTTCGCCGGAGGAAAAAGTTGTTGTTCCACGAGGTTATGAGTTCTAAGGCTGGTATCCGTTGAGGATCTTCCTTCCTCCGCTAAAATGGTGACTTGGTGCATTCATGTAAGTATGTATGGGTGTGTATGTGTGTGAGTTGTTTTCAGAGAGGAGAGGGAGAGCGTACAGAGAATAGAGAGAGGTCTGAGAGTGGTTAACGGGGAAATGAGGGAAGAGAGAAGAAGGAAGGAGGTGAGGAATTTAGGCCGGGGGACAAAAATCAAGGGTGGGTCCCCTTGGGCACACCATTTAAGACCAAAAGGAAACCCATTTCAAAATATTTAGCCCAAACTGAAAATTTACGAAAATACCTTTCCATATCGTAATTTCCAAGACGGGTTGTTACAATCTACCCCGTTAAGAAAATTTCATCTCGAAATTTGAAATAACTTGCTATGCTGAAATATTCAAAAATAGGATGAAGAAAAGAAAATATATATATAAAGAAGAAATCAAGTTAGAGTGGTTGCATCAAAGAGAATATGCCACACCGTCGCGAGCGGGTTGCAAAATCCTCTTTCATGCCTCCAAGCTCCTACTTTCTTCCTCCATCAACATACTAGTAGAAACATACTTTATGAAGATATAAAGTCGAAATTGTAAAATAATGAATGGTCAAGAGCATGTGCGTAGTAAGATAACATCAAAATAGATAAGTACTAACATAAAGGTCGAAAACTAGTTATGAACTTAAAACTAAAAGTGGAAAAGACTCAAAAGAACATTAGTAACGTCAAAAATACAAATATATTACCATAATAAGGTACGTCAAAATACTTGTACTGAAAATCAAAATCAAAATGAAAGTGGGTCTCGCCCAAGCGTTTGTAACGTCAAGTACTCCGAGATCAGATGTATCTTTGGGTCGAGCCTAAACAATAACTAAACAGTAACAACTATCATATACAGGTCTACCTGTCCACTTGCTTAACGAACCCAACAAATATGCCATCGATATTACAGTCGGTCGCCCATGATATCAACAACACATTGTTATCTTGATAAGCAAGTAGTAATTTTCCTAAGGGTGCAACCATACCATTTTGTCCAACCCTAAGTCAACAACAACACAAGCACACAATTTCTCAACTCATAAAATCAAACATCCGAAAACCAATTCGCAGAACTCCACTGTTCGACCAGTGCTGCCAATAGAATCAATCAACCCAAGTCTCAAATAGTGCCATACACAAAATGAAAATAAAAACTATCGTCGTAACTACTCCAAAAGAGATAGGTGCAAAATCTAATCATTCAGAAACCACAAATCAAAAGAACGCAACATGTGATTCAAGATCTAGATAGTTTGTTTAGATTGTCCCACAATCTGCAAATAAAATGCGATACAGGACAAAAAACTTTGTATTCAAGGCCTTCACGAAAACTTCACAAAACTAAAAAGTGAAACGCGCATCACTAAAAAGTACAAAAGTGACAACACACCGAAAACCAGAACAATGTGATTCACAATGCCTAAGAAAGCTGATTCATTAAAAATTTCTCTCGGATTTAACGAACGGCTATGCCAAGAAGGCTAAGTGAACACACGAGAAATTAAGGGTCAAACAAATCTATCAAGGCTAGGAAACAAGATAACTGGAGTGAATGCGTAGCTTTGATGCAGGAATGCGTGTAAGTACCTAACTTGATTCAGTGGTAGTAAGTCGAGATGGTTGAGTGCGGACTCAACTCGGTGTTAGTCTAAAGTAATCTGATAGACGGGAACTCAAACTTTTTCCCATTCCAACTTTCACAACAACTTGTTACAACGATAACTCAGGGAACGATAATCTCAGGGATATTCAATCACCCGTGGTAATGATTCGCTCGATGGTATGTTAATGGGTGATTGAATGACCGGTGGTTCCTACTAAAATGAATGGCCGGTGGTTCCTGCTAAAACTTTCAAATCTAAGTGGTCTTCCAAAACAATTTGTCTGCTTTAGAAAATAATACGAAGGAAATGATATGAAGTGTCATAGGGTAAGCACGAACCCAAAGTTGGCTAAAATGCTTTCTAGTACCAGGAGGTGAAACTGGAATTACAGTCGAAATCGATGTCAATCGAGACGTCAGTCAAACAAAGTCTAGAATGAAGAATTCTACCAAGTAGTCAAAAGAATAGTCCTCGTGGACTGGTAGGTACTACGACGAGTGAGTTCATCAATAAATCTGAAACGACATCACAGTATCCAGGTGTACAAGATGGTTTGTACTAGAAACCTATGGTGACAATCACCGCTTCCATTTCAAACTCAGCCATTCTGTGTGAAATACACTACAACCTCTTTGGTAAAAAATGCTGAAACATTTCTCGCTATAGAGAAAACGTCACCAGATTTTACAGCAAGAAAGATCGTTATCAGCTCTAGGTCAAAGATAGGATGGTTCACATCATGCGGTTCCAATCGTTAAGAGGTACACATGTTACTCGATCCTGCTGCATCAACGTGCAACCAAAATTTAATAATACCCCACCGCAGAAATTCGAAAAGTGTAAAAACTACGATCAGATGAGACAATACCCCGTTGTCAGAAACTTTGTTCGCCTTCAGCATCGCAATAAGGTTGACTGGTCTCTGAGCCAAAAATGAAGTAGGTCTAAGCTCAAAGAATAGTTAAGAACTGCTGGTAGAAGGGACAAAACCAAAGACCTTTCGTATTTCACAACACCATGTGAGGATTTTCAATTTCCAACGATCGTAACCCTTTTTTGAAAATTGATGAGGATAGTGTCTGCTACCAAAGAATCTCTCAAGAAGAGTATCTACTGTAAGCAAAAACAACTTTCGAAGAATTTGACGTACAACTAACTGTCGATGTTTAGTGAACTTGACCTTGTGGTTGGAGTAAGCAAGAAGGTTATCGATAAAACAATCGCCGAGAATTTTTCTAAATATCCGCACGAATTTCCTCAGCAGGAGCGAGTTCGACGACATAAATTCGATCCCACTAACACTTACTAAACTTCGCAATGTCTATTGCTTGCTTGCCTTCTCTAACACGCACTTTGAATATTTCGAATAATTTCCATAAAGATATGACTCTGCCCGCCATTCCTAAGGAACACATGTTGCAGAGTGGCATCGCCATCTCGGATCTTAATGAGATTTCTAATTCACGTCACTTCAATGTAAAAACCGACTCTGCCTGCAATTCCTAGGGAACGTAGGTTGCAGAGTATCGATCTGATGTCGAAAGTCGTCTAACAATCCATCACGTCACCGATGAGGCACAATCCCGACATGAAATTTCTTAATCCTCCATAGGATATAACAATTCACGCAGAATAAGGGTTGCACAACCGTGCCAAATGGCAACAATCCAGAAGTCATGACATCCAAATGATGTCATGATTGACACACTACTACAGTAACAGAAGATCCTAAGTATGCTCTAAACAAACCACGCTCTGATACCAAGTTGATATATAAGTAATACTAAAACAGTTATTTCTCAATGTACTAACCCCCAAAGTTTATGAAAACTCATCTAGCTTAATAAGTAATAGGTTTGCCGAAAACCCTAGCATGCCATAAAACCTTTCATAAAACATATATCATATAGTGTGCTAAATAGTGGTATCATACTCGCCCGAAGGTAGGACATTCACCCGTAGGCAAGACATACGCCCGCAGACAGAAAATACGCCCGTAGGCAGAATAGTGACCACTAGATAAGCACAAAAACATTGAATATAATCTTTCCAACATAAGTACACATATCTCAACGGAGCTCAATAGCTCAAACATCATATCTCAAAACATCTTTATAGTATATAGTCATCCATCATATATACTACAAAGAACAGGAAATCGATGAAGCATGGTATTCCAAAATATTCTCAATAAAGCATGATATCTCATAAAAAGTAAAATCTAATTTACTTATAAAACGTTTCATAAAACGTAACCATTAAATCATGCTTTTCATGAATGCATTTCTAATAGCAAAATTATGCATTTTGGAATGGGTCCACTCATAGATACTCCGTCGTCGAAGAACCGTGCAAAATAGGAGGGACAGAAACGCCGCTAATAATCGCACCTAAGCACATAAAGGGTCCAATTGATAATACTATACCATAATGATTGAATTTTGAGAAACGAACATCATAAACGGATTCAAGACGTCGAAAAAGATAAGGGGGGACCTCCGGTACCCCCACGCGTCACCGCGAGGTGGCGGCTCAAAGTGCCAGGCTCCGATTTGGGTGGCCGAAAAGTTGGCTGGAAAAGTCGTCGTCGACGCCGTGATCGTCGTCGTCGACGGTGGTGGAGCACAGTACCTCCGGTGGAGGCACGTGTGCTCCACGCACCGGCCAAGGTATGTTGGAAGTATGCCCACAAAGCCACTCATTTGATGTAATAGCTTTTGGAAAACTTATTGTATTAAACTATTATATGTTTAATGAAGGGCAAAGCTTATTGTTAATCACTTTTTATTGTATTATGTGTTTAAGCAATAAGGGAATCCAAGGAATGTATTTAATCTAAGAGAGAAGTGATCTAAATAAGTTAGATTAACGAGACCTTTCTCTTATGTTCATTCCTAAAACGTTCCTAGCCATAGGATTGCCGATTGGGCACTGACAATCCGCTAAGGTTAGTATGTGTAATGTTAACTCAAGTGTGAGTATGACTAGTCTCAAGTCATTTAGTGTTGGACACTGAGACAAACACATAGGTGCACGAAAGAGTAATCGAGTACACTGAACAACGATCAAAAGAGAGTTCGAGCATACATGTCATGTAAGAACTCGTAAGTTGCAATATGCAAAGTAGTCCTTTGACCTGAGGCATCATTGATGTCTAATGGTTAGGTCCTTGATCTTTGATTATGTCAAAGGCATTCCATTGAGAGTGTCCACGACATTGTTGGGGTCAAGCTATCTAGTCATGTAGGCATGTGAATGCACAACAAGGGATCTCTAACCTTCCATGGTGGAAGGTGAATGCTCTGAGATATGATTCGAGAGCTTTAGCCAAAGCATACGAATATGATTTAGGAAGCATGTTCCAAATCATATTCAATTGATTCATATAGAGAAGTATCACATTGGATAGTAGACATGAAACAAACTATCACTCAAACAATGTGATCAAGAGTATTGTATTAGAGAATGACCGTATTGCATTGTAATTGTAATTGGATAGGTTTTCCAACCACTTCTACTTAGCTTGGGTAGCCATGACATACTGCTAGGTGTCACTCATGGTTTGTTGAAGCCCTGAGGATTAGCAAACACTAATCTTCATCAAAGGGAGAATTGAAATGTAGTTTCAATTCATAATCGATCGTTAAGAGTAACAATCGCCCACTGCCTCGCTAATTGGAACCTAATGGATCGTACACCGAGTAAGGATGAAAGTGAAGAAATATAAATGAGATGGATAAGCAATTAAATAGTTTAATTGAGAATGGTCAAGATTAATTAATTAGTTAATTAATCTTACGAAAGGTTCGTATTGGGCTTTTAAGTTCGTTTTGGGTTTCGGGGCCCAAAAGGGTTTTTGGCCCACAAGGCCCATTATGTTTAAGTTGTACGACAACTAAAACAAAATGGGCAATTAGCCCAATAACAAAGACAAGGCCGGCCATAAGGGTGAGTGGAAGCAAACTTGATTTAATTGCAAGTTTGCCACTCACATGTGATGTAGTATAAAGTCAACTTTATAGCTTTCACTCACTTAGGGTTTTCTTGAGGCAAAGAAGAGAAACACTTTCTCCCTTTTTCTCTAAGAGAGGCCGGCCACTTAGGGAGGATTTAGCTAGCAATCTTTTCCTCTCTAAGTCATCCATTTCATCTTCACACCTCATCCTTGGTGTGGAGACTTAGAGACACCAAATCTTTGGTGTTCTTGGAGATCCTTTCCTCACATCATCAAGGAGCATCAAAAGGAGAAAAATCACAAGGAAGATCCAAGGAGCTAGGAGGTGACTTGAAGGCCCTCCACTTGGGTGAATCCCTTGTGTAAACAAGGATGAGCTTCAAGGGTAATGAATCTCAAAATCCTTTATCTCTTTAATGTTGTTAAAGAGTCTTGTGGTCCACCATTCACTAGGCTTTGAAAGTCATGGGTTTTAGAATTGTTTTTGAATGCATGCCTACTTTAAAGTGTTATTAGTTTGCATATGTGTTCAAATGTTCTCACATGTTCTTAGCTAGGACAAATTTTTTCCTTCAAGTGGTATCAAGAGCCTAGGTCTAGTTTATAGTGAATCCTTTTGGGTTTTGTGTTTTTCATGGTTTGTGATTTAAGTGTTGTAAATGTTACAAGCTTTGTTCTTGCTTTTGAATATAAATTTTGCTTGAAAATTTAGCATCTCAAATGTTGTAGATGTAGTTCATTTAAGCATGAATATTGGAACTAAAATTTGGTGCCATGAATGTGGGGAAATTCGGCCAAATCCAAAGGGTGGATTTTTGGGTTCTTGTTTGTCTTGTTAAAATTGTTTTAAAGTGACTTTTGGAACCCCTAAGTACCCTAGGATGTTAACCCTCTTTTATGTAGTGAAAATTTGAGTTTTATTGAGTGAAAATGTTCATGGAGCTCTTATGGGTTTTTCATGAATGTTCTTCAATGTTCTTGTTGTGTTCTTCATGTTCATAACATGAACAAAGTTTGGGAGTTTTTGATTCAAAATTTTCTCAAAGATTTGTTTGAAATTTGTTTGTGATTGGTGATGTAAGTTGATTTGTACATTTCACTATTCAATCACACTATTGACACATCACCACCATACCAATCACTTTATCAAATTTAAAACTTACACTTCAATCACCCACACACTCTTTACATCACTCCATAGCCGGCCACCCTATAAAGTAGGGTACTTTTGGGGCTTTTATGCAATTACATAAAGTTTTGATACTTTTGTGTATTTGTACTTTGGCCCAAAAGTTTACGTTTTTACGTAAAGGCCTAAAATCACTAAAGGACAAATTGTTTTGCTCCTTTAACGAAGTTTTTGTGATTGTTGAAATTTTTGGGTTCTAGTTGTAATTACATGAAGTTGTGGACTCTTGTGTTTTTACAAAGTGACCCCAAAAGTTTATGTTTTAGCATAGTGGCCCAATAGTTGAGGTCATTGTTTTTCGGCCCAAAATATGGTGAGAACAAAATGGTTTTGTCTCTTTAATGAGAATTGGATTTTCATTTCATTTAGTTCCATTTGAATCAATTCTATGAATCCGAAAACCAATTGTTTAAGTTGCTTTCTTAGTTAATGTGATTGATTAAGAAAAAGGTGATTATGAACCAAAGGCCTCGATAATTGAGCTATGTGATTGGCCGTTTTACATTATGAATGTTAGGGTTAAGTAGTTTAGATTTGAATGTAATTTGATTAGTTCAAATGTGTTGTAAAAGGGCATAAGTCCTTCCAATTGTTGTAAAAGGGCATAAGCCCTTCTCTTTATTTCAAGTATTCCTTTTTGTTTATTTGTATGCAAATTGGAATAGTTGGGTCCAACGCCCAATAGGAAATAACGGTTTAATTAGATTCAACGCGTAACTAAAATCAACAACTACCTACCTTAGACCCAAGGTCCAAGACAAGGCTCGTGTTGGATCAAATCAAACGGTTCATAATCATCCTAAGTCCTTTTAATAAGATTAAAATGAAATTGATGTAGCCCAACACTACTCCCTCGACAAAACGAATATTAAGTTGATAAGCGAGAGATGCTTTGAACATCTCTTCGTAGGCCTTCCACCATGGTGGGCTCCAATCGTTTGTGACTCATGCACCGTATTCGTCCAGTTCTGGGGTATACAAAGTATGTGCTTACATTCAGGAGAAGCCTATAAACATATGATGAAGTGAAGGTAGGCAACGAGTATGGTCAATATGATATTCTTCTGAGGCCATTCTTGAACCCCTACTTTAACTAGCATGGTGGGAATGACTTAACTAAGTGCAATGGTGCCAATATGATATTCTTCTAAGGCATCATTCTCTAGAGGCCAAATTAGATGGGTAATTACAAAAGTTGTAAATGGCTAAAGCGTTATCCTCTCATCATTATTGTTGCTAGCCAATATGATATTCTTCTGAGGTAGGCTTGGTAATGGTGAGTCTCCCATACCCTACTAAGAGTTCAACATAACTCTCGGATTCCATTTAGGGGTGTGGAATTTGCCAAAAATAGTGGGTGGTACTATTTGATTTAAGACCCAATCAAGTAGTTTGAAAATCAACAATCTAATACGATTTCTGTTATGTTATGTAGTTAACGACATGCCTAAAATTACACCTACCATTATACTTGACAAAAAGGGCCTTAGGGGCCAACGTTTCCTTGCTTGGTATCGCCATATTGAGAATGTCTCAAAGGTGAAAGACATAGTGTATGTGCTCAAGCAATCCCCTCCTCATGTACCTCCTACGAAACTAGCTTCAAATGAGGAGTGTCAAAATTATGCTAGATAATATGAGGATGACTTACAAGCCAAATGCTTAATCCTCACTTCACTTAGTGAGGAGCTTATGAAGCTACATAAGCATATGGACACTTCATGTGCCATGGTTGAAAGTTTGCATAAGATGCATGACATTGAGACAAGTAACGTACGATTCTCAAATGTTTGTAGTCTATTAAATGCCAAAATGGCAAAGGGGACATCGGTCCAAAAACATGGACAAAAGATGGAAAGGATCTTTCAAGATCTTGAAAGTTTAGGAACTTCTATCGATGGGAAAATGGCCCAAGACTTTTTCCTTGCATCTCTCTCGGATGATTTCACTAAGTTTATAGTAAACTTTAAAGTGAATAGATTCAATCATACTTTTACCGAGATGATTGACATGTGCTGTAAGTTTGAACAAAGTTTCAAAAAGGATAGTGGGAGTGAGAATGCAATCATAAGGAAAAGGTTGCATAAGAAAAAGGCAAGAAAATCCAAGGGAACATGCTTTCATTGTGGAAAGAATGAACGTTGGAAGAAGAAATACAGGGTGCGCATTGCGAGCCTTATGACACGAACTTTTGAAGGGACTATTTCTGTCATAGAGAGTGCTTTTACAGTAGGCTCCAATTCCTGGATATTTGATTCAGGCGCTAGTCAACATATCTGCAATTCGTTGCAGGGACTAACAGTGAGCAGGACACTGGGCAATGGGGAGATGATTGTGCGAGTTGGGAATGGCACTAAGATATCTGCAAAAGCAATAGGCACCTACATGCTTAAACTACCCTCTGGGGAAGTCTTGGAACTTAAAAATTGTTTATATTTTCCTTCATGTATAAAGAATTTGATTTCTATCTCTATGCTTTTACGAGATGGGCACTTAGTATTGTTTGACAAAATGAGTTTCACTTTATACTTGAACGGTCGTATTATCTCACATGGTAATATGATAGAGGGACTTTTTCACCTAGAGACAAGTAATGGGATGCACTGTATTGAAAGCGAGAATACCTCAAAACCCAAAAGGGCTAGAGAAGAAGTTAACCGAGTTAAGCTTTGGCATCTTAAACTTGCACATGTAAACCAAGATAAGATTCGCAAGATGTCGAAAGACGGATATTTCAGCTCAGTAGGTAATGACCAAATGGGCCCTTGTGAATCTTGTTTACTGGGAAAGATGTTTAAATCTCCATTCATTGGGAAAGGAGAGTGAGCCAAAGAACTACTAGGGTTAATCCACACAGATGTATGTGGACCTATGTCCACTGTAGCACGAGGATGGTTCTCCTACTATATCACATTCACCGATGATCACTCTCGGTTTGGCTATGTGTATCTTATGAAGTACAAGTCAGAATCCTTTGAAAAGTTCAAAGAGTTCAAGAATGAAGTGGAGAACCAAACTGGGAAACAGATAAAGACCCTAAGATCGGATCGAGGGGGTGAATATCTAAGTAATGAATTCCTAGACTACCTCAAGGAGTGTGGAATAGTATCACAGTAGACTCCACCAGGAACTCCTCAACATAACGGAGTTTCTGAATGGAGAAATCGAACCTTGATGAATATGGTTCGTTCTATGATGAGTTCCGCTAACCTACCAGTTTCGTTCTGGGGATATGCACTACAAACAGGAGCTTATTTGCTAAATAGAGTGCCTTCCAAGTCAGTTCCACAAACGCCATATGAGATATGGCATGGCAAAAGAACAAATCTTAACCATATTAAGATTTGGGGTTGTCCAGCTTACGTAAAAAGGCTTGAAGCAGACAAGCTTGAAGCAAGGTCTGTTAAGTGCTATTTTGTGGGGTATTCCAAACAGACTTTGGGATACGAATTCTATCACCCTGACGAACAGAAAGTCTTTGTCGCCAGAACTGCTATGTTCCTTGAGGACGAATTCGTTCTCAATGGAAGTAGCGAGAAAACGATAGAGTTAAAGGAAATTCCTGATGAGCCACAAACAAGCAATCAACAGATAGACAACCATGTTCATGAACCCCTAGCTCCACGTAGATCTGAACGGGTCAGTAAGCCACCTAAGAGGTATGGCTTAGATAATGACTTTGGGAAATTGCACCTTCTAGGTGACAATGACACAAAGGAGGACCCTAGAGACTACACTGAAGCAATGTCCGACATTGATTCAAAGAGATGGCAAGAGGCCATGAAATCTGAGATGGATTCCATGTATCAAAATCAGGTCTGGACTCTTGTTGACCCTTCAGAGGGTATAGTACCTGTTGGAAACAAATGGGTATTCAAAAGGAAGATAGGCATTGATGGAAACGTGGGCGACTTATAAGGCTAGACTAGTAGCCAAAGGTTACAGGCAAAGAGGAGGGATTGACTATGAAGAAACTTTCTCTCCTGTAGCCATGATTAAGTCCATTCGGATTTTGCTTGCTATAGCTGCGTACCATGATTATGAGATATGGCAAATGGACGTGAAGACGGCCTTTCTGAACGGCTACCTAGAGGAAGAGCTCTATATGACTCAACCTGAAGGTTTCGTGTCCAAGTCTGAAAAGACTAAGGTATGCAAGCTTCAAAGGTCCATTTATGGACTTAAACAAGCCTCCAGGGGCTGGAATATTCGTTTTGACACAGAAATCAAATCGTTTGGTTTTACTCAAAACGAAGACGACAATTGTGTTTATCAAAAGGTCGTTAGGGATGCAGTTGTATTCCTAGTGTTATATGTAGATGACATATTACTATTCGGGAATGACACTCCAGTACTTTCTTCTGTAAAAGTGTGGTGGTCCAAAACCTTCCACATGAAAGATTTGGGAGATGCATCTTATGTGCTTGGGATAAAGCTCTATCGTGACAGATCTAGAAAACTAATTGGATTATCCCAATCTATGTACATAGATAAGGTGCTAAGTAGGTTCCAGATGGAACAATCTAAGAAAGGTTTTCTTCCTGTGAGACATGGAATTCACCTTTCTAAGTCCATGGAACCTAAGACTCCTGAAGAAATACGGCAGATAAGTGCTATTCCTTATGTTTCCGCCATAGGGAGTCTCATGTATGCCATGATATGCACAAGGCCTGATATCGCATATGCTGTGAGCATTACTAGTCGATATCAATCTAACCCAGGATCAGAACACTGGGCAGCTGTCAAGACGGTCCTTAAGTACTTAAGAAGAACTAAGGACATGTTCCTCGTTTACGGAGGAGCGACAGAGTTGCGAGTAGAAGCCTATACAGACGCAGATTTCCAATCTGATGTCGGCGATAGAAGTTCCAACTCCGGATATGTGTTCACTCTGAATGGTGCGGCTGTCAGCTGGAAAAGCAAGAAACAATTTGTAATTGCTGATTCCACGACAGAGGCTGAATATGTCGCTGCAGCTGAAGCCGGCAAAGAAGCGTTCTGGATGAAGAAGTTCATTACTGAACTTGGAGTGGTTCCAACCATTACATCACCAGTAACTTTGTACTGTGATAATAGTGGGGCGATAGCTCAAGCCAAGGAACCCAGGGCTCATCAAAAGAACAAGCATTTTGACAGACGCTTTAATATCATTAGAAGATATGCTGCCGAGGGGAAAGTCAACATCCTCAAGGTTGCCTCAGCCGATAACGTAGCAGATTCACTGACGAAGCCAAAGTCTCAAATCCAGCTTGACCGCCATATGGAAAAGATGGGTATTAGATACATGGGAAGGTGGCTTTGAGTGCAAGTGGGAGATTGTTGGAAGTATGCCCACAAAGCCACTCATTTGATGTAATAGCTTTTGGAATACTTATTGTATTAAACTATTATATGTTTAATGAAGGGCAAAGCTTATTGTTAATCACTATTTATTGTATTATGTGTTTCAGCAATAAGGGAATCTAAGGAACGTATTTAATCTAAGAGAGAAGTGATCTAAATAAGTTAGATTAACGAGACCTTTCTCTTATGTTCATTCCTAAAACGTTCCTAGCCATAGGATTGCCAATTGGGCACTGACAATCCGCTAAGGTTAGTATGTGTTATGTTAACTCAAGTGTGAGTATGACTAGTCTCAAGTCATTTAGTGTTGGACACTGAGACAAACACATAGGTGCTCGAAAGAGTAATCGAGTACACTGAACAACGATCAAAAGAGAGTTCGAGCATACATGTCATGTAAGAACTCGTAAGTTGCAATATGCAAAGTAGTCATTTGACCTGAGGCATCATTGATGTCTAATGGTTAGGTCCTTGATCTTTGATTATGTCAAAGGCATTCCATTGAGAGTGTCCACGACATTGTTGGGGTCAAGCTATCTAGTCATGTAGGCATGTGAATGCACAACAAGGGATCTCTAACCTTCCATGGTGGAAGGTGAATGCTCTGAGATATGATTCGAGAGTCTTTGGCCAAAGCATACGAATATGATTTAGGAAGCATGTTCCAAATCATATTCAATTGATTCATATAAAGAAGTATCACATTGGATAGTAGACATGAAACAAACTATCACTCAAACAATGTGATCAAGAGTATTGTATTAGAGAATGACTGTATTGCATTGTAATTGTAACTGGATAGGTTCTCCAACCACTTCTACTTAGCTTGGGTAGCCATGACATACTGCTAGGTGTCACTCATGGTTTGTGGAAGCCCTGAGGATTAGCAAACACTAATCTTCATCAAAGGAAGAATTGAAATGTAGTTTCAATTCATAATCGATCGTTAAGAGTAACAATCGCCCACTGCCTCGCTAATTGGAACCTAATGGATCGTACACCGAGTAAGGATGAAAGTGAAGAAATATAAATAAGATGGATAAGCAATGAAATAGTTTAATTGAGAATGGTCAAGATTAATTAATTAGTTAATTAATCTTACGAAAGGTTCGTATTGGGCTTTTAAGTTCGTTTTGGGTTTCGGGGCCCAAAAGGGTTTTTGGCCCACAAGGCCCATTATGTTTAAGTTGTACGACAACTAAAACAAAATGGGCAATTAGCCCAATAACAAAGACAAGGCCGGCCATAAGGGTGAGTGGAAGCAAACTTGATTTAATTGCAAGTTTGCCACTCACATGTGATGTAGTATAAAGTCAACTTTATAGCTTTCACTCACTTAGGGTTTTCTTGAGGCAAAGAAGAGAAACACTTTCTCCCTTTTTCTCTAAGAGAGGCCGGCCACTTAGGGAGGATTTAGCTAGCAATCTTTTCCTCTCTAAGTCATCCATTTCATCTTCACACCTCATCCTTGGTGTGGAGACTTAGAGACACCAAATCTTTGGTGTTCTTGGAGATCCTTTCCTCACATCATCAAGGAGCATCAAAAGGAGAAAAATCACAAGGAAGATCCAAGGAGCTAGGAGGTGACTTGAAGGCCCTCCACTTGGGTGAATCCCTTGTGTAAACAAGGATGAGCTTCAAGGGTAATGAATCTCAAAATCCTTCATCTCTTTAATGTTGTTAAAGAGTCTTGTGGTCCACCATTCACTAGGCTTTGAAAGTCATGGGTTTTAGAATTGTTTTTTAATGCATGCCTACTTTAAAGTGTTATTAGTTTGCATATGTGTTCAAATGTTCTCACATGTTCTTAGCCAGGACAAATTTTTTCCTTCAAGGTAAACATCCACGCATGAACCCACGCGCTGGCCAGGTTCTGGGTTTGTTGGGTTGGGTTGTTAGGACTGGGCTGAGCCAATTGGGCCGAAGGCTCAGGTTGGGCTTGGTTCAGTGGGTCACACAGATGGTTTTGGGCCTAGCAGCCCGGCCCAAGGGTTTGGGCCGAATAGTGACCTGGGTTGGGTTATAAAGGTCACAATTATGGATTTGGGCCAAGGTCCATGACCCAAATATTTGGGCCGATTAGGGTTGCAAGCCGGGTTTAACTCGTTCTTAGGCCAGTTTCGACGGAAAAGGAAGTCGGAGCTTCCCCAACTCCGGTCAACCTCAAACCTTAACTACAATTTATGATCTACCCACTAAATTGAAGAAAAACAAGTGTAGATTAGGATTATACCTTTGGTTTCCCTAGTAGTGGCCGGAAATTTGGGAAATTCTTTCCCGGCAGTTCTTCGTCCAAAAACCACAAAAACTACTCAGAGACGTCACAAACTCACTCCTAAAACGATTTATGGGATTTTAGAAGCTTACCATGGTCGAGGGTTCGCCGGAGGAGGAAGTCGTTGTTCCACGAGGTTATAGGTTCAAAGGCTGGTATCCGTTGAGGATCTTCCTTCCTCCGCTGAGATGGTCACTTGGTGTATTCATTTAAGTGTGTATGGGTGTGTGTTTTTTTAGAGAGGAGAGGGAGAGCGCACAGAGAATAGAGAAAGAGGTATGAGAGTGGTTAACGGGGAGGGGAGGGGAGGGAAGAGAGAAGAAGGAAGAAGGTGAGGAATTTGGGCCGGGGGACAAAAATCAAGGGTGGGCCTCATTGGGCACACCATTTAAGACCAAAAGGAAACCCATTTCAAAATATCTAGCCGAAAGTGAAAATTTACGAAAATACCCTTCCGTTCCGTAAATTCCATAACGGGTTGTTACATTCTGATAGTTCTCCTTCAAATATTCCGGTAATTCTCCTTCAAATATTCCGAGTAGTCCTCCTTTCCATTATTTGTATTGATAGATTATGGACTATATTACTATGTAAAAAGATTTGGTTGTTGTTATTTTTTTTAATGTTGCACCCTTTTAAATTCGCCCTTCCTCTCGAAACTTCCTGGTTCCGCCATTGTTTCCTTAGTGTAAATAATATCGTTTGTTCATAAAAAAAAATGCCACATACTAACGACGAGGACTATGAATATCCCTTCTCTAATAAATGATTAAGGCCGCCCCTAACTAAATTCATCTAGAAAACGTACGAGAAGTATATATTTTCATTCCTGTCAATGTCATGAAGGAGTTGAATATATACCACTAGCTTCGGGGTTGGACTTGAACCTGGGGTCTTTGACTTGATTGCTGACCTGGAGACGAGAGCAAGTCGTCCTTAATTAATGCTTGTTACTGTGAAAAGAAAAGAAAACAGATTGATGCGAAAAATAGACTAACTGACTAAAATCTAAGATTATTAAGGATTTTAAAATGATGGAAATTGAAAGAATTTTATTTTATAGAATTTGTGAATTTTCTTGTTTGGCCACTCTAAAAAAACAATGGAATTTGAAACGGAATTTGTTATTTTTAAACTCTCACTCATGGAAATTCAGAAATGATACCTATTTATATAGAATTTAAACTTGAGAATTGGAGGTTCCAAATTCTCAGTTTTTTTTCCCACGCGGAAATTCTAAATTTCTATGTTTATGAATTAGAACAAAGAAATTGATGCATGTCAATTTATAAATTCTGATTTTATCAAAATTCCAAGTTTATCTTCCTCATCCAAACATAGTGTAAAAGGCATTCTTAAATTTCCTCATAAAATATATGATTTTATCTTTCAGTGATTGTTTTTCCTTGTTACATGCCAGTGAGTAGTCTGGAAAATTAACAGTTAGACATTATAAATAGGGTTCTAATGGATCTTTGCAATAGTTAAGTTTTTTATAAAACACTAGCGAGACGTAGAATTGTAGCCGGACTTTTCTTTTTGATAATTTTAACTTTATCCTTAATTCCTATTTAATTAGGCTGGTTCCTAGAGAAAAAGTACGCACGTTGGACTTGACCATAATTTTGATATAATTATAACTTCTTGGATTTGTTAGGCTTATTCGTGTCCAAGTGCCCAAACAAGCGGCAACGCGGAATCCAAATTAGCCTTCCAATTTGAATTGTCCATGGAAATTGTTCAAAGTATATTTATAAGGACCAGGAAATTATGAATCCATGATACTGTTGATAGTGTCGTATATTTCACTTTGGAATCACATGCATGGACCCGTGATTCAGCTAGGTACGCCTATGGTTCTTCTGATGAGTCTCTGAATGGATTATATATAGAGAGTTAGGACACCACAGAAGTTGTAGAGGCAACCTCTTTCTAATCAGTTTCTTTCATTTTTCTTCCCTTTTGCTCCTTTCCACAATGGCTAAGTCCCATTTAGTTGCGAAAAGCCCCTTCAGGGTTTCCATTCTGCTACTTCTCGGACTGCTAATGGCTACCCTTACCACAACTGGTCTCTCTCTCTCTCTCTCTCTCTCACACACACACACACACACAAGAAAAAGATTAAAATATACGTACATACACATACTGCACCTACCTTTTTTGCACACCTTCGACTGCTGTTAGGGTCAGGTTCCGATGTTGATGGTTTATGCAAATCAAATAACGTAGATCATAACTCCAAAAATCAAATGCATGGCCTTTTTCTTGAATAATTAAATTTTCAACACCATTAACATATCTTTGAATTTGATACAGGTGCACAAATTGGTGTTTGTTATGGAACGGTTGCAAACAACTTGCCACCCGCACAAGAAGTGATATCTCTTTACAACCAGTACAATATTCAAAGAATGCGGCTCTATGGTCCCAACCACGATGCTCTCCAAGCCCTCAGAGGCTCTAACATTGAGGTCGTGCTTGGTGTAGAAAACGAACGCCTTCAAGACATTTCTTCTAGTCAGGACAGTGCAAATGATTGGGTCCAAAACAATGTTGTAAACTACAACGATGTCAAATTTAAGTATATTGCAGTCGGAAATGAAATAAATGCCACAGGTCCAGATGCACCATTTGTTGGCCCTGCAATGGAAAGAATTCAAAATGCTATTTCTACGGCAGGGCTTGCAAACCAAATTAAGGTCTCTACCGCAGTTTACCCTATAATCCTCGAAGAATCGTACCCTCCATCAAAAGGTTCATTCAGACAAAACTATCGTCCATTTCTTGATCCAATCATTGGGTTCTTAGTTGGGAATCAATCTCCGTTACTTGTTAATATGTACCCGTATTTTAGTTACATTCAAAGTAGTGACATTAGTCTTGAATATGCTCTTTTTACATCCCCATCCGCTCCAGTGAATGATGGTGATCTTAAGTATCAGAACCTATTTGATGCAATTTTGGATGCAGTTTACTCAGCGTTAGAGAAGGCCGAAGGTGGCTCTTTGAAAATTGTTGTATCAGAGAGTGGTTGGCCCTCAGACGGTGGGGATGGTCAAGTGACAACGAAGGAGAATGCAAGAATTTACAACTCAAATTTGATTAAGCATGTGAAGGGCGGGACTCCAAAGAAACCTGGAAACCCCATCGAAACTTACGTGTTTAGCATGTTTAATGAGAATGAAAAACAAGGGGAGGCGACTGAGAAACATTTCGGGCTCTTTTTCCCAAACAAAGAGCCCGTATATCCCATTGATTTCAACTAGCTAGGTGTTGAAATTCTAGCTTTACCAACCAGAATAAAGGGGTGATAGTAACCCTAGTGAACACAAGAGGAATCGTTTTATGAGTTGGAATTCGTGCCGGGGTAATTCATAGCATGTAATACTACAATGTGATCTTTCTCCATATATGTGTTCTTTTTATTAAGTATACCAAGCTCAGTTTATATTTTTACAATGTAATTCTCTTTGTTATTTATAGAAGTTGAAGTTTTTATTTTTCAAGCTTGGGTTATAGAGAATCGAACACATGACTCGTGGGAATGAATAACAAGAACTATTATTGCATGCTTTTAACCATTTAAACTATAAATATATAAATATATCTTTGATTCGAAACAAATAATTTATTTTCTTTTTGTAAGACACCAAGAATACAAGTTTCTTCAACTACAAGTCTGCTATCTTTTTTAAGCAAGCCAAAATAGGTGTGAAATGTGGAAATTGAATTGACTGTTGGAGAGTTGACCGTTTGTAATTAGTTTAGTTACCTATTTGAGTTCTTGTAATTAGGTTATTTGATGTTTCTTTCCTTGTAAATCACTCTTGTACATTATATATTTTCCTCCTTGGTGAGAAGAATGATATTAGAAAATTAAACCCCAAAATAAGCCCTAATTAGCATGGTATCAAAGCAGAGATCCTAGGATTTCTGCTCTGCCCGTTCCCTCAAGCAAACTCGGCCCTCCCATGGAGAACTTACCACCACTCCTAGGATTTCTGCTATAAATATATAAATATATCTTTGATTCGAAACAAATAATTTATTTTCTTTTTGTAAGACACCAAGAATACAAGTTTCTTCAACTACAAGTCTGCTGTCTTTTTTAAGCAAGCCAAAACAGGTGTGAAATGTGAAAATTGAATTGACTATTGGAGAGTTGACTGTTTGTAATTAGTTTAGTTACCTATTTCAGTTCTTGTAATTAGGTTATTTGATGTTTCTTTCCTTGTAAATCACTCTTGTACATTATATATTTTCCTCATTGGTGAGAAGAATGATATTAGAAAATTAAACCCCAAAATAAGCCCTAATTAGCATGGTATCAGAGCAAAAATCCTAGGATTTCTGCTCTGCCCATTCCCTCAAGCAAACTCGGCCCTCCCATGGAGAACCTACCACCACTCCACGGTGGAAACAATTTCATCCTAACCGATCTTACCCCTATACTAAACACTACAACCCTAAACACTACTACCCTAACTGACCCTACCATGAATCTTCTTCCTGTTTCGAGTTCTTCCGACACGCTTCTGGAGTCCTCAGGTAATTGTGGTTATGCTTTTAATATGAATAATTGTGATACTCAGTCCGATTGGATCATTGACTCTGGTGCCACATACCATATGACCTATGACCCTACTGATTTAGCTTGTGATATTGTTCCACTTCGAAGAAATATTATTAATGTTAATGGTGTCACCTCACCGGTAACTGGCACTGGCACTGTACGTCTCACGCCTACCCTCTCTTTGCCGCATACACTACTTGTACCGTCACTAAAGCATAAATTGATGTCTCCTGGCCAAGCTACTGAACAATTGAACTGTTGTGTACTATTATATCTGAAGTTTTGTCTTATTCAGGATATTCTCATGAAGGAGATAATTGGTCATGGTACTAAGAGGGGGATCTCTATTTTGTGGACGATGTCAGTATAGGACCGGTCAATCTTGCCCAATGAGCCGTTGATCACAAACGGCGTCAGATATGGTTATGTCATCACAGTTTGGGTCATCCGTCTTTCAGTTATTTACAGCATATGTTTCCGGATTTATTTGTTGGTTGTTCGATTTCAGACTTTAAATGTGACACTTGCGTACTTGCCAAGAGTTACCGTGTTTCTTATCCGTTGAATTCTAATAAAAGTACTATTCCTTTTGGTCTTGTTCATTCGGATGTTTGGGGACCATCTCCGATTACTGCTTCATCTGGTATTAGGTGGTTTGTAATGTTCATAGATGATTGCACACGGATGACATTGTTATACCTTCTTAAGCATAAAAATGATGTATTTCTGGCGTTTAAGACATTCCACACCATGGTTCATGCACAGTTTTCTACAAAAATCCAGATTCTGCATTCTGATAATGGTGGTGAATATGTTAATAATGATTTTACACATTATTTAACTAATCACGGAATCCTCCACGAGACTACTTGTCCTCAAACTCCTCAACAGAATAGGGTGGCTGAGCGCAAAAATCGCTAACTATTAGAAACGGCTCGATCGCTATTGATTGGGGCTGATGTTCCCCGCTCCTCTTGGGATGTTGCTCTTCAGACTGCCACTTACCTTATCAACTACATGCCATCCAAAGTATTGAATTTTCTTACACCTTTGCAAGTTCTTGCTACATTCGTGCCTCTGCCGTCTGTTTTGGTGCTCTCACCGCAAGTTTTTAGATATGTTGCCTTTGTTCATCTACATAAAAATCAACGGACAAAACTTGACCCATGTGCTCTCCATTACGTTTTCATGGGGTATGGACTACATCAGAAAGGGTATCATTGCTACCACCCTCCTTCACGTCGGATGTATACTACCATGGATGTTACTTTTTCCGAGTCTGAGATGTATTATTCTCCGGCTTCTTCTAACCCTCATCTTCAAGGGGAGACACTGCATGACGAGCAGGTTTGGACCATGGCTGCTACCACTGATCTTCCACTGCCACTATTAGCCGAGCCCGCAGTGGCTGCGCTACCAGCCTAGCCAACAGAAGCAGCATCGCTGCCCACAGAACCAGCGGCAGACATGGCAGTGCCTTCCTCACCCATGGCAACAGTGCTGCCACTTACCGATCTTGAGACTTCTACTGATACTACTCCCCTTCGTCTCAAAATATAGTACCATCAGATGACCATACTCCAGAGAATATTCATGAGGTAAGATCTACTATCCATATTGATGTATTCGATGTTCCAAATTATCAGTTACCTTTCAGGCATAACCGGGGAAAGCCACCCAATCGATATTCACCGGAAACAATGAAAGGCTCTAAATACCCCATTGCCAACTATGTGTTATCACATAAATTATCAGAACCCGGCAAAACTTTTGTACAACAAATATCCAATGATAGCACACCAAGTTCATTGAATGAGGCACTATCTGATTATCGATGGACCAAGGCAATGGAGGAAGAAATGGATGCACTTCAGAAAAATCAAACATGGGATTTAGTTTCGCTACCCCGAGGAAAGAAGAGAGTGGGATGTCGATGGGTGTACACCATTAAGTACAAAGCTGATGGGTCGATTACAAAGCACGATTGGTAGCCAAGAGATACACTAAGACGTATGGTGTTGATTATACAGAAACATTTGCTTCGGTAGCAAAGATTAATACTGTAAGAGTGTTACTTTCATTGGCGGCTAACTTGGATTGGCCATTACAGCAATTTGATGTGAAAAATGCTTTCTTACATGGTAATATTAAAGAAGAAGTGTATATGGATATTCCACCTGGTTATGCATCGGTTTCACAACCTGGAATGGTGTGTAAGTTGAATAAAGCCTTGTATGGATTGAAACAATCACCTTGGGCATGGTTTGGTAGGTTTCGGACAACCATGAGAAAGTATGGGTTCAGACAGAGCAATTTCGATCATACACTTTTCTTGAAACGTCGAATGGGTAAATTGATGGCACTTATTATTTATGTGGATGATATGATTGTTACGGGTGATGACAAAGAGGAAATCTGAAGGCTCAAAGATTATCTAGCGACTGAGTTCGAGATGAAAGATCTTGGTGGTTTGAAATATTTCTTGGGGATAAAAGTAGCTCGATCTAAACAGGGTATATTTTTGTCTCAAAAGAAAATATGTTCTAGACTTATTAGCTGAAACTGGAATGCTTGATTGTAAACCGGCTGACACCCCCATAGTCCAAAATTACCATTTTGCCGTGCACCCTGATCAAGTTCCCACTAACAGAGATCATTATCAAAGGTTAGTTGGGAGGTTAATTTATTTATCTCACACCAAGCTTGATATTCCATACGCAGCAAGTGTTGTTAGTCAATTTATGCATTCTCCAAGTGAGGCACATATAGGTGCGGTTGAACGCATCCTACGATACCTGAAGTCCTTACCGGGTAAAGGCGTCATGTTTTCCAAGAATGACCATTGCCGAATAAAGGGTTACACCGATGCAGATTGGGCAGGCAATGTTACTGTCGGTCCACATCTGGTTACTTTACATTTGTGGGAGGAAACTTAGTGACATGGCGAAGTAAGAAACAGAAAGTAGTTGCTTTATCAAGTGCAGAGGCGAAATACAGGGGTATGGCAAAAGGAGTATGTGAACTATTATGGCTTCAGAGGTTACTTGGTGAGCTCGGGTATCCTTCGAATTCAGCCTCGGATTTATTTTTTGATAGTAAAGCAACTATCGATATCTCACACAACCCAATTCAACATGATCGCACAAAACACGTAGAAGTTGACAGACACTTCATTAAGGAGAAGTTGGATGGGAATATTATTCAATTCCCATTCGTAAAGTCAGAGGATCAGTTGGCGGATATCTTAACTAAAGTTGTTGCAAGTCAAGCGTTCTACAACTCTCTTGTCAAGTTGGGCATGAACGACATTTATGCACCAACTTGAGGGGGAGTGTTGGAGAGTTGACCGTTTGTAATTAGTTTAGTTACCTATTTGAGTTCTTGTAATCATATTGTAATTAGGTTATTTGATGTTTCTTTCCTTGTAAATCACTCTTGTACATTATATATTTTCCTCCTTGGTGAGAAGAATGATATCAGAAAATTAAACCCCAAAATAAGCCCTAATTAGCATTGACCGAATCAAAGACAGATTGGTTTGGGAAAACATATGTTAAACACTAAAAGAGTTATCACACCAAGCCAATTACATCTAGACGGTTCATTTCAATTTGGACTACGTTTATCGTGTTAATAGAGGCAAGGGCATGCTAAATTGCCATGCTACTACTCAGCTCGTAATTCGTAAAACATAGACAAGGCGAAAAATAGTGCTAGTGACCAAAATTGTAAATTTATTTGCAAAATGCAACACAGTGATGCCATCAACAGAAGAGCTTGTACAGGAAGACTAGCTGATATATTTAATTCAAGAATTGGACTAAAGCAAAGGTTGAATTATTTCCTTTGTAACATCTTCCTATTTCTTTCGGGTTACAACTCACACATCTTTTGCATTATAGTCTATTAGACTGGTTAGATTGCAAACCACAGCCACCCTTTCTTGTCAGAAAATAGTTACCTAGTTGAATTTGGTTGGGTATTTAGGCAATTATGAAGATTGATGGAATGATATAGAGATATGCAAAAAGATTTGCACAAGGTTTCTATAGATTTGGAAAAAACGTATGATAGCGTCCTTCGAGAAATTATTTAGAGGATTCTAGAGAAGAAAGAAGTACGAGTAGCATATATCCAATCAATAAAAACTATGTGTGATGGAGTAAGGATTGCAGTAAGAACTCATGAAGGACAAACCAAAAGCTTTCCCATAACCATAGGGTTACATCGACATCAAGGCTCAGTTTTAAGTCCTTACCATTTTGCATTGGTAATGGATTAGTTAACGGGACATCTTCAAGATGATATCCCTTGGTGGATGCTTTAGCATATGATATAGTGCTAATAGATGAAACAAAGGATAAAGTAAATGGGAAGATTAACCTTTGATGGGAAGTGTTGGAATCTAAATGTCTTCGCTTAAGTAGGTCAAAGACAGAGTATACGGAATGCAAGTTCAATGAGAATGGAGGTCCAAGTGAGATAAGGGTGAGGATTGGAGATGAAGAAGTATCAAAGAGTGAACACTTTCACTATCTTGGACCTACATTGCAAAAGAACGGAGAATTTGATTGAGACTCAACCATAGAATACAAGTTGTATGAATGAAATGGAAGACTACATCAGGTATGTTGTGCGACCGCTCAAGGAAAAGTTTTATAGAACGGTAATAAGAAGAACAATGCTTTATGTCACGAAATGTTAGGCGAACAAGCATCAACACATGCAAAAAATGAGGGTGGTGGAGAGGAGAATGCTTCGTTGGATATGTAGGCACACGAGAAATGACTGGATTAAGAACGAAGATATCTGAGGTAATGTAGGATTCGCTGCAATTGAAGATTAGATGAGAGAAAATTGATTAAGGTGGTTTAGACATGTGAAACGAAAACCTATAGAAACGAAAACCTATAGATGCTCTTATTAGAAAATGCAATTATGAGACAGAGGTTCAAGGAAAAAAGGTAGATGAAAATCTAGGAAGACTTGGACAGTCTTTAAGAAAAGACATGAAGTACTTGGAGCTAATTTAATACTTGGTACAAAATCGAGGACAATGGCGTTTTAAGATTCATATAGCCGATACCACTTAGTAAAATAAGCCTTCGTTGTTGTTCTAAAAACTTTTCCTATAAGTCCAATCAAAACGCCGTTAAAATGATAAAAAATAAATAAAAAATAAAAAAAAGGTTAAACGAACCTAGCAAACAGATAGAATAAGCTATCGTAAGCAAGGATCAAAATATCGATACTATCGCCGATAATATTGTTTTTTTCGTGTGAAGATATTTTCACACTTATCCACTTAATAATATCGATAATATCGCGAGATGAAATCCAAAAATATTTGAAAAATGCTGAAAAATCTCTATCTTGCGCATCCATGGGGATTCGAACCCCTCCCATTTTACTTCTTCAACACCTTGACCACCATATCACTTATGTTTTTGTGAAAATATGCTAAAATATTTATATATATGGTTTTGTTTTGAATTCTTTATATATAAATGATTATGGTTTTGTGAAAATATGAAAATATGCGAAAATATTCGAACCCTTCCCATTGTACTAATTCATTATATATACATGATTATGGTGTGTTTAAACTTCTTTCATTAATTACTATATATTTTCTACATTCACAATGTTTGCCAGCTCGCTATATAATCAACTTAAATCAGTTAAATCCATCATGCAATGCATTTCCTTCCAATTTTTTGTGATAAACTAATAGATAATTGACTCAATGAACATCCTGCAAAGTTTCAATAAAAATTTTCAAGTTTTTCTTACAATTTCCGTGGTTTTTATTCAATTTTTATCGATATCGATAATATCCCGATATTTCCATCGAAATTTCCGTGTTTTTGGACTACCGATATTTCCGATATCATCGATATTTTAGACCTTGAACGTAAGTACATCACACGTGTGGGGTTTATAAGATGACTGAGGTAACTGAAGAATACACAATAATACAATGACAGTTGTATGCATTAATTTTCAAATCCCTTACATAGAATTCCATTATCTAAGTAAAGACTATTGACTCTCGACTAGCATTTTTTGGGTACTTTACTAGGCGCCTTGCAGATAACTTTGCCATCTTTTATTAGTGGTTCGATCGCAAACCAATGCTGGCCCTTATTTTCACAATTCATTTCATTACTAGCTAATCAATTGAAATCAATTGGGTATTTAGGCTGTTTGTTTGGGGAAAACAGCCCCCAATGTTTTTCAAGCTCTGGGGTCTTTCTATTCTCATCAAACATGGCGAAAATGTAAGTTTCTATGGGCTTTCCAGGCTTCCTCGGCGTCCCTTTCTTCACATGTTTAATCAAATTTGAGTTATAAGTCCTTGCATTATCAATTGTTGTTGAATTTGCACCAGCTGATGGCCAGCCAGTCTCCGATACAACAATTGCCAGAGACCCTGCACCCGCCCTCTCAAGAGCTGCATAAGCACTATCCAAAATTGCATCAAAAAGATTATTGTAACCGAGGTTGCCATCTTGTACTACAACTGAGGGAGCTGTGAAAAGAGCATAATCAAGACGAACGTCACCACTGCTGCCACTGTAAGCAAAATAAGGGTACATGTTAAGGAGTAGCGGAGAGTTGTTGTCCACGAGGAAAGCAATGAGGGGATCCAAAACTGCTCTATATTCGGACTTGAATACGCCTTTTGATGGAGGAAAGGACACTCCAAGTACTGTAGTGTCAAAAGCGGTGGAAACTTTGATTTGGTTTCCAAGACTAGCACTAGAAATTGCATTTTGAATGTTTCGCATTGCTGGGACAAGAAATTGTGCTAATGAGTCCGAGAGCTTGATTTCATTTCCTACCGCAAGATATTTGAATTTTACGTTGTCATACTTTCTCACGTTGTTTTGAACCCATGTATTTGCATTATCTTGGCTTGTGGCAAGGCTTTGAAGGTTTTCATCTGGTATGCCTAACATGAGCTCAATGTTAGAGCCTCTAAGGGCCTCCAGAGCGGGTGGATTTGGATTATATAGTCTCATTCTATGGATATTATTTTGGTTGAAGAGAGTAATAACTTCTGCTTGGGATGGTAGGTCGTCGCCAAGCATTCCATAACATACACCAATTTGAGCACCTACATTGCAAATGAATTTAATGTTGTTTGCATGTTAGTCTAATATACACATTTTATATTTGACCATCTAATGAATTACAATGAATATTAGAAAAAGGAAAAATATTAGCCGGTTTTATGAATTTATACGTTAATGACTTCTTTGGTGCCTTTCTAATTAGTGTCATAATAGCACGGTACCGTGGTGTAAATGATAGGTAAAGGAAAAAAATGACACAAGCAGAGAATAGAAGGAAGTTGATGTTCCACTCTAAAGACTAAAGCCAATTGCTATACGGGTAGTGTCCTAATTAACTTCTCACAAACCCTTATTAGGCTTCTTAATTTCCTGTGAGATTCACACTCTCACCGATGTCTCACATCCTGCACGGTATATTTCAGTCATCATCAATAAATTCGGCAAACCTTTTCATAATTTGTTCATTTCATTGATGATATAAATAAATTTGATATTCTTAATAAACTTGAAAATGATTTTTTTAATAATCAGATGGATTAAATGATATTCTATTCGATCGAAGAAGCCTTGAACATGGCTTAAAATTGCAAGGTTTGGAACTAATTACATTTGCGAGTCAACCCTAACAAATTCCTTTTCTTTTAACTAAAACAAGGAGTCCCCTCAAGTCTGAGTAAATGAAGGTTCTCATTATATTTTCTCGGTGCTCTGATTAGTGAATCCTATTGTTGTACATAGATGCATGCAATAAGTTTGATAATTTAAATCTTTCATGAATTCCCTTCTTTTAAAAAAAATTAATAAGAAATTTAAAACTATCAACTTTCTAATTATGGCTTTCTGTGTGTGTATGTGTGAGAGAATTATGTACCTGTTGTTTGAAAGCTAGCCATCAGTTGCCCAAGTAGAACTATCATCGAAATGACAGAAGAGCCTCTGCCAACCGAAGAATTGGATTTAGCCATGACAAAAAAACGATATAGGTTCTAAGAATTACAGCAAGTGTGTGCCTCCCAAAGTTGCTGCCTTGCTCTTTAATTTCCAGAGATCAGAAAGAGATGTAGAAGTACGTACTCAAGATCTCTTACGAGGGCCTCCTCTTTGTTAAACTCGAAAATAGTCAAGCCGACCGTGGATATTACCAAGGCACATAGTACTAACTTACATAAAAAACTTCTACTGTTTTATATTAAACGAGTGCTAGCTTTAGTCGCCCACCACATCGGTGATGTATGCGAGTCTTGTTACGTATCTATGGCTCAATATCACCCATGCAACTCAGCCTAGCATATAATGTGCTTTATATTGAATGGGTGGGGTTTGTAATTTTGTGCTTTCAAATCATTACTTTTTTGAAATATTAATTCACAGTACGTTATTATTTCGTTTAAATTATAATATATTTTTTGTTTATTTATTAATATGTCTTAGAAATAGGACATATCAATCATATTGTTCATCCATATTATAACACATAAAAAAAATAACACCACTTATATTATCTCCTTGATTAAACACAACCTAGCTAATTCGTGAAACGTTAAGGTGGTTCTAAGTAAGGTGCACTATAGCGGGAAGTTGAAGAACTTGTAGTGAAAGTATGTAGTTGATAATATAATTGAAAATCTAGGTAGGTGATTCATGAGAACAAGTCTAGTCATGGAAGCTGCAAAAGGTATTACGTTGGACAAGTGCAGTTTTGCTCACTACCTTAAAATGAAGGTAATGCTCATCCTATATTAATTATCATTAAATTAATTTAAAATTTAAAATTTATGTGTTAAATAAATTAAATCAAGCTACTCTACTGACAATCAATTGAGGAGATTGAGCATCACCCTCAGTAAGGGTGAGCAAAGATACACTCCAGTCCCTTACATTATGTTAACGATGAAATTATAAACGGCGTGTGCGGTTTGTTGTGCTCTTCCTTAATTAACTGGCATGTGGAAAAAATGAGTCATTCCCCCAAAACATGACATGTTAAAGAGGTGGACATTTGGCACGTGTGATGTGTTGGTAGACTTCTAGCTTTCTAAAAGTACTCAAGTTTTTTGTTATTAATTAAAAAAAATAAGTGCTCTAGGTTTTCAAAAATATTTGACCATATTTCGTTATCAAAATATGGTTAAATATTAAAAAAAAAAAAAAAAAGGTTGGCGTAAATTTATACTATTAACTAAGGGAATGTTTTTTTTATTAATGAACGACGATATATTATTGATTTCAAATAGATATTACATCATATTTTAAGCAAGAAGGTCCTGAATAAAATTAGAAAATTTCTTAAACCAAACTACTTCATTGTCAATTGAAATAACAAACCTAGCCAACCTATAAGCAACACCATTACATGATCGAGGGGTATGTAGAAACTTTGTGGGGTGTAGAGAACTCGCAGCTTGAATGATATCCTCTGCTAAAAGTACCATCGCAGACATTTCCTTGGAGTGGTTACAAATTAAGTGCCACAGCTTGGGTGGAATCACTCCCCACCACAACTTGATGTGCCCCAATTTGATGTGCAAGCAAACCTGCCAGCACTGCTAGTAATTCAACTTGGAGCACCGATCCAACACCCATCCGTACGTATGGTGAGTTTGATACCAAATTATTATGATTGGTTTATTATATACCCAATTTTCTACCATTTTATATAAATATATATCCCATTCTGCTATCCTTTATTATAAATATGTCTTTGTAATAAAAAAAATTAAAGGCATTTTTTGGTAGGGTACAAGAAGAATTGAGAATGAGATAAATAAATAATTAATTTAAAAAAAAAATTTGTGAGCCCATCAAGAATACAAGCAAAGGTTGGCCAGCCAACCAACAGTCCAAAATAAAAGCCTCATAGAAAGCAACTACTAGCCCAAATCCAAAAACAAAGACAATTCAATTGATTACCTTAAAAACAATTAATTAAAGCCACTAAATATTACGGTTTGGTGGTATACCTCTTTACTTATATGTGAGAAGTCTTCGAATCTCGCGGATCGCGAATTCGATACCAAATTAGGTTACCTATTGTGTGGCTTAGCCGAACACTCCCTCTCTTTAGTGCAAAATATATTGTAGTACTAAAAAAAATAATTAAAAAAAGGCATCACTAGTAGAAAAAAATATTTGCATGACAAATCTTTGGGCAACGAAGCTAATTTGTCGCTCAAGTATGCTTTGTGTGACCAACAAGGTGTGTTGTCGCACCAAATGTCCAAGGCAAATAAAAAAGCCAAAAACTTTGCGTGATGAAGAGTTTTTTTGCACCAAGGATGTTTGCTCGACGACCTAAACTATTTGTCGCACAACTATGAAAAAAATTGGGGTAAAAGAAGGATTTGGCGCCTTTTTTTGTGCGGTAAACGAATTTCTTAAGCGACGAAACACTTTGTCGCCCTTGAAGAAGTGTGCGACGAGCTACTTTCAGGCTTCATCGCACAAGGTCTCTAAATGGTCGGTCAAACAATACTGGCAAAAAACAAAAGGAAATTTAGGCGACAAAGGCTTCGTCGTGCAAGGATTCATGGGATTCATTAAAATCCAAGATCCACACCTTCTCTCCTCATCTCCTCTCTTCCTCGTCTTCTTCCCCAATTTCCAATGTTTTTTTCTTCTCCAAATTCCAAAACTTTATTCTTCCCCATATCCTAAATATTCTTCCCCTTTTCCTAATCTAACTGCCAACGAGCGAAGATATCCACAGTAAGTCTCTATTTCTCCCAATTAAGAACAATTTTTTTTTTGTTATGAAAATTAGTTTTTGAATGTTTAATCGTGTCTCAAATTTTGTGGGTTTGTGAGTTTATGGAAATTATAATGTTGTAAATGTCGCATTTGTCCGATTCCGCATCCGACAATGCAACGATTGTGACATGCAAGAGGAAGGATTAGAATTTGTATGAATTTTACAGTTGTCTTTTGTTGCACAATTGTATTTCATAATTAGATATAAGCTGATTATTTTAGTTTGTTTTTAAAAATCTTAGTTGGATGTGACAATATGTATATCAAAGTTTGTAGGTTATGGAAAAAATTTAATTTGTAGGGAAGGTTATGCCGCTTTTTCGGTGCAATTTTATGTTTGGTTTTGAACAATTTTGTTTTTCCGTAAGGAAGAACAAAAAGATAGTATCTCTTAGAGCTAGACATTCTGATAAATGATCAAAGGAGGCACATCAACTGTGATTCCATGCGGCAAACGGAATATGAGAGGGAGGCGCACTCTATTCTTGTGCATGACATACGAGTTGATTTTTCTATTACGATAAATTGATGAAACAATATCTGGGCCAATAGCTGCTTCAAAAGCTGCAACCACTGTAACAAAAATTAAGAAAATCTTTCCTTGGTACCAAATCAAGGCAAACTCTGAATACTAGATATGACCTCAAAATAACATGCCAAGCTCTTTCAACAAATGTGGGACTCATGTCATGACTTAAACGTTTCGTATTTCTCAAAAAAGTGATTCAATTGATGATATTTTGTATGATACTTATGAAATCAATGATATCGATGAGATTGATATGCATATACTTATTCTTAGAATATACTGATTTGACCCCATAAGCGGGACCACCACCCCACCACTCCACCGGAAATTTCCTATGCCCCTACCATACTCCAGCTTGGCAGTTTCCACTACCTCTCCAAGGTTGAGCCCTAGGATGCTATACAAGCAACAACAAATGCGGTTTGACCCCGAGCTTCACCTTCATTACTTTGTTGAATAAGATATTAGTAAGTGTCAAGTAGTAATTTAATAATTACTTTTTAGGATTAATCATAATTTACTACCTTGAAGTTTCTTGGTTTTCAACATTTGATACATTAAGTATTTTTCGTTCCAGTCTGGTACCTAAAGTCATATTTCTAAGACACTTTCATACATCCTAAGTTTTTCGTCAGAATCTCCGTTAACTGATGTCATGGCACCCAAGTAGACAATCTGTTAACTGATGTCATGGCGTCCAAGTAGACAATAATTGGACACCATGTGCCGATATGAGCCCAAGTGAATAGTAAAAAATTTATTAAAAAAAAAGAAATATGAGCCCAAGTGAATAGTAAAAAATTTATTAAAAAAAAGAATTCTTCTCTTCCCCTCCCTCTTCGACTCCCTGATGCCTCTCACTCCTCCTGATCCACCTCCTTCCTCTCCTTCAACCTTTTCAGCTTCCCTCCCTTCTCTCTCGCCAGATCAACCTGCACCCTCACCACCATGTCCAACCCTCTCCCATATACTTTCTCTCTCTAAAATCACTCCCTTTCTTTCTCTAAGAATTTTCATACCCAAATTAACCGCATATTCTCTCTCCCTCTGTTCTTCTTCCCCACTTTTCTCGGAAAATCCTTCACTGCAAACCCAAAAACTTCATCGGAATTATTTATTTCCCGGGAACCAAATAGGCCTCAGAGAAAATTTTCAATTCAGAATGAGGGTTGCTTTTATGAAATTTTATTTTCTGGCTTAGTGGGTCGGTGGGTAGGGAATGATTTAAAAGAATGATGATGAAGATGATAAGGTGGTGGTCGTGGCCACCTATGACGATGAAGAAGTACAAGGTGAGGTGGTAGTACGGAGGCTGGAGGCAGTGGCGGATCCAGATTTTAAATTCGGGAGGTCCCAATAATAAAGGTCAAAAAATTTATAAACAAAAATAACATTGAAAATTTAAATATAATACATTTCATTCAAAAATCATATGCAAAACAATATTACAAATTATAAAATCATAATTCAAGCGTCCATCACGAGGTTTCATAAGTTACTAGAGAGTACCTAAGTTATTGATTATCTAATATGGATCACTAAATTTAAAACACCAGTCAAATAGAACTCTCCCCAAACTTCTACTATCTTTCTAACCAAACACACCATTTTTCTCTTTTACTAGTTTCCAAACATCCACATTCTCTCTCACTAAGAACATAGCTGCCATAACTCCACCAACCGCCTCCCTCCCCATTCTCCCCAAGCCATGGCAGCTTCACCCCCAAATTTCACCAACCCATGACAGATCATATCCATCTTACTAACCTTATGAAGGAAATTTACCCATAAGAAAAATTATTAAGGTGGTTGAAATAATTTGAGGAAATTTGGGCTTATGTACTGCCCCGCCAGACAACAGAGAAAGGTTGGAGGAGAAGTGGGTGGCACCGGTGGATGAGACCATGGCAGAAGCAAGGAGGAGAGAGGCAGGAAGGGTCCCTATTTTCTTTCTTCTGCATGGGCGGTCATCTTTTCCGAGAAAAAGACAGCCACTGCAACCTGCAATCTACAACCTGCACAGACCTCATGCTCGAGTACGAGGGGTCTCCGGAAAATTTCTAGCAGCGATTTAGGATAGCCTACGGGTCCTGGGACCTCCTAGGTCCCTATGTGGATCTGTCATTGGCTGGAGGGATGTATTTGGTGCAGGAAGGTGTAGGCGAGGCCGATGGTACGGGAGGATTTTGAAAAGGCAGCAACAATAGGAAGGAAGATGGAGAAATGGGGTGGGTTTTAAGTTTCTTTTTTTTTTTATTTTAATTTTTTAAATATTTTTATTGAGCCTTATATTGACACGTGTCGTCCAGTCATTGTCCACGTTAATGCCACGTCATTAGTTAACAAAGATCCTGACGGAAAACTTAACGGATGTATGAAAGTCCTAGAATAATGACTTTAGATACCAAACTTGACGAAAAAAACTTAATGTAACAAATGTTGAAAATCAAGAAACTTCAGGATGAGATTAACCTTACTTTTTATATAATAGTTACTATGATTATTAATATTTTAATATTTTTGTACATAACAGGAGGCATTATCAGGAAGCGAAGCATTACGCCAATCAAGATGCACATTCACAACTGCCACAGTAGCTGTTTAGTTGGATTAATATAATAATATTTTGGGTTAGTTTCAGTTTATTATTTTGAAATTTCTTGATTTTTAACATTTGGTACATGAGGTTTTACCTAAAGTTATAATTTTAGAACTCTTTCAAACATCTGTTAAGGTTACTATTAAATTAGCCATTAAATGATGACGTAGAGCTTACATAGACAATAACTGGGCACCACGTGTCAATATAGACCCGCGTAGACATAAAAAAATTAAAATTTTTCAAAATTATAAAAATAAAAAAATTATAAAATAAAAAATAAAAAATCTGGGAAATCCCACCCCTCACCCACCCCACCCTTCCCCTTCCCTGATACCCACCCCCGCCACCAAGCCTTTTCTCCTTCCCCAAAAACCCAACCCCTTCCTCAGAACACTAAAATTCCCTCCCTCCTTTCTCTCATCTGCGTCAAACAACAAAAAAACCCCAAATGTCTGCAAGGCCTTCACCTCCGAAAAGTCCGAGACGCTGCTCTAGCACCTCCACCACTTCTCCGGATCCAAGGAGTCCGAAATCAAGGAGGTCTGCAAGGTCCACTACCAAGACTTCATCCTCGCCGTCGACGAACTCCGATCTCTTCTCTCCGACATCGATTCTCTCAAGTCTTCCCTCTCCGATGCCAACGCCAAGCTCCAGTCTGTCGGACTCCCTCGACATCTTCATCAAAGCCAGAAACAGATCTCGAAACGTCAACCTCGCGCTCGAATCGGTCCGAAAGTACTCGTTTGTTGGTTGGAGCAGAGAAGGGAAGGGAGGGAACTTTGGGTGTTTTGGGGAAAGGGAAGAGGCTGGGTTTTGGGTAAGGAACGGTGAGGGTGGATATCAAGGAAGGGGAAAGGGGGGTGAGTGATAGGTGGGATTGCCTAGAATTTTTTTTTTTTTTTAATTTTTAAATTTTTAATTTTTTAATATCCATGAGAGCTGATATTGATACGTGGCGTTTAGTTATTGTCTACTGGATGTCACATCATCAGTTAACAATTGATTTAACAGCAACCTTAACAGATGTATGAAAGTGTTCCAAAATTATGGCTTTAGGTACCACTCTGAAATAAAAAAAATTTCATATACCAAATGTTGAAAATCAAGAAACTAAACTGAGATTAACCCTAATATTCTATTTAACTTTTATGAATGCTTAAATATTTTCTTAATTTGTATTCAGATTATAATAATATTTTACTTAACTTTTATGGACTAATTCCAGGTGAATCGTCTTCGCCGTTTCAAGTGAAGATGGTGGCTGGAGGTGGACCGTTTCAATTAGTGCTTGATTTCTTTATATTCGGTTTCATTTTTTTGCTTTTGATCGAGGGCTTTTTTCGATCTTTGAATTGTTGTTTCTCTGAGTTTTTAGGGGTTGTCTGCAAATTTGGGATTTTGGGACTGCAAATCTGGGATTGGGGACTCTATTCATTTGATCTTTCTACATAAGGTTAATATCTGCTAATTGCATTCGTTTCCGATTCCGAACTGAAAAACTGAAACAATTTCAGGAATACCAAAATTTCAATTCGGTTTTGAAATCTCACTCCGAAAGATATCGATTCGATTCTCAATTTATACTTTCCGGTTTAGGATCCCGGTCGAACCACCCAGTGGCGGATCTAGGATTTTAAACTCAAGGGGTCCCAATAATAAAGGTCAAAAATTTATAGACAAAAATAACATTGAAAATTTAAATATAATACATTTCATTCAAAAATCATATGCAAAACAATATTACAAATTATAAAATCATAATTCAAGCGTCCATTACGAGGTTTCATAAGTTACTAGGGAGTGCCTAAGTTATTGATTATCTAATATGGACCACTAAATTTAAAACATCAGTCAAATAAAACTCTCCCTAAACTCCTACTATCTTTCTAACCAAACACACCATTTTTCTCTTTTACTAGTTTCCAAACATCCACCTTCTCTCTCACTAAGAACACAGCTGCCATACCTCCACCAACCGCCTCCCTCCCCATTCTCCCGAAGCCATGGTAGCTCCACCCCCAAATTTCACCAACGCATGACAGATCATATCCATCTTACTAACCTTATGAAGGAAATTTCACCCACAAGAAAAATTACTAAGGTGGTTGAAATAATTTGGGGAAATTTGGGCTTATGTACTGCCCCGCCAGACAACAGAGAAAGGTTGGAGGAGAAGTGGGTGGCACTGACGGATGAGACCATGGCAGAAGCAAGGAGGAGAGAGGCAGGAAGGGTCCTTATTTTCTTTCTTCTCCGTGCACGGTCATCTTCTCTGAGAAGAAGACAGCCACTACAACCTGCAACCTACAACCTGCACAGATCTCATGCTCGAGTACGAGGGGTCCCTGGAAAATTTCTAGGAGCAATTTAGGATAGCCGAAGGGTCCTGGGACCTCCTAGGTCCCTATGTGGATCCGTCCTTGGAACCACCCCTACATATGATGACTCGCTAAAAATAAAAAAAAATAAAAAAAAGCCATAAATATTTAGTGAATGATTGATGACTCTTGGTAGGAATCATATATATCAATATCATACCATGATTGATCAACACATGTTGCAATTCATGGACAGATTTATCATATCGTGTAGCATGAAAAAATATGGAGGCTTTTGTGCATAAAATAGCACGAATAATAGCACAAGCGAAATTCACATCACACACTTGGTAAATTACAAATGGATTATTACATCATCCAGATTGTGTATGTTATCATGGCATATGATTCTCTTAACAAGGAACAAAAAGAAAATATAAAGACATTCGTGCTAATGACGTATTAGAAATAAAATATCATATAAAAGAAAGTGGAAGAATAGAAAGAGACGAGAGAGATTGGGAGGGGAAAACCAAAGTGTGTTCTCTTCTTATTAGAGTGCCTATTCATAGGCATTGAATTTACATAAAATGTGTTAAACTATTGAGATATTACATATTGATCCAGCATGTGAACAACCACATGATAAGTATTATTTATAAAAAGTGTCCATAAATAATTCCATAACATAGTTGAGTTTCCACTCTTATTGAAATTAATAGGATGTTTAGGTTTGAGTTTCCACTCTTAATTGAAATCAATGGTATATTTAGGCTGTTTGTTTGGAAAGAAGAGCCCCCAGTGTCTCTCGGTCTCTTCTCCAGGCTTTTGGTTCTCATCAAACATGGCAAACACGTAAGTATCTATGGGGCTTTCAGGTTTCTTCGGAGTCCCACCTTTCACATGTTTAATCAAATTTGAGTTGTAAATTCTTGCATTCTCTGTCGTTGTCACTTGCTCATCTCCGCCAGCCGAGGGCCAACCAGTCTCCGATATAACAATTTTCAGAGAGCCGCCTCCAGCCTTCTCTAATGCTGAGTAATGCGCATCTAGAATTGCATCAAACAGGTTTTGATACCCAAGCCGATCGTCATTGACTACAACCGATGGAGATGTAAAAAGAGCGTACTCGAGTTTAATTTTCTGACTATTTTGAATGTAACTAAAATATGGGTACATGTTAACAAGTAAAGGAGATTGGTTTCTGACTAAGAAGCTTATGATAGGATCGAGAAATGGTCTATAATCCGGCCGGAATAAGCCTTTTGATGGAGGAGATGATTCCTTTAGAATTATAGGAAAAACGGCAGTGGAGACTTTGATTTGGTTTGCAAGACCAGCCCTAGAAACTGCATTTTGAATATTGTCCATTGCAGGGCCAACATAGGGTGCTAGGTTACCTAGGGCATCTACTTCGTTTCCAACGGCGATGTATTTGAAATTGACATTCGGATAGCTTTTGACATTTCTTTGAACCCAATCATCTGCATTGGCTTGGTTAGATGAAATGTCTTGAAGACGCTCATTTTCGATGCCAAGCATGACCTCGATGGTGGAGCCTTGAAGGGCTCGGAGAGCATCGTCGTTAGGAGCATAGAGCCGTATTTTTTGGATGTTGTATTGTTTGTAGAGAGTTATTACTTCTCCTGAGGGTGGCAAGTTGTTTGCAAGCGTTCCATAACAAATACCAATGCTTACTCCTGCATCAGATTCAAAGTTAATGATATTTATAGGATACAGTATCTTAAAAGAAAAGGAGTTTTAATACTCTTTGTTTTAACCAAATCACACGCATAACAATTGTCAAAGTTTATTGTACATCGGTACATAATAGTGGTGAGGTTATAAAATGATAGTGTTTATTACACTTTGAACGTTGATTGTTACATCATGAATGTCTTGTTACATTATTGACATAAGTTAATATTAATGTATGTATGTATGTATGTGTATGTGTGTGTGTGTGTATATATATATATATATCATGAAATCTATTATTGTTACTAACTTTTAGGCTTCCTACCTTCATGTTTAATGGTGTTATAATATGAAAGTTATGACATAATGTCTTAATTATAAGAAATGTAGGGTTACTAAAGAAAATTAATATACAAAATAAATAAATAGATGTATATTACAAAAAAAGCATAGTAGCCCTTTGATTTGTGGAGAAGCAACTTATGACTTGAAAGGTATGCACACATGGTACGAACATGCAAGTGTGCAATATTTGAGAGAGAGAGAGAGACCCTTAGTGGTAAGGGTAGCCATTAGCAGACCAACAAGTAGCATTATGGAAACCGTGGGAGGGCTTTTCCCAATTAAATTGGACGACTCGACCATTGTGCAATTTCTTTCACAGCTATCCAATTAGATGGAGAAATGAAATAAGTTAAGAAGGAAAGACACTGCCTCTCCAACTTGTGAGGTACCCTCTTTATATACAGCTCAAGTCACGGACTCAGAAGATAATTGCATGCATAGGGGGTGGTACGTGAATAACACCGTTTGGTCTTTCTTTTCCACAAAATCAAGTGGTGGATGTGTCAATTGACTTATATGGTCTTCTAACGAAGTCTCCTCCTAGGCTCCAGAAAATTCAAGCATTACACTGTATTGGTCCTTCTTTTTTTTTTTTTTTTCCACAAAGACAAGCGGTGGATGTGTCAATAGATGTATATGGTCTTCTATTGAAGTCTCCTTTGTAGGCTCTAGCACATTAAGGTTTACAGGTCAGTAAAGTGCGAGTCGACCATGCAAAATATAGAACACTACAACACGTTATTTCATTAACTGATGCGTTGTTTTGTTATTGCAACTTAGTAATCGGCGTGTAACTGCAGGTAAGCTCAAAAGTTGTTCCCGTCCCTGTAAGGGAGATGTCAACCATCTCTCCTTTCTAGAGCACTATAATTGCACCAATTGAAGTAAGAAATGAAGATCATGTTTCAAATTTGAAGATTAATAGGAGGGATAAAATATGTTTTAAAATAGGATATACCATTAGACAAAATACTTTTTATGACATCTGAATCAATAGCATTTTTAGAATGTCACACGGGACTCCGTTATTTGAGGTATCTTAAAAAATTTGACTTTAACATGGCAATAAAAACACATCATACATGACATTTTGTTGACCCTAAAAACTACCAAGCCTACGTGGCGCGCAAGCCGAGTAACTAATGAGCTAACTACGTCCTTTGATTGTGTGCAGGGCGTGCCAACTCGTCGACCGAGGAGTAAAATATGTTGATGTTGCGTCGAGTGCACAGCTGACTTTTGTGTCTTGCGATTGCGACCGAGGAAGGAACACGTCTCAGTCTTTGGGTTCTAGAGCCTGAAGACAAGGCTGCTAATTTTGCGAAGTTCAATATCAAAGTCGGCTTTCAATGTGCCGAATGTAGTAACCTGGTAACACCTCACTTCGCCGAGAAGGCTGATGAGATGACCTCTACCAATAAGGATTCGAAAATCCTTCTCGACCGAGACTTGGATAAATAATCAGTCCGCCCCTTCGCAGTGCTGTTTATCCAAATTGAAGGTGCTCTGCGGTCGGCTGATTCTACAGCGATAGTGTTGTTTATCCAAACTCAAGATATCACCAGTTGCCTTCACAGTGTTGTTTATCCAAACTGAAGATGTGTCGGCGAGAAAGAGGAGAAGAATAGAGTTCTCAAAGTTGTTGAGAGGTTTCGGGTAGAGCGAGTTTGCACAGGGCAGTTTTGTGTGTTGAGCTGGAGAGCCCCGAGTCTTTATTTATAGTAATGAATTTACTCCTGGCCGAATTAGAGACGTACTCAAACTAAAACTCCTTACCCTAATCTGCTAATGATTCGGCCAATCCTAATCTCAATGGGTTTCTGAATCAAGCTCCGTATGAAGCCAGGTTCATTTCCGAACCCTAAGCGCTCCCTGCTATACCAGGACTCGGCCTCCTCATTCTTATCCAAACAAATCCCTCTTGCACTAGGACTCGGAGAGCCAGATCGAGCGTCATGTGGCAGATTGTCCCACCCAGCATACCTTTAGGAAGACCCTAAGCCGAAAAAACTTCCTGAACTCGGCCCAATAATATTATTTTGGGCCCAAACATTACCCCCTCGCTTCTGAGGCTTTCGGCCTAGAACTTCTATTGAGCCTCGGCCTTGAAGAAGCGAATCCATGCTTTAGCATCTCTGTATTAAATTGTCTCGAGAACCCTAACCATGCGCATTAACGAAACATCATTTCATGCCCTCGATTCTCCTAACCATCTCGCCACGTGTCGACTCCCCGGTTAACCTAGCAGCCCTGAATAATGATCTTCGAAATGTGCAACCACCGAAACATCTCTTCTCCATCAAGTCTGCCGTCACATGCAATCGTACGTCCTTGAACCATGAAACATTCGGTCTTTTCACCTGGATTCCTCGAATATCCATACTAATCAGATTGGCTCTCTCATTTTGAAAATCAAACAATTAATTTTCCCCCCAAAACGCCTATAAATACCCCATTTATCCTTTATTCGAACTTTACTCTCCAACGCTTCTGAAATTCTCTCACCCTTTGCCTTCAAATCCCTTAGAAACCCAAAAGCTCTCAACTTAAAACCCTTCCTTCGAACCCAGAAAACCTTCAAGCCTTTATCAATGGCCTCATTTGTTTCCAAGCTTTCAGATGAATGCAACAAGTGCAAAGACTTTATTGACCGGAGCACCATCAAAACTTTGCGCTTCGAGAGCGATCTGGGCACCACCTATCAAATCCTGGGACCACTTTTCAAGGATGCAGTGCCATCGTCCATTACCAACCTCTGCAAAAATCATTGCTTGGGACCCTTGCTTCAAGGATTTGATTGGCCGAAATGGTGCCTGACTAAGCCCCAAGGATCTTGGCCTTCGACCAATGCAATCTGGGCGAGATGGGTCGAACGGATGGAAAAATTCTTTGGCAAAGAATGGAAAGCCCTCGGCATCTATGATGTCATATAACTTTTGGCCATGAAGATCGCCATGGATAAGGAACTCCTCATGGCAGCCCTCAGCTTCTGGTGTTCGGCCACCAACACCATGGTCTTCCCTCTTGGCCCTATCGGTCCTACTATCCTCGACGTCTCAGCTATTCTTGGGACTTCCCTCTCTGGCCTCCCTATCGACGCCGCTCTTTCTGGATGACCGTCGAACCTCGACCTCAAGGCACTATTCGACGAACGGGCCGTCGAGGCGCTAAGCCAAGAAGGTCAAGAGCCTCTCAAAGAAGAAGTTCAGAAATTGCACAAAAACTTCTGTAACTATAACTCCTTTATCCTCCACTTTGCCGGCCGAGGGGATGCGGATTTACAGAAGGGAGAACACGAAGCCTTCCTATTTTACTGGTACAACAAGTTTGTCTGTTGTACCAAGCCAAACAAATGCCTAGTTGAAAATATACCGGTGGCCGAAGCCTTGGCTAGTGGCTATACCCTGGCGCTCAGCCCAGCCATCATCGCTAATCTCCTGCGCCGTTTGGCCCAAGCGACCATCAACCAGATCGACCAGCACCAGAACGAAACCCTCTAGGTATTCCAACTCTGGCTGCAGGTCTATTTTTCCACACTTCGGCCAGAGATCCCCAACTTCCAGTCTACTGAAGCGCTCGGCCTTCAGTTAGCCTTTCGACCAACGCCTCCTCAGCAGGTCGAAGAAGTCTTCAAACACTTCTTCGGCCTAGATGTTCTCTCTGACGATGAATTTTTAGTACGTCGTCGGTAATAGTACCCATCTTCCATCAGACTTCCCACATCAGCATGGAGTGAAAGTGAAGATGCTGACCTTCGTCAATATTAGGGGTCACTTATATTAACACGCGATCTTCCTCTTGGCTGCGACGCTCGCCGAGCAAGCTGGGAGGTCTACCATCCCTATTTCACCTCCCGACAGCTCGGCTATCTTCAAGGTTGCCCGGTACCTCTACTCACCTCCCGCTCCCTCCTAAGCCGAGGATGCCTCTTTGGTTCCTCAGAAAGGGAGTGTAGAGATACCGAGAAAGAATTTCAGGAACGGTGCAAAAAATTTCGCGTCCGACCAACTGCCCCTGAATCTTTCGGTACTGACACCTTCGGTGACTGGTGGGAGGAATACACACAAGACTTTTTCGGCACTTCGGTCGAAGATGTAGTCAACAAAATTTTTGGCGGCCGACCCAAAAGAGTTCATGCCCCTCAATCCAAATAAACAACCCAAGGTATGTGGCTATCTCCACCTTTATTCTTCAAATTATTACACGACTTTACTAATTTGATCTCGCCTTTTAGGCGGTCAAGCACTGAAACGGGCAGACGTGGTCGCCGCGGTTACGGCCAGAAAAAATTTGGCTCCTTCCTCCAAAAAGACTAAAACCGCCGCGCCAGCCCCACTGAGTAAACGACCTCGCCATGAGGCCGAGACGGCAGGTGAATCTCCCCATCCTCCAAAACGTGTCAAACGTCTGGCGAAGAAATACGAGCGAGAGATTCACGTTATCCCCAGCCAGACCACTGGAGCAACTACTCCCAGTATATCTCTTCCTGCTCCAGCTGTCCAGGCTCCGACGGAGAGGTGGCCAACTCCAACTGGTCAAGTGCTCAAGACTCGATCTATTTCTCCAATCGTGGTCGAACCAGCTGCTGCCTTTCTGGTCAAAGAGCTTGCTGCTCCGGGGCCGACTACAGCACTTGTCTTAGAGGAAGTGCCCCCTTCGGTGGCAAAGACTCTCCCCACAAATCCAAAAAAATCAATAATCATCCTGGAAGAAGTATAATTCTGCTGTAATCACCCTCTTCTTTTACTAGATTCGAAAAAATACTAATGTTTTTTGCTCTTCAGGATGACGAGAGTGACGAGACTCCGTTGACTAGTTGCCCTCGACCACCCAAAACTCTTTCCGCCAATCCTCCTGTGGTCGAGGCACATGACCAAGTCGATCCACCTCCTATGGTCAAGATGGGTAGCCAGATCGATCCTCCTATAGTAGTCGAGATAGGCGACCAGGTCGACCCTCCCGCGATAGTTGAGGCGGATGACCAGGTCAACCCTTTTATAGCTTATCGTGAAAAAATGCCTGTCGTTGATCCTGAAGCGATGGCGAAAACGGCGATTCACCAGCAAGATCAAGACCTTGGCATCCCTCCTCAGGAGGCCAATTCGGCTTACATAAGTACTCTTATTGCTTTTCATTGATCCACCTTCTGCCTTAGAATTCTAAACCAGGAAAAAATTAATGTCAGGTGCCCACGTTCTCATTTCACCAAAAATTCTATGCGTCGAAGGGCGTTATCTATATCTCTTGGCCACCTTAGTGGCCATCAAACATAGATAACCTTCATCGGCCGCGTGAATTAAAAAGCAGTATTAAACACTGGGCTCAGCAGTTAAGCTATTTAGGTTCGAGCAATGAGCCAGCAGACATGGCCGAAGTCTCCTCTGGGCAAGTCTAAAATTCTCCTTCTTCTTTTCCACCTTGTAACTCGGCTTTTCCTGATAAGTTTCTTTTCTGCGCAGCCTTCATGGGAAGTTGAACTCGAAGCCCTTATTTTAAATACTTCGGGAGCGGCTAACTCTTCGGCGACTACAACCAGACCATCTATGTCAACGGCCGAATCAGATGCTTTTACCAAACTGTAGGCGCTCATGTCTCTCTCGGCTTCACAAATCCTTGAAAGCAAGGGTCTTGACTCCGTGGGAGAATGCCTGAACGACCTTGCAGCGGGCAGTCTTCTGAGCAACGAAACCATCACTCGCCTGTCTTCTATCCTAGATCGAGCTCGAGAATATTTTGATATTTTCGCGAGAGCTCTCCGGGGAAAAGATAACCTTAAGGCCGCGTTGGTTGCTCAAGAAGCTCTATGGCCAGAGGTCGAGGCGGTAAAGGCAAAGAAAGTATAGCTGGCCAACTTCGATCTACAAATCGCCGACCTCAACCGTCAAGTTGCGGAACTCCAATGTCAGCGGTCAGCTGTGGCCTCCGATCTTGCTGGTAATTTTGAGTCGAGCAAAACTTGTTTGACTAACTACGCGGCTGGTGTGAAGCACATCGAGCAGCTGAAGATGGATAGAAGGACCTGGTAGGCCGAAATCACAATAGGCGAAGTACGATGGTTGGAGTTGAAGGCTGCCCTCGAAGCTTTCCTTCCTTCTTCCCATTGAGTTATCTTTGTAAACCAGTCGACCAACCTCTACTTGTACACCTTTGTTATTAATGAAATGATCTTTTAATCTTTTATTCTTGCATCTCCCAAGTTACCAGATAATATTTTTTTTTAAATTTCCCGTTGATTGGTAGTTTATGAATAAAAACAGTTCGATCCCTGAGGTGGTATGCCCCCTTGCCGAGCACTTTGTGTACAACGAAAGGTCCTTCCCAATTCGGCGACCATTTGCGGAACCTAGGATCTTTAATCCCAACAGGTAGCACAGTTTGCCAGACCAACCCTCCTTCGCTGAACGTTTTCTGTTTAACTAGTTTACGACGACCTTCTTTTGTGCCACCAGTAAGTTATAAGCATCAAGCCGAGCTTCTTCTAAATTTTCTAATTCTTGTCTCATGGCCTGACTGTATTCGGGACCGAACAAACTACTTTGTTCGATTATTCGCAACGAGTTTATACTTAACTCGACTGGCAATATTGCATCGTGTCCATAAGTCAATGCATATGGAGTCGTTCCAGTGGCTGATCGGAGCGACGTTCGATAGGCCTATAATGCTTCGTTTAGCTTTAGAGGCCACATACCGGGGTTATCCCTGACCATTTTTTCAAGAATACCAATCAAAACCTTATTACTTGCTTTGGCTTGTCCATTCGCCTGCGGGTAATACGGCGTAGACTGCTCGAGTCCAATTCTTAGATTCGCCATATACTTCTTAAACCTATCGGATGTGAATATCATACCATTATCCATTACAATTATTTCTAGTATGCCGAATCTAGTTACAATGTTTTCTTCGACAAAATTACAAACTTCTTTAGACGTTATCTCGGCATACGACTTTGCTTCGACCCATTTGGTGAAGTAGTCCGTTGCGACAAGTATCTATGCATGCTTCGCTGATCCGGAGGACGGTGTAATTTTCCCAATTAGGTCCATGGCCCATCCTTTAAACGGCCATGGTTTGGTGATCGAATGTAATGATTCAGCCATGACTCTCTGTATGGGACTGTGAATTTGACACTGTACACATCCTCGTGCGAACTCAATACAATCCTTTAGTATACTCGGCCAGAAGTAGCCGTGTCGGCGAAGTAACCATCGCATCTTTCGACCGGACTGATGAGCCCCGTAAATCCCTTCATGAACCTCTGTGATTGCTTGAGCAGCTTCTTGGGGGTCGAGGCATAACAGTAACAGACCGTCTTTACCCTTTCGGTACAATTCTTTTTGGTATACGACATAGTTCGTTGCATGAACCTTTGTTTTGCGGTCGTGTTTAGCATTGGGGTTATCAAGGTACTGTATGATTGGCTTTCTCCAGTCATCTGGTATTGCCTCAACTACACAGATGTTTATAGGATCCTTTCGTTCTAATAACGAAGGTAGGGACATGACTCGTGCACGGATTACGCTGTAGCGTTAGAGAACATACTGATTAACCAAGGTCGGGCATGATTGTTGTAACACAGTTATTGTTCGGCCTAGCTTGCCCCCCAGGAGTTGTGCTCCAGAGGCTATTTGGGCCAGTTTATCTGCATTGGTGTTTCGAACTCGAGATATGTGTTCGAATGTAATGTCGTCGAAAGATTCGGCCAAATAGCTAGCAACCATATGATAAGGCGCCAGAGTGTAACTCATGCAATGAAAAGTACCATTGAGCTGGTTAATCACGAGTTCGGAATCACCGACCATGAGGGCACGGGTTGCTCGTAAGTCGTGAAGGACACCAAGACCGATGATAAGAGTTTTGTATTCGGCTTGATTATTTATACAATCGAAATCCAGTTTTAGATAGAAATACCAACGGTTATGATCAGGGGATTGAATAACGATCCCAACCCCAACCGAAGCTAAAGTACTAGAGCCATCAAAGTACATCGTCCAATGATTATCACGTGTATTTACCACACCGATTTCAACATCGTTGCCCTCAGAAACGTAAGAGGAAGGATGTTGAGCTAAGAAATCGGCTAAGGCTTGACCTTTGACGGCTTTCTGGGGCACGTGTTGTAAACTGAATTCTGATAGTGCCATCGTCCATTTCCCAATCCGACCTTTCACGATTGGCCGAGTGAGCATGTAACGAATAACGTCGGTCTGAGCAATGACTTGAGTGACCGATGGAAGCATGTAATGCCTGAGTTTTGATGCGACGAAGAATAGGGCGAGGCAAAGCTTCTCGACGACGGGATAATTGATCTCGGGTTGGTTGAGATCCCAACTGAGATAAAAAATGGCTTATTCTCGGCCAGTGTCGTTGTCCTGTGCGAGGAGGCAACCGATGGACTCTTCAGCCGCGGAGATGTATAACTTGAGAGGTTTGCCACGTCGTGTTGGAACAAGGATGGGTGGAGTCATAAGGGAGACTTTGATTTGTGTAAACGCCTCTTGGTGTTTCGGACGCCATTCGAAGGCATCACAATCTTTGAGTTTCAGAAGCGTAGAATAGGTTTTCATTTTTCCTGCCGAATTAGCGATGAATCGACGGAGGAAGTTGATCTTGCCGAGCAACAACTATAGTCGTTTCTTGGTCGTAGGGGGTGGAGCATTGATGATCGCACGAGCCTTGTTTTCATCGACTTCGATACCACGATGATGTACAAGGAATCCTAAAAAGTTACCGGCGGTGACGCCGAAAGCACATTTGGCAGGATTCATTTTCAGATTGTGTTGGCGCATACGTAAGAAAGCTTGTCTAAGATCATCCATATGTGTCTGCCAACATTTTGATTTTATCACAACATCATCGATGTAGACTTCGACGATGGTTCCAATTAGATCATGGAATATAGTATTCATCACTCGTTGGTATGTGGCCCCGGTGTTTTTGAGGCCGAACGGTATGATGACCCATTCTTATGTGCCGAGGGCCCCCGGGCAACGAAAAACAGTTTTATGGACGTCAGCTTCAGTAATGAAAATCTGGTTGTAGCCGGCATGTCCATCCATAAAGGACAAAATTTCGTGGTTTGCTACTGCGTCGATTAGGAAATCTGAGATCGGCATGGTATACTCATCTTTGGGGGTTGCCAGATTCAAATTTCGAAAGTCGATACAGATTCGTAGTGCACCACTTTTCTTTAACACTGGGACGATATTTGCCAACCATTCGACATATTGAGCGGTCCGAATGAAACCGGCTTTTAAAAGTCGAACGAGTTCGTCCTTTATGCCGAGTTGTACTTCGGTTGAGAATCATCGTGGTGGTTGACGAAACAGTTTACACCCAGGTTTAATTCGTAACTCATGCTCAACGAGCGTTCAATCTAAACCTGGCATCTCATGGTCGTTCCAAGCAAAACAATCTTTAAACTCGTGAAGTAAATTAAAAAGCTCGGCCTTCATATGTTGGGGTAACAAAGCACTAATAAATAAAGGTCGTGGATCATCAGCCGTCCCAATATTTATTTCTTCCAAAAGGTCTTTGACTTGAGGCCGACTATTTTCGAGCTCAAATGGAGCAGCTGGAACCTTATCTAACGACAGAAAAGGATCGTTATCTCATTTGGCAAGAAACTCAACCAAGTTTATGCCCTAAGTCATTCTATGGTTAATGAAATTGCAGCCCGGCGCCTTTCTTGTATGGTTTCAGACATCGTTGTAGACAATCAGATTGGCCAACCCAAGTCTCACCGAATCCTGGTGCACAGTCTCGGCGCCTACCTTGATAGCCTTTTGTACTGATATCCGAGTCGACTGTCCTTCCTCATTAAAGCCTTGTAAGGTGATATAGCCGACGTGGTCGTCATAATAGCGAGCTTCAATCATGTTTGCCTCAAACAGTTGATTATCGGCCGGGTGAACCAAAACCGATTTGCCATCCTAGAAGACAAGGACTTGGTATAGCAACGAGGGAATGCAGCCTGTTTGATGAATCCAGTCACGGCCGAGCAATGCATTATACTCGGTTTTTGAATCAACTATAAAGAATGCGGTCATGTGACTTATCACCAACAAAACTACTCATGGTTACCCTTGACGAGATGAGTTCATCATTGGACCGTTGTAGCACTCTCATGATGGATACAGGATAATGTTGATTGTGGCTCCACAATCATCGAATACCTTAGAGATTGGATACCCTTCAATATGAGCCGTGACATACAACGGCTTCAGATGCTGAAGATTATTAGTAGAAGAACGGGGAAATAGTTCGGCAAGAACTGCTTTGAGTTTGTCTTGTTTGCTTTCCAGGTCATCTTCATCGATAGTGGCAAAGTCAACTTGTATGGCTTCTTCGGCAACCACATCACCATCCATGGAACTTGGTTGAGATGTGGTTGGCTGGAATTCGGCAGGTAGAACGTGGACCATGCTAATCTTCATATTCTCGATGACTGAAAGACCTATTGGGTCACGGTCGTCGTCTTCCAAGTGACTGACCGAGGTATCTTGCTCTTGAGTTTCTTTGGCTGGATCATCTGTAATTGTAGGCAGTGATTGCTGCGGCACATCCTCTGGTTCGGTGTCGCTCTGGTTGTCATCTTGGAGCTTGTACGACGTCGGGAGCTGGTCTTGTTTATGTGCTGTTTTGCTAGCTTGTTCCTGGTAAGCGATTCGAGCGTTCCTTGTGTCGAGGTACGCATCCAAACGTGCCACGCGCTCTTTCTTATCGGCAGTTAGGCCGAAAATGGCTACTGCAGAAAAGACTTCGAAGTGGTACCGTAAATGCTGAAGGTCCTCAAGAGAAAAATGAAGCTTGGCGGTGTCTATATCGGTATACAGATCAACCTCAAAACTGAGAACTCGGGCTTCACGTATGTGCTGGAACCTGGACTTCATCGTTGGATCAGTGGTCTTTTGGATAATTTGTTCGGCATCAGGGCAAGTTAGAGCCAGGTCGAGGGCTTCTTGACATTCTTTTGGTAGGCAGTATAAGTCATTAGCGGAATATTTCTTGTGAAACTCCCGCATGTACTCTAAGGCCTCGCCGATAAATGGAGGGTGCAAATTCAGCCGTATTTTAATTAGTGGCTCTGGTAAAGGCAAATGAGGAGCTTTGCTTTCTGCCTTTTTCCTGAATTGCTCGAAACGAGCCTTCATTTCCCCTGGTCGAAGAAGGAGTTTGATGCGTTTCTCAGAGACCTTGATTGTAGTTTCAAAGTAGCGTTCGGTTGCCTTCTTTCCCTGAATTAATTCGATCATGATGGCCAGGGTTTGCCGATCATCTTCATTGTCGGTCATTTCTTTCGGCTGCCATTTAGTAGCCGAAGTAGCCTGCGCGGCTTGTCGGCGGGCCATGCAGCCTATCCGTTGGCGTCGACGCTTCTGAGATTTGGATAATGCAGTATAGACACTAGTAGCGGAATTGTAATTATACCACCATTGGTCGTGTGGCTAGGGTGGCTTGAACGTTTTTTGATTTGCTGACGAGCTCAAGCTGCTGGAATTACACGAGCAGTAGTCTTCGTTGTAGAATGGCGCGTCAAAATCAAGTCGTCGTCTGGCCGACGCTGGACCGTCTATTCGCACTTGCGGACCAAACCTATCAAAGACCTTCTGACGCTGGCCCGCATCGAGCCTTTTTGGGGGTGGTGTCGCGACCGTGGATGAAAATTGTGGTGTCGTAGCCTGAGGTGATTTTTCCTTTGGCTTAGCCAAGATAACATCTGCTTGACACCGGCTGCACAGCACTATTGGCCCATCTACTTTGTCTGCACTAGAGTCTGACATATATTCGACGATCGCTGGCCCCGAACACTCTATAGACGGTCCTTCGAAAATAAATCAACTTTAAGTCGTGGCCGAGAATTCTGCTTTGGGACGTGTTGTGTTGTAACGAACTCGGCCCTCCCTTTCCCTTTGTTTCAGGGCAAGTGAGTATCCACCATGCCGATTGTTGCCGAAGGGAAAGGATCGGCGTCGATTACCATTTGTTTCTCGGGGAATTTGAGTTTTCCTTTATCAATCCAGCTCTGGATGGCATCACGGAACACGACACAGTTGTTGGTCGTATGCTTATTCGAGTTGTGATATTTGCAATATGTCTTACCTTTCAACTCTTCAGCCTTAAGGATGTTATGTCCTGGCCGAAGCTTGATGATCTTCGCAAGCAACAACTTGTCGAAAATTGCATCGGCCTTAGTGATGTCGAAAGTATAAACCTTTAATGCTTTGATTGTAGTTTCTTCAGAGGCCGAGCGATTTTGGACATCTTTGGGATTAAGGTGAGTTAATGTCTTACATATGTATGGCTTATCGATTACGATCTCGGCCGCGTCTACACTGGCGTACTGGGAATCCTCGTATTTGGCTGACGCGTAGCTGACCGTGGGGTTCTTGTAAATCGCTCCTCTGGGTGGGGACTTCGAAATCTTTTCTTCTCGGAGCAAATAGTCATATTGCTCGACATGCTAAGCTAGCATACATATCTCGGAAGTTTGCCCCCAGGAATTTCTCTTTGTACTCCACGTCTAAACCATAAAAAGCGAGCCTAACAAATTCAACTTCAGGGAGAGGTACTCGGCACCAATTTTTTGCCAACTTAAATCTTGTAAGATAGTTCATTGGTGACTCATCAGATGCTTGAGCCATCTTGGCCAATGAAGAAACTGACATTTCCATCCCCAGCTGATAGAATTACTCATGAAATTTTTTGACCAGTTTCTCCCAACTTTGGATAGAGTTAGGTGTGAGGTTAATGTACCATGCAAATGCCGAGCCTGTCAGGGAGAAGTTAAATATTTGTAGCTTGTGGAAATCACTATTAACATCCCCGCATTGCACCGTGAACCGAGCTACATGCTCTAACGAGGTCAAGGACGATTCTCCGGCAAAAAGGTTGAAATTTGGGATTTTGAAGCCTTTAGGATACTCAAACTTCTCAACGTAAGCCGGGTATGGATCGATGAATTTCGGGAACTTCAACCATTTTTTCAAGGCCGAATCGATCATCATTTGAACCTCGGCCATATCAACAGATGTCGTTTCCATTTTCTAGTCGAATCCGTCTGATCTACTGCTCGATCCTCTTCTCTTTTCCAAGTCAATTGTTTTGGACCAAGCGGATACTAGCTCAGCCTGTACTGTTGGTAAGGGGTTATTTCTTGGCGAAAAATGCCGAGGAAGATCGGCGAATCCATGATTATGGCCCTTGCTGACCAGAGCGTCTTGTATTTTTGTTAGTACGTTTGTTTGTCGGCTGATCAAATGCTCGAACTACCGAGTTTTCTTATCGAGCCGTCGTCAAAAAAATAACCTGGTTGGTGGGTCAGAGGAATCACCGCCGTCCTCTTCACAATCCTCCACTATTCCTTTGACAAAGATCATTTTTGTCGCTTTGGTGAGGAACCCTGCATCACGAAGCGGTTCGTCGAGATTAACTTCCCTTTCTCAGCATGTCGCGCTTGGTCTTTCGGGCGTTGTGGCAGCTACGTTCTGTGTCTGTGGCAAGCCTTCTTGCCCTAGGTTCTGGGCCGTAAGATTAGTTGTTGACTTTCCCATAGCTGTTTTCTTCTTTACTAACCGTGTTTCAACTGGCATGAACTCCGTAGTTTTAGCACTTTGGTCTCACCGAACGTGCCAAAATGTTGACCCTAAAAACTATCAAGCCTACGTGGTGCGTAGGCCGAGTAACTAATGAGCTAACTACGTTATTCGGTTGTGTGCGGGGCGTGCCAACTCGTCGGCCGAGCTCGACCGAGGAGTAAAATATGTTGATGTTGCGTCGAGTGCACAGCTGACTTTTGCATCTTGCGATTGCAATTGAGGAAGTAACACATCTCGATCTTTGGGTTCTAGAGCCTGAAGACAAGGCTGCTAATTTTGCGAAGTTCAATATCAAATTCGGCTTTCAATGTGCCGAATGTAGTAACCTGGTAACACCTCACTTCGCCGAGAAGGCTGATGAGATGACCTCTGCCAATAAGGATTGGAAAATCCTTCTCGATCGAGACTTGGATAAATAACCAGTCGGTCCCTTCGCAGTGCTGTTTATCCAAACTGAAGGTGCTTTGCAGTCGGCTGATTCTACAGCGATAGTGCTGTTTATCCAAACTGAAGATATCACCGGTTGCCTTCACAGTGCTGTTTATCCAAACTGAAGATGTGTCGGCGAGAAAGGGGAAAAGAATAGAGTTCTCAAGGTTGTTGAGAGGTTCCACGTAGAGCGAGTTTGCGCAGGGCAGTTTTGTGTGTTGAGTTGGAGAGCTCTGGATGATGCATCGAGTCTTGTATTTATAGTAATGAATTTACTCCTGGCCGAATTAGAGACGTACTCAAACTAAAACTCCTTACCCTAATCTGCTAATGATTCGGTCAATCCTAATCTCAATGAGTTTCTAAATCAAGCTCCGTATCAAGCCAGACTCATTCCCGAACCCTAAGCGCTCCCTGCTATACTAGGACTCGGCCTCCTCATTCTTATCCAAACAAATCCCTATTGCACTAGGACTCGGCTAGCCAGATCGAGCGTCCTATGGCAGATTGTCCGACCCAGCATACCTTTGGGAAGACCATAGGCCGAAAAAACTTCCCGAACTCGGCCCAATAATATTATTTTGGGCCCAAACACATTTAAATAATGTCATATACAAACCAAGTTGGATGACTTTTTGTGAGTGTCATAAAAATGAAAACTAGTTTCCATGACTCATAGTTAAAGAAGAAAATGTTGAAAATGCCATCTGGTACAACTTTAACGACCTGTGTGCCATAAACACCATTAATATGCGTTATTAAATTTAAAAGTCATTTTTCTTTTATTGACATTCTATACTCGATCTAAACTGGGATATGTGATTCCAACTTGATTGTAAGTAGACTAACCTAACTCACACTTATAAGATTATATATGCCATATTTAACTTAAATTGGTTCAAAATTAGTGTGTTCCTTTACTTATATTTAAATAACATCAAACATAAACTAGCTAGAATTCTAATGACGGTGATGACATTAATCTTAACTTCACAACGTCCTTATTTATTTTTGACATTTGATCTTAACTTTACTGGAGAGGTCTTTTATTAGAAAATAAAAGAGTAAAATAATTGTAAATAGAGTAGAATCTTTGATATGGTTAATTTTGGCCAAATGTTAGACTGGAATGAACAAATTAATATCGAACTCAATATTAACAAGATTCGAACCTAAGACCTCTCATTTACAAGTGGAAAAAAATATCATATTAATGTAATACTAAGTGACAGACAAGATTAAAATTAATAAGCCCAATATGCTTATTAGTAGTTAATTTAAGGGATGGAGCCTAACTTCCTTTCTAGGGGTTAATTTGCATTTGAAACAGTTGTTATCCTTTTTGCCTTTTACATTTTGTCTTAGATGACGGCAATCAAGTTTGGCTTAGGGGATAAATTAAAAAACAAAATAAAAATTGTTCAGAAGACCATTTGATTGCCTTCTTCACAAGCCAACTTTGCCTCGTCTGTCGCCTAAACACAGTTAAGACAATCTACTTCAATGATCCCAGCGGTGACTTGACTTGGTTATTGACTAGGGACAATCGCAAATCACGCTGTGTGGAACTGAAAATAAAGCTAAACAAACATAAAAATTTCCGCGTATTTCACGCACCATGAGATGGCAACATGTTATTTGGTAAGCTAAGCCCGTCAAAACCAAATTCAAATGGTTCTCCTATCTCATCCAATCAGTTGCAACCAAGGTTCTAAAAGTCGCTAGGTGCTAGTCGGGCGGCGGGCTGAGCCCTAGCGCCTAGGCAGCTAGGCGAGGCCTAGGTAGGCGACTAGGCTGATTAGGCGGATTTAAGTAAATCAATCATATTTCCTGTAAATAAGTGTCTGCTTATACTTAAAATATATATAATTTCGTCATAAACCATAAAATAAAATGCATATATATTATGAAGTATTGGAACATAATGAAAACATGTGAAATAAGGATATAATGTGTGTTCATTTAAGTATGCAACAAGTCTCTTACAATTTATTAGAAAAAAAGAAAATGCAAAATGAAAGTTATCTATTTTTTGTCCAAGTACCGATATTTTAATTACTATCCAACTGGTTTTCGTCAAAATATCGCGATATTATCGATAATATCGCGATATTTTCGAAATTATCGCGATATTTTGTAAGGAGAAGGGTGGGAATATGAAACACAGAAACGGGGGGAAGAACAGGGGAAGGCACCCGAGAGAGGAGACCCCCAAAACCTGTAGCATCTGTGTGTGTTGGGGCGGCGAAAAGGGGCTTCGAGAACGTCCCAGTGCCGATCTGCAGAGGAAGCCGTTGAGGGAGGGAGCGGGGAGGGGGGGAGGGACGGGACTTGAACGCGGGGGGGGGGGGGGGGGGGGGGGGGGGTGGGCGAACGCCGGGGGGAAGGAAGAATTCGGGGGGGGGGGGGGTGGAAGAGGAAGGGATCCTGGGCTCTGTGGTTTCGTATAGGGGATAGGACCGGAGCAGAAGAAAGAAGGAGAGGGGTGGAACGATCGAGATTGCGTGCGTCAGTGGCACATGGTCACACGGTTTTGGCACATGGTTTTGTATGAAACCACGGTTTTGGCACACGGTTTTGTGTACGGTTTTTATGTGTGTGTGCGCGTACGGTTTTTTCTGTGTGTGTGTGTGTGTTTGTGTGTGTACGATTTTTTGTATGTCTATCAGAGAAGAACAAAAAAATATTCTGTTAGAGAAGACCAAATATTCTCCATGTGAAGACCAAATATTATGTAAAGAGAGGAACCAAAACACGTGAAGACCAAAAATTTTGTAAGAAAAGAACCAAAAAATATGCTTACTTTTACAGCCTTTACATTACAGCTTGTACAATTTTTGACAAGACAAAAATAATACTCTGTATTTGGCAAGTTTTATAACTTGTACAATCTTTGACAAGACAAAAATAATAGAGTGCTTTCATAATGAAACTGTGTGCCACTGTGAGTCTGTGATATTCTTTCACATTCAAAACAGTGTGCCACTGTTTGTTATATTCTTTCACATTTGTATCAAAGCCATTCAGAGCATTTTCGTTTCTTCTTCTTCCCTTACCCCTTTCAAAGCCATTCCAGATCCATTCCAGAGCTTGAACACAAAGGGTTCCATATTTAAGGTAAGTTTAAAAACTTATATTTATATTATTGTAATTTATACAACAACAAAAAAAAATTTGTATGTTAATTTTTGTTAATACTTGCATGTTAATTTTTGTAATTAATTAAGTAATGTTAATTTTTGTATGTTAATTTTTGTTAATACTTGCATGTTAATTTTTGTATGTTAATTTATACAACAACAAAAATATTATTGCAAGTATTAAGTAATTATTACTTGCATGTTAATTTTTGTAACTAATTAAGTAATATTAATTTTTGTACGTTAATTTATACAACAACAAAAATATTATTGCAAGTATTAAGTAATTAATACTTGCATGTTAATTTTTGTAACTGATTAAGTAATGTTAACAATTACAAGTTAATTTTTGCAAGTAATTAAGTAATGTTGTATAATTATTCCCTAGGATAATTTTAATATGTTTAATGTTATTTATTATTTTATTAATATTAGGTTTTATTATCAAATTAAATTATTATTCATTAATATTAGGTTTTTTTTATTATCAAATTGGATTATTATTCATTAAATTGGATTATTATCAAATTGGATTATTCATTAAATTGGATTATTATTAAATTGGATTATTATCAAATTGGATTATTATTCATCACTATGTTTTATATTAGGATTATTTTTTTTTATCAAATTGGATTATTATTCATTAATATTAGGTTTTATTATTCCATATTATTTTTATAATTACTTAAATTTTTACAATCATTTTCTTTACTTCGTATTTAATTCTTCTGTAAAATAACTTTATTATTTAGGTTCTCTTATATAACCGTCATCACTACTATATTTTTTGGCCAAATAAAAATTGTCTAATTTTCATGAAAAATAAATATAGGTACGTTTAAGATGTCCAGTGGAGTTACTAAACGTGATCCAGCTTGTGAACATGGAGACCCAATAGACGGAAACAAACATGGCACAATTTGCAAATATTGTCATCGGGTAATGAAGAGTGGCGGAGTGACACGACTTAAGTACCATCTTAGTGGATTAGATCCAGCAAAAAATGTCCAACGATGCGATAATGTCCCCCCAGAAGTGAAGGCATTCATCAGCACATTATTAAAAAATAAAAAACAGCAGAAGGAAAAGATAACACATGGAATGGAAAATATTCGAGCTGGGCTACGAGGAGAAGTCATTGGCGAAGCGGTTGACAGTGATGATGATGACGATGAGGACGAATGTGATGATGACATGGGACCTGAAGAACGACGCAGTTTGAAACAAGCATTACGTGCCTCCAAACAGTCAGCATGGGAAAGAGAACACCTTCATAAAATTCCTAATAGAGCACAAGGTTCCGGGACAAGTGGTGGTGCACAAATGAGACGGGGAGGCAGTCTTAGAGAATCACAACCAACACCACCAATAGCCCCAAGTTTATATAAGTCATCCAAAGCACGTCAAAATAGTGTTTGGAGTTATTTCACATGAGGTAATGTGAAGGAGGGAATGGGGCGTCTAATTAGCAAGTTCTTTATCTATGAAAATGTCCCTGCTGAGAAAGCATCATCACATCATTTCAAAAATATGGTAGTGTGATGTCAACAAACCGGTGTTGGAGTACAACCTCCCACTCCCTATGAGATAAGAAACAAATATTTGGATATGGAGTATAAAGACATTGGCGAGTATGTTAACAAGTTGAGGTCAAAGTGGGAAACTAATGGTTGCACAATCATGTGTGACAGATGGACTGGCCCGACCAAATTGTTTATCATAAACTTCATGGTATACTCCAAGGGAAAGACAATTTTTTTGAAGTCTGTTGATGCTTCAGACCATATAAAGAACTACAAGTATATTTACAAATTATTGAGGGATGTAATCATGGAGGTTAGAGAGCATAATGTTGTCCAAGTCGTGACCGACAACGGTTCTGCATTTGTCAAAGCTGGAAAAAAGTTAATGAAGCATCATAATGTGTTTTGGACATCATGTGCAGCACATTGTATTGATCTCATGTTTGAGGCAATGGGGAAGAGAGAGAATGTTGCTACTGTGGTAAAAAGAGATAGAACGATCACAAATTATATTTACAATCACGGTTGGTTGTTGGCAAAGATGCGTGAATTTTGCAAAGGAGAAATTATTCGTCCAACTACCACTCGATTCGCCACCAACTATATTGCATTAGACAGCCTACTTAAGAAGAAAGCAGGGTTGAAGCATCTATTCACTAGTGACGATTGGGCCAACCAAAATTTGAGCCGCTCAAATGTAGGTCGTATGGTGGAAAGTATAGTGCTTGATCATGCTTTTTGGACTCAATCAGAACATGTGTGCCAAGTGTTTGAACCTCTTTACAAAGGTTTACGGATCGTTGACACATAAGTGTATCCTACTATGGGGGCAATATATGAGTTGATGCGTGTAGTGAAGGATGTATTGGAAAGAAAACATGGTGCAAGGTGGGTCATAAAGATAATTGAAGATCGATGGTATAAAACATTATACCACGATTTGCATGCAGCAGGTATAAATTATGTCATAATTTGCAATTCATTTCTTTAGTTGCATAAGTATTATTTCTCTTATTACAGTCTGTGTTTCTTTGAACAACATATTATTTGAATCCTCGATACCAATACAGACCCGGTGTTGGAGATGATGGTAACCATTATACGTGCTGTACATAATGTATACTCTAAATTAGACCCTGCATCACCAACAATTAGCCAATTTGGAAATGAGGTACACAATTACTTAAATTATAATAATTACTTTGTTGGATTAAACTAACACGATTTATTGAATTCAGCTAACTTGGTTTAAAGATGCAAGAAGAACTTTTGGAGAACCAACATCAGTTGCTGCTCGAACAAAAATGCCTCCTAGTGAGTGTAAACATATTTCACTATAAGTTTATAATAGAATTTGTTGGAGTTATTAGGCTTATCAACATTGTTTTTCATTGTAGCTGAATGGTGGATCATGTATGGGACCGATGCACCAACTGTGAGAAAGTTAACAATCAAAGTATTATCACAAACAGCTTCCTCATCTGCTTGTGAAAGAAATTGGAGCACATTTGCACTCATACACACAAAGCAAAGAAATAGGTTGGCTCATAGTAGGTTGGAAAAATTAGTTTATTGCTACTACAACATGAAGCTTCAAGTTCGAGATAAGGAAGCAGAAATAGATCATGTCGACCGTGGTGACCCACTAGATGTGTTTGATATTGTTGCTGAAGATGATGATATAGAGGGTAACCAACTTTATCAGTGGATTAGACCTCTTCATTTAGATGATGATGAAGGCAACCCAGCTCCCAGAGTTGCTGAAGAAGCACGTAATGAAGGGATAAATGTAGAAAGAGTATTAGAGGAGGAGGTGGGATCTAGCAGCGCTGACTCTTTGGAAGAACTTTTGCGCCCAAGACCAAGAAACACTGGAATTCCACCTTCTTCCAATCCTACACAACCACAACATCGTGCTGATACTAATGATAGCTCTAGTACAAGATCAGGAGACTCACCTACCACCGGAGGTGGGAATGATGAAGGATATAGTGGAGCTGGAGGTAGTGGTGGTGGATATGGAAACTATTATGGACCACCTCTCGGATTTATGAGCCCCTTCACTGGTGAGGCAAACTTCACGCATGCAACACAGGATGATGACCATGGCAGTAGGTAGGCAGGACCAGGAATTGGTGCCATAGGGAAGGACTATACTCGTAGAGAAAGAGGCAATGGGATTTTGTCAAGTCAAGAAGATGACTCGTTATCTAGAACTTCGGACTCTGTTGGAGTGGGAGGTAGTAACTATGGTTATACTCATAACCAACCATTTCCCTACCCTTCATATCCCATTCCTGTTGGGATGGAATCGAGCGACTCATGGAAAGAATCTGAGACTCAATCTTCAAATGATTTTGCTTATGGACAACGTTAACCAATCTCGAATCCATATGGGTGGCATGTTAACAATTACATGCAAAACTATTTTGGGGATTTATCATTTGATAACTACTCTTCACAATACACTCACTCTACACATAGAGATGATGAAGATAGTGAAAAATTTGAACCTCATAGGAACTCTATGTGGTACTAAGTCACTCATGTATCTTACCATGCAATGTATAAAGTGTAAAATATTGTACTAATTCATCATATATAAATGATTATGGTGTGTTTAAACTTCTTTCATTAATTACTACATATTTTCTACACTCACAATGTTTGTCAGCTCGCTATATAATCAACTTGATAATGTTAAATCCATCATGCAATGCATTTCCTTCCAATTTTTTGTGATAAACTAATAGATAATTGACTAAATAAACATCCTGCAAAGTTTCAATAAAAATTTCCAAGTTTTTCTTACAATTTCCGTGGTTTCCATATAATTTTTATCGATATCGATATTATCCCGATATTTCCATCGATATTTCCGTGTTTTCGGACTACTGATATTTCCGATATTACCGATATTTAATACCTTGGTTGTGACCTAGGCGGGTGCCTAGGCGGGTCTAGGCGGTCTAGGCGGTGCCTCAGTAGGTCTAGGTGCCTTTAGCATTAATCGGGGCGGTGGCCAGCCGCCTAGCGCCTAGGTGGGGCCTAGGCGGCGCTAGGCGGGGATTTTTAGAACAGTGGTTGCAACAGAAAGTTTAACTCAGTTTGAATGATCCAACGGTCCTGCAGTCTTCGAGTTTTGAATTATAAATTTTGTAATTTCTGTATTTATCTCTTTGTTATCTGTTGCGATTTTGAAAAGTTTGGTTTCAACTCGAACTCTCTTTGTAAACTCTAATATATAATGGAAATAAATAAAGGGCTAATTTATCTAGCCTAATTACATGAAACTGAGATTTCTATTTTGTTATCACCCCTCTATGCATCTAACGACAAACCTTTCTATCAACTTTTCCCATTGCTCTTTCTTGTGTTGTCTCTAATCCCAGTGTTGCAAACTTTTTCACCATCAAGTTGGATCGTAACTGTTGAAATATAAATCCTATACTGAATTTACACTTGTAAATATATTATTGGAGAGTTCTTTTATTAGCTTAGAAGCTTGGTGAATGTACATTTGTCATTAGCTCATAGGCTAGTTACGATGGAGGGCTGAGATTGAATAGGATTGTTGTTAGCTCTCTCCTCTCACGGTTATTTTCTGTAAAGACAGAGCTCACATGCTCGGTGTGTGAAGGAATGAAATGATCTAACAGCTAGAGTCATATTCTCTCTGCATTTTTTGGTTCATCATCTTCATTTCCTTTAGCTCCCATATAATCAAAAAATCACCATTGCTGGTTGCCTGAGTTTCTTACTAGCATATCAGGGTATGAGTTCTAACATCACCTCCTAAACTTAGTGTCCATAAAGGGTTCTATCGCGATATCCGGAGTATCACCTTACTCTGGTATCAGGTATTCAATATTAAACCCAAAGAGAACCTCTTGCTTTGCTTTTACCCTCTTGTAGTTGCCAGACCAAGGCCAGTTATGATTCAAAGTTGGGAATGGCCTCCAGTTACTTGATCTCTTTAATCCCAGTCGAAGGGTCTTTAGATTTTGCAACATGATGTTAAGTAAACATATTTTTCGCAACTCGTATTGCTTGTCTATCTCCAGTGAATCTTAAACGAATGTTCTTTGGAAAGCTGATAGCCTACATGTGGGTAGAAAACACTTTGAACCCTTTTGTCAGGCTTTATTTGTTGGACTTGAGCGTTTCTGATAGAACCACCTTGGTGGCTTGGCTAAAGCACTTCCGCGTATCGGAGCTCCATTAGAATAAAATTCCTCTTGAGGATTGCTTGGTCTGGATGCCCCCTTCAGAACTGCTAACATACGATGTTGCAGAGCATACTTGACTTAGTATGTTGGTCCAGGATAAAAGTAGTCATAATCAGGGTCGAAGTTGAGAGCCACCCTCAGGTGATTTCCGGATCACCCTTTCGACTATTCCCTTGAATGGCGTAGCACCCGGGTTTGAATGTTATAACCCACAACTTTGCTAGTTGTTAAACTTTTCGAAGGCCGAATGGTCAATTGGACTTCCGTGTCAGGGCGTCATGTGCCCGTGCCCGCAATCCACCAATCATTACCACGCTTATTACGGTTTGAGTCTCCCAAGTCGCTAACCCTTCAAGAGGATTGGGCTAAAAGAGACTCCTCTGACAGCGTTGCTTTGAATTTTTAGACTTGAGTTTGTGTGAATAAGGTATTCCCTGCATCACCCAAGAAAGAAAGAAAGAAAAGACGTTTGAAAATCAAAGTTTCTTTTATTCATAATAAAAATAGGATTAATTGATAAATGGGTGTGATTTTTATTTATTTTTATTGAATCCGGAAAAGAATGCCTACATATCTCCAGGACTGAAAATCAAACCACTAGTGTAGTTCTAAGAATAAGATGATATGGTGTAAAAATTACATCAGGGATCACTTTTGACGATAAGCGTATAATGGGGTGTTGGAAGATGAGTTCAACATGGACTTGTCTTCGCGTAGACGGCAATGTTACGATTGAGGCTGGTCTGGACTACCTACATATCCCGGGAAGGGAATCAAACCGTGTGTAGTTTAGATTACCTCTTTTTTACTTGATTTGGAGGCATTGGCAAGGGATCTATCTCTGGGTGATCGATATTGGGTTTCTTGCGACTTTTCTTTTTGCTTCTTCATCCTTCTGAGTATTTCGCTCTCTATGGATGCAGTTCATGTTAAGGTTAGGATTTTTTTGCCTATCGTCGATCTTCATCACCAGTGTTTTGTCCGATCGATTCATCTCTCTGGGTTTAACTGAGCCTTCTTTCCTTACTTTGTCTCTGACGAATTCCCAACAGTGCCCCTGAGCTAAGAGCTCTTCGATGCAGTCTTTCAGCACCCAGCAATTTCTTGGGGCATGGCCAGTACTCTTATGGAAAGAGCAGTATTCGTTTGGATTCTTCTTTGCTAAGTGCTCTCGTAGCAGCTTTAGGCGCCTGATGAATGGTTTTTCCTTCATGCTACGGAGGATGTTGATGGCGGTGTTTAAAGCGGTATACTGTTTTGGTTTTGGCGGGACTGTTTGTCCTTACACCCCCTATAGTAACGTGTCGTGGAGAAGGAGGGGGAGTGTCTCTGTTGGCCCTTCTTCTGTCAGTCTTTCTAGAGTAATCTGATTCGACTATCGTTCCCCTGCTCTTTTCATTCCAGTTAGTTAGATCATCCCCAGTATCAAAGCACTAGGCCAAAGTGGCGTAAGCGTACTTTCTTTTGTTCAGTTTATGAGAAAGAGGTGAAGGGATATACAACCCTTGTTTGAACACCCATTTGAACGCCATTGTGGCTAACTTGTCATCAGGTTTATCCATATCAGCCAATTCTACTTAGAAGCGCTTCAGGTAGGTTATGAGGCTTTCATCCTTAGACTGAGGGACCATCCAGAACATGGCCTCGCGGCACTTGCAAATGTCTCGGTATAACAAATAGGTGTTTGTGAACATGCCGACGAAACTTTCGAAACAGTCAACAGACTTGGCTAGCAGCTCTGAATACCATCTCATTGCAAGTCCCTCAAGAGTAGATGGGAACATCTTGCACATCCACTCATCGTTGTTGCTGTGTAGCGCCATTGCATTCCGGTAATGCATGATGTGGTAGTCAGGGTCAAAATCACGACGAAACGACTTGAACCTTGGCTGGGAAAATTTTTCTGGTGGAGGTACATCCTCAATCGCCAATCTAGCCAAGCTTGCATATGTAGCCTAAGGCCCAGCAACACCAAGCCTCCAAAATGTATGCAGTGTGCTAAATTTCAGTCACATTGATTTGAATCAGAAACGAGGACAACCCCAATCGACCAGCTCCGATTGTGTTGACGAAATCGAAATTGTGTTTGACAATGTCAGTTAAGACCTCTTTTTTCATAATATCAATTATGTCCTCAATTTATAAATTTTTGTTCCTTCTGTGAGCCCATCAAGAATACAGACAAGGACCAGCCAGCCAACCAACATTTCAAAACAAAGGCCTCATAGAAAGCAACAACTAGCCCAAATCCAAAAACAAAGACAAATTGATTAATTTTAAAAACAATTAATTAATAGAAAAAGGTATTTGCTTTCTCATAAGCTTTGGAAGAAATAAAATTGAACTCGTAATCAAAAGTTTATATACAAGTGAAAGTGGAATCTTTTGTAGTTTCGTTACTACGCAAAACACAAAACAGCTCCAAGCATTTTACATATGATAACCTGAAGGTGTTCAATAACACTCGGAACTTCCAATTTTAATGGTCTGGATTGCATTTACTGTCCGTCAAATTTATAACAGGAATGCTGCATCCGAAACTGGAATGTGTCATCCCAAGCCTTCAAGGCAGCATCATGCCATGGGACGTGGCCAGATCACTCCACTATTTTATGAAACCGATACTTGTTCCGTCAAGGTCTAGGTAACTATCTTTCAAACAGTATTTTCAATAAGATCATGACTACCTTCTCGAAAAGCGAATCATTTTCAGCGGATACTGTTCATCTGCATGTTCATTACTAAAAACCTTTCATCCTATAAGGTCATGTTCACAACTCACAAGCCAACTGCGTTACCTCCGATTCACAGTGTAAGCCTCTCCCAAACTATATCCCCAGATCAGCATTCTTCATTGCACAGAAATCCCAAGGCCTGTAACCTAATATGGAATTTATGCTCAGATCAAAGAATAGAACTCCTCAGAAGGAAAAAGTTAAAGATCTGGAGATAAAAATTTAAAAAAAAAAAAGTAAACTGATGCAGAGGTTTTGGTTAATCCGCATATAAATTGAGCATCCATACAGGGTACCTTTTCTGTTATGACAATGTAAATACCCCAAGTACCCATACACAATCGATTGATGAGATTCTGCCATAGTCTAACTAGATCAACCTAACACCCAAAATAAGCAATAATGTTTTTGATACGTTCACATAATTGTGGAAATTGTGAAACAAAAAGCTCTAGCAAAACTGTCAAGAATACTACAATTTATCGGCACTCAGTTTTCAGGCAAGGACAAGAGATAGCAACCACTGAAATTCACGGAAAAATAGCTCACTGCATAAGCAACCGCTTATTTCATTGCTTCCTCTATGCAGTTCCATTTCATTCTACTTATTGTTCATGTGATAATCAGTTTTCTTACTAAACTTTTTGGTTTTTTTTTTTTTGGTAACCTTTACGTGATCGATCATGTGATGTAAGACAAAAAAAATTTAAAAAAAACCAACGTTTCATAATGTAAATTCAAGCAAGTATTTTTCCCCAATAAATAAAAAATGTAGTTTTTACGGAGTACAACTGCATTTTCGCAATTTCCTCTTTTACATGTTTGTGCACTTATAATTCATTGTATTCTGCCACTTTTCTAGTGAATGAAATCCAGTATTGACTCTTAAAGGAAACATAAACAATTCCGCCTTGTAACTAATTTCTATTCCCATCCAATAATGGTAGAAGCACCAACTATATTTTGTCCGCACTGCTATTACTACTTTTATCACCATGACCCATTTTTTAGTAAACTAAGCATATCATGATTAGCAGGTTCAGAATTAACAGACAAAATGTAGCATTTGGAAAGTTACAAATGATGATGATTGGCCCCGAAACATCGTGTTTCCGCATGAATGGGTATTGGATACATTATGCGTATATCCGTGCAGAATGACAAAGCATGATAGCATTCCATGAACACTATCAACCTATAAATTTCATTAACAATGCATGATCACGGTTCCAAATTTAAAGTTTCCTTTCGGTTTTCTTAAAGTTTCGTTTCAGGAATCATATGTACAATATTTTCAAACAAAAATTATTAAAGAATGTGATGAGATACATGGCGCGCGCAAGGAAACAACAAAAATTTGAAGCCAAGTTGATGCAATTGTTCTTCACAATGGCAGTTGCTTGATGATTATGTTGAAAAAAATTTGGTAACGGTTTCATTAGTGGTGTTTGGCATCATTTTAGTGAAATATAATAATGGTAAAATGCTGCTTTTTTTTTTTTAAACGAGGATAGAGGAAAAATACTTAATAGTCGGTCGAAATGATGACATGACACTCGATCATAGAGAATTTCCACAGTAATGCAAAGTTGTAGTGAAGGTGAGAGAGTTTAGGCTAACCGTGCACCACTACACAACATTTCGGTTGCATTTTTACTAGATCTGGTGGTTGTGTCATGTTCATGTCGTTTTCATGACATACCTGATATCTTAATAAGTCATGTCGTGTCAAACACGTTAAAATACACGGGTAATATGACCCGACCGGTTAAAATTAACTAGTAATATGATCCGGACTGTTACCCGCTAAAGAAAATATATTTTATTTCAATGAATAATCAAATGAAAAACGTTATATCAATTAATATCTATATACCACGTTTTCATTAAATTAGTATCTACATACCCCAAACCAAAACCCTAAACCTTAAAACCTAAAAATTAAATGACGATGAAACCATAGTTAAAGTTTAAAGGATGCGATCACGAGTGTTGACACAATTTTTTCACATTTTTCGCACTTGTAAATTAATTATTATGAGTTATTACACATTTTCAACTCACAAACTGTTCACGAAGGTTTTGAAGGTTTTAAAAATTCAAACGACGATGTATGTAACCATCGTCAAAGCATAAGAATGCGATCACAAGTGTTTGTATATATGTTTCATATTTTTCACACTTGTAAGTTAATTATTATGAATTGTTTAATGAAATTGAAAAAAAAATTTCCTACAAAAGACCAAAGCACATTAAAATAATTAATTTACAAGCGTGAAAAATGTGAAAAAAAAATTATGCCAATGCTTGTGATCGCATCCTATTAATGATGGGTATATCATCCTTTGGATTTTTAAAACTCTTCAAACCCTCATGAACAATGTTTTAAGGAGGAGTATAAAATAAATAAAAATTCATAATAATTAATATACAAGCGTGAAAATTGTAAAATATATATATATATAGATATATATACACAAACGCTCGTAGTTGCATTCTTTACTCTTGGACGATGGTTACATCGTCATTTGGATTTTTAAAATACTTGAAAGCCCCATGAATAGTATTTTCTGCTTGAGTGCAAAATTAATAAGAATTCATAATAATTAATGTACAAGTGTGAAAAATGTATAGAAAAACATACGAACGCTCGTAATGACAATCTCTACAACTTTGTAAACGGGTCAACTCCGAAATTTGGCACAATAATCCATAGGGGTGGAAAAAATTCCCAAAATTCCCAAACCAAACCAAAAAAATACCGATCCCAAACCAAAAATGTCCCAAACCGATTTTCCCAAAATTTCGGTATTCCCATACCGAAAAAATACCGAAATTTCGGTATGGGAATCGGGATTGCCTTTCCAATATTTTGGTATTCCCATACCGAACCGAAAATATATATTTTTAATTATTATATACACACACACACACACACAAAAATAATAATATATATTGTTTTTTTAATTATAGTTAGAGTTAATTTGAACCGTTGGATTGCTTCAAATTAATCCATGTCGTCCATTCCTTGTTAGGATTTCTCCAAGTCGAGTTTCATTTTTGATTTCTCACTAAAATCCAACACCGAGAGCCCTCTCCTCCTCTCTGTCTCGACTCTAAATCCAACTCCGGCCAGTCACCGATAGCCACCGTTGTCTCTCTCCGATAGTGGAGCCTTCCTTCACGACCACACAGAGCCACAGCCACCGGTCTCTCTCTCGCGATTCTCTCTCTCAGGAGTCTCTCACGCGATTCTCTACTCTATCTCAGATTCAGACACAGGTAAATAAATATGGGAATTAATTTAGAGTTTGTGAAATTTAATTTTCGAATTCCTGATTAGGGTTTGTAAATTTAGGAATTTTTGAATTCTAGATTAGGGTTTGTAAATTTAGGGTTTTTGAAATATAGTTTTCGAATTCTAGATTAGAGTTTGTAAATTTAGGGTTTGTGAAATTTAATTTTCGAATTCTTGAAATTTTGGTTTCACAGATTCTATTTAATTGATCTAATGGTTCTTGGGTTTTTGCAGATTGGTGAAGGAACTGGGCTCTTTTGCTTTGCTTCTGCAACTTTTGTGCTGGAGTTTTATTTACCAACAGGTAAATTTCTCAGATGGAGTTTTATGCATTTTTTATTTTGACTAAATGCTTGAAACTAAAACCCCATGATTAGTTGGCTTTTATGGAAGAATCCGAGGAAACTATTTTAAATTTTGTGTGTTTAATTGGTTAATGATGAGCCTGAATTGGATTAAAGTAGATATTATAGTGTTGTGGTCTTGTGGATATGAACTTTTGAATGTATAATGGATTTATGTGGCGATTAAGACCTGAATTGGATTAATTATTTTTAAGGGGTTTTAATTAGGGTTTTGGCTTTGGGTGTTGGTTGCTGCAACTTTCAGGTAGTAATTGTGTTGTGAAGGTAAATGAAGATGATAAGTGGAGTTTTAGGTCTTAGTGTTTGTGTATTAGCTGAGATAAATGGGTCTTAGTCCATTTGCTTGGTTCCTCGAAAAGTACAAGAGGAATTGAAATGCATTGTTCCACTGAGAAAATGTTCAGTGCATTGATGGTTTTCTGTCGAGTCTCGCAATTTGGTGAGTGTTGCAGGAATCTATGTTTGCTTTAATCCTAAATTAGGGTTTTATTTGAAAGCTTTGTGTATATTGAAGGCTCTGTGTATATTGAAAGCTCTGGTTGCAAATCTGTGATTTTGCACACTGCACAGCCAAAATATGCAGATTGGCTATTTTGCACACTGCACAGCCAAGTAAATATAGCCTAAAAGCCAAAAAGCCCAAAAACTATAGATATGCACAGATTGGCTGCACACTGCATAGCAGCACAGGCAATAGCCCAAAAATCAAAAAGCCCAAAAGCACAAAAAAAGCCCAAAAGCCCAAAATTATTTCGGGATTCCCGAAAATTGGGATTCCCAAAAATTTGGTTTGGGATTGGTCTTGAAATTGGGAATCCCGAAAATTTCGGTTCGGGAATCGGGACAACGTTTTTGGTTCAGTATCCCATACCGAACCAGCCCTAATAATCCATAAACCCTAGATTTACATTTAACCGTCGATTGTCGTTTATGTTTATGCATCATCCCTCTCACCATATTTCTTTTTTTTCTTTCAAATTTTCTTTTTCGAAAACATCAACTTTTAGCAAATGCAGAAGGATGAAAGGTTCAGATCGTTGGTATCTTATTTAGATTTTTATGGTAAGTGAAATTATTGCTCAGAGTTCATAAAGTCTCTAGAAACTATATAACATTGACTCATTTTTCAATTAATCATACATATTGGAACGTGAGATCAACGATCCAAACCGTTCATCTTTCTACATCTGCTAAAAGATCATGTTTTCAAAAATGAAAATATGAAAAAAACACTAAATCCGATAAGAAAAATGGAGCATAAATGTAAGCGATAATCAATAGTTAAATATAAATATAGGTTATGGATTATGGTGTCGAATTTCGGAGTTGACCTCTTCACGAAAGTTGTAGAGCTTGTCATTACGAGCGTTTGTCATTTTTTTTTTTCATTTTTCACAATTGTCATTGTGAGGGTTTTAAAACGACGATGTAACACCGTTCAACCGTAGAGTTGCAATCACAAGCGTTTGTATATTCTTTTCACATTTTTCACACTTGTACACTAATTATTATGAATTTTCATTTATTTTGAACTCTCCCTAAAAACACTGTTCACAAGAGTTTTTGACACATCTCGACCCGGAATGTCCACTAGGACTTTGAATCGAGCTGTGCTGGCCGACACCTTTGTGTAGTGATGTGGAAAATGTAAATAAATTTAAACCTAAAAGTGCCTAAATATAAGAGTGCACTAGTGAGTGGGAATGAACCCATTTCACATGTGATGACACAGCATAAGTAAAGTACAATAAGGTACGATAAGGATTATGCCCTTAAAGGTAGCCACCTATACTGAGATTTGCCAAGAATCCTTGTCGATATAAAAGTTCAGCGGCTAAAACCTGGAGGGGCGAAAAACAAGGGTGAGTAGGCCTAAAATAAAGCTTTATAAAACCCTTTTTGAAAATGTTATAACCCCTCGTTGTAAAACAAGTATAGTTTCCAAAATATACATACTACGTATAGTAAGAAAGTACTTACCGTAGCCTGCAATAGCTCAAGAATTCAATACGACCCAATATTTCGTAAATAAATGCATGCCGTTTGAAATCAATCTAATCTCACATAAGCAAACATCTCATATCGAGTGCTTATCGACACGTGCTGACACACGAGTTCATACAGAGGTAATCTAACATGAACAGGACTAGATGTAACAATAACATACGCTTTAGTACTACAATCACGTGAAGATTGGCGCTACACGCAGGACATATGAGTCGGAGTTGCCTATTGCAACCTGTACGATAGGACTGGCACCTACAATGAACCCAAAGTGAGCATACGGTGTGATGTGCACATACAGGTAAAAGCCTGGCCTTGGCTCGGGTGAGTACTGATAGGAGCATATTTATGCGACTTAGTTAGTGTGTTTTCTTGCATTTACTTAGTTATTTGTTGCTTATTATAGTGTCTTAAGTCATTTTCGTGTGTTTATAGGTTCAAGAAGCAAAGTAGGCAAAAAGATGCAATTTGGAGCATTTTAGAGCAGTTTTGGGCTTGGAATGGATGTCACAAGTATAGAGCATGATGGATGGACGAATTTGAAGTTCAAGAGAGGCTAGGAATGTGCAAAAGAGTTGAAGAAATAAATTCAAGTCAAAGAAGATAAGGAATCAGGTACAAAGAAGGAGAATTATCCAAAACATTATCCAAACTACCTTATCTTATCCTTATCTTATCCAAACCTTATCTTATCTTATCTTATCCTAATCCTTTCCTAACCTAATTCCTATTGCAAAAGGGATTCAATTTCAGTTTAGGAGACCTAAGAACCTGATTTCTAGGAACCTCATCCTCTCCTATAAAGGTGCCGCACCTATCCCCTTCTAGAAGTGTCAAAATAAGCCAAATAACACCCTTTCTAGAAGTCCCTAAAAAAGTGGCGCCCCAAGCCTTCTAGATGCATGATCCAGCCGCACCTTTCTCCTAAATCCCTTTGGTTTTTGACCTTCTAGATGTCCTATTTCCTGCTAGGATTACATAACCTTTTCCCCTTAGGATTGTGTTTTTATTTTCCTACACAAACTACATTTTGTAATCCTTTTCTTACACTACATGTTTGTGCCGCACCTCCCCCTATAAATTGACCCTTTTGCTGCACCATTCAGACACCACCATCTATCATTCACACATCTCTACACCACAATCAGCCATTCAACCTCATTGTGCCACAGCTTTGCAAGGAAGGAAGGAAGAAATCTGGAGCATTTCTAGGTGTTTTCTATCTTTGTCTCAATGTTTAATTTAAGTTTTCTTTGTTTGCTTGTGGACATGAGGAACTAATTTCTTTATAGTTAGAGGTGAATTTGAAGCCATGATTATATGTTATATATGAATTGATTACGTCCAGTTATTGTTTCTTAAGACTAGAATGTGATTTGCTTAACTGAGTTATTAAAACTTGTTTGTGTGTGTTAATTGGGGGTCAACACTTAATTTGCATGCATGAATTTGATGCTAGAGTATAAGGGAGTTTCACCTAATCGTTATGAACTTATATTCACAAGTAGTAAAGGTTGCTAGTCACAATCATGTTAACTAAGTCCTAGGCAAGAGTATCATGCTGTCATAGTTACGAATGCCTCGTCAACACTTATGATTTTCAAAGAACTTAATGACCTTTGATATGTTTTCTATCATGCTGACATAGTTAGGAGGCTTGATAAGGATAATTTGGTTGTAATGCGTCTTTCATTCAATTCAATGAACTAAGGAAAATCTGACGGTTAATTTGTCCAGTCACGGTTAACTTGGGGTGTTGTCATTCATGTCTAAAGGAATAATAACTGGAAATTGGTTCATATGCATATATCATGTGTGGAGAATGACCCTCTAACTGGCCTTTCACCCTTCTTAATTCATCAAAATCGTTTTTTCTAAAGTTTTTATGCTGTTTCAGTTTTAAATTCGTCAAAAACAATCCCCCTTTCATTTCAACTTGTTTTCAGAGTCAAAATCTGTTTTGTTTTAGTCTTTTGAGTCTTTTAAAGTTCTATTTTCGTCAAAATTACTTGTTAGGTCTAGAATTGAGTCTTGTTGATTGTTTCTTGCTGTTTTTAGTGTTTTAAGTTAATTTTGAGTCAATAGAGTCTAGTTTTGTGTTTTTGAGTCAGATTTGCGTAGATTAGCATCCCTTCTAATCCCCAGCTAGAGTGATCCTTACTTACACATACTACATTGATAGGGTTTAAGTTTGAGTGCAATTTAATTTCACATCAAGTACCAACACCGGTGCAGCAAACGATGAAAAGATAATATCAATATAGTCATGCCATAGTAATTCGATAATTCTTGTCAACATCACATTATTCATAGCCGTAAATTTAGCTAAAGCATCCCATACGGTTTATAATGACTTACTAATTCTAATCGTTACGTCATTCACCATAAACGTTAATTTAATTACGGCAATCATAAAGAAAGTTCATTATCAGGTGTATATATGGAAACTAAATATATATATATATATATGTATATATATCAAAGAAAAGACCCACTCACTGGGGAGATACACGATGGTGCAATCGTACACGTTGATTTGATTCTTCTATCGCCATTGTCAAAAATCTAATTCTTTTGAAATGAATTACTGTTATAGCAACAAAAGTCATATCTACCCTTGAATATTTTCAGCTTGTCCTATCCCATTCTAGCTGGGATTCACGAATATCGAATTGACGTTACTCACAAATGCTAAAGGATCGTTCGAGTGGTTATGATCACTTTCTGTATCCAAATGGAGATGGGGAAATATCACCATAAGTTTCTAGTATGAGGCATCTCGTACATGTGGAGAATAGGATAATGTTTGATGATTACTGACCGACTTGACAAGTCAACTCATCTTCCGTTGGTCCAGAGGGACTACATTAGACCACTTGGTAAAATTCCTCATTCTTGAAATTATCAGATTTTCTGACGTTTCGATCAGCATCTACTCTGATTGTGATTCCATATTTACCTCTTGGTGTTTGAAGGCATTCCAGTCAACCATGGATACGTGTCTATCTTACTGCACTTCATATCATTTTGAAGCCGATAGACTACCTAGAAGAACCGTTGACATTGGAATTGCAGTTGTGACAATTAATCTCTCAATCACCCAACAAATACTCTGCTAAGCAAATCGTTACCGTTGGTGATTGAATATTCCAGAAACTACCATTGTAGCGAGATGTTATGCATTAATCTAGTTACTTTGTATTCTAGATTGATGGATTTGTTTTGACTCTTAAAATTATGCACTTTTAGGTTTAAATTTATTCACATATTCCACTATATTACACTTTATGGCTTCGTCACCTTCCAGGTGTCGGCCAGCACAGCTTGATTCGGAGTCCTAGTGGACATTCTGGGTTGGGGTGTGTCAGTTTTAAGGGTTTTAAAAATTCAAACAACGATGTACCCATCATCAAATCGTAGAGGATGCGAACAAAAGCATTTGTATATGATTTTTTTTCACATTTTTCACGGTTATAAATTAATTATTATGTATTTTTAATGTGCTATAGTATTTCGTAGGAAAAATCAAATTACATTAAAAATTCATAATGAGAGGTCAAAATTGACAACCTTTGACCGTTGATGACCACCGTTGAACAACGGTAAGGATTTAATCTCACATAAATCTCACTTATGTATGATTAAATGATATGGCTATGGTAGTAAGATTTTTAAATAGGTAAAAATTATCAAACTAACTTTTGTCTTAACGGGTTACCTGTGCGAGTAATGGGTTCTTAAGGTGTGACTCGATAATGGCCCAATTAGTTAACGTGCTAACATGAAACCGTTACTTTTGTGTCAATTTAACGGGTCATAGAAAAAATGTCAAATCTAGTTTTTACTGTAGTCTGTCTTCGATTTGAAGAGTTCACCTTCATGGCGTTTTCTATTGAACCTAGGTTTTCATTTGAGTACTTTGAACGATGCAACATAAAATCACATGCCCTAGATCTTTTGGTGTGCAGTCGTTGGTGGTATTTTCCCGGGAGGCAAATTGTCTGCCCTCATTTTACCATACCCTTCTCATCCCCTCCTGTGTTGTGCGGTCACGGTTAAGCTACGTCAATATTTTCTATTAATTTTTTTTATAGAGATAATAAGAGAAAATGCAATAAGAATATAAAATGTTAACGTGGCTTAACCGTGACAGCACAAATATGAGGGGATGAGAAGGGTATGGTATTGGGAGCGCAGACAATTTGCCTCCATTTTCCCATGGTTCCTAATGGTGGGTTTGGTACGGTTACCGTATCAAAACCCTCGTACCAATTACCGTACCAAACTTTCGGTTTGGTAAAATCTATTACCATTACCGTACCAAACTTTCGGTATACCGAATTTCGGTATTACAAAAAGTTCGGTTGGCATGGTATGGCAATGGTAGTTGCCATTTTGTTTTGGGACAAAATCTATTTTTGTTTTTTTAACTGAATTCAAGGGCAAAACTTTTTTTTTTGTACCTTTATCTCATACATTGTAGCTTAAATTCATCTATTACTCATCGTTCACAATTCACACACACAATAATTCAAATGATGCATCAAGATTCATGATGAAAATTAAGCTTACAATCTAAATAGAAGTTACGAACCAAAACGAATAGAAGTTAACAATCCAAATAGAAATTAAAGTTTCAAACCAAATGAAAATTGGAACTAAACTTCAAAAAGTAGAATTCATTGATCAGTTATTCAAGCTTGAGATGTCGAAACTTTTCGAGGAGGCGTTGAACTTGTATAAGATTGAGCTTGTGTCAAGCCTATATTACAAACAAAGAAAACATATTAATTAGTAGCAAGAAGAATTAAAGTTACCATTTAATAACAAATTTACTAAAAAAATTAAAGCATATCTTTCTTGTTTCCTCTTCTTCAATTTCCTTGTAAAATTGAAGCATATCTTCCGTTGGTTCCTTGTACAAGTTTACTTCATTTGCCCTAAGTCAACCACTAGTACACACTAATGCCTCTACTATTTTAGAAGTCAAGGATGCCCTAAAATAGTCCACAACCCTCCTCACTAGGCTAAATGCATTTTCACTAGCAATGGTAGAAGTGGGGGTTACAAAGATATCTTGGCTATTTGTGAAAGAATTAGGAACTCTTTTGTGTTTGATTTCCACCATTTCAAGAGATCAAAGACACCAACAACAATACTAATATAAGTAGGGTTTTATTATTGGAATATTATAAATATGTGTTATAAATTAAGATAATTTATAAATGATATATTATATTGTATTTTCGGTACGGTATGGTAATATCGTGGTAATGGTATCCAATACCAATACCGTACCATGAAATTTTGGTACGGTACAATATCGTACCATTACCGATTGACACAAAAAATTTGGCACAAAATCGGTATGGCACGGTTGGCAATTTTGTTGGCACGACAATTTGGCAAAAAAATCCACCCCTAACTAATGGTTCCATCCCACAAGTTGCTGGTTAAAAGTTTTTAGTATTTTTAAAACAAAGATCCTTTCCCTTTCTCAAGACATGACATCGAAGGAAAGCCCCTCTCTCAGGGATACGTAGCTTACCTACTTAATCAATATTTCTAACAATATTTTACGTAACACAATCAATCAATGAAATCCATCACATACACAAAAGAGAATGATTGGAGTGCATGAATATATATTTTACATAACACAATTAATTATGGACAGTCCAATTACATTAATGCACCCAAATTAAACAAAAATTACATACTAGTGTCATTTCATATACAGTTTGCAACCCCTATCTCAAATCTTTAAATTTTAGAATACGTTACCCACATTCAATGCAGCATTGCAATTTCAATTTATGGATGTAGATTCTGTGTTGTTTTTGTTTTACTATAGTCAAAATATTTACATATAATATTCAGTTTAGTATGATTATTGGCTTCGTATTCTTTTATTAATTTATTTTGTTTCTTCTCATTTTTCACTTGAAAACAAAAAAAAAAAAAACATTTTAAAACCCTAAATCCTCAATACTCATTAAAAAACCCTTAACCTCTAACTCACATTGTAAACCCCTAAAGTAATTAAATAGTAACTAACATTGTAATCCTAAAACAAGCAACCCAAAAATCTAAAAGCATAAAAAGTTAATACTTCAAAATCATTGTCAATGTATTAGAACACCCAGTTTCTTGTCAATTCATTAATAAAACAAATATCTCCCAATCATTATATTAAAAAACAATATTAGATGTGATGATTTGACTATACTGTAAGCATAGTCTAAATCTTTTCAAAACTGCATAGTGAAAATTGCAATGCAATTTACCGTATGTGCTTAGAGGACGCGAATTTCAGTTTTTAGTTGTTCACTTGATAGGGGCACAAGTGTAATTTTCCACTTCAATTATAAACGGCATGAAATCATCAGCTTGAAACAGTAACTTGCCACAAGTTATCGTCATTTTTAAAGATAAAAAAACCATCAGCTTGCTTCATTGACCTAAAACGAATAAATAAATGAATGAATGAAGTCCACAAACTACACCCAAAATAATCTTGATATTTTCTAATTATCAAAGCTATCAATTTTAAATTAAATTCTCTAAAAAGAAAATTGTCTAAATGGTGAACTTCTTTGCTAGCTTCCTGATATTGCTTCAACATTTCAAGTAACAGAAAGCATATTAGAATGATGCTAATTAATAACAAACTCAGTAAATTCAAAGGGAATTTCACAAAACGTCGTTGTGAGAGACAAGTAGACATGAGAAAAGTGGAATGTAATTGAGATAGGGAACATGATAAGAATAACGAGGTCTCTAATATATATTTTAGACCGTAGAGAGCTTTCTACCGTAGGTACCCGCTACACTTCCGGCATGATGATGCCCAGTTCCAAAGCAGATATGAGGGGGCAGTTTCCCCTTTTTTGGTTGCCCAATTGCCTGCACATTCAACCGAAATTGTTCTATTTGTCCACTCCGAATTCCATCCGGATTCAAATTGAGAGGATTCTAGGGATCTTCACATCTTAATCATTCATTGTGTATCGTACGGTCAGAAATCATTTGATTTGTACGATGAACGGCTAAGATGTGGAGATTCCTAGAATCCCCACAAAGTAGATCAGAAGAGGATCCTCTTCTCTATTTGTCAATTATTGTTCCTTAATTAAAAACATGTATTTTTATATCCATTTTTTTAGATCCCAATATAAAAGGTAGATATGATTTCTGCCATGTTTTGGCATTATAGTTTTAATAGAATAGATTATAAATTGCCTGACTTGTTTGGGGACAATGCGACTAATGTCATATTTGTCTTATGCTCATTCACTATTATTTCAACTATTAATCCAAGTAGAAGGTACTAGGTATGCTCTTTGATATGGTCGTCTAGGGTTTATATATTATATTATCATATGTGACTGGCCTAACTTGCATTCAACATGGGCGTGGAATTGTTTGGCTAATATTTTAGTTTTTGGATAGACTTTGTGAGGCAATTTAAGACCGAATACTAGGAATATGGAACTTTTTCCCTCCTTTCCTCCCATTTTGTAGGCAAAGAAATGCAGGCCATAATTAGACCTGGCATTCGTGTCGTGTTTCCTGTGTTTATGTCGTTTTCGTGTCATATCCGATATCTTAACGGATCGTGTCGTGTAACACCCGTTAAAATAAACGGGTAAAATAACCCGACCCGAAATCAACCCGATAATATTAACTGATAATATAACCCGATCCGTTACCTGTTAAGAAAAATATATTTTAAACCAATAAATAATCAAATGAAAAACATAATACTAAATAAGTATATACATACCATATTATCACATTCAACACATAAAAATGCATTTATCCTTCAAGTATTACATATTTACATACCCAAAATAAGAGCATAATAAAAAATAAAAAAACATTAGAAGGTTACAAAATATCAAATGTTCAAAAGATTTGCAAAATTAAGGGAGTTATGTTTCAAGGTTTGGAACCTTGCACATTTTCTTACAATCAGACTCTTCAATTTTCATCAATCACCATAGGAAACGGTGTTAGAACTTTGGCTTGATATATTGTCTTCAAGAGTTATATTGATGATATTTTCAGTGAGGCTTTCTACATTAGCACTCTCTTCTCATTTATCCTATGACTACTGTTTAAGTAAAGTCTTTAATAGTTTTTTAATTAATATAGAAGTGTGAAAAATATAGAAAAAATATATAAACGCTCGTAATGATAAGTTTTACAACTTTCATGAAGAGCTTAACTTTGAAATGTGCCACTATAATCATATAAATCATAAATCAAAATTTAACCGTCGATTGTTGTTTACATTTATGCTTCATTTTTCTCACCAAATTTTGTTTTTTCAGATTTTGTTTTTTGAAAACATGATCAATTAGAGGATACAGGAAGATGAAAAGTTTAGATCGTTGATATTATGTTCAGAGTTTTACCGTTAGTGAAAATATTGCTTGGTGTTTATAAAGTCTTTACAAACTATATAACATCGACTCATATTTCAATTAACTGTAAATATCGGGACGTGATATCAAAGATCCGAACCGTTCATCTTCCTACATCCCCCCAGAAGATCATGTTTTCAAAAAAGAAAATTTTAAAAATGAAATTCAATATAAAGAATAAAGCCTAAACGACAATCGACGGTTAAATACAAATTTAAGGTTTATGGATTATAGTGTTGGATTTCGAAGTTGACCCCTTCACGAAAGTTGTAAACCTTGTCACTACGAGTGATTGTATATTTTTTTTTTACATTTCTTTCACTTCTACAATAATTATTATTAATTTTATTACTTTTACACTCAAATAAAAAACACTATTCATGACGGTTTGGAGGATTTAAAAATCTAAACGATAATGTAAGTGTAACCATTGTCTACTCGTGGAGGAATGATGAATCACGAGTGTTTATATATTCTTTCACATTTTTCATACTTGTAGGGATGTCTTATTGCCTATACTAATACTATACTAGTTGTTTTTAATTTTGGACAACAACATGTTAAGTAAAATTTATCTTATTAATGATAATAAGAAACGCTCATAATAAAAATAAATAAATAAATAAAACTTCATTTTTTTTAACTTATATAGAATAATAATACAAAAATATATATTTCATATAGAATATACCAATATATATAATATGGCTACTGTATTTTATAATAAATTTTTTAGTAATTAAACTTTAAAATTATAATTTATTTTTCTTAACGGGTCGAAACGGGTTACCCACGTGTTACCCGCGTGTATACCCGTTAAGAACCCGTTATTAACGGGTTCTTAATGGGTCACCCAATAATGATCCGATTAGTTATCGTGTTGACCTGAAACCCATTATTTTTGTGTTGTTTCCGTGTTGTATCACCATGTCATATAAGAAACTGTCGGATCTAGCCATAATCACTATATTCATAAAACTAATCAAGCCTACTTTATTGGCAAAGAATTGATCGAAAAGTTAAAAGTATTTGAACGCGCAAAATTCTAGGGTATATCATGAAAAGAGTTTTGTTGATGATGATTTAGCTCAATTGGGTTTATCTTGCAATTTGGATCTAGTCTTTTTTTTAGCAAGTTCTTCATTATCATATATTGTCGTTTGGTCTCGTAATATTCTATTGTAATTTCTTTTTTCCTTCAGTTGAGGAACCATTGTCCATAACAACAACAACAAAATGCTAGGTTTAGGTTCACCATCTTTTGGTAAGTTGTCCACAGGATAATTTAAAGTTATATGAGGCTTGAGACAAATTCATTCTTCATTCTCACACTCTACATGTTTTTCTAATTATACTCCAAAATCTTTAATTGTTAGAAAATAGGTTACAATGTGTTAACATAAAGCTAAACACTCTCTTCCTTGTACCTACAGTTTTTGAATAATATACGTACGTAGGGCCATTTTTCTGCTAAACTTATTTGAATTTCTGTTTATGAATGTAACATCTACAACCATACACCCATATGCAACACTGATCCTAATATACTCGGATATTTAATATCTATGGGATGGTAAATTTTCACACTGTGAATCAAGACCATCCATTCTGATTTGATTCTACTTGATTGTTTCATTTGTAGTCTAGCGACATAACATGTTAAAATATTAAAAAATAAAAATTATACTAGCATTGAATATCGGGCACTGTCTTCAACGACTGGATACAACAAATTCAGGCATTTTTGCAGGTTTCCATTAGTTCTTCTCCTGTGTTGTTTTGTGATAATCTTTCAGCAATTGTCTTATCCTTCAATTCAGTTCAACATGAGCGAACTAAGCATATTGAGATAGATGTTCACTTTGTTCGAGAGAGGGTTGCCAAGAAGAAATTACTTGTTCAGTTTGTTTCTTCTCAAGAACAATTTGCTGATATTCTCACAAAAGGATTGAGTGCTCCTTTGTTTAAGGTTCATTGTGACAATCTAATGCTTGGCAACTCCAAGCATGAGATTGAGGGGGAATGTTAGAAGTATAAGATTGTAAGGCTGAGATGATGCCACATGTAAACAGATTAGCATGTTTGTTATATTTGTTAGAAGAGTTGGTTAACTATGGATATAAATACTCTATCTTGTAATAGCTTCCTCATTAAGCAAGATATCAATTCAATCATATTTTCCCTCCTATTTCTCTCTCTCTCTACATTCATAGAACATGAGATACTTAGTTAACACCTACGTTCAAATTATCCTAAATTTAAGACTTTCGTCCAACCTATAAGCGTTTTAATTATTTTATCATTTTCCTTTAAATTTGGCAATTGCCTTAAATTCTTTGAGGTTTTGTAGTTCTTTCTCTTTTGCAGACATTTAGGGCTGGTTTGGTATTGATGTGCTTTGAAAAAAAAAACTGCTTCTGTTGTGTTGTGAGAATAAGCTCATTTTTGCTGCTTCACATTTTCAGCTTTTTTTAACCCAAAACTGTGAAAATAAGTTGTTTTTAGGTGTTATCAAACAACTTTTTGAGCTCAACTTTTTTTTATACCCACTTTTTATAAAAGCACCTCAGTACCAAACCAATACTTAGAATTATAATGAATGAAAACGGATGCATTATGATGTCTCAAATTTATTTCCCTATGAATTTCCCTATGAATTTCAAGTTCCATTGGTGGAAACCGTAGTCGGGAGCGTATACAAATAATCACAATTTCTTGATCTATATAAGATGATGAGGTTTTTACATTTTATTAGTTAAGAACTCAAAATTTACTAATCCAAATGTCGCATGCACGTATGCACCCGATGAAAAAGGATGGAAACGATAAGACAGCTTACGTACAAAAAGACTTAAACAACAAAGGAAAAGCAAAATGGGTGTTTTTTTAAAAAATTTTTTTTTTTTTAAAATTTATTTTAATGAAAAGAGGTACATAAAATATGTAAAGTTTACCTAGCTTTGTTGGTGGGTGGGGGAGCGGGATTCGGGTGCTGGTGTCTAAGTAATGGAGTAGCCTGCGATCGGTTTAAAAAAAAACAATTTTTTTTATTTTATTCTTTACTGCTGAACAAGAGAACATGAGTAAAATAAAAATTTTTTTTTAAACAAATGATGTTATTTATACTAAAAGGTAAGGTGTGTATTTAGCCTCACAATGAGCAATCAATAATGTGGTTTCAAATTCACCTTTGGCGAAATTAAGACTTCTCACTTACAAATAAAAAGGAATATCACTAGACCGTAGTACAAAGTGGCATGAGGAAAAAGAATTGATTATGCGATATTGAAATTGGAACTAGTATTGCATGTCCGATTTGAAATGCATTATGACTATTTCGGAGCGCTAATAACAACACTTGTTTGAAAATTCTATTTGTCTGTGATAATATTATGTAATGACACAATTTGACAAATACATTGGTATTGTTGTAAGTCATTGCATTTTTCGCTTTTCAATGTGTAAGCGGTGAGCTCCAGATTCGGAGAGATTCTTCTATACGAGAGCCTGAATGGGGTGGTGCGAGAGGGGAGTGGGACCTAACGTGAAGTGGTTAGCATGATAAATCAAGGGGTGAGTTAGATGACGGTTTTTTGTCTGTGTGCCTGTAGGGATGACTGCTAGGTTGATTTTATAAGCATGTTTTATACCTCTTACACTTACTATTTAGTCATGATTTTATATTAAATTGGTGAGTTTAATGTGTCTTGTGTGAGTTTTTGTAGAAAAAATGATTCGTGAATGAAGCAGGGAATTGGAAGCTTAAAGTAGAGAAACAAAAAGAATTACCGAGTGGGATGTGAACTGATGGGCTAAAGCAAATTATGGAATATTATATCATATAGAATCAATGATTATTAAAGAAAGCCCAATTTAATTAGGCATGCAAAGCATTCGGCTATGTTTTTCCAAAAGGAATTTGGGCTTTTGAGATTCCAAAAAGGGCACGCGGATGAGAAAAAAAGTGGAGGTTTTTTGGAGAGCCTATGGTGTGCCGCAAGAAAGGTGGAGATTCCCAACGTCGCAAGGTTTTTTGGGGGAGGTTTAAAAACACGCAGACATTGGGAGGAGGAAGGTGGATACCCCGGGATAGACATCAGCCAACAAAAAAGAAGAAATTGGAGGGTCGAGAATGAAGTTTTGGTTGCTTCTTTCCACGTCATCGAATTCATCCATGTTTGTTATTAGTTTGATCATGAACTAAGTCCTATTGCTAGGACTAGGGTGTACTCTTATCATGAACATCTAATTCCCGTTATTTTATATTGATCTCGGTTGTTTTCCATGTTGAGTAATTGTTATTATGCTTTATCATTATCAAATAACTGGCCATTATTTGTGTGGAGAACTAAATTGTGACTGACAGGTTGAGTTTAGTAGATTGCTTCTCATAACAATTACCATGAATGACATAATTGAGTAGACATACTGGTTATGATTTGTGTAGTATCGTGTAATTATCCATTGAGCGTAAAGGGTTTCGGTTATCTATATCTGGCTAGACATAGCATGGGTAGTTAGTTAGAAACACGGTTAGTATATTCTGACAGGAAATATTGACGAATCAAGGGATAATTGCTAGCAACATGGGAATAATTTGATGTTAATATGAATAACGGGAATAGATGGGATTGAGAATGAGGAACCTTATGTCCTAGTGTTTCCATAAATTGATCTTGCATAATTCATTCACTTTTACTTCGTGTTCAATCAATTATTATTTTTACTTTCGTTTCGTTTCTTTGCATATTTGAATTTGTCAACGTAATCCTTCTTTTATTTACGTTTAGTTTGGAGTCAATTTCAATAGTAAATTTAGGTTAATCCGATCTGTGTTTGAACGACACTCTACTTATCACTATATTACTTGAACGATATTGTACACTTGCAATTATCTACAACAATGACTTGGTCCGGTCTCTCCACCTTAGAATTTCTCCCAGATTAGTGGTTTGGCACACTCATTTATTCTGCACACTTACTATTTATATCTTTGGATTAAATAAATCAAATGAAAAAAAATCAGCAGATAAAGATAAATATAAGTGTGCACAGTGGCAGATCTAGGATTCTAATATTGGGTGGTCCTAATCAAGATATGTTAAGCGCTAGTCAGGCGGCAAGTTGGGCCTAGCACCTATGCCAGGCCTAGACAAGGTCTAGCGGACTAGACGGATTTAAGTGAATTTATTATATATCATAAGTGCCCATAAGTACCTATTTACACTTAAAAAAAAGGATAATTATATTGGGAATATGATTTATTATTTTAATTAAGTTTATTATTTACCTATAACATACAAGAGTATTTTGCTTTAATACTTTAGCAAATTTGTTGGTATGAGATGAAAATTCAAGTGATTATGAGTTCGTAGTACTTTACGAAATATTTTTCAGATGTCGTATGAATTTATGGTGATTTAAAAAAAAAAAAAACAATGTCAAACATATAGTGTATAAAGTATTGGTATAGTAATCCAACATCCCTTTATTAATTAAAATGTTAGGTGGCACAACCTGATTACACAGCAATGAAAAGAAATGGGGAGTTGGTCACATGGAAGATGGAGAGAGAAAGTCTTTCTTCTACATCGGAACCAATTGAGGTCCAAGAACAACATAGTCATGGTGCTCTTCTTTGTGTTCCTTTTCGTCTGAAATTAGATTTTCTTTTTTGTTCAAAGCTTATGTTGCACAGCATCTGCACATCCATGATGATCTTCTCTCTTCCACCTATTTAAGTAGATATTTAATGCTGGGCTTAGTGTGAGTGGAGGCCCAAGAACGCAAAAACCAAAAGAAGGATTGGGCTTGGATAAGTCGATAGCCTAGGAAGAATTAAAAATTATTTGGTGCCAAGGAATAGGTAGCAAGCCTATGTGAGAAGTGACACTCAGCTGGCAGCTCATCCCCAACAAAAAAGTACTTTTCAAGGGTATGGGTAGGTAAATAAATGGTGACTCACCATACTCCGGAGGCCATCACCAAAACGCAAGGCTTGGACAGCCGGGCTATAGAGTATAAAAGCAGGATGAGACACAAGGGACAAGGACACTCAACCAATCAATCAAATACATCCAACTTTGCTCTCAGACAAGCAGGAAACTAGAAAAGTTGTAGTTTGTCCAAATGCTACCCCTTTAGTCACATATCCACTATAAAAAGCCATCTTTCGTCAACTTTTAGCAGCTCTGCTACCTTTCCCAGTGTTGTAGTATCGAATCCCTTTAGTAAACCCGATTTACATTTCATTCTCCAAAGATTACAACCCCTGTAACACACAAAGAGAAGTGGTTGCAAGAAAACGAACCTTGCCTGACAATGTCATAATCTTGCCCGTGTCTCTTTTGTTTGTAATTACATAGAGCAGATCTATTATTTTATGCATCTTTCATTGTATCGTACATCATTTTTTTAATGCTTTTTGTTTAAAGTTTCATCTATGATTAATCTGGCTAAACTAATTAACCTTGCTACTTTAAGTGTTAACCATAATCAAAGAGATAATCTGAAGGGCCCTGAACCCCCTTTTAATTGGACATATGATATTATAAGTAAAAGTCCTTGTTTACAAGGTCAGAAAAAGAACTTTACACAGACTTAACCCATCTGTAACAATCCAATAGAATCAAGAAGTCTAAGTAACTTGTGGCGCAAGTAATCAATCCAGTTAATAACTAAAAAAGAACAATCTGTTATACAAAGATAATAGCGGCATGCTCAGATCCATATTAGTTTTGATTGTGAGCCTCAAAGCCTAATAAAGGCCCCACAAAGGCACTATTCAAACTAATAACAAACTCATATTGCAGTACACCAAGCAGCAAACCTTGCCCCATAAGCAAGGCCTAAGGGAGTTGTGCGAGGGCCAGATCTAGCCCGAACATAGTTTTGGCACACCCAGTGAGACCTATTTTGTAATATTGTATCCCAAGATGAAGGAAAGATCGAACGTTCATATGGAAAGTGGAATTTCGGAAACCTCTTTGTCCAACAGAAGCAGGCATGATAGATCACCCAGAGGACTTTCCTTTACCACACATCCTTAGGATCTTAGAGAGCCCGACCTCTTCTGAGAAGTCGGGTGGAAACATTACTAATAAAGATTTACAAGCCACCATAATGCAAGTGTTGAGGAGTATGGAGAACATCTCTCTGGAAACCAGATAAGAGGTTAGCAGGCTGTGTTCCCTAACATGAACGCTACAGAGAAAGTTGGAGTTAGAGTACTCCCCACCAAATGATGGTTAAGCCTAGAAAAGGAATCAATATTCCTCATTTTTCCTTACTTGAATAAAAGAAAAACAAAGGGAAAAGGAAAGAAGAGGATGAAACCAGTTGGCAAGAAGACCCTAAAGAGGAGTTCCAAGAGACAGGCATGCCTGATCATCTGCCACCACCATCAGATGTTAGGAGGTAGATCGGCCAGGAAGGAATAAAGATCGGTGCATCTAACTCAGTGGGAAAAATAAGCGGAAATGGCTTATCCACAGTTGGGGCAAGCCACTTCCTTACAAGCCAGCACCATTGGTTAATAAAGGAGGAGAAGCTAGATGGAGGCAACCAGAAATATAGAGGGAAGCTTTCTCAGGCGTCGATCATAGCTCGAAGTGGGGGATTTCTTACCCCCCTCCCCCACACACAATAATATCACCAATCAACAACTCAAGAATGAGTTGCCAAAATTAAGGATGATGGTGGTACAGAATACTCAACCTCAAACCTGCCCGACGTTTAGGAAACATATCAGAAACCTTATCATGAGTAAATTGATGAACAGAATCCTTTCCCTCTCAATTTCAAGATGCCCGCATTCCCAACATTCAGCGGGGAAGACTGTAATGTATCCTCCAGAGATCAATTTTCAAATTTTCAAATCACTGTGTGTCATTCGAAGATAACCCCAGATTGTTTGGAAACTCACTAGTGGGCTTGGCTTCCCAATGGTATTCTCTATTACCCCCTAATTCCATTACTAATTGGGGGCAAATGAAGATAGCCTTTCATGAGTAGTTCTATAGGGTGGAACCTGAATGACCATCAATGATTTGGTGGAAGTAAAGCAATATGAACATGAGTCTACGGAGGATTTTATGATGAGGTTTAGGAAAACCAGCATAAGATGCCAATTCCCAATCAACCATGCTCAACTCATAGCCATTGCCCAAAAGGCGCTGAGGCTACCTTTGAGGAAGAAGTTCTATGATGTGCAGTTTAACGAGCTTGGTGATTATAGCCACCAAGTATAAGAAGTTGTTAACATAATAACAACAATTGAAGCATTCATCTAAGGTGCCACTTTTTTTATAAAAGTAAAGCACCAATACATCAACTGGAGTTTGAAGGCCTAGAAGCAGGAGAAAATGATAATAACATGCGAGAATGGATAAAGCTATGTGCTGTAGAGATAACCACTCATTTCAAACCTTTGATGGTGAAAAGGGTTGGTTCAACCTATCAAGGACCAAAAGATCGTAATGAATGATAGAGGGTTTGTACCCATGAAACCTCTAAAATATCAGTCATATTCTTTTGACTTAACTAAGGGCGCAGACATCTATGAATAACTAGTCAGAGCTCGGGTAATCTTGCCCGACAGCATTAAGAAGATGCCTAAACCTGAAGAGTTCAGAAGGAAGAATTATTGCAAGGTCCACTACACCTTTAACCACTCCATTGCTAATTGTGTGCAATTCAGAGATTAGATCCAATACCTTATAGTCAAAGGAAAATTTTTGCTGAAAAACCCCAGGCCAACATGATGATTGACACGGATCCATTCCCTAAAGCTTCAATCAACATGATAAACCTTCATTAGGTTGAGAGGGGGAAGGGAAAGTTACCTTGGGTGAAAGAGGAGAAAGAGGCTAGGCATATAGGCTAATAGAAGGCACCAGAAGGTTGCCCGACATGCCCCAAGTAGCTGTGGTCAAAAGGGTAGTTTTGTGTAATAGATGTCAATATGAGTGTGAGCTTGAGGTACCAACATTAGGTGCCATCATTGATCGAGAGTTGGTCAGAAGGAAAAAGATAGAAGAACATAATGCCTGCATGAGTGTTCTCTGAGCTCCTGAAACAAATAAGGAGATAACTAAGAATATGTTCAAGAGGTTGGGATGAGATTCAGAGCCTAAAGGTCTGTACGAAGTGTTTAGAGACTTTGAAGCCTTTGAAGAAGTGGAAGATAAAGACGTAAGGTTACCACGCTAGGTGGATGTTAAGGCTCCCCAGCCAACCAACTACAACAGCATAAGACAAGGAAGGCAAGAAATAGCTATAAGCTCAATATCACCAGTTACAAAGGTGAATTCAGCCCGACTGGGCCGAAAATGGTACGTAGTGGGTAAAGATGAAAGACCTATCAGAGAAATAGGGACATCCATGATAAGAAGAGTTCAGAGGCAACACAAGGCTCGTATGAACTCACTAAAAATTCCTGTTATCTTATAAGCTTCTGAGAATGTTAAGTTCGAGGGGTTTACCCAATGAGGAGAGAGGCGACCTAGTTGGAGAAGCAAGAAAGAAGTAGAGACGGCTAATAACAAGGCTGAAAGTGAAAGGGATCATGTTTCTCAAATCCCTTATCCAAGGAAGTACAGAGTATTAAGAAGAATGCATGAGAGCATAGTAACGGTACCTACACCTGGTTGGAATTCAGAGCCTATTTGTTTTAGGGCCATTTCTACAGAAAGAATGGTGCCTACATCACCACAGGAGGATGTTCCTTTTGGATAGCCACATAATTTCAACACAATAGAAGAAGAGGAATTGTTCGAGTTAATGTTAACCAATGACGCCCAAGCATGGATGGATCAGTTTATGTGCCAGATTGGAGAAAAGAAGGAATGAACACTTGGACCTAGCAATTTTCATGTCAACATGACTTATGTATTGTTCTCTATGTTCTGTGCAGAACCAAATCAACCTGTTGTAATGGAGGATGATTATTTGGCACAAGAGCCAATGATGACTCTTGTAAACATTGAAGAGGTTAGTAAAGAGGAGTCAAGCTTGGCACACTTGCCTGATCCCATACAAAGAAAGCCTGAGAAAGTTTATTCTGACAAGATGGTATTAAAAAAACCAAGTTTGGCCTTAGCAAACCATCTGAAGCCTATATATGTGACAACTCATTTGGAAGGGGTTCCCTTTAAGAGCGTGTTGATAGATGTGGGAGCAGCAGTTTATGTAATACCACTTAAACAAATAAAAAGACTTTGCAGAGGTGAAAAGACTTTATTCCTATTGATCTCATAGTGTCTAGTTTTTCTGGGGCCATCACCAAAACATATGGGATACTGCCTTTAGAAGTAGACTTAGGATCGAAGAAGATTATATTAGCATTTTTTGTAGTAAACAGCAGCTCTACTTATAGGGCGTTGCTGGGAAGGGATTGGATACACCAGAGTCTGTCTATACCATCTACCTTGCACCAACAAGTCGTTGTCTATCATGAACCCACTACTGCAAAACAAGGATTTTGGGAGATAATGAAGGCCGAGTCACAGTCATTTCTCCCCACTACTAACGTTGTTGAGGCTAATTTCTACAATCTTAATGTTGGGATCCTACAATGTTTAGGTGTTGAACAGAACGGTCGGCCTACTAAGTTGATGGCCCAAAAGCTCTTAGAACAAAGACTTTCTCACACTCAAGAGGAATAGGACAGGCCTCATATCATCCTTGTCTGCCAACACCAATGATGACAGACCAAAAGAGAAAGGACCAAGTAATAGCAGTTAAGATACTGCTAGATTATGGGAAAGAAAGAAGAGAGGTTAAGGAAAGCTTAGCCAAAGAAATGGCTGAGTGGGGAAAATGAATTTCAGGCACCAAAGATATTCAAGGAAGAGAAATTTTGGAAGAAGAGATGAAGACAACCATCCATATGGCAGAATGTATATATGACTTGGATTGGCCAGAGGACGAGTCCGAGGCTCCAAAGTCAATATAATTTTTGTCTACAGAACCCGATAAACCAGCACCTGAAGTTTAAGACCCCTTAGAAACCATTAATTTGGGAACTGAAGAGGATCCAAGGCCAATACAACTCAGTGGCCTGCTAGAAACAATAGATCGGGCAAAGATAATTAATCTTTTGCATGAATTCAAAGATTGTTTTGCATGGCATTACATAGAAATGCCATGATTATACTCTAGCTTAGTAGAGCATAAAATGCCTTTTAAAGAAGGGTACAAACCTATAAAGCAAGCCCCAAGGAGGATGTCAAAAGAAATAGAAAAAGAAATCAAAGAATAAATTGAGAAGCTAGTAAAGGTTGGCTTTATTAGGCCTATAAAATATGTAAAGTGGTTGGCCAACATTGTACCTAAATTGAAAGCTATAACTAATGCCATTCGATGTTGTGTCGATTACAGAAATATTAATGAAGCAACTCCCAAGGATGAATACCCTATGCTATGGCTGACCTATCTATTGATGCAGTTGTAAAACACAAAGTTTTATCTTTTATGGATGGAAATGCTAGATATAATCAGATAAAAATGGCTAAAGAAGATAAACATAACTGAAGATCAGACCTGAAAGACCTCAGACAAGCCTTGCTGAGAATGAGAACCCACAAGTTTAAGATAAATCCTAGAAAGTGTGCCTTTAGGGTTAGATCGGGCAACTTTCTAGGGTTCTTGGTCCATCAGAAAGGTGTGGAAGTGGACCAAAACAAGGCTAGGGATAATGAATCACCTACCCTCATTAACAAAGTGCAATTGCAAAGGTTGCTACGGAAGATTAACTTTTTAAGGAGATTCATTGCTAATCTTGCAGGCAATAACCAACCTTTAACTCCTTTGCTGAGATTGAAGAATCAAGATGAGTTTGAGTTAGGCCCTCAACACCAGAAGGCCTTTGATAAAGTGAAGACTTGTCTAGCCTCTCCTCCAGTGCTCATGCCTCCCCAAATGAGGAAGTCTTTAAAGCTCTACATTTCAGCATCCGAGAAATCAATAGGGAGTTTGTTGGCTCGGAATAATGAAGGGGAAAGAAGCAGGTGATATACTACCTCAGTAGGATCCTTACAGAGGTTGAAACAAGATATACCCCAATTGAGAAATTATGCTTAGTCTTGTACTTCACTGCCAACAAATTGAGGCACTACATGTTGCCTTGCCATATCAATATAATTGCCAATACTGATGTGATCAAGTATATGTTGTCCAAGCTAATGCTAACTGGAAGAATTGGGAAATGGATCCTAGCAATATTAGAGTTCAGTTTTCAGTATGTACCTCGGAGGGCAGTAAAGGGACAAGCAATTACATACTTCCTAGCTGAGCATTAAGAATCTAAGGAGGAACTCGTCAACATCCCTGGAACTCTGTAAGTAGCTAGCCTTTGGATCCTATCTAGTAATGCTCACTCGGGCAAGGAGGAATGGATTTAGCAAGAAGTAAAAAGAATAACTAGCCTATGGATCACTCCCTGGAGATTATATTTCGATGGATCTTGCACATAATATGATGAAGGAGCTGGAATTATCATCATTGATCCAAAGGGAATAATGCATTGGTATTCATTTCTTTTAGATTACAAGGATACCATCAACAACAGGGCAGAATATGAAGAACTAATTATTGGCTTTGAAATTCTAATAGAGATGGGGGTAGTTGAAATAGAAGTATATGGTGATTCTGAGTTGGTGATTGATAAATTAATAAGAGAATACAAGTGCAGACATATCACAATGGCAGGGTACTACCTAGTTGCTACTCAGTTATTAGATTATTGGGGTAATGAAGCAACAATTAGCCATATTCCCAGAGAAGCAAATTTGATTGCCAATTAAATGGCACATAGGGCTTCTAGAGCACAAATTCAAGAAAGAGGGCCTGAGATGAAAGTAGAGATACAAAAGAGAAGTCTCTCTTCTATCTTTGAGAGTGGATTTAGCCTGGATGTAATGACTAATGAGCCCGAGATAGAGGACTGGAGAACATTTATCATTCAGTACTTGAAAGACCCTTCTCTTCCCATTAGTAAGAAAATTAGACGACAGGCAACTAAGTTTGTTATGTGGGGATAAAACTTTACTAAGAAAGACTCCATATGGGCTTTTGTTCAAATGTCTGTGTTTGGAAGAATCAATTAGGGTGATCGCTAAGGTACATGAAGGCATTTGTGGAGCACAGCAAGCAGGAACAAAGATGAGATGGTTGCTGAGAAGATATGGCTACTTCTAGCTCGACATGGAGAAAGATTGTAAAGCTTATGCGAAAGGATGTGAGGAACGTCAAAGGTATGAACCTCTCTAGCACACATCATTAATACCTTTGAATCCAGTAGTAAAGCCATGGCCTTTCAGAGGGTGGGCACTGGACTTTATCGGGCAAATATACCAAGCTTCCAGCAAGGGACACACTTACATAATTGTGGCAACTGATTACTTTACCAAATGGGTTCAGTTGTAAGGACCATTAATTTAGCTGCTGTGAAGAAGTTCATCGAGACCAAAATCCTACACAGATATGGGGTACCTGAAATGATTGTTACAGACAGAGGGCCATCATTTATTTCAAAAGAAATGAAAGAGTTTGCATCTAAATTCAAGATAAAGATGATCTAGTCTAGTTCTTATTACCCCCAATCTAATGGTCAAGCAGAATCTAGCAACAAGATATTGGTGAACATCAATAAAAGAATGGTAGCAGATAGCCCAGAAAGATGGCATGAGAAGTTAGGAGACATTCTTTGGGCTTATAGAACCTAAAAAAGAGCAGGAACATGACTACTTCTTATGCATTGACATTCGGGCAAGATGTAGTGCTCCTTATGAAGATTAATATGAGTTCTGTGAGGCTTCAGTACCAATATGGTCTACATAGTCATGAATTCATTTAGGCCATGTGTCAAGGAATTTATGATTTAGATGCTGCCCAAATTGAGGCTTTAAACAGGATCCAAGAAGAGAAAAAGGTTGTTGCCCGAGCTTATAATAAGAGAGTAAGATTAAAGACTTTTAAAGAATGAGAATTGGTATGGAAATCAGTTTTGCACTTAGGAGCTCAAGTTAGAGGTTTTGAGAAATGGAGTCCCACTTGGGAAGACCCTTTTACAATTACCAAAGTATTAGATAGAGGGGGGTATTACTTGGCAGATTTAAAGGGAGACTTACAGAAACATCCAATCAATGCTAAATTTCTAAAGAAGTACCACCCAACACTTTGGGATGTTAGAGATTGTTATATTAGTGAAGTCTAATACTTAGAGAAGAGGTGAAGGCCCATTTTGTATGTTTGAATTAGAAAAGTGTAAATTTGTAAGAATAATAAAGCAATGAGAGATATTTTCATTCAATAGTTGGAAGAAACACAGAAGCCCTAAGTCATCAAATTTACATCTTTAGCTAAAGCAATTATCCTAGAGTTATAAGTTTACGTGATAGTGAAAATATGACCTAGCTCTTCTAAAGCTATATTGTTGTTGGCTAATTGAGCTTCAGACCCCTCCACTTCATGGTTTACTCTCTTCACTTACTCGATCTTCTTGTATAGCTTGCTTGAGGGGGTCATCTGCTCGGCCTTCAGAGTAGAAAGTTGTTCTTCCAACTTCTGGATCTCAGCAGCTACCATTATTATTCGATCATCCAGGGTCGAGCCTTCCTCCACCAGTGACAGGAGCATATTTATGCGACTTAGTTAGCATGTTTTCTTGCATTTATTTAGTTAGTTATTGCTTATAAGAGTGTTTTAAGCTATTTTCGTGTGTTTGTAGGTCCAAATGACAAAGTTGGCAAGAAGGTGCAATTTGGAGCATTTTAGAGCAGTTTTGGGCTTGGAATGGATAGCACATGTATGGAGCAAGGTGGATGGACGAATTTGAAGTTCAAGAGACGCTAGGAATGTGCAAAAGAGTTGAAGAAATTAATTCAAGTCATTGAAGATAAGGAATCAGCTAAAAAGAAGGAACATTATCCAAAACCTTATCCAACCTTATCTTATCCAAACTAACCTTATCTTTCCTTATCTTATCTTATCTTATCCTAATCTTATCCTACCTTAATTTCGGTTGCAAGGGGGACACCTTTTCATATTAGGACACCTAAAACCTATTTTTAGAAGGCCTTTTCTTTCTAGAAACATGCCACAACACTCATTTCTAGAAGCCCTAAAAATCTGGCGCCCCAACCTTTCGAGAAGGCCTTTTCCTTGTTGGATTAGAGTCCTAAATCCTTTTCCTTGACAACCTAGGCCAAGTAATCCCTAGGCCTATATATACCTCAATCTACTGTACCATTCAAACCACCACCCTCTACCATAACTCACCTACATCCGTCCACCACACCATCAACCACACACACCCCATTGTGCCGCATCTTTGTAAGGAATGAAGGAAGGAAGAAATTTGGAGCTATGCTTTCAATTCTAGCTTAGATTTTTAGAGCGTTTCTAGGTGTTTTCTGTCTTTGTTTTCAATGTTTAAATTTATTTATCTTTGTTTAATTGCGAACATGAGGAACTAATTTCCTTTTAGTTAGAGGTGAATTCGAAGCCATGATTATATGTTATATATGAATTGATTTCCTCCAGTTATGATTTCATGAACCGTGAATGTGGTTTACTTATCTGTTTTATTGAGAACTTGTTCTCGTATGTTGATTAAGGATGCATACTTAGTTTACATGCATGAATTTGATGCTAGAGTATAAGGGAATTTCACCTAATTGTTATGAACTTGTATTCATGAGTAGTAAAAGTCGCTAGTCACGATTGTGTTAAGTAAATCCTAGGCAAGAGTAACATGTTTTTCATAGTTATGAATGCCTTGTCAATGCTTATGGTTTTCATGAAACTTAATGATCTTTGTTTCATGTCTCTATCATGCTTTTCATAGTTAGGGAGCTTAATAAAGAACAATTTGGTTGTAATGCGTTATCCATTCAATTCAATGAATCTAGGAAATCTGAGAATTAATTAGTTCAATACAATTAATTTGGGGCATTGTCATTCATGGTTTGTTGAAAGAATAACTGGAAATCGATTCGTCTGCATATGTTTTATGTGTGGAGAAGGAACCCTCTAACTAGCCTTTCACCATTCTATCTCACCAATTTCGTGTCTTTTGAGTTTAGTTTACAAGTTTATGTTTTAAAGTTTCAATTTCGTCAAAATAAAACCCTTTTTCATCAAGTCTTGTTTATTGAGTCAAAACATGTTTTCTTTTAGTTGTTTGAGTCTTTTAAGTTCTATTTTCGTCAAAATCACTTGTTAGGTCTAGAATTGAGTCTTTTTGATTGTTTGTTGCTGTTTTTAGTGTTTTAAGTTAGTTTTGAGTCATTAGAGTCTAGTTTGGTGTTTGTGAGTCTTATTTGTGTTGATTAGCATCCCTAGTTAATCCCCGGTCTAGAACGATCCCTACTTGCATCTCTACTACAATTGTCATCAATAGGGTTTAATTTGTGTGCTACATTTATATCACATCAAATTTTGGCGTCGTTGCCTGGGATTAGCAAATTTGCTAATCCCCCGTGTTTCTGTTTTGTTTTTGTTTTTATGTTTTAGTTTTTGATTTTGTTTTGTTTTGTTTTCTTTGTTTCAGGTATTAGACATGGATTTTGTTAACATTCAAACTCAATTGGCGAATCTTACTGCTCAATTGTCCCAGATTGCCGCAACAACCACAATGCACACTGCTCAAACTCATCAACGTCCTCAATTCACTGCGAACGGAGGTGCTTGGGGTTATCAAAGCCATAACCAATCAAGGGACAACATGTTTTCCAACGCTTACAATTCAGATTGAAGAGATTATTCAGATTATATGTGGGAGGAACCTCAACAAGTTCAACAAGAAGGGTATTGGCAGCCATATGAGGAGTTCTATTCAAGACCTATGTAGCCACCACAGCCTCCCCCACAACAATTCCAATCGAATTCAAGTATGTCCATGAATTATGATGAAATTCTTGATGTACTAACTTTTTTGACGCAGGGCTCACAACAAGAAGAATATTTGCAGCTATCTGAAGAGTTTTATCAATGGCCATATGCACCATCACAGCCTCCACCACAATCTTCCCAACCACATTCAGGTTCGCTATTTGATAATGATCAAGCTATTCAATTACTAACTTCTGTAGCGCAAGGATTACAAAATCAAAATAATCGAATAGCGAATCAAGACAAGGAGATGAGCAACATGAAAAAGCAAATTGGACAGATAGCGAAATTCGTGGTACAAATGCAAGAACAAAGTGAACTTTCCAATTCAACCGTTGTAAATCCAATGGGAGAATTTGAAATCGATGAAGCTATCACCTTGGAAAGTGGCATGGAGGTTGAAGCTGACCCAGAACCATCTAAACACAGCCCTAACATGGATGAATTGCTGCTGCTAAAAGAAGAGGAGGAGGCCACACCTACGGCAAGGGTAGAACAAACCTTGCCGCAGCCCCCTGAGTCCCTAGGCTTTCCAACTCTGGTAATATCGTTCAAAACTCAATTCATTCTAACCCCATTCCACCAAATGTCCCTTTTTTTTCGCAGGTTCATGATTTCCAAGAACGAAGAAAGTGAAAAAGACATCGTGGAAGCCTTCACAAAGGTGCAAAATAGTACCCAAATTCTTGATACACCACAACAAGTCCCATATTGTGTTGAACTGTTCGAAGAGAATTGTACATCAAGAAAAATGATTCAAGAGAAAAAAGTGGCTGGAGAATATGTAGAATGCATCAAAGAAGATGTTCATAAGACAACAAAGCCCAAAGAAGTTGAATTTTATGACACGGGACAAGCCACAACTCTCAAAACACCAGATCTGGCTGAATTTTCTAGTCCTACAACTTTCGAAGTGGTGTTTGTCCTTGAGTTCTTATCGGAGCACACAGGTAAGCCACATCCCCGAATTTCAATTTTGTTTTCTACTAACTTGCTGATTTTAATGATTCAGGCACCCACACTAGAATTTAAACCATTGCCGGATCATTTCAAGTATCACCTGCCATTCAAAGATCAATTCCATGATGTGGCCTCCAATGATGCTTAATTGGAGGTATCGTCCGGCTGGAAGACATTAAAGCAAGCGCTTCTTGGGAGGCAACCCATGCAAATAAAGAAGAACTAGGAAGCTTCGGCCCTACAACCAGATTTGCGTTCCTAAACCCTACTCTTTATTGCTTTTACTTTGCCATCTTTGTTATGTTTGTTGCTTGCTTGTGTGTGAGTCTATGTTTGAAACATTGAGAACAATGTTTGGTTTAAGTGTGGGGGGGTAAACAAAGTGTTTTCATGAAAAATTCATGGGTTTTTATCACCTATCACTTCTAAAGTTGTTTTTCACTGTTTTGAAGTGTTTTTAGTGTGTTTTGAAGTGTTTTTATGTGTCTTGAAAGAAAAATACGAAAATTTGAAAAAAAAATAGAAAAAAGTTTTGAAAAATACCAAAAAAAAGTCGTTTTTATGTGTTTGTGTCTTAGGGTACCTTCTAACACAATGATGAGGATTTGGTTTTTAATTGTATGACTGTTAAAGAAAGTTACAAACATGGATTGAAGTTTGATATGCTCTTTTGTTTATGCTTAGTTGTAGTTGTCATTTACGAATTCACATGTAATCACAAAAGGATAAAATCAGTTTTTGTAACTTGCTTGAGGAGGAAACTCAAACTAACGCTACAACCTGAGAGACTTGAGCCTATACTTTGTTTGGAGAGTTATTAATCTTGACATTCTTGTTTTCTAAAGTCGTTGCATGATCTCATTATTCTTTTCTTGGTTGCTACTTAGAAAGCGTTTTATCATTTTAGATCCAAATACTAGAACTCATGCTTATTTGATTCAAAGCATAAAATTGATTGCATAACAAATAACAAGATGAAGTTGTTTAGTTTAAGCTAGAGCTAAAAAGCCTTACCCTTTGCATATGTATTGTAGGTTGAACCCTTTTGAGCCTTAGTTAGCCTATTTTCTTTGTTAGCCGCATTATCCTTACCTAGCATAGAATAGGATTATCCATACCCTTGTTCTTAAAGAATAGTGGAGCATAACTTAGAGGGAATTCCTTTTGATCGACATTATGCAGAAAAACGAGTGTGGGGGAAAGTTTTTAGTGGTTTGGGTGCCAAGTAAAGATAGAAAGGGCACGGGAAGAAAAGAAGAAGAAGAAAAAAATATGAAAAGAAAAGAAAAAGAAAGAAAAAGAGTTGAAAAATAAGTGAGAATAAGCTCACAAGTGTTGGTTGTTGAAGAAAAGGTCCAAAAAGTTTGAATATAACCCTAAGTTGTACGAAATCCCCTTAGTGTTTCAAGTTATTTGCTGCATTCAAGAGTGAATTCTAAGTGTTGATTTCATTGCTTGGCTTACTATTTCTTTAAGAACTTTTGTTTATCCTTACCTTTCTTTGTTAGCCAATACCTTAGCCCCGTTATAACCCTTAGACTTCTATCTTGATTGTTATGTGTTTCAATATGTGGAGTTTGAGATTGGTATGAGCATATGGAATCCCTGGTTCTCGCATCTAAGTAGTGGCATTCCATTCATGAGATCATATATATACATGCATTAATAATTCCAGAAAAGTGCCTTCTTTGTTATAACATATGTGATGTTTAGTCTACATGTTTACATACCTAGTGTAGGGAGTGCAGTCAGAAAATCTGTGTGAAAATAGAGAGTATATCCGGTGAGGAATTGAGGGATTCTCTAAGGCATGTTACTACATTCAAAATGTTGTTTTAATGGATTAAATGCGAGCTAGTGAATGGTGACTGTGATTAAGTATCTTCGAGGTTAGGGATGACTAAAATCTATGTAAGTAGTGATTTTTAACATGTCATGTTTCATTGGAAATCCCTGAGGCGAACGTTGGGAGGTTTAGGTTATGTTTTGTTTGTTTTGCTCGAGGATTAGCAAAAGCTAAGTGTGGGGGAATTTGATAGGAGCACATTTATGCGACTTAGTTAGCATGTTTTCTTGCATTTATTTAGTTAGTTATTGCTTATAAGAGTGTTTTAAGCTATTTTCGTGTGCTTGTAGGTCCAAATGACAAAGTTGGCAAGAAGGTGCAATTTGGAGCATTTTAGAGCAGTTTTGGGCTTGGAATGGATAACACATGTATGGAGCAAGGTGGATGGACGAATTTGAAGTTCAAGAGAGGCTAGGAATGTGCAAAAGAGTTGAAGAAATTAATTCAAGTCATTGAAGATAAGGAATCAGCTAAAAAGAAGGAACATTATCCAAAACCTTATCCAACCTTATCTTATCCAAACTAACCTTATCTTACCTTATCTTATCTTATCCTATCCTAATCTTATCCTACCTTAATTCCAGCTGCAAGGGAGACTCCTTTTCATATTAGGACACCTAAAACCTGTTTTTAGAAGGCCTTTTTCCTTCTAGAAACATGCCACAACACTCCTTTCTAGAAGCCTTAAAAATCTGGCGCCCCAACCTTTCTAGAAGGCCTTTTCCTTGTTGGATTGGTGTCCTAAATCCTTTTCCTTGACAACCTAGGCCAAGTAATCCCTAAGCCTATATATACCCCAATCTGCTGCACCATTCAAACCACCACCCTCTACCATAACTCACCTACATCCATCCACCACACCATCAACCACACACACCCCATTGTGCCGCAGCTTTGCAAGGAATGAAGGAAGGAAGAAATCTGGAGCTGTGCTTTCAATTCTAGCTTGGATTGTTGGAGTGATTCTAGGTGTTTTCTATCTTTGTTTTCAATGTTTAGATTTATTTATCTTTGTTTAATTGCGAACATGAGGAACTAATATCTTTTTAGTTAGAGGTGAATTCGAAGCCATGATTATATGTTATATATGAATTGATTTCCTCCAGTTATGATTTCATGAATGGTGAATGTGGTTTACTTATCTGTTTTATTGAGAACTTGTTCTTGTATGTTGATTAAGGATGCATACTTAGTTTACATGCATGAATTTGATGCTAGAGTATAAAGGAATTTCACCTAATCGTTATGAGCTTGTATTCATGAGTAGTAAAAGTCGCTAGTCACGATTGTGTTAAGTAAATCCTAGGCAAGAGTAACATGCTTTTCATAGTTATGAATGCCTTGTCAATACTTATGGTTTTCATGAAACTTAATGATCTTTGTTTCGTGTCTCTATCATGCTTTTCATAGTTAGGGAGCTTAATAAAGAATAATTTGGTTGTAATGCGTTATCCATTCAATTCAATGAATCTAGGAAATCTGAGAATTAATTAGTTCAATACAATTAATTTGGGGCATTGTCATTCATGGTTTGTTGAAAGAATAACTGGAAATCGATTCGTATGCATATGTTTTATGTGTGGAGAAGGAACCCTCTAACTAGCCTTTCACCATTCTATCTCACCAATTTTGTGTCTTTTGAGTTTAGTTTACAAGTTTCTGTTTTAAAGTTTCAATTTCGTCAAAATAAAATCCCTTTTCATTAAGTCTTGTTTATTGAGTCAAAACCTGTTTTCTTTTAGTTGTTTGAGTCTTTTAGGTTCTATTTTCGTCAAAATCACTTGTTAGGTCTAGAATTGAGTCTTTTTGATTGTTTGTTGTTGTTTTTAGTGTTTTAAGTTAGTTTTGAGTCATTAGAGTCTAGTTTAGTGTTTTTGAGTCTTATTTGTGTTGATTAGCATCCCTAGTTAATCCCCGGTCTAGAACGATCCCTACTTGCATCTCTACTACAATTGTCATCAATAGGGTTTAATTTGTGTGCTACATTTATATCACATCAACCAGCTGCTGCAGAGTAGTGGAGGTCCTAGTGTGCTTCTTCTTGTAACACCTCACCCTATCGGCTTGCCTCTCTGCCTTAAGATGCTAATCCCTCAAAGCCCTCATATTTTCAAGGAATAAGATGAAGGACTCATAATGCACCTTAGTTATCTGCTAGGCTTGATATAAGTGAGTACGAGCTCCCTGAGCATCTTGAAGAGCCTTAAGGCTGAAGAAGACAGAGAAGTTCATCTGCATCCATTCTCTGAAGATCCTACCCTGATCTTGAAGATGTTAAGGCTCAGAATGGCGCTTTGGAGATCTCAGCTTCATCCTAATTTGCCCGAACTCTCTGACCAGTTTGGGTAAAGAGACTATGGCTGGAAGAGAAGCCAAAATGGGAGGCATCATGCCAGCACCACCAAAAGTAGCAGCAGCAGTGGCAACCTCAACAATGATAGAAGGAAATGATTTAGCAGCAGTAAAATCCTTTTTGGGCTGAGGGATTGGAATCCCTGAGGCTCCAGTAGTTCATGGAAGCCGAGGAAGAACTACTCTACTCACAGCAGGCTTGAGAAGGCATGCCCGAGCCCTTACCAGAGGCATGTTAAAGCACAATGAAGACATGATAATGGGGCAATTAGAACCCGAACAAGGAAAAGACAAGATTGTAAGTACGTTTGTACCTGAGAGGGACCTTGTGCTTTAGGAGGAGGTTGTGTTGGTGAAGTTGCCTTGAAAGGAGTTTGTTGGCTTGTCTAAGAATAAGCATGAGAAGCCATGGGATTAGTCACCTCTAAGACAATTGGTATCTCAGGGACTATAGGCTCATCAACGGTTGATATAGGATGATTGGTAACCTTTGGCAGGGGAGAGTACTAGCAAAAGATAGAGTATAAAGCATAAGTTCAAAGTAAAAAGACATTAAGAAAAGCTTAAATTGGCTTGTGAAAATAGAACTTACAGAGGCACTATCATCCTCTACGAAGTAAAGCGTTTCTCCAGTTGTTGGATTGAATTTCGAGGTAGGGTTCACTACCATTGCTGGAGGAATAGAAGAAGAAGAAGAAGAAGAAGCTAATGCTTGCCTAACCTAAGGTGCTAGGGTATCTCTCTTTACCTGGAAAATAGTAGAAGTAAAGTCAACACCTAAAACTTAGAGATACAAAGTTAGCAAGTTTTGGGGAGAATAATTGTACCTCTAAAGGCTCAGCCCGAGGAGAAGAAAGATTCACAAGTCAGGCTGGAGGTGAAGAATGCTCAGTTTGAGAAGTCCCTTCTGCTTTGGAAGCCTGTTTTGGAAAACAACAGAACTAGCTGAGTACAAAAGATGAATTTCAGAAATAACTAAGTACTTAAAATTCAAGAAAACTACCTTCAACTCCTCCAAGATAAGCAAGGACTTTTTTGTCACTTTTTTGCCCTTCCACACCTGCCTGCATCTCCTGAGGGGTGGAATCAAGCTTATTATTGGTAGCAGGTCCTAGTCACAAGAAAGGGCAGGATTATTTAAAACTTAAGAAGATAAAATTAAATAAAAGAACATTCAAGTTTAAATCACTTATTGGAAGACTTCTGCTTTTTCTTGCCCACTTCAGTTAGGATGGCAGAATGAGATCTAAAGACTGGGGAGGTCTGAGACCTGGATCTTTTATTGGTTGGAGTGGCCCTTGGAGCAGGTGGAGCAGGTCTGGCTTGGGGCCTCCCATTGGGCTCAGAATAAGAAGATTCTACAACAGAAAATCTTGCCGAATGAGAAGCCTTAGTCTCTGCTTCGGGCCCAGCTTCTATCTCTGATTCGTTGAACATCTTAGATATGTTCCCAATATCCTCAAGAACGTGGCTAGAGCCTGCCTTCTGCCTAGCTGTCTCTGCAACAGCCTTCTGAAGAGTCAAGGCATCAGCAACCTCCTCTTCTGGCCTAACATCCACTCCCTCAGAGTTACCTTAGGCTGCAAGATCAAGGAAAGAGTTAGCAATCACAAACTATGAAAATATGAAGTAAAGTAAAGAGGCAACAATGTAGGTTACATATCAACAGAAAGATTTTCTGATTGACGACCTCCTTCCAGCTTTCAAACTCTTCTTTCTTGGGAAGTAACTTGAAGCAAACCCATGTGAATATCATATTATGGGCTTATTTAACATCTCCATCATATTTCTTGGACCACTTGGTCTCCCACCAAATGGTTAATAGAGAAGAGCACTCAAAATTGAGAGTCGCGGGCTTATGAGCTATCTTACTCATCACCTCCAAGCTACGCCTACTTGCCCAAAATGTAGCCTCTGAATGAGAATGGAGGCGATATGAGGTTCCACAGTGGACTGAATCGAAGAAAGTGACTGGGATTGCCAATCTAAACCCCCAGTTGTTTGCCACAGAAATTAGGGTGGTAAACTTCCAACCCGCGTTCATACCCATCTCGGTCCATGCCAGGTCCCTTTGTTGCATACAGCTAATGAATTTCTCCTTACAGAAGTTGCTGGCATCCTCCCCAAATGAATCTTAGAAGAGGTTGTCTAAGAACCAGAGGTACCTCCTAGCATTTATGCACCCCACTTCAGATAAGCCTGAGTCCTATAAATTTTAAAGAAATAGAGGCAGGCTAAGGTATAATGATTGGTGGTGAGAGCCTCTGCCAGAATTCGGGCGAGAACTACTCCTTTTGGAAACCCCAAGTTGGCAACCTAGAATTCTAGGAAGTACCATTGAAGCCAAAGCTACACCATCCAGGTAACTCCATTAATGTTGGTCTCTAAGGGTTAGTCCCTTGTCATCTCATAAAGCAGACGATAGAGATGTGCCAGAAAGAAAGGGCCGATGGTGACATCATCGAATGAATGTAGCGCCTCCACCAAAAGGACCCATTTCAGCTTCACTCCTTTGGATTTGTTAGGGAACACATGTTTATTCAACCAGTATATGAGAAAGTACATGTGTTCCTGAGCTGGGTCTGCAATGAAGGAAGACGGGCTGAACATCTTCTTGGCAAAAAGAATGAAGCCCGCAAATAAAGTCTCATAGCTTTTGAAGGTAGTAAAGTTATACTCCAAACTGGTGATAGACTGAGAAGCCTTTGAGACTACAGCAGTAGGGCAAGAGGATGATGACCAATCATGTGTAATGTCTAACACATGCACGATGGCCTTAGACCGAAGAGCTGAGCCATATCCAAGATGGTGGGAGTCATGGGGCCCATTATGAAATCGAAGGTGTTGGTCCCTATGTTCCAGAAATGAGAACTGTTGAGAGAAGCTCATGCTAATGGGGATAGTGGTCTTGGACATCATGATAAGCTCGTAAATGTCATTCGCTATCCATTTCTTCTTCCAGATAGACTCTAATTCATCTACCCACTTGGACCAGGCTTCATCATTCATTAAGGGGAAACCTCTCTTGAATTGAGACAACTTTTAAGTAGAGATTCATGCCTCGGCAGTGTAAGGGTTGGGGGTGGAAGAGTTGGCATCGGGCATGTTGTTTTCCATAGCAGCAAGAACTCTGGAAGTCCAGGTGGGCCCCAGTGAATACATTCTTCATTCCTCGAAGAAAATGGATAGATTGAATCCAACCCAAGGGCGATGAAGGTCGTGATGACGAAGATGGAGAATCCCTTCTCCAGACTCGCATGCAGGGCGCGATTTGGGAGCCATTGTTAAATTCAAAAGAAAGAGTGAAAGAGTGGCTGGAAATTGAGCAAGAAAGGGCTGAAAATTCAAGAGATTTGGAAGTTCAAAGAGTCAAGTTGGTTGAAGGAAATGGTCGAGAAGAGCAAAATGGAAGTTATTTAACGAGCAGGTAGTTAACTTTGGAAATCGTGGGTTAGTGCAAAGGTTTATTTGAAACGGCTAATTAAGATGAGCTAATGCCCAGTTTTGGCATGCAATTCCTTTTAATCATTATCAATGTAATGATTAGCAGACTTAACAATGATTAAATGGGGCACTGTTTGGGTGGATATTTAATGCTAGGCTTAGTGTGAGTGGAGGCCCAAGAACGCAAAAAGCAAAAGGAGGATTGGGCATGGATAAGTCGATAGCCTAGGAAGAATTAAAAATCATTTATTGCCAAGGAATAGGCAGCAAGCCTATGCGAGAAGTAACACTCAGATGCTTTTCGTTGTATCATACATCATTTTCAAGTGCTTTTCGTTTAAAGTTTCATCTATGATGAATTTGGCTAAACTAATTAACCTTGCTGCTTTAAGTGTTAGCCATAATCAAAGAGATAATCTGAAGGGCCCTGAACCCCTTTTAATTGGACATATGCTATTATGAGTAAAAGTCCTTGTTTACAAGGCCTGGTTAATCTTCGGAGATGCTCACTACTATGAAAAGTGATAAGGTGGACTATGCTGCCAAAATGGCGCCAATGTCTACTTCCCATGCTGCTGAGACTGGTTCACCTGCTGAGAAATAAGAGACTGCTCGCGTGGGCAGTTATGAGAAATTCACCAAGTCTATTTTTGGGGAAGCTGCTGAGATCTATGTGCTTTTGAAGCCAAATCTGCTTGAAGACATGGACGTGTATGCCAACCTTGTTGATGGCAGTAAATGGGTTATTTGCCCAAGTTCCTTTGCGAAGCATATGACCCAATATAAAAGGACTGCTCTGCTTGCTATGATGCAAAAAACAACGATTCTGGCAGCCAAGTCTATGCTTCTTGACCAAGAAGATACCAAGGCTGCTAAGAAGGTGGCTAAAACTATGACCGCTGAAGTTTATTCCTCCCCCGAGAAAATCAAGAAGTTAGAATCTGAGCTCGTTGCTGTGAAGGGGTCCAATATCTATGGCCTTACTTATCTACAGCTTGAGACCGCTCGCCAGGAGATCGTTGACTTGAAGATTAGGCTTGACGCGATCCAAGTTAAGTATGAAGGTGCAGATAATGAGATTGGATGTTACATACCTCAAATTTAAGATCTTGAGTATGCCGTTTCTGAGCTTCGTTCTACTTTTTACGCAAAGGATGAAGAATTGATTACTGGTTATAATCAAGTAATCCACTTCAAGAAGGTTGTTGATAGGCTTGATCCCTAAGTGTTGGAACTCCAAGGTGCACTGAAGATTAACGAAAATCTGAAGAAGAAAGTGGATGAGTTGCAGCGTGTCTGTGTTGGTCTGCTCGAGGAGAACGAGCAGTTGAAGGGTGAGAAGGTTGAACTCAAGACTTCGCTCGTTTAGAGTCAGGCCAATTTCTAAAAGCTAGGTTATATAGATCATCTATTTGGTAGGCCGTCTGACCTTGAGTTTGCTGGGAAAGACTTCGAGACCTTCTCTATTTCTCCGGAAGACATACTTGCCCTTACTTTTGAGGTTTCCATTGGTGAAGTAGTCGGATAAGTTAGTGCCCAAATTAGGGCAGCCGGGGGTAAAGCGCTGGATGATGCCACTGCTGAGAGCGTCATGGTGGCTGAAGGTGTGGTGACCAAGTAGTCGTGGGATGTCCAAGCTGCTGAAGAGTAGTCTTCTAGGTAGCCTTTAGGATTTTCTTTGTTTTCCTTGTAGCTTTTTTCTTCACTTGAACTCTTTCGGCCTTTGTTATTTATTTATCAATTTTGCTAGAAAATTTAATAAACTTGTTTCCTTCATTTTTCTTCATCTTTGTTTCTTTTGTTTATGCCAACCTTTGACCTTTAGGACAGCAGCAAGCGTGCTAGTTTTCTATAAGAAGACAGGCCTGCGTAGCCTATGCAGCCGTAGGTGTTGGTGTAGAACTTTTGCAAAGTTATTAGCCATAGGGTCAGCAGTCGAACGCCTTACTTATAGAAGCAGACGAGTTCACGTGACCACTTGACTGTTAACCTTGGCTTTCTTCAATCCTTTGAGCTATATGGCCAGCATCACAACATACTAAAGATTTTTGGGTCATGAAATTCACTAACCTTTCATATCAAAAGTACGTGGTTGTATGGAATTTTGTAAGCAAAGGTCCGAGAGAACTCCTTGCTCTTTATGTAACCAATTTCGTAGGTTGCGTAGCAAGTATCACAACACTTTAGGAATTAGTGTAGATCTAAACGATCATTCCGTGATTGGCAGAGGTGAAGCTTATCAACCGCGTAGCATGTCGGTAATGGACAGAGCTTCGTATATGCATGCTAACTGTTTAACCTTTCATAAAAATGTGCGGTTGTATAAGTTTAGCACGGCTTACTGCTCAAAGGGCAAGCCATAGGCAGTCTTCCGAAAACTGTAGGCTACCTTAGTGCACTCAGTAGCAGCTTTAGGGTTCAAGAACAGCTATCCATAGAACATACTACGTAATGTGGCTCATCCATCTTTGAGGCCCGGTTCTCTATGGATTAGGCCAAGAGACCCAAAATCATTCAATTAGCTAAGCTTTGAAAAAGACCTTTGTGGCTACTTCTAGGAATCCCAGCACAAGCCATCGTGCAACTAGTTAGTTACACCAGGGCAGCCCAACTCATCCACATATGGATATTCGGAGTGTATAGTTTATCCTCCTGCATTGGAGAGAAAACCCATGTGGGTGTTGGGGAATTGGTTTACCCTCTTTCATTGGAGAGCATGGTTGGTCCCCAAGGGGTGCAATTTCTGCGATGAGTCCCTAAGAAAGGCGCTGTTTTCTTGTAAAGTGCAAGAATGATCAATTGTTGTAAGCATGCGGTTGAGCCAAGTTGTAAATTACTTTTGAATTCCTCATTGAAAAACGAGTGAAACGAACAAAAACTTAGCTATAAGGTAGGAACTGCATAACAATTGCATAGTCATCGGCTTGCGAGGTGGTGCCCGTCGAGTTGCTTGAGTTTTTGGGCTTTGATGTAGCGGAAGGTCACGCATAGCACTTCCTCAGATTGTAGGCATTCCACTGCTTTTCGATCTCTTTGTTGTTCATGGTGGCAATGGTGTAACTACCCTTGCCGTCTACTCTGCTAATCTTACACGGACATTTCCAGATGGGATCCATCTTTTTGGAGCCTTCTTTGCGGGCAATGATGAAGGTTTTTCTTATGACTAGATCTCCAGGCTGGAACTGTCTGATCTTGGCCCTTTTATTGTAGCTAGAGATGAGCTACTGCTAGTAAGCTGCAATGCGAGTGATGACCTTTTCGCATTTCTTCTCTACCAGATCTAAGTTTGTGGCCATCTCCTTTCTATTATGCTCGATGCTTGGCAGTAGAGTGCTGATACTTGGCACGATAACATTGGAAGGAATGATTGCTTTTGAATCAAATGCCAAGGAAAATGAGTCTCACCGGTTGCTCATCGTTTGGTTGTATGATACGCCCATAGGCATCCTGGAAGTTCGTCTTGCCATTTTCCCTTCTTGTCGGAGAGGGATTTCTTGAGGCAGTTAAGAATCGTCTTGTTGGATGCTTCGGCATGCCCATTGCCTTGGGGATACCTCGGCATGGACATGTGCTGCTTAATACCATATTTCTGGAAGAATTTCACCAACTCTTTGCCTACAAATTACAGGCCGTTGTCTGTGACGATAGATTGAGGGATGCCAAACCGGCAAATGATGTCCTTCCATATAAAGCGCTATATGTCCGACTGAGTTGTGGTTGTCATAGGCTCTGCTTCCACCCATTTGGTGAAGTAGTCAGTTGCCACAATCAGCATGCCTCTATCCCCAGTAGCGAGCGGCATTGGCCCTACCAAGTCGATTGCCCATTGCATGAACAGCCAAGGACTCGTCTGCGGGTGTATTTCGCTGGCAAGCAGTGCTGGTACCAACTTGTAATGTTGGCAGCGATCGCACTTTTGTACTAACTCTTTAGCATCTTGATGACATCTTGATTATCTCATTCAATTAACAAATTATGATTCCATTTAACGTTATCATTAAATCGATCACGTTTTCTACTTTAAGAAGTAGGAAACAACTAAGATAGACCTTATCTATCTTCTTAGGCCTTCATGCCTCATTAGAAATTATGAGAAAATCACTTCTTGGCTTCCATTATTTCCTTACTATGACTAACATGCATGACCCAATGGCCATGTCCATTCGTATGCTTACTTAATAAGCATCATTATGTCTAATTCAAATCTACGAAATGTCACTTTGAATGACACTCAATATCATTCTGGGCCTCTTGAAATTTATGAATACATCTCTTCGAAGAAAGCATATAAATGATTTTGCAATATTACTATCACTATATGATAATACATCCAGTCAGTATGTGGAAGTTCACATACCAGCCCATGAACACATGTATTTAATTTAAGAATGTCAATGACTGGTTGGACAGGTTATACCTTTTCACTGTCAAAAGCAGCACTTTAAATGACATGCTTTTTCTTTGAATCTCACATGGCAGATTTCATTTTCAATTCCACCACATTACAAAACCATCCATTTGTTAAATAGTTGCATCTTTTTGCAACTTAACCGCCACATGGTTCTGTATGACTCAAAATCCTTGACTCAAATATAATGGATATGAAAACGCAGGCATGGAAGTCGCGGTCTCATGAATTAACACCCAATGAATCAAATCCCAGTTATGCAACGGTTTGCATCCTCCTATGTATCAAGATATAACTTTCCTGATATAAGAGCAATCCTTTTAAATAATGAAATTCTCATAAACTAATATTGCATATTAGTTTAATTCTCTTCAAGAATCACTTAAGAAACCATGCACTAGTTTAACGAGATGCAACCAGAGGTTCCGTCTTAATCATGATATCAGTTGAAAAGGTGCAGCGGTTATTAAATTCAAAACATTCATAACTTACCAAACATAACTGATTGGCATCACAACGGTAACCGTTTGGCACACCCAAATTACATACAACTCTTTAAACATAAAAGCATACAGAGGATATTATATCATGTCTATTCATCATGCCTAATTATCTCACGTAATTTCTCAAGAATGAACAATCACACATGTGGATCCAAAAATAATCAAGAAGAATATGGAGGCGACACATGGATTTTTGGGTTAAAAAGACAAGATTACCCTCGAGGCACACCGGGATTTCTACGCACAAGCAGTGGGCAATCATCCCTCAATCAAGTCAAAAGTGCCCAAAATAGGTATTTATTCAAAACCTATTTCATCCATCCTCATCAAATCTTCTCCACAAGGTAACCCCCAAATCATTCCTTTCTAATTATATTAATTAGTTAATTAATTGATTTATTACCCAATTAATTTATTAATTAGCTAACAAATCGTGAATCTCACCCAAAAAATCATCCAAGTGGCCGGTCCCCATCCTCCCAAAGGGGCCGGCCACACCCCTATATAAACACCCTCATTTTCTCCAAAATTCAATGTCAGCTCTTTTGCAAAATTCTCTAAATTCTCCAAACACTTTTCCCTCAAAATTCTAACTTTGGCATCGGAGGTTCTTCGGCCAAAGCGCGCCCCATTCATCATGGGCGCATGAGGCTCTTGGCCTTGACCTAAAGTATTATTTGTTTTGTAGGTACAATTTTGTCCAAGAAGAAGAAGATGGAAATTTGCATCCACAACACATATTATAAATAATGCAGACATGTTCTTGGCCACTTGCTGATATATACAATGACTCTGTCTTCTTGTCATTTTCTTTTCTTTTCTTTTTTTTCCTTTTCAAGGAGAAGCACTACCATTAGTTAACAGGACTCTACATATGCATCTATGCTAAGAAACATGCATTAACAACTAAACTTACAGTCACAAATACATATTACATCTCAACTTAATTTCAATATTACCAGTAGTTAGAGACTAAGATCTCATAAGAAATTAAGATACGCACCAATTAATCTTAATCATTATCAACAATTTCCATAACTCTTGTTCTGTATGCGAAACATACTGTCCACAACATGTCTTCTAGCCCGAATGATCAGATCAAATCTCCCAACGAAATTGGAAAGGTTCATGCCTTAGTTGCATCCCATCTATGCACTTACCTTCTTTCTTCAAGAAGACGACTGGAATCACGTCAAATTGCAACATCTTTTATTGCAATCTCTAAATCCCTAGGCTTTTTGGGAATTGCTCATATTTTCTAATGCATAAAAAAAATTTGTCATTAGATTGTTGGAGTAATATTAGAAAATATGAAAAATAACAATATAATGATCATAAAGAAATTCACAACATCAATTATATATGAGATTAATATAAACTAGAGAGAAAGTTAGAAAAACTGACAAACTTGGAGATTGAAGCTTGCATATATGCAATGTCCTAAAGACAGAATTCCGCCCCTACTCTTGTGCCAGTAGTTCGATGGGCGTCCATCTCCCAGGATTTAACAATCTATAATCCAATGTCAAAGCACTTTAATATTCGGATTCTGGTGAACTTTATATATTCCGTACACTCAAGAGACTACTCGGAATTTGAAAAACGAAGAATAAGAGACATAGAGTGGGGAAACCCTATTTCTCAAGGGTAAAAATTAACTCTAATTTTGTATATTAATGATGATGGTTTCATGAGTTTATATAGCAGCCAAGTACTTCTTGTTAAAGAGATGTAACTTTTCATTTAAGTATACATCATTTGACAAGGGAATGCACCTAAATAACATAACCTTTCTAAGAAATATGATTAAATGTTCAATTATTAAAATTATGTATTACAATAATTTATATTACAATATATAATTTCCAATATTTCTTACATTATACTTCTTAAAAAAAAACTATAAATTTCATATCATAGAACAAAAGGAGATAGAACCCATCAAATTAATCAAAACGCAAAAAGATTTCAAACCCAAAAGAAGAAAACATCAAAACTCATAAAATTCAACCCCAAATTCATCCCCTGCAGATCCTCGTCACGGCTTTACCCGTTTTGGGCTCAACGATAAGGCCTTGCCAGTGAAAGATGGCGGCAGCGAGGCGTATGTATTGAAATTAGAGCTTTTTAGGTTTGATTTCAAGTCTTTTTTCTCCTACAAGTAGAGGTGGTGGTGTGGCGCTGTCAAAGAGTCCCCCCAAGAACAAGTTGCTGGATTGGGAGTGGGAGAAGGCTGAGAGAGATCGATGTGGTGTCCTAGCGAGGGAAGGTGGAGCGCACGTGGATGGCTTGACTGCAAATTTCACAGATCTACTTATCGGTTAGTTGTAGGGTGGAGGAGAAAGGTCAGGCACAGGGCCGGCCCTGAGAATTTGGGGGCCCTAGGCGAGCCTTTGAAGTGGGGCCCTAAAATTCTCTGATCTCCGGTTCCTTGTATATTGATTTGTATAAAAAAAATCGCTAAATACATAAAAAGTTCTATTTTCACATCAAATATCATTAAAAATTAATATCAAAAGAAGATAAATATACAAACATTATTTAAACATTACACGATTCACATTTTTAGACACAAATGTACTAAATGTTTGAAGTCAAGAGTCTAAGATTGAGAGTGAAGAACAATAAAACTTGATTGACGAGTATAATAAATTCAACGCCAATTGTTTCTCTTGTGTTTTTTCTTTCTTCTAAAATCAACATCACACTAACGAATTGAATATTAAAATAATCCATTGAATAAAAAGTTATTGAAAAGAAAAATATAAATTCAAAGTTTTGATTACCTTAAAGTACAATCTTCAAGACCATATGATAGTTGGTTTACACATTCAATAGAAATTGAGAGAATGAGGAGTTGGTTTAAACATTCGATAGAAATGGAGAGAATGAGAAGTTGAAAGAAAAAACATTGCAAAGAGACTTGAGTTTTATAACTTTATATGCATTTGGACTAGGGCTAGGCACGGGCCGGGTCGGGCCCAATTTTGAAGGGACCGGACCGGACCTAGGTTCAAATGAAACGGGCCGGGCCGGGCCGGGGATTACATTTTCTAATATAAGAACCGGACATTACCCGGCCCGGTTGAAACGGGCCGGTTCGGGCCGGATCCGCGGGTCCCTTTTTTTTTTTTTTTTGGTTGTTTGAAAAAAAAAAATTGTAGTTGTTGTACAGATTGCAAACTGCACAGATTTGAATTTTGCACAGATTGCAAACTGCACTGCACAGATTGCAAACTGCACTGCACAGAATTGCAAACTGCACAGATTTGCACAGATTGCAACTGCAGTCACAGACTGCATTTATGCAGATTTTGCACAAATTCACCATTATTCACATCCAATCTAAATACAAAGTCCAACATGCAAGTTCATAGATTAACAATACATCCAAAATAACAATATTACATCGTCCAACATCTAAAAATCAAATCAACATACAAATATCCGAAAGTCCAAGACATCCAAATTCCAAGAATCAAATAATCCAACACAACATAAACATGACATCCGCAATAAATTTCAAATTAACATCCAAAATCACATCCAACACCCAAGTTCCAACAACAATCCTCATTGAATCTGTAAGCAAAAATAGAATATAAACATGACATTTTTAAAGTCCAACATCATATTATCCTCATTGAAATTGAATCATTGAAATTTAAAGTTTATTCATTTGTTTTAGGTTAATAACTAATAAACAAACAAACATTTGTTAAGCCTGTAATAGGTTAATAACTAATAACTATAAACAAACAAACAAACATTTGCATGAAGAATCAAATCTGTATAAAGGAAAACTCAGAATATGAGCTCAAGATTATGCTTTATTTTTGACATTCTCAGTGTCAATTTGATCAGGGGCATTTATTTTTGAATATTTCAGTTCTCCTAGTTAAGTATAGAGCATGTCCCTGAGACGTATCTTCTAATTCTCCTAGTTTAGTATACGTGTTTATAACAGAACTAAACTGACCTGGAGGAGAAGGGTGATCAAACCGCCACAACAAAGTACAAACTCCAGCAAAGAAACACTGAAGAAATGCCCTGCACTCAGGTAAAAACATGTCATTCCCAAGTCAATCCAAGCAAATACCAACAAAAAGTACAATGAATTATATCAGAGCATACCGAAACATAATAAAAAGGATCTAAAACAAATAAGCTTTAGAGCATACCGAAACCGATGAGGTTGCCATATTTTTGCACTGCAGAGGTTATGCTTAAAGCTTTCTCTTTTCCAATAACTACATCCAGCATCAGGTTAAACTTCATTAAAACACAAAATTGGTGCTTACTTACCACTTGCAAAAAATAGGTATGCTATGCATGCATCGTGGGAATGAACATTACAGAATACAGATGTATAAGAACTCTGAAGCAAGAAGGTAAGAGTAAGATTTAACCTTCGAGAAAACGTCATCAGAGACCCTTCCAGAGATAAAATGAAGTGGTTTTAAAATAATTGAAAGCTCTTTTAAAGAAAAGACTCCATCAATTTCTTAATATATTAAAATCACGAACAAAACCGAAAGAGGATAGATTAAGATTAAGACATCATGACATGCACATTTCCTCTCTTTCTGAAAAAAATCAAAAGAGGAATATTTTTCACAGCTCAATCATCAATCTACAAATTCTACTTATCTCAGTTCATATTCTAGATCCTGAAACATTTTTTTTACAGCTCAATCATCAATCTTAGGTAGTCTAACTTAAAACCCCTAAAAATCCCTACACCAGAAATTCAAATTAATAATAAACCTAATTCAAAATTACCTAAATTTTAGAGGGATGATGGTTGGTAGGTTCTGGCAATAGCAGTGTCGGTGGTGATGGGGTGATGATGGTGGTCGCGACGGCGGAGGTGGTGCCGTTGTGTTGGTCACGACAGCACTGTGAGAGTCTGAGAGTTGGAGCTCAACGGTGGTGATTGGGTGAGTGATGGTGGTCGCGACGGCGGAGTTGGTGAGTGATGGTGGTCGCGATGGCGGCGAGCACTGTGAGTGAGAGAGTATGAGAGAGATAGTCGAAGGAAGGGATAGGGAGAGGGAGTCGAGGGAGAGTCTGAGAATTCGAGATACTGAGTGCTTCTGGAACTCAACTCGAGACTCGGGAGGTGGAATTAGGGCTGGGGTTGAAACTGACGGTTAAGATTGGATGGAGAGATGATATCTTAAATCTCGTCCGTCCATTGTAACACAAACGGGCCGGTCCGGGTACCCGCGGTTCCTATATTTTTGGAACCGGCCCGAATTGAAAACTTCAATTACCCAGCCCGACCTGCCCCTATATGTTTTTACAAGATTAAGAACCGCCCCGTACCCGCATTACCCGCCCCGACCCGCGGGTCCAGGACCCGTTTGCCCAGCCCTAATTTGGACTGATGGATTAGGAGTTGGAAAGATGCATTGGCAGTAAATTTGAAAAACAAGAAATATCTAGTGACTGAAAGGCAACTTCGTGTTTCGAACTCAACACCCCAAAAGAAAAATGAAGCCAACATTTCCACTGCACTAACAAATGAATTATGATATTTTTTACTTTTTGGGGGGCCTTCCGAAGTGGGGACCCTTCCGAAGTGGGGGCCCTTCTGAAGTGGGGGCCCTAGGCGGGCGCCTACTTGGGCTACCCTCAGGGCCGACCCTAACCGGGCAGCAGCATGTAGTCACAATTTTTTTGAAAAAAATGAGAGAGAATGAGAGAAGGGTAAAATTTTGACTATTAATAATGCCTTAAAGCCCATGTAGCATTTATCATTGACCTATTCCTAATTAATAAAAATATATCATTGATTAAGTCTAGAACAAAAATATGTCAATGATATATTGCCAAATAGTAAAGTTTTTATTGATCTTTGGCTAAATTACCTAAATTACAAACTCCCGCAATAAACTATCTCAAAACGAGTCGAAAACTGAAATCTTGAAAGAGAATCTCTAGCCTCCGTTTAGTACAAGATCTAGTGGGTATTCCTCCACTAAGTGAGAGTTATTAGGTTTGACTATTGTGAATGACGAGTTCAATCATGACTGAAACATTGTGCGGCTTTGTCTTCCCTATCCCTTAGTGTAGCAACTCCAGAAGAGAACTTGCTCGAATCTTGCTTACATATTCACCATGTACTCATATTTTCAAGCAACTAAGGGTTCTTTTGATAGCCATTTCGTTTTATTTTATTTATTCTTGTGCTTGAGATACGAGGAAGTATGGGGTACAAGAGAAATGAAAGAAGTACGAAGGAAAAATAAAATCTTGAAAATAAAAAACCTTAAAATAGTTTTTATGTTTTTGTTACTTTTCTTCTACCTCTCTCGCCATTTTTTTTTTTTCACCTTTCAGTTATGCACCTCATTTCTCTCATGTATTTTCACTCTATGTAGTAGTGTTAGGAACTGTTTGTCATTATCCTACTGAGAATAGGAAAGTGATGGTTTTGAGTACTTCCACCATCACCTATTTTTGGAAACCTGTGGTTCGGAAAATTTCCTTTTTTTCCTTTTCCTCGCATGCTTTCGCTTCTATCTATATATGTTTCCACTTACTCTATTTTCTTGTGGGAGACAAGAGATGTTTTGATTGCCACAAGAAAGTTGCTAGAGTGCTAACTGAGATGAGTGACCTAAAGACATCGTTTCTCTCTCTTGAGCCAAGCACACGTTAGTATCTTCAATAGTTAGAATCCTCGAACACAAATAATATATGGTTATGTGAATCTGATTGATAATTACATGTCTGAATTGGAATTTTCTCCTTTCCATAGTAGTTATTGTTACAATCACCCATTGGATTTCATATACACGCATTTATTCATGGATAAAGGAGAACAACTTTTGTAGGGTTGTTCTTACTATGCGACAGTGACAAAAGAACATGTATTTAAAAAATAAAATATCCAGTCATTACACCTGAAGAGAGAGGGGTGGGATGGGGAGCTACGGGAAGTCTTGGTCCCCGCTCTCCGGGGAGGGTGGGTGCTTTGCACCCTTCATCGACTATTAGCTAATCTGGCCTACTCCTCTCCTACTTAAAATTAAAAAAATTAAAAAAAAAGAGAAAAATGAAAAGAAGAACATCTAGTGATTACATATAGACACATACTATCTTTTTACAACTAGACTGCAATCTCATGGACTATACCACGTAGAAGGAATTAATAGCCCCATAAAAGTTTTGTTTCTTCTGTTTTCTGTTATGGTTCATCTATTACTTCGTGGGAATGTATGGTTATCATTTTAGAAAGGATTGCAATTTTTTATGGAATTTTACATACCAAGGGTTGGATTGCCAGAAACAAAAAGACAGTGCGACCAAAACCAAAAAGATTGAAAAGAAAAAAGTATGGGAATTACTCCCCTTCCAAGCAAACAAAAGGGTGGCATTGTATGAGAAGCTCAAGTACTTATTGAGTTTAGTAAATTGATGTACTGCAGTTTCTTAATCAATTGGAAATTTCATTGCCACAGACACATCGTTATTAAAAGTTAGCAGGTTTGTTTTTTACACAAAGTAAAATTTAAATTATTTACCGTCATACAAAATTACAAACCCCGCAATAAACTATCTCAAAACGAGTCGAAAACTGAAATCTTGAAAGAGAATCTCTAGCCTCCGTTTAGTACAAGGTCTAGTGGGTATTCCTTCACTAAGTAAGAGTTATTAGGTTTGATTATTGTGAATGACGAGTTCAATCATGACTGAAACATTGTGCGGTTTTGTCTTCCCTATCCCTTAGTGTAGCAACTCCAAAATAGAACTTACTCGAATCTTGCTTACATATTCACCATGTACTCATATTTTCAAGCAACTAAGGGTTCTTTTGATAGCCATTTCGTTTTATTTTATTTATTCTTGTGCTTGAGATATGAGGAAGTATGGTGTACAAGAGATGTTTTGATTGCCACAAGAAAGTTGCTAGAGTGCTAACTGAGATGAGTGACCTAAAGACGTTCGTTTCTCTCTCTCGAGCTAAGCACCCGTTAATTAGTATCTTCAATAGTTAGAATCCTCGAACACAAATAATATATGGTTATGGAATCTGATTGATAATTACATGTAAGGATCTAAAAGACGCTAGGCGCTAGTCGAGCGGCGGGTTGAGGCCTAGCACCCAGGCAGCTAGGCGGGGTCTAGGCGGGCGCCTAGGCAAACTAGGCGGATTTAATTAAATCTATCATATTTCATGTAAATAAGTATCTATTTATACTTAAAATATATATGATTTCATCATAAACTACAAAATGGAATGACATATATATTATCAGCTATTCGAACATAATGAAAACATGGAGAACAAGTATATAATGTGTGTTCCTAAGTATTCAACAACTTTCTAAGAATTTATTGAAAAAATAAAATGCAAAATGAAAGTTATCTATTTTCTGTCTAAGTGAGTCGCAACCTAGGCGGGTCTGGACGGGTTAGACGGGCGCCTCAATAGGTGTAGGCGCCCTTTCTTAATTTTCAAATGCCTAGGCATTAATCAGGACGGTGGCCAACTGCATAGTACCTAGGCAGCGCTAGGCTGGAATTTTTATAACAGTGATTAAATGTCTGGATTGGAATTTTCTCCTTTCCTTAGTAGTTATTGTTACAATCACCCATTGAATTTCATATATGCGCATTTATTCATGGATAAAGGAGAACAACTTTTGTAGGGTTGTTCTTACTATGCGACAGTGACAAAAGAACATGTATTTAAAAAATAAAATATCCAGTCATTACACCTAAAGAGAGAGGGGTTGGGTGGGGGGCTACGGGAAGTCTTGGTCCCCGCTCTCCGGGGAGGGTGGGTGATTTGCACCCTTCATCGACTATTAGCTAATCTGGCTTACTCCTCTCCGACTTAAAATTTAAAAAAATATATATATAAAAGGAGAAAAATGAAAAGAAGAACATCTAGTTATTACATATAGACACATACTATCTAACTAAACTGCAACCTCATGGACTATATACTACGTAGAAGGAATTGATAGCCCCATAAAAGTTTTGTTTCTTATGTTTTCTGTTATGGTTCATCTATTACTTCGTGGGAATGTATGGTTATCATTTTAGAAAAGAATGCAATTTTTTATGGAATTTTACATACGAAGAGTTGGATTGTCAGAAACAAAAAGACTAGTGCGACCAAAACCAAAAAGATTGAAAAGAAAAAAAGTATGGGAATGACTCCCCTTCCAAGCAAACAAGAGGGTGGCATTTTATAAAAAGCTTAAGTATTTATTGAGTTTAGTAAATTGATGTACTGCAGTTTCTTAATCAATTGAAATTTCATTGCCACACACACATCGTTATTAAAAGTTAGCAGGTTTGTTTTTTACACAAAGTAAAATTTAGACCCTAAACCAAAAACTAAAAACGAAATGGTATGAAACAAACTCTAAATTATTCTCCGGACAAACACTAAATCTTGAACTTCTAGTTAAACTAATTTTAATATCAAAGAATCCAACATTTACTTTTTCATCTTTCTCTCCTCAATGAGTACAAGGACCGATGATAGTTTATGCAACCTTTGCTTGTAAATTTCTTCCCCCTTTCAACCACAAAAAGCAATATATAGACTGTATATAGTTGATTATATTTGATATCGGAGAATCATTTTAGGGATGTCACAGTGCTGGGGTCAAAAACTCCAATGCCAATTAGTAGTTAGGTAATGCCTTTTGTAGTGTTTCCTCCATTCAAACTGTCATACTTATCATCCCCTTGTTCCACTTTCCAACCCTTGCTAGCTACACAGCCCAAAGCACCCCTACATGCCACCAACATAATGATACTTGAATACTTCTTTGGCCAATGGTTGCACATAGGCTTCCTTGAACTACTACAAAAGACACTTTGCACGACGAAATAAGTTTGTTGCTCAAAGTACAATTTCATTGCGCAAAGCTCGTGAATATAGGGTTTGCGCGACGAAAATTAATCTTCGTCGCTCAAAGATTTTTGTTTTTTAATTTTTTAATTAAATTAATTTAATATTTTGCGCGACGAAATATTTGGTAGCGCAAGATTTTTCGGATTTTTACTTTTTTAATTTAATTTAATTGTATTTGTATGATTAATTTATTTTAATTACTTTAATTTAAATTGACATATTCAAAATATAATTACATATGGAAAATAGTGAACAAATTATCAAATATATATAATATATTCAAAATGTACACATAAATTAACAAGGTACGATAATAAAATCCTAATACAAGTCTAATATGGTTGACACACCCCGACCCGGAATGTCCACTAGGACCCCGAATCGAGCTGTGCTGGCCGACACCTGGAAGGTGACGAAGCCATAAAGTGATGATATGGAAGAATGTGAATAAATTTAAACCTAAAGGTACCTAACTATCAGAGTGCGCTGTCAGTGGGTATGGACCCATTTCACACGCGTTGTCAGAGCATAAGTAAAGTACAGTAGTGTGGGTAAAGATCATACCCTCAGAAGTAGCCACCTGAACTGAGATATGCCACGAGTCCTTGTCGATAAAGAAACTATGCTACTAGAACCTGGAGGGGCGCAAAACAAAAAGCGTGAGTGGGCAAAAACAAAGTTTTACAAAATCACTTCGATATAAAAGTTGTAACCCCTCTCTGTAAAACAAGTATACTTCCCAGAAAATATATATACGTACTAATACAGAAAAACCATTTATCAACCCATTTCATCAAATAAGCAATGCCATGCCCGAATGAACCATAAACAATGATCAACATATACCAAATACCATCAAGTAATCAAGTGATATCTCAACTCAAGTCATGCCGGCAATATATATCAATCAGCCGGAGTCACCTCTAGTGACTTGTACGGCTGAATCTATGGCTCCTCAATCAAATCCTCAATCCATCTCTCAATCAATCATCAATAATCAATAATCAGTAACCTGCACCCATGACGGAACCACCTAATGTGGTATGTACGTCAAGCTAGGTATATACGCTCTGTGCTACGATCACGTGAAGGCTGGCGACGAATCGCAAGTCACCTACGAGTTGGAACCACCTAATGTGGTCTGTACGACAGGCTGGCACCTGCCTTGGATCCAAGGTGAGCGTACGTGAAAGCTAAGCCATACTCTGGCGGCACAACCCCGATGTGCAGGTAATGAGCCATATAACAATCTCATTGATATCACCTTAATCATCACATCACAAACACATACTTACCTGACTTACCTGGCGCCGACGGTGCATCAATGTATATTCACACAAATATATATAAAAATATAACTATGGCATTCATTTCATAAAAACATTTTAAAAACGCATTTCAGGGAAATCAATCAATTATATATATATATATATATATATATATATACACACACACACACATATATATATATATATATACTGAAAAAAAAAAACCCACTCACCTGGAGTTCACCCTAAAACTCCCTAGCATAACCCATCAAGGCATCATGACGATCGGCCCCTAGAACAATCATCAAATCATGCCTCAGAAATCATATCGACAGAATATACAACTTATATAAAACACGTCACTATGCAGTTCGATCCAGAAGATCTGCAACTCAGATTTCCAATCCGTAACTTCTCGTGATTCACATTATGCTTCTAGAACAACATACTAAAGTTTCGTTATGATCCAACGGTTGGATCTCCGCCAATTTCCAAAACCGAGTGGCGATTAACCATTTATTTTATAACTTACAAATCCAATTCGGGAAGATCCATACGTCGGATTCCCAATCCGTAAGTTTCCACATTCTTCAAATATTAAGTACTACCACATATCAAAGTTTGGTGACGATCCAACGGTCGGATCGTCGATTCAAATTTTTTACCTAACCCCAAATCGTAATGAGATTAGGTTCGAATGATCATCAAACGTCATTCATTCACCAAAACTGAATTCAGAACATGAATTATGGCCTAAAAATAGCATTAGTGGCTCGCTGGCCATGCGCCGCTGCACGTGCCGCCGTGGGTGGCGGTTGGCCGCCCCGACTCGCCGGAAAATCCAACTTTCTCCAAAAATTCTCAAAATTTGCAGAATTGAATATCTCAAAGAGTAGAACAACTTTCATACCTGTGACCAAGGCCAATTCGGTCAAGAAAGACTCCAATTTCATCAAAATCGTACGAAACCCTTGAATTTGGTGTGATTCGATTCGACCTCCAAACTTGTTCCGACGCCTCCAAACTTGTTTGGGCTTTGTTCCAGACCTCAAGAGAAGTTTATTGATGGTGGTGGTTGACTGAGGTACCATCGGATTTGGTGGATCGCTACCCCGAAGCCATCGCACCCACCGGAGCAAAACCCTACAATTTCAAATCCAATCCTCTCAAATTTGAAGTGGAAATGGTAGAGGAGGAGTAGAATTGATGATTGGGAGTGATGAATCAGCCCAATTCGAAGGAAAAATGGTGTAATTCACCGGAGAACCCACCGGTTACAACCCGGGTCGCGGGTCGAAGGGAACCCGGCCTGTTCCTCTCATTTCCCTCTCTCTCATTTCCCTTCCTTTCTTCTGTTTCTGGCTGGCTGGACCTTTCTCTCTCTTCTCCTCATTCCTCCATTTATTTCCCATCTCTCTTCTTACCTTTCCATCTCAGTCATCCATTTTAATTTTATCTTTAAATCTGGGCCATCCACGTGGCACACCAGATTTAGCTCCAAAAATCTGGGGCTTTCTAGAGATTAATTAATTTACTAGAATACCCCCAACTTTAAACGTTAATAACTTCTTCGATATAGCTCCAAATCACGAACCGCTTGCGCCCACGCGTCCGTAGCAACGAGTACTACGAGAATATGCCAAGAAAACAAATCTTAGATGGCACGACACAATGATTAACCTTGAACAACGCACGTGCCTCAAAGGGCATTTTCGTAAAATCACTTATTAAAAATTTATACAATTGTAAAATCAGGGACGGACTGTCACAATCTTCCCCCCTTAAAAAAAATTTCGTCCCCGAAATTTAAACAATAATTACTATCCATTAATAATCATAAAATTACCTAGGATAGATCTCCCTCATCCGATCCTCTGTCTTCCAAGTAGTTTCTTCCGTTGAATGATTCCTCCATAAAACTTTTACCAAACTCACAGTCTTATTTCTTAGAACTTTGTCTTTCCAATCCAAGATAGTCAATGGTTCCTTATTATCTAATAAATCTGGATTAATTTTCAAAGGCTGAACCGGAATAATATGCGACGAATCCGCTACATAGTGCCGAAGCATCAAAGCATGAAACACATCATGAACTTACGACAACTCTGGAGGCAACTCAAGCCTGTAAGCAACTTCATCAACTCGCTCGGTGATCACATAAGGTCCGATGTCTCTAGGACTTAACTTACCTTTCTTCTCGAACCGAATCATACTTTTCCAAAGTAAAAATTTCGAACACACCCAATCACCTACATAATACACTCGATTAGTGGCATGTCTGTTAAGCTCTTTTGCCACTCCTGGGCTGCTTTCAGGTTAAACTTAATCACTTAAACATTCTGAGTAGACTCATCCATAATCTCAGGGCCCGCAAAATTCTTTCGACAACTTCTGACCAACATAAAGATGTATGACAAGCTTTTCCAATATATGCCTCAAATGGCGACATACCAATACCCGAACTGTTGTTATAGTTACATCCCATCAAATCCAACCGCTTATGCTAAGCGTCACCAAACTGCAATATTGAAGATCTTAGCATATCCTCCAACATCTGAATCGTCCTCTCAGATTGCCTATCTGTTTGAGGATGATAAATCGTACTATAAAGTAACCTTGTATCCAAAACCTCCTGAAATGCTATCCAAAACTTTTAAGTGACCAACATACCCAAAAAGTTCAACAGATCCGTAAGCCCAAATCTCTTTTCCATAAAGCAAATAAATAACTGCTGCACTTGTTTGGAAAGGTTGTTGCTCTTCACTGGAGTAAAATGCGCTGACTTAGTAAGTCGATCAACTATCACCCAGGTGCCATTATAACCATTTCATGTAAAAAAAACTTGCACACATAATCCATAGTAATATTTTTCCACTTCCACTGTAGAACGGAAAATGACTGCATCAATCCAAAAGGCTTCTTTCTTTCCGCTTCAACCTACTGACCAATGATACATATACTTACCTACTCAGCAAGTTCTCTTTTCATACCCGGCCAATTGTAAAATGGTTAAATGGTATGATACATCTTAATACTTCCAGGATGCATAACATAAGCTGAACCGTGCGCTTCATTCCAAAATTGTTTTCTTTAATTCCATAACATTAGGTACATACATCTTGTTCTCTTGCATAAACATGCCATCTGATTCTCTAACTCTGAGATCTTTCTTTTTCTCGATATTCTTTGCCTCAATTAATTCCTGGTTTCTTCATCAATCCTCTGGGCATCGAGTATACGATTAATTAAAATAAGCCTAACTTGGATACTAGCAAGCAATGCTTCTTCTCATTCTTCTATTTCCAACCTTACTCCAGTAAATCTCAAATCCGCAAGAAGAGGAACATAACAAGCATACAAAGCATTTATTCTCGCAAGAGTCTTCATATTAAGTACATCAGCCCAAACATTTGCACGATCACCCTGGTCGTGCAATCATAATCACTAAGCAATTCAATCCACTTTCGTTACCTAAAATCAAGATCCCTCTGAGTAGACAGATATTGGAGACTCTTATGATCCGTAAAAATCTTGCACTTCTCACCAATAATATAATGTCTCCATAACTTCAAAGCAAGGATGATAGTCGCAAATTCCAGATCACAAGTAGGGCAATTCATCTCATGAGGTTCCAATTGCCGTGAAACATAGGCAATCACCCTACCATTTGCATCAATACACATCCCAAACCATCCAAGGAAGCATCCTTATAGACCTCATAATCCCTGTTATCATCTGAGAGTGCTAAAACAAGTGCATGAGTGAGGAAATACTTCAACTGTTGAAAACTTTGCTCACCATTTTCATCCCACTTAAACTTAACCTCTTTTCTCGTCTATCTCGTCAATGGCAAGGCAATGCCTGAAAAATCTTTCACAAACCGTCCATATAGCCTACTAAGCTAAGAAAACTCTGAATCTTAGTCACGGTTCGCGATGGTGCCAAATTCTCAACTTCTGCTACTTTTTAAGAATCCACTTGAATACTTTAAGTAGATATAACATGTCTCAGAAATGCCACTTGATTCATCCAAAATTGGCATTCGCTAAACTTAGAATACATCGACAATCCCTCAATCTTTGTAATACCAATTTAAGATGTCTCGCATGCTCTGCTCTAGTCTTAAGTATACCAGAATATCGTCAATGAAAACGATAACAAACCTGTCGAGATATTTCTGGGATACTTCGTTCGTCAAACTCATAAAATTCGTCAATCCGAATGGCATCACCAAAAACTCATAAAGACCATAACGAGTTCTGAAAACCGTCTTAGGGACATCATCACTCTTAATCTTCAATTGGTACTAAGCAGACTTCAAATCAATCTTTGAAAATACACAGGCACCCCTAAACTGATCAAACAATCATTAATACGCGGTAATGGATAACGATTCTCAATCGTTACCCGATTCAATTGTCCATAGTCAATGTATAGCCTTAATGTCCACATTCTTCTTCAAAAATAAACTGGGCTCTCTACGACGACATACTAGGTTGAATGGAACCTTTATCAACCAATTCTTGCAACTGACTTTTCAATTCCCTTAACTCATCATGAACCAATCTCTAATATAAGGTCCGTACCTGGAAACAAATCAATAAAGAACTCCACATCTTTGCCTGGTGGCAATCCAGGTAAATTCTCAAGGAAAACGTCAGGAAAATGTCTAACCACCTTGACCTCTTCCACACTACTCATAGTAATATCTCTTAGTACCGCATGAACTAAATATCCTTGGCAGCCTTTCGATAACGATCTATTTGCTCTCACAACAGAAATAACGGCATACCTCACTCCACTTTGCATACCCCCAGAAGTAACCTCTGGTCATCTAGGTACCTGATTACAATGCCCTTCTGTAAATCACATACTATCTAGCATTCATAATCTTTTAGAGAGACTTCCCAAAGCTTAGAAATGAAACGTGTAACACAGTGAAATATAATTATATCCAGCTAGTAATCTGTTCTGATTTCTGCTTACTTGAACTAGCATAAGAGTCCAAAAATAGCTTCCTCATAATGCCATCATCCTCTAGAACAACCAATAAGAAACTATGGTTGCCCAGGAAGTTAAACTGTATATCCTCAAACATTCTTCTGCTATAACCAAAGGCAGACTCGCCTAAAGTGAGAATTTCCTTCAATCATATCAAGTGGAGCCTCGACTTTAATTCCTTTTATATCTCCACCCTTGATTAGATCATGAATACAAACTTTTATATCACAAGGTGAGAGAAATTAATAACAACTCACCTTTCTATCTTAGCTAATCACCAATGCTTTGTCGTCCAAATTTTAGCGCCCACTTAAGGAAAGAAAAACATCGCCAATACTTTAAACTTTAGGGCTGGAAGAATACAACTTCCCACTTAAGCAAAGTTACCACCAATTGAAATACCACATGAGCATAGCATAGGTTCAGCACCATAATTACTGATTCTCCCATTCTCAACATATACAAAATATTTCGCACTAAGAGTGTACAATTTTACTTCCCAAATCCAATCGTACACCGAAAGTGATCTTCCCAAAGTGTTTTTCCATTACATACTACCACTTTAGCACCATTGTCGTACGAGACTATCCTAGAGTCTTAACAAGGTAGACTTCGCAAGAATTCCAATAGATGATATCTTAACCAACACTGACAAGGAATCAAACTACTATGAGATTCCAATCTCAACGTTTAATACTGATGGCTAGAGGATAAGTATCGAATCGATTAGTAAAGCATCTGATAACATCCAATAATATGTTAACCCAAATTCATGCCATCCACTTGCCTCTGCATCAATCCTTAAAAAGAAATTCTTCACTTTCATTCCAAAGACATTCACCAAATGCTCTTCTAAAACGTCAACAAGTCGACCAAATTACCACAACTTAGAGAAGCTAACATATTTTCTCGTAATCGACAAGGTGGCAAAATCCAAATACTAGACACGAAAACCAAGAATGCTCACATCACGCGTGTGATGAATGCAATACTGCCCAACTTATGCTCTGATACCAAACTGACAAATGTCCACTAGGACTCCGAATCGAGCTGTACTGGCCGACACCTGGAAGGTGACGAAGCCATAAAGTGATGATATGGAAGAATGTGAATAAATTTAAACCTAAAGGTACCTAACTATCAGAGTGCGCTGTCAGTGGGTATGGACCCATTTCACACGCGTTGTCAGAGCATAAGTAAAGTACAGTAGTGTGGGTAAAGATCATACCCTCAGAAGTAGCCACCTGAACTGAGATATGCCACGAGTCCTTGTCGATAAAGAAACTATGCTACTAGAACCTGGAGGGGCGCAAAACAAAAAGCGTGAGTGGGCAAAAACAAAGTTTTACAAAATCACTTCGATATAAAAGTTGTAACCCCTCTCTGTAAAACAAGTATACTTCCCAGAAAATATATATACGTACTAATACAGAAAAACCATTTATCAACCCATCTCATCAAATAAGCAATGCCATGCCCGAATGAACCATAACCAATGATCAACATATACCAAATACCATCAAGTAATCAGGTGATATCTCAACTCAAGTCATGCCGGCAATATATATCAATCAGCCGGAGTCACCTCTAGTGACCTGTACAGCTGAATCTATGGCTCATCAATCAAATCCTCAATCCATCTCTCAATCAATCATCAATAATCAATAATCAGTAACCTGCACCCATGACAATACCACCTAATGTGGTCTGTACGTCAAGCTGGGTATATACGCTCTGTGCTACGATCACGTGAAGGCTGGCGACGAATCGCAAGTCACCTACGAGTCGGAACCACCTAATGTGGTCTGTACGACAGGCTGGCACCTGCCTTGGATCCAAGGTGAGCGTACGGTGCGGGAGGTGAACGATCACGTTAAAGCTAAGCCCTACTCTGGCGGCACAACCCCGATTTGCAGGTAATGAGACATATAACAATCTCATCAATATCACCTTAATCATCACATCACAAACACATACTTACCTGACTTACCTGGCGCCCGCGGTGCATCAATGTATATTCACACAAATATATATAAAAATATAACTATGGCATTCGACATGGCATTCATTTCATAAAAACATTTTAAAACACATTTCTGGGAAATCAATCAATTATATATATATATATATATATATATATATACTGAAAACCAAAAGCCCACTCACCTGGAGTTCGCCCTACAACTCCCTAGCACAACCCATCAAGGCGTCATGACGATCGGCTCCTAGAACAATCATCAAATCATGCCTCAGAAATCATATCGATAGAATATATAACTTATATAAAACACGTCACTATGCAGTTCGATCCGGAAGATCTGCAACTCAGATTTCCAATCCGTAACTTCTCGTGATTCACATTATGCTTCTAGAGCAACATACTAAAGTTTCGTTATGATCCTACGGTTGGATCTCCGCCAATTTCCAAAACCGAGTGGCGATTAACCATTTATTTTATAACTTACAAATCCAATTCGGGAAGATCCATACGTCGGATTCCAAATCCCTAAGTTTCCACATTCTTCAAATATTAAGTACTACCACATGTCAAAGTTTGGTGACGATCCAACGGTCGGATCGTCGATTCATATTTTTTACCTAACCCCAAATCGTAATGAGATTAGGTTCGAATGATCATCAAACGTCATTCATTCACCAAAACTGAATTCAGAACATGAATTATGGCCTAAAAATAGCATTAGTGGCTCGCTGGCCACGCGCCGCCGCACGTGCAGCCGTGGGTGGCGGTCGGCCGCCCCGGCTCGCCAGAAAATCCAACTTTCTCCAAAAATTCTCAAAATTTGCAGAATTGAATATCTCAAAGAGTAGAGCAACTTTCATACCTGTGACCAAGGCCAATTCGGTCAAGAAAGACTCCAATTTCATCAAAACCGTACGAAACCCTTGAATTTGGTGTGATTCGATTCGACCTCCAAACTTGTTCCGACGCCTCCAAACTTGTTTGGGCTTTGTTCCACACCTCAAGAGAAGTTTATTGATGGTGGTGGTTGACTGAGGTACCATCGGATTTGGTGGATCGCTACCCCGAAGCCGTCGCACCCACTGGAGCAAAACCCCACAATTTCAAATCCAATCCTCTCAAATTTGAAGTGGAAATGGTTGAGGGGGAGTAGAATTGATGATTGGGAGTGATGAATCAGCCCAATTCGAAGGAAAAATGGTGTAATTCACTGGAGAACCCACCGGTTACAACCCGGGTCGCGGGTCGAAGGGAACCCGGCCGGTTCCTCTCCTTTCCCTCTCTCTCCTTTCCCTTCCTTTCTTCAGTTTTTGGTTGGCTGAACCTTTCTCTCTCTTCTCCTCATTCCTCCATTTATTTCCCATCTCTCTTCTTACCTTTCCATCTCAGTCATCCATTTTAATTTTATCTTTAAATCTGGACCATCCACGTGGCACACCAGATTTTGCTCCAAAAATCTGGGGCTTTCTAGAGATTAATTAATTTACTAGAATACCCCCAACTTTAAACGTTAATAACTTCTTCGATATAGCTCCAAATCACGAACCGCTTGCGCCCACGCGTCCGTAGCGACGAGTACTAGGAGAATATGCCAAGAAAACAAATCTTAGATGGCACGACACAACGATTAACCTCGGACAACGCACGTGACTCAAAGAGCATTTTCGTAAAATCACTTATTAAAAATTTATACAATTGTAAAATCAGGGACGGACTGTCACATGGTGGTAGTGGCGGGGGATATGGTTGGATAGCGTCCTAATCCTCAACTTTAGCCGTCAAAGTCTCGACGATTCCCTACAAAAAAAAAAAAAAAAAAAAAAAAAAAAAAAAAAAAAAAACATAGTCAAATAACCAAAAAACAACATAAAATAATACCAAAAAATTGGCATAATCTCCCCTAAAATTGGTATACCCCAAATCCGACCCCAAACTCCACCCATCACCCTATACTCGACCCCAAACCCCACACCAAACTCAAAATTAACTCCAAAAACACATATTAATGAAAAAAATTGAAATTTGGGGAGAATCACTACTACAAAATTATCTATTTATGGCGGTCCAAAAACCGACAAGAAACATACATTACTGTCGGATATTATGCAAAATCCGACAGAAAATTGATGCAGTGACGAATATAATAAGCGACAAATTTGCCAGCGTCAGGAAATGAATTTTCCAACAGAAAATACACTAAAACCGACAGAACTTGTGTCGAATATAATCAACAAACAATATATTAATAATATTAATAAGAGCATTTTCTGTCGGATAAAACTGACAGAAAATACTCTAAAATCGACAGAAAATACATATAACCGACAGAAATTGTGTCGACTATAACCGACAAAAAATATTAATAATGAATAAGTAAATCATTCTCTGTCGAATAAAACCGACAGAAAATATATTAATAATAAAAATAAATAAAAAGGACATGAGAGCATTCTCCCTTCTTCTCGTTGAGCATTCTTCTTCTCCCCTTCTGCTCGAAATAATGATTCGAATGTGAGAGTGTTTAGCTGTCATTAGAGTAAATATATACCTAAAAAACAATTCCAAATGATCCAATACCTACAACACGTTCTGCCATATAACTGATCGTCTGTAATTAAGAACAAAAGGAACACTTAAGAATACAAAAATAAATGCAAATTGAATAATTCTTCAGAAATTATAGTGTTGACAAAGAGCTAGAACCTCTTTTTGATGAACATGAAATAAAAAATTGACCAAAAACAGTGTTCACATAGAATTTATCCTCTTTCATGTCATGTAATCCTTGATTATGAATGAGAAAACTGCACAGCTTTTTGTGCTATAAAAGGAATTAAATGGGATGAAGAAAGGTTTGATCATAGTTTTAGCCATCAAATGGAACAAAACTGGTAAAGGATGGAAGAAAGAACCAGTTTTAACCCGCTTGGGTTCGCCATTTTTACCACCTATTGTTGTTGAAATAATGTGACCAGTGACTGCATCATTTCCCTCCATAACAGGAGCTAACATTTCCTGCAATTTACAGAAACACAAAAGTTCAAACACAAGCACAAACTTCAGGCTTGCTTTGAAAAAATATGACTGGCAGGCTGGTGCTTGCTAAGGATTCACCCTGCCTAAATGCAACTGAAACCAGTAGGCCCCTTGCTAAGGATTCACCCTGCCTAAATGCAACTAAGCTTTAATTTCCATATTAAGTAACTTAACAAGCTTATAAACGCAATTATAATTTAATCCAATCCCACATTTTCTATAATTTCTTCTCCTAATTGTCCTAAAGCAGCTCCACCTCATTCAGGAAAACATAATTTACATAAAAATATTATAACTATAGAAATAATAGAAGAAATACCAAAATTAAACAAAAAATTTGAAAAAAAAAAGCACAAAATATGGCCGGAGATAAGCTCCGGCGAGGTGGGTAAGACCTCAAAAAACGCAGAAAGTTGCAGAAAGTGAAGAGTTGAGTTACATTAAGGGCGATCTGAGCACCAAAAACCTACCTTTATGCGGATGAAGCAAACCTCTAAGAGGAGCAGAGCTCAAAGAGGTGGCTGAGAAATGTGTGTGAGAGAGAGAGTACCTTGTCGGAGTCCATTTCGGTTTGCCTCTACTTGTTGATGTTTCAGCCCTAAACCTCTAAGAGGAGCAGAGTACCTTTACGCGGATGAAGCAAACCTCTAAGAGGAGCATAGCTCAAAGAGGTGGCTGAGAAATATGTGAGAGAGAGAGAGAGTACCTTGTCGGAGGCCATGTGATGTGAGATGCAGGGGTTTTATTTTGGAAATTTTTTATTACTGTCGGTTAAAACAAACAGAAACATTTTTTAAAATAAAAACCGACATAAAATTTTCATTACTGTCGGTTATAACCGACAGAAAAAAATAAAAAAAATAAAAAAATAATTGTTACGATTTTAAATTCCCTCCAAATTTCCCTACCAAATTTTTAATTCCCCAAAATTCCCTACCAAAATTTCAAATTCCCTCCCAAAATTTTGTTACAATTTTAAAAAATAAAATAATAATTGTTTAGTTTAATAAATAAATAAATAATATGTATTTAAATAGAATACGTTTTAAAAATTAAATAAATAATTGTTTGGCTTAATAGATAAAAACCCATGTAAAATATGCGATAAAGAAACAAAAAGATAATTGTACAATGAAAATATCGTCACACGAACTAAATATTGTCTAATCAATACTTGAAAAATATAAATAAAAATTTAGCACAAATTACTTTTCCCACTTCAAAATTTAGGCAAATTTAACGAAGATATGTATTCTACGAAACTAGTTTCCATGATCTAACTGTCAAAGTTGTTTGTAGATACTACAAAATCGCATACGTAAAAAAACACAAAAAAAAAACATTCAGAGATTAGGTAACAGAATAAAAGTTTTCGACGGTTATAAACGAAAAATCACAATTTAACGGTTATTTTAACTCTGGTTTTGATGATTTTTTTTATAGCTACACTCCTCGACCCTATAAGAATTCAATGAATGAATTCGATCTTCAATTTTAAACATTTACACTAGTAGATACCACAAAATCTTATTTTATACTTAATGAAAGTATAATATTAACTCAAAGTGTTTGTTTAATCTACCGTTTTGACGCGATATGCATTCTACGAAACTTTTTTCAACGATCCAACCGTCAAACTTATTTGTACATACTACGAGATTGCATACGTAAAAAATCGTAAAAAACAAACATTCAGAGATTACGTAACGGAACAAAAGTTTTCGACGGTTATAAACAAAAAATCACAATTTAACGGTCATTTTAGCTCCGATTTTAATGATTTTTTACAGCTACACTCCTCGACCCTATAAGAATGCAATGAATAAATTTGATCTTCAATTTAAAATATTTACACTAGTGGATACCACAAAATCTTATACTTAATGGAAGTATAACATTAACTCTTAAGCGTTTATTTAATCTACCGTTTTGACGCGATACACATTCTACGAATTTTTTTTCAATGATCTAACCGTCAAACTTGTTTGTACACACTCCGAGATCACATACGTAAAAAATCACAAAAAACAAACTTTCAGAGATTAGGTAACAAAACAAAAGTTTTCGACGGTTATAAACGAAAAATCACAATTTAACGGTTATTTTAGCTCCGATTTTGATGATTTTTTACAGCTACACTCCTCGGCCCTATAAGAATGTAATGAATAAATTCCATCTTTAATTTAAAATATTTACACTAGTGGATACCACAAAATCTTATTTTATACTTAATAGAAGTATAATATTAACTCTAAGTGTTTGTTTAATCTACCGTTTTGGCGCAATATGCATTCTACGAAACTTTTTTCAACTATCCAACCGTCAAACTTATTTGTACACACTCCAAGATTGCATACGTAAAAAATCGTAAAAAACAAACATTCATAGATTAGGTAACGGAACAAAAGTTTTCGACGATTATAAAAGAAAAATCACAATTTAACGGTTATTTTAGCTCCGATTTTGATGCTTTTTTACAGCTACACTCCTTAACCCTATAAGAATGTAATGAATAAATTTGATCTTCAATTTAAAATATTTACACTAGTGGATACCACAAAACCTTATTTTATACTTAATAGAAGTATAATATTAACTCTAAGTGTTTGTTTAATCTACAGTTTTGATGCAATATGCATTCTATGAAACTTTTTTCAACGATCCAACCGTCAAACTTATTTTTACACACTCCGAGATTGTATACGTAAAAAATCGTAAAAAACAAACATTCGGAGATTAGGTAACGAAACAAAAAATTTCGATGGTTATAAACAAAAAATCACAATTTAACGGTTATTTTAGCTCCGATTTTGATTATTTTTTACAGCTACACTCCTCGACCCTATAAGAATGCATTGAACGAATTCGATCTTCAATTTAAAATATTTACACTAGTGGATAATTTTTTATACTTAATGGAAGTATAACATTAACTCTTAAGTGTTTGTTAAATCTATCAATTTGATAGGATATGCATTCTACGAAACTAGTTTCAACGATCCAACCGTCAAATATGTTTGTATATACTCCGAGATAGCATGTGTAAAAAATCACAAAATAAAAAAAATAAAAACATTCAGAAATTAGGTAACAGGACCGTGAGTGAAAAAAAATAATTTAAACCATTTGTTTATTTATTTATTTATTTTTAATCAATGTAACATTTTAAAATAATAAAATAGTCAATTTATGTCGGTTATAACTGCCACCATTAACTTAGAAACAGTCAGAATATGTTAAAAATATTATAAAAAAAAAATTCAAAAATACTGAGGGTTATAATAATTTTATGGCGGTTAAATCCGCCAAGAAAAATCCGCCAGGAATTTATGTCAGATATATCCGACAGAAAGTAACTTTAATCCGACAGTAAATAAATTATGTGTCGAATATCTTTTATCCGTCATAATAGTTTATTAACCGCCAGGATCGTCCGACACCTAAAGTTAATATTGTAGTAGTGAATATACCTTTCGGCAAGATTGAGAGTGGATGAGAATGAGAGGGAGGAGTGAGTGTGAGAGAATTAGAGGAGATAGTGAGAGAGATAAGAGAGTGAGTGAGAGTGAGAAATAGTGAAGAGAGAGAGAAGAGAGATCAAGTGAGAGGAGTGAATGTGAGAAAGAGGGTCGGATTTGGGGAGAGGGAAAGAGAGAGGAGAGGTAAGAGAATAGAGAAAGACATTGAGAAAATTGTGAAGGAGTTATTTTGGTTTTAAAAACCGTATCACTTTGCGCGACGAATGATACGAGTGCGACAAAATATTGGTTGCGTAAAGTCTTAAAAATAAATTTCCCGCGTCCCATTTTTGGCACCCCCGCCCAAATTTTTAGAGTTTTGCCCAACGAAGTATTGGTTGCGCAAAGTTTTGCGCGACTAAGTGTTAGTGGCGCAAAGTTTTGCGCGATGAAGGATTAGTCGCGCAAAGTCTTAAAAAAAAATTTTAATTCCCGCATCCTATTTTTGGTTCCTGCCCAAATTTAAGGATTTTGCACGACGAAATATTGGTTCATCGCTCAAAATTTATAAATAATAAAAAAAATATTATTTTACAATTTGAAATATAAATAAGGTTTAGGCGACCAAATGTGTATTCGTCGTGCAAAGAAAATAAAAAAAAAAAAGAAATAATTTAGTTTAACAATATAAAATATAAAAATAAATAAAAAATAAGTAAATAAGATTTAGGCGACGAAATATTTGGATTACACCTTAAAAAAAAAAATTTTATTTATTTTTGTAAAGACTTTGCCCTACGAAGTTTAAAGTTTTGTCACGCAAAGTGACTATGCGTGACAATGTGTGTTTCATCACACAAAATTTCATTGCGCAAGACTTTGCGCGACAAAGATTAAAATTTCGTCGCGCAAAGTCGATGTGTGTTTCGTCGCACAAAATTTCGTCGCGCAAAGGTTTTTTTACTACTAGTGACATTAATATCCAAATAAATAAATTTGAGGTAGAAAATGATCATACAATGGCCACATTGAACATATTAATCTCAGTCCACAAAAACATTCAAGTTCACACTAATATTTTCACACCTCTTTGATAATAAATTTTGAGTCACCCTCTCATATTGGAGTGCTCAAGCCCTAACTAGTTCGCTTTTGAACTCACTCCATGATATTTTGTCTTGATCCTAATTTTTCATTTTTTAAATCTTCATTAAAAAATTATCCTTGCAAAAATTCTTCCAAATCAATTAATCATTTAGCCACCTCATTATTGTCATACAGACTTCATTGAATTTGAGCAACGCTATAGTTAATTTTTCTTTGTCACAATTAAATATTGAGATGCTTCCTGATTTGGACGAATTTTTGTAAGGTTGATTTCTAGATTAAAAATAATAATAATAAAATATGTAAGATTTGGATCATGAAAAAATATTGTACAATGAGCCCAAATATGTGATTAGCACATTAATTAATTAGTGCTTGACGCTTCTTCCTTTTTATAGATATACATAAAGCTACGAATAATTACATAATAGAATATAAATATTAAGGTGAAAAGTTCCAAGCCTACAACAAGATTCGAGTTTACAAGAGCAATTTCAAACGTAGGTGATCTACGAGGATTTAAGCCACCTATTTATGATTAAACAAGTCTTCCTAAGAAATAAGAATGACTTTTTACTTACTATTCGTATGTTCCCATTAGACTTCGTGGAACATATATATACATACACATGACGTGCGGTTAATTGGTCCTTGAACCAAAGTCAAGGCTAAGACAATTTTTTCTTGATGCCTCGTGAAAGTCACGTGTAAGATGTCCGACCTTGTCATGTTTATCATGTTTATGACAACAACAGTCAATTATGTTTCTCCTATAAGTTAGTTAGCTACTGCTTATTTTGTTCTAGGATTCTTCCTATTCGTAGGTCATTTATGGCACGCGGGAAGGGCTCGTGCAGCTGCAGCAGGTTACATTTTGTATAATGCACTGAGGTATTTGAGCATTCGTCCTTTGTTACAAGACAGACATATTAGTTATACATGTCTACACGGAATCATATTAGTTATCTAATGCACATGATAAGATAAAAACCTAACATCTTATATACTGAGCTACAAACTTCTTGCTAATAGAAAAACAAAGAACATTAAACCCTAAAACCTTACAAAGAAAAAGTTGCACACGTTTTCCTCACCCGCGCCACACAAATCGAGTTGATTAAGATTTTGGAGTTTACAACTAGCTAAGCTAAACCACCCGTGGAGATGGTCCATATAATTCTCTATTGGTGGAGTAAATATTATGGTTTTTTTGGTGAACAATATTATGGTTTGGTTGTTCACGAGATCATTAAAAAGATGAGACAGTCAAATTGGAGAGAAAAGAGCCAAAACCACAAAATGCATGCTCATGCATGCTGCCGAAGATAAACGCTGCAGTGGGACCCCACTTTTATCGGACTCCCTTGACACTAAGCTCGAACAGCATGCAGCAGCTGTGTAGGGGGGCATCCCCCGAATCGCTTTCCGATCAGAAAATTGATTCCTGTGGAATACGTGAGGAAGATCTGATATATACAAGGACGTTGCAAATCATGACCAACAGCAAGCAAGTTCATGAACCATGCCCTTTATGCGTGGTCTCACCGTACGATGTTTACTTGTAGTAGTAAATATAGATAATAGTAAAAGACTTGCATAAAAGGAGGTACAACATGTTCTTATTATAACAAAGGCGAAAATTGATAAAGGTAATGTGGAATTTTCACTTTCTTGTCAGTTATGATGTGCATTATCTCCTCGAAACCCAACAAGGAAACCTAAAAGCCCTTTTGTTGACACTTTCGTTTCTAGATTTTAGTTGTTTCTTCTTTACTTAGAGATACATGCCCACTTCTGTTTTTATAATTTCAGTTTTTATTCTTTAGCTAGACAACTATTTGCAGTTTAAAAAATTACTTGTGGTGCTTCCTGAAGCAAGTATTTACATGAAGGTCGGGCTTTTTAAATATTTTTTGAGGCAAAAAAGCTTTTAACCTTTTCTACTATACATTGTTTGAAACAATTTTGATGATCTAAAATTGGTTTTTCAAAACACTTCCATTTTTAGGTTTTAGTTTTAATTCTTTAGTTAGATGAAGAAATAAAGGAGAAATGAAGAAAATTATGTGAAACCATAACTTAATTTTGTAGTTTTTATGGTGTTGTTTTTCGCTTTAGGGTTCCTTTCACATTTTACCACATATATACCTCTTTCTTCCTCATCATTTCTCTTATACATCTCCCCCTTCTCTTTTACTGAAATAAAAACAAAACACAAAATTTGAAGTGTTGCCAAACAGGTCCTAAAAGACATTTATCCGATTGCAGTTGATTTGCAAACGTCTCATTTGTTTATTGATGAACAACTTTGATCCATAATTATTTTTTTATCACCAAGAAACTCCATGTTATGTGTCACATCAATTAGTAACGAAAAGGTTGGGACATTAGTATGTGTACCATTACCCTAAGGAGTACTTGACTCAAGTTACACATGACCTCATAATTAACCTCCTCAGACCTGACCCAAGTATTTTCCTTACTCAAACCTAAATACACCTAATACAAACTAGTATATAGTCTATATATATATATTCTGTTGCAACTATGTTTTGACTATGCCGCCTAAAACCTCCCCTTTAAATTGTCTTCTCAACCTCTCATTTTTTTTACGCTCCTCTTTACACCTATCATTTTGTTTTGCCTAGCCTCTCAAAAGATCAGCAAGAAAACCTCTCTCTCTCTCTCTCTCTCTCTCTCTCTCTCTCTCTCTCTCTAAAAATCCTCAAAATACTTACCATATGGGCTCACCATTTTACAGCTTCCTCAGGCAGAATAACATTGTCTGCCTCAAATTTTTCTTGATTGTGTTATTCATGGGGTGCATATCAGATAGAACAACCAACCTTTGTTCCAACCAACTCATTGCCACACCAACTACTCCAACTCACTTAGATGTTACTTCTGCTTTGGAGGCACTGAGCCTAGACGGCTACTTTAGTTTCAACAACAACAATCATGCAGCAAAGGACTTTGGCAATACATACCAGTTCCTCCCACTAGCAGTCCTACATCCGAAATCAGTTTCCGATATCTCCTCAATGGTGAAACTGATTTTCGACATGGATTCCACTTCGGAGCTTACTGTTGCCGCCAGAGGCCACGGCCACTCCCTCCAAGGCCAAGCACAAGTTCATAGAGGTGTAGTCATCAACATGGAATCGCTGATGGGACCGCAAATGCAGGTTCACACTGGAGAGCAGCCTTTTGTGGACGTTTCAGGTGGTGAGTTGTGGATAAATATTCTACATGAGACTCTCAAACATGGGCTGGCACCCAAATCTTGGACCGATTACCTTCATCTCACGGTCGGCGGGACTTTATCATACGCGGGCATCAGTGGTCAGGCCTTCCGGCATGGTCCCCAGATCAATAACGTCTACCAGCTGCAGGTTGTCACAGGTATGCATGACCACTTTATGCCCTCCTAAAAATGTTTACAGTACAGAGTTACTTGAACTTGCAGCACAAACAAACACACAGAGCACTCATCACTCATCATTTCAAAAAAAGGCAACGGGGATTTTCGCGATCTAACCTACTCTTGTTTGGCAGTAAAGTAGTCAAATAAAATGTTTTGGTCTTACACTACACACTAGAGGAAAACAAAGAGAAAAAGATGAATGAAGAAGAAGAGTGAATAAAGTTTGGTGGGAGAAATCCCGTCAAGACAAAAAAAATGAAATTAAAAACTATTTTAAGTTGTTTTTGCTTTCAAAATTTTGTTTTGTTCCTTGTTTTTTAGAGCATCTCCACCAGTTGGTGGAAGACAGTGGCAATTGGAGGGCAGGGCAATCTAAATAGTAATTGCCTTTGTGCAAATCCACTTGTTTGGAATAAGGAAAGGAAAGGGCAAAGGCTATTGCTATTCACAAATAAATATATATATTCTTTTTTAATGTTTTCTTCTTCTTATCCCCACATATTATTATTGTTGTAGATTTTGGGGTAATTTCAAATGTTTAATTTGCAAGTGTGTTAAACTTTGTAAGATTTTTAGAGTGTGAACTTTGTAAGTTTTTTTAATTTCTTTGGTAATTTTTATGGTTTTTTTAATTTTTTTTAGAGTTTGATTAATCCTGGCTGTTGAACTGGGCAATTTTTGAGAATCCAACGTTCCTGATTGCCCTGTTGTTGCACTCATCTGACATTGCTCAAAAGAAATTTCACTGTTAAGAATCAAGTGGAACATGACAAGTAGATTAAATAATGAGTAGCTCATGAAGTATTCGTGTGTTTTATCTAGTATACTAAAATTCTTTCATTTTGAACTTCAAACTCACTCAATTGCAACAATTCGAATTTACCCCGGTGAAAAAATGTGCATAATTTGAGTTTCGGTTTCAGGAAAAGGAGAGGTACATATGTGCTCAAAGAGCAAAAATCCAGACCTTTTCTATGGTGTTCTTGGAGGGCTAGGTCAGTTTGGCATAATTACACAGGCCAGAATCTCTCTTGAACCAGCACCAAAGATGGTAGTATACAATCCGCTTAAATCATATTCTTTATTTAGAAAACTAGATTTTAATCCTTAAATAAGATGAAGTTTAGAAAAATGTCTTATACAAAATTAAAAATGGATTTTAGTCCCTAGACTCTATTTAATGCCAGCATATTAAATGTCTCTCTTTTTTATCTATAATTTTATAGTGTTCATAAATTAAATTGTATGAAAATATTATAAATTTTAATTCCCATTATGGTAAGTATCTTATATAAGAAAATATTTTCATAAAGATTTTTCGGTACACGTTTTTTTGCATATTTTCTTATGTGCCACTAATTCATTACAATATATTTAGGTACAAACATTTCGGTACACTAGGTTAGTATAATATGTTTAAGTATGGACATTTCGGTACACTAGTTTATTATAATATATTTAGGTACCGACATTTTAGTACACTAGTTTAATATCATATATTTAGGTACGGAATTTTTCGGTACAATTATGTTTTTGCATGTTTTCTTATGTTCCACTAATTCACTAATTTAGTAAAATATATTATGATACGGACGTTTAGGTACACTAATTAGATGAAGTAAAATAAATATAATGAATTAAAATGTGTATAATAATAAATAATTTTAATTTTAATATATTGAATTAAAATCAATATCCAATTTAACACTAGGTTTTTATTGAATTTTAATCTTCTTCAATGATTAAAGTTCAAAAACCCGTTGTTAATTTATAAAAGTTCGTTTTTGACACTCCAAATAAATCATTCTGTTGTAATGTTGTACAAACTTAAGAGTGCGGGAGGACTATTTCAAAGCGCTAACAAGAACTCCCTAATTATAATTATACAGTTTTTTAAACACATGAATTCTAATCATGTAGTTAATTTTAACAGGTGAAATGGATTAGAGTGTTGTACTCGGATTTCTCATCATTTTCCAAAGACCAAGAGTATCTCATAGCATCTGAAAATTCATTTGACTACATTGAAGGATTTGTAATAATTAACAGAATAGGTCTTCTGAATAACTGGAGATCTTCTTTCAATCCTAAAGTTGCAATGCAAGCCAGCCAATTCGATTCGGATGGAAAAACACTGTACTGCCTGGAAATGGCCAAATACTTTAACCCCGAAGAAACGAATGTCATAGATCAGGTGAGACTAACAGAAAGGAAATATACATTTCGAGTTCATCCTACGAACACTGAAATATTTCATGTATGCAGATAACCGAAAGCTTACTGTTAGAATTGCACTATATCCCGTCGACCCTCTTCCTGTCCCAAGTTTCGTATGTGCAATTCCTAGATAGAGTGCATGTGTCGGAGCTAAAACTCCGAGCGAACGGACTATGGGACGTTCCCCACCCATGGATGAACCTACTTGTTCCGAAAAGCAAGATACATGAGTTTGCTGATGAGGTCTTTGGCAATATTCTCACGGACAATATCAATGGTCCTATCCTTATGTACCCAGTCAACAAAACCAAGTAACTTTTCTACAGTTCTATGACTTGTGTACTTTAAAATTCTCAAATTCTAAATTTCTCAACTTCAATCCTAATATTCTGTTTCAGGTGGAACAATAACACATCTATGGTGACCCCAGATGAAGATGTATTCTACCAAGTGGCATTGCTATCCTCTGCAGTATCTTTGAAAGCAACTGACGGCCTAGAATACATTCTAAAACAAAATAAAAGAATACTAGAATACTGCGCTAGGGCCGACCTTGGTATCAAACAATATTTACCTCATTACAGAACCCAAGGAGAGTGGCGAGCTCACTTCGGCCCTCGATGGAAAGTTTTTGCACAGAGGAAGTCTTCTTATGATCCATTGGCAATTCTTGCTCCCGGGCAGAGGATATTTGAAAAGGGAATACCAATATTATGAGACTGGTATTAAAATGATTGAGCCACCCCACACAGGAAGTGCCTCACATGATCAGAGCCGATCGATAATGTACAGAACTGTAGTCTTCTTAGATTTCCAGTTCCATAGTAAGCAACAAAGGGAACCTTTTAGTTGTCCAATAACATTTTGTTCTAAATTCTAAGCATCAGATATACAGTCACTGCATGTTGTATATAGAACAATGCATTCAGCTCAATGAACCGTGTTCGTAGCATACTATGAAACCTATGTATGCTTTGTTCCTTGGTTGGTTCCAAGTCGAACAAAATATCAGAGAATTAAAAGAGTAAAAGGATAAAAATCTCGAACTTAATACACTTAAATTTATGTAAAATGTTCAGCAAGATATTAGTCCTTCAGTAGTACAAGAAAAAAGTACCAAAATGTAAAGTGCAACAAACTTACATGCTCGTAGGCAAGCAGTAGCAACAACACAGTTATTCTGTTTCTTTAGCTTCTTTCCAGCCAAGACCTGGCCTGCAGATATTTCCCTGTGGTTCTTCATAACCTCGAGCATCACGTATTGTGGCTTCAAAGTCCGTAGAATCACTTGCAACGGGAAGAAAACTACTAATATCATCTCTAGCACCAAAGCCTCCAGCCCGCATAACATCATCAGATGTTATCAATGCCTCCATATTCACTTCAGCAGCGGCATCCTGATAAACAGAAGGTGCATCATGTGTGAGATTAATTCCACCTCCCAAATCAATCAAGTTAGGCTGTACTTTATTATCTGGTGAACCAGCGAATGGTTCCAAAACATCTCTTCCATCGGCCTTTGAAAGATTGGAATCAGCTACTTCATTCCTTGTCTTGGTTTCGTTCTTATCTGGAGTCAAATCTCAAAAACCTCAATTTAACAAAGAAAGCTAGCATGTTTATTAGTCTAGACTCTACTTACATGAAAAAGATATCGAATATTAAAAAACTAATAGTATTATATATGGCGAGAAAATCCTATAGAGACAGAATAATAACAGTTCAATAACAATTCAGGAAAGCATAGCCTACAACAACAACAGCAGCAAAGCCTTATCCCATTACTTGGGGTTGGCTGTATGATCCTAGAACGCATAGCCTAAATAGAGACAATTGCAACTGTATGTAAAAATAGAGACAATTCAGTGTCATCCTATATTATAAAATAACAACCAAAGGCTAATATGGAACTAATGCCAAATGCGAAAATGACAGATTTAATAGGAAATGATCATATGATACTGTTCAGCCTGGAATGTGCCTCACACAACTCTCCCTCAATTTTGGTCCAAACAGATACCAAATAAGGAAACATGGAAGACGAGTTCAATATGACAAAACTGCAAATACCTAGAGAGGCGGCATTACTATGTGAGTAGTTTAAATGTGCAATTCTTTGTCACATGAGGCAATTAATCCTATTTTAACTGTTGAAACAAACTATAAGGAAAGCCATTATCTTATTTTGTAATGTTAATGACATATTTCCATAAATTTTATCTAAAAGCAGAACCAGAAATATAGGACAGCCCCCGTCTTAAGTCAGTTCCTCTAATCCTACTTCAGATGTTAGTAATTACCCGAATTTGACAGACGCTGGCAACCTAAACAGAACTGCGTGCTTAACATTATTATTAGTTCTGTTAATGCTTGGAGAACAATTACATACGAGAATTGCTTGAAATATGCATGATAAGGAAGCAGATACCATGTACAACTTCATCTTGCTTGGACTCCATGATGGATCAAATCTTGCAATTCTTCTTCAAGTTTAGTTCTTGAAACCTAATAATAAAAGAACGGTTATCGGAAGGCTCCAATGAACAATATGAAGTATACACTAACCTTAATATCTGGAAACATGGAGAAAACCAAAAAAACATTTTCTCATATTACCAACAATTTCTTATGCAAGAAGATATGGCCACACATCAGTTACAAGCACATGAGAAGTAAAAACACTTGCAAGTATGAAAAAAAACTGAAGCTTCACACTGAATTGGGATGGAAATTGTAGATGCTTTAAATACGTAAAAGGATGCAACAACTTGGCAGACCAACCAACTCCTACACCATTTTGCAGACAAGGTTAGCAGCAGGATCCATCTGAACCATGGTTAGTCTTTTATGTCGGACAAAGTAGCGGTCTGCACAGATTACTAATCTAAACACCAGAGCATTTTACCATGGTTAGTTTTTTATGTCGAACAAAGTAGCAGTCTGTACAGATTACTAATCTAAACACCAGAGCATTTTAAGCGAGCAAGACTGTTATAGCCACAGACAGCTGGCTAGAAGGTCTCACATTGTTAAGTAGCATTCTTTTCTTTACCATAATCCAAACACCATATTCTCTTCTAACCATAATAGTCGTGCACAACGAATTACTGGTAAACTACCTCAAAGTACCCTCTTAGTAAATGGTGTAGTGCTCCACTTATACTGTAACAAATAAAAACAAGTTGTGGAGATTTCAGAGGTTATTCTGATAGTCCACGATGATAATTATTCAGTCATTGAATTATAAAAGGAGGAAGAAATGTCCAAGGATATTCTGAAGGATCATGTGGAGTTATATATCTTGAAGAAAATAAGTTCACAGTTGTGTAATAATCCACTATAAAACTTTATCAAGGGTGGCATACATTACTATCAGAAGATGCATGGGAGAATTACATGAATACACAGAGAATATGATCAAAGTGTAATAGATAGAATGGAAGCCTAAAAGGTAAAAAAAATATGCATAAAGCATGAATTAGGTTATCATTAAGTGCAAGAGGAAGATTAAAAAATAAGAGTTTTAAACATAACATGAGATAAGTGGACAACACTGACTAAAACAAAGAAAAAAAACTGCATTTGAGACAGAATGCCTATGCTGTCAAATGAATCGTACCCAAAGGAGAACACCGTTATGGTTATCGTTATGTTCCTGAAGAAGTACCCTTTTTGTGTTTGTTGTACTATTTTGATAGGGTATTGTTATTAGCACTTCAAAATTCTTGTTCTACACTCCTAACTTTCTATATTTGGAAAGAAAAATACACTTGTGAAGAGTGTAGAATAAGATTTTTGGAGTGCCAGTAACACTTCCCCTTTGATATTCTATCATTTTTATAAAAGGCCTTCATAAAATTTTCAAGGACCTTACTTTTGAACTCCGTTGCGCAACAAATTTAATTTTCAAATTTGATAATCCCTAAATCCTAAACCCTAAGCAACATATGTTAGTTTTGAAAAACCCTAAAGGCCTAAACCCTATGAGAAATACTGAACCCCTATTAGAATTAAAATTTCTTAACTCTCTACCCTTTTCCAAATTTTTTCCATTTTCCCCTAATTCTTTTACAACCTGCATCCTGTGAAATCCAGATGAGGTAACTCACAATCATGGTTTGTTTGGCTGCCAAAAAAACAGACAAGAAGACTGGAAATCAAAGAGAAAAAAAATAACCAACCCGAATACTAGAACCAAATAACTTACCAAACAACAAAAACCCAAGTAACTGCGAAATCTCATCAATCGTATGTTTCTGGAAGATTCATTTATTTTCTCAGCAAACAAACAGAGGGTACATTTCATCTGCTTTTATATGCACACTATATATATATATATATATATATATATATATATATATGATACCTGGAATTTGAAGGAAGAGAGGAGATCTGCTTTTTGGTCTGGTTTTTCACTACCTTCTTGTTCCAAGACTAGGGAGCAAAGAGATGGTTTATAGACTTATCGAGGGCCTTGTTTGTCTGATATTTTTTTTTTTTTTTTTGAAAAGTCTGATATTTGTTTTGAATAACGTTGGTCGATCAGCGTCAGAACTTGAATTCAACGTGTCATCTGCCTTGTAGGACACGTTTCGAGTGGTTGACAAAAGCTGGTGAGAAATCATCCGTAGTCGAGACTCGACAGTTCTGGTAAAATTTGGATACAGATTTGCTTCCGGCTGGCTCGAGATATTTATATATACTAGAAAGTGACGTGAAGTGAACTAGATATACGTTGCTTAGGTTGGTTTGATACCTTTGGATTTGATTTAGATGATGCATTTTAATGGGCTCTCTAGTAAAATTAAAGGAAAATAAGAAAATAAAAAAAAATCAACTCCGATCACACTTTCATTCTTTCAATTTGAGTTCGAATTTGCTCACCACTCTTACTAGGTGATAAGCGTTTTCTTAAATTACATCATGTGTTAGTGGCTCAACTATTATTTTATACTTTTGGCTTATTTTTTGCAATGTCATTTAAAATTAGAACTTAATCTCACTTTTTTTAAAGAAACAAAACCATCGTTACTTTTTGTACAATAAACGTTATACGCATAAACTTTTATGGATCATTGTCAATTGTTCAAGCAGAACAACCAAGGGATACTCTTTGTCCATCAAACCAGGACAATGAGTTGACTCATACAGATGAGTACTGACTGCGTGATCTGCGTGGAGAGATTTTTCAGTGTGACCGGCATACGGGATGGTACACCACGTGTCACTATAGAAATAGTGAGATATGTGTGTTAAAAAATTAATAACTTAAAAAATAAAAAATTTCACCGTTTACTTAAAAACACATAGTATACTACCCGTGTTCCCGTCACAATGAAAAATTTCTCATTTGTACGGCTCATTGGACTGGCTCACCAGAACCAAAAAGGATGCACGACCCTGCATGACCTGACCGGTGCCGTTAAAATTGTGCATGGTCAGCATTTCTTGTTACAACGATGTTGTTTACCAGATCTGCGAAGTGACCAATGGTTACTTGGATGTGCGTTCACGAGATGATTGTTGCCAATAGAAGAAGAAGAGGTGTGGGTGTCAAGGAGTAGAAACCACGTGGCAACTTCTGGTTGGCTGTTCAGACAGCTTTGGTGGTAATCCAACTAAGACAAAATTATCATACATTTGACGTCATTTTGACAAAATAGACGGAATACTACTAAAGCGGAGCGGAAAATAGATTTTAATCATTTTTATGGAACAAAATTTATGTTTAAAGGACATGAATTTTTTAAACAACAAAAACCTGTTTCAAGTCCCAACAAGTATGAAAAATCTTGAAGGAGAAGTAGACATTCAATATGATTTTGATAGCAACTCTAGATCGTTGACATGTGGACATTTTAAAAGAGTGAGTGAAATAGGTAGTAAACATGGTGTTAGTTTACACCAAATTGTGCATGTTTAAAAAAATTAAAAAATTAAAAAATTAAAAAATTAAAAGAAAAAAAAAACTGACTTCTCATGCCATATATTTGTCAATGTCAAAGAGAAATACAAAAAAGAGAAATACAAAGTGAACAAAGAAACAACCAAATACCAAAAATGACCAAAAATGACAGGCTCTTGAATAACTAGCAGACTCAGTTACTGTTGCTGGGAGCAACATAGCTTTTTCTTACGCCGTTGGAATCTTTTTTCTGGAAGAAAAATTCAAACCTCCCCCAACAGATAGGTGACGTGACACAATCTGGACCGTTTGATTTTCAGATCAACGGTTCACATTTTTTGGCTTTAATTTTTTTATTAAAAAAAAGAAGAAAAAAAAAATTATGATATGTTACCATTAGGCCATGTGTCACAATCTGGGTTGTTGGATTTCAAATTTTTTTGTAATCCAAGGATCCAGATTAATTAAGTTAATAAAAAATATTAAACATTAATTAAAAATCCGAAAAAAATTTGAAAAAATAATGAAGAGGATGGTTTATCTTATTTAAGTAAAGCTGTTCTGTTTTTTAGCAAATTTGGTTTGAAAGGAATAATCTAGTTTTAGGGGAGTTTCTTCGAACCATGTCAAGGGGGCTGCCATTGCCTGTAGTGTTAGGAAGGCCTTTTCGAACGCCAACAAGAAGAAGTCTAGAGTGGATTCGAGTCATGCTAATAGTTACATCAAATGGATGCCTAATGAGAAATAGATTCGATTAAGCAAAACTTTGATGGCTCAGTGTGCAATGACAAAGCGTCGGGGACTTTTGTTCTTAGAGATTGTGGTGGTCAGGTGGTGGGAGCAGGATCCTTCAACCTTGATGGAGCTACTATTACTTTTGTAGAGGAAATGGGCTTAAAGGAAGGTCTCAAGCTCGCTAAGGCTAAGGGCTTTCGGAAGTTAACCGTGGAGGGAGATTCCAAAGTGGTGATATCGAAGTAGTGGTGGGTAATTGGGATGTTTCGAGGAAGATTAAAACTCTCATTGAAGAGGCTTGTCTAGCCCCAGATTCGAGGTCGGTGGAATAAATAACCTAGTGCCCGGTGCGCGAATAAAAGTGAAAATAGTAAGAAATAATTTACTTAAAAATCTCTTAATTTACATCAGAACGTTTCAGTCACACTCTAACTTACATTACAAAAAGTCCTGTATACTTTCCATGAAAGTTGACTACATTTTCAGATCTCTAGTTCAACACCTGTCAAATAATTCATAAAGGGATGAGCTACTAGCTCAATAGGGCAATAACCACAATGCATTTAACACACTGGAAGCAATGATGATGCATGAATGTAATGTTTCCTCTTCATTCTATTATGTTAACCCAGTTAATAGATAATCTCGTTTCTTTTCATTAGTCATCTTGTCAAACTCTCCGTCCCAAATTCAAAACCCGAATAGATCATTTTATCTGACTCTAACCGAAAAGGCTTGCTTTATTTTGTGCACTTTGGGTTGAACATAAATCTTGGTGCCCCGATAGTGGACTCTATAATACCCTGAAAAAAATTTAAATATATGAATTGAAATATTCAAAATTATGAATATGTGAAAAGAATCGAGAATTTATATTAATTCACTTGAGTTTAGTTTTAAATTAAACTAGTTATGAAGTTTGGAATATGGGAATTAATTATTTAAAACCCGTAGACCTTTGAGGTCACAATTTATATTTTTGAATAGAGCTCGATCTCACGAACGTGTAGGCGCAAACCGTTCGTGAAACGGAGTTATAACGAAGAAGTTATTAACGTTTAAAGTCAGGGATAAATTGGTAATTTTATATTTCTTTAGAAGCCTCCAGAAAATCTGGAGCCGTGTGACATGCCACATGTGTGGCTGGGATGAAAGGAAGAAATAAAATGGATGGTTGGGATTGAAAGAAAAGAATAGAAAGGATAAAAGGAAGGGAGGAATTAGAGGAAGGTGGCGAATGAGAAGGAGAAGAAAGGAAGGGAAAAGAGAGAAAGGGGGGAGCGGAGGATCCGCAACCCGTGCACTGGGGACCCGACCTGATCGGTCCCTTTGCCCTTTTCCAGTGTGATTTCGCCCCTTTTTCTGGCAAATTATCTCAAACCAACCATACTAAAACCCTCCATAACCTTCCCTCTTCCTATTACACCCCAAAAATCCAAGGATTTGGGCTTGAAATCAAGACGGGTGTGTGTTCGAATCAAATAAATCTAAAGCTAACTACATCCACCTACACCACCATTAGACTCCCCTTGAGACCTGGAACAAATCCCAACCAAGTTTGGGGGCGTCGGAGTTCGTTTGAGGTCGAATTGAACACACCCAAATTCAAGGGTTTCCGATAGTTCGTGGTCAATTTGAGGTGTTTCCCAGCCAAATTGGACTTGGCCGCAGATATGAAAGTTGCTCTCCTCATTGAGATCTACTTGCTTGTAAAATTTGGTAATTTTTGAAAATAATTGATATTTTCCGGTGATTCGGGCAGCTGACTGCCACCCGCAGCGGCGCGTGGCCAGGGAGCCGACGCCGTATTTTTAAACAAACTTTGATGTTCTGGACTAAAATTTAATAAGCACTTAATGTGATACACTTGTGTGAAGCTAGATGGTGAATGTTAGTTATGTGTAGAAATGTCAAATTTAAACGAATTTGAATTAGCGAACTACGAATGGCTTGATCCCTATTTAAGGTACGTAGGCAGTCTAACGAGACGTTAGATGCAGCCATAAAATGAGTGAGATTAAATAATCAAGAATTAGTAATTAGTTGGAATCTTGATTTAAGAGAAGAAATTGGAAATAAATTGGTAAAATAACTGAATAATTGTATGTTTTGATCTAAGAGAATTATGGTTTTGACAATTTTGTGGAATTAAGGAATTAAAAGCAAAGAACCTTAACTTATGATAGAAAATTATCAAGAGTTTAAAGTGGGCCTATCATGGAAATTATTATCCGAAATAACTATTTTGGGGATGGGGCGTAACAAATGATATCAGAGCAAATGATCCTACTCTGTAATATGCAATGTTTTCGAGGTCATGTTGGTGTGGATGATAATATGCATTATGGTTGCATGATTTCACAATTTTTGTGAACAAAGTGGCATTCATGTTTTATATGTGAAATACATATATAAATTGTATTATGATTGTGTTGCAATTTTCTTGGAAATTATGAAAGTTTCGTTAATGGAAATTGTAGTGATAGATATTGGACCGTTATGGATTACTTATATGGCATGAGGTTGTTAGGACTTGTAACTTAAAAGTGGCAACTGCCTTATAACAACAAACTGTCCTGTCTAATGCAAAAGGTCTTGTATCTTTTGCGATGTTGCTATTATGTGTTGTTGTGTTGTTGTGTGCTTGTTACTAAAAGCATGCTTGAAGCGGTGCATGCGCATACTTTACTTATACATAGACATGCCTTTGTTAATACATGAATAAACTTAAAGGCCAAACTGGAAAAGTGATTTGAAATTAGTGGTTTTGTTGAAATTCAAAACTATAATATCATGTTGTTGGTGATTCATATATCTTTTGGTAGGCTGCTTATAATTTGCTGATGCATATCTTGATATTTTGATATATATTTTTTTTGTAAAATTTTGAATGTTAAAATGATGGTGGAATGGTGACAAGTAGATGGAAGAATTGTATTATACCTGTGCCAGTGAGAAATATTGTTTTGGGCGAAAAAGGCCCATGGATGTGAGAAATGAATGGGCACAATGACCCAGTGTTCCCGAAGAAAAGCTCCTTGTGTGGGCTGCGTAAAAAAAAAAAAAAAAAAAAAAAAAAAAAAAGTGTGATGTGTATTGGCCAGGTATATTACAATCTTTTTCAGTCTATTAGTCACTGTTTGGAATCAAAGAAAAAAAAATGATGAAAGCATTATTCTGTCAATGATGATTACGAATCGAAATTTTAAAATCTTATAACCAATGCTTATTATGCGTGGAAATTTTAATATTTATGGAAATGGTGATGGTTTATGGAACGAGAATGAAATGATAAAACCAAAGTTATGGTTTGTTCATTATAATTGGAATGGTGGAAAGACCATGGAGATTCTTCATTTTTGAATTATGGGAAGAAAAAAAATTTATGGAATGAGATTTTGAATTTGTTTAATATAAACGATTTCCTCAGTTGTGTTTTTATGTTCGATGGAAAGAATGAATGGGGAAAGCTTGAAATTACAAACTTTATTGCTTTGGTTGCTATATTCATGAATCGTCGTTGTTGGATTCGATATTATGAACTGAACCAATGAAGAACACATATTCTCTTGGCTATGCGAATAATAAGGTTTAATTGTGTTGGCCAATTGAGTTGTGATATATGTAAATTATCTTCTTTGGGTAAATAGAATGCAAATGGTGCTTTAGAAGTGCGAGTGCTAATTTATGTTAATTGTGGCTGCACTTAGAATCAGTTTAAAAGAGGAATAAAAAAAAAAAAATTAAGAAGTTTTACATCATCTATGGAAAATTTGGTTTAATTGTGGATATGAATGAAATCATAGAATGAGATTTTGATTTTGATCAATGTTAATCGTATTACGGATTGGTTTAAACTTTTTCTATTACTCAGTGAGGATGATTGGAAATTCCAATAATTTTGGTTGGAATTTTAATATTTGATTTACCAATTATAAAGGTTTGGCTTGGAATTTTGATATCTATTTGGTCGAAAGAAAATTTTTGGCTGGAATTTATGATATGGGTTTTTGCCAATAATGAAAATTTTCTAATGTTGTTAGCCACGATGGTCGTGGTTTGAAATTGACATTTGATTTTGTCAATGTGAGGGGAAATAATTGGACCACTATTAGTTTAACAAGATTCTTTGGTGCTTCATTTTCTGCACAATTTTGTTGCCTCTTGAGATGTCAAAGTGCATTATTTGAGGTCATGACAAATTTTGGGTGTATGGAATCCCACAAGCCTTATGGTCTTTTACTTCTTCTTATTTTCTTATCAACCTGGAAGATATTTGATGTAGAGCCAAAAATAATCACAATGCGACACGTGGATTTTTGGATGAAGAAGACAAAAATACCCTTGAGGTGTACTAAGATTCCTACGCGCGAGCAGCGGGCAATCATCCCTAAACCAAGTCAAAAGTGCCCAAAGGAAGGTAACAAATTCATAGTTATCTCATCCATCCTCATCTTAGGTAATTACTTCATAACCTACAAATTATTTCATATAAATAGAGATTAATTGGCTAATTAATGGATTAATTCCTAATTAATCCATTAATCACCAATTTAATCACCCATTATATCAAATATACCACCCAAAACCACATCAATGGCCGGCCATCCCCATCTAAAAAGGGATCCATCCTATTTCCTACCTTTCCTTACCCTTTTCTCCCCTTTTTAGCTAATTATTTAGTTATTCTTTATAACCTTTTCATAACCTAATTATCAATTTATTCTAAATAAATATGTAACCACCAATTTATTCTTTAAGGTTTAATTAGCCAATAAATTGGCTAATTAAACCAAAATCTCAACCACAAAAACTCCTTCAAGGGCCGGCCATTCCTTGGAAAAAATGGCCAAGCCTAGCCCTATAATAAGGCTCCTATTTTCACCAAAAACTCATTCGAACACTCTTGCAAAAATCCCAAAATTCTCTAAACACTTTTTCTCTAAATTCTAACTTTGGCATCAGAGGTTCTTCGGCCAAAGCTCCCCCCCCCCCCAATTCATCGTGGGCGCGTGAGGCTCTTGGCCTTGACCTAAGGTGTTAATTGTTTTGTAGGTGCAATTTTGTCCAAGATCAAGGAGGAAGAAATTTGCATCCACAAATTGGTGCTTTCATTGAGAGCCGAGATCCATACTCATAGAAGACTCTCGCATAAAAAAGGTTTTTTCTCTATTTTCTAGTCCATTTGAATATTTTTCATACGTTCTTATTACTAGAATTTTTTATTTGCAAAGGTTCTTTGATAAAACGTATAAGAAAAATATAATGGCTAGAAATTTTGAAAATTCAACAAGTGAAAATTCCTATATTCAAGAGATGGGACCACGACGATCCGCGAGGCTTAATGTGACAACGAGTGGAACGGCACCACCACCACAAGTTTCCGCCACGTCAACCACAGCGGTGGTTACCACGGTAGCCGCCCACGACGAGGTCCATGGCACCATTACTACAGCCCGTGCCGTGCTACCAAAACAATCCCGAGCCGTGCAATCCAAGGGTCACGGCGCCAAAGCCATGACCCAAGCCATGTCATTCCAAGCCCAACGCCAGCCCAATGCGATGACAAGCCGAGCCCAAGCCTCATACTCGCATGCATCACGTATTGAGCAGCCCATTCTCGTGGCCCAGCTTGCTCCCATAACGCAGCCTGCTCCCGTGGTCTCCCAAGCAGCCCAAGTCGGCCCGAGACTATCTCAACCATCCGGACCAATCATCGAGCCGGGGGCATTTTCACCACATTTCTCCACTGATTTGACATTTCCCAACTCAAATCTTGCGCCTGGAGTCTACCACCCTTTCACTGCTCAAGGAGGCATTTTCCTTCCAAGCTCTTCCAATCTGAACGGCGAACAACACTTGTCTCGACAAGTCATGAAGTTGACGAGCGCCCTTGCACAACAGATGACCCTGGTGAATCAACTATTGCAACGCACCGAGATCCAACGTGCCCCAAATGAGATGTCCCAAAGTAGGACAAGGGCAGACGAGGAACATCTCCAGCAGCGTCCTGGCAAGCAGCCAGTCAACCAACCACAAACCGAGCATTCAGGTAGTGTTCATTCCCAATTGGGCCCCCGAGATAGCGTATACTCCCATCTTAGCGCGCGGAGAAGCGTGCACTCTCGATTAGGCCCACGTGCAAGTATACATTCACAATTGGGGCCACGCTCCGATAATCAACATGAGCAGCCTTCTAGGCAAAGCGTTCGTTCACGGTTAGGTCCGCAAGGAGCATTATCCACATCCTATCGGAGCAGGCAACATGACGAACGGAGAGAAGCAGTCACTCAATCTGGCTCGAGTTTAACCAGCAGCCTGCAAAGAAATCACTCGCCTGCTAGAAATCTATCTCATACACCGCAGCCGAGACAAACACGAGTCAAGAATGTAGAAGAGCAGCCTAGACCAGCAGGTCAAGGTTTGGGGCAGCCGAGAGCTCTGCTACCCCAACAAAGGCAAATTCAAGAAGATGTAGAAAGGCTCTTCAACGAACGTTTGCGTGACTTCCAACGCAATGAAATCGTCGACGAAGCGCTACGGCGAGATATGACCAACATGAGCAGGTCACCCTTCACGGACGAGATTGAGCAGGCAGAGCCACCACGAAAATTTAGTATGTCGCACTTCACATCTTTTAAAGGAGATGGAGATCCGAAAAGACACTTGAAACATTACCGAAGCACAATGGTCCTTTATCGAAACAATGATGCTCTTATGTGCAAAATATTCGCCACCACTTTGCAAGGTGAAGCGCATGATTGGTTTCACACCTTACCGCCACGATTCATCCGGAGCTTTGATAATCTTTCTTTGGTTTTTACCAAGGAGTATTCATCTTACCATTCGATCAAGAAGAAATCTGATCATTTGTTCAACATGAAGAAGGACCCAAAGAGTCACTCCGTGATTACGTAAAGAGGTTCAAAGCAGAGAAAGCTAAGATAGTTGGATGCGACGATTCCATAGCAAGTGCAACTTTCCAAAAAGGACTCCCAGCAAACCCCCCGTTGTTCGGAGAATTGATCATGAAAGATGATCTAACTCTAGCAGACTCTTTCGCTCTAGCAGAGAAACATGCACTTTGGGACGAGGCTCGACGAGCAGACAAAGCACCCGAGCAGCCTCGAAAGGAAATAACAATAAAGAAAGAGGACGGAAAGCAGCCGAACAACAAAAGTAGACAGGGGGCCAAGCGAAGGGACCGGTCCCTGGGTAGAAAAGGCTCGACAGCCAAAAGCTACTCAAAATTTTCGATCCCGATCTACCAAATCCTTCGCGATGTTAAGAACGAGCCATGGTTCAAATTACCAAAGCAATCAAAATGAGATACTTCCAAATTGGACCATACCAAATATTGTGCATTTCACCGAGGACCAGGTCACACAACTGACGACTGCTATACTTGGAAGAACTGCTTAGAGAAGCTAGTGAAAGAAGGCAATGGTCGACAGGTACTTGGACAAGCCAGCTGCGCAGCCTAGAAAGAACGCAGATGTTGAAGGAGAACCGCCTAATAAGATAATTCGGATTAATGGTATCTTCGCTGAATCTGAGCATCTGGGGGCCACCAATAATTCAAAAAAGAGAAAGATTCAGCAGGCATTGATAATCTCACAAGTCCAAGCAGTCGATACTCAACCTGGACCTGTCATTGGTTTCACCGAGCAGGATGCAGAAGGCGTTGATTTCCCACACGACGACGCATTGGTGGTATCTGTTCAACTAGCCCATGCCATAGTTGATAGAATGATGGTTGACAATGGAAGTGCAGTCAACCTACTTCAACTCTCAGTAATTCAAAAGATGGGTCTGGAAAGCACAATTATACGTCGAGCAGAGGTACTTACTGGATGCAATGGACATACCTCAACTATCATCGGTCACATTACACTTGACGTGAAAACACCGCCAGTGGTCTCAAAACAGACATTCACGATTGTAAACGACCCATCTCCCTACAATGGGATTCTAGGGAAACTTTGGTTGATCAAGCTGGATGCCGTTATATCCGTCAAATACCAAAAAATCTGATTCCGTATCCCGGGAGGAGGAATCGGGGAAATCAAGTCTGACCAGGCCACATCCCGACGATGCACTGTGCAAGTGTTAAAGGAGTCAAAGAAGAAGACCTTTACTCCTGTAGAGGTAACCGAGGTCCAGAAGGATGAAGAAGCTACAAAATAGCAATTACAGCAAGTGGATCAAGAATATGGCGTCCAAACCAATACGCAAATAGACGAAAAAGGATGGAAACCTGCAGAGGACGCAGAGGACATTATTCTTGATCCTCAGCAGCTGGAAAAGACGGCTAGAATTGGTTCACGCTTAAGCCCATCCGAGAAGGAAGAACTCACAGCTTTCCTTAGGGAAAATCGTGACATCTTTGCATGGTCACCTTTTGACATGCCTGGCATAGACCCTGGGGTAGCCTGCCACAAACTGCACGTTGATCCCGCTGCTAAACCAGTGATTCAAAAGAGAAGGCACTTTGCACCCGAACGAGTAGCAATTATTGAAGCAGAAATTGACAAGCTACTGGAAGCCGGATTCATAGAAGAAGTAGCACACTCAGCATAGCTTGCCAACGTCGTGCTAGTCGTGAAGAAAGAGAAGAGCAAATGGAGGGTTTGTGTAGACTACACCGATCTCAACAAAGCATGCCCAAATGATCCTTACCCTGTTCCCTGAATCGACTTGCTCGTAGATTCAACTTCCGGGAATCAGCTGCTTAGTTTCTTAGACACATATTCCGGTTACAACCAAATAGCCATGTACGAGCCTGACAAGGAGAAAACCGTATTCGTAATCGAGCGAGGCACTTATTGCTACAAGGTCATACCCTTCGGCCTTAAGAACGCGGGAGCCACTTACCAAAGGTTAGTAAACATGATGTTTAAAAAGCAAATTGGGGTGACTATGGAGGTATATGTCGACGACATCATGGTAAAGGGCAAGCAGCGGTCAGATCATATCCGCAATTTGGCGAAAACTTTCAGCATCCTCAGAAAATACAAAATGAAGCTTAACCTCGCGAAATGCACTTTTGGGGTATCTTCAGGTAGATTCTTAGGGTACCTGGTGACCCAACGAGGAATCGAAGCACATCCCAAGCAAATCCGAGCAATTCTAGAAATGAAATCTCCCACTACCTTGAAGGAGATCCAAAGCTTGACCGGACGAACAACTGCCCTCAATCGCTTTCTTTCACGATCCACCAATCGATGCAAACCCTTTTTTAAAGCCATTAAGAGGGCACAACGGGACAAATGGGATGAAGAATGTGAAAGAGCTTTCTAAAACCTGAAGAAATATCTCACATCACCTGAAGGAGAAATTTTGTCCTAACTAAGAACATGTGAGAACATTTGAACACATATGCAAACTAATAACACTTTAAAGTAGGCATGCATTCAAAAACAATTCTAAAACCCATGACTTTCAAAGCCTAGTGAATGGTGGACCACAAGACTCTTTAACAACATTAAAGAGATGAAGGATTTTGAGATTCATTACCCTTGAAGCTCATCCTTGTTTACACAAGGGATTCACCCGAGTGGAGGGCCTTCAAGTCACCTCCTAGCTCCTTGGATCTTCCTTGTGATTTTTCTCCTTTTGATGCTCCTTTGCTCCTTGATGATGTGAGGAAAGGATCTTCAAGAACACCAAAGATTTTGTGTCTTTAAGTCTCCACACCAAGGATGAGGTGTGAAGATGAAATGGATGACTTAAAGAGATTTTGATGCTAGTGAAAAGCTCTCTAAGTGGCCGGCCTCTTTGGAGAAAAAGAGAGAAAATGTTTCTCTTCTTTGCCTCTAGAAAACCCTAAGTGAGTGAAAGCTATAAAGTTGACTTTATACTACATCACATGTGAGTGGAAAACTTGCAATTAAATCAAGTTTGCTTCCACTCACCCTTAGGGCCGGCCTTGTCTTTGTTATTGGGCTAATTGCCCATTTTGGTTTAGTTGTCATACAACTTAAACATAATGGGCCTTGTGGGCCAAAAACCCTTTTGGGCCCCGAAACCCAAAACGAACTTAAAAAGCCCAATACGAACCTTTCGTAAGATTAATTAACTAATTAATTAATCTTGACCATTCTCAATTAAACTATTTAATTGCTTATCCATCTCATTTATATTTCTTCACTTTCATCCTTACTCGGTGTACGATCCATTAGGCTCCAATTAGCGAGGCAGTGGGCGATTGTTACTCTTAACGATCGATTGTGAATTGAAACTACATTTCAATTCTCCCTTTGATGAAGATTAGTGTTTGCTAATCCTCAGGGCTTCCACAAACCATGAGTGACACCTAGCAGTATGTCATGGCTACCCAAGCTAAGTAGAAGTGGTTGGAGAACCTATCCAGTTACAATTACAATGCAATACGATCCTTCTCTAATACAATACTCTCCATCACATTGTTTGAGTGATAGTTTGTTTCATGTCTTCTATCCAATGTGATACTTCTCTATATGATTCAATTGAATATGATTTGGAACAAACTTCCTAAGTCATATTCGTATGCTTTGGCCAAAGACTCTAGAATCATATCTCAGAGTATTCTCCTTCCACCATTGAAGGCTAGAGATCCCTTGTTGTGCATTCACATGCCTACATGACTAGATAGCTTGACCCCAACAATGCCGTGGATACTCTCAGTGGAATGCCTTTGACATAATCAAAGATCAAGGACCTAACCATTAGACATCAATGATGCCTCAGGTCAAATGACTACTTTGCATATTGCAACTTATGAGTTCTTACATGACATGTATGCTCGAACTCTCTTTTGATCGTTGTTCAGTGTACTCGATTACTCTTTCGAGCACCTATGTGTTTGTCTCAGTGTCCAACACTAAATGACTTGAGACTAGTCATACTCACACTTGAGTTAACATAACACATACTAACCTTAGCGGATTGTCAGTGCCCAATTGGCAATCCTATGGCTAGGAACGTTTTAGGAATGAACATAAGAGAAAGGTCTCGTTAATCTAACTTACTTAGATCACTTCTCTCTTAGATTAAATACATTCCTTGGATTCCCTTATTGCTTAAACACATAGTACAATAAATAGTGATTAACAATAAGCTTTGCCCTTCATTAAACATATAATAGTTTAATACAATAAGTATTCCAAAAACTATTACATCAAATGAGTGGCTTTGTGGGCATACTTCCAACAATCTCCCACTTGCACTCAAAGCCACCTTCCCATGTATCTAATACCCATTCTTTCCATATGGTGGTCAAGTTGGATTTGAGACATTGGCTTCGTCAGTGGATCTGCTACGTTATCTGCTGAGGTAACCTTGAGGATGTTGACTTTCCCTTCGGCAGTATATCTTCTAATGATATTAAAGCGCCTGTCAAAATGCTTGTTCTTTTGATGAGCCCTGGGTTTTTTGGCTTGAGCTATCGCCCCACTATTATCACAGTACAAAGTTACTGGTGATGTAATGGTTGGAACCACTCCAAGTTCAGTAATGAACTTCTTCATCCAGAACGCTTCTTTGCCGGCTTCAACTGCAGCGACATATTCAGCCTCTGTCGTGGAATCAACAATTACTTCTTGTTTCTTGCTTTTCCAGCTAACAGCCCCACCATTCAGAGTGAACACATATCCGGAGTTGGAACTTCTATCATCGACGTCAGATTGGAAATCTGCGTCTGTATAGGCTTCCACCCACAACTCTGTTGCTCCTCCATAAATGAGGAACATGTCCTTAGTTCTTCTTAAGTACTTAAGGACCGTCTTGACAGCTGCCCAGTGTTCTGATCTTGGGTTAGATTGATATCGACTAGTAATGCTCATAGCATATGCGATATCAGGCCTTGTGCATATCATGGCATACATGAGACTTCCTATGGCGGAAGCATAAGGAATCCTACTCATTTACCGTATTTCTTCAAGAGTTTTCGGTCCCATGGATTTAGAAAGGTGAATTCCATGTCTCACAGGAAGAAGACCTTTCTTCGATTGTTTCATTTGGAACCTACTTAGCCCCTTATCTATGTACATAGATTGGGATAATCCAATTAATTTTCTGGATCTATCACGATAGAGCTTTATCCCCAATACATAAGATGCATCTCCCAAATCTTTCATATGGAAGGTTTTGGACAACCATACTTTTACAGAAGAAAGTACTGCAGTGTCATTCCCGAATAGTAATATGTCATCTACATATAACACTAGGAATACAACTGCATCCCCAACGACCTTTTGATAAACACAATTGTCGTCTTCGTTTTGAGTAAAACTAAACGATTTGATTTCTGTGTTAAAACAAATATTCCAGCTCCTGGAGGCTTGTTTAAGTCTATAAATGGACCTTTGAAGCTTGCATACCTTAGTCTTTTCAGACTTGGACACGAAACCTTCGGGTTGAGTCATATAGAGCTCTTCCTCTAGGTAGCCATTCAGAAAAGCCATCTTCATGTTCATTTGCCATATCTCATAATCATGGTACGCAGCTATAGCAAGCAAAATCCGAATGGACTTAATCATGGCTACAGGAGAGAAAGTTTCTTCATAGTCAATCCCTTCTCTTTGCCTGTAACCTTTGGCTACTAGTCTAGCCTTATAAGTCTCCACGTTTCCATCAACGCTTATCTTCCTCTTGAATACCCATTTGTTTCCAACAGGTACTATACCTTCTGGACAAGAGTCCAGACCTGATTTTGATACATGGAATCCATCTCGAATTTCATGGCCTCTTGCCATCTCTTTGAATCAATGTCAGACATTGCTTCAGTGTAGTCTCTAGGGTCCTCCTTTGTGTCATTGTCACCTAGAAGGTGCAATTCCCCAAAGTCATTATCTAAGCCATACCTCTTAGGTGGCTTACTGACCCGTTCAGATCTACGTGGAGCTAGGGGTTCAGGAACATGGTTGTCTATCTGTTGATTGCTTGTTTGTGACTCATCAGGAATTTCCTTTAATTCTATCGTTTTCTCGCTACTTCCATTGAGAACGAATTCGTCCTCAAAAAACATAGCAGTTCTGGCGACAATGACTTTCTGGTCGTCAGGGTGATAGAATTCGTATCCTAAAGTCTGTTTGGAATACCCCACAAAATAGCACTTAAAAGACCTTGCTTCAAGCTTGTCTGCTTCAAGCCTTTTTACGTAAGCTGGACAACCCCAAATCTTAATATGGTTAAGATTTGTTCTTTTGCCATGCCATATCTCATATGGCGTTTGTGGAACTGACTTGGAAGGCACTCTATTTAGCAAATAAGCTCCTGTTTGTAGTGCATATCCCCAGAACGAAACTGGTAGGTCAGCGGAACTCATCATAGAACGAACCATATTCATCAAGGTTCGATTTCTCCGTTCAGAAACTCCGTTATGTTGAGGAGTTCCTGGTGGAGTCCACTGTGATACTATTCCACACTCCTTGAGGTAGTCTAGGAATTCATTACTTAGATATTCACCCCCTCGATCCGATCTTAGGGTCTTTATCTGTTTCCCAGTTTGGTTCTCCACTTCATTCTTGAACTCTTTGAACTTTTCAAAGGATTCTGACTTGTACTTCATAAGATACACATAGCCAAACCGAGAGTGATCATCGGTGAATGTGATATAGTAGGAGAACCCTCCTTGTGCTACAGTGGACATAGGTCCACATACATCTGTGTGGATTAACCCTAGTAGTTCTTTGGCTCGCTCTCATTTCCCAGTGAATGGAGATTTAGACATCTTTCCCAGTAAACAAGATTCACAAGCGCCCATTTGGTCATTACCTACTGAGCTGAAATATCCGTCTTTCGACATCTTGCGAATCTTATCTTGGTTTACATGTCCAAGTTTAAGATGCCAAAGCTTAACTCGGTTAACTTCTTCTCTAGCCCTTTTGGGTTTTGAGGTATTCCCGCTTTCAATACAGTGCATCCCACTACTTGTCTCTAGGTGAAAAAGTCCCTCTATCATATTACCATGTGAGATAATACGACCGTTCAAGTATAAAGTGCAACTCATTTTGTCAAACAATACTGAGTGCCCATCTCGTAAAAGCATAGAGATAGAAATCAAATTCTTTATACATGAAGGAAAATATAAACAATTTTTAAGTTCCAAGACTTCCCCAGAGGGTAGTTTAAGCATGTAGGTGCCTATTGCTTTTGCAGATACTTAGTGCCGTTCCCAACTCGCACAATCATCTCCCCATTACGCAGTGTCCCGCTCCCTGTTAGTCCCTGCAATGAATTGCAGATATGTTGACTAGTGCCTGAATCAAATATCCAAGAATTGGAGCCTACTGTAAAAGCACTCTCTATGACAGAAATAGTCCCTTCAAAAGTTCGTGTCATAAGGCTCGCAATACGCACCCTGTATTTCTTCTTCCAACGTTCATCCTTTCCACAATGAAAGCATGTTCCCTTGGATTTTCTTGCCTTCTTCTTATGCAACCTTTTCCTTATGATTGCATTCTCACTCCCACTATTATTTTTGAAACTTTGTTCAAACTTACAGCACATGTCAATCATCTCGGTAAAAGTATGATTGAATCTATTCACTTTATAGTTTACTATAAACTTAGTGAAATCATCCGAGAGAGATGCAAGGAAAAAGTCTTGGGCCATTTTCCCATCGATAGAAGTTCCTAAACTTTCAAGATCTTGAAAGATCCTTTCCATCTTTTGTCCATGTTTTTGGACCGATGTCCCCTTTGCCATTTTGGCATTTAATAGACTACAAACATTTGAGAATCGTACGTTACTTGTCTCAATGTCATGCATCTTATCCAAACTTTCAACCATGGCACATGAAGTGTCCATGTGCTTATATAGCTTCATAAGCTCCTCACTAAGTGAAGTGAGGATTAAGCATTTGGATTGTAAGCCATCCTCATAATATCTAGCATAATTTTGACACTCCTCCTTTGAAGCTAGTTTCGTAGGAGGTACATGAGGAGGGGATTGCTTGAGCACATACACTATGTCTTTCACCGTTGAGACATTCTCAATATGGCGATACCAAGCAAGGAAACGTTGGCCCTTAAGGCCCTTTTTGTCAAGTATAATGGTAGGTGTAATTTTAGGCATGTCGCTAACTACATAACATAACAGAAATCGTATTAGATTGTTGATTTTCAAACTACTTGATTGGGTCTTAAATCAAATAGTACCACCCACTAAGCAAATTCCACACCCCTCAATGGAATCCGAGAGTTATGTTGAACTCTTAGTGGGGTATGGGAGACTCACCATTACCAAGCCCACCTCAGAAGAATATCATATTGGCTAGCAACAATAATGATGAGAGGATAACGCTTTAGCCATTTACAACTTTTGTAATTACCCATCTAATTTGGCCTCTAGAGAATGATGCCTCAGAAGAATATTATATTGGCACCATTGCACTTAGTTAAGTCATTCCCACCATGCTAGTTAAAGTAGGGGTTCAAGAATGGCCTCAGAAGAATATCATATTAACCATACTCGTTGCCTACCTTCACTTCATCATATGTTTATAGGCTTCTCCTGAATGTAAGCACATACTTTGTATACCCCAAAACTGGACGAATACGGTGCATGAGTCACAAACGATTGGAGCCCATCATGGTGGAAGGCCTACGAAGAGATGTTCAAAGCATCTATCGCTTATCAACTTAATATTCGTTTTGTCGAGGGAGTAGTGTTGGGCTACATCAATTTCATTTTAATCTTATTAAAAGGACTTAGGATGATTATGAACCGTTTGATTTGATCCAACACGAGCCTTGTGTTGGACCTTGGGTCTAAGGTAGGTAGTTGTTGATTTTAGTTGCACGTTTAATCTAACTAAACCATTATTTCCTATTGGGCGTTGGACCCAACTATTCCAATTTGCATACATATAAACAAAAAGGAATACATGAAATAAAGAGAAGGGCTTATGCCCTTTTACAACACATTTGAAGGACTTATGCCCTTTTACAATAAATTTGAACTAATCAAATTACATTCAAATCTAAACTACTTAACCCAAACATTCATAATGTAAAGCGGCCAATCACATAGCTCAATTATCGAGGCCTTTGGTTCATAATCACCCTTTTCTTATTCAATCACATTAACTAAGAAAGCAACTTAAACAATTGGTTTTCGGATTCATAGAATTGATTCAAATGGAACTAAATGAAATGAAAACCCAATTCTCATTAAAGAGACAAAACCATTTTGTTCTCACCATATTTTGGGCCGAAAAACAATGACCTCAACTATTGGGCCACTATGCTAAAACATAAACTTTTGGGGTCACTTTGTAAAAACACAAGAGTCCACAACTTCATGTAATTACAACTAGAACCCAAAAATTTCAACAATCACAAAAACTTCATTAAAGGAGCAAAACAATTTGTTTTTTAGTGATTTTGGGCCTTTACGTAAAAACGTAAACTTTTGGGCCAAAGTACAAATACACAAAAGTATCAAAACTTTATGTAATTGCATAAAAGCCCCAAAAGTACCCTACTTTATAGGGTGGCCGGTTATGGAGTGATGTAAAGAGTGTGTAGGTGATTGAAGTGTAAGTTTTAAATTTGATAAAGTGATTGGTATGGTGGTGATGTGTGAATAGTGTGATTGAATAGTGAAAAGTACAAATCAACTTACATCACCAATCACAAACAAATTTCAAACAAATCTTTGAGAAAATTTTGAATCAAAAACTCCCAAACTTTGTTCATGTTATGAACATGAAGAACACAACAAGAACATTGAAGAACATTCATGAAAAACCCATAAGAGCTCCATGAGCATTTTCACTCAATAAAACTCAAATTTTCACTACTCAAAAGAGGGTTAACATCCTAGGATATATAGGGGTTCCAAAAGTCACTTTAAAACACTTTTAACAAGACAAACATGAACCCAAAAATCCACCCTTTGGATTTGGCCGAATTTCCCCACATACATGGCACCAAATTTTAGTTCCAATATTCATGCTTAAATGAACTACATCTGCAACATTTGAGATGCTAAATTTTCAAGCAAAATTTATATTCAAAAAGCAAGAACAAAGCTTGTAACATTTACAACATTTAAATCACAAACCATGAAAAAACACAAAACCCAAAAGGATTCACCATACACTAGACCTAGGCTCTGATACCACTTGAAGGAGAAATTTTGTCCTAGCTAAGAACATGTGAGAACATTTGAACACATATGCAAACTAATAACACTTTAAAGTAGGCATGCATTCAAAAACAATTCTAAAACCCATGACTTTCAAAGCCTAGTGAATGGTGGACCACAAGACTCTTTAACAACATTAAAGAGATGAAGGATTTTGAGATTCATTACCCTTGAAGCTCATCCTTGTTTACACAAGGGATTCACCCAAGTGGAGGACCTTCAAGTCACCTCCTAGCTCCTTGGATCTTCCTTGTGATTTTTCTCCTTTTGATGCTCCTTTGCTCCTTGATGATGTGAGGAAAGGATCTCCAAGAACACCAAAGATTTTGTGTCTCTAAGTCTCCACACCAAGGATGAGGTGTGAAGATGAAATGGATGACTTAGAGAGATTTTGATGCTAGTGAAAAGCTCTCTAAGTGGCCGGCCTCTTTGGAGAAAAAGAGAGAAAATGTTTCTCTTCTTTGCCTCTAGAAAACCCTAAGTGAGTGAAAGCTATAAAGTTGACTTTATACTACATCACATGTGAGTGGCAAACTTGCAATTAAATCAAGTTTGCTTCCACTCACCCTTATGGCCGGCCTTGTCTTTGTTATTGGGCTAATTGCCCATTTTGTTTTAGTTGTCATACAACTTAAACATAATGGGCCTTGTGGGCCAAAAACCCTTTTGGGCCCCGAAACCCAAAACGAACTTAAAAAGCCCAATACGAACCTTTCGTAAGATTAATTAACTAATTAATTAATCTTGACCATTCTCAATTAAACTATTTAATTGCTTATCCATCTCATTTATATTTCTTCACTTTCATCCTTACTCGGTGTACGATCCATTAGGCTCCAATTAGCGAGGCAGTGGGCGATTGTTACTCTTAACGATCGATTGTGAATTGAAACTACATTTCAATTCTCCCTTTGATGAAGATTAGTGTTTGCTAATCCTCAGGGCTTCCACAAACCATGAGTGACACCTAGCAGTATGTCATGGCTACCCAAGCTAAGTAGAAGTGGTTGGAGAACCTATCCAGTTACAATTACAATGCAATACGATCATTCTCTAATACAATACTCTACATCACATTGTTTGAGTGATAGTTTGTTTCATGTCTTCTATCCAATGTGATACTTCTCTATATGATTCAATTGAATATGATTTGGAACAAACTTCCTAAGTCATATTCGTATGCTTTGGCCAAAGACTCTAGAATCATATCTCAGAGTATTCTCATTCCACCATGGAAGGCTAGAGATCCCTTGTTGTGCATTCACATACCTACATGACTAGATAGCTTGACCCCAACAATGCCGTGGACACTCTCAATGGAATGCCTTTGACATAATCAAAGATCAAGGACCTAACCATTAGACATCAATGATGCCTCAGGTCAAAGGACTACTTTGCATACTGCAACTTATGAGTTCTTACATGACATGTATGCTCGAACTCTCTTTTGATTGTTGTTCAGTGTACTCGATTACTCTTTCGAGCACCTATGTGTTTGTCTCAGTGTCCAACACTAAATGACTTGAGACTAGTCATACTCACACTTGAGTTAACATAACACATACTAACCTTAGCGGATTGTCAGTGCCTAATTGGCAATCCTATAGCTAGGAACGTTTTAGGAATGAACATAAGAGAAAGGTCTCGTTAATCTAACTTACTTAGATCACTTCTCTCTTAGATTAAATACATTCCTTGGATTCCCTTATTGCTCAAACACATAATACAATAAATAGTGATTAACAATAAGCTTTGCCCTTCATTAAACATATAATAGTTTAATACAATAAGTATTCCAAAAGCTATTACATCAAATGAGTGGCTTTGTGGGCATACTTCCAACATCACCTCCCTTACTATCCAAGCCGGAAGCAGCAGAGGACTTATACATTTACTTGGCAGTCTCAAAAGTAGCAGTGAGCTCGGCCCTCATACGAGAAGAGCTAGGGGCCCAACTGCCAGTATTCTACACTTCTAAAGCTCTTCTCGATGTGGAAACTAGATATCCAAAGATCAAAAAATTACGGCTCGAAAGCTCAGACCATACTTTCAAGTTCATACGGTTATTGTCATGACTCAATATCCTCTACGATTAATCTTACATGGTCCAGACGCTTCTCAACGAGTGATGAAATGGGCATTGGAACTTAGCCAATACGGCTTAGTTTTCCGACCTCGCACAGCGATAAAGGCCCAAGCCTTGGCAGACTTTATAGCAGAATTCACGCCTAGTCTAGGCAACGCAACAGAGCGACCTAACGATACCCAAGAAGCAGCCGAGCACACTTTAGCCATACCTGTTTTTTCCAATGGAGATTTCTAGCACCTATATGTCGATGGTGCATCCAATTACAAAGGCTCGGGAGCAGGTGTGGTCCTTGTTACTCCGGACGGTTCAATGCTCGAGCAGGCAATCACTCTAGGTTTCAAAACATCTAACAATGAGGTAGAGTATGAGGCCTTGTTAACAGGCCTTCGAATGGCAAAAGACTTGGCAATGAAGAAACTTGCAATTTATTCGGATTCTCAACTAATCACTAGGCAATGAAGAAACTTGCAATTTATTCGGATTCTCAACTAATCACTAGCCAGGCTACTGGGGAGTTCACGGCGAAACATCCAAGGATGGCACAATACTTAGAAAAGGTACGCAAGCAGCTGGAGGCATTTCAGACTTACACTCTCACTCAAGTTCCGCGAGCAGACAACGCTCACGCGGACGCATTAGTCGGCCTAGGTTCCGCCCTTGACCATCAACTCAAGCGTTCTATTCCGGTGAAGTATTTAGACAAGCCAAGCATAGAAGTAGAACCGGCAGCTGAGGTGTCACAGGTTGGTATAACTCCCAACTGGCAAAGTCCTATTATAGATTACCTGGTCAATGGCACGCTCCCTTTAGGAAAATTGGAGTCCAGGAAGCTCCAAGTAAAAGCCGCACGCTACTATATGTGGAACGGTATTCTCATCCGAAGATCCTACACTGGTCTATATCTCCGTTGCTTAGCGCCTCCTGACGACTTGAAAGTTCTAAGCTCAATTCATGAAGGCATTTATGGTAATCATTCTGGAGGCTAATCTTTAGCACAGAAAGCTCTCAATGCGGGTTATTACTGGCCCACCATGCACCAAGATGCTAAAGAGTTAGCCCAAAAGTGCGACCGCTGCCAACGCTATAAGCCGATACCAGCATTGCCTGCTAGTGAATTACACCTGCAAACGAGTCCATGGCCATTCATGCAATGGGCAATCGACTTGGTGGGACCTATGCCTCCCGCTACTGGGGGCAGAGGCATGATGATTGTGGCAACTGATTACTTCACCAAATGGGTAGAAGCAGAGCCCATGACAACCACAACTCAGGCGGACATAGAACGCTTCATTTAGAGAAACATCATTTGCCGATTTGGCATCCCTCAGTCTCTCGTTACCGATAACGGCCCGCAATTCGTGGGTAAAGATTTGGCATCAAGCAGCACATGTCAACGCCAAGATATCCTCAAGGTAATAGACAAGCCGAAGCATCCAACAAGACGATCCTCGATTGCCTTAAGAAATCCCTCACTGACAAGAAGGGAAAGTGGCTAGATGAACTCCCCGGATGTCTTTGGGCATATCGCACCACCAAAAGACGAGCAACCGGAGAGACTCCTTTTTCTTTAGCATTTGGTTCAGAAGCAATCATTCCTCCCAACATTATCGTGCCAAACATCAGTACTTTACTACCAAGCATTGAGCATAGAAGCACAAGCAGGCCATCACCTGCATCGCAGCCTACCAGCAGCAGCTTCTCTCAAGCTACAATAAAAGGGCCAAGATCCGGCAGTTTTAACTTAAAGATTTAGTCCTAAGAAAAGCCTTCATCACTGCTCGCAGAGAAGGCTCCAAGAAGATGGATCCCATCTGGGAAGGCCCGTACAAGATTAGTAGAGTAGGCGACAAGGGAAATTATACTCTCGCCACCATGAACGACAAAGAGATCGAGAAGCAATAGAACGCTTACAACCTAAGGAAGTACCATGTGTAACCTCCCACTATGTCAAGACCCGAAGATTCAAACAGCTCAACGGGCACCACCTCGCAAACCGAGGACTATTTAGTTATTATGCACTTATTTTTTAAGTTATTCGTTCGTTTCACTCATTTTTTAATGAGGAATTCAGAAGTAATTTACAACTTGGTTCGACTGCATGTCTACAACAACTTATCTCTCCCTCACTTCAGATGAAGATTATACCCTTCTTAGGGAATCATCGCAGGAATTGCATCCCTCAAGGGACCAACCATGCTCTCTAAGGTGGGAAGATAAACTTACACTCCGAATATCCAGACGTGGATGAGCCGGATTGCCCTAGCATAGCTAGATGCGCAATGGCTTGCGCCGGGATTCCTAGAAGTAGCCACAATGGTCTTTTTTCAAGGCTTAGCTAACTGGAGGATTTTAGGTCTCTTGCCCTAATCCGCAGGGAATTGAGCCCTAGAAACGGAGGGGGCACATTACGCAGAACGCCCGATGGACGACTGCCCTGGAAACCTAAAGCCGCTACCGAGTGCACTAAGGTAGTCTACGGTTTTTCAGAAGACTGCCTACGGCTTGCCCTTCGAGCAGTGAAGCCACGCTAGACTTATACAACTGCACATTTTTGTGAAAGGTTAAACAAGCTAGCGTGCACATACGAAGTTCTATCCATTACTGACATACAACGTAGTTGATAAACTTCATCTCTGCTAAGGTTAACAACCTAGTGGTTACGCGGACTTGTCTGCTTTTGTAAGTAAGACATCCGGCTGCCAACCCTAAGGTTAGCAACTTTGCAAAAGCTATATACCAACACCTACGGTTGCATGGGCTAAATGAACTTGTCTGCTTATAGAAAAGCAGCATGCTCGCTATTAGCCTATAAGATCTAAAGGTCAAAGGTAAGAATAAAAGGAGCGAATGAAATCAGTTTATTGAATTTTCTAGCAAAATTGTTAAACAACTAGCAAAGACCGAGGGAGTTTAAGCAAAAAGCAACAAGGAAAACAAAGAAAATCCTAAAGGCTACCTAGAAGACTACTCTTCAGCAGCTTGGGTCTCCCATAACTACTCGGTCGCCACACCTTCAGCAGCTGTGATACCTTTGGCAGCGGCACTATCTGGCGCTTCACCCTCAGCTGCCCCAATCTGGGCACCAACTTCTCCGACTACTTTGCCAATAGAAGATTCAAAAGTAAAGGCAAACAAGTCTTCCAGAGAAATAGAGAAGGTTTCGAAGTCATTTCTAGAAAACTCAAAGTCAAACGGCCGCTCAAAGAGATGATCTACATAACCCAGCTTGCAGAAATTGGCTTGATTCTGAGTAAGCGAAGCCTCATACCCAACTTTCTCACCCTTCAATTGCTCGTTCTCCTCGAGCAGACGAGCATGAGCCCGCTGCAGCTTCTCCACTTCTTTCTTTAGATCTTCATTGATTTTCAAGGCACCTTGAGTTCCAACACTTGAGGTTCAAGCTTATCAACAACCTTCTTGAAGTGGATCACTTGGTTATAAGTAGCGATCAGTTCTTCATCCTTCGCATAAGCAGCGAAGCGGAATTCAGAAATGGCGCACTCAAGATCTTGAATCTGAGGTATGTAACACTCAATTTCCTTCTCTGCACTTTCATACTTTACTTGAATCACGTCAAGCCTAGCCTTTAAATCCATGATATCTTGGTGAGCGGTCTCAAGCTGCAGAGAAGTGGAGGCAGAGATATTAGATCCCTTTAAAGCAGCGAGCTCAGATTCCAATTTCTTAATTTTTTCGGTTAAGGAGTAAGCTTCTGCAGCCATGGTTCTTGCCATTTCTTTAGTAGCCTTAGTATCTTCTTGGTCAAGGAACATAGACTCGGCTGCCAAAATCGTTGTTTTCTGCATCATGGCTAGCAGAGCAGTTTTCCTGTACTCGGATGTGTGTTTCACAAAGAGACTTGGACCAACAACTCCTTTAACGCCATCAACAAACTTGGCACATACATCCATGTCCTCGAGCAGGTCTGGTTTCAAGAGTGCACAAATCTTAGTAGCTTCCCTAGAAATAGAATTGGTGGATTTTTCATGGTTGCCAATACTAGCAGTCTCCTTCTTTGCAGCAGGAAAATCAGTTTCAGCAGCGGAAGGAACATGTTTTGGCATCACTTTAGCAGGCGAGGGCGCTTTGTTATTCTTCATGGTAGTAAGCCTTTCCAAAGGAGAACGACTTAGCCCCTAACGGACGTTTAGGCACAAATTTCGGCACCAGGGGCACATATGAGCTTCTACGCTGGGCAATCCTATCAGCAATCGAACTAGTTTTCGGAGCTACAAGGGTCATAGGCATGGACCTAGCAGATTCTTCTTTTTTCGCCTTTGGAAGAAGTCAAATCAATCACAAGTTTAAGAACAGCTGGTAGGTCCTCATGAGCAGCGGATGAGGTTTTTTATTTCTTCTCAGCAAGTTTATCTTGAGCAGCCGTAGAACTCATGCAGGCAGTGGAAAGAGTCTTCAATTTCTTCTCAATAGGTGACTCTTGAGTAGGCAGGGAAGACCTTTTTTTCGCACTTTTGTTGGCAGCAGACTCTAGCACAGTAATAGGACGAGTCAACGCTTCATCCTTGATTCGTTTTATTTCTTCTCTAGGGGGCAGCCCACCTTTTTCCCTACGAAGAGGACTAAGTAACCAGCGCCATTCACGATACTGGGAAGGAATACCTAGAGCGACATGCACTTTCTTCATGTCCGGTGAAGTTCTAGGAGTTGAGCCAAATTCTGAATCTACAAAAGCAGCAGAGGGCGATTAGAAAAAATAAAGAGTAGTTTAGCACAAATACCAAGCAGCTGGAAGGTTAAGTAGCCTACTTACCGGAGATGAAGACCGTTGGCACGCGCAACTCGAGAAAAGAATCAAATTCCCATTCTCCACTCACCTCCAAAGTCTCTTTGGCTCAATCATGATCTCCCTTGCTTGAATTGTCAAAGAGCGTATGGCGAGATCGCAGCTGCCCGATTCCCTCAATGTGGCCTATGTCAAAGAAATGCAAAAATTCGTTGACGGACAAACCTAAGTAAAAAAATTGGCTAAGATTGTGGATTCCCACCATCACGCGGATCGCATTTGGAGAACATTGAGCAGGGGCACATTTCATGGAGCAGAGCACTTCTTGGAAGAAGCACGGCATTGGAAAGGTAAACCCTAACACAAAATAGTAGGTGAAATTTGATGGCTCTCCGAACCCAATCACATGGCTCACGGCTGCTACCATCCCTAACTCGCTTCACACGCACTCCCGACGGAATGGCATGCCAATAAGCCTCAAGGAAGTCTCTAAACAAATCATCGGAACTAATCTTGAAGTGAGTAGCTTTGAAGTAGCCAACCTTGCTCAAAGACCCACCTTGACGGTACAACGGCGGCACACCATCATCATTCTTGTGGCTCGAGGGAGACATCCTTGAACAAATTCTACAAAAAAAAATGCAAGGAAGATTCATTAGAGGGTTGTTAAAAAAAAAAAGGGCTTCCAGGTCACTTTCTGGGCACAAGCAGGCCATTTGGCCCAATTAAAAAAAATAAAAAATAAATAAATAAATGGGAGATAGGAAGCCGCAAGAACCCAGCCAAACTGCCAGGCCCCACGGCTTGGCTTGCTTTCCTTCATGTCAGCGCCCCAGCGCTCAGAAATCTATGAAGATGCACACGGCCACAGTGCCTTGACTTCCTCCCAACAAATTTTTCACATCCTCAACCCCCGTCGAGCCAAGTTTCAAGCCCTGAGGCTTTCAAAAAATCAAGAAGACAAGAAAATTAATTTTTTCTTACCTACAAGCAATGAGAAGACGAAGCAAGTGACGAAAGACGATCCTTTGCACGGGCAAGATGTAGAAGATTGCTAGGGGAGGGGGAACAAATATCCTCTAAGCTCTCTCTCTCTTGTAGGGTAGAATAAGTTTTTCTCTAAAAGGTTGATTTAATAATCCACTTAAGGTGGACTTAAATAAGCTTTGAGAGAAATTTATTTCCTTTTCCTAGAAGGATCTAATTTCTTATTAAAAGAGAGAATCAACATCAAAATAGGAAACAATTCAAAGTTTCCTCAAGCAAGAAAATCTCTACACCTGCTGCCCTTTTCTACGAGCAGCCCAACAGGTGTGGGGGCATTTGTGGAGCCAAAAATAATCACAATGCGACACGTGGATTTTTGGATGAAGAAGACAAAAATACCCTTGAGGTGTACTGGGATTCCTACGCGCGAGCAGCGGGCAATCATCCCTAAACCAAGTCAAATGTGCCCAAAGGAAGGTAACAAATTCATAGTTATCTCATCCATCCTCATCTTAAGTAATTACTTCATAACCTACAAATTATTTCATATAAATAGAGATTAATTGGCTAATTAATGGATTAATTCCTAATTAATCCATTAATCACCAATTTAATCACCCATTATATCAAATAAACCACCCAAAACCACATCAATGGCCGGCCATCCCCATCTAAAAAGGGATCCATCCTATTTCCTACCTTTCCTTACCCTTTTCTCCCCTTTTTAGCTAATTATTTAGTTATTCTTTATAACCTTTTCATAAACTAATTATCAATTTATTCTAAATAAATATGTAACCACCAATTTATTCTTTAAGGTTTAATTAGCCAACAAATTGGCTAATTAAACCAAAATCTCAACCACAAAAACTCCTTCAAGGGCCGGCCATTCCTTGGAAAAAATGGCCAAGCCTAGCCCTATAAATAGGCTCCTATTTTCACCAAAAACTCATTCGAACACTCTTGCAAAAATCCCAAAATTCTCTAAACACTTTTTCTCTAAATTCTAACTTTGGCATCAGAGGTTCTTCGGCCAAAGCTCCCCCCCATTCATCGTTGGCGCATGAGGCTCTTGGCCTTGACCTAAGGTGTTAATTGTTTTGTAGGTGCAATTTGTCCAAGATCAAGGAGGAAGAAATTTGCATCCACATTTGACATTTTAGTCAAATATACATTACGGAAATGAAGGTTTAAACTTGAATGTGGAAAGAAGAAACATTGGCTCTAATTAATATGATTGTGCCAACATGTGCATTGTTTGAATTTGGTTAGAGAAAGATTTTGTATTATTTGCACATATGGTTAATAACAAAACGCATGCCATGTGTGTAAAATCCCAGATGCCCTAAGTTCACATGCAATAGACGAACATATACTCAAGTTCAACCTGTGTTTTGGTTGGTTGATGCATGTTAATTTCAAGCCTTGGTTCCCTTCCATGGTAACGAAAATTTCGGATCTTTATTTTAATGTAGTGGTGAGTAATGATGGATGGAATTCCAATGATTTTGGTTGGAATTTTTGCAAATTGATTCGTCAATTTTAGTGGTTTGGCTTGATATTGTGATATTTAATTAGCCACTGACAATTACAGCTAGAATGTATGATACTTATTCTGTTAAGGTAAGTGGCTAGAGTTCCGGTATTTTTACTTATCAAAGAATATGGTTGGAAAACTGAGAAAATGTGTGCGATTACGATAAATTCTTCATTGATTTAATTTCTAACTTGAATAAAATCGTAGACAGAGGTTATAATCTCATTCACCATAAAAGAGATGGTGGAAATAGTGCTAGTTTCTTCGCGTAACTTGACGATTGAAATCTCGGGGACGAGATTTATTCTAACGAGGTGAATGTAATACCCTGAAAAAAATTAAATATATGAATTGAAATATTCAAATTTATGAATATGTGAAAAGAATTGAGAATTTATATTAATGCACTTGAGTTTAGTTTTAAATTAAACTAGTTACGAAGTTTGGAATTTCGGAATTAATTATTTAAAACCCGTGGACCTTTGAGGTCACAATTTATATTTTGGAATAGAGCTCGATCTCACGAACGCGTAGGCGCTAACCGTTCGTGAAACGGAGTTATAACGAAGAAGTTATTAACGTTTAAAGTCGGGGATAAATTGGTAATTTTATATTTCTTTATAAGGCTCCAGAAAATCTGGAGCCATGTGACATGCCACGTGTGTGGCTGGGATGAAAGGAAGAAATAAAATGGACGGTTGGGATTGAAAGAAAAGAATAGAAAGGATAAAATGAAGGGAGGAATTAGAGGAAGGTGGCGAATGAGAGGGAGAAGAAAAGAGGGGAAATGAGAGAAAGGGCGGAGCATAGGATCTGCAACCCGTGCACTGGGGACCCAACCCGATTGGTCCTTTTGCCCTTTTTCGGTGTGATTTCGCCGCTTTTTCAGGCAAATTATCTCAAACCAACCATACTAAAACCCTCCATAACCTTCCTTCTTCCTATTACACCCCAAAAATCCAAGGATTTGGGCTTGAAATCGGGAGAAACCGCACGGTGGGGTGCGGCGGGTGTGTGTTCGAATCAAATAAATCTGAAGCTAACTACATCCATCTCCACAACCATTAGACTCCCCTTGAGGCCTGGAACAAAGCCCAACCAAGTTTGGGGGCGTCGGAGTTCATTTGAGGTCGAACTGAACACACCCAAATTCAAGGGTTTTCGGCCGTTTGTGGTCAATTTGAGGTGTTTCCCGGCCAAATTGGACTTGGCCGCAGGTATGAAATTTTCTCTACTCATTGAGACCTACTTGCCTATAAAATTTGGTAATTTTTGGAAATAGTTTATATTTTCCGGCGATTCGAGTGGCCGACCGCCACCGGCACCGGCGATTCGAGTGGCCGACCGCCACCGGCAGCGGTGCGTTGCCAAGGAGCCGACGCAGTATTTTTAAACAAATTTTGATGTTCTGGACTAAAATTTAATAAGCACTTAATGTGATACACTTGTGTGAAGCTAGATGGTGAATTTTAGTTATGTGTAGAAATGTCAAATTTAAAAGAATTTGAATTGGCGAACTACGAATGGCTTGATCCCTGTTTAGGGTACGTAGGTAGTCTAACGAGACGTTAGATGCAGCCATAAAATGAGTGAGATTAAATAATCAAGAATTAGTAATTAGTTGGAATCTTGACTTAAGAGAAGAAATTGGAAATAAATTGGTAAAATAATTGAATAATTGTATGTTTTGATCTAAGAGAATTATGGTTTAGACCATTTTGTGGAATTAAGGAATTAAAAGCAAAGAACCTTTTCTTATGACAGAAAATTACCAAGAGTTTAAAGTGGGCCTATCATGGAAATTATTATCCGAAATAACTATTTTAGGGACAGGGCGTTACAAACTCAACTACTTTTAGTTCCATATTTTCATAAATCACATACTTTCCCAATTTGGGACTCCAACAAATGATCATGTAATGATCATAGTTATTCAATTACACTGATTATTTCCCAATGAGTCCACAATGCATGATACAGTTATCGTTCATGATAATTATGAAACAATATTCAAATGACATTTCAAACGAATAATATTCTTGCAGAAATATTAGCGAAATTAAGCATTTGAATCATGTTATCAAGTAGTCATACAATTCCACCCATTAACATGTAACACATAATATGAAGCCAAGTAATATACATATATAAAGGTTCCTCGAGAATATCCGCTACCTGGATTCCAAGCTTAGCATGCTCCCACAATTCAGCATCTCATCCAAATGTTGGCGTCTCTAGCTGCTGCCACGTGAAAATCAGCCACTTCTCATCTGCCATGTTGCACTCTCTCATCCGTTAAATTTAAAGTTCCACAGAAAGTTCGTTTGAGCCCCGAAAATCAATCCGAAATGTGCTACGAACTCATAATAACGTTCACTATCTTCATATGAAAACCTTTTTGATAAATAAGCACAACATATTTTTTCCAAATATTTATCTTCTTCGATAATAAATTATTGGGGTTTCACAAGGCTCGGTTTATTGCTGCTTCATTCTGGCGGGTTGAGTGGAGGCTTGCCTTTCGTGAAACCAACTTTGTCGCGGATGCTTTGGTGCATTTTGGGGTTTCTCTTACTTCTCCTCACATTTGGGACCATTGTCTGCCTTCGAGTGCTTTACCTACTTTCCATGTTGATTGTATTGGTAATGGATGTACTAGAGACGTTTCTCTTTAATGAATGTTTTTTATATAAGAAAAATAAAAAATACTTTCAACCACATTCCAATCTTTCTCTCCAAGTTTTCATATACTTTTGTTTGCAAAAAAATGGCTAATGATGCAGATTCGAATCGGTCGATGATTGAAGATGTCTTCGAACTTAATGCATAAATAGATGGAATAATAACAAATAGTTCTTCCATATTTTGGACCTTAGCTTCATGGAACAATATATTAACTACTGCTGAAATACATTATGTTCTAGCTAGGTTCTAGCTTGTGCTTGAAGCTACTCATGATCAGATTATGTTATGTTCTAGCTGGGTTCAAGCTACTAATGATGCAGATTCGAATCGGTCGATGATTGAAGATGTTACGTTGTGTTCTAGCTGGGTTCCTTCCCTTTTTTGCGAGAAGCTTGGTGGCAAAAGAATAGAACAATCTCTCACAAGTCGTTGGAAAATACTCAACCAATTGTTTACTTTTTTGAGAAACACCTTGGCACAATCTAGTACTAATATTCGAAGTGGTAAAAATTTAGCAGATCAGGTAACAATATATTATTTATTTGTTTGTATTATACCCCAATTTACATTAACTACTTTGATTATAATTTTTTCTTCTCCTACATTTTGTAAACACTTCAAGCACAAGCTTGGTCCAATGCCAAAAACAAAAACAAATCATTCAACCGATGAGAATGTTGGAATATTGTCAAAGATTGTCCTAAATACAGAATTGTGTATGTTGGTCCAGAAGCTATCATGAACAACACCCATGTTACATCATGACCCGGGCTCCACCACATCCCGGGCTCGACTCTGCCGTAGCATGATATTGTCCACTTTGGGCCCCGACCACCCCCTTACGATTTTGTTTCTGGGAACTCACACGAGAACTTCCCAGTGGGTCACCCATCCTAGGATTGCTCTCGTGCGAACTCGCTTAACTTCAAAATTCCTACGGAATCCGAAGCCAGTGAGCTCCTAAAAAGCCTCATGCTAAATGAGGTGGGCATGTACATATAAGGCATAGAGGATCCACTCCCCTATGCGATGTGGGATCTAACAACCCCTTTACATTCTACGCCAGATCACGACTCGCATGTTCATGAAGGCGACACAGAACAAGTGTCGGCAGTGACCCCTGAAAAAGTGTCGGGGTCGACCCGTCATCCACTCAAGCCTCAAGGTAGAAGGCTTCAAAGAAAAAAGGGAGTTCTTCCAAGAATGATTATGCAAAATATATGGAAGAACTTGCTCGCCAATATGAATTGACTTTGGCTTGGGAAGTGGCTAAATTTGAGGTTGATAAGGCTAGAGATGAGGTAAAAGTTGCGGCTACTGAGAGATTGTTTCAAGCTAATGAGAGAGAAAGAAAGCTACTTAGGCAAGAAAATGAGATGCTTAGAGAATAAAGAATGGCTCAACAAGATCGTGACATTATGAACACGCCTATAGAAAAAATGTCTCTGAATTCTAAATATTTTTGGGATTCGGAGAAGGCGGACGTGGTGCGAATGAGGCGTGCAAGAGACAAGGAAGCAAGTGGAGATGGTCCTAGCACCACAAATTGGTTAGGTGATGCTATGGAATTTGTTGTAAAATCGGAGCCCATAATTTTCCATTCACTTTGAGTTGTAATTTCGTATATATTTAATTTGGTACTTTATGTAATTTCATATTTATTTAGTTTAGTACTTTATATAATTTTGTATTTATTCAGTTTAGTACTTTATGTAATTTCATATTTATTTAATTTGGTACTTTATTTAAACCAAGAGAATCTTTATTTAATTTGATACTTTATTTAAACCGAGAGCATCGTTATTCAAACAACATAAACACACCAAATAAAATTTAAAAAACACACCAAATAAACCTCATAAAAAAACACACCAAATAAACTTTAAAAAAAAAACACACTAAATGAACTTAAAAAACACACCAAATAAAATTAAAAAATGCACCAAATGAACTTAAAAAAACACACCAAACAAACTAAGAGCATTCTTCTTCCACCACAAGCTTGTTTTTAAGTTTCTTAAACTTGTTTCAAACTCCACAAGTGCTCTATCAAGTCACTTTGCCAGGTTTTGTAATAGTATGGAGATTGGAATGATGTATATCGTTGAATGAGCATTTGATTGTAACATTCATTCATTTCCAAAGGCTCGTGTTGCACGGGTCTTTAGCGGCGTCATGAGCACAATATATATGTGTTTTGGAATTTTTCATTGTGTCTGGCTCAAATTCATCAATGGCATCATAATAATACTCATCTTCCACAATCATGTTGTGAAGAATGATACACGTCATCATGATGAATCGAAGCGCCTCTATATAAACAATCTGGCAGCACCCCTAACAATCGCCCAATGAACTTGGAGGATACCAAAACAACGCTCAACTTCCTTCTTACGAGTCTTGACATCTTGTGAAGTGTTTTTCTTTTTCACTTTGTGGACGTGACACTGTTTTGACAAATGATGTCCATATTAGGAAGATGTCGTTTACTAAGTAGTATGCTCATGAGTGTACGATTCCATTGATTGTATATGTGACTTGATGAGCTCTTCCTTGCAGGACATCGTTAAACACTAGGGATTGGGCAAGGACATTGAGGTAATTTTGAGCTCTTGGAACACCAAAAAAAGCATGCTAAATCTATGTATCAAATGATGCCACCGCCTCCAAAAGATACTTTTGGCTCATTTTCTGTCTCCATAAGCTCCTTGCCATGCACTTAAGCAATTTTTCCAAGTACAGTGCATACAATCGATGCTTCCAATCATGCCAGGAAAACCTCGCATCTCACCATTCTTCAGAAGCCTTTGTAGGTCCATTGTCATGGGTTTCCAGAAGTACTCGTCAGTGTGGATAGCTTCGAATGCAAAGCAAAACCTCATCACCGACTCAAGAATGGTTGATTCCCCATCCTTGCTATCTTATCCACTTGGTATGCAGATGCTTCATATGCAAGCATCCGCAAGGCAACAATAATTTTTTGCTCAGGAAGGAGATCCATGACACTAAAAGCATGATAAGGATCATTCTTTTACACAAAGTAATAATCATTGTTGCAAACATCAATCATGATTTTGTTGAACAAATGTCGTTGCATTATAAAACAATGTCTAATTTACACATCAAGGAATGCACTGTTATGGCCAAAATAATCGTCCAAGAGATTGTTACCTCGTCATTGCCTGTTTTTATTAATGTTTGCAGAATGCATAGGCCTGGAGATCTCAACCACAACTTGGATGACTCGACGAGAATGTGAGGCTCTCTCGCTCCTTGCTTCGTCATCTCTCATTCTACGCTCCTCATCATCTTCCTCTTCCATCTCATTTTCTCTCTCCTAGAGATTGAACATTTCATCCTCTTGCTTAAACAATTCTTTCTCTTACTCATCGATTTCCTACAAATCCTTGAAGAATATATTGTAAGAACTCAAGATTTATAAACTATGAAGAAGGATAGAGATTTTGAGAGATTTTGATTTTGGTGTGTGATGGTGGGTTATATGGAGAAAAAAGAAAGGATTACGTTGTAGATAATGCCACATGGCACGCCGCGATTCGTAAAGTGATATATGGTGCGACAGGATTGGTTAAAAATCTTATCGGAAATGTATACTCAATGATTCTAAACAAGTAACGACATGTGGCACAACAGAATTAGATAGAAATCTTATCGAAATCTATCCACAAAAATTGTACTTTCGAATAATGACACGTGGTGTGACAAGATTGTTTAAAAATCCTATCCGAAATTAAAAATATATTATTTTTTATAATAAAAAATAATAATATTTTAATACGAATTGCCTAGGCTATTCAGTATAGGGGTGGAGATGCAGTAGCAATTACAGTTCATTAAAGACAATTACTATTCACTTAAGGGGATTGAATTGCCTATTGCCATGGGAGCATTTACATACTAGAACTACTTTATGGATACTAGAGGGGCTAACTTGGCTAGGATTATCAATTATGATGAGGTTCAATATGTCATAAGGCCAATCAAGAAGAACACTGCATCGATAGATAGTTAAGAAGGCTCAAATGAAGAAAAATCATTTCAAGGGTCTTAAAACATTTTTCTCAACTTGAACCCGCACATGAAGACAACAATGGATGTCGCTTTTGGTTATGGAACAAAGTATGGAGGCTGCGCAACCTTTTAAGGGAAACAAGGTTAGCTATTGAAAGGTTGTGGGTCGTCCCTATCTCACTTGACTCTTTCTCGACAAGAGTAAATGTGAATGTGGTAATTTTGTTGGTTACATATAGGACGGTTTAAAGTGGAGATTGGGTTGGAAGTCTAAGGCATGAAAGAAGCAAGAAGGCTCTATGTTGAAGCTTAGAACTCAAATGGAATGACTTGGAAAAATAGAACCAAGTGTGAGCTATTTAAAGAGAAGTTGCTACGAAATCTCACAGCTGAATTTGAGAAGTCTCGTCTAGAGATTTGTGTGTCCGAGAGTTGAAGTCACTCGGTGATGCAAAAAGCCGCCCCTTCTTAAATGTGCACAAGCAACATGACATTCCTCATCATTTCTGCCTACACGCCACGATTCTCGAAACCACACATTCGACTTACTCCAAAAGGCATGGTCTTTGGATAACTATCACTCTTCAAGGGGAACAAGTCTTTTCAGATACATAGTTAAGGGCAATTGTGGACCATAATTTTTCAGGGTCAGAGTAAGGCATATCGAAGTACTAATACTTCAGAAATCTGGTCATAGACTCGACAGCCTCCACTACAGAGCAGAATAAACAAAGCAATGATGCCACCATCATCATATTCCGAAATTAGTGGGTGAAGTTCGATGACTTCGCTGAAATTAGCCATGCTTGTTTCGCAAGATAAGAAAACCTAATCCAGCAAGGAATCAACAAGTTTCCTATAATCTTGAAGTCCTTACAATATAAGGATTAGCGTGCATCGTAAGTAATCACACTCCTAAAAGGATGCAATGTTTACTTTCTAAATATCCTCTAAAATTCTCTCAGTTTAATATGGATTCCTATCGTAATAGGTCTCATCCTCGACTAATATAAATATATCATCTAGGGTTCATCTCTGGTACGCAATTATCACATACTTATTCTCTTACCCCACTGCTTAAGTCTTACATTGCTTACTAATTTCACCGTTAGAAAACCTTTAACTGTCACACCCCTTATGGTTACTCGATTTTGTGCATCTGCACCTTATATGGCGATGCACCGAATTTGATCCCAACAAGAGGCTGTGAAGCACTAGAGCTTCAATTTACTGCCATTTGTGCTCCAAAAACAAGAGCTGGTGCGGGAGCGGCCGAAATCACTGAAATTCAGCTTGGGTATGGCTTGAATTGGCTAAGGGAGCGGCTCCGCAAAACTTAGGGATTCATCGGCATTTGCAATAGTTAAGGCGGGGAGGAAGACGATAAACACTATTCTGCAGAGTTGTGGGTTCAACACCACAACAATGAAGTCATTTCACACAAATCATTTTTCTTCTATTCTTATCTGTTAACACGTGGTAGGCAACAGTCTTTCACATTGTTATGTTCAGACGCAAATCTATAAAGGAACCAGGGTGGTTTGGAGACCATCCGGAAGCTCGGGTAAGTGATTATAAGGACCTCCAAGGTCCACCCAAGTATGGGTTTTGGTGGAGGAGAAGAGTAGCCAAGACTACAGATTGCAGTGAAGATTCTGCAAACACAAAAAGAAAGAAGAAGATTTTTTATTTCTAGATGACTTGGCAAAACAACGTCGTTTTTAGCTAAACTATTTAAAAGAAGCACAACCACGTGAGAAAGCATTAACCAACATTTAACCATTAAAAAAAAAGAAGCCTAAATGACTTTTGAGTAAAGTCAGGCTCAAATTCCAATTTATCTTCATCCAACCTAATTCCATTTCACTTTACTAAAACTAATTCTTAATTGGCTATCAACCTATCACATTCCCCACCCCACCTCACCCAACAAGCAAAGGCCGCCACCACCACCAACATTGAAGCACCGGTTTGCCGGGCTCCTTCCCTCTCCACCAGTTTAGAGCTTTTATATTTGGGTCACCCGACACTTAGCATTTTGTTCTTTTTTTTCTTATTTTTAATTTAAAAAATCTCTTAAACTAAGCCCCAAAATTAATAATTTATGTACTATTTGCACATTTACTTATTTGTAATATATTTCAATATTTAACAAGCAAGTAATCGGTCCAAAAGACCGCCTTTGAATTTTTTTTTTCTTTTCAAATAGGTGAATTCTTGGCGCTCCCAAATTAGGATTCATTGAGCTTTTATGTTTTCGAATTTATGCACGTGAGAGCTATTAAAATTGTGGTTAAAAGCACAGTCTAAAATATCGAAATTATCGGCGAAATATCGCCGATAATTTCGTTTTTTTTTTCACATGGCGATATTTTCACACATACACATAATTATCGTCATAATATCGCGATATTTTCGATATTATTGACAAAATCGTCGAGGCTCCGTCGTTGAAAAACTACAGCCGAGGCTCCGTCGTCGCAGCTGCCAAGATCTGCGCCTCTCTCTGCAATCTGAGCTCAGACCCATCAAAATCTGCAATCCCTTCTTTCCGGATCCCAAAACCCGCTCGGGTTTGATGGATCTTCCGCCTCGTACGGCCTAAACAAGGCCTCTCTTTGTCTAATGGTGCTTGCCGGAAGGTGAGAAAAAGAGGAGGAACGGTCCACAGGTGGTGATGGTGCTCGCCGGAGTGTGCACCACTGTGGTGGAGGTCACGGTGAGGTGTGGGTGTGGTGTGTCTGTGCTCCGGGAAGGAGAGTTGCAGAGGTGGGGGGAGAAGAAACAAGGAGAGGAATGAGGGAGAAGGTTCGAGGGATTGGGGAAGGGGGAAACACGGGGAAGTGGGGTGTGTGTGTGTCTGTCTGCTTTGGGAATGAGAGATGTAGAGAAGAGATGGGGGGAGAACCGGAGAAGAAACAAGGAGAGGGAGTGTGTGTGTGGAATGAGGGAGAAGGATCGAGAGATTATGTGTGCGTGTGCATGTGCGTGTGCGTGTGTGTGTGTGTTATTCGAGACAAAAAAAACATTGAGGGTGTGTGTGTGTGTGTATGTGTGGGGCACACGGTTTTGTATAAAACCACGGTTTTTGTGTGTGTGTGTGTGTACGATTTTGTGTATGTGTGTGTGTGTGTGCGCGTTATCCGAGAGAGAAAAAAACATTGAGGGTGTGTGTGTGTGTGTGGCACACGGTTTTGTATGAAATCACGGTTTTGTATGAAAGAATTGGAAGTGACTTTGCTCAGAAGAACCAAAAATTCTGTCAGAGAAGAACAAAAAAATCTGCTTACTTTAACTTCTTCTCCACGTGAAGACTAAAAATTATGTTAGAGAAGAACCAAAAAATATGCTTACTTCCAATTCTTTCACATTCCCAGAGGTCATCACACCTTTTTTTACCCTTCGAAAATTGAAAAACCTCTATTACACCTTTTCGTTTATTCTTCTTCCCTTAGCCATTTCAGAGCCTTTCCAGAGCCCTGTCAGAGTTTCAAACTGAATAAATGGATCTGCAACTCACGCCACTTCAAATTAAATGTTAAATACCTTCTTTCTCTCTCATTTTTTCATAGACGGCAAGCTGTAGAGGATCGTCAAGGTTTTGCTGCTACGTACGACATCGAAAGTTCCAGATTTGTTACATTTGTGTAATTATTATTTTATTTTTGGTCCACGCAGATTCTATTTGGCCTTTACACAAAGGGTTCCATATTTAAGATAAGTTTACAAACTTATATTTATATTATTGTAATTTATACAACAACAACAAAATTGTGTGGACCCGTGCATGTGATCTAAGAACCAAATAATACTTACATGTTAATTTTTTGAAGTAATTAAGTAATGTTGTATAATTATTCTCTAGGATAATTTTAATATGTTTAATGTTATTTATTATTTTATTATCAAATTGGATTATTATTCATTAATATTAGGTTTTATTATTCCATATTATTTTTATAATTACTTAAATTCTTACAATCATTTTCTTTACTTCCTATTTAATTATTTTGTAGAATAACTTTATTATTTAGGTTCTCTTATGTAACCGTCACTACTATATTTTTTGGCCAAAAAATAATTGCCTAACTTCCATGAAAAATAAATATAGGTACGTTTAAGATGTCTAGTGGAGTTACTAAACGTGATCCAGCTTGGGAACATGGAAACCCAATAGACGGAAACAAAAATGGCACAATTTGCAAATATTGTGGTCAGGTAATGAAGAGTGGTGAAGTGACACGACTTAAGTACCATCTTAGTGGATTAGATCCGGGAAATAATGTCCAACGATGCGATAATGTCCCCCCCAGAAGTGAAGGCATTCATCACCACATTATTAAAAATTAAAAAACACCAGAAGGAAAAGAAAACACATGGAATGGAAAATATTCGAGCTGGGCTACGAGGAGAAGTCATTGGCCAAGCGGTTGACGGTGATGATGATGACGATGAGGACGAATGTGATGATGACATGGGACTTGAAGAACGACGCAGTTTGAAACAAGCATTACGTGCCTCCAAACAGTCAGCATGGGAAAGAGAACACTTTCATAAATTTCCTAATAGAGCACAAGGTTTCGGGACAAGTGGTGGTGTACAAATGAGATGGGGAGCAAGTGTTAGAGAATCACAACCAACACCACCAATAGCCCCAAGTTTATATAAGTCATCCAAAACACGTCAAAAGAGTGTTTGGAGTTATTTCACTGGAGGTAATGTGAATGAGGGAATAGGGCGTCTAATTAGCAAGTTCTTTATCTATGAAAATGTCCCTGCTGAGAAGGCATCATCACATCATTTCAAAAATATGGTATTGGGATGTCAACAGGCCGGTGTTGGAGTACAACCTCCCACTCCCTATGAGGTAAGAAACAAATATTTGGAAATGGAGTATAAAGACATTGGCGAGTATGTTAACAAGTTGAGGTCAAATTGGGAAACTAATGGTTGCACAATCATGTGTGACAGATGGACTGGCCCGACCAGATTGTCTATCATACACTTCGTGGTATACTCCAATGGAAAGACAATTTTTTTGAAGTCCGTTGATGCTTCAGACCATATAAAGAACTACAAGTATATTTACAAATTATTGAGGGATGTAATCATAGAGGTGGGAGAGCATAATGTTGTCTAAGTCGTGACCGACAACGATTCTGCATTTGTCAAAGCTGGAAAAAAGTTAATGAAGCATCATAATGTGTTTTGGACATCATGTGCAGCACATTGTATTGATCTCATGTTTGAGGCAATGAGGAAGAGAGAGAATATTGCTAATGTCATAAAAAAGAGCTAGAACGATCACAAATTATATTTACAATCACGGTTGGTTGTTGGCAAAGATGCGTAAATTTTGCAAAGGAGAAATTATTCGTCCAGCTACCACTCGATTCGCCACCAACTATATTGCATTAGACAGCCTACTTAAGAAGAAAGCAGGTTTGAAGCAACTATTCATTAGTGAACATTTAGCCAACCACAATTTCAGCCGCTCAAATGCAGGTCGTATGGTGGAAAGTATAGTGTTTGATCATGCTTTTTGGACTCAATCAGAACATGTGTGCCAAGTGTTTGAACCTCTTTACAAAGTTTTACGGATCGTTGACACAGAAGTGTATCCTATAATGGGGGCAATATATGAGTTGATGCGTGTAATGAAGGAGGACTTGGAAAGAAAACATAGTGCAAGGTGGGTCATAAAGATAATTGATGACCGATGGTATAAAACATTATACCACGATTTGCATGCAGCAGGTATAAATTATGTCATAATTTGCAATTCATTTTTTTAGTTGCATAAGTATTATTTCTCTTATTAGAGTATGTGTTTCTTTGAACAACATATTATTTGAATCCTCGATACCAATACAGACCCGGTGTTGGAGATGATGGTACCCTTATACGTGTTGTACATAATGTATACTCTAAATTAGACCCTGCATCACCAGCAGTTGGCCAATTTGGAAATGAGGTACACAATTACTTAAATTATAATAATTACATTGTTGGATTAAACTAACACGATTTATTGTATTCAGATAACATGGTTTAAAGATGCAAGAAGAACTTTTGGAGAACCAACATTAGTTGCTGCTCGAACAAAAATTGTCTCCTAGTGAGTGTAAACATATTTCACTATCAGTTTATAATAGAATTTGTTGGAGTTATTAGGCTTATCAACGTTGTGTTTCATTATAGCTAAATGGTGGATCATGTATAGAACTGATGCACCAACTGTGAGAAAGTTAGCAATCAAAGTATTATCACAAACAGCTTCCTCATCTGCTTGTGAAAGAAATTGGAGTACATTTGCACTTATACACACAAAGCAAAGAAATAGGTTGGCTCATAGTAGGTTGGAAAAATTAGTTTATTGCTACTACAATATGAAGCTTCAAATTCGAGATAAGGAAGCAGAAATAGATAATGTCGACCGTGGTGACCCACTAGATGTGTTTGATATTGTTGATGAAGATGATGATACAGAGGGTAACCAACTTTATCAATGGATTAGACCTCTTCATTTAGATGATGATGAAGGCAACCCAGCTCAAAGAGTTGCTGAAGAAGCACGTAATGAAGGGATAAATATAGAAAGAGTATTAGAGGAGGAGGTAGGATGTAGCAGCGTTGACTCTTTGGAAGAATTTTTGCATCCAAGACCAAGAAACATTGGAATTCCACCTTCTTCCAATCCTACACAACCACAAGATCCTGCTGATACTAATGATAGCTCTACTACAAGATCAGGAGACTCACCTACCACCGGAGGTGGGAATAATGAAGGATATAGTGGAGCTGGAGGTAGTGGTGGATATGGAAACTATGTTGGACCACCTCCCGGATTTATGAGCCCCTTCATTGGTAAGGCAAACTTCACGCATGCAACACAGAATGAGGACCATGGCAGTAGGCGGGCAGGACCAAGAATTGGTGCCATAGGGAAGGACTATACTCGTAGAGAAAGAGGCAAGGGAACTTTGTCAAGTCGAGAAGATAACTCGTTATCTATAACTTCGGACTCTGTTGGAGTGGGAAGTAGTAACTATGGTTATACTCATAACCAACCATTTCCCTACCCTTCATATCCCATTCCTGTTGGGATGTAATCGAGCGACTCATGGAAAGAATCTGAGACTCAATCTTCAAATGATTTTACTTATGGACAACGTCAACCAATCTCGGATCCATATGGGTGGCATGTTAACAATTACATGCAAAATTATTTTTGGGATTTATCATTTGATGACTACTCTTCACAATACACTTACTCTACACATAAAGATAATGAAGATAGTGAAAATTTTGAACCTCATAGGAACTCTATGTGGTACTAAGTCACTCATGTATCTTACCATGCAATGTATAAAGTGTAAAATATTGTACTAATTCATTATATATAAATGATTATGGTGTGTTTAAACTTCTTTAATTAATTACTACATATTTTCTACACTCACAATGTTTGCCAGCTCGCTATATAATCAACCTAAATCAGTTAAATCCATCATGCAATGCATTTCCTTCCAATTTTTCGTGATAAACTAATAGATAATTGACTAAATACACATCCTGCAAAGTTTTAATAAAAATTTCCAAGTTTTTCTTACAATTTCCGTGGTTTTTATTCAATTTTTATCGATATCGATAATATCCCAATATTTTCATTGAAATTTTCGTGTTTTTAGATTACTAATATTTTCAATATCATCGATATTTTGTTCCTTGGTTAAAAGTCAATATAATTTTCCGCAATGGGGCCATATTTAATGATGTTATTAAACGTGGCCATTTCAACCAAATTCCAAGGCCAAAGAAAAGTCACCACGTCACCAAAATTAAATTCCTTCCTGGAAGTTATCCCACTACTCAAGGCTAGTTTAGTATAGCTGTGCTTTGAAAAAAAATTGCTTTTGTTATGCTGTTAGAATAAGCAGCTGTGAAATAAATCAGCAGAGTGTTTGGTAAACTTTTTTGTAAAAGTACTTTTGAAAAAAAAAAGCAGTATTATAGTGTTTGGTAAACTTTTATGTAAAATAGATGTGAAAAAAGTCGATTTTTGAAAGCTGGGTTTTGCAGCTTCTTATTTTTAGTTTTTTTTTTATACAAAATTGTAAAAAAAAACTGAAAGTGAATGTTACTGAACACCAAAAACTCTGTCAGTTTTTTTTTTTTATAGCTAACTTTTTTTTAAATCACCTGGGGCTCACTCGAGAGAAAACCCCGACCAGAAAAAACCCTCGTCTTTCTCTCTCAACAATCCTCACTCTGTAAAACCCTAAATTTCCAAACGAAACGAATCTCTCTGCCAATTCCAAAAACCCTAAATTTCCACCTCCCAGGAAATGTCGCCGGCGGCAGTTGATGTCCGGCCTCCGGTCACCTCTCCGCCGCCCAAACCCTCATCTGCTCCTCAAAATTCTTCTCCTGCGTCCGACATGCCTTCCTCTTCTACTTTCAATCTCGGTGCTTCAGACGGCAATGGGAGTAAGTGTCAGTTCGGTTCGAGTGTGCCGTCGCGATCGGCTCGGTCGCGGCCGAGGTTGGTGAAGCTGAGGAAGCAGCATTCGAGGTCCAGAACTGGGTCGGCCGAGAGCGGGCCGGGGGTCAACCCGTTTTGCTCGGTAAGTGATGCTACTAGTGCTTCTAATGGGTTTAATTTTTCGACTGGCGATTGTGGGGGTGTGGGTTTTGTGTTTGGTGCCAAGGGTGAGGTTGAGAATTTGGATAATGGGGATGGAGAGAGTGATGGAATAGTGAGAAATGTGGATAATGCGGAAGGAGGGAGTGATGGGGTAGCGGGAACTTCTAGTTGTGATGATAATTTGGATAAAGGGGAAGGAGTGAAAACTTTGAATTGTGATGAGAGGGGGCAGATGGATGTCGGAAATGGAAGAGAGTTTGATAAGGTTGAGAGTGATAGTTTTGAGTGCGGTGCAAAGAACGATGATCTGGGATCGCTTTTGTGCGGTGAGAAAAGAGAATTTTGTGAAAATGTGAGAGGAAAGATTTCTGAAGATAAGTGGAATGCAAAAACAGATACTGAAACAGAATGTCAGAAGGTTGATAACATGGGTTTTGCTTTTGATTCTAATAGTAGTGATTTGGATTTGTATTTGAATTTGGACTCAAATCCAGAAATGCAAGAGTGTGATGGAAATGTGGAGAAGCCGAGCATGGATAATAGGGGGGAAATGAAATTAGAGAGTGAAGTAGAGTACAATGTGGGCTCTGCTCCTTTGGTGTTTTGTTCTAGTTTGATTTCGAATTTAAATTCAAATATGGAAAACAAAAAACCTAGTGGAAATCTGGACAAGTTGGCTTCTGATGTTGGCAGAAAGCTGAAAGTAGAGAGTGAAACAGACTTAGAGAAAGTGGAAGCTGATCCTTTTGAATTTCATGCTGAGAAGTGTTGCATCTTAAATAAGGATCAAGAGAACACCTTTTTTGTATTTAGAAGCAGCAGTTATACTGAATGCACGGAAGCCAAGTGTCAAGATACAATGAAACTGAGTAGTGAAAATTTAGGAGGTTTCAAGACAAATTCAGACAGTAGTCCTTTCTGTCAGTGTTCAGGAGGTCCTTATGTTGCCTCTGAGAGAACTAATGAAGATAATCATGAAAATAGTGGCCAGAACCATTTCTTATTTGGAAGTGATGGTAACATGGAGGGTGCCACAATAGGAATTTCTAGTTCCAAAAATTTTAAATCTGCAGGAAGTGCTGAGAGTGTTGAGGCAGGCCAATTCACCAAATGTCAAGTCAATCATAATACACTCCCGAATATAGATGCAGCAGCAGCAACATGTTCATTTTCATCAGTTGGTGTTGGCTTCCAACCCAATGGTTGTGCTTCTGTGGATGGAGTAAAAAAGAAAGATAACGTTAGTTTTACTGGCACTACAGATGGATTTGGAGTGTGCTTTGAAGACTTTAAGAGGTCATTTTGTGATCCTTCCTGTCTCAGAGAAAATTTATTTCCTGAATTAAATACAACTTCAGAATGTGGTGCAAGGGGTAGGTCCTTTAGGGACAAAAGATCAAGGAAACAAAGGGGAAAGTCAAAGAAACCTTCCATGAGTAAGCCATGGCCAGGACAAGATCATGTGCCTGAGGAAAGTGGTTCCCAAGAAAACCCAGAACCTTCTGGATGCTACTCACCCATGGATTTCTCTCCCTATGAGGAAACAAGAGTTGCTGATCAACATTCAAGGGGACATTCTGTGACATCTGCTGACCCCTGCGAAACAGTTCCTGTAGATCCCAAAGGTGAAGGTTTGGCTGCTACAGCAAGTGGATTAGGTTATACAGTTGATCAGATATGTAAAGAGCCCATTGAGAAGAATTCGATGTATCATGGTGAGGGAGGTTTTTTTTGTGATGGTTTGTGGAAAGGTTCTGATTCAGAAACAGCTAGAGCTGGTATTGGATTAACTATAGAAAAACAAGAAAGTGATTGTAGATCACCATTTTTTGCTTCGGGTTCCGAAAAGGATAAATGCTTTACGTTTTTGGCATCATCTTCTGCGCAAGGTACTTCAATGATGGGTAAGCGCCAACAACGGAGAAAGAAAAACAAGATAAAAGTTGGTCATGCGACATTTGTTATTACTCCAAGTTCAAATGTTGAGTTTGGATCTTCTGGCCTATTTACCCCTCACTCTAGCACGCCTTTATGTACGGAGGTAGTTGGTAAATCAGAAGCAAAAGAACAATTTAAGCAAGTGCATGTCTCTTCTAGTGTTGCTATTCATGAAACCTGTGAGAAATGGCGGATCAGGTGCTCTTTGCATTATAATTTAACAGCTAGTTTCTTTTTTTTTTTAAACAAATTATCTTTCATGTGGTTTCTTGGATCCTTGGTTGTTTTACTGTGATTATTATTAGTTATATGTGTCGTTGGAGATGATTCTTGTGCTTCTCTCATGTGTAAGGTTTTGGTTTCTGTCAGGGGAAATGAAGCTTATAAAAATGGAGATCATTCAAAAGCTGAAGAATTTTACACACAGGGAATAATTTCTATACCTTCTAATGAAAGAGCAGGATGCTCTCTTAAGCCTCTTTTGCTATGCTATAGCAACCGTGCTGCAACGAGAATGTGCCTTGGAAGGATAAGGGAAGCTTTAGGGGACTGTGTGATGGCTACTGCACTAGATCCCAACTTTCTCAAAGCTCAAATGAGAGCTGCAAAGTAAGTATTCCATTTGTACGCTTATGAATTATGAGTTCATATTTTACTCTTAATTTTGTTGATTTATGTTTTCCCAAATGTTTTTCAAAGATTGGTCTGCTTTTATGAACTTGCATTGTGTTGAACTTACAGCGAGCCTAGCTCATAAATTTACTGATGAGTTGAGATTACATTGAGCTCATCCCAACTTAAGTGGGTTGTTCCCGGGTTTAAAATGCGACTTAAGTATATCTGGTTGAGCTCATTTAGCCTTTCATCCTTGGTGAATTTCTATTCTGTTTGTCTTTTTTTTTTTTCTGTTTTTTTTTTTTTTGCAAGCCATATGTGGATATGGATTATGGCTTGCTTACCCTTCACTTAACATATATTGTCCCAAGGTTATAGTTACATTGGTAAAAATTAAGTCATATATGAGTATTTCAATGTATATAGTGCTGTGTTATTTTACTTTTGAAATGCATGGCAACTTAAATATGTTGTATAAACTAAATATGCTTGCTATTTTTGGTATTAGTTACATTGTTTGTTAATTTTTTTTATATATGCGTATTTCAATGTATGCTGCATTATTAGGGTGCTTTTGCTCTTGAAATGCATTGCTACTTTAATGTGTTGTATGGTCTGAATATGCTTCCTATTTTTGGTATTAGTTGCCATCTTCTGCTCGGTGAAGTCGAAAATGCAAAGCAGTACTTCAATAAGTGTTCTGAATCAGTAAATGGTGTATGTTTGGACCGAAGAATTGTAATAAATTCTGCTGATGGCCTACAAAAGATTCAGGTACTGCATTTGTTTTGTGTCATAATGTTACATTGCTGTTTATGTAGTTTTATATCTTTTAGTATTATATTGATCGTAGCCTTTGTATCTACTTTAACCAATATCAAGTATTCACATGCATAGGAAGTCTTATGATTCTCAAGCATTTGTTATAAACAAAACAATGTGACAGCAAGTTATGTGGTTTCCTTCTATGCAGAAAGTGATTGAGTATACAAATCGTTCTATCAAGCTGCTGGACCAGAGAAATACTGATGCAGCTCTCACCGCATTAGAGCTAATTTCTGAGGCCTTGTCAGTTAGCTCATGCTCAGAAAATTTACTTGAAATGAAAGCAGAGGCTTTGTGTTTGGTATGTGCTTAGTGCCATATTACTGCATGCATATATTTTAGTTAGTTTCTTTTACTAAATCAGTTAGAGTGGCGGTGGTTGGTGCTTGTGTACATTATATATTTGTCCCCTTCTGTTACCACTATTTTGGTGTTTTCCCCCTAACAGTGGTGGTTTCCTTCTCTCAAACCCAAGTTTTGGTCTCAGTCTATATATCTTGTGGCATTTTGCAGTTGCGGAGGTATGAAGAGGCAATTCGTCTATGTGAGCAGAGTATGGCTTTTGCTGAAAGGAATTTTTCTGGATGTGAAATTTATCAAGTTAAGTTGTGGAGGTGGTTCTTCATATCCAAGTCTTACTTTCATTTGGGAAGGCTTGAGGCAGCTCTTGATTTACTTGAGAAGCTAGAGAAAGTGGGATCTACAAAAGAGATGTAATACACAAGTTTCCATGCAGCTTAACTTTTGAAATTTCCAGATTTTTCAGGGCATTCCTTTTACTAAAATTTAAGTTACTGAATGTAACTTTAATTATGTAGGTATGCAAGTAAGAAACTGGAATCATCCGTGTCATTGGCTGTCACCATACGTGAACTATTACGCCACAAGGTATGCAGTCTTGCTTTAATTTATTTTCTCATTTGGATGGAGGATTGGTAGACAACTGATAGATGATGCTATCAATGGTTATGTGCTTAACATATCATGTATAGTATGTGTTGGGTCAATTATGAAATACACAAAATTAACATCTCTTGAATGTTTTTTTTCTTTTTTACTTTGTTTAAGCAGAAATGAGATATCGGTAGTGATTATCTATAGTATGAGTAGTCTCAATGTGAAACATGCAATTTTAGCATATTCTGAATGGTGTAAAACAGAAGATTGATATCAAACCTTCATTAGGATAAATTCCATTCACAACACACACACACATATGGGGATGGATCCATGGCACTACATTTTAGACACAACTTCAGCCACAAATTTTCTACCATTTGATTGAGGTAAGAGAAAAGATAGACAGTTGGATAGTTGAAGTACATTACGGAGTGGGCCCCACAAAAATGTGTGTCAAAATCATGTGCCTCGGATCCTAACCCATATATGTATATAGCATCTCTCACTTGATGGTTTATATTTGTATTAATCCAAGTTGATCAACAATGACAAGAGTTCCTCATTCTGGAAGACGAAAATTATAAATATTAGGGTCACTAGGGAGATTTACCTGAAAGGACATGGCAGAAATTTTTTCTGGTTATTCGATATTCTCTAAATACTGGAAATGTGAATATAGTAAACTAAGTTAGGTCTTTTCCGGTAATGATCGAAGTTTGGTATGAATTTAATATATCATTGCAGTTTGGAACCTCTCCGACCACGCAGAGCATAACTATGTCCCCTGAAATCCAAAGTAGGAAAGGAAATAAATGCTTACGCTATGTGTGGTCAGAGAGTTCCTAAAATGCAGTATTTTTTGTGGATAGTTCATCAAATGGTTTACTCCTTTGTTTGGTTGAAGCTTACTCTTGGTGCTGGTTGGTTGCAGTTTAGTCATCTTTTATTTTAATGATTTTTAAATTACAACTAAGGTTTTTTTTTCTTTTTTCTGGCCTACTGTTCATAACTGTTCGTGATCATTTGAGTTAGGTATCAGTATGATGATAATGCTGATAGTTTTGAGCATTTGAGTTAATCACAGCTCTTCTAAAAACAGAATGCAGGCAATGAAGCATTTAGATCAGGAAGCTATACAGAAGCAGTGGAGCATTATACTGTTGCTTTATCTAGCAATATGGGATCTCGTCCGTTTTCAGCTATCTGTTTGTGCAACCGCGCTGCAGCACACCAAGCTTTGGGTCAAATTACTGATGCCATTGCAGACTGCAGTCTTGCCATAGCTCTTGATGGCAATTATGTAAAGGTATGCCATGAAAGTTCATTTCATAGTGAATACAGCATAAGCATGTGTGGGTAAACTAAGAATGAATTTGCTCTTAATGATGGGAAAAGCCTCTGTCAATTGCTCTATTAGGGGATGATAGGCTTTCTTGTCACAAAGACCCTTTCTTTTACCCTATTTCTAATTAGTAGATATCAATATACCAATCCATTAAAATTTGACAACATCAGTAAAGTCTGATATTTTTATTGGAAATATTTCAAAAAATAAATAAAAATCATTGTACTCATTTGCCTTTTTACTTTAAAAGAAAAAAAAGAAAGAAAAACTGCAGTTCTTTTTTCATTTTTTATCAGTGACTACTTGAACTCACAAAAATATCTGGTATTCCAATTAATAGTGCACCAATTAATAGTGCCAAACGTAATCTGTTCAATCTACAATGGGTGCAACTTAAGTCCTAAGACCTACTAGTTAAATATCGATATTCCAATTGATAGTGGCTTTCCTAATTTTTCTCAAGAAATCAAGGTGTTCTGTTAAATGTTACCTGTATTCGTACGTGGTCATCCTGAGCCCTACTAGTTATTGTTCATGAGAACCATTGTATGAGTATTAATAGTCTCAGTTTCTTTTGGCACTGAATTTTCTTTTGTAATTTTTTAAGAGCATTGAATTTTCTTATGTAATTTTTTTCTTCAGAGCACTGAATTATTCTTAACTTGAATTAGATCCTCAGAGTCTTGTTTCTGATTTTCTTCGAACAGGCAGTTTCTAGAAGAGCCACCTTACATGAGATGATACGAGACTATGGACAAGCGGCTAGTGATCTCCAAAGACTTGTATCCATTCTAGAAAACCAATCTAATGACATGGCCAAAGAGTCTGGCTCACAAGGTAGATCCCATGGCAATGTAAAAGAATTACGCAATGCTCGTCGACGTATGCCATTGATGGAAGAAGAAGCTAAAAAAGGAATCTCCTTGGATTTTTATCTTATTTTGTAAGTTCTAGTAATGCCTTCACAGCTTAGTAATTTAGTACCTTGCATATATGATGCTAGAAGCCTTGTTTATTCTTCCTGAAACAGTTACAGTAGAGTTAGCATTTCATTAAATATGGTCGGCTTTCAACAAATTTAGGGTGTTAAAAGTTAATGAAAAGATAAGACAGATGTCAAATGTAATTAGGATAAGAAATCTCTCATTATCCTTAATAGTTAGAACGAGGAAAAAGTTATAGATAGAAAGCGGGAAACTCATGGGCAGTTTTGAAAGCATTTTGATACTTACTTCACGGACGTTTCAGTAAAAAGAAAACAAGGACATGATGGATACAAGCGCAATTATATTTGCCGAGCATACATCAACTGGAGTCATAGCGAACTTGTACTACATCAGATGGTATCTGTGCATTCATGTACAATAAAAAAAAAAATATTACAGGTGTGATTCAAGTTGTTTTAAAACAGATCTTAGATATCATAGTTTGTAGGTTACTTAGTATTCTTGCACGTCTAGACTGCTGTCTCCGATGTTTTTGCGAAAAATCTTTTAGTTGTTTGAAAGTCTTACTTTGCTATCGGCTTGTGGACGAAAGTTTTCCTATACGTACACTAATTAGAATGATGTCACTGTCAGTGATACAATACGAAGCTTTTTATACTAGAGTTCTGTAGGGAATCTGTCAGAAAGAGCTCCAACGGCCAAAGCTCTCCAAACGAGTAGTTTGTATATTGTGAAATTTACATTTTAGGCCTACTTGGTCTTTGATTGTGTGTCATCCCATGCCCAGATTTTGGAGTCTATTATGGCGCTAATAATTTTATGGTCAAATTTCTATAAAGGCTATGAGTTTAGAATGTTATGCCTATTTTCCTGTGACTTTTTTTCCAATGAGTTCTTATTATAAATCTCAATGCCAGGGGAATTAAACCATCCGATGAGAGTTCTGAAATTAAGAAGGCTTACCGTAAGGCAGCGCTGAAGCATCATCCTGACAAGGTTTTAAACTTTTATACCTCCCATTCTTGTTTAAGCTGTTTTTTTGTACATTTTACTCTGACATCCTATTCTGTTGTATTTTTACTTTTTTGGTCGGAGTTAGGCTGGCCAGTTCTTAGCAAGGAGTGAGAGTGGAGATGAAGGGCAACTCTGGAAAGAAATCTCTGCGGAGGTTCACAAGGATGCTGACAGGCTCTTTAAAATGATTGGAGAGGCATATGCAGTACTTTCAGACCCTACGAAGGTTTTTTAACCCCCCTGATGTGTGCTAATTGATAGTTATTTACTTTTAAGAGAAACATATTGATCATTGCACTACAAATTTGAATTTGAATCATTTTATTTAGGATACTTATTGATTTACCACCTCCTACGGTATTTATTATTTGCTTTTATCATAGACATTCTGCCCTTCCATATCTATAAAAATTGGCCCTAGCCTCCTTTTATAAAAAAAAATTCAAAGCTTATTTTGAAAACTTCATAGATACTGAATTACCGATACAGAAACTGCAGTTTTAAAATTGTGACATCACTCTTGAAGATTATTTGTTTTACATATTTTTTTCCCTTTCAAAATTTTCATGTTTTGTTGTAAAGTGTTGATACTCAGTTGAAGCTAAGTTTCATACTTTGACATTTGAAGATCCCTGTTGAGCATGACGACTGAAACAACATTCATTTTTTATGACATGCCTTGCTTTTTGTAAATTTTAGTCATTTAGATGAAATTATAGTTGGTACCATATCTAGTTGGAAGCAGCTACTTGGTGTGAAGTGTCGGTAGATGCTTCAACTAGGACTTAAACCATGCATTTTACTAAATCAAGGTCTCCTTATGTTTTTTTTTTCTGCCAACAGCGGTCACAGTATGATCTCGAGGAGGAGATGAGAAAAGTAGATATTGAATGCAAGGAAAGCAGCATCTATACAAAAGCTTCAGGTTTTCAGAGTCCTGGCTGCAGCAGTTATGGAAGACCTGATTTCCGTAGCTCTCCATTTGAGAGAAGCTCTGGTGGTCGAAACCATGGCAGGGAGAGTTGGAGGACATATGGAAATTCGTATCCTCGATGGTAGAAGGCAACTCGTTGATTTGAGAATTTTAGACAAGTTCAGAGTGCATGTTTCGAGTGGCCCTAGTTTCATAGAGGATCAATGGAAATGTGCTGGCTGCGGGTGCTCGGGTAATTGCTTTCATAAGAGTGGATCCAACTGAAATAGCCGCAGTCTTTGAACTGAAAGCCAGCTACAAATGGATACCGAGATGTTGAGCCAGGTATCCAGCAGCAATGTCTATGTATTTACTACCTTCAAAATACAAAACGCAACACCTTGACCCTGCTCCGACGATACTCAGCGAGTGCTGGCAATAACGGAAGAAGAGCTGAAATTCTTAGGTTTCCATCCCACTTTGGTGGGAAGCAAATAACAGTGAGTATAAGAAATTGTAACATTTGTATTTGTTCGTAGCAATTTTACAAATGATTAACCCAATATTATAAATGCTTGTTGAAAAGGTGTTATAAAACAATGCTGTAGCTTTGTCCTTCCAAGGCAAGTCTTCTGCTTGCGATATCGAGCCAACATTTGCACTAACCTTTGCATTTGGACTTTTTCACTTTAACAAGTGTCAAGTGTCATTTTTTCATCAACACACAAAAAAAAAAAAGAAAAAAAAAAGAAAAAAAAAAAAGAAAAAAGCCCAAGAGATTTAATGCATTTGAAATTATATATTTTTTTGTTTCTTATTACTATACTTTACCAGCTGAATTTTGTGAAAGTTGTAAACAAAACAACTTGAACGAAGAACAAAATGTGATATATGAAATAGAAAGCTTGGGTAAAGAATTTTGTCAAATCCAAATTTAGTGGTTTCATTAATCACGAAAGTAGGATAAAATTGGAGCATTGCTTGTGTTAGGCTCAACTGGAGCATTTGCCACACCATTACAACTTCGAGTAAACTGCCGATTCTCCTCACTTAACTTTCACTTAATTTTCGATTTTTCTCTTAAATTTTTTTTATTGGAAAATTATGGACTTTAAAATATTTTTTAGCCGATTCCATCCCCCAGCACTCCCCCTATCGTCGTTTTTTTCATATATTCCATCCAAATTGACATTAACTCTTTGAGGGTAGAAGCGTTACTTTGCTAGACCTTCAACACACCAACATGTTGAATCGCATAGATTTGCACAAGTCGACATTTTAGAAATCTAGGGTTTTCAATTGCTTTGCAAAATGTGTCTTCACTAGAACTTCGAAAAATTGACGTTACCTCTTTGTCGATTTAATAGTTAGTTGATCGTGGATTTACAAAATTAGTGAGATTATAGAAGGATTTTGGGAGTTGAAGATGCCTATAGAGGTGCGAATCTGGGGGAATCGTCCAAAGTACTGTTAAGTCTACATTTTATCCTTAATATAGATGGCTGTCGGTTTTACATGGCTTTTTTTTTATCTTCTGTAGCTTTGTATGCATGTGCACTTTCTATCTTTTTTTTTTTTTTTTTTTTTTTGACGATATTATCTTTACTAGAGGAGTGAGTTTAGCCTTACAATGAACTAGCAATAATGTGATTCAAATTCGTCTTTGATTACCAAAGACTTCTTACTTACAAGTGAAGAGAAATATCACTATACCGTAATACTTTTTGTTTTTGTCTGCAAGTGTTTTTCTTAGTTGAGTAAATGGTATGCTAGTCGAAGTAAATGTGGTAGTTTGGTAGAATTGAGGATAGGAGTTGGCGGGAAGAAAGAGGGAAAGTTTTTTTGTTATTTTATTTGTCAGGTTTTCAATTATTTATAAGATTGAAACTACTTAATTACTTTCACATATCGTGCACATGCTTTCATTTAACAAAACCTTAAATGGAATATATGGAAAACTAAAGGTAGGGAGTAGTCGGCTGAAAAATTGGTTTGAGTCCTTAATTTTCTAATACGAAAGTTTAGGAAGGCATTGAAAACTAAGTAAAAGCTCAAGGAAAAGTGACAAAAATTCCAACAGATTTATTCAAAATGACCATTGCTCTGCTTTGTAATAAGTCCAAGATTTTAAGATCAGGGACAACTGCTCCAATTTTTTAGAAGTAAAAGATTAGGGACAACTGCTCCAATATTTTTCCAATACAAAAAGATAGGAATACGATCGAAGGCAATTCAAAATTGATCATAAATGGCAAATCATGGAAATATATACAACGTAAAATCGTCATTTTCGAAAATTCTGTTGATGCTATTCAACACCTAATTTTATGTATATGAGTAATGCTACACTTACCATCTATTTATACCATCATTGTACCATCTCTCTAATAGAAACAGGGCCCGCCAACAGATACGGATCCCATCTTTATTAGAGAGATAGTACAAACGATGATACAACTAGATGATAAAAATAGCATTTTTATATATATAAATATCTTCGTTCCACAAAAATCGAATAAAGTCATCGATTTTCTTGTTAAACTAAAACCATCCTAACACGGAAAATAGCAAACAAGATCAAACAGGAACCTCTCCATTGGCATAAGCTCGAAATGAAATTACATTTTGATCCAACAAATCTCGACATGTCCTGAGCACAGCTTCATTACTAAAATTCAAAATTTTTCTAGTCACTCAGACTTCAGTTACATGTCAACAAAATCTCGGAGAATTTCTGGATATCTAGGAAATGAAAACTAATAATTTCAGATAAAATTCACCGTCAAAATTCAACGGGCAACCTGTGCCTGCGCATGTTCCAGAATCTGACCAACCAACTTGTAAGTACGCCCCGATAATGCCTTTGTGTGGTCTATCAGTTGCTCATACCTGAAAACCATTTAAGTAATACATTAAAAACGGGCATGAAGCATAAAGACAACTGATTCAAGAACAAAAACAGGCAGTTAATTGTTATAAATTTCAGTCTACGTCAATGAACTTACACATTCGGATGGTTAGGTTCCATGATAACAGTTCCTGCCTCCGAGTCAATCTTGGCATCAAGCTTTGAGCTCCGAATTAGATTCACAATCCATCTCTCAGCTTCCTCATAATTTAAGTTTAATTTCTCTGCAAGCACTCTGCCAAACCACGATTCTATTAGATTTAGTATCTGAAAAGAGTGAAGAATGTGATTTTTTTTTCTAAGAACAAAAAAGAAATACGTCCAGTAATAGACAATAAAGTCAATTAGGTTCCCGAAAAATTCTACGAAACTATAAAACACAAGATATCATTCGTAAACACCACATATGAAAAATAAAAGGCATGCACCAAAACACTTTAAACAATAATGCCCTAACATTTTGAACCCAGCAAAAACCCCTACACACATTACTCTTCTCTCCCAAGCTCTGGAACAAGAACAAATAAATATGTTGACAGACCGGTCAAATTGCACCTAAAAATCTAAAGGAATATGACTTTAAATGTGCCTAGTCACAATACTTTTATGAAAGTCTTAATAAAGATAAAAAGAACCAACGAAAGTGTACTCTGACATATGTCTTAATCATATACCACTTCGCATGGTGAATTAAAGAACTTTTCTACTATTTCCCTTTTCTTATATAGAAATCAGAATAATGATGTCAAACAAAGAAAAAGGGCACAGCCAAACTCATATAAGAAATTACTTACCCCATGTCAATGCGCTGATGTATACGACAGTATGTCTCGAAGATAAATAGACGAGCATTTTCAAGGAACTCATCCCTCAGTGGTACAGTAGAGAAATTCCCTTCTTCTGCTCGTTTTCCAAGGAAAGGATCATTCAAAATTACCTACATTGCCATACAACCCACATTGTCAAATCAATAGTCATGGGCCTAGATGACAGAGATAATGCAAATCAATTTTTCAAGCAGGAACTGAGATATAGCAGAAGGAAAATTTACAATGAAACGGTCAGCTCAGTTACGCAAGGGTCGGAAAAAGTGGAATTTGAATTCTGAAACATATCAAGGGTTATCAGGCACTTACTTCTTCACACTCCCTCATTTTCTTCTGTGCACCATCAAAGTCATAATTAACATAAACGCAGGTCAAAAACTCGGTGATGGGATCTTTATAAGAATGTTGTTCCTGTTGAATAACCTTTATAAAATCCTTGAACTGAGGTCTCCTCCTCTTATTGACAATGAATGCAGTGGCCAAGTAACGCACAAGATGGGGAGCATTGGTTTGAATGGCATTCAGATACCTGGGGAAAAAAAAATCAAAAATTTCTATCAGGAAATAAGTATAAAATACCAAGTCACTTGGTATTCACTAGAACTCAATTTTCCATAGGGAATGTCTATGTTTCATAGCATGAAGCTCAAAAGGATATCCATATTGTCGAATACAATGATAAAACCACTAACTTAAGGGCGTCTCAACTATGTAAGCTACTAGGATTGTACTGTAATAAGCATATTCTTTTTCCTAACATTTCAAGAATGCATTATAAAATGTATCTTGTTCAGAACAATATGCTCACACTATCCACTTGGTAGAGGCAAACGATTATCGATGTTACGAGAGCAAAAGCACGGTGTGTCACATTTAAAGCTCAATACCAGAGCAGAAGTAGCAGCACCGTTAGCGTCAATAGAATGATCAAGGGTAGAAATACATCAATTAGAACCAAAGATGATTCGAAAGTTCTAAGCTTTCAGGGGTAGACAGTGATAAAAAAAGAGATGCGCATGAATTCTGGGTTGTTTTAGCAATTGGTAAAGCAAGAGGTAAATGTACAGTGAAACCAAAACAGTCAAATCAGTAAGGGCAGATGACATACTTGTCCTGATTAAACAGGTCAATGATTTGTGTTCTCCCGTTATCATGGTTGAAAAATATGAAGAGACTCCAATGCATCAACCATATTCTATTTTGCACTTGATTCATAGGTGAACTGAAACTCTGCAACAGAAATCATCCACCTTTATAATGGAACTCAAAAGCAAAAAATAATACACCTTTAAACAAGTCGATAAGTGAAAAAATAACAAACCCTTGAATCAATGATTTCTTTCAAACGGTTAAGCTCTTCAAGGGCAATATCCCAGTTCTGCATCAATATCTCAGCCGCCAGCTTTCCCCACAATGCACTCAGACTCCTGTCACTGTTTGTGCACAAAGCCCTGTACTGATATAGATAATCAGCAGCACCAGAGTAGTTACCACATTCAAACTGAAATTTTGCATACTGATATAATGCCTCGATCTGTTGTGGACCAATCTGTTCATACAACCATACCATGAAAGTTAAAACTAATGCCAAACCAAAAGAACAAAAAGCCAAAAAGAAAACACAAACTAAATCTCTTTGTCCAATAAATGTAATGTTAACCACACAAAAATTAGACCTTTTACATTTAAATACGCAATCTTTTCTAAGATAACATCTGCAAATACTTGCAATATTAAGCTGCATATGCTATTACCCATATCAAATTGGTTGCTTCTACTCCTGGGTTTTAAAAGTTACTAGGAAAAAAGAAATTGGGGCAACCTGGTAACGGTCATTAAGCATCTGGAGATTGTACTGCTTGTCAGCCCTCAACTCCTGAACCGCGGCGGCATTCTGCAAGAAATTAACAAGGGGCGCAGCCGACTCCTCCAGAGCCTTGAGGCGAGCCACAACCTCTACCCTCCTATCCACCATATCTAAACATCCACAGAGACAAATTGTCAAACACCTAATGGTCTTGTTAAGGGGTGTGTATATATACAAAAATTCCCACAAACGAACACATATACAACTACAAATACATAATGGGTGTGTATATAATTCACCTTGGGGAACATCTTCGGTGTGATAGAGGGACTTGTGGATGTCCATGGCGTAGTCGACCATGTTGGTCTTGTTAAGGAGCTCGATCTTGGCCTTGAGGATCTGCTCATCTGGGTACATCTGACGCTCCTGCAGGAACTCGAGGAGGGGAAAAACCAGATGCCGGTCGAGGTTGGGCGCGATGCGCGGAGTTAGGTCGTACTCCGCCATGGTCAGTGTGCGAGCTCCTGGTTTTTGCGGCAACAGCGGAGACGGAGAGAGTCGAACAGAAACAAGTAGAAGAAGGGTTTTGATATTGTAGGTTTAGCTTGTCTTTTTCCCTTTTGTTTTAGCAATTTGTGATTTCTTCTGAGAAGAGGTGGGCCGAGGCCCATTTACTAAGACTCGTCGGCCCCGAAACCATTCCTTCTCCGAATGGTCTTGAATTTTATCGAGAAGTGATTTTCCCACATTTTTTTTAGCTTCTTACATATTTCTTTTATTTATGATCATTAAATTGAATAAATTAAACTAAATTAATACCATTAAGATTAAACAGGGATGAGGGATGTGTAGGCGGATAAGAAAAATGTGTGGATTCTAATCGCTAGTGTAGGATTAGGTGGGGATGGTTCACTACATTCAACTAATGTTATATTAAAAAATCAATGTCTAACTTGCACATTTTTGCTCACGTAAAAATAGATAATTGATCCGTCACGAAGCAAGATTGACAAACCCAAAAAAGCCAATCCAACGCCAAGTTTCTTGTCTATCCCAAGTCAGTGCCTAACGAATTGACAAAATAATATCTTAGACCTACAAAGAGGAGAATGACTTTCATAAATGGATTCACCGTCACATGGCGATTAGATTTAAAATGTCATGTCATGTGAAGAGAAACTTACTCCCGACATGAAATTATTGGAGTAGTTAACCCGTTTCATACAAATTGCCCTCCATGAAGAGGGTTTCAAAACCTTAATTGAAAATGCAATTGCATTTGCACCTTAACTTTCAATTATACCAACTACATCTAATCTAGTGATATAAGTTCGAATTATTCTTTTCCCATTGCTTACAAAATCCATATGACATGGAGCAGACAAAAGACATCCAAAGGATACCCAAAGTAGACAAAGAATTGGACTTGGAATTAATCCTTTTTCCTTTCTTTGTAAAATGAAAGAGAACCAAACCATAAACCCAACATTTATCTTTAACCCACCGGTAATATGAAAAAGTACGAACAAACTTTCAAAGTTACACTCTCCTCATTTACTACCTTTTCTTTTCCTTATTTATTTGGAGGATTAAGAAAATTGTAAGGAGTCATTTCTACTTACAAACGAATTAAATTATAAGATGTGTGCATAAGATTTCGTTTTATGGTTTATACAGTTTTTTTTATATAACGATATATTTATGTTAAGGGGATAGAAATTAGTTGCAAATGGTTCATTTTCGAAATTTGAAATTAAGACATTTCACTTACATGTAAGGAGAAATAGTATTAAATCATAATACTAAGTGGCCCCGAATATAATATTTATACTCTCATCAATGCACCCAATTAGTGTCTGATGTGAGATTGTAAAGGTAAAATAGTCTCACATCAGTGAAAGGAGATTCGGCTACTCCCCATATTATCAATTGGTTTTATGGTGGAACATCAACTTTTTCATAGTATCAAAACAGGTTGTTCCATGTTTGAAGTCTAACAGCCACACGTGCTCCACATCACCCCATTTGTGTGTGTCCACATGTCAAGCTTGAAAATTTGAATTCGCCATATGTGAGGGGGCATGTGAGAATGTGAACACAAACTCCCACATTGGTGAGGGGCCAAACCATGCAAGAGCTTGAGGGGCCAAACCATGCAAAGGCTTGGGGAACCAAACGATATAAAGGCTTATATCTTATAAGCCATGCAGGATTTGAGGAACCAAACCATACAAGGACTTGTACAAGATATTAGACTACTCCCAATATTACGCTCTCACAATCGGCTATTTTCTGGTAAATATTTAAAGTTGTAAACACACCACCCAGAATAATTGTTGTGATAGCTACCAACTTAGACCATCTCAATCATAAGTGGAATGCTATGTAATCAAATTTGAAGATAAAAGCAAGTTCCAACCAATATGTCAATCCTATGTGAATTGACATATGAGTTTTCGTATGTCAAAATTGACATATGGGAAAAGGTGATGTCAAATAATTTCTAATTATTTTATTGTATGGGTCCCATTAATGCACCAATTATAAATCTTAAAATTTTTTTTTAATTGATTTTTTTTTTCAAAATAGGTCCTCAAATATTATTTATAATAAAAAAAACTTTTCGGTTGGAAAAAAAGAAAATCTAGCATTGACACGTCAACCATCAAATTAACATTTAATATTTATCTTTTTGACACCCCGTTGGAGATACTCTTGCCGTTAATTACCAGCAGGTGGGAGCTGGGAAGCCAAGAGATGAAAGCACAAGTAGCCGTTACCTCATAACATTAACAGAAAGTGGATTAATTAAGCAAAAGCCGCTTAATTACTTGTTGCAGAAATCCTCTACTGGTCTGAAAAATGCTTTGTCTTCCCAATACGCTGCTCTCTCTCTCTCTCTCTACATATTTATATCTCTTCTTCTGACATGCCATTTCATTCCGACTCCTCCCAATCCAATCACCAAAACCAAATTCATGAGCTTGTTCTACGTCACCATGACCAAACCCAACTTCTTCTTTCTCTTTCTTGCGTCTCTCCTCTTCTCGTCTCATCACTCCTCCTTCACCATTTGCAGTGCAGCAGTCGAGGACTCAGATGAAGTTGGTAATTATTCTCTCCCTCTTCCAACATTTCATTTTCTTTATTCTCCATTATATTTCCTGATTAACACCACATTGTTTACGGTGTTTGTTGTGCTTTCGATACACACACACACACATAATATATTATATACACACAAATTATGTAAGAATATGCTGGAAATGGCAGCTCCATTTTCCTACATATTGTGTTCTGTGAAGTCATAAGAAACCCAGGATCAAAAATCATGACAAACAATTTAAAATTGAAGTCCTTTTAACAATATAAATCATTTTGATTCTGATTCTTACATTAATCTAAGGATTTAATGCACCCTTACCAACATTTTACCATTCTTATGATTCCTTTACCTTTTGTCTAAGAGACTTACCTACACTCCCCGCACGTCATTGTGGCATCCAAACCAATACTACAATGCCATGTGAGAAAGTTCAAACGCGCAACATTGTTATTTACTTAAGATGTCAAGATAACGTATCAAAAGTGAGAAAGTTCAAACACACGACAATTATCATCAACTCAACAACTTTGCTGAGTAGAATTAGCTAATCAAGCTAACAATGCATGTTTAACACGTCGGACCAATTTTGAAACTACGCATGTGATTCAGATCTAGGTGATTTAAATTTTTGGGTACCCCACTTTGGACTGACTTGTTGAAAGAAGCATTATATACTTAGTATTTTTATGGAATCAAGTTTAATTAGGTAGCAATGTCACGTGCTTGGATAGACATTTTTAGACCATATGAGTTCTTTTTGGTATGCTTGGGAATAAAGAAAGTATTACTTAGCTTCTTACTGTCTGTCATAGGTTTGAATTATTCTTAGTTTCTTTCTAACTTTTTCTTTCTTCTCATTTAAGTCCTTGTTTTTGGTTTTAATGTACACCATCCAATCTTTTCTTTGTCTGAGAAAGAAAATATTCTCTCTCTATCTCTCTCTCTCTCTCTCTCTCTCTCTCTGTGTAAATATTGGTAGTACATTTGGTTATCTTATGAAAGTAGATTTGATTTTCACAACGTTTAGATCTTCTATTTCAATCTTAACCCTTCATTTTCAGTATCACTCAATGTTACGTAGTATTGAAGATATTGCCATGAAAGCAGGCATATTTTACAGTTTCTTGCAGATTAAGGAAGTGATTTAAGATGGGGAAAGTCACTCTGATTCTAACCTTTGAGCATTAACATCGTAAAACGTTTCCGGCGAGTGACAATGCACGTAACGTGTAGAAACAGTAAAAGAAGACGCTCGGAGTACCGTACCTTGTGACGTAATTAACCTAGTTTTTCATATATGGTGCAGGTGATGAAACTCCATTTACTTATCTTGAAGGAACTGGTAAAGGACCAAAGAAATGGGGACAAATTGACCCTCATTGGAAAGTTTGTGATACTGGAAAATTGCAGTCTCCAATCGATCTTGTTGACCAGAGGGTGCAGGTTTTCCCTCACTTGGGGAAATTGAAAAGGGGTTACAAACCAGCTCCTGCTACTGTGAAGAACCGAGGTCATGACATCACGGTGAGCTACACCGCTCCCAAGTGTCTACTCTTTCTATTCTCTTCCATATTTGTCTATCATATTGAACTTGAATCCAATCAGTTGAATATGTTAATATGTGACAGTTTTTAGTTGTTTTTAACGTGAGGTTTTTATCAGATGAGGTGGAACGGAGATGCAGGAAAAATCAACATAAATGGGACTGATTATAGACTGTTACAATGTCATTGGCATTCACCCTCTGAACATACGTTTAATGGATCAAGGTTTTTTTTTTTTTTTTTTTTGGGTTTTTCGCAATTTTTATTCTGTGAAATATATAATCTAAAGTTGCAGCTACCATGCTAATTTATATTAGTATATAACCATTTCTAATTTCTGTCGATGTATTTCTTCCTCTAATTTTCTTCATAGGTATGCTTTGGAGTTTCATGTAGTTCATTTAAGCTCTACCGAAAAGATTGCTGTAATTGGAATTGTGTACAAATATGGTCGACCTGATCCCCTCCTTTCAAAGGTATCTCTCTCTGTTTGCCTCTAAACGTTCATAAGTTTGAGGTAATGAATGTAAACTCAATGCAATAATGTAGAAAAACCTTATCTATTTATACTTGCGACACAAAGAAATCATCTCCAAATTCAGTTGCTCGATCACAATTCACAAAACACACTTTGCTCAACATACCAATTATCATATCAGCTATACAAACTTAGCTAACTAATTAGGTGATATTGCCTGGATATGTAGATGCAGTGATAAAACTTAAACAGACCCGTTGTATCATGCTGTGGGCCGTTTTGGAGTTGAGAAAAACTCTTGGTTATCATTTAAATACTAGTAAGAGTCGCTTGTCACGTATCCGAAAGAGTAGCATGTAATCTCATAGCATAATTTCCTGTTTTCTATGTGTAACCTTCATTTCTTTGCTAAACAATTGATTGGAAAAGGTATAAATTTTCGCATGAAGCGAAAATACAAGAAGCTACGGGACTTTTGACATTTAAGCTGCTATATCATTTCATACTTTAAATGCCAGATTGTTTCCTGGTTCATACACTTATTTATTTGTTATTTTGTTATCCATTCTGGCAGCTATTGCACCACATAAAATCGGTTGGGAAAGAAGAGGAGGTTGACGTAGGTATTATTAATCCTGGGGATATTAAGTTCGGAAGCAGAAAGTATTACAGATATGTCGGTTCTCTTACCGTTCCTCCATGCACTGAGGGTGTAATTTGGACAATCGTCAAAAAGGTTTTTCACTCCTTACCCTTTTGCAGTGATAGATTTTTACTTTACTCCAACAACCTGGTTACCAACATTGTTCTTTGTATAGGTGAGGACAGTTTCAAGGGAGCAAGTGCATGCACTAAGGGAGGCTGTACATGATGTAAGTATTTCTGAATTCGGGAAATATGTATCCCAATTGAAAACTCTAAACGCGAGACTGTTTACATATCCGATGTGAGGTTGAGTATTTGATCCACAACCGTGTGACTTGCTCGTTAAAAGATTACAACAAAACCATATCTCAAAAATCATCGTGTCTGATATTGATCAATATTTTTACTTTGAGTTGAATTGAAACCACTGAAATCGTTGGTCCATAGATTCCATACCTCATCTATAATGTTAAACAATGTTAAAACCAAAGAAGTTGATGGAAGAAGACACTTTCCGGCAACTGGATATTCGAGTTCAGATATCCAATCTCGGGTTCTATAAATAGCTATAGAATGAAGAAAAGTTGACAGCGTGTGAAAGAAAAAACTAAGGCATTGATGCAGAGACACTTTTTCCTCGTTCAATCTGTGTTGCGCAGTTGAAGTTTAACCGTGTGTGTGTCGTTTTCAGGGATTCGAGATGAATGCAAGGCCAACGCAAGAATTGGATGGAAGACCAGTGCTGTTATACACTCCAAGGGACAATGGAGGTTCTGCTTAATTAGTGTCTAAGTACATTAGAGAGGGATATGTGTGCTTTTTCTTCTTTACCCATATAGATTGAAATTGAAGTTTAATAGTTTCCCACTTATTGAATGTTGGTTATATGCATCATTTGTCACATCACGTGGTACACCAATGTGATACGAAAAAAATATTGTCTCCCTACTCTATATTAAGTTATATCTATCTGGATACTCTCGTATACGTATTATACTTCAACCCTAAATTAGGCCAAATTTTTTTGTGTTCCTTGTGGTGACATGACATTTTCAATGTGCCCCTCATGTTGAAACAGTTGTTAATTGTACCTCCTTGGTGAGTGTCGTTAGCAATTGAGGTCCAAACTTAAACTTTCATCAGTCTCCCGTTAAATAAACCCACATGACTATCATGCATAGGGGTTACATTTGTCATTTCAATCCAGATTAAGAAGGCCATGGACATCTAGTATGGAATTGGATTTCACGGAAAAGAAGCTTGGACAAGGTGAAGCTAATCCTGGAAATCCACGTCAATGGCTAGGAGACGAGGTGAAGGTGAAGTCGCGCCTAATTTCTTAGGTATAGTTTCGTTTGAAAATACGGATGCTTGTGATAAACCATTGTTGTTTGCATTGCCTACCACATCTTTGATCAGGGGTTGAACTCATGTGCAAACAATATATATCCCAAAATAGGAAGAGGGTTGTGGCACCCAACACGTCAGTCTCACTCCTCGTGTTTGCCAAGGACGCAGCCACAGGAGCTGTTTGATTTTGTTGCCGTGGGATCAATCGCTAGGTGATGGAGGAGAAAGAGGTCGTCCTCCAAATTCCAAGGGATCCATCACCAAATCAAACGATAGATATCCATGGCTTTCTTAATTTGGATATAAATGACACCATGTGATAGTCATGGGAGACTAATGAAAGTTTAGGTTTGGACCTCAATTGCTAACGAGGCTCTCTACAGGGGTTTAGTTAACAACTTTTTCACGTGAGGGTAACATTGAAAGTACCATATCACCACATAGATCACAAAAAATTGGCCTATTAATTATATCTACTAACAAGTTAATCTAATCTTCTTCTTTTTTTCGGTAACAAGGTAATCTAATCTTTATGTGTGTTTTAGCAAGGTAATATAATCTTGTAGTAGCAATTAATAAGATAATTTAAGGGATGTATGTGCTCTTCATTTTACCTTTTAGGTAGGTAGATTATAAGACTTATTTGGAAGTACTTTTAAAATTGCTGAAAACGATTTTGGTAAAAATGTTTTTGGAACCAATCTTTGATAAAAATGCAAGTGAATCTTGAAAGAGCACTTGAAGTGCTTTTGGACCCAAAAACATTTTCTCTAAAAACGATTTCAATTTTTTTAAAAGCACTTCCAAAAAAGCCCTATATGTAACTTAAACTAGTTTTTTTATTTTATATTTTATTTGGTGCATGTATTATAATAGCTACTGATCAATCCACACAAATTCAAAGAAAAAATTCATGTGAAATAAAAAAATATTTGGTAGGTAGCAAAATGATCATTTAAAAAAGCAAAAAAGTGAATCTAATCCGGTATACACACAAAGTGTGGGACCATAATTTTCTAGAGTCGGAGTAAGGCAAATGGGAATACAAATACTTAAAAAATCCGATCATGGAACCAACCGCTTTGAGTGGAGATGCTTTTAAGATGACGACTATATTTGCATAATCATCATCAAAGTAGGGTTTTAAGTTTGATTTTGGGGAAGGTAGATGAATTTGTCAACGACTTATATAAAAACATTACACAAGCTACGGATCTGGATCTGATGTCCACCAAACTTCGACTTTTTCTAACACATGAAAGATCAAGTCACCCGAATCAAATTTGGTTTTGGACGCTTCATGGCTTTCCTTTTTGTTATTGAATTCATCCTAATATTAGCACGTCAATCCCCACACGGCATAACCCACTTTGGAAGCATGTAATACCCTGAAAATTTAAATATATGAATATGTGGAGAAAATCGAAAATAAATTGATTTATGGTTATGAAAATAGAATTGGGAAATTTTAAAGTTTTGTTTCCAGAAATTATTATAATTTACGTATTTGAATTATTGAGATTTTATGTTATTTTTCGAGAAATTATATTAATTTACTTGAGTTTAGTTTTAAATTAAACTAGTTGCGAAGTTTGAAGTTTGAAAATTAATTATTTAAAATATGTAGACCTTTTGAGGTCACAATTTATATTTTTGAAAAGAGCTCGATCTCACGAACGCATAGGCGCAAAGCGTTCGTGAAACGGAGTTATAACGAAAGAGTTATTAATGTTTAAAGTTAAAGACATTTCTGTAATTTTGGCTTGCATTGGAAGGCTCCAGATTTTTGAAGCCATTATTTGTGATGCCATGTATGTGGCTAACAGAAAAGGAAAAGGAGAGAAAAGGAAGGTGGGGAACAAATCTGAAGAAGAAGGAGGGGAAGTGAACGAAGGAGGGTGAAAGGAAAGGAAGGAAAAGAAAGAAGTGAGAAGGAGGGGAAACCGGGTCTTCCCTCAACCCGCGACCCGACCCGATCATGTTTTGAGTTTCCGGCCATCTTTGACGACGGAAAAGGTGCCAAAATGACCCTCATGTTGTTGCCATTCGATCTCCCTCATAATTTCTCTCTAAAACCGACAAATTTGGGTTCGATTTTATGGAAAACCCCCAAAGGAGGGTGCGGCGGGTTTGGGTGGTGTTTCACCAAATCTGAAGCTAACTCCGGTCACCACACCCACCAATAGACTCCCCTCAATCCCAGGAACAAATCCCATGCATTGGTTGGGGCGTCGGAGTTGTTTTGGAGTCGAATCAAGAACACCAAAAAACAAGGGCTTCCGGCGGTTCGTGGCAAATTTGAGGTGTTTCCCGGCCAAATTGGACTTGGCCGCAGGTATGAAAGTTGCTCCACTCATTGAGATCTACTTTCCTGTAAAATTTGGTAATTTTTGGAAATAGTTGATATTTTCCGGCGACTCGTGAAGGCTGACCGGCACTGGCGGTGGCGGGTGCGGCGGCGCACGGCCAGAGAGCCGACGTGGCCATTTTTCGTGTAAATTTCGATATTCTGAATCTTTATTGGTAACCATTTGATATGATTTGGGTTGTGAAGGTCGATGGTGAATATGGTGGTTATTAGAATATGTTTGGAATTTGGCAAAATAATGAATGGTGAACTACGACAGGCTTGATCTCGAACAAGGGTATGTAGGCAATCTAACAGTGTTAGATGCAGTCTTAACTATTCGAGAAGTAATATTTTGTTTAGAGGTTGTTTGATAGAATAATTTGGGGAACTAAATTGATAATTTAATTGTTTGTTGGGTAATTAAAACATGGATGTTTAGCGATTTAGAAGTGAATTGAAAGAATTAGTAGCAAACTAAACAAGAGTTTAGTTTGGGCCTATCACCAATATTATTATTTCCTGATAATAAATAATTCGGGGGCAGGGTGTTACAAAGCACTTGACCCCAAAATATAATTTTGGCATTCAGAGTAAATTGTAGTTATAATCTCTTAACTTTAACTCAATTGGAGCAATAGTCCCTTAACTAAAAATTCATTACCATTGGTCCATCGACTCATCAAAACGTGCAACTATGGTCCCTCAACTAAAAATTCATCACCATTGGTCTCTCAACTTTAATTCAACTGGAGAAATAGTCTCTTAACTTTAACCTAATTGTAGCAATAGTCCTTCCAACATAACTCGTTTTGATAAAAAATTTGACGTGGTTGACGAAAATGACCATAATTACACACTTTGATGAGTTGAAGAACCCTAATTATATAAATGGTTATTCCAACATAACTTATTTTAACAAAATTTTGCCTAAATTAATGAAAATGACTATAGCTACACATTTTGATAAGTTGAGGGACTAATGATAATGGATTTTTAGTTGAGGGACCATTACTCTAATTTGATTAAAGTTGAGAGACCATTACTATAATATCGTGCTGCCTGACTGACTAGAGTAACTCTCATACTGAGCGAGATGTGAGTGGGACTGCCGATTAGGCAGCTCTTATATCGGATGAGATCACAGGTGGAACCAAAATGAAAGACTCACACTTCTGTAAGAAGTACCATACGTAGTGGTTGGTCCCCTTACACAAGTCTTTCTCCGTCATAACAGAAAAGAAAATCACTACAAATAAACTTTTATTTCCAACGCATTAACCTTTAATAGGAAAATGATGCAAAAACCAAACTCTGAAAGCATTATTATATGAAAGATAAATAGGGAGAAAATACAGCTACAGCACTCCACTCCACTAAGAAACAGGAAAAAAACAGGAGCTAGATATTACATTACTGTAAAAACCCAAATTCATAAAGCCTTTTAACAACGAACAACCTACGCAATGAGGAATGGCAGGACAGTCAACATGAACTCCTCATAACTGAAAGTTCCCATACCAGTGTACGCTTTGTCCTTCTCCTTAAACTTCTCAGTTAATCCCTGAAAGACACAAGAACAACAAAAGAAAACGCTCCATTAAGTATCAACAGTTTATCGGCTAACCTACATCTTGTACTCATCCAACAGCATAAAACTGCACACAGACACCCCTTTTTTTGAGCTAACTTGAGATAATGAAAGCCCTTTTTGTAAGGTACTAATGTTGTGGAAACTATGACTCAGTGATGAACAATGATTTTATGGTTTCCCAGCCAAGAAATTAAGCAAAGAATAAAGGGGTGTTTGTTCTCGTTTTGAAATGGTTGTCAGCTCACTGCATCAACAATTTGAAGTTTTGAATACTCAACCATACAAACTAGGTACAAATTGGAATACACTTGCACATCGAGGCTTTTAAGATATGCTAAGATAGCAAAAACTTATAAACAATGCTCAAATATCAAAGTAGGAGTGAAATTTAAAGCACAGGACCAAGTAAAAGTTCTCCACTTAAAACTATAAATTAAGTGCACAAAATATAAGCTTTAGTGAAAATCAAACTCACCTTAACAGTCAGACAGCACCTGCATTTAACCAAAACAAACAAAAGAACAATGCATAATCAGATATCGTTAGAAAACACAATACAAAATACACCAAAACGAAATGCAACAAGTATCTCCAACTCTAATGCATAAAGATTTGATCCTCAAACCAATCCCAGCAAAATATGACAGAAAAAAAAAAAAAAAAAAAAAGTATAAGGAAACATACTCGATGAAATTGTCATATTCAATGGCCCTCTTTTTGCCTCCAGACTTGTCGAATTTAGAGACCAGCAGCTCCAAAACTACAGGTGACACAGAAAATCCCAGACTCAGCAGTGCATCTCTCAACTCATTTGCATCAATGAACCCACTTCTGTCCCGGTCGAACCTCTCAAATATTCCCTGATCAACCACAACAATTACAAAAGAGTTAATTTCCCACAAAAATTAAAAGAAAAAATCTTAGAAAACAAAAACAAAAAGAAATAGAAGGGAATTCAGGGGATTACCCTCCAACTTTGAAGACTGTAGAACAGTGCAGCGAATTCCTTAGGCCCTGTTTTCACAATATACCCACACACACAATAAATATCATTGTTATCAACAATTTCATTGAATTAATACTGAATTGAGCTACACTGAAAGCTACAAAGATATATTGTAGCAAATTAGCAATGGTGATGATTTCATAACACGAAAACAGAAGAGCAACTTGCATAGAACGTGTTCACTGCAATCCTGCCATGTAGAAAAATGAACTGAGACGCCACGGTGAAACTTTTTCCATGTAAATAATTCTAATTCTCCAGGTGTTCCCGGTCCAAGAATAAATGTCATGCCAGGTAGAAAAATGGACCGAGACGCCACGACGACGGTGAACTCTTTTCAGTAATTCTAATACTCCAAACACAGGAAAAAGTTCTGCATCAATACAGTGGATCCCTCCCGCTTAGCATAACGCGTGATGCCATCAATATCTAACGGTCCACTGGCCACGACTGCCACACTCGGAATCACACGGTGGGCCCCGGCGTTTCGACTCTATCCGTTAGGCCCCGGTGTTTGACTTAATTACACAACGCGGACACGCAAATAGAGACTGAGGGCATGACGGACATTACGCAACATGATTCTAACTCAGTGCTCAGCCCAGACGACACCGTTTGTGCGACGATCAAAATCGCAGAATTAGGGCATAAATTCCCAAATTGGACGAGAAAATTACACAGATAGGAGTGCATGGAGTGTTAGGGTTTGAAAGTTGTTACCGATCTTCCTGGCGTTGGTCTGGGTGAAGGTGTACATGAGAAGATGAACAGTCCTCAAGCTGAAGCTCTCATTGTACGACGACAGAGCTCTCTGCATCTCCTTGTCGTCGATGAAGCCGCTGCCGTCCTGATCCGCCAGCTGAAAGCAAGCTATGACGTTCGGGTCTGTGCCCGGCGGGAACACCGATGGCAATAAAGCCGCAAACGGGCTCCCGTAACCATGAGCAGGTGGCGGGTATCCACCTCCGCCTCCTCCACCTTGATTCGGGTATCCGCCTCCGCCTCCGCCACCTTGATTCTTGTGAGGCTTGTCTGGATTATACGGCTTATCTGGATTGTACGGCTTCTCTGGCGCGTAGGCCGCGCCGTACGGTGCTGCCGGAGCACCGTACGGTGCGGAGGATGGGGCCCCGTACGGTGCAGACGGAGCACCGTAGGGTTGGGCTGTCTGGTGCTGGTGCTGCCCTTGCGGCGGTGCGCCGTAGGGTTGACCTTGGGGCGGCGCGGCATAGGGTTGGCCTTGGGGCGGGGCGCCGTAAGGTTGGCCTGGTGGTGGAGCGCTGCCGTAGCCGTAGCCGGGAGGAGGGTGTGGGTAGCCTGACATTTTCTTTTGTTCTTGAGGAGGGTCCGAAAATTTTGTTTTGGGGAGTGGTTGCAGATTTTTGGAACCGAAGGGGCTGGATGTATATATGATTAAAGTTTCAAGGTGGGACCTGGATCGGCGAGGTAATTACAGCGCTACCATTGGATTTCAAATTTAAACATGTTGTCTTGTCTAGTGGCCACTACATTAGAAGATTGACCTGACCTCCTTAATAAGCAAATTAATTAATTTTTTCCTTTTTTACTTAAAATAAATGGGGAGAAGAGTACAATTACAATCAAATGAATAAGGGTCGGCATAGAAATATCTTGCCTTCAAAAACGTGGGATCAAATTCAGAAGTGCGAACCATAGAGATGGAGAGGGCAAAATTGACATTTTGCACTAAGTTGTATTGGAACATAGAATTACAACTTGTATTGGAACGCGGTGTTCGTCTTCAATTGTGCACCGAGGACGACCTCCCTCGTCAGTCAAAGACCTTATCATTTTGATTCTAAAAGCCATTGACTCCTTCTGCCCAGGGAAAAAACATGGCATTGACCCATATAATCTTTTGTATGATTTATCATGATATGCACAAGTGATATATTAAATGTCCGATCAGCTCGGACGAGTGCTTCAAGTTTCTTTATTGCTCTGTGATTAATGATGTTTTATTGTAATATTTTTAGATTTAGTTTGCAAGATTCCTTTTGAGCCGAGTTTTTCATGATATTATTTATAATATAATGCCCTTTTATCAATGAATGAAATTTCGTACTCTTAAAAAAATGTGAAATATTCCTAGTATGAATTTTTATATAATAAAAATGTATACATCGATTAAGATCGTGCATGTGAAATTATACATATTTATTTTATTTTATAATTTATTAGCATTTTTAATATTTTGTAAGGCTTGTATATTAGTGACTAAAGCTGGTTGACGTTCTGCTATTGCCTAGAAATTGGGCAAGTTGTGGATTTGGTGCAAAAGTCACATGGATTTACCAACCACCTTTTTTTTTAATTTAATATTTATAGCTACTTTTGGTTGATCATTTCATAGTTTTTCTTTATTCGAACAAATAAATACCGACAACTTTTTAGTTTAGTGATATTTATTTTATTAACATTTTAACCTAAAAATATTTAAATTATGATAAATAATTAAAAATCATACAAATACATAGGTATTTATAAAGTTGTGAAATTTGATTTGAATAATTTCTTTAAATTAATTTGGACGTTAGGCTTATTTTGGGACGTCAATTTTTTTTAGCCGTTAGATTTGAACTCATTTGATCACAGTCGTTGGACTATAAGTAAAATAAATAAATAAATGTTTGAAATATAACAATTTGGTGGGTTGTGACAACCTATCCCTACTTCTATAATTTTATTAATTTTAAATGAGTGAATTGACGAAAATGCCCTAGAGGCGAGGGTATTGACTTTCTTTGACCAACGTATAGTGAGATGTGCAAAATATTGTTTTAGCGTATTCTTGAATTACTCAACGATACGAACACATAGGCGCAAACGGAATCGAAATTGGAGTTACGGTTAAAATTTTACGGATCTACGAATCCGAAAATATTTTTGAAGAAATCACTATTTTAATTATATTATACTATTTTTATATTACTAAATTGCTATGCCATATGTTTGTGGCTGAGAAGGGGAATGTTGAACGGAGGAATGAAGAAAAAAAAAGGGGGGCGCTGCTGCCCAATCAAAACAGAGAAAAGAGGGAAGAAGGGGACGAATCAGGAAGAAGGGAGAGAACAAAGGAACCAATGAGAGGAGAGATCAGGGAGAGAAAGGAGGGAGGTGAGGAGCACCAACCATTTCCACCCCACCCTCACACAACTTCCCTTGAGCCTAGGAACAAACCCCAAACAACCTTAGAGGCGGCGAAGCACCGAGAAGGCGAATTGAACACACCCATTTCTAGGAGCCAATTTGGGGCCTTTCCCAGCCAAATTGGACTTGACCATATGTATAAAACTTGCCCTACTCATTGAGATCTTCATTTCTATGAAATTTGAGAATTTTTAGAAATAGTTGAATTTTCCGGTGAGTCGGGGCGGCCGACCGCCACGTGCGGCAAGGCGTGGGTCGAGACCCGACCTGCCCATCCTATGCTAATTTGGATGCCTTGATTTCATATTTGACATCTGATTGACGGAATTCCATTGTTTGGGTATAATTTCGTTAAGGTCCGCCACTTGAATATTATAGAAATCAATGATTCGACCGTTGGATCGATACCAAACTTTAATGCTTTATAGAACGTAATATTTGAAGACTATAGAAACTTACGGATTGGGAATTCAATGTACGGATCTTCCCGAATTGGATTTGTAAGCTCATAAAATAAAACGTCGGCCGCCACTTAATTTTAACAAATGGTGGAGATTCAATTGTTGGATCGTTCTGAAACTTTAGGATGTTGTTCTAGAAGCCTATTGAAACTCTTAGGAAGTTACGGATCAAAAATCTGAGATGTTGATCTTCCAGATCGAGTTATATGTGTTCTATCGTTCGTGACGCCTTGATATTCATGCTACGAAGTTGTAGCGCGGACCTCATGTGAGTGGGTCTTTTCTTTTTTTATAGTATATATATATAGTGTGTGTGTGTGTGTGTGTGTATCAATGTATTAAAAGCGTGAGGCGTGGGCGAGGTGTCCAAGGGGAAGCCTGGCCTAGGCGTGAGGCAAAGCCTCATGGAACCTAAAATTTAAATATATATTATATGTAAGTATATTTATAACAATATAATACTTTGTAAAAACAAATATAACTATAACTAAATCAAAGATTATATCATCTTCTTTATTACTAAGTCTAGTTGTACTTGGAAACTATGTCATATGGTCTCAAAATGTTATAATTATTTATTTTATTGTAAGCAATTATAGAGAACTTCAAGGAAAATAAGGATGAATGGTCACAATTATAGGAAAATTTCAAGCAAAATAAAGGCTTAATGTTGCAATTATAAGTAATTTAAAAGGAAATAAAGGCTGAGTGAAGTAGTTATAGGGTATTTAAAATGATATAAAGCAATAATTATGGGAATTTAAGGAAAATAAAGGGTTGAGTGGAGTATTTATAGGGTATTTAAAATGAAATAAATGGGGTGGGGTATTTATAAGGTATTTAAAATGAAATAAATGGCGAAAATAAAGAGTTGAGTGGAGTATTTATAGGGTATTTAAAGACAAAAATTAAAAAACAAACTTAGCCTAAAAAACCCTAAATGGTGAAGCCCGGCCTCCAACGGCGCCTAGGCGCGCCCCGAGGCGAGTTTTTTAAAACATTGATATATATATATATATATATATATATATAAACTTTATAGTTTCCGCAAATGCTTTTGAATTGAGTTATGCATACCATGCCATGATTAAATAATGTTATAAGAAATGTTGCATTGTGGTGAAACGCCAAGATGATTCTACAGGATGGGCAGGTAAGTTTATATTGATGATTAGAATTATTGCATCATTATGGCATGCTTATATTCATGTATTCTGCTCATCATTGCTGCACCCCGGTGTTAGTGCTCCCACCCCGGGCCAGGGCCAATCCTTCACATGTATGTTCACCTCCAGCGCCGCACGCTAGCCTTGGATCCAAGTAAGTGCCAGTCCTGTCGTATAGGTTGCATTAAGCGATTCCAACTCATAGGTGACCGCGCATAGCGCCAGTCTTCACGTGATTATAGTACTAGAGCGTATATTATTACACCCAATCTTGTCGTACAGGTCATATTAAGTGACTTCGACTGGTGTGTTCGCATAGGTTGTTGAGAACCTGATTTCACTCATATTACTGTTGCGATATTGTGATGCAGCATGCTTCTGGATTGACTATTAATTTGCATTTAATTTCATACTTATACGTAGTATGATTTTCTGGAAACTATACATGTTTTACGGCGAGGGGTTATAACGTTTTCAAAAGGTTTTTATTAAAACTTTATTTTCAGGCCCACTCACCCTTGTTCCCCCCCCCCCTTCCAGGTTTTAGTAGCTGAGCTTTCTTATCGACGAGGATTATTGGCAAATCTTGGTGTAGACGATTACCTTCGATGGTATAATTCTCACCCTATCTTACTGTACTATACTTATGCTGTAAAATCACATGTGAAATGGGTTCATTCCTGCTCACCAGCACACTCTTGTATTTAGGCACTTTTAGGTTTAAATTTATTCACATTTTCCACATACTACACTTTATGACTTCGTCACCTTCCAGGTGTTGGCCAGCACAGCTCGATTCGGAGTCCTAGTAGACATTCCGGGTCGGGGTGTGTCATGGGTCCAGAATAATTTAAGCGAGGCTTAATTTCTGGAGAGAATCTAGTCCAAAGATATATTTTCTTTTGAAAGCTTGTTTTAACCCAATGGTTAGAGATGGTTTGGGGGGTTTAAAGCTTATATTTTAAGTTTTATCTCATGGATTAGAGATGATCTAAGAACATAGTTCAATTACTAGTCTCCATGTTATGTTAAGGTTCTTCTGAATTTTGTTTTTGGCTTATTTAGTATATTTTGATTATGATATTCATTAAATTAGGTATTTAAGTGCACTAATTATTTCTTGATTGTAAAAAATGTAGCAATTATACTTTATTATCCAACAAATTGCAGTAAATGTAAGAAATTTTGAATGCATATGTTCCTCGAGTGGCATGGAGAAATAAAATGCAAAAGAGGGATCGTGTGAAATTTTACAACCACTTGTATAATGACATGTGGATATCGAAAGAGCCAAAAGCGCTTCTGTTTAAAAAAAAAATCGTCATTTGACAAATATTTTAAAAGTGCTTTTAGTTAGAAGTAGAAGCACTAAAAAGTATTTTCTAGGAAGTACCTAAGAAGTATTTTCTAAGAAGCACCTAGAGGTGCTTCCTCCTCCTAGGTGCTTCCTCATAAAAGTGCTGTGCAGGGAAAACAAGAGAAGCACTGTGCTCTCTTTTATGATTTTTTTTCAATTCCACAGTTATCCCTATTTTTTAATTTGAAAGTCTAAAATGCCATTACACCTTAAAAAAACATCAAAATTATCCTCTTTTATTTTCATGTAATTTGAGTTGGAGGCAAGCACTTTGCTCTCTTACAACCTGTAAGTTCCATTCAATTGGAGGGAGTTACAAAAAATTTGAATTGGAACAATTGATTAGCCTCTTTTATTTTCATGTAATTTGAGTGCGACCCCATTTTTTCTTGTGTGTGTTGAATTATACTGAAATGTGAAAAGATGAGCTTACCTAGTTTAATATCTAGGATTAATTCTCCGAAACTTGAGCATTTGATGCATGGTTTGCGAACATGACTAAGATTGGTGAGTGTGAAGTGTGATCATGTCACTCAGCTTAGTTTTGTGTCTCTTGTGTTGATTGAGTGTAACCTGCATCATTTGGTTTTTTCAGTTGGAGTAGAAAAAAAGAAGAAACAAACAAAGGGTATACGGGTAGATGCAGAAGGCAATGCCTCCTTAGAAGATTTAATAAACCCTACACCTCAGGGTACTGGAAAAATCAAAATCCAATGACAAAGGGTACTGAATTTTATCTGTAAATCTGTTGTATTTACACCTAGGCTAGGATTAAGAGCTTGTAAAAAATATATAAAGGCATGGTCTTTATTTGTTCTTCTGAGTTGTGCTTGTTACTACTTATGTGGACAGAGTTGCACCTGGCAAGTAAACTCGAAGGCTGACGAATCCACAAAGGCATGTTCTTACCATTTCTCCCCATTTTCGATGCATTCAATGCAAAAATATGCAAATGTAGACATGCTATACTCAGCCATGATCTTCTTATCTCCATTTTTATGAATGAGAAGGTTGAAGAACATGCTTCAATACCTGCGGCATATAGGCGTAATGGACTTGGAACAGATTCGGTTAAAATGGTTGAGGTACTTGCAGCTCTGATGTTTGCGTTATTTATTTAAACACCTAATGGCTAATGTGTATCCACTACATAGTGAACTCTTACAGATTTACAATACCTCTCTTTTCTGCAATAAATATATTACATCTTTATTACTATTTGTACTTTTACGTAAGCGAGGGTAACAGTTATGTTACTCATATTATGATTTATGACCGGAGCATTATTTGTTATATTTAACAATGAACAGCGTGTTAATATATTAACTTTCAAGTACAAGGATGAGAACAAAACGAACATTTCCGACTCAAAAATCACAAATGAGGTGGTGGAAAAAACACACTTGAGTACATATGGTGGAAATTGTAACTTCATCATGACCCGGTGAACTTGGAATAGATTTTAAACGAGTTACATGTATATATCTTCTGTTTTTATATTTCACATCAGCGAGTTCATTGTTAGATTCTGAAGGCAAAACAACCCTTCGTAAAATAGAAAAGGTAAGAGAAGCTATCCCTTTTAAACTTCTCTCGAACAAATTTTTATGGTGAGTTACAGTTTTTTTCCTGAAATATCGAATAACCTGAGAAACCATCCTTGTTTGTAAACCTGTAGTTGCATACCAGACTTCTCGTGCGATCGAATCGATGGAGATTGAAGGAGAAAAATCAATTACCCAGAAGAATGAATGACGATCGAAGGAAGAAGAAGATGGTCTTTTTTTCTGCTCTCTCTCTCTCTCTCTCTCTCTCTCTCTCTCTCTCTCTCAGTAGCAAGTAGCAAGTAATAATATGAAGTTTGTAAGTTTGGAGTCATTAAGCGCTCCAATCTTCCCTTTTTATAGGCTAAATCATCGAATCCCAGTTGGAGGAGGAGACACACAGCCTATGTTACCGTTTGGCGCGTTAAGTTTTTACCTCCAATTTGAAACCATGGCGAAATTACCAATTTGTCCTTTCTTCAATTACTATTTTCTTTTGTCCTCGTCTCACAAATGTATGTAGTTCACTTCACTCTAATTTCTCATTTACAATCTTGTTCATTTTTTTAGTGATTTTGTATACATTAAGGGGCGTTTGTTTGGCTTCGTTAGATTTCAATGGATTAGAACGGACTAGTTGTTAGTCTAGTCCAATGTTTGTTATATGCAAAGATTAAGTTTAATGGGATTAAACGGGGCTCGTGTCAAATATCTAATTGTCCCGTTTAAAATGCCTTTTTGGTGCATACCACTATGGCACTACCCTAAAACTACGGGATTGTAATTAATGAGTATCTTTTCTGTTAAAGAAAAAGTTAGTACTCATTGATTTACCCAATTTAAATATGTAATTTCGGAGTTCCAAAATCTTGAGTTCAAAACTTTCGCACCTAAAATCTTATGTTGCCTCTCTATGACCTATTGACTTGAGTGACACATGTCCCCTTGACTTAATTTGCGGCAAATGTGTTGGGTTCGAACTTACGCACTTGTATTTTAGCAAGTGACTTTATTTGTTTATTTGTTTTTATCTCATTAGCAATAGTTGAATGGGTAGCTTGCACTCCCTCCTCCTCCTTCCTCTACACTCATATTTGACCCTCTATCCATGTAATAATTTCTCATAGACTTATCCCTCTCCATCTCACTTCATTTTCATCTGTCGTGGCAGCTTTCACGGTTGGGATTTGGGTGTTTGGAGATCACTGGAATCTACAACAATCCAGCCCCGGAACAGCTTGGCCTATCAATCATCAAGTACGCATTCGAGAAGCTAATCATATTCTTTGACACATTAGATATTTATGCTAATCAACTTTTTATTGCCAACTCCAAGCCGACCTTCATAGTATAAAGTAGGGCTGGGCATTTTAAAAAACAAAACCGAGTGAACATCCTCAACCATACCGACGACTTGGTTTGGTTTGGTTTTTCTTTTGTTTTATAATTTTCAGTGGTTAAACTGAACAGCACTGACGGCTTGGTTTGGTTTCGATTTTGGCCTAAAACCGACCCAAACCAACCCACGCCCACCCCTAGTATAAAGTTGAGTAATCAAAATAGAAATCGAGTGCGTGCTCTCACAACAAAACCAGAAAACGAAATCTTGTTTGAGCAAAACCTCATCTATTAACTCTCTTTTGTGCAAGTATCTCATCATAACCACCTCTTTTTGCCAATTCATTTGGTATAAGTTAGCTGAAACAAACATTATGCATCACATTCACAAGAGGAGCATTCCAGTTTTCGCATTTATGTAAAATTCGAAAATTATATGAAAACAGAAAAACAGAATACCTGTACCAGCACTGCAGAAAACAATTTGTAGGTTCTGTTCATATGACATACATTGGATGCACTAGGCCTCAATACCTATCGGACAAAGAAAATAACAAAAGGCCGCGACAGGGTTCAGTGACGAAATCTGATGAGGATGCCTAAATATGAAAACTATTTATACATTTAATTTTCTGATGCCGCCAGAACAACTAGCGGCTGTAGAGCAGCATCATAAAATTAAATGCACAGAGTCAAATGCTGCTTTACAGCCGCTAGTTGAACTGATTAACTCATCAACAACAACAAACAATATGGTAAGGCTGATTAAACGTTTACAATTGCAAACAAATCAAGCCTGGCCAAAACGCTCGTAAAAATAAAGGTTTTACATAAGAATTTTTGGAACGATCATAATTACAGTCGAGCCTCATCTTCCTTCTGTGTGACAAACGAATGATCAATTTGGTGTCCACAACTTCATCACTACTTGTACTTGGTGCTGCTTTACTCCAACCATAGACTTTCTGGCTTCTTTAGAGCCATTTGTTTGTATGGTTCTTTGGAGACGCCTTGCTTGCTTGTATGGTATCTCTCTTGTTCCCTCTTTACATACTAATTTAGTCAATTTTTTAGTTTAACTGAAACGTGTTCTACTTAGTTATTATTGAATAATTTTAGCTCATTTAATATAAATAAAAATTCTCCTCATCGTACAGGTTGACGTATACCGATTAATTTGTAAACAAACAGTTGAAGAGAAGATTCTGCAAAGAGCTAGTCAGAAAAATACTGTCCAACAGCTTTATTGATGCCCGGTTGTAGCAGAAATTAAGATAAATTACGTCACAGGTACAGTTTATGTTGTTTATCTTCAATTCCTTCAAATTTTAACTTATTTTGTGACAGAATATGTTGCATTCTGCTTGGTGCATATACAAGTGCTATCTATATTTGTTCCTTTCTGTATATCATGCACAGAGGAAAGCTGCAACTGGCACGAAAACTCAAAGGTCGAAAAATCCACAAAGCATGGACGAACCCGATAGCTATGATTTGAGCTATGATTTCAATGGTACCTTACAAAATACTGATCAACAAGCTACGAAACCCAAGAGGCCTAAGAGGCGTGTGAACGAAAAATCTTGATCTGGCATCTATTGCCACACTCGGTGTGGTTCCAGAGCAAGCCAAATATACACCATGGAATTAGTCTGGATTTGGTGGTTTCAAAGCAGAACCAAACCTGGGAAAAAGGTCTAAACCCGAAGGCAATTCATTTTCTTGATAATATCAACAAGACACCCATTTTTTTACACACATTTTGTACTACTCACTCCAAAATGTATTTCAATGATCCAACCGTCACTTGTAACTAGCTTGTTTTTGGAAACAACCTAACTCCAACTACTTTTCAACACATAGGATATTCTATCTTCGTTTAGCAGCATCCAGTTCACATTACTCCAACAGTTGTTAGAAATTGTGACATGAAAGAATCTCTACTTGTGACGAGGCTAAGAAATATTAGTTTAAAGAGAAATTTATAAAGTTTCACTTACTTTTCAAACAAGAATAATACACATATAGTTTATTGAACATGGTCTTTTCCTGACTCAAGAACATATATATAACTGTAAACCTAAATATTTTTCCAAAACACTACTTTGAAATGCAACCGTGTTCTTCCCAAAGGCATAGAATACAACAATTTACACTTCCATAGATGTATAACAACCAGCTTCTGCAATAGCACTTCATTACGAATGTCCATAATTTGTTTGAACCCAACCTTATCCAGCTTCACCTCCCTCTCTACCTCTCTCTCCTTTTTCCTCTCCTCTCTCTTTTGCCCTCCAGCTCCCTCTCTCTCTTCTTCTCTACCTCTATTCTTCTTCCCTCTCTTTCCTGCTCTCCCTCCATCTCCCGTTCTCTCCTTTTACTCATCTCCCCTTCAGTCTTCCACTCCCTCTCTCTCCTTTTATTTCTCTCCCTCTCCATCTCCCTCTTCTTTTCAATTTCCCTCTCCCTCTCTCTCCTCCTTTTACTCCTCTCCATCTCCCTCTCCCTCTCCATCTCCCTCTTCTTTTCAATTTCCCTCTCCCACTCTCTCCTCCTTTTACTCATCTCCCTCTCTCTCCCTCTCCCTCTCCCTCTCATTTTCAATCTCCATTTCCCTCTCTCCTTCTGTTACTCCTTTCCCTTTCCCTCCCTCTCGTTTTATTTCTCTCCCTTTCAGCCTCCCTCTCCATTCGCAACTCCAATTCCTTGCACTTTTTCCTTTCGCTATCCGCTTGCATTGCATGGTCGAAGTACATGACCGCCTTCCTATCTTTCTTGCGCTCCAGCTCCCAGTCCATCTTCTCCTCCATCTCTCTCTCCCACTCCCTCTCTCTCTCTCTCTCTTTCCTTGTCATGTCCTCCTCCTCCATCGCAACCAAATGGGACACTGAGGGTTGCGAAGGGAGAGAGAATCTGAATGCCATCAGCATCAGCATGCTCATCAATAATGCCTACTTCCGGAACAAGTTGAATCACACTTGTCATAAGAAAATCATTACTACTGGCAAAACTTGTCAATATATCACATGCCGGTTTGCAATTGGTTTCCAAATCACCATCAACATAATCTGTATACTTATTTAAAAATTCTACCCGGATTGTTCCCTCAAAACTATATGAAAACTGTTAGGAGTACTAAGGTGTAAAGCACCAGATTAGTTTTAAGCTGTGTGGGTTAGTTAGGGGAATACTAAAATAGTTAGCTTTGATATTTATGTATAAATATCTCATGTACAGAGAATGGTTAAAATAATGAAAATCATTTTCACAATTTTCTCTCTCTCTCTACATTCTCTCTCTCTCTAATCTCTCTCTCTTTCTTCAAGATTCATTTCTTACTCACTAAGTTCTTACTTTCAACATGGTATCATCGCCGGAGTCCACCGACGTTGATCTCCCGCTTCCGTGTTCTTAACTTTCTTGCAATTTTCTTTCCTGCCAAACAGATTTTTCTCGTCTTCTCTTTTCCCTTTTCTGTGCAAATTCGCCATGACTGTTGTGGAGAACTCTACCAATTCTTCCTCCTCAGCCGCGATTCCTCCTACTGATGCTCTGAATTCTCCGATTACCTCTGTCACCGTTCAGAACATCGCCGGCATGGTTCCGACTAAGTTGAATCGGCACAATTACATCACCTGGCGTAGCCTCTTTCTTCCAGTTTTGAAGCGTTTCAAGCTTTTAGGGCTTCTCAATGGCACAGACATCTGTCCTTCTCAGTTCGTCTGTGATTCTACTGGCACTCGAGTTCTCAATCCTGCGTATGAAGTTTGGTGTGAGCGAGATCAGATCTTGATGATTTGGATCAATTCAACTCTCTCTGAAGATCTCCTTCCTTTGACTGTTGGTATGGATGATTCCAGATCTCTGTGGCTTTCTCTGGAAAAACGCTTCGCTGGAGCTTCTCGTTCACATGTTCACAGTCTTTGTGCCAAGATTCAGACGATCCAGAAAGGTGAATCTTCGATGACTGATTACCTTAATTCAATTAAAGAAATTTCTGATAAATTGGCTGTTGCGGGTGAACCGATCTCTGAATCTGATTTGGTTGCCTATATTATGTCTGGTCTTCCTGAGGATTATGAATCTTTTGTCGATTCTATTGAAACCAGAACTGAATCTGCTACTTCTGATGAAATTCATGGTTTGCTTTTGAGTAAGGAAATTTCTCTTCAAAAGCGTAAAAATCGAGCACCAGCATCCACTTCATTTCATGCATATACTGCTCAACCCTCTCCTAATTCTGGTTACCACTCTGGATCCCGAGGGAATTATCGAGGTCGCAACCAAAACCGCTCTAAATTCAATCAGAATCGTAATTTTGGGGGTAATCGATTCAATCACCACACTGGTGGGATTCTTGGTGCTGGTCCTTCCCGATCTGGCGGTTATCAGTCTGGTCAAGCCCATTTCCTCTCTGGAAAGTCCATTTCATGCCAACTTTGCAATCAGCATGGTCATCAAGCTCTTCATTGTGGTCGTCTTTCACAATTTGCTGCTTCAAAGACTACTGGTACTACTCATGGTTCTGGTTCTCCTCAGTTCTCTGGTTATTCACCTATGGCTATGTCTGCAACAACATCTGCTCCACCACATTACTGGATAACAGATAGTGGGGCTTCTCATCATGTTTCTCCAGATCCTTCTTTCTTTAACTCTGCTATTCCCTACACTGGCAGTGACCAACTATTTGTGGGTGATGGTAAAGGTCTGTTGATATCACATATTAGTCATGCCTTTATACGCACACCTAATACAGTTTTTCGCCTTAAAGATGTCTTACTTGTCCCTCAAGCTTCTCATAATCTACTATCTGTCTACAAATTTGTCAATGATAATTTCTGCTCTCTCACTTTTGATCCGTTTGGGTTCTATATCAAGGATCTACAAACTGGGAAGACGCTTTTCCAAGGCCCTAGTGAAGGTGGCCTCTACCCTTTTTACTGGACATCTTCAAATGGCTCTTTTGGAATAACAGTGTCTCCTCGTGCTTTGATGGTGGCAAAGGCTGACATTCATCTTTGGCATAGGAGGCTTGGACATCCTTCTAGTGCTGTCTTCCAATCTGTGTTACATAATCATCGTTTACCTGTAACTGGTTCAGTGCATAAAATGCCATTTTGTGTTGCTTGTCGAATGGGCAAAGCTTCTAAGCTTCCCTTCTCCGTGTTGCCTTGTACTTCAGTAAAGCCTTTTCATTTGGTTCATGCTAATGTATGGGGACCCTCCCCTTCACTCTCTTGTACTGGTTACAAATACTACCTAATACTAGTGGATGATTTTACCAAATACAGTTGGTTATATCCTTTATATCTTAAATCGGATGTTGCTTCAGTTCTTATCAATTTCATTCTCAAAGTTCAAACACTGTTTGCCTCTAAAGTTCAATGTTTAAGGACTGATTCAGGGGGTGAGTTTTTAAACAACAGACTTCAAGATTTCTTTAATGCTCAAGGTATTACACATCAGCTGAGTTGTCCACACACACCTGAACAAAATGGATGTGCAGAGCGGAAACATCGTCATGTTGTTGAAATGGGCAGAACTCTACTTTCTCAGAGTGGTTTACCACCTAAATTTTGGGTTGAATCTTTTCAGACATCAGTTTATCTCATCAACAGGTTGCTTTCACAGACTTCTTCCTTGAGTCCATGGAAAAAATTATTTCAAGCTCCACCGAAGTATCATACATTGAAGCCTTTTGGATGTGCATGTTATCCATGGATGAAACCTTACTCTGGACACAAGTTAGAACCAAAGAGTAAGCTGTGCATTTTTCTGGGCTATAGCTTAAATCACAGTGGATATCGGTGTTATGATCCCATAACTGAGAAGCTCTACATTTCAAGACATGTGGTGTTTGATGAGAGTACTTTTCCTTATCTCAATCTTCATTTTTTACCAGCTTCAAATTCTGTACTATCTCATTCCACACCTATCCCTTCTTCCATCTCAGTTACTATACCCGTGCCATTTACTTCCCAACCTGCAGAATCTCCAGCTCAACCATCTGTTAGTCCTCATGTATCTTCTACACCACAAATACCTGATCCTACATCTATTCCATCATCCTCTCCTTCACCTCTACCAGTTTCTCATCCCACTGATATAGCCTCGGGTTCCACTCAACCTATTGCCGCACCTCCCAATACGCATTCTATGATCACTAGAGCCAAAGCTGGTATTCATAAACCCAAAGTTTTCACTGCTACTAAGCATCCCCTTCCATCTTCAGTTGATCCTCTCACCCAAATACCATATGCACCAACCACTTATCTTCAAGCTTCCAAACATGCACCTTGGATGGTAGCAATGCAAGCTGAATTTCAAGCTCTTCAATCCACTGGTACATGGGATTTGGTGCCTCCTCATTATTCTTACAATCTTGTCGGTTGTAAATGGGTCTTCAAAGTGAAACACAAGGTAGATGGGTCTATCGAAAGGTATAAAGCACGTCTAGTTGCTAAGGGTTTTCACCAACAAGAAGGTTTGGACTTCTCTGAGACTTTCAGTCCCGTGGCTAAACCAACTACTATTCGGATTTTGCTTTCCTTTGCAGTACATTATGATTGGTTCATTCACCAATTAGATGTTAGCAATGCATTTCTTCATGGTCAGTTAAATGAGGATGTCTATATGGTGCAGCCCCCAGGCTTTGTTGATACTTCTAAGCCTACCCATGTTTGCAAACTTAAGAGGTCTCTATATGGTCTTAAACAAGCGCCTCGCACCTGGTATGAAGCCTTTTATCGGGCTCTTCTGTCCTTGGGCTTCTCTGCATCCTCATCTGACACTAGTCTTTTTATCAAGAAAGACACAACTATCACTTTCATATTGGTCTATGTTGATGATATAATCATCACTGACAGCTCCTTTCAAGTCTGTCAAACTATCATTTCTCAACTGCAAGCTATTTTTCCTGTCAAAGATCTTGGTGATATACACTACTTTCTGGGCATTGAAGTGACACGATCTTCCAAAGGTCTATTTCTTCATCAGTCAAAATATGCCTTGGATCTCCTTAAGAAAACTGATATGTTAGGCGTCAAGCCCTGCAATACTCCAGTTAGTTCTTCTAAACTGGATCACTCAGGCACACCACTTGCAGATCCTACTTATTACCGGTCCATTGTTGGTGCATTACAGTACCTTACCTGGACTCGTCCTGATCTAGCTTTTGCTGTGAATCAAGTGTGTCAACATATGCAAACTCCTCGAACTATCCATTTGCAAGCTGTTAAGCGTATCTTACGATATCTCAAAGGCACTATTGACTCCGGACTATGGTTCACAAAGGGTGCTCAACATCTTACTGCTTGGTCTGATGCAGATTGGGCTGGTTGCCCTGTTGATAGATGATCTACAAGCGGTTATTGTGTGTTTTTGGGATCCAATTTAGTGGCTTGGAGTGCTAAGAAACAGAACACAGTGGCTCGGTCTTCCACTGAAGCCAAGTACAGGTCACTTGCCAACACTGCTGCAGAAATTTCATGGATTTGCAAGATACTTTCTGATATTTCATTTCCCCTTCTGCGTACACCTGTTATATTCTGTGATAACAAGAGTGCTATTGCACTAGCTTTCAATCCAGTCTTTCATGCTCGAACAAAGCATGTTGAGATTGACTATCACTATATCCGTGAGAAAGTTCTTTTGGGCCAGATTGATGTCCAACATGTTGGTACAGTGTCACAGATTGCTGATATTTTTACTAAGTCCCTACCTGCTGATCGGTTTCTCTCCTTGACTGACAAGCTTTCAGTTCGATCCTCTACCTTCAGCTTGAGGGGGGATGTTAGGAGTACTAAGGTGTAAAGCACCAGATTAGTTTTAAGCTGTGTGGGTTAGTTAAGGGAATACTAAAATAGTTAGCTTTGATATTTATGTATAAATATCTCATGTACAGAGAATGGTTAAAATAATGAAAATCATTTTCACAATTCTCTCTCTCTCTACATTCTCTCTCTCTCTCTAATCTCTCTCTCTTTCTTCAAGATTCATTTCTTACTCACTAAGTTCTTACTTTCAACAAAAACTCCCCCAGTGGTGGAAGCTCTACTGCAATTGGTGATGGACCTTTCATAAACAGTGCTCGATTTTCGAATGTTTTTTCAAAGCTCTCAACCTCAAGCCATTTATTGTCGGACCAGATATATTCAAAAGCATGCCAATCATGACATTCTTGCCGAGCAAACAAATAGACCTTACTACAAGGAACGTCAACCAAATGGAAGTAGTTTTGGGGCGTAACTTGGTGAAGTTTACTGCATTTCCTACGCGTGCACCACTGCACCTGATCTTATTTTCAAGGACCGAGCAATTCATCATGTCCCAAGCTCCAAGTGCAACATTAAAGGCACCCAATAAAGTGGTGTTCGATGACTTTGAATGAGAACTACAAAATAAAGTTCCATTCATATAGGCCAACTCCTTTGCCTTTACCTTAAGAACATCATCATCCGGAAGAATACGGTCAGTTATATAGATATTCCTCCATGTTCTATCAGCAAGTTTATATGTGCTTAGGACATAAACATGATTATACCTTTTACAAACAACAAAAACAGCACAATCGCCGCGAGAAGTAGCTGGAGAAGCTGTGAAAGATGCTATATGCTGAGGGACTTTGTTGCTAAAACTCAAGGGAGATGAAAGTTCGACAACCTTGTTCCGAAAAGGATTATAGAAAAAGAAAACAGTCGAACTACCATCTTCTACTTCTAGCTTTTGTGAGAGAAGCAACCAACCAAATCTTGAAGCGCAAGGTTTCGCGTCGACGAATAATTCTCTTACTTGTTGCGTTACGCGATGTCCGAGGCAGTAATTCTGGTTGGTCCGAAGATCAGAGAGTTCCAGTATGCTGAAGATTTCTCCTCGAATGTCGAAGCAGCCGTATTCCATTAGCCATGTACTGTTGTTTTCACGTCGAAATTGAACTCCATCGAGAAAAGCTGGCTGCCAAGTCTTGCATACCGCACCGAATCGAACATAATCATGGTAAGAAAGACGTTCGGCGATTAGGTTTAAAATTGGAATTGAAAGGTCGGACCAAGAATTATTTGCCATGATGTTTGATGAGTAGGGATTCACGATAATCGATCAGAACAAAAAGGATATATATATATGTTGTAGGCCAAAATTTAGAGAGAGTAAACTTGCCCCTGAGTAATACAAATACAAATAGGATAGGATTGGATAAATCTTCTAAATCCCTTAGGATTCCTTTAAAAATCCTAAACTTGCCACCCAAGTAATACAAATACAAATAGGATAAATCTTCTAGATCCTTTAGGATTCCTAAAAAACTTCCACTGAAACAAGAGAACTGAGTCAACCAAAACCAAATGTGATTACATCAAATAAGATAATTTCTGCACGCATCTTCTGTTTAGAATATGTGATATTGTATTTAGAGACTCCTTTTCTTATTAGGTTTCCTAAATTTTCTGTAATTGATTGTAATTAGGGTTCTACTCGTGTATATATATTTCCTCTTAGTGAAAGAATATGATTAAAGGAAGTATTTCAATAATTTCGACCGTCCTTTTCATTTTACTTCATTTCAAAGGTGTAGTAATAAACCACAACAAGTGGTCCAATGGTAAGGGCGCAGACTGTGGATCCCCAATAAACAAAAAATGTAGACTGCAGGGCCAAGAAGATTGTTTGGAGGGTTTGGGATATCGATTGTGACATATGCACTGTCAAGTGCAATTTGGTGGGCATCTTACTCTCTTGCTCAAAGAAGGGTTTGGGGTGGAGTTGGGTATTACTTTGGTAATAAAGGTCATTTGAGCAACGATTGTCAACACGTGTACACCGGATTCGAAAACAATCATGGCAGTTGAGGGAGTTAGTGCAGCCATGGGGGGGTGGCATGTCAGCCCTGATCACAATGCCCCTTGATACAGTTAAAACCCAGTTAGAAAATCCGATTTCTAGTAATCTTATAATTATAAAAATTTGATTTTTTTTTAGTACATCAATATTTTTACACTAGGGGGAGGGGGAGTTCGGTTAAGCCACACAATAGGCAACCTAATTTGGTTATTAAGTTTTGTTGGCTCTGGTTTTTTCAGATCTGGGCATTGTTCTTCAAAGGTATTAATTTGGCTATGATTTTTCAAATCTAGGCATTGCTCCACAGTTCTACTCCCAACTCGAGTAGTGGAGACTCTCAAATCTGTATCATCTCTCTTGACGTTTTATTTATCTTTTTTTAATTGGATATTCTTATTCTATATATTTATAAAATATTTTCTTATTAATGATAGATTTTTATCTTTAATTATTAGGGCAAATTAGTAAATTCATAAGCAGATATTTGATTTAAGGGGTTATTTGAATTAAAATCTAAGGGGGTGTTAGTGTAATGTCTCAAACATAAAGGGGTTTTGTGAAAACTCGATTAACCTTGGGGGTGTTAGTGTAATTAATCATTTTCTTATCACTTTCATACAATTAACTAGCCTAGGGTTGCAAGTAGGAATGATGCTTCCAATTCCACTGTTAAAATTTTTATCCGAATCCAAAAGTCGGTGGCTAATCTAACATCAAATCTAATAAAATATATCGTTTCACAATATATATATATATATATATGGAGAAAAAAATTGAATGGTTAAAATATATTTAGAAATTACGAAAATCCAAGTTCCAATTTGAATTTTTGTGAATTTTCAATTATGTTTGTCGTGTGAGTTTATTGTTTTTTCACATATATACAGAATAATATTAGAGAACACGAGAAAATTCATCACTTTACATTTTTTTTAGGGGCATTTTGATATAGATGCCTCAAGTTTGAATTTTTTTAATCAAACATCTATAACTTTTAAACTTTTCATCAAACATTCTTCTACTAATTTTTAATTAAAAATTATGATTTTTATTGTATTTAATTAATCAACTAGTTCAGAAAATAATATCACAAATATCTTAAAATCACCACAAACATCCTATCTTATCTTATCATAATTCGTTCAAAATGAATTTTTCTTATTCAAATAATTTTTTGTTTTAAATTCCAAAAACACATAAACATCCTATTAACAAAAAATTATGAAATATAACATGCACATATATTAAATATAACATACCAAACATGACACACCCCCGTCCCGAAGGAGGGCATGTTGGCCGTCACGTGAGAGTGACGTAACCATTTACACAGTTCGGAAGCTTAAAAAAATACAATTGTGAATTCTGTCAGAACACCGTTGGATTCCTCGTGGCCACCAAAGCTCTGCTCTATCCCGAACCTGGAGGGGCGCAAAACAAAATTGAGTGGGTCAGTAAAACAAGTCTTTTCAAAACTTTCCTTTATCAAAGTTCTAACCCCTCACCGTAAAACCTGTATAATTTCCCAGAAATAAAGTATATACTCATATATATTTCTCAAAAATCCGCGGAAAACATGTATGTATGAAAGTATGTATATGCCATGCCAAAGTATCAACTGAATGCCAAAGCATCCCTGTGAATGTGATTGAATACTCAAATATCATCTCAGCCCTCGGCTGTATATAGCTCATATCATACTCAACAATTCATATAACTCATAATCATCATAATCAAATCATATATATACCCTGCACACACATCAATACCACCTCTAGTAGTCTGCACAACATCACCGATAATAAACTAATATGCTCTAGTGCTACAATCACGTGAAGACTGAGCGATAAATCGCGGGTCACCTACGAGTCGAACCCACCTATAGTGGCCTATTCGACAGGACTGAGCACCTAACTTGGATCCAAGGCGAACATGCGGTGCGGGAGGTGAACAACACGTGAAAGACTGAGCCCCTCTCTGGGCATGAGCACTAATATCAGTGTGCAGGTCTATGAGCTCTAATCATATCACATCACATCACATTTCATCATTCGTTCTTAATAACTAGCATATAAACTTACCTGCCACTTACCTGGGCGTCCTCAGCACCGACATTAATATAAACAATCAATAATGCATAATTAAACAAATAGATACTTTGCATGGCATTTCATATCACATTTCATAACACATTTCATTTAAACTGATTTTATGGGCAAAATTCATTTATATAGGTATATACGGAAAATAACTGCCCACTCACCTGGAGTTCGCCCTACAACTCCCAAGCACAACACATCAAGGCGTCATGACGATCGGCGCCTAGAACAATCATCAAATCATGCCTCAGAAATCATATCGATAGAATATAAACTTATATAAAACACGTCACTATGTAGTTTGATCCGGAAGATCTGCAACTCAGATTTCCATTCCGTAACTTCCAGAGGTCCACAATAAATCTCTAGAACAACATCCTAAAGTTTCATTACCATCCAACGGTCGGATCTTCGCCAATTGCCAAAACTAAGTGACTGTTAACATTATATTTTATGAACTTACAACTCCAATTCCAGAAGATCCGTAAATAGGATTCTCTATCCGTAAGTTCTTATAATCCTCAAATATTATGTATTACAACGTATCAAAGTTTGGTGACGATCCAACGGTCGGATCGTCAATTCATATTTTGGCCTAACCATGCATCGTAACGAATTTAGGTTCGAATGATCATCAAACGTCATTCGTTCACCAAAACTGAATTCAGAACATGAATTATGGCCTAAAAATAGCATTGGCGGCTCACTGGCCACGCGCCGCCGTGGGTGGCGGTCGGCCGCCCCGGCTCGCCGGAAAATTCAACTTTATCCAAAAATTACCAAAATTTTCAGAATTGAAGATCTCAAAGACTAGAACAACTTTCATACCTGTGACGAAGGCCAATTCGGTCAATAAGAGCTCCAATTTTGCCAAAACCGTACGAAACCCTTGAATTTGGGTGTCTTCGATCCGACTCCAAAACAACTCCGCCGCTCCCAAACTTGTTTGGGCTTTGTTCTAGGCCTCAAGAGGATGCCATGGGTGGTGGTAATTGGAAGAAATTGCTTCACATCGTGACGGAAAGGAACCCAACCCGCGCTGCCCCCTTTTGCACGGTTTCTTCCATTTTCAAGACCAAATCTCTCCAAATTTGAGATGGAATGGATAGAGGAAGGGTCCTAGAGTGTTTCCCATGAGGTTTCTTGAAGAAATTCGCCGGAAAAACAGGTGAAAATCATCGAAATTAGACATGGGTGCCGACCGGGTCAAAAACGGGCCAAGGGGATCCGGCCGATCCCCCACTCCACTCTCTCCCTCCTTTCCTCCTTTCTCTGTTCCGATTGGCTGGGCCTTTTCTCTCTCTTCTCTCCATTCGCCCAGCTCTCTCCTTTCTCTCCCGGAGCTCTCTTCTTCATCCTCCTGGTTGGGCAGTTTTGCCCAATCCTCTTCTTCTTCCTTTCTTCTTCCACCAGCCACACACACACACACATAATCTTATTCCTTTTCATCCTAGCCATGCATTTATTTCTTTATTAAATCTGGGCCGTCCATTTTCATAAAAGAAATTCCAGATTTTACTATTATAATTCCTAAAATGCCCAAACTTCAAACATCAATATCTTCTTCGATATAACTCCAAATCACGAACCGCTTGCGCCCACGCATCCGTAGCGACGAGTACTACGAGGATATGTCAAGAAAACAAATCTTAGATGGCACGACACAACGATTAACCTCGAACAATGCGCGTGCCTCAAAGGGCATTTTTGTAAAATCCGTTATTAAAACTTTAAAAACTCTAAAAATCAGGGACGGGCTATCACAAAACATATATATTAAATATAACGTGCCAATCATTTGGTACGTTATATAAATTTAATCTGGGTACGTATTAGTATTTTGGTACGCTATAAAATATTGTTTTTGGTACGTTATGCAATTCTTTATTTAGTACGTACCAAGTTATTAGTACGTTGTATTATCCTTATTTTGGTACGTACAAAACTTATGGTACGTTATGTGTAAGTTGTGTAACCCAAAAAAAGATAACTTTTCACATTAAAACATTGCACTAAAAATTATTTTGTCAACTCTTAATAATTAATTATTGGAATAAGGACTCATTTTAAATAAAAATAAAAATGTGAAAATTCTTAGTTCACGTTTCTACTATAAGTAGTTGTTAAAAAATTCAAATTTATTTTCAGTTGCATGAAATTAGGCAGTCTAGTCTACATCTCAATTTTAATTATAAACAAACTCTTGTTTTTTTTATAATCTATATAAAATGTTGAGTTGGAAATTGGAAAAACTATATTTCATCCAATTAATCTTGAACCCCAGTAGATATAATTGAATCCTTAAATTGAGGAAGGGATGAGATTCCATAAAAATAGCAATAAATTAATGAATATTATTGAGTGCATTTTTTTTACATAGAAATGAATTTAAAAGAATTTATAAAATACTTAAATTAAGAATATACCTGGAATATAAAGTTTAATTAAAAGTAAAAGCACTTTAATCAAAAGTTGAAAAATAACAGATGTTTAATCTAGAAAAATCTAAAATGAGGCATCTAATTCTAATTTATCCTTTTTTTTAAGTCACTATTGGACAGTTCTCAAGAAAATTTGATCGGCCGTTTGCCAAAAAAGTTGGCAGGTTGAAAATGTGGTATGATTGAATGTCAAGCATGTATTAGTTTTATTTACAGTGATACATTGTGTTTTATGTAAGTTATTTTTTTTCCGCATAACAATGCATTGTTGAACTAAAACGTCATTAGAGCCCTATTCTATGAAAGGCTATTGTTATCTCATATAAAACATGACAACGTCAGAATGAAGTCTTACAGCAGAGTTTAATAACAAGTTAACTGAAGTGCAATATTTCACTTACTCGTTGGATCACTTGGAAACTGGCACAAACACGGACCATATCAGGGAAACATATTTTATATATTCCTAGGATCAACATGTTTATTCAGTCACAACTCGAAAAACCGAAATAGAGAGCGCATGGGAGCAGATACGATCCATAGTTCATACAAAGTGCATTAAGGATTCTAAAGTTCCGAATTCACAAGCTACAAAATATTCACGCCAGATTAAGAACTTGAGCATGGTGACGGATGTGATCATCGATGAAGGTTGCAATAAAATAGTATGAGTGATCATAACCGGGCTGCAATCGCAAAAGGAGTGGAACTTCAACACTCCGACATGCCTCTTCAAACTTGTGTGGCATCAACTGTTCGTGCAAGAATTTATCATCTTGCCCCTACACAAAAGCAGCAGTAATTAACTACCTATGTAACGAATGCAGTTAAAGTGTATATGAGAGAAGAAATTATACATTTTAAAAGATCAATCCTTTAAAGTAGTTGATGAGGACACTGGACTAAAATTATTGAAAAATGCATATTTAAAGATTAGCATGCAACAACATTACAGTTCATTCTCCTCATTTCCCTATTTCAAATCTCCTTCTGCATTGCAGCGATGCTGCCAAAAAATATCCTTCTTGGATTAAGGGGTTTATTGACACTTTCACATGTATAGTCTGGGCCAATATGTCTTTTTATTCTCTTTTCTTTTGCATGGAAAAGGAAGCGGGAATGTCTACAGACAGAAAGCTTATGATCTGAAAATCAAATGCCCCCACCCTAGCCAAAGTACAATTTCGAGTGATATTGATGAGAATGCATGACAACAGAAATTAACCTAGGATGCATTATGGTTCAACATGGGTATGAACTACCTGAGATGGAGATCGATGCTCTAGAGGAGGATCTCACAGAAACACAACTCAAAACACTGAAGCAGAATCGGATGGAGGATGCTAGAGCACTTGGAATCATCCAAGGTGCTGTCTCAGACACCATTTTCCCGAGGATAGCAAATGAAGAGACTTCAAAGGGAGCTTGGGAAGTTTTACAGCAAGAGTACAGAGGAGACACCAAAGTCAGAAAGGTAAAACTTCAGTCCCTTAGAAGAGATTTCGAGTATACAAGAATGAAGGAAAATGAGATGTTAAAAGACTACTTCACTAGGCTATTTGATGTTGTAAACAAGATGAAAACATATGGTGAGGAACTGCCAAATGAAAGAATTGTCCAGAAACTGTTGATTAGTTTGACTAAACCTTATGATTCAATAGTGAGTGTTATTGAGGAAACCAAAGACACTGAAACTCTTAGTGTGCAAGAAGTGATGGCATCCTTGAGAGTTTTTGATCAAAGACTTGAGAGGCATGCTGATTCTACCACTGAGAAAGCTTTTCAAACACTCTCTGTTGGATCTAGTAGTCAAGCCAATTCAAGCAAGCAAAAACCACAGTGGAAGGGCAAGAACAAGAAATGGGAAGGAAAGGGGTATCAAAACCCTAGACCTAACCAAGGAAACAACTCAAATGAAGGTCCAAGAACCAAGCAGCAATGCAAGCACTGTGACAAATTCCATCTTAGAGAGTGCTGGTTCAAGGACAAGCCTAGATGTCATAAATGTAACAGGTTTGGGCACATTATGAAGGACTGCAGATCAAAGAATGTGCAGCAAGTGAACTGTGCAAACCAAGTGGGAGAAGAAGCAAATGTGTTCTGTGCCTTCAGTGCAAAAGTGGAGAAAAACAATGAAGTGTGGTACATAGACAGTGGCTGCAGCAACCACATGACTGCACATGAGTCATTACTCATTGACATTGACACAAACTTCACTGGAAAAGTGAAAATATGCGATGGAAACATTGTCAAGGCCACTGGAAGAGGAACTTTGGTTATCAACACCAAGAAAGGAAGAAGATGCATAAGGGAGGTGATGCTAGTGCCAGGACTGGATGAAAACCTACTTAGTGTGGGTCAAATGATGGAGCATGGGTATTTCCTACTCTTTAGAGGAACTGTGGTTGAGATCTATGATGACAGATCCCTATCAAATTTGGTGACCAACGTGGAAGTGAAAAACAGAAGCTTTCCATTTATGTTGAAGTACTTAGAAGAAGTGGCAAGGAAAGCAAGTGTGACAGGTTCTATGAAACTATGGCACAAGAGGTTTGGTCATTTAAAGATGAAAAGCCTAGAAAATCTACAGAAGTATGAAATGGTACAAGGGATACTTCAGATGGATCACTGCAATGAAACATGTGAAGGATGTGCATTTGGGAAGCATCACAGGGATCCATTTGAAGTTGGCAAGGCTTGGAGGGCAACAAAGCCACTCGAATTGATTCACACAGATGTGTGTGGACCAATGCAAACAACAACAATCAGTGGAAACAAGTATTTCCTAACCTTCATTGCTGACTACTTACGGATGTGTTGGGTGTATTTCATGAGGTTCAAGTCTGAAGTGTTCATAATATTCAAGAAGTTCAAGGCAATGGTGGAATTGCAAAGTGAGCACCAAATCAAAAGACTGAGAAGTGATAGAGGAGGAGAGTACACCTCTCTTGAGTTCAATGCATTCTGTGAAGATGTGGGGTTGGGGGAACAACTCACTGTGGCATATTCACCACAACAGAATGGTATTGCAGAAAGGAAGAACAAGACTATAGTCGAAATGGCTAAGTCTATGATGCATGAGAAGAACATGCCCTATACATTTTGGGGTGAAGCTGTGAACACCTCAGTGTACCTATTGAATAGGTGCCCTACTAAAGCATTGGACAAGAAGACTCAATTTGAAGTGTTCAGTGGAAGGAAACCCTCTGTGAGGCATCTGAGAGTGTTTGGCTCAGTGTGCTATACTCACATTCCTCTACAACTAAGGCACAAGTTGGAGAAATCAAGCAACAAGGGTATTTTTGTAGGCTATGGTACTAGTGAAAAAGGGTACAGAGTTTACAATCTATCAACTAAGAAGATAATCCTATCATGGGATGTTATCTTTGATGAAGACTCAACATAGAACTGGGAAACAAGAGTAGAAGAGAAGGACAATGTCTCTCTACAACTTGATCTCAACAAAAGGCAAACAAGGGAGCCTATAGAGACCTTAGTTCAAGAAGAAGTCACAGATAATGGTGACATACAAGAGACTCCACAGCAAGCTATTATGAGTCCACAATCAAGTCAATCACAGATAACAACTCCAAGTTCAACTCCAATGAGATTGAGAAACTTGGATGAGATATATGCTACATGTAATTACTGTGTAGTAGAACCAGAAACATATGAAGAAGCTGAAAAAGACAAAGCTTGGAAGAAAGCAATGAAGGAAGAGCTTGAAATGATTGAGAAGAATGACACTTGGGAAATTGTAAATCGACCAAGTGACAAGCCTGTGATTGGTGTGAAATGGGTGTACAAAGTGAAGCTCAACCTAGATGGTTCTGTGCAGAAGAACAAGGCTAGATTGGTAGCTAAAGGCTACTCACAGAAGCCTGGTGTAGACTTCAATGAAACCTTTGCTCCAGTAGCAAGGTTAGACACCATAAGGACCTTGATAGCCCTTGCAGCCAAGAAAGGCTGGAAGCTACATCAACTGGATGTCAAATCTGCATTTCTAAATGAAGTGCTAAAGGATGAGGTGTTTGTGGAACAACCTCAAGGGTTTACAATTCCAGAGTTTCCAGAAAATGTGTACAAGCTAAGGAAGGCTCTCTATGGCCTAAAGCAAGCTCCAAGAGCTTGGTACAGTGATATTGATTCTTATTTCACTGAAAAAGGATTTCAGAAAAGTCTTAGTGAAGCTACACTCTACACTAAGACAGAAAGCAACAACAAGACACTCATTGTCTCAATCTATGTGGATGATGTAGTCTACACTGGAAATGATGCTGCAATGATTGAAGAGTTCAAGGAAGAAATGATGAAGAGGTATGAGATGACTGACCTAGGCCTCTTGCATCACTTTCTTGGCATTGGGGTGATTCAAAAGGCAAGTAGCATCTTTATTCATCAAAGGAAGTATGCTGAAACCTTGCTTGAAAAGTTCGGATTGAAGGGATGCAAACCGGTCTCTACACCCCTAATTGCAAATGAGAAGCTCAAGAAGGATGAGGGAAGTGAACCTGCAGATGCTAGTCTCTACAAAAGCATTGTTGGCAGTTTATTGTACCTAACTGCAACAAGGCCGGATCTAATGTTCTCAGCAAGCCTACTTTCTAGGTTTATGCAGAATCCTAGCAAGACACACATGGGGACATCAAAGAGAGTTCTCAGATATGTGCAAAGAACAATTGATTATGGGATCAAGTATGAAATGGGGAAGTCAACTATCCTAGTTGGATTTTGTGACAGTGACTGGGGTGGCAGTGAAGATGATAGCAAAAGCACATCGGGCTACGCTTTCACCTTTGGTTCAGGGGTGTTTTCGTGGGCCTCTGTGAAGCAACAAAGTGTTGCACTGTCCATAGCCGAGGCGGAGTATGTGAGTGCATCAGAAGCAACGGCTCAAGCTATTTGGCTAAGGTTTATACTCAAAGATTTTGGCGAATTACAGGTTGATGCCACACCACTCTTGTGTGACAACACCTCTGCAATTGCCATGACTAAAAACCCAATCTTCCATCAAAGAACAAAGCACATCAAGAGAAGATATCATTTCATCAGAGAATCATTGCAGGACAATACAATCAAACTAATCTATTGCAGCACAGAAGATCAGATCGCAGACATATTCACAAAAGCACTACCGAATGAAAGATTCAATTACCTGAGGGGTTTGCTCGGAATGACTCCTAGAAGCAGTTTAGAAGAGAGTGTTGGAACCTAACCAACTCCTGGAGTCGAGGGGTCGAAGGCAACAAGGAACTCCTGAGCAAAAAGGAGTCTATCTGCATGGAAGAAGGAAGAAGAAGAAATGAAGGGTTGCCCTCCAACGGCTAGTTTTGTTTAAATGTGTGAGTGACAAATGTACACTCCAGATTAGATCACTTAAATCCCAATGGAGGGCTAGGATTTAATCTGGAGTAGTAAGGTGTTTTAGTGTTTAAATACTACCTAAATCACCAACTCTTTTACAAGAAGCATGGGTGATGGAAATGTACCATACCCTTGACATTTCTCTACTTAAATGAAGCATGGCTGCTGCATTTTCTGCACAGCCTTGAAGTTGAAAACAACACTCCAAAAATCCTCTCAATTCTCTGCCATACTATCCCTAAAGAACCGATCCAAAACAACCAACCAAAATATAAAAACAAACAAAAGTTAACAGGTTTTTCAGGTAAATTGTCAAAGCACCGTGCCCACCCATAGAATGACCAGATATAGATGCCCGCGATGTATCAAGCTGTGAAAAATTTTCATTCAGAAGTTGTGGTAACTCCTTGACAACATAGTCGTACATGCGCCAGTTCTTCCATTTCTCTTGAGTAGCATTGAGATAAAATCCAGCACCTGTTTGAGGAGATAATGCACACACACATACGCTATAACTAGTCGCCCACTACCCGGCAAAGCTTGTCCCTCTTGCTAACTAAAAGGAGTTTGCATGCAATGCATGAAATATAGCAATGCATTGAGTAATTTATTGTTACCGAAAGTAAACATATATATATATATATATATATATATAACCTTTTGCATGGAAACTCTCAAGAAATCAGAAAATTTGCAGGAAACTCTAAAGTTCTCCCTCTTTAGAACCTACACATTTTTATATCCACCTTGTACGTGAACAAACATCCTTTTCCAGTAATACTGCTTATACACCTCAAACATCCATATCTCTTCTCTACTCATTTTATGCACATTTTTCTTACTGGTTCAACATCTTACCAAAAAAAATAACAGGGCATACAGTATTTGAAGGAGGAGAGGAGAGAAGAAAGGAGGAGGAGGAGGAGAGAAGAAGAGAGAGGGGGGAGGGGGGGGGGGGGGTGTGGGGTGGGTGTGACCCCTAATCCATCTTGACTAGATTTAAACTTAGGCCTTATCTAGGGGATCCCTATTGACTCTCCCTCCACCTTTAAGATACACTTGACCATATTGTTTTCCCTTTCCGAATTATAGAACTATTAGTGCTTCCGTTTTAACAATTTAAAATACAATTGCAAGATAAAGGGTATCTGTCCTGAGTAAAGTAATAGATTTGCAAATCCCATAGTGAGCACAATAGGAACATAATAACAAAAGATATATGGTGGTTTAGAATGGAACATATAAAATTAAAGCCTATCATAAGAAAATGAAAAGGTGACCGTAAAGAAATAATGGGTTAGTTACTAACAGTAACAGCAGATGTAGTTTTGACTATTTACCGTTTTTTTTTTTGTATTTACAAATAATCTACAATATTATCCCCAATTTTTTGCATTTTCACAGGTGGTGACGTTCCTAATTTTTATTTTGTTTTTCCTTTGTATTTCTGTGTCCGTGGGAAGTGGCTGTAATTAACATATAGTGATTAGACAAAATTGGATGAAAGTTGTAGGGACTTCGGCTACTTGTCAGGATACACAACAAGGAACAAGGTCCAGCCCAACTATATCACAACAAAAAGTGAACATTTATGATATAAAAAAGTTTAAAGGTCATTATTATCCATGAGAAACTAACAACAAAATGTGCCATGAAACTCACAGCTGATGTCAATTCACATTATAAGTTAACAACTTGTGTTCTTTTTGGATGTCAATCGCTCAGAATGGCGAAATACTATAGTTATTACATCAAATTATTTGATTATGTCACATTCTACGACATTTGAATACATGACCCAAGCAGTTGCCAATTGTGGTCGCTAGTCAAGTTGTTTAAAAGGTTACCAACTAACATCAGTCCCACTTCCCTGAAAACCTAGCCAAAGGACAAACAACAATAATAATTCTTTCACATTCACAAAAAGCAATTAAAGCTAGCATCACAGACACATAATCAATTGGAAGTTAAAAGCAGGAAGGGCTGCCGACTTACTTGGAGATGTATCGGGGGCAATCAGAGCAACACCCTCACTTGAGGCAACACGTTGAGCTCCTGATTTAGATATAAAATTCTCATCTGTGCAGGTAAGGCCAGAGAGCCAGTAAAGTACCTTCTCATAAAAAAACTTGATTATCACACATTGCAACATACAAGCTTTGATAGCATCATATGGACAAAAGAAAACTCGAAAAATAAATTCAAGAACATGAAGAAGCACGGGAAAGTAGTTTCAAAATGCTAAACAAACAATGCCAAGAGAACATTTATGCGAATTGTATCAGCTATAGAAGGTTCCAGTGAAAACTTTATGAACAACTTTTCAGCTTACAATTATTTGCACCCAGCGAAAATTTTATGGTGTAAAACTAATTCAAGTAGTACGACAAGCATCAATGATTGTCCCTACTTTTAATTCTAAGTAAGACAAACATCTCCTCTTTCATTTTGTTCATGGATTTTAAGACAGTGAGACAAAATTATAGATTCAAATAATAAATCGAGGAAGCTTCCTTTTCCCTATCTTAAATTCCTTGTCTATGATGGTAATAAGGGATGACTGAATTTGCAACTATAATGTTGTATGTACCATATAACTAATTTCACTTTCGATAAATTCGGTTACTAGTCTGCCCTAAGGTGAGTGTATCGTATATGGAGTTTTATGGACTCGACTCTGAAATCTAGTGTATTCAAGATTAGATTTGTAAGAAGTACATCATCTTGTATTGAATAAAGACTTTTTATGAATTCATAAAATTTATGAAAATCTTGTGATATTTAATTATGACTTTGTACTAAAAAAAATTTTGATTTTAAAGAATTTTAAAAAGTTATGAATTTTCATAGACTTTTAGTTCTTTTGTAGTAATTTTTTGTCACATCAAATCCAACATCTCTCTTTTAAGATTCTGATGGAGTTCATTTATCCTTCCACCACTATGTCGCCACCACCACCACCTTACCATGACCATCTCCTCCACTCCACTACAACAATTGTCACCATCAACATCACCATAGTCATTCCCATGGGCATCATCACCGCCGCCACCACCATACCACCTCAACTACTACCACTTTACCATGACCATCACCGTGATTTCATCACTACTGCCACCACTACCATGCACCTTATCACGTCAGTTACATTTTGTGGTTGTCGTCACCACCACCGACACCACCTTCATCATGACTCCCACCTTTACCACCACCATCACCACCCCATCACTTGCACCGCCCACACCCTTACTCCTCCACCACCCACCGTCACTATTTCACCCATACTATTATCGTACTATTATCATCACCACCAAAGACACCACCTTCACTACCACCATATTGTCGAAAGCCACCGCTTGGCACTTCCGCCGCTCTATATGACCACTTCATTATGGTTACAGTCAACATTTTAAATAATGAAAATTAAAAAAATAGCAATGTTAATTAATTTCATGTTCTTATATAGTTATTTCATAATTGTTTCTCGGGAATCGATAGTCGTATACTTCATGATTCACTTATAGTAATGGGTACTGGTAAAAATGAGTTGAGGAGGTTCTAGTAAAGAGTTACGGGAAAATCACTATGCTGCAATACTAAGTTTCTTGTTTAATTTCATTTTAATTTTGGTGATTCTAAACTTCTATTTTATTTATTTTACCTATATTATTGTATTGTCTTTGCTAGTTATAATAAAGACATTAAAATTGAAGTTACAACTAACTTCGCTCTAAAAATATTATTTTTAGCAATATTTTTCGATCATGACACCGAAATATTACTTATTAGACCATAATAATTAATATTGATTTGAAAAATTTTCATGATATGTTACATAAATTGTATTGTTTGGGAATGATTTTTATGAAGAAAAGTGTTCTCGATTATTGTTAGACGTCGTAGGCAATAAGCGGTGTTAAAAATTTATTATGTGTGTAAAGCATGAACAAATGGTGCAAGAGAAGTATAAACAAATAAATCATTATTATTAGAATATAATAACTTGTACTTGGTAAAAATATTATTTTTAGCAACATTTTTCGATCTTGACACTGATGGAATTTTGGATGATGATCTCTCCATCTTTTGTATTTTCATTGTTAACTCATTATCAATTTTGAAATATACACTGTTCATTCTCAAATATAATTTTTTTGTTTTTTTCCAGTTTATCATGTGCACATATAAGGGTGTGAAAAATCCATAAAGTCGATGTCTTTGAATGTTATAAAAATTTGGAAACTTTAACAAAAAGCTTCCGGTACTTTTTACTTTAACGAAAAATCACATTTTTACACTAAAAAGTCAATCCTGGTACTATTACTTTACCCTTTATGTAACAGCCCGTCCCGAAAAATTATTCTCAATAATGTGAAATGACGAAAATGCCCTTGAGCGTTGGGTGAGTGTTTGTGTTTTGGGTTAAGAAATTGGGCCAATTATATCAAGTCCTAAATAATTGGACCCAATTAGAACAAAACTTGTCTTGGTCTTTGATTGGTGGCTTTTGGACCACACACACAAACCAACACATACACTCTCTCTCTTCTCTCCCATACTCTCTCTCTCTCTATCTCTCAGAATGTCACACTCTCTCTCTCATCCCTCTCGAACCTTCACCCATTTTCCGTACAAGAGTACGGACAAACCTCAAAACCCTTTCATCTCTCACAGATCGAACCAATGGAGTCCATTTTCATGCTCCTTGCAAGCTCCTGAGAACATCCATACCATTTTTGAGACTTGGAACCCTCGAAAACCCTAGAACCCGTAACCCAGAAATTGAGGCACTGTTCACGTAAATGCGAGGTTTTTAGAATATTCTAAAGCCATAGGAAGCTTTAGATCATCCTCACAAAGCTCGGAGAAGAAAAACCAAGTGATTTGGAAGTCGGGAAGTCGAGATCGACGAGTTCAAAGTTTGGTCGGAATTATCAAGGCTTCTCCGGCAAGATTCCGTGGATTTCAAGGCTTGAAAGTGGTAAGGTTTTGTTCTACTTGTCATGGGCTTCATTTTGATATAAAATTCGTGAATGGCATAAGACTATTTCTTTTTCAAGTTTTCAAAGTCACTCGCACCCACTATTGTAGAACAAAACCCTAACCAATAAAAGCATAAACATGTTGATAAAAAAACTGTTATTTTTTACTATCGATGTTTGGAGGCTTCACATTATATAAGACTTCATATGTTTTCATTCTCTTAGTGATTTCAACGACATTGTTATTTTCTTACTATTTTGTAGTTGTGTTATGATACCCCTTGTAGAAGAACAATTTAATTGTAGAAGAATCTCAAAACCGATCAGTCTAGAAGGTATGTAGTGTGTGTGTGTTGGGGGGGGGGGGGGGGGGTGTGGTGTGAGGTGGGGTGGGGAGGACAACCACTAAATAATATCAAGAATCCGTTCCTAAAATATGATTAAGAGCCCATAATGTGGTGTTTAAGAGTTCTTGTTGACAGTTGGGGGGCCAGGGCTACTCTCGGTGTGGCTTTCGCTCCGCCACTGATATGGAATACAGGTTGATGTAGTGCTGGACATGTAGAGTATGAGATGTATATATGAAAGTGTGGGGTGTGAAGGTAATATGGGAAAATATGTGAGGTGTATTAGGATAAATTTTAATTGAAAAAGTAGTTGTGGTGTGTATTTAGTATGGGGATGTATTCAACAATATGTGTGGTGTGAATAAAACAATCTTTTTTTATAGATACTCACTAAGGTGTATTAAATCTCATTTCTAATGTTATAATTTGTAGATACTGACAACACACCTAAAGTGTTTTCATTATCGAGTAAGATGGTTAGTGCAGTATTCGATGACTATTTCTTAACACAAAAAAATGTTGGGTAAAGTACAAAAAACTACCTTAATTATTGGTGTCACGACACTTTCATACCTCATCTTTTTAAAATGACAATGTCATACCTCATCTTATGAATTTGTGCCAATATCATACCTCCGTCAGTTTTTCTGTTAATTTCTCAGTTAAATGCTGACGTGGCTTGATTCGGGACCCACTTTCTATTAAAAAATTATTAAAAACTAAAAAAAATCATTTGATATTTTTTAAATATTAAAATAATAAAAAAAATTATAAAAAAAATTTAAAAAAAAAAAACAAACAAAACTTTTCCCTGCGCGCCCTCTCTTCTCCCCCATCTTCATCTCCCTTCCTCTTCTTCCTATACCTACTGCAAACCAGAAAAAAGAAACACCCCCTCTGCGCCCTCTCTCTTCTCCCCCATCTTCATCTTCTTTCCTCTTCTTCCCCCTATTTGCTGCAACCCAGAAAAAAAAAAAACAAACAAAACTTCCCCCCCCCCCCCCCCCCCGCGCCCTCTATCTTCTCCCCCATCTTCATCTCCTTTCCTATTCTTCCTACCTGCTGCAACCCAGGAAAAAGAAAGAAGAAAAAAAATATATACACAAAACTTTGTCCCTCTCCCCCCCCCCCCCCCCCCGCGCCCGCTCTCTTCTCCCCCATCTTCACCTTCTTTCCTCTTCTTCTCCCCATCTGCTGCAACCTAGAAAAAAGAAAAGAAAAAAACCAATTGTCTTCCCCGCACCCACCCTCCACACCCAACCTCGCACCCACCATCTTCCCTCCTCTACACACCCCACTCCTTAAATCCACACCCGTTCCCCCCATTTTGTCCGCCCCTAGGTTCTCCACCCGCGGAATCGGCCTGGAGAACGGGATCTGGATTTTTTTATTTTTTTTATTTTATGGGTTGCAGGCAGTGGGTGTGTGGGTGGGTACAGAGGGTTTAGGGAAGACATGAGGGGGGAAGAAAGGGATGAGTTGCAAGGAAGGGGGGTCGGGGAAGATGAAGATAGGTTTTGTGGTTTTTTTTTTTTTTTCTCTTTCTTTTTCTGGGTTGCAGCATATATGGGGAAGAAGAGGAAAGAAGATGAAGATGGGGGAGAAGAGAGAGGGCGCGGGGGGGGGGGGGGAAGGGATGAAGTTTTTTTTTTTTTTTTTCATTCTTTTTTCTGGGTTGCAGTAGGTATAGGAAGAAGAGGAAGGGAGATGAAGATGGGGGAGAAGAGAGAGGGGCGCAGGTGAAGTGTTGTTTGGTTTTTTTTTTTTTTTTTTATAACTTTTTATTATTATTTTAATATTTAAAAAACATTAAATGATTTTTTTTAGTTTTTAATAATTTTTTAATAGAAAGTGGGTCCCAAATCAAAGCCACGTCAGCATTTAATTAAGAAATTAACAGAAAAACTAACGGAGGTATGACATTGACACAAATTCGTAAGATGAGGTATGACATTGTCATTTTAAAAAGATGAGGTATGAAAGTGTCGTGACACCAATAGTTGAGGTAGTTTTTTGTACTTTACCCAAAAATGTTTAACGATGTGGGAACAAAAGTAAGTAAATGAGCTTATCTAGATTGTAGAAACTCAAAGTTATAGGAGTTAAGGATATGTGCTAGCTCTTGTTTACTTAACACAAGTAGATGAAGTAACAAGTCAACTTACCTATGGATCAAAACGTTGCTATTAAAATGGGTGATACTTTTGATGATTTAGCTGATTATGGAGAAAATGTGGTTGATGATACGGGAGTCGTAATAGTTGGTTGGGATAGAGAAGGGGTAATGTAATCGATCGTACAAGTTAATTTTTTTTAGCTATTAGTTTCACGTGCTTATCTAGTAAAGGGTATGTCAAAACTACTTATATTGCAATATTAAGTTTCTATGGTTTTAAACTCTATTTTATTTATTTTACCTTTATTACTTGTGTTGTCTTTGCTAGTTATAATAAAGAAATGAATATTGAAGATGAAACCAACTTACTTATAAAAATATTATTTTTAGCAACTGGCACCGATGGAATTTTGCATGGTGATCCATCCATCTTCTGTATTTTCATTGTTAACTCATTATTAGTTTTGAATTATGCATTTTTCATTCTCAAATTTACATTTTTGTGTTTTTATCCAATTTATCATGTGCACAGAAAAAGGTGTGAAGAAATCCTTAAACTCGATTCTTTTTAAGCTTGTCCAGTTTATCACATCGTTCATTCCCAATATCCAATAAGGTTTGAAAGTAAAATTTAGTGCTCCAAAGATACAACGCCTTCTTTGCTTTATACCGGAAAATCGCCTTTGTCTTTCCAACTAGCTTCACTAAATCAAATTATTTACATATCGAGTGAAATACGTTCTCGGATTTCACTATTGTAATTTACGTATTTTGTATTTGCAGGATTTTATATTATTTCTTTTCGTTCATATTAGAGTTTTAGTTAACTCATTACAAAGTTTGAATTTTTGTAATTAGTTATTGAAATTATATAGACATTTCAAGATCAACCTTAGTATTTTCGAATAGATCTCGATCCCACAAACGTGTGGACGAAAACCGTTCGCAAAATAGAGCTTTAATGAAGAAATTACCAGCCGCTAAAGTCAGGGGCTTTTTTGTCTTTTGATAGAGTCCACATAGGGAAAACCCTAAAAGGATGGAGTAGCCTTTCCTCTTTTAGAAAGCTAGACGGCATCAAACATGGAGGAGAGGTGATTGATCGCGACCCGGTTCCTTAAATGTCGATTTCTTCCTTTTCATGCACCCATGGTCGTCACCACCACCACCAAAATGTAGCTCGTGACCCCAGGATCAATACCCATCCAAGATTCACTCGAGAAACGACTAGAGGCGACTGTTTAAGGCCGCATTGTTTAAGTGATGCAGCGAGTTTCTTGCATTTTTCCGGCAAGCTTGCAGAACGACAATAACCCAAACAACTTTGGATCGACTCACCTTAGCTCCAGCTACAAACTCTAGGCTCAGCTCCTCGATCGGACGTCGAATGACGATGCACCATGGGTGCGATGTTCACGATTTTCGATGGACTTTTGACAATTTCATCGTCTTCCATCCACTTTCAGACTTGGTGTCAGGTATAAAACTTACTCCACTCGTCACGATATTTGTTTTCGTGTATTTAGAGGCATTTTGTTGTTGGTCTTTAATTCCAATGAGTTGTGTTTCTAAGCTAATATTAATTCCCTGAATTTGTTTCCGATATTTGTTTGGTGTGCTTTCGTCGTTTGAGCCTAATTTCGTAAATGACCGCCATTAAACCTTTGTGGCAGGCGAAGATCTGATTGTTGGATCGTTATGAAATTTTAATATATTGTTGGGCGCATTATTTGAGGATCTTAGGAACTTACGGATTGGAAATACAATATACGGATATTCCATATTGGTTTATGTAGGGTTGTTAACCTTACCGATGACCATGTTAACCAAGGGTTGACTTTTGATCAAATGTCTCGAATCGGTCTTAAATACTGAAATTAGAATTACAAGAAACCCGATAAAGTCTTGTGGACCTAGCTTAGTCAGCGACCCATCTTGGGGTATGTATATCTCGGTTTGCGTGCAAGTGGCACATTATCGAAATTTACCTGTTTATTGAGACAACAATGATAATGTGTAGATTCTAGTATGAAGAGGTAAGTCGGGGACCACATTAGAATTATTCCACATATCTTATATGTCAGTTTGATTAAATATTAGTTGACTAGATGTATGTGTGCTTGCAATTGTGATTCATGGTGAATTGATGTGTGTTGTAGAATGTATGTTGTGTGATGATGTGACTACACCATGTAGTAATGTGGTACATGGATGATTCCGCCTAGTTAATTCAATTTATGGACCATGTTATTATGTTTATGCCCATTGCCCATTGTCCTGCCTGGTTAATCTGCATTGGTGATTATACGCATTCTAGGAGTAACTTCACCTAGTTAATTCTCATTGGGGTGTCATTGCCGACTTGATCTCATTATACCCATAGGTGGTTCTGCCAGGTTAATCCGCAGTGGGCAATCATACTATTGGATGCATGTCTATGGTTTCGCCTGGTTAATCCGCATTGGGGATTATACGCATTTTAAGAGTGACTCCACCTGGTTAATCTTCATTGGGGCATCACTGCCTAATTGATCTCATTATACACAGAGGTGGTTCCTCCTGGCTAATCCACATTGGGGAATCACACTATTGAATGTATGCCTATGGTTCCGCCTGGTTAATCTACACTATAAGACCATACACATTCTAAGAGTGACTCCGCCTGGTTAATCCGCATTGAGGAACCATACGCACTCCAGAGTGAGTCCAAAATCTCTTTCCCTAATTGGTTCCGTTAAATGGTCTAAAACCTTATCTTCGTTGGATTCTGTTGAGTCGTCCATAATCCCTTTCCTTAATTGGTTCTATTGAGTGGTCCAGAATCCTATCTTCTTTGAATTCCGTTAAGTGGCTTGAATCCCTTTCCTTAATCGGTTCCATTGAGTGGTCTGAAACCTTTTATTCGTTGGATTCTGTTGAGTGGTCCGGAATTCCTTACCATAATTGGTTTCGTTGAGTGGCTCGGAACCCTATCTTCATTGGATTCTGTTAAAGTGGTCTGAAATTCCTTTCCCTAATCAGTTTCGTTGAGTGGTCTGGAATCATATCTTCATTGCATTCAGTTGAGGGGTCAAGAATACCTTTCCCTATTTGGTTTCATTGAGTTGGTCCGGAACCCTGGATTCTTGTGAGTAGATGTTGCTCAAGGTTGTGTTTGTAATTTAAGGTTAAAATGTTGTTACTTAACATGTTGAATGAAAAGATTACAATATGTTTATAGGTTTAGAAGAGACAATGTATTGCTCATTTGATTACGTTAAGGATGATGCACAAAAGATTTGTCAGCCATAATTTTTTAACGCAATCTCAATTGGTTGTTTGCCCACATATATTAACTTTGAGGAGAGGTGCTTCAACCATGTTCTAACAAATATTCTAAAGTTGGTATTGTGTAATGGTATAAGATTAAGATTACTATGTCATAGTCAATGTTCTAAAAATCGGCCTAGGCGGCCGCCTAGGCACTGGGCGGAGGAGCCCCACCCCGATTTTGGGCAAGGCGGTCGGAAAAATCGGCTGGAAGCTAGGCGGCGCCTAGGCGGTTTTTTTTTTTTATTTTTTTTATTTTTTTTATTAATTGTGTGTTTTTTTTTTTTTTTGGTTTCATGGTGGTATACTTATGAAAATGGTGTACCTAATTTGCAAATGATGGGTTTACTACAAGTTCATCCAATACTTATGGAATTGGTGTACCTAATTTGCATTTTATCATTATTTTATTATTCATACAAATATAGTTTTTTTTAGGTGTAAATAGACACTTATTTACAAGATATATAATAAATTTACATAAATCTGCCTAGGCGCCTAGCCGCTAGGCCCCTGCTAGCCGCCCGACTAGCACCTAGTGATTTTTAGAACCATGGTCATAGTTCATACCAAAATTTTAGTGACACTGAAATTCTAACTAGATTTTGCCAAAACTAAGGACTATCTACCAACAATCAATATGAAGATTATTGATAATTTGATACTGCTAAGATTCCATTTGAACTTAAAAGCTAGAAGCTTCCAATAAAATTTGGGTTTTTCTAACAAACTGTCATTATAAAAAATCTCAAAGTAACACAATAACAAATGCATGTATATACCTTCCAAATCATGTTTTCAGTTGAGGACAATCATATGTGGCTTTATGAAAGGAATTCTCAATGTCAACCACAAATGTGTTGGTAAGAAAATGTTGGTCAGTTGGTCAACAAAGCGCATTTACGTGGAATGTAGTATACAAAGAAGTCATGCCTCAATCGGCTAATGATGATGATTCTTAATAAATAATAACAATATTAATTACTAATGATAACTTCCCATTGAGTTTCAATTTTTTCACTGTTGTTTGTAGATTGACAACGAATCTCTGAATTGCATCAAATGTAAACAGATGGGCGAAAGGTGCGTGGTTAATATCAACATATAAACAAACTTTTTAGGTACTATTAGCATGTAGACTTTATGTGTATTGTGTAAATAATGTAAATACAAATATCTAGACTTTATATTTTCACACTTAAAGTTGATTCATCTTTTGCTATCATGGGGTCTTAGCGCTGATTATGTTAGAGAGACTAAATTGTAGATCAAATTTGTAAATCAAATGACATTAAAGTTGATGTTCAGATTATTACTTAAATGTTGATTAGCGTGCTTATTTTTTATTAGTAACACATAATTTAATTTTCCTGACATTATTCTTTAGACTTGTGAAAAAACACCAACCAAAATCATCCAATATTAATGACCGTTGGGGAAGTTGGCAGAGTCTAAAATCTATTAATGACTATGGCACCCAACTGAACCTCAACTGCACCCATTAATGCCCTCTATGTTTTTTTTAATGCTCCTCATCCTGTATCTGCTAGACCTGACATTCGTGTCGTGTTTTTCGTGTTCCTGTCGTTTTCGTGTTATACCCGATATCTTAACGGGTCGTGTCGTGTAACACCTGTTAAAATAAATAGGTAAAATGACCTGACCCGAAATCGACCCGATAATATTAACAGGTAATATGACCCGAGCCGTTACCCGTTAAGGAAAATATATTTTAAACCAATAAATAATCAAATGAAAAACATAATACTAAATAAGTATATACATACCATATTGTCACATCTAAAACATAAAAACACATTTTTCTTTTAAGTATATTTTTGCTTACCTAAATTGATCAAATGGTAAAATTGTAAAATATTGGAATAGAGAAGGGGTTTTTTCGTCCAAAAAAGTTCAAATAATATAAGTAAAATAGAATCCAACGGTACAGATTTACTCTCATTTATCTTACGGTTGTTGTTTAAGTAAAGTCTTTAATAATTTTTTAATTAATGTAGAAGTGTAAAAAATATAGAAAAAAAATATATAAATGCTCGTAATGACAAGCTTTACAACTTTCATGAAAAGCTTAACTTCGAAATTCGCCACTATAATCATATAAATCATAAATCAAAATTTAACCGTTGATTGTTGTTTACATTTACGCTTCATTGTTCTCATCAAATTTTGTTTTTTCAGATTTTCTTTTTCGAAAACACGATCTATTAGAGGATGCAAGAAGATGAACGGTTTGGATCGTTGATATTATATTCATAGTTTTTCAGTTAGTGAAAATATTGCTTGATGTTTATAAAGTTTCTACAAACTATATGACATCGACTCATATTTCAGTTAATCGTAAATATCGAAACGTGATATCAAAGATCTGAACCGTTCATCTTCTTACATCTGCCAGATGATCATGTTTTCAAAAGAGAAAATTTTAAAAATGAAATTCAGTAAGAAGAATAAAGCGTAAATGACAATCGACGGTTAAATATAAATTTAAGGTTTATGGATTATAGTGTTGGATTTCGAAGCTGACCCCTTCATGAAAGTTGTAAAGCTTGTCACTATGAGTGATTGTATATTTTTTTTTACATTTTTTACACTTCTACAATAATTATTATTAATTTTATTAATTTTGCCCTCAAGTAAAAAACATTATTCATGAGGGTTTGGAGGATTTTAAAAATCTAAACAATAATGTAAGTGTATCCATTATCTACTCGTAGAGGAATAATGATGAATCACGAGTGTTTATATATTCTTTCACATTTTTCATACTTGTATGTATGTTTTTTTAGTTCTTGCCTATACAAATACTATACTAGTTTATTTTAATTTTGGACAACAACATGTTAAGTAAAATTTATCCTAATAATGATAATAAGGAACTCTCATAATAAAAATAAATAATGACTAAAATTTTTTTTTTTTTAACTTATATAGAATAATAATACAAAACTATATATTTAATATAGAATATATTGTATATATTAATATGGCTATTGTATTTTATAATAAATCTTTTACTAATTAAACTTTAAAATTATCAAAATAATTTTTTTCTTAACGGGTCGAAACGGGTTACCCACGTGTTACCCGCGTGTATACCTGTTAAGAACCCGTTATTAACGGGTTCTTAACGGGTCACCCGATAATGACCCGATTAATTATCGTGTTGATCCAAATCCCGTTATTTTCGTGTCGTTTTCGTGTTGTGTCATCGTGTCGTGTCAGAAACTGCCAGATCTAGTCTATGCCCTCACGCTTTCTCCCTTCAATGATTCAAAGCTTCTTCATGCAAGTTACATTTTTCTCACCTCCATTGCACTTTTCGGTGTCTGTCCGGCTTTAATTTTCCAGCATGATATCCACCGCCAATGCTGGCGGGTCTGGACTGATAGGAATTTAAGTGAACAACCCAAAACAACTTTATGACCAGAAAGGCTCATTCGACAAGGTTGGCTTTTTTATTGGACTTTCTCTTTCTTTTTCTTATTATTTAATTTATGAGCTTTCACATAGTGTTTTTTGAAATTTATGGTTTGGTAGATGAACAACCTCAGGCGGAGATAACAATGGCACTATTTGAATATTTTGGTTTTATTAATTTTTTTTTTTGGCATGTTCTTTGGAACTCTTAAATAAAAATGAAGAAAGATACTTGCATGCATAGAATAAAGTCCTATCCTTTTTCTTGTTTGTATCAGTTTCAGCTGGATTTGGTTAGCAACAAATCTTGATTGGTGGGTCGGAAAATCTGAGTGAAAAGATGAATATTGCGTATTGGGAGAGAAAGATGATATAAATATCAAAGGTGGGTTGTTGTTGAAATCTGTCTAGTTTGAGAATTTTTCAAGTTCCATGCAATTATAGAAGATCCTGCATAAGGAAGTAAGTAGTGGGGAATTTTGGTTTTCTGTGTTCTTGTTGACAGTGTAATTTTGCTTGGATATAGATGGTGGGGAGCATTGAGGCTATGAATCGTAATTTATACTCGAACGGATCTGTTCAGAACTTTAATGCATTGGAGGAGAAGCTTGACGAGGTCCGAATCCGCCTTGGAAAGGCTAAAGGTGATCCTTTGAGAATTGTTGGTGTCGGCGCGGGTGCATGGGGCAGTGTTTTTGCTGCTGTGTTGCAGGATAGCTATGGTCAATTTCGAGACAAGGTTCAGATAAGGATATGGAGAAGACCGGGAAGAGCTGTTGATAGAGCCACAGCTGAACATCTTTTTGAAGTGATCAACTCGAGGGAGGATGTGTTGAGGAGGTTGATCCGGCGTTGTGCGTATTTGAAATATGTGGAGGCAAGGCTGGGGGATCGAACTCTTTATGCCGATGAGATTTTAAAAGATGGATTTTGTTTGAACATGATCGATACCCCTCTGTGTCCTTTGAAGGTTGTAACCAGTTTACAGGAGGCTGTTTGGGATGCTGACATTGTGGTGAATGGCTTGCCATCAACGGAAACAAAAGAGGTGTTTGAAGAGATAAGTAATTATTGGAAGGAAAGAATCACAGATCCTATTATCATCTCTTTGGCGAAAGGTATTGAGGCTGCACTGGAGCCTCTCCCGCATATCATAACTCCCACGCAAATTATTCATCGGGCTAGTATGTTCCTTTTCTTCTAAATTTAACTGTCACCCTTTAGCATGTTGGGTTTAACTTATAGTATGGTGGAAGAAAGTAAGGAGAGATGGTTTATTTTATCTGGTTTTATTTAGCTGAATTGGTAAATGTTCAATGGATTTTCGCACGGACAATCTTATGGAACTTTTTACATGGATTATTACGCTGTTTCTTTTTATATCTACACGAATTTTAAGTGTTATTGCATTTTTAAAACCTCATAAATCATGTTGATTGTTTATGTTTCAACTTTCAATTAACATTGCATGGAAATTGGATGATGATACGTTACTATCTTACACTTTTCCTTCACTGTTATAATGTTATTTCGACTTCACATTTCCGCTCATTCTTTTCTATATGACTCGCAGCTGGTGTACCTATAGAGAACATACTTTATCTGGGTGGCCCAAACATTGCCTCAGAAATCTACAACAAGGAATATGCTAATGCTCGAATATGCGGAGCTGAGAAGTGGAGAAAACCTCTTGCAAAATTCTTAAGGCAACCCCATTTTATTGTCTGGGACAATAGTGATCTTGTTACACATGAAGTCATGGGTGGCTTAAAGAATGTCTATGCCATCGGAGCAGGTAAATCTACAATTCATTCTGATAGATCTATCTCAAACAATAAAGGCAGCATCTAAAAAAAAGGAATGAATTTTAGGTGTCATAGATTGAAGGTAATACAAGGAACTATTTCTGGTACCAATCATGTTAATGTGCAAATGTCCTTTTTCAGAAACATGAAAAGGGAATAAAGGGAATGAGATGTCAAATTTTCTGCTTGGTTATTGTTGTTCATCTTCATTTCAGTAGTGGTAATTTTTGTTCAGCTTCATCAAATTTCGGAGCTACGCACACCTGATACGTGTTAATGAGGACAATCTGAAGAGTGGTTTGCTTTTATATGATTTAGAGTCCTGTTTTTACGAGAACACTACATCAAATCTGTCCTCATTAACACGGTATCAGGTGTATGAAGCTCTGAATTATTCTAAGAGGTTATCCTGATTCCCTTATTTATATGCTGACCATACAATTTCAAATGGAATAATTCAGTGCCTGAACGAATTTCATGTTTGTCCCGGCAAGAATTTGTTCAGGCACTTCCAGAAAATTTGTGCTGGAACAAACATGAGATTTGTTTACGAACTGTAGTTGCCCCGCATGCTAAGCGAAGCTTCCAGGAAGTGTAGGAAACAATACAATTTCAAATTATATGGTATACATACTGTAGTAGGATGTCATAAATGAATCTTCTGATTTGCAACTTACAGCCGTTTTTCATTTTAATTTTCTCAGGGATGGTAGCAGCTCTCACAAAGGAAAGTGCTACCAGCAAATCTGTATACTTTGCACATTGTACCTCGGAGATGATATTTATCACTCATTTGTTGGCGGAAGAGCCCGAGAAACTTGCAGGGCCTTTGCTGGCTGACACATATGTAACCCTGTTGAAAGGTCGCAATGCTTGGTACGGGCAAATGTTAGCCAAAGGAGAACTAAACCGGGATATGGGTGAAAACATCAGTGGCAAAGGAATGATTCAGGTATCAGTTGTTATTTTCATTTCAAGAAGATGTATGACATTATATTAAAGTGTAAGAATCTACGAAGAATGTGAATACTCCTGTGTAAGAGCACTAGCAAATATCTGGTCTCACTAAAACGTGCCCTTGTCATTATGTTGAGGAATTTATTCGGATGTGGATAAAAGCACTTTGCTTCTAACTTGTTACTGATCAATAATGCTCTGTCACCTCTCCTTCTAGGGTGTCTCTGCAGTCAAAGCATTTTATGAACTTCTCAGTCAGTCGAGCCTAAATGTGTTGCATCCTGAGGAAAACAAGCCTGTTGCTCCCGTAGAGCTCTGCCCCATCTTGAAGAAGCTATATAAAATACTGATAACAAGGTAATGTCCTGCAAACTTATCATTTCCCTTTTTTTTTTACCGAAGGCTGAAAGAACACACTCAAGTCATAAAAAAATATTGACCATGAGAAAATTAACTACGAGGCTTTTGCGTAATTCAAAAGATCACCCTGCATTGCTCAGTATAACCCGAATCATGTTTGGCATTACTTTGTATAACCCGAATCAGATGTTCTGGCAATGCATGTGTAAATTAAGCCTAGATTGCGTTTATTTTTCAATAACTCTTACAAGTATATGAATCCTTGGCCATGTGTATTGTTTGATCACCAGGGAGCAATCATCACAAGCTATTCTTCAAGCGTTGAGGGATGAAAACTTGAACGATCCCAGGGAACGCATTGAGATTGCACAGAGCCATGTCTTCTATAGGCCTTCCCTTCTCGGACAGCCTTTGACTAGTTTCCGATTGCAAGATAAAGTGGTAATATAATCCCTGTGAAAGCATGATATTACAGGACTGCATGGTGAAAATAAGCATGTTGGTTTCGATAAATGTTAATCATATATATAACTTATTTTTGCTTCCTAAGGATATGGTAGCTTGCTTTTCGGTTGTGAACTTGCGAGTAGCCCAATTGATTTTCATAGCTCTTGTATGGGAGCTGGATTTGCATTGTATTGTGTATCATATTATTAAGATACAAAAAACCGATGTATCACATGTTTGTATAGATGAAGGAATACCATTTTCCGACCATACGGAAACAGAAAAACATCGTTTTTAGGTCTTGATCTTTTCTTTTGAGTAAATTGCCGCGTAAAATAGTGTCGGTGCTTGTGGTTGCATGCTTATGTACAATGTAAATTATCTCAAGCCCTTGGAACTCAAGGACGAAAACGTTTTCTTCTTGCGTTAACATGAACATTTTCGTTTACAACAAAATAGCTTCCAAGAAATCCAATAGTAGTTGACTTGAATGCTTTTGGTAAATTTTGGGATTGTGTCATTTCCTGGTGGAAGAGGCTCTTTGTGCTTGGAGGTGGTTCGAGCTGGTGCGAGACTTGGTTTGGGTGGCATTTTTAGGACGAGATTGACTGTTTTGATCTGGTGTTACCGTCACACTAGAAAATTACTCGTTAAAATACGAACTGAATGTGAATTGAATAGGAAGGAGAACAAAGAAGAATCAGTAGTATAATGTCCAAGTTATGGTTGAGAACCATTTTCAGTAGACACATGATAGATACAATATAATTTAAGAGCAGAGCAAAAATTCAGACCCGACTAGTGTGATCCAAAAAACGTGCACCAAGTAAAGGCGTTTTCCGTTCTTCTCCTTTCAATGGCAATAAAGTCTAGTCACCAAGTTTGCACCGTCATCAGACCATGTTGCAAACAACGGCTATAAGGCACGTTTTTTTAACAAATGATATTAACTACATTATCAGGAAGGAATTCACTCTCATAAAAATGTCGTCGACTTGTCACATGGACCGGTAGTTGAAGTGCATATGGATGGGACGTGTACAGAGGGGCCAATTGTCATCCTGCACAAAGTTCAGGTGGTTAAATGTAAAACATTTATTTTTATGTGGCTAGTTTCACAAAGTGAAACAATTAAAGTGGCATTTGTGCAATTTCCAAAAGAAGAAAACAAAAACCTTTCGTTCTGGTAAACAATATCAGTTTTAATAGTTGAAGCCGTTCTGAAGAACCTGAACACTGCGGCGCCCTATTCTGTCGTATCGGAGAGTGTAGGGCCACCCAACCAACCTCCAGCAATGGCGGAGAGTGAGAGTCGAAGCGTCCCAGAAGAGACCTTGAAGCCCTTTTACCAGAGGGCCTCTGAAGCCGAGGTATGTTTCCCACCTTTTACTTGTAGCCTTGATATCCTTCTGCTTCTCAACTCTGCTCAACTCTATATATATAAATACATGCGTGTGTGTATATATATATATATATATTTATTTATCGTGAAGGTGGAGCGTTAATGGCGTCAGTAATTGGCGATTTGGGTTTGATTGGTTTGTATCTGAGAATCATGGGTTCGATTAGGATAGGTTATATGTTGTAGGTTCTTTAATTAAGAAGATGAAGTCTAGGGTTTGGATTAGGAAAGGTTATAGGTTCGATTCCCTCTAATGTAACCAAAATAAAAATTTTAGGGTTTCATCTTCATGGTCAGTGGATGAAGATAAGTCTCAATTTCTCGCACTCAGTTGTTGGATTAAGAACTGTTGTGTTTACAAGTCTTCATGTTCAGTGCAATTGTCTAATGCTATTTGAAATATGCCACAAGTCCATGATTGGGAAGAAACGGATGAATCCCGTACTTTTCTGCATAAGTTTGTTTGAAAGAATATCAATAATTTTGTTTCGACAAGTACAAAACAAAAGGAAACGTAACATTATTTGTAATTCATGAATGCAAAAATAATGTCTACCCTACACATTCCATTATTCCAATGAGACATTGATAGTACCTAACTACTTATAGAGTTGTAGTTGAGAAGCTTTTAAAGCTTTTAAAGCTATAGTTTGATATTGATGGTTTCAGGACCTTGTTCTTAAATTCACAGCTTTCAATAATTGTCGATTCACTCTGACTTATCGTTATCCCCCAAGGGATTTATTACCACCACATTCTTATTTGTTTTGCTCCAACTGATCTGAAAGCAGACTCTATGAAAGTAGGCATAAAACTCTGTCGTGCACAGACTAATGATATGCTGATGAATAATATTTGATTGATTATGTATTGTTTGATGATAGAGACTTACCTTCTCCTATTTGGAATAATTTTCTGTTTCATTGCTTCCAATATAGCCATTGTCATTTTCGTAGATGAGCTGGTTTCTACGAGAAAAGTATATATTTCCAGTTTATGTAGCATGTTTGATGACTGAAACTTTTTGTTTTTCCGCTGTAATTTTGCTAACTTGGCGTATTTGTTACATAGGACCGCTTATCAAAACTTGAAGCTGCCCTCGCAAGCAAGAAGGGTAGGTTTTATGGCACCCATTGCGCAATAGTGTTTTGTTCATGGCCAAGAACACAGGACCTTACTTTTCCTCTATTCTCTTTTGTTTTAATTTTTTCTGTTGGATGCTGGTTATGGAACCTTGCAGATTCTGCAACAGATGGTTCTTCAAAGGTGATCAACGAACTCCAGTCACAGATAAAAGATGCATGTGCGAAGGTGTCTTTAGAAGAAGAAAAGGTATTATTGCATCAATTGTATCTTCTTCTTTTTTTTTTTTTTTTTTTTGTCTCAGTTGGAAAGTACTGAGGAGATCTGAAGACCCTTGTTTGTTCATTTTTGGTGACTTGCAGAACAAGAAGCTTGCTGCTGAAAATGCAAAGCTCCAATACCGCATACAGCATCTTGTTGAGGCAGTGAGAGATGGTGATGACAAGTTGGAGAAAATGAAAGTGAGTATAACTCGTAGGGATTGTGTGGAAAAAGATATAGTGGTATTTCATGGTCCTTTCAAATTGGGGATTTGCTTCCTATAGAAAAAAATATTATGATAGAAAATATAGCATAGCATCTATTCGGGAAAAGAAAAAAGAGAGATAAAAACTGAATTTATTATTAAACCTGGGTTGATGAGGTCACAATGCTATGCCAACCTTCAGTCGTTCAACAATTTTACTTGAGTTGACTGACACCTTGGCTTTTTGACCATTGGTTTGCTTGCATTTAATCAAGTGCGTCCCATACCTAGTTCCGATGCAGCACCTTAACTTAAGCACCTAGAACTCATCTAGGTTTGGGTTTTGTAGCTCTTAGTTGTGGACCACCTACTTTTAACTTGTCGATTGCTGTGGTACATCTCCAATGTGGGATTATGCCCATCACATCCATGGCTTGTTTATCTAGCCAAACAACCCCAACATATAGGTGTTCTTGTTAGCATCACTGGTTTGAGCAATAGTTTATCTCCCTTTAGTTACTGGGAAGATTGTTCATTGTGAAATTTTCTTGCGTTTTATATGTCAATCAGTTTGTTGCCAAAATTTCGTGCCCGTGTGCATTCAGAGCGTGTCAAGGGGCAAAAAAATTGTATGACAATATAAATAGAAGTTGAATATCCCTGCAAGAAGCCAATCACCTGGGTTTTGACTGACTGAGAGTCAAATTTAGATGGTACGATACTACGAATAACTATAAACACTTTTCATTAGTTTCTCTAAATTCCTCCATTTTCTTTTCGCAAATACATATTTGCAGTATTGGTTGTTGAAAGAGGGGTATGTAATTAATTCCTTTTGTTTCGACAGGTCACGATGCACGAGTAACTGGAGACATGGAAGTCGGATGCATATGATCGTGAACCTATATAATTATTCCTCGCTAACAGATTTGAGCTGGATTTGCTACATTATACACATATAATTATTGATAAATGTTGTACCACATATGATTCCAACATCTTGTACTTTTTTTTAGCTTTGCCCTTCCGGCAGAGAGATGCTAGAATATATAAGGGTAAATTACATTTTCATACCTCAGGTTTGGGATCTATTTCAATTCTTACAACATCTTTAAAATATTTCACTTTCATACCTTAAGTACTATTTTATTTCAAAATAATACCTCCGTTACATTTTTCATCCATTGATCCGTTAAGTGCTGACGTGGATGCCAAATGTGTGCCATGTGGCAAAAAAAAAAAATTTAAATTTTTTTAATAAAAACCTAAATCTTCTTAAAAAAAAAAAGAAAAAAAAACTGAAACCTTCTTCTCCCCGCAACCTCCAAACCCATCTCCCCCATCTTCACCTTTTTCCCTGTGATGTGATAAAAGTTAAGCACTCAAATTAAACCCTCTTTTGACAATTGTAGTATATGTATAAGTATGGATCGTTTTGGACTGGGGATTAGGAGGGATTGCTAATCTAAACTAAACTGACTGTAAAACACAAAAACACAAAAAGAAACTTAAAAACACTTAACTAGACTCTATAGACTCAATACAAACTAAAAAGACTCAAAACTAACTAGAAAGACTCAAAACAGCACAAAACAATGAAATAGACTCAAAACTGACTATAGGGAGTTATTTGGACGAAAATTAACTTGAACTTGACTCAAAACACTTAAAAACACAAATTGGACAGATTCTAACCTAATTAACACAACAAAGTAAAGGAGGATTGGGTTTTGGACGAAAATAAAGTAAAACAAAACAGAAACTAGAACTAGACATATTTGCACGAAATTAGGTGTTTTGGATGGATGATGGACTAGCTAGAGGGTTCTTCTCCACACATGACACACTTGCATACAAATCGATTTTCAATTGCTTTTCAATAAACCATGAACCTCAACACCCCAGATTAATTAGGTACGCTTAAATTAACCCTCAGATTTTCCTTATGTCATTGAATTGGACGGAAATAGCGCATCGCAATCAAATTATTCTTCAAAAGTTCCCTACATGAAAGCGCATAATAGAGATACAATCAAAGATCATTAAGCTCTATGAAAATCATAAGCATTGACAAGGCATTCGTAAGTATGAAAGCGCATGATACTCCTACCAGGAATCTACTTAACATGATTGTGACCAGCGACCTTCACTACTTGTGAATATAAGTTCATAACGATTAGGTGAAACTCCCTTATATTCTAGCATCAAATTCATGCATGCAAACTAAGTATGCATCCTTAATCAACATACAAGAATAAGTTCTGAATCAAACAGTTAAGAAAATTGCATTCACAATTTATGAAATCACAACTGAAGGTAATCAATTCATATTGCAAATATATTCATGGCTTTGAAATTACCCCTAGCCAAGAGGGGTTTAGCTCCTCATGTTCACAGCAAAACAAAGAGAAATTAAATTAAACATTGAAAACAAAGATAGATTATACCTAGAAACGTTCCAGCAATCCAACGTCTTGAATGGCTAGGCACGTCTTCAAGTTAATCCTCTCTTCTCCTTTGCTGCAGCACAAGGTGGCAGTGGTGGTTGAAGTGGTGAATGGTGGTGGTGGATGGATATAGGTGAGTTATGGTGAAGGGTGGATTCCAGAGAGGTTTAGAGAATATGGAAGGGTGGTAGGAGATGGATAGGTGAGCAGGTGAATGGAATGGATGCAGGAATTTTGTAGAAAAGGAGAGAGAGACTAAATGGTGCGGATGGCTTTATTTATAGGGCTAGGGTTGAAAGGCAATCAGAAAATAATAGGAAAGGTTCAATACTTAGCTATTTTGGTTCCACAATTTAATAGGTAAGAAAGAATCAGAAAATCAAAGAGAATAAGAATGTGAAATTCGGCAGAATATGCATGACAGATTTAGGAATGTGTTTTGAGGCACAAAATAAGTAAGAAAGGCTCCTCCTTGTGCATCAAGGCATAGAACACAAAGGGAATATGTTTAAGTCACAAAATAGGCAAGGAAGGTTTATGGTTTGTGCGGCAAAGGAAGAAACAAAAGGGGAATGTGTCTTCCTTGCAGATTTGGTCAAGAAAAGGCAAGTGAAGCCTCTCCCTTGTGCGGCAAGCTTTGGGACTGATTTAGGGCATGTCTAAGGCTTCTAGAACATGTAATTAAGAGCCCTAACAAGTTTTGGAAACTCCTTTATAGCTGTAACATAGGTGAGATACGATTAGGAAAGTTCTAAGCCAAGAATAGAAACTTTCAAGAATGGAAACCTCCAAGAATAGAAACTTTCAAATTTAGAAACTTTGGCTTCCAATTCTGAACTCTTTGTTCTTCATTTTCATTTCTTCAATTCTTCCATCTCTTTATTCATTCCTAGCCTCCTTTGATCTTCAATTTTATTCATCCATTTAGCTCCAAGCATAAGCTAACCATTTAGTGCCCAAAACTGCTCCAAAAAGCACCAAAATGCACTTTCTTGCCTACTTTGCACTTTAGACCTACAAACACACGAAAATAGCTTAAAATACTAAAATAACTAAGAACTAACAACCTAAATGCAAGGAAACAAGTTAACCAAGTCGCATAAATATGCTCCTATCACCCTGCAACCCAGAAAAAAAAAAGAAAAAAAAACCCCCTCTTCCCCTCTCTTCTCCCCCATCTTCATCTTCTACCCCCTTCAGTTCGTCTTCCCCCCCCCCCCCCAAAACCAGAAACCCAGAAAGAATAACCCCACCCGCCTGCAACCCTCCCTGCGCACCCCCTTCCCAACTTGCGACCCTCTCTCCCTTCGCACCCACCCTCTTCCCAAGGGAGAAGAGAGGGGAAGAGGGGGGGGGGGTGGGCGAAGACGAACTGAAGGTTTTTTTTTTTTTTTAGATTTTTTTTTTAAGAAGATTTAGGTTTTTTTTTAAAATTTTTTTTTTGCCACGTGGCACACATTTGGCATCTACGTTGGCAGTCACGTTAGCACTTAACGGATCAATGGATGGAAAATGTAACGGAGGTATTATTTTGAAATAAAATAGTACTTAAGGTATGAAAGTGAAATGTTTTAAAGATGTTATAAGGAATTGAAATAGACTCCAAACCGGAGGTATGAAAGTGTAATTTACCCAATATATAATGTAGCCTTGCTACTTAGGATTGAGGAGATCTCAACCCTTTGTCATATTTCACAATTTTTAGACATAATATGAAATATTCAAGGTTCTAAAACATGCTAGGCTAGTGTCTAGGCGGACTAGATTGATTTAAGCAAATTTATTATACTTATAAAAATACATAATTTTTTTAGGATACATAAATTGTAAAATAAAATGACATATAGATTATAAAGTATTAGAATATATTGAAAATCTAAGGAACAAGCATATAATGAGTATCATCTAAACATTCAACAGGTCTCTTACATTTTATTAACAAATAAAAAAAATGCAAAATGAAAGTTATCGATTTTCTATCAAAGTGAGGGTTGTGACCTAGACATGTCTAGGCGGATTTAGACGGACTAAGTGGGTGCCTAAGCGGATGAGGCGGACGGCTAAGTTGGTTTAGGTGATCTTTCTTAATTTTCAAACACCTAGGGATCAATTAGGGCGGCGATCAACCGCTTGGTGCTTAGACGGGGATTTTTAAAACAGTTAAAATATTAAAAGACTAGTTTATCCTAGTGTAAAAATGAATAAAGCAATCCCCCTTAAAAATGACATTGGACCTTTGTCCTTATTTCATTTATATAAAATTTGATTTTCCAAAAATAAAAAAAATAAAAAAACATTTTGTAGTACAATATTACTTTAAGGGGTGTTGTTACTGACACTCTAAAAATGCTCATTAAACACACTTAAATTTTTTGTGTTTAAAAAGAAAATACATATAAAAATGCAGAATAAAACATTGGGGTGTTGTGAATAATTCAAGGCATTTACAAGAATAATTCAAGTGGATTGTTCCTTGTTGACTCCACTTGAATTATAATTTTATTGATAAATACATCTTTGAGTTAGTGACTTGTGACTCACTCATATATTTGAGAACACGAGTCTTGGTCAGTTCGCGCTTCAAGGAGATCGACTAGCCTGCCATTCGTTAGAGTCGGTACGATAGCCTATTCACCCTCTATCTAGGCACTTAGGTGATCTAATCTGACAATATAATTTCGCAAGTTTATCTACTAAAGGACACTTTTAGGCATTTTGGAATGAACTTCATCAACGTTTTTGTGCTACTAGATCCGTCCACTTATTAATGAAAATATTCATGATATACAAGATGGGTAGAAAAATATAACTAGTGGGTGTTAATTGCAATCAGTGTTCTAAAAAAGGGCCTAGACGGCCGCCTAGGCGCTGGGCGCCTAGCAACCGAGGCGTTTTTGGGCAAATCGGGCTGAAAAATCGGATTGGGGCTAGGCGGGGTAGGCTGCCTAAGGCGGTCCTAGGCGGTCCTAGGCGGCCCTAGGCGGTCCTAGGAGGTTTTTTTTAAATTTTTTTTTATTAATTGTGTGCTTTTTTCTTTTTTGGTTTCATGGTGGTATACGTATGGAAATGGTGTATCTAATTTGCATATGATGGATTAACTACAAGTTCATCCAATACTTATGGAAATAATGTACCTAATTTGCATTTTATCATTATTTTATTATCCATACAAGTATAGTTTTTTTTTAGGTGTCAATATGCACTTATTTACAAGATATACAAGAAATTTACCTAAATCCGTCTAGGCCGCCTAGCCGCCTAGGCGCTAGGCGCTAGCCCGCCGCCCGACTAGCGCCTAGCGTTTTTTAGAACCTTGATTGCAATACTCTGTCTTTGTTTACAAATCATATTCTACTAGTAATTTTATACAAAATAGGAAGGAGAAGGGTTTGAACCCTGGATATAATGGAGGAAGAGAAAACATGGCCAATTTTTTTTTCCAAATCCTATGGTATCGCGCACACCCCGAAGGGTGCCTTTTTTTCTCACAATCCTCAAGTAAATGTGATGTTCAACATCCTATTTATCACTATTAATTTATTGGATGAGCTTAAATTTTAAAATTGTCAATCTATTGCACAAATTTCAAAATTTAAAATCATCAAATTGTAATAAATAGAACGTTGAGCAACACTATCACTTGAAGGCAGTGAGCATAAATATTCCTACACTCCGAAGGTTAAGACTAATCCTAGTGGAGCCCAAAAATACAAAAAGCATTTCAGCACAGCTTGACCACAGTGAAATGACACAACTAATCTTCCAAAGTTACCCTTACACTGTTCAATAATTTACAACCACTATCCATCCAGCTGCTAAAAGCAATAATCCGACGCGATAACCAATTCCTCCTTCCTCTCTGACGCTCATCTCTCCACAACTTCTTTTTCTCCCGGCGGAAGCGGCTCCTCCGGTCCTCCTCCACTCAGGCAACCGGTATCCTTCATTTCCTCTCTCTTCCTTAATTTTACTCTTTTGGGTTTATTTTTAAGCAAATTTCTCTCTTTCCCTCTCTCTCTCTCTCTCTCTCTCTCTCTCTCTCTCTCTCTGTTGTTGATTCTGCATTGCAGCAAATGGGTAGCTTGATTTTTGTTCTTTCCTCTCATTGGTTAATTTCCATGAATCCGAAATGGCTTAAGACCAATTGGGTTTAATAATTCCTGGGTTTTATTTCACTAATTTGTTTACTTGGTTAAAACCAAGTTGCTTTTATTGCAATTTGGTAAAAAAAATTATGGAAATTGTTGTGATGATGATGCATGTGAAAACTTGCCTGATAAGTGTTCGATGAATTGCATATGTTTAACTCTGTATTTCTTGCCACTCATGTGCACAGGATTAGCCTGAAATGAAATGCTTCTTTGGGATTTGCATGTGGGTTTCTCCACTCTATATATTTCATGTAGAATTTCATTGCCAGTTTTTTCACTGATGCTTTTCGAAAGACACGGCAACAAATGCATGCTGAATCTGGGTCCTCAGTCGTTTCCTTTCTTTCGTTTCTCGATCAGATTGCTTTGTGTGTGTGTGAGAGAGATAGGGGTAATCTTCAGGAAGTACTGTATTTGTTAGAGTATGCTACTGGTGAGTTGAGAGAAAGGGATTTGATTGCTGGTGGTAACGTTTCAAATGTCTCATACGACATTCTTATGTGTGAGTGGGTTGGTTGCGGGGTATGTGGAGAAAGAACGAGAGCTAAGCCACTTAGGTGAAAACATTGGCAGGTCTGGAACAAGGATGGAACCACATTCATTTGCCTCGCAGAGAAATAAAACTTTTAAAATATCTTCACTGTCAGAGTAATTGCTTATATGATCCTACTATATTTGAACTTATTGTAGATTCTAAATTTTAATCCACAGCAGTGATGGATGGCTCATCTCAGGCGACAGGATCTAATCCTGCCACAGGGTTAGATTTTAACAATTTGCAAAGTGGGATGGCAAAGTATGATCAGCGCTTTCTCTTGTACTTCATTATCGGTACCTACTTTGGGCCTGATCTTAAAGGACAGAGGCCATCAAAGTCAGTGTTGCAGAGAATAGCTGAGCGACTTCCACCATATACTATTGAGCAACTAGGTGGCTCCCACCTGAAAATGGCAGAAGTAGAGCAGGTGTACTATTATGTTCTTCGGAAGGCTGACCAATCTGCCATTGTTAAATTACCTTTGTTAAGCCAGTTCTTCCATGGTAGCCTCCGTACCCGTAGAGAAGATGCCACTGCCAATTACCCTCAGTTTACGGATCTCTTTCCTCTTCTACTCCACCCCCATTTACAGTTCAATAACAAAGGTGATATCTTTGAGAACATTGTATTTATTCATAACCCAGAAATATATTACATTAAGCCAAAGGATATTGAACGATTTAAGAGGCTTACTGGGCTGGAGGATTTTCTTCTGGATAGAGATGCTGCAAGGCTGCATACTGTTCCTGATGGAAGTGTTTTATATAATGTGTTGGAGCAGGAGCCGAAGTCCAATGGTGAGTCACCTCCCGCTAGTTCTTGTCAAAGTTCTAGGGGAACGAAACATTTAGAGGATCTCATGGAATTGAAGGATCCTCTGAAACCTATGCATGTTGAAGCACCTATCAGTACTGTTCCAGATAGTGGTACTCCTATGATGCATAGTTATATGTCCCCGCACACGAATAAAAATGACTCTGAGCCTGTCGAGAAACTTGATCGTGCTATGATTTTTCTTCCTTCTCTTCCAACTAAAAAAGAGTTGTCCAATATTGTAGCTGCCACCAGAGATGGATTTGCATTGATTGGGAGTGCGGCAATGGCGAAGGTGGGACCAACGATAGGGCTCATTGACATTGGAGAATGTGATGACTCCTACCTGTTTCGTGTATCTCTTCCTGGAGTGAGAAGAGATGAAAGTAAGTTTCTCTATACAACTTAGATATCTCTTGTTTCTGTCTCGTATTGTGGTCACATACTTATCTCTGTGGCCACCTGTATTGCCTCTTTGATACTACAACTTTTATACGTAATCAAATGATGTAGAGTGATGATTTCTTTTTCCACCGCAGGGGAATTCAGCTGTGAAGTTGAAAATGAGGGCCAAGTCTTGATAAGAGGAGTGACGGTAACAGGTGAGAAGACAGTCCACAGGTACTCTCAGATGTTTGAAATGCAAACACAGAATCTTTGCCCTTCAGGGCAGTTTTCTATCTCGTTTCAGCTACCTGGTCCAGTTAATCCGCAGCAGTTTTCTGGTAATTTTGGGACGGATGGAATTCTGGAGGGAATTGTGATGAAACGAAATGATGTCAGTAGTAAGTATGCGTAGCTAAAGTTTTTAGTTAGCCACTGTATATTTGTTAGGAACATTGACATAAGGAGTTCTGTTCTTGCCAAATTCCGTTGCGTGATATTGTCGTTGAATTGATGTCTGGAAAATGTTGCAAGTGCCTCAGCTGATATCGTCATTAGATCCTCAATGTGCGATATCAACTGAGGCACAGGTAAAATGGCAGCCTAATAAATATTTAACCCTGTAATATGGTAACTAGAGAATATGGTTGAAAAAATGATGCATGAATTTCCAACTTGTTTGGGGATGCTCCAAATTAGGGACAAAAGGGACAGAGGATCCAGCGATGTTCTGATCCAATTTAAATTGCATGGAGATGTATTCGAATTTGGATGCAAAAGAAGGGAGGGCTAAACCCTACGCCCACCCCTTCAAGTAACATGGGGATTCCAAATTAAGTTCCGACAAGTCCAAATTATTACCAATTCTGAAACTTTTGAGTATTTCGATCCAACTAGCAAGAGTTTATAGAATTTCAAAACTACAAAATAAATTGGGAGTGGGTGAGAGAGAGGGACGAGAGAGAGAGAGAAGAGCTCATGTGTATGCGAATTGTGTGTTCAATCCTGAATGGGGCACGGCTAAATCCAAGGGAGGAAGGAATGGTGCGGCTAGAATTGTTTTAGGACTCTAAAGAAATAGTGAAGTGTTTGAATGTGAGTTGGACTCTTCCATGAAGTAGGAGATAAGATAAGATAAAATAAGATAATGTGCACAAAAACCGTTTTTATCTCCTGATATTGTTTCACTCCAACTAGGACTCATCTTCCTTGTGCAATTCCTTATCTTCCAAGTCTCAACTTTAATTCCTCTAGATTTTAGCACACATTTAACACATTTTAAACTCCAAAAACGTTCAGCCCATATGCTATTCACGCATGTTATCCACTCAAAGTCCAAAACTGCTCCTAATTGCTCAACCCAATTGGACCTATAATAAAACTAAATATAACTTAGATCACTATAATAAATGGAAATTAACTAAGTAAATGCAGAGAAACAAGATAATAAAGTCATATAAATATGCTCCTGTCAAATACTCCAACACTTATCTTTTGCTAGTCCCCGAGCAAAACAAAGAAAACAAAACAAAAACCTAAACCTTCCAACAATTGCCTCAGAGATTTCCAACGAACCATGACATATTAAAAATCACTACTTACATAGATTTTAGCCATCTTACCCTTGAGCTTATACTTAATCTCAGCAACCACTAACTAGCTTGTATTTAATCAATTAAAATAACATTTGAAAGAAGTAACATGCATTAAAGAATTCACTCAATTCCTCACCGGGTATCTCTCTATGTTCACAAAAAAAATTCTAACTACACTCCCTATACTAAGTATATGTGAGAAGATTGGTGTAAACATGTAGATTAGCACTCACATATGTTATAACAAAGAATGCACTTTCTGGAATTATTAATACTTCATATATATGATCTCATGAACAGAATGCCACTACTTAGAAACGAGAACCAAGGATCCCATATGCTCATACCAATTTCAAACCCCATATATTGAAACACATAACAATCAAGATAAAGATCTAAGGGTTGTAATTGGGCTAAGGTATTGGCTAACAGTGAAAGGTTAATGATAAACAAAAGTTCTTAATGAGATAGTAAGCAAAGTAATGAAATCAACACTTAGAATTTAACTTTTGATTGCAGTACCCAACTACAAACACAAGGGGAAGCTCCCACAACCCAGTTTCAATTTCAATTGGCGTTGCAGGGAAACCCTAGAACACCAAGGTCAGAATAGTAAGGGTACTAATTTCAACAGACTTTTATCTCTATGTACATCCATCCATGTTTAATTCTGACCACTAAAACGAATAATGTGAAGAAAATCAATGGAAAAAATGAACAAGTGTGCAAATAGAGAACAAGATTATAAATGCGAAATTAGAGTGAAGTGAACTACATTAGTGAGACGAGGACAAAAGAAAATAGTAATGTAAGAAAGGGCAAATTGGTAATTAAAGGAACACACCGCGCTACTTTGACGCCAAAGTTTCAAAATGGCGGCAAAACCTAACGCGTAACGGTAACATACGCCGTCTGAGTGTCTCCTTCTCCTTCTGGGATACGACGATTTAACCTATAAAAACGGAAGATTGGAGTTCTTACAAACAATTGCCACTTGCTACTGCGAGAGAGAGAGAGAGCAGAAAAAACAACTGTCTTCTTCTTCCTTCGATCGTCATCCATTCTTCCGGGTAATTCATTCTTCTCCTTCAATCTCCATCGATTTGATCGCAATACCAATCTGGGTACTTCTGAGAACAAAGCGATGAGGAAGAAAATTACATCTGTTTGGGCCCACAATTTTGAGCAAGAACTCACCTCCGTTGATCGCTGTCTCTGCCGTTTTCCGATCGTCTCCTTCGACACCGAATTTCCGGGGTTTCTCCGCAACACCCCCAGAGGCGCTTCCGAGGGCCTCCGTTACCAAGATCTCGCCTTTAACGTCGATTCTCTCAAACTCATCCAACTGGGTATCACCCTGTTCGACGACCGCGGCAACGTCGGCGGCACCTGGGAGTTCAACTTTCGGGGTTTTGACGAGGAAACCGACCCCCATGTTCCAGAATCCATCGCCCTCCTCAAAGCCAATGGCTTGGATCTCAAGAAATTTGGGAAGTTCGGCATCGACTCGGATACTTTTGTGGAGGGTTTCGTTGAGATTTTAAGGGTGCACAGGGGGCGGCTCGTATGGGTGAGCTTCCACGGCCTCTACGACTCGGCCTATGTAATGAAGCTGGTGACGAGGAAGACCATCCCCAGCTCCCCCACTGAGTTCGCAAAGATGGCAGGTCGTTTGTTCGAGAGGATCTACGACTTGAAGTTTATGGCCAAGTACTGCCCGGGCCTATACGGGGGCAAAATTGGGCTCGAAAGGATGGCAACAGTCCTCGGAGTGCAGCGTTGCGGAGATGCCCATCAAGCGGGTTCCGACAGTCTGTTGACGGCTGAGGTATTTCTGAAGATGAGGAGTCAATTTGGGTTGAAGCCTGGAATGTACGAGGGATTTCTATATAGTCTTAGTCCCAAGATTTGTGGTGCTTCTAATTATCTTTGTTCCTCTGTTCACACTGTACATAGAGCTCCTCCTCATTCGGTGATTCTTGTCCCTGCTGTCCCCACAAGACCCGTCATTCTCATCCGCCACCCCTCCTCCCGTGATCAATCATGCCAGAGCCGCCATCATGCTGCCCCAGTTATGCTTTACCGTCATCCTCATCCTCCCATGTTTCTGCATCGGCGTCCATGTAGTCCTTTTCCGGCCTTGCCTCAAGCGTCAAGCCCTTCCTGAAAATCACATTCACATGTGAATTAATGTAGTTAGAATATATGGTTCATATGATATCCATATTTGCAACACTCTTGTAACTGTCCATACATTGTAATTCATTCATTCATTCATTCAATTAATGGAATACAAGTTTATTTCAATCAGTTCAATTTTCTTATTTCCATTCCTTTTATTCAACTTGATTGAATAACATGTGCACATTTACAAACAAAACATAATCCATTTACTCTCAGCACAAACTTGTTTCATTAAATCTTGTATGCGCTATACAGAATCTCAAATGTGAAAGTAAAAGTTTGTGAACAAAGTAGTAGCTAGCGCAAATCTGACCTTCTATTCCAAACAAAATGGAGAGACAATAGAGAAAAACAAATCTGTACACCAAGCTCGACAACCAAGCTTTTCGGCTATTTTCTCAACCAGAACATCTTTCCTAAACTTGGAATAATTTTTCAGGTTGATTGCCTGTGCCGCCAACTGCTTCAGTTCAATTACGTTCTCCTTCTGAAGATCTTCCTTTTTGGATAGACTGCACTCTGAAGGTCTTCCATGCAGCCACCATCTGTTGCAACCTTGTGTGAGTCTTCAACCCTAAATCTACAATCAAACCTTTAATCTCTGCAGTAAGTGGGAAAGTACCTTCCATCTTCTTTTATTACTGTGAAACTGAAGTCCCTAACATCTCTGTACCTTAATAAATTCCAAGTCATCACCAAAAGTTGTCGCACGAACAATCTCTATTTCTAAAATGATGAAAACGGACTTTATCTCTCATGACTATCTAGCTTTTGGTAGCCTTCAAAACAAATTTACAAAAACTATGGCAGTCATCTCATCACACACCCTCAAATTTTCACCACCCTAACGGGGGTTCAGTTCTTAGAATTATAAGACAATGCAACGGCAAGCTTTTCACTTTGTCAGCATCGCTTCTTTTTCCTCCATGTCCACACCATGAAACACAGAACTGTTATTCGGAATGTAACCCATACTCTTCACTTGTCTCAATAAGGCCTTAAACTTCTTATATATTTCTGCTGACTCTGGCAACCTGTCTCCACCATAGAACATTTGGAAGTTTCCATTACATTCAACTGAGATGTAGGCGGCTATTTTCTTGACGCCGCTTTGTCATATCCTCACCTTATCGACAAAGTTCCACCCTCCAGCAGCCACATACATGTTTGACATTGAGACATGATATCAACCAATATTAGCAGCCAATTCGAAATGCAAACCAACTGCATGCTGGCCCAGTACAACATTTTGGTGGATTCTCCAGGCACCCAATATAGCTCCCCACCCTCCAGAATCTGGGCAAACTTTTTATGAAATTATAGAGGCAGGTCTACCATACAAGCACAGCGCTCAACTTTCGGTCGAATATTCTTGTCACCAGAATGGACCATGTTACTGAAATAAGCCTTGCCTTCATTTACCAGCCCAGCATGGCTATATGCAGATAAAGTTCCCACATAGGTGACATGGTTCCGTTTCACTCCCTTTCGCATCCTCGAAAACATATCCAATGCCTTTCCACTCTCCATGTTTACGGTGTATGCTAATATCATACTGCTCCAGGAAATAAAATTCCTCTGAGGCATATCCTTAAACAAAGTCTCAGCCATGTCAATGCAACCACATTTCACATGCATATCAAGACACGCATTAGCAACCATTATATTGCATACAATCCCATATTTTCTCATGATCTCGTAGATTTCTTCCCCGTTCTCCAAACACCCTAGTTGCCCGCAAGCCAAAAAGGCACTCACAACACTAACAGCATCAGGCTTAATACCAGTCGTATCCATCTCACGCAACAATGCAAGAACCTTAACGGCATGTCCATTCTTCTGCCCACAAATCGCAACGAAAGCACCCGAAGCAATAAAATCTCTCTCAACCATAGTGTCAAACAGAAAATCCGCCACACACCATTCCCCAAATTTCACATACAGTGATGACCTTTTCCTTTGGCCTGCCACTGCCTAGCATTTTCTGAACCGGAAAGAGTCTTCTCCATTACATGATGATATTATCAAGAATCATGAAAAGAAGTGCCTTCTGATTTAGACATTTTCCCCAGATTTGGTTCTGCTTTGAAACCATCAGATCCAGACTAATTCCATGGTGGATATTGGGTTTGCTCTGGAACCACACCAAGTGTGGCCGTATGCCGGATCAAGATTTTTCGTTCGCACGCCTCTTAGGCCTCTTGGGTTTCGTAGCTTGTTGATCAGTAGTTTGTAAGGCATCATTCAAATCATAGCTATCCGGTTCGTCCATGCATCGTAGATTCTTCGACCCTTGAGTTTTCGTGCCAGTTGCAGCTAAAGAATCCTTCATGTCCAGTACCTTGAGGTGCAGATGCAGGGTTTGTTAGATCATTTAATGAGGCATTGCCTTCTGTATCCACCCGTATACCCTTTGTTTGTTTCTTCGTTTGTCTACCCTTAACCTGAAAAAAAAAAAAAAAAATGATACGGATTAGGATTAGCAAAATTGTAAAAACAGTTGTACCAAGCAGAATGCAACATATATTCTGTCACAAAATGAGTTAAACTTAGAAGGACTTGAAGAAAAACAACATAAACTGCTCCTGTAACGGAATTTATCTTAATCTTCTACAACCGGGCATCAATAAAGCCGTTGGACAGCATTTTTCTGACTAGCTCCTTGCAGAATCTTCTCTTCAACTGTTTGTTTACAAACTAATCAGTATATGTCAACCAGTATGATGAGGAGAATTTTCTATTATATTAAAAAGAGCTAAAAGTATTTAATAATAACTAAGTAGAACACATTTCAGTTAAACTAATAACTTGATTAAATGACTATGTAACGAGGGAACAAGAGAGATACCATACAAGCAAGCATGACGTCTCCAAGGAACCACACAAACAAACGGCTCTACAGAAACCAGAAAGTCTACGGTTGGAATGGATTTAGCAAACAAAAACTTACAGCTTTTGCGCGACCCAACCGATGGCTCTATGATCGATCCATTGCTTGTAGATCCAGTGTTGGGTTCCAATCACTTTGGTAAAATATGACCCCTGCAAGAAGACAAAGCATCTAAATAGATGGATGAACTAATAAGTATAGTACGTAATTACAAGAGTTGAGAAAAGAAAGCTCATATGATAATGAAGTCCCTACCGTTATCCATCAAGTCGTTGCAGGTAGTTACATTTCCTCTACTGCATATCTACAGTTATCAACAAGAGAAACAGTTGGAATACAAGTAGTAAGACTATATGGTGCCCGTGCGGTGAAGGTTTCCAAAAGGACGAAATAACTCAGTTAACATTAGCACAACCAGAACATCTAATTCAAGTTTTTCACGACATTTTTCGTCACTAAATCAACGGATACAAAAATAAAAGGCTCCAACCAACCTTAAGATCCGCACATAAACAAGGCATCACCACCTTATGCTGCTGACTGACATGATCTCACATACTGTTGGATTTTTGGATTGCCGGGCCCGTCCCACTCTAACGACACCGATACTGTCCCCACCTTTACCACCGGCCCAATCCGTCAGGTGTGAGATTTTACCACAAAAGATCTCGGTATTAATTAGAGTAGGGTAAATATATTTAAACCCATTGTGGGACTTTATCCCCACCAATGTGGGACATTTTTAACACACACATCATTTTTGAATTTACTTTGTAGTGACTAATTACCTCAAGAATATTCAGCATTTTCGCCATTTGCGCAAACAAGAGAACACGATGGTTGTCTTGTCTGCCCTCAAGCGTTTCAACAATGTACCAAATGTCAGAAGTTTCCAAGAATTAATCCTATATATATATATATATATATATATATATATATGTATGTATGTATGTATGTATGTATGTATGTATGTATGTATGTATGTATGTATTAAAGTAGATAATCTCATCGTCTTTTGACACTAGAGTATGATTCAGAGAAAGAAAAACCAAAAAGGGTGAATATTGCCAAATGACCCGATTCAAATATCAATTCAGCTGGATCCAGTTGATCTGCAAAACCAACACAACAGCTTCTTTTTTTTCAGCCAAAATTCCCAAATTTTGCTATTCGAATTATTACTCAAATTTAACACTTCCAACGGCACTTACACCTTCTACGACACGACAGTATGCTATGCTTGTCGAGTACTTCATCTGTGGCAAAGCGGGTGATATGATCTGTAATTAGTGATTAGCTTAATCACAATTAAAGGTTTTAATCTTGGGATTATTAGGCTTATTCTTGTTTTAGTGAAGTTTGTTATAATTGGCCAGCTGACATGATGAGTTGTAACTGGTATAACTAGCTCTCAGTATTGTAATCAGATCAGAATTTACAAACAGAAATACAAACACAAAAATATATTGGAGCTCTGCTCCCTTCTACTTCATCTTCTCCATTTGCCATTTCTATTGCTGCTTGTAGGTTGAATAGGGTCCTGAGATTTGTGATCCTATCATTGATATCATTGGTATCAGCCATCTCGTTCCTGGTTTCCCTCATGTTTTCCCGGCAATCCAATACCCCTTGTCCTTCTGCCATGAACGAGCGCGTTTCAACCGCGTTAGACTCCCTTGAAGCTTCGTTGCGTGCTGCGCTCCGTGAAGCTCTGGCACCCGTCCGCCATGAACTTTCTTTGTTACGCCGTGATTTGGCTCTCGTAGTTGTGGGAGATTTTGATCCAGCCTCGATGTGTTCCCAGGAAGCTGAATCGATCGAGGTCGGTCACCACAAACCTCCAAACGACGACTACAACCCACTGCGAATTTCGTCGACAATCCACGACCATTCCATTCCGCCATTGCTCTCATCTTCACCGATGTTGCGAGCATTGGCAAATTCGACCATCCAACCACACTCAAACAAATCCGCTGCATCTACAGTCTTGCTTCCGGAATTGAAGACGATGCCCTCTGGTCCGCAGCTACTCCATAAGCCCTTGTTCTCCGATACTACGAACACTGGACCTAAGGTAGTTCTTAAATTGAGTATCATTTTAGCAAATTTGAAGGCTAAATTGCCTTTTCTTTTGAATGATAACTATAGTGCATACCTGAAAGATAAATTTGGATGGGTTAGTTGGTATCTGGTGGGTAAATTTGTGAGGAAGGATTTTTGTGCATGGAAACTGTTTGATGAAATTCCAGACTCAAGTTGCTATGCTGTTCTCAATCGTGACATGTGCTACTACAATGGCATTCGGGATAAGGGAGAAGGCTCTAAATTTTGCAAAATGCAATTGAAGATGGCAGTGGCTCAAATAAAGCTGCTGAGGAACAAGAGGCAGGCGGTGGTGAAGCAAATGAGGCGTGACATTGCCTTGCTCCTACAATCTGGTCAAGATGCCACTGCTCGAATCTGGGTTGAACATGTGTTCAGAGAACATAAAATTTTGGCCGCCAATGAGTTCAGTGAGCTCTTCTGTTAATTAGTAGTATCTAGACTTTCTGTCATCACAAAGCAAATGGAGTGTCCGCTTAATCTCAAAGAGGGAATTGCTAGTTTAATCTTTGCCTCTTCCAGGTGTTCTGAGATTTCTGAACTGATCGCAGTAAGGAATATTTATGAGGAAAAGTATGGTAAAGATTTTGTATCTGCAGATGTCGATGTACGTCCCAGCTATGATATACTGTGGTGTGAAAGATGACATCTGCAGTTTGTAGACTCAGCATCAGCTGCTGTAGCAGCTGCAAAATCTGTCAGTGATGCAATGGCTGCTGCACAAGTTGCTACATATTTGGCCAACACATACTGCAATCAGGTAGCTCAATCATGTACAAGTATCAATGGAATTTCTACTTCTGAGAAATTGCTTCATAAAAGAAACGAAATGTATGGAGTTAATAAACTCACTGAAAAACCATTATGTGGATTTATTGTTTATATGTGGGAAGCCCTTCAAGACACTACCCTCATGATACTTGCATTTTGTGCCGTTGTATCTCTGTTTGTTGGAAGCAAGGTATTAAATATCGGTAATATCGGAAATATCGGTAGTCCAAAAACACGGAAATATCGATGGAAATATCGGGATAATATCGATATCGATAAAAATTATATGGAAACCACGGAAATTGTAAGAAAAACTTGGAAATTTTTATTGAAACTTTGCAGGATGTTTATTTAGTCAATTATCTATTAGTTTATCACAAAAAATTGGAAGGAAATGCATTGCATGATGGATTTAACATTTTCAAGTTGATTATATAGCAAGCTGACAAACATTGTGAGTGTAGAAAATATGTAGTAATTAATGAAAGAAGTTTAAACGCACCATAATCATTTATATATAATGAATTAGTACAATATTTTACACTTTATACATTGCATGGTAAGATACATGAGTGACTTAGTACCACATAGAGTTCCTATGAGGTTCAAATTTTTCACTATCTTCATCATCTCTATGTGTAGAGTGAGTGTATTGTGAAGAGTAGTTATCAAATGATAAATCCCCAAAATAGTTTTGCATGTAATTGTTAACATGCCACCCATATGGATCCGAGATTGGTTGACGTTGTCCATAAGCAAAATCATTTGAAGATTGAGTCTCGGATTCTTTCCATGAGTCCCTCGATTCCATCCCAACAGGAATGGGATATGAAGGGTAGGGAAATGGTTGGTTATGAGTATAACCATAGTTACTACTTCCTACTCCAACAGAGTTCGAAGTTCTAGATAACGAGTCATCTTCTTGACTTGACAAAATCCCCTTGCCTCTTTCTCTACGAGTATAGTCCTTCCCTATGGCACCAATTCCTGGTCCTGCCCGCCTACTGCCATGGTCATCATCCTATGTTGCATGCGTGAAGTTTGCCTCACCAGTGAAGGGGCTCATAAATCCGGGAGGTGGTCCATAATAGTTTCCATATCCACCACCACTACTTCCAGCTCCACTATATCCTTCATCATTCCCACCTCCGGTGGTAGGTGAGTCTCCTGATCTTGTACTAGAGCTATCATTAGTATCAGCACGATGTTGTGGTTGTGTAGTATTGGAAGAAGGTGGAATTCCAGTGTTTCTTGGTCTTGGGCGCAAAAGTTCTTCCAAAAAGTCAGCGCTGCTAGATCCCACCTCCTCCTCTAATACTCTTTCTACATTTATCCCTTCATTACATGCTTCTTCAGCAACTCTGGGAGCTGGGTTGCCTTCATCATCATCCAAATGAAGAGGTCTAATCCACTGATAAAGTTGGTTACCCTCTGTATCATCATCTTTAGCAACAATATCAAACACATCTAGTGGGTCACCACGGTCGACATGATCTATTTCTGCTTCCTTATCTCGAACTTGAAGCTTCATGTTGTAGTAGCAATAAACTAATTTTTCCAACCTACTATGAGCCAACCTATTTCTTTGCTTTGTGTGTATGAGTGCAAATGTGCTCCAATTTCTTTCACAAGCAGATGAGGAAGCTGTTTGTGATAATACTTTGATTGCTAACTTTCTCACAGTTGGTGCATCGATCCCATACATAATCCACCATTCAGCTACAATGAAAAACAATGTTGATAAGCCTAATAACTCCAACAAATTCTATTATAAACTTATAGTGAAATATGTTTACACTCACTAGGAGACATTTTTGTTCGAGCAGCAACCGATGTTAGTTCTCCAAAAGTTCTTCTTGCATCTTTAAACCATGTTAGCTGAATTCAATAAATCGTGTTAGTTTAATCCAACAATGTAATTATTATAATTTAAGTAATTGTGTACCTCATTTCCAAATTGGCCAACTTCTGGTGATGCAGGGTCCAATTTAGAGTATACATTATGTACATCACGTATAAGGGCACCATCATCTCCAACACCGGGTCTGTATTGGTATCGAGGATTCAAATAATATGCTATTCAAAGAAACACATACGCTAATAAGAGAAATAATACTTGTGCAACTAAAGAAATGAATTGCAAATTATGACATAATTTATACCTGCTGCATGCAAATCGTGGTATAATGTTTTATACCATCGGTCATCAATTATCTTTATGACCCACCTTGCACCAGGTTTTCTTTCCAATTCCTCCTTCACTACATGCATCAACTCATATATTGCCCCCATAGTAGGATACACTTCTGTGTCAACAATCCGTAAAACTTTGTAAAGAGGTTCAAACACTTGGCACACATATTTTGATTGAGTCCAAAAAGCATGATCAAGCACTATACTTTCCACCATACGACCTGCATTTGAGCGGCTCAAATTGTGGTTGGCCCAATCTTCACTAGTGAATAATTGCTTCAACCCTGCTTTCTTCTTAAGTAGGCTATCTAATGCAATGTAGTTGGTGGCGAATCGAGTGGTAGCTAGACGAATAATTTCTCCTTTGCAAAATTCACGCATCTTTGCCAACAACCAACCGTGGTTGTAAATATAATTTGTGATCGTTCTAGCTCTTTTTACAACATTAGCAATATTCTCTCTCTTCCCCATTGCCTCAAACATGAGATCAATACAATGTGCTGCACATGATGTCCAAAACACATTATGATGCTTCATTAACTTTTTTCCAGCTTTGACAAATGCAGAACCGTTGTCGGTCACGACTTGGACAACATTATGCTCTCCCACCTCCATGATTACATCCCTCAATAACTTGTAAATATACTTGTAGTTCTTTATATGGTCTGAAGCATCAACGGACTTCAAAAAAATTGTCTTTCCCTTGGAGTATACCATGAAGTTTATGATAGACAATCTGGTTGGGCCAGTCCATCCGTCACACATGATTGTGCAACCATTAGTTTCCCACTTTGACCTCAACTTGTTAACATACTCGCCAATGTCTTTATGCTCCATTTCCAAATATTTGTTTCTTACCTCATAGGGAGTGGGAGGTTGTACTCCAACACCGGCCTGTTGACATCCCAATACCATATTTTTGAAATGATGTGATGATGCCTTCTCAGCAGGGACATTTTCATAGATAAAGAACTTGCTAATTAGACGTCCCATTCCCTCATTCACATTACCTCCCTTGAAATAACTCCAAACACTCTTTTGACGTGCTTTGGATGAGTTATATAAACTTGGGGCTATTGGTGGTGTTGGTTGTGATTCTCTAACACTTGCTCCCCGTCTCATTTGTGCACCACCACTTGTCCCGGAACCTTGTCCTCTATTAGGAATTTTATGAAGGTGTTCTCTTTCCCATGCTAACTGTTTGGAGGCACGTAATGCTTGTTTGAAACTGCGCCGTTCTTCAGGTCCCATGTCATCATCACATTCGTCCTCATCGTCATCATCATCACTGTCAACCGCTTGGCCAATGCCTTCTCCTCGTAGCCTAGCTCGAATATTTTCCATTCCATATGTTTTCTTTTCCTTCTGGTGTTTTTTATTTTTTAATAATGTGGTGATGAATGCCTTCACTTCTGGGGGGACACTACCGCATCGTTGGACATTATGTCCTGGATCTAATCCACTAAGATGGTGCTTAAGTCATGTCACTCCGCCACTCTTCATTACATGACCACAATATTTGCAAATTGTGCCATGTTTGTTTCCGTCTATTGGGCCTCCATGTTCCCAAGCTGGATCACGTTTAGACATCTTAAACGTACCTGTATTTATTTTGCATGGAAATTAGGCAATTATTTTTTGGCCAAAAAATATAGTAGTGACGGTTATATAAGATAACCTAAATAATAAAGTTATTCTACAAAAGAATTAAATAGGAAGTAAAGAAAATGATTGTAAGAATTTAAGTAATTATAAAAATAATATGGAATAATAAAACCTAATATTAATGAATAATAACCAGTTTGATAATAAAATAATAAATAACATTAAACATATTAAAATTATCCTAGGGAATAATTATACAACATTACTTAATTACTTCAAAAAATTAACATATTATTTGGTTCTTAGATCACATGCACGGGTCCACACAATTTTTTTTGTATAATTAACCTCCTTATATATGTACATTATCTATATATCCAACTTAACTAGTGTTTGTATTATATATTATTACAAATTGTTAAGAATTAATAAAGTGTTCTAGACAAACTTCTTTCTTTTTTAGTGTTTTAAAACCTTTTTCTTTTCTTTTTTTGTTTTTTGAGAAAAGTGTTTTAAAACTTTTTAAAATTGTTTCTTCTTTCCTTTTCTTTTCCTTGCCGTTTCTTTTATATTCTTTGAAAATGGAGACTAAAAGGATTGATTGTGGACCCTTTTCGTGGGAGGTATGTAGAAATTGTTTAATCAAAATGGACAATCAGGAGCAAACGAGCTCGAACAAAGCCATAAAGCAAAGTTAGTAAATGTTTTGCCCCTCTTTTGGTGTTGGAAAGTTCATTTACGATAGTGTGAGGATGTGAAAATTAAAGAATCTCATGCATGGGTCCACACAAATTTTTTTGTTGTTGTATAAATTACAATAATATAAATGTAAGTTTGTAAACTTACCTTAAATGTAACAAATCTGGAACTTTCGATGTCGTACGTAGCAGCAGTAAAACCTCGACGATCCTCTGCAGCTTGCCGTCTGTGAATAAATGAGAGAGAAAAGGTTCTGGAAAGGCTCTGAAAGGGCTAAGGGAAGAAGAAGAAACGGAAATGTGTAATATAGGTTTTTCAATTTTCGAAAGGTCAAAAAATGTGTGATGATCTGATACTCCACCTTTGGGACGCACACGGTTTTGAACTTTTGGCAGTGTTTTTTTTACACACACACATGGGTTTGACAGTGAGAAACCACTCCACCATACATTTTTGTCTTGTCACTGTTTTTTTTCACACACAGATATATCTTTTTGTCTTGTCAAGATTTTTTTCACACACCCTATGTCCAAACATCAGAACTAGGGTTACCAATTCTCACTCATGCATGCTGACACGTGGCATGGGTAGCTGGAGAATCATGCATGTATATTCACATTTCACATGTGATTTGAAGGTGTAAGGCTACATGCATGTATGGTAGTATAGGCATATGACGGTTTGGTTCAGTTTCAGTGGGTTTTCTTTGGATTTATTTGCAAAATTATTGGCATACACTCACACAAACCTAACATCTCACAGTCACAGCCATATTATTTTCACATCTTTTCACCTCTGGGTGCAAAATTATTGTCACCTATTTTCACCTCTGCAACACTCTGCAACACTCTGCAACACACACACACACACACACACACACACACACGATGCAACACGCACACGCAACACACACACACGCACACGCAACACGCACATACGCACACGCAACAAGCACACACGCACACGCACACACGCATACCCAGAGCCTTTCTGGATCCTTCTCTCTCTCCCTCGGTCTCTCCGTCTCCTTCTCGCCCTCGGTCTCTCCGTCTCCTTCACACGCACACGCAACAAGCAGAACACAGAGCCTTTCTGGATCCTTCTCTGCCTCAGTCTCTCCCTCGGTCTCTCCGTCTCCTTCTCTCCCTCGGTCCGGTCTCTTCGTAGTCCGTCCATTATGCTGGGTCACCTCACCTCTGTCTCTTTCGAATCTTGAATCTCGATCTCGATCTAGATCCTTCCCTCAGTCTCTCCATCCTTCTTCTTCTCCCTCAGTCTCTCGAACTCGATCCTTCTCCAGTTCTCCCCCCCATCTCTTCTCTGCAACTCCGCCGAGTTACTTGGGGCCTTTTTACGGTCTCTCTATACCCTGGGGGACGTGATTTTGCTGTTGTTCAGCTTGTACCCACCACCTGTGGTTTCCTTCTCCCTTTCTCACCTCCCGGCGGCGGCGACGACGACGAATATTAGCGATAATATCGCTAATATCGCGATATTTTAATTTTACTCAAAAAAATATCGGCCGGTCAAAAAAACGATATTATCGGCGAAATATCGCCGATAATATCGATTTTTAAGACATTGGTTGGAAGAAATCATATGGGAAAAACAATTTTTCTTAGGCACTTGGTTGATTCTCAGGACATTGATATTGTATCTCTTAAGAAAATAAAAGAAGACTCCTCATTGAGTTTGATAGTTTCTTTAAGATCGATATGTGAGGGCAAATTTCAATCTCTTAACCAGTTTCTGCCTCGTGAATATTGTATATCTCTTGCTAACAATATAGAAAGTCAAGTCAAGTTGAGGGAGGAAGGCTATTCTCAACTTTTTTCTGAAGTGCATAAATTTGCGGATGTGATTTCCGAATTCAACAATATGGTTTCTGCAATTCCAGCGATGGTTACATAGTCTGGTGAACTTAAGCTTAAGTTCAATGAAGGGTCCACAATGAGCAAGCTTTGGATTGTGAATTTGGGTGGCAATGAGAGTCTAGCAAAAACTGAAGTTCAAGGGGATAACCTTAAGGAAGCTCAAAGCATCAATAAATCTCTTTCAGCTCTTGGGGATGTGATCTCAACTTTGTCAAGAATTAAGGCTTTGAACCGGTTGGGACATGTGCATAAAGAGAATGCCAACGCCATATCCCTGTTTAAGAATGTAGTGGACCTTAGTGATGCTATTGAAGATGAAGTCAAGTGGGTAGAGGATCTGATTAGAATAATAATTGCTGGAAATATATTTGATCTTGGTTTTGCACAGCTTGCAGAAGAGTTCTCAAATGAGGGTATGTACTTTTTAGTCAGTTGTCAAAACCTTGTCCCTCGACTTTGGGTTATAGATGATTTGGACGCGGCAATGGTTTTGTGTGTAAGATCTGCGTGCGGGCATTCGGGTGCATTAGACCATGAAAGAATGGTGTACTCTACCTGCTCTATAAATTCACTTGAAAATGAAGCTGTGGTTGCTGAGATTTTACGAAGAGGTGGTGGGGCTCTTCGCGGTACCAAATTACAGGGAATGTCAACGTTCATTGAAGATAGGTGCAAGAAAAAGAACCCTCGTGTCTTCTTAGATATATCATTTGATAGGGACCCTGTGGACCAATTTTTTATTAAGTTTTTTGTTGATGTTGTTCATCAGACAATAAGGAATTTCAGGGCTCTCTATACAGGTGATAAGGGATCAACATGTCATCGAGCAATAAAAGGATTTATGGTCTAAGAGGGTGGATTTTCAAATGGAAATGGCAATAGTGGAGAATGTAGCTATGAAGGAAGGTTTGCAGATGGAAAATTAAAATTGTTTCATGATAGACCTACTATTCACTTAACTGGGATGGTGGCCGCAAATATACAAATGGTTTTAGTTGAATTTCACTGCAAACAGTTCTAGGTTTCAAGTTCTACTCCTAACCTTGAGGGCAAGGTTGTTCTTTAAGGGGGGAGTAATGATATGATCTGTAATTAGTGATTAGCTTAATCACTATTAAAGGTTTTAATCTTGGGATTATTAGGCTTACTCCTGTTTTAGTGAAGTTTCTTATAATTGGCTAGCTGGCATGATGAGTTGTAACTGGTATAAGAGCACTAGCTCTCAGTATTGTAATCAGATCAGAATTTACAAACAGAAATACAAACACAAAAATATATTGGAGCGTTGCTCCCTTCTACTTCATATTCTCCATTTGTCATTTCTATTGCTGCTTGTAGGTTGAATAGGGTCCTGAGATTTGTGATCCTATCTGCGGGCACTGAATCGAATCGGGGGAGACCCGGTTGAAGGCGGAGACAACACGTCCTTCTGCCTTGTTGTTCGATCACTGCGGAGGAGGGATGGGCTATTAAATTTTTATATTTAAAAGGTTTTTGGGGGCAAAACAAAAGACCCAACATTTCAAATAGACTTTTTAGTCCAAACGAACTTTTAGACCATTTTCAATCCTTTGGTTAAAACTTAAAATTTTTAAGTCAGAAACAGTTTTTCTGCTCCAACTTTTTTAGTTTAAATTTTTAGCTCAAGATGATTAAAGAACTAATTTAGAATTTTTTCTTTTTCTTAAAGTAACTTTTTTAAAAAGAAAAAAATTATGTAAACTATCCAAATTTAATTTTAGGAACATTTTAACCTAAAAATATTTAGATTCCAATAAATATTGAAAAATCACTAAACTGGCACCATGAAACTCATGGAATACTACGAAAGTGTGACGATCCGTCCCTACTTTTCACTGGAATTTCTTTTTCATTGGTGTTTGGACGATTTTGCCCTTTTTGGGAAACATGTAATCTGACGTGGATTTTGTTTTCAACTACTAATTATTTTTCCTAGTTTTGTACTTAATTTGTACTCGTCGATACGAACGCGTGAGCGCGTGTTGGACTTGAAATAGACTCGTAACGAAAAAGTTACGCTCCGTCAAAGTACGAGGATAACGGATATTTTTGTACACGTGTGTGTACAAATCAATCAGTGTTAGAAACACTGTATTAGATAGGGAGACAGATTTTCTGAGCCCTTTCCACTATGCAAAATCAGAAAATCCTATCCCTTCCTTTCTTTAAATGTAGCCCATGCCCTCTCATCTCTCACCTACCAATCAAATTATTTAATTTGATTCTCCACCAATCCCACTCTTCCATTCATTTTTCCCTGTTTTTCCTCCTAACCAATCAAGTGCCTTCCCTCAATTTTGGCACCCAATAAGTGAACCACAAACCTTTACCCAATCAGAAAACACAAATCACTTTTTCTCTCTTCCTTCTCTCTCTAACCTGAGAACCCTTTCTCTTTGCAACTCTCTCAACTGACGTCCAAACCATCCAAATGTGACCTGCAACCTACACCATTGAACTCCCTTCAACTCCACGAATACAACCATGTAACCAAATCACGATTTGGTTGAGTTTTGACTCACTAACTCGGAAGCTCTGACTCGGTGAGTTTTAGTTCAACGAGTTCCAAGCCGATTCATGGGGTTTTGAAGGTCGCGGAAGTTCCTACACAACTCCCTGAGGCTCCTAGACTAGTTTTGGTGAAGGGTTGACATAAAAAACATGAGGGTTCGAAGAGTTGTGTTTTGGTCGTACCTTTCGAGCCGTTTTCAGGTAACTTTCATCCACTTTTTGGACTCCAAAAATGTATAACGTGATTCTACTCTTCATAAGCTTCATTTCCATATAAATTTTGTGAAAAATGGTTGAGAAATGAAGAAGATATGAAGGTTTGAAATTTTACCCAGAAATCGGCCACTTTTTACAGATTTCGGCGACGACCGGGGAGAATCATTGGAGAAGACGATGGAATATTCCGTCAAAGTTAACAGAATATTCTAACGACGTCAGGAAACGCCGTTAACTTCTGTTACCTTTTAACGGAATATTCCTAACGGTCGTTAGGCCTTTGTCAACTCTGCCTGACACGTGGCCGGCGTGTGAAGGTGCGTCCGGTGTCCAAAATTATTTTGAAAATTTGTGTAGTTCCGTGACGTTGAGTAGATCGATTTTGTATATTCAAACCCTATGTTTGAGCAATCTACGGAGGTTTTATTTAAGTTTCCGTTTATGTGTTATTAAACTAAGTTAATTAGTAATTTCACATATGGGGAAACGTATCCCGAGGACGTACGGGGTCAAGCAAGGCTAGGAGGCTTCGTTTCAACTGCGTATCTGTGAGTGGGCAGTCTATTTTATACCAATACATATTTATAGTTTCCCTAAATGCATAGTTACTTCACTTTTACGCTTATATTGCCAAGTATTCATTATTGTGATATAAATTGTGATAAATGCTGCTATATGGTTGGGATATTACTACCATGACATTCATACATATCTGTACATGCACATCTTGCTGCATCGGTGTTAGTACTCGCCCCAAGGCCAGGGCCAGTCCTGCACATGTATGTTCACATTGCACCGTTCACTCGCCTTGGATCCAAGTTAGGTGCCAGTCCAGTCGGGTAGTTGCATTAGGCAAATCCAACTCGTATGTGACATGCTTCTGCACCAGCCTTCACGTGATCGTAGTACTAGAGCGTATTGATTACACCCAGTCCTGTTCGTGTCATAATTTATCTATACGAACTCGTGTGTCAGCTTAGATATGTGAGCACTTGTTTATACTTGATTATCGCATGATTATATTACTGCGGCATTTGATATATCATGACTTGGCATATTTCTGGTTATATTGCTATTGTAATGTTGCTTACATACTTACGTAGTATGTTTTAAGGAAACTATACTTGTTTTACGGCGATGGGTTACTATGTTCGAAAATAAAGGTTTTTTTTTACAAACGTTGTTTTGCTAACCCACTCAACTTTGTTTTTCGCCCCTCCAGGTGTAGTAGATATGCTTACGTGTAAACGAGGAGTCTGGCAAATCTCAGGAGATGGTTATCTTCAGTGGTATAACCCTCATCCTATTTACTATAATGTCTTATACTCTGACATCACGTGTGAAATGGGTTCAATCTCGTTCACCCGTGCACTCTTTAGATTAGGAACTTTTAGGTTTAAATTTGTTCAGATTTTCCACATCACTACACTTTATGGCTTTTTCACCTTTCAGGTGTCGGCCAGCACAACTCGATTCGGAGTCCTAGTGGATATTCAGGGTTGGGGTGTGTCAGTTTGGTATCAGAGCATAAGTTTGGGAAGTATTGCATTCATCACACGCGTGATGTAAGCATTCTTGATTTTTGAACCTAATTCTCGAATCTTGCCACCTCGTTGAGCATGAAAAACATGTTAACTTTCCCTAAGTTTTGGGTACTTTAGATGACTTAACGTCATTTTAGAAAATCATTTTGATAGTCGCCCCTAGACTTTAAATGACGAATCTTCCTACCAAGGAATTTCTGTTTTGGAGAACGAATTGCTAGGCTCGTAGCCGGGCTAATGCATCAAGGGTTGAGTATCACCAAAGATTTATCGAAAAATCCTATCGCTTTTCTTCCACCATTTTTACCAACCCTTCGAGTTAGGAAACCAGAAATGGTTTTGTGTCTTTGGTAACACCTATTAGTGTACCCTCTCTTAGAATCTCTGCGAAGGTTACTTCGTCAAGATTCTAGAAATGTCTGAAGCAACAACCTGGTGTTAAAAGGTAGCATTTGACGGAATATCATCTGAGGGACAATCACTTTTGGTCCCTGTTAACACTAATATCTTCAAATGTACTGGTGTTCATGTTGGATCTTCAGGAGGAAGATTGACTCCCGATAAAGTCATTTTCAAAGTAGATCTTTAGCAAGGTCTTTTTCAGCCATAGGACTTTCCAACCAATGCTAATTCCCAGACTTTCCTTTCAATGTTGTACTCATCTTTTGGGTGAGTATAGGCTTACAGGTATGAGTTGCCATATCCTGGGAGTAACAGAACTCCCAAAAGTAGTAAATCAAATCCTTCTAGAATCAACGAACTACTACACTTGACTAGTTCCTTTCCAACCACTTGAAGCTTTCTACCTGAACGAGCTCTAACCCGTAATCAACCTACGGTGACGCTACTAATTGACGATGTTGTCCGATATCCAGAGACCATTGACCAGCATTCGGTGGTATGATTTCTGATACCGGACACAAGTGCAAGTATCTGGGAGTGATACTTTTATGCCAGAATGCCGGTTCACAGTTTCAGGGTAACGAACAATATTAAAATATCTTAAGCGTGTTAATTAGCGATGTTACTGACAGACTGATTTACAGTGGCTACTTGAGCCGAATAAACTAGAATCGTGGAAGCTTAGGAACAAGCTTTGTATTAGGACAGTAAACTTATGGTTGTTTTTACCTTATCACCTACCCAGTTAAACAAAACTTCTTTGACTAGCCACCTCTCGATCACTTCCACAGGTAGACAGTATGATCGAAATACGAAATGATATCTCACTGTTAGAGTGATTTGAGTTTCGAGAAAACTGTGAAGACCTTTTAGTTCGTGTTGTAGAGTTGGTTAGTAGTATTGTACGTTTCGAGGACGTATACCTTGGCGTCATATTCCAAAATTTTTCCTGGGATATCACCAAATTGTGAAGTGAAGTACATCATCAATCCACTTCCTAGTATTACACCAATTTTCCTTGCTTCATATTGAACATTTCTGACGTCATTGAGAAACTCGGTTACAAAGTTTACCAATTAGGAATTTACCCAACTAAGGACTAAATGCTTTATCTTGGGAACCTCAAACTTATCTGCGAAGGCGAAAGACTGAATCTTAGGATCGTACCTAGATTTTAGCAACTACATCGGGTGACAATTAAAAACAGTTTAAACCCTATTTCGAGTGATGGTCTAGCCGACCCACCTTTGTAACTCAAGTTTCTTCCACAGCCTGACGAATTCATAGTAGTCTTTTCGACAACTTTCTCATCTACTTCGGCAATAATACCAAATTCTCTAAGCACTGTTAGTCAGCTTTATACCAAATTCTTTGACTGTAAACTTTGATTAAATTGGTACTCTTCTTGGGAGACGTGATCTCTAAGGACAAGATTCTTTTCTTTTTCCCAAAAGGTTTAGCAGAAGAAGGTTGAAATTGTCGCAAAGTATTGCGAAACTGAGATATCTTTGATCTTGTCGATTTATCGACAAATTGTAGGAGAACCTTTCGGCTACAATGTTTTCCTCACTTTCAACCGAGGAAAGTTAAATTAGTTTGGGTTGTTGAAAATGAGTAAAGTTCCTAACAACTGAAGTGTTGTCTCCCCTTACCTCTGTTTTACACCTTTTGTTGACTCTGATCATTTCGAAATACAATGTGATATGTTCTTCGGATATTTCGACCGTGCAGAGATAACACTACAGAGTATCACTTTTATTTTCAACGGTCAAAATCGTTCAAAACGAACCATCTCATTCATGACCTAAAGTCAATAGTCATCATGTTTATTCGAAAGCTGGATGACACCTCTCAGTGGAGACACGTGTTCAAAATCTTCACCAACCTCACAAATTTCTCGAGTACACTTTTGCTGGGAAAGAGCTAAATTTCTGCCAGCGACGTTGGAAGAACTAATCCAAATGTCTATGATTGCATTATCGTGTATTATCCTAGTTGTGCGAACGTATTTACTGCTACAGCAACAAAAGACGCACCTACCCTTGAACGTCTTTAGCTTGTTTTGTCTTATTCTAATCGGGATGCATGAGTATCGATTTGTCGTCACTTACAAATGATCCAGAATCGGTCGAGTGGTTATAATCAATTCCTATGTCTGAATAAAGATAGGAAAATATCGCCATACACTCATAGTACAAGTTTCCTGTACATGTAGAGATTTTGGTGATGTACGGTGATTATCGATTGACTTGACGAGTCAATTCACGTTCCGTTGGTCTAAATGGACAACATTTTATACCTCTTTGTAAAATTGGCCGTCTTGAAACCTATTGGGTCTTCTGATATTTCGATCAACAGCTACTATGACGGTAATTCTATTTTTACCCCTCTGTACTGGAAGACATTCTAGTTAACCTTGGGTACGTGTCTACCCTACTGCACGTCGTATTACCTTGAAGCGGATGCACTATCTAAGAGAACCGTTAACATTGAGAGTGTAGTTGTGACCATTAATTACTCAATCACCCAATAAATGCTTGGTTGAACAAATCTTTATCGTGGTGATTGAATATCTCGGAAGCTATTTTCATAGTTTAATGTTATGCATCTAATCCACTTATATCATACTCGAGATTTGATGGACTTGCTTTGATCCTCAAATTCTCGAGTATTCTTCTAGCCTTTTCAACGTAGTCACTTTCTCACTAAGTTCGAGAGAACTTTACTATGAATTTGCTTGTTAAGGCGTTGCGGACTACGTTGGCTCGACTACATGGAAGGTGTGCCACTATTGTATCTCATGGTGATGAGAGTTTTACTACCAAATATTGGGGAAGTCTTCTTGAAGGCCACATGTATTAAGTTTTGTCACCAACTACATTTCACCCTCAGACTAACGACTAGTCTGAACGAACTACCTAGACCTTCATGGCGTGTTAAGTTTATCTGCTCTATAATGTAGCATGATTGTAATAGACACTTATTTCTGTTAGAACTGCTTGTAACTATGGTTACAATTTTGGTCTTGGTTGTGACGTGTTTGAGACGTAGTTTGAAGATTCTTTGCTTAGCACTTGTTTGACAAAGGAGTTTTATGAACAAGTGTTCAATTGTGATAGAATTATTTTATTGCTGTTGTTGCCCAAGGAGGTAGTGGGTGAGCACGGTACAGACTTGACCAGACGTTGTTTGTGTAATTCCCAATGGGGCATGATGGTAATATTGCACCCTCGGGAGTTATGTACTTGCTTATCATGACAATGGTGAGTTGTCGATATCGCGGGCTGCATACCGTAATATCAAGGACTTATTTGTTGGATTCATTAAGCAAGTAAATAGGTAGATTCTTTTACGTTAGTGTACTTACTTGCACATTTGTTGTTTTTACCTATTTATTACTTGGGCTTGACCCAAGGATATTATGTACTGACTTTCGGAGTATGCGACGCGCGAAAGCGTAGTAGAAAAATCATATGTTCAGTTTTACTATCGGTACAACTACTCTAACCTTATGTTGTTATATATATGTATTTTCGATGGGACGTTAGTACATATAAATATTTTCGACGTTTTTGTTTTTGCGAAAACTATTATATTATAGTATTGTACTGAAGAAGAAGGAAAGTATGAGTTGGAGGCATGTAAAAGGAATTAATGCACTCTGAATCGAGACGGAGCGGCATTTTCCCTTTTTGTACAACCACTCTGACTTGATTTCTTCGGTAGTACATATATTTTATCCCTCCCTATCTTGGAGTTTTGTGTAAAAAATGATTTTAAATTTTGGGGACGAAATTTTCTTAAGAGGGGTAGATTGTGACGACCCGTCCCTACTTTTCACTGGAATTTCTTTTTCATTGGTGTGTTTGGACGAATTTGCCCTTTTTGGGAAACATGTAATCTGACGTGGATTTTGTTTCGACTACTTATTATTTTTCCTAGTTTCGTACTTAATTTGCATTCGTCGATACGAACTTGTGAGCGCGTGTTGGACTTGAAACGGACTTGTAACAAAAAAATTACACTCCGTCAAAGTACGAGGATAACGGGTATTTTTGTACACGCATGTGTACAAATCAATCAGTGTTAGAAACACTGTATTAGATAGGGAGACAAATTTTCTGAGCCCTTTCCGCTGTGCAAAATCAGAAAATCCTATCCATTCTTTTCTTTAAATGTAGCCCGTGCCCTCTTATCTCTCACCCACCAATCAAATTATTTAATTTGATTCTCCACCAATCCCTTTCCTCCATTCATTTTTCCCTGTTTTTCCTCCTAACCAATCAAGTGTCTTCCCTCAATTTTTGCACCCAATCAGTGAACACGCTTCCACAAACCTTCACCCAATCAGAAAACACAAATCACTTTTTCTCTCCTCGTTCTCTCTCTCTCTAACCTGAGAACCCTTTCTCTCTACAACTCTCTCAACCGACTTCCAAACCATCTAAACGTGACCTAGAACCTACACCATTGAACTCCAACAACTCCACGAATACAACCATGTAACTAAATCACGATTTGGTTAAGTTTTGACTCACCAACTCGGAAGCTCCGACTCGGTGAGTTTTGGTTCAACGAGTTCCAAGCTGAGTCATGGGGTTTTCAAGGTCGAGGAAGCTCCTACATAACTCCCCGAGGCTCCTAGACTAGTTTTGGTGAAGGGTTGACATAAAAAAACACGAGGGTTCGAAGAGTTGAGTTTTGGCCGTACCTTTTGAGCCATTTTCAAGCCACCTCCGTCCACTTTTTGGACTCAAAAAATGTATAATGCAATTCTACTCTTCATAAGCTTCATTTCCATATAAATTTTGTGAAAAATGGTTGAGAAATGAAGAAAATATGAAGGTTTGAAATTTTACCCAGAAACCGGCAACTTTTTCCAGATTCCGGCGAACCAGACGGCAACAGACAGGGGCGACCGGCTAGGATCATCAGAGAAGACGATGGAATATTCTGTCAAAGTTGATGGAATATTTTAACGGCGTCAGGTAACGCCGTTAACTTCTGTTACCTTTTAACGGAATATTCCTAACGGTCGTTAGGTCTCTGTCAGCTCTGCCTTACACGTGGCCGGCGCATGAGGGCGAGTCCGGTGTCCAAAAATTATTCTGAAAATTTATGCAGGTCCGTGACGTCGAGTAGATCGATTTCGTATATTCAAAGCCTATGTTTGAGCAATCTCCGGAGGTTTTATTTAAGTTTTCGTTTATGTGGTATTAAACTAAGTTAATTAGTAATTTCACATATAGGGGAAACGTATCCCGAGGACGTATAGGATCAAGCAAGGCTAGGAGGCTTCGTTTCGACTGCGTATATGTGAGTGTGCAGTCTATTTTATACCTATACATATTTGTAGTTTCCCTAAATGCGTAGTTACTTCACTTTTACGCTTATATTGCCAAGTATTCGTTATTGTGATATAAATTGTGATAAATGCTGCTATATGGTTGGGATATTACTGCCATGACATTCATACATATCTGTACATGCTCATCTTGCTGCACCGGTATTAGTACTCGCCCCAGGGCCAGGGCCAGTCTTTCACGTGTATGTTCACATCGCACCGTTCGCTCGCCTTGGATCCAGGTTAGGTGTCAGTCTAGTTGGGTAGTTGCATTAGGCAAATCCAACTCGTATGTGACGTGCTTCTGCACCAGCCATCACATGATCGTAGTACTAGAGCGTATTGATTTCACCTAGTCCTGTTCGTGTCATAATTTATCTATATGAACTCGTGTGTCAGCTTAGATGGATGAGCACTTGTTTATACTTGATTATCGCATGATTATATTACTGCGGCATTTGATATATCATGACTTGGCATATTTCTGGTTATATTGTTGTTGTACTGTTGCTTACATACTTACGTAGTATGTTTTAAGAAAACTATACTTGTTTTACGGCGATGGGTTACTATGTTCGAAAATAAAGGTTTTTCTTACAAACGTTGTTTTATTGACCCACTCAACTTTGTTTTTCGCCTCTCCAGGTTTAGTAGATGTGCTTACATGTAAACGAGGAGTTTGGCAAATCTCAGGAGATGGTTATCTTCAGTGGTATAACCCTCATCCTAATTACTATAATGTCTTATGCTCTGACATCACGTGTGAAATGGGTTCAATCCCGCTCACCCGCGTACTCTTTAGATTAGGCACTTTTAGGTTTAAATTTATTCACATTTTCCACATCACTACACTTTATGGCTTCTTCACCTTCCAGGTGTCGGCCAACACAACTCGATTCGGAGTCATAGTGGACATTCCAGGTCGGGGTGTGTCAGAAAGAATATGAAACACATAAAATAAAAAATTTTAATTACTTTAGCCATTGAATTTAAATTTGGACCGTTAGATATTTTTTTTATTATTGAATTTGATCAAATTAGATCTTAGCAGTTGGATTTAATGAATCTATAAATATAAAACTAAAAAAAATACGCATATATGATGGGCCAGCCCCACTAACTCAGGAGGAAATCATGGGCTAAATTTGACCCAGAAATGAGTTTTAGATTTTAACTCATATTTGCCCCAAAGGTTGGAGCAAGTTAGGGTAAGTTTAGAACCTAAAATTTGAGTTTTACTCCAAGGGTTGGAGTAGGTCGTAGCAGAACTTCTCATTTTAGTCTTTGAGATTTAAAATCAACATAACTGGTTCTTGAGTTTGTTATCATCAATCGTTTTGGTGATTTCGTGAGAAATCTCTATTAAATAGGACTAAAATGACAAAAATACTCTTAATTTTGCAAATCATTTTGGCATATTGTTTATCAAATTTAAGGTATTTTCGTCATTTGGTTCTTATTTAACAGAATTTTCATATCAAAATGGTTGATGGTGAACAAACTCATGTCTATTGATGTCAAATCTGAGAAACCAAATTGAGGAGTTATGTCATCCTTGAAAACTATTTAACTAAAAAGCCTTTCAAATATTATAAATATTGAGTAATATACTTATATTAAAGTATTGTTTAAGTATTAATTAATATACTTGAGCATACATTGCAAATTTAAGCTTAAAATTTGGTCTATTAAAGATATTAGGTTACATTATTGAAGTAAGATGTTACAATTGCCACGCGTCAATACTTTTTTTGAACATAAATTGTCGGAGCAACTCCGTGGTTAATACTTGCTTGCCACGTTTGCATGTTCCTTCCACCTACGCGTCGCCGTCCAACAACAATACACAAACCCACGTTGCTTATTCGAATACTCAAGTAAAATAAATAAAAATCTGAAGAAAAAAAAAATGTAATTTCCATTTTACTACTAAGTTTCTCATTTTTTAACTTTCTGTACTCATATTAGTTTTTATTTCATTTTTGTCTTAAACTTAAACTTTTCTTACTACTTTATGCTTTTGTCGGTCTGATCACTAATTTGTTTATTAACTACTAATGTGACATGAATTTTGTTACCTCATGAGCACTTGATAAACTTCGATTTATAGAAGTATAAAAGTGAGCCTAAGAAATTAACAATAATCATATTATATATAAATTGAGCACCCTGCAAAAAAATAAAACATTCAAAATATCATAAAATGCCCTTACAAAATTTTAGAAATACAAGTTAAACCAAAAAGAGTTAAATTAATTCACCACTTTTTAATTTTGAATGGAATTAAAACTTTAGGAAAGAAAAAAAAAAATCCAACGTCAGTGGGGGTTTATGTTTCATTTTTTTTTTCGAATAAATTTTAATAAAAATATAAATTAGCTATTTAAATAAAAAAAAATTTTAAAACGAAACATAATCTAATATAAAAAAAGACTAATACCAAAGGCGTATGCGGTAGGAGGCAAATAAAATAATAAAGCAAGAAAGATATAAAATTAAAATTACCCAAAAATGAAAAAAGAAAATGAAAAAACAGGAAAGAAAGGAAAAGGCCAAAAAGACCAAGAGTGCAGAAATAATAACTTTCCATTGAAGCTCAGAGCAGAGCTTCTTCTCCAAACAAATCCGATCCAAGGCTTCCAAGCACCTGTTCCACCAAACAAACACCTCAAAATCTCTCCTCCTCCTTCAACCCATTTGAGCAATGTCTTCAAAGAAGCAAGCCATTTTCATATCTTCCCTCATAATCCTCTGGTACTCATCAAACATCGGCGTCCTCCTACTCAACAAGTTCTTACTCTCCAACTATGGCTTCCGATTCCCAATCTTCCTCACAATGTGCCACATGGCCGCCTGCGCAGTTCTCAGCTACCTCTCCATCGTCTTCCTCAAGATTGTGCCTCTCCAGACCATCAAATCTCGGTCCCAGTTCCTCAAGATTGCCACTTTGAGCGTTGTCTTTTGTGGGTCGGTCGTGGGTGGGAATATCTCTCTCAGGTACCTTGCTGTTTCTTTCAATCAGGCTGTCGGTGCAACGACGCCGTTTTTCACCGCCCTGTTTGCGTATTTGGCGACCTTGAAGAGGGAGGCCTGGGTTACCTATGCTGCTCTTGTGCCTGTTGTTGCCGGGGTGGTGATTGCCAGTGGGGTAAGGCTTGTTTTTGTTAATTGCATAATGAATTTTAATCGCTATTTAATTGTTTAACATTGGTTTTTATTTGCTTCTGCATAAGCTCGTTTTTCGGATTATTTTCATTTGGTCTCTGTACAATGCTGTTAATTTCCCGGGTTTATCTTGCTGTGAATTTGGTATGAGATTGATTGATTTAGCTGGTTTAATTAGTTTTCGGTCGAAAATGTAGTTAAGATATGATACTTGCTGATCCAGATCTGAATTTCAGCTACCGGGTTTAACCAGCGATGCCTTGTTCTAGATATTCTATCTGGTTTAAACTTGAAACTGGAAATGCATTTGGCTCGAGATTTGGTATAGACAGATTACAAATATCGGAGAAGCACCATTCTCTAAAAACAGTGTCACTTGTAGTTGTAATTGATAATGGACAATGCTACTTTTATCATGGCGGAAGTAAGCAATTCGAGAAATAAGGGGTCATTCGTATCCAAAACCATTCATGGATATTGTTGTTGTTATGCGAGGGTGGTGTTTAAAGTTTTTGGCATATGATATATGTATCTAATGAATTTTAACACTGTAACAGCCTGTTTTTTTCGGTTTACTGTTATGGCTTATATTGTATTCTGTGTTTTCACTTTTTATATCAGCAATGTGCTTTGATTCCAATTTCAATGGAATGATGGAAATTTCTCGGTTGGTGGCAGGGCGAGCCAAGTTTTCACTTCTTTGGGTTTGTTATGTGCATTAGTGCAACTGCTGCAAGGGCCTTTAAGTCTGTTCTTCAGGGTATCCTACTTTCTTCCGAAGGGTAAAACTTATAGCTTTTCACTGTATAATCTGTCATCTGAACTCTTTTATATTTAACCTTCTATATTTGGACGGTTTAAGAAGGGATTAAATCTCACTCTTTTCATAGTAAAGAAATTTTTTGAAAAAGTAAGGCATGATAACTTATTATAAATAACATTCACAACTAACAATAATATTATAACTATTAATGCAATTATTTCTTAGTTTATACCCAGACCTGTGCTGGTTGTAGGGAAGGAAGTAAATACCGTGGATTGGTTAAACTCTAATAACTTATGAAGGCTGATCTCAGTATGTGTTAGAATCCTGCTGTTGTGCTTAAAATACTTTATTATTACCTATTTTCTCTTCACATAAGATTCAAGCAAGGGATGAGATAATGGAGATTTCTATAATTTCATCACGCACAGCCATTTTCTTGGTTACCTTGAACCCCGAAGAGTCCTGAAACTCATATTTCATTTGGAAAGTTCACCATTGTGGACGATTCAATCATCAGTAGAAAGAGAGAGCTCAAAAAGGCCATTTTCGGGATACAGGGGCTTACGTGTCTTCTTTCCTTGTATGAATGCTACACCCTGTGCCATAGTTACAGAGATTTCAGATTTGTAGGAATCATGTAAATCATTTGTTTGTGGACGGACATAAATATATATGTCCAAAGAGATTCTGGTTAGACTGAAATAAATAACTAATCGCACGCTGTTAGACCTCTTTTACAATTAGGACTGAGGACTAGACCACTTCCAAGCATGAAATTTTCTTCTTACGTAAAGAAAGCAATGAGTGTTCGAATATTGACCTAAGTGTTGTATTCCTAATTGCTTATTTAATTTCGTTACGTACTAGTTACTAGAGCCTAGACACACGTGTTACATGCATTCTCTTTAAGATTGAGGGCAGTTATTCTATTTCTTATTTGTAAACTTTTTCTTTGAGATGCATTTAGATTTGCTCCCCTTGCTTTATTTGATTGGCAAACGACGGACACTCTGCAATCAAAACTATAATTTTCCAAATAGTTAGTGATATATGTTCAGTTTGTAGGTTTCTCCGTTTCGTTCCATCTTTATCTCAAGCCAAATTAAATCACTACTTTCTTGCTCTGGTGTTTTCTTACTACTTGTTCTGTTTATATGTCTTAACGCTTAACAGGGAGAAGTTGAACTCAATGAATTTGCTGCTGTACATGTCTCCGATTGCTGTTCTTGTGTTGTTGCCTGCTGCACTTATAATGGAGCCCAATGTCGTAGATGCCACTCTGTCACTTGGAAGGGAGCATAAATTCATGTGGTTACTTCTTTTGATTAATTCAGTGATGGCATATTCTGCTAATTTGTCAAATTTTTTGGTGACCAAACATACAAGTGCATTAACGCTTCAGGTTTGGACTTCTTTCACCTTGATTTTCCTAATTCATATTGCCTTATCTAATTATTTCTCGAATTAATATGTTGATTAGTTGATAAAAACCAACACACACACACCATTGATCAGGCTGGTTTTTCATTTCTCTTGAATGTGTTGTCCAGCTTGACAGTCTAGGAGCTCGCTCGATTATGACCAGATTCCTCGGTTTCGAAAAGAATGCAAACATTCACCTTAGAAGCTACTCCACAATTCATAACTGTCTATATTGTAGGTCCTTAAATGGACATGCTCACAAAAAATCCGCTAAATTAGAATTGAATTTTATTGTAGAAAAACATTGACTACCCCAAAACTCGGCAATCAAAACCCAAAATCCAACTTGTAGTGTACTTGTAGTGTGATTGTACACCCGTAAAGTGTCAATTCTATTGGGAATAGGATCAAAACATTGATTAAACTGCTGTCGGTCGAAGCTAGTTATGACTGTAAGCTTGGAAGTGTAAAAGGCCAGTCGAATGGCAACCAGTCGAATGGCAACTGTGTCTGCACATAATCATAAGCCTTAAATGCAGTACAAACACATTTCGAATGCAGCTGAATCAATTTTTTGTAGCTGAACATGTTTATTTATTTTTGGCTCATTCTTGGACTCGTATAATTTGTTTTATGGTAATTATGTTACAATCAGGTATTAGGCAATGCAAAAGGCGCAGTGGCTGTTGTTATCTCAATTCTTTTATTCAAGAACCCCGTGACTGCTATCGGCATTGGCGGTTACATGATAACTGTTATGGGAGTCGTTGCCTATGGAGAAGCAAAACGGAGGCTCAGATAAGCGATCCTTGGCATTTACCAATTTCTTTGTTTATGAAGGCTTAAGTATTTTGTTAGTGAGATTATGTGCGCGTAGATTCTTAGCGAATATTGTTTTAGCAGAGAGAGAGAGAGAATTCATTGGTGGTGTATTATCATGTATACAAGCAACTCCCTTTGTACCAGATTCTATCCTAATTATTCACAGAGCTAATGTATTTCCGGTCTCTCCGGTTCATTCCAAGTAAAACTCTTCGAACTGCGTTGGTTATTATTGCTTGTTGCTTGAAAGATAAGTTTATTTGAGTTTTGATGATTTCAAGTTGCATGAAATTCAAAGCTCAGATCCCTCATTTACAAATGAAGAGGAATGCAATCAAACAGGAAAGATTCACAAAACCATACCAACACAATTCATTGTCTTATATGAGCACAATTTCAATTTATAATCTTCACTGAAGTACAAATGACATGCAGATAGATACTGCTTCTGTAAGCACTCTGGCGTCGCGTAAAACCTTCACGCAAGCGTTTAAGAACAGCATAAATTTCTCTCTAAACAACTATACCGAGGTTCAATCAGATAACTGAAAATTCTCACCATGATTTTGAAGATTTCAAGCGTCGCAATGTGCGTCAAATTACTTTGTGGGGCGGGGAATTCGTATAAGGAAAAATGCTAGCAAATCTACTGACTGTACCAAACCTTTCTAACTTTTGGAAAACAAAAACAAAATACCGAGCAGAGCTTTCACAGGACCGTCACTTTCAACAAACAAAAAAATCTGCAACTTAAAACTGGCCTTTTGACTATCTCAAGGCGTACTAGTTTCAGTCGGTAGACGTCGTCTAGCCTCGTGAAGGAAAAAAGGGTGTCCGAAACGCTCCTATTCAAACTATGCCCTCTGGAGGACCAGAAGGAAGCGCTTCATATCCGTCATGGTGCTTAGTTGTCCCTTCAACAGGTATTAATTTGAGCACAACTGCAACAAGCATGCTAACTGCTCCAAGTAAAATGCTGAGTAACCATAGCTGCCAGCTTAGTGGCACAGTGCTAGCAAAAGCTCCCAAGAACTCTACTATGATAACCTGGAAGGCCGCTGTACAAACCATGACGATTAGAAATACCCAACTGTCGAACATTCCACGGAATATATTTATCTTCTCTATGTCACGACTGTTTATCTGATTAAACACCTGTTAGAACAAAAGAAAGCCAAGATCATACATACGTGGGACTTGAGTATTACTACTACAAGCTTTTCAGCAGCATTAGTTCGATCTCAGAAAACAAACACGAGGGGAAATAACAACCACAGGCCCAAAACCATCTGCTAAATTAGGAATAATAAATTCGAAACTAGAAGTTATATGCTGGTAAGTACTAAAGTTAACCATGTGGAGATGCACGGCAGCATGGATAAAACTAGGGTACTGGTTAAACCAGTTATATGTACCTGGCAAAACACGAATGCGTTGAATATCAGAGTGTTCAGAACCTCAGTTGCATCTGAACCAGTAAGTCCTAGTAGCTTCTCCCCAGAGAAATTGAGAACTCCAAGGACAGCCAGTTGATAGATACTCTGACCGATGATATTTCTCCACATAGCCTTGGTGATGAAGCTGGTACCCTTCCCAACTGGGGGCCTTTTCATCAGTCCATCATTTGGAGGCTCTGTTGCCAGTGCCAAAGCACCAAGAGTGTCCATAATCATGTTCACCCAAAGCAGTTGCACCGCTGTAAGGGGAGCAGATCCTGAAAGAGAAGGGGAATTTGTAATTATTCGTGTCTGTCAGTTCAGCTCCAAACAAATATAACGGCATTTCATATAAGAAAAATCTGCTGGACAACATACCTGAGACACATGCAGAAACAAAATTGATCATTAGAGCGACAACGTTAACTGTTAACTGGAACTGCACAAACTTTTGAATGTTTATGTACACTGAACGTCCCCATCTGGCCACATTTACTATAGTTTTAAAATTGTCATCCAATATGATGACATCGGCATTTTCTTTGGCAACCTGTACACATATCCATGAATAATTTAGAATTGAAAACATTCAATTATCGAGCAGTGGGACAGAAAATGGCAGTTAATCTTATGCACTTTTAGTATTCAGTAAAGCCCATTAATAAATAGTGAAAACTAAACAGTAAGAGGTAAAATAAGAGAATTTTTCGAAAGGTAGGAGATTTTTAACTAAGCTCTCTGAATTACATGTTAATGGATGTGGAAATGGAAAGAGGAAAAAATAATTAATTAGAAGCAAAACATCACAGGATTGAAGGAAAAGGATCATGTGGCAGAATACAAACCTCTGTTCCTGCTATGCCCATAGCAAGTCCAATGTCTGACTCACGTAAAGCGGGAGCGTCGTTAGTCCCATCACCAGTCACTGCAACAACCTCACCAAATTCATCCCTCAAAGTTTTTACCAATGTGTGCTTATCCAACGGTAAAGACCGGGCCATTACCTGTGATTTAGAAAATTTGAAGCATCTTTTGATATATATTGAGGGTGAAAATTTTCAAGCAATAGTTTACTAACCTGTATCTTCGGTATCGCAGCTTTCATCCGCTCTAGAGACATGCTACAAAGCTCAGGTCCTTCAATTGCTATACCACCCTCGGTAAGTATGCCACATTCTTTAGCAATGGCTTTAGCTGTATTTATATTGTCACCAGTGACCATACGTACAGTGATTCCAGCAGCTAAACAAGTCTGAACTGCCTCCCTGACCCCCGGGCGCACAGGATCCTTAATACCGACAACTGCTACCAATGTATAGCCATCATCTGGGATGCCATTTTCGATTGAAGAGTCATCTATATCCTTAAAAGCTAAGCAGAGAGTTCTCAATGCTTCACAGGCAAAAGAATTTATGACATCCGTGATATTCTTTACCATTTCTTTGGAGAGATGAACAGATTCCCCATTAGAGTCAATGTACTTGTTACATATCCCCAGTACTATTTCTGATGCACCTTTGCAAAAAGCTCGTGTTCCACCATGAGCATAATCTACAAGCACAGACATTTTCTTCCTGACAGAATTGAAAGGTTCGATCTTAAGAATCTTAACCTCTCTGCGCAGGGCATCAAAATCGCCTCCTAAAAGTAAACCGAACTCTAATAGTGCTGACTCTGTTGGTGTTCCCAAAATGGAGGTCTTTCCATCATCCTTAATAACCTCAGAACTTGTATTTTGGAATATAACCTGTAAAAGGATGCTTGATGCTCCAGATATTTCTGATATCAACGTTTCCTTACTGTCATTTTCTTTTACATCTACAGATTTTTCACATATCCATACTTTGGTAACTACCATATGATTTGTAGTTAATGTTCCAGTTTTATCTGTGCAAATACAACTAGCAGAACCCATTGTCTCACATGCTGAGAGATGCCTTACAAGTGCCCTATCATTCATCAATTTTTTCATTGCAAAAGCAAGGCTCAGCGTCACTGCTAATGGTAATCCTTCGGGAACTGCAACAACAATTATAGTTACCGCAATAGCAAAGTAGTTCAAAAGGGTTACGGCGTCAGTTGAAGACCAATCAGTGATCTCGTTGTTAAGTCCTTTTGTCACCAAAAATCGTACTGTCAATACCAAAAATGTCAACACTGCAAAAGTCAAACCAATTTTACCAATAATTGTAGCAACACCATTAAGCTTCACCTGCAGTGGGGTCTCATCTTCTCCTCCTTCACTCAGAGTTTCCATCAACTTTCCCCATTCAGTCCTCATACCAACTGTAGTCGCTAGCATTTTACCTGACCCATCCTGCACTTTAGTTCCGGAAAGAAGAAAAGGCTTCTCTTCAGATACATTCACCGGCTCACTCTCACCTGACAAGCTTGACTCATCAATCAGCAAACTGTACCCAGATATGAAAAGTCCATCAGCTGGAACTTGGTCCCCAATCGACAAATGCACAATATCTCCAACGACCAAGTCGTAAATGGAAACTTTTTGTCTTTTTCCATCCCTAGTGACCTGAACAAAAATCTTTTTCTTCTCCCTGTCCAAATCCTTGAATTGCAAAGACTGCTTGTAGTCACTAATGGCAGTAACCATAACCACTAGAATTATACTAATTAAAATTCCCAGACCATCGTACGTGCCCTTGGGCCAGCCTTCAGTGGCAATTCCAACTCCAATTGAAACCACAGCACAGACCATAAGGATCATTAATGTTAAGTCCTGTAGTGCTTCCCATACAAACACCCAAAAAGTTCGGGGAGGTTTCTCCTTGTAACGGTTTAAGCCATAAACATTTTGTCTGAGTGGTATATTACTATCCTTGACACCTTCATCTAACGACACATTGACTTTCCTTAAAATCCCATGAATTCCACCATGGCTTTTCAAGGCATTAATATCATGGGCACGTGTAATAGATGCAAGTTCATCTGGGTGAACGCTGAAACCTGCCATTCTGGCATCTTCTGACAGCTTGAGTTCATCCTGACCTAGCTTTTCAATAGATCCACGATCACCAGCTTCACAACATCACCAAACAAAGAGAGAAAAAGGATTCAATATATGAGGTCAGCAGACACAATGAAATTTCAGTTGAGCTATAAATTTAAAGACTATACCATCAATGAAATGCAGTGCTGCTTTTTGAACATAAAGAGCAACTCGAATCTTTTCCTGGTAAATCAAATAAGAATAACAAAGTAAAAAAAAGTAATGATAACCATGTCATACAGACCTATAGTTGCAGGAACAATTAAAAGGCGAAAAAACTTCGACTGACGATAATAGTAACCGGCGGCTGGATTACCTACATAGATATGTGAATTCATATCTTCAAAAATACATAGCTTATAGCTACATGTGTGTGTCTGCAGTTCTACACACATTATATGCAGTTATTTTTCTCATATAGTCCTCAAATAAAATTGTTAATGAAGTCACATTATCAGTTGTTAAATCAGATATGGCTACTATCAATGCAACTCAGCTGTCTATACATGAGAAACATGGCCTCCTTCAACGAACTTATGAGAATATTTTTGTATACAGGTAATAAAAGTTGTTCTCAGGTCTGCGAACACAAACATTGACAGAAGTTTTAACAAAAAATTGATATCACCAAATGGAGATCAACTGTTGAGAACTAGAACTTAAAACTAAGCTAATATAATTTTACACCAAACCTAGCAATACATTAGTAAATAAGAGTAAATTGGTTTCCCGTTGCTACTAACAAATCCATAAGAAATGACTTCTTATTCTATAAGGATTCCTACGAACGTATTAGAAATGGAAAAAATGAATCATTTCTTTCTACATTACTAGTTAGATGGATGTCAAAATAATCCATGTTGGCGGGTCACGTCATATATACGTTTCGTGTCAAGTAATATTCAACCCTAATATGTTAATTTCATGTTGGTTTCAAGTATTGTTAAGAACTGTCACCCTTAGATGTAATAAACCTCTCCCCTCTCTCCCCACTTCGCGTTCGAGTATTTATCATTAATAGCCAAAATATCCTCAAAATCCAAAACCCATTTACACAAAAAAGCTAAAACACTTGAGTATATCTCTTGTCCATTGTTGTTCAAAGTGCAAGGCCGCGAGGGGAGTTGGTAATATCAAACTTGTGCAAGTTAGTTTTTTGATTAATTTGAAACTCATTTGGGAGGTCAACTCAACCGCTCCAAACTTGGAACTCTTCTTACTCCGAGAAGAATATAATTGCAAAAGAGTTCATAAAGCAGATGAAAACTCATGTAAAATTCTTGAACATAACTAACTTGTCCGAATATAGAATCGATGGTCATCCATCCATATAAGCAGCAATTTACATTTAGAAGGGAAAAATTGCCTATTTGATAATATAATGCAAGTGACTAGATGATTTTTTTTATGAACAACTCACATTCAACAATATTATTCCCAATCAACAACTCACATATCAGAGCCTACCAGATGATCTTTTTTTGTTGAATTATTTGTGTTTTCCTATATAGCTAGGCAATTGATCAATCATAGACAAGTGTCTACAAATTCTCATTGATCTCCATTTCATTGACTTTTGGTTGAGATAAAGTACCATATTCATTCATAGATAATAGGAATACGTACGTAAACATGAGGATAGGGTGCAATTACATGGGCTTTGATAAAAACCTTGGCAAGGATTTCAACCTAGACGAAGGGAAAAAGAGTGTCCCGCACCAAAATTAAATATGAATTCTATCCTAAAAAAGAATGTCACAAATTATATCGGGTGGTTCTTCAAACCATGTTCGTTCCGCCTCCAAAAGCAATCCGAACCGTGCTAATCGATGAGCCACCCTATTTGCCCCTCTCCGTGTATGCAAAATCTTCAAAATTGGGAGTGATCGTAGATAATGACGCACCTCGTTAATTACCGTACCAAAATGGGAGTTATCATCACGATCCTTTTGGTTTAAGACAGCAAGTCCCCTTCAAATTCAATCACCTCACCTCCGAGTTCCCTGGCCAATTCTGCCGCTGTACATGCAGCAAGCACCTCCGCGAGCAATGGCGAAGTCACACCCTCCACCTTCTGAGTTCGAGCAGCAATAAATTCTCCCACATCATTTCAGAAATCTACGTAATTATGAAGATGCCGCAACTGAGAATTTTTTCCATTACACTACCAACTACATACTTATGTTTATTTGGTTTTAATTTTGAGGATATTTAAATCTATTTAAGTGGACTTTTTGTTAATTTAGAAAGATTTTATAAACAGTGATATTTATGAAATTGAGTCATAAATTTTGGCTATTATTGATAAAAACTCCCTGCACTCTCTCTCACAGGAATTTTTCATATTTAATCAATATTTAACCCCTAATTTCATAAATGTTAGTTTTTATAAAAACTATCAATTACAACATAAAACATGCTTAAATAGACCAAACTGCCCTACAAATTACAATCAAATTACACAACACCTAAAGTCGTTGGAATTCATTTTCATTCAAACTCACAACAAGACTGCTGTCATCGAACCACGCACCGCCTCAACCCTCTCCCCTTCTAGCCTCTGCTGATCCTTCTCCTTGTTTTGAAATGTTCAATTAAAAAAATTAAAATAATAATAATTTTTGTTCTTATACTTTCGGTATGCCTTGGAAACCTAACAAATCAAAAGGACATAAATTGGCAAAGTTGAAAAGGTTCTGGCTAACTGGGAGCGACGACGGCACGTTGCCATATGTTCGCCGATCATCAGGAGCTCTTCCTTTTGTCAAAAGCCCATCACAATTGCATGTAAGCAAACAAATTCCAGTTTTTATTGCAAAACCAAAATCATAAACAAAACAAAACATTTATGATTGATTGGAAGGTGGGGATTAGACCGTGAGGTGTGGATGGTATTGTTAAACAGCAAATTTTCTTGGAAATGAATTCAAGTTCATTCATAAATAGGTGGAATTGCCATAATTTTATCTAATAATGTTTGGATTTAGGGTTTGTTATTAACTTTGAGGGTATTGAAGTCTATTCCATTGAAATTTTTTATATATTTGATAGTTTTTATAAAAATTGATATTTACGAGTACAAATTTTGACTATATATGATAAATTCTCCTCTCTCATTCCATTTTAAAAACAAAAATAAAAAATGGTTGCATATGCTAGTTAAATATTAGCTAGATGACGATGGCGTAACGTTAATCTATTTTCAAAATATGGTCCATCATCCATCTACGAGATAAAAACATAAACAAAACTTATCCTTTCGGGTGTCCAAGTGGGGTGAATGAGGTAGGAAAAGGAGCCCATGATAACCCCATTGGTGGGCCTGACCCTTTCCAAGGATTTAAAAAGGGAAGTCAATCTTATTTAATAGCCACCACCCATTTCTTTCGTGGTAAGTCCAACATTTTTTATTGCCCCTACCCTAAGTCACTGTTTTCAATTTAGTCCCTTTGGTCCCACACGAAATTTCCCAGAAATTTCCTGCGTTGCCGTTATTGGAAGATGGAGTCAGAAAGTCGGTTTATTATATTCGTACCCGCTAACAGCTAGCTGAAATTAGAACCATCTATATTCTATAATATAACAATTTTGTTTTAAACCAAAATGGAACAGAAAAACCCTTTTATTTTTTTAACGTTTCTGACCAGCAAGTTTGCAAATTCCATGTTAAACAAGCAACTAGAAATTAACCTATATTTACTATCAAAAAACCTGAAAGTTTGTCGATTTTGAAGCGCTAATAATAAATCCATGGCCGTTGCTAAATTAGAGAATACGGTCAAAGAAAAAAGTCAATAAAACAAGACCGACCAAATAGACCAAATGAAAAGCAGTTGTCAACAGCAAATGGGACCAAAGTGGCCGGCCTAGCAAAACACGGCATCCGCAGCAAAATTCGCCTCTCTCAACTTTCTTCAAAGACTTTGGGCAATAAAAAACGTTTCTTCAAAGATCGTAGGTTTGAAACTTAATGCAGGCCAATCTCTTTTTCGAAAATTAGAAATCACCGCCTACACACTCAGACGAGCGTGGGGCCACGAACGCGTAGCGCATTGTTCGCCGATAATCTCAATTGTTACAAAATTGATCAATCATGTGATAGAAGAAATCACTAGCTCCCAAAAATACAAAATTGATCAAGCATGTGCTAATTTTTTGTGTATATCCAAAATTTAGGTGAATACTTTTGTCTCAAGAATATAGGTGGAAATTTTTTATGTGTACCGAGAATACAAATCGGACGACGAAGATTTGGGAAAATGTTTCAGGACAATGATTCAGTACAACGACGACGATTGAATTCAGACTTCATTTGAGTTTAATTTTAAAATGACTAAAAACGTTTTTGAGAAAATGTTTTTGGAATCAAATCTTAATAAAAATACAAGAAAATCCTGAAAAAGCATTTAAAATGCTTCTTAGGAAGCATATAATTTATGTTTCTTGTAGAAACCATTGTACTTTTAAAACCCAAAAACATTTTCTTTAAAGCACTTTTAGTTAAGCTCTAACAAAATAAGACTAGCGATTAGTGAAGTTTTATCAGTACTGATCCTCCAATTGGCTTCAAATGGAAGAAAAACAAACAGGAATCAAGAATAAATCAGGCAAAAGCATAATGCTGAAAATCGTTTCAGTTTCTTTCATTTTCCGAGCATATTTTCTCGGCAGCCAGACAATCAAGGAAGCAAAACGCCTCAAAACACCACGTTACCAGTTCTAGATATTAAAACGGTGCAGTTTTGATTTAAGAGAGAGAGAGAGAGAGAGAGAGCGAGAGAGAAACCTGGATTTGAAGCTTCTTCTTTTCGGCCACGGAGCGCTTGGCGAGATCGGCGACGAATCGAAACCTTCTACGAGGGTTTTTGACGAGCGCGACGGCGTTTCTCCATCTCCTTATAGCCTCCTCCGAGGGATTCTTGTTCTCCACCTCAAAGTCCTTCAAGAACTTCTCCATTTCCAGACGTTAATCTCTCGTCTTTTTCTCACACCAGCAACATCTAGAGAGAGAAAGAGAGTGAAGAGCAAAAGAGTGGATAGGACCGAGGACGAAGATTCCGTACAAGTACGCGCAAAAGATGTGCTGCTGCCTCCAATTAGTAGAGGACACGTGTAATGTTTTGCTGTTATAGGCATATTATTCAAGGAGACTTTTCACATTCTTTGCCTGCAAAGTTGTTAAACTTTTCACAATCACATGGTTGATTTTCTAGGCGGACGCCGGATGCTACTAGATTTACATATGGAGTCTTTAACCAACAAGTTGTTAAACTTTTCACAATCACATGGTTTATTGGCAGCCAATTTTGAAGTAAATTCAACCAACAAGTGTTTCTCTTCAAAAATTCAAATAAAAACCAACAAATTTTTCTCATACTAAATTCCAAATATATCCCTTCAAATAAAATAATGACACACCCCGACCGGAGTCGAGACATGCTCGCCGTCACCCGAAGGTGACATAACCAAAAGTGTAAGTGATGTAAAAATGCAAATAAATTAAAACCGAAACTAGAACTTATTTAAACTAATAAAGTGAGTGCGCAGTAGTGGGTAGAACCCATAAGATACAAATGTTCAAAGAATAGATGACAAAGTAGTGCAGTTGAAACTAGTTAAGTACTTAATACACAACAGGATAAGTTCCTACACTTAAACAGGAATATGTCAAAATCACCGGCTAATCCTCGTACGCCACAGAGTAATTCAGCTATCTAGAACCTGGAGGGGTGAAAAAAAGAAGGGTGAGTGGGTAAAAACAAAAGTTTATAAAAACCATTTATTTTCAGAACATACTAACCTCTCACCATAAAATATGTATAGTTTCCAGAAAATCATACTACGTATAGGTATGAAATCAATTGCAAATCAACTGTAAATCAAGAAGTATGCCACATCACAATATCTCAACAGTAATATAAATAAAATCAGGTGTTCAATTAATCTATACTAATACACAAATCGAAGTCGTTTAATGCGACTTGTATGACTAGCCCTGATGCTCATCAATCTATGCTAGCACACGAGTTGGAGTCGCCTAATGCGACATGTACGACAGGACTGGGTGTAATCATAATATACGCTCTAGTGCTACAATCACGTGAAGACTGGCGATAATCGCGGTCACCTACGAGTCGGAGTCGCCTAATGCAACCTGTACGACAGGACTGGCACCTACTTGGATCCAAGGCGAGCGTGCAGTGCGGAGGTGAACATACACGTGAAAGACTGGCCCTGGGCCGGGGTGAGCACTAACACCGGGGTGCAGCAATGATGAGCAGACTATATGAATATAAGTATGCCATAATGATGCAATAATTCAAATCAACATAATGAACTTACCTGACAATAAACTTACTTGCACATCCCGTAGGATCATTTTAGCATTTCACCACAGTACAACATTTCTTATAATGATATTTAATCATGGCATGATATGCATAAATCAATTCAAAAGCATTTGTGGAAACTATAAAGTGTATATATATATATATATATATATATATATATATATATATATATATATATATATAATCAGAGCCAATTGTCCTCATCGTTATTATTATCATTAGTTCCGTCCCATTTGGTATCAGAGCCAAGTGAGTGGTAATTGAGTTATCATCTTTATAATCAGAGCCAATTGTCCTCATCGTTATCATTAGTTCCGCCCCATTTGGTATCAGAGCCAAGTGAGTGGTAATTGAGTTATCATCTTTATAATAGCACATTTGTTCATCCTTCAGTTTTCATTTACAGCTTATCTTATTTGTTAACCTTCTAAGTATGATTGTTTACTCTCAACCCAAACAGTAAGGCGTGTTCCAAACAATAAGTCAAGAGGATTGGCATGAGCGGAGAAGGAGTTTGGCAAATACGCGAGGAAGGTAAAGCTAGTAAGATTTCTGCATATTGAAAACTTGCATTTTGAACAATATGAGTAGATTATTTAGATCTAATTCAACTGCCAGCACTAACTCCAGATCCAGTTTAGTAGAATTCCAGACATAGTAAATGAAGAACAAAAATTAGAATTTCAAACGGATGACAGTGTCGACTTTGGAGATTGGAATATCCCCAAGGTTTCTAGTAAAAACATTTACAAAAAGAAATGGTCAGTAGCCTCTTTTAGAAGTGAACACCACGTCAAAACGGTTGAAAAAGCGTATGCTCTTAGTAAAGAACATGAAACTTGTCAATTATTCACACCAGAACAAATCAGAACTCATAGAAAAGATGGTTACAATTACAGTCACATAGGACTAGTCCAAATAGCAGTCAAACCCTTAACAAGAAGAGGGCTCAATACCTCTATTTTATTATGTCACCGAGATGCAAGATTCACTGACTTCAGTGATAGTATTCTTGGAATGATTAAGTCAAGTCTTTACAATGGACCAATTCATTTTGATTGTTTCCCAAATCTCACAATAAGTCTTTCAGACCCCCACATGCTGAAAGCACTCACATTAAACATAAAAACTTCGGGGGACCAAGTCCTTGAAAGAGTCCAACCATTAGCTTTAATTTTCAGAGTTTACTACAAAGTCACAGGAACCAACATGAATTTCTAATCCTTAGTCAAAAGTCATATAGACCATACACTCCTAATCCAAACTAATCAAGAAAACGCCAACATCAAAATACCCAGAACCATTAGGTGGTCAGATATCAGTCTACCTTCATATTGGTGCTTGAACAATGAAAGCAAACCGGTTTGTATCCAAAATAGTTTAGTCAACCTAGACAACATAGAACAATATTTTGACGGAACAGTAAAAATCAACTTTGACCGTCCAACTAGAAAATCTAGTGTCCACTTACACGAGTTAGCCCAATCACACAAATCTTTAGAACCAAGTAGGAATTCTTTTTCTGGATCCACATCAGCTGATACGGTGGGTCGAGATCAAGATTTAATTAATTCCTTAGTCAATAGAAAATTAAAGGCAGTAGAAACTAGCTCAGCAGTCACTCAACAAGAATTAATCAATAACCCGATTAACATAAAAGTAAAGTCAATAGAAACATCCACTCAGGTGACTCACACAAGATATCAGCCCAATACTCAAAACCAGATAACAAACCTCTCCAACAGAATCCGACTTCGAAGCAAGTCAAATTAACCACCAATTACTCTTACTGAACAAACCATTCAAAATTCGATGGAAGAAACTTAATGCTAACATCGAAGCAACAGAAAATATTCCCAGAAGGAATATTTTTCGAAATAAATATACAAAAGAACAAAAATTGGACATTTACAATAAATGGACTAATTTCATGAAAAAGAATAGATTTGAAGTATTTTTCTTTGATTTCGTTGAAAAATATTACGAGTCTGAAAAGAAGTTAGAAGTCATCACTAAAGAAAATTGGGTTAAAGAAGACAAAACCATAGTCTTTTCTAGTCACCCTCCACAATAAACAATTTTAATTACAACGGCAAACACACAAGTACCAGCCACTCCTTTCAAACTTCCAAAAGAAGATGCAGGAGTCAAGCCAGTCATCGAACAAAACAATTTCACAAACCAGAGTTTACACACCATAGGAAAACAATTAGACAAAATTGAAACCAAAATAGATAGACTTTCTCAACCAAAACCAACAATTAGGGAAAAACCCTTAGTTAACTTCTCAAAGTCTTCCTCTAGCACAATAGCTTTAAAAATTATTTCCACAAGTCAAAAAATAGATCAAATGTTGCAAGAATTAAAACAAGAAAAAACAGTCATTGTTTTACAACATCCAGATGAATCTCAATCAGAAACAACTTTTGTAGCATGGGACTCAGAAGGAGAAAGTGAAACAAATTCCATCAGAAAAGTAGAATAAGCTTTTCAAAATCTTGAACTAAAACGAATCACAAACAAAAGAGTCAACCCAACAACTCTTACCAAAAATTGGTATCCAAGGCCAGCACCTCCGGATATTCAATTTGAGGAAAGAAACATCCAAAACCAATTCTCAGTCTCAGCTGATAAACTCTATGAATGGAACATAGACAGATTATCAGAACAAGAACTTTTGAATAAATTACAACATATCTCCATGGTTGCTAATAGTTATATTACCAATCATAACTTCAGTCAAACACAAGTTGTCGACCTTTTGGTCACTGGATTTACTGGAATGCTCCATTCCTGGTGCGAAAAACATCTCACTGAACAATCAAGAAATGAAATACAAATTGCAGTCAAAAGAGACGAAGATGGAACACCTATCTTTGATGAGCATATAGGACGAGGAGTCCCAGATGCAGTCAACACATTACTTTTCACCATTATAGAACATTTCATAGGGACACCCAGCAATGTCACCTCTAGAATTCACGACCAACTTAGTAATTTAAGATGTCCAACCCTAAGCGACTTCAGATGGTACAATGATGTTTTCATGTCTAGAGTCATGCTTAGAGAAGATAGTAATCAACCACTTTGGAAAGAAAAATTCATTAACGGATTACCAAATCTATTTGCCCATAAAATTAGAAATGTTTTGGTTAATGAAGAAGGTATCATACCATATCATACCCTTACTTATGGAAATATTATTAATATTATCCAAATGATTGAAAATGTGTATTGATATGAAAATTACAAAACAAGTCAACAAAGACAAGTCAATAGCCAAATACGAATTAGAAACATTTTGTGAACAATATGGATTACCTTCTATTGCTCCATCCAACAAAAAGAAAAAAAGCAAAAGCCTACAATAGATATCCAAATAGGTACCCAAAAAGATATTCCAGTAGGAGCCATCCCAAATATAACAAATTCAAAAATAAGAATTTTGAAACAAATAAATTTTACTAGAAACCCAAATCCAGCAAGTGGAAGAGGAAACCCTCAGGAAAATTCCACTCCAAAAACCAAGAACAAAAAGGGAATTGCTACAAGTGAGGCAAATTCGGTCGTTATGCAAATAAATGTAGAGTCAAGAAAACAATCAACCAGTTGAAAATCTCTGAGGAAGAGAAAACCCAGTTAATCCAGGTCTTAGAATTAAGAGACACAGACCATAGTCAATTCGAAGATGATTTAAGTTCTAATTCGTCTTCTTCCAATAATTCCTCAAGTAGTCTTTCATCCCCCGACATTAAAATAGGATGCACTGATACTTGTTGTAAAAATATTTTAGTCCTCAATAAACAAGAAGATCTTCTTATCGAGTTAATCAGCAAAGTAGATAACCCTGAATTAGTCATTTTATTTAAAGAAACTTAAGAAGTTAGTCTCCCCTGAAGAAGCCAGTACTAGTCAACCCCAAGTGGCCCCAAAAATCTGTCTTAGCACAACCCTGGAAAGGTTTAATAAGGCTAAGAAAGAAATTACGGTCAAAGATCTACAAAGAGAAGTCAACAAAATTAAGGAAGAAATTAAGTCCTTAAAATCAGAAAACATATAAATTCGTTCACATCTCACTAGTATCCAAACACAAGCACTCCTTGGCAACAATGATGAAGAACACAATAGTTCTTCCTCCAACCAAGAGTCAGAATCCAAATCCATAGAAAATCCAACAAAAAACCTGGTTTTAGGATTACTACAAAAAATTAGGATCCAGAAATGGTATTCTAAAATAAAATTAATAATTGAAGACTTCCAGTTAGAAACAATTGCCTTAATTGACTCAGGTGCATACTTGAATTGTATTCAAGAAGGTTTAATTCCCACTAAGTATTTCCATAAATCAACAAAAATTCTTAGTGCTGCAAATCAGTCACCAATGCAATTAAAATATGAAACCCCAAAAGTCCATGTCTGTCAAAACAATGTTTGTTTTAAAACCCCATTTGTTTTGATAAAAAATATTTCAGACCCAGTCATTTTAGGTCTCCCCTTCATAGCTCTCCTATATCCTTTTAAAGTACACCATAATCATATAACCACTTGTTAGGACAAAAAATCACATTTGAGTTCTGCACGGAAACAGATCTAAAAAAATTAAGACAATTACAAAAAGATAGCATCTCAAAAACCATAACATCAAAACAAATTAATTTCTTGAAAGAAGAAATTAATTACAAAAGAATTGAAGAACAATTAACAAACAAATCTTTGTTGCAAAGCATTGACAACTTTCAAAAGAAACTTGTTAATGAAATTTGTTCGGATATTCCAAACGCCTTTTAGCACAGAAAACAACACATTGTTAAACTTCCTTACAATAAGGAGTTTAATGAAAAGAAAATTCCTACAAAAGCTAGACTAATCCAAATGAGTCAAGAAGTTATGGAATTTTGCAAAACAGAAATCCAAGAACTTCTCAATAAAGGAATCATTCGAAAAAGCAAATTGCCCTGGCCTTGTCCTGCTTTTTATGTCCAGAAAAATGCTGAATTAGAAAGAAGAACGCCTAGGTTAGTCATTAATTACAAACCTCTTAATGAAGTCTTGGAATGGATACGGTATCCAATTCCTAACAAAAGAGATTTAATTAAGAGACTTAGTCAAGCTGTAATCTTCTTAAAATTCGACATGAAGTCTGGATTTTGGCAGATTCAAATTCATTAGGATGATAAATACAAAACAACATTTGTCACTCCTTTTGGTCATTATGAATGGAATGTAATGTCATTCGGTCTTAAGAATGCCCCCAGTAAGTTTCAGAATATCATGAACGAAATATTTAATCAATACAGTCATTTCTCAATTGTTTATATTGACGATGTTCTCATTTATTCCAAATCGATAGATAAGCATTGGAAACACTTAAACATGTTTGCTAGAATAATTAAGTTAAATGGATTAGTTGTCTCAGCAACCAAAATTAAGTTATTCCAAACCAAAATTAGGTTTTTAGGATACAATATCCACCAGTCAACCATTCAACCAATAGATAGAGTAATTCAATTTGCAGATAAGTTCCCAGATGAAATCACTGACAAAACCCAATAACAAAGATTTCTAAGATCTTTAAATTATGTTGCAGAATTTTATCCACATCTTAAACAACAATGCAAACCCTTGTTTGATTGTCTAAAAGAAAATCCCTCACCATGGTCCAATACTCATACTTCCATAGTCAAACAAATCAAATCACATGTTAAGACTTTGCTCTGTCTTGGCATTCCAACTCTCAATTCATTCAAAATTGTTGAAACTGATGCCTCTGAAATTGGTTATGGAGGTATTCTCAAACAATCAATTTATTCCGGATCTCCTGAACAAATTGTTCGTTTCCATTCAGAAGTATGGAATCCAGCATAAAGTAATTATAGTACTATTAAGAAAGAAATATTATCTATAGTATTATGTATTAGTAAATTTCAAGATGATTTATTAAATCAAAAGTTTTTAATCAGAGTGGATTGCAAATCTGCAAAACATGTTTTACAAAAAGATGTTCAAAACATTGCATCAAAATATATTTTTGCACGATGGCAAGCTATATTAGGTATTTTTTATTTTGAAATCGAATACATAAAAGGTAGTCAAAATTGCATCCCTGATTTCCTAACAAGAGAATTTCTGCAGGGGAAGAATGACAACAAGAAGACCTGATCAGAGGAGGCTTCCAGCCACTCTACCACCACCACCAGTAAAACAAGAATCAAGCCTAGATTCTTCATCGGCCTTAGCCATTACTAACCGTTTCACTCCCTTAGGTTCCACAATATGAAATCTTAGGCCAAATTACCAATCACCACGTCCCAATTATCAAAGGGCATTAGTCAGTCAATATGATCCTTATTCAACCCCAACATACCAATCATCATCATCCCAATTAGCCAGTTATACCAAAACATCACCATATGTCAAGAAAAACCCCAGTGAATATCTTTTCCGTATTCCTTTCAATCTCAATCAAGAACAAGTACCAGAAAAATTAGCCAAAACAGTATTTCCACCCAATTTCCGTTATCATCCTACAGAATCACATAAAACACTAAAATACTACCAAGTTTTCCTCAGCGAAACCGAGGCCATTTCAATCAAACCTCTCTACAGCAAAACCCATGAAAACAAAATCCTCTACCATTATCTTTACATTGGAATGTTTTTAACCGAATCGGATTGGGGAATCCCCCTTTACAAAACCAAACCTCTTCATACCCAATATGTCCACATTCCTAACAACCATTACAATTACTTTGATTATATTGATGCATGGACTAACATCTTTCTCCATCAAACAAAAGATTTTAGTCAGTCATGGTTCATTAATTTTGACAAGAGTTTCAGATTAAATTTTCTTGCATGGTTCCCAAAATGGTGGTCAACTCACGGCCTAACAGCCAGTCTCCTACCAGAAGAACTTATGCAGGTCATCTCTGCCAGTTTCCAACAAAAAATTGACAGAAGCTGATTCAACTACAGAATTACACTTCTCCCAATATTCATGGCCAAGTACAAAGTCTCATGGATCATGAAGTGGAATTATGAAGTCGAAACATGTGAAGTCTACAGAGCTAGATCAGTCAAGTGGTAGGATAAATTCAACCATCAAAAGATCATTAGTCAGGTCATTACCGAATTTCTCATTACTCATCTCCAGTCATTCTGGCACAGCCAGCACATCCATCTCTGTAAGCCATCCCAGAACATTCATTATCGGACATTGGTCCATCATCATCACTCAAAGGAACAACCAAGTCATCCAAGTCAACTAGTTCAAAAGGCAAAGAAAAAGCCACCCAGCTTAAAGACCTAGCTCAACAATTACTTGCAGAAGCAGCGATGCTTCATACTGAAGAAGAAGAAGCCGCAGAATCCGAATCTTCTGGCGTATCCTCACAGCAACCAGTCAACTCAGCAAGCCAGAAAAGACAGCCAGCCAAGTGGGCCGACTACCAAGATTCCCAAGACCCATTTGCATAAGGTCATGTGAAAATTTTAGTCATATTTCCAAAATCAACCATGTGAAACATTCAGGTGTTCAAGCATTATTCGCACCAATAATTCCAGTCAGCCAACACATTCTCACCAATGATTCTGACAAAGTTTGGAGTCATTCAATCATCCATCCTGTGCTTCCACAGTAAAAGTAGCAATTATTCCAACAACTTTCATTGTTCATCAATAATGAAAGCAAGTCAGCATTTATCAAATAGTAAAAGCAAGTCTTCCAAGCCTTTTTCCTAGTCTATAAGAAGTAGACTACGAAGAAAAAGTCCTAAGTTTGGATTTTCCACAATTTCTCAATCAAAAGTTTCTTTGGATTCACACTGTACCCAAGGAAATAAAAAAAATGTAAACACTTTTAATTTTAGAATGTCAAGGATGCATGCGTGCACCAATATCCTTTTCATCAATCATTTTCTTATTTGCTAACTCAATCATCAGTAAATCAATTGTAAGTTCAAGTGTAAGTTTTGCAATAAAACTTATTTTCAAATTATATTTGCATCATTATTTTGAATTCATTATTTTCATTATGACGAATATTTTCATAACAACTGATTTTGAATGGCATAAAATCCTTACTCACAGTCAATTCATCGAGTACCTCAAGTTCAAGGTAAATATCGAACAATCATTTGTTCAATTCTTTCTATTTGTTTATGACAGTTGGTTTCATGGCATCTTTAGTCCTGGTTATCCTCCACATCAAGTTCCACATAATTCAATTAACAATTCATTTAACAGTTCATTCAATCCTAATCATCATTGCCCCTGGTTCAATTGTCCTTATCGTTATTATTATCATTAGTTTCGCCTTATTTGGTATCAAAGCCAAGTGAGTGGTAATTGAGTTATCATCTTTATAATCAGAGCCAATTGTCCTCATCGTTGTTATTATTATTATTATTATTATTATTATTATTATTATTATCAACTTTATAGTTTCCACAAATGCCCACTCACTGATACGTCGATGGATCGTAGCCCCCTAGCCTCGCTTGTCCTTGTACGTCCTCAGGATAAGTCTCCCCTATATGCGAAACAACTAATAATAATTAATTAATTAACACATACACTAAAAGCTAGGAAAAAATCCCCATAGTTTGCTCAAACGGAAGGTTTAAATATACGAAAATGTTCTACTCGACGTCACGAACCCGTACATGTCAAGCACTCGCAGGTCGGAGCTCATACACTCCCTCGCGCGCCGGCTAGCCCACGGCCACACACGTCCCTACGTTTAGGTCAGTGGCTAACAGACATCAGGAATATTTCGTCCAAGATCCTAAAAGACGCTAGGCGCTAGTCGGGCGGCTGGCTGGGGCCTAGGGCCTAGGCTGCTAAACGAGGTCTCGGCGGGCGCCTAGGCGGACTAGGCGGATTTAGTTAAATCTATTATATTTTGTGTAAATAAGTGTCTGTTTATACTTTAAATATATATATATATAATTTCATCATAACCAAATATATTATGAGCTATTGGAACATAATGAAAACATGGGAAACAAGCATATAATGTGTGTTCATTTATGTATTCAACAAGTCTCTTACAATTTATTGGAAAAAATAAAATGCAAAATAAAAGTTATCTATTTTCTATCTAAGTGAGTCACAACCTAGCCGGGTCTGGGTGGGCTAGGCAGGTGCCTAAGCTGTCTAGATGGGCGCCTCAGTAGGTCTAGGCACCCTTTCTTAACTTTCGAACGCCTAGGCATTAATCAGGGCGGTGGCCAGACACCTAGCGGCTAAGCAGGGATTTTTAGAACAGTGATTCTGTCAGACTTGACGAAATATTCCGTTAAATAGTTAACAGATCTTAACGGCGTTACCTGACACCGTTAGAATATTTCGTCAACCTTGACAGAATATTCGTCATCTTCTTCGGTGGACCTTTGCCGGTCACCGCAGTCTGGTTTTGCTGGGAATTGGAAAACTTCGCTGGTTTCTGGGGAAAAATTCAAATCTTCATAACTTGCTCATTTCTCAACCATTTTTTATGAAATTTATATGGAAATGAAGCTCTTGAGTAGTAGAACAAGTCTTTACCTTTTAGAAGTCCGAAAAAATGGATAGGAATAGGCTTGAAAATGCCTCGAAAGTCTCGGCCTAAAACTTGACTCCTTGAAACCATGTGTTTCGACGTGGTCTCCATACCAAACTTAACCTAGGGACTCCAGAAAGTTGTGTGGATACTTCCACAACCTTTAAAACTTCGTAACTCGGCCGAGATCACGTCGGAGTAAACTCGTCCCGAATCGTAGCTTCCGAGTTAACGAGTCAAAACTCAACCATTTGATAATCAGTTTGTACAGTTGGGTTCGTAAGGATGAGAAGATCATGATGATGGTGGTTTTACGCTCGATCTGTGAGGTTTTGATGATGATCCTTGGTGTTGCAGAGAAGAGAGTCTCAGAATATAAAAAGAATGAGAAGATGAGAGAGAGTAAGATAATGTTTTCTGATTGGTGGGAAAATGAAGAGAGATGGTGAGTCTGATTGGTAGAGAGATGTGAGGGATGGATTTGATTAGTGGGTGAACAAGTCACGGTTCCAATTTTAAAGAAGAAAAATGATAGGATTTTGTACAAATGAAGTCACACGAAATCTAACGTACCCTATCGAAAACAGTGTTTCCAACACTGGAATATTAGTACACATGTGTACAAATTTAACCGTTATTAACACACTTTAACGTAACACAACTTTTTCATTACAGGTTCGATTCGAGGTTAACTTGCGCTCAAGAGTTCGTAACAATGAGTACTATTTAATTACGATAACGAGAAAAATAATTTAAATAAGAAAAACCACATCCACGTCACTTTGCCAATAAGGGCACAAATGTCAATTCACATACACGGGGAGAAAATTACATAGAAAATTAGGGACGAGTCGTCATAACCTACCCCCTTAAGAAAATTTCGTCCCCAAAATTTCAACACTACTGGAAGTCAATTAAAGAACAAACGTGGATACAAATCTCGCATGCGCTCTTCTGTCTCCCAAGTAGCTTTCTCAACTGAGTGGTTTCTCCACAAGACTTTCACGATATGAACGTTCTTGTTCCTGAGAACTTTGTTTTTCCAGTCAAGAATCGTCACTGGAACCTCATCATATGTCAAGTCTGGGTTGATCTCTAACGGCTAAGGAGGAATCACATATGACGGATCAGACACATATCTCCGTAGCATCGACACGTGGAACACATTATGCATCATTGACAACTCTGGAGGTAGATCAAGTCGGTAAGCAACTTCACCAACTCGCTCAATAATCTGGTATGGCCTGATGTAATGAGGGCTTAACTTCCCTTTCTTCCCGAATCGTACCATGCCTTTCCATGGCGACAACTTGAAGAATACCCAATCTCCAACCTTGTATACTCTGTCGGTTGAATGTTTGTTGGCTATACTCTTTTGTCGATCCTGAGCTACTTTCAGGTTAGCCTTTATCACCTGAATGTTCTGTGTCGTTTCATCTACAATTTCAGGACCAACTAAAACTCTTTCAAAGGTAAACGTGGTGACATACCAATGCTGGAATGAAAGCTATTGTTATAGGTGAATTCTATCAAAGGTAAACGTTTGTGCCATGCGTCTCCGAATTGAAAGACTGAAGATCTTAGCATATCTTCAGTGTCTGGATAGTTCTATTTGACTGCCCATTAGTTTGAGGATGATAGGCAGTGCTGTAGTGTAACTTCGACCCTAGAGCTTCTTGGAAAGCTACCCAAAATTTTGAAGTAAATCTGGGATCCCGGTCAGAAATAATACTAATTGGAACACCATGATACTTGATGATTTCAAAGACAAAAAGTTCCGCCAATCGACTGAGCGAGTAATTCTCATGAATAGGTAGGAAGTGCGTTGACTTGGTAAGTCGATCTACTATCACCTAAATACCGCCATAGCCATTTCGTGTACGAGGCAGCTTGTACACGAAATCCATTGCAATATCTTCCCATTTCCACTAAGGTATGGGAAATGGTTGTAGTAACCCGAATGGTTTCTTTCTTTCAGCCTTGACCTGCTGACAGACGGAACAACGACTCATATACTTCGTAATTTCTCTTTTCATTCCAGGCCAATAGTAGAAAGGTCGGATGGTATGATGCATCTTAGTACTCCCGAAATGCATCACATAAGCTGAGACATGCGCCTCATCAAGTGTTTCTTTCTTCAGTTCTTCCATATTTGGTACATACATCTGATCGTCTTGCATTAGCATACCATCAGGCCTTCGAATCCTGAGATCTCCCATTTTGTCGTTCAATACTACCTGTTTTAACTCTTATGATTCTGAGTCGTTCATCTGGGCCTCGAGAACACGATCCAACAAAATTGGTCTGACTTGAAAGCTAGCAAGTAAGGCTCCCTACTGATCCACTTCTAAAGTCGCTCCAGTAGATCTTAGGTCAGTTAGAAGAGGAACAAGACATGCATAAAGAGCATTAAGTCAGCCGTGAGATTTCCTGCTGAGAGCATCAGATACAGTATTCACACGACCAGAATGGTATTCGATAGTGCAGTCATAATTGCTGATCAATTCCATCCATCTCCATTGCCGGAGATTAAGCTTTTTCTAAGTAAAGATGTATTTTGAGACTTTTGTGGGCGGTGAAGATTCGACATATTTCCTCGTAAAGATAGTGCCTCTAGATTTTCAAAGCGAAAACGATAGTTGCCAATTCGAGATCATGAATAGGATAATTCATCTTATGGGGCTTTAGTTGTCGTGAAGCATACACGATCACCCTTCCATGCTGCATCAGCATGTAGCCCAGACCATTCAGAGAGGCGTCACTATAGATCTCGAAATTCCCACTGTCATCGGGAAGTGCCAAAACAGGGTATGAGTGAGACAGTACTTCAACTGTTGAAAACTCCGTTCATAGTCATCACTCCGTTCAAAATTAACTCATTTCCTGGTCAACCTTATCAAAGGCAGGGCTGGTCAACCTTGTCAAAGGCAGGGCTATGGCTGAGAAATCTTTCACCAAGCGTCAATAGTAGACCGCAAGACAAGAAAACTTTGAACTTCAGTGACAGTCTGAGGTTGCTCCCAGTTTTCCACTGCTGCTACTTTCTGGGGATCCACGAGAACACCCTGGGCTGATATCACATGTCCCAAGAAAGACACCTGATCTAGCCAGAACTGGCACTTACTGAATTTTGCATACAGTTGATTCTCCCTTAGCTTCTTCAAAACCAGACGTAGATGTCTAGCATGGTCAGCTTCACTCTTAGAATACACCATAATGTCGTCGATGAAGACAATTACGAACATGTCCAAGTACGAACGGAATACCCAATTTATCAGGTCCATAAAAGTTGTCGGAGTATTAGTTAACCCGAATGGCATCACAAGAAACTCATAATGACCACATCGAGTTCGAAAAGCTGTTTTCGGAACATCATCACATGTGATCTTCAGCTGATAGTAACCGGACCTTAGATCGATTTTCAAGAAAACACAAGCACCACTGAGCTGATAAAAAAGATCATCGATACAAGGTAACAGATAACGGTTTTTAATTGTCATTCGATTCAGCTGTCTGTAATTGATACATAGCCTCAACGTTCTGCCTTTCTTCCTTACAAACAAGACTAGAGCTCCCCAAGGGGAAGTGCTCGGTTGAATAAACCCTTTTTCAACAAGTTCTTGTAACTGGGTTTTTAATTCCTTTAGCTCCGCAGAAGCTATACGATAAAGAGTTAGAGAAATAAGGTGTGTACTTGGAATTAGGTCGATGGTGAACTCCACTTCACGATAAGTCTCCCCTATATGCGAAACAACTAATAATAATTAATTAATTAACACATACACTAAAAGCTAGGAAAAACTCCTTATAGTTTGCTCAAATGGAAGGTTTAAATATACAAAAATGTTATACTCGACGTTACGGACCCATACGTGTTAAGCACTCACCGGTCGGAGCTCGGACGCTCCATCACGCGCCGGCTAGCCTACGACACACGCGCCCCCACGGGTAGGTCAGTGGTTAACAGACGTCAGGAATATTCTGTCAGACTTAACATAATATTTCATTAAATAGTTAACAAAGCTTAACGGCATTACCTGACATCGTTAGAATATTCTGTCTACCTTGTCGGAATATTCTTCGTCTTCTCCGGTGGACCTTTGCCCGTCCCCGCCGTCTAATTTCGCCGGGAATTGGAAAACTTCGCCGGTTTCTAGGGAAAAATTCAAATCTTCATAACTTGCTCATTTCTCAACCATTTTTTATGAAATTTGTATGGAAATGAAGCTCTTGAGGATTAGAACAAGTCTTTACCTTTTGGAAGTCCAAAAATGGATGCGAAGAAGCCTGAAAATGCCTCGAAAGTCTCAGCCTAAAACTCGACTCCTTGAAACCGTCTGTTTTGATGTAGTCTCCACACCAAACTTAACCTAGGGACTCCAGGAAGATGTGTTGATGCTTCCACAACCTTCAAAACTTCATAACTCGGTCGGGATCACGTCGGAGTAAACTCGTCCGAGTCATAGCTTTCTGAGTTGACGAGTCAAAACCGAACCATTTGAGAATCGGTTTGCACGGTTAGGTTCATGAGGATGAGAGAATCATGATGATGGTGGTTTTATGCTCGATCTGTGAGGTTTTGATGATGATCCTTGGTGTTGCAGAGTAGAGAAAGTCTCGGAATAGAGAGAGAAAGAGAAGATAAGAGAGAGTGAGATGATGTTTTCTGATTGGTTGAAAAAAGCAGAGAGAGGGTGAGTCTGATTGGTTAAGAGATGTGAGGGATGGATTTGATTGGTGGGTGAACAACAAGTCACGGTTCCAATTTTAAAAAAGAAAAATGATAGGATTTTGTACAAATGAAGTTAAACGAAATCTAACATACCCTATCGAAAACAGTGTTTCCAACACTGGAATATTAGTACACACGTGCACAAATTTACCCGTTGTTAACACACTTTAACGTAACGTAACTTTTTTGTTACAAGTCCGATTCGAGCCTAACTCGAGCCCAAGCGTTTGTAACAACAAGTGCTATTTAATTACAATAATGAGAAAAATAATTTAAAGCCGAAAAACCATGTCCACATCACTTTGCCAATAAGGGCACAAATGTCAATTCACATACACGGGGAGAAAATTACATAGAAAATTAGGGACGGGTCGTCACAATAATAAAAAAATTAAGTAAATAAAAATTAGGGGTTTTAGCTAGAATGATCCATGAGTTCGGTATAACCTTTTAGTTTGATCCTGATATTTAAAATCGATAGAACTAGTCCATCATCAATCATTTTGATATAGAACTGGTCTATTGGTCTGTCTACCATTAATTATTTTGATCATTTTGTAAAAAATCTCTGTTAAGTACCCTCAACTTTACCATATCATTTTCACCTATGTTTACTAAATGAGTAAATTGTAGTAATGATCCCTCAACTTTAATCAAATTGGAACAATGATCCCTGAACTAAAAATCCATTACCATTGGTCCCTCAACTCATCAAAATGTGTAGCTATGGTCCATTTCATCAACTTCGTCAAAATTTTGTCAAAATGAGTTATGGTGGAAGGACCATTGCTACAATTGGGGTCCCTCAACTCATCAAAACGTGTAGCTATGATCCTTTTCGTCAACTTCGTCAGAATTTTGTCAAAACGAGTTATGTTGGAAGGACCATTGCTACAATTGTGTTAAAGTTGAGCGACCATTGCTCAAATTAGGTTAAAGTTGAGGGACCATTTCTCCAGTTGGATTAAAGTTGAGGGATCAATGGTAATGGATTTTTAATTGAGGGACCATAGCTGCACGTTTTGATGAGTTGAGGGACCAATGGTAATGGATTTTTAGTTGAGGGACCATTGCTCCAATTGAGTTAAAGTTAACGGATCATTGCTACAATTTACTCTTACTAAATTGAGGATATTTTTGTCATTTTGGTTCTTATTTAACATAGATTTTTTACGGAATGATAAAAATGATTGATTGTGAACAAACTTATGGACCACTTCTATCGATTTCAAATATTGGGTACCACAGTGAGGAGTAAATCTTGGGTAACAAAGTGAGGAGATACCAATTTCAATGACTAAAAAAAGCCTAAAAAAGTAATCATCATCTTCAACGAGCCGAAGCTTATCTGATCCAGGAGGATCTTATGAATAAGATAGTGTAACTATAATTAGTTATGTTAAATAATTCTTAATTTTGCATGGTTTTGCTACGTCAAGTTTTATGGTTTAAACATCAATTGTTATTTTTAGTTAGCTATTATTAGAAAACCAAGGTTGTATATAAACCTTCATTTACAAATGAAATGAACAAGCATAATTAAAACAAATTATCTTCTTCTTTCCCTTTGTTTCTCCAAAAGTTCAAGTTTCCCCTCTTATACTAAAGAAGTCTATCTTCCAAAGAGAAGTTACAACTCTTACTCCTAAAATTAGGAATTAATAGTTCTATCACCAAGAAGTTTTTGGATCAAGTGGTATCGGAGCTCCAAATCTAAAAAGGGTGATAGTGGTTTATGGTCCTGAAGCGTGGCCGACGAAAAGCTTCGGGTGAAGAACTTTTTGGTCATTTGCTTTTGCATCGAAGCCAAGATCAAAGAGAGGAAATATGACGGGAGAAGACAAACATGATACACCTGGTAGAGATGACCGAATCTCCAAATTAGACCAGCAAGTTCTAAACTTAACAGCATCAGTTTCTCAACTTGTTGAAAGTATCAACTCCCAGAAAACCTTGCATGCATCATCTTCTAAGAAGCCCGATCGTAAGCTTAAGAAGAAGGTTGTCGAAGAGAGTGAAGAGGAAGATGAATCAACAACTGACGTGGAGGAGAAAGAAGCTAAATCAGGTGATGATAAATATTCTGTGGTACCTTAATGATTGATTTTAAGGTTGATATTCTTATCTACAAAGGTGATATCGAACTTGAGAAGCTAGACAACTGGATAGATGTATTAGAAACTTATTACACCGTGTATCAGTATTCTAATGCTCAAAAGATAAATTTTGGAAGCTTGAAACTTTCAAGCCATGCCCTTACATGGTGGAAGTCTTATCAAAGACGGTACGATGTATTAGATTTAACTTGGAAGAATTTAAGATATTATTGAGGAAATAGTTTTATCCAATTGGTTATGAAGAAGAAAGATGGTACAAATGGCAACACTTTAAGCAGAGGTTTGGCCAGACTGTACAAGAGTACACTACAGAGTTTCATAATCAAGCTATAGTTTTGGACATTGACATTGATGACTACAATGTATTCATGAAGTATACTGGAGGTCTTGCCGATTATATACGGAGAGAACTGAAATTGTTCACCGTAGAAAGTATTAAAGATGCTACTATGAAAGACATCGCCATTGAAGCTAAAAACAAACGAGTTGAAAAGAAAGATGTTTAGTGGACCAATACTGAACTATCCAACTTACGATAAGGAGCTATATGCATTGCATCAAGTAGTGAAGCATTGGAGATCTTACTTGTTGGGAAAAGAAGTCGTGGTTCACTCACATCATAAACCTCTTCAGTATCTAACTACACAGTCTAAGCTACAACAAGCTCGCCATATGAAATGGATGTCTTACCTACAACAATTCAATATTGTGATCAAGTACAAGAAGAGAGTGACTAATAAGTTGGCATATATGTTATCTTGACCACCTACACCAGTTTCCGCATTAATGGTGGCTATGCAAATCCAACCTATTGTTTCTTCCAAGTACACCAAAGGGTATGATACAGATGCTGATCCAGAAGGATCTTATGAATAAGATAATATAACTATAATTAATTATGTTAAATAATTCTTAATTTTGCATGGTTTTGCTACGTCAAGTTTTATGGTTTAAACATCAATTGTTATTTTTAGTTAGCTATTATTTGAAAGCCAAAGTTGCATATAAACCTTCATTTACAAATGAAATGGGCAAGCAAATTCTCTTCTTTTTTCCTTTTGTTTCTCCAAAAGTTCAAGTTTCCCCTCTCATACTAAAGAAGTATATCTTCCAAAGAGAAGTTGCGACTCTTACTCCTAAAATTAGGAATTAATAGTTCTGTCACCAAGAAGTTTTTGGATCATCATCCCATCACGTCGTCGGTCAGCGTGACCTGTTGGTTGGTTTTCTTCTAGTGAGCTTTGTCGGGAAAAATCACATCGCCATCAGTGACGATAAAAAGACGTACTCTACGAAGGCGTCACTGTTTCAGGAAACATCATAGTCATCGATCACGATATTTAGCAATGCAATTTGAGTTATGTTTCCTCAACTTCAATCTGCCAGTTGCAAATTGCAAAGAGAAAGAAAGGGGCGAATGAGAGAGGACAAGGAAACTTGTTCTTAGCGAACATAAAGTCGTCGCTCGCGAGAGGTGGAGTGTTGGGTTGAGGCAAAAGGGTTTAGATTTCATGGTTGGATGAGTTAAGATTGGTTGGGTGAACTTAAAGTTAAAAGGGTAAGTTGGGAAGTTTAGTCATAATTTTTTTAATTAAATAGGTGAACTCATTTTAAATTGGGTGTTAACAGCATCTCTAAAGGAGATGTCAAATTAAAAACATCAAAATGATATTTGATTACAATTCTTTGCTTCACTAATATGTTAAATAATAATGTCATTATGTAATTTTTTTTTTCATCTCTTTGTAGAGTCCAATTATAGAGGCAACCAATCAAACACTTAAAATACCCAACATTTATTATATATTACATCACCTTTATTGAAGAATTATAAAAATAAATTTGACAGCTACTGTCACATTTGATAGTAGAAGGCTTTGCCTTCAATTAACTAAGCGTCAAATAAGAAATTGAAAGCTCGATTGGAGAGAGTTTGCTGCCATATTTACTATTGTATCTCTATGTAACAGTTTTGACATCACTTTTAGAGATGCTCAATAAAAAGAAATTATTAAAAATAGACAAATTAAAAAGGTACACTTTTCTTTGTAGTTTAATATTTTTATAGTGTAATTTGTACCACGTTTGTCTTAAGTAGGGAAGTGTCCTACACTTCAGCAAAAGAACTTTGGAAAGAGGGGCGGAATGCCGTTAACCTAAAGTATGAAATGATACATGATTAAAAAATGATAGGGAAAGGCACTCAATGTCCCTATCCAAAGTTTGGACAAACACTAATGAGATAAGAAACTTTCTTGTAACACATCATCAAATGTTGGGAATTGGATGAGAGCATCCTCTTCCATCCCCATACACTTTCAATGCCTGGTTTGGCCCACTTTCCACTATCTTTTGAGCTGCTCCTCCTCCACGTAGCCCTTTTCTTTTATACAATAATATATTTATATTAAAGTTGAAAAATAAGAGTTCGTTTGAAAGTGCTTTTAAAATGACTAAAATCGTTTTTGTGAAAATATTTTGGGAACCCGTTCTTAGTAAAAATGCAAGTAAATCCTGGAAAAACACTTAAAGTATTTCCTCGAAGGAGCACATAATTAGTGCTTCTTGCATAAATGACTAAAAACGATTTCAATCATTTTAAAGACACTTCCAAATGAGCCCTAAATTGGTAACGAACTCATCATCTACGAGATTCGAACCTAAAACTCTCACTTACAAATAAAGAAGAATAGCATTACACTAAGTGACAACATTCCTAAACTAGAAGACAGTCTGTATCCTAAATTTATAGACTAAATTTTGTAAACTTTTCTTTTTTTGGTTGGACTAGATTTTGTGTAACAACCTGTCCCAGGATTTAGGGAACAAAAGGGTATTTTTGTATTTTCACTAAATTTGGGAATAATTTTCCTTTTAAAAATGGTTTTTGGGTCTTAAATGGTGTGCCCAAGGGGGCCCACCCCTGATTTGTGTCCCCAGTCTCTTTCTCCCTTCTCTCTCAGTTATCTATTCTCCCTCACTCTCTTTTTCTCTCCCCAAAACTCTCTGCACCTCTCTCTCGACCTCACTCTTCCCTCCTCACCGTCGAACACACACACACAAACATACAAACACACAACGGCAACACCACCATCGTTGGGCCTTCTCTCCCTCCTCCTTTGTGAAACATAGAGACCACCCAAACATGCTTAGCACACCCACGCCGAAGAGTTCTACTATTCTCGACTAGGTAAGGCTTAAAATACCATTACTCATTTCCTTTTCAACGTTCTGTTGGTTTTAATGAAAATATGTATTGTCTTGGGGACGTTTTGACACAGGCAAACCACCTCGGAGAACTAAACCCAGATTCTAGCAAATACCCGTTCGTGGCTTTCAGGCCACTTTTCGGCCAAACCACGGCGAGTTGGCCGACGTGCAAGGTATCAATCTCTTCGTCTCACTGAGTACTACAACTTTCCTTTTTGTTTCACCCAATTTCGTTGAGTATTGAAGAAGTTATATCCATTTGAATCTTACCCAGTTTTCGGCGACCTCCGCGGATTTCGAGGCATTTTCCAGCCAAACCACAGCGAGTTAGATGTTGTGTGGGAACCATTCTATTCGTCTCGTCGAGAGATATGATTTCCGTTTTTGAATCACTCGATTTCGTTGAGTTTTGACAAAGTTATGGTCGTTTAAAGTTGGTGTAACTTTCCGGCCGAAATCCGACCTTCTCTTTCCTTTGAATCCGGCAACCCAGAAACCCCAAGGCCTTTGGGCCTTTCCTGCCGAGCCCAACCCAAAACTCATTTCAGTTTTTATTATTTATTTTATTTGTTGTTTTAATTGAAAAGGCCCTTGGGCCATTTTAAATCAGGGCCTTCGGCCCATCCTCCTTAAAACCCAAAAACCCTTAGGCTTTAAGCCTTTGGGCCTTTCAAACCAGTGCCCAAAACCCAGTTCCTAAACCCAAAACCCATCTACCGAAATCCTAAAACCCTAAACCCATTAACCTAACCTTTAACCCTAGCCCAAGTCTTTACTAAACCCTTTAACATTTCAAACCCTAAACCCTAACCGGCCCATACCTTTTATGGGGAATATTTCGTTAGGGAATATTCTCTGGAATATTCTGTTGACATTTTACTAAATTTAACCGGGACCCTTCTTAGGGTAATTCGACGTCCTGAATCTGTTTCCGATGTCTGTTTTCCCAAATTCAATTGTTATAGTATAGTTTTATTAATTGTACCATTTATGTGCTTAGGTGCAATTATTAAGGCATTTCTATCTTTGCTAGCAGCGCAGCTTTCGACGACGAAGTACTGTGAGTGGACCCCTTCTAAAAATGCATGTTTTGATAGTAGAAATGCATACATGAAAGACATGATTTTATGATTACGTTTGATGAAATGCTTTATGAGATATCGCGCCTATTGAGGCTATTTTGAATTATTACTATTTTTCCTATAACCCATGTTCTTTATAGGATATTTGATGGATGACGATATAATATTTAGAACATGTTTAGAACACCTCTTTATAGTATAGATGATGGATGACTATATACTATGAAGTTTCTTTTCAATATATATATGTTCAATGGTTTCGTACTTACCTAGTGGTCCTTATTCCGCTACGGGACGTAGGGATAGATTCTGGTCCGTTCCGGGTGACGGTTTGGTGTTGGCATAAGGCCTGGAGGGTGTTTCCTCTGGCTATTTAGCACAAGGACGGGGAGCCGACATGGGGCCTGTAGTGTATTTTCCTTTGACTGTCTGCTCAGAGACGGGGAGCCGACATAGGGCCTGAAGTGTTATATTGGACATTCACTAGTGATTATTATATATGAGTTATGATTTGAGACATTGCACGACATGCTAGGTTTCGGAAAACCTATGTTTATCATGATATATATGTGTTTTCATAAAACCTGGAGGTTAGTACGCTGATAACTGTTTTATTATATGTATATCAAATTGGTCCACTCATGTTTGTTTTGCGCCCCCTTCAGGACTTAGAAACGAGGCATACAATCCCAGCGTCAAGGCACTTCCACATCGGCATCTTCGAGTCTTCTCGGTTTGGGACCCATTCTTTTATTCATTCAATGTTATATTATTTCTTTTAGTGCTCTAGTTAGTAGTATGCTTTGAACACGTTCCTAAATTGCATATTCATTGTTTTTATATTTATACGTCTTATCTATCCCTTATTTTCAGCATTTGCACTCAATAAATGGCTTTCGTCACCCTCGGGTGTCGGCCAGCATGTGCCTATCTTAGTATTCGGGGAATATTGGGATCAGGGCGTGTCATTTTGTAAACTAAATGACATGAAAATTGATGATTGGATTATTACTTAAGTGTTAATTAAATTAACGTGCTTATTTCTTATTGGTGACACATCATTTAGTTTTCAAATTTAGTTTAAAAATTTAGTCTCCCTAGCATTACCCAACGTTTATTAGACCATCTTGAGGGGATGGCATTTGGAAGGCAAGACTAAAGAGCTACTCCTAATTTTTTTGCAATTCATGTCTCTTTATGTAAATGAGAGGAGCTTGTACCTTATGATTGAGAAGGAGTTCCTCCTCAATTCACTTTAAGGCTTATTTTTTGCAATGCTCTCTGAAACTCAAACTTAATTTCATTTCCTCTGTGGAACAAAAGTATCGCCGCTTTATACTCTTGAACTCAATTTTTGTTCCACCTTAGCGGTGTTCTGTCTATTGCATCAAATTTGTTGACGTGAGTCCATGTGGCAAAAATGAGATGGGTATATCTGTCAAATTCTATCGTAATTTATTAATTAAAAAAAATGAAAGAGTGATGTTATTCCCACCCCTGTGTCTTATCTTCTTACCCACCTTTTAATGAATTTTCTAATTACAAATGACTGATATAGACATTAATTATCGTCTTTTGTGTTATTTCTTTTATAACAAACGGTTGGGCGTGATAACTCCTATGCTCCGTTTAAAGACGATTTGTCTACCTTAAACCGCAACTCATCTTTCCATTTCCTTTCATTCAGAGAAAGCAACAACTAAAAAAATAATAATAATAATGGACTCAGAAGACAACTATTTCATTGAAGAGGTAAAAGTTGACGCTTCTATGGAAGAGGTTGAAGATTATATTTCTATTGAAGAGATAGAAGAATAATTTTGGGTGTTGGTCATTTGAATTTGTCGCTGTCAAAGTTTTTCGTTTAAATTTGGATACCTTTGTGGTTTTCCATTCGGATTTGCATACCTTGGTGGCTTTGAATTTATATTTGATTTTGCCTACTATATTACGATTAGTATTAGCACATATTTTTGCCATCAAACTTTTTAATTTGAATTCGCGTATTTATGTTCTTATTCGCACAAATTTATAATTTCATATATGTGTGTGTGTGTATTAAAGGTTATTTGGGAATAAAAGTTGGTGGGGAAATAACTTTTTAGTTTTTTTGCTCCTTAAGGTGAGTTAAATTATAAGATGGGTGGAAAAATAAGACAATGAAGTGAGTCTAGCAGCTCTCAAATGAAAAATGAACTTGGTTTGTTGATATGCAAATATGTAGAATGTTTTTACAGTCGACAACATCATAATGTATCAGGGACTCGAAGTATGAAATAATTTATTTTTTTTAAGACCATCTCCAAATCTAATCTCAAATAGACTTGGTAATTTCTTACATGACCCATTAACACGACACAAAAATAACGGGTCATTAACAAGTTTACACGAGAGTGACACGTGGATAACCGTTTTTGACACGTTAAGGAAAAAGTTATTTTGATGATTTTAATTTTTTAAACTACCAAAAAAACTTACTATAAACTACAATAGCCATATTGTGTGTATATATATTGTACATTAAATGTGCATTCTTGTATTATTATTTTATATAAATTTAAAATTTTAAGTTTTTTTTATATTTTTTATTTTTATAGTATGTTATAGGCAAAGAGTGAGATTAAAAAAATTATAAAACACATTAAAAAAAATATCAAGTAATTTAAAAATACTAAATACATTAAAAATATTATAATAATTAACAAATACGACAAAATATGCAAACGCTCGTGATCGCATTCTCTACACTTTGAGGATGGGTACATCATCGTTTGAATTTTAAAACCATACAAACCCTCATGAATATTATTTTTAAGGGAGTTCAAAATAAATAAAGTTCATAATCATTAATGTACAAGTCTGAAACATGTGAAATCCCATATAAACGCTCGTGATTGCATCATTACGTTTAGACGATGGTTACATGGTCATTTAGATTTTTAAAACCCTCCAAGTCTTATGAAACACAACTCCCTTCCTTTTGCATATCTTGAACATTTGGTATTTTGTAATAATGTACTAATGTTTTCATTAGGCTCTTATTTTGGAGTATGTAATACTTGAAAGACAAATGTTTTTTTTTTATGTTTTGAAGTAATATTTTTGTGACGATATAGTATGCATGTACTAATTTAGTATTATGTTTTTCATTTTTTTGTCAATTTATGTTTTCATTTTCATTAATTATTGATTTAAAATATATTTTCTTTAACCGGTCTGGTCGAGTCATATTACCTGATAATACTAACGGATCAATTTCAGGTTGGGTCATATTACGGGTTTATATCTTTGACAAAAAAAATATATTACCCGTTTATATTAACGGGTGTTACAAGACACGACCCGTTAAAATATCAAGTATATCACGAAAACGACAAGAACACGAAAAACATAATACAAATGCCAGGTCTAATCTCAAAGCTCTTATGTTTTTTAGACCATCTCCAACTCCTGGGGATAAAGTTTAAGAATTTAAGCCAAAAAATTTTAAGCTATAACCCAGAAACTGTTTTTCTCTTTCAATGGTTATGGCTTAAAATTTTAGCCAACAATTATTAAATAATGATTTAATTTATGTAGTTTATCTTAATTTATTTTTATGAACATTTTAACCTAAAAATATTTAAATTTCAATAAATAATTAAAATTCATACAAATACTTAGGTATTATAAAGTTTTTAAGTGAAATTATTTTAGATGTTAGATTTAATTTTGAGCTGTCAAATCTTTTTTTTACTGTTAGATTTGATCTTATTAAGTCACAGCTGTTGAATTATAAATAAAAAACAACAAAAAAAGTTTGAAATATGATAGTTTGGAGGGTCCAAAATAATTTAAGTTAGGCTTATTTTCTGTGGGGAATCTAACCTAAAGATATATATTTTTCGCAAGGCTTATTTTAGCCCAAAGATTGGAGATGGTTGGAGGAAATTTAAAGCTTATATTTTAAGCTATATCCCATGAGTTAGAAATGGTTTTAAGCAGGTGCAAACTGCAAAGCTTGGATCTCGCCCAAGAAGATGTTGGAGACCTTGCAAACTGCTTGCAAATCTCAACCCATCAAATCAAATCTCATATGCTAGCTCTTAATTTGTAGTTTTAATTCATGGCGAAGAGGGAGGATAAGTGGTGAGAACGATGGCGGCAGCAAGCAATTTATTTCCTAGAATTTCGAGAACGAATTGAAAGCCTTTGTCTACTTCCTCTGTCGCCGACGTATCATCATGTTTAGCTTCGAAGAGTCAACAAAGAGCTTTTGGAGACTATCATCTCCAATCTCCCATTGGAGGAGCTCCAGACCTTCGAAGCCTGCAAAGCCGGCTTGGAGAAGAAGAAGAAGAGACGTGTGGGAGTTGAGGACGTGGGAAGGGACCACGTGGTAGCTTCTGGTTGGCCGCTCTGACATCTTTAGTGGTCTGAAAGGAACAAGGATCCTCGCCGGATCCTTTTCCTAGGGATCCTGCAATCGTGCCTGTTCATCATACATCGTGCGGTCAGTTTTTGTTAGGTACTATTTATATTTGAATTTTAAATTTTAAATTTTAAATTTTAAATGATTTCTGGCCACACGATGTACGATGAACAGATACAATTGAAGGATCCCTAGGAAAAGAATCCGACGAGAATCCTTGTTCATCTGAAAGGGAAGTAGATCCTCTCCGAATCAAGAGACCAGGAGCCCAAGGATTTGGCCTTTAAAATTGGATCTTATGGTAAAAAACTATTGTAATTTTCAAAAGTTTTCAATAAATTCTTTGCTTTTGCCAATAGGATCCGAATTTAAAGGCCAGGATTATTGGATCCTTGGACTCCGAATGTCTAGATCCCGAGAGGATCTGCTTTCATCTGAAAGTACTAATTAGGTCAAAAATACAATATACCCTTACATGTCATCATATTTAACGTCAATTTGACATAATAGATGGAATTCCGCCAAAGTGGAGCAAAAATCAAGTCCAAGGTGTAACGTGGCTGTAATTTTTTTGGATAATGGTAGGTAGACTAAATATGCAAACTAAATGATGTGTTACCAATAAAAAATAAGCACGTTAATCAACATTTAAGGAATAATTCAATCATCAGCTTCTATGTCATTTAGTTTACAAAGTCTCCCTAGCATTACCTCTTTTTTCAGAAAGAAAAAAAAAGAGATTAAGTTCGAAGTCCAAAAGCAATGATAAAACAAAGGTTTTTTTTAACCAAGACGGAGAAGAACTCTCTCTATGAAGCAAGGATGTCATGGGATGATGACTCAAACCAATCATTTGACATAACATGTTAACACATAATCGGATTAAAACACCGCCACATTACGTGTTCCGGTGTCATGTAAATCTCTCTACTCCGTTAAGTGGGGGTGGGACAGTCTGATTTGGTCTAGTTTACTCCTTGAACTGGAACTGAAATTAAATTAATTTAACCAGTTCAGTTCGTTCCTATTATATTAAAAATTATTTATAAAGCGCACCATTCGGTTTACAAAGATTCCGGTTTGTTTGACCAGTTTCTGATTTTGAACCAAAATTTTATATATTCTTCTTCTTGATCCTACTATTTCAACAATAAACCTGCAAACAACAAACTTGTGAAGTTGATGCCACGTAAGATTTATGACGTGCAAGCAGAGAGACAAAAGAGAGAGCAAGTCGGTCGTTTGTTCACCTTTCGATAGTTTGCGAGTCGATCTAGCTCTCTTGCCACGTTTTCGCTCACAAAAAAGAGGAAGAAGAACTGGGAGAGGAGAAGAAAGAGGGAGATAGGGTGAGAATGTATTTGTGGGGTGAGGGGGGGAGGCTGAGAAAGAATGAGAGAGAGGAAGTGTGGAACCGATCTGAATCGGCTCGGCTCAGTTTTTACAATAAAGTTAAATTTTTTGGTTAACTTGGTTTTTTATGGGTTGTTTTTGTTATGGTTCGGTTTCCCGATTTCATGGTTTTCAATTTTTCATGCTCGCCCTAATATAGAGGCAGCCTACGGTTTAATTGAATGAGACTTTTAACGAAACACTTAGGATACTGTTCATTTTTAACGAAAATGACATTTTTACTCTAAAAGGTCACTCATGGTATTATCCACTTACAACATATTTTTGTCATTTTGATTAAAACTCAAAGTTTTCAAACCATTTTCATTAGTTTATAATTGAGAACAACCCATCACCATACCGCACTTACCAAAACTTTTGACTAAATTATTCCCATGACATATTCCAATTTATGTCATGTTGCACTCTCTCATTTAAATACTCAAGACTGGAGACTTATGAACCCTATTCATTTGCCTAAGATCTCATGTAAAGACTTTATGCAATTCCATAGTTTGTACACATGCTATGGAATTAGATACCCATTTTTAAGATCTCATGTAAAGATTTAATTATGGGTGATTTTTGGAAGGATTGGATTAGAAACAGTATTTCCCATTTTTGTTATACAAATTTTGGATTGGATCGGAATTTTCAAATTCGGAATTTTCTGAATTGGAGTTATCTCAATTTCTTTAAAACATAATAACATATATTTTATAAGTTTAGGATATTGTCGAACTTTTTCGTATCTGCATTATTTAAATTCTTTTCTAATATTTAGTATATACTGGAGTATAAGTCCAATTAATTTTTTTTTTCTTGTCAAAACAATAAAATATTTTTCGTTTAATGTATTTGGTATACCCTAAATTCCCATATGTATAGAAGAGAGTAAAAACAAAATCTTGAAAGTCAAAACAAGTAAAAATATTTTTTGGTTTGTGGTTTTTAGTTATCATTTTGTGTTCTCTCTATTAAAAATATTTAATTAAATAAATTATTATTATTTTTTCGGTAACATTAATTTATTATTATTAAAGAGAAGGGTAAGTTTGAACTCTTACAATAATTTTTAGAAGAATGTGGAATTTCGAACCCGGAACGCACGGAAATAAACCCAACACTCTATTCACTAGAATATCGGATCACATGCCAAAGGGGACCTTATCAATAAGATTTGTTAGCTTGAAAAGAAAAAAAAAACTATATTAAAAATTTATAACATTCATGTTATGCACCGACTCTAACTGGGCGCTAGACGGGTGACTTCAATTCAGCAAATAAACATTTATACTGAGTTTCATAACCAATCTAAACAATATATAGAAACCTACCATCTGAACACGACTAACCAGAAGCTTCTGTTGTTCGACATTTGCATGAGAATCAAGCAAAGTCTAACAATGGATTGACCAAGAACTTGATCATCCCTAAATCAAACATAATCGAGTATGCGGAGCACGGGATAGACCCCGCAAGTCCGCAAACAATAACGGAACCCACCTACACGCCAGAGTAGTAAGTAAAATAGGCGCTAATCGCGGAAAGAGCCTACAAACAGCATTACCATTCACAAATGAGGTAAGTAGAATCAAATACTAGGCTCTGAGTGGTAAGAATCCAACCTTTCGCACGTTGTCGCGTCAACATGAACTAAGAATCTTACGTCATTTAGACACAAAAGGGGAAATGAGTTATATACCTTCTTGCACTTGTTGCTCAGCTATTTACTCTTTGTAGTAATTTCTCAAGCATACAAAGAAGATCTTTTGAGATCTTTAAACTAGACATAATTTGAGGTTGTTCTAGTAATTATCCAAAAAAACTCACCTTTCATTTGCATATACATGCTTGTGAAGGGATAAATTAGGTTCTCAATCCTCATTTGTCCTTCTCATGAATTAAAACCTTATTTCTTTTTCATTTTTTATCAAGGTTCCTTGACTAATTTCCTAACACATCCCAACCCGGAATGTCCACGTGTCCATTCGAATCGTGATGTGCTGGCCGACACCCGGAGGGTGACGAAGCCATAAAGTAAGGTTGATGCGTAAAAGTGAGGATAAATTTAAACTTTAAATAAATAAACCAAAGTGCACAACATGAATGGGTGGTAACCCTTGTTACAAAACATGAAGTTCATAGCATAGTGCAGAAAGATAACAATTGTCTCATCCGTAAAGGGTAATTATTTAATACATAAGCAACCTACTTTGACCAAAGAACAATCAGCTACTTCCACTGAAACCTCTTACTACCACAAGCTCAATCTCTATGTGGGCAAAAAACAAGGGTGAGTGGGCTAGAAAATAAAGTTTTCTGAAACTTTTTTGAAAACGTGTAACCCCTCGCTGTAAAACAAGTATATGATTTCCCAAAGTAATAATATAATAATAGGTAGTAGGGAACCCTGCAACACAAATGAGTTAAAGAATATAAGGTGCTACTACGAAATATCTCATCATCAAAACTCAAATCGATGTCATAAAATCACAATTATGAAAATTATTAAAAATCACGGCTATAAAAATCACTGCTCATTATCTAAGTAGGCACACAAGTCATACAGAAAGTAGATGCATGAAACAGGCTGGGTGTAGGTTTTACGTTCTAATACTACATCACGTGAAGTTGGCCCTACATGCATCACATACGAGTCCAAACAACAAACCTAGGGATAGGCTGGCACCTAACTCTGGATCCAAAGCGAACGTACACGGTGCATGTGAACGTACACGGTGCATGTGAACATACACGTGAAGCTAGTCCTTGGCCCATGACAGTATAACTAACTAATAAACACCGTGCACACATGTAACAAGGAGCAAATACAATGAATAAAGATGTCATTGCACATTTTATACTCGCAGTTAATAAAAATATAAAGTGTAGAAAATCTAATAAGAAGATAAACATGACATGTCACATCAATTATGTAAAGAAACAGGTATGTGAAAAATCACACACACACACACACACACACACACACACACACACACACACATATATATATATATATATATATATATATATATATATATATATATATATACGGATCCTTTAACAAGAGAGATCCCCATTTTTCAAAAAAAAAAAATGGGGATCACCCTCTTGACCGTTGGATTGGCTTTAATGAAATTGTGTGGTTGAGATTAAATCATATGCCACACAATCTCAACCACACAATTTCATTAAAGTCAATCCAACGGTCAAGAAGGTGTCCCCATTTTTTTAGAAAAATAGGGATCCCTCTTGTTAAAGGATCTATATACATACATACATATATATATATATATATGTATGCATGTATGTATGTATAGAGCAGAGGATCGTCAAAGACAATAGAAAGAATAAGATATATGATTGACATGAATAGATGGACAAAATGAATGAATAAAAATCTGATTCAGTTTCTATTTTATGGATGAGATAATAAATGAATACTTCGATTATGGAATGTTTGAGATTACTGAGTAAGACATGATTATACATCATGAAAATAATGGATTTAAATGCAAGTAATGAATTTAAAGTAATGATGCAGATATAATTGAAAATAGATTTATTGAAAATCAGTTGAACTTACAAGTGCTTTGTCTATTAACAATGGGTAAGAAATGAAATGGAGCTCGCAGGCATCCTAGACATTCTTAAAATTGAAAAGTGTTTACAATTTTGAATTGAGATATGATAAGCTGAGTATGGCTTCTGTTATTCAAGAATGCGCAAAAGTTTCAGCCCCCTTAGGATGGATGCTAAGGCTTGAAGATATAGGCGAAATGGTCATCAATAATTGGAGCGGGAATCCCGGCTACGCATGTGCTCTGAGCTAGAAATGAGCCAAAGGCTGATGATGATGTCGGAACATTGTGGAATCACGTTGCTTTGTTTTTGAAATGATGGATGAATAGTAAAAGTGATTTTACTATTCATGAATAGTACCTTATCAGAATGATTACTACTGCTGATGTTGTTTTCGGTGATAGGATCACAGGCTGCTACTGTAGGATTTACATGGGTAAAAACTGAAATTATTACAAATTATTACATGATTGAATACATTCAAAATTCAAACGGGTTTTGGGAATCCTGATAATATTGTTGTTTTGTTGAGCTGGCCGGGTGCTGAGACGATGCGTCTGTTGCGTCTGAGTCTGAATCTTCATTGTGTAGCTGTTTGGACCCAAGTTTGTATTATTGGGCCGAGTTTAAGTTTGTTATCGGTCTAGTATTCTTCCAGAAATATTATGGGCCGTCCAGTCGCCATAGGCTGACAAGTCAGGTTAGTCGAGTCCTATTGGGAGAATGAGTGATTTGGATAAAGGCAAGGAGGTCAAATCCTGGTACAATAAGGAGTCTCGGCAGGATGAGGACGTTGACAACCTGGAAATGAATGCGACTTGATAGGAGGCTAGGTTCAAAGTCCTAATAGAAGTGGGATTAGTCGAGATAGGGACGGGTCAGAATAAGGAGTCTTATTTCGAGAAGTATTCTAACTCGGCTATAAAGAGGTCCGCCCCTATAAATACAAGACTTAGTACATCATTCAGGCCCCTTCTAACTTAACACACAAATTTGCTCTGCCCAAACCTTCGCTCTACGCGAAACCTCTCAATAACCTTGAGATTTTTATTTTCCTTTTCGCCAACACAACTTCAGTTTGGATAAACAGCACTGTGAAGGCAATCAGTGATACCTTCAGTTTGGATAAACAGCACTATTGCCGCAGAATCAGCCGATAGCGGAGCACCTTCAGTTTGGATAAACAGCACTGCGAAGGGGCCAACTGGTTACCTATCCAAGTCTTGATCGAGGAGGATTTTCGAATCCTTATTGGCACAGGTCATCTCATTAGCCTTCTCGGCGAAGTGAGGTGTTACGAATTACTGAGCTCGGCACATTGAACGTCGAGTTGTTTTATGACGGCCGAACCACATTCACCATCAAGACGTACATCCGCTTTGAGTATTTGTACCCTTAAACTTTGGTGTCAATTCGGCATGAGTTTACTCTGACGAATACTATTACTGTGACCGAATCTGACAACAATTTGTGAACTTCACATAATTAGTAGCCTTGTCTTCAGGCTTTAGAATCCAAGAGCCGAGTCGAGTTCCTTCCTCGGCCGCAATTGCAAGACGCAGGAGTCAACCGCGCGCTCAACGCAACATCAACAAATTTTAGTCCTCGGTCGACGAGTTGGCACGCTCCGCACACAACCGAATGACGTAGTTAGCTCATAGATTATTTGACCTGAGCGCCACGTAAGCTTGGTAGTTTTTAGGGTCAACATTTTGGCACGCCCGATGGGACCCAGTGCTAAAACTACGAAGTTCATGCCAATTGAGACACGATCAGTTAAGAAGAAAGCAGTTATGGGAAAATCAACGACTGATTTATCAATTCAGAACATCGGAAAAAATTTACCGCAGACACCAAACCCCATTGTTACCGCGACTCCAGAGTCCGCGAGCGTGACACGCAGAGAAAAGGAAGCTGGTCTCGGCGGTCAGCCTCGCAATGCAGAAGTCCCTAACAAAACCATATGCATTTTCAATGAGGTGGTAGTGGAGGACTGTGATGAAGATGGTGGTAAAGGCGCTGATCCACTAACAAGGTCGTTTCTCCGAAGACGACTAGATGAACAATCTCGGCAAGTTGAACAGATATTCAGCCGAGGAATAAACAGTCTGCGCGAAGTAATATGCAGTACCAATGAGACACACACCAGATTGCTTGAAATGCTAGTTCATAAAATCTGTGAAGATAGGCCCTCTGATCATTCTCGGCAATTGCCACCAAGGAATAATCTTTTACTAATAGTACAGGCCGAGCCAGTGCCTGCTCGGCTCAAGCCAATTGACCTAGAAAAGAAAGGAGGATCAAGCAGTAGACCGGATGGATCCGACTAGAAAGTAGAAACAACATCCATCGATGTGACCGAGATCCAGAGGATGATCGACTCGGCCTTGAAAAATGGGCCGAAATTCCCAAAATTCATCCACCCATACCCTGCCTACGTGGAGAAATTTGAATATCCTAAAGGTTTTAAAATCCCAAATTTCAGTTTGTTTGCTGGAGAATCATCTTTATCCTCGTTAGAACATGTGGCTCGATTCACTACGCAGTGTGGAGATGTTAATAGCGATTTCCATAAACTGCAGCTATTTAACTTCTCATTGACAGGCTCGGCATTTGTGTGGTACATCAATCTCCCACCGAACTCCATCCAGAATTAGGAGGAGTTGGCCGAAAAATTTCATGAGCAATTCTATCGGCCGAGGATGGAAATGTCAGTCTTATCACTAGCTAGGATGGCTCAAGCATCAGATGAGTCACCAATGGATTCTTACCAGGTTTAAGTCGGCGAGAAATTGGTGCCGAGTACCCCTTCCTGAAGTCGAATTTGTTAGACTGGCTTTGAATGAGCTGGACGTGAAGTACAAAAAGAAATTCCTGGGGGCAAACTTCCGAGACATGTACGAACTAGCTCAACATGTTGAGCAATATGACTACCTACTCCAAGAAGGAAAAGTCTCAAAGTCTCTATCCCGAGGAACCATTTACAAAAACCCCACGGTTAGCTATGCCTTAACTGAACCTGAAGAATATGTTAGTGTTGATGTGGTTGAGATAGTGATCGATAAACTGTATATATACAAAGCATTGAATTATGCCAATCCTAAGGATGTCAAAACTCGCTCGGCCACCGAAGAATCTATCACCAAAACATCAAAAGTTTACACTTTTGACATTACTAAGGCCGACACCATCTTCGACCAACAACTACTTGCCAAGATCATCAAACTTCGGCCAGGGCATAATTTTCCTAAGGCTGAAGAATTGAAGGGAAAAACATATTGCAAGTACCATAACTTGAATAAACATACGAAAAACAAATGTGTCGTATTTCGAGATGCCATCCAAAGCTGGATTGATAACAACAAACTCAAGTTTCCAGAAAAGAAAACGAGCGTTGACATCGACCCTTTTCCTACGGCGACAGTTAATATGGTAGATGCCCATCTACCTAGGGACAAAGGGAAAGGAAAGGCCGAGTTCGTTCCAGTACAACACATCCCAAAGCAGAATTCTAGGCCATGGCTTAAGATCGATTTATTTTCGAACGAGTCACCCAAAGTTCTATCAGGACCGGCTATCATCGAGTATATGACAGACTCCAGCGCTGAGGGAGAAGCTAAATCGGCGATTATATGCAATCAGTGTAAGACAAACGTCACCACTGAGCCAAACGAAAGGCTGTTTTAGGCTACAATAAAACAGTCACCTTCCATGGCCACAACACATCAGAAGACGCTCGATGCAGGCCAGCACCAGGGAGTTTTCGACAGACTCGACCCCAAAACGCGGCTGACCGAACTACCCCCAGTCAGACGGCGCCTCGACTTCGATGCACCATTCTATAACGAGGATTATTATGCACGAAGTTATAGCAGCTCGAACTCTTCGGCAAAGCAGAAAACCTTCAAACTTCTTGAACCGCGTGATCAACGCTGGTACACCTATCATTCCCCTAAAGGTGTGTACACTACACTGTCCAAATCACAGAAGCGTCGACGCCAAAGAATGGATTGCATGGCTCATCGACAAGCAGCCCAGGAAACTTTGGCCCCCAAGTGGCAGTCGAAGAACAAAACTAGCAGTGACGATGAGCGACAACCTCCGGCCATCATGACATAGTTGCTCGAAGAAAGATAAATGATCAATCTTGATGTGGAAACCACATTTGAGAAGGCTGACAAGCGAATCAAACTTCTCCTTCGACCAGGGGAAATAAAGGCGCGCTTTGAACATTTCAAGAAGGAAGCCGATAGCAAACTTCCCCCGTTACCCATACAGGAGCCTTTGATCAGAGTTAGACGGAACCTACATCCCTCGTTCCTCGGAGAGGCATTGGAGTATATGCGAGAGTTCCACAAAAAGCATTCGGCTAACGATTTATATGGTTTGCCGAAAGCATGCCAAGCGAATTATCCAAAAGAATTCGGACTTGGGGTTGAAAGCTAGGTTCCAACACATACGTGAGGCTCGAGTCCTCGGCTTTGACGTCGACCCATATACCGATATCGATAATAACGAGCTTCCCTTATCTCCTGAGGATCTCCAGCACTTACGATACCACTTCAAAGTTTTTTCAACCGTTTCTCTCTTCGGCCTTACGATAGATGAAACGAAGCTCGTTGCACGCTAAAATGCCTACCTAGACGTCAGGGACGCCTGTATCATATATCAAAAGTAGGCTCGTGGCGTGACGCAAGTCCTAGACCCTGTTCTGGTTCCCGATGAACTTGAGGCCCTTGACCAATGGAAGAAAATCTTCAAAGACGCCTTGCAGGAACATACCCCAGCAACGGTTGACACGGTTAACCCAGATACTCTTCATAACGGGAGTCGAGAAGAAAAAGGCCCGGCAGACGAAGGGCCGACAGAGGTGGGAGATACCGAGCTGATGGGCCCTTCGGTCCTTAACAACATGAAAATCAGTTTGGTTCACGTTCTGCCCGCAGATTTTCAACCACGCACGTCCCAACTGAATTTCCTAGACGGTGACGTAGTGGCCGAGGAAGCTACTCAAGTCGACTTTGTACTCACTACCGAAGTCGAGTCAGGGACAAAAGAAAACAAACTCAAGGCACCTCTCGCCGAATTATTTCCTCGTTAGTCATTAGCTAATCTCCATCATCTGAAGCCGTTGTATGTTACGACTCATATCGAGGGATACCCAATATCCAAAATATTCATTGACTGTGGAGCGACGGTCAATATCATGCCTATGACTATCATGAAGGCGTTATGTCGCTCTAATGACGAACTTATTCCATCAGGGATCACCATGAGCAGTTTTGTTGGTGACAAATCCCAAACCAAGGGAGTTCTTCCGTTAGAGGTGACCGTCGCAGGTCGCAATCACATGACTGTTTTTTTCATAGTCGACTCCAAAATCGAGTACAATACGTTGCACAGTCGGGATTGGATTCATCAAACAAGTTGTATCCCTTCATCGCTATATCAAGTTCTCATTTTTTGGGACGGCAAGACAGTCGTGGTTCACCCAACTGATCATCAGCCATTCGAAGCTAACATGATCCAAGCACGATACTACGACGATCATGTCGGCTACATCACTTTACACGGCCTCAACGAAGAAGGACGGCCGACTCAAATTTCTGTTCAGAAGGCCATCAAGGTTGGTGCCGAAACTGTTCACCAAGATTCGACGAGACTCGGGTTGGCCAACTTCATCACTGATCCTAATGTCTGACACCAGTCAGGCCAAACGTCGAGTCGCAGTTTCATCGACCATGGAATGATTGCTGACTCATTGGTATGCTATCTCCCAATAGCTGAATTCAGGCGTCAACCTCGTGGAGTTCCTCGCCGAAGGCGAAAATGGCCCTATCCTCTCTCTCGATAAAATCCAAGCTGCCCCAACCGAGCTTGAAGATAGCCGGCCCCAAGTCAAAGACCTATTGGACGAAATAAATGTGGGGACAGCCAATAACCCACGACCATTATTTATTAGCACTTTGTTGCCCCAACATACCAAGACTAAACTCTGTAAGTTACTTAGCGAATTTAAAGATTGTTTCGCTTGGAGCTATCATGAGATGCCTGGTCTTGACCGAACCCTCGTTGAGCATGAATTACGCATCAAACCTGGTTGCAAGCCCTTTCGCCAGCCTCCTCGAAGGTTGTCAACTGAAGTTCAACTCGGCATCAAAGAAGAACTAGTTCGATTTTTAATCATCTGGTTTTTTCGAACCGCTCGATACGTCGAATGGTTGGTGAATATCGTGCCAGTACTGAAGAAAAGCGGTGCCTTACGCATTTGTATTGATTTCCGTAATTTGAATTTGGCAACTCCCAAAGATGAATATCCCATGCCAATCTCAGATTTGTTAATTAACCCCGCAGCTACTCATGACATGATGTCTTTCATGGATGGTCATGCTGGTTATAACCAGATCTTTATCGCCAAGGCCGATGTTCATAAAATCACTTTTCGTTGCCCGGGGGCACTCGGAACATTCGAGTGGGTAGTTATGCCATTCAACCTTAAAAACGCTGGTGCCACATACCAACGCGCCATGAACGCTATCTTCATGACCTGATTGGCATAATAGTTGAGGTGTATATCGACGACGTGGTGGTTAAATCAAAAAGCCGCCGAACATATCTAGATGATCTTCGGCAAGCTTTCCTTCGTATGCGATGACATAATCTCAAGATGAACCCGGCTAAATGCGCCTTCGGCGTATCGGCCGGTAATTTCTTAGGCTTCCTTGTGCATCATCGAGGAATTGAGGTGGATGAGAACAAAGCACGCGCGATCATCGCTGCCTCACCTCCGACGATAAAGAAACAACTATAGTATTTACTAGGCAAGATAAATTTCCTCCGTCGTTTTATATCTAATTCGGCGGGAAAAATAAAGGCGTTCTCTACGCTTTTGAAACTGAAGGACTCGGATAGGTTTGAATGGGGTGAAGAGCATCAAGCGGCTTTTACACAAATCAAGGTCTCCCTTATGACGTCGTCGGTACTCGTACCACCTCAGCTCGGTAGGCCTCTTAAGTTATATATTTCAGTGGCCGAAGAGTCCATTGGCTGCCTCCTCGCGCAAGACAATGATGTCGGCCACGAACAAGCTATCTTTTATCTCAGTCGGAATCTGAATTCACCTGAGATCAATTATTCACCTGTCGAGAAACTTTGCTTGGCTTTGTTTTTCGCCACCACAAAACTTCGACATTACATGCTCCCATCAGTTATGCAAGTCATCGCCTAAACAGATGTCATCCGTTACATACTCACTCGGCCTATAGTAAAAGGCCAAATCGGGAAATGGACAATGGCATTATCAGAGTTCAGTTTACAGTACGTACCTCAAAAAGCCGTTAAGGGCCAAGCTTTAGCTGATTTTTTGGCCCAACACCCCTCCTCGTATGGTGTCGGGGGCAATGACGTCGAAATCGGCATGGTTGAAGCACGCGATAACTACTGGACGATGTACTTTGATGGATCTAGTACCTCAGCCTCGGCTAGTGTCAGCATTATCGATCAATCCTCTAACCACTGCCGTTGGTATTTTTTTCTCAGGCTCGATTTCGATTGTACAAATAATCAAGCCGAATATAAAGCTCTTATCATCGGCCTTCACGTCCTCCATGACTTACGAGCAACCCGTGTCCTCATCCTTGGTGATTCAGAACTTGTGATTAACCAACTCAACGACATTTTTCGTTGCATGAGTTGTACTTTGGCACCTTATCACATGGTTGCCAACTATTTGGCCGAGTCGTTTGAGAGGATTACATTCAAGCACATCTTGTGTGGTCGAAACATTGATGCAGACGAACTGGCACAAATAGCCTCCGGAGCACAACTCCTGGAGGGCAAACTAGGCCAGGCAATACTTGTAGGACAACGATCTCACCCAGCCTTGGTTAATCAGGATGTACTCCAGCGCAATCACGTGACACGTACACGTGTAATGTCCTTACCCTCGTTGTTGGAGCGAGAGGATCGTGTAGATGTTTACGCCGTCGAGGCGCTACCAAACGATTGGAAAAAGGTAATTATGCGGTATCTCGATAATCCCAGGGACAAACACGACCGAAAGACAAGAGCCCATGCCACAAACTACGTGTCGTACTAGAATGAGTTATATCGAAAATGAGAGGACGGTTTATTGCTATTATGCCTTGGCCCGAAGGAATTCGCCCGAGTGATTACAGAAGTACACGAAGGAATTTACAGAGCCCATCAATTGGGTCGTAAGATGCGTTGGCTGCTTCACCGACATGGTTACTTCTGGCCGAGTATATTGAAAGATTGTATTAAGTATGCACGAGGATGCGTGTAGTGCCAAATTCATGGGCCTATACAAAGAGCCCCGGCCGAATTACTTTATTCAGTTACCAAACCTTGGCCATTCAGAGGATGGGCAATGGATGTGATCGGCAAGATCACACCACCTTCTAGAGCAGCAAAACATGCATGGATACTCGTGGCAACCGATTATTTCACTAAATAGGTCGAGGCAAAATCATATACCGAATTAACATCCAAAGAGGTTTGCAATTTTGTGGAAGAACATATTGTAACCAGGTTCGGCGTGATAGAAACAATCATAACTGATAATGGCATAATTTTTACAGCCGATAAGTTTAAGGAGTATACGACGGGTTTGAAAATTCGACTCGAACAATTTGCGCCGTATTATCCACAAATGAATGGACAAGCTGAGGCAAGTAATAAAGTTTTGATCGGCATTCTCAAAAAAATAGTAAAAGAAAGGCCCGACATGTGGCATTTAAAGTTGAACGAGGCTTTATGGGCATACCGGACTTCACCCTGGTCAGCGACGGGGACCACCCCATATGCATTAACATATGGGCATGACGCGATGCTACCAGTTGAACTAAGTGTAAATTCTCTACGAGTGATTGAGCAGAGTAGTTTGTCCAGCGCCGAATACAATCAGGCCATAATGCAAGAAATAGAAGATTTGGAGAGAGATCGACTTAACGCTTACAATCTTTTAGTGGCACGAAAGAAGATCGCCGAGCGAGCCTATAATCAGCGGGTCAGACAAAAAACTTTCAGTGAATGAGAGTTAGTATGGCAAACAGTGCTACCCACAGGAATGAAAAACCCTATGTTCGGCAAATGGTCGCCGAATTGGGAAAGACCGTTCATCGTCCATAAAGTCCTCGGCAATGGGGTATATCACCTCAAAGATCGAACCGGCGCAGTTCACAAGCTACCAATTAATGGGAAATTTTTAAACAAATATTATCCGACTACTTGGAAGATGCGAGAATAACAGTTAATTTCATTAAAAAGTTCGCAAAAGGTTAATAAGTTGGTCGATCAGTTTACAACCAAATAATTTTATGGTGATGAAGGAATGAGAGATTCAAGAACGGCCTTCAATTCTAACCACCTCACCTCGCCCATGGTAATCTAAGCTTGCTGATTCCTCTTGTCCATCTTCAGTTGTTCGGCGCGTTTCACGCAAGTCGCACACTCAGTTAAGCAGGACTTGCCACCCGATTCAAACTCCTTTGCAAGCTCGGAGGCAATCACCGACCTTCGATTTTGAAGTTCGGTAATTTGACGGTCGAGGTCAGCCAGTGTCTCTTTCCTCGCCTTCAACACTTCGATCTTCAGATAAAAAGCCTCCTGAGCAGCCGTTGTATCTTTTAAGTCATCTTCAACCCGAAGAGCTCGCTCGAAAACATTGAAGTATTCTCAGGTTCGTTCCAGGGTAGAAGACGCTCGAGTAACAGCGTCATTGCTCAGTTGACCCTCAGCCGCAAGATCGTTCAGATATTTCCCCACGGAGTCGAGACCGTTGCATTCGAGGACTCGAGAAGCTGAGAGAGACAGGAGCTCCTGAAGTTTGACCAGAAAATTTGACTCGGCCATTGATACAGAAGGCCCGGTAGTAGCCCTCGAATGACCAGCTATCCCCGAGGTGTTTAAAAGAAGAACATCGAATTCAACTTCCCATGAAGGCTGCACAGAAAAGAAACTTGTCAGCAAAAACCAAATTACAAAAAGGAAAAGAAAGAGAATTTTGGACCTGCCGAGATGAGACTTCGGCCATGTCGGCTGGTTCATTGCTCGAACCTAAGGAGCTCAATGGCCGAGCCCAATATTTAAGACTGCTTTTTAATTCATGCGGTCGATGAAGGTTATCTATGTTCGATGGCCACTGAGGTGGCCAAGAGATGTAGATAACGTCCTTCGGCGCGTAGAATTTTCGGTGAAATGAGAACGTGGGCACCTGACATTAATTTTTCCTGGTTTAGAATCCCAGGACAGAAGGTGGATTAACGAAAAACAATGAGAGTACTTACGTAAACCGAAGTTGCTTCCTGATGAGGGATGCCAAGGTCTTAATCTTGCGGGTGAATCGGCGTTTCCGCCATCGCTTCAGGCTTAACGGTATGCCTTTTTCCACGATTGAATGAAGGATCGACCTGGTCGCCTGTCTCGACTGTCGCAGGAGGTTCAACTTGGTTGCCTGTCTCGACCACCGCAGGAGAATCGATCTGGTCGCCCATCTCGACCATAAGAGAATGATCGACCTGGTCATTTGCCTCAACCACAGGAGGATTTGCGGGATGAGTTTTAGTTGGTCGAGGGCGACTGGTCAGTGGAATCTCGTCACTCTCATCATCCTGAAGAATAAAAACGTTAGTTTTTTTTTCGAATATGGTGAAAGAAGGCGACTACAGCAGAATTATACCTCTTCTAGGACGACCGCTGGTCGTTTTTGAGTTGTGGGGAGATTTTTTGCAACCAAATGAGGAACCTCCTCCAGGATAGGCGCAGCAGTCGGCTCTGGAGCTGCAAGTTCTTCGACCGGCAAGGCAACAAATGGTTCAATCGCAACTGGAGGAATAGGTCAAATTTCGAGTGTTTGACCAGTTAGAGTTGGCCATTTTTTCGTCAGAGCCTGGACGACAAGAGTAGGATGAGATACACTAGGTGTGGCTGCTCCTGTGGTCTGGCTGAAGATAACGTGAATCTCCCGTTCTCCCTTCTTCGCCAATTTCTCGACACATTTCTAGGGACGGGGAGATTCACCTACCGTCTCGACCTCTTGGCGAGGCCGTTTACTCGGTAGGGCTGGTGCGATAGTTTTAGTCCTCCTGGAAGAGGAAGCTAATTTTTTCTTGGCCGTAGCCGCAGCGATCATATCTGCCTATTTTGACACTCGACCGCCTGAAAGAACGAAATCAAGTCAGTAAAGTCTAATAATTGTGTGAAAAATAAAGGTGGAGAGCCATGTACCTTAGGTTGTCTCTTTGGAATGAGGAGCATGAGCTTTTTTGAGTCGGTCGCCAAAAATTTTGTTGACGACATCCTTAACCGACGCACCGAAGAAGTTCTGGGTATACTCCTCCCATCAATCACCAAAAGTGTCAGTGCTGAACGACTCTGGAACGGTTGGTCGAAGGTGAAGTTTTTGACATCCTTGGCTTAAGAGAGAGCGAGAGGTGAGAAGAGGTACCAGACAACCCTGGAGGTAGCCGAGTTGACGAGCAGTAAAGTGGAGGTGGTATACTTCCCAACTTGCTCGGCGAGCGTCACAGCCAAAAGGAAGGTTGAGAGTAAGCACGAACGACCCCCAAGATTGACGAAGATCAGCATCATCATCTGCACTCCATGCTGAAGTGGGGAGTTTGATCGACGAGGGGTATTCTCGATGATAACAGATTAAGAACCCATCGTCGGAGAGAAAGTTGAGGCCAAAGAAGTATCTGAACACTTCTTCACCCTGGTGAGGAGGTATTGGTCGAGAAGCCAACTGAAGACCGAGCACTTCAGTAGGTGAGAAGCTGGCGATTTCTGGTTAAATAGTGACGAAATAGACTTGCAACTAGAGTTGGAAGACCCAGAGATAACCATTCTAGTGCGGGTCAATCTTATGAAGAGTCATCTCGGCTAGGCAACGAATGAGGTTGGCGAGAATGGCTGAACTGAGCGCCAGGGTGTGACCACTAGCTAGGGCTTGGGCCACCGACATGTTCTCGACCAAGCATTTATTGGACTTAGTACAGCAAATGAATTTGTTGTACCAATAGAAGATGAAGGCTTCATGTTCTCCCCGTCGCAGGTCATCTTCTCCTCGACCCGTAAAATAGAGGTAAAGGGTGTTGTAGTTAAGAAAGTTCTTTTGAAGTTTTTGAACTTCTTCCTTTGAGGGTTCTTGACCTTCTCCGCTCAACGTTTCAACAGCCCGTTCGTCGAAAAGAGCCTTCAGATCAATGTTCGATGGGTACCTAGAGAAGGCGGCGTCGATCGAGATGCCAGAAAGGGAAGTCCCCAGGATTGCGGTAATGTCAAGGATGGTGTGGCCGACAGGGCCGAAAGGGAGGACCATGATGTTGGTGGCCGAGCACCAGAAGCTCGAAGTTGCTATAAGAAGCTCATTGTCCATGATGATTTCTACAGATGAAAGTCTAATGGCATCGTTAATACCAAGAGCTTTCCATTGTTCGCTAAAGATCTTTTCCATTCGTGCAACCCAGACTGCCCAGGTTGCGGTGGCTGAGGGCCAGGAGCTTTGGGGTTTTGCTGAATCCCACTTCGATCATTCAAACCCTTGCAGCAAGGGTTTCAGGCATTGATCCTAGAAAAGTTCGCTGATGGATGGTGGTACTGCATCCTTGAAAAGAGGGCCGAGGATCTGGTGAGTAGTGCTCATGTCGCTCTCAAAGCGCAGTGTCTTGATTGAGCATCGGTCGATAATTTGCTCGCATTTTTCACATTCCTTAGAGAGCTTGGTGGCGAAGGAGGCCATCGATAAATATTCAGAGGTTTTTCTGGGTTTGAAGAAGAATTTCTGGGTTTTGAAGAGGTTTGAAGGCAACGAACAAGAAATCCCTGAGTTTGAAAGCGTAAAATACAAATAGGAAGGATTCGGGTATTTATAGACGTTTTGAGAAGGAAGGTTAAACGTTCAATTTTCAAACTTAGGGATAAAATTGATCGGGAAAGTCGCTAATCATTAAGGGAATTTAGAGAATCCAGGGGAAGAGACCAAGATTTTTGGGGTTTGAGGACGCACGATTGCGTGTTGTAGTGGTTTTGATAGGGAGTAACATTTCGATGGCTGCACATCTTCAAGGTCATGATTGAAAGCTGTTAAGGTGTTTTGGGAGTCGACACGTGGCAAGACGGTTGGAAGAATCGAGAAAGCAAAGTGATGTCTCATAAATGAGCATGATGATTCCCAAGGACGCGATGGTAATTCCCGATGAGGTTTAGGTTTTCTGAATACCTGAGAATGGTTTTGCTTCTTCAAGACTAAGGTTCGACTAGGGATTGTTGGTCGACAGCCTCAGAAGTAAAGGGGCAATGTTTAGACCCAAGGTTGTATTATTGGGCCGAGTTTAAGTTTGTTATCGGTCTAGTATTCTTCCAGAAATATTATGGGCCATCCAGTCATCATAGGCCGGCAAGTCAGGTTGGTCGAGTCCTATTGGGAGGATGAGTGATTTGGATAAAGGCAAGGAGGTCGAATCCTGGTACAATAAGAAGTCTCGGTAAGATGAGGACGCTAACAACCTGGAAATGAATGCAACTTGATAGGAGGCTAGGTTCAAAGTCCTAATAGAAGTGGGATTGGTCGAGATAGGGACGGGTCAGAATAAGGAGTCTTATTCCGAGAAGGATTCTAACTCGGCTATGAAGATGTGCGCCCCTATAAATACAAGACTCAGTACATCATTCAGGCCCCCTCCAACTCAACACACAAATTTGCTCTACGCAAACCCTCGCTCTACGCGAAACCTCTCAATAACCTTGAGATTTTTATTTTCCTTTTCGCCAACACAACTTCAGTTTGGATAAACAACATTGTGAAGGCAACTGGTGATACCTTCAGTTTGGATAAACAGCACTATTACCGTAAAATCAGTCCACCGCGGAGCACCTTCAGTTTGGATAAACAGCACTACAAAGGGGCCGACTGGTTACCTATCCAAGTCTTGGTCGAGGAGGATTTTCGAATCCTTATTGGCAGAGGTCATCTCATTAGCCTTCTCGGCAAAGTGAGGTGTTACGAATTACTGAGCTCGGCACGTTGAACGCCGAGTTGTTTTATGATTGGATACTCACAAGTTGGCTTTAGAGTTTGGCATTCTGACGGCCGAACCACATTCACCATCAAGATGTACATCCACTTTGAGTATTTATGCCTTTACACTTTGGTGTCAATTCGGCGTGAGTTGAGTATTTATACCATTACTGTGACCGAATCTGACGACAACGATTTGTGAACTTCGCATAATTAGTCGCCTTGTCTTCAAGCTTTAGAACTCAAGAGCCGAGTCGAGTTCCTTCCTCAGCCGCAATCGCAAGACGCAGAAGTCAGCCGCGTGCTCAACGCAATATCAACAAATTTTACTCCTCGGCGTAGCTCGACCGACGAGTTGGCACGCCCCACACACAATCGAATGATGTAGTTAGCTCATAGATTATTCAGCCTGCGCGCCACGTAGGCTTGGTAGTTTTTAGGGTCAACAGTAGCAAAGCTGCTTCTGCTATAAGCTGCTGGGCTAAGTCTTTGAGTTGGGAAGATTTTTCTTTCTTCTTCAAACTGGTAGACTTGGATGATTTGGAAATTCCCTTGAGTGATGAAGATTGACTAATGTCGGAAAGAGACTGTTCTAGGATGGTAGGCAAAGCCTTTGTTGAAGGAGATTGAATTGTTGCTGATACTGGGACTGGGTCGACGGGAAACTCGGAGAGAACCAAGTCAATGATTTTTTGTTTGTTGAACTTATCCCACCATTTGACGGATTTGGAATGGTAGATTTCACCGAATTTGGCTTCATAATTCCACTTCACAATCCATGAGACCTTGTATTTGGCCATAAACATTGGTAGAAGTGTAATCTTGTAATTAAAACGGCTACGGTCGAATTTTTTCTGGAAACCAGTTGAGAGAACTTGCTTGAGGTCATCTGGAATGAGGCTGGCCATGGGACCATAAACAGACCACCATTTTGGAAACCAAGCTGGGAAGTTAAGTTTGAAATTTCTATCAAAAGTTATAAACCATGAATGACTAAAGTCGTCTGTCTGATTAAGGAAAATGTTAGTCCAGGCTTGAATGTAATCAAAATAATCATAGTGGCCATTATTCATAAGAATTTGCTGGTGATGAAGTGGTTTGGATTGATAAAGGGGGATTCCCCACTCTGTTTCTGTGATGAATTTTCTTATATCAAGGGAATGATAAAGGATTTTATTTTCATGAGTTGTACTAAAAATTGGTTTTATGGCAATGGATTCTGTTTCCATTAGAATGGCTTGGTAGTACTTGAGGGTTTTGTAAGGTTTTGTGGGTTTATAATAGAGGTTGGGTGGAAACACCATTTTGGTGATTTTATTTGGGGCTTGTTCTTGGTTAATATTGAAAGGGATATTGAAGAGGTATTCCGTTGGGGTTTTATTAATATATGGGGATGTTTTTGTGTAACTAGGTGACTGAGAAGATGATGGATGAGGCATGGCCGAATATGGGTCATAAGAGTTGACTAATGGCTTTTGGTAATTTGGACGGGGAGCCTGGTAATTTGGCCTAAAGTTTCCTACGGTAGAACCTAAAGGTGTGAAACGATTGGTAATGGCTAAGGCCGATGAAGAATCGGGAATAGATTCTTGTTTTACTGGTGGTGGTGGTAGAGTGGCAGGAAGCCTCATCTGGCTATTGCTTTTATCTCCCATTCTTCCCCTACAAAAATTCTCTGGTTAGGAAATCTGGGATGCAATTGTGGTTGCCTTGAATGTATTTAATATCAAAATAAAAAATGATTAATATGGCTTGCCACCATGCAAAAATTTGCTTTGATGCAATATTTTGAACATCTTTTTGTAAAACATGTTTTGCAGATTTGCAATCGACTCTAACAAGAAATTTTTGGTTTAATAAATCATCTTGGAATTTGCTAATGCATAATACAATAGATAATATCTCTTTCTTAATAGTACTATAATTACTTTGTGTTGGATTCCATACTCCTGAATGGAAACGAACAATTTGTTCAGGGGATCCGAAAGAAATTGACTGCTTGAGGATACCTCCATAACCAATATCAAATGCATCTGTTTCAACTATTTTAAATGAGTTGGGAGTTGGAATGCCAAGACACGGCAAAGTCTTCACATGTGTTTTAATCTGTTTGACAATATATGTATGAATGGTAGACCATGCTGGAGGATTATCTTTCAGACGATCAAACAAAGGTTTACATTGTTGGCAAAGATGAGGATAAAATTCAGAAACATAATTTAAAGATCCAAGAAATCGCTGGAGTTAGGTTTTCTCAGTAATTTGATCTGGAAATTCGTCAGCGAATTGGATAACTTTATCTATTGGTTGGATGGTTGACTGATGGATATTGTATCCTAAAAATCTAATGTTGGTTTGGAACAACTTAATCTTAGATGCTGAGACAACTAATCCATTGGACTTAATTATCCTAGCAAACATATGCAAGTGTTTCCAATGTTCATATATTGACTTTGAATGAATAAGAACATCATCAATATAAACAATTGAAAAATGGCTGTATTGATTAAAAATCTCATTCATGTTATGTTGAAATTCACTTGGAGCATTTTTTAGGCCGAAAGGCATTACATTCCATTCGTAGTGACCGAAAGGTGTTACAAAGGCTGTTTTGTATTTATCAATTTCATGAATTTGAATTTGCCAAAAGCTGAATTTCATATCAAATTTTGAAAAAATGACAGCTTGAGAAAGTCTCTTTATCAAACGTCTTTTATTGGGGATTGGATACCTAATCCATTCCAAAACTTCATTCAAAGGTTTGTAGTTAATAACTAATCTGGGAGTTCCTTTTTCTAATTCTGCATTTTTCTGAACATAAAAAGCTTAGGAAGACGATGGTGATTTGCTTTTTCGGATAATTCCTTTATTAAGAAGTTCTTGGATTTCTGTTTTGCAAAATTCCATAACTTCTTGACTCATTTGGATGAGTCTGGCTTTGGTTGGGATTTTTGACTCATTAAACTCCTTGATATAAGGAAGTTTAACAATATGTTGTTTGCGATGCCAAAAGGCGTTGGGGATATCTGAACAAACTTCATTAATAAGTTTCTGTTGAAAATTGTCAATGCGGTTGGATAAGATTTCATTTTTTAATTGTTCTTCAATTCTTTTGTGATTAATTTCTTCTTTCAAGAAATTAATTTGTTGTGATTTATGTGTAATCAAATTGAGGGATCGTGAAACACTATTCTTTTGAAGATGTCTCAATTTTCTGAGATCTGTTTCAGTACAGAACTCAAATGTGATTTTTTTTTTTACCTAAGGTTTTTGTGGTAATCCAATTGTGATGAACCTTAAAAGGATATAGCAGAGCTATGAAAGGAAGACCTAGGATGACTGGGTCTGAAATATCTTTTATTAAGACAAATGGGGTTTTGAAACAAACATTGTCTTGACAGACATGGGCTTTAGGGATTTCATACTTTAATTGCATTGGTGACTGGTTTGCAGCACTAAGTATCTCTGTTGATTTATGAAAATACTTAGTAGGAATTAATCATTCTTGAATACAATTCAAGTCTGCACCTGAGTCAATCAAAGCAATTGTTTCTAAATGGAAATCTTCGATTATTATCATTATTTTATAATACCATTTCTGGATTCTTATCTTGTCTAAAAGACCTAATATTAAGCTTTTTGATGATTGTTTGTTTGAAGGAGAGTCTGAGTTGTAATTTGAGGAAGAACTAGTGTCTTCATCATTATTATGAATGAGTGTTTGGGTTTGGACTCTACTGAGATGTGTGCAAATTTCTAGGTTTTCGGATTTCAAAAACCTAATTTCATCTTTGATTTTATTTACTTCTTGTTGGAGATCTTTAATAGTGATTTCTTTCTTAGACTTATTAAACCTTTCTAAGGTTGTGCTAAGAGAGATTTTTGGAGTTGGTTTAGAGTGGCTAGTGCCGGTTTCTTCTGAAGAAACTTATTTCTTTAGCTTCTTGAGATAGAATGATTTTAATTCAGGGTCATCGACTTTGCTAATTAATTTGATAAGAAGATCTTCTTGTTTTTCTTGTTTGTTGGGGACTGAGGTTTTCTTACAACAAACATCGGTACATCCTAGCTTGATGTTAGGAGATGAAAGGCTACTTGAGGAGTTTTCATTAGAAGAAGATGATTGGATATCATTTTCTGATTGACTATTGTCTGTGTCTCTAAGTTCTAAAACTTGGATTAACTGATTTTTCTCTTCGTCAGAGATTTTCAGTTGATTGATGGTTTTCTTGACGTGAAATTTGTTGGCGTAATGGCCAAATTTGCCACTTGCCTTTTTGTTCTTGAGATTTTGAGTGGATTTTTCAAGAGGGTTTCCTCTTCCACTTGTTGGGTTTAGGTTTTTCATAAAACTTGTTGGTTTCGAAGTGTTTGTTTTTGGATTTGTATTTGTTATATTTGGGGTATTGTCTACCTAAGCATCTATTGGGATACTTATGATAGACTTGTAATTTTTTCTTTTTGTTGGAATGAGCGATTGGGGGTAATCCATATTGTTCACAGAACGTTCCTAATTCATATTTAGCTATGGATTTGTCTTTATTGACTTGTTTTGAAATTTTCATATCTATACACATTCTCAAGCCTTCCTTCTGGATAATATTAATTATATTTCCATAAGTAAGGGTATGATATGGTATGATACCTTCTTCGTTTACTAAAACATTTCTAATTTTATGGGCAAAAAGGTTTGGTAATCCATTGATAAACTTTTCTTTCCAGAATGATTGATTACTGTATTCTCTAAGCATGACTCTAGACATGAACACATCTTTGTACCATCTAAAATCGCTCAGAGTTGGACATCTCAGATTGCTGAGTTGATCATGAATTCTGGAAGTGATATTGCTGGGTGTTCCAATGAAATGTTATATGATTGTGAAAAGTAATGTGTTTACTGCATCTGGGACACCTAGGGATGGCAACGGTTCAGTTTGGGGACGGAAATGCTATATCCATCCCCACAACCATAAAAATTAACCATATCCATAACCACAAATTAACCATCAGGTATTATCCAAAACCATACCCACTGGGTAACGGATTCCCCATCGATTAACGGGTATATCCATCTTCGTCAATACAAAAAATCAATTGAGAAATTATAAGTTAGTAGATATCAATTTCGTCATTAAACATTTGATGTATAAAATGGTCCAATGAATGGATCTTGTTGATTATAAAAATTAAAACACTGATGATGTTGGCTTGTCTTTGTTATGTCCTAAAAGCACTATTGAGTTCGCATTGATTTTGATTCAAAACTTTACTTTCCTACAAAATGCAACTTTTGTATTCTCAAGCTAATGGTTTGGTGAATAATGGATATACAAATACATACATATATATATATATGTATTATACTATTATATTATATATAAATTATATTATTTACTAATCGGATTGGATTCGGTTATGGATACGGTTTGGGGACCTCTATAACCATATCCAAAACCATAACCGAATAATATAAACGGTTTTTCCCCATATCCAAACCATACCCGAATTTTCATATCCAATCCAATCCATTCGGGTGGTTATCCACGGTTATCGGGTTTAACGGTTAAAATTGCCATTCATAGGGACACCTTGTCCAATGGTTTCGTCGAAGATGGGTATTCCTTCTTCATCTTTTTTAACTGCGTTTCTGATTTCATTTCTGGATTGTTCAGTGAGATGTTTTTCCCACCAAGAATGAAGCATTCCTGTAAATCCAGTGACCAAAAGGTTGACGACTTGGATTTGGCTGAGATCATGATTGGTAATGCAGCTATTAGTAACCATGGAGATATGTTGTAGTTTGTTGAGAAGTTCTTGTTCTGACAAACCATCTATATTCCATTCATAGAGTTTATCAGAAGAAACTGAGAATTGATTTTGGATATTTCGTTCTTCGAATTGAATGTCTGGAGGTGTTGGTCTGAGATACCAGTTTTTTGTAAGAGATGTTGGGTTGATATGTTGGTTTGTTATTCTTTTGAGTTCAAGATTTTGAAAAGCTTGTTCAACTTTCCAGATGGAATTATCAGAATTATTTTCTGATTCAGAGGATGTAGGAGATATTTCTGATTGGGAAGTATCTGGGTGTTTAAGAACTTGGACAATCTTTTCGACTTTTAGTTCTTTTAGCATTTGATCTATTTTTTGGTTTGTGGAATTGGTTTTCAAGGCGATTGTGCTTGAAAAGGATTCTAGGAAGTTGATGAGAGGTTTTTCTCTGACTAAGGGTTTTGGTTGAGACAATTTGTCAATTTTGGTTTCAATTTTGTCTAATTGTTTTCCTATGGTATGAAGACTCTGGTTGGTGAAATTGTTTTATTCAATGACTGATTTAACTCCTAAATCTTCTTTGGGAAGTTTGAAAAGTGTTGCTGGGATTTGGGTATTACCTTTTGTGATGAGAATTGTTTCTTGTGAAGGATGACTAGAAGAGACAATAGTATTGTCTTCTTTAAGCCAATTTTCTTTGGTTATAACCTCTAGTTTCTTTTCAGACTCGTAATACTTTTCAACGAAGTCGAAGAAAAGTACTTCAAATCGATGTTTGTTCATGAAACTTTTCCATTCTTCATAAATTTCTAATTGTTGACCTTGTGTATATTTGTTTCGGAAGATGTTCCTTCGTGGAACGTTTTCTGGTGCCTCAATGTTAGGATTGAGTTTTTTCTTGTTATATTTAAAAGGTTTGTTTAAGATAAGAAGTTGATGGTGTACCTGACCTGGATCGAAGTCAGATTCTGTTAGAGAAGTTTATTCTCCTTGATCTTGGGTGTTAGGTTGGTAAACCAGATGAGTTACCTGAGAGGCTGTTTCAATAAATGCATTAAATCATTGATCAATTCTTGTTGGGTGACAGTTGAGCTAGTTTCTACTGCCTTGAGTTTTTTGTTAATTAAAGAATTGATTAACTCTTGATCTTGACCCACCCTATCGGTTGGTGTGGATCCAGAAAAAGAATTTCTGGTAGGAGCAAATGACTTATGTGATTGGGCAGACTCACAAGATCTTTTGGCTGGACGGTCAATGTTAATTTTAACAGTTCCGTCAAAATATTGTTCTATGTTATCTAGATTGACTAGATTATTTTGGATACTGACTGGTTTACTTTCGTTAATCAAACACCAATCTGAAGGTAGACTGATATCTGACCACCTAATGGTTCTGGGAACTTTGATGTTTGCATTTACTTGGTTTGAATGAGAAGTGTATGGTCTCGTGGACTTTTGGTTAATGCTTGGAAGTTCATGTTTATGCCATTGACTTTGTCGTAAACTCTGTATATTAGTGCCAAAGGCTGTGTTCCTTCAAGGACTTGATATCCTGAAGTTTTGATATTTAATGTGAGTGCTTTTAGCATGTGAGGGTCTGAAAGACTTATCGTAAGATCTGGAAAACAGTCAAAGTGGATAGGTCCGTTGTAAAGGCTTGACTCGATCATTCCAAGGATGCTATCACTGAAGTAAGTGAATCTTGCATCTCGGAGACATAACAAAATAGAGGTATTAAGGCCTCTACGTGTTAAAGGTTTGACAGCTATTTGGACTAATCCAATATGAATATAGTTATGACCGTCTTTCCTATGGGATTTGATTTGTTTAGGTGTGAATAGTTGACATGTTTCATGTTCTTTGCTAAGAGCATATGCTTTTTCAACAGTTTTGACATGATGTTCAGTTCTAAAAGAAATTACTGACCATTTCTTTTTGTAAATATTTTTGCTTGAAACCTTGGGGATATTCCAATCTCCAAAGTCGACACTTTCATCAGTTTGAAAATCAAGTTTTTGTTCTTCATTAACAATATCTGGGATAGTTCCTAAACTTGATCTAGAGCTAGTGCGGGCCATTGAATTAGATCTAAGTAATCTACTCATAAAGTTCAAAATACAGACAATCAAAATACAGAAAACTTAAATGTGTCACCTTCTTCGCGTATTCGCTAATCTCCTTCCCCGCTCATGCCGTCCGTTTATGCCTCTACCTGGGACTTATTGTTTGGAACACGCCTTACTGTTTGGTTAGGGAGTCTAACAAACATACTCAAAAGGTTAACAAATAAGATAGACTGTAAATTAAAAGGCTGGAAATTGAAGTGGACTTGCAGATTATCAAATGTATAACTCAATTACCACTTACTTGGCTCTAATACCAAATGGAGCAGAGGATCGTCAAAGACAATGGAAAGAATAAGATATATGATTGAGATGAATAGATGGACAAAATGAATGAATAAAAATCTGCGCATTCTTGATGACCATTTCGCCTATATCTTCAAGCCTTAACTTCCATCCTGAGGGGGCTGAAACTTCTGCGCATTCTTGAAGAACAGAAGCCATACTCAGCTTATCATATCTCAATTCAAATTTGTAAACACTTTTCAATTTTAAGAATGTGTAGGATGCTTGCGAGCTCCATTTCATTTCTTACCCATTGCCAATAGACAAAGCACTTGTAAGTTCAACTGATTTTCAATAAATCTATTTTCAATTATATCTGCATCATTACTTTAAATTCATTACTTTCATTTAAATCCATTATTTTCATGATGTATAATCATGTCTTATTCAGTAATCTCAACTTAGACAACATAGAACAATATTTTGACAGAACTGTTAAAATTAACTTTGACCGTCTAGCCAGAAGATCTTGTGAGTCTACCCAATCACATAAGTCATTTGCTCCTAGCAGAAATTCTTTTTTTGGATCCGCACCAACCGATAGGATGGGTTAAGATCAAGAGTTAGTCAATTCTTTAATTAACAAAAAACTCAAAGCGGTAGAAACCAGCTCAACTGTCACTCAACAAGAATTGATCAATGATCTAATACATTTAAAATTAAAATCAATCAAAACAGCATCTCAAATAACTCATCTGATATACTAACCCAATACCCAAGATCAAGGAGAACAAACTTCTCCAACAGAATCTGACTTCGATGCAGGTCAGGTCCATCATCAACACCTTGTTTTAAACAAGCCTTTTAAGTATAATAAGAAAAAACTCAATGCTGATATTGAGTCGCCAGAAAACATTGCACGAAGGAATATTTTCCAAAATAAATATACACAAGAACAAAAATTAGAAATTTACGAAGAATGGAAAAGTTTTATGAACAAATATAGATTTGAAGTATTTGTCTTCGATTTCGTTGAAAAGTATTATGAGTCTGAAAAGAAATTAAAGGTCATAACCATAGAAAATTGGCTTAAAGAAGACAAGACTATCGTCTCTTCTAGTCATCCTCCACAAGAAACAATTCTCATCACAAATGGTAATACCCAAATTCCGACAACTCCTTTCAAACTTCCCAAAGAAGATTTAGGAGTTAAATCAGTCATTGAACAAAACAACTTCACCAACCAGAGTCTTCATACCATAGGAAAACAATTAAACAAAATTGAAACCAAAATTGACAAATTGTCTCAACCAAAACCCTCAGTCAGAGAAAAACCTCTCATCAATTTCCCATAATCCTCTTCAAGCACAATCGCCTTGAAAACCAATTCCACAAACCAAAAAATAGACCAAATAAAGAACTAAAAGTCGAAAAGACTGTCCAAGTTCTTAAACACCCAGATACTTCCCAATCAGAAATCTCTCCTACATCATCTGAATCAGAAAATGATTCCGATCATTCCATCCAGAAAGTTGAACAAGCTTTTCAAAATCTTGAACTCAAAAGAATAACGAACTGACGTATCAACCCAACATCCCTCACAAAAAACTGGTATCCCAGACCTACACCTCCAGACATTCAATTTGAAGAACGAAATATCCAAAATCAATTCTCAGTCTATTCTGATAAACTTTATGAATGGAATATAGATGGTTTGTCAGAACAAGAACTTCTCAACAAATTACAACATATTTCCATGGTTGCTAAAAGTTATACTACCAATCATGATCTCAGCCAAACACAAGTCGTCGACCTTTTGGCCACTGGATTTACAAGAATGCTTCATTCCTGGTGGGAAAAACATCTCATTGAACAGTCCAGAAATGAAATAAGAAATGCAGTTAAAAAAGATGAAGAAGGAATACCCATCTTCGACGAAATCATTGGACAAGGTGTCCCAGATGCAGTAAACACATTACTTTTCACGATCATAGAACATTTCATAGGAACACCCAGTAATATCACTTCCAGAATTCATGATCAACTCAGCAATCTGAGATGTCCAACTCTAAGCGATTTTAGATGGTACAAAGATGTGTTCATGTCTAGAGTCATGCTTAGAGAAGATAGTAATCAACCATTCTGGAAAGAAAAGTTCATAAATGGATTACCAAACCTTTTGGCCCATAAAATTAGAAATGTTTTAGTAAACGAAGAAGGCAACATACCATATCATACCCTTACTTATGGAAATATAATTAATATTATCCAGAATAAAGGCTTAAGAATGTGTATAGATATGAAAATTTCAAAACAAGTTAATAAAGACAAATCCATAGCTAAATACGAATTAGGAACATTCTATGAACAATATGGATTACCTCCAATTGTCCCTTCCAACAAAAAGAAAAAATCACAAGTTTATCACAAGTATCCTAATAGATATTCAGGTAGACCTCGATACGACAAATACAAATCCAAAAGCAAAAACTTTGAACCCAACAAGTTTTATGAAAAACCAAAATCCAACAAGTGGAAGAGGAAACCCTCTGGAAAAATCCACTCCAAAAACTCAGAACAAAAAGGAAATTGCTACAAGTGTGGCAAATTCGGCCATCGCCAACAAATGCCGAGTCAAGAAAACCATCAACCAGTTGAAGATCTTTGAGGAAGAGGAACTTCAATTAATCCAAGTCTTAGAACTTAGGGACACAAACAATAGTCAATCCGAAAATGAATCACAATCAACTTCTTCAAATTCTTCAAGTAACCTTTCATCTCCTGAGATTACATTAGGGTGTACAGACGCCTGTTGTAAGAAAATCTTAGTCCTCAACAAACAAGAGGAACAAGAAGATCTTCTTATCAAACTAATTAGCAAAGTCGATGACCCTGAACTAAAATCATTCTATCTCAAGAAACTAAAGAAATTAGTTTCTCCAAAAGAAAATGGCATTAGCCATTCCAAAACATCAAATCCAAAAATCTCTCTTAGCACAACCTTGGAAAGGTTTAATAAGTCTAAAAAAGAAATCACTCTCAAAGATCTCCAACAAGAAGTAAATAAAATCAAAGATGAAATTAGGTTTTTAAAATCCGAAAACCTAGAAATTCGCACACATCTCACTAGAGTCCAAACCCAAACACTCATTCATAACAATGATGAAGATAGTAGTTCTTCCTCAAATTGTAACTCAGATTCTCCATCTGAAAAACAATCATCTAAAAGTTTAATATTAGGTCTTTTAGACAAAATAAGAATCCAGAAATGGTATTCTAAAATGACAATAATAATCGAAGATTTTCGTTTCGAAACGATTGCTTTAATTGAATCAGGTGCAGACTTGAATTGTATTCAGGAATGATGAATTCCTACTAAATATTTTCATAAATCAACAGAAATACTTAGTGCTGCAAATCAATCATATATCTTATTCTTTCTATTGTCTTTGACAATCCTCTGCTCCATTTGGTATAGAAAGAATAAGATATATGATTGAGATGAATAGATGGACAAAATGAACGAATAAAAATCTGATTCAGTTTCTATTTTATGGATGAGATAATAAATAAATACTTTGATTCAAGAATGTTTAAGATTACTAAGTAAGACAGGATTATACATCATGAAAATAATGGATTTAAATGAAAGTAATGAATTTAAAGTAATGATGCAGATATAATCGATAATAGATTTACTGAAAATCAGTTGAACTTACGAATGCTTTGTCTATTGACAATGGATGAGAAATGAAATGGAGCTCGCAGGCATCCTTAATACGATTCTAACTTAAAAGTGTTTACAAATTTGAACTGAGATGTGATAAGCTGACTATGGCTTCTGTTCTTGAGGAATGCGCAGAAGTTTCAACCTCCTGAGGATGGGAGCTAAGGCTTCCTGATATAGGCAAAAGGGTCATCCATAATTGGAGCGGGAATCCCAACTGTCTGTCGGGTGAGCTGGAAGATGCCAAAGCTGATGGGTGAAAAAGATGCTGTCGGATAACTGTGGAATCACGCGGCCATAATTGAATGGTGAAATGATGGATGAATAGTGAAAAAAGTGATTTTACTATTCATGAATAGTGCACTGTCTGAATGATTCCTGTACTGCTGATGTTGCTTTCGGTGATAAGATCACATGACTTCTACTGTAGGTTTTACATGGGTAAAACACTGAAATGATTACTAATTATTACGTATTTGAATACTTTCAAAATTCAAACGAGTCTTGGGAATCCTGATAATATTGTTGTTTTGCTGAGCTGGCCGGGTGCTGAGACGAGGTGTCTGATGCGTCTGAGTCTGAATCTTCATTGTGCAGCAAAACTCAGATTCAGACTCATTGGACGCCTCGTCTCAGCACCCGGCCAGCTCAGCAAAACAACAATATTATCAGGATTCCCAAGACCCATTTGAATTTTGAAAGTATTCAAATATGTAATAATTTCAGTATTTTACCCATGTAAAACCTACAATAGCAGCCATGTGATCTTATCACCGAAAACAGCATCAGCAGTATAGGAATCATTCAGACAGTGCACTATTCATGAATAGTAAAATCACTTTTTTCATTATTCATCCATCATTTCACCATTCAATTATGGCCGTGTGATTCCACAGTCATCCAACAACATCTTTTTCACCCATCAGCTTTGGCATCTTCCAGCTCACTAGACAGACAGCTGGGATTCCCGCTCCAATTATGGATGACCCTTTTGCCTATATCAGGAAGCCTTAGCTCCCATCCTCAGGAGGCTGAAGCTTCTGCGCATTCCTTAAGAACGGAAGCCATATTCAGCTTGTCTCATCTCAGTTCAAATTTGTAAATACTTTTAAGTTAGAATCATATTAAGGATGTCTGCGAGCTTCATTTCATTTCTCATCCATTGTCAGTAGACAAAGCATTTGTAAGTTCAACTGATTTTCAATAAATCTATTATCGATTATATATGCATCATTACTTTAAATTCATTACTTTCATTTAAATCCATTATTTTCATGATGTATAATCTTGTCTTACTCAGTAATCATAAACATTCCAGAATCAAAGTATTTATTTATTATCTCATCCATAAAATAGAAACTGAATCAGATTGTTATTCGTACATTTTGTCCATCTATTCATCTCAATCATATATCTTATTCTTTCTATACCAAATGGAGCGGAGGATCATCAAAGACAATAGAAAGAATAAGATATATGATTGATTTGCAGCACTAATGACACACCCCGTCCCAAGGTGGGCGTGCTGGCCGTCACGTGAGAGTGACGTAACCATGTGCACAGTGCGGAAGCTAATAAGATAAATATAAATACGAATAAATAAAAACCAACTACTAGCCGTACTATCCAAATAACATGCTAGAGAGAGTCTAAGTGTATAAATACACATTCAGAGCAGTAAGAACATCTAGTTACAGTCAAGGACAATTACTAAGATATAACACCTGAAGGTGAATCCTACTTTTGTGAATTCTGTCAGAACACCGTTAGATCCATCGTGGCCACCAAAGCACTGCTACCTAGAACCTGGAGGGGCGAAAAACAAAACACATGAGTAGGCAAAAACAAATCTTTTCAAAACCTTTTCTCTTTTTAAAGGTTCTAACCCCTCACCGTAAAACCTGTATAATTTCCCAGAAAAATAGCATATATACATATATACTCATCTTAACTTATAAACTCAAAATCATGCCAAAAGTAATGATATGCAAGGTATATGCCATGCCAAATATATCTCATCAAATCACATAACCATATCAGGTGAAATAAACTCATCATAGATGATAATATGTCAACCGAGTGATCAGCTCAGCTGAAACTATAGCTCATAATCAATCTCATCATATCTCATAAAATCACATATATATATATATATATATATATCCTGCACATGAGTCGGAACCACCTCACGTGGTCTGACCGACAAGACTGTGTGTAAATAAACGCTTTAGTGCTACGATCACGTGAAGACTGTGCACTAATCGATGGTCACCTACGAGTCGAACCCACTGAAAGTGGTCTATACGACAGGACTGTGCACCTAACTTGGATCCAAAATGAGCATGTGGTGCGGGAGGTGAACATCCATATGAAAGACTGTGCCCCTAACTCTGGGCGGGAGCACTAACACCGGGGTGCAGGTTTATGAGCTTTCAATACATCTAAACATAAACATCATTTCACATTAATCATTCTCTGTCATCGATATATACTCACCTGATACTTACCTGTGCGTCCACAGCACCAATTACCATTATATGCAGCTACTAATGCATGAATAAAATAGATATATACTTTGCATGGCATATCATATCACATTTCATATCACATTTCACTTCAATTGATTTTCTAGGAAAAATCTCATTTATATAGGTATATACGGAAAACAAAAGCCCACTCATAAATAAGTCGAAGGGTCATAACCCCCGAGCCTCGATTGATGGCGCTCGTCTTCTGGATAGGCCTCACCTATATGCGTAATAACCGAATAAACGTTATTTAACACACATAACCAACAATAGGTAATAACTTCTCATACAATGCTCAAATAGGGTGTTTGAATATACCAACGTGATCTACACAATCTCAGGATCATCCCTATATTTTTAGAAAAATTTTCAGACCACCCACGCCCCGGCAAGTGCACGGCCACACGTGCGGCCACACGCAGGGAAACCTAACAAAATCCTAACTGCCGTTAAGGAATATTCCGTCAAAAATAAGGAATATTCCGTTATAATTACCTGACGGCGTTATCCTCCATTAGGAATATTCCGTCAAGGATGACAAAATATCCTCCTTCTTCTCCGGCGAGTCTCCGGATTTCGGGGCCGGTGACCTCTGCGTTGCCAATTTCTAGAAAATGGAAAAATCTTCATATCTTCTTCATTTTTGCACCAAAATTCATGAAACTTGAACCATTTTGAAGATCTCACATGGACGAACAAAACCATACCTGATTCAAGCCTTATAACCACCGGAATCCCGTTGGGAAAAGCCTCGATATTCCGGCAAACCGTAAAACTCGTCGATCTCGCTATTTCGACGTCCAAATTCTTCCAATGAACCACTCTGAGCTTCGTAATGTCCTCCTAAAGCTCCCTATAGGCTTAAAATTCCCTAAAAATCAACATTTAACGTAAGCATGAATAGTACCTCAAATCGGAGCTAGGATTTTCACGGGTTTTCAAGAGTTTTAAATCCAAACAAAGATACCAATGGAATCTAGAGGTTACAAGGAGTAATAATCTTACCTTTAAAACCTCGATCCGTGCCTGAAAGCTCCAGTTAAAGTTCGTTCGACAACTTGTACGGGTTTTCAGAAAAAGGGTATCAGAGCCTATCCCTGGCCGGAAGTGTGCCGACGAGGACGTCGGGCAGCTTAAGGGGGGTGTATTGTAACATCCCACATCGCCCAAGGGAGTGATCCTTATACGTATATTCCCACCTTTTCCTAGCACGAGGCCTTTTGGGAGCTCACTGGCTTCAGGTTCCGTAGGAACTCCGAAGTTAAGCGAGAATGGGGCTAGAGCACTCCCATGATGGGTGACCCACTGGGAAGTTGCTCGTGAGTTCCCAGAAACAAAACCGTGAGGGCGTGGTCGGCGCCCAAAGCAAACAATATCATGCTACGGTGGTGGAGCGGGCCTGGGAAATGATCAGCCCCGGGCCGGGATATGACAACTAAGTATTTCTGTTGATTTATGAAAATACTTAGTAGGAATTAATCATTCCTGAATACAATTCAAGTTTGCACCTGATTCAATTAAAGCAATCGTTTTGAAACGAAAATCTTCGATTATTATTGTCATTTTAGAATATCATTTCTGGATTTTTATTTTGTCTAAAAGACCTAATATTAAACTTTTAGATGATTGTTTTTCAGATGGAGAATCTGAGTTACAATTTGAGGAAGAACTACTATCTTCATCATTGTTATGAATGAGTTTGGGTTTGGACTCTAATGAGATGTGTGCGAATTTCTAGGTTTTCGGATTTCAAAAACCTAATTTCATCTTTGATTTTATTTACTTCTTGTTGGAGATCTTTGATAGTGATTTCTTTTTTAGACTTATTAAACCTTTCCAAGGTTGTGCTAAGAAAGATTTTTGGATTTGATGTTTTGGAATGGCTATTGCCATTTTCTTCGGGATAAACTAATTTCTTTAGTTTCTTGAGATAGAATGATTTTAGTTCAGGGTCATCGACTTTGCTAATTAGTTCGATAAGAGGATCTTCTTGTTCTTCTTGTTTGTTGAGGACTGAGATTTTCTTACAACAGGCGTCTGTACACCCTAATGTAATCTCAGGAGATGAAAGGTTACTTGAAGAATTTGAAGAAGTTGATTGTGATTCATTTTCGGATTGACTATTGTTTGTGTCCCTAAGTTCTAAGACTTGGATTAATTGAAGTTTCTCATTCTCAGAGATCTTCAACTGGTTGATGGTTTTCTTGACTCGGCATTTGTTGGCGTAATGGCCGAATTTGCCACACTTGTAGCAATTTCCTTTTTGTTCTGAGTTTTTGGAGTGGATTTTTCCAGAGGGTTTCCTCTTCCACTTGTTGGATTTTGGTTTTTCATAAAACTTGTTGGGTTCAAAGTTTTTGCTTTTGGATTTGTATTTTTCGTATCAAGGTCTACCGGAGTATATATTAGGATACTTATGATAGACTTGTGATTTTTTCTTTTTGTTGGAAGGGGCAATTGGAGGTAATCCATATTGTTCACAGAACATTCCTAATTCGTATTTAGCTATGGATTTGTCTTTATTAACTTGTTTTGAAATTTTCATATCTAAACACATTCTCAAGCCTTCCTTCTGGATAATATTAATTATATTTCCATGAGTAAGGGTATGATATGGTATGATGCCTTCTTCATTTACTAAAACATTTCTAATTTTATGGGCAAAAAGGTTTGGTAATCCATTTATGAACTTTTCTTTCCAGAATGGTTGATTACTGTCTTCTCTAAGCATGACTCTAGTTATGAACACATCTTTGTACCATCTAAAATCGCTTAGAGTTGGACATCTCAGATTGCTGAGTTAATCATGAATTCTGGAAGTGATATTACTGGGTGTTCCTATGAAATGTTCTATGATCGTGAACAGTAATGTGTTTACTGCATCTGGGACACCTTGTCCAATGGTTTCGTCGAAGATGGGTATTCCTTCTTCATCTTTTTTAACTGCATTTCTTATTTCATTTCTGGACTGTTCAGTGAGATGTTTTTCCCACCAGGAATGAAGCATTCCTGTAAATCCAGTGACCAAAAGGTCGACGACTTGTGTTTGGCTGAGATCATGATTGGTAGTATAACTATTAGCAACCATGGAAATATCTTGTAATTTGTTGAGAAGTTCTTGTTCTGACAAACCATCTATATTCCATTCATAGAGTTTATCAGAATAGACTGAGAATTGATTTTGGATATTTCGTTCTTCAAATTGAATGTCTGGATGTGTAGGTCTGGGATGCCAGTTTTTTGTGAGGGATGTTGGGTCAATACGTCGGTTTGTTATTCTTTTGAGTTTAAGATTTTGAAAAGCTTGTTCAACTTTCCGGATGGAATGATCGGAATCATTTTCTGATTCAGATGATGTAGGAGATATTTCTGATTGGGAAGTATCTGGGTGTCTAAGAACTTGGACAGTCTTTTTGACTTTCAGTTCTTTTAGCATTTGGTCTATTTTTTGGTTTGTGGAATTTGTTTTCAAGGCGATTGTGCTTGAAGAGGATTCTGGGAAATTGATGAGAGGTTTTTCTCTAACTGAGGGTTTTGGTTGAGACAATTTGTCAATTTTGGTTTCAATTTTGTCTAATTGTTTTCCTATGGTATGAAGACTCTAGTTGGTGAAATTGTTTTGTTCAATGGCTGATTTAACTCCTAAATCTTCTTTGGGAAGTTTGAAAGGAGTTGCCGAAATTTGGTTATTACCATTTGTGATGAGAATTGTTTATTGTTGAGGATGACTAGAAGAGACAATAGTCTTGTCTTCTTTAAGCCAAATTTCTTTGGTTATGACCTTTAATTTCTTTTCAGACTCATAATACTTTTCAACGAAATCGAAGAAAAATACTTCAAATCTATATTTGTTCATAAAACTTTTCCATTCTTCGTAAATTTCTAATTTTTGTTCTTTTGTGTATTTATTTCGGAAAATATTCCTTCGTGCAATGTTTTCTGGTGACTCAATATCAGCATTGAGTTTTTTCTTATTATACTTAAAAGGCTTGTTTAAAACAATGAGCTGATGATGGACCTGACCTGCATCGAAGTCAAATTCTGTTAGAGAAGTTTGTTCTCCTTTATCTTGGGTATTGGGTTGGTATACCGGATGAGTTACTTGAGAGGCTGTTTCGATTGATTTTAATTTTAAATGTATTAGATCATTGATCAATTCTTGTTGAGTGCCAGTTGAGCTGGTTTCTACCGCTTTGAGTTTTTTGTTAATTAAAGAATTGATTAACTCTTGATCTTGACCCATCCTATCGGTTGGTGCGGATCCAAAAAAAGAATTTCTGCTAGGAGCAAATGACTTATGTGATTGGGTAGACTCACAAGATCTTCTGGCTGGACGGTCAAAGTTAATTTTAACAGTTCCGTCAAAATATTGTTCTATGTTGTCTAAGTTGACAAGATTGTTTTGGATACTGACTAGTTTGCTTTCGTTAATCAAATACCAATCTAAAGGTAGACTGATATTTGACCACCTAATGGTTCTGGGAACTTTGATGTTTGCATTTTCTTGGTTGGTTTGAATGAGGAGTGTATGGCCTCGTGGACTTTTGGTTAATGCTTGGAAGTTCATGTTTGTGCCAGTGACTTTGTAGTAAACTCTGTATATTAGTGCCAACGACTTTGTTCCTTCAAGGACTTGATATCCTGAAGTCTTGATGTTTAATGTGAGTGCTTTCAGCATGTGAGGGTCTGAAAGACTTATCGTAATATCTGGAAAGCAGTCAAAGTGGATAGGTCCGTTGTAAAGGCTTGACTCAATCATTCCAAGGATGCTATCACTGAAATCAGTGAATCTCGCATCTTAGAGACATAACAAAATAGAGGTATTAAGGCCTCCACGTGTTAATGGTTTGACAGTTATTTGGACTAATCCGATGTGAATGTAATTATAACCATATTTCCTATGGGATTTGATTTGTTCAGGTGTGAATAACTGACAAGTTTCATGTTCTTTACTAAGAGCATAGGCTTTTTCAACAGTTTTGACATGATGTTCAATTCTAAATGAGGCTACTGACCATTTCTTTTTGTAAATATTTTTGCTTGAAACCTTGGGGATGTTCCAATCTCCAAAGTCGACACTGTCATCAGTTTGAAAATCAAGTTTTTGTTCTTCATTAACAATGTCTGGAATTGTTCCTAAACTGGTCCTAGAGCTAGTGTTGGCCATTGAATTAGATCTAAATAATCTACTCATATATCTACATATATATATACACACACACACATATGTATATCTATGTACATATATGTATATGTATATGTATATGTATATATCTATATGTATATATAAAATCAAAAGACCCACTCACTGGTATGTCGCAGGGTCGTAGCCGCCCAACCTATTATGCCCGCGGTACTCCTCTAGGTGGTCCTCTCCTATATGGGAAATTACTATACTAATCATTAAACTAATAATAATTGATGCAAAACACCTAATTTCCCTTTAGTTTGCTAAAAAAAAAAGGGAATTTGGAGACAATTGGTATTGGATTTGGAAAATCGGAGTGCGGAAACGGAATTAGCACGTCGAAATACCCTTAAGGGGTCCCAGGCGATTTTTCAAAAAAGTTAACTTTGGTCAACTAACGGTCAACAGTCAACTTTAATGGAATATTCTGTTAAAGTTAATAGAATATACCTGAGAATATTCCCTTCAGATTCTGAAATGGATTTTGAAATGGTTTGGTTCGTTGCAGATTTTTGTCAGCTGTTCTGGGGAAAATTCAAACGCTCCGTTCAGAGCCATTTCACAACCAAATTTTGCCCATAATATATCAAAACAAAGCTTAGGACGAGAGGATTAAGATTATACCTATTTCAAGGCCAAAAGTTGGTCGGATGTCATTGGAAAATGACCTGAAAGGGACGGCCTGAGTTCGAGTTCTCCGTTTTTGTCAGTTTCAATGTGGATTTGAGCATGCAAGCTCAAACCCGTGGCCTAGGGGTAGTGGGAAGTCATCCTACACCTTTAAACTCAACCACAACAACAAGGTTTTGTTGAGTTTAGCTTGGAAAAACCTACAACTCGCCGGAAAACATGGTGGGTTAGGAAATCGTCTATGCGGTCACCAAAACATGCATGCATGCATGAAACCTTGTTAGAACTTAAAGAAAACCTTGAGAAAGAAAGTTAAAGCTTACCGAGATAGAAGTGGTTTGGTTCGTCGGTTCCGTCGAGATACGTAACGAAAAGTTCATATTTTTCCCAAGCTAACCACAGCCACAAGGTTTTGGACGTGTTGCAAAGATCATTAGGAAGCCTTTGGATGAGTTTGCGAAATTTTTAGGAGTGGTGTGGTAAGTGGCGAAGCCAAGAATTGTCGGGGAAAGGACAAAATTTAAAAGAGAAAGGTTCCAAACTAAATGTAGACAACCAAATTCTTCTATATAGTAGACAACATTAAATTTGTTCATATATTTATCAAGACAAACAAGTTACAATTGTTGCCAACGAGACTTTATGCCGTAAATTTGCTACTCATTGATAGCTTTAAGCGAAGGGGGCATTGCAGTGATGCCCATCTCTTTGATCCTAATACTATATGGCCTCATCTGGTCTAGAAGACTGAATTTACATGTTTGTCCATTCAAATTCAATCCTAGAATCTAAATGAAGCCTATATTTGATACAAGCAACTCTAGTGTGATATGTCAAATGTGAAAACATTGAACCTTATTAACTTTTTCTTTCAAGATAAAAAACTGCAACTTTAACCAATAGCTGATGACCTCTTCAAGCATCAAATTTTAACAAAATTTGAACTTCGAATAATGGCAGCTAAGTTTTGCCTAAAAAGCTACGATTTTGAGGACCAATCTGACTCCCACAGTAAAATTAGCAGCAAAAACAAAGGATATGGTGAAAAGCTAGTCCAAATCAAAGATCAAATTGCAATAAAAATCATGTAAAAATATGCATCAACCAACGGCAGAGGCAGTAACAAGGCTAGGGTGGGCTCTAGCATAAGGAGAGTTTTAGTTGTTTGAGGTTAAAAATACTAATAATTTAGACTATTTTATTATTTTTAATTGTTATAACCCACCCAATAAGTAAAAGTTTTGAAAAATAGGACTACTTTTAGAAAAAGCAAGAGTTAATAAATATTAAAAAATTATTTATTTTAATCAATATCAAAATTTAATAATATTATATTTCAAATCATACAGACACGTCTCTATTTTATAGGTCTATAGGTCTTTTTATTTGATTAGTTTCTAGGGAGTAGTCTATAGTGATTAGTTTAGGTTTCGTAGGAGTAGTCATCCGGTTTTAAAAAATAGGTTTAATGTTTTATTATTTTAGGTTTCCTGGGAGTAGTTTATTATTTTATTTTCGACTTTTGGGGTACAACAGTGGCCGTTTTTCACTTTTTAAAAAGCTTTCGTCTCGTCTGCAGTTCAAAGAAACCCAGCATACAAGTGAGAAAGTTTATTGAGTTTTCTCATCAATAGGTAAGTTTTTGACCACTTTATTCTTAAATCTTGATGATTTTATTTGTTTATTGCTTTAATTTTAAGAGGTCGTACTTTAAAAATTCAGTTTCAAGTTTAATATATTTTTTTCTGATAGTCTGATAGATTTCTTAGAAATATAATTTATTATATAAACTTGTATTACTGTTGTTCAATTTGTTAGGTTAACGTTCAATGAAGAGGTTAAGAACTATTAATTCATTCTTTAAAAAAAGAGATGATAGTGATAAATTAGAGAGTGATACACCTTCTGAATAGGTACTTTTTCAATTTGTTAGGTTAACATTCAATTCCATTAAGGATCGAAGGGCACAACTTGAATAGGTACTTTTTCTTTTATTTGTTAAGTTGTTATGACAAGATTGATGATGTATGTTTCTTTCTACTATAAGTTGCAACTTCAAATGTTTTCTTTGTTAAATCTAGTTGAAACTTGCTTTATTCATAATTAAATTTCTTACTTTAAATTATTGTTTTCAGGCTTGTTATTGTGTAACTTTATGTAAGTAACAAAAAAAATTTCACCATTTGATCTCGTAGTAATAATTTTAGTTTAGCCCACCCACCAAATAATTTATGGCTCTGCTATTGGCATCAAGATTCAATTCTTTAAATTCCAAGCAGGAACAAACATATCCACTTATTCATCAATAATCAATGATTCATATCAATAATTAATATGTATATTACGCTGTAATTCTTATAAAGAATGTCAATTAAGCAAATGTTTATGTCAAATTATGAATTAATAATTTAAATTAAAAAAAAAAAGCAGAAGGCACGGCAGTGGGGTGGGAAGTTGGGAAGTGAATGTGTGAGGGTTAATGGGAATGAGTGGTGTCACATCCCGGCCCGGGGGGGGAACACTTCCCGGGCATAACTTCGTCGTAGCACGATATTGTCCGCTTTGGGCCCCAACCACACCCTCACGGTTTTGTTTCTGGGAACTCACACGAGAACTTCCCAATGGGTCACCCATCATGGGATTTCTCTCGCGCGCTACTCGCTTAACTTCGGAGTTCCAATGGAATCTGAAGCCAGTGAGTTCCCAAAAGGCCTCGCGCTAGGTAGAGATAGGAATATACATATAAGGCTCACATGATCCACTCCCCTGGGCGATGTAGGATCTCATAATCCACCCCCCTTAAGGGCCCAATGTCCTCGTCAGCACACACGAAGCCAGGGTTAGGCTCTGATACCAAATTGTCACATCCCAGCCCGGGGGGGACCACTTCCAGGGCACGACTCCGCCGTAGCACGATATTGTCCGCTTTAGGCTCCCACCACGCCTTCACGATTTTGTTTCTGGGAACTCACACGAGAACTTCCCAATGGGTCACCCATCATGGGAGTGCTCTCGCGCGCTACTCGCTTAACTTCGGAGTTCCAATGGAACCAGAAGCCAGTGAGCTCCCAAAAGGCCTCGCGCTAGGTAGAGATGAGAATATACATATAAGGCTCACATGATCCACTCCCCTAGGCGATGTGGGATCTCACAAGTGGTCCCTCTTCTGTGTTTTTTTTTTTTTTTTTTTTTTTTTTTTTAATGCCCAAAACGATGATTTCCTAACCCACCATGTTTTTTCCAAGGCAAAGGATGCATCTTCTTCGTGGGATTGCTTATAACAAAACACAACCGCTGCACAGATATGCAGCCTGCAGTAGTCATGGCTTCACCTTGCAGGTTTTTCGACAACACCAGAGGGGCGTACCATCGCTTCTGGGCTTGAATTCTAGCGAGTGGATGGGGCGGCCGCCCTTCCCAAACCCTCTGTAGCTTCGCCATTGGGTGCGGTGGTGTTTTGGAGTATTACCGAGAGAAAGAGGGTGAGGAGAGAGCAACGGGAGATAAAGCTGGAAAATGTGAGAGAGGGTGAGAAAAAGTTTATGAGAATTTTAAAGAAACATTTTCATACTGTTCATTTTTAACGAAAAACTATATTTTTACCTTTTTTGGCACTATTCACTACACATTTATTTATCATTTTTCATTAAAATTAAAGTTTTTTTTTTTTTTTACGTTTCTTTAGTTTTTCTAAAATTTAATGGGTAGAGAGAGAAGGTGATGGAGTGTTATGATGGAATTGATAGCGTGTTTACTAATCCGTAATCAAATTGAGAGGAATTGAATTGATGAGGAATTGGATTGAGGTGGAATCAGAATCAAATTCCTGTTGAAGTTGTTTACTAAAACCGTCCGGAATCGGAATATAATTCCATAAAGCTATTTACTAATTCAGCAGAATCGGAATATAAACCATTATGATTACTAAAATATGCCCTTGTCTCAAATCAAATATTTTATATACTTTTTTTTATAAAATTTGATATAGTATATGATAGTAAGAAAAAATTAAATTGCTTTTTTATTTCATAGACATACTAAAATGATTTTGTTTATTTTTTTATAAATTTAAGTATTGACTTTAATATCTAAATTTTCTCGCTCAAGTTGTAGTTTTTTCTCTTCGACATGTGTATGGAGTTGTGCATAATGTGAATGAGCATATAATTATGCTTAATGAGCTAGAAGGACATGGAAAGAAATTGTTAGGAGCATTTTAAGTCTAGGGTTAAAAGGATAATCTTGAAAATAATGAAAGTAAGTGAGGGCATAAAAGAAAAAAAATTATCATTCCGATTGCTTGTGTAATCCGGAATCCAAATACCTTGTATATGTTGGGAATCCAAATCCTTCAATTTCAGGAATTAGATTCCATTTTTTGTGTGGGCCCCATGCACTTTTGATTCCTCCTAATTTTAGTAAACATATGTATAATCCGTAATCAGAATCGGATTCCTTATTTCCATTCCGATTACGGGTTAGTAAACGTGCTATGATAGTTGAGTGTAATGAGAGAGAGAGGGAGCCGGCTAAAAAAGAGAAGAGAGAGTGATAGTGATGTGTGTAAGTTGATGGAACAAATAAGGGGTTTTAAAACCCAAGCAAATACTTTTTTATTGCCACTTGCGTCACAGTAGCCCAAATGGTCAGTACATGCAAGCATATTCTCTGCACGAAGGCAGATTTTAGTGTCCCCAGACAGAACTCATGCATTGGTGCGCACTGCACGAGAAAGTTCCAAGTTTTACAGGGTGTATTCAATTGGGATTTTGAGGAATTTTAATTTTTTTAATGAATCTAGGGGTATTCAATCAGGATTTTAAGTGAAAGGAAAAGTGAAGTCCACGTGGAAGGCTTACGTGGCATCTCAGGAACATTTTAGAAATTTCATTATTATCGAAAATAAAATACATTAAATTTCGGAACAGAATGTCACATTTTCATGTCACTATTTGAATATTAAAATTATTTACAAGCCATCATTTGTCATTTTTAAAAATGAAAAACTTATTAATCATTTCCAAATATATCTTTTTAGTATTTTTTTTCATATGTTTCTATTTATAATTTGTATCCTTTTTTTAAGGGAACTTTAACGAAAAGCTTCCGATACTGTTTACTTTAACGAAAAACCATATTTTTACACTAAAAAGTCATTCCTGGTACTATTCACTTTACCATTTATTTTGTCCTTATCGTTAAAACTCAAAATTTTTAAGCCATTTTCATTAGTTTTTTTTTTTTTTTTTTTTTAATTTGTACCAATATCCTTTTTAGTTTTAATTTGTACCCATAATTTTGAATTTTGATATGTACCCATATTTTTTAATTAATTTGTACCCATATTTTTTTTTGTGAATGTACCCATGCTAATTATTATGTATTTATTTTATGTTTTAAATATATTAATAGTTATTTTTTTTAAAATATATCAATAGTTATATGGGTACATTATTTTTTTGCTAGAACTATGTGAAACATAATATTTGTCACATCCCGACCCAGGCGGGACCACTTCCTAGGTCCGACCTCCGCCATAGCATAATATTGTCCGCTTTAGGCCCCGACCACGCCCTCATGGTTTTGTTTCTGGGAACTCACACGAGAACTTCTCAGTGGGTCACCCATTCTGGGAGTGCTCTCGCGTGCTACTCTCTTAACTTCGAAGTTCCGATGGAACCCGAAGTCAGAGCTCCCAAAAGGCCTCGTGCTAGGAAGAGGTGGGAATATATATATATATATAAGGATCACTCCCATGGACGATGTGGGATGTTACAATATTACTCTATTATTGAATTTTAAGTAATTGTTATATTGTAAAAATATTATTTAAATTTTATAATTTGTGGGATATTGAATGCATAAATTAGGAGTTAAAATCTATTAAATAATGTCCGGGGCTTTGATCAAATTATTTAAACAATAAGGTTTAATTCCAACAAGTGGCCCTTTACCATGGTGGTGGAAATGTATTGTGCTCTTGCATGACGGCTTAGATTCGAACCCCGTCGGTGGCTAATCTAACATTTAACTTACTCACGCTATCGTTTCACTCAAAATGATAATAATAATAATAATAATAATAATTAGATTGACTGGGGACCACAACCAAAGTGATCCTTTATGAAGTTTACAGCTAATTATAAACACACAAAGTAAGTTTGTTTCGTGGATATATTGTTTCTTAATTGGTGCAGTAATTTCTTATCACATTTTTTTATGGGTAAATAAACAAACAACATTCAGAGTTTAAAACCTGTTACACAACCAAACTCTTAGTCCTTTGTTGATGCCAAAATATTTGAGCAAGTCCCAACGCAAAAAATTAACACATGCTTCAACTTTCCCTCCATCTGAAAATGGAAAAAGAAGAAAAACAGTAAGTCTAATATGTATAAGTAATCATACAAATTTTCGGGGAAGGGAGAGATCACTTATCTAGTTGACAACGATTGACTAACTATTAACTGAACGACCGGATGCATAGTCCATTCATAGTGAGACAAGAATCTAATCATCCAAGTAATCTATGCTATCACTCAATATAATTGAATCTGAAATGTACACTTGGATGGTGATCCAAGGGCCCAACTTAAATACAACTAACAAACATTAATCTAATTTGCAAATACACTTATACATCAACACTCCCTTTTAAGTGTTTTGCAATAAATTACTCCCAAAGCTTTCCTCAAATACTCAATCCTTCTTCAGAGCCTTTGTAAAGATATCTGCAATCTGTTCATCAGTTTTGCAGTAAACCAAATCAATTTCTCCTTCCTGCAGTGCATTCCTTATGAAGTGAAACCTTCTATTAATGTGTCTGGTTTTATGATGAAACACTAGATTCTTGGATATGGCAATAGTTGAGTTATTGTCACACAAAAGTGGAGTTGCTTCAACTTGTTCTTCTCCAAAATCAGATAGTACAAACCTTAACCAGATAACTTGTGTAATAGCTTCAGTAGCACTAACATATTCAGCTTCAGCTATGGACAGTTCAACACTTCTTTGTTTGATTGATGCCAAAGAAAATACTCCTGAACTAAAAATAAATGTATATCCAAAGGTGCTTCTCATGTCATCCTCACTCTCTACCTAATCACTATCACAAAAGCTAATTAACACACCACCTTTGCCCTTCTCGTATTCAATACCAAAATTCAGTGTGCGTTGAATGTATCTCAACACTCTTTTAGCATCTCCCATGTGTTTTCTTGTAGGATTATGCTTGAATCTTGCCAGCAAGCTTGCTATAAACCTGATATTAGGTCTAGTGGATGTCAAGTATAGCAAGCTTCCAACCACTTTCCTGAGTAAACTCTCATCTGCCATCTCACTACCATCAACTTTACTTAATTTTTCATTCACTGCGAGAGGGGTAGCTACATATTTACAGTCTCTCAAATCAAACTTCTTTGTTACTTTAGACATTTCTGCATAAAGAATATCATCTAACTTTACCATAGATTGGCTGTCCCCACTAACTCTATAACTTTTAGTGATCTTTACTTCGAAACACAAAGAAGCAAGCGCATGTTGTTTCCCTTCTTCGAATGGCAAACCGTCGTATCCTCGTATATTAGATTAACCCCTTTTGCATTTTTTAAGAAATCCTAGAATTATTTGTGTCAAAGGCAACTTATTAGAAGGGGAGCAAGATTTTGAAATGTCCGAAGTAATCTTGAACACAAGTCATGTGCACTTGATTTATTTTGGATAGAAAACTTAAAGGAATTAGGATGATATAATAAATGAATGATTTTAGAAAATTGGTATGACAGTTCGCTTAATATTTTAGTTCATATGACAAATTGAAAAAAAAATGTACAAGTTCGTATGACATTTCAAAAAGGGTAATGTTACGTAGACTAATTTTTAGGCTAAATTTTCTAATAATGTAATATGTCACCGATAAAAAATAAACACGTTAATGCTTGAGCAATAATTCAATTCAAAATTTGATGAAAAAAATTTCCCAGATAATAAATGGTATTAATAATTCGCCCAACAAATTCCGAAAGTGTTTGTCTGCAGTTTTTACAGTGCCCATTTAATTTCGTTTCGTTAGGGCTTTGAAAAAGGTCTTAAACCCTTTCCCTCTCTCGGAGAAGCCATGGCGATGGAGCAAAACATGAGTAGCTGGACTGATCTGCTCCACTCCTCCACCAAGCTTCTCGAACAAGCGGCGCCTTCCGCTCAGTTCCCTCCGCTACAGGTTCAGCTCCTCCCATTTCTTCTCTTTTTACTTTTTATTTGTTTTGTTACCGAGAAAACGAAGGGAATTTGACGACTCTGTGAGAAATTTCTAGTGTTAGGGTTCTCTAACAATTGAGGAAGTAGTTAATCCGCTTAGTCATTGTCAATCCACTGTTCAGATTTTTGCTGTGTTTCTGTAATTGCAGTGTTTGGTTTCCTAGAAAATTCGGGAAAAGAGAGGAAAGTTCATTTTATAGTGTTTGATTTTCATTATTGGGAGTTTCGATAAATTTGTATTTTGGATGATTCACTCAAATTTGAGCATACCGTTATCTTCAGCTTGATGCGATTATAAAGGTTCTCTGCGAATGCACTTAATTTGTTAGTAAGGACTCAAAATTAAGTTCTTTTACTATAGTGATAAGGTTCAACTTATTAGTGTTCCGCAAACGGGAATGCAATACTGAATGGAAATTTATGTTTGTGCCTTTTTCTCTAGTATGCGGTATTCCTTGACTGAAAATGTATAAATGTCTATTTGAATGAGATGTTCTTTTGAAAACTTTCTTCTCATTGCTGAAACACTTGTGTGAGGAAGAAAACTAGCAGGATACAAATAGCGAGGTTCTTATCTTGTTTTATTGCTGAAAAATGCTGAGATAATATGAGTTTTTGAATCTTTTAATAGTCCTTTCTTAGTTCAGCCAATTCAACAAATTTATACATTTGTATTGAAATTTTTAGGTTCTCTTTTTTATTTTCCATTTATGCTCATTAGGCAGCTGAAAAAACCCTATGGAAAGCAATAAATTGGGACTTCAACTCTTTTGAATTTTAGTTATGAGTCTCGCATTATTTATTAAATAAATAAAAAGAATTAATTGTCAGAGAGGACATAAAGAACCACTCATTTATGCCCAAAAATAGCGGTCAGGTTCAACCCTCCCTCTCTCACTCCCCACTCTTGTTCACAATCTTAGCAAAGCTATCGGGCTATGATCCTGACTACAAACAGTAAAACTTTCTGTATATTATAACAATGAGACCAAAAGGAGGAATACTTTCTATGGATCCAGTTATCTTGTTTTTATGGGCTCTGTTTTGATATTTCTATCTGTTTCAGAGAAATTTAGATCAGTTAGAAACATTATCTAAGAAACTCAAGGCAAAAACCCTACGAAATGAGGCTCCTCAACAATCCGTTGCTGCCACAAGGTACTAGAATGATTTCTGTCTCAAAAATATATTGTATTTCTCAGATTCACTTTCCTTCATGTTGATAAATCTCTTCGTTTCGTAAGTCACTTTAATTCTAGTTGCTCTTAAAATATAAGAATGTGAATCAAAACTTGATACTACAGATAAGTTTGAGGGTATATATCAAGTTCTGTTCTGTGTTTTGTGTCCTGTGCTTAATTTATTAGGTAGTATATGTGTTCAACTTTATCCTATTCATTTTTACAGGCTTCTTGCACGTGAGGGACTAAATGCAGAGCAGCTTGCACGCGACCTTAGGTCCTTTGAATTGAAGGTACTAATGTGATCAATATCTTCACATTCTACTTTCTGTAGAACTGTGCGTCATCAGAATTTTTCTTGAAAATTGTCAACTGCACTAAATCATTTGATAATTCAATTTGGATGCTACATTTTAAAACTTTCTTTGTTTCATGAATCTCAAGGCATTTCCATGTGTTCAACAATATTTGTAAGAGAGAGAGCTAAGTAGTAGAACTATGAAAAAGAAGAATTAATATTGACAAGAATCTCCTCATATACTAACACACGAAGTTCATTTATTGTCTAAGTCCAATAGTGATCAAGGAATTCTTAGCTCAAAATTAACTTTACTTGCTTTGAGTTATTTTCTTAGGTGAGGTCAATGGCTGCTTAGAACTCCTGGGTTTATACCTCCAGAGACCAATTTTCTTGCAATTTTCTAGATTCTGAAATACTTTCTCATTCCTCATCCTGTTATACTAATTTATTTCTGTTGTTTTCCCATTCTTCATTAAAAGACAACATTTGAAGATGTTTTTCCGTCTGAAGCAACAACTGTTGAAGAGTATCTGCAGCAGGTAGATTTAACTCTGTAACTTTTTACTAATGATCTGATTAGATTGCTGTATGTTTCTTTCATTACTTTAACATTGGGTCCTCCCTGATCTTCTGAAAGATGATTTTACTTGATACATGCTTTAAATCTTGTGGGGTAACATGATGGAACTAATGTAATAGACATTAGAAACTATGCATTTATTTAGCAAGATTTTCTTATAGAAAATTTGTCTATTAATGTCGGTATTACAAGATGGAACTCCAACATATACAACTATTCATAATGCCTGTCGCTAGTTAATTATTATTTTGCGTCCTTACATATTGACTGGACTCAGGTTTTGTAATTAATGTAATGAAGTATGGATAAACTGAATGTTGGACCATTTAGATGAGTTTTATATTTGGGTTTTTATCACAAATGGTCTCTAACATTGATCAAACACATCATTTTGGTCCCTGACATTGAAAATCAATAGAAATGGTCCCTGAGATTGATCAAAGACATCACAAATGGTCATTCCGTTAAAAACTCTTTGGGCAATTTTCAAAGCTTCGTAACTCAATCGTTTCTTAACCAAATTCGACCTATAATATATCAAAATGAAGATAGGAAAGTGTAGAACAAGATTATACTTATTTGGAAGCCCAATGGTTTCCGGAGATGACCGGAAAATAGCCTCAAATGTGTCTGGTCCGCGGAAAAACTGGAAAACTCGCCGGAAACTGGGTAAACTTTAAATGTTCATAACTTCTTCAATAATCAGCGAAATCGAGTGCTTCAAAAACAAAAATCATACTTCTCGACGAGACGAAGAGAATGGTATCTTTCTTGAGGGCTAACTCATCGTAGTTTTGCCAGAAAACGGCTCGAAATTGGGTAACTTGAAAATGGTTATCCAATTTTGAGCCGTTTTTCGGCCAAACTACGACGATTTAGCCGTCAAGAAAGATTCCATTCTCTTCGTCTCGTTGAGAAGTATGATTTTAGTTTTTGAATCACTCGATTTCGTTGATTATTGAAGAAGTTATGAACGTTTAAAGTTTACCCAGTTTCCGGCGAGTTTTCCAGTTTTTCCGCAGACCAGTCACATTTGAGGCTATTTTTCGGCCATCTCCGGTAACCATTGGGCTTCCAAATGGTATAATCTTGTTCTACACTTCCTTATCTTCATTTTGATATATTATGGGTTGAATTTGGTTAAGAAACGATTGAGTTACGAAGCTTTGAAAATTGTCCAAACAGTTTTTAACGGAATGACCATTTGTGATGTGTTTGATCAATTTAGGGACCATTTCTATTGATTTTCAATGTCAGGGACCAAAATGATGTGTTTGATCAATGTCAGGGACATTTGTGATAAAAACCCTTTATATTTTTATCTAATTATGTTTTCATTCTCTAAAGTAAAAATCTATGTACATTTGTTTTATGGGTAAATTTCAAAAAACTACCTCAACTATTAGGTCATTAACAGTTTCATACCTCGTCTTTAAAAAGTTTCAATGTCATACTTTATCCTCGAATTTTGTTGCAATGTCATACCTTCCGTCAGTTCCTCAGTTAAATGCTGACGTGCCATGAGGCGAGGCCCATTTTTTTATTAAAATATTATTAAAGACTTTAAAAAAAAACCATTTAATATTTTTTTAAATATTAAAATAATAATTAATTAAAAAAAAAACAACAAACTATCAATCGTCTACCCCATCCCCCCTCCTTCTCTTCTCCCCCATCTTCATCTTCTTCCCCCGACCCCCCCCCCCAACGTGCAACCCAGAAAAAAAAAAAACCATCAGTTCGTCTTCCCCCCCTCCTCCTTTTCCTTCTTCTCTCCTCCCCCATCTTCATCTTCTTCCCCCTGCAACCCAAAAGAACAAAAAAAAAAAAAAAATTTCATTTCGTCTTCCCCCCTCCTCCTCCTCCTCTCTTCTCCCCCATCTTCATCTTCTTCCCCCAACCCCCTACCTGTAACCCAAAAAAAAAAACCCAGATCCCGTCTAACGCCATTGCCGGGTTCATGAGGTGGAATCAGGAAACCCCCTTCGCCAAGCCGATTGGAGAACCTGGGCACGGAGAAAATGGGAGGAATGGGTGTGGATTTAAGGAGTGGGGTGTGTAGAGGAGGGAAGAAGGCGGGTGCGAGGGTGGGTGCGGGTGCGGATGCGAGGGTGGGTGCGGGTGCGGGGGGAAGACGAACTGGGTTGTTGGTAGGGCGATCGGGGGAAGAAGATGTAGATGGGGGAGAAGAGAATAAGAGGAGGGGGGGGAGGGGTAGACGAAACTGATGGTTTGTTTGTTTGTTTTTTGTTTTTTTTTAAATTAATTATTATTTTAATATTTAAAAAATATTAAATGATTTTCTTAAAGTTTTTAATAATTTTTTAATAAAAAGTGGGTCCCGCCTCATGCCACATGAGCATTTAACTGAGGAACTGACAATCAACTGGCGGAAGGTATGACATTGCAACAAAATTCGAAGATAAGGTATGACATTGAAACTTTTTAAAGACGAGGTATGAAACTGTTAATGACCTAATAGTTGAGGTAGTTTTTTTGTAATTTACCCTTGTTTTATTTACTCTCCAAGAAAACATGCTTGTGTTTCGTTTTTGAATATTTGTCTTTGGGGCATCTAATGGTCCTTCATACAGAGAAATTATATTTCCACCTATAATTGAGATAAATTTGTGTTTCATTATCTTAATTTTCTTTCTTTATGGCTTTGTTTTTTGGTCAGCTAATTTTCTTTTTTCTTTTTTATGGCTAAATACACAAGTTTTTATTTATTTATTGTGATTTCTGAGTGCATGTTCAATGATTTATATGGCCTTACGAATTTGCCTTCTTTTGGATACCGTATAATGTTGTTAGAGACATGCGTTTAATTTTCATTGGCGTATGAGCACGATCTATATAATATGGTCGCACCCATTTGTTTTCTTTTCATACCTTAAAATGCTTTGTTTCACGTTTCTGAGGCCTACCTGTTCTGATTTCTAGAGATTGATAGTGATTCCTTGACCTTAATGTATACAATTTTTTTCCTGATTAGGTCCATCAAATGGCAATGGTCTCGGCTCTCCAAGAAGCTCAGAAGGATAACCTTAGAAGTTTTAATGATTACATGTTAAAGGTTTTGGAGGTTAGTGTACCCCAATGGATTTTTGCGATATCATATTCACTGGGTTTCCCTTGTTTAAAATTTTACTAGTTTTTTTTTATTTAATTTTATATATGGCCACTCTCATATATGTGTATGCTCTGATATCCTTGGAGAATCATTTTAATTCCCTCTTTCTGTTGCTTTTTAGTTATTGTTGAACAAAATAATGAATGATTGCAAGCTGCTTCTGTTTAAAGATCCTGTTGCCTTAGTTTTGACAAAAAGTAGTTACTTAGAGAAGGAAAAGAATTGGCATGAAAGTGTTTTAAATCAGTCGGATGATTATTTACGCTCATTATGTGTTCAAAGTTGGTTATGGCGGAATTTGATATTTGTCAGGAGGATTGGCAAAAGGAAAAACGAGATTTCCTTCAAAGCTTAAGCCAGATTTCGACATTACCCAGGACCAACATGACTTATACTAGCAGCAGTGGTAGTCGTTCTGGTCAAATAGCATCTATAACTTCTAGCCCTCAAGTTTCATCTTTTCCATCTAGCATGGAGCTTGTACCTTTAGCTAGCAAGCCCATCCGTGACAAGAAAGCCTCTGTCTATGCTGAAGTTGTAAAAAGTCTGAACAATGCAAGGCAGCATGGATTGCCATTTAAAGTAAGTTTTTCCTTTTTAATGTATGATATTGTGAGGAATCTGAAATTATGAGCTCGAGTGAATTTGATCATGCTCCATTGTTTGATAAATGCCCAAGAGTCTGCTTCAAATTATTAAACTATAATGCAATGGCATAGTATGCATACTTGACTTGAATGCATTCACCTTTCAGTTTGGTGGGCTTTGTCCTTCTACAAATTTTATTTGATGTGTGTGATGTTACGAAATAATGAGATTTGCTATAAATGTTTGCTGTTAATTTATTTTCTTTTCATTAGCCTGCTACAGCTTTCAAGGGTCCTTATGAGAGTTTAGGCCTTGATTTATCTGGTGGAAAATCAGTTAACATGCAGAAGATATGGCACCTTCTTCAGGTATACTTGTAGACATGTGCTCTTCTAATCTGCTGGATGTTAGCATGTGTGTTTTTTTTTTCTTTTTTTTTTTTTCTTTTGTGAGGTCTCCACAGCTATATTCATTAGATAATGAATGGTTGACAATCTGATTCTCATTATGTTAACAGACATTGATGGGTGAAGATATAACCCTACCAAGTAGTGTTTCAAAAAGGATGTCATTAGTTATTGGGGCAAGGCGGCACCTAGAATGGGGGCATGAAAAATACATCATGGATACAATTCAAAGTCATCCGGCGCAGGTAAATTTTTTTCTGTATGTTGGTTGTGAAACATATTACTACATGTGTTTTTATTTGCTTGGTCCCAATGGTTACATGCTATCCTTTTGTTACTTTCTTGGACTTTCTGATCTATAAATTTTATCGTGACAATTATACTTCTGCAGCAACTTTTTCCTTTGCATTGTCTGTAACACATTTCACTTTTCATCATAACAATCATAATTCATGGTCACCTCTTGATCTCATTGCAGGCCGCCCTTGGAGGAGTTGTTGGAAATTTACACAGAATCCGTGCCTTTCTTCGGGTTTGTAATCATATTTTTCTTTGAACTTTGATAACTTTGATACCATTCATGTTTTACGCGCTATGTTATCCTGTAGAATATGCAATTCAGTATTTGTTTGTTTCTGCAGATTCGTTTAAGAGATTATGGAGTTCTAGATTTTGATGCAGGCGATGCCCGCAGGCAGCCTCCTGTTGATACCACTTGGCAGCAGGTCTTCAGTTTTTGTCTATTACATTTCTTACAATTTCCATTCTTGTTTACGTCGACCTTATTTATGAAGATGTACTTCAATATAACTAATATATCAGCTTACAAGTTGTATGTACACATTTCATAAATCTGAATCATCCCTTAGATCAAATTGTAGGTATGTCATTTGATCGTTTTTTTGTGTGAATGTCATTTGATCCTTTTTTTGTGTGACAAAGCTTTTATGTAGAATAAGGGCATGTTGAAAATCAAATGCTTAGACAGAACTTTGCCCGTATGCATTTGTTTAAATCTTATGTCAGAGTCTTCTCATTGCCCTTGTCTTCAATGCAACGAAAATGTTTGCTATGTATATAGGATGAAGAATCCTATAGGAACTTGTGCCCTTTTGATCCTTGAGGCTATCTTGCGCTGAAGGAGATATTCATTCTCTCGTATAGCAGTCTCTCGTTTGTTCGTTGGTGTTAACTTCTATTTGTTCTTAACACTGTTTAGGCCTTTTATTATCATTTTACCTCTTGTTATTCATTTAGTTGTTTTAAGAATTTGGAGAAGGCACAATGATTAATTGAATGTATCTTTGGGTCGTTCATTCCCTGTTATTGTAAAAGGAGTAGTAATTTGAAAGCAGAAAATGAATCTCTAATAGAATGTTTAACTGCTCCCTTTGTTCCCTTCCAAAATTTCTTTATTAAAATTAATTGGACATATATCGTAGTTTTTATTGTGAAATAGTCATTTTTTATCCAAGGAAGTTGATTTTCACTAAGTTCTATTATTACATGTGGCAGATCTACTTTTGCTTGAGAACTGGGTATTACGATGAAGCAAGATCTGTTGCTCTGTCATCTCGTGCTTCACACCAATTTGCTCCTCTGGTAGAGACTTTTGCATATGCATATAATGTTATAGCAAATGCAGTGCCTTAGTCATGCTTCATTTTTTGTACAGCTTACGGAGTGGATTAATACTGGAGGTATGGTGCCTGCGGCGATTGCAGCTTCTGCTTCAGAAGAATGTGAAAAAATGTTAAGAATGGGTGATCGTGTGGGCCGAGCTGCATATGACAAGAAAAAGTTGTTATTATATGCTCTTGTATCTGGTTCTCGTAGGCATATTGACCGCATACTAAGAGATCTACCAACCCTTTTCAACACCATAGAGGATTTCTTGTGGTTCAAATTGTCAGCTGTAAGAGACTGCCCTGGTGGAGCTGCACCCATTGTTATGAATGAGAGCTTGGTACCATACACATTGGATGATTTGCAGATGTACTTAAATAAATTCGACCCATCATATTATACAAAAAATGGGAAGGATCCCCTTGTGTACCCATACGTTTTGCTTTTAAGCATCCAGTTGATACCGGGGGTGGTATACTTGTTCAAAGAAACTGGAGATGAGGGATATAACATTGATGCTGCCCACATATCAATTGTGCTAGCAGACCATGGAGTCCTTTCTGAAGGTGCTGGTGCTGGACAGAAAATGGGCATGATGGATGCTTACGCAGAGGCATCAAGCATAATCAGGCAGTATGGATCTGTATATTTACGTCTTGGTAATCTATCAGTGGCATTAGAATATTATGCACAAGCTGCTGCTGCGGTTGGTGGTGGGGAGTTGTCATGGTCTGGAAGAGGCAACGTGGACCAGCAAAGGCAGAGAAATTTGATGCTGAAGCAGCTCCTTACAGAGCTATTGTTGCGGGATGGTGGGATCTATCTACTACTTGGATCAAGAGGTGCCGGAGAAGAAGGTGAATTGGGGCGATTTTTGACTGATGTAAAAACAAGGCAACAATTTCTTCTTGAAGCTGCACACCAATGTCAGGAAGCTGGGTTGTATGAAAAGGTAATACTTTTTCCCCTGTTTTCCATGCTTTTAGTTTGCAAGTTTTGTATGGAGAAGTTGCAAGTAGAACTAATCCTCTTTCCTGTTTACACTAAGTATTTATTTAAATATCTTCTTCCTGTTCCATTTATATGCTGTGCTGTTTTAATGGTTTCAAACGGACATTAGTTATTACTCGTTATTCAGTTCTTATTTTTTGGCCTTGGTGATGAATTTAATCCTTTTCCGTCAGAATAGGGCCTAGTACTAGTGTACTACTTAGGAGTGGATTCTTTTAACCACAAATTTGGATAATTGATTTTAATCTTAATTCTGCCATCTTCAAATGTTAATATTTTTTTTCTGTATTAGTACTTCCTTCTTTGATATGCTGTTTCTTTCTTATTAAAAAAATATATATTCTGATGCTTTAATTACTTTTGCTCTTTTCTTGAATCTTGTGTTCTTCCGCTCTTCTCTGTCCATTCAGTCTATAGAAATTCAGAAACGAATAGGAGCATTCTCGATGGCATTGGATACTATTAACAAGTGCCTTTCTGAAGCAATTTGTGCCCTTTCACGTGGTAGATTGGATGGTGAGAGTCGAACTGCTGGCCTCATTCACTCTGGAAATGAGATCTTGGAAATGCATAAATATTTTCCTGATATCAGGTCATTTTGACACTCAACATCTTATGTTTACTCTGAACTTCAGCTAGGTTGAATAATGTTTCTGTTTATACTGGTGCTAATTTTGATGGATACTGGTAATAAAAATAGTTGAGCACGACAGACCTTCATGTAGAGTTGGTCTTTTAAACTGAGAATTCTTTGAATATGTAAATCTAATTTCGATAACTACGAAAGTATGATTGAAATAAACATGTCTTTCTCTGGCATACTCATATGGCTGGCAATTATTTCACCATAAATATTGGAAAAAATACCTTGGGCCCTTTGTATTTATACCATGAGCCCTTTGTATTTTTCAGTTCTAGTCAATTAATTATTTAAAGGGTAGTGCTATCCACACACCTATTTTTACTTCTCATACACCCATCTCAATTTTCGGCCGTTTGATCGAATGAATTGAAGAAGATCAATGGCTAAAAATTAACAAGGGTGTGTGAGAAGTAAAAATGGGTGTGTGTATAGCACTATCCTATTTAAATAGTTTCTATTTGGAGTTTTCCTTACTTTTAGATTGTAACATCATCAAGAACGTGAAGTGTATACAAAGGGTCGTGTTTATTTTGTAAAGAATATAAATTTGGAAACTGTATCTTTTGATGGATTTTCAAATCATACCGTAGTTACTCTTTTCGGATGATTTTTGATAATCTTTCTTTGTGTATGCAATTTTTCTGACGCATGAGTCATTTGAGTGTACTGTGCAGTCCTCAAGAGAGGGAAAGTGTTTCAGAGCAGTACATTGTTTTAAGACAACTCGAGGCCGTACTGTCAATCCATAAGTTGGCAAGAGGAGGCCATTACGCTGATGCCTTAAGGGAGGTTGCCAGGCTTCAATTTCTTCCCATAGTTCCCAGGACACCAGATGTTACCACTGATGTCTTCCAGAATTTATCTCCACATGTCCAAGCCTGTGTTCCAGACCTCTTGAAGGTCGCCCTCACTTGTCTGGACAACATGGTGGATTCTGATGGGTCTCTCCATGCCTTGAGGGCTAAGGTATTCTTTTTCCACCACCCAAAATAAAAGACCTTAATGAGATCCTTATCTATGCCTGTTTTCTGTTTTGGTAAAAAATAATGCAATTCTCTGTTTGATTGTTCAAATTAAGGCGTGATTTCGGATACTCGTAAAGTTGATGGATTAGAAGCTTAATTGTATTGAAATCATCTTCCGTTACATATGTATTGTTGTCTGTTTCATGATGGATCCTGTCCATTGGGTTTATGCAGATTGCTAGCTTCATTGCAAATAATTCCAATAGGAACTGGCCTCGTGATTTGTATGAGAAAGTTGCGCGGAGCTTGTGAAGCCGATGAACCACGAGAGATGGAAGACGCCTGAACGGTTTGGTTGATAGTACAACGCGTGTTACCAATTGTGAAAGACAATCTGAAGTGGCAATTGTACTTTGATGAGTGAGTTGTTAATTCGATATTAGCGGTTTCCTCTGTTTTGAATTCAACTGGGCGACCTGAAGTGAGATGGGGTCTGATTTATCATGTGGAATATGAGCATCAAAGTCACCCTCATTCCCAATAGCAAATGTTTGGAAAAAAAGTGACCTTTATTTTGTATTGATCTCTTTCTGCTACATCGAAAGGATTTGAATAACTAACGGGTAATGCTAGGAAGATCAAATTTTTAAACCAAATTTGTGAACCAAATGACGTGGTGGTTGATAATTGGATTATTACTTAAGTGTTGATTAACGTGCTTACATTCTATTTGTGACATCATTTGGTTTGCGGTTCAAAAATTTGGTCTCCCTATCGTTGTTCATAACTATTCCTAATTCTAATCTACCCGCTTCCCTTCCTGATCGCTTTTCTCACAAGTTAATATTATTCTCGTGAAGCGTCTCTAATTAGCTCCCGAAATGAGCTCCCAAGTAAAATTTAAAGGATAATCATACGACACGAGGAGAGGCAAGAAGTGATGCGCCTCCATTTTCTTGGTCTGATAAATCCACACCCTTTTTAAGCTCGTATACACTCCATCTTAATTTTGACCCTTGATTCTATTTGACTTATTTAATCGGGTGGTAAAACAAAGAGGGGTGTATGAGAAGCTAAAAAATGTGTAAAACTCACTTCTCTTGTCAAATTTGATGGATTTGAACGACCATAATGGATTTTAAGAAAGAATTACGATCAGCAAGTTGATTGATTACCAACAAAACTTAAACAAGTACTAAAAACATATTTAGTGCAGAAAAAACAATTAGATAATGAAAAGATGGAGCAAGTGGCTTGTGGCTCAGTTAGTTATTAACATTCGCCCTTGCATCCGAGATCCTGTGTTTGAATCCCAATTCCCAAAGTTTATTGTAGATTCTTGTATCGTTTATCTAAAAAGGATGGAAAGATGGAAATCAGAACCTTGCACTGCTAGGATGAAACTAATTTGGAGAAGAGGTTAGAGTGGAGTGACCAAATGCAACCGCAATATTGACTGATTGAGTGAGCGGGTAGTGTTTTCTTTTTGCTATGTGCGTTTGGTTTTTCAAAAGTTTACTCATTTATTTTGGAATTAACTTGACTCCTCAACGGATGAGAAGTTACCTCCTCAATATGCCTTATTGATTTACGGAATTTCGTTCTTATGATCAAAACGGTTTATATTATAAATTATTCTGTAATGATCATATCTACAAAAAAATATTAAAAAATGAGATTGTTTATTAATCAAACTGTATCCATGCCAATTTGAAACGTACCAAAAACAACTTGAAACATATCAATGCTAAATTAAAATGTAACCATTCCTATTTGAAACATACTAATGCTAAATTGAAACGTACATATTCCAACTTGAAATGTACCAACAGATTGGCTAAATTGAAATGCACACAATTCAAACTATCTTTAAAAGGAAATGTACCACTAAATTCTATTTCCCAAATGTATGTGAAAAGGATGGAAAGATGGGTATAAAGTGTGCTAAAACAAAAAACTTACCCTTTGGTACGAATACTTAGATCAAGATGTGTGCATAAAATGAAATATGAAGGAAGTGAATATAACCGATAAGGAAGAATGGAGAGGGTTGATTGACCGATCGAGAAAAGCAATGACATGAAAAAATTACTAATGGTTGTAGAAGAAGATGGCACGTTAGTTACTTTTATGGTGTGGAGTTAGTAAGACAATGTATTTTGGAAGTATAACTAGATCAAGTTGGAGGTGTTTTAAGGTTTTTAAAACTTATCTACTACATTTTAGGAGATTTAGGATATTGAAATGATAATTATTAATTAATTATAGGTAAGTTAAATGGCAAATCATGTAATATTGCATTAAAAAAGATTACATATAAAATATGTGGCACCTTAATTGACACACCCCGACCCGAGGATCAGGGCGTGCTGGCCATCACAAATGTGACGTAACCATTACGCAATGCGGAAGCGATCTAATAAAGAGTATGAGTAACTAAAAACCGACTACTAGCAATACACTCCTAACAACATGCTAGAGAGATAGTTAAAGTATGAAATACACATAATCAGAGCATAAGGTTCAAATGCAGTCAAGTAGGACAATTACTAAGTTACAACACCCGAAGGTGAATCCTACATGAGTGAAGTCCGTCAGAACAGCCGTGGGAATCCTCGAGAGCCACCAAACACTCCTAACTACAACCTGGAGGGGCGCAAAACAAGGTGAGTGGGTCAGTAAAACAAAGCTTTCAAAATCTTTCCTTTAAAAACGTATATATCCCCTCGCTGTAAAAACCTATATACTTTCCCAGAAAAATAGAATATATATAAATATATATAGCTTCGGAATCTCAAACACCCTCAATCATCATTTTCAGAGAAATATGTCATGCCATAAGCCAAAAACATAATATGGATGCATCAACAATAATCAGGTGAAATAATAAATCAACCGGAGACCCTGCAGTGGTCCTGTACGGCTGATTCTAGAGCTCAATATCCAATCCAGCCGGAGTCACCAAACTGTGACCTGTACGGCCTTGCCGGAGTCGCCAACTGCGACCTGTACGGCACTACGCTGCACATGAGTCGGAACTACCTATAGTAGTCTGTACGACTCGGATGGTGTAATAATACGCTCTAGTGCTTCTCTCATCAATCATCTGTGCACATAATCTAAGGTCACCTACTAGTTGGAACCGTCTCTAATGGTCTGTACGACTAGCATGTCGGAACCACCTCCAGTGGTCTGTACGACTAGCATCTACTTGGATCCAAGGTGAGCGTGTGATGCGGTGAATAACATAAGCACTAACACCAGGGGTGCAGGTTATGAGCTATCAACATAAATCTCATCCAACAATTCAATTCATCAAATGTAACTCACCTGATACTCACCTGTGCGTCCGCAGCACCAAATCAAATATATGCATCATATAATATCCATTCACATATTTCATGTAATTACTATGCATGGCACTTCAATCACATGATTCATATAAATCTATGCATGGCATTTCAAAACATACTTCCATTTTAATTCAAATTCTGGGAAAAAAATCATTAAGTATATAGGCGTATAATGAAAACAAAACTGCCCACTCACTGGTATGTCGCAGGATCGTAACCCCCGTGACGCCTCTGACTGCGCTCGTCCTCAGGGTAGATCTCACCTATATGCGAAACAACTATAAAAACGTTATTTTAAACACATATCCAACAATTCGAAATAACTTCTCATACAATGCTCAATTTTGGCATATGAATATACCAACGCGATCTACACAACCTCACGAACATCGTGATATTTTTAAATAAATTTTTCTATGGCCCACGCGCCCTCACGCGCCGGGGAGGCCACGGCCTCACGCGCCCCCCACGCGCATCATCTTCAACCTCCCGACGCCGGAACAGTGCCACCGGCGCCGGATTCTGGGCAACCCTGCAACTGCCCTTTTCTCACTCGTTTTTGCACCATTTTTCATAAAATTTTCACCAAAATGTCACAAATCATGAGAGGAAGAAGGCTATACCTCTTTGGAGCCTCAAAACCTTCCAAATCGCGTTGGGAAAATTTCACCAAAACCGGCCACCTTCGAACCTTATGATCCCGACGTCCCAAACCTTCAAACGAAGCACTCCGAGCTTCGTGGGGACTTCCTTAAGCTCGTGCTAAGCTTGGATTGTCCTAAAATGCAACCATTTAAAAGTTGGTGAATAGTGACAATCACGGGCCTCGTGATTTCAACGTGAAAACGTATGAACCCTTACCTGAAATGGGTACCAATGGGTTCGTATGGTCTCTAGGAGTATGATGGTGGTCTCAACCACGTCGATCCGTGAAGGTTTGACAATCTCTGGGTTGTCCGTACAGTTTGAATGAGAAGGAAGAGAGGGACTGTGCGTATGCGGGAGGGAGAGAGAGAGAGAGTGAAAAAAAAATGAAAGTGTACGTGTGTGGTCAACAAGCACCCCAACCACACAAAATAATTCCAAAACAAACTTAGGATAAAACAATAAAACCCAAATGAAATGTCACATACCGTAGTAGATTCAAGGGCAATCCCGTCATTTCACATCCTCGATTAATTAATTCCGGGACGGGCTGTGACATTAATTGTGGAGGAAGAATGTTTAATCACATTCATAAAAAGAGCAAATATTTAATAAAAAAAGTTAAAAAATATAGCTCCTATATAAAAACTCAGACTTAGACGAGCCATGAATATCCTCTGACTATGTTCGTTTATCGTACATTGTGCAGTCAGTTTTCGTCACGTACTGTTTATATTCAATTTTAAATAAAAAAAATTTATAATAATTTCTAATACGATGTATGTACGATGAACAGATAAGAAAGATCCGGAGTGAATCCTCGTTCATTAACCAAAAGAGGGATGAGGCTCTCCGAATTCTCTTTGTAAGAATCCTAGATCTCACGTCTTATTCGTTCATTACACATCTTACGTTCAACTTTCGTTCCAAAAAAAACTAAAACCTTTTTCCTTTAACTCTTCCGCCGTCTCGCCCCCGCGCTGTGTTTTCCTCCACCCCACCATTTTCAGTCTCTTACCCCGCCGGGCCCGCCCACCACCCCTCCCCCGGCGTTTATATCTCCTCTTCCCACCCGTGTTTATCTCCTTCTCCGTGCCCCCAAAACTCTCTCTCTATCTGTATACGTATATATTTGTCTCCCTACTTTTCGATTTCAGCAGGGAAGGATGTGGTAAGAAGTTTTAATTACTTGAAAGGATCTGCAAAACATTGAAGACTCTAAGCGGGTCTAGTGTTGGTTGCTCGGCTGGGGTGGGTGGCGCAGGTTTGTCGACTGTCAACCCCTGCACGCCGGCAGCCGTCCAAGATTCCCCGGCCGACGGCATCAATAGCAACATTGGCAACTGTCAGGTACCATAGACAATCATTCATCTGCTTTTTCTTTTTTTTTTAAAAAAAATTCTTTTAATCTCCTCATGTTGGATTGATAACACTAAATGGGAAGGCATTTATTGTTTTTCAGTTGATCAATATGTATAATGATGCTATTCTTAAAGTGCTAGAACTGTTATCTTCTCAGAATTATACTTTGAAAACAAACTTCTGGGTTGAAATTTGGTATAATGGAGGTCGCGGACCGAGAGAATTATTTAGGAGAGGGTGTTATTGAGGCCCATTCACAAAAATCCAATGACATTGATGAACAAGAAGATCACTGTGCTTTTGCGTCTGCTTCCAAGTCGCAATTCAGGTAATTAATTAACTTTATGAAAGAGTTAGAGAATAGCTTGTTTATGTGTAGTTCTGATGTTGAGCTTTATTTTCAGGAAAGTGGCATTGAAGGCTCGCTGGAGTGATGAGACGGGCATGGCTGAGGTTGTCGATAAAAAGCGTACAATTTGGAGGACCACGGGAATTGTTCGTAGTAGCAAGCTCTATTTCTCCATTGAGGAAGTTTTGTAAGTGAAAAAACTATATTTTAATTTTGATTGTTGTCGTAGTGTATGTGGGGTTTCATGCAAATCACTCAAAGATTTTGTTTAGGTAAAACCGTAAAATATAATAGATTGGACTTGAAGTAACCCAACTATAACAATCTTGATTTCCTTCCATTTCATTGTCTTACTTTCTGCTTCAAGAAGCCTTAGATTTTGGACAATCTGTTTGTAGCTGAATATATGCCTTTCAATGCCTTGATAGCCTAATAGTTACCTTATGAAATTGTTCCTTTCAATAATTTTATGCAAGATTTAAAAAGGTATTGGTATTTGAATGAAAAGGAACAAGTTTAGGCTGCGTATTTTAATGCCAGCTTCAATTGACCAGCACATTTATCAAAACATGGGACATTTAAATAAATTTAGTGAAACTAATGTTGAGCTGCACATCTATCAGCCTGGGGACTGATGATTTTGTTTTGGTGAAGTGAAATTGATGTTGAGCTTGTAAGACATTTACCACATTACTGGCTTGCCAATAAAAGGTAATGATCGCTAAATATGTGAACGGCAAATTAGCTATTGAAAAGGCTTTTGGGAAAGTTTCCGAAGTGGATTGGAAACAAAATTAGGGAATATGTTAGGGTTATATGTAGTACTGGTTCCTACACCTGGCATGGCCTATGCATGTTACTTTGTTGGATCAAATTTTAGAAATTAGAACATATGCATGGGGTATAGGGCCCTTGCGAATGTAAAGAATTTTGTAATTTCACTTTTCTGTATTTTTATGTAATTTTTGAATCTCTGTTACCGAATTTTATCCCGAATATTAAATTACGGTGTCATACAATTTCCTCTCTTTATGTATTTTTTTAGCAGTCTGCAGGTCTTTTAGCCAATTATGCGATACTTTTAGAAAATTATCTCCCAAATAACTGGTCATTGCTCCTTTACTGGTTAAGTCTTCTCGGTTATCATTTGAGAAATAATTATGCTCATGGTGATGTTGACATTCTAGAAATCTTGAGATAATTAACCGAAAAAATGTATGCTAGTTTGATCTCTCTTTGTTTTTCTTTTATTGCCTATTACTATTGGTTTTATATGTATATAATTTGTTTCGTATTACTCATAGACTCCATATCGGGGTTTTGGGAAAGCTTTAAGGTTGGTCTTAAAGGGATGCAGTGTAACTGTTTTGATAAATTTTCATATTATGGTCTTGTAAAGGGTTCTCTTTTATCTTGTCAAATTCCAAAACTGTCTGGGAAAGCGATTTGCTTGGTATGGGACCACAATATCAAAGTTTATCAAATTTGCGACTGACCTTTGAAATTTTTCCAAACCGCCGATACAACTCCTATGAGATCTACGAAACAAATTTTATGCAAATAAAACAAATGATGATAAGCAACCAAAAAAAAAAAAAAAAAGAAAGATTAAATTTTCGAAGGACTTGCATCTTTTCTGTTAATAGCCTCAAAAGATTTATGTACTAGTCAACATCAGCACGAGTATGATTATTTCTCAAATAATGAGCAAGAAGGCTTGATCACTGCGCGGGAGCATTGATTGTTCCTTTAGAAGATGATTTTCTAAAAGTTTCACATGATTGCCTAAACACTGTATAGCATGCTAAAAAACAAATACCTAAAGAGAGCAAACCGAATGACACCAGAATTTAATATTAAGGATAAAACTTCAATGACAGGGATTCAAAAGGTACAAAATAATATAGAATGTGAAATTACAAAATTCTAACCATTAGAATAAATCTCATCCGCCTTAGGGACTCTACCAAAAGCCTTTTCAAAAGCTAATGCCGTTTACATGTTTGGCAATCACTGCCTTGCCGTCTATTGGCAAGCCAGTGATGTAGTAAATTCACCAAATTGAAAGCATCTCTTGTCAGCATGATGTAAATGTGAATTCTGGTAAAGATCATGAAATTTGCGCATTGTCCCATTGAAATGGAAGTGTTAGCAAATTGTAACAGTCCTTTTAAAGGTTTTTGATTGAAATAGGGGCTTTGCTTCTCATGGATGATGGTGATATTAGCCTTTCCTTGGAAGACATGTATGTGAAGATTTCAAATGGAAAGCACAGGTGCAGTTGGGAGGAATTTCAAGCTTATAGGCAACTCAAATCTCTTGGTTACATTGTTGGGCGGCATGGTCTCCCCTGGTCTATGAAGAGTGTGAAGAGTAATCATGAATCTGTTTCTTCTTACGGTTGCCGTGACAATGATGAGGCAGTGGACTTGGATTCAGAAGAGTCTAGGTCTGTCATTGGATTGTTCAATGAGATGCAAATTAATGAAGCAAGGCTGGTTTTTGATGTTTATCTCCCAAACAGCAAGTTCAGGAAGTCTTCTCCTGGTGACCCAAGTTTTGTGCTCTGCTTTACCAGGTACTCATATTTTGGTAAATCGTAAGAATTTAACGAAGTTTATTCTGTTTGTGATTAGCTGCCATTTTTCCTGTTCTTTTAGATATTGATAATCATTATCATCAGATATGCCTACTCTTTGAATAGTCCAAAGACTAATATTTCGTGAGTAATGAACAGATCATTCCTTTATAAATACAAAAACAATGTTTAGTAATTAACAGTAATTAACAGATATTGCCATCTTGAAAGTTTTAATGGATCCCTGTTTATCATATTTGAAGAGTTTAGATTCTTCACCCAATATGAATAGGTGGTGGGAACTGAACATTTGCCCGAACAAATCAGTTGGAACTCAACATTCTTAAAAAAAGTTCTTTCCTAATTCTCTGTATTATTGAATGATCCGATAAGTGTCTCGTTCTCATGTAATTATATTTAAATGTACACTTGCCTTCTCTCTTTTAGGGGTCATCCACCATCCAAAGCAGACCTAGAAGCCCTCGAGAGACTATGCGGGAACATTCCTGTGAAGGTTTGTCATGTGGAGCAGGGGGGTGTGAGTTTATTTTCCTTTGACAAGGTAGTACTTCCAATTCTTCCTTGATACCTGGATTTGGTGATGTTTTATATTACACGAGTCGACGCTCCACCAACATATTAACATCAATCTTTGCTAAAAGCATATTTGTATTCTTCAAGTTACTTGAAGCAGACCCTGCATTGTTTTTGTATTGTCTACTTTTGCTAATCTCCTCGGTTCAACATAGGTTTATTCATTTGACCCCCGAAATAACATGAGAGGCTCTTTTGATATGTTGGTAGGTTTTCCTACTTTTATATTTTTACTGAAGGAAATTTTGTTCAGTAAATAATTTCATATTTCGTCATAGATAAGCCATACATTCATTCATTTGCTCCAGGGTTGCAACTGTTTATGTCTCGTTCGCAGTGGTTGAGATCATCAACATTAGAAACCAAACAGATTATTAATTCTTCTTCTTCCCGCTCGATGCAAAAGCAAGAATATCAAGAATAGGTGAGGTTAAAGGTCGAATTTGAAGTCATGTCGGAAAAAGAGAAACACGAGCGAGATTTCGTACATGCATGAACAGCTGGGTTGTGTTTGGTTGATGGATTATGTGTTTGTCATGAGCGTTGGTAGTGCAATGCAGATCCAGGAGCTTAAGAACATCATGGCTCCAGGTGACTACAGCGTTCATGCACATGAGCTCATGTTGAAAACCACCGTGATGCTTAAGGTAATCAACGGCGTGTCGCATTTGTTGGTGAATCTTAGCACAAACGTTTGATAGATGGCCTGAATAACGGTAAATGTTTTTCCGTCAGCATTATTCAGTTAGACCGTGTAACGGTTAAATGTTTCAAAGTATCATGGTAGAAGCCACATTTCCCAGAACATCCAAATAGTCAACATTCTCTATCCTTACATTTATTAACCCAACAACCAAATATCTCATTTAAAGGTTATAAATAATGACACGTGTAATAACATTAGATGCTGAATTTACCAACTGGATCCTTGAGGATCTTGGGAATCTATGAATCGTGTCTGTTCATCGTACATCGTGCGGTTAGTTTTGTCAAATACTGTTTGTGTTTAATTTTAAATAAAAATATTTAAAATAATTTCTAACCGCACGATGTATGATGAACGGATACGATTCACGGATCCTCGGGATCCTCACAAAGAGGATCCGGATTCCTGAATTTATTGTCAATAAAGAAAAATTAGTTTTAACTAGTCATAATCCGAGCATGGACTTACCAATTGTTGGAACTAAATTCGCACACCATCGTTTGTGAAGGAAGATGCACAAATTCGTTAACTTGTAAAGGAACAAGCAACCGTAAGTAACCAAGGAGTTGGGGGGGGGGGTGCTGGCCAAAAGCTTTTCAACAGTCAAGTTGGTAAGCAAATATTTGAGACTCCAGCAGTAGGCAAAATAATAAGTGTGTGACAATTAAGTTACCAGAGTTGAAGGCCTTTTAGGATATGAAATTCGTCTTAAACTGGGAGAATCCCAAAGGATAGAAGTAGATATTGCATCCTCTTAGAAGTGTAATTACTTGTGACGCATGCCAATCCTTATATTGTAAGAATTATAAGAATATAGGAAACCTATTGATTCCTTCCTGGACTAGGTTTTCGAGTCTTGCAGAACAAGCATTGTCAATCTCAGCGAAGTCATCAGACGTCGCACACTGCTTCAGAACAAGATGGTGGTGGCATCGCTGCTCCGTTGTGAGCAAGGTTCTAAAAGACATTAGGTGCTAGTCAGGCGGCAGGCTGGTGCCTAACGCTTAACGCATAGGCGGCTAGGCGAGGGCCTAGGCGGACTAAGCTGATTTAAGTAAATTTATTATGTATTGTATAAATAAGTGTCTATTTATACTTTAAAAAAAGACACATAATTATATTGTAATACATAAATTGAAAAATAAAATAACATATATTATAAAGTGCATAACATATTGAAAACATGGGGAACAAGCATATAATGAGTGTTCATCTAAGTATTCAACAAGTCTATTACATTTTATTGAATAATTAAAATGCAAAATGAAATTTATCGATTTTCTGTCTAAGTGAGAGTCGAGACCTAGGCGGGTTTAGGCGGGCGCCTAGGCAAGCTAGGCAAACGCCTAAGTAGGTCCAGCGCACTTTCATAATTTTCAAACGCCTAAGGACTAATCGGGGCAGTGACTAACCGCTTAGAGTCTAGGCAGGGCTAGGTGGGGTTTTTAGAACAGTGGTTGTGGGAACTGTTGAGTACATGACTAGAATTATGAGGTATTCGTATTATGATCCACCTTACTCGGACCTTGAAAAATCTAGTCCCACAATAGCCCCTAACTATATATCTAAAATTCCCATTGAGGATGGATAGTTATCCAAAGCTTATGTCTTTCAGAGTAAATTGGAATACATAACATTTCAAATCTTCTGTCGCATGGTTATTCAGCCTTTTTGAATGCTGCAAAGCAATCGAGACGTTGTTCAGGCATCTTGTCTTGATATACGTGCCATTAATATCACAATGATAATGATGTCTTAGTTTTGTGAGCACGGAGAACGAGGGACTGTTCGTTACTTTCACAATTAAATTCGACCATCGAATTTGTTGATCTCGAGGTGAGATGATCCTAATTCTACGGTAGGATGATTTTAAAATATCATCGGATTTCCTTCTCCATCTTCTTCAAAATTCCTAAATCTTTAGCTTAAGAAAAAGTTCAGAACATTTTCTTCTCTACTCATCTGAAATCCTTTGCTTTTTCAACCTTTTCTTCTTCAATTCTTTAACCCACAAAGTATACATGCTTCATCAAGCATCATTCATGTCCCAACTGCCAATTACAACTCTCAATACGACCTTTCAATGGTTAAGGTTCATAGTAAGGAGGAAGGATAAGCTTTTGTACAACATCGTCGGAACCTTCTTAACGAATGTAAGGTTTGGTTTGGACGTATGGTTAAAACTTTCATTGTCAGCTTTCCTAAAAAGAAACTTAATCAACTGTGACACGACTCTCAACAATTTGGCTTTTGCAGGTTTTAGAGTTATTTCCTACTTCGAATTGTTGAACGAATGGTTTGAGGCTGCCTTGGGCTTCAAGAGTTTTATATGTTGTATAATGTGCCAAAAAGTTCAGACAACTACTACTTATTCCAACCAAGGCCCAACCTTGTATGGTGGGCATGCATAACAAATCTTCCATGGCAGGACAAGGACTAGTACGAGGATATCCTCATTGTGGATGGAAACTGGAAGGGTGACATCTCTAGCGTACGAGTTAAGAACACCCATTTGCCTAATCTTCGGCCAGACAACGATGTGAAAAACATTAGACTTTATCGTCAGGAACTGATAGAACGTGCCTTCTAAATTCCCGCTAAACATCGTAATTGGAAGTGGTTAACTTCTCTTGCTTAGCTTGTGGAACATGGCAATGATATTATTGCTCCAAATCCCCAATCATTGATCCAGACTAGATTAGCATTGAGGAGGTTCAGAAAGGGGTCCGCTCGATTCAGACTGAGGAATCTCCGAAACCAGACAAGAAGAAACAGATGAGATTCATTGGTGCATCTCCTAAGTCCACCGTGAAAATGCCCCAAAAGAATCAAACAACTAGAGGCAAAGCTTCCGAAAGTTGAACAAGTTATTGAACTTGTCTCAGGTTCTAGAACTCAAGGCCAAGACGTGTTTCTTCCTCGGCCGTAATCGCTCAAGTTCAAAAGTCAATAGCATATTCGACACTACCACCACGTCTATTTTACACGCCCAACCGAGCTTAGTTGCAAGTTGGCACGCTCGCATTCACAAGAAGGACGTAGTTAACTCATAATTACTTAACATGCTGGTCATATAGGCACTATAATTTTTAGAGTCAACATTTTGGCATGCCTAATGGGACTAATGCTAAGATAACTATGAAGATCATGACCACATAAACTTACTTTGTCAAGAGGAAAATTGTGATAGGGAAATCATCTGCAAATCAGGCATTTACAAATCAAATGTCTGAAAACCAAACAATTGTGCCTACTGGTGTAGAACTTGGACATGATCATTTTGTTGTCGTCACACCAAGCCCCGCTGTGCGTCGAGAGGTATAACTTTAGGCAGCCAGAAGTTATCGGCGATGTCTATAGAAAAGACAACAAGGCAAGCCGATTCCGGTCCTCATGAAGGTATGGTCGAAGAGCAAGATGAAGAAAACGATGAAGCTTGAAACATACCTCCCAGAGTGTTTTTTCGATGTAGACTCACTGAACATACCAAACATTTAAAGCATGCTTTGGAGCGTGAACTCAGCCAACTCTAATGCTCTACGTGAAACTCTTCTCACACCCCTGAGAAAAACATTCACATTCTTAACCCTCTCGTCAACACACCTTCAACTTGGATAAGCATGGTTCTAAAGGACGCTAGATGCTAATCGGGCACGGCAGAAGCCTAGCGCTTAGGCACCTAGGTAGGACTAGGCGAATTTAAGTAGTATATAATATAAATTAATTAATTTTTTTTATAATATATAAATAAATATTGAATAATTAAAAAAAAAAAATATATATATATATATATATATATATATATGATCTTTTAAGTAAAAAAGAAACATTATCCAAATAATTTTTATATAAGTATATATATAACACATATATACAATATCCCAAGCTTTTAAAAGGGATAAACCCCATATAGACATAGAGTGGGTGGTTTCTTAAATAATTAAAAACAAAAGCTTATTCAATAACCCATCTGGCCCCTCCATCCGACCTCTCTCACGTCATGCAAGATTTCCAAATGGTGGAGCCCATTGCATTACAACCAGGGGTGGATTTTATTACCAAATTATCGTGTCAACTGTACCATACTTATTTTTTGCCAATCAGTAATGACACGGTATTGTACCGAATCAAAATTTTATCATACAATTTTGTTATTCAATACTATTACCACAACATGACCCTATCGTACTGAAAAATATAATAATATAGAATTTATAAATTATATAACATATAATATATATGTTTATAATTTTATGTACAATCTTTGTATGCTTTGATCCCCCACCTGACCTAACTAATGACAGGTAAAGAAAAGAAAGAAAATAAAACCTTTTAGTAACTCAGGTTCTCTCACTTTGAACACTTTCCCATTCCGCCGTTGACTCCACACTCATCCATATATGTTAATTGGTTTTGTAATTGGTTTTGTTTTAAAGTTAATTGGGTTTATGAAACTTCTTGTAATATGGAAGGAGTAGGTGCGATCTGGATGTTGTAAGTAAAAAATAATTGGGTTCACCGTTGCCAAGCGCCAAAAACATGTCTTCAAACAAGATGATGTTGTCAATTACCATTAGGGGTGGGTTCGATTCCGATCGGTTTGGTTTTTTGCCAAAATCGAAAACCGAACCGAAGTTACTGTTTAGTTTGGTTCGGTTTTATTTTTGTTTTTTTTGGTTCGGTTTAATTTCGGTTTCGGTTTCGGTTTTTCCGGTTCGGTATCAGTCCGGTTCCGGTTTTTCACTTTTTTTTTTAATTTTTTTTATAATTCTGAAATTGATGTGGGCGATTCTTCTTACATACTCAATTAATTGATTTGGAAGAACACTAGCAACAACCTAATTGTCCTCTTTCCGTTGTTTTTGCTGCGAAAAAAATTATAGAAAAAAAATACAAAGATACAAATAAATTATTTTTACCTTCACAGCCAAAGCTGCAAGTTCACAACAAACCAACAAAAAAATATTGAAAGCTAAGACCAAAACGAAAAAAATTTAATTAAAAAACTCCATAAGCTAGGTACAATAAATTTAATAAATAAAAATCAAGTTTCACTCTAAATAGAGGCCTTGGAGGATGGAGGTGGAGGGTTGGCGTGCTCAATTTTGCATGCAAAATTACTTGCAAATACATAACCAAAGCTATGGAGAATTCCTTTTTTTCCAACCCCTATCTTATTTCGACAAACCCATCACAAAATTTATTCAGAAAAAATTCACACCAATTCACAAACCAATCGCAAAATTCATTCAGAAACTTACAAAGATACAAATCTTAGAGAAATTTACAAAATTCATTCACATCATCACACAGATCTTGGGTTCAAATTTCAAATAAAATATCTCTTACCCCTCTGAAAGTTGGACTCAGAAGAGTTGTTGTGACTGCCGACGAGTATGGATTCTTGGCTGGCCCGGAAGAAAAGAGAGATCAGAAGATGCAACAGATGATTTAGGGGGGGCGGAGAGAAAGACATGATTTGTCATGGATGAGGGAGAGAGTAAAGATCCGGATGGGGAGAAAAAAAAGAAAAAAGAAGAGGGAGGAGGGAGTGAATAATGAAGATGGAGGACAGACAAAGGAAAAAGAAAGAATAGGGAGAGAAGTCGTGCGGCTGTGGTGAAGGAAAGAAAAAAGTGAGAGAAAATATGTTAGGGTTTAGTTGTTAAAAGGCTTTTTCTAATAATATATGGGCTTAAAAGTTTGGGAATATTGGGCTTAGGAATTTTGAAGATAATACCCAAACAGATTAAATAATAAATAAAATAAATAAATATTAATTTAATATAATTATTTGGTTCGGTTCGGTTCAATTTTCGAACCACTGGAATCGAAACCGAACCAAAGGATTTTGGTTCGGTTCGATTTTTTTAATTCGGTTCGGTTTTTTCGTTCGGTTTGGTTTTTTCGTTCGGTTCGGTTTTTTCAGTTTCGGTTCGGTGTTCGGTTCAGTTTTTTTCGATTTTCGATTTTTTGAACCCACCCCTAATTACCATGCCATAACTATGTTTAATGTGCTATAAAAACAATTACCATTACCATACTATACCAACCGAATTATTTGGCATACCAAATTTTAGTATACCAAAAGTTTGGCACAGATTATGCCAAACCGAAAATTAGGTATGGTAATCGATATAGGGTTTTGGTATGGTAACTGTAACGAACTGACCTCTAATTACAACCTTTTGACCCTTGGAAAGTGGAATACTCTTCATTTTGAGTTTTTTTCTGTTTCGTTCTTCTTCCTTCAGAACCTCTAATTGGATCTCAAATCCAGATTGCACTGCCATAGACTAATATGCTAAAAAAACAAAGTTTCTTTTTTTTCTTCGCATTCTCTTTTCCCTTCTATGCACAAACGGTGAGCTGCAGAATTTTTGTTGAGGCTCCGCTGATATAATTCAAGATTAGGAGTTGCAGATCCGGTGTGAGGGTTGCAATGAGTTTAGGAGTTAAAGCTGCCTATAGCTCCTAGCAAGCGTCTAGGCGGCCGCCTAAATCTTTCCCGCCTTAACTTAATGTTTTGGTTTAAATCGAGTCGGGGCTCCACTTCTAAGTGCCGCCTAGACCGATTTTTAGAACACTGTGGATAAGCAAACAACACTGTGTTGACAACTGACGACATCTTTAATTTGATAAGTAAGGAGCATTGGATCTGCAGAACCAAATGATTCAGCAACACCTTCATTTTGGACGAGTAAACAACATTGTCTCTGGTTGGTTGGTTATCTATCTACGTCTTAGCGGGCGAAGAGTTTCCAATTCTCTCCTAAAAAGGTCACCTCATTAGCTTATCGACAAAGTAAAGTGGTACTAAATTACCTTGTGTTCGGCACATTGAAAGTCGAACCAGTTATTGAACTTTGCAGTGATCTGCAACCTTGTATTTAGGTTTTAGAACCCAAGGCTGAGACGTGTTCCTTCTCGGTCGTAATTGCTCAAGTGTAGAAGTCAGTAGCGTATTCGATACTACCACCACATCTATTCTACCCGCCTAACCGAGCTCGGTTGTGAGTTGGCATGCTTGCATTCATAAGAAAGACGTAGTTAACTTATAGTTACTCGACATATGGCCATGTAAGCATTGTAATTTTTAAAGTCAACATTTTGGCACGTCCAGTGGGACTAGTGCTAAAATAACTATGAAGATCATAGAAACTTTCTTTGTCAAGAAGAAAACAGTGATGGGCAATCATCTGCAATCAGGCATTTACAAATTATATGTTTGAAAACCAAGCAATTGTGCCAATCAGTGTAGAACTAAAAACATGACCATTGTATTGCCGTCACACTATACCCCACTGCACATTGAAAGGTTGAAATAACTCTTGGCGGCTAGAAGTAATTTGCAATGTCTATTAAAAAGACAACAAGGCCCGCCGATTCTGAATCTCAGGAAGGTATGGTTGAAAAAGAAGATAAAGAAGATGATGAAGCCTCAAACATATCTTCCAGAGCATTTTTTTTCACGTAGACTCGACGAACATACCATATATTTAGAGCACGTTTGGAGCATGAACTCGGCCAACTCAAATGCTCTATGTGAAACTCTTGTTACACCCCTGAGAAAAACACTAGCTATCTTAACCCTCTCATTAACACATCTTCAGCTTGGAGATAAGTAAGCAGCATTGTGTTGACAACCGATGACATCTTCAGTTTGGATAAGTAAACAACACTATGCGAAACCAGATGATTCAGCAGCACCTTCAGTTTGGACGAGTAAACAACACTGCTTCTGGTTTGTTGGTTATCTATCCAAGTCTTGGCTGGTGAAGAGTTTCTAATTCTTTCGCCTAAAAAGGTCACCTTATTAGCTTCTTGGTGAAGTGAGGTGTTATCTTGTGTTCGGCACATCGAAGGCCGAATCAGTTATTGGACTTCGCAGTGATCTGACAACCTTGTCTTCAGGTTCTAGAACCCAAAGCCTAGACATGTTTCTTCCTCGGTCGTAATCGCTCAAGTGCAAAAGTCAGCAGTGCATTTGACACCACCACCACATCTATTCTATTCGCTTGACCGAGCTCAATTGCAAGTTGGCATGCTCGCATTTACAAGAAAGACGTAGTTAACTCATAGTTACTCGACTTGCACGCCACGTAAGCATCGTAATTTTTAGGATCAACACACTGTATGTATTTACACATATATACATGTGTGTGTAAATTGATGTTATGTAATTAATTTAACTTCAAATTGATGTTATATGTCATCGGCTCAATTTTTCTTCTAACAAGCTTGGAATTACAACCAGAGTCTTCTAATGATTTCAGTTGTACAGAATGAGATGAGTAAAGCCTTGTAAGTGCTTCAAAAAAATGAATACGTCTTTACCCACTTCAATGGCCACTTATAATGACGATTATCAACTTGTTTTTGTAGTGGCAATTATGATGATACTGATATCCAAGTATAGCCACTGCATTAGCTATCAAGTTAGCCCTTCAAAAGCTATGTGTGAAGGAGATTTTTTGAGAACTTGCTCCTGAGCTGGGCAATATCATAAATAGTGGAAAACGAAATTCTCATCAGTCACCTTAGCTATTCATGGCTTCCCTTATTATATATTTCTTAGGTTTTTGAAATCATGTGCTTGAATATATTATGTATGTATGGGCTGAAGGATAATACAGAAAAAAATGTATGAGAAGTTATTAAGTTTTATTTGTGATTGTCTAGTTTTCTCCATAAATATTTTTTACTAGTTTTGTGGGATTTACGTAAAAGTTTGAAGTCCTTTTTGGTGTGTCTAACGTTGTGTCACCTCATACATATGTGACATGCAATAAATACCAACTACCGTGTCACGATTATTTATGGGAGGAGGATTGTCTGTCCTTCCAGTTTCGATGCCCTCCCGTACCTTTCTATTTGTGTGGTCACGGTTAAGTCACGTCAATATTTTATATTACTATTTATTTTTGTCTAATTATCTCTATAAAAAAATAATATAAAATGTTGACGTGTTTTAACCGTGATCACACAAAACAGAAGGGTATGAGAGAGCATCGAAACTGGAAAGGCAGACAATCCTCCTCCTTATTTATGATGATATCACCGACAATGTTTGCCTCTCTAAGAACATGATGCCACAAAATATTTAAGGAATAAACTTTTAGTTAACTTTCACATCCTCCATTATTAGCATGGTAAGTAAGTTCGTGCACGTAACAACTATTTAAACGTTTGAGTTGAAATATCTATAACTGTGCAACCAATTCGACACCACCATTACAAAGTATTAAACACAAGTTTAGTTGTTGTCACGTCTTTACAATCCTGTCCCATTTATATTTCTACTTAAAATTCGGATTTATTTACGTTTTTGTGCATTATTTATCAAATAATTGGTCATTCAACGTCCTTGTCCGGACCAACCAGTCTCTCAATACAGTTTGCTTCTCTGAACGTAGAAACGCATTATTTTCTGCCTGCCGGAAAATTAAAGGTCCGCCATCCAAAACAGTGATAAGATGAACTTATCACATCAGAATGAGGATCCTCTTCGGATTCTCTTTGTGAGGATCCTAGAGATCCTCAAATCGTGTCCGTTCATCGTACATCGTGAGGTCAAAAATCATTTTAAATACTTTTATTTTAAATTAAATATGAATACTATCTAACGAAAACTGACCGCACGATATACGATGAACAGACATTATTTGAGGATCCTTATGATCCTCAAATTGTGTCCTTTCATCGTATATCGTGCGGTCAAAAATCATTTAAATACTTTTATTTTAAATTAAATATGAATACTATCTGACGAAAATTGACCACACGATGTACAATAAATAGACACAATTTGAGGATCCTAAGAATCCTCTTGGATCACATCAAACTCAGAATCTTAATTTATACAATGATAATAATACCTTGTAGAGGACCCACATGTCACACTATGTTTTTGGTTATTGGTGTTGGATGGAACGGAAAATGATCTTCGCACTTTTTTTTAGTACACTTGTATAAGTTTTTATCATTTGATTTTCTTTTATTTTACTTAGTCAAACATTTGAAAACTTAAGAGCGCGTAAAGAGAGAATGGGATGCGAAAATCATCTTCTTATAAGGAAAAATTTCCCCGCAGATTTGTTGGAATATGATTATGATAATATGATTTTCACAATATGTGTAATCATATGTGAAGATACACCATAACATTGGTGTATTAATATACATATGATTGTAATGAAATAAGTTAATTATTTAATAAAGAAAATAATATAATTATTTAATTATTTAATTAATTAAAGGATATGAACAGTTATATTCCAACCTGAGAAGTTATAACTTCTCCTGAAGAACACAACTTCTCTAGAAATGTTACTTCCATCTCTATATATTTGTAAATCCCTTTCTGTCAGTTTTACACATTTAATTCTATATTCACTATGTTCATTTCTTTCACGATCGATAGTCTAACGATATCCGTTTCCAATACTGTGAAATACCCAATTACTATCATTGGCCTCAGAGCCTGGTTTTCATGAATCGAAACAATTTGCCCAGTTTTCATCCGAGGACGTCTCGAACTAAATCAGAGACTTCCTATTCGTCAAGTAACGAATCCAACAACGTTCTTTCTAAGTTTCAACTTGGAGAAGAAATTAGGGAAGAGAACATTCGTGGATCAGGAAAATATTCAACCAATTTTGATCGAAGGTTCCGAATTGTCATCTGAGAATTATCCTGTAGAATCCAAAACTCACAAAAATACCCAATCGTTCGACATCCCATCCTGCAATCCATTTGAACCTAGGCCTGAATTAACCCAACAGTTTGAACTTTATTCCCCCACACCGTTTCATTCGACAGAGAACAAAATTCTTTCTGAAAATATACCATTTCATCATACAAATTCATCCAACAATTATCAGAATTCAGAAAGTTTTTACAGTCCCATTAGGCCCTCAGACAACCCATTTCAATCGGGATTTCTGGCTGCAAAGATCAAACCTGCACAGAAAATTGAAGACCTGCAGCGTCCCTTTGGACCCATAATTTCAGAACCTTTTTCTGCAATTCGGTCACAAAACCCAAAAGGCTTACCTGTAACACCACGATTGATTCGTAGTCCTTTGCTGACTGCTGCAAATCTGAAACTGAACCCGCGATTTTCGCGCCTTCCTCCACTGTGGACTCACCACAGCAACCCACTGACCCATAGCAGGCAACAGGGTGGTGGTGTTCTTCCCCCGTGGTCTCGTCTTCTCGTGGTAATACACAATACCGACGACACCGTTATCCGCCAAGGAGAATTGTCTCTGCCGTTCGAGATTATCCGCCAGGCTGTGGAACAAAGTTTATCCAGAAAAAGCAGAGCGTGGAACCTGTTTTCTCCCGGAATAATTGCTTTGAAAATAAAGAAGAAGAAGATTGTTTTGAAAAAAAAAAAAAAAAGTGGAACTTATTTTGGGGGAGGCTTCACGTGGAGACTATACAAAAGTAAAAAATTTTGGTGATATTTCAAAGGCATCACGTGGCGACGAAATCAAAGGCAACAGTTCTTTTGGTTCATTGCACTCTGACAGTGCATGTGAAAAAGCAAGGGCTTCATGTGGAGAAGAAGTAAAAGATAGCAGATTTTTTGCTGAGCAAAGTCAAGGTGACAGAATTTTTGAAGTGGGGGCTCCTCCTCTAGGCAAAATTCGGGACCGCTGCAATTGGCACCCTTTCCTACTTGTTTGGGTGTTACGATCAAACCAAATTCAGGTTTTATTAATCCCGTTTACCCTAATAATTTCACTCAAAGTTGATTTGTGGAATACTTTGAATAATAGTCACAAAGATCAAAAGTGGAAGCAAGGGTTTAATTTTCGGAATTCTAGAGTCAAAGTGCTTAATTATTTGGATCAACATAATACCCGTTACGGTTTTATATATTCTGATTTGGCACAAAGAGAAATTTCGACTGCAAGAAATTTAAGGGGGCCAAGACCACTGAGAATTGAAAGAGAATCCAATAGTCGAGAAGAGACTGCTTTTGCGCACGAAAATAGAGGAAGAATTGATCACACCTGGCCAAGTAGACAAGAAAGAAATCCAAGAGCCTTCTATCGACGTGATCGTCTGAACAAGTACTCGTCTTTCACTGATTGGACAAAGTCTCTGTGAGTGCGTGCAGTATCTGCTACTAAAAATAAATAAGTCTCTATCTATTATTTTATTTTATTTTTTATTTTTTTTAGTTTTTTAATTTATTATGAACATTTAGTATTTGTGGCTTGTAATAATTAAAAGTACACTAGTAGTATTTGTATTTGTATTTAAGTTTGTATTAAGTATTGTGTTTTGTTTTGTAATTTTCTGAGCTATGACAACAAAATCTTCCAAATCTGAAGTTTTTAAAATAGAGAGATTGAATAATGTCAATTGTCGAATATGGAAGAGAAGGATCACTTATCTTTTAACCCATGACAAGACTTTGTACACTATCAAGGACGAGAAACCCCTTGGTCCCTCTCGAGTTTATAATAAATGGGTGGAAGATAATGAGTTGGCTAAGGCCACAATCCTCAATCATATGGAAGATAAATTAATACCTCTCTATGAAGAATATGATTCGGCCAAAGAAATCATGGATGTACTTGAAAAGAAGTATGGCCCTAAATCTCAAACGTACATTCAGTCATTGCTTGAGAAATACAATGGGACAAAAATGGAGGAAACTGATTCTATGGTCGATCATATTACTAAAATGGAGGTAATGGCAAAAGACTTAGCCAATGCTGGCCATCCAGTTTCTGATAAAATGCAAGTTAGTGTTCTTCTTGGTAGCCTCCCAAATTCTTGGGAAAATGTAGTTACTTCCATGACTTATGGTCAAGTTGAACTAACGATGGATACATTGCCTGCAATGTTGGCTATTGAAGAAGTTCGTAAAAATTATAGGAAAAAGGAGAAATCTTGTCTCTGTCTCTGTCCTAGAAAAGAAAGGTTTTGAGACAAGGTTCATGAATGGTGCTGTCACTATTGGGAAAAGGGGTTATATTTATGTAAGGGGGATAAGAGTCAATGATATGTACTCAGTTTGTATTAAAAAAAGTATTTCTTCTGAGTATGCCTTTGTCTCTACTGTTCAAAATTTGTCATATTTATGGCATTTACGTTTAGGTCACATAAATATAAATAAAATGATACGCATGAGTAAAAAAGGAATGTTGCCTTAAGTAAATGCACATGATTTTGATACATGTGAATCATGTATTAAAGGAAAAATGACTAGAAAATCATTTTCTCAGCATTGGACTTCTACAAATTTACTTGAGATAGTGCATACAGATTTATGTGGACCAATGAGAACTAAAACCCATAGAGGAATGAAATATTTTGTGACTTTCATCGATGATTATTCCCGTTATGGACATGTCTACTTCTTGCAACATAAAAATGAAGCCTTAGACAAATTTAAAGAGTTTAAGGCAAAAGTAGAGAACCAATTAGGAAGATCCATAAAGACCCTTAATAGTGATAGAGGTGGAGAATTTGAAGCCTTTGACGATTTCTGCAAAGAGAATGGTATAAGGCATAATTATACTATGCCTTATACACCGCAACAAAATGGTATCGCAGAAATAAGAAATCGAACTCTAATGGATATAATGCGATCTATGATGTCTTATGCTAACTTACCTCTACATTTTTGGGGTGAAGCTTTGGCTACTGCAGCATATATATTGAATAAAGTTCATACAAAGGCAAAGCCACTGACTCCATATGAATTATGGCATGGGCGAAAACCCGATTTATCAAACTTAAAAGTTTGGGGTTGTAAAGCACATGTCCTTATTCCAAAGCCATTAAGAAATAAATTACAAGCAAAAACTTTGGAATGTAAATTCATAGGATATCCTGATAACAGTAACGGATATAGGTTTTATCATCCTGAGAGGATTGATCGAAAGTAGAGATGCTACTTTTATTTAAACTACTGATTTGATTAATCCAATACAAGAGTTGGAATCTTTGGGAGAAGAAAATTCTCCTACGGATGATCAAGATTTCCATCTTGATTTAGACTTATCTCATGATCATGACATTGACAATGATCAAGTGGGAGATGTAAACATGGGTGATCATAACAATGTCGATCATGACACACACATGGATGATGATCATGATATTATCATGGAAGATGTAAATAGTGGGAGAAATCATCAAGTCAGTGGGAGTAAAAGAAAAAGGGAACCATCTAGAAGATTGAAAGATCACTTTGTTTTCAATCTTGAGGGGGTAGATCATTCCGTGGGAGATCCAGACCTAAGGAATTATAAAGAAGCAATGGATAGTTTTGAGTCTGAACAATGGCAACAAGCAATGAATGAAGAACTAGATTCCATAAAGAAAAATGAAGTTTGGGAATTGGTTGATCTACCTAATGGAAGAAAGCCCATCGGTTGTAAGCAAGGTATTAAATATCGATGATATCGGAAATATCGGTAGTCCAAAAACACGGAAATATCGGGATATTATCGATATCGATAAAAATAATATGGAAACCATGGAAATTGTAAGAAAAACTTGGAAATTTTTATTGAAACTTTGCAGGATGTTTATTTAGTCAATTATCTATTAGTTTATCACAAAAAATTGGATGGAAATGCATTGCATGATGGATTTAACTGATTTAAGTTGATTATATAGCGAGCTGGCAAACATTGTGAGTGTAGAAAATATGTAGTAATTAATGAAATAAGTTTAAACACACCATAATCATTTATATATAATGAATTAGTACAACATTTTATACTTTATACGAAGGGAGGGGTTCGAATCCCTCTATGCGCAAGATTGAGACTTTTTAGCATTTTTCAAGTATTTTTGGGTTTCATCTCGCGATAATTAAGTGAATAAGTGTGAAAATATCGTTCTCTCACAAAAATGAATCGCCGATAATATCGATATTTATTATTACCATAAGGATTTATAAAATAAAATAAAAAATTAAAATTTAACAAAAAAAAGGTGTTTTGCCAGCTGCTGCTTCCACATCGTCCAATTGGGGAACAAGGCCGGTACAAATCCAACGGCCCACATCTCCCCTCCTCCCAACGCAATTATCGCTCCACTACTCCCAAAAATAACACCCCTCTTTCCCCTCGAACCTCAAACCTTTCTCCTCTCCTTCCCCTACCAAAAATCACACAATCCCTTTCAGATCTCCAGATCCAACCCCTCCATCGACCTCCGAACCCTAACAACAATGGCGGCAACCACCCCCTCCCTCCGCGAAGAGAACATCTACATGGCCAAGCTGGCCGAGCAAGCCGAGCGCTACGAGGAGATGGTCGAGTTCGTCGAGAAGGTCTCCGCCTCCGTCGATAAAGAGGAGCTCACCGTCGAGGAGCGCAACCTCCTCTCCGTCGCCTACAAGAACGTCATCGGCGCCTGCCGTGCCTCCTGGCGCATCATCTTCTCCATCGAGCAGAATGAGGAGAGTCGCGACAACGACGACCACGTCGCCATGATCCGTGACTACCGATCCAAGATCAAGACCGAGCTCTCCAACATCTGCGACGACATTCTCAAGCTCCTCGACTCCAGGCTCATCCCCTTCGCCATCGGCGGTGATTCCAAGGTCTTTTATCTCAAGATGAAGGGCGATTACCACCGTTATCTTGCCGAGTTCAAGATCGGCGCCGAGCGCAAGGAGGCCGCCGAGTTCATTTGCCGATAATATCGATATTATAGTCAAAATATCGCGATATTATCGATAATATCGTGATATTTTGACGAAAACTAATTGGATACCTATTAAAATATCATTAACGTGAAAAACCGATAATATCGGCGATATTTCGCCGATATTATCGGCATTTAAGACCATGGTTGTAAGTGAGTACTTTGTAAGAAGTACAAATCAGATGGTACCTTAGATATCCTGGATAAGTTTAAGGCTCGACTTGTAGCTAAGGGTTATACTCAGAGACCCGGTATAGATTTTGTGGACACTTACTCTCCAGTTGCGAAGTTTACATCCATTCGTATTCTTATGGCAATTGTTGCTATAATGGATTTAGAACTTCATTAGTTAGATGTCAAAACAACATTCTTGAATGGAGATTTGAAAGAAGACATCTATATGATTCAACCCGAAGGATATCATGTCAAATGACATGAAAACAAAGTCTATAAATTAAGAAAGTCATTGTAAGGCCTTAAACAATCATCAAGACAATGATATTTAAAGTTCCACCAAGCCATTATGGAAATGGGCTATAAAATAAATCCATTGGATCATTGTGTTTACTCTTGGAAATGCCAAGATAATTTTTGTATGTTGTCACTATACGTAGATGACATTTTACTTGCAGGTAACTCTATAGATATGATTGAAAAGACTAAGTCATATCTAGGATCCAAATTTGAAATGAAAGATATGGGAGAAGCATCTTATGTTCTAGGAATTAAAATTACTAGGGATAGAGATGCCAAAACGCTCTATTTGGATCAACAGAATTATCTGGATAAAATATTTAAAAGATTTAATATGCAAGATTGCAAGCCAGTTAGTACACCTGTTTGTAAAGGAATGATGTTTTCCAAAAATATGTGTCCGGTACAGAAGCAAGACATCATTGATATGCAAAATGTTTCATATGCCCAAGCAGTTGGAAGTTTGATGTATGCTATGACCAGCACAAGACCTGACATATGTCATGCAATTGGATTGGTAAGTAGATATCAATCTAACCTCGGAAAGCAACATTGGATGGCAATAAAGAGAATTATTGGATATCTAAAAGGCACCCAAGGTATGAAACTTTGTTTCGGATTAAATGATCTGGATTTAGTTTGTTATGGTAATGCAGATTTCGCAAGTGACTTGGATGACAGAAAGTCAACAAGTGGTAACATTGTCTTGTTTGGTGGAACGGCTGTTTCTTGGTTAAGTAAGAAACAAGGCTGTGTTGCAAAGTCTACCATGGAAGCAAAATATATATCTTGTAGCACAGCGGTAAGTACTGCAGTATGGGCTAAACGATTTATCGATAATTTAAATATAGGTATACCTAAGGAGCACGTCAATGTGTTTTGTGATAATAAGTCCACAATCTTTCTGATAAAGAGTGGAGCAAATAGTTCCAAAGGAAAACACATTGATATTAAATATCACTATATACAAGATATAGTGGAAAGATAAGAGGTAAAGGTCGACTACATACCCTCCGAAGAGATGGTGGCCAATCCGATGACCAAGGGATTGTCTCTGGAAAAATTCAAAGAGCATGTGACTACAATGGGTTTGCAAAACATCTAGATGTGTTGTAGTGTGAGACGTGCAGCGGGCATCGTTGTATGGTTTTAGGGACGCCTAAACTTGGACAAGTAGATGCGACTCTATCTGGTTCTTTAGTTCTTGGTCGGTTAAAGATAGAGGGCACTAGCGAGGTAACTAGGTTATAATAAATCGTCTTGAAAGTAAAATCCGTAATAAGCTTCAAGAAATAATTTATATAACATTGTGGCATATAGTGCGAGGCTAAGTCATCATTTGTAACCGGGTATGGATTGTTTTTCCTAGTTACTTGGATATGATGCCATTTTACTAAAGAGTAAAATGTTATTAGATTAAGTGGAATGGTGCGCACCAGGTAAAGAAGCCACATATCTGATATTACATTCAATTTGTTTATGAGTAATACTCTTGAGAAACAAATCAGAATAGGAAACCATTTATGTCATCATAATCAAGTGGGAGATGTTGGAATATGATTATGATAACATGGTTTTCACAATATATGTAATCATATGTGAAGGTACACCATAACATTGGTGTACTAATATACATATGATTGTAGTGAAATAAGTTAATTAATTAATAAAGGAAATAATATAATTAATTAATTAATTAATTAATTAAAGGATATGAACAGTTATATTCCAACCTGAGAAGTTATAAATTCTCCTGAAGAACACAACTTCTCCAGAAAGGTTACTTTCATCTCTATATATTTGTAAATCTCTTTCTGTCAGTTTTACACATTCAATTTCATATTCACTCTGTTCATATCTTTCACACCATATTGTGATCGATAGTCTAACGACATCCGTTTCCGATCTTGTGAAATACCCAATTACTATCAAGAAGTGACCCGACGAGATACTAGCATGACTGCATGCGGATGTTTAGTAAGTAGTCGGTAAAGAACTAGAGATTGCATTTTGAAGAATACTTGTTGAAAAAAAGACTAGATTACTTCCATTAAATAAAAAGACTTGTATAAAGAAAAATTAGTTCAAAAGGCTGTCCACAACCTAAATACAATTTTAACAGCCAAAAAAAAAAAAGCAATAAAAAGATTCAAAAGTAACCAGCCGAATAACAACAAAAAAAACCCTAAAACTAGAATAGAAACTATCAACCACCAAATGTGCCTTCGTGGCAAGGCCAGCACCACAAAAAATAAAAAGAAAAAAGGGAACCATCGCAGGGGCTCCAACGCGAGATTGATATATATTTCTCATCTACTATTCAACAGGAAAGTGAGAGCAAACCAATTTTGGAATAGTGTAATTGCCAAAAAAAGAAACACGTTGTTCAAATAACCCCACATATTAAATTTGGACGAAAGTGATTGGAGTTGATGCAAAAGCTACCCCGAGTACACATGTATAAAGTGTGGGCTGAACATGGATTTTTAAGGACTCAAATGTGTACGTGACCAAAACGAAGGGACTAACATGTGTAGTTTGTGTCATAAAAATATATAAAATAAAATAAAATCGTTACTTATTTATTTTTGGATAAATTAAGTTTCTATCCCACATTTCTCATTCTTATTAATTGAAACTTTATTTCTTTTTCATTTTTGATCAAGGTTGCTTGATTAAATTACTTACAAGTCATTATATATCAATTTAAAAATGAAAAATTATTAATCATTTTCAAATATAATCTTTTTAGTTTTTTTTCTTCATATATTTCTATTTATAATTTGTATCCTTTTTTAATTTATACTATTATTTTTAGTTTTAATTTGTACCCGTAATTTTGAATTTTAATATGTACCCATATTTTCAATCTAATTTGATAGTTTTGAATTTTAATATGTACCCATATTTTTAATTTATTTGTACCAATATTTTTTTTTATGAACGTACCCATGCTAATTATATGTTTTAAAAGATATCAATAGTTATTTCTTGCACTATATTAATAAAGGGTGTGATATCCACACACCCTTTTTTTACTTTTCACACACCTCTAATTAATTTCTGTCATTTGATATTCTTCAATTCATTTGATCAGACGGCGAGAAATTAAAAAAGTGTGTGAGAAGTAAAAATGGATGTGTGAATACCACACTCCTATTTATAATTACGTGGGTTTTTTTTTTTTTTTGCTAGAACTATGTGAAGAACAAATTACTCTATTATTAATTCACCGTCAGATTAATCTAACCTTATATTATCTCTGTTACACCCTAACAAAATAATAATCTCAACTAAAAAAGAAATAGAAAAACGGATTCACACTTGAAACCTCCTCCGTCAAGCCGTTTTCTTCCCTTCCTAGTCTCTTTCCCCTCCATGCCCTATCGCTCCCTCCCCTCCATGGCAGCGACAATGTCTCTTCGGCCAAGCCCAACACCTGGGCCCTTGCCGTCGAAAAGCAGGAAGCCAAATTGGAACGTCAAGTCAAAGACCACGAAGCCTCCCTTCGTTGAGTTCCCAACTCTCTGCAACCGCTGCCACCATGCCCTAGAGGAAGACATTGACCACCTCTGCTAATTTGAATAGCCCAACCTTGTGGAGTAGCCCATGTGCCTGGTCCACAAGGACCAAATGCTTTTGTAGACCATTCAGTGCAAGTGAACAATTGAGGAGCTTGATTGGAATTGGCTCGGCAACAGGGGAGCAATTGGAAGGAACAAACCCAGATGGACATTTAAAGGAAGACGTGATTGTTGATTGGAGGAAGATGCGGCTGATTCGCCTTTCCAGAGGTTTGTTTGGGTGTAACAAGGACAATATAAGGTTATTAATTAATTCACCGTCAGATTAATCTAAGAGTTTATATGACAAAGGACCTCACAGGTCCTCAAAATGAGGACCTTAGGAGAGCATTACTGTTTTAAGTAAATGTTAGATTTGTAACAATATTATTTGGATTTGTTTAAATTTCAAAATTTGTGGGATATTGAATGCATAAATGCATGAGTTGAATCTTTTAAATAATGCTAGGACCTTGATCAAACTATTTAAACAAATAAGGTTTCATTGTAACAATTATGTTGATTAGAGACCAGAACTAAAATAACTCTTTATTTTTTATTGTCGAAATTGATTCTTCTTTCTTTTAGTGAAGGAAACACTTGAGATTCGAAAGGAGGAGGCTGTGATTCTTAATTTTATCTCGAGCTATGACACGATGGAAATGTACTTGTCTGAGTCCAAGGGCCTGCAAGCTCCACAGTTAGATAACAAATAGAGTACTCAAATACTATTATCTGGTGATATGAGCAATAAAGGAAGAAAACTCCATGTGAGAAGCTTCACCTTCAACCCTCGACTGGCAGACGGCAGCCCCCAACTCCGCCGCCCTCTTCCTTATCTCCTCCCCTTCTTTAGACCCCATAAATTTCTGCACACCATTTTTAACGTTCTGTGACGTGACAAGCTCATCCCTCTTATCCCAATCCCTCATCACAAACCCAACTCCAAGCAACTTTGTGATCAAAACAGTGTTCCTAGGTTGGTCAGAGTGCATTGGCCAAGCTGCTATAGGGACCCCCATGGTGATGCTCTCCATGCATGAGTTCCACCCACAGTGACTCAGAAAGCCTCCTGTTGATTTGTGGGACAGGATTTCCAACTGTGGGGCCCAGTCTCTAACCACCAATCCCCTACCTTTGAATCTCTCTTCAAATCCTTGTGGCAGCTCAGCCCTTCTAACCTCCCCTCCATTGAAAAGGTCACCTTCATCAGCATCCCTCAAAATCCAAATGAACCTTTGCTTGCTTTCCTCCAACCCAATTGCCAGCTCTTGAATCTGCTCATCTTTCATGGCTGTGGTGGTCCCAAAAGACACATACATCACTGAACTTTGTTCTTGTTTGTCCAACCATTCCAAACACATGTGTCTACTACTATTTGAATTGTTATTAGGGTACGCAACCGTTGTGGGGTTGAATGGCCCTATGGCCCAATGCTTCTTCTGATCACCAATCCTGTTGAGTAAATCCATATATGGTCCTTCAATGGTTCTACTGGTGTTGTGAAGGTTCCCTGCGTTGTTCAACTTTTGGTATTTATGTTGTTCACCAATGAAATTCCTGAACTCAACAGTGAAACAACCTTCGAGAGATGGGATGCCGTCTGGGAGCTTCACATCGAGCTCCTCGAGCTTTTTCGGTTTTCCGATTACTTCCCACAAGTACAAAAAAATCGTAAAGGCAGAGACGGAGTGGAAAGTGTAGGACTCTCCGTTTGGTATAGAAGCAACATCTTGAATGATTGAAGCCATCATGGAGTCGTGGATGACGATGACCCTTCTTCCTTTGAGTGACAACTCGCGTAAGAGCTTCGCCAGGGGCTGGCGGAGGTGGGCGGTAGCTTCGAAGCAGGGTTGGAGATGAGAGGGAAACTTATTTGTGGCATTGGGGTTAGGAGGAGGGGAGAGGAAAGGAGGCGTTGGAAAGTCATGGAATTGTATCTTGTTGGAGACTGAGGTTTGATCCCAACCGTGGGCTCGGAGCTTGGCTTGGCGGTTGTGAGTGGCGGCACCAACGTAGTGGACGGGGATATTGTAGGCGGAGATGAGGCGAGAGAGGTGGAGGAGTTGGTTGAGGTGGCCTTGGGCTGGCAAGGGCACCATGACAACTACCACTTGGGATTGGTTTTGATGGTGTTGGTCACCGTCAGCCATATATGATACATCAATGAAATGAGACTTGGATGAAAGTGTTAATATGCTTAAATGATTGAAGTTTTGAGATCGATGAATCTGAAGTGGGTTTGAGGTTCTTTTTATAGAACCAAATTGGGATTTTAATATATATATATATATATATATATATATATATTTATATATATATATATATATTTATTTATTTATTTTTATGAGTGCATTGATATTTTTACATTAGGAGGAGGGAAATGTTGGCTAAGCCACACAATGGACAACCTAATTTGGTATCGAATTCGCCATTCACGAGATTTGAACCTAAGACCTCTCACTTCTAAACGAAGAGGAATACCACCAGACTGTAGTACTGAATGACAAAACGTATATATATTATTAACATGGTTTCATTTGTCATGAACATCACTATGAATCTATAACATTTATAAGCTTTTATTCCTTTAACTTTTGTTTTGGTGTTATTATTGATAGTCTAAAATTTTACATCTAAAAATAAAAACGCACTAGTAATGAAGGAAAAATGACTTTTTAAAAGTGCCAATAATATCTCTCTTATAAAAAGTTATTGATACTTCCAAAAAATTTAGACTGTTATTAGCATTCCAAAACTCTCATTCTACACTCATTATAAGTGTATTTTTCTTTCAAATTATAGAAAATTTGAACTTCGAAATGAGATTTTTGAAATGCTAATAACAATTGCCTTATTTTTACAATTGTAAATTTTTCTTTGGCGCAGATAATTTAGAATCAAATTTCATGAAAACGAGTTATTAATTGCATCTTAGGTGAAAAGGTCAAAACTCATAGGTCAAATTATCTTAAGAAAAAAAAAAGGAATATGCCACATTGGAGGAAAGGGTGGCCAAAATATAAAAATCCATTTCCCTTTCACTCTTTTTGTCCTTATAGCCATCGGCACTATAAAGGTTATCCATTTTTGGATTTAAAAGTTGCCATTTCTCATTTGTTAAATAAACAACAATGGCATCAAGAAAGATACATACACACCCACCCCTTGGCCAGATCCGCCGTCACCTTTCTGCCACCTTTGCCCCTGTCGTTTTCTGACATACCACTTGTGAGTAATCTCATTCAAAAGTTTTGGTTTTCTTAGATTGCTTAAACAGTAGGGTTTGTGTGCTTCGTTTTTCATTTTTTTCGGTTACTTGATGGTTGCATGTTGCCAGACTGAGTTTATTGGTGGGTTGGGGAGGTTGATAAGCATTGTTCCTTTGGTGGCTAAGTTGAACTTGAGGGGTACCGTCAGCACTTCCACTCGATGCTAGCTAGGAAATTTGTCAGCCAAAGGTCCACGAAATTCAGAGTCTTTTATGACTACGTAAATGGTTGCGAATGCGATTGGACAGCCGAGTTCATATCTCCACTCTCGCTAGATAACTTGGGTTCAACTTGTCTTGGGTGTTAGCCTTATAAGGTCATATAATTAAAACACATACAAAGGAGTGACTGACCTAATTCCAACGGCAGCCATGGAAGTCGAACGTGATAGGAAGAAGGGCACGGCAACACCAAGATCTTCTACAAACACCTAGCCGAATACAACTATTTAATGAGAAGCATTATGTTGTGTGTTCTAGGGCTTATGGGGACCGGTGTTTTTATATAGACTAAAAGGTAAATTTTCCATCCATAAGGGAAACCTAAACTTACTTTCTTAGCCTCCAAGTTAATAGATATGCTAAGATGATGACACTTGTCAATATGTAATGGATTGAGTTAGTTGTAATGATAGTTAGTTGAAGGGTAATATAGACATTTGCAGTTGTAAGAATGGTTAGTATATAACCATAGTGTAAGAGTCTATTGGCATTCATTCAATACAAATCAAAAGCTTTAGGGCTGGTTTAGTATTGCTGTGCTTTGAAAAAAAGCTGCTTCTACTGTGCTATGAGAATAAGCAGCTGTGAAATAAAGCAGCAGAGTGTTTGGTAAACTTTTTTGTAAAAGTGCTTTTGAAAAAAAAAAGCAATATTATAGTGTTTGGTAAACTTTTATGTAAAACAGATGTGAAAAAAAAAACCGATTTTTCAAAGCTGGGTTTTGCAGCTTCTTGTTTTTGGCTTTTTTTCACCCAAAACTGTGAAAAAAAACTGAAGCTGAATGTTTACCAAACACCAAAAACTCTCCCAGCTTTTTTTCATAGCAGCTTTTTTTAAAATCACCTCAACCCCAAACTAGGGCTTACTGTCTCCTTTTATCTCTTAACTCTCTCTCTTTATTCTCCTTTTTCATTCTGCTCATTTGATGGTTATGATGGTATCTTCGCTGGAACGGTTCATCACCATTCCGATCTTTGGTGCACGTCCGCTACTTTGATGGTTCTTCTGAAATTCTGATAGTTCGTCCTCTACGGTGTTCTATTCGCGATTACTGGAATCGGAGGTCGATTTTCGTCTGGGTTCTGTGAAGAAGTTTGGGGTTTTCATCGGAGTTCTTAAAGGCTTTTGCGATCGTTGTTTTAGGTGATATTGTTTCTTTCATATTCTGTCATTTAGTTTATTGGTTCGTAATTCAGTATGGGACTTTATTGCATCTTGGGTAATTGGTGTATGCGATTTGTGGTTGAATCTGGAGATGTGTACTATCTGTGAATAGTTGATTTCTACGAATACTTGAATGATTTGAGATTTTGTTCAGCGTTTTGTGATTGTTGTGAATTCAGACTGCAGTTCTGTTAAGAAAGTGTCATTCTTTCTTGAAGTTGTTATTTTTGTGTGTTGAATAGTTGAATGAATTGGGAGGTTTGTTGAATTCAGACTGCAGTGTTGTCAAGAAAGTTTCAGTCTTTCTTGGAGATTAAGAAAGTTTCAATCTTTTTTGGAGATTAAGAAAGTTTCAGTCTTTCTTAAAATTGTTGTTCTAATTACAGTACAATCTTGGAGTATTTTCTTTAGGAGATTGGTGAAAATGTCTAGTTCAGTAGTCAAGGTGGACAGTTTGTTGGGTATGGTTACAATAAAATTGAAAGATGATAATTTCTCGAAGTGGGCTTTTCAGTTTATGGCTGTGTTGAAAGGTCACAAGTTGTTTGATCATTTTGATGGTACTACTGTGTGTCCATCGAAATATGAAATCAATACTGAAACTGGGGTAACTAAGGAAGTAAAACATGTTTTTCTTGATTAGGAATCGACAGACATGGCTTAGATTGCTGTTAGCAACATTATCTGATGAAGCTATGGAATATGTGCTTGGTTGTAGAACTGCAAGTAAAGCTTGGTCTAATCTAGTTGATAGGTATGTGTTTGTGTCTAAGTCAAGGGTGAATCATTTGAAGACAGCTTTATACTATTAAAAAAGGGTCTGATTCTATAGATAAGTATTTGTTGAAGTTGAAAAGTATAAGAGAACAACTCAGTGCTGCAGGGGAGTTTATATCTGACAATGATGTAATGATAGCTGGTTTAGCTGGTTTACCAAAAGAGTATGCTATCATTAGGACTGTTCTTCTAGCAAGAGAATCATCGATCACCTTGAAAGAATTTCGAGCTAACTTCTTGGGGCTGAGAAGGAACTTGAAGGGGAGTCGTCTTTGTTTCCACATAATGTGTCTGCTCTTTATGGTCAAGGTTCTAGTTCTATAAATACTTCTTCTGGATTTTCTGGTTCATCTTCAAATCCTCAAGGGCATAGTCATATTCCTTCTGTGACTGCAGGGGTGATTACTCCTGGTGCTTATAACTATAATTTTGCCCCAGTTCCAATGCCTCAGGTTCAAATGCCATTTCCTTCTGAAGCTTATGTTCCTCCCGGTTTTGTACCAATTCCACCAGCTCCATTTTTTAATCAAATGCCCTATGGTTATGGTTTTGTTGGGGGAAATAACAATAATTCTGGTCAGCGATTTCCTACAAATGGGTCTACACACAGGGGAACTAATAATTTCAGAAATACTGGTGGCTACAAAGGAAAATGGTTTAATACTGGAGGATTTAAGGGCGGTAATGGCAGTACTTGGTATGGTAACATTCAAAATCGAACTAATGCTGTCATTGAGTGTCAGATTTGCAACAAAAAGGGTCATACATCAGTCAATTGTTTTCAAAGGAATAATGGGTCTTGTTTTCAGGGTTTTTTGCTGGAATGTCAGACATGTGGAAGACGGGGGCACTCAGCTCTTGAGTGTTTTCACATGGGCAATTACTCCTACCAAGGACAACCACCACATTCTTCTCTCAATGCCATAGCAGCACATCAAACACCACAGACTCGTCCAAATGATTCCTAGATTGTGGATACTAGTGCATCTCACCATATGATTGCAGATATCAATTCCCTAACTCAAGTGCAACCATTTGAAGGTTCTAACAAGATTATTATTGGCAATGGTTCTGAGTTGTCAATCAAAAATATTGGCTCCACATCTCTTAACACAAATTTCCATTCTCTTATTTTAAAGAATGTATTACATGTGCCTAAAATTGCTAAGAGTCTAGTATCTGTTAAACAATTGTGTGCGGATAATGCAAGCTGGTTCATTTGTGATGAAACTCGATTTTTTGTGCAGGACAAGAAGATAATGGAGATATTGTATCAAGGAAAGAGTAAGCCACAAGAATTGTTCCATATACCAGTCGTTCATCAGTCTCAGGGGTTGCAGTCAGTTTATCATAATTCAGGTGCTTTTCTTTGTCAGCTAGTCAAGTCAAATGTGTGGCATCAAAGGTTGGGGCATCCATCACATGAAGTAATGTCTAGAATGTTAAAACAGTCAAATATAACCACGTCCATAGATAAAAATCATAGTGTCTATACTCCTTGTTTAAAAGGGAAAATGTAATACCATTTCCTTCTAGAGTTTCTCATTGTGGGATTCCTTTTGGAAAGATACATTCAAATATTTAGGGTCCATCACCTGTAAAATCTCTAGAAAGGTACATATATTAACATTTGTGGATGAATATACAAAGTTTGTTTAGATATATCCTCTGTGCAATAAGTCTGATGTGTTTACAATTTTTGTACAATTTTATACTATGGTAGTCACTCAGTTTGGCTTAAGAATTAAATGCTTTCAAAGTGATGGTGGAGGAGAGTACACAAGCAATTTTTTTACTGGTTTTCTGAAATCTAAAAGAATACAACAAATGATCTCTTGTCCTTACACCCTTCAGCAAAATGGAATTGCTGAGAGGAAACACATACACATTGTTGAGACAACTATAACATTGTTGACAACTGCTGGGTTATCTCTTGAATTTTGGTATTTAGCTTGTGCTCATTCTATGTTCTTGATCAATAGAATGTCGTGTCAGTCTTTATCAATGAACTTTCCATACAAGTTGTTGTATGACAAATTTCCAGATTTAACTGCATTAAAGATTTTTGGAAGTGCAGTGTATCATTGGCTTCGACCATATAATTCAAATAAACTGCAGGTGCGAACTGAAAGATGTGTATTTCTGGGGTACTCTATGGGGTATAAAGGTGTTATTTGTTACAAGATGAGTACTAGAAAGTGTGTTATATCAAGACATGTGATTTTCGATGAAACTGTCTTTCCATTTCTTCTAAAACAATGTGATAACATAGTGAGCCAGTCTATGTCAAGCTCAACAGCACCATCCATTGTGATTATTCCAGTTCCAATTTCGAATCATATTGTGAATGAAGATACTCACACTGACTCAAGGACAAGTTCCACTCACTCAGGGCATGAATTTAGAAGCAGATCTTCATCTTTTGGTAATGACAAGGACTGTACTATGAGAGATCAACGTACAACTGCAGAACAGATTGTTTCAGGCCATACTCTTTCTTAAGAAGATGATACATCTCCCTTGCTTTCTGTCATGGATCCATCTCAACTTCAGGTATCTCAACTTCAGGTATTACTTCCTATATCTCCTTGTTCTTCAATACATAGTGGATCTCATGGTTCTATAGAGGTCACTACACCTTTTGGTATACAAACAAGATTACAGACAGGTTCTATATCAAGGAAAAATTATGCAGCATTCCTTGCTACATTACCTGAATTGCAGTCTTTACAGTTGACAGATATAATGGATATTACAGAACCTATATATCAGATAAATGGTTTTTCATTTTTGGCTGATGTTAATGACATTGAGGAACCAAGGAGTTATAGAATTGCTTCAAGGATTAAACAATGGCAGCATGCTATGCAAGATGAGTTCGATTCTTTGAAGGCACAAGGAACTTGGATACTGGTACCTGCACCAGGTGATAGGGCAGTCATTGGGAGTAAATGGGTGTACAAAGTTAAGAAGAATCATGATGGTACGGTGTCAAGATACAAAGCAAGATTAGTTGCTCAAGGGTTCAGTCAAGAGCAAGGGTTGGATTTCTCAGAAACATTCAGTCATGTGGTGCGACATACAACTGTGAGGTTAATCTTGGCACTAGCAGCTCAATATGGATGGAATCTTAGGCAATTGGATGTCAAAAATGCATTTTTGCGTGGTGATCTTGAAGAAGAGGTTTATATGAAGCAGCCACAAGGTTTTGTGGATCCAAAGTACCCAAATTATGTCTGGAGACTTGTTAAATCTCTATACGGCCTCAAACAAGCTCCCAGAGCTTGGAATTCGAAGTTTACTAGTTTCCTACCTGCACTTGGGTTTACTACATCACTGTCTGATTCCAGTTTGTTTATTAAAGTTGACAATGGTGATATCATATTGCTATTGTTACATATGGATGATATTATCCTAACTGGGTCCAATTCTGCAAAAGTTCAGTCCATAATTACAAGTCTATCTAAAGTATTTGATCTCAAGGATATAGGACGCTCACATATTTTTTGGGACTCCAAATTCAATATGAAACAGATGGTTCTCTGTTTATTAACCAATCGAAGTATGTAAAAGAACTCCTCAAGAAAGCAGGAATGGAGACTTGCAAACCTACTTCTACACCAGCTAAGCCACATACTCAATTGCTTGTCAATGAAGGCACACCATTTGCAGATTCAACTCATTACAGGAGTATTGTAGGAGCTTTACAATATCACACGTTTACTAGACCTGGCATTGCACATTCGGTTAATATGGTGTGTCAGTTTATGAACAATCCTACAGAGAATCATTATCATTTGGTTAAACGCATCCTGCGATATTTACAGGGAACTCTAACATGTGGATTGAGGTATAGCAAGTCTTCTGAGTTTAACATTTCTACTTATTCAGATTCAGATTGGGCGACAGATATTAACATAAGAAGGTCAATAACTGGCTTTGTGGTATTCCTAGGTTCTAATCTGATTTCGTGGCAATCAAAGAAGCAAACTACTGTGTCTAGGAGCTCAACAGAAGTAGAATACAAAGCTCTTGCACATTGTGCTGCAGATGTGTATTGGATAAGGACTCTACTAAAAGATATTCATCAACCTCTATCAAAACCCCCATGTCTGCATTATGACAACCTCTCTGCCTTAGCATTGACTTCAAATCTTGTGTTCCATTCTCGGAGAAAACATCTTGACATGGATTATCATTTTGACAGAGCGAAAGTTCAAAATGGTGATTTGAAAGTTCAATACATTTCAACTGAAGAACAAGTGGCAGATGTGTTTACTAAGGGACTTCACAGTCCGGTTTTCATTCGACACTGTCACAAACTTAGTCTAGGATCACCTAGCTAAGCTTGAGGGGGGAGTAATAGATATGCTAAGATGATGACACTTGTCAATATGTAATGGATTGAGTCAGTTGTAATGATAGTTAGTTAAAGGGTAATATAGACATTTGTAGTCGTAAGAATGGTTAGTATATAACCATACTGTAAGAGTCTGTTGGCATTCATTCAATACAAATCAAAAGCTTTACTGTCTCCTTCTATCTCTGAACTCTCTCTCTCTCTCTCTCTCTCTCTCTCTCTCTCTCTCTCTCTCTCTCTCTCTCTCTCTCTATTCTCCTTTTTCATTGTACTCATTCGATAGTTATGACAAGTTATATATCATAATCATATCCAATTAAGGATTTCATCAATCCTATTTCAAATATAAGACACCTTATATAAGATTGATGACTTTAAGAGATCAAATCACAATCAACATTATTCTTCAATATTACATTCCTATTACATGTAGTAGACCACTTAAAAGTTGATTTATACTAGATAAATCTAATGGGATAATGTAAGAACTAGGCTAAGGCAAATTGAACTTAAGGTTCCCACCGGATTCACAGTGTTTTATGACTACGAAATTGGTTGCAAATGTGACTGGACGGTCGAGTTCATCTCCACTCTCGCTAGTGAACTTGGATTCAACTTGTCTTGGAGAAATAATGTAATAACTATACGAAGGCAAGTTGAATTCGAAGGTCCCATTGAATACGCAGTCTTTTGTAACTACGAAAAAGGCTGCGAATGTGATACGGATGGTCGAGTTCATCTCCACTTTCTTTAGCCAATTTGTATTCGACTTGTCTTGGGAAATAATGTAAGATTTAAGATAAAGCAAAGTAGAACTCGAAAATCCCACCGAACTCGGAGTCTTTGTGACTGCAAAAATGATAATTCGATGAGACGATCGAGTTCTATCACTCTCGTTAGTTAACTTGTATTCGACTTGTCCATCATTTAACTGTGCTTGATTGAAACCATTCATTGTACACTGAGAGATAAGCATATCGTTGGTTTGAGAACTCAAAATTTGGTATCTTGGAGCACATGCATTAACCAAAAGTTTGTGGACATTTTCTGCATCACATTCTCCTTGATGTCGGCAACACAGTAGGGCAAACACAACAATCTTGATTTGGTGGTGAGCTCGTATACGTCTCGAGGAGGTGACTGACCATCTGGATCTGAGTCTCTGCATAAAAAATCCACATGCACATGCCTTTCCCTCACTATGTGGAACAATCATCACTCACATTTATGTATAGGAAAAATTGGCAAAAGTAGTATACTATTGAAAAAAATCAAGTTCAACCCTATGTATGGTACTAAAGATTCTTTTTATTAAAATTAACAAATAATGAATATTTTAGTTAATTTTCCAATAAAGATAGACTATTGCAGTTTTAATTATTGAAATGAGACATTACGTAATCTCTGTGTTTGAACCTGAAATAACAGCTTGAGCTGAGAATCAGTCAATCCAAGTTGAAAAGCCACAACCCTCGGCCTAGTAAAGATCTCTAGGCCAGTGGGCTTTTAGCTCAAAAAAGAGTTTATTTGATCGATTCCTCATGGAAGTATGACTTCATGAGGAATTCTCATCAGTCACCTTAGCTAATTCATGGCTTCCCTTATTATATATTTCTTAGGATGTATGAAATCATGTGCTTGCATATATATGTATATATGGACTAACGGATAATACAGAAAAAGATGTATGAGAAATTAATAAGTTTTATATGTGATTGTCTAGTCTTCTCCATAAACATTTTTTACTAGTTTTGTGGGATTTATGTAAAAGTTTCAAGTCCTTTTTGGTGTGTCTAACATTGCGTTTACATACTTTGTAGCATACTTTCCGTTTCATATGGTTAAACCTCATACATACGTGACATGCTAAGTGCCATCTTCTGCATAACGACTATTTGTGACGATGCTAACGACAATGTTTGCCTCTCTAAAAACATGATGCCACAAAATATTGAAGAAAAAAACTTCTAGTTAACTTTTAAATCCTCCATTATTAAAGTTAATCCTCCATTATTAGAATGGTAAGTAAGTTCGTGCACATAACAACTACTTAAAAGTTTGAGTTGAAATATCTACAACTGTGCAACCAATTCGACACTGCCATTACAAAGTTCTGAACACAAGTTTAGTTGTTGTCACTTCTTTACAATCCTGTGCCATTAATATTTCTACTCAAAGTCCACGATTTATTTACATTTTTGTGCATTATTTATCAAATAATTGGTCATTCAACATCCTTGTCCGAACCAACCATCTCTCAACATACAGTTTGCTCCTCTGAATGTAGAAAAGCATTCTTTTCTGCCTGCCGGAAAATTAAAGGTACACCATGCAAAACAGTGATAAGATGAACTTAATCACATGAAACTAAGAATCTTAATTTACACAGGGATAGTACGTAGTACCTCGTAGAGGACCCACATGTCACGCTATGTTTTTGGTCGTTGGCATTAGATGGAATGGGATATGATCTTCGCACCTTTTTTATAGTCTAACGCTAGAAAAAAGAGTGTGTAAAGAGAGAATGGATGCGAAAATCATTTTCTTATATGGAAAGACTTCCTTGCAGATATACATAAACTGAACTAGGAGAAGTGCCCCACGAGATATTAGCATGAGGATGTTTAGTAAGTAGTCCGTAGAGAACTAGAGATTGCATTTTGCAAGATATATACTTGTTGAAAAAAAAAGATGAAGAAAAGTAGGAGGGAGGAATTATCCACATGTTTGCTCATGGGATAAATGGATTTTTATACATAGGAATTGGGATTGAAATTTCTAATCTACTATTGGTATTTTTTTTTTTTTTTTTGTTTACTATTATTAAGAGAAAATAGGAGAGTTCGAAACTATTACAAGAATTTAAATGATGGGGAATCCGAGTTTCGAATTCAGGACGCATGGGAGGAGTTTCTAATCTACTTTTGGTTATTCTCTTTCTCCTTTAAAAAGTTGGTCATATAGCAGGTTTCTTTGTAAGGAATGTATTCGTAAGGAATGAGTGTCATTCCCATTGATTTCGTATCCTTTGTTACTAACACCAAAATAATGAATAAATAAGTGGGTCCTGCATTAAATTTTGGTATGGGGTACCTGAAAATTCAAGGTTCTAACACAGTGGGAGATGTTTATCCCATACCTAATCTTTCTCATTCGTATTCTTTCGTATTTTCATTTCTTGCCATACTCATACATGCCAATAATGTCTTGTTATTTAAGAATCATATTCATGAGTTCAATATATAAAACTCAAGAATTAGAATCACTCTCATATAATTCAAATTTTAAGCCTATTATGGAAGACTTACGTGTTGGATTGTCCGAGGGATAAGATTTTCTTCTTCAATCGAAATAATGGGATTCAAACTTTTTTCAAGTTTAGTTTTCGAGCATGTAGTCGCAAGCCAGCCCAAGTTTGTGAACCGACACTTTTTTATGGTAGTTTATACTGCCTAAGATTTGAAATCATGTTCTAAAGGGTTTTTTATTTATTTATTTTTTTTGGGATTTTGATACAGATGTCTAGGTTTTAAAATTTTGAGATTAAACATTTATGCTTTTTAGAGTTTTGATTAAACATCTTCCTACAATTTAGGTGCCACATGGATTAGAAGTAGCCTTTTTTATAATTTAAATTACCCAACTTGCCATTATATAAATATACCTTTTAATTCCTAGATAATACATCAAAACTCCCAAAATCTTGTAGATAAATATTGTAGAATTTAATTCCAATAAAAAGCCTTTCAAAATACCCATGAATGCGACTTGCCATTATATTTAATATACCTTTTAATTTTCTTAGATAATATCTCAAAACTCCTAAAATCTTGTAGATAAATATTGTAGTATTCAATTTTAATAAAAAGTCTTTCAAATTACACATGAAACATAGATTTCTTCTTGGTACATATTTGATACGTTACTTGATATATCTTTTTGGTACATATTTGGTATGTTTGTTTTTATTTTTGTATGTATTTGGTACGTTTGTATTTATTTAAAAAAAACATATCTGGTACATATATTTCCTCTTGATTAAACATATATTTCTCCTTGGTACATATTTGGTACGTTATTTTATATATCTTCTTGGTATGTATTTGGTATGTCACATCCCGGCCCGGGACGGACCACTTCCCAGGCCCGCTCCACCACCGTAGCACGATATTGTCCGCTTTGGGCCCCGACCACGCCCTCACGGTTTTGTTTGTGGGAACTCACGAGCAACTTCCCAGTGAGTCACCCATCCTGGGAGTGCTCTGGCCCCCTTCTCGCTTAACTTCGGAGTTCCTACGGAACCAGAAGCCAGTGAGCTCCCAAAAGGCCTCGTGCTAGGTAAGGATGAGAATATACATTTAAGGATCACTCCCCTGGGCGATGTGGGATGTTACAATCCACCCCCTTAGGGGCCCGACGTCCTCGTCGGCACATTTCCGGCAAGGGATAAGCTCTGATAAGTTACTCGTGAGTTCCCAGAAACAAAACCGTGAGGGCGTGGTCGGGGCCCAAAGCGGACAATATCGTGCTACGATGGTGGAGCGGGCCTGGGAAGTGATCCGCCCCGGGCCAGGATGTGACATGGTACGTTCATATTTCTTTTTTGTATGTATTTGGTACATTTATATATTATTTTGGTACGTTTATATTTATTTAAAAAACATATTTGGTACGTTACTTTATATATCTTCTTGGTACGTATTCGGCACGTTTAAATATATTATATGAACGTACCAGCCTCAAGCTTTCAAAAATAGAGAATACGTCTAATTATCTCACATGATATCAATATAAAATAGTGAAAACAACCACTAATTCAAATGGATAAGTCCATTTCAAATGGATAAGTCCATTCAAAATTCAAAAATGAGGATTACAGAATTCTAACTTGGGAGAAGAAACCATACGGCTCAAATGTGGGAGAAGAAACTGGCTTCCTAAAAAAAAGGCCACGTACAAATATATATCAACCTAAAAGGATATATATGAAATTTAATAATTAACATTTTAAATTAAAAAAACACACAATAATTACATGTAATCTAAATAAATATAAAAATGTTGACATGGCCATTGTTTAGGCGTCCTAATCAAATTTCAAAATAGAACCAATGTTTAATCTAAATAGTATTAGAAGAGTGCAGGAGATTTTAATTTTCCCTTTTTTTCTTTTTTTTTTTTCCAACAACCTTTATTTGGAAGATTCAATCACGTGCAGTGACATAAAAATTAGAGTAAATTGTAGCTATGGTCCCTTAACTTTAACTCAATTGGAGCAATGATCCCTCAACTAAAAATCCATTACCATTGGTCCCTTAACTTTTCAAAACGTGCAGCTATGGTCCCTCAACTAAAAATCCATTACCATTGGTCCCTCAACTTTAATTCAATTGGAGAAATAGTCCCTTAACTTTAACCCAATTGTAGCAATGGTCTTTCCAATATAACTTGTTTTGACAAAAATTTTGACATAGCTGACGAAAAGAACCATAATTATACACTTTGATGAGTTGAGGGATCCTAATTGTATAAATGGTCATTCCAACATAGCTTATTTTGACAAAATTTTGACAAAATTGATGAGAAGGACTATAGCTACATATTTTGATAAGTTGAGGGACCAATGGTAATGGATTTTTAGTTGATGGACCATTGCTCCAATTTGATTAAAGTTGAGGGACCATTTGTACAATTTACTCTAAAAATTAACTTTATTATCAACTGTCATAGTCGATTGTGATTAATTACCATATTTAATTTTTTTTCTTAGCCATCTCATGTGAAATTGTTGAACATTTCTTTTGTTGCTAAACTAACTTTATTACCAATATCACGTGAACTAACAAGAAAATTAATATGTATATCATAAATTATATTTTGTTTTATGTAGCTGATGTCTGCCTTCTTTATATGTGTCACATCCCAGTCCGGGCTCGACCACTTCCCGGGCACAACTCTACCATAGCACAATATTGTCCGCTTTGGGCCCCAACCACGCCCTCACGGTTTTGTTTCTGGGAACTCACACGAGAACTTCCCAGTGGGTCACCCATCATAGGAGTGCTCTCGCGCGGTACTCGCTTAACTTCGGAGAACTCCAAAGCCAGTGAGCTTTCAAAAGGCCTCGCGCTAGGTAGATATGGGAATATACATATAAGGCTCACAGGATCCACTCCCCTGGACAATGTGGGATCTCACAATATGTACACGTGATAAAAGTGACATATATTTAAATTTTGTAGCTGTTATATGCGTGAGGGATCTTCTCTGTCATTTCACATGAAATTGGTGAATGTTTTGTATGTGGTTAAACAATTGTAGGTTTTTTCGTCCAGTTTTTTAAATAAGTACCTTTCAGCCTTCTTTACGAATGCATGAAGTGACATATATATTTTTCAGAACTAGTTTTTTTATTGAGAAATGCTAAGGAGATTCTCAAAGTGAGACTTTCTATGGATTCTCTACCACCTCGTATTTTAACGTCATTTTTCGTACCCACATAATAAAACATTGTGCCAAAAACATAAGGTGACAGAGAGTTTATGAAGTGTAAACATATTTGTGAGTATCAATAACTTGTCAATCAATCACTTGATTCTCAAGTAACGTATTATTTAGGTGATCACTTGATTGTCGAAGTGATTTTATGGCCTAACATGGTTAGAATAATAGATCCTTAACCTTTGATTAACCTATTATGTAATCCCTATTTATTAAAGACTTAGTATGGTGGGATATAAAATATATAATTGTGATAATGAGATTTCTCATTTAATAATAGGCTTAATTGAGAGATATCCTAGCAACTATAGAAGGATTAATTGTCCCTGCTCTCACAATAATCGTTCTATTATGTGCTAAACCCTATTCATAGCAAGAACATATAGTTTGGAAAGAGTAGAAGACATTCTTATGCATAAGCCGATTCTTTTGTCATCCGGAAGAGTCATGTCTTTCTTATTCTACAGATAAGTTCAATATAATTACTTCTCTATTTTATATTGATTTGATTTATTATATTTGTGATCCTAATGTCTTGTTGTTGTGATTCCAAAATATGGCTTACATGTATTAGAGCCACACAACAAGCTTAGGGTTCGTTGTAAAGTTGGTTCGATCCTCCAGAACTCGACTATATCCATAGTGTATTTTGCAGAATAAAAAACAAAATAGGTAAAGGTGCCAATCTTTTGCCATAATTTTCTCTGAGTCCTATATTGGATTAAAATTATTGTTGAAAATTTGATGTTATTGAGATAACCAAACTAAGTGTTTATTTTAATAGAAAACTATATTTTAATCCTTAAATAAGATTAAATTTAGAAAAATGCCTTATACAAAATTAAAAATTGATTTTAGTCCCTAGACTCTATTTAATGTCACCATATGTATTCAATGCCTCTTTTTTTATTTATAATTTTATGAATTTAAATTTTATGAAAATATTATAAATTTTAATTCTCATTAAAGTAAGCATCTTATATAAGAAAATATTTTCGTAGAGATTTTTCAGTACACTTATGTTTTTACATATTTTCTTATCTGCCACTAATTCATTACAATATATTTAGGTACGAACATTTCGGTACACTGGGTTAGTATAATATGTTTAGGTACGGACATTTCGGTACACTAGTTTAGTATCATATAGTTAGGTATGAAATTTTCGGTACACTTATGTTTTTACATATTTTCTTATGTGTCACTAATTCACTACAATATATTTAGGTACGGGCATTTCAGTACCCTAATTTAGTAAAATATATTATGATACGGACGTTTAGGTACACTAATTAAAGAAAGTTAAATAAAATTAATGAATTAAAATATGTATAATAATAAATTTAAAATTTAATGTAATAACATTAAATAAGTTATCTATTAAATATAAAAACAAAAATATAATATGAATTTGAATTAAGTCCACATTAAGGGACTAAAATCAATATTCAATCTAAACTAAAATCAATATTCAATCTAACACCAAGTTTTTATTAAATTTTAATCTTCTTGAAGGATTAAAATTCAAAAACCCCTTATTTTAGTCGACTTTGTTTTGAATTAAAACATGAATTTGAGTTTGGATTATCTTATTGGGCTTCATTTTAATATGTGTGACCTATTTTTTTAATATTCACATATGTATGTCTTCTCGAATATTAAAATAAAATAAAAATCGTGATCATTTATTTATGTTTTTATTTTTGAAACTTTTATTTGTGAACCTTGAAATTTTGAGGAGTGTTTGCCCAAGTGGGAGAAATAATATATTATGGGCTTCACACTCATTAATTTTGCATCTGTTTAATGTTACGTTGTGGGGAAGATAAAACGTAAATCATCATACTTGTTTATATTTTATTTGGTATATGTAACTAACCTATTTGATACTCCCACTCCCACGTATGTTTGTCCTACACCCAATTCCAATCTCATGTACCAATCACCATGAATACACCCTAAAAAAAAAAACCAAAGCCTATAACAAGCAGCCACACTCAAGGTGAAGTGGTGGTAGGCGTCATTACAACCGTCTATTTTCAGGTATACATCGCTCAAACCACTCTCTTTTCTTTTGCAAGAGAAAACACGTTCAGTTGATTGGGGAATCGAACATATTCGTCGTGAGTTAAGAACTGTTCAAAAGGCAAACCAAGAATTAAAAATAGAAGCAACGGGGATTCTTACCTCCCTCCACCATATGAAATACTTGAACAAACTTAACCATTAGAGAAATCCAAGGGTCACACCTACACTAAGGAGGAAGTGGAATTGAGGAAGAACTTGTTGTGCATGAAGGGGTCAATTCTTTTAAGCTTTATGTCCAACTTGTGTTGCCCAATAATCAACCCATTCATGATGTAACCATACACGAGATCCTTGCATTTGGTAATGATTCACCGAATTAAGTTTATGCGCGTGAGATTTGTACATTCTTTTTGGTTCTCAACACCTTTCTAGAATGTCTTTAAGAGTGGACGTGGTAGTGGGATAAGTACAAGTTTTTTAGAGCACAAGCATATGTACAATGTCTTTAACATTGGGTGTGGGGGTTGGATAACATGTTTTTTAGTTCTCAAATGTTCAAACTATGTTTTTAACATTGCATGTGGGAGTGGTGATATGTTTCCATGTACTTGTCAGATTTTGTGTCAATGGTCATTATGAAAATTTATTTTGTACTTATGGAAAGACCTAATTGACAAGACTGCAGCAAAGTGGACACAAATATTCATAACTGCTCATAAACCCACACATAACCAAAACCGTCAAATGTGTTAGCACAGAGTCCTCTCCGACTCCAACTTAGTTGTTGACTGCATGATTATCTTAAAGTTTTGTAATCACGATAGAACTTGTGTTAGATGTTATACAGTCCTTGTAGGACTTTATGTACGCTCTTGTATATTTATACTTGATTACGAGCAATGGAATAGTGTGACTTCCATCAATATTATTGTTCTATACTTACTGTGTTCTTCCTCTGATTATATATTTCTATATAGTATCATCCATTCCATCGGCTTAACCACCCTCTTCAATCCTGCTTTTCCTCATGTCTTCTCCCTCCTCACTTCCCAGCCCTGCTATGGCGCAATTTCTCAAGCTCAATTATTCTAATTATCTCATCTGGCTTCGACAACTCAAGCCTTTTTCTCATTGGGACCTATGGAAATTTGTTGATGGCTCCCACCCACCCCCTGCGGCCACCCTCACCGTCACTGCCAATCCTACCACTGTTGCCTCTGAATCTAACAGCTCATCGGCGGTCACTATCTCCACCACTCCCAACCCTGCTTTCGCCCAATGGTACCAACAAGATCAATTGGTCATCAGCTACATCACTGCCACCTTGACGAAGTCTGTCTTTGCTCTCACCGTTGGCCATGACTCAGCCCAAGCTGTCTGGGCATGTCTCCAACGACGCTTTGCTCACGGCTCTGTCACCAACTCCGCTGCTCTGCGTTACCAACTTCTTGATCTCTCAAAAGGCTCTAAGCCAGTTAGTGAACACCTTCAACATGCTAAATCCTTCGCTGACAAACTTGCAGCCATTGGTCGTCCCGTCGACCCCGAGGACTTCATCATTGCCGTTCTCAGTGGCCTTGGTTCTGACTACCTTACCCTCACCACTGTCATCATCAACGTCACCCATCTTCCTACCTTTGAAGAGCTGAACTCCAAAATTGAAGCCTTTGCCTTCAAAACTCTCGCCCTTCCCAAACTCCCGCTGCCACCCAAACTGCACTCATCACAACCCAGCAACCTCATGCTCCATCTCAGACGCCTGGCAATCGCAGTGGCAATTGGACTGGTCGTTCCCAATGCAACTCCGGTGGCCAGCAACACAGCTGGCGTCCTAGCCGAAACCAGCAATCCCACAACTCCCAACCTTGGAATGGACATCTTCCTAACTCCCAAGAATTATGGACTGGGATGCCTGCTCCTTAATATTGGCCCGGCCCGCGTGGCTTCTCTGGCCATCCCACCTCAGGTTTATTGGGCCCCAGCCCTTTGTGCCCTACTTGCTCCACCTCACAACACAGCGCTGCCCACTGTCCACACCGCTATGGAGGCCCAGATTCCTTTCATCCCTTTATAGGCTCTCAGGTGGCTTACTATCAGGACCCCAATACTTGGTTTCCCGACACTAGCGCTACCCACCACATGACGGGTGATCCCAACGCCCTTCTTCACCCTCAACCCTATTGTGGTCCAACTTCAATTCAATTGGGTAATGGTGATTCTCTTAACATTACATCCACTAGTATTATTCCTATTTCTCTCAACTCTATTCCGTTTACTCTTCGTAATGTTTTTCTTGTTCCGTCTCTACGCAAAAACGTCTTGTCTGTTGCTCGCTTTACACATGACAACAATGTTGCTATTTGTTTCTTTCCATTTTTTTATAGTATTTATGATTTACTCACTGGTTCCTTATTGTTTCAGGGCCCATGTAGAGATGGCCTTTATCTATTGTCGCTTCCATCACCCCAAGTCCTTGTTGCGTCATCCTCCATACTCTGGCACCAACGTCTCGGTCATCATTCGTCCTCGGTTTTATCTCGTCTTAGCTCTAGTTTAGGTTCTAAGTCTTTTTCTTCTAAGTATTTGTGTACAAGTTGTGCTTTAGGCAAGTCCACACAACTTCCTTTTCAATTGAATAATGCAAGGGCTACTTCCCCATTTTTTATAGTACATTCTGATGTTTGGATGTCCACTACTACCTCCACTTCTGGCTTTCGTTATTATGTATTATTCACTAATGATTATTCTCGCTATTCTTAGATTTATCCCATGAAAAATAAGTCTGAAGTTTTCACCCATTTTCAAACATTTGTTGCAATGGCTAAAAACCTGTTTAATGCTTCCATTAAATATTTCCAAAGTGATGGTGGCACTGAATATGTTAATCACTCATTCTCCAATTTTCTTTGACAATTAGGTATCCAACACCGTCTTTCTTGCCCACACACACCTCAACAAAATGGACTTGCTGAGTGCAAGCATTGTCATATCGCTGATATGACTCGCACACTGTTTGCCGCAGCTCATGCCCTGCTCACCTTATGGGTCGAAACTGCGCTCACCTCTGTCCACCTCATCAATCTTCTTCCCATATCTACCCTTCAATGGTCCACTCCCTACACTCCTCTTTTTGGTCGACCACCCATCTACTCCTACCTACGTACCTTTGGATGTATGTGTTTTCCATACCTTGGGACTTATGTTCATGACAAACTAATGCCATGTTCTATTGAGTGTGTTTTTGTGGGTTACAGTGTTTCTCATAAAGGTTACAGGTGCGTTGATCGTGCCACTGGCCGTGTCTATATTTCTCGTCATGTCATGTTCAACGAAGAGGCTTTCCCATTTGCCAACCTTCTCGGCCAGCAACCAAATGCATATGTGGAGCTGGACATTCATCATGTCGCTGCTCCCTCGCCAACTGGCCCACTGCCCGTTCCTGCCACTATTACTCACGTGGGCTCTCCCTTTTCTGCAAGCCCGTCCACGCACCACGACACTGGGCCCAGCCCTCCACTCCCTGCAGCCCAATCTCCATTGCAGCCTATCACTGCCCAGTCACAGCCACATGTACTTCCCTCTCATCCTATGGTCACCCGGTCCAAAGACGGCACACGCAAACCCAAGACCTGGAATGATGGCTCCATTCGGTATCTTCTTCCTGATGCTCTTTCCGTTTCACTTCTTGCTGATGAACCTACATGTTTTACACAGGCTAATCGCAAGCCCGAATGGCGGGCTACCATGGCAAATGAAATTAATGCCCTTCTCAAGAACAACATTTGGGTTCTTGTTCCACCCTCACCAACCCAAAACAAAGTTGGTTGTAAGTGGGTTTATCGCATCAAACGAAACACTGATGGAAGCATCGAACGATACAAAGCACGCTTGGTAGCCAAGGGCTTTCACTAACAACCGGGAATTGACTATGCTGAAACTTTCAGCTCTGTCGTCAAACCAACAACTATACGAACTGTTCTTAGTGTTGCAGTTTCCAATCATTGGTCAGTCCGTCAACTCGATGTGAAGAATGCATTTTTGCACGAGCACTTACAAGAGGAAGTGTACATGTCTCAACCTCCGGGCTTTGTTGATCCCCAACGACCCAATCATGTCTGCCGTCTCACCAAGGCACTATATGGTCTTAAGCAGGCTCCCCAAGCCTGGTTTCACCGTTTTAGCTCTTATCTATTTCGCTATAGTTTTCTTCAAAGTAAAGCAGACAGCTCCCTCTTCATTTACCACAGTGGTTCTTCTCGTATGTGGTTATTATTATATGTTGATGACATTGTCCTGACTGGTAACAACCCTTCTTTCTTGCAACACTTTATCATGGCATTAAGACATGTTTTTGAATTAAAGGATCTCGGACCCCTTCACTATTTCTTCGGCCTTCAAGTCAGCACCAGTGCACTCGGCATGCACATCTCCTAGGTCAAATATGCTTACGATTTATTAACCAAAGCCAACATGTTGGAGTGCAAGCCGTGTTCCACTCCTGTTGCTGCCAAACTGTCATTATCTGCCCATGATGGTGTGCCCTTATCGTCCCCAACTGAGTATTGAATGTTAGTGGGTTGCCTACAATACCTCACAATAACACGTCCGGACATCTCATTTGTTGTCAACAACGTTGCTCAATACATAAGCAACCCCCTCTCGACCCACATGTTGGCCGTTAAACGCATTTTACGCCACGTCAAAGGCACCATTGATCAAGGTTTATTACTCCGCCCACAGCCCACCTTATCTCACATCTCCACATATTCCGACGCGGATTGAGCTGGGTGTGTTGACACACGCTGCTCCACCATCGGTTACCTGATCTACCATAGAGCTAACTTAGTGTCATAGTGTTCCAAAAACCAACTGTCACGCGTTCCAGCGCCAAATTTGAATATCGGGCCCTGTTTCATGCCTGTGTCGAAACCACCTGGCTTACCTACCTGCTCCATGAGCTTGGTGTTCACCCTCAGTTCCCTGTTTATCTTCACTGTGACAATCTCAATGCGATGTACATGGCTGCCAACCTTGTTTTCCATGCTCGAACCCGACACATCGAACTTGACTATCATTTTGTCCGTGAAAAGGTCGCTCTCGGCAGTCACCAGGTTTGCTTCCTCTCCTCTGTTGACCAACCTGCAGATTTGTTGACGAAAAAGGTTGCTCAAAGCGCGCCACATCTTGCTTCAGTCCAAACTTGTTCATCCTGGGATGCCCAGTTTGCGCGGGGGGGAGGGGGGGTGTTAGCACAGAGTCCTCTCCAACTCCAACTTAGTTGTTGACTGCATGATTATCTTAAAGTTTTGTAATCACGATAGGACTTGTGTTAGATGTTATACAGTCTTTGTAGGACTTTATGTACGCTCTTGTGTATTTATACTTGATTATGAGCAATGGAATAATGTGACTTCCATCAATATTATTGTTCTATACTTACTGTGTTCTTCCTCTGATTTTATATTTCTACAACATGTCACGCCCCATTAAATGTGACTATACGAACTAAATAATTCCTAGCAACCACAACACATCCTTAATGTAGTTATAGAAAAAGGTTAAGGATTTAGATGGAATTTAGAACCAACTGGTTGTAAACTGTAAACGAATTGAATATACCTACAATAGACCGTCATATATTTGTCTTGCCATCCAAATTTTTGTTGGTGTAGATAATTTAATGACATCTAAATTTATCTCCTATAAATACAAGCGAAGGACAATACAGGTCCCAACACTCACTTCGTCCACAACCATGGCAACCACATATGTCATTTTTGATTCGGGGTGTAATGTTGATTCCAATGATCCGACCGATCAAAGTACACAAGCAAATATCAAATTCGGAAATTACTCATGGTCCGTCACTATGTGGCATCAAAAGTGCGACGAATAGAAGTCCGTCTTGGTTGTGTCACAACAAAAGCTGTACAAGGAGTTGTACAAATCGGCCAAGTACAAACGCCAAATACATAGCCCAGCGCGTAAGCATGATGAACTAGTTCTAAAGGAGGAGGAAGATGTACATCGTATGTCAATCACTTTATGGGGGACGAAGCAACTCCAGCAAGAGTGAGACTCTACTTTCTTTTATAGGTTTGAGAAATTTTGTTCGTTTCTCCACGGTAACCGCAAGGGATATGTTTGGGACTGCATTTTGCCCTCGCATGTGAAGGACATCGTAGGAGATGGTGGTGATTACGAGGAGCACGAGTACATAAAACAGCTCATAAGCCACCCAAGGATCCTTAGGGCCAAATCTGCCTTGTTATATATTTACGCCTCGTTATTATGTACATTTCGCACACTTTTTTAAGTATATCGTAATGTCAAGCTTCTGTAAGTCACTCAAGTGCTATTGTCATAAATGTTCATAAGCTGCCACAAATATTCATATACATTCATCATATATGTCACAGTTTGTGTAGCACAATTTCCAACACTGGTGTGACCCTGAAACTTTCTAAAACAACCATGCCCACAAAAAAATATTAGTTCATCCCCCATCCAAGTATACTTCAATGTCTACCTGCTACAAAACTTCACAACTACAACATAATGTATCACAACCCAACACAAGTTTTACACCTATATATCTAAATTTCACGACAAAAAAAATATAAATTTCAAATTCACGATTTCAACCAAGTTCAGTCCAAAAACACACCAATGAAAAAAAAAATAAAGATATAGGATTTACCAGGTTCCAATCAACCGACCTAAAATCGAACCCTCCCAACCTCACCAGCTTCCTCTCTCTGCCTCTTTCTCCCACTAAAGGCAACCCTAATATCCCCTTATTTCGCTGACAAAAGCACTCGCACTGAATGAAAAAAAATTAAAGGTAGAAGATTACTCTTCCCCTCTCTCACCGACAAAAACACCCCTAGTGAACGAAAAAAAAAATTAAAGGTTTATATTATCCTCCTCAACTGGAATCGATCATAACGCAGTTGTAGCCCAACTAAAATCGATCCTCACCCCAACTCCATGTCCCGGCCTCTCTTTCTTTCCCTCTCCAACACGCAAACATATCCTTCAACTCCTTGCCTTCAACTTTCTCTCCGACAAATACATACCAACCGAATAAAAAAAATTAAATGTTTAATTACACTGGGTCACAACAACTTGGTTCTACCCCTGAGCTCAGCAAATCACCATTGTCTGATTACGATCCACACGCAAGGTGTATTTTTAACGTCCGCACCTTATAAACACCCATATATATATAGAGAGAGAGAATTTGGGGATCTTAGGGGTTTTAATGAGGCAAAAGTGCTCTCCTAAGGTTCTCTTTTTGAGGTCATGTAAGGATCTCTTTTATATTAGCCAAAGGATTAATCTAACGGTAGAAAAACTAATGAGTTTATATAATCCTGTTACACTAAAACAAACTCAAAACACTCCAAAAAATAAAAATATGGTTCACTCTCAAATTTTCAATGTTGAAGGAGAGCAATGCGACCCGATTTCACAGTGCCCCTAGGAAAATTAAAATTCAAAATTTGAGAGTGAACCATATTTTTATTTTTTGGGGTGTTTTGATTTTGTTTTAGTGTAACAGGATTATATAAACTCATTAGTTTTTCTACCGTTAGATTAATCTTATGGCTAATATAAAAGAGGTCCTTACATGACCTCAAAAAGAGGACCTTAGGAGCACTCCTGTTAATGAGGTCTGGGGATTTTTTTGTTGTTCTTGATATAATTTGGATTTATTATTATTCTTATTATTATTATTATTATTATTATTATTATTCACGAAAAGTGAATTAATTCATAACCACTCCAAATTAGTTGTCTATGACAAGTCGCATCCTATCCACTCCAATCCAATCATAACTTATTTTATATATCAAGCCCAATCTCATCCGGTCGAAAACAATGCATTAAGGTACACAATGCAGGCTATTGGCTGTAATTTGATCATTGTATGGTTGTGGTCATGACGGCAGTAGTGGCATACAATGATGGTAATGAGTAGGTGGATTTTTTGCCAATCCAATTGCCTACTGCACCATACCCATACCGATTTTGTGCCAATTGGTAAGGGCACAGTATTGTACTAAACCCACCCCTAGTGATGAGGGCAGCAGTGGGGGCAACAAAGGAGGTAGGGGCGCTGCTGTGGTTGCGATTTATTTGTTCGTATACCATGAACCGAAAACATGAACAGTTGGCGGTTTCTTGAACCTCAAGTACATCCAACTGGTAGAAATAAACTCTAGCTTACCCTTCAGTTCTACATCTGCTAAACCAAATTGCAAAGGAAACAACATTTTTACCCTAACAGCAGCATTATATTTGGATCAACTTAATACCCAGTCAGAACTGGCTCTCAAAGAAACCAAGTACAACTAGGGATGTTTAGTTACATAATAGTTCCATACGTAGTAAATTCATGTGTTGCAACTTCCGTTCTAGCCTAATCTTTCAAGACAACTTACAATACCGCGGAATTAGTGATGACACTCGCCAATTAGTTACCAATGTCATTAGAACATATCAGTATCTCCTCCTTGGACTTCGAGAACGGTTTAATTCCGGTGACCTACAAAGAAGACGAGAGGAGCAATCAATTAATGTATGGATAGCTAAAGTCCATACGCTTAACAATTGCATGCTTGGAGATTTAGCTGGTGCAGGAAACTAAAATATTCTCAAAGATTATGTATATAAATCATTCATGCATCTGACCAACAATTTTTTTAATCACCGGAGAAGGTGGATTCAAATTTGGGTTCTCTTCCCAATATTAGGAAGAGAGAAGTCATTAGCCCAAGAATCGGTCAGTCATCTGACTAATAATTGCCAAGAACGGCACGAGCTTCCATTACAAGTGATAAGATAGAAGTTCTTCTGTCCACAGAGATGAGGTAAGAAACTAGATGTGGCAGAGATCCGGAATTAAAACTCGAAACCAATGAATCATGTCATATTGCTTTACAATTTTAGTTTTATTGGGCAAACATGACAAATTAATCCAAGTATAAACAAACAATCGAATATAAAAGAACAAAAACCAAGGCCGTGGATGACATAGCACAAAATACTCACAAGAAAACACACCTTAAATTGCGTCCAAAGGGACCAGTACTGAAAGCCCAATCACCAGATATGGTTTGACCAAAAAGTTTGGCACCATTCATTCCCGATATTGCTGCCTTAGCCTCCTCAAACTTCTCGTATTCAATCAGCACATAACCCTGAAACCTTTTAGCATCAGTAAGCAAAATACAAGTATCATAGATTTCCTTGCCTTTTTAATTTATTTTTCAAGAGATATGTATGTTAATCACCAAAAAGAAGTGCCGTTGGGGATAAAGAGTCCACCTCAACAATGCATGTATAAAAAGCAAAAAAGATATACAAACGATAACAACGAACAACAAAAGAGTAAGCCCAAATCTGACCCTTCCCCACAGATCTTCCACTCCGCCCCACTGTAAACCTCAAAATTTCTTTTAGACATCAATTCATAGACCCAAATATTTGACATGAATGAGTGAGCAGCATCATGCAGATGAAACACAAACGAAGTATACAATTCATCCAAATAATTCAACATTTGGATGCGAGAAAAAATTAATCCCTAAACCAAATCAACAATTACACAAAAGATTCACAGGAAGCAATTAAATATACAATTGCAGATCACATATTTGAAGGCAGATGTTGTTTACAGATTAGATGACCAATATATCCAACATGACCAACAAAAATAATTAACTTTTTGATAGGCACACTCATCAACATTCCCTGTTCAATTCCCCATCCATGTTCCAGCAGGCACAAGGTGAACAGGGCAAAGAGAATCACTCTATCTCCCAATATAAACCAGTTTCAGATCACAATAAGAGCTCATATTAGCTGTATTTTGAACAATACATAAATAAACATATATGATATAACTGAAGAATCAGAGAGCAGATGCTTAAATCTAAGAGACCTTACCACAATCTTGATCATTTTTTTTTACCGCCAATAAGAACAGGACACAGGCATATCGTTGAACGCGGATCTCACCAACCCGTTTCATTAGGTGTCAAATCTAAGAAAGGGAAAACAACTGCACACACGGGTGGTGAACTGTTTGACTATTCTATCCATGCTGGGATAAGGAAAACAAATCATTTTCAACTAATTTCTGTCTATATACTTATTTTATTGTATTACTCCCTGACACAATCTACTAAGTACCACAAAAATCCTCAAACGCAGCTCTCTAAATTACCTAAACGACTATTATAACAAGAATAAACCCTTTTATCATTCTTTATATTCAATACTATGTGGGCATCTTCTCCAAAGGCTGTATCTCTCATTCATCTAATTGTATAAACTCTGGTTCATATTTAATGAGTCTGAAAAGAAGTTAATTTGAATACCATCTGAAGGGCAACGAAATATAAAGTAAACAAACACACCTCTTAAGGCTTCAATCATATACTATACAGCTCATTATGCTCGAACAGAAGCATCATTTAGGTTTTGTATGCAAGAAAAGTAAATAAACAACTTACCTTAACAAATCCAGTGCGACGGTCAAGATTCAGATGCAAATCCTTGATTGCTCCATAGTCGCCAAATACATTAAAAATATCATCTTCCTGTACCTCTTCAGGAATTCCAGTGATCAATATAATCCATCCTTCAATAGCTGCACACATAATAACCCCAAAGTCACCAAGAGATAAACCCAACCTATTTACCAAGTGAAAGAAAAGGACAAATATATCTGTTGAATGCCAAAAAAATACACTTCCTCTCTTCTTGTTAATCACCATCAAGAAGGTAGAGACAAACACAATTAATATTCGGAGAACATAGAAGTCCTGATTGGGTCCTTAAGCATTCTTTTTTGTGCACCCTGCCTTTTCGAATCATATGGAGCCCTCTTTGTAGAGTTGCATAACAACCTTAAACCATAGTTGTATGGACACAGTGATAGTTCTGATCTCCTTGGAACTTAACTTCCGATATGTTATTATATGGTTTTTGTAGTGAATGAAGCTAACTTTTTTCTTAATAAACAAGTGGCTTTCAACAATTATTCAAACCCACTTGATTATAAGCGATATTACTACTCTAAGCTAGAGTGAGGGGAGGGGATAGGGTCTTAACCTGGGACGCAGTGGGTTAAAGAGGAAGACCCTATCCGCTGGGGTAATCCACCACTTGCTAGCTAGTCAAACCCACTTACTTAAGTGCGAGCACACACACACTAACTCTTTCAAAAGAAAATGCAGCATAGACTGATAAACATATGCCGTAGTTTATTCAATGTTGTGACTAGAATACCTTAGTGACGAAATAGAGCCTTGTCCCTTTATCCCTAAACAGAAAATCCTAGTTTCTGCTAGCAGAAGTCCAAAACCAAAAATTCAGAAATCATTATAAAGTATTAAGGAAAAAAAACGCCGAAAAGATGATATAAACAAGCCAATCCTTCACAGCCCTTAAGATCACTTCTAGTGGTTATTTTTCTAATTTTTTTCTCTACTTAATTACCGTCATTGATCACTTTCTGAGCAACCAAACAGATCATCAAGCATTCACACACAAAGAAAATGCATTATACAAAATTAAATAAATAAACGCGAGAGAGAGAGGAACTGACAGCGTTGAGGAGCGTAAGCCGGAGAATGGGAGGCATTGCAACGGGGGAAAGAAGGAGGGTTGTTCGGGTGGTCTAGATCTAGGGTTTTGGATGGGGCCCTTAAACCTCCTCTGCCTTTGATTCTCCTAGGCATTGCCTCTACCACTTCCTCCTCCATTGGATCGTCCTCGCAGTGGCCTTCCATGGCTCTCTCTCTCTCTCTCTCTCTCTCTCTCTCTCTCGTCACTCCCCGAGCTGAATGCTTGCTCGAGTGTAAATGTGGCAACTTCTTCAATTTTTACTTACTAACCCCTCAAGTTTTGAAAACTACACGAACACCTCTCAAAGTTTTTGGAGGTGTATTCAAATAAGAATTTGAAAGATTTTAATCGATTTATAAATTTATGGATTTTTATGGATTTTAACTAATTTGTCGAGATTCTATTTAAAATTTTAATTCAATTTCCTCCAAATCTCATGGACAGATGTGAGATTTGTGGATGCTTAAAATACGCTACAAAATCTCTCCAATTCCCTCTAATTCCTCAATTTTTCTAAATTCTTTAAATTCAAATTATAATTGAATAACAGACAGCAAAGCTAACAACGCTGCATCAAAGCAGCAAAAACACACTAACTATTCATAGTTATATTCCACTCCCGTAAAGTAGAGTCATTAGCAGTGGAATGGGCAATTTTCAAAGAGCTCAATCGAAGTCTAATGGTGGACTTAATTGAGTTGAGAACCACCGCAACGGGTTGATATGAGTTCTTGAATCTTGTTCTCCTCCCTCCAAACATAATATAATGTAACAACAAGACTTAACTTCAAAACTATCGAAGGTAGAGATTTTCCCTTGCAACGGCTAATAATAAAGTTTAGAGAATCATTTAAAATCATGATTAAATACTTCTAGATTTATTAAAAGAATTAAAATGCTTCGAAATCACAATTGAATACACCATTAATTAATAAAGTTCCATCCTTTTATCCACAAATTCTCCCTCTTCCTCCCTCTCACTGTGAAGCTGATGGCCACCGTTTCCCGGCCACCGTTTTTCAACCCGACCCGCTCCAAGACCCAAATTGTCTGCGGAAAACCCAACAACGGTGACTCATCCGCCTTCCAAGAGAAGAAGCAGGTCTCCGTGGACTACGACCACGGCACTCACCACCTCTCCACCCGAATCACCGGCCTCACCAAACAACACATCCCCAAACGCCACCGTTTACGAGTCGAAACTGAGCGTTTCCAGAAGGACTGGGCCGTCTCCGACGTCGTCGACCGCCTTTACAAGCTCCGCCACTGGGAGGACATCGAGGGCTTGCTCAATCGATGGGTCGGGCGCTTTGCTCGTAAGAACTTCCCTGTTCTCATCAAGGTAAAATTTCAATTACGTTTCGGAGCTGTTATTGTTGTTGATTTAGGGTTTAGAGTTTGGGGTTTGCATTTGTGTGTGAAATTTGGGTTGCTTGCTTTGTTTGTTTAGGAAATGACAGAGAGGGGTTCGGTGGAGCACTGTGTGCGAGTGTTCGGGTGGATGAAGAACCAGAAGAACTACTGTGCTCGCACTGACATTTATAATATGATGATCAGATTGCACGCTCGGCATAATCTTGTCGATAAAGCTCGCGGCTTGTTTTTCGAAATGCAAGAGTGGAGGTACTTCTTTTTGTTTCTGTACTTTTTACTTTCGGCCTCTCCCATTTGGTTAGAGTTTAGGTGAAGACTAGCACAGTTAAGACAGAGGAGAAAGGATAGCAGTTTAGATAAAAACCGAGTATAATGTTCAAAAGTCGAAACCCATTGTGAATTAGTGAATTACAACTAAGTGAGCAATGGCGACATTGGCTCCATATAATCAACAAAGACATTCAACTTCTTAATTTTATCACATTTGTTGTCTTTATTCACAATAACTAGAAAGTTTGCGATAATGAATTTTTGGTAGGTGCAAGCCTGATGCTGAGTCCTACAATGCTCTTATCAATGCACATGGTCGAGCAGGTCAATGGCGTTGGGCCATGAATCTTATGGATGACATGTTGCGTGCAGCTGTGTGTATTTTCTGTATTCTTCTTTCTAATCTTAGTGGATCTGATTTGATGTCAGCAACTTTTATCTTGTCTTTGATTTCTCAAATGATGCATGGGGAGAAATGTGTGCAATATCACATATCATAGTCGTAGCCTATGTTCCTTTTCTTGGCGGGGCAAGGGAGGGGGTAGGGAGGGAGAGGGAGAGAAAGCATTGTACTGATTTGTCTATGACTCTTGAGTCTATAGACTTTCATTTTGCTGTCCATTTAAAGCCTTCATGTCACATATGTCTTTTAGTGCTTTAAATTCAGATGGACTTTGAATGTTGATTGAGTTACGTCTTCGCCTGTTCAATTTTTTTCTGGAGTGAATTTTCTTTACCTGTTTCACCCTGCAGCTTAATAGCTCTTTTCCATATAAATTAAAAACCAAGGTTCTTCTGGAACACCTTAACTTTATAGGTCAAACCATCGCATCTTGTTGGGCTAGTTAGATGACGTAGTTCTTGTTGCATTCCAAATTTATTTGTAATGTTAATATTCAGATTAAGGTTATGAAACAATATATCATTCCCGAATCAGAATCAATAACCTTCCCTTCATCCAATGTACAGTAGATTTGATCTTTGTTAGTTGATATCATATCGTCATTGATTTTCATGAACTTATCTTATGGGCAGATCCCTCCTAGTAGATCAACATATAACAACTTGATCAATGCTTGCGGATCTAGTGGAAATTGGAGGGAAGCTTTGAAAGTATGCAAGAAAATGACAGATAATGGAGTTGGGCCTGATCTTGTGACTCACAATATTGTTTTATCTGCATACAAAACTGGGGCTCAGTATTCAAGGGCTTTATCTTATTTTGAACTTATGAAGGGAACTAATATCCGTCCAGACACAACCACCCTTAATATTGTTATATATTGCCTTGTAAAGCTTGGACAATATGGGAAAGCCATTGATATTTTCAGCTCTATGAGAGATAAGAGAGCTGAATGCCGTCCTGACATTGTGACATTCACCAGCATCATTCATCTGTATTCTATGTCCGGGCATATAGAAAATTGTACAGCTGTATTCAGTACAATACTTGCAGAAGGCCTAAAACCTAACATTGTTTCATACAATGCACTATTGGGTGCATATGCTTCACATGGGATGAGCAAAGAGGCGTTGTCAGTTTTTAATGAGATAAAGAAAAGTAGTTTCCGGCCAGATGTTGTGTCGTATACATCCCTACTCAATTCATACGGAAGATCACAACAACCTCAAAAGGCCAGGGAAGTTTTTGACATGATGAAGAGAAACAACTTGAAGCCAAATCTTGTGAGCTATAACTCGCTGATTAATGCCTATGGATCTAATGGTTTATTAGCTGAAGGGGTAGAAGTCTTGCGTGAGATGGAGCGAGATGGAATTCATCCAAACATTGTCTCAATATGCACACTTTTGGCAGCTTGTGGACAATGCGGTCAGAAGGTGAAAATTGATGCCGTGCTTTCAGCAGCGAAGCTGCGAGGCATTGAATTGAACACAATTGCATATAATTCAGCTATTGGAAGCTATATGAATTTGGGAGAACATGAGAAAGCTATAAACTTGTATCAATCTATGAGAAAGAAGAAAGTTAAACCGGATTCTGTTACGTACACTGTGTTGATAAGTGGCTGTTGTAAGATTTCAAAACACAGTGAGGCACTAACATTTTTTGATGAAATGGCGAATTTGAAAATTCCTGTTTCCAAAGAGGTCTACTCATCTGTGATCTCTGCCTACAGCAAGATGGCAAGTTTTTGTTTAGCCAAAGTTACCCCTTATTATATTGTTGGTTACTTGTGAGCAACATCATTAATTCTTTTGTCTTTTTATTCATTACAATAACTCAGGGCCAACTTACGGAAGCAGAATCTATATTCAACTTGATGAAAACGGCTGGTTGTGCTCCTGATGTAGTTACATATACTACAATGCTGCATGCGTATAGTGCTGCTGGTAAGATTGTATGTTAAACCTCTGGCATTCTTGGATACTAGTAGGATGAAGCACCCATGGAACTAAATCTTTTAGTGGTCTTTGTATAACAGAGAATTGGGAAAAGGCTTGTGTTCTATTCCAAGAAATGGAAACTAATGGCATCCAACTAGATGTCATTGCATGCTCAGCTTTAATGAGAGCTTTTAACAAAGGAGGTAACCCATCCAGGGTTCTTATTCTGGCTGAAATCATGCGAGAAAAAGAAATTCCTTTCAGTGATGCCATTTTCTTTGAAATGGTATCGGCCTGTAGCTTGTGAGTTGCTTCTTCTTCTTCCTTTACTCTCTCTACGAGTAGTCGTCTGCACATTTCCTTGTCCTACTCTATTTTTTTATTCTTATTAATAGATTTATCTGTTCTCAATTTGAAGACTTGTCTTATTCTTCCACTGGACTGATACAAGTTATACAACATTAGCTTACATAAAATGGAATTGTTCATTACGAAAATTTCCCATCTAAGTTGAATTTACATTATGAATACAAATACATTCATCTCTATGATACTTCCTGGAAAAATTGCTTATTTATGTAAATTAGGAAAAGTATCTTGTGTCCATGTTTTGTATTACCATTTTGATGAGTAACTTGCCTTAGCATCATATCTGTCCATGTTCTATCCTTGCCATATTGTAACTTCATCTCTGTTCCCAATTATTAAATTTGCTTCAATGAGGCATTATAGTTTCTATGCTTTTGTCGTAAATTCTTTTTTTGTATTAGGTTTCTTTTACTTTTTTTGGACAAAATTTTGTGTTAGTTAAGAAACTGAAAATTTGAACTTTGAATGAAGATTACAAGATTGGAGAACAACAATGGAATTGATTAAGTTGATTGAGCCCTCACTACCTAGAGTTTCAATCGGACTTGTGAATCAACTTCTGCGTATTCTTGGAAGAAGTGGAAAGATTGAAACTATGATGAAGGTACCTAGAAGTTCTCTGGTATTTGATGGATAAATGTTACAAAGCACACTACATTTATGCAAGCACCGATTAGCTTTCATCTATCCTTTTTCCTTTTAAACTGAAGTTATTGAAAGTTAAATATGCACTATTCTGCAAACTCTGATTATGAATAGGTTTTTTTTCTTTTATCGCTGTCATTTTGAACTCTCTCTCTCTTCCCCCCTCTAACCATACAGTTATTCTACAAGATAGTGGCATCTGGTGGTGATATCAATTTTGATACTTATTCAATTTTGTTGAAGAATCTCTTGTCTGTCGGAAATTGGAGAAAATATTTTGAGGTAAGCTACACATCAAACTTCCATTTCTGCACTTGTTTTAATCAAAGTAAATGCTGTAATAGTTTGCATCATGCTATTTGTTGGTTACACACACATGATATGAAGGCCAAAAGTCCAATTACATTGGCATCATATTGAGACAGTACTTGTTCTTAATTTATGGTGCTCTAGCAAAAGTTCTGCATGTTATGCATTGAGTCTCGAAGATAAGAAATATAAGAAATTACCTAGTGAATCCATGTGTAACAGTTGGGCGGAGCACTATCTTAGAACAAAGATTTGAACTTCGTCAAACTGAAACCACAAATGTGCCGATCTTTGCTTGCTTCTATAGGTTGTAAGCGATATGTGGCCATTCAACAGTGTAATGCAAGATTCACCTTACACTATCCCATGTTTATGTCAACCTCAAAATTCAAACAATATATTTGCGCAGGTACTACAATGGATGGTGGATGCTGGAATTCGACCGTTAAGCCAAATGTACCTTGATATATCATCTTTTGCACACAAAAGCGCTGGAGCCGAATATGCTACTCTTATAAAAGAAAGAATTGGTATGCACATGAATATATCCTTTTGCAGAATTCTGTTATCTTGAAGCCTATGATTTTTTTTGTATTTTTCGTAGTACTAGTTTTCTGATTCTGTGATCAGAAAACAAAAGTTGTGCAGTAGCCGTTCAGTTTGTTGAGCATGCCAATGATGAATATGTTTATAACAAGCTGTGTCATAACTGCTGCTTTCACATTGTCGAATTAACTAATTTTACATTCCGCTGCAATATCTTCATGTGCAGCTGCTGCTTTCAGTCTAAGTGGTCTACGTTTTTCCTTTTGCTCTTTATCTTCGCGAAGTCCTTCACGTCACTTATTGAATGATTAGATAACTGAAATCGGGTTATGAACTTGTGCAGAACTTTTAAAAAGAAAATCTGGGTACCAAGATTCTACAAGCCGGCCCTGCGATACACATTCCACCTCGTCACTGATAAGTAGAACGAAGGAAGAGAACCACAGGCTGCTGGAGTCAACAATGGCTGGTACATATGCAGTTGCCGAGTACCATCTGTAACATATTTGATAGGCCGAAATGCAATATAGGAGATGATGTGTAAGTTTTGTAGAGCTCGTCCGAGATGAGAATGGTAGGAATGTTAGTAATTGCCTGATATATAGCCTGTAAATGAATTCTTATTCCACATTCGTGTATCTGTTTGGACAGAACCAATTTGCAGTCTCTCCAACCATTTCGATGTCAACAGATTCAAGTTAAAGTGGCATAATTTGTAATCTCAAAGATTCAAGGTGATGTAGCGTGATTAATGGTAGTGTAGATTTCTCGTTACAAACGCTATGAAATTTTAACAGTCAGAATGCTCGTTGGATGTCATTACAGCGTATTTGTGACCGTCGGTCAGTGATCATACCAAGTAGAGTGTATTATGGCCAAGAAATTGGGATCCATAATACTCAAAGGTCAATCTAGTGAGGAACGAAACACATTAAAAGGAAGTCTGGCCTTGCCGATGGACTTGGTCGGCTCTCCGGTGGCGTCCGCAGTTAACGCCGCTGCTACACAGCATCCACATTGAAAGGCATCCTAAATTACGCAACTACCCCGCTTCTCATCCTGGCCATTACAACCTTTTCAACATTAACCTGCCGAATCATCATCATGAAAACAAAACAGGGGCACATTCGTAATTGCACCTCCCCTATATCTTCTCTCACTGTAGCTTTTCCCCTCCACGGTGATTCACTGAAACGAACACAAACAAAACCCAAACAACTCACTCGCACTCGGTCACTCATCTCTCTCTCCATTTCTCTCTCTAGGGTTTTAGTTTGGGTTCAATTGGAGTGGTCCGAAGACCGAAAGCGGCGGCAGTGGCGGTGGGGAAGCAGAGGCGTCGGAGGAGGTGATGGCGACCGATCAGCTAATGGTGTACACTGTACAGAGGGGTGAAGAAAGCGAAGAAAGAGAGAGGATGTACGGCAAAAGAGCGCATCAGCAAAATGCCTCCGTGTGCTGCTGGAAAACGCAGCTCCAATTACCGTGGAGTCACTCGGTAATTAAGCTCCTCTTTCTCTTTCTGTTTGGTTGCTGAGAAAAAAAGAGAGGAATTTTGATTAGATTTGATTGGGAATTTGGGTATGGAAATGTAGGCACAGGTGGACAGGTCGTTATGAGGCTCATCTCGGGATAAAAGTACTTGGAATCAACTACTATGCCATCGATCCCTTGGTAGACAGTAGACCCCATTCTTTGGACGTCGCTTGCTCCTGTTCTTCCTTCTGGATTTCTTGTACGACTGAGGTTGGTATTTTCAGTTCAAGAATCTCTCTCCTTTTGTTTTCTTGTGTTCTGATTCCATGAGAAATAATAAGCCAATACTTAGCTTGCTTCGTATGGTAATGCAGATTACAAAGACGGAGACAAGTTCATGCATTACATGCTAACAGTTGGTGAAGTGCATGCTAACGGTTTCTTGACGACCTCTATTCAGAAGGTTTTACCTATGCATTACATGCTATAAACGAGGTGCGGCACAACGAAAGGTTTGTACTACATGGGGTGTATCTTTTTATAATGAAAAGCTTTAGTGTATGCCGGTGAGCTGGTTGCATAGAGTGTCCGAGTTTCTTGTTCTGAAGAGTTTTGAAGTGCTGGTCCTTTAGTTTTTAAGGATAAGTTCAAAGACGTTCTTGATTTGAATAATTTGTACAGAGAGTATGGTTATTTGTAAAAATGCATATATTTGAATCACTGTGGTTTCAAATGAATGCCTCTCATGTTTTAATTATTTGTCGTCAATGCATGCTTCGCATGGTTTGTTTTTTGAACATTGTAGCTTTAATTCAAAGCCTCTGTAGTAACAAACAAGAAAAGAACCAGGATCAAATATATGTAGGGATAAACACTGCTGACTGACTGAATGCAAGGATCACATCGATCGTGAATTACAAGTTTTTCTCAACAAAATGTGCATGTTTGATCCTGGTTCTTTTCTTGTTTGTTCCTACAAGGTTGAACTCCATTCACGGATATTCGGAAAATCAAATCTCCATACATGACAGAGGCTTTGAACTAAAGCCACAATATTCAAAATTTTCATTCCTACTTTCGTAATCAAACAACCAGATACAATTAGTTAATCAATAGCTAGCGTTCATCACATGAGGAGGACTATAGAGTTTTACATCAAGGAAGAGCATTCAAATTCTCACTTATAAACAAACCAAGAATCTTCAATCAACAAAAAGTAAACCATCTACAACTACCGTGACTACCATCAATTTCAAGTTGAATTGATGCTCCATCGCATGTGACGCATTTAGATTGAAAGGGGAATCAATCCAGTGGAAGTTTTGGTGTGTCCGTCAACTTGAAGTCGCAGTCCTCCCAAATCAAAAGGGAATCAGTATAGCCATTTGGTGTCTTGCAAGGAGGTGGAGAGTCGAGGTTGTCAGATTGCCAGGGGTTTCTATCCTCAGGTATCTCTTCCAAATCCATATACTTCGAGGGACTCTGGGGCTGAAACAAAGAAAAACAAAAGGGATTAGAAAAGTCCAACCCAACAAGAGTAAATGCAGAAAAAAGTAATCTTCTTGGCAATGAAATGCAAAACTTACCTCAGATTTACTTGCCAGTGAAGATGCACATGAAGATGTAAGCTTCTCGGAAGAATCTGAACAAAAAATGAATGATCTGATAAGTTGAAATGCCCAGGAAAATAACCAATTTCAAGAAACTGAACTATTTTTTAAAAGATGTAATACCGCTATGTACTCCAAGTGCCATTAGAAACTGCCGAAACTGATGAATCTCATCCATGTCCTGTGCTTTCATGCACTCTTGATGATTGTGTAGAAACCCTTCCTCTGCAATATTATCAGGACAAACAGGCTGCTTTGGCATAACCCTCTGCTTTGTGTTGTTCTTCACCGGTGCATCCCGTGTGTTTGAAATATCACGTAACGCGTTCCTGGTACTGGTCTGAACTTTATCCGAGGCTTTAGAGAAGCCTTTGTTATTGCTTGCATCACCACAAATGATTACCTTGGAAGACTGCTTTTTGGATGCCTGAGTCAGAGCAGCAGGCTTCCCTGAATTCGATAAATCACCAAGCGGTTTCCTTCCACCAAGCCCGCCTTTCTTTTTTGTTTTCAAGGCATCACCCTTCCCCACAAGAGAAGCTCCTGCCATACATATTACAAGGGTTAAACTAAAACAGCCCAGCAAGAATTTCAGACACTAAGAGCATAACTAGACTCGATAATTACCCTTAGAGTGAACACTCAGATTCTGATCTTGAAACAAAGCACCGAGTGTTGATGCCATTGCCGCTTTTTTTTTTGCAGCCAATTCAGTTTAATCTTCTGCTAACTGTAGAAACAATCCGAAAAGAGAGAAAAATAGAGGAAAGTAAGCATTAGATATAATTCAGAATACGCAACCGAAGAGAAAAGATACAATGCAGAAACACCTGTTTAGCATATCCCTTCTCACAGACAATTTAACGTGCATAATGAAATTATGATCACTGATTATCACATGGCCAAAATTAGGGCTTGAAAATGAAAAATTACCCGAAATTAATCTACAAGATTTTTACAAAAGACTCAAGAATTCGACACCCAAGAACAAGGAATCCATTCCCCCATGACCCAAAACAAAATTACATTTCTGGGTTACCTTGTTCATACTATTCAACTGCCAATTCAGTCACCAATCACCACCGAATCTCTAAAATCCTCCCTAACTCAGGATTAGGCATTCGCCCCCAACATTGGGGGGTTTTTAACAGTTAAACATAGATAAATAAAGAAACACGCAACTGAATTCATATACAAAATGAACCCTAATTAGAACCCAATACGATTACAGAAACCCTAAATTAGTTTTAATTGAACCCTAATTAAACCCAAATTAATGACAAGAAATCGGAAATTGAAGGACGAGGAAGTAATTACCAGTGAAAACAGACGAACTGAAAGAAAAAGTGAGAGTGGAATTTCAAGTGGCTTCGTAGAATAGCGTCGGAGGGAGAGAGAGAGATGAGAGATGAGAATTACAGAGGTGAGAAAAGATTTTCAAATTTGGGAATTGAGGGAGGGGCTTGGCCATCTAAATGTAGTCGTTCGGGGTTCCAACGGTAACTTAGTGTGCTTTTACAATGTTACCCCTCATTTGGAAGCCTATCTACATAAATGACATAACCATGTTTATCCGTCGGATAACATACACTTTGAATCCCTACCGTCCTTTCCAGATTTTGTTTGGCGGCGTCACTGCGTCTAATTTTCTTCCAAAAACGTTATCTTTCCAATTTAGTACCTTTTTTTTTTCATTTGCCCTAAAAAAATTTTAAAAAAATTCTTCTTTCCTTTTTAATGATATAGTAAACTATAGAATTGAACTCTGTATTTTCACCTTAGTTTACAATTGGTCTACGAGTTAAAAATCTGTTAAATGAAGTTTTTGAATTAACAAAGCGTGCACTAGTAGATCATGTCATTAAAGTCTTTCTACAATAAGTCGGAAAAAGTAAGTGTGACACTAATATATTGAGCTTCTATAGGAAACACGTTCCTACAGTGGGCTGTAAAAGGCCTACAAATCCAAAGTATGACTGTCACAGTTATTGAACTCATATTAATATAGCAGTAGTGTTATAAGTATCAAACTCAGGTTGCCTGATTCCTATATATAAAGGATCAGTGCGCGAAGCCGTCTATGTGACGTTTTGGGCTTATTTGGGCTTTTTGTCGTCCAAGATGGTGGCTTTTGGCCATGTGCCCTTCTGCAAATATGTTCAGGACATCTCAAACTTTAAAATGAGTCACCATATGCCTGTTTTGAAGGTATCTAAGGCCTTGAACGTGGAGAATCTTTGGAGCGGCAGATTCTCCACATTAGTGTAGGATTATGTTTCCTAGTTTATCTTAACTTATTTTGTTTCCTAGTTTCATTTTAAGACATTTTCTAGGAAGGATTTTTCTATTATAAATAAGGCTTATTCATCCATTAGGGTTCTTAACACACTACTTTAGAAAACTTGGCTTAGAGAGCTTTTCACGATTCAACTTTATTTTACAAGGTATTTTCTATCCATGCTTTTGATAATAAAATGTTTTTTGATTATGAATATGCGTAACTAATCTCTTTTTCTAGGGTGATGCCACCATCCTTAGCGTGAATATGTAGTCTTTATTTAATTGCTTATGATATTATGCATGCCTGCTTTGAATTAGTGTTTGAAACTATCTATTTGTCTTAATGCTTCGCGACCATTAGGATGTTTAGATAAGTAGTTTGATGCAATTCGGTCGGAATAACACCGGAGGATTTAGTAGGGCTTCTTGTGGTTGATAATTGTAATTTCATTTAAGGTGAATATCACGCTCTTAAGAGTTGCATGGTTTTTCAAAAGGTTTTTAAAAAAACTTAATGAGTCTTGCATGTTCATATTTGATCTGAATATCACTGACGGATTGCATGTTTGATATTAATTGAATATCACGAGAAGAATATGCATAAGGAAAACCTAACATTCAAAGTTACATATGTAATTCATAAGTAATCGGTAAAAATACATAAGATTGTTAAAGTGACCGGAACTCTAGTGTCCTTTTACCATTGTTTCCTCAAAATTCCGTGTTTTCAATTTGGTTTCCTTAAAATTATTTTCTTACCAATTTCTTTAGTTGTTTTTATTAAAATTCGTTTTTATTATTTTAAATTCTAAAATCTACCTTTTCTAAATTTTGTTTTAAATAATTAATTAAAATTTGGTTTCAACATAAATTATTTTAAATAATTCTTATGGAGAATGATCTTGCATGAGCATTTTTACTACAATTACCTTATACTTTTACAAATATTTTAAGTATTTTTATTTCTACTTTTGCAAGTAGTAAAAATCCTATCACCTATCGAAGAAGAGCCTACAAGGGGGACCTCTGTCAAACCTAGTGCTCGGTCTAGTTACTTTCCAATCACTCAAAGACAAGTGTTGTGCTCTAGGTTTTCGACGTGGAAAACCAAGCAAGCAAGTTTGTTCAAAAGTTACTTTTGCCACACGTGTCAGCTAAATAATAGAGAGTTACCTACAACAAGGTCCACTCAGGAAAGAGATCCTCTCCGGATATCTTCCACCAAAACCACCAAATCAAATGATTTGGACCTTTCAAATTTTATCCAACGGCAAAAAATTATTACAGTTTTTAAGATGTCAAAACAAGTGGGTCGTTAGATGAAATTTGAAATGTCTAAATCACTTAATCTGATAGCCTTAGTGGAAGAGATTAAAAAAAGATCTCTTTCCATCCACTCATACAACTCATCTACCAATTAGGACAGGCCAAAACTTAAAGGCCCAAAGACTTTCTGGGCACATCCCCCGACCTATATAAAAGGAACAAATACTTTTCTAGTGGATATAGCCCATTCTTTCTGGTGAACCACTTTATTTTGTTCATGTTCATATCGGTTGCACTTCTACACCCACCAAAGTTTGACGATACTAGTACTTTGTTGACCTCCTAGTTTTTTTTGTTTTTTTTTTTGGTAAATGTTGACCTCCTAGTTTTAAACACCAACAGAGACCTATTTAATGATTTTGTGTGCTTAAGTTCAACTGATTGTTATTTCTCTAAGCTTGTTTTGTAACAATTATATTGTTTTAAGTTTCATTTTTAAAAGGGTTTTTGTCACAAATGGTCCCTGACATTGATCAAACACATCATTTTGGTCCCTCACATTGAAAATCAATAGAAATGGTCCCTGAGATTAATCAAACATATCACATATAGTCATTCCGTTAAAAACTCTTTGGGCAATTTCCAAAGCTTCGTAACTCAATCGTTTCTTAACCAAATTCGACCCATAATATATCAAAATGAAGATAGGAAAGTGTAGAACAAGATTATACCATTTGGAAGCCCAATGGTTGCCGAAGATGGTCAAACAATAGCCTCAAATGTGACTGGTCCGCGGAAAAACTGGAAAACTCGCCGGAAACTTGGTGAACTTTAAACGTTCATAACTTCTTCAATACTCAACGAAATTGAGTGATTCAAAAATGAAAATCATACTTCTCGACGAGACAAAAAGAATTGTACCTTTATTAGCTGCTAATTCACCATGGTTTGGCCGGAAAACAGCTCAAAATTAGATAACCATTTTCTAGTTAGCCCATTTCGAGCTGTTTTCCGGCCAAAATACGACGAGTTAGCCATCAATAAAGATACCATTCTCTTCGTCTCATCGAGAAGTATGATTTTTGTTATTGAATCACTCGATTTCGTTGATTATTGAAGAAGTTATGAACGTTTAAAGTTTACCCAGTTTCCAGCGAGTTTTCCAGTTTTTCCGCGGACCAGTCACATTTGAGGCTATTTTCCGGCCATCTCCGACAACCATTGGGCTTCCAAATACGTATAATCTTAATTTACACTTTCCTATCTTCATTTTGATATATTATGGGTCAAATTTGGTTAAGAAACGATTGAATTACGAAGCTTTGAAAATTGCCCAAAGAGTTTTTAACGGAATGACCATTTGTGATGTGTTTGATCAATTTCAGGGACCATATCTATTGATTTTCAATGTCAGGGACCAAAATGATGTGTTTGATCAATGTCAGGGACCATTTGTGATAAAAACCCTTTTTTAAATAATGAAAACTTGTTTAATAGACAGTTGTTTTCAGCTTTCAGAAAATGAAAACTGAAAATCAAAATTTGAAAAACTCACAAGTACCTTTCAGTTTGTATATTTTCAAAACCTGAAAAACAATTAACAAAAAAATATTTTATAAAAAATTGAAAACAAAAGCTACAAATTGAAAACTGTTATAAATATGTAAAAGTTAGAGAGATAACCTTTATAGTGAATGGAGTTGAGCATGTGTAAAATATCACACTATAATTATAGTTCAAGTGAATGACAAATAAAAGAGGGAGGGATGGATGATGTTATTGAGAATTCTTTCTTTCTGTTTGCTGTGTCTTTTAATTTCAGTCGAGTGCTCTATTTATAGAGCAACTCGTATTACTACATTTGAAATTTACAACACCCTTTTTGACAATATGATATCATGCATCCCTCAAAGTCAGTTTTCAATTTGTATGGGCATTGAAAACTTCTACCAATGCTGGAAAACTTCTACTAATGCACTGTGGGCATTCATTACCCACCAGCATTTTCAACACTCCTCCTTGGATGCCCACATATCAACATCAGTTGCCTCGTTAAAACCTTGCTTGGAAAAACCCAGTGGGAAAAAACCATAGTGAAGGAAAAAAAGTACAACTTTTCCTAGATAATTGATATAGTGTTAAATATGCTTATGTTGCCTTGTTAAAACCTTGATAGGAAAAACCCAGTGGGAAAAATCCTAATCGAAGGAAAAAGAGTACAACATGCATGTATCATGGATGCTCCCCCTGATATGTATCTCCCCCTGATTCTGCATTCTCCAAATTTAGTTGTCTGGTAAGTCGACGTAATCTGATACTTTGCACTAACTTTTGAAACATGCATTTTGGTAGAGACTTGGTGAACAAGTCTGCCAGATTTTCATTGGAACGGATTTGTCTGACTTCAATAACTTTAGCCTTTTGAAGCTCATGTGCACTGAAAAACTTTGGAGATATTTGTTTAGTCTTATCGCCCTTGATGAATCCTTCCTTCATTTGGGCAACACAGGCTGCATTATCTTCATGAATGACAGTTGGATTGTCTATCTTCGAAGTTAGACCATATGAATTCTGGATATGATGGATCATTGATCTTCACCAAGAACATTCACGACTTGCTTCATGTAAAGCAAGTATTTTTGAATGATTTGAAGATGTAGCAACTAATGTTTGCTTAGTTGAGCGCCATGAGATTGTTGTATCTCCATTCTTGAACACATATCCAGTTTGTGAACGGGCTTTATGCGGATCAGAGAGAAAACCAGCATCTGCATATCCAATAAAGACCTGGTCATTTGTGGAGTTCTTTGAGTAAAAGAGACACATGTCTATTGTCCCACGAAGGTATCGCAATACATCTTTGACACCCTTCCAATGACGAATTGTTGGAGCAGAGCTATACCTTGCTAACAGGTTAACTGAAAAAGCTATATCTGGTCTAGTACATTGTGCTAAATACAACAAAGCACCTATTGCACTCAGATATGGTACTTCTGGACCAAGGACCATTTCATCCTCTTCTTTTGGACGGAATGGATCTTTCTTAATGTCCAGAGAACGAACGACCATTGGCGTGCTGAGTGAACAAGCCTTGTCCATGCCAAATCGCTTCAAGATTTTTTCAATGTAAGCTGATTGGTGGACCAAAATGCCACTAGCACAATGCTCGATCTGTAGGCCGAGACAATATTTTGTTTTTCCAAGGTCTTTCATTTCAAATTCGCTTTTCAGATATTCAGCAGTTTTATTAAGCTCTTCAGGAGTTCCAACTAGGTTCATTTCATCAACATATACTGCCACTATACCAAATCCAGAATTGGATTTCTTAATGAACACACAAGGGCAAATGACATTGTTGATGTATCATTCTTTGATCAAATATTCACTGAGACGATTATACCACATTCGTCCAGATTATTTCAGCCCATACAATGGTCACCTTAATTTGATCGAGAGCATACCTCGTGGTTTGTTACTTGTTTCAGGCAACTTAAGTCCTTCTGGGACTTTCATATATATGTTAGTATCTAATTCTCCATATAGATACGCAGTGATGACATCCATAAGTCGTATGTCAAGCTTTTCTGAAACCACTAAACTTATTAAGTAACGGAACATAATTGCGTCCATTACAGGAGAATATGTCTCCTCATAATCAATTCCAGGTCTTTGAGAAAAACCTTGTGCAACGAGTCATGCTTTATATCTTGCAATCTCGTTTTTCTCATTGTGTTTCCTTGTGAATACCCATTTGTTACCCACGGGATTTACATCAGGCGGGGTTTGGACTACTGGTCCAAAAACACTTCGCCTTTCCAAGGAATTTAATTCTGCCTGGATTGCATCTTTCCACTTAGGCCAATCTTGTCTCTGTTTGCATTCATCAACAAAGCGGGGCTCAATATCATCACTTAATATGATTTCAGTGGCTACTGCAAATGCGAACATATCATCAATGATTATTTCATTTTGATCCCACAATTCATTAGTACATGCATAATTTATGGAGATTTCTTTGCTTTCATGTACTTCTGTCTCTTCAGGGACAGGTGTCTCATCAAAGACATTTTCTTTTTCTGGAAGTCCAGAATCATGAATTGCGGATTTGTCATTCATTTTCTCTTCCTAAATGATTTCATTTGGATTCAGCTGTGCCCTTGCCTTTCTCTTTCGAGAGGCTGAATCTTTTGAACCTGGAGGTCTACCACGCTTCAGGCGTGCACCAGATGAATCATTCGTTGCCACTTTATTTTGTCCAACAGGGACATCAATTCTTGTAGGTGCATTTGCAGCTAGTATATGTGATTTTGTCACTTTCATAGCATCATTAAATGCATCTGGCATTTGGTTGGCAATACTTTGAAGATGAACGATCTTTTTCACTTCATTTTCACATTGAGTGTTACGTGGATCAAAATGAGACAAGGTGGGTACAACCCATGTTAGCTTTTGCCGTTCTTCTGGAACGGTCTTTTCTCCCCTTAATGACGGGAAAACTGTCTCATCAAAGTGACAATCAGCAAAATGAGCTGTAAACATATCACCTGTCAAGGGTTCCAAATATCTAATGATCTATGGTGAATCAAAACCCACATAAATTCCTAGTCTACACTGAGGTCCCATTTTAGTACGTTGCGGCAGTGCAATAGGCACATAAACAGCACAACCAAAAACTCGTAAATGTGAAATGTTTGGCTGATGTCCAAACACGAGTTGTACTGAGGAGTATTGGTGGTTGGCTATAGGTCGAAACCGAACCAATGATGCAGCATGTAAAACGGCATGTCCTCATGGAGAAACTAGTAATTTTGTTTTCATGATTAGAGTGCGGGCTATTAACTGAAGCCGCTTGATCAATGCTTCTGCTAAACCATTTTGAGTATGGACATAAGGAACAGGGTGTTCAACATCAATGTCATACAGTAAGCATCAAAAGTTTGAGACGTAAATTCACCAGCGTTATCAAGTCGGATTGACTTAATGGGGTAATCTGGGAACTGTGCTCGTAATTTAGTTATCTGAGCAAGAAGTCTTACAAAAACTACATTCCAAGTAGACAAAAGACAAACATGTGACCATCGGGTAGATGCATCAACCAAAACCATAAAATATCGAAATGGTCCACAAGATGGTTGAATAGGTCCACAAATATCCCCTTGAATTCTTTGCAGAAATGATAGGAATTCAGCATCAACCTTTAGTTGTGATGGTCTAATTACCAACTTTCCTTAAGAACAAGCTCTGCAAGGGTTATCATTTGAGATAGCAATATGTCTGCTCAATAATGGATGTCCATTAGAGTTGGTAATGATTCTACGCATCATGGTAGATCCTGGATGACCTAGACGGTCATGCCAAAGCATGTAAACTTTTGAATCAATGAACTTCTGGTTCATGATAGTATGTGATTCAACTATCTTCATGTATGTATAATACAATACACTCGATAAACCATGCAACTTCTCCAATATACGCTTCTAGGTATCATTGGAGGTAATGCATAGATTCTCCACATTTTCTGCACTTTTCGTTTCAATGTGGTATCCATTTAAACGTATGTCTTTAAAGTGAAGGAAAAATTTTGTCCTAGCTAAGAACATGTGAGAACATTTGAACACATATGCAAACTAATAACACTTTAAAGTAGGCATGCATTCAAAAACAATTCTAAAACCCATGACTTTCAAAGCCTAGTGAATGGTGAACCACAAGACTATTTAACAACATTAAAGAGACGGAAGGATTTTGAGATTCATTACCTTTGAAGCTCATCCTTGTTTACACAAGGGATTCACCCAAGTGGAGGGCCTTCAAGTCACCTCCTAGGTCCTTGGATCTTCCTTGTGATTTTCTTCCTTTTGATACTCCTTTGCTCCTTAAGGATGTGAGGAAAGGATCTCCAAAAACACCAAAGGTTTGGTGTCTCTAAGTCTCCACACCAAGGATGAGGTGTGAAGATGAAATGGATGACTTAGAGAAGAAAAGATTGATAGCTATATCTTCTCAAAATGGCCGGGCTCTTTTAGAGAAAAAGAGAGAAAATGTTTCTCATCTTTGCCTCAAGAAAACCCTAATGAGGTAAAAGCTATAAAGATGCTTTTATACCACCTCACATGTGAGTGGCAAACTTGCAAATAACCCAAATTTGCTACCACTCACCCTAGGCCGGTTTTGACTTTGTTTTTGGGTTAATTTCCACTTAATTTTAGTTGTCACACAACTTAAAATCAATGGGCCTTGTGGACCAAAAACCCTTTTGGGCCCCGAAACCCAAAACCAACTTAAAAGCCCAATACGAACCTTTCGTAAGATTAATGAACTAATTAATTAATCTTGACCATTCTCAATTAAACTATTTAATTGCTTATCCATCTCATTTATATTTCTTCACTTTCATCCTTACTCGGTGTACGATCCATTAGGTTCCAATTAGCGAGGCAGTGGACGATTGTTACTCTTAACGATCGATTGTGAATTGAAACTACATTTCAATTCTCCCTTTGATAAAGATTAGTGTTTGCTAATCCTCAAGGCTTCCACAAACCATGAGTGACACCTAGCAGTATGTCATGGCTACCCAAGCTAAGTAGAAGTGGTTAGAGAACCTATCCAGTTACAATTACAATGCAATACGGTCCTTCTCTAATACAATACTCTTAATCACATTGTTTGAGTGATAGTTTGTTTCATGTCTACTATCCAATGTGATACTTCTCTATATGATTCAATTGAATAATGATTTGGAACATTCTTCCTAAGTCATATTCGTATGTTTTGGCCAAAGACTCTCGAATCATATCTCTGAGTATTCTCCTTCCACCATGGAAGGTTAGAGATCCCTTGTTGTGCATTCACATGCCTACATGACTAGATAGCTTGACCTCAATAATGCCGTGGACACTCTCAATGGAATGCCTTTGACATAATCAAAGATCAAGGACCTAACCATTAGACATCAATGATGCCTCAGGTCAAATGACTACTTTGCATATTGCAACTTATGAGTTCTTACATGACATGTATGTTCAAACTCTCTTTTGATCGTTGTTCAGTGTACTCGATTACCTTTTGAGCACTTATGTGTTTGTCTTAGTGTCCAACACTAAATGACTTGAGACTAGTCATACTCACGCTTGAGTTAACATAACATATACTAACCTTAGCAGATTGTCAGTGCCCAATTGACAATCATATGGCTAGGAACGTTTTAGGAATGAACATAAGAGAAAGGTCTCGTTAATCTAACTTACTTAGATCACGTCTCTCTTAGATTAAATACATTCCTTGGATTCTCTTATTGCTTAAACACATAATACAATAAATAGTGATTAACAATAAGCTTTGCCCTTCATTAAACATATAATAGTTTAATACAATAAGTGTTCCAAAAGCTATTACATCAAATGAGTGGCTTTGTGGGCATACTTCCAACATGAAGCTCAACAAATTTCGAGTAGATCGAGTAGCTTACAACGCATTCTGTATGGACAATATTGTTCCATTTGGTAACATAATCTGGGCTTTTCCTGAGCCTTCAATTACATCTGAAGGTCTTGATATTGTTGTTACCCTTACTTTTGTAAGCATCAAGCTTGAGAAATACTTTCGATCTCGAAGTATTGTATGCGTTGTTGCGCAGTCTGCAAGACAGATATCTCCGCCATTTCTCATGTTTTGAGAATGACCATAGTTTTTATCCATGCTTTCTGAGTAAATGAAATCACAGTTAACAAACAATTTATAACAGGAAATTTACATGCCACTTTTATTGAATCTGAAATGTCACTACAAGTTCAGCATAATAAAAGGACATCAAACATAAACAATTCATTCGGACAGGTATACTTCATTTCCCATTTCCACAACAAAGTCTGAAACATCTAGGTGGGTTGTGTTCAACTGCCCTGATAAGTCAAACATTGGATCAGGTATATCCATTGGTTTAGCCTGGTCGAGAAAATTAGTCCCGACACCCTTCTCCTTGAGGGAGGCTTGATATAGATCCACCAGATGTTTTGGGGTACGACAGGTACACGCCCAATGCCCATTGCCACCACACCTATGGCAAGCTCATTCAGAGTTCCTGAGAGCATTGTCCATATGAGTTTTGCCTTTGTGGCGATTCACATTTTTAAAGCTCAGGCCTGAATTATGCCTCGGAACCTGGTTGTGAAACTAACCACCATGGTTCTTGCCTTTCCTATTCCACCGACCTCGTTTATGGCCACGTCCTCGTTTATGATTATCGCCACCAGAGGATGTGGCATTCACTTCGAGGGAAGCATCATTCACTTCTGGGAATGGTGCAGATCCAGTAGGTCGGGAATGATGGTTTTTCATCAGGAGCTCATTATTCTGTTTAGCTACCAAGGGCACAGATATCAGCTGGTTGTACTCAGTGTAGCCTCGAGCTCTATACTGTTGCTGCATGAGCACGTTAGTGGTATAAAATGTGCTGAAAGTCTTTTCCAGCATATCATCCTCAGTAATGGTATCCCCACAGAGCTTCATTTGAGATGTAATTCTGAATAACGCAGAATTGTACTCAACCACTGACTTGAAATCCTGGATCCTTAAGTGAGTTCACTCATAACGAGCTCTTGGAAGAATCACCGTTGTCTGGTGATTGTATCTGTTTCTCAAGGCATTCCAGAGAGTTAACGGATCTTCAACCGTTAAGTACTCGCTCTTTAGTGCCTCATCAAGATGGCGACGAATAAAGATCATGGCCTTCGCCCGATCTTGAGAGGATGAGCTGTTCTCTTCCATGATGGTATCTCCAAGATTCCCTGCTTCCAGGTGGATCTTGGTATCCAGTACCCAGGTAAGGTAATTCTTCCCGGTAATGTCCAGGGCAGCATAATCAAGCTTTGTCAAGTTCGCCATTTTCTTTTCTACAAGAAAAATGAGATGTGTAAGAACTTTCAATAATATGTATTCCTAGAGGAATACAGTGTTAGAACTTCTGGTTCTTACAAATTTTTCATTTTGATCTTCAGGCCAAAATGACAAGCACTCGAAACTTCTAGCTCGATATTTTCAAGGTGAATAAGGATGGCGATTGTACCACACCATTCTCATTAAAATAATGTAACATAGAATGGGCGATTATTCCCCACCACTCAAGTAGCAGGAAAATTTAAATACGCAGAGCAGGGTGGCCGATTATACCGCACCAATTTAAATATGCAGGGTAGGGTGGGCGATTATACCGCTCCACCTAAAATTTGCAGTAAAATTAGATCTGCAGTCCAAGATAGGCGATGATACCACACCATCTTGGATCGCAGTAAGATTAAATTTGCAGTTCAAGATGGGCGATTGTACCACACCATCTTGGATCGCAGTAAAATTAACATAAATAAATACTGGGTTAATAATCAATTTCTACACCAAACAAGAAATCAAAGATGTATGCAACCGTTAGGTTGAGAACTAAGAGCAGGCATGGAGCAAACAGTTCGTCACGAGGGTATACCGCATAGTTGAGGCAGAGGAAGAAGATGAACAGTAAAAACCTTAGAGGAAACTTTTTTTTTTCTTCTTTCGTTCGGCTGAGAGAATGATCTCTTTTGGCTTAGGTAAATGAGACATGGTTATATTTTGAGAATCATGCTGATAACGTGTTATAAATATGTAAAAGTTAGAGAGATAACATTTATAGTGAATGGAGTGGAGCAGGTGTAAAATATCACACTGTAATTATAGTTCAAGTGAATGACAAATAAAAGAGGGAGCGATGGATGATGTTATTGAGAATTCTTTCTTTCTGTTTGCTGTGTCTTTTGATTTCAGTCGAGTGCTCTATTTATAGAGCAACTCGTATTACTACATTTGAAATTTACAACACCCTTTTTGACAATATGATATCCTGCATCCCTCAAAGTCAGTTTTCAATTTGTATGGGCATTGAAAACTTCTACCAATGCACTGTGGGCATTCATTACCCACCAACATTTTCAACAAAAACAAAATTATTATCAAATGACACCTAAATGTGAAAATGTAAATCATATGCTACTACACCTTTTTTATCAACTGGTTGAATGGCAGGTTTTGCTAATTTTTTGTTTTGTAGGTATTACAATGTTAATCATTAATTCTTATTTGAAAGTGTAAATCACATCCTGTTCACTTTTTTGATTATCTGGTTGAATGGCAGGTTCTGCGAGGCTTTTTTTTGGTAGGTACTACCATTAGTTAGAGCAATGGGGGTTGACCCAAAAAAAAAAAATTATAGCAATGGGGGACTTTCAAGCTTCAACTGTGGATTTGATGTTTACGTCCTCAACACCTGCATTTTATTGTTTGTTAAAATCTCACTTGTAAAGAATTTCTCTTGAGTCACTCAGTACTACTGTCGGTTGGTATTTATCTTTACTTGAAAGTGAGAGGTCTTAAATTCAAATCTCGTGGATGACGAATTCGATACCAAATTAGGTTGTCCATTGTGTGACTTAACCGAACTCCCTCTCTCCTAAGTGTAAAAATATCGATGTACTTAAAAAAAGGAAAAAGAATTTCTCTCGAATTAGGTACAATCAAACTTCATATTCTTTTATTGTTTTATTTACGAGGGAAGGGAGGAAAAAAAGCGATGTAGATAAGGTAAAAAATTTAGAGTAAATTGTAGTAATGGTCCCTTAACTTTAATCAAATTGTAGCAATGGTCTCTTATTCTTTTAAAATAAGAGAAATGTTAAGCGAACTTTCTTAAAGTGAGATTGTTCATCGACTCTCGGTCACTTCACAATTTAATGTCAATTTCCGTGCCAACATTACACAACATTGTGCCCAAAGCATGAGATGACAAATAGTCCATGAAGAGACCCACTTTGGAGAGAGTCCCCTAAGCATTTCTCTTAAAATAATGTGTAGAAATCTTACCCTATAATTACGAAAGACTATGAAAAATGAAGATTGGTTAAGGGACCATAGCTACACGTTTTGATGAATTGAGGGACCAATGGTAATGGATTTTTAGTTAAGGGACCATTGCTCTAATTAAGTTAAAGTTAAGGGACCATAGCTACAATTTACTCAAAAATTTAAAATAAGAGAAATGTTAAGCGGACTTTCTTAAAGTGAGATTGTTCATCGACTCTCGGTCACTTCACAGTTTAATGTCAATTTTCATGCCAACATTACACAATATTGTGCCCAAAGCATGAGATGACAAATAGTCCATGGAGAGACCCACTTTGGAGAGAGTCCCCTAAGCATTTCTCTTAAAATAATGTGTAGAAATCTTACCCTATAATTACGAAAGACTATGAAAAATGAAGATTGGTTATGGAACATTCATGTACTTAGTAGAATCACTCATTTAACCGTGATGTATGTTGTAATGAGAGTGAAAGTACAATAATGAATATACTTAATATAATCACTCATTCAACGACCATAATTGACAATAAATAGGTCATTATACTAAATACATGGATGTACGATAGAAATCCTAAAAAAAAAAATCGATAATGTTAATCTTAATAAAGGAATAATACATAGAATATTGTATAGGCACTTTAAAAATCTAGAGTTAATTTCAGTTTACTACTTTAAAATTTCGTGATTTTCAACATTTGGTACATGAAGTTTTTTTCATCCCAGAGTCATACCTCAAGTCTTAATTTTCGGACAGTCTCATACATCTGTTAAGTTGACTGTTAAGTCAACCGTTAATTAGTGACGTGACGTCTATATAGACAATGATTAGGCGTCATTTGTCATTAAGGACCCACGTGGAAATTAAAAAATTAAAAAAATTAAAAATTAAAAAAAAAACTAAAAATAAAATAAAATAAAATAAATCAAACCTTGCGCTTCCTAGTCTCAACTCTTGCCAAAACGTGAGCCGCTCAATAGCAATAGCTTCCGAGAGACAGACAATTCGGAGTGATGAGGCCGACAGCGATGGACTTCTTCAGCGACATGGAGGATCAGGGCTCCACCATGGCCATGGACGTCGACGATGTCGACACACTCGAGGCGTTCGGCGAGGGCTTCATGAGCGAGATCAAGCTGGCCGATTCCGATTTCTTCAACTCCTTCCAGGACGATTTCGACGACACCGACATCAACTGAACCAGCAAGCCAGATCGTCTTCTCCGTCGTAGCCATGTAATGGTTTGATCTGATTTGCTCTGTTTTCTATGGTTTGGAATTTGAGGATTTAGGGTTTAGAATTTGATTGGGTGAAAAGGAGTGGGATGGTTATTTTGAAAAATTGGAAATTTACATACATGTGTTTTAGTATGTGTTTTTGCAATCCGTGATTGTTCTATGGAATGACTAAACCGTGGATGGACGAATTCATTGCCCTTTCAAAAAGTATGTCTCCACAATGGAGACAAAGAAATCACAGAGAGATGCGGCCAGAAATTTGGGGACGAAGGTGAAGGCCGTCTCCTCCTCTCCTCTCGTTTGCAAGATCTACTCCTCCGGTAAAAAAAACCCAAAAAAATCCGATTCCAGACTTCCTTCGAAACCCTCTCACAGGGGAAGAGTTCGATCCGTCCCTCCTTCACTCCCCAATCCCCTTCTCCCTTCTCTCTTCTGCCTCCCACCCAGCCCGCATTTCCTACCTCACCCCTCCGCTCCAATCTCCTTCGCTGTGACGGAATCCACCAGAACGGCGGTGTACCTGGATATAATCAGAGGGCAAGGTTGGAGATTACGGAAGAGAAATCAGGCGGCGAAGGATTAGGCCGAAGATCACGCCGCCCTGTCACGCCGCCGAGACAAAACCTAGTCATGCCGCACCTGCAAATTCCATGTTTTCATGGTGGTGGAGAGTCCAAATCGGAAATCCAGGTCAAGTATGGAGGGATTAGGGGAGGGATGGGTCGGGTTGAGAGGTGGTGGTGAGGGAATGACGAGTGCGAGTGGGTAGAGGGACGGAGGAGGGAGAGCGGGTTGGCGAAGACAGAGGAGGAAGAAGGGGTCTGAGCGATGAGAGCAACTCCACCCTGCCAATCCACTATTCAATCCATATGAACAGTAATTACCTTTTACATCTCCATCCTTGAAACCCTCCCCTGGCAATAGTTAATAAAATATTAGTTTTTTTTGTTTGCTTAAATAATAAAAAACAAAAAAAAACATGGAAATGGGGCTGCAACCCTCGGTCTGACACAAAAAAAAAAAAATGTCTGGCCCTCGGGCTGCAGGCTTGTCAATTCTCCACCCCTCTTGTGCTCGGGCTCCCACCCTCACTCGGGCTTTCCAAAGCTGGAGGGTTGTCCACCGGGCCTCGGGCCCTTTCCTCTCCCCTGTCCCCCGAGCACTGTCCAAGGCTGGACTTGCTCTGATGGGGATTTGGGAACTTTAACGACAATCTAAGTCAATCCGGTGATATTTACTTTAACTCAAAGTTTTCAAGTTTTTGCATTAGTTTTTCTTTAAGATTTAGATTTAGGTATAGGTTTAGTTTTTTAGTTTTTTAAATTTTAAATTAATTTTCTAATTTTTAAATTTTTAATTTTTAGTTTTTAATTTTTTTACTTTTCACGTGGATCCTTAATGACACATGACGTCCAATCATTATCCACATGGGCGCGACATCATTAGTTAACGGCTGACTTAATAATCAACTTAACGGATGTATGAGACTGTCCGAAAATTATGACTTGAGGTATGACTCTTGAATGAAAAAAAACTTCATATACTAAATGTTGAAAACCACGAAACTTTAGGGTAGTAAATTGAGATTAACCCAAAAATCTAATTGTGCACTTCAAACTTTGGATATTTAGAAGAAAAAGAAATACTCTTATGAGGAGTACACAATTAAAATTTTAAAGTGACCAATAATAGTTCTCAATACATATTGTTGAGAATAACAATTACCTCTTTGACAAAAAAAAAAAAAAAAAAAAGCCCAATTACCTCAAAATAATATTTGATAATATGAATATGAAAGAGAATTAAACAAGAACATTGCATGGGTCATCAACTAATTAATATCAATATTACAATTAGAGTAAATTGTAGCTATGGTCCCTTAACTTTAACTCAATTGGAGCAATGGTCCCTCAACTAAAAATCCATTACCATTGGTCCCTCAACTTTTCAAAACGTGCAGCTATGGTCCCTCAACTAAAAATCCATTACCATTGGTCCCTCAACTTTAATTCAACTGCAGAAATGGTCCCTTAACTTTAACCCAATTGTAGCAATGATTCTTCCAATATAACTTGTTTTGACAAAAAATTTGACATAGCTGATGAAAAGAACCATAATTATACACTTTGATGAGTTGAGGGATTCTAATTGTATAAATGGTCATTCCAACATAGCTTATTTTGACAAAATTTTGACAAAATTGATGAGAAGGACTATAGCTACACATTTTGATAAGTTGAGGAACCAATGGTAATGGATTTTTAGTTGATGGACTATTGCTCCAATTTGATTAAAGTTGAGGGACCATTCATACAATTTACTCTTACAATTAATATGTAGACGCTCCTATGAGTCATACTTTGGAGCCAACTGTAATTTGCAAGTCATAAACACAGTGATATTTTTTATGTACTCGATACATAAGTATATATATTATATGTTATAATACAACTAGAAATATAATACATTTTTCAACGTCATCCACTTATTATAATACTTTCTGTATCACCTTTGTATTATATTTTGAATACCCTGAAAATCTCTCGTAGACACCTTTATACGTTCGGATGCATATGATATGGCTTACTTGGAATCATTCTGATGTGTGATAGAAGAATGATTATGTGTACACCCAAGTTTTGCTTCTAAATACTCATTAATTTTATTTAAATAAAAAGACTTATGCCCATATTAAAATTACCACAAAGGACTTTGTAATTTCTTATGGAAAATAATTATTTTCATTGGACACTCATAGGGTTTTGAAACAAACAATGTAGTAGCCAAAATTGGTGAACTTTGTTATTGTTGAAATTCACTTTATTGTGCTTATTTAAACTTCACTTTGTCGTACTTTTCTAAAATTTGACCCAAGGTTCTTTGAAACTCTACTCAAATACTAGGAAAATGAGTGTCCAACAAAAATGAAAAATGAGTGTTCAGAGAAAAATAATTTATAAAAAGTAAAAAAAAAAAAAAAAAATTCTTAGATCTACTCCAATCCTTGGACTAAAACTCAAATTTTAGGTTCTAAACCTACCAAAACTTGCTCCAACCCTTTGACCAAATATGAGTTTTAACCCAAAATTCATTTTTGGGACAAATTTAGGCCATAATTCCTCTTTGGGTTAGTGGGCTGGTAAGTGTGTTTTTTTTTTTTTAGTTTTGTATTTATCAATTCATTGAATCCAATGCCTAACATCTAATACTATCAAATTCAAGGGTAAAAAAAAGAAGATCTAATGGTCCAAATGTAAATTCAACGGCTAAAATAATTAAAAAACATTCTTTCATATGTTTTATATTCTTTTATAGTGTTCCACAAGTTTCATGGTGTTGGTTTAATGATTTTTCAATATTTATCATAATCTAAATATTTTTAGGTTAAAGTGTTCATAAAATTTAATTAAGATAGTCTACATAATTTTTCTTTTAAAAAAATTACTTTGAGAAAAAATAAATCATAAATTCATTATTTAATAATTTCGGACTAATAATTTAACCCGTAAGTATTGGAGCAGAAAAATTATTTTTCGGTTAAAACCTATTTTTTAAGGTTAAAAATTTCATGTTTTAACCAAGAGTTTGAGATAGTGTTAGAAGTTCAGTAAATTATTTTACATGTACAAAGAAATAAAATGTGAGAAAATAAATTAAATATCTATAGAAACAAAGTGTTGTTCTTTTTTTTCTTTTTCTTTTTTTTGAGTAAATGAAACAAAGTTGTTAGAAAAACACAAAATCACTAGTGATCATAGAATAGATAAATTGAATTTGCAAACACCCACCCATATCATCTTTCTGTCAAATTTGGGCCTACTAAACAGGGACCCGCAGTTTGGTCCTACTCCAGCCACATCAATCCAAGAGCACACCTGGGCTGGGTGGGAAAACTGGGCCCTACAAGGAAGCTTCCTTCTTTGGAACCGAATCCAAATAAACTGAGCCTCCTGAGCAAATTATCCGAGTCGTTAAAATTTGATTCAACGACTACAAACAGGGGGCCTTCTAAAAGTTATAATAATAGTAGCCATTTGATCAAATTTTAATAGCCCGGATCCTTTGATCCTTAGGCTCAGTTTATTTGGGTTATGAGAGAATCCAGTTCCTCCTTTAAGCTCCTGCACACGTGTACATTGACCCGATGTAGTCTATACGAGAGAATCTTGATTCTTGAGTAGGAATGTTATGCGGTCGGGCAAAGCCACATCATCTTGTGCACAGGAAAGAGTAATGCTAGGTTAACTGTTTTTTAGTTTAAATTTGTAAATTATGATACGTCGATAATAAAAAATAAGTTCATTAAATAATACGTAAGTGATAGTTTAATCATCAATAACAACCACATCTTACGGTTTATAAAAACCTCAACCTCTTATATTAGTACCATAAAAATCTCAACATCTTATGGTCAATAACAACCACATTTTTATGGTACTAACATTCCAAAAAACAATATTTGCATTGAGGATTTGAGTTTATTATTTATCATATAACAAACAAAAATAATACATTTTTGCATTAGTATTTTAGTGAATTGGATGGTATGAGATAGAAGGTCAAGTGATTATGAGTTCCTTGTACTTTACAAATATTTTTCAGAGGTTGTATGAATATATAGTGAATTTTTAAAGAAATAACATGTCAAACATATGGTATAAAAAGTATTGGTTGAATAATACACAATCTCTTTCTTAATTAAATGCTAAGTGGCACAACCAAGGTCCAAGAACAACAGAGTCATGGTGGTCTTTCTTCTTGGTTTAGAGCTTATGTTGCACAATATTTGCACAATCATGGTGGTCTTCTCTCTTTCATCACATGCCCAGACTGCTTGGTGGTCTTCGGAGGTCCTCACATACGTTTTTTCGGACTTCTAGGTGGTCTCTGGACCACCTCGGTCCATACATGCATCCATTTATGCCCATCGGTATTAATAAAATAAAAAAGTGTGTATATTTTTTTAGGGTAAAAATGTGTATACATTTTGGTTTAAATTTCTTTGTTTTACTGTGAAATGATGTGTAGTGGTTATCAATGTTATATAAATTGTTCTCATATTAGAGGTTGACACAAATATGATTTTTACATGTGTTCTCTCTAATATTTTTTTGATAAAGAAATATGAAAAGTTTGTATGAGATTGTGTAAAAGGACTTTCGTAATACAATATTCTGCATTGTGATATATCGTAATAAATATCAGTATCAGTGAAAATATCGATATGCAAATTTGTGTAATACCGACGGATGAAATGATGAAAATTTAAAATGAAACTTTAGGAATTGTCAAACATTCTATGTTGATTTTAGCCTAAACTTAAAGTTTATATGATATGAAGTGAAGTTTATACTTCACACCCCATTTCCTTATCTTTCTATGATTTTTTTGGATATTTACATAGAAATATCGATCGTATCAAAGAAATTTTAAAGACTAATTGTAACCCGTGATATAGAAATACCACCATAATTATATATATTTATGTCACAATGAAAACCAATGAGCCCCACAGCCCTAGTGACAATGAAGCTTAGAAGTTGAAAGACCTAATATTTTGTCTGCAACATTATGATCCCAAAACTACTGCCTACAACGTCATCTTTTATGTTCATGGTTTTTTTTATAGTTAATTATACATTTGGATACTTTGATTAATTTATTGCTTTATCTCCTTCGCTGGGACTGGGAGATTTGTTTACTACTTTTGGCGGTGGGTTGTACCGAAGTGGTCAAACATGACGCTAATAACTACATATGTTAAAGATGTTGAGTTATATATATATATATATATATATATATATATATACACACACATATACACACTAGCAAAAGAGCCCGTGCATTGCTGCGGGCTTACAATTCTGTTTAGACATATTAACAATAATGTTTACATCTCTATTTACATATATATGTCCATCTATGTTTACAATCCTATTTACACAAATGTATTATTCAGAACTTCCGACTCTCTTCATTGAAGCTTCAGAGTTTTTTTTCCACTTGCTTACAAATTGGAATAAAACTGTAATTATTGAGGTGATTTTTTTTAATTGCTAAAAAATTGGATACTTTCTTCAATCAGTTTTCAAATGCATTTAATAAGAAATGTCAAAAACAAATATATGCTCATCTACAAATTTAAGTATGCCATGAAGAGAAAAATAATAATTACAACTTACACATGTTAAAGCAAACATAAGAGGAGAAAGTAGACTCTTCAAATTGCTAATCTCGCATTATCCTCTAAGCTAACCACAATAAACTCTTCTACCACAATTCTTAGCCTGCACGTATGAATAAAGGTTAGAATTCACATCTTATTGTAAACAGAAATATACTCTCATTCTGCTAAATTGTGAACTGAGAGAAACAAATGCATATATGTAACCAAATAATACATTTATATACCTTTAGCACAGAGGGTTCCAAGAATCCAAATAAAAAATCTCAAAATCTGAAAGGCACCGTTTCCCGAAACTGAAAAACAAAATGCATCAAACATGCACCAAAACGATCCACGGAAAAACAAAAAATTGAAACCATATACGTTGAGAAACATGCAAAACTCACCTGGAAATGCCGGATTAGACGGGTCTCAACCAAGTTCGAAGCGAATCCAAAATGGACACAAAATTTCTGAAATAAAAAACCAAAGCACATGAGATACTAACAAAAGCCATAAAGAAAAAACATGGAAAATCAAAACCTTGTGCGGCAACAAACATGGAGAACTTACTTCGAAAACCCAGATCAAACCACCCAAAACCCCAAAAAAATTATCGGAATCAAACAAAAGAAGTAGAGAAATTAACAACCCTGACTACTAATCGAACAACAACATATGCGAGCCATAATCAACCATTACACAAATTTGGACAACAATTTTGGAAATCAGTGTATGACAAAGAGAAAGCAATCTCACACTTGCAATGACACTTCTTATTAATAGAGCTAAACTACAAAAGCACTCAACAAGTTATGCCGTGAACAATCGAGGATCGAATACATCTACTCTACCATATAAACAAAAATTCGAAGGGATGTGCACCATTAATTCGATCCAAGATCTTAGAGTGCATCTAGTAATAAGTACTAACATTACTACGGAATGAAAAAATACAAAAATTTCAATCTCAAATTGTTTGCTGATCTTAAAGACAAAATCCATGCAAGTTCAACTGAACCTAACTAATACACAGCTCGGCTGAGCCAAAGATTTCAATTTACTGGACGCAAAAGCAAAAAGTCACAGAATTTTATTAAGATTTATTTTCCTACGTTTTCTCGGCTACCAAACAATGGAACACAGATCTGCTACTCACCCAGATTACCAATGAACGTCTATTTTTCAACTAAATAGGAAATTTTCCCACGAAACCAAAAGCTAAGAACTTTGAACAATGAAATTAAAGTTCAATTAAACCAATTTTACAATCGGATGAGATGGAAAATTAGCTAATTAATGCGATTCGATCCTTTTCTAGACTGATTTCCCAAATATTTCACGGAAAAAAAAAAAGATTAATTAACGATTTAATCAAGCAATTGGACACTTTAGCATAAAAATACGAAAATCCAATGAGGAACACAAAATAGGGAGAGAAATAGAGACCTTGATTCGAAGAGAAATGGTGAAGCGCTAAACTGAGCTGCTTGGTGCAGAGAAGAGTGAGGCGAGGAGGGAGATGAAGAGAGCAGGAGTCAAGCGAAGAAAAAGTGGGTCTAGAGTCTGAAACGGCCGGAAGCATCTAGAGAAAAGGTGGGTCGAGATACTAAAACCGAGATTAGTGTAAGCCTGGGAGGGCATTTTCGCTCGTTCACTATTAATGAATAGTGGTATTTTGTTGGGTTTTAGTATATGTATAATATAGAGAACTATTATTAGCACTCTAAAATTCTCAATTTGCACTCTTCATAAGTGTATTTTCTTTTCTAAATATAGAAAGTTTGGAGTGCCAAATGAAAATTTTGGAGTGCCAATAACAATTCCCATAATATATATATAGGGTAAATTACATAAAACTACCTCAACTATTTGGTCAGTCACAGTTATATACCCCATCTTTAAAAAATTTCAATGTCATACCTTATCTTTGAATTTGTTGCAATGTCATACCTTCCGTCAGTTGTCTGTCAATTCCTCTGTTAAATGCTGACGTGGCTTGAGGCGGGCCCACTTTCTATTAAAAAATTAATAAATAATTAAAAAATAATAATTTACCCTTAAAAAAAAACCCATCTTCCCCTTCCCCTTCCCTGCAACCCAAATCCAAAACCACCCCAAACCCAGATCTCATCCACGCCAACATCCCCCCCCAAACCCACATTCTCATTCTCTGCCACTGCCACGTCATCATCCTCCTCATATCCAACCCCTAAATCCAAATCCTCAAACCTTAATTGCACCCTCTTCTGCAAGCACTCGCCGTCGGCCACCCTTGACCTCCTCATTCTCATTCTCGTCTTCTTCTCCGAGACTTTCCTCATCACCTCCTACTATTCCTACATCTTCATCTCCCTCTCGCTCCTCCTCTCTCACTCAACCCTCCACCTCCACCACATTCCCATCCCCTACGTCGTTAGCTTCGTTGGCTTCTTCGCCCCACGCTGTTCGTAGTCGAGTTCTGTTGCGTCAGCGAGGGCAATCCTGATTACGAGTGCCTTAGGATTGAGCTTAGGCAGATGGCGCCAACGAATGGCAGTGGCGTCCTGCTGTTTTGGGAGCGATGCGGATGCCCGGTGGCCAAGCTTGAAGGCTTGGGGGTTGGATAGGAGGAGGAGAAGGATGACGTGGCAGCGACAGAGAATGAGGAGGTGGGTCGGGGGGGGGGGGAGATGTTGGCGTGGGTGGGATCTGGGTTTAGGTTGCAGGGAAGGGGAAAAGGTCGGGGGAAGATGGTTTTTATTTTTATTTTTATTTTTTTAAGGGTAAATTATTATTTTTTAATATTTTATTAATTTTTTAATAGAAAGTGGGCCTCGCCTCAAGCCACGTCAGCATTTAACAAAGGAATTGACAAACAACTGACGGAAGGTATGACATTGCAACAAATTCGAATATAAGGTATGACATTGAAATTTTTTTAAAGATGGGGTATAAAACTGTGACTGATCCAATAGTTGAGATAGTTTTATGTAATTTACCCATATATATTATCTGTTGATTTAGGTTTGAATTTTATAAACAAGCATTAATTGAAATTTGTCTTGAAACTGTTATTTAGTCTCAATTTGTCGTCTGAAACAAGTTTTGTCTCACTTGCTATTAAAAATGACATTTTCAACTTTTTTGGTCTTATTTCACCTGATTCCTCTAAAGGAATGTTAAATTTAAGGATATTTTAGACTTTTCGCACATATATTTACCTCTAACTCACACACTAAACCAATCTCAATTCCATGTTTGACAACTCTAATTCAAAACCTCATGAATTGGGCCTTTTTAAAAATAAATTATTTAATCAACAGAAAAATTTCGAGCAACAATGTGAAAATTTTGGTTGCAAATTGTGCACATTTGCCGTAGATGATTTTTTTTTTGGTTTGGGAAGTATTTTGGCATGATAGCTTAATAGTGTTTTTTTAAAGATTATATTTTGTGCAACTGATATATCTTTTTTATATGGGTGAAACTTGTGGTTAGTTCAATTTCGATTACAAAAATATCTTGAAATAAGCTAACCATGTTTCATTTTTGTTGTAATGAGTATTTTTCAATGCAAGGTTTCGAGCCAATACATGAATGTCTTGCAAGTGAAATCACTGTAAGAACAAAAATGTTACCTTATTTTGGTTGATATAATAATTTTGTTGCTCGATTTTTTTTATTAATTTAATAACTTATTTTAAAAAATGCCCAGGACTCATGGGTATGAAATAGAGTCATCAAAAATGGAATTGAGAGTGGTTTAGTGTGTAGGCTAGAGATAAATAAATGTGTAAAAAATATCATTGAATTTAACAGTTCTTTAATAGAATGAGATGAAGTGAGACCAAAATAGTTAGAAAATGTTAGTTTTATGTGACAAAATGAAACAAAACAACTTTCCATGGTCATTTCAACTAATAAGCCAACAATTTATAAGGTAAACAGTTTTTGGTTCCTCTCACCCGTCTCTCGTAATCTAAAGCAACATTTTATATAACAATACCATATAAATACGTTCACCACACACCATGATATCTGGTATAATAATATAATGTGATATATAAATTTCTCTTTAAATGACATTGCAAATTAAATTAAAATATCATGATAACAATAAAACCGTATTATGTAAGTTACTCTTGGAACTAACATTTCCTTATTTATCTCGTGGGTGGGTAAACGTCACACTCAAACCCTCAGCGGATATTATACGTTTTTTCAACGACAAAACTGACCGGGAACGGGAAGGTGCCTCCGCCGCCCGCCCAATCCAAAGCACTCTCAACTCACCCAAACGCAAACATACAATTTTTCCACCAAGTCCACTTTAATATTCCCACCCCTCCAAACAAACACTTATTTTTAATTAATTATTTATAAAAACTACAGAAATTCCTTGCTTTTGTCGTTACGACCTTTCTTTTTCATATTTTTATATTTTTATATTTTTATATTTTTATATTTTCTTTACTTTTCCTTTATCTCTTTCACCAATGCTCCACATACAGAGAGAGGAGAGAGAGAGAGAGAGAGAGGAGAGAGAGCTGCTCCTAACACTAAACAGATGTCTAATTTGGACTTTTACTCAAGCATTTCCCAGTTGCCACCTCCTCCGTCGTAGTCAGCACCCCCTCTCTACTTTTGTCTCTCTATCTCTCTCTAAATTCTGAAACGCAGAGAGAGAAAGCGGAAAACGAAGAGGAAAACCGGACTCTGTACGGTTGCGAGCTGCTAGGGTTTGAACTTTACAGCGGAGATGGGGACCGGACGGAGGCAGTTGAAGATTATGCTATGGAAGAATTGGCTTCTCAAAGTTCGTCACCCTTTCGTCACCTGCGCTGAGGTCTCTCTCTCCCTCCTCATACCGTCTACTTTTTGTTTCAGTTTTTGAATGTGTTGTAGTTTTGATCTTGATTTGTTTGCTAATGTTTCCAGTCTTGATTTTTCTTCTATGCTTTTAAGTGATCATCAGAAATTCGGAGTTTTTTTGGGTCTGTTTTTGTTTTATTTTAGTTTGTAATTCGTCAGGAATTCGTAAAATTTTAATAATCGCTCAGCAATTATAGCCGCATTTGTTCTGTAATTCATTTCAATTTTTGTAACTTTTGTTTTGGTGACATTTGTTTTCCTATTTTTAGGATAATTTCTAAGTTAGAGTTGTGGGGAAAAGCTCGAGTTATCCGACAGACGACTTTAAAAGAACTACATCTTAGAACGATTATATGTAATGTTCTGTAGAAAAAGAAGCGTAGGTAGGCGGTGAAATTCAAGGGTCAAGTGATTCCAGAGAGTGAAATTCTCTCTATCTAGATCAATCATGAGGGTTGAGAAATTCAAGATGATGCGGTTCATAAAATGAGAGCGAACGAGTACTCTAAAAAGTTCATGTACTTATAGGCACTGCTACGCTTGGACGAAATGATAAAGGAATGTAGCATATGCGAACACATTTTCAAAAGCTTTGCATCGATATCTACAAAGAAACTATCCAATTGATCAAGAAGCACAATTAGACTCACATCCATACTATTTTATACTTTTTGGAAAATATAATTTGTTTCGTTGTTTTAGGTGGTTATTTTGTACATGCCAGATCATGAATCAGTAACTGCATCCAGTCTAGATAGCTTAATTGTGGAGTGTGCATGTTCATTGGATACTTTTAGGATAGAAGGGTAAATCTTACAGAAGAACTAATAGACGCTATGCTGTATGGAACCAGAATGCTGGACAAGATGTGAGCATGTTGATATTGGATGTATGGGAAGGCGTGAAAGGATAGGATTTGGATTGAAGTTAGAAGGTTAAATTAGCACATATTCCGATAAAATGATAGATCACTGACTATGCTGGGTTGTCTGTGTTCATCAAAGCTCAATGGATGCACCATTTAGCAGAGTGACTTAATGAGCAGAGAGGCTAGTGCTAGGGGAAAAGGAAGACAAGAAAGAACATGAGTAGTGGTAATTAAGAATGATAAGGTAGGGTGTGACTTAAGCAAATATAGCGTAAGGTTGGAGGACTAGGATTCATGTACTATTCGACCTCAAATAGTTGGGATCAAGCTATGTTGTAGTAAGTTGTTGTCATTGTATTTTTTTTGTTTCCTTTATTCTTCTATGCTTCCTTAATTTTAATTTCAAAACTAAATGATGAGAATTTACTGTTTTCCTTCTGAGTTTTGGTTGCAAAGTGGCAGTTTTTCTGGCTGTGTTATCATAATTGTTCCAACTAGAATAATTTTTCTGCTTGTATTTCTCATTTCTTAATTTTTTGGATAAAATTCGTGTATAACAGTTGATGAAATCAATCTAAAAACTTCTAATGATTTTCTGCCAGATATTACTGCCTACAGTGGTGATGTTGTTGTTAATAGCTGTGAGGATGCATGTTGATACACAGATTCATCCAGCGCAGCCGTAAGTGTTGACAAACTTTGGCTAATTCTTGTATTGTGTTTATGTTTGTAGTGTCCATGCATGTCGTGTGTGTGTTGCATGCAGTTATGTGCTTGTTACCTGATTTAGTACTAGGTATATGTTAAGGGATGTTTTACTTTGAGCAATATTCTCTCAATACTTAATATGTCTTAGGGAAATAAAGTCGAAACACTTGAAATCAAAAGCCTAAATGGATGTTTTACAAAATCTTATTTTGTGAAAAGTATTGCTGCTAAGTTTTACAAGGCTTAACCAGGTATATCCAGAATGGGATGTTTGTGGAAGTGGGCAAAGGAATGTCACCTAATTTTGAACAAGTGTTGGAATTACTGTTGAATAAGGAAGAGTTTCTGGCTTTTGCACCAGATACAGAAGAAACAAGGTCAATGATTAACATAATGTCGGTTAAATTTCCCCTCTTGCAGGTAACAATTATGAACATTCTTTTGCATGCTACTTCCATATTTTGAAATATATGATTGTGTTTCTGTGCTAATGTTTAAGTGGATGCATTATTTTCTTTAGTGCATCTAATTTTTCACACCTCTTCTCTATTTCACAATTTATTTTCAAAATATTGACATTGAATTCTTTGCCTTGTATGAATTTTATTTTACAACTCTAGATAGATTGGACAGTATTGGTTCGGACCTTATTTTACCCACAGTTAAGTATCAACGCTATACTGATTTCAATCAAGCAAAATAATATTGCTAAACAAACATCTTGTGTTATGGTTAATTTTTTTTTTTTTTTTTTTTGATAAAGAACGATTGTATTAAGGTCAAAGGTAACAAATAAAGAGGTTGGTCAAGAAGACCAAACCAAAACAGAAAACAAAATATGGTTGGCATATGGTTCATATTCATCAACAAACTAATGCAGGCAAATTCTTGATTACGTTTTATCTCAAATTCTCAATTATAGCATTGGTTCGGACACACTGGAAACTACTTGGATACACATGATATGAAAACTAGGTTTACTGTCACAAGTGCATTATATATTCTTATTAGTAGTTTCCAATGATTGACCAGGTGTTCAATAGTTTTGAATTCTACTGTTTTTCATGTATTAGAAGAATCTCATTTCTTCCACTTTCTTTTAACTGTACATTTAAATGCAAAATTCTGGCTTTTTATTTCCATAAAGCTTTCTTCCTCATTTAAGTGAGGCCTTTGCATAGATTTAGTGTTCTTATATCAAATAAGAATGAAATAACAGATTTTACAATGTGTCCTCCTTTAATTTCCTTGGCAAACGTTTTCATGGCTTAAGCTAATTAAAGCACATTTCATACTTACAGCGTGTTTCTAGAGTTTACAAAGATGAACAGGAGCTGGAAACCTACATACGCTCAGATCTCTATGGTACCTGCAATCAAATCATGTAAGTCATACTTTTGTATCACAGTACGGATGGAATTTTCTTAAAATGTTCTGTTGTAATTGGGACTGAAGGACTATGAAAGACTAGTGAAGAACTGCAAATTTCCAAAATTATTTGTTTTGCTGACTTTCTAGTGCTGTTCAAATGTTTCCATCTTAATCTCTTTACATATTTTTGTCACTTGGACTGCATGACTGTAGCTTTTCCTGCATGCTTGATTGATGTGAATAAGCTTTCATTCTTGTAGATATTGTTACTAACTTGGTGCATTATAGTTTTCCTCTTCTGAATTTGCTTTTGGTTTCCTGGATATGATGCACACATCTTCATGGATTTAGATGTGAGGTCTATCATACATGCATGATTTTGAAATGATTTATATGATGCACAAATTAAATCCTGTTGTGCTATTCTTTTTTTGTGCACCAATATCCCCCTTAAAAGGACCGAGCCTTCTGACTTATGCTTATAGTTTGAAACATATTTCCATTGCTGTACTGTTTCTCTTATTTGCTGACCATTATTAGCTGGGTGGCTTTTTTGTTTAATGAATTCAGCCTGTTTGGTTCTATGAGAATTGCATTATTGAATTTGGCTGTGTGACTGAGTAAATGCCACTCTTTGTTTAGGAATTGCTCGAATCCAAAAATCAAAGGAGCAATTGTATTTCATGATCAAGGTCCTCAATCATTTGATTATAGCATACGTCTTAATCACACATGGGCTTTCTCGGGATTTCCTGATGTCAAATCCATCATGGACACGAATGGCCCCTACCTCAATGACTTGGAACTTGGCGTAAATGCTGTTCCGACCATGCAATACAGCTCTAGTGGATTTTTAACTGTAATGTTGCTTCATTCATTGTTCAGTTATTGATTTTTGTTTTCTTAATTTCACTTGTTCCTTTAGTTGTTGAATGGAGCTTCTTCCTAACTATATGTCAATAGCAGGCTTTTAATGTTCTATAAAACTTTTTGTAAATCAAAATATACGAAGAAGCTCGTTTACAACAATTATTAATCAATGACAGTGCATCTTCTAAATTTCTTCCATATTAAATATGTTTACTATTTATGTTCACAACTTATTTTCCGATTCAGCTTTGACGAATCCCTTTTCTTCAATTAAATTATTAGTGAAAATACATCGACAATATTTGTGAAAAAACCGCATCCATTTTTCTAATGCCTTTGTACAACTGCAGCTCCAGCAAGTACTGGATTCATTTATTATTTTTGCGGCCCAACAATCTGACACCAAAGATATAGAACTTCCTTCATCGCTGTCCTCTGGTGAACCTTCCTTTCTAAACATTCCATGGATGCATTACAGCCCATCAAACATACGAATAGTCCCGTTTCCAACTCGTGAATACACTGATGATGAGTTCCAGTCCATCATAAAAAGTGTGATGGGTGTATTGTACGTATACCTTGAGTTTTGTATATCTACATTTCTTTTATAATTTTGTATATCTGTGTTGGGACTTGGGAGTCAATATTTGTTAGCTCAGATGTTCTGACAAGCTCTATCTGGTCGATCTGGAACTTGGATGATCAGGTATCTTCTGGGATTCCTCTACCCAATTTCTCGGTTGATCAGCTATTCGGTGTTTGAGAAGGTTTGGTAACTGTTATTATAACTTTAATTGGAACAAAGTTGATGATTTTCTTAGTCACCATATTGTTTCCATTTATTTATGTATTCTACCTTTGTTAATGTTTTGGGCCAGTGTCGTTTTTCATCCTTTATGTTTATTTGTATGTTTTGGATTGAAATCTTTGGACTGCAACCCTTTTTTGTCCTTGTAATGTTTCAGGAACAGAAGATAAAAGAAGGTCTTTATATGATGGGTCTGAAAGACGGGATATTCCATCTCTCATGGTTCATTACATATGCTTTGCAGGTTGGTTCTCTGTTCTTTTGTACTTTCGTTGAATTTCCACTTTGCATGCTCTTTTGCATTTGTAGTCGAATTTTTTAATGCACTTCAATTTCGAACTTTCAGTGCTTTGGCTTTTCATAGAAATCTAACTTTTGTTGCATGGCTCTAGTATTTGCAGTGTCACACAATGATAGGGTCTTAGCATTGATCAATTTACAAGGGAAGGAAGTGTGTCCTTAGATTGCTTAAGCACATAGTGTTAATGTAGCATATCAGTAGTGGGTTGGGTTAGATCATGAATATAATTAGGTACACTTGATCAGAAGATGGAGAAATTAGGATAACTTTTTTTTCTTCTCAACTTTGAGCCCATTTTCTTAAAGGATTGGGAAACTGCATTCGATGGTCAACTATAAGTTATATTCCTTCCTTTTAATCCAGTTTAAATTCCATTGGCGAAAGAGTAGAGTAAAAGAACTTTGGACTTTCCACTGCTTTCTGATTGTTTGATTTCTTCTGCAGTTCGCTATTTCTTCTGCAATCATTACAGTTTCCACTATGGATAACCTTTTCAAATATAGTGATAAGTCAGTCGTGTTCATTTACTTCTTCTTCTTCGGACTGAGCGCGATTATGCTGTCATTTTTAATCTCTACATGCTTCACACGAGCAAAGACAGCTGTTGCTGTTGGGACCCTTGCTTTTCTGGGTGCTTTTTTCCCTTACTACTCTGTCAATGATGAGGCTGTCCCTATGTAAGTACTGAGCTTTGTACGTATCTGTGGTGCCTCTCTCTCCTTCCCCCTCCCCCTTCTTAATGGTCTGCAAATTCTGTAGTGCAGATGGGTTTCATATGCATTTTCTCTTTCAGGATATTAAAGGTTGTTGCTTCTCTGCTTTCACCCACGGCATTTGCTCTAGGGTCAATTAACTTTGCTGATTATGAGCGTGCTCATGTTGGCCTTCGTTGGAGCAACATATGGAGGGTATGTTGTGTATTTGGGTCATTTCCTACCAAAATTATTTTAACCTCTATCAATGAGTTATAATTTTGAGTACTATTATTGTTTTAGGCATCATCTGGAGTGAATTTTCTGGTCTGTCTACTGATGATGTTGCTCGATGCATTGCTCTACTGTTTAATTGGTCTTTATCTGGACAAGGTATATATTTTGGAATCCCATATTTTACTCGAGTTTCCTAAATATTCGAATAGATGGATCTATAATATGTCAATATGCCATATAGGCTAGAAATGTGGATGTGATCAGCTTCTAGAATATTTTATTATTCAAGGAAGTTAAAAATAGGGAAAAAAAAACTGTTGAGAATGAATCCCACATTGATGAGAGGAGGGACCTGCATGGGCTTATAAGTTGGGCTACTCCCCATATTGCCAATTGGTTTTATGGTGGAACCCCAACTTTCTTCATGGTATCAGAGCAGTTTGTCCCATGTGTGAAGCCCAATGGTCACACGTGCTCCACGTCACCCGAGTTGTGTTGTCCACGTGTTAGGTTTGAAAATTTGCCACACGTGAGGGGGCATGTTGAGAATGAATCCCACATTGATAAAGAGGAGGGACCTTGCATGGGCTTATAAGTAAGTTGGGCTACTCCCCATTTTGCCAACTGGTTTTATGGTGGAACCCCAACTTTCTTCAAAAACTACCAAACATTGTGATAGAATATTGGCTTCATCTGGACAACGTATTAGGGATAATGACAAGTCATCCAATATAGTTACTGATAAATAGTTGCTAAAGCTAAATGTAATTGTTTCTGTTAGTAACTGTAATTAGTTTAGGTAGTTGAGGGTATTTTTGTAATTGGCCTAAGACAGCTAAGGCTATATATATATTCACATCTGTGTAATTGAATTATTCATTCAATACAATCAAGAAAACTCACTGTTGCAGTTTTCTGTTTCTATATGGTATCACGCCATTCTGCTTTACAGCACCGACCTTCTCTTCCGCTCGTCATCTCGATCGTTTCTTGCTCGATCGTTTCTTGATCGATTCTTCATTTTTTGTTCTCGATCTCTCTTGAATCTTGTTTTCTGCAAGATATGGCGGCTCAATCTACATCGCAACCGACTGGATCGTCTTCTCCGGTCATCTCTCCTTCGGTCCAAAACCCTAATTCCTCTTCCAATCCGTGTCCTCTGAATTCGTATACCTCTCTGACGATTCACAACATTGGCAGTATGGTGCCGATCAAGCTGAAAAGTTCCAACTATCTGCCATGGCGAGCACTGTTTGCTCCAATTTTCAGGCGATACAAGCTTCTTGGTATTATTGATGGCACTGAGGTTTGTCCTTCGCCATTCTTGCCTGATCGATCGATGAACCCTGCCTTCGAGGATTGGTATGAAAAAGACCAAAATCTTTTGATTTGGCTCAACTCTACCCTATCAGAAGAGATCATTCCGTTCACGGTTGGGGTTTCTTCTTCTCGCGAGCTCTGGGTGAAGCTTGAACAGCGTTTTGGTGGAGTTTCGGAGGCTCACATTCATCAATTAAGGTCGAGACTTCAATCAATTCAGAAAGGTTCTCAGTCAATTTCTGCGTATCTTCAACAAATCAAGGAAATTGCTGATTCCTTGCAAGCTGCTGGTGCTTCAGTCTCTGATCGTGACCTAATTGCTGCCACTCTACATGGTTTACCTGATGAATTCGAGTCCTTTATTGACTCCATCATGCTGCGACTATCTTCTACATCCCTTGATGAACTCCATGGTCTCTTACTCACCAAAGAGTTGTCTATGGCCCGTCGCAAGGCTGTTCTTTCAGCATCTGAGCCCTTTCAAGCATTCTCAGTGCAATCTCAGCCTCCCCTGCTTCCTACTCCATCTGCTTTTGCTGCTCAACACCAATCATTTCATTCTGCTTCTCGATTTAACTCCAATCGTGGTAAGCCATCTAGAGGTAATTTCTCCTCAAATCGCAGCAATCGCACCTTTCAGAATAATAATAGGGGTAATTTCATCAACAATCGTGGCAATCGCAATTATCAAAGCTCTCGCAATTATCAAGGTCCTTCCAATTTTAAAGTCCCTTGTCAGATTTGTGGATCTACCAGTCATGAGGCACTTGATTGTTTTGATCGTATGAATCCGGATATCTGTGGTAGAATTCCTCCTGCCAAACTTGCTGCTATGTGTGTGCATCCTTCAGCAAAACCCTCTCAGCCTTGGTTGATTGACTCTGGAGCTACTTCACACATCACTAATGATGTAGCTAACATCTCTTCTCCTACTCCTTACACTGGAGAGGACAAAGTATACATTGGAGATGGTAAAGGACTATCTATTCAGCATGTTGGTTCTTCGTCTCTGCACACTCCTTATACTTCCTTTAAGCTGAGAAATGTTTTACATGTTCCTTTCATGAAACATAATCTCTTATCTGCTTATCAGTTTCTTAAAGATAATAACTGCTCATTGACTCTTGACCCTTATGGATCCACTGTCAAGGATCGCATTTCGGGGAAGATGCTTTTGCAAGGACCTGTTAAGGATGGTTTCTATCCTCTTCACAGTTCCACCAGTTCTCCCACCTCACCTTCAGCATTTCTCAGCATTAAAGCACCTATCCCTGTATGGCACAAGCGCCTCGGCCATCCTTCCTCCTCAATTTTCAGAAGAGTTATATCCACTAATAATCTTCCAATGCAAGGCAAGAAGACTGTTGATTTTTTCTGCTCAGATTGTGAGCTTGCTAAAAATCACAAGCTTCCTTTTGAAGTGTCTTCTTCATCAACAACTCACAGTCTCCAGCTTCTGCATTGTGATCTGTGGGGACCTACTGTTACATCTAATAGTGGTTTCAAGTATTACCTACTGTTTGTTGATGATTTTAGCAAATACAGTTGGTTTTTTCCATTGAAGTCTAAATCTGATGTATTTTCTACCTTTGTTACTTTCAAAACCTATGTAGAAAACTTCACTGGAAATACAATCAAGATTCTGCGTTCAGATTCAGGGGGTGAATTTACTAGTCATTCTCTTGCTTCATTTCTTCGTGCGCATGGTATATTACATCAGTTCAGTTGTCCCCATACGCCTGAACAAAATGGCTGTGTAGAGAGAAAGCACAGACATCTTGTTGAGACAGCTCGCACATTACTTGTTGCTTCTCATGTTCCTCAGATTTTTTGGGTTGAAGCCTTCTCCACTGCAATATACCTTATCAACAGACTTCCTATTTCTGGTCTCACAAAGTCCCCTTGGGAACTTCTCTTCAAGCAACATCCAGATTACTCTAAACTGAAAGTCTTTGGTTGTCAATGTTATCCATGGCTTAAGCCTTACACTCCCAGCAAATTGGATGCTAAAAGCAAAAGTTGTGTGTTTTTAGGCTATAGTCTTCAACATAAAGGCTATAGATGCCTTGATCCTCTCACCACTCGGATCTACATATCAAGACATGTTGTCTTTGATGAAACAACTTATCCTTTTAAGTCACTTCATCTTCATTTCACTTCAAAGACTTTATCTTCTGATTCTTCACCATCCTTGGATCTTCATTTCAGCAAACATTTTTCCAGTTCTCCTCCAGCCAATACCTCTTCAGAGTCACAGTGTCCTTCTGTACCTCAACCTATTCCTCAGATCCCATCTTCCACAGAACTTTCTTCCTGTACTCAATCCGTAGAACATTCACAAAGTTCTTCCAGTTCTGCCTCTCTCAATGAATCCTCTCTTGTACCACTACAGTCCAGTCATCCACCTATTTCTGGGAATACACATCCTATGATTACAAGATCTAAGGCTGGTATACACAAGCCTAGAGCTTATGCAGCAACCAAACACCCACTTCCAGTTGATCTTGATTTTGTTCCTAGTACTTACTTGCAAGCATCAAAGCATTCTCACTGGAGAGCAGCAATGCAGAATGAATATAATGCCTTAATACACACAGGCACTTGGTCTCTTGTTCCATCTCATCCTTCTCAGAACGTTGTTGGTTGTAAATGGGTGTTTCGGATCAAGAAAAATCCTGATGGAACTATTGACAAATACAAAGCCCGCTTGGTGGCAAAGGGCTTTCACCAGCAAGAAGGAATTGATTTCCAAGAAACCTTCAGTCCTGTTGCTAAGCCTGTAACCATTTGGATTCTTCTTACACTTGCTGTCCAAGATAATTGGTTTTTAAACCAATTGGACATAAGCAATGCGTTCCTTCATGGTGATTTAAAGGAGGATGTTTATATGCAACAACCTCCTGGTTTTATTGCTCCTAACTCTCCACACTTTGTTTGCAAGCTGAAGAAATCATTATATGGTCTAAAACAAGCCCCTCGAGCTTGGTTTGACAAATTGTTTCAAGCTCTTCGAACACTTGGCTTTCATCAATCTCAATCTGATGCTTCCTTGTTTGTCCTTAATGGACCTCAGTTGGTCATTGTCCTAGTTTATGTGGATGACATATTAGTCACTGGACCCAACTCTCAGCTTTGTCAACAGTTTATCCAACAACTTAGTACTCAGTTTCCAGTGAAGGATCTTGGTCCTTTACACTATTTCTTGGGGTTGGAAGTCCACAGATCCAACAAAGGCATCTTTCTACATCAGACCAAGTACTTACTTGATCTTCTCAAGAAATCAAATATGGAGGGTGCAAAACCGTGTTGCACTCCTCTTGGTTCTCACAAGCTGGATCATAGCGGGCCTCTCTTATCCAATCCTACTGAATACCGCTCTATAGTTGGTGGTGTACAATATCTGACTTGGACTCGTCCAGATCTTGCATTTGCTGTTAATCAGATATGCCAATTTATGCATGCTCCCAGAGAACAACACCTTCAAGCAGCAAAACGAGTTCTCAGATTTCTTAAAGGTTCCATCTCTCATGGTTTATGGTTCACCAAAGGTCCTATTAATCTTTCAGCATTCTCTGATGCTGATTGGGCTGGCTGCACATTTGATAGGCGGTCTACTAGTGGATATTGTGTATTTCTTGGTTCTAATCTCCTCAGTTGGAGTGCAAAGAAACAACGCACTGTTGCTCGTTCCTCCACAGAAGCTGAATATCGTTCCTTAGCACATACTGCTGCAGAAATAACTTGGGTCTGCAAAATCCTCAAAGATCTTAAGATCTCTCTCCCTACACTGCCTCACCTATGGTGTGATAATATTTCAGCAATCTCTTTGGCATCTAATCCTATTTTTCATGCTCGAACCAAGCATGTTGAGATTGATTACCATTACATCCGGGAGTTGGTCCTCGCACAGCTTATCAAAGTCAGCTATGGTAGCAGTGAAGACCAAGTGGCTGATATTCACACCAAATCCTTGTCTAAAAGCAGAGTCTCTTATTTGTGTTCCAAGCTTCCAATAGGAATCCTATCTGATTCCTCCTTTAGCTTGAGGGGGTGTATTAGGGATAATGACAAGTCATCCAATATAGTTACTGATAAATAGTTGCTAAAGCTAAATGTAATTGTTTCTGTTAGTAACTGTAATTAGTTTAGGTAGTTGAGGGTATTTTCGTAATTGGCCTAAGACAGCTAAGGCTATATATATATTCACATCTGTGTAATTGAATTATTCATTCAATACAATCAAGAAAACTCACTGTTGCAGTTTTCTGTTTCTATACAACGAGGCTAAATTACCTTTGTTAGTTTTAAAAATAGATCGTTGTTCCATTCGTTGATAGCGTAATCTTTTGAGAATCCACTGGTTGTCTAAGAATCTTGAACCATCAAATGTCCATTAGTTGTTCATTTTCAACTTATTATGTTCAATTATGTTTTGGATGGTAAAGATTGAATGTAAACTGTAGAATCTTCTTGAATTCAAAATTTGCTTTTGTGATCAGGTCCTTCCGAGGGAGAATGGAATTAGATATCCATGGAACTTCATTTTTCAGAAGTGCTTCTGGAAAAATCCAAGCATTAAGGAACTTCATAATCACAATTCCAGTCTAGAAGTTAATAGCCATGATAAGGACTGCAAGAAGGCAAGTTTTTCTGGGAAAGATAATGCCAGAGCATCTGTGGAAGCGATAACCTTTGACATGAAACAACAAGAGCTTGATCATAGGTAGGTCTGTTTAATTTTTGAATTCTTGGGAATTTCTTTTTTTTTACAAATTCATTATTCTGTTCTTTACCTTTTTTTGTCTACTTGTAGATGCATCCAAATAAGAAATCTGCATAAGGTTTATGCCAGTAAAAAGGGAAAATGCTGTGCTGTTAACTCATTAGAGCTCACCATGTATGAAAATCAGATTCTTGCTCTTCTAGGTGAGTGTTTTCAATATGCTACTCACCTTTATATTGACATTTTAGGTCTATCCATGCAATCTGGGTGTGCACAAACATATTAAGCAGAAGCTGTGGAACATATCAAATGAGACTTATAAATAGTCATTTCATAACTGTCATTGACTAGAAAATGAAAACAAATAAATAGAGTTTTATAGCCCTTGATGCATCACTTTGTTTGTATTGATTCCAAATTTTGTCAATGAAAGGACACAACGGAGCTGGTAAAAGCACAACGATATCAATGCTTGTTGGCCTTCTTCGCCCTACTTCAGGGGATGCTTTGGTTTTCGGGAAGAATATTGTTACTGACATGGTAATCTTTCTTTTACAAGCATCACTAAAGCATTAAGCAGTCCTAAAATAAGGGATTAAAGTTTGGAGGTGTCCTCATTCTTACTCAACCCTAATTGACTCTCGTACAACATTATTGAAGAAGATTACTGTCTCTGTGGTAAGAATATGACATGAGAAGCTGGCCAATCATTAGCCTACACATTGTAGGGTTCAGGCCAGGAGGAGGCTGTTGGGCTTTGTAGTGTTCGCACGTTAAATGTCCACTTTGGAAGACTATTGGATGTCCACTTTTTTCAGAAAAGAGGACGACATTGACTGGGCCTACCCTATAATATGGTAAAATGATGTGACCATCCCTATTCAAGTCCTTTACAACAATCCCCAAAGAAAGACAAGCCAAACTTGAAATCTTTTAACTCTTTGATTATTGTCATAAATCATTTCACTAATAATTGGATACACTAGGCTCTTTATTTTCTTTGATCCGATAATTGATTAAGTAGTTCCAGTTTATCTAATCTTTTGCAAGGATGATCCTTTAATGGGATATAAAAACTGGACAGTATGGTCCACTTTGAAGTTTCTTCCTATATATATGTCTATGTGATACCAAAGGCTTTCTTTTATATCTTTCTTATCTGTTTACCTTCTGCTTGCTTTTGTTAATATTCGGGAACAGCTCAACAAGTGTTTGACATTTTATGTTTATTATGAATGTTTAGGATGAGATACGGAAGGAATTGGGGGTGTGTCCTCAAAATGATATCCTTTTTCCAGAATTGACAGTAAGTGAGAAGCATGCTCTGTTCTCCATTTTTGAATCTGATAATTCCTTCGAAGCTACTAGCAAGATTATGTTTTATCTTCTACATGCTAAAAAAATTTGCTGTAAGTTTTCTTCTGGGTACTTTAATGTATTTTATGCGAAGTAGGTGAAGTTCATCAAATGATTAGATGCTTAAGATCTCTTACTTAATCTCCCAACCATTTTGATTTTGTTTCATAATGAAAAAGTAACTATCTCCAAGTAGTTATATTGTATTTATTGGATGCTAATTGTTGCAAAAAATGGTTTTCTGGGTGCTCAGAGAATCAGTTCGTGTTGTAATTATGTTTTTTGATAAGTAAATCAAAATATTAAGTCGCTACAAGTACCCTTGTGGACAAGGAATCCACACTCAAAAAACATGAACAACAAAACTCTATAAGCTGCCTAAATTTCCCACTAGGGTTAAAAGATCAGATTTCTAGCCCAACAAAAAATCTGACAGGGAAGACTCCCTGATTTCTACAGTGACTGAGGCTGCTGGGGCCGATTTTAATACTTTTCATATCATATTTCTTTTCAGTTGATGCTTTTGATTAATAATGATATTTTGTGATACATACATACACACACATGCTGTGATATCTGATTTTAATACTTCATCCAGGTGAGGGAACATTTGGAAATATTTGCTATACTGAAAGGTGTGCAGGAAGATCTTTTGGACGGCGCTGTTGTTGATATGGTTGATCAAGTAAGTTATTATTGCAGAGCTGTGTTCTTTCATGGTTCTGCTTGCTAGTGTGAGCTACTGGTTCTTCTTGCCACTTAAGTATCACATACAGCACAGTATCTTTTGTTTATACATTCTGATTCCAGAATCTTAGGCCCCGTTTGGTATCCTTCTGGGATCCAATTTCTTTGTTTTTGAAATTTCATGTGCAACAAACATCCGTTTTTTCTTTCTATTTGAGTTTACATGTTTATCCTGTGACAGAAGTCACAGTACTAATTTTTTGGTCCCAGTATTTTCAGAATATGTGATTTTATCAATGCCATTATAGTGCCATGCTACCGTTATTTTATTGCTGTATAACATTCTTATGGGGACAATATTTTGTTTTATCTTATGTGATTATATCAGGTAGGTTTGGCTGATAAAATGAACACTGCTGTGAGGGCTCTATCTGGAGGCATGAAGAGGAAGTTGTCTCTTGGAATTGCACTGATAGGAAACAGTAAGGTGGTGCAAAATTTCAGTGGCACTATCTTGTTACCATCCAATGTTGGAATGGATCGGAAAGTTATATTGTTTCCATTTTCAGGTTATAATTTTGGATGAACCTACTAGTGGAATGGATCCATACTCCATGCGCTTGACATGGCAGCTAATCAAAAAAATCAGAAAGGGAAGGATAGTGTTACTGACAACGCACTCAATGGATGAAGCTGAAGTACTTGGAGATCGTATAGCCATCATGGCTAATGGTTCCTTGAAATGTTGCGGAAGGTTTCACACGTTCAAACACAGCCTATAGTGTTAGAGTTTGTTGTTGAGTTATTTTTTTGACTTAGTTCTTATCTGAATCCTTATTCTGATCAAGTTATATATTCTCCGTGAGTTAAGAAGCATGGTTTAACTGACAATTACTTTTGGTATTGGGTTGAAATTATTATGTGCCTTTTTTATATTTGGGATGTTGCCATATGTATTCTGTCCACTTAAAAGCTCGACTATATGCATATATAGAACTCACTATTTGGAATGTTCCTCTGTAATTCACCCATGCATAAAACATTTAATGCATATTGCTGTGAATATGCTATACGACTTTCGTGAATATGCTATACAACTTTCTCATGTTGAATTCTCATTTTTCACAGTTCCCTTTTCTTGAAGCGTCAGTACGGGGTTGGTTATACTTTAACCTTGGTGAAAGTAATGCCTCTGTTTCTGTTCATCTTTTGCTGGATTCTGTTGATTGGTATCTCTTATCATTGCACCACTCTAACATGCTATGCCTTATTATTTTTTTATGTCAGTCGACACCTACTGCCTCTGTAGCTTCTGACATTGTTTACCGCCATATCCCATCAGCAACATGTGTGAGCGAGGTACTCATCACATCTATGACTCAAGCATTCATGCTAATTTAATAAAAGTACTTGACATGCTATTAAATCAGTGATCATTTACAATAATGTCTCTGTAGCTTTTCTATTTCTTTATTGACAAAAAATGGTTTTCTTACTTTTGATTGTTCCCCTGCCCTTGGTTGGGAGGGAGGGCAACTGATATAAGTGTTTACTTCATTATAGTTCATTAGTTAACAAATTATTATGCATATCTAAACTGCTAATAGTACTGTAAGTTATATGTAGGGTTTTGTATTCCTGTGCAGGTAGGAACGGAGATTTCCTTTAAGCTTCCTTTGGCATCTGCATCGTCCTTTGAACGTATGTTCAGGGAAATTGAGAATTGCATGAAAAGATCTATGTCAAACTCAGAAACAAGTTCTGGCGAGGAGAAGGACTATTTGGGCATTGAAAGTTATGGAATATCTGTTACAACTTTGGAGGAGGTATTCTTGAAGGTTGCGGGATGCGACTATGCTGAAGCTGCTGGTTTTGAACAGAAGACTGGTCAACGGTGTCTTGATTCTTTGATTTCTCAGTCTTCTCATGATTCTGCTCCCAAAAAGATCTCTGAGTCAAAAAAATCCTTTGGATATTATAAAGAGATTCTTGGGTTCGTATTTAGAATAGTGGGAAGAGCCTGTGGTTTGATTGTCGCTACAGTTTTAAGTTTGTTAAACTTTGTTGGTGGTCATTGCTGTAGCTGTTGTTTCATTTCAAGGTCAACTTTTTGGCGACATTCTAAAGCATTACTCACAAAGAGGGCGATATCTGCTCGCAGAGACCAGAAAACAATTGTTTTTCAGCTTGTTATTCCTGCAGTTTTCTTATTTTTTGGTCTTCTGTTTCTCAAGCTCAAGCCGCATCCTGATCAGCAGTCTGTTACCTTTACAACTTCACATTTTAATCCACTATTAAGAGGTGGTGGTGGTGGTGGTCCAATCCCTTTTAATCTGTCCTTGCCTATTGCAAAGGAGGTTTGTCAATCACTTTGACTTTCATTGATCCTTTTTTTATTATGCTCATGTTGTACCCTACAGAGTTGTGGGGGTGTACCCCTGTCAAATGTCTCATAGCTTGCAAAATCAATGGTCATTTCCGCTTAAAAGCTATTGCTTGTGCAGGTTGCACAGTATATTAAAGGGGGTTGGATACAAGAATTCAGACCTAGTGCATATAGATTCCCTAATTCAGATAAGATATTGGATGATGCAGTTGAGGCAGCGGGGCCAACCCTGGGACCTGTTTTACTTTCAATGAGCGAATTTTTAATGTCTAGCTTTAACGAATCTTACCAGTCAAGGTGTGTTGAACCGAATTTTAAAGTTTTTCCTTCTTAACAAATGTATTGCATTCCCCTACCATACCTCCCCTCTTCCACTCTTTATAGGTCTCTTGAAAATGAGGTTTTCACGAGTCTCCCCTATACTAATTTTTCTCTAAATTTTGTGTCTAATGTAATATGTTTACGATAAGTACCCTTTACCCTACATAGGAAGCTTGCATCTGTAAGAAAGCATAATATTTGTTCTGGAACTTAATCTAGTGTAGATGAGACATAGAGCAGAATTGGTGGGCCCTGTGATAGTATAGATATATTTCATCTACCCATCAATCTTGTTAGTATTGCAAGTCGATTGAGGTAGATATTTGGTCATTTATCAAAGATGGGACACAAAATTGTGAAATTAATAGAGCAAGTCATGATCCTTCCGGCTGCGCATGTTGGTTTCATTAGCAAATTAGCAATCCTTTAATATCACAAATTTTGCACACATTTTCTCCCTCAACTGTGAGTTCCATCTACATTTTTTCACAACAAAAATGCTGAATGAATGATTTCTTGTGATAAAAGTGGTAGCTGAAGTTCTAGTTGACTATAATGAGCTTGGAAATTCTTATTTACTGTTCTTTGCTTCACTGTAATATATGCATGATGTAGGTATGGGGCAATTTTGATGGATGATCAGAATGATGATGGAAGTCTAGGGTACACTGTGCTACACAACAGTTCCTGTCAGCATGCTGCTCCAACCTTTATCAATTTAATGAATGCTGCAATTCTTAGGCTTGCTGCTTGTAATAAGAATATGACAATCCAAACGCGTAATCACCCTCTGCCAATGACAAATAGCCAACATCTGCAACGTCATGTATGTGATTTCCATTCAGTAATATTCTTAAGATTTTGTTTTCAAGTTCACCCTTTAAGCACTAAGAAAGTCATTCTCACTCTAGAAATAATTTTTTTTTTTTGTTTTGGCTTCAGTTTTGATTGAATAACAACTTTAACTTTTGTACTCGTTAGTCTTTTAACCCTCACAAGCAAAGTCTTTAAAGATTATGCCTATCATTTTGAAACATTCGGAATAGGTGAGACTTATTTGTGTAATGGAATGTTCAAATTCTCGAAGCTGCTCCTCCTGTCCTTTGTCATAACCAGTTTATTTAAGTATGGTGATGCCAGGATTGTTTTCTTCAACTATATGTTATAATTTTGTAGTTTGAATTATGTAACACGGATTGGATTTTCCAATGTTAAATATGGTAAACCTAAACTGTACAATTTTGTGGCCATTCATGGTGCAGTTGTGGTTTTAAACCTCTTTGATTCTTTCAATAGGGTTCAATTCAATTACAGATAAGAGGATCTGTGAATTTTCACATTTACCTGTTTTTATTTTGCAGGATTTGGATGCATTCTCAGCTGCAGTTATTGTTAGTATTGCATTTTCATTCATTCCTGCATCATTTGCCGTTCCTATTGTGAAGGTAATCTGACATACCTTCAACAGTCCACTTCGAATGTGTTTGCTTCATGATTGAGTGATTTACTGTACTATTTAACACTAGTCGTTAGTACATGTTTAATTGAAGTTACAGTTATAAGTGAAGATGCCTTAGTATTTACTCGCTATATTACTATTGGCGGACGTTTAATTGTATATGTAGTGGAAGCAGTAAAAGATAATCTAAATTTCTCAGAGAATTCTAGGAAAGCAGAGTAGAACTCTAGTTAGGGAAACCAATGAAGAGTCTCTTCATAGACTTATTGAATTCATAAATACTGAATGCCATTACCAGGCTACAAAGGGTCTTATTTATAATCTTAATCCACTAGATACATTTATGATGGATTAAGACTATTTATGCATTTAGGCCAAGCAATAAATGCACATTATGAAGATACATTGTACCAGCAGATACAATGTACATCACAAAGCAATGACCCTTCATGTACTACTTTATTCTAGTACAAGAAAGTAACTTTTTATTGATGACAAAGATCCACTACAATGACCTAAGGGCTATAATAAAGAAACAACCACAACCAACTCCCAAACAGCACTTGACCTGCTTGTAGAAAGCAACTGCTAACCTGGCTTCAACTGACATAGATTCCAATATTGATAACAAAAACTTTGTCAATTAGTCTACGTACCACCTAAGAGTTGTCCAATGTAATATTGTATGTTCTATACTGCTCTGAGTATTTCCTTACCTCGGAAATTTTTTTTTGGTTGACTGATGCAGGAGCGTGAAGTAAAAGCTAAACACCAACAATTGATTAGTGGGGTATGTTTGTCTGTTGGTTAAATAACCATCTGCTTCTACGGTCTTTATTGATACTCATAAGATTAACCAAATTGTATTATATTCATCCTCAGGTTTCTATTCTTTCATATTGGGCTTCTACTTTCATATGGGACTTCATCAGCTTCCTTTTTCCTTCATCGTTTGCAATAATTCTTTTTTACATCTTTGGTATGTCTTTAAACATGTAGTTCTTCACACTTTTTTCTTGTACAAATTTGAACTTCCAACTTCAGTTCATCACTGATATTTTTTGTAAAATAGAATGTCGTCATTTCTTGTGTTAAAATCTGAAAATTGTTAGCATTCAAAATGTTTATTCACATTTTCGTTTGTTTGTTTAGTGTCTGCTGAATAAGAGAATATTTCAATATAGGATAATTCAATACAGGATAATATAACATAACATATTCTACACCAGCAGAATACACTAATTAAGGGCATTAAGCTCCATGCTTATTCTATTTTTTCTTGAGTTCCATCAAACATTGCTTATATCTTCAGATACTTATTTTACGAGAAAACTGTATGTAGGTCTGGAGCAGTTCATTGGAAGCGGATATTTATTGTCGACAGTTGTCATGTTTTTAGCGTATGGATTAGCAATCGCATCATCCACATATTGCCTTACATTTTTCTTCTCTGACCACAGTATGGCTCAGGTGGTGTATTTTCCATGTCATTCTCTTATTCTCACATTCAGACATTAAGCTTGCAACTTTTGGTTATTAATGTTGTACTTATATGCTTATTCATATCCAGAATGTGGTTCTCTTGGTCCACTTCTTTACGGGACTCATTCTTATGGTTATCTCATTCATCATGGGGCTTATAAAGACAACAGCAAGTGCAAATTCTTTTCTTAAGGTTGTATTCCTACACGCATGTAACTTATCTTTTATTGGTATTCTTCTTAGTGCTACTGCTTCTAGTACTTGAATACTTTGATTTACACTTACTACGTCTAACTTTTCTTGTGAAGTTTTGGGTTTTGTGGAAAACATATGCATATATATAATGAACACTCTGCAGGAAGATTAGCTAGTCTTTTTAAAATTTACTTCAAAATGTTTATTCATTGGGAAAAGTAGGACTAATTGAAATGTTGTACTTGATCTTACTATTGTTTCCAAATTATTCTGTTCTAATTTGTAAAAGCATTTTATTGGTGCTAACCATCTAATATTTTAGGAGCAATGAGTCTAGAATTGTTTATCAACTGATGGAGGGATTTTCTAGAAATTTGAGCTGGCCTCTTACTAAATGTCGTGATTCAATATAGAAAACTGGGTACTGATGACGTGTCGATACAATCTTATCTTCCTAACATTTAGATCTCTGCTTCCAGAACTTTTTCAGATTATCTCCAGGGTTTTGCTTTGCTGATGGACTTGCATCACTGGCTCTTCTACGGCAAGATATGAAGGATAAATCCAGCAATCAGGCTCTTGATTGGAACGTTACTGGTGGCTCAATTTGTTATCTTGGTATTGAGGTATGTATCTTGGCCTTGTGCAGGAAACTCTTCTGCAACTGTCTGCTGGAAAAGTAATATTTCTTGAGAAGTGGAAGTTTCAGTAGATATATAATGGTAACAAGGAAGAACCATACTTAGAGTTTTGGTTTGCTCAAGTGTTCTTCTATATAGAACCATTCCAATATTTACATGTCAGCAAGGTGAAACCCTACAGTTGAAACTTTGCAGAGTCACATTGTTTTCCATTCTGTCAAAATGTAAGCTGTAAATGTATCTGCCTTGTGGAATGACCAAACAAAGAAATTGAAGCAACACGTGTTGCTTATGTATAATATCATGTTACTCATATCCTAACAGCTTAAGCCATTGGGATCTGATGGTAGTCAAACCTAGAATCAGACATCTGGGTCTTAGACATCCTGGATTTGGAACCTCCTACTACAATCTATATGAAAATAGGAGATCTTGGGTATAAATTCTTGTGGTTGCAGCCTTCTGTACAAATTGAACTCTACTTTTTAATTTTTGTAACTTATACATTTCTTACTATTTCGATAGAAAGTTGTACAAGGTTCGCAAGTACCTTTAGCATGTGCTGATTCAAATTTTCTCACGTGTGGCAGAGCGTTTGTTACTTCCTTTTGACTCTTGGGCTTGAACTCTTACTTTCTAACAAGTGGACACTAGCCACACTGAAGGAATGTTGGAACAACATTAGAAGTATCGAACATGGCACTCCAAGTTATCTAGAACCCCTTCTGAAGAGTTCCTCAGATGTTACTCTTGACCTTGATGAAGATATCGATGTAAAGACAGAAAGAACTAGGGTGCTTTCAGGTTCCATTGACAATGCCATAATTTATTTGCAGAATCTTTGGAAGGTATTTTTATATATGCTTTTTATATTGCTGGTTCTTGGAATTTAACAGTGATGATTTACAACCTTGATGGTATAAGCAAGTTTTGTAAAATTTCAGGTGTTTCCTGGAGGAAAGCATCATAGTGCAAAAATTGCGGTACATTCATTGACTTTCTCAGTTCAGGAAGGAGAGTGTTTTGGTTTTTTAGGAACAAATGGAGCTGGAAAGACCACAACTCTGTCAATGCTGACTGGTATGTAACCGCTGGACACCAGAATAACAGATAATTACTTTTCTGTTGAAACATTTAAAATGCATAATATTGCCTACTGATTTGTTATTTATACTCATTTTGTCTGTCATAATTAGTGTTTAGTTTTCAACTAAATCTGAGGGAACCATGTCTTGAGGGAAATGATTTCTGCACACCCTTTTTCTTTTTTCTTCACACCCGTCCATTTATGTCCCTTGATTCTCCTTTGCTTTATTTGATCCAATGACTAAGGATAAACATGGGTGTGCATGGGGAGAAAAAGGGGGTGTGGAAATCATCTCCCTGAACATATTATCTTAAATCGAGTTAACTCTGTCTTACCCTTTCAGTGTCTTCTAAGATGAATATCATTATTGATATTGTTTCATCAATGCATCCATAGATCTCCATATGAACCTGACAATGTGTGATATCTGTCAAACACTAGTAAAAAGGTTTCTCTTTTGCATTGCTTAATATTAATTTTCTGGTCTTGTGTGCTTCTGCATTGTTAATCAGCATATTTCCAATGTTGAATTATTATGTCAATTCCTTCGTTTTGATTGAACAATTTCCATGCAGGAGAGGAATCTCCAACTGATGGGACTGCTTATATATTTGGAAGGGATATATGCTCTAATCCAAAGGCTGCTTGTCGACATGTATGTGTTAATTTTTCTTCATATTTGTTCACAAGTGCGTGCAAGAAATATTGAATTGTGGGATGTCATATTTGTTTGTGAAGTGTGCGGGGTGACTAGAAATTTATATTTACAGACAGATTTTTTTCCATTGTCTTCATTTATGGTAAATCCTAGCTAACGTTTCTCACTTTGTATTCAATTTCAGATCGGATTTTGCCCACAGTTTGATGCTTTGTTGGAATTCTTGACTGTTAAAGAGCATCTTGAGCTTTATGCCACAATAAAAGGAGTACCAGATCACCGGGTGGATGATGTATGTATATCCAAAGTTCATAGAACTTTTTTGTTTTGGTTACGGAGTTCATCAAACTTAATTTTTGTTTAGCACCTGTCTTTAATTCAGATTTATTTTTCCTATTTGCATAGACTTTAATGAATTAGAATTTCACATTCAAGTTGTATCATGCTAAATTCTAAGGCAAATATTTTTCATGTCTAAATATGTGGAATGAATTTGGCATTCTACCTTTGATAGTTTTGAATAATCAATCAATTGGTGGACCCTTAATCCTGAAACTATTTGGACAGGTTGTAATGGAAAAGTTAATGGAGTTTGACTTGTTAAAGCATGCCAACAAACCATCATTTTCTCTCAGTGGGGGAAACAAGCGTAAATTATCTGTCGCAATTGCGATGATTGGAGATCCTCCTATAGTCATTCTTGATGAACCGTCAACAGGTATACATAATTGTTCTTACTCTAAAATCTTGTTAGCCTAGTTTTTAAAACAATTTATAGTATAGGATGTTGTGATCAGTATCTTCAATTTTCTTTTGTTCCCTGTTTATATGATGAAACTGCCTTCAAATTTGTGGCATAATATTTATGAAGCTACTGAAGATGACTAAAAGGGGATGAGTGAAATTCTTCGTGTGGTTCATATGTGATCTTACCATGGCTGTCAGTCATAAGGTAACTGACTAAGAAAATAAATCTCGACCTAACCAACCTTATTGAACGCCAAGGCATCAGGAAGCAATTAATGGAGCCATATGAGGGGGTGATAGCAGGTGGTTCCAACAACTAGCTAGGGATGTCAAGAGAGAACCAAAACCGTTTCTTTCATGGGAAGTTGTTGAAGATTCTCATTGTTGTTCCATTCAAATTACAAACGGAACACAACGAAATGTTTCTGCATGAAAGTTGATATAGGTTGTGCTGCCCAAGGCTTGGAAAATGTCTTTTAAGTTTTAACACAACTAATTTATCTTAAACTATGTTTTAGGAAATAAAGAGGATACTCCTACTAGACATGGATTGTGAGATACACGTATACTAGACTCCCCCCTCCCTACATTGCTTCTAACTTTCTATAAAAATATTGTGTGCACCATATAAAAGCATATAGATTTTGCTTTTTATTTAGATAGAGTTAGAATTCTTGCTGACTTTTAATTGTACTAGGTATGGATCCAATTGCCAAAAGATTCATGTGGGAAGTGATATCTCGTCTATCAACCAGACGAGGAAAGACAGCAGTGATACTTACTACGCATAGCATGAATGAAGCTCAAGCACTTTGCACTCGTATGGGGATCATGGTACCTAATTACCTTACTCACAACTCTACTTGAAACACTAGTCTACTGTTGAGATCACTGTATCACCACTCTGATGTTTTTTTTTTTTTTAAAGGTTGGAGGCCGATTAAGGTGCATTGGTAGTCCCCAGCATTTGAAAACTCGATTTGGAAATCATCTTGAGCTAGAGGTATTTCTCTCTTCTTTTTCCTATTTCCTTTCGTTGTAGAGTGGGGTGGTTGGAAAGAATTATAATGGGACATGATATATGTGGGCACATTGAAATATTTTTAACTTTGTTGCCTGCTCTTAGGTTAAACCTTTTGAAGTCAGCTCTGTGGACTTGGAAAATCTTTGCCGAGTTATTCAAGAATGGCTGTCATCTGTTCCATCCCATCCCAGGAGCTTACTTGATGGCCTTGAAGTATGCATTGGGGCCAACTCCATTGTGGCTGAAAATGCCTCAGTGGCAGAGATTAGTTTGTCGCGAGAAATGATAGTTATGATTGGACGATGGCTTGGCAATGAAGAAAGAATAAAGACACTAATATCTCCGCTGCCAATTTCTGATGGTGTGATTGGTGAACAGTTAATTGAGCAGTTGGTTCGAGATGGTATGAAGGATACATGCACTTATTAATTTGTGTTCATTTAACTTTGAATTTTTTTGGCTTTCTTACTTGGTTGGAAATTTTGGATGGGCATAGACTGCTGTAAAATTTTTGCTCCATTTTCGTGACGGTGTAATGACTTGAAGATGTCAGAAAGGTCCTGGGGTTTAGGGCTTAGGGTTAAAATTGATTTCTTTGTTGTTTCTTCTTAGTCTTGCTATATTTTTCCTTACTCTTGGATTTTGTGCAGGTGGTATACCATTGCCAATATTTTCTGAGTGGTGGTTGTCCAATGAGAAGTTTTCAGCAATTGATTCATTTGTCCTCACATCATTCCCTGGTGCAATATTCCAGGGGTTTAATGGCTTGAGTGCTAAATACCAGGTAAAATTTATCTTAGATTAATGTTACAAATTGTAGTTCTTGTTGATTTCATTTGTGTGGATAATGGAATTTAAAGAAAAAAAAAGGAATAGATCTTAATCTCTGTTCTGTTGTCTGTCCAAATCCATCAAGCATTCAATGGTTTGAAAGAAAAATACTTTGGCTAATGCAAACTTTCTCATATTCCGGATACTCTTAGGTCCATAACATAACACGCTGTCGAAATGCCCAGAATGTGAGCCTGTAACTAACCAATAAGTGGGCCACATAAGAACAAAAATATTGTCTATGAGTGTGCAAGTGCGTGTCGGCCACATAAGAGTGAGAATAGCTTTCCATAGTGAGTCAGTGGAGCCTGTGTTCATTAACACCCCATAGTCGTGTCTTCATCTTTAGTTTTCTGAACTTGGTCATGCAACGTTAAATGGTAAAGTCACGAGGGAATTGAAAATATTTGGCACTATGTTGTAAAACCATTATTATTTTAGGGTTAGCTTTCTTAGCTTGTTTTCTACTACCCTGCGGTATGGGCGATTCTTGTCAATTGTCTTTTATGAAGTATACCCAGGTGGTGTCAGTTTGTTGAAATAGTTCTCAAAAATGTCGTCTGCAGTTACACATTGCCTACTTTTGTTGGTTTTTTTCACTGTTTTCATCTCCAAGAAAGTATTGAGAATTTGAGTTCCACAGATGCATTCTCAAATCTTGAAAATGTTAGCTTCAATTTCTTGTTTTGTTTTGCAAAGCAGTCCTCTTGAAAGCCGTTCAATAAAATGGTAGTTGGTTTACTAGAGTTTTCAGAAATAAAATGCTAGGAGGTTGGACCCTAATCCATCTCATATTCTCACCCTTATCCCTGAATTCTTGATTTCTGGTTAGTGTGGGGCAAGGTATGTCTATTTTGAAGTGTTTTAGATGCCCGAGTACCTTTTCCTTGGGGCGATGTAAACCTCTCTACTTAACGATGGCCGGTAGGATGAATGTTGATTGGGGATCTCTAGGATTCACCTGTGGCTCTAACAAGATTAATATGCGCGTATGTTAATTATGGAAAGCAACTTGTAATTTATCTCAACTTTTATTGCAGTTGCCATATGGACAGGGCCTCTCGCTTGCAGATGTCTTTGGGCACCTTGAACGGAACAGGTGAATTTCATCATGTCTTTTCTGTCTGTTCATATTTCCTCGAGCTCAATCTGACCAGTGTTTACATACTCTTTTCCAGAAATCAACTTGGCATTGCGGAATACAGTATTAGCCAGTCCACTCTTGAAACTATATTCAACCATTTTGCGGCTAACTAGTGAGATCTTAACCGTCTATTGAGGCAAATCTAAATTGGACAGTTTGGCAGCACTCGGCAAATCACTATCTGGCCCCGCTTTTAAGGTTGAGACCATCAGAGAGACTGTAAATATCAGAAACGGAATTTGTACATAAGATGGAAATTCGGTGAAACGTAATTTGTTGCGAAATTACAGAGTAGAGTTATAACCCATTATATCATACTTGATGACGACATGACTCACAGATGCGAGGAATGCCCAAAGTCGTGCATTCTGTTATTACTTAAAACCCTTAACTAGTAGTTAAGGGGTGAGAGATCCTTTGTTTCTGCATCGCGTAGTTAAGGGGTTGAGCAGTATAACTAGTCTTCAATCGAGAGTCGTTAAACATTCATTGTTGGTCTGGCTGCTGGTCTAGCGGTCCCTCCTAGCTGCCCCCGAGAGTGGAGTCAGCCTGTTGAAGACTGCCCTTGAACTACGGATCAATCATAATAAACAATACAAGAAAATAATGGAAAGAAGTCCTTTCGGCTAGGCCTTTTGATAACTAACTCTAGTTGAGATGAAATGGATCACGGAAGAAGACGTATTTGATGAATGAATGATTCAAAATTGAGAGCTAGATGGACTCTAAAAGGTGTTCTCTCACACCTTCACCATTATATTTCGTAAGCGTTCCGCTTTCAGCTTTTTTGGACTCCTTGAATTAGACCCTATAAACTTTTATACTGAAACAAGTTGCTCCTTTGTTTGGTGTTGAAGCTTAATCAGCATTAGTGCTAAAACACACAATTATATGAGCAGAAACATGAAAACCAACCACCACTGTATGGCAATGAATTTTCACAGGCTTCATATAATTAATATTTTTCACTTAGCCATTTGTCGTCGAACCAATAAAATTAGTCACACTTCTGATTGGAGAACGCTAGAATAATTCCTTTGATTGACATGCGTTTATATGTAGATATTGTTTTACTTGTACAAAAAAGTAAAGGCTACAATCTAGGATTACAAATTCGGAGACAAAACTAATACAATATTTACAATATTCCTAAAATATATTTGACTTCCTAGTACCATTCTCAACCCTTCAACGCCACCGCATCAGCCACCACGCAACCAAACCCCACCCAACCACAACCACACCTAACGCCCTCTCTAGATCCCCGTTTCTCCACATTCCACATCAACCCCCAACCCCACACCTTCATTGTGCTCAAATACAATATATAACCTCAAACTAGATGTTCATAGTACATTATTTGGGAGGACGTAAAAATTTAGGTTGAACTAATCCATCTCACATACATAGACAATAAACTGACACTACATGGAGGGATTGACGAAACTTCAATTTAAACCAATGTTTTAAAAGACGAAGGTGTGGGCGAGGCGTTTGACGCCTAGGCGAAAGCTTTGAGGTGTGAGGTTTTCTAATATATATAAGGTAATTTAGTCAAAAGTCAATAAAAACTTTACTATTAAGCCATATATCAATGACATATTTTTGTTTTGGACTTAATCAATGATACATTTTTATTAATTAGGCATAAGTCAATGGTGATGCCACATAGGCTTTAAGTCATTAAAAATAGTTAGAATTTGACTATTCTATCCTCCTCTCTCTATAAATGTCATATGGGCTTAAGCTATTATAAATACGGACTTAGATTCTCTCCGGATCACTTTTGTGGAGATCCTCTGGACTGATGGATCTCATCCAGTGATACAAATACAACGGCCAAAATCTCTTATCCTTCCTCTTTTCCTCTCAACTCTTCTCTTTCTCCCTCACTTCGAAGCTCTCAACCTCGAACCAACAAAAAGAGGGGTCGAACAAACCATTGTCTTTTGGTTGCAGAGATCTTTTTTATAACTATGGAAGAATTATAGAGATAGAAATCTCAAAGATGAAGAAGAAAGAGATGACAAATAAAAAGCAAAAAAATAAATCAGACTTAGAGCACAGATGACTTGCAATTGAATTTGGGGTTTGTTAACAAAGGTGGGGTGTAGGGGTGCGAGGGAGAAACATTAGTGGAGGGGGAAGAGGCTTTGGCCGTTGGATTTCTATTCCTATGGAACTGATCTTGAGAGGATCTGAATCCTAAATAGTTAGAACATGCATACTCTATCACTCACTCTCTTTCTCTCTCGCCCTTTGTTTACATGGAGGAGTCTACTCAATTAAAAAAAAAAGAAAAAGAACCAGGAAACGAACACTACAAATGTAAAAAAACAGAACCAGAAAACGAACACTGCGTTACAATGTCTGAATTTAAATGTAAAAAAATAGAGTCAGGAAAATGACACTGCATTACAGTGTTTGAATCTAAATGTAAAAATTAGGAGTCGCGTTAGGTGTGAAGTGTAGGAGACGTGTGAGTGATGGAAAAAATACAACCAGGAAACGGATACTGCAATGTAGCATTTGAATCCAAAAGTGAAAAACAGAAACAGGAAACGAACACTACATTGCAGTATCTGAGTCCAAATGTACAAAGGAACATGTAGGAGGCATGTGAGTGATGGAAAAAACGAAACCAGTAAATGGACATTGCAACGCAGTGTTTGAGTCCAAGTAAAAAATAGAATAAGGAAACATGCAGTGTCTGATCCATATTGACTTGTTCCAAATATAAAACTATGAGAAAGGGAGTGTTAATTGAAGTGGGTGCCAGCTGTAGTGACAGATTTTGTAATTTTTGTTTATTTTAAATGTATTTAACTATCACAATACATGATTGACCTATTTATAATTAACATAAATATTGTAACCTTTTATTGATTTTCCACAAAATTACCCATGTATGTATGTATGTGTGTGTGTGTGTGTGTGTGTGTGTGTGTATATACATATATATATATATATATATATAATAGTCACAAAAAAGTTTAACTCACATAAGAGCAACTCCAGCGTTGCTGGTTGCTCGGGGGAAGGTGGAGAGCAAAGGGCCCGAGGCCCTGTGAAGGAGGTCCAGCGGTGGAGGAGGCCGAGCAACGGTGGAGGCCCGAGCAAGGGGCCTGTGAACTGCTGCCAGCCCGAGAGCCCGATGGGTGTGACGCCAGCGCTGGCGTCAGCCCCTTTTTTTATTTTTTTCTGTCAGGCGCGTGCACCCCACTCGCGCGTGGGGGCGCGTCGCCCGACCAAAAATAGAAAAGTCAGCCCACTTTTCAGATTTAAATGTTACCGTTGGGAAGCCACGTGGCTTCCCACGGTCCGTTCGATCCCAACGGCTCTTTAATACGAACCGTCCGATTTCCAATGGTAATAAAAAAAAAAAGCTGATTTAATATCAACCGTTCGATCTGAGATCAACGGTTGATGTTAATCTGCTTTATAAATTAAAAGAAAAAGAAAAAATAGTTTTGAAATTAAGAAAAGTTACCGTTGTGACACGTGGCACAATCTGGAGTGTTGGAATTCAATTTTTTTTAAATCCAAGGGCAGAGATTAATTATTTGAATAAAAAATTTTAAAATTTGTAAAAAATCCGAAAAAAATATCTGAAAATTTTAAAAAAAAATTGTTTCTACTTTTCTATAAATACCTTCTCATTATCATCTACCTTACACCACAATTTCATATTTTCTCAATTACTTTCAACCACATTCCTATATTTCTCTCAAAGTTTCAATCCAAAATTTTTCAACAAAATGACTACTGCTGCAGGTACGAATTGGACGCTTCTTGAAGATGTTGCGTTGTGTAGTTGTTGGGTTGAAGTTACTCATAGTTCGCTTACGGGTAATGAGATGCAGTTGCGAGAAATGTGGAGTCTTATTCATACCAAGTATCTTGAGAAAATGGGTGGGGAAAGAACCAAAGAATCGATGTCCAGCCGTTGGAAATTACTTAGCCAATCGTTTGGTTTGTGGAGAGACGCCTTGGCACAAGCTAGTAATAATCTTCGAAGTGGGGAAAATTACACGGATCAGGTAACAATATATTATTTATTTGTTTGTACTATACCCAAATTTACATTGTAATTATTTGTTTGTATTATTTATTTGTTACCTACTTTAATTATAATTATTTGTTTGTATTATTTATTTGTTACCTACTTTAATTAATTATTTCTTCTCCCCCATTGTGTAGCTAATTCAAGCACAAGCTTGGTATGGTGCCAAAACCAAAAGCAAAAATAAATCATTCAACCGGTGGGAATGTTGGAATATTGTCAAAGATTGTCCTAAATTCAGAGTTGTGCCTGTCGGTCCAGAAGTTGTCATGAACAGCACCCCTCTACACTCTACACCTGATATTGGCTCGCATGATGATGATACAGAAGAAGTGCCCGAAACGCCTATCCCTGAACAAGCGTCGGGTTCGACCCGTTATCCAATTAGGCCTCAAGGTAAGAAGGCTTCAAAGAGAAAAGGAAGTGCTTCCAAGCATGATTATGCAAAGTACATGGAAGAACTTACTCGCCATAGTGAATTGACTTTGGCGCGGGAAATGGCGAAATTTGAGGCTGATAAGGCACGAGAAGATGCAAAAGCTGCAGCTGTTGAGAGAGAATTTCAAGCAAATGAGAGAGAAAGAGAGCTACTTAGGCAAGAAAGGGAACTGGGTAGACAAGAAAGAATGGCTCAACGAGATCGTGAGATTATGAAGGAGCCTTTAGAAGGGAAGTCTCCAAACTCTAAATTTTTTTGGAAGTCGGAGAAAGCGGAAGTGGTGCGAAGGAGGCTTGCAAGAGAAGCGAGAGCAAGAGGAGATGGTCCTAGCACGAGAAGAGAAGATCTTCCTACCACTACAGATTTTATAAGTGATAGTGAATAGAGTATTTGTTTGTAATCGGAGCCCATAGTTTTCCAATCACCTTGGGTTGTAATTTATTATTTATTGAATAGAGTATTTTATGTTGTTTCAAATTTATTGAATTTAGTACTTTATTTAAAGTAAGAGTAAATTTATTTAATATGGTAATATATTTATACTATAAGAGAATCTTTATTCAAACTTCCATAAACACACCAAATAAAAAACTCACGAAATGAACTAAAATAAAACACACCAAATAAAATTACATAAACATACCAAATACTAAAAAACACACTAAATGAACTAAAATAAAACACACCAAATAAAATTACATAAACATACCAAATAATAAAAAACACACTAAAACATACCAAATAATAAAAAACACACTAAATGAACTTAATTATCTTCAGCTTGTTTCAATGCCCACTGGTGCTCTATCAAGTCTTTTTGCCGGGCATTGTGCATTTCTGGCCTTTGAAATGCAGTATATCGTTGAATGACCCTTTCATTGTAACGTCCATCCCTTTCTAAAGGCTCATGTTGCACGGGCTTATCGGTGGCGTCATGAGCACAATTATACGTGTTCTTGAATTGTTCATTGTGTCTGGCTCATATTCATCAACGGCTTCATAATCGTACTCATCTTCCACAATCATGTTGTGAAGAATGATGCACGTCATCATGATGGAGCGAAGCGACTCTACATCAAACAATCTGGCAGCACCCCTAACGATCGCCCAACGAGCTTGGAGGATACCGAAACAACGCTCCACATCCTTCCTGCACCCCTCTTGACAGCTTGCAAAATGTTTTTCCTTTGCACTTCGCGGACGTGGCACTGTTTTGACAAATGTTGACCACCTTGGGTAAATGCCGTCAACTAGGTAGTATGACCCGTCGTACATACGTCCGTTCACCTCATACGTGACTTTTGGTGCCTTTCCTTGCAGGACATCGTTGAACACTGGGGATTGGGCAAGGACGTTGAGGTCATTTTGAGCTCCTGGAACCCCGAAAAAGGCGTGCCAAATCCATGTATCAAAAGATGCCACCGCCTCCAAAATAATACTTTTTGCTCATTTTCTGTCTCCATAAGCGCCTTGCCATGCACTTGGACAATTTTTCCACGTCCAATGCATACAATCAATGCTCCCAATCATCCCAGGAAAACCTCGCATCTCGGCCTTCTTCAGAAGCCTTTCCAAGTCCATGTGAGTAGGTTGCCGGATGTACTCTGCGGTGTAGATAGATTCAATTGCTCCGCAAAACCTCATCAGGGACTCAAGAATGGTTGATTTCCCCATCCTTGCTATCTCATCCACTTGGTCTGCAGATGCTCCATACGCAAGCATCCGCAGAGCAGCAGTAAGTTTTTGCTGGGGAAGAAGACCCATAGCACCATAAGCATCCTTCTTTTGCACAAAGTAAGAATCATGGTTGCAAACATCAGTCATGATTCTGTTAAACAAATGTCGTTCCATTCTAAAACGACGTCTGAAGTACGTATCAGGAAATGCACTGTTATGGACAAAGTAATCGTCCAACAGCTCTTCACCCCGTCGTACCCTGCTTCTATCAAGGTTTCTGGAACGGCTGGGCATGCAGATCTGACCCAGAGCTTGGATGACTTGACGGGAATGTGAGGCTGTGGCCATTCTTGCTTCGTCATCTCTCCTTCTACGCTCGTCATCCTCTTCCCTCTTATTTCGGGCCACTTGGAGATTGAACATTCTTTCAGATTGGTTAAACAATTCTTCCTCTTGCTGATCGATTTCCCACATCATCCTTGATGAAGAAGAAGACATTGTAAAAAGGAAGCAGAAACTATGAATAATTATACAGATTTTGGTGATGAAGGAAGCAGAAACTATGAATAATGATAGAGATCTTGAGAAAATTGGTGTGAGATTTGTGAGGCTGGATGGTGGATTATATGGACGATTCAGAAATGATTGGCTTGCAGATAGGGCCACGTGGCATGCCGTCATTCGTTAAAAATCTGATTGAAATCTATCATCAAAGATTCTGAAAAGATAACGACACGTGGCACGATGACATTGGATAAAAATCTTATCGAAATCGATCTCCAATAATTATCTTTTCGGATAATGACACGTGGGGCAACGAGAACGATTTAAAATCTGATTGAAATCTATCGTCAAAGATTCTGAAAAGATAACGACACATGGCACGATGACATTGGATAAAAATCTTATCGAAATCCATCGCTAAATATTTTTTATTTTATAAAATGACACGTGGCGCAACGAGAACGATTTAAAAAATCTTATCCGAAATTACAAATAATTTTATTTTGTATTATTTAAACAAACAAAAAAAAGTAATATTTTATTGCCTATTGCCAGGGGGGATGGCTCCAAGGGTGGAGATGCAAATGGCAATTACTGTTCATTAATGGTAGTTACTATTCATTAAAGGCAGTTACTGTTCAATAGGGTGGATTGAATAGTGGATTGCCAGGGGGGAGGGCTCCAAGGGTGGAGTTGCTCTAACCAAGTATAATCAAGCAATCAAATTAATCAATTTCAAACATCTACTTAGGTAGCACCTGTTTATATGAGAGTTTTGGATAATACTTGGGTGGGATAGATAGTCTTAAGAAAAGAGAAATAAGGAAAAAATATAACCTCTCTCTCTCTCTCTCTCTCTATATATATATATATATATATATATAAAATAGTCACAAACAAGTTTAACTCACATAACCAAGTTTAATGAAGCAATCAAATTAATCAATTTCAAACATCTACTTAAGTAGCGCCTGTTTATATGAGAGTTTTGGATAATACTTGGGTGGGATAGATAGTCTTAAGAAAAGAGAAATAAGGAAAAAATATAACCTTTTTAAAAAAGGAATAATATAACATTAAAAAAAGTATAATACAAATAAAAAGAATGTTTTTTTCCTACGGCCAATCATGAGAACATTCAGGAAAATAATAAAAACAAAAACAAAACAAGCCACTCAATACTACGATTTAGTGGTATTCCGCTTCACTTGTAAGTGACAGGTCTTAGGTTCGAATCTCATGAATGGCGAATTCGATATCAAATTAGGTTGCTTATTGTGTGACTTAGCCGAACCACTATTTATCAAATATAGCAAAATATTAGCCCTTAATTTCAAAAATGTCAGTTTTTATAAAAACTTTCAAATATATCCAAAATATCACTTAAATAGACACAAATGCCCTTATTTTAAAACCAAATAAATTAAAAAAACCAAAACCCTATTAGATTGATATTTTGGACATAAAAACTTAAAAAATGGTGGAGAGATAGTGAAGGCATCGGCTACTGTGGAGACTTTGTGCAACCCTAAACGTATGAAGGTGAGTGTGGATGGTTAATTTTTTTCATTCTTCCTAGTCTATGTTTTCTCTTTGCTTTTGTAGTTTCTTCCTTCAGTTGAATTTTATTGAAGAACGAACTGTCAATTTTTGTAAAGTTATACGGAATAGAAATTCTTTAGCGCATATTAGAAAAATTAGGTTTCTTATGTCAATGAAAGATTGACAAATCTAATAGCTTTTGCCAGTCAGTTAGAGGCAAAGCTAATAGTTCATTAGTGCATATTTGAAAAATTAGGGTTTACGGAATAAAGTTTTTCCAATTCGGGTTTACGGAATAAAATTTTTCTTTCTGTATTTTTATTCATCTTATGTTGGTTTGGTAAGCAATATTAATTTAATTTTTTTCAATGCGTAAAAGTAATTGGAAGTTAACTTCCAGAATAACACCTTAATCAACAAGGTCCTTCTTCCATTGCTCAAATGCATGATGTTTTGTGTATATACTAACGCCCAGCCTTTCTCATGATTTAGTCCAGTTTTCATAACACCCTCTTTATTTGCACATATATATCGATCTTAGGTGTGTATGTATGTCACTTTTTTTTTTCTTATTGTTTTGTTTATATTTTAGGACAATGTCTAGTTTGACAATTTTAGTGAACTATGGTGGGAGGTGGGTTGACTCAACGTACAAAAATTGCAAAATGAAAGGATTACTTATTTCAGACAAAATTACATTTGCGGAGCTTCAGAAGAAAGTACATGGTATTGTGAATGTGGACCCAAATGAGTATGAGATAAGTATGAAAGTCATATATAATGCAATGGAAACTACATGGCCTACAGATATAGTTGATGATGATGATGTGAGGGCATTTATTTTTGAAAACCCTTTGAGGTCTTGGAAGATTCCCTTGTGTGTTACATTAAAGTAGAAAGTATTTTATTCGGAAGATAATGATGACCCATTACAAACAGGTCTTAACTTTGTTACTCAAGGTGATTTGGAAGATATTGTGCTACATGATTCAGATAACGACTTGGTAAATCAAGAAGTTGAGAATGCATTGTATCATGAAGAATCTGAGAATATGCTACATATGGAGTCTGATAATGTGTTCCAAGATAATGTTGAATTCAATCAGTTGCCTCTTGAAGGGATGGTATGTGATGATGTGCCTGTTAATGTGCAATTTGATAAACCCAGCTCTAACCGATCAAATGTTCACAAGGGTACAAATATTGTACATGAATCAGAAAAGGCAAACCTGTGCAATTCAGATGGAGATATAATTGTAGGCCAATTGTACGAGACTAAGGAGGATTTGAAAAAAAAGTTGGGTACTGATGCTATGAAGAAAAATTATGAGTTCAGAGTGAAGAGATCAAGCAAAGAAAGGTTTGAAGTTGGTTGTGTCGGCGATGGATGCAAGTGGAAACGGTCCGCTTCTAAATTACAACAATCATCATATTTCAAGGTTAGAAAATACATTACTATGCACTCATGCTCATTAGACGTTATTAATCGCCATCATCGACATGTAAGTAGTTCTCTTATTGGTCAATGCATAAAGTCTAAGTACGAGGGTGTATCACGAGTACATAGACCACGTGACATCATAGAAGATATGCGGAAGAACATGGGTGTGAGCATAAGTTATGTAAAGGCTTGGAGTTGGTTAGGGGATCACCAGAGGAATCTTACTTATTACTTCCATCTTATTTTGTTGTGTTAGAAGCTAAAAATCCTGGTATGATAACACATATTGAAACGGATGAGAGTAATCGTTTTTTGTACTGTTTCATATCACTTGGACCTTGCATAAGAGGATTTAGAAGTGTTATTAGGCCGGTAATAGTGGTCGACGTGACATTTTTAAAGGGTAAATATCTTGGCACTTTGTTTGTTGCCACATGTATGGACGACAACAAACAAATATACCCTCTAGCATTCGAAGTTGGAGATTCAGAGAATGACGCATCATGGAATTGGTTTTTGACAAAATTACGAGGAGCAATTGGGGAAATTGATGACTTGGTGTTTATTTCTGATAGACATGAAAGCATTCGGAAGGCTCTCTCAACTGTTTTCCCCAATGCCCATCATGGTGCATGCATATTTCATATAAGTCAAAACATTAGGCACAATTTTAAGCATGAGAGAGCACACAAATTGTATTTTACAGCTGCTAAGGCATATCAAATTCTTGAATTTCATCGTCTTATGACAGAAATATATAAGGTCGACTTTGAGGTGGGTGATTATCTTAATTCGGCTGGATATGAAAAGTGGCGCGTACTTCGATGGAAAGCGGTACAACATCATGACAAAAAATATTGCTGAATGTCTCAATGCAATCACTAGAGATGCTCGAAAACTACCTATCACCCGATTTCTTGAGTATTTAAGAACGAATATTCTCCAGAAGTGGTTTTATGAGCGTCGAACTGAGGCAGCCAAAATGAATACACATTTGACAGATTGGGCAGACAAATTAGTGCGAGAAAATAACAAGCAAGGATTATCATTACAGGTATTTTTGCATTCACTTAAATATAATTTAGTTCAATTTGTCTATTTAATTTTGGTACACTTTCATTTGTTCTCAAGTTTTTAATCTATTTTACCGATTATTATATCCCATAATCTGTAGCTTTATCCATCACTGTGCTTAGTAAAGAATAAATGTTTGTTTACAATGTAAAAGGCTAAAGTTAAAAAAACTAGGCTTTGACAAGAAAAAAGATAAAAACCATATATTGTGCAACTTCAACGTAATTGCTGCTATGGTTTTATATAAATTGCCTTTGTAGTTTTATGCAGTAGTTCAGGGTATTCATCCACTTCTCTTACAGATCACGAATTGCAAATTGCTTTTGTAGTTCTTATGCGGAATATATTTTTTGGTTGTTTAGTTCTTCTTTGTTTGAGTAATATCGCCTATTGCAACTTACTTATTTCATGTATATGATGGATCTCGTATTGAAGTTGTGAATTTAGAGGAAAAGAGTTGCACATGCCGACAATTTGATCTTGACCAACTCCCTTGCTCACATGCTTGTGCTGCATGTAGACACCGACAACTTTCATGTTATCCTATGTGTTCTCATTATTATACTACAAACTCCTTGGTCATTGCTTATGCAGAAGTTATATGGCCAGTTGGTGGTCAAACTGATTGGATAGTAACTGATGATGTGCGTGAAAGAATCGTCCTACCACCAATTACACGAAGAAGATATGGTAGACGCAAAGAAAAGAGGATCCCATCACGTGGAAAAGAAAAATCAACTCGAAAATGTTCAAAATGTGGTTCAAATGGCCATTATAAACAAACTTGTAGGAATCCCGTTCAACTTCATCCTACTTTGTAGAACCCTTTTAAATTGGAGTTTTATGAATAAAATTTTCTTTCTATCATTTTATTGTTTGGGCCAAGAAATTGGGGTGTAACGAATAAATATTTTCTTTTGATCATTTTATTGTTTATTTTGGTTGTACATACAATTCTTTAAATTTCCGACAATTAAAAGATAATTACTTTTATTTCTTTACTCTAATAGTTCACTTTTACAACATACTAAAGTGTTTTCTGTGAACCATGTGAGAAAGAAAGGTTTCCTTGGTTATTTATTAAAATAAATTTGAGAGAAATTTTTTGCTCTTTGTTCGGAGAAGAAAAGCAAAAAAAAAAAAAAAAGGAGAAAGTTTTAGTTAGAGATTATAGCACAAGAAGTTTTAAGTCAAACAATTAGTTATTTGTATAAATTAAGGGTAGTTATGTTTATTTAAGTGAGATTTTGAATGTATATGAGAGTTTTCATAAAAACTGACATTTTTGAAATTAAGGGTTAATTTTTTGCTATATTTGATAAATTCCCTAGCCGAACTCCCCTTCCTGCTTAGAGTAAAATATATCGTTGTACTAAAAAAAAAAAAACAATGCTTATCTAATATATACATCTAGTATATGAAGAAAATAAATATTAGAAACAAAAAGTGAAGAGAAAGAAGATAGTGGGGTAACAAAAATGTCTTTAAAGTGGGGTTAGTTTAAAAAAATACAAAAAATAAAAAAAGTGAAGATAATGGGGTAATAAATGTAGCAAAGTGGGGTCAGTTTAAACATTAAAAAAAGAAAAAAAAAATTAAAAACACCAATTCAACCTAAAAAACCTAGCCGTCTTCTTCATCTTCTTCATCTCCTTCGCTGGTGTTCATTGCCTGCAACTCAAAATAGCTCCGCAACTCTAAAAAATTTCCAGATTTTTGCAACTTAAAAAAGAAAAAGGGATGCCCAATCGACATCTCAGCCGCCTATGCATGCCCCAAGAAGCCTAGGCGAGTATTTCGCCGACTCCCATAAAACATAGAAGAAAATGATGCAGCCCTGCCTCTAAGGCCGCCTAGGCATGCCCCGAGGCAAGTCTTTTAAAACACTAATTTAAACAAATGGAAGCATTTCAAATATGTTGTACCAGTTTACAATTCTCCTTTTTTATCCCCTTTGATTCTAATTAACACTGCATGTATAAGAATTTACATACGTTTCATGCATGAATAATTTAAACGTATGGTCTTTTGATTAGTCTACCGAAGCCACTTGATTTTAAGTAGCTATAGCTAGCTTATTTAAAATGTCACTGTATTTGAAATATTTTTCTACACAAATAAATGGATGCAACTTTTTTATTTGCATGCTTGAGATAGTAAAACGCTTGCGTTTTTACCAATTTCAGCTCTCTTTCTCTTCCTGTCCCTCTCTCCCGCAACCTCCAGTCTCACTCCAAACAACTTTGGAACTCTTTCATTATCTTCCTCCTCTTTCTCAGCTGAGTCTCCATACCTTGCCACCAAATGGAGAAGCTCCTTGCACTTCTGTTTCATGCTCGTAAGCTCTGAGCTCAAAACGCCGTTCTCCTGCTTCAGCCGTTTGTTTTCGTCAACGAGAGAGCAAAACTCAGATGATGATGAAGTTGAAGAGGACCTTTGGTCTTCATCAAACTCATTTGGTAGTAGTGCAGCTGCCCCAGCTTTCTGGGTTACTGCATTGTTGATCGGCTGTGGCTTGGTGGCCCATGCTTTTCTTCTACGGATGTCACATAGCTGATCCTTTTCGCCCTTTCGGAACTTGTCGTTGCAGAACTCCCACCTGTTTGTGGCAACTTTGCGAAATCCCTATATATACGCATGGCATTTGATTACACATGAGGTTAATACCAAACCATTGTAAGAGTTCATCACACACACACACACACATTACATCGGCAATTCCCTACCTGTATTAGCAATGATAGGCTTTCTACCCACATCAGTTTCCTAATGTCAACTTTTTTTGTATAATGAAGAGGGGAAGACCCATGTTTGGCTTTAACTTTTTTTTTAGCTTAATTTATAATATTTTTAAGAGTTAGAATCGAGGTACAAATATTGTTTTGACACAGATTTAGGGTCGTAATGTATTCTAACAATCTAATCATTTGTTTTTAAGGTCTTTCTTTAAAAATTATGTCTACTAGAAATCACTCAAATTCAAAATTATTGACTGTTGGATTAAATAATGGTCATTTTAGTGTTTCTTTGCACAACCGTGTTCGTCTATTCTTCATTATAAATAAATGTCTTAATAGTTTTGGATTTGTTTAATTTTTTGTAAAGTTGATTTATGAATGATAAATTAAAATTTAGACGGTTCGGAACGTTAAGAAAATTACAAGGCCCTACAAACTGTGCCAAATAATAGGTGTCCCCCCGATCCCAACCCCTTTTTAAAATATTTTTATTAAAAGAATCCTCGTTGTGAACTAAAGAGGATTAAAGGACAATTAGAGCCTTAAATGCCAAAGAATTTTAAAATATTCAAGGGCATTATTGTAATTAAACATCCACTTTCTCTCTTACTCTCTACTTTTTATGTTTATTCTCTACTGCAATAACTTTCTCCCAAGCACATGAATAGCACGTGTGAAGGTTACTAGTCAGATTAAAAATAAATGAAATCGATAAAGAAATTCTAGTAGCTCCTTATTTTGTATGCCTATTTTTGTGGTATGTATTAGACACAGACTTTATTCTTATTGCTTATAGTAATTAATCATTATTAACTAAACTAGAGAGTGTTGTTGAAGTATAGAGCTTGTAAGATAACTTTCTAGTTGTTTTAGTTTTTATTCAACTGAAAAATAGAAAACTTGATTGGAGATTCTTTTCTTTAAGGGAATTTTAACGAAAAGTTCTCGGTACTGTTCACTTTAATGAAAAACAATATTTTTACACTAAAAACGTCAATCCTGATACTATTCACTTTATCTTTTATTTTGTCTTTTTCGTTAAAACTCAAAATTTTCAAGCTTTTTTCATTAGTTTTCATTTTCTTTAACTTATGGTCATTATCAACCTCTAAACAAGAGGTATTGTTTTAGTAAGTATTTTATAAAGAGCTCCCAAAATAACTTTCTAGTCATTTTAATTATTATTTAACTTAAAAATGGATAGCATTATTGAAAATAGTCTTATGATTCCCTAAACTATTGGGTGTGGATAGAGTATTATTCTCTAGAGGTACTTTAAGATAGCTTTCCCTTCTTTTTTTATTCGAATTTTATTTAAAAAAAAAAGCATGATTGGAGAGATTCTAACTAACTTTTTGTTTAGAGACATTTTCTTTCCAAAATTAAAAGAGATACTAATTTCAAATTTTTAATCTAATTAGTATAAATATTCAACAAAAAATAGTATAAATAAAGAAAAATAATTTCTGCACATATTTTTCAACTCCACATGCCCTTTTGGAGAAATTACACATTGAGTCAAAATATAAGGCTATATTTTGTAGAGCGAAAATGTTTTTCATTTATTTCATGGAGGGAAGAAACTTATTTATGTAACATGTCATGTCATGATTTAAATTGTCTTTGCATTTACAATTGTACCCCTATATGTCTGAAAGTTGGGTCTCTAACTCCTTATTTCTCTCTATGTCTCCTCATTTTCCTACCTCTCTTTCCTCTCTTATCCTCCTTCGTCCTTCTCTATCTCTCCTACTTCTTATTCCTACTTCTCTCTCCCATCCTCTTCTTCTTTGTATTATTCTCTAGATTTAGGAGTATTTTTTCTTCTATGAGAATGATTGAGATTTTTTATTTTGATGTTTGATTATAGTATTGTTTTTTCAAAGTATTTGATTTTTGAGGTTTTAATGATATGGATGCAGGAATTTTGAAACTGATTTTGCACAAATGTAGGGATTTTGAAACTAATATTGCAGAAGTCCTGGAACTTTGAAACTTATCTTGCAGACTAAAATTTTGGAAACTGATCTTGCACAAGTGTAAGGATTTTGAAACTAATATTGCATAAGTCTTGAATTTAGAAACTTATTTTGCAGACTAAATTTTTTTTTAAACTTATCTTGCATAATTGTTGAAATTTTGAAATTGATCTTGCAGAAGTGTTGGGATTTTGAAATTGATTTTGCATAAGTGTAGAAAATTTTGAAAATAATCTTGTAGAAGTGTATGAATTGTGAAACTGATTTTGCAGAAGGGCAGAAATTAATTTTACGAATCTAAAATTAGTTTGAAGCTTTTATAGATGGTTTCAATTTTTAGTTTTGGCTTAGTTAAGTAAGTAACATGTTCATTGGAAGCATGGCTGGAATTTTAAATTTTGATTTGTTTATTTTTTGACTAGGTTTGTTGGGTGGTTATTGTCTTTCATTGAAATGATTCAAAACTGGTGAAGGTCTATAAGAGTAAATTGTAGCAATGGTCCCTCAACTTTAATCAAATTGGAGCAATGGTCCCTCAACTAAAAATTTATTACCATTGGTCCCTCAACTTATCAAAATGTGTAGCTATAGTCATTTTCATCAAAATTTTGTCAAAATAAGTTATGTTGGAATGACTATTTATACAATTAGAGTCCCTTAACTCATCAAAGTGTGTAATTATGGTTCTTTTCGTCAACTACATCAAAATTTTTGTCAAAACGAGTTATGTTGGAAGGACCATTGCTACAATTGAGTTAAAGTTAAATGACCATTTCTCTAGTTGAATTAAAGTTGAGGGACCAATGGTAATGGATTTTTAGTTGAGGGACCATTGCTCTAATTAAGTTAAACTTAAGGGACCATAACTACAATTTACTCTAAAATATATTTTGTGTTTTTCTCTCGGTAAGTAAAGAAATAAAAAAATAAAAAATGTGTGCACAACTTTCTACCTTAAAGGAAAGTTCAAACCGCATAGATTGCTTATCATTGAACATTGGCAAGTGCCCTTTTTCTTATCTTGACAGGCCCCTGTCATACTCAAAAGTCCACATTAATTTATTATTCTTCATGACTTAGGCGGCTCCAATTAAATTAAAGATTCATAAAATATGTCAATTTCATGTTTTGGAACGGCGTGAAAGTTCGGATGTAGGACTCAAAACAAAAAGTGTTTTGTTTATAAAAATCATATAAATTAAAGTTTGTTAGTCCATCTAATAAGAAAAAGAATATCATATAGTAGACCCTTTCATACCTACCCCAAAAAGTTTGACTAGAGAAAATTCAAGGAACTAGGTCAACTTGGCCAAATGGAGACTATTTTTATTGTTATATATTTATTTTCTTAATTTCCTTTTTATTTTTTTCCATTTTATCATGAATCAAATCAAGTTTAAGGTAATAATTTCTTTTTAATCTAACATATGCATGATTTTAAGAATAAATCTAACACATATATGTGGGTTAATAAATTTATACGTACATAAGTATTTAGCTGCCTGACAAAGCTAGAGAAGTTACTGTGCTTGAAGAGTGTTGGGAGGAGATCCCGGGCAAATTCCGCCGTCTGCCACACCACGAACGCCGACCCGTCGTCGTTCCAGGATATCACGTCGTCCGTTGCTGGATCCTCCACCAGCATGTAGGTCTTCAACAGGAACGGTGGCGGGCTTGACTTCCTAACATATTCCAACAAACCCTTCTGCTCATCACACACACCCTCCATGTACTTAGTATCTAATATTGGAACTGAACTACTTCTGAGAGAGAGAGAGAGAGAGAGAGAGAGAGAGAGAGAGAGAGAGAGAGAGAGAGAGATCGAGCTAGAAGAAAAGAAGAGGATAATTAAAAGAAGGAGATTAAAGATGATAAGGGGAGAAGAGAAGGAGGGCAGTTAAGAACTCCCAACCCCAACAATAGAAACCCAACACGACTCCAGAGTTCATGAGAAATGCAAGGGCTTTGTTCCTCCCTCTTCTCCTCTTTGTGCTAAGTTATATAGAAAGAAATGGTTAAAACGTCTCTGCCAAGCCTACCCCCTCCTTATATACTCTGGAAAATTATTCATCTCACGCGCATCACATTCGATTATATACTATATAGATATGTATATACATGTATATGTGTCTAAATATATATATATATATATATTTATGTCTTATTCATATTATTATGTGTACTATAGATGCACTTGACATACTTAAATAATTAGGATCTTAAGACGTCAACCACCCGATCTTGATTGTGGTCAAACTTTCATCACCATTTTGGACGGCTAGGGATAAAGGGTTTAGTGGTTACTGCTTTTGACCATTTTATTAAAGACAAACCATTATCTTGCCACACATGTGCACTCTCAGCTTGATATATTGCATTAACTGATCAACTTCTAATTGTTAAGGTTCTAAAATATGTTAGGCGCTAGTCAGGCAGCGGGTTGGGGCTTAGCGCCTAGGCGGTTAGGCGGGGTCTTAGGCGGATTAGGCCGATCTAAGTACATTTATTATATATCGTATAAATAAGTGCCTTCTTATACTTAATACATAATTGTATTGTGATACATAAATTGTAAAATAAAATGACATAATTGTATTGGGATGCATAAATTGTAAAATAAAATGACATCTAGATTATAAAGTATTAGAACATATTGAAAACAAGGGGAGCAAACATTAATGAGTGTTCATCCAAGTAGTCAACAAGTCTCTGACATTTTATTGAAAAAAAATAAAACACAAAATGAAAGATCGATTTTCTTTCTAAGTGAGTGTCACGACCTAAGCGGGTGCCTAGGCGTATCTAAGTGGGCGCCTAGGCAAGCTAGGCTAATGCCTAAGCAGGTTTGAACGCTCTTTATTAATTTTCAAATGCCTAGGGATTAATCGGGACGGTGGTTAGCCGCCTAGCGCCTATATATACTACAAGTTGCTTGATGATTCGAATCGTCTAATTTTTAGATTATATTTAGAGATCAACTTTGCAAAAATCAACAAAGTAAAAATCGTTTTAACCGTTCGGCTAACATTCTCAAACTTTCAAAGTTTAAGCGAGAAACATGATTTGCCTACTTATTGGATAATCGTTACATGACTAAATAATTTTGAACTTAGTTAACGTTTTGCAAATGTAATCTTTATACGATAACCTAGACATATACGGTTCAGATCATAGACAACATTTTAAGATAAGAAAAAAGAGCTGAGAAGAATGAGAATGTTGCGAGCATTTCTCTATGTACTATATTTATTGCCACATTGTTTTTATAAACATGACGTATATATCAATAAAACTAAACTCTATAATTTAAGAGATGTGATCGCTAATGTAATTAATAATGTAATACATATGATATTGGTATGAAAAGTACGATCTAATACATGAATCAGTGCATGTGCAACGAAGCCATTTCATCACAGGATCATAATTGATTAATCATACTCATAACCTTATCAAGAAAAAATATATATCCGTTCACATTTTTGTGATGACCTTAATCGTTTTTGAACGGTCAAGATGAGTCGAGGTGGGTGCATGGGAGTGTTTTGTGGTCGAAACACACCACTTTCACTCAAACAAGCTAGGTAGCTAGCTAGGGTTTGTTTAAGGTGCTTTTCAGGTGTGCCGTACTTTCTAGACTAACCAAGTTTCTACACTCTTTATTTAACGCTGTCTGTTTTGTCTGTCTCTGACGTGCTACTTCCTCAATCCATATTATTTTCTTTCATTTTTCGGATTTTGGTTTCTTCCGCAATCATCTAATGCTTTTTTTGGGGTTTTTCTACGAAGGAAATGAGTTTTTGACTTTCTGCTTTTCCATGTCTCAGTTTCTCTAAGTTGTTAAAATGCAAATCTACACACAAATTAAGCTCCGTATAGAACACGCTCTAGTCATTTGGAAAAAAATATGATCAACGTGTGAATGGCTGATAAAGGGTAATTCTACCCCTTGATGTGGACTTGCTTTGCTTTTCTAAGGAGCTAGGTAGATTTGACAAAATAAAAAGCGTAGCTAGAAACTAAATATGATTTTTAGTTCACTTGATGAAGAATATTCGTTTTTTCACTCGATGTTTTGAACTTGATACGACCTTCTCCATATTGTTTGTATAAAAATATCAGATTTTTACTTCCACTTGCTTCTCATAATTGATACCAAGGAGGAGGTATATGTATGTTCTGAGTTAAAGTATGAAGAAGGAAATCTCGACGTGTTAAATAAGTGAACCGTTAAAAATGAAAAATGAAGTTTCTTTTTACAAGCATTATACTACTCATAAGTCATAGCGATACACAAATAATCGTAAGAAGCATATACAAAGAACTTATTCGACCATTTCTTATTAAGATTGACAGAGAAAATTCCCTTAAACAATAATATAGATTTGAATATTAAAGGATGTGTTGTTTTACTAAGATATTAAATCAGATTATTTTAGTATATACGTGTATTTTGCAAGAAACACCGACATGTTAATTTGTCATGGGAGAGTATGATGCACGCCTTCTGCTAAGGAGTGGGGAGGTTGAAGTACTCAGCGCATGCATTTGAACAATTAGGAAGGTTCTTTATTAGAGTTGGGCGCTGGGCTTTCTTGACTTGACCTTAATCAAATATGTTCTATTTTGCATTTTTCAAGAATAAATAAATAAATAAGAAACATTTTGAAATGGAAATTTGTTGCTGGTTTTGTCCTCAATAGGCCCTCACCAACCACAAGTTCGCTTTTTCTATTTGAATACACCATCATAAAAAGTGGGGGTGTAACTTGATCACAACGTAACACATGGAATTTCAACTTTTACTGTTGATGTAAAAATATGACTTAAATTAATCATGTACAAAGGTTACATACACACTACAACATAATTGGTCTTTTGCGGTGCACAAAGGGCACCATAAACGGTTATTCATGGCGTGAGCCCCCAAGCAGTAAAAGCCCATGTCGTAAAAGATGTTTTGTCAAATACGACGTTCCCTAGTAGCCGTGAATAATTTAGGCAAAACATGTCGTAAATGCTCTTTAAGGCGTGCCTTAATTGGTATTAGATACGGCATTAATGGAGTGTCGTAATACTGCAACAGCAATTACGGCATACCTGTGTGCCGTAATTTATATTTGATACAACATTTATTGAGTGTCGTAATACTGTGAAAGCAATTACGGCATACGGCGTTCATCGTAAAAGAAGACTACCATCAACAATTACTGCTGATTTTGCATGCCGTAATTTACATTTATTTTGATTTTGATTTTTAACAATTCATTTTAGATGGACCTCACTTCATAACATCTAAATTAATATTGTAAGGAGCACAATAGAAAGATAACAATAATCATCGTAAACGCATTAAACTCTAAATAAAAATTGTCAATTACATTACAATTGGAAGTTTACAAAAAACCTGAGTTGTTTTGTTCCTCTGACAACTTATGCACATCCTAAAGCTAACAGAGGAAACTAATGATGACCATAAGGCAACATCATACCAAAAAGCAATATCCCAAGCATACCCTCCATCTCCATGTTCATGGAGTAACCAACTTCATCACAAAAGAGCACCATACCAAGAAGGAAGCGTAGAGCTAATTCTCAAATCTGTAGGACCAAAATATAAGGCAACATCATACCAAAAAGCAATATCCCAAGCACACCCTCCATGTTCATGGAGCAACCAATTTCATCAAAAAAGAGCACCATACCAAGAAGGAAGCTTTGAGCTAATTCTCAAATATGTAGGACCAAAATATAAGGCAACATCATACAAAGCAATATCCCAAGCACACCCTCCATTTTCATGGAGCAACCAGTTTCATCACAAAAGAGCACCATACAAAGAAGGAAGCGTTGAGCTAATTCTCAAATCTGTAGGACCAAAATATATATAGCTAGTAAGTGAGAAAAAACCAAGAAATAACTAAAGTAGAAATTGATATAAATTTAGTGAACCATCACAACCAAAATTAGTACCTTTTAATCAAGAGCTAGTCAAAAGAGATAGATTCGATTGGCCATGCAATTGTACTAAGGAGTGCATCGTCGAGAAGAAAAAACTCACGTGTTGGTCGAGGTAAGTTTATTCTAGATACAAGTATCTCAAGGACCCAAACTTTCCAATGATTTGGTCCAAGTGGCACAAAATGCACCAAATCTTGAGGATTTGTGGATGCAATTTTAGCAAGTGCAACAACTTATCTAGTCCCTGTCCAATTTAGTAATTTGCACTTAGTCCCTTGAGGTTTGAGAGAATTATGATTTAGATTACCAGAAAAGGCGTCAAGGTTGGAAGATTTAGCTTGAGGCTTGGAAGAAGTAGCATGATGGTTTGCTGAATTAGCATGGTGATTGGCTGAATCATTTGGTAAGTTTCCAGATCCTTGATGATTTGTGCTAACACAAAGAGACTGCCATTAAAGTAGACCATAATTTATGAGTTTGATGCTAATTTAATATTTAATAATAATAATAAAGTGTACGAAAAATGTACTTACCGAGTTAGCATTTTTCCCCATCCGTCCAACTAGTAGGGAATGGACAATATTTTTCAAATCTTCCAACTCTTTTTCCATCATAATAACTTTCTCACGATTATATGTTTGAACACTCACTTGTGAAAGTGTTGCACCAAACCCAAGTCCCTTTACTCTACCTCTACGTTGGGGTCCAAGCGCTTTGGCAAGAGCATCATTCTTAATAGAGTTTTTATCAACATTTGTTACATTCTTATTTGCTTCTTATATTTTTTTCTACAATGAAAAAGCAAAATGTTAATTTACAAAATAAAGACTATGATACTAATACAAATGAGTATAAATTGTTCCATTCATTACCGCTACAGTTACAACCTCTTCGTTTAAAAATTCACCAGATTTCCTTGTGTGCCCACAAATCCATACATCACCCCTTGTTATTGCATCAGGTGTTTCACTTTCTCTTACCTACATCATTAGAAATTAAAAAAAAAAAGCACTAAGAGAGAATATTAGATCATAGTCTTCATACAGCAGCACCACTCACAATTATGTTAAAAAGTTGTTGTGATGCTACATCTACTGATGCTGCATATGACTGATGCTGCATCTACTGATGCTGCATATGGAGTCTACTACCAAGGTGACCCCTAGGGTAAATTTCTAGGGTAAGGCTTATTGTAATCTTTAGGGTAAGGATATGTAAATCACATTTCCCTTGATTTAAGGGAGGAGACTGATTGGGGTAATGTCTTTGTGTAAGGTTTAGATTAGGTAGGCAACATGCCTTCTTCTTTCTTGTCGGCTGCTTGCTGTAGCCATCATTCCCATCTCTTTTCCCTCTCTCTTCTCATATATACCCGGACTCATTCTTGTACAAACATACATGAAATTTACATTGAAACTTTAAACCAGAAAATCTACAAAAGTAAAATATGACTAATAGAAATAAAAATTGTAGTTTACCATCTCATCTTCAAGGCGAGCATAGCCTTTGCGACTCATTGTGTGTAGCATAGTTTGCTTTGCCCTCATTTTCTTGAATCTCTCACTTATCTCCTATATATCCAAAATTTATTCAATATAATTGTTATGGATTTTAAGTACTGAAAATAGAATGGATATATTTGGATAAAGAAAAGAAATATTGTTACCTTATATTTTGAACCTAAGCGTTTCTTAACGAAACTCCGCCATTGTACCAAACTCACATTATCAGGCTTGAGTTGCTTTGTAGCACGCTTAAAACCAATTTGCTCTCCTCATTTCTGCACTTCCTTAAGCATTTTGCATCTATTATCTCACCAATGCTTTGAAATATTTTGTAATGAATACTTCTTATGACATTCATCAACAACAAATTTATTCTAAAACATAAAACATTAAATTATTGAAACTGATAGAGAACTAATTTAAACATCGGAATAAAAACATAATAAGGTTTTTATATTACCTGAACATGCTCCCACAGTTGATGCTTAAAGTCATCAGCAAATTCTTTCCATGTATCTACGGTAATGGGAACCAACTTCCTTGTCGTGACACTAAGGAGAGAAGCATACTTTGTTGCATTTTCCCCAAATGGTTGGCCTCGATGATTGAAGTCAACTAGGAGCTTTTCCCCTTTGCTAAGATATTGCAATTTAGCCCAACCCCTAGGTTTCCTCTTTCCTTCATTATTCTTAGGGCTGGTTTGGTATTGCTGTGCTTTGAAAAAAAGCTGCTTCTGCTGTGCTGTGAGAATAAGCAGCTGTGAAATAAAGCAGCAGAGTGTTTGGTAAATTTTTTTGTAAAAGTGCTTTTGAAAAAAAAAAAACAGTATTATAGTGTTTGGTAAACTTTTATGTAAAACAGATGTGAAAAAAAAGCTGGTTTTTCAAAGCTGGGTTTTGCAGCTTCTTGTTTTTGGCTTTTTTTCATCCAAAATTGTGAAAAAAAGCTGAAGCTGAATGTTTACCAAACACCAAAAACTCTCCCAGCTTTTTTTCATAGCAGCTTTTTTTAAAATCACCTCAACCCCAAACTGGGGCTTAGACTCACCAACCTTGCTTTTGCCTTTGTTTTTTTCCGTGGATGCTTCTTCAGTGGAAGGTGAAATATTATCCTTACCTCCTTCATTATCAAGTATAGATGGTATGTCAGGAGGAGGATTAGAAGAATTTTGCCTCTTGTATTCTGAAATTACTACTCTGTCTTGCTCGTAAGACATCAGCAACAATAACAGCTATTTGTTTCTTTGATCACTTGGCAACCTGTTTTGACGACTATATAAGAATATAAATGAAGCAACAAAAAATGTGAGAACACTTTATATGATTATTTGAGGTTAAAAAAAAGAAGAAAAGAAATTGATAGAGTATGTCAGCTTACTTCACCAGACATATTCACTTGTATGCAGACTTCCAAAAAATATATGTCAACCTGTGAACCACGAACATTAATGTAATCATCATAAGTACCATCTCCTAATTTGTATCCTCAAAATCATGAAAATGATAACTATTGTCACCTAAGTGCATGTCAAGTCTTGTTACATCTAATGGTATGGACAATGTACAATCACTCTCATCAGAATTATCAAAATCATAAAATCCCCTAACTGGTGCATCCAGCACAGCATACCAATTTGATTCATCACATACTCTCCAATAAAACACTTTCTTAGCTTGAGAAGCTAATATAAATGGATCATTTTTAAATTGATGTAGGCCTTGATGGAGATTAACCAATGTGAGTCCCTCTTCAACCTTGACACTATTGGTTATATTTGCCCAATCGCAATCAAATATAGGCACTTTAAACATGTGATAGTCAAGCTAGATTATGTCATTTATAACCCCATAATAAGTAACTTTTCCAATGGCTTGAGATGTGTTTTTTGCACTAGATCGACATAGTGTGTTTGCTTCCAAGGATACACCACTATCTTGTGTACTTCTATCAACATCTTTTGCGTGGAAGCGATTTCCATTCATAATATAGCCAGAACATGACATTACATCTCTCGAAGGCCTACATGCAAGCCACTTCACTGTAGTTGACATACCACTAGTATTGCCAAACTTGACTTTTCTTTCTAACCATTCACTAAAAGTCGATATATGTTTTCTTTCTAAAAGACTTTCATTATTCAAAAGGCGTCTATCTAAATGCTTAAGCTCTTCTAGGTGCATTCTGGTACAAAAAAACAAGAGCATGTAGTTAGATTTGATTAATTTCAAATGCCATAGAAAGTTATATGTGGTGTGTGTGTGTGTGTGTGTGTATTACATATATTCTTACGCTATATATGGTTGAACTTCTGCTGTATTTAATAATACATAACGATGAGCGATCTCCAACATGTCACAATCCATGGCCTTTAACCTTCCTGCTAAAATGGGTATTCCGTCAGTTGCTATTCCAAATTCAGATTCCTCATTACGAATTTGTCGATCTCCCACTCCAGCAGCTTCTTTTATGTACCCACTACAATGCTTTGAGTTTTCTTCACAAGCATAACGTTTTGTTATACAACCTTCAGGTCTTGCACAATTTTTAACAAATCCTTTTAGTATCTTCAAAAACCTAGAACAAGATACAAAACCATACACATTGAAATTTATTTTGTAAAATTTAATTGAAGCCTTATATATGCACATGTACATAATAATATTTATACAAATGAAAAATACCTTTCAAATGGGTACATCCAACGAAATTGGACTGGGCCACCTATTAGAGCTTTTTTACCAAGATGAATTGTCAAGTGCAGCATAATATCAAAGAAGAAAGGTGGAAAATACTTCTTAAACATACACAAGGTCTCTGCAATTTCAGAGTCAAGAGCTTCCAATTTGTTTTTGTCAATGACTTTTTGACACAATTCATTGAAAAATGCACATAGTCGAAAGATTGCAATCCTTGGTCAATCTGATAAAAGGCCTCTTAATGCCACATGTAACAATTGTTGTAATAGAACATGACAATCATGAGACTTCAAGCCTAAAACCCTACAGTCTTCTAAGGAAACATGATTAGCAATGTTGGAGCTGTAACCATCCGGTAATTTTAAATCTGCCAACCTCTTACAAAAAAACCATTTTCTCTGCTTGTGTAAACATGTGTGGCCCTTTGGGCAAGTGAACATTGACCCCATCCATATGTAAGTCCTCTCTAATTCCCAAGTTTTGCAAATCTTTGCAAGAATTGGCCCCATCTTTTTTTCTCTCTTCATATTCAAAAGTGTCCCCAAAATGCTCTCACATATATATTTTTTTTCAATGTGCATCACGTCTAAATTGTGACGCAAAAGTAATATCTGAAATATATACATTTAAAAGAAAATTCTCATAAATATAAGTAAAATCATGTTAAAAATGAATAGGAAAAGTAAACAAAAGGGCAAGTAGAAATTTTAACCTCCCAATGTGGTAGATCAAAGAAGATGGATTTTTTTTCCAAGGCCAAATAGCATCTGTCTTCTTCTTCTTTCTTCTCTTCCCAAACTTTCTCTTCTTTCCTACCTTTCCTCAGTCATTCTCCCAATCATTGAGTGCATGGGCAATTTCTAAACCATTCAACATTCTAGGCTTAACCCCATGTTCTTCTTTTCCATCATACAAATCTTTATTTGTGCGGAATGGATGATTGTGAGCAAGAAACCGTCTATGGCCCATGTATGCAAACTTATGACTAGCGTCAAGCCATAATGAACATGTGCCAACATCACATATCGGACATGCTACTTCACCTTTTACAGGATGCCCAGACAAATTTCCATAGGCTGGAAAATCACTTGTTGTCCACATCAGAATAGCCTTCAAATTGAACATGGACTTACCAAATGCATCATACACTTCAACACCATTGTTCCATAGCTTTTTTAAATCATCAATCAGTGGCTCCAAATTTACATCTATATCATTTCCTGGCTGCTCCTTCCCAGGAATTAATCATGACAATATCACATTATCCTTGGACATGCATAATGATGGAGGAAGATTATACGTAACTAGTACCATTGGTCAAACACTATATCTTGAACTAAGATCAGCAAAGGGATTAAACCCATCAGATGAAAGGACAAATATAAGATTTCATGGATCTGATGCAAAATTAGGATACTTACGATCTATTCTTTCCTATGCCGGTGAATCAACCGGATGTCTCATCTTTCCATCTTTACTTTTATGCTTTGAATGCCATAACAGTTGCTCAGCCTTCTCAGGTGATCTAAACATCCTCCTAAGGCGAGGTATTATAGGAAAATAACGTAAGACTTTAGTAGGTATTCCTTTGTGAATCTTTTTAGTGCGCTCATTAGTTTTCCACCTTGAAGCATCACATGTTGGACAAGTCTCCAAATGCTCTCGGTCCTTCCAAAATAAACAACAGTCATTGATACATGCATCGATTTTTTCATAACCTAGATCAAACGTCTTCAATAATTTTTTTGTCGAATTTAAGGAATCAGGAAGTGTGTTTTCATCTAGCAACATATCGCTCAAAATTTGAAGTAAATCATTGTAGCCACTATCAGTCAACCCATGCATAGCTTTAAACTTGTACAAGACAACAACTGCTCTCATCTTTGTGTACTTAGTACAACCAGGAAATAAAGGAAGCTCGGCATCCTCCAACAAACTTATAAAATTTGGCTCTATTCTTTCATGTTCTGGTTCTACAACACCATCATCTTGAAAATATCCATCCATATACATTCTATAAACATCAGACATTTCATGTTGAAGAGAGATGCATTCGATTTTTCTCCATGCCATATGCAATTATCGTACGTAGGGTCAAATCCGTATTCAATTAAATGATCAAACACTACTGTGGAAAGTTGGAAGCGCATGTTAAGACAATCCTTGCAAGGACATATTATTTTTTTTGGAATACCCTCCATAGTCAAAACATCCTTCAAAAAACTACGTACCCCATTTTGATACACTGCTGAATTTCTACAAGGGAAAAATACAAATTCAATGTGTGTGGAATATAAATAAGAAATCTTAACATTTACACACAGAGTTCAGAATATAACCTTGGAAAGTATGCCCATTCTTTATCCATTGTACACCAATTAAACTTTACATTCTACATTATCGAGTTCTCTAGTTCTAGCAGTCAACATAGTAGCTCCTAAAACATATACAGAAAACAAAATCAAGTTTAAAAGCACTGTAATACAAAAACTTAGCATATTTAAAGGCAAGACACAAAATAAGCCGTCAATTACAATAATGAAAATAAATGACTGCTCATTTACATAATTTGTTATACCTGAATTTCTAGGCATGCATTGACATTGATGAAACCTTGATAAGCCAAATAAGCAACGATGCAGGCATATTATCGAACCTGCAATAGCCAAATAAGCAGTGCTTTAGGAGATTATATACTTTCAGAATAAACCACAACTATTTGTAAAACATATCAAATCTTCCCTAACTTGTCATCCAATATCCAACTTGTATCATCCAACTGTCAAGTCTTAAGGAGTGAAGACATAAAAGATGCATAACTTTGTCACATCAACAAATGCATCTAAAATCTACAAGATTTAGACCTAAGTCCTAACTCCTAACCAAATGAATTGTAATCTCTTTTTCCGCCAAAGGTAATTTGAAGTTGATGCATTCAAATTCTTCTTCTTTAGTTTTCCTTGGTTATCACAAATCACAATATCAATATTCAAATGGATTACATAAATAAATCATCAATCATATATGTTATCGGTCGTTTGATACTTTTTCGGAAACAGACACACTTGTAAATGAACAACCCACCAGTAATCAAATACTTTATAATGATCCCACGTAGAAAACAAGTCTGAAAACTAACAAAATTACTAATAATGTTCCATTAAAAATAAAAAAGATTCATAACTTGTAATTGCACGGAATTGTCGTGCCAATAAACTACTGTTCTCCCGGATTCTAATCATCTTCTGGTTGCAACAAAGACAATAAAACAATTTTCTTGCAACAAAGACAATAAAACAACCAATGAAAAAGTGGTCAAAATGACCACTAAAGGAAAACAGAAATGCATGAGGGAAACAAAACCCTCATAATAATTTAGTGTAATTTAGTGATCCTCATGCATGAAAAAGTGATTTACATACCCTTACCCTAAAGATTACAATGAGCCTTACCCTAGAGATTTACCCTAGGGGTCACCTTGGTAGTAGACTCCACCATATGCAGCATCAGTCATATGTAGCATCACTGATGCAGCATCAGTAGATGCAGTAGATGCAGCATTAGTCATATGCAGCATCACAACACCTTCATTCAAGCCATATTCCTTCAAATACTCACAAATGCATACATGGCACCAGACAAAGATTGAAATCTACATCCTTTTTCATAATTACAAACTCAACATTTATATCATTGAAAAGGGTAAAACCAAATGGTTAAAAATACAAAAGTTTCAAGAAAAATATTTAAATTACATTTTCTAAAAAGAATAAACAAGTGAAAAAAGAGAGATGTGTTGGATTAAGAAATCACCATGGCAGGTCGGGGAGCTTGACGAGTCGTAGAAGCTGGGGACTCTAGAGAAAGAAAAGAGAATCAAGCCAAAAAGCCAAAAAGCTCATTTTTGAGCATTGGGAAACTGAAACAAGTCTAATGGTGTTGGGCACCCCAAAACACATGAATTGGTCTAATAAAAAAATAATAAAATATGGGTTGGGAAAATTTCGGCGTGAACTAAAATAAAATTTCGGCGCCAAATTGTCTACTGATTGACGAGAAAAATTTGGCTTGTTTATAGCATAATAATTTTCCAAAGTTAGAGTCATTATTTACGACGTGTCATTTGTGTCATAAAAGGTAGGGACACAAATATATGAAAAATTCACATTACGACATAACGTGAAACCTTAAAAGAGAAGGAAAGTGTGTCGTGTAAATTGTCAAATACGACACACAACGCTTAAGCCGTAAATATTTATGTTTAACGACTTGCACAAAAGTACTGCCGTGAATGTGAGATTATGCACAGGTATTACGACATGAACTTTATGAATGTCGTGAATGATATTATTTACAACATACCAGTACTGTATGTCGTATTTGCCAAGTCGTAAAAGACCCAAACTGTTGTAGTGACATAATCCATGTATGGTAGCAATACTAATTTAATGGATATTACATTCCGTTAATTATGGAGAAGATTCAACATTTATTGATTTTATTCTAACATACACCAAGCAAATTAGAGATGTTACACCATGACGGGGCTAACAAGTTTTAGAGATGTAACACCATTACTTCATTATGGCGATCTAGATCAGACGAGTTTGAAGTAAAGAACACCATGACGGGGTTAACAAGTTTTGGTAAGTAGGTTGGCAGACTGGTCAACAAAAGAGATGTAACAAACGTGTTGACTATCAAAGGCAACATGTTCACGAACAAAGTGTTAATCCAGCTCAATATGGTGAGTACGCGCATGATGAGTAGGATTAGCGGCAAGAAATATGGCACTAAGATTGTCATAATGAAGTAAAACAGGAAAAGGCAGCCGAACCCCATGCTCTTGAAGCAGAAAACAAATCCATGTATTCTTGGCATATGCTTGAACAAGAGAGCAGTATTCAGATTCAGCACTAGATCGCAACATTGTTGACTACTTTTTAAAGCATCAAAAGATGAGATTGGTGCGAAGATAAATAAGATAATCAGTGGTGGACTGATGAGTGTTTGGACAACTCGCTCAATCAGCATCAAAATAAGCACATAATTTAACAGAGGCATGATGATGAGTCAAAGTGATGCCAAAATCCATAACACCTTTAATACATCGAATAATCCGTTTGGTAACAATCATATGAGTGGTGCATTGTGAACTCATAAACTGAGCAAAAATGTTGATAGCAAAAGAGATGTCAAGACAAGTGAGAGTAAGGTATTGTAACTTTCCCACTAAGAAGAAGAGGCAAGAAGGGACCCATCTATGTCGTGAGAGTAATCTTGGCAGCGAAGGGCATGGAAGCGGGCTTGCAGGAAATCATATCAAACTTTTGGATGAGATATAAGCATATTTGAGTTGATGGATGTGAAGACCAATATAATCATGAGTAACCTGTAAGCCCAACAAATAATTGAGATGATCCAAAACTTTGATGTTAAACTATTGTCCAAAAAAAGCACTAAACTGAGTGATAGGTGCAGAGGAGTTGCCAGTCATCAAAATGTCATGTTGATTAATATAGTAGGAGCCATGTTGAAAAGTAAAAAGAGAAAAACCAGCTTGACTCAGCCGAAAACGAATGCGGAGCATAAAGGAACTAAATTACTGAAACTAGGCACGGAGGTGTTTAAGACTGTACAAAAATTTAATGAGGATGAGCAGGATCCACAAAACCTGGAGACTGGGCCATATAAACATCCTAGCTATGCAAGAATGCATTTTTAACATCTAGTTGACAAAGCGGCTCAACAATATGACTGAATGTCTCATCATAATATCAATATAGGCCGTTGATAAAAGCTTTTCGCCACAAGACGAGCTTTATAACGTTCAACATAACTGTCCTAATTGCGAATAAGTAATTGGGCTATTATCCATATTGCTAATCTGTCTTATGGTGGAATCTCAACTTTTTTTATGCTATTCGAGCAGGTAGTCCCATATGTGAAGCCCAACAACCACACATGCTTCACGTCAGTCGATTTGTGTTATCTACATGTTAGATTTTGAAAATTCGCCACACATAAGAAAGGGCATATTGAGAGTGAATCCCACATCGAGGAAAAGAGAGACATTGCATATGCGCTTATAAGTAATTAGCTATTTCTTATATTACCAATTAGTTTTATGGTGGAACTTCAACTTTCTTCAATTAGTGTTAGTGCAAGTTGGTGTACGTGTGATAGCTCAATGACTATACATACTTCCTGTTTTTGGTTTGAGTGTCCCCACATGTGAAGAGCGTGGTATAGTATGAAGTGCTATCTTACACTAAAAAGTTATATGATCTTGCATGTTGTTATAAAAAGTTATATGAACTTGCACGTTCTTATAAAGAGTTTGAAATATTATCTCTATTAAGAACATTGTTTAAAATATCTGTATCCATGGAAATATCGATATGAACTTTTTTTGGAAATATCGACGAATATATCAAATATCGATATCGATATCGGTTGCTTTTGATGGAAATTTAAAATCAAACTTAGAGATTGTCAAATATTGGTTTGGACGAAATATAAGAGTTTCTTCAATATTCAACATATGTGTAAAAAATATTAACGATATTTGTCGATTTTAGCCTAAACTTAAGAGTTTCTTCGATATAAGGTGAAGTTTAGGTTAAACTTAGACTTCACCTCCCATTTTCATATTTTTCTCTGATTTTTTTGATATTTCCATGAAAATATCGGCCGAGTTGAAGAAATTTTAAACACTGATTGAGAATTCATTTAAGGTTGAAACCTTCACTTTCTTCGGTATCATTATACCTGCAAATCTACATGGATATGATACAAACATAGAGGTTAGATGCAACCATGATATAAGGAAAAATCACTGCGTTGCTGAATCGTCGACTTATTTTGATCATATCTCGGAGGCGGGGCATGAAAATGAATAGTTACTCAGTGGCATCACGTGTCAATTCTGGACGTATCTCGGGATCAGGGCGTGACAACTATAACTAAAACTCTACTTGTAACGACTTCATATCAAGACTAATATCTCCATTTCTATCACTCAGACTTGTTTTTCATTACTAATATTTAAAAATATCATCAATAAAAGACATAAATATCATCAAGCTAATTAAATCAAATGAAAGTTGTTTTTACAAGAGAAGGCCACCTCAAAATTGATGACGCTAGGTTGAAATCAATAGAAATCCACCATGCTAAGCTGGTCATACATTATTATGAATAAACAAAACAAAGGAATTCCAAACAAGGCATTTCCAATTCATTCCTTAAATGCCAACAATGGAGAACAACTTTTACAACAATCTTTAAAGTTAAATGGATCAACTATGTTGCTGTTGCATCTCTTTTTAAATGAAAGAGACCACATCAAACATATAAGGGATTTGAAGTGACTATATTAACTGAAAGAAACAACAATAGAAAATGTTTACCGAAATGTATAAGTATAGATCTAACTATATCCATAGAATGAGATTACTTGCAGCATCATTGTTGTCAACCTATATGCAAATACAACAAAAATGTAAGATTTGAAGCACCAATCTCTTTGGATGAGTAATCTCGATAGAGTATCAGGGAACACAATGCTAATAATTCCAATGCCATTATCACTGATGCTAGATCTGTTAAACCTACTATATTCACGTGAGATTAAAACACCATGTGAATAACTAACCTTGAAAAGCCATCCTTCATAGCACAGCAAGCCACGAAATGCAACAAGCACACAAGTAACACCTATAATACGAGCAAGGCCTTTTGCACACTCATCACCATTGTATAACTCAAACTTATAGGGAGTTTTTTCTGAGTTTGATTTTGGTGGTATGTGCAGGGACCTAGGCTTAGTATTTATACTAACTTAATCCTAATGAATCTTCCCATAATGATGTCATTAGGATCCCTTATTGTACAAGGAAAAAATCTACCGAATCTTAATCTAAATAGGATAGTATCAGGAGCTCTTATTCTCCAAGAATAATCAGAATATTATCTTCACTTGGAGTCCAAGTTATAGCTTATAACTAAACTCTAATCTTACTTTCATTCCATAATAATCCTTATTAACTGTAGTGACCTATTAGCAGTTGGATTAGAGTTTAATATCCAACATTCTCCCACTAGGTCAAATAGTTAATTCAAGGAAGAAGTTTAACGAATCTATAAGTAAGATCACTTTATTGGCCAATGGATTCAATTAAGCTAACAAGAGTCCTGCATGTTTTTGTCAAACAAAATTTACTCACTCAGAACTATTGGAGATTATGAACATAATAAGTGTCCATGAGCTTTTATAAGCATGAATAATTCTTCATTTACATGAAACAATTGATCACAGACTTGGTACAGAAGTGAACAATAAAACCACAAGCCAAAGGCATTGACTTGATCACTCCCAGGTCCACTTTATCAATGTTATACCAGACTACTTAATGCTAAACAACTCAAATAACGTTATGTGAAAATCTCAGTTTATATGTCAAATAACCTTATGACATAACCACTTGCAGCTAGAAACCTTTGTTGCTGCATTAGTGCGGTGAAGTCACACTAGTTGCTTATAATACTTCAGCAACTTTTACAACAAACAAGAACTATATCAATGTTAAAAAACAATGTAATCGAATACTAAATAACATTCCTTTTGTTAAAACCTTCAATTCAAACAAGTGCAAGTAACTAGCATTCTTAAAATCAATTTTGACAATAGCTAATATTCAAAATAAAACTACTTAATATTACTCCCACTAATCCAACATGTCTAGAGTTGTAGTCACTCCCATATTGGTAGCATGTTTGTGAAAAGCTGGATTAGGCAACATCTTAGTGAGTGGATCAGCCAACATTGAGTTTGTATCAATATAATCAATCTTAATCTCACCAAACTTCACTTTCTTCCTAGTTAGAACATACTTGGTATTCAAGTGTCTGGTTCCAAAAGACCTTTTATTGTTCTTGGAATAAAAGACAGTAGCCTTGTTGTCACACCAAATTTAAACTGGTCTTGATATAAAATCTATGATCTCAAGACTGCATATAAAATTCTTCAGCCACACTGGTTGTGAAATGGCTTCATAATAGGCTACAAATTCAGCTTGCATGGTGGAAGTGGCAACAGTACCTTGTTTCACACTCTATCATGATACTGCCCTATTTGTTAATTTAAGTTAACTTAAGTGAATTTGGGTAGCCTGCAAAGTCTGATTCAACATAGCTTATTAGCTCAAGCTTTGAATTTCTCATATACACCAGGTGATACTTTTTGGTCCTTTGTAAGTATATCAGAACCTTCTTCGCAGCTAATCAATGTGAATTCCCATGATTGGACTGAAACCTTCCTAGCACACTGATATCATATGCTATATCATATCTAGTATAGGTGCATACATAAGGCTCCCAACTAGTGAACCATATGGTTTGCCAGCCATTTCTTTTTCTTAAAATCAGTTTTGGGACACTGATCTCTAATAAGCTTCTCTTTCTTTGTCATTAGGACATCACAACCATTTGAAGCTTCCATGTGAACCTCTTAAGTACATTTTCAATGTATGCTTCATGTGATAAGCCAAATAACCTTTTAATTCGATTTCTGGTGATTTGAATGCCAAGAACAACAAATACCTCTCACATATCCTTCATTTTAAAATGTTGTGGTAGAAAATGCTTAGAGTATTCAAGGGTGATGCATTATTGCATGCCAATAATATATCATCTACATAAAGGATAAAAAAGATGAAATGTCCCTCACTGCTTTTAATGTAAGCACATTCATCACTAGGGCTCTCATCAAATTCATGTGATGAAACAACCTCATCAAACTTCAAGTACCGTTGTCTCGAGACCTGCTTTAGTCCATAAATGGACTTGTTAAGGTTACAAACTAAACTTTCTCTTCCTTCTTGAATGAAACCTTCTGGTTGTTTCACATATATCTCTTCTTCAAGGTTTCCATTCAAGAATGCAAGCTTTATGTCTATTTGATGGAGACCCAAATCAAATTAAGCCACTAAAGCCATGAGTACTCTAAAGGAATCTTTAGTGGAAACAGGAGAGAAGATTTCATTGTAGACTATCTCTTTTTGTTGAGTGTAATCCTTTGCTACAAGCCTAGCTTTATATCTTTCAATTTCACCCTTTGTGTCCCTTTTAGTCATGTAAACCCACTTGCATCCAATTGGTTTACACCATTGAGAGAGAGCTTAACTAACTCTCATACTTGGTTTCTTCTCCATAGAGTTCAATTCTGATTGCACGGCTTCTTGCCAATTTTGATGGTATGAACTCTCAATTGCACCCTTGAAATTCATTAGATATTCCTCTTAATTATTGAACTCAACTTCTTGCAAGCATACAAGAAAATCATCTAAGATTGCAGGCTTTCTTGCCTGTGTGGATTTTCTGGTTTTCACTTACATAGGCTTAACATGCTCTTCTTATGTCACTGATATATTCTCAAAACACAGGCCCTTACCATTTCTTGTTCTTGGGTAGTATGCATTGGTTCTTTGACTTGTACATAACTATTTTGCATTGGAATTGGCACAACAATCTCATCTGTCACAGTGCCACCTAGGTTTTCATCTTGCAGCACTGTGATTTCTTCATTCCAGTCAAGATTATCTTCCCATTTGGTCATCATTTGCCTCTTCAATTAACTTGGCTTTCCCAGTTTCAATGAACCTCGTGGTATGGTTTGGACAATAAAATCTATAACCTTTGGTTCTTTCTAGATACCCCACAAAGAAACATGAGATGGTTCTAGGGTCAAGCTTTTTCTCCATTAGATTATATGATCTAGCTTCAGCCTTGTAGCCCAAAATTCTTAAGTGATGAAGAATAAGCTTCATGTTGGTTCATAACTCATATAGTGTCTTGGGAATAGACTTACTAGGGACCTTATAGATCAAATAGTTTGCAGTTTTGATTGCTTCTCCCTAAAGAAATGTAGGCGGCTTGGAGTTACTCATCATACTTCTCACCATTTCAATTTTAGGGTTGTATTTTCTTCTTTCACTCACTCCATTTTGCTCAGAAGTCCCTGGATTGGTGTACTGAGCAACAATTCCTTACTTCTATATAAACAATGCAAAAAGACCAGGTTGTCTCCCAGATTCACTGGACTTTCCATAGTATTCTCCACCTCTATTAGACCTCAAAAGTTTAATCTTACAGTCTAGTTGGTTCTCTACTTCAGATTTGTAAACTTTGAAAGCAACTAATGCACTAGATTTCTCAGCTAACAAGTACACATACCTAAACCTAGAAAAGTAATCTATAAAAGTGATGAAGTACTTGTATCCATTGTGTGTTTGGGTTAAGAAGGGACCAAATATGTCTATCTGTATGAATCAATTATAACAACTTTGGGAAGAGACCACATATGTCTGTATGAATCAATTCTAACAACTTTGAACTCCTAGTTGAGCCTTTGTTCTTTTTGTTTGTCATTTTTTCCTTAATGCAGTTGATACAAATTTCGAAATCACCATAATTAAATGATGGCAGGATTTGATCTCTTGTTAATCTTTGCATTTTCTCTTTAAAGATGTATCCTAATCAATGTTTTAAAGAACTCGCCTCAGAGCACGCCTAGGGCGCCCTTGAGGCTGGGCGGTGAGGCAAACGCCTCTGTTTTGCTGGAGTAGGCAAAATGCTTTGCCGGAGATGTCGAGGCGGCGGAGGCGCACCTCAAGGCGTCCAGGCGCCTTGTCTGCCTTTTTTTTAAAAAAAAAAAAAACCATCCAAACCCAAAACGATGCCATTTGGGTACGATTTTCAGTTTTAAACATCCTCTTCATACCATACCTTCGATCTCCTATGTCCGCCTCTGCCTTTTTCGCCTTCTTGCTTCTTCTCCCACGCGTCAGAAGCCCCGAACAGAGAACACAGCCGCCGCTTGGATCAGCACCAGTCGCCACGCCGTCGTTTGGAGCAGCACCATCGCCACGCCGCCATCACCCAGCCGCCGTCACCCCAGCACTGTGAGCCCAGTGCCGTCAGTAAGATCCCAAAGGTTAGGGTTTCTGAAATTGAAATTCTGAAGAAGTTAGGGATTTAGTTTTCTGGGGAAGGTTTTCTGGGGAAGAGCTCTGCCTCTGCGTGCTGCCTTGTTTGTAGAAATGTTTGTGAGTGTTAATTGTTACAGATTACAGAGAGAAGAAGAAGAGATGGAAGAAGATGGAAGGTTGGTGGGAAGAGCAAAAGGAAAATGGGGTGGGGGTTGGGGGGTGTGGATATTGAGGTGGCGGATAAGGGGTTAAATTGTTAATAAACAGAAAAGTACACACATATTTTGTACATTGTTATAGTCAAAACATGCAAGTGCAATGAATGTTTATTGTTGGTAACTTGGTATATAAATTAATAAATTGTTGGTTCATTAACTGTATGCATCGAATGTTTATTGTTTTCTTTGTTTGTATTACCTTTTGAATGATGAATTTGGATGATATTACCTTTGAATGATGAATTTAGATGATATTATCTTTTGAATGACTATGGATTTGAATGAAAAATTGAGAATGGATGTTTATTTTACATAGTATTATTTTTATACAATTATATGTATAATATATAAAACATATATATATATATATATATAAAATTTAATCCCGTGAGGCTTCGCCTCACCCCTCACGCCTAGGCCGGGCTTCGCCTCGAACGCCTCGCCCACGCCTCACACTTTTAATACATTGATCCTAATCTCTTGTGCCACAATTTGGATGAGGTATTGTTTGTCAATGTTTGTTTGTGCCCTACTGTATTTACAACATTCATACGTACTTTGCAGCTAAATTTGAACATGTCACGAATTAACAATCCATCACCAATCAACTAAGATTTTGAAATATTGAAAAACCAATCTCATTAATATCAAACTTAAACTTGGATTTAACAAGCTTACTAACTAAAACTAAATTCCTTCTCATGGAAGGTACATAAGCAACATCAACCAAATCTAACATAAAACCAGAACTTAATTCAAACATTACTACACCAATGAGCTCGGCAACTATTCTTGCTCTATTGGCAACGAACACTGACACTTCATCCGTGTTTAGCACTCTCTTACTAATGTACCCCTGCAAAGAGTTTGTCAGAAGAATTGTGGCACCAATATCAAGCCACCAAGTATCATAAGATATCTCAACTAAATTTTATTCAAAACAAACTGAGACTCTATGCATGTGTTGTACCTTTGTTTTTCTTGTTTTCCTTCCAATATTTGTACCTGGTGTATTCCTTCTTCTGATGTCCAATCTTGTTACAAAAGAAGTACTTCTAACATCTCTATTCACCCTCAGATGGTTGTTGCCCTTATTCACCCTTGCATTCACCCTATTGTTGTTTCTTGGTGGAGGATTCTCTCTTTCATTGGAAGGATTTGGAGGGTTGGCATTATGCACCATATTAACTTGCTTCTTGTTCTTTTCATGTCGAAAGCTTTGCTCTTCATGCACACAGATGGCAATAAACTCATTCAAATCCCACTTTTCTTTTTTAGCAATGCAAGTGCTCTTCAACTGAGAGTACTTAAGAGGTAGAGAGTTTAGGGCAAGGTGAACTATGAAAAGATCATTTATCTTAATGTTCAGTGCATTAAGCTGAGTAACCTCAACCATGGAGAGAATATGCTCTCTCACATCACCACCAATTTACTTAGCGGTGATCAGGGTATTCATTAGGTTTCTAGTTTCAACTTTCTCAAATTCCTTGGATTTGACTTCAATGGTATCAAAGTATGTCTTAGCATTATCAGAATGAGTGAATTCTCCTCGAACTAGGTCAGATATTGACCTCTTGATCACCAAAAATACCATCATATTAACCTTAATCCACTTCTCATACTCATTTTTCTTGTCAGCAGGTGCATCATCAGCATGCTTGACTGGTTCCTTTTCCCTTAGAGCTAAATAGAAATCTGTAAGTCCTAGAGCTATTTCAATGTCTTGTCTCCACTTCATATAGTTGGTTCAATTGAGTGTTTGAATTGAATTCAGGGAACTAAGTACTGAAAATTTTCAAACAAAGAAGAAACATTCAAGAATGTACATTCTTTATAACTGAAACAACTTAACCTTTATTTGGTATTTGCAAGGTATATAACTTACATGATTGAGTAATGTAAAAAAACATGAAGCCGGATTGTTTGGCAATTAACTTTCACAGCTCGCATGTAACTCACATCCTTTCACAGAGCTATAATTAATCGAACCAATAAAGATTAGTCACTCCTTTGTTTTGGGGATATAATCTCATTGTTATGACTACTGACAGAAGATGATCAATTAGACCTTGAATTTTCTGCAATTCTTGAATGAATGAGATGAGTTTGTTGTGTCTCATTCACCCAAGTACATCTCAAAAACATTGATCATGTTATAACTTTGAGCATACTTTGAAAATAAAACTTTCAATCAATAACATTCATATCAAACAAGGTTCTGAAACAAACAATTTCTCAGTTTTATTCAGGCCAAAATTCATTATTATACCAGTTATGTGAAGTAGGGTTTTAACTGTGTAGGAAAATAGGAATAAATCTAGGGTTTATATGATCACATGCGTGGTATAAGAAGGGAACATGGCACTTATTTTCAGTGTATGATACTATGTGTATATAACAGAATGAGTTTTAAAAAAAAAGTTGTGACATTTAAAGGGTGCAAAATTTATTCATTTATATAAACAGCATCTTATATTAGTATATACATGCATGCAGATATGAAATATAGCAGCGGAAAAATTTGTAGGATCATAACTTGAGTTATCAGTAGTTTATTTACAAGATTTCGAACCAACATGCATGATTTCGTGTGTGTTAGTTCTTGCTGGACTTTAATCACATAAACGTTGTCTCTGATATCAACTGTTAAACCTAATATGTTCATGTGAGATTAAAACATCATGTGAATAACTAACCTTGAGAAGCCATCCTCGATAGCACAACAAACTACGAACTGCAACAAGCACACGAGAACACCTAGAACACGAGCAAGGCCTTCTGCACACTGACCACCATTGTATAACACAAACCTATGGGGAGTTTTCTGAGTTTGATTTCGGTGGTGTGTGCATGTACCTATGCTTAGTATGTATGCTAACTTAACCCAATCTTCTCATAATGATGCCATTAGGATTCCTTATTGTACAAGAAAACAATCTACCAACTCTCAATCCAAATAGGATAGTATCAGGAGCCCTTATTCTCCAATAATAACCGAAATATTATCTTTACTTAGAGTCCAAGTTATAGCTTATAACTAAAACCTAATCCTACTTACATTCCATAATAATCCTTACTAACTATAGTGACCTATTAGCTATTGGGATGATTAGAGTCTAATGTCTAACAAGATCTGTAATCAAATTGGAGAGCCAAACATTACATCTCAAAGAATGAATGAAATAGAGAAGCTATCATTTTTTTAACCATGCATGTATCCGACCATGCTCATGAAACAAATTTATTTCTACTTTTATTAGAACACACGAGGCATTCCATAAAAGGTTGGATTTTCCCCTTACTCTAAACAGAATGGCTGGAAGAACATAATTTTCAAAATCTTAAACAACATTTCTCTGATATTGAAGCCCTGTGCTCAAACATAATTGGCACAAGTTTTAACATAAATACATTTTAAGGGGAAACATTGTGCTCAAACATTGCACCCATCAGACAATTGTAGCTTAAGCATGAAGACTAATGGAATTGAACCACAGGATTGAAAAGATACCCCATTCATGTCAAGCATTCTAAGTTCTGGTAACTCGAAGCAATGGCCGCAACAGATGATCCCAAGGACAAAGAGAAAACAATCTCAATCTGAATGACATGAGCAAATAATCTGCATGAGACTAATTGTACCTCAACCTCCTGGGAGGAGGTTGAGAATGCTATGGCCAACTACTGCTAATTAACTGTATCAAATGCACGCAAAGATTAAGCAATTAAATTATAGATGTGAACATTTTTAAACAATATTTTAATTTAAGACTATTGCTTCGTTAGAACATGTACAACCAAAGCCAAAACATACAATTTGGTTGTTGGTGGTGAAGAAGAGAGGAGAAGATAAACGAGAGTCGTTCTTCAGAGAGAGCAAGTGCTTATGGCTCGAAAGAGATGAATGAGGAGCCTGCTTCTTATTTAATTTTTTTTTTCGTTTAGATTTAGTTACACATATATTTGTCTAAAGTACTATTTAATATCAAATGCTAGTTTACTAATTAAATGTTAGTAACAAAGTTAATAATCATAAAAAGCAAATTATTGTGTTTGTATCTTAGATGTTATAACATTCTGTCATAGTAATTTTATAGGTAAATTACATAAAACTACCACAACTATTGGGTCAGTCATAGTTTTATACCCCATCTTTAAAAAATTTCAATGTCATACCTCATCTACGAATTTGTTACAATTTCATACCTTCCGTCAGTTTGTCTGTCAATTCTCCATTAAATAGTGACGTGGCTTGAGACAGGGCCCACTCTCTATTAAAAATTAATAAAATATTAAAAACTAAAAAAAATAAAATCATTTAATTTTTTTTTGCATGGGGGACCCACTCCTTATCCCCCTCACCCTTTCTTCCCCGCCCTCGTCTTTCCCAAACCCAAAACCAACCAAATCCCACCCCCTTCGACCTCCTCCGCTGCCATTCTCCGCCACATCAGAAATCTCATCCACCACTCCCAGCCCCTCATCCCTCACGGCTCCAGATTTGCTGTCCCCAAAAATGTGTCTCATTTGTGTCTCATTACTATTATATTGACACATGTCCTTTAAATTTAAATGTTAAATAAATAAAATTAACAAAATTAACTTTTAAGTTAAGTTAAAGGATATGTGTCAACATATTAACAAGGAGACACAATTGAGACACATTTTTGGGGACAGCAAATCTGCTGCCCCTCCCTCACCTCCCTCAATGCCCTCTCTCTGCCACACCTGGACAACTTGAGCAGCGCATCCACCGCGTGATCACTGCCGTGGCGTCCTCCTCGTCGTTTTGGAGGGAAGGAGATGACTCAAAGAAGGTTTCAGACAAGTAAGGTATGGCGCCGGATTCGGCGACGAGGGGGTGGTCGGAGAGTAAATTCGGGATCTTGGTGTCGGGGGGGGGGGGGAGGGATTTGAGGGTTTGGAGGGGCAGGGGAAGAGGGCAGAAGTGGTACTGGAGCAGAGAGATGGCCGATTGGCCCGATTTAGTGAAGATGGAGTCATCGCCATGGAGACGTAGCCGGAATCAGAGATGGAGTCGAGCAATGATAGTGTGGACGGAGGAAGGGAGGGAAGGAGTTGAGCGATGGCGTGGCACTGGTGAGGTGGGTGAGTGACAGCTGAAGGTGGTCAGCAAAGCTGGAGAAGCGGTAGGGGAGGTCGAAGAGGTGGGTGGGATCTGGTTGGTTTTGGGTTTGGGGAAGACGGGGGCGGGGAAGAAAGGGTGAGGGGGATAAGGGGTGGGTCCCCCATGCAAATAAAATAAAATAAATGATATTATTTTTTTAGTTTTTAATATTTAATTAATTTTTTAATATTTAATTAATGACGGAAGGTATGAAATTGTAACAAATTCGTAGATGAGGTATGACATTGAAACTTTTTAAAGATGGGGCATGAAACTGTGACTGACTCAATAATTAAGTTAGTTTTATGTAATTTATCCTAATTTTATTAATAATTTTTACAATTATTTAAGTTAAGTCACAAACACATTATTGAAATGAAATAACATTAGTAACGAGCAGTGACTAATATACATTTAGTTACAAAAAACTTCACATTGTGATGTTGTGACAAAATCCACTTTCACTACAAGAAAAATGAGCTTTGGGTACAAAACAAAGGGCACAATTGAGAATTTTGTGTTAGTTTGACCACCAAAAAGCTTAAACAGTTCCCATTCCATAGAGAGCACCATCTATTGTGCCCAATGTTAAAAAAAGCAAACACAAAACAGTAATGGGCACGGAAAATGTGCCGAGTGAGGTTAGATGACAACTTTTTTACTGAAAATGGGCACAAAAAACATTTTGTGCCTATAAAAATTATTTGTCAGAGGCACTATATGTTTTCTCTCGTTTGTCTTTACCTCCTCTAGCACACCAATAATTAAAATTTATAAAATTGTGATAAATAATGGTATGGAGTTATTTATTACTGTGCAATATTTTAGCCTCAAAATAAGTTAGCAATAATGTTGTTCAAATTCGTTTTTCGCGAGAGTTGAACCTCAGATCTCTCACTTACAAGTAAAGAAGAATACCACTACACTGTAGTACTAAGAGGTGTGTTTTAGATTTACAAAGGATCATTTCCAGGTGCAATGAATGTTTGTTAGATTCGTATCTTTTTGAACTGCTTTTTAGATTGTTGTCTTTCTGCAGGTGATATGGTTTTTGGTTTTATAGTAAGTGTTTATTTTTTTACTGTATTAAAAGTCCTACTTGCAGTGACACATAACCAACAATTGTGCCCTTAGGGTTGGTCTATGTGCAAAAGTTAGTTGGTCTTCATATAGACAAATGAGTTAATAATTGTAGATTCCTTTTTATGACACTAATGATAGAAATTGTGTCCACTAAATATTAATAAATAATAAATCACTTTACTTCTCATTTCAAATAGAGAATATATCTTAATAATTATAAATTCCTTTTTCTGACACAAATGTTAGAAATTGTGTCCAGTAAATATTAATAAATAATAAATCACTTTATAGCAAAAGAATATGTTGGCACAGTTATGGATTTGTGCCTTTATTATAGTATAAAACGTCCACACTCCCTTACTAATTTGTATATGAAAATTTAGAAGGTTGCTTTATACACTTGTGTTTCTTTTGAATTTGATCAAGTTCTACATCATTGAGAATGGCGGACAGGCGAAGTCGTGGAGTTAGAATTGGAACCGAATCTCCAGCATCACATTTGTCTATTGCTCAACATTACAACAACAAATTCCACAACGAATCCTCCAGCTCAACGTCCACGACAACCTGTTGATGTCGGGCGCATACGTCGTTCTATTGATAATCAGTACATTCTTACTACTGTTGCTGATGGTCGCCTTGGCTACGCATTACCCTCCAATAACGGATGCATACGCGCACCTCGATGATGTGTATTGCCAGCATGGGCAAACCCAGGTAGGACAGAACAATACCCTGTCAATTTGGTTTCTGTTGAAACAAAAACTGAAGAGCTTACCAGTTCTGTTGTTATTATTGAAGAATCACGCACTTATTAAGCACAAATTCATGCTAGAGGTTTGTCTCTCCCACATATGAGCTCACAAAATATGCAGAATGTTACCGTTGAGATTTTAAACAGCGATGACGAGGACAATTAATATATTTTGTATTATGTTATATTTCACTGGTGTGCGAAAATATAATTATCTTATGCTATGCTGGACTCCTCTTGGGTCCTTTTATCAACTTATGTAGTATTACAATATAATAATGTTTTCTTTCTAATTGGCCCATGATATAGATACTCCCAGCATTTTATATTTTTTGGTATATAATTATGTTTCTCGTCTGGTTCATACAGAAAAGAAAAAAGAAAAGAAAAATGAAAGGAAAAAAGAAAAAAAAAATAAAAGAACAACGCAAGCCTGACACGCAAGCCTTTTATCATGCTAAACACAATTAACCTTCGATAGAACTTCAAATTAAAACAAAATTGGACTATAACTAATAATGGCTTTGTGAAATCCCGTCCCCGGAATTTCACTATTAATTACATATCTCGTTATTTAAATTCGTTTTTCACGTTTACGTTATTTTCATTAGTTAATTTTAATTCCGTTGATTTTTGGAATTAAATCGAATAACTATCGGGTTTGAATTTTCGTAATCAATCTTTAAAATTCGTTGACTTTTTGAGTTCACAATTGATGTTTTCAAATAGATCTCGAGACCACGAACGCATAGACGAAAACGTTTGCGAGTCCAGATTATAACGGTATAGTTACACACATTTGAAGTCGTTTCACTAAACTATAGATTTAAAGGAATATAAACTCCCACCTTGTGGAAAAGAGGCCATTCAGGCCAAAGGGAAGGAACCAATCAGTTAAATGGTGAAGGACCAATCAGAATGTAGGGGAAGGGGTTGAGCAACCAATCAAAAATCAGGAAGAAAAAAAAAATACTATGTGAATCGATGCTCGAGTTGTGCTTTGCCATATCTCGGAGGCGGGGTATGATAGACGTACAGATACTTGATGACGTCACGTGTCGATCCAGGATGTATGTCGGGTTTGGGGAGTGACAAGCTTATAAAATTGGATTTATATTAAGTTCCCCTTCTCCAAATTGGACTTCTCCCTCTATTTATTTTATGGTGCAAGTTTGGGTTTCCCACCACCAAATTCAAAAACTTGGGTTTCCACCACCGCATTACACAATTGTGCCCATTAACTCTTATAATAATAATTAAAAAATAGTTGTTATAATAATAAGTGTGCCCACTAACTCTTATAATAATAATTAAAATTCTACCCTAAGTCTATCTCGGGTCCATTCTATCTCTTTCCCTTTACTTTCCTCTTCCGCTCTGCCTCCCTCATATTCTTTCTCTCACCTTTGTGTGTCTCTCTCTAACCCCTATTTTTCTCTCTACCTTCTCCAGACAAATCGTGGAGGATCTTGAGCTCCATCATTGCCAGAATCTCCTAGCAGAAACCCCCTGCACTTGATGGAGGAAGGTTTGGGAAGATCGGGGTCTGGTAGGGAGGGATCAAGGGAGGGGGTGGGTCGGGTTTGGGAAGATCAGTGGATGTAAAGCCTGAATCAAAAATCGCGTTGGGATCCGAGTTCGATAGGGAGAGATCATGGGAGGGAGGTGCGTCGGGTTATGAGGTTTTGGTGAGGGAATGGCAAGTGCGAGTCCGAGAGGGAGTGAGGAGTCATGGTCCTCATCAATATTTCATCGCCGTCGTGGAAGCCTTCGAATTCGGAGTCAGCCGTACCTCCATTGCCACCTCAACAAGCTTCCGCTTTTGGGTTCGACCTCGATCCGCACCAAGCTCGCAAAATTTCGATTCTGTCAGCCCAATATCGCTCTAAAGCACACAACAAATGCGTCCATTGTTCCGGTCGTACGAGTGCAAAGTTCTGGTTCGTCTTCTTCCCATTTTTTGGAAAAATGGTTCATGGGTTCATGGGCTTCCGACTCCATATTGTTGGTTGCTCGTAGGTTATGTCCCAAACTCCAAATTTTACAAAGTCAAAGCAATTCTGAGGCGCGAAAACAATTAACTCATCTGTTTAGTTCTTAATTTTGTTTTGGTTGATTGTTTATAGCTCTGCATGTCTGCTGTGTTTTTTTCTTCTATTACTTTTGTGTGTGGAATACATGAGGTTATGGATTTTAATTTCATCTAATTATTTCTTGATCTTTGCTATGATTATGGGACGAGCTAGGCCCTGGCGAGTTTCACATGTTTCTTCGGAAAGAATTGTTAAACCTTAAACACAGCTTACTGCATATTAATTGGCATTGCATTTTGCATTGGCATAATAAAATTAGGAAAGCAACAAATTGATGTTTCAAATTTTGTTGATTGGATAGTAGGAAGAATAGCTCTCTGTTTCTAAGCCTGTGTAGTTATCTAAGCACCATCCCATCTTCTTCTGCAGTTGCCTTTAATCCTTTTTACACACTCAAATCCATTTGCATATATCGAACACATAGTCATGACTGATTTGGATTGGAGTTCAAACACGATAAACATTGAAGGTTAATGAAATTCTAATCTAGAGCGCCATTGATGTCACTGGACCTAAATTTTGATTGCGGTGTGGCCTGTTGTGACATGTCAAAAGATCAATTAGTAGTTGTTAGTTGTACCACTATACAATTCATTTCTGGAATTTAATGAAAATTATTTGTGATTATTGCTTGGAATTATAGATCAGATTTCGAAAAGTTAATTCCTTTTATCGCTTCTTCTTGTTCGTCATTGCAAATGCTCATAAAGTATATATGGTGAGGGGTAAAATGTTAGTAATAAAAGGTTAGTTTGTTCACAGACTCCTTGAACTATTGAATAATGTTGCAACTCTCCCTCATATTCCTGATGTTCTTTCCTCTTATTTTTTCGTCATGCCATACTTCGTTTTTGGGTTCATCTGTAAGTTTCTGCTGAATCTTTGAACCAGTTTTGGCAGTTGGTTGTTGATCCTGCCACCAAAGAACTATTGCATTATACTGAGAAGCCAGTGACTTTTGTATGTACACGATGCAATTACTGTCCCAAAATTGTTCATTTAGTTGGTGCTTGATGATCTCAATTCTTTGTTTTATGTACTTTGTTCCAGGCCACATTATGTAAGGGTTATCTATTTTCTAAATGCAGGTGAGTGATTTGATCAATTGTGGTCTATATGTATTTGCTCCCACATATTTTACTGCCATTCAAGAAGTCCCTAGTCATCGAGAAGGCAGAGGTTGGTCTTTTTCTTTACTGGCATTATAGTTGTGGATTGGTTTGCACTTGGGATCAAATTCTGGCTGTAAAAATATTATATCACTTGATTTGTAATTATTGAGAACAAATTTGGCCTCAACACGGGCTATTTTCTTTTATCCCTTTTAAGTAAATATTCATGAATCTTTCACAGTGGGTGAATCATTTATTTTCTTGCTAGGCGAGATACTAGAAGGATTTGGTTGCTTACATAGTGCTTATATCTGTATGAATCGATTGTAGAACTAAATTTTAGAAGCATGTTTTAGCTCTGCCCTTAGTTTAATTGGTATCTTGGATGTGCATGTAAAGCTAGCCGAATAATTTATTACTGATGGTATCACTATTTGGTTTGATTTTGAAATTTTGAAATTATGTTTTTTTTTTTAATATTTAACCTATTGGGCATAATAACAAAATTGTGCAAACATGGCTTGGAAAAGTCATCTGACACAGGTGTCAGAACAGAGGCACAAATACCCCGGATTGGTGCTTAACTGTTTGAGCACAAAAAGTCATATTGTGCCCTTTCATCAAAGATGACGCCCATAGAGGGCACAAACAATATAATAGTAGCTGCACTGTTGCCATTGGTCAATGGGCACATATGTTGATGCCCTTTGGCCTCAAAAGGCACAAATAATTTATAGTCTGCAGTGCCCATATTTGTTGTAGTGTTTCTTGCAGTGGACGTCAGCAAGCTGAGGGGCAATAGCCCATCTCAGCCGTCCAAAACGATTTATGGGGAAATACTTAGCTTTGAGGGGCTGAGATGCTCACTTATATCTCTATCACAATTATTTTTTGTATGATTATATACACCATCAGGGCTGTATTACTATTTATGTTACACATCATTATCGTTGGGGATTTTCCTTTTTAAATTGTGTATAATATTTACTTCCTAACTAAAATAAGAAAAAAAATAAAATACAATGAATGTTTGACTAATATGGCTGGAATGGAAATAATATTAAGGAGCCAGAGTGTGATGACTAAAATGGTAATACGATAAAAGGAAGCACTAAAATACAATGAATATCTGACCTATAAATACATGAATGGTAATATTTTATAAGGAAAAACTAAAATATAATGAATATTAATTAAATATTTATGACATGAATGGTAATATTTTATAAGGAAAAACTAAAATATAATGCAATAACATAATGATGATATGTTATAAGGAAATAATCCTCTACCTAGGAAGATGTAGAGAGAGAGGGAGAGAGAGAGATTTCCATCTATGTGGTTTTTACATTTTTAGATAATCTTATCTATATTTATGCTTATTCAATGTACTAAATGGTCATTTCATTCCTTCGAATTCAAAATAAACATATTATATCAGTATTTTGTATAATATTTTTTATGTAAGTGATATTTGTATTTAAATTAACCTAAACTAAAAAGAAGGGGTTGGAACTCGGGTCTAAAGAGAAGCACATTAGCCCTGCCACGTTTGCTTATTTGATATAACATTAAACATTACTATTTGACAATCGTTATGCGTTGAGGTTTGTCGTTATTTCATCCGACACATTTAAAAATAAGATATGAAGCGGTGATCGAATTAACCTTCATTGATGTTGTTTCCAGAAAATTAACTAAATTATTTATATATTAAAAAAAGAGAGACCACTTCAAAATTAAATCAATTATTTTTTTGCATAAAAATGGTAATGACCAAATTAACCCTACACCCTAGACAACCCTATTAGTTATCCCTTTGTGCTATAAATAGCCTTGGGTGGGTGGAATATGAAGCATAAGAGTTGAAGTGGGAAAAAAGTGAATATATCGGAGGAGCATTATCAATCATGCCCAGAAGCAAAGTGAAACTTGCTTGGATAGTGAACGATAATGCTCGGAAAGCCACCTCCAAAAGAAGTAGACAAAGCTTATTAAAAAAAATGCGTGAAATAACCACCTTATGTGATGTGGGTGGCTTCACCATTGTCTATGACCCGGCCACCGGTGAGCCTAGTACATGGCCTGAGCCCCCATTGCTCCAACAACTAATTGCAAGGTACCAAAGCATACCATTTCCCGAGCGGTTGGCGAAGATGACGGACCAGGAAACTTACCTCAAGGAGAAGGTAGCCAAACTTAAAGATCGAATCAACAGGATTGAAAGAGAGAACTTTGAGGTGGAGGTGAATGATATCATGCACCAGATCACTCAAAATGGTAAGCCATTTCATACATTTGAAGATAGAGAGCTAATCAATTTGCTTTTGTTTACGGAGGAGAAGATGAAAGAGATTCAGAAACGGATCAAAACAATGGAGCCAGAAGTTAATGTTCCACCATCTTATGGTGCAGAAGAATTTAACATGACAGTTCCAGAGCATGGAGAGGACCATCGAGAGTATCTCTTGAAGTATTTGGAATGGGCAAAAAGGAAGCTAGCAATGGAGAACGCTGCTGGAGCTAGTAGCAGTATAAAGCAGTTTCCATAACTGTTCGGAAGTGGCAACGGTGGAGTTGATGTTGGGATTTCGTAATCCTTGAATAGCAATGTTAAATTAAAGTTTAATAAAATAAGGGAAGAAAACACATTGATAAAATTCTCTAGTGGTATATGGTGTCATTAGGTTTCTTCCCCACATTTTTTTTTTCTATTTCCCAACATGAATTGTTCAATTCATGTATTAATGTACTTTAATGAATTGTTGCTATCGTTTCTTAGAATGTTATGCAATGTCTTACTTCCTTTATTAATTTTTAAGTATCATGCAATATCTATCCATTATCTAATATATATATATATATATATATATATATATATATATATATAGTTATAGTTATAGTCTTTTGTTTTTTGAACAAACGATATTATTTATACTGAAGAGGAAAGGGTGGGCTTAGCCTTACAATGGGCTAGCAATAATGAGGTTCCAATTCGTCTTTGGTGACAATTGAACCTAAGACATCTCATTTATAAGTAAAGAGGAATACCACTAGACTGTAATACTAAGAATGTGATTATTAAAACTTATAAGTAGATGTGTTATTTTACTAGTACCCTATACTTTATTAACTATACCCCACATACTTAATACACCTCACATTTACTTTTTAAATTAAAATAACACACCCTACGTATTTTTCGATACTACCCTCACACCTCACACTCTCATACACCCCACAATCATCAATTAACCCCACATCAAACTCTTTATTTCAAAACAAAAGAATAATCCACATTTTAGAGACAAGAAAGATGAATTAAATTGTTGTATAAAATCTACATCAATCCTGCCGTCCGATTTATACACACGTCCAAGTACCCCTTCAAATTTTCTTAAACGATCACGTTGAATTCTAAGAAGCCTGATGCACAAATGGTAGGGATTGTTCTTATAAGGTCATGTTAGTTTGTGTAAACCGCTTTCTTGTTTGTATTTTCAGAATTGTAAAAGGAACACATTTGTTCGTTTAAAAAACTGCCAACCGACATGAGATTATAACCCCTTTGAAAGGTTATATATCTAATGGCATTGTTTCCATTTCAACCGATCAAGAAACATTGAATTTCTTCATCATTAAACAACATTATTCTTAGCTCATTGTGAGGCTAAATCCAATCATTCTCCTTAGTACAAATATTATTTTAAAACAACCACAATAATAATACATTTAATTGTATTTAAAAAAAAAATTTACAACATGCTACAGTTTTCTTCCTATTTCTTGGATTTCAATTAAAGCAGAATTTTGCAAAAAGTCAACTTTATATTCCCGTCGTTTAAATAATTTCTTGAATGCCAAAGCAAACGAATGAACGGAGAGCCAAAACTTGATTTTATGTTCCGATAGTCAAAAATAATATTTCTTCATCAATGTGTTTGTTTTTTCAGGATTTTGTTCTACAATGGAGAGGGGGAATGGTGGTGAGGTCTTAAATAGTCATTTCATATTAGGGTTATAAGTTATTTAGTAATAATTTTTTATGTAGGGTATATACAACAACATATGGGGTGTTTATATACAAAACCTAAGTACATTCCAATAGGATTTGTCGATTTGGGATAGCTAATCCCTCTATGGCTTGTATTACTTATGAGGCAAGTAAAGGCCACCTGAGTATAAATTAAAATATAAGACCAAAGGGGAGAGCGTATAATTCACAATCACTGAGCTCTCTCTCTCTCTCTGTCTTGTCGTCATTCTCTTACCCTTACTGAATCTTTTCTTCAATACGTTATTAGCACGAAGTGTATCTTTGAAGGAGGGATCGATTCAAGAACGGTGTTTAATTATACATGTGTGGAAAGAAAAAAATGAAAATCAAAACCCTAAATTGTGTACAAGCCACTTCAAACCGCGCAAGCCGTCCAGTCTAGACCTAAGCTCATACCAAAATGACCCATCGTATTTCTACTTGGTCGTCTTTCTCGATCTGGAGGCCGCCCAATTCTTGCCGTTGTGCAGATGGTCGTCGTGATTCGACCACGTCCGATGACTTGGTTCATCGTTTCCCGAGGTGATGCTCATCCCTAACGTGTGGAGATCGAGAGATTCGATTAATCTCGTTGGATCTTGGACTAGTATCATTGAAGTCCCTATTTGCTGCCGTCGGTCTCGACAAGGCCGGCCACGAGCACAACTTCATGATCAAAATCGCAATCAGCGACTGCCAAACTCAACCGAAACGCACCCTGCAACTTCAGGATCAAAATCGCAATCAAAGATTGTCATGAAGCCCACCATCGTGGAGCTGATGCTCCAACACCTGAAACCCGACCAAAACGCACCCCGGTGCTTTGCTGGTGTCGATTTTCCTCCGGCATTGTTGTCACGCCCTAACCTGCGAATAAGGATTATTCACGAGCTAGGGTGTGAGTCATATTTTACTTATAGAAATATATTCTACAACTAAGATATGGTGAAAAATAAAATAAAATAATTTGTAACGATTACACAATACATCATATAACAAGATCTTACATAATAAAAGATTGAGTTTACCACATATAATTTATCGAATACGTAGCAGAACAACATTAGTGCACAAGTTACTTTACAATCAAAGTACCAACAAAGCAATAATTGAAATGAGTAATTCTTGCAAATACATAAAAAATAAACGAATGAGATGTAAGAATGTACTCACTCTCTTCTTATTCCGCTAATACATACTAATAAGCATGCAAGCTTCATCATAAATCAAACTGATTAGTAACAAGAGTAATATAATTATAATATCAATAACAAAGTAATAATTTTTTTTTTTTATAGCAGAAATGACAGCATAGCCTTTCATTAATCAACACCAAACAATTACAGAGTGTCATTGGGTACATAATTCCAGTGATCAATAAATTGATCTGGAATGAATTTTCACAGAGCAGACAAATAATATTAAACCCCTAGTAGACACCCACAAGCTCAATCACACAGTCGCCAAGCGCACAAAACTACCAGTATAGATCTGTCACAATAAACGATAGCAGCAACATAGAGATACCGGTAGACACAACAGTCACCGCCGAATAGCGAGGCCACAAAAGTTATCACAAAAGTACGAGACCACAACAAAGTCATCGGTACTAGACGAGACTCACAATAACAACGCCCAAAGGCGAAGACCAAATTAGCTAAAACACTAACGTCACCGCGGTGCACAAAGGCGACATGAACTAAACTACACCGAGAAAGATCCGCTGAACAACTCAAAAGTAGGGGGACCGAGGCGCCTTAACGAGACTGACCAAGCCACAACGAGAAGAGCCAAGCTGCAACATAACGAGCCGCACTAAGACGCTCAAGCCGAGCTGAGCCTCATCAAGATGAACGCGTCAAACTCCCAGACCAAGTCTAACCTCCAGAGCGGAGATCACCGAAGCCGTCGAGGAGGGAGAGACCACCATGGAAGCCGAGTTGAAGAGGGGGGATCCAGCCCACCTGCAGCACAGATCTAAACCCCACACAAGGAAATGAGCGCCAATCGAAGGAAATCTTGAACGGGCAAGGCCCGAGACGGGGTATAGGGCATAGATCCATGTATATCTGCACCCAAAATGGTGGGAGAGGAGCAAGGGATGGGAGATAAGGAAGTGAAAGGTTGGGAATGAGGTGTCGGAGTGGGGTGGTAGGAAGAAAAAATGAGAATTGTAATACCCTGGAAAATTTAAATATATGAAATGGATATTCATAATTATGAATATGTGAAAAGATTCAAGAATTTATATTAATTCATTTGAGTTTATTTTTAAATTAAACTAGTTACGAGGTTTAAAGTTTGGAAATTAACTATTTAAAATCCGTAGACCTTTCGAGGTCATAATTTATATTTTTGAGTAGAGCTCGATCTCACGAACGCGTAGGATCAAACCGTTTGTGAAACAGAGTTATAACGAAGAAGTTATTAACATTTAAATTCAGGGATATTTTGGTAATTTTGTTTCCATTTAAAAGGCTCCAGAAAATCTGGAGCAATGAGTTGTGCCACGTGTGTGGCTGTGATGAAAGGAAAAATAAATGATGGACGGCTGTGGTTAAAAGAAAAGAATAGAAAGGGGAGAAGGAGGATGGAATGAAGGGGGAGGACCAATGAGGGAGAGAAAAAAGAGGAAAAATGAGAGAAGGGGGAGCGGGGGATCCCGCGACCCGGGAATCAGACTCGACCCGGTTTGCTCTCTTGTGTTTTTCCGGTGGGATTCCGCCCCTTTTTCTGGTGAATTACATCAAATTAACCATTGTAAAACCCTCTATCTTCCTATTACACCTAAAAAATCATGGGATTTGAGCTTGAAATGGGGAGAACCCGCACGGTGGGGTGCAACGGCTTTGGGTTCGAATTACCCAAAATTTGAAACTACCCACATCCAATTCCACCACCATTAGACTCCCTTTGAGGTGTGGAACAAAGCCCAAACAAGTTCAGGGGTGTCGGAGTTACTTTGAGGTCGAATTGAACACACCCAAATTCAAGGGTTTCCGGCGGTTCGTGGCCAATATGAGGTGTTTCCCGGCCAAATTGGACTTGGCCACAGGTATGAAAGTCTCTACTAATTGAGATCTACTTTCCTATAAAATTTGGTAATTTTTGGAAATAGTTGAATTTTCCGGCGAGTCGGGCGGCCGACCGCCACCCGCGGCGGCGCGTGGTCAGTGGGCCGACTCTGCCTTTTTCATGCTAATTTCAATGTTCTGAATTCATATTTAATATGCCTATGGTGTGATTCCAATGTTTGGACCGAATTTGTGATTGTTAGTCACTAAAATGTTAATGTTAAGGAATTAGGAAGTGGATTGTGAACTACGAATGGCTTGATCCCTGTTTAGGGTACGTAGGCAGTCTAACGAGACGTTAGATGCAGCCATAAAAAAAAAAAAGGAGTGAGATTAAATAATCGAGAATTAGTAATTAGTTGGAATCTTGACCTAAGAGAAGAAATTGGAAATAAATTGGTAAAATAACTGAATAATTGTATGTTTTGATCTAAGAGAATTATGGTTTAGACCATTTTGTGGAATTAAGGAATTAAAAGAAAAGAACCTTAACTTTTGGTAGAAAATTATCAAAATTTTAAAGTGGGCCTATCATGGAAATTATTATCCGAAATAACTATTTCGGGGACGAGGCGTTACAAATGGTATCATAGCAAATGATCCTGCTCTATAATATGCAATATTCTTGAATTCTTGTTGGTGTGAATTATGATATGCATTGTGGTTGCATGATTTCAAAATTTTTGTGAATAATGTGGCATGTATGTGACAAATATAAATGTGTGAGATACATATATGATTGGCCTTGTGTTGTGGTTCAATTTCCATGGTGATTATGGAATTCCGATAGTAGTAATTACTATTTGCATTGATATTGCATTATTCTCTAAGTTCTTTGAATAATGAGGAAGTTATGTGGAATGCCTATATTGTGAATCCCTATGAAGTGAATTGGGTTTATTTGATTGTGAATGAATTTGTTTGAATATGAGCTTTTGACTAAAGTCTTTGTTTAATTTTGAATTGGGTTGATATTATGTTATGTGTTATGAAAATTTGAACAATAAGATGATTGTGAAATTGTGACAAGTAGATGGAAAAGTCTTATTATACCTATGCCATTGAGAAATGATGTGAATTGGGCGAAAAATGCCCGTGGATATAAGGTTGTGGATATGTGAATTGGGCAAAAAGGCCCGTAGATATGTGAATTGGGCGAAAAAGGCCCATGGATACAAGGTTGTGGACATGTGAATTGGGCAAAAAGGCCCGTAGATATGTGAATTGGGCGAAAAATGACCTGTGGATATGTGAATTGGGCAAGATGACCCGTGGAGTATGAAGGAATGATTGAATGGGCACAAAGACCCAGTATCTCTAGAAGTAAAACTCCTTGTGTGGGCTACGAGAATGGAAAAAAAGAAGAAAAGGTATTGGCTAGGTATATTACAATCTTTCCATTCTACTAGCCACTGTTTGGGGAAAAAGGAAAAAAGTGATGAAATCATTGTTTTGTCAATGATAAGTGTGGCTAGAAATTCTAATATTTATGGAAGATATGGTGATTTATTGAATGGAAACAAAATAATAAACTGTGGTTTGGTTTGCCATTAACGAATTATGGCGTGAAATTTTGATATTTTATTAGCCACGGTAGTCATGGCTTGAAACTTGACGTTGATTTTGCCAATAATAATTATGTTTGGAAACCATAATACTTATGAAGGTATTGATGATTTACTGCACGGGAATGAAAGTACAAATTGTGGTTATGGGTTGTCCATTTATAAAGTGGAATGGTGGAAAGACCATGGATATTCTTTATATATCGAATTATGGGTGTCATAATTAACAGTATGGAATGAGATTCTGGGTTCGTTTAATATAAACGTTTTCCAGTTGAGTTTTTATATTCGATGCACAGAATTGTTGGGGAAGTTTGTAATTACAATTTTGATTGGTTTGGTTGTCACAGTTATGAATTGTCATTGTTGGATTGGTTATTGTGAAACAAACTGATAACGAACACGTATTCTCATGACGATGTGATTGATAAGGTTTAGTTGTGTTGGCCAATTGAATTGTGATATATATAAATTATCTTCTTTGGTTAATAGAATGTGAATGGTGCTCTAGAAATGCAAGTCGCTAATTTATGTTATTTGTGGCTGCACTTAGATAAAAAAAAAAAAAGAAAGATTTAAAAAGTTTTTACATTTACTATGGGAAATTTGGTTTGATGGTGGATATGAATGAAATCATAGAATGAAATTTTGATTTTGTTCAATGTTGATGGTGTGGTAGATATGGTTTTAAATTTCTTTCCATTACCTAGCGATGTGATTTGAAATTCCAATAATTTTGGTTGGAATTTTGGTATTGGAATTGCCAATTCTAATGGTTTGGCTTGAAATAACCAATGGTAGATGTGGTTTGATGTTTTGGTACTTATTTAGCCAACGAGAATTATGGCTTGATGTTTGATATTATTTTCGCCAATGTTTATGTTTAGAAATTCGGATATTTCCTTTCTGCCAATGAATGTGGCTAGGAATCTGTGAATGTGGGTGGAAATCACAATGAATTATTCTTTGATTTCTTTATTTTAAGTTTGAATAAACTCGTAGAATAAGGTTATCACTTTATTCATTATAAAAGAAATAGTGGGAGTAGTTCAAATTCCTTTTCGTAAATCGATGGTAGAAATCTTTGTCTTACCAAAGATGATTATGGTTGCAAATTTTAATATTTATAAATATCATGATGATTTTACGAAAGGAACTGAAATCACAACCGAAGCTGAAGGAAACCACAAATCGAGGCTATGTTTGGTTTAATATTTAGTGATGGAAGAATGAAGGAAATAATAGTGACCTAGCTATTGTGTCACTCTAATAACGATTTCCTAATTGTGTGTGTGATACGTGTAACATCATATTTACGTTTGTTGTTGTTTGGATTCGTTATTATGTCAGAACTGATGACGCCAGCATATTTTATGGCTATATGATTGATATGGTTAGTTGGGTTCATGTGAGAATATGAATAAAATCCTAGAATAAGATTTTGTTTTCGTTCAAGAATAATGGTACTGCGAATTGGTTTAAAATGCCTTTTTGTTACTCGATGATTGAAATCTCGGGGACGAGATTTATTTTAACGGGGGGTGAATGTAATACCCTGGAAAATTTAAATATATGAAATGGATATTCATAATTATGAATATGTGAAAAGAATCGAGAATTTATATTAATTCATTTGAGTTATAGTTTTAAATTAAATTAGTTACGAGGTTTAAAGTTTGGAAATTAACTATTTAAAATCCATAGACCTTTTGAGGTCATAATTTATATTTTTGAGTAGATCTTGATCTCACGAACGTGTAGGCGCAAACTGTTCGTGAAACGGAGTTATAACGAAGAAGTTATTAACGTTTAAAGTTAGGGATATTTTGGTAATTTTGTTTCCATTTAGAAGGCTCCAAAAAATCTGGAGCAATGAGTTGTGCCAAAAATAAATGATGAACGACTGTGGTTAAAAGAAAAGAATAGAAAGGGGAGAAGGAGGATGGAATGAAGGGGGGAGGACCAATGAGGGAGAGAAAAATGAGGAAAAATTAGAGAAGGGGGGAGCGGGGGATCCCGCGACCCAGGTATCGAACCCGACCCGATCGGTGCTCTTGTGTTTTTCCGGTGGGATTCCGCCCCTTCTTCTGGCGAATTACATCAAATTAACCATTGTAAAACCCTCTATCTTCCTATTACACCTAAAAAATCGTGGGATTAAAGCTTGAAATGGGGAGGGTGCGGCGACTTTGGGTTCGAATTACCCAAAATTTGAAACTACCCACATCCAATTCCACCACGATTAGACTCCCTTTGAGGTGTGGAACAAAGCCCAAACAAGTTCAGGGGTGTCGGAGTTACTTTGAGGTCGAATTGAACACACCCAAATTCAAGGGTTTCCGGCAGTTCGTGGCCAATATGAGGTGTTTCCTGGCCAAATTGGACTTGGCCACAGGTATGAAAGTTTCTATACTCATTGAGATCTACTTGCCTGTAAAATTTGGTAATTTTTAGAAATAGTTGAATTTTCCGACGAGTCGGGGCGGCCGACCGCCACCCAAGGCGGCGCATGCAGCGGCGTGTGGCCAGTGGGCTGACTCTGCCTTTTTCATGCTAATTTCAATGTTCTGAATTCATATTTAATATGCCTATGGTGTGATTCCAATGTTTGGACCGAATTTGTGATTGTTAGTCACTAAAATGTTAAAGTTAAGGAATTAGGAAGTGGATTGTAAACTACGAATGACTTGATCCCCGTTTAGGGTATGTAGGCAGTCTAACGAGAAGTTAGATGCAACCATAAAAAAAAGGAGTGAGATTAAATAATCGAGAATTAGTAATTAGTTGGAATCTTGACCTAAGAGAAGAAATTGGAAATAAATTGGTAAAATAACTGAATTATTGTATGTTTTGATCTAAGAGAATTATGGTTTAGACCATTTTGTGGAATTAAGGAATTAAAAGCAAGGAACCTTAACTTTTGGTAGAAAATTATCAAAAGTTTAAAGTGGGCCTATCATGGAAATTATTATCCGAAATAACTATTTCGGGGATGGGGTGTTACAAGAAAGGCGAGGGGAGGAGGATGGCTGAGAAGGGGAAAAGGGGGAGGGGGGAAGGAATGGAGGAAGAGCTAGGAAAGGGAGGGGAGAGGCTGCCACCGGCCCCCAGCCATAGCCAGAGGCCGGTGGCGAAGGGGGTGATGACTAGGGTTTGTTGGAAGAGAGAGAGCTTTTTTTTTTTTATCTTGCCTTAAAAACACATTCTGATTCATTAACAAAGTAATAATCTTTAACAACAATATCAATGATAAACAATGCGTTATCATTTCCTCATTTTTATTGTTTTCAATTTCATTTCCTCCCTCTTGTTCTCTTTCTTCCTTCGCCAATCCCCCTTTCCTTTTTTTCTTCATGTCTCTCTTAAAAATTCTCTCCTTTATGCCTCTTTCTTCTACTCTAACACTTAAGTTATTATTTTTAACACATCTATCCTTTTTCTTCTGAAGTTCTTCTCCTCTCTTTTCTATCAACCGACCCCTTTTCCTCACTCACTCTTTCTCCCTTTCTTCTTCACTCATATGTTGCTTCACACTCTTTTCTTTTCCTTCTTTTCTTCTCACAGCTCCTTCTTCACCACTCACTCTCTCCATCACTCCCTCTCTCCAGGTGATATTGATGCATAACCCATTTTGGGTTTCACAAGTTTCCAACTTGTTGCCATAGAGCAGTTCTCTTGCCTATGGCTGCTTGATCGTAGAAGTCTTGGCCACAACGCCGTCGTCATTTGTCATAGCTGTGATGGTGACTGAACAAAATCAGCGGTTTTGCTGCTTGGTGATGATGTGGGGAGATGGAGAACTGTGTAGGCTATTTTGATGTGGCATGATGGCGATGAGACTTGTGGTGCGCAGGGAGTTTATGATGATAAGGTCTTCATGGTTTTATTTTGTAGAAGTTTGGGACGAGAAGGTTGAGAGAATTTGGTAACGGTGTGCTTGATACATCACGTGATGACCATATAACTGCTTTCTTCTTTTGATTCATGCATGGTTAATCGGTGTCCCGATTTGGAGGATCCGGGTGAATGTAGGGTTAGGCTCGAAAAACTGAAAAATCGAAAAAAAAAAAAAAAAAAAAAGGAATCATTGACCGAATCGAAATCAAAAAAATCGAACTAAAATTAATGAAATCAAATCAAACTGAAAGCTGTTGGTTCGGTTTCGGTTTTAAAGGTTTGAACATTGAGCCAAACTGAACTGAATGAGTTATAAATTATTATTTTTTTATTTACTTAGGTTGGGTATTCATTTTCCAAGCTCAATTCCAAGTATTAGTCTAATTTCAACACGAACCTACATAAGCCCAACTTCAAACCCAAACATGTTAAAAAATATACTCTTGGCCCTCTTCCTTCCCTCTCCATCTCTCTGCAACTTCTCCCTCTCTTTGCGTACCCAATTGAAAATTGGGATGTGGTTATCAAATTCATCTCTCCTTTCCTCTTCCTAGTCTGTGGATGAGCAGGTCCCTTATTCTTCTTTTGAGTTTTAAACTTCAATGTGCAGAGAAGGTGGCATTGTCTTTTTCTTTGCTTTTGGTGTTGAATTCTTTCTTGCTACTCTTCCTGGTTTGCACTTGGAATTGCAGCTACAAGTCATCTCCAACACTTTTTACGTACAAGTCATCTCCAACACTTCTTACGTACAAGTCATCTCCAATTTTTATATTTTATTTACTTTATTATTTTTTCTAAAAATCAATTTTCATGTTTTAATTAAAAAGCCAACGAGAATGAACTAAACCAAAAAAATCGAAGAAAGCCGAACCTAACCAAGCTGAATAATAATTTTTGTTTGGTTTTTTTATAATAGCAAAAAACTTCGAACCGAACCAAGCTAAATAATAATTTTTGTTTGATTTTTTTTTATAATAGCAAAAAACTGAACCGAATGTGACCTGACCAAAAAACACCCAGACCAGGCCCAATGTTCCTTGTTGTCGGGATGGGCTGTTGTGCCCCCCGGAGGGAGGGGACAGCCTGTTTTTGGTGACTTTTTCTCGGGCAGATTTTTACCCAGGCCTCGATGAGGTTTATTGTGAGCTTCGTAGCCTCCCCGCTCACATGAACATAATTAATTGGGTTTATATGGGATGCGATAAATTGTGGAAATTGTTATTGGCATCTTAAAATTGTCATTTTATACTCTAAATTTTATATATTTAGAAAGAAAAATATACTTATAAAAAATATAAAAATGAAGTTTTTTGAGTGCCAGTAACATTCCCTAAATTGTTTATGTTTTTAAAATTGACACACACACACACATATATATACTAGTCTCTTTGCACACGCTCACGCGCATGCAAGAGGCCTTTTTTATTATCACGGGCGCTACGCACCCTAACGATCTTTTATATATGTCCAAACCACATATTTGGCAAGCGTCTCATTTTTTAATTAAGGGATCAACTTTTATTACCCAAAGTACGAAACGATCCTGTTGCATTGTGAGAATGTTTGAAAATAGTTGTACCTACATATACAAACACATTAATTGTAGACAATCTCTATTAGACCCGGCAGTTTCTGACATGACACGGTGAAACGACACGAAAACGACACGAAAATAACGGGTTTCGGTTCAACACGATAACTAATCGGTTCATTATCGGGTGACCCGTTAAGAACCCGTTAATAACGGGTTCTTAACGGGTATACACGTGGGTAACACGTGGGTAACCTGTTTCGACCCGTTAAGAAAAAAATTATTTTGATAATTTTAAAGTTTAATTACTAAAAGATTTATTATAAAATACAATAGCCATATTAATATATACAATATATTCTATATTAAATATATAGTTTTGTATTATTATTCTATATAAGTTTTAAAAAAAATAAAAAATTTAGTCATTATTTATTTTTATTATTAGAGTTCCTTATTATCATTATTAGGATAAATTTTACTTAACATGTTGTTGTCTAAAATTAAAATAAACTAGTATAGTATTTGTATAGGCAAGAACTAAGAAGACATACATACAAGTATGAAAAATGTGAAAGAATATATAAACACTCGTGATTCATCATTATTCCTTCACGAGTAGATAATGGTTACACTTACATTATCGTTTAGATTTTTAAAATCCTCCAAACTCTCATGAATAATGTTTTTTATTTGAGGGCAAAATTAATAAAATTAATAATAATTATTGTAGAAGTGTAAAAAATGTTAAAAAAAAATATAATCACTCATAGTGACAAGCTTTACAACTTTCATGAGGGGCTTCGAAATCCAACACTATAATCCATAAACCTTAAATTTATATTTAACCGTCGATTGTCATTTACGCTTTATTCTTCTTACTGAATTTCATTTTTAAAATTTTCTTTTTTGAAAACATGATCATCTGGCAGATGTAAGAAGATGAACGGTTCAGATATTTGATATCACGTTTCGATATTTACAGTTAACTGAAATATGAGTCGATGTCATATAGTTTGTATAAACTTTATAAACATCAAGCAATATTTTCACTAACCGTAAAACTATGAATATAATATCAACGATCAAAACCGTTCATCTTCCTGCATTCTCTAATAGATCATGTTTTCAAAAAAGAAAATCTGAAAAAAACAAAATTTGATGAGAACAATGAAGTGTAAATGTAAACAACAATCAACGGTTAAATTTTGATCTGTGATTTATATGATTATAGTGGCGAATTTCGAAGTTAAGTTCTTCATGAAAGTTGTAAAGCTTGTCATTACGAGCGTTTATATACATATTTTTATATTTTTTACACTTCTACATTAATTAAAAAACTATTAAAGACTTTACTTAAATAACAGCCGTAAGATAAATGAGAGTAAATCTGTATCGTTGGATTCTATTTCACTTATATTATTAGAACTTTTTTGGATGAAAAAACCCCTTCTCTATTCCAATATTTTCCAATTTTACCATTTGATCAATTTAGGTAAGCGAAAATATACTTAAAAGAAAAATGCGTTCTTATGTTTTGGATGTGACAATATGGCATGTATATACTTATTTAGTATTATGTTTTTCATTTAATTATTTATTGGTTTAAAATATATTTTCCTTAACGGGTAACGGGTAACGGGTCGGGTCATATTACCTGTTAATATTATCGGGTCGATTTCGGGTTGGGTCATTTTACCCATTTATTTTAATGGATGTTACACGACGCGACCTGTTAAGATATCGGGTATGACACGAAAACGACATGAACACGAAAAACACGACACGAATGCCAGGTCTAACCTCTACCAACGTGTATATGCATCTAGACAAATTATTAACACAAAAGAATGGTTAAACATACAACAAACCATGGAAGAGAAACAAAAGAAGAAAGGAAACTTTAACGAAAAGCTTCCGGTATTGTTCACTTTAACAAAAAACCATATTTTTACACTAAAAAGTCAATCCTGGTACTATTCATTTTACCCTTTATTTTGTCCTTATCGTTAAAACTCAAAATTTTAAAGCCATTTTAATTAGTTTTCCTAAGAAAATAATAGTAAGACTATTTTAAGTCACTATGTATGTTGTAAGTCTTTGCTTCTTAGTAACCTCTTAGCTCTTGTGAACTCTGTTTCTGCAAAGTAATTTAGTAATCAAACTTTTAGCAATACAACTAAAGTTGAAATTTAAAATAATTAAGTAATGGAATCATTAAACGAAACCTAACACTAATACTCTAAAAGCATCGTGATAGCCCCTAAATCAAAGAAAAAACGTTTTAAATTGATTAAAATGTCTAGCACACCTTAAAAACAAATAAAACCTAACCATTTGTTTTATACTGCTCCTTCAAAACTACAGTGCTTGTCTTCGTTAGCCTTATATAATTCATCATCGGTTTATTTTATTTTTATTTTTTTTGGAAATTTCAACACCTAAATGCAACAAGATTACCAAAGTCTATAACCGTAGAAATTAAGAAAACAACATAATTAACGTTCTACAGTCAATTCATAAACTGTAAGTTTCATCAAAAGTCTGGTACCAAGAAAAAAAATTATAGGAAAAAAAACTGCAAGTCAGTTCAAATGAAGGGATTTCTTCCAAGCAGGGTTTACAAACAAATGCCATTAAATGATATGAAGTCTACAACTTTAATCTAATATACAATGTATCGTAAGGTATACAACCAATATGTAATAACTCAGATATTGTAGTTCAGGAATTACTTATGGAGTACACGAATATATGGTACTATGGTAGTCCAATTTTATGTACTCCTCTTTTCCATACACTCTTAACTAACCCACCGCCTACCAATATAAATTTAGCTTTGATTGTCCTCACTGCCAACATGCCCCAACATATGGGTTGAACAACGCTCCATGGGTTCTTTTGTCAGTGAAATTGCAGTGAAAACACACCAATATACTTTAGTGGAAATATAGCATACTTTGAAAATTGCACATACCATATCTGATCTTCTCCAAAGTAATGTAAACAAAAAATGGAATCCAAAAATTCAGAGGCCGTAACACTATAGATGCCTTAACACCGAAGATGCATCACTTTAATGTCATGCACAATGAGTAACCAAACAGTCATCAAACATATTTGATCACATACCTTCACAATTAGTAATATATATTGCTTTCTGATAAAGAAAAGAGAAACGCTATGAATATGCATAGTTAATATATTACATCCTTTTGCCCCTTCTATTAAAACATGTTTTAGATATTTGTCGATATCAAATTATACCTGTGATCCCTCATGCTAACTGACAAATAGATCCATCCTCCTTGATTTAGCCTCCGCTAGCATAAGCTGCAAAAGGGACAAAACGGAACTGGATTTCAACTCATAAGGAAGGAGGGATAGATACCTTTGACTGGGTTGTATTTCTGGTTGAAATGAGATGGTGATAAAACTCCCGAAATGCAGTCCAGGCCATTCCCTTTCCGACTGGACTGACTCGGGAAAGGGACAATCTCATCCAAAGCATGCCGCACAGCCACTTATTCGTGGAAGATTTCATTCGAAGTGGTGCTGTAGTGCAGTAGGTTTGGCGAAGTAGTGGAGAAAAGAACGGTTTCATGTTTGTTAATCAGGAGGAAAAACCGTTCTTTCGCGAAGTTAGTATAGTGCAATTGGAGGTTCATCACGTATACATCCCTTATTTTTTCTCTTTTTTTTTTTTTTTTTTTTTTCCAACAATTTACTTTTTAATTTCTAGTTTTTCAAATTTTTATGACCAAATTATCCCCGCGAATTTGTTTTCATTATTTTCGGCCAGCTTTTGAATTTTTTGTTTGAGGGGCTTTTAAGTTCAATTATTTTTTGTGAAGCCTTGAGACACCAAACTTGACTTCTGGCTTATTAGAGATTAGAGATTAGAGATGTATGAAAGTTTTGTATTGTGAAATACATGATGAACCAGAGAGGTTCATTCTAAAGCTCGAACATTGAGTTCTATAGCATGCCGTAGAGATTTTATCTCCAAAATGCGCACCACTCATGTAATGAGGTCACTTAATCTCCATGATTAATTAAATTTGTTAGACCATCCATGTCAACATCTATTGCTTTGGAGGACCTATACCCGTAACATTGATTCCATGCATGCCAGAATGTCAAAGTTAAACAAACTTGACTTCACCATTTTGGAGGTATTTGGTTCAAACTACCTTAACTGGGTACAAGCATGAAGATCCACTTAACTGCCATGAACCTAAGAGCTACGATCGATGCTGTTACTGTTGACTTATGTGATATTTCCCGTTAATTCTAGGATTCTTATAATATTGGGTTTTCTAGGATTCCTATAATATTGGGTTTCCTAGTTTAGGTTGTAAATTGATTGTAATTATTCTTTCCTTATTGTAGTAGGATTGTACATGATTATATATACCTCAGAATGAGAAGAATACAATTAACACATTCAAAGCATTCTCTTCTTGGTATCAGAACCAGGTCGTAAAAAAAGGAAAGAAAGTTTCGAACCCTAACAGGGTTTGTTACTGTGCCGTACCCAGCACCACCGTGGTGCCTTCGACGAACAGCAAGCAACGTGAAGTTGTTGCTGTGTCCCGATCTTCTGCCCTGAATTCCATTGAACAACATGTTGTTGAAGCCCTGAGTCATTTGTTGCTGCATAGGTTTCATGTTCTTCGTGAAAGATGTCTGCCGAGAACAACCAAATCTTTTCTGCTACCGCTCCGGTCATGATTCAGCCGGATAATTTAAGCTTCAATGTTTTTGGATGAGAATAACTATGATCTATAGGCTCTTCTTATTCAAATTCATATTGCTGAACGGAAGAAGATGTGATATCTTCGTGGGTCCATTAAGGCCCCTGTAGAGGATGATCCCAAATATGATGATTGGTTCTCTGAAGATCAGAGAATTAAGAGTTGGCTCTTGTTGGCAATGAAGTCGGAGATCATAAAACGTTCTATTCGATTGTCAACTTGTAAAGAGATCTGGGATGCTCTTAAAACTGCTTATTTTGATAAGAATGATGAGGCTAGAATTTATTCATTAAATTAGAAAGCTTCAAATCTCAGGCAGAATGGATGGCCTTTGGCTAGTTACTTTGGAGAATTGACAAAGATTTTCCAGGAATTAGACCACTTTAACAAAGTGGCCATGGCATGTAAAAAAGATGTTCTGATTTTCCTGAAGACAAACAAGCGACAAAGGTTGTATTTGTTTCTTGGTGGGCTTGATGATGGGTTTGATCAGGTTCTTGGAGAAATACTGCGCAAAGACCCACCATTTGGACTTCAGGCCACTTATGCGTATGTTCGTCGTGAAGCAGATTGCAAAGAAGCTATGACGATGGAAGGCCAAAGCTCAGACACGGCTACAATAGCAGCCAACCCCTTCAACCAAACTAACCGATGTGGGTCCGAGAATAAAAGTGGGCAGCCAAGAACTGGCCAACCAGGTCGTGATCGTCCTCAGGGTAAATGTCCCCATTGTGGTATGACGGGACATTCCGAAAGCCGGTGCTTCGAGCTGATTGGGTATCCCGAGAATTAGGATAAGACACGTGACCCTCGCTTCAACAAACCTCAAGCTTCAATTGCAGAAACCATGGATGATAATTCAGATGATGTAGCAAGTAAAGCATCAGCTTTGATTGCCGCGCCCGGTACCAATGGTAAGGCACTTAATGTCTCCACTTCTGTTATGAATAATACATGGATAATTGATTCTGGAGCTACTAAGCATGTGACTTGTGATTCTAGACAAGTTTCCTTACTAAAAAACTTTACCCACACCGAGGTTAATGTGGCTAATAGTGATGCCGCCCCAGTCCTTGGGGAAGGCATGGTTTCCCTTTTTGATATCATGAAACTTAATATTGTTCTTGTGGTTCCCTCCTTGAATTATAATTTATTAGTGGTTGCCCAAATAACCTTTGCCTTACATTGTTTGGTGGTGTTTTGGCCTTATTTTTTTGTATTTAAGGACATCCGGATGCGGAAGACGATTGGTTATGGTATTAGACGAAGGAAGTTGTACTACCTCGAGTCGAACTCCAGTAGCTCGGGATTGCTCACTTAAGCACTGTCAATGAATGAAACTTCAGCCAAGAAGAATAAAGGATCTGATGTGTAGATATGGCACCGTCGTCTTGGCCATGCTTCGTTTGGTGATTTGCATAAGTTATTTCCTAGTTTGTTTATGAAAAACGATGTTTCTCAGTTTAAGTGTGATGTGTGTGAAATGGGTAAGAGCCATCGAACCTCTTTTCTTCTAAGTTTAATTAAGAGTTTCGTTCCTTTTATGATTGTGCACTCGGATGTGTGGGGCCCTCACGCCAGCTGCCTACCTTATTAATCGGCTTCCCTATCGTACCCTCGAGTTTCAGACACCATTTCAGACTCTTATGTCTCTGCTCAACTGCCCACTAGTCCTTAACCTTTCCCATCGAGTTCTCGGCTGCGTGGCTTTTGTGCATGTGCATCCTTCACAACAACAAAACAAACTTGAACCTCGAGCTCTTTGATGTGTGTTTACGGGGTATGCTACCACTCAGAAGGGCTATTGGTGCTATCACCCTCCCACTAAGAAAATGTTTTTCACTGCAGATGTCATTTTTCATGAAAAATAAATGTATTTTGGTTCCTCTAAGTCCTCACTTCAGGGGGAGTTTCAAGGCGATGAAGTTCGTATGTTTGACTATAGAACCGAGCAGCAAGTTATGGTGCAACCACCCACCACCAAACGGCAGACCACTCCTTAGCAGCCTGCCGCCGAGCCGCAAGTTACGGTGAAACAGTCGGCCGCCGAGCAGCAGGCCACTGCACAGCAGCCTACCACCGAACCTATGTCGACTGCACGACAGCTAAGTTCTGAGCAAGTTATTGCTGCACAACAGCTTCCTGCCAAGTTCGAGATAGCAGAAGACATGGCCCTTTATGCCCCTTTGCAGGTGGAACCCGTAGTTGTAGAAGAAACAATACATATTGACCCGTCTCTCAGTGATTCTCATAACCAATCGTCTTCTACGTCAGATGGACCACCGTTCCGTAGTTTCCCAGAAAGAATTAATCAAGGTATTCCTAAACCCACTTATGAGGTAGACCCTAAGTGTAAAACTAAGTATTCAATGAGCGAACCAACCCATAACTCAAGAGTGAGGTACCCATTAAACAACTATGTGTCCACCTGTTACCTGTCTGAATCAAATAAGTCGTTTGTGAATCAATTGTCTACTATATATATTCTTAACAGTGTGTAGGAAGCCTTAGCCGATCCTAGATGGAAAAAAGCAATAAATGGGAAACTAAGGTCGCTGAAGAAGAATGCTACCTGGGAACTATCGGACTTGCCAACGGGAAAGAACCTGTGGAATGTAAATGGGTCTATACAGTGAAATACAAAGCAGATGGAACAGTTGATTGGTTTAAAGCAAGACTAGTAGCAAAAGGGTACACTCAGAAGTATGGCATAGATTACACGGACACCTTTGCGGCAGTAGCTAAGATCAATACTATCCGAGTTCTTTTGTCTATGGTAGTGAACCTAGATTGGCCACTTCAATAGTTCGATGTCAAAAATGCATTCCTACATGGAGATTTAACTGAAGAAATTTATATGGAGCTTCCACTGGGATGTACCAGAACAAACTTGAATAAGGGTAAGGTGTGAAAGCTAAAGAAGTCACTATATGGATTAAAGTAGTCACCAAGGGCATGGTTCGGTAGGTTCACTAAATCAATGAAGGCTTTTGGGTATAGCCAGAGCAATTGGGATCGCACCCTGTTCTTGAAGCGAAAGAATAAAAAGAGTACAGCACTCATTGTATATGTGGATGACATGGTGGTTATCGGGAATGACCCAGTGGAACAATCGGCTCTAAAGAAGTATTTGTCTATGGAGTTCGAAATGAAAGATCTTGGATCTCTGAAATACTTTCTTGGGATTGAGGTATTAAGAGGCAAGTATGGGATATTCTTGTCCCAAAGAAAGTATATCATTGATTTGTTAAAGGAAACCAGGATGTCAACCTGTAAATCTGTAGCAACTTCGTTGGCTGAAGGAACGAAGTTGAGCCTCGACAAGAATCAAGTGTTGGTAGACAAAGGAAGAAATCAAAGGTTAGTTGGGAGATTGATGTATTTGGCACATACAAGACCTGATCTTGCTTATGCCTTGAGCGTAGTCAGTCAGTAAATACATGATCTGGGAGAACAACATATGAGTGCGGTGATGAGGATATTGTGTTACTTGAAGGGAAGTCCAGGTAAAGGAATTTTGTTTAAGAAAAATGAGCATTTCAGAATCGAAGGGTATACTGATGTCGACTGGGCGGGTTTGGTAGATGATCGATGCTCAACATCAGGATATTTCACTTTTGTTGGTGGTAATCTAGTAACATGAAGAAGTAAAAAATAGAATGTAGTAGCTTGTTCAAGTGCAGAAGCGGAATATAGAGGTATGGGTCTTGGTATTTGTGAACTCTTGTGGCTTAAGTTTCTATTACGACATATGGGGGTCAACCATAGTTTGCTAATGAAGTTATTTTGTGACAACAAAGCTGCTAGGGATATCGCTTATAATCTAGTACAACATGATAGGACGAGACATGTGGAGGTTAATAGGTTCTTCATTAAAGAGAAGTTGGAGAAAAAAATAATTGAATTGCCCCCGATTAGGACCAAGGATCAAGTGGCTGATATACTCACAAAGGCTGGTTCGAGTGACAAGTTCTCAAGTTTATTGGACAAGTTGGGCATGTGTGACATATATGCACCAACTTGAGGAGGAGTGTTGACTTGTGTGGTATTTCCCGTTAATTCTAGGATTCCTATAATATTGGGTTTCCTAGTTTAGGTTGTAAATTGATTGTAATTGTTCTTTCCTTATTGTAGTAGGATTGTACATGATTATATATACCTCAAAATGAGAAGAATACAATTAACATATTCAAAGCATTCTCTTCTTGCATCCAACGAAGTTGACAAAGCACTCGGTATTATCTTTATTAGGAAACATATACATGATGCCTACAGACAAAGTACCTCGTGGAAGAGGACTCTTATGCTCCCTGGCAAGGCCTGACCCATTTTTTGCCCACCAAGTGTTTATACAACTATCGCAGGCAAGGCACAATTGACTTATTCTTCTATTGCGGGACTTTAAGTTTGTAGACGAGTACAATTCTGAAGTCCGTCGAATCCAATTTCGTACTCAAATTTGTAATGAGGTGTTAACTGATAGGGATTTAAAAAAAAAAAAAAAAAAACCTTGTCCACTTGCAACGGCAACATCAAGCATAGAACTTTAAAAAAAATTCGGATTTGATATTTGTCTATTCGTAGTTGAAAAAGAATAACCAACTCTTGATGAAAAACTATCAGTCCAAATGCTATTCCATGTACATCGAGGCCCGAAAGTTTAATGAGAGGTAAAATGGGTAATTTCAAGCTATAGTGAGTGAAAAATATATCCAAAATGAAATCATACACAACTTGAGCTTTGGATGGGTTGGTCGGCTTGCATTTCAACTCGTTTGTCAAGCCAATATGTTCAGGTTGACACTATCCATTTTCACCCAAGAATAGGTAAACCAACCTACCCAAACCATTCTAAGGGGGTTGGGTTGGGCGGTTTCACGGGTTAGGTTGGACGGTTTCACAGGTTGTGTTTATTTACTTAATTTGTTATTCCTAAAGCGAGTATAAGTGACAAATAATCTAAAATATATGTCGTATTAGACTTAAATCAGGTGTACTTAGCACTGTAAACCACTCCTTAGTAACTAATATTTAAGTTTCATCATTGAATTAATAAAATATAACTAAACAAGTGTGTTTAATAGCTATTAGATTATCTATAATATACATGCATGTTTGGGAGTTGTTGATATGTAGGTGAAATGGTTTCAATCGGGTTAATAATACTTCAATCGAACTCAACCCATCTATTAAACAAGTAGTCGGATTTTTATCATAATGTAAATTATTAAAATTTATAACCCAACCCAATAGACTGTCCACCCCTATACAGAACCCTTGAATTTAGGGGATGTAAAATGGGTAATATTATACTATAGACGCCTAAATCCATGGGTTGTGTATGATTCATTTGATGGATGAGGATCATCTCTAGATGAGGAATCTAAAGATATATATATTTTAGCTGTTTATCGTACATCGTACGTTCAGTTTTCATTAGGTATTATTTTTATTTAATTTTAAATAAAAAATTAAAAAATAATTTTTTATCACACGATGTACGATAAAAGATTAAAATATAAGAATTTCTTAGATGTTTAGATTCGGATGGGATCCAAATAATCATTTGATGAGCAAAAAAGACTCCCCAAAGATGCCACCTTCATGGACTGCGCAATTATCAAGGTTAATGAGTGTCGTTTGGAACTTGGACAACTCAACTTGCTTGTACAAATGGGCCAATACTACTGCCTCGTTGGAGCTTCAACTCTACTCGCTCCATTTTTACACATGTTGTAAAATGCTGATGGGTTTGTTAAAAAATAATGCTCATGGTATTTTGCATAAATTCACCGCTTTAATTTAAGGGTAAATTTCAATTTACTATCTTCAAGTTTCGTGGTTTTTAACATTTAATACATGAAATTTTTTTCGTCCCAGAGTCATACCTAAAGTGTTAATTTTAGGACAGTCTCATACATCCGTTAGTCTGGTTGTTAAGTCTTCTGTTCACTGATGACGTGATATCCATATGAACAATAACCGGAGGCCATATGTCATCAAGAGTCCACGTGGAAATTAAAAATTCAAAAAAAAATTTCTCGTCCAAATTTAAAATATTAAAATAATTAATTTAAAAAAAAAAAACCCATAACCCCTTCGTCTTCCCCACCCAACTCCCCTCCACCCCCTTCACGGCTCCGCCCCTCCATCCCCTCCACCCCTCACCCGCCGACACCCTTCCCTGATACCCATACAGCAGAACCCATTTCATCCCCCAATTTTATCAAGACACCCACCACCCCAGCCACGCCCACCACAGTTTCCAACCTTGGCAGCTCAACTCCCAAGACCCGCACCTATGTCCCCCACCCATTTCCATACCCCCACCGCCACCCTCAATTTCAACCTCAACCACCACGACGCCGTCGACCCCAACGAATCAGACCAACTCCAGTCCCTGCCGCTGCATCACCGCGTTAACTCTGACGACTCCGACGATGAAAAAGAGCCCATGTTCGAGAAGCCCTTGACCCCTAGTGACGTCGGCAAGCTGAACCGCCTCGTGATTCCCAAGCAGCAAGCAGAGAAGTACTTCCCGCTCGGCAACGGCGACTCGGGCCTCCTGCTGAGTTTCGAGGACGAGTTCAGGAATTGGAGCAAAACCCACGTTTAGATTATCAATTTATATTTTTGGGCATTTTTGTGTTTTTTTTTGGTAGATGGTGAGAGAAGAAACTTGGGAATGATTTATTGCTGATTCACTCTTTTTTTTGGACCAAGCTCCTCCAATCCATGGAGGCCCATAACCAATAATCAATGGAGGGACACACTGGGGACTTGTCGAGTGCGAAGAAGCAGCTTTGTGAATTGCGATGGAGCACTGAAACCTCGGACCTTGAACTGGAGTCAGATCGAGCGAGAAATCACAGAGAGAGAGGGGCAAACCAATGGAGAAGAAGCAGATCAAACCAATGAAGCTGTTAAACACGATGGTATCAGAGCCATACCATCTGCTCCATTTCTTGGCTTTTTTCTCCTACCTCGTCGTCTGCACCTCCGCCGCCCACGTCCTCTCTGCCCACATCACCGATCACTTCCTCCACCGAGTAATTTCCCATCCCTCTCTCTGCCTCTCTCTCCATTTTGATTCATAAATTTACCATTTTTTTTTATGATAGTAATTTTTTTTAAGGAAATTCAAGCGGCTTTGACATTTGGGCTCTTGACTGCAATCAAGGTTTGGATTTTTTCAACTTCAACATTGCAATTGGAGCAAAACCCACGTTTAGATTATCAATTTATGTTTCTGGGCATTTTTGTTTTTTTTGTAGATGGTGAGGGAAGAAACTTGGGAAGGATTTATGTTTCGTGGCGGTTTCGCTACTCCTACTGGAACAGCAACCAGAGCTACGTCCTCACCAACGGCTGGAGCTGTTACGTCAAGGAAAAGCGCCTCAACGCCGGCCACGTCGTTTTGTTCGAGCGGCGCCGAGCCAACACGGATTGACTATTCATCGGGTGGTGGGTGTCTTGATAAAATTGGGGGATGAAATGGGTTCTGCTGTGTGGGTATCAGGGAAGGGGAAGGGTGTCGGGTGGGGAAGACGAAGGGGTTCTGGGTTTTTTTATTTTTTAAATTAATTATTTTAATATTTTAAATTTGGACGAGAAATTTTTTTTTAAAATTTTTAATTTTCACGTGGGCCTCTAATGATATGTCGTGTCTAGTTATTGTCGACATTGTCGACGACATGAGCGTCATGTGAACGGATGTATGAGACTGTCCCAAGATTAACATTTTAAATATAACTTTGGGACGAAAAAAATTTCATGTACTAAATGTTGAAAATCACGACACTTGAGAGTAATAAACTGAAATTTACCCTCAATTTAAATATTTGAGGGAAAACTTTTTTTATTTTCCGACGTAAGAATGTCAAGTATTAAATGCTACATTATGCTTGTGGTCTAACACGTGTTTTTGGTTTGCAACTCTCCTCGCACTTCATGGTGAGATTTTACAACTCAGCTTGGAAAAACACTCGTGCCAGGGCCACCATGTCTACGGTCAGAGCGGTTGACTATTACCCTAATTTTCTTCATTCTCATTGTATTTGAGTTGTTGATGACTATGTACCGATTTATATTTGAGTATTAATAATATCAGTCTTCTTCCGAAAGAAAAAAAAATTGTGTAATCCATTAACATGTCTAGCGCTGCTGGAAGCATTTCCATCAATCAAGAAATACATCCAGCTGAAGACTTACTGATTTGGATGGATATGCAAATTTGTGTAAATATCAATGGATATATCGAATATCGATGTCGATTGCTTTCAATGGAAATTTAAAACGAAACTTTAAGGATTGTCAAATATTGGTTTGGATGAAATATAAAAGTTTCTCTAGTATTTAACAGATGTGTTAGAAATATCGACAACATTTGTTGATTTTGGCCTGAACGTAAGAGTTTCTCCGATACGAGGTGAACTTTAGACTTCACACCATTATCATATCTTTTATGTAATTTTTAGGATATTTTGAAGAAATTTTAAACATTGGTTATTACTAAAATTGAAAAAAAGAAGCGCGTGGATGGTTCTTGCAAGCGAGCGAGTAAGGATAAACCCTGAGCTGCCCCGCCACAGCTCCCAAAAAACAAAAACAGAATCGGGAGGAAGCAATCGAAAGCATATAACAGCAAGTCCGTTGCAATTTGTAAGGTCTCAAACAAATGGCTGCGGGTGTAAAGATAGGAACCGGCTTCCCACCCGTTCCGACTCACCGAGTCACAACCACAATGTCCTCCCTCCTCCCTCCGCCTCCTCACCACACCCTCTTCTTCCTCCGCGCCTCCCTCCCCTCCCGCCGCCCGCCACCCTCCCTCCGTCTCCGCTCCCGCTCCCGCCCCCTCCAAGCGTCCTCCGAGCGCCCCCCTGCCTCCCCTGCCTCCCCAGGTCCCCTCAACTCTCTCTCTCTCTCTCTCTCTCTCTCTCTCTCTCTCTCTAGAAGTTCAGTTTGCTGTGTTTGTTTGTGGTTGATTTTTCAATTTGTTAGTTGTAGTTGTGTACAAATTGATGGTTGAGTAAAGATGGAAGTTTATTGGTTTCGTGCACAGAAAATGCAATCGAGAATGTAGTGATAATTGGGTCAGGTCCGGCTGGATTCACGGCGGCAATATACGCAGCTCGAGCGAATTTGAAGCCGCTGGTGTTCGAGGGGTACCAATCCGGTCCGGGAGGACAGTTGATGACCACTACTGAAGTTGAGAACTTCCCGGGATTCCCAGAAGGGATTACTGGTCCGGATTTAATGGAGAGGTAAATCGAGCTAGTGTGAAGTATGACTGCGTTTGACTTGATTTGAATTCCCAATTGTGCAATTGTCTGTGTGGGACTAATTAAGGAAGCTGCAATGTCAACTGGAATGGGGATTAAGAAGCTCAGCATTGTTTGTTTGTGTGTTGTGCAGGATGCGGAAACAAGCGGAGCGGTGGGGAGCAGAGTTGTACCAAGAAGATGTTGAGTCTATTGATGTCAAAACTAGACCTTTTACTGTCGAGAGCAGTGAACGTAAGGTGATATATTGTTTTGCACAAGTTCTGTTCTTAGGCATCTGTAACTTTCAAATGCTTGTACAATACTACACTTTTCACTGATTTTAATTGGCTTCTTTTGAACTTCTTGAGATGGTCTTTCTGCGGTGTCAAAAGTGATTCTAATTGCTAGATGAATGTGATTTTCCTAAAAGAAACTAGATTTAAATTGAATTCGTTTCATTTCACTTACCATTCGAGCTATGAATGCCATTCATTTTAGAGAAGGGACAATGGGCCTAAAATAATGTATGCATGCCTAAAGAAGTATGTTCTGATTCTTCTGAAAAAAAAAAGTGTATAAATTTTTTGATAGCATGTTATATATAACATGCATTTAAGGACAGCTTCAAATATGGACAGCTGTGATGGGGATTGGCTGAACAATGCACATGTTTATTGATCAACGGCTGATAGATCAGCTTCCATATTTTCAGCCAGTCCGCTAGATTGGTTGATAGATAGATAGGATTTATAAGTTCCAAAGTTTTATCAGTATTATTGGATACAGCTTTTCATGACTTTATTGATTTCATAACTTTAGCGCTTAGATTCTTTTTTTCTTTGTCTCTAATTTACAATGTGTCTCTTTCCACTATGGTAACCTGGACATTTTGATTGTGTGCTGAATGATAATCATTTGTTCTACTTATTATCTGGTTCTTAATTTTGCATTTTCATTTCAGGTTAAGTGCAACAGTCTAATTTTTGCCACAGGAGCTACTGCAAAACGGCTCAGGATTCCCCGTGAAGATGAATTTTGGAGTAGGGGAATTAGTGCTTGTGCAATTTGTGATGGAGCATCACCATTGTTTAAGGGCCAAGTTCTTGCTGTGGTTGGAGGGGGTGATACAGCTACAGAGGAAGCTTTATACCTCACGAAATATGCTCGTCATATTCATCTACTTGTGCGTAGAGATCAACTAAGGGCTTCTAGAGCAATGCAAGACAGGTTAGTGTTAATTAAACTGTTCTTAACATTGATATTCTGATGTTATGGCAAATCATCTAAATTCCACTTGTATGGTTGGTCACTGCGAATTACTTAGACATGTGTGCACACCACTAATATATTAAAAAGAGTTGTTTGTTTGTTGTGCTGACTTTCTCATCTAATTACATTTCTTTTCCTCTCTGTCTTGTTTGTTTGTTGTGCTTACTTTCTCATCTAATTACATTTCTTTTCCTCTGTGTCTTGTGTCTGATGGTTGAATATATATCGTAGTAACCATTTTAATAAAATTCTAGTTTTTTCATCCAGGAACATTATATTTGTTCATTTAAATTTAAGCATGGCGGAATTTTTCTTAAATTACATACTCATCAAAATTTTGATTGTCCCTCAACTTCCATATGCACATTGGTACTTTTCACAAGAAAAAGAAATGTGTTGAATAATTAGTGAGTGTACTGTAGTTTACCATCCCAAGTGCTATCTGTCTGATGATAACATGCCTGTGATAGGTCTAATCAGTTGAGGTAGTTTCTAATAGTTTTGGAAAAGGGCCTGAAGATCTGTTTATGAAAGTTGTTGTTCATTTATTCTTGTTATAAGCTTCTTTCTTCTGTTTCCGTCAAGCTTGTTTACATCTATTTTCTTTTTGATTTAGAAAATAATTCATGTTAGAACAGAGCTGCTTTTTTGTTCAGGAGTAGAAAAGAAATGCTTTAAATTACACTTTCATACCTCAGGTTTGGGGTCTGTTTCAATTCCTTACAACATCTTCAAAACATTTCACTTTCATACCTTAAGTACTATTTTATTTCAAAATAATACCTCCATTACATTTTCCATCCATTGATCCGTTAAGCGCTGACGTGGCTGCCACATTTGTGCCACGTGGCTGCCAAATGTGTGCCACGTGGTAAAAAAAAAATTTAATTTTTTTTATTTAAAAAACCTGAATCTGAAAAAAAAAAACCTTATAAAACGAAGAACCCGCAACCTCTCCCCACCCCTCTTCTCCCTCCCAAGCCTCCCAATCATCTCCCTTTCCTCCACTCTCTTCACCTCCCCTCCCATCCAAAAACCTACCCCAGCCCACCCCACCCCCACCTTCCTCAAGCCCTTTCTCCTCTTCACCCCCACCTCATTTCTCCCTTCTCTCATCTGCAACCCCACCCACAACAATCCAACATATTCAAATCATGAAATTGAACAACAATTTTCTCAATTCATACACAGAAATCCAAGACATTAGACCCACAATACCTTTAAGCTCTGGAATGAGGACGACCCGCCATCCTAGCCTCGAACCTGTGCGACGACCGCAGCGGGAGCTTGTCGAGGGGGGGGGGGAGGAGGGTGCAGGTGGGTGAGGTGGGGAGGGCTCTGCGGACGGGAGGGACCGACTGGGGGGTCTAGGAGCTCGAATTGGGAAAAACTAGATTTGGAATCTTACCCGTGAAAACCCTAGAGAGATTTTTGGGGGAGCTTTCTGGGTTTCGCGCTGGGGGGGTGGGGAATAAGCTTTCTTGGTGTTTTTTTTTTTTAAATTTAGAAGATTCAGGCTTTTTAAAAATAAAAATAAAAAATTATTTTTTTTGCCACGTGGCACACATTTAGGAGCCACGTGGCACAAATATGGCAGCCACATCAGCGCTTAACGGATCAATGGATGGAAAATGTAACGGAGGTATTATTTTGAAATAAAATAGTACTTAAGGTACGAAAGTGAAATGTTTTGAAGATGTTGTAAGGAATTGAAATAGACCCCAAACTTGAGGTATGAAAATGTAATTTACCCTAAGATAATTTTCAATAATTCATGTTGAAATTTTTCCATTGTAGCTGTGTATTATCTACACAACGCCAATATTTTACAGCTCAACCACAATGGGATGCGCAGTTATTAGCAGTAGCATGGTCATTGTTCTTTTAAGCCATTCCTCAATTGCTTAGCCGTGGACAAAAGTTCATCTCAGGATACTTATTTTTGTTTTGTAGATTCTGATTGGCTGGCTTGATGGTGATGGAATTAACACTAATGTATGTGTGAGTTTTCAACTCCCTAAATGTTTGTTTAACAGGTTGCTTATCGCGAATGTTTCAGAGTGTACAACAATCCAAATATCACCTTGCATTTCAACACAGAGGCTGTGGACATCATTAGCAATACGAAGGGGCAGATGTCTGGAATTTTAATTCGAAAACTTGATAGTGGGGAGGAATCCGTGATTGAAGCAAAGGGGTTATTTTATGGTATCGGTCATTCGCCAAATAGCCAGTTGTTGGAAGGCCAAGTTGAACTTGACAGCTCTGGCTATGTCTTAGTAGAGGAGGGCACTGCAAAAACTTCAGTTGAAGGTGTATTCGCTGCTGGAGATGTACAGGTAATCCGACCAAAACTTAACCTTTTTATATTGATACAGTTTATAAAATCTCTCTGGACCTTTCAGGACCTATGTTTTCTATATGCCTCACTTTAGGCTGCAGCCTCATTGTACATACAGATATTGTACTTTTAAGGTCAATGATGATAAACTGAAATCAGTATATATAACTTTGTTGTTGGATATACTGAAGAATTTAGTAGAACTTGTAGGATCAATCGGGAAATATGCTATAACTTTTAGTGTGTATGCTATAATTCTGATAGTATGAAATTCATGAAGAAACATAGTGATTGAGTTTCACCAGAAACTCTATATGTTGGCTATTATATTCATTTTAGAACTATGACCAGCATCATGAAAGGTGATGCCTACCTATTATGTGTTCTTTAACAGCAAAAAAGTTATGAATTATTAAGCGCATCAGATAGGCATGTTTGAAAGGGTGTTTTTCTACATTGGGTTCATTTGTGCTGCATTACATCCACTGTACATGCTTGGCATGAAGCAATTATATAGCTATTCAAATTGAAACCCGCGTTCTGCAGTCCAAGAAAGAAAGAAAAAAAAGAAAGATCAAACCTATTTTTATCACCCAAATTTGATATATATTTGCAAAACTCATCAATTATACTATTTATAATCCCTTGTCCTGTACCTCAATAGGACCATGAATGGAGGCAAGCCATAACTGCAGCAGGGTCCGGATGCATTGCCGCTTTATCAGTTGAGAGATATCTTGTGGGCAAAGATCTCATTATTGAGTTTCACCAGGTATATAACTTGTATTGAAGTTTAACTTTATCTTTTCTATGTTTTATCTGCTGGATGATGTTACTGTGTTCAGAAGTATATATATGACACTCATGCTAATAGACCTGTCATTGCTTAATGTTGTCTGGTTGTAATATAAATTTCTGATTAAACATCATCATTTTCATTTAAATTATTGTATGATTAAAAAGTCCACTGCACAAATTCCATGTCTACTTAATTTCTTCCACCATTGTTTTTAGCAATTATACATATATTACTGAAATTAATTGTGACATTATCGCCCAAAATAAAGATTGACTAAAACTGTTTTGCTTTTATTTTTTCCTGCTGAGGAATTAATCCAATAACTCTTTGTTTTCCTGGGAAATTCAATTGTAATAATCTTTGATATCACTGTTCATGAAAACCATCCTTCTCATCTATTTACATTTGACAGCCCGTTACTGAAGAGGCTAAGAAGGAACCCTCAAGCAGGGATGTTCAAGAAGGGTTTGACATTACTCTTACAAAGCACCGTGGCCAGGCATGTGATCTTTTGCCTATTTGCTAGCATGATCTGATGAGTTCACATATTATCTAATGGAAGAGTTTTATTTATTTATGATAGAACTTTTAGTAGTTGTATTCCGAGCTCAAGTTATAATAACTTTTCTTGTCTTTGCATTTCAGTATGCCCTACGAAAATTGTATCATGAAAGTCCAAGGCTTATATGTGTATTATATACAGCACCAACATGTGGCCCATGTAGGACTTTGAAGCCAATTCTTAGTACGGTAAGTTCTGTGGTTCAGTTCTTGATGGTGCACGTTTACTTGGGAAAGAGAAGTTTGTCTGCCTTATAACATTTTCAGTGACAGCATGTCTATCATTGATTCACCAAATATCTCACTAATCGAGTATGTGCTTTACTTTGTCTAATGTCAGGTGATAGATGAATTCGACCATAATGTACATTTTGTTGAAATTGATATTGAGGAAGATCCAGAAGTAGCAGAAGCAGCTGGAATTATGGGTACACCATGTGTTCAGTTCTTCAAAAATAAGGAAATGATCAGGTTGGTCAAAAATTTTGTTCATGCATGCATATTGTTGTATGGTCTTCTTGTTTAGGCCATGGAGTTCTTGCTGCCTACCATTGCTTTAATTTTCTTATAGCTTGCATAAACTGATTTCTTATTTCCTTTAGTGATTTTTTGGTTGTATGAGGTATGAAGTGTTTTATATGCGTATCTTCTTTTATTTCGCTTTAATCCCGAGATTTGGAAGATTTGGAAGATTTGAAATTGAGAATTTCTGTTTAGAGGAAAGGCATGACTGTTACCTGTGCTAGGTGACAGCTTATGTTCGGTCCTTTCTCAATATTCATGTTGCCACATATAACTTGCATCTACATGGTTTCTGGATGTCCGTGACCCTAATTGTTCGATGCTTGTTTGTAGGACTGTATCGGGGGTCAAAATGAAGAGCGAGTATAGACAATTTATTCAAGCAAATAAATGAGAAGGTTCAAGATTCTAGTTTGCCTGATGTCCTCATTTGTTCAATTTTGTTCTTCCCAAACAGGCTAGTTGAGTATGGCCTTCATTTTACACAATATTGTAGCTTGTTTTGATCAACTACATTGTAGATTACCATACATGCAGAGTTGCCAATGCATCGTTACGGAATTTGATTTTCCGATCTTGTATTTCCATCCATTGTAATCTTAGTAGGGTTTAGCATCTTTTACATTACGAAGTATGAACTCACTAGTCCCATCTTTCAATTTCTCAATGCGAAATTGCTCTTTTGGCTAATATTTCTTTTTCTTATAGTTCACAATGAGAAATTAATAAACCTTCATTTTAATTTGTTCGCCCTTATTCTTATACAAAGAGAGTTAACAAAAAGCGAAGTGATTCTCACTGTTGTCTCCTCATACTCTCCTCACCTTTCTTTATTGTTTGGAATCTTGAGCTGGATAAATCGAAGAAGAATCAAGAGACTGGAACAAGAGAATGAGTGAACGAGAAAACGGCATTGTGAAAATCACTAGCCGAAAGAAAAAGATGTCAATCACACTATGGAAGTGGTGATCCAAGACCCTCTTGAGAAGATAATGGATGAAGAGTTGTGTGTCTCTTGGAATAGGAGACAAATTGCTCCTTCAATGAGCCTCTCTTGGGATGGTGTTGGAAGGTTGCTTTTGCAAAGAGTTTGTGTATAGACAATGAGGCTCTCTCCTTGTACTTGAGCACCAAGTAAAAGATGACTTTGACACAAAGTAATAAGCATGCCAAAGCAGTCAAATCCCACCATTTGGAAACCTCAGGGCTTATCCCATACAAGTGAAGGAGTACATCCTCACCTTTCAGCTTTGGATCTCCAACCACTAGAGGGTCAAATTCCAGCCCAATCATGTCATTCTTGTACTGACCCTGTAGTTGAGATGCTTTTGCAAAGGATTTAGATTTTGCTAAGGTTAGTCACTCATGCACGCGTGAGCAATTTCTGATTGTTAATTACAAGCATGAACAGTCAGGAACCATTCATGTGCACTACTGACCATAGCATCTCGGAAATATTTAGTACTTCGTACCTGTATTGACCATGCTGCATAGCTGAGGTATGACATGGGATATCGCCAAAAAAATTTTGGTAGGTCAACCATCCTCCGGAAAAGAAGAGATGGCATCATCATGAATACCTTTGTGTACAAAAAATATTAGAAAATAATTGATATCTCTAGCATTACTTGACGAAAAAATTAATTTCTCTAGCATTATCCAAAACTTGTTATGATTTTGACTGGGAGAAATGAATCGAGGTATGGCTTACAGTTATGCCGGCTGCAGCTCCTATGGCCATCAAGAGGTTGGGAACCAGTGCTGCCGCAACTAAAGCGGTTCCTTCCGTGACAGCAATGCAGCAGAAGAGATTGATGCAAAAATACAAGTAATGAGAGAATCCTGTGTGAAATTTGACCTGTGTGAAATTTGACCATGTGGTATAGTATTGTTCCAGAAGAGAAAGCCATGCCAACCACGAAAGGGAGTGAGGAGAGGAAGTTGGAGAGCACAAACAAAGCTTCCCCATAATGCCCGCCAAGTCTTTCCTGCCTAAATACCTGCATGGGATTTTAAAAAGACGGGATTAAATTTTATTGGCTAATGTTCTCTAATCAGACTTATGTTGTCATAGAGTAGAACTGATCACATTATTACTGTTCCAGATTCATAGTTTAACAACATAAGATATATATCGTCCTGTAAGAGAACATTGCATAATTAACATTTATTTCTATAAGAATTCATCAGTCTACCTTTAGTTCTTCAATAACGAAGGGTATGCCTCCAATAGACAAGCAGATCATTAAGCCATAAATGAAACCATCACATTTTCCTCTTGCAATCATTGCTTGATTGTTCGTTCCAATGTGGAAAAAGAAAGAGCCAGCACTCACTGCAATTAGTATGTAGAACACACTTCTTAACCAATAGTACCCAATATCTCTAGACATGTTTATTGAAGATCGACTGATCAACGTGCATAGCTGCTTCCACCAGATGGCACTACTTCTCTTGTTTGATTTTTCCGCCGGTTTTTCCTGCGATGTTAAGAGTGGTTAGACATGGTCAGGAACTAGTATATATGAGTTATAATATAAAAGACGAACTGCACGTTCCTACAGTCTTTCAGTAATTAACTTCCATAAATTCTGCTTAACAGGTATGCCGTTCTTCTATTTAGTTTGAATTAAGTACTGCATACCGTGAACAACATTTCTCGGATCCTTTTTCTTGCATCTGTGGAAAATGCGGACGACTTGTATGCATTGATTAGCTTTCCTTTGATCTCATCTGTTGTCAGGTTCTTTTGGGAAATTAAGGAATCTGTAGATGCCTGCCAAGAAAATAACAAAAGCATTTTAACTTACAAAAAAATAAACCTTTTTATGGAAAAAGAAAGAAAAGGGTGCACATACGTAATTAATCCTTTGAGATAGCATAAGAGCTGCTAGAACTTTGTCAAAGTCTGAACTAATGCATCGAAGGAAGTGGTCTGGAGGATTTTTTCGTGTTGGGCAAGGAAATCCGGCATCAGCGAAGAACTGAAGTATAAGAATGTAAAACCATTAGCAAGCGATCATTCTAAGGCCAAGAATGTGTCAATATCTTAAAAAAGGGTTCAGACTACAGCCATATATTTTGCTTCTCCAATCCAATGTAATCAATAAATTTACCTTTACAGCCATCTTTGCTTCTCCAAAATAAACAGTTTCACCTCCTGCTAAGAGGAGCAGGTCGTCGAAGAGATTGAAGACATCGATACTATGTTGGTGAATGGAGCAAATGACTATTCTTCCATCACGAGCAATGTTTCTCAGTGCCCATATCACAAAGAAAGAGGAAGCACTGTCGAGGCCACTGGTGGGTTCATCAAGCAGCAACACATGAGGTTGTGTAAGTACTTCAATACATATGCTGAGTCTCCTCTTTTCTCCATTACTTATGCCTCTCAAATGCCAGTTTCCGATGTTACTTCCAGCGCAATCTTGAAGCCCCATTTTTGTGATAGTGTTTTCTACCACCTCGTTCTTCTCCTCTTTGGTCATTTTACAAGGGAGCCTTATATGAGCTGAATATGTTAGGGTTTCTCTGACTGTGAGTGATCCCAGGAAAAAGTCCTCTTGAGTTACATATGACTGAAATATTGCAGGCATACAAAAATTAACACACATTATTTGGGTCTTTAATTCATATAATTATAAGAACAAAACTTGCGGGTCATATGTTCATTTGAAGGATGTCCTAAGTTACACTTACAATATCTGTGCAGTTTCTGCTTCTTTTGTCCCCATTCAGTACAACATCCCCAGACATTTTGACATTTGCAGGAAGCCTCCCTGATAATATCCAAGAAAAACATTACCGGCATATGAGGAAATTTATACAGAATATTACAATCAGTTCAAACTTCTGGGCATAATTAATTCTGTAAGGATTAAGAGCAGACCTGACCGGGCTTAAAAATTGTGCTTGACGCCCAGTTAATAGAGTTGGGTCAGCCTAGTGTACTGACAAATTCGGTTACCGGTTCACCAATGATGATCCACGAAGTTTTGTTTTAGCTTATTCATTAAAATGTCTATTAATTAACGTTGCTCAATTTTAATTATTGCTAACATGACACGAACAAACCAATTATTTTAGCAGAATATATGTCACCTAAGTGTCATGTTTGCAAAACATAAAACAAAAAGAAAAAAAAATCTATTTTAGAGTAAATTATTGAAGTATAAAATATAATATGTTTCAAATTATTATTTTTTAAATCCCCATAATTTAAATATTATATGTATTACATTTTCTAGTTGATTAATTAGTTAATGTTTATTTGGTTTAGTTGTGTGCTTATAGTAAATATCACAAGTAAATATCAAATGGAAATTGTTCAAAATTGATTTCGCACCCTTCCATTAACACTTTTTGTTTATTAATGATTTTTAGAATTTGAAATAGCATAAATTAAAAATAAAGATGCACAAAAAAGAGAAAAATGTAAAAAAATCATTTCCCATGATTCTACGGGAATTGCACAAAAGAAGATGATCTGGTCTCAACGTAAGAGATGATGCATCATCATAGGCATGAGGGATGATCTATTGGACCATTAATATAGCAATATTAACAAAGCGCAGAATATATATTTGTCTAAGATTAAATTTATCCGGTTCCTCAACTGTCTATCCCAAACTATGCTCTAATGAATTCTGATGTTGGCAGACATTTACAGTCCAATTACTGTAACTAATATTTGTTCACGTAGTTTGCACATGTTGATGCATGCTTTAAGGGGATCCACAAAATATCGCACATAACACAAAGTGAAATTTTTTATGTGTACGCCATAACACAAAGTGGTACACTATGTGGTATAATATAAATGGTGTATTGATTCGTATTTCGGTCATATGAAAAAGTCTCTCCAATAATGATCTTATTTACATGATTATGATTTTAATCTAATTTGAGTTATAAAGAAGAAAATTCAAACTTGATTGCTAAGAGGGGCACATTGCCTTAGTTAACTTGTGTAGCACATGTCAGGAAAACTTGTAACAATTTTTTTTTTAATCAAGTGATTTTTTAGTTTAATTTATGACACAAGGAACAAAATTCAGACTTGGATGCAGAGACGGCCGGGCACATTACCTTAGTCAACTAGAGTAGCACATGTTAAAAAAATTGGTAATGATTTTGATACAAAGGTTTGTTTATGTTAAATTTGACTCTGGATAAATGAAAACAATAACAATATAAACATCATTAGTTTGGATTCCATGCAAAAACATCGATTACTCAAGATTTTTATATTACTCATGAAGATCATAAATGGCCATGGTTTAGTATTATTTTTGTTTAACCCAACTGATTGATGTTGAATTAATAATAATTTCTTAGTTCTCTTTTTTTTTTCTTTTTTTTTTCCTGAAGCATAAGCTCAAACAAGCATTTTAACCTATAAGACGAGGGTGTTTTGAAGGGAACGACTAGACAAGTCAAACACCAGAACGTATGTGCATGTGTAGCCAAATAATAACATTTTTTTTATGACAAAACAATATCTTCTGATTCTGTCATCGAGAGAGAGAGAGAGAGAGAGAGAGAGAGAGAGAGAGAGGAGATGTATGAATATATATACCAGCCAAGGCATCAAGTACGGTTGATTTTCCAGAGCCAGAAGGACCCATGAGTGCCATCATACGGTCAGGTTCAGCGTAGCCACTAATCCCATTTAGCAACTTTCTCGACGTTGCACCATTTTTCAAGTTCGCCACCACCGCCACCGTTATGTCCTCCCACACCAAATACTTCCCTGCACCTGCACCTCCAGCTGATCTATTATTATTATTCTCTTTCGACCTCTCTGCCATTTTTACACAGTTGTGCTCAATGCTCACTGCAAACACTAGAAATACTGTTCTTACATTTATAAGCACTACCCTAGCCCTAGCGACAACCGAAACATGTTCTCTCATAAAGTAGGATGCTGCAGAACATGGGTATGGATGGTATACGGTAGTTTAGCTTACGTTTTCTTTTATCTTGATCATATCTTTAAGAGATACTTTGGATGCGGTCCCTAATTCTTAATATTTTTTTACTAAAACCTTAACGGTTTTCAAAGTTTGATCAAAGTCTCTTGACTTTGTACACATCATTATATTACTATTAATATTTTTATTTTTATAATTTTGACATTAATTGTTTGATATTTTATGAGATTTATAATCCTATAAATTTGAAGTCACTCATTATAATATTATTAGAAACGGTTACAAAAAAAAAAATTCAAGCATTTTGATTGAATAAATGGATAAAAACTATGGAACAATAAGAAATAATAAATGGCAAAAGAATGTATCCATAGTGTTAAAAAATTGGTACATTTTGCAAAAAAATGATACATTTCACATATAACAAAGTGGTACATTAATAAAGAAGAATGGTTACATTATAAATAAATTTGGGTGCAAATAAAAGATTAAAAAGTTATGAATACAAATGAATTTTTAAAAAATATGGGCGCTAAAAGAAATTAATATATGGATACAATTAAAACTAAAAAGAAAATACTACAAATTTAAAAAAAATGTTGCAAATTAAAAGTGGGTACAAACTAAAAATATAAATATATGATACAAAGTTTAGCCATAAAACATAAATATACCATATGTAATTTTTCTATCATTGACTAAATATATAATGTCACGTGACGGTAAACACATGATTACAAATACAAATAAAACTTAAAAAAATATGGGCACAAAAAGAAACTAATATATGGGTACAAATTAAAAATGAAAAGAAAATTGGTACAAATTAAAAAAAGGTTTGCAAATTAAAAATAGGTACAAACTAAAAATAAAAATATATGATAAAAAATTTAGCCATAAATATAGATAGGGTAAATGACATTTTACCCCCTCAAGTTTGGGGTCGATTTCAATTCCTTACAACATCTTTAAAACATTTTACTTTCATACCTCATCTACTATTTTATTTCAATACAGTACCTCCGTTACATTTTCCATCCATTGGTCCGTTAAAAGTTGACGTGGCTGCCGCATTTGTGCCACGTGGCTGCCAAATGTGTGCCACGTGGCAAAAAATATATATTTTTTAATTCATTTAAAATATTATAATAATTTTCCTTATTTAAAAAATTAAAAATTAAAAAAAATTAAAAAACCAAAACCTCCTTCTTCTTCCCCACCCGAGCATCCCTCCATCCCCTCTACTCCCTCCACGGCTCCACCCCTCCATCCCCATCCACCCCTCCATCTCCTCCACCCCCTTCGTCTTCCCCATCTGAGCAACAAACCAAAACATAAAAATGACACCCGATTTCCACACAATTACATAGCAAGGACAACAATGGCTGAGCTCGCCGATTACCCAAATCGGTTAGCTTCGATTACCCAAATCGAAATCCACAACCTGCGCTAAGCTCACTAGCTGATCCATTTTGCTCAACGGGTAGCTCCGTTTTGCTTGACGGTTGATCCACCACCTGCACTGAGCTCGCCATAACCTCGACCTCTATCTCTGTAATGAATGGTGTGGTGAGGGGTTCGTGGAGGTCAATGTCGATGTGGGTGTCTTTCGCCAGTGCTTGCGGCCATGGGAGTGGTGTACGGAGAGGCTGGAAAATCTGGGTTGGAGAAAAGCCTGGGATTGGATTTTTTGGGGTTTGGGGTTTTGCCAACGAATGAGAAGTTGTAGCGGGAGGAGAGGAGGAGGTGATGGTTTGGGGGGGGGGGGGAATTGGGGGACGGGGTTGGTGACGGGAGAAAGGGCGCGTCCGATTTGGGTTGGGGGTGTGCTCGGATGGGGAGAAGGGGAGAAAGGGTGGGGAAGACGAACTGGGTTTTGGCTTCTTCTTTTTTTTTTTTTTTTTTTTTTTTTTTTTTTGCTTTTTTTTAATTAATTATTTTGATTTTTTTTATTAAGTGTTTAGCCACGTTAGCATAAGTGGGGATCCCTTATTTGCCACGTCATCACTTAACCGATTTTCTAACAGATGTATGAAATTGAAATAAAATAGGACGTGAGGTATGAAATTGAAATGTTTTAAAGATGTTGTAAGAAATTGAAATCGACCCTAAATCTGAGGGGGTAAAGTGTAATTTATCCATATAGATATACTAATTGTAACATTTTTAACACTAAAGGAATATATTTAAAAATAAAAATATTTTATTATTCAAATAATTAATGATGTTATTAATACCCAAGAACCTTGATCAAAAATTGAAAATGAATAGGGTTTTAATCAATGTAGTAGCAAAATGAAGGATGTGAACCTAATTTCTCCTATCTTTAATTTACTCAAATAGTTAAGGTTTCATCATATATATGGAGAGCAGTCCATAAAGAGTAATGGTACACTTATCACATATTTGTACCATCATTTGTATCTTTTCTCTAATAAAGTTAGGGCCGAGCCAAATATGTGAGTCTCATTTCTATTAGAGAGGTGGTACAAATGATGATACAAATATGTGGTAAGGGAGTAGCATTTTTGGTCCAAAAATTTGTAGTAGCCCTTACAAAATTTGGTAAACTTATGATACATCTTTCATTTACATGAAATGATTAGGCCACTCAGTACTATGGTCTGGTGGTATTCCTCTTCACTTGTATTTGAGAGGTCTTTGGGTCGAATTTCGTAGATGGCGAATTCGATACTAAATTAGGTTGTCCATTGTGTGGCTTAGCCGAACTCCCCCCTCACCTTAGTGTAACATATATCGTTGTACTAAATAAAATGACTAGAATAGTCATGAATTGAGGAAGAGAAATAAGGAAATGGGATATTAGGTTACATATTTTAAGGTGGGACCCACACTACTCTCAATTTTTCCATGTGGTAATGAACACAGAAAGTTATAAAATAGAATGATTTTGATACCGCATATTTTAGTAAACACATGAAAGTTAGGAATCAAATTAATTTTGATTTTGTATTCTCTTCAAGTAAATATGTCGGTTGTTTGACAATCATTTCGTTTTCACTTTTTATTTTATTTTTATTATTATTTTAAAACTGAAAAAAAAAATACACCTGTTTGTAACTACTTTCAGTTTTCAAAAACAATTTAAACTGAAAACCAAAAAATAAAGACTATTTTCTTATGTTTTAAAAATTTATCTTTCAGTTTTCAAAACAGATTTATAAATAAAAATAAAAGATAAAAAAACTAAAAATAAAATGATCATGAAACGTTCCCTTCATGGCGTTATAGGACTTAGGTTGGGGTTGGGTAGTCGTGGGTACTTTTAATACAAAATGGGTAAAGCCCTATAAAACTTGGCATCGCCATGCATTGGATGAATCACCGAAGCATAGAGGGCCCATGTCTATTCATACCTCCATGCGTGCTGCAGTGTACACTGTATCCTGACTTAATTGCTTTGTTACTTGTTTCAGGTGGTGGATCTTTCATCAGTCTGTATCTCATAAATAAAATCCAACCGCACGCTGCTCTTAAGTCCCATACTAATCAACTTACAACGTGAACATTCAACTAAAAACCAATTAAAAAAATATCGAGAGGAGTTACTGAGTAAAATCATTCAAGCATTCTCTCATGTAATGATTTACTTCCTCGACATTAGATTCATACTCTCAACAGGTGCACACATCCATGTTCAATCTTGGGTTGCAAGAGAGCTATATTTCCGAGGGGAAAAGGAAAAGGGAAGTGAATTTCACTCTCCTTTTGTCCTCGTGCACGCAATTTGATTCTTTTAGTTGAGATTCTGCTTTTATTGACTCAATTTGAGGCTAGAAAGAAAAAAAAAAAACAGTACACAAGGATAGAAACGGAGTGAAAATACTTCCTAGACAATAAAAAGCTGTGTTTCTTTTTTTTTTTTTTTTCTAAGAAAGGGACCAGCTACTGGCTTAGCCACTGCAATTCGAGGAGCCGGAAAGACTTACAGAAGCATTTCAGCCTCCCCTAGCCACCATTGTGTGACTCACCAGTACTAGAAATCGAACCCATGACGTACTGTGTGAAATAAAGGCCTGAAATTTGTCCCCAATCACTGGACCACCCCGTGGTGGTTTAAAAAGAAGCTGTGTTGGGTGTGTGAGTTAATTTATCTAGAGTGTTATATTACTGGCAGTAAGGCAGTTCATATCTATCTATAAAAGCTTGAACCAAGAAAGTTCAAATTAGTGAAATATGAAACATGAGATTTGAAGTCGCAGTGGCAAACCGTCTGTGTCATTCATGAATTCAGATGTGTATTCTGACTCGTCAATTTTTCTTTCAATGCATCAGTTTGTGAATACAAGTGGTGCTGGTGGTGGTTGAATCAAGTATCGGTGCTGGTGATGATATTTATGACAACGGCTCAACAGCGGAGTCAACGCGGGTATGGTCATGGGGATTGCTAATGCGATTGCGATTCAGAGCATACACAAAAACCATCCAACCAAATATGGATTACCAAATATGAACAAGTCTTCTCAATTCAACAGAATAAAATCGAGAGATCACTGATACAAGTACATCAGTATAATACGTGTAACATGTTATACTACAGCATAAAGAAGTGTCCGGTAAAACGGACCACATGTATAAGTCTATCTATGTAAAGTTACAGAAGAGAAATAAAAGCACGAGGGCCGTCATTGTAAAATAAAATGTTTCATGAGGGCGGATTATCATCGGGGACCTCATCGAGGATGAAAGTACCCAACTTACCTGACCTAAATAAGGTAAGAAATTTCTTTGATACCATCAAACGAGCTTCAGACCCCTTATTAGGTATCTTTAAGGCCGTCTGCAGTGCTTCAAACTGCTGCTCTATAAGCATCTCCAGGTCGCCCTCATCTTCTGGGTTGCCATTGAATTCTGACAGTGTCGAATACAGTGCATGTTGCACTTCCGTTACCATATCCTGAAAATCAACATGAACAATATTAGAATTTTAAAAGACATAAAAACATAACAATATATTAGCTGATCACACCGGCGATTCTTATCTAAGCTACACTGAAAAGTGTCAAAAATAAAGTGCAAAGTGATGAATCACACAGCGTGAAGAAATATAAAATGGCTACTGTAAGAGCATCAGCGGGTTAGCGACCAAAGAAACTAAAAGATAAGCTTAACACTCATATACACTCCTGACAGTACTTACAAATTACAAATTTGAGTTTTAAGCGGGAAAAAAGAATGCTAATTATAATAAAGAAAAACAGAAATACTGCACCTTGTTAATTACTTACAATAGGAATGACAGTCAGACGTCTTTAATACGAAAAATTTAGTCTGTCACTTCCCGCTTGAAAGGTCATCAATGAGTTACTCATCTAAGTAACAAGTTAAGGAACACAGTATAGACAAGCCTATGGAGAACGTGGATTCACCACCAAGCTTCTTGAATGGACACCTTTCTTGCCCCTTACCATGACATCATATCAACCATAGTTATATCGTGTACTATGTTATCCTTATTAAGTCAGTCATCTCTTTTCCATATTCATAATTACCCAATCTATTATAAGAAATACCATGCAGATAAAAGGGAAACAAAAAATTCACCACCCAAATATCACCATTGCTTTAAGCATGTTGGAAGTAAACTTGCCCTTGATTCTCTAATACATGTCTACCTTCTACTAAGCAATCTGAACGTAAGCTGCAAATCCCAAATGGCATGGCATCAACCACCAAGTAGCTTCGACTTGTAATACCAGCATCCGAAATTGACCGTACCTTTACAAATGACATAACCAGAAACCAATAGAAAAAAAAATCTCTATTGTGCTAGCATTGGTGACGACTCCAACAAGTAAAGATGGTATCATACATGAATGTGAGAATCCTTTACCTCAGCACTTTAATCCAGGTAAAACTACCAAATAGAGTATTGTCGTGCTCCTATAATGCCTACTTTTAAACAAATTACAGCAATAACATTCATGATGTGATGGGAGGCGCCTTTGCTTTAGTACTTAATCTACAATGTGGTTTCTCCAAGTCAGAAAACTAGTACCAGGTTTATGAAATATAAATAAATAAAAAATCTCTGTTTGTTTCCAGAAAGTATGTTCTTCTGTTAGTGTTCAAACAAAGTGACTAAGCATAGGAAGTTTGACATTATCACCATTAAAACTTGCTCTATGGAAAGACAGACAAGACTACAGTAATCTCCGTTACCTCAATGTACAGCACATCAGACTTAGTCACCTTCCTTCTATTAGGTCGAAGGTTCTTAAGACTGTAATCAATTTGGTCTTCGGCTTCACATTGAATCCCTTCCCTTCTCCTATTTTTAGAGTTCTTCCAGTGAAAAGGTGTCCCTCGTGAATTTAGAACTGCAAGTAAATATTGAGCAATTCGATCCTCCCCAACCACTGAGTCCTTAATAGATCCTGCATGTACACTTGAATTCTAAGGTTCACTGAGATGGACAGAAGTAGCAAACTACTCCCTGCCCCGGGTTCCTAAAAAAATTATCAGCAAATTTATTCAACCCAATTCAAGATTAACATGATATTGTCATTCTTCTTTCAACACATGGAAGTTGGAACCCCGTCAAAATCTTATATTTACCTAATCAGAATTTCATTCAATATGGATGTTCAACTACATAAATAGGCATAGAATACTCAAACATTTGATCCTCTCTCCATCTGCCAACAGTCAAAAAACAACTAAGCTATCAAAGTACAAGTTCATTTTATATTTTCAATGAGCAGGGTACACCTAAGCCTATACATGAAGGACTCTGAACCGAAGATACAAGATGAAACTTCAAAAGAGAGAATGTTAAGGTGATTGCCAACAAAGTTGAGAAAGGTCAAACCTGAAAGAGCTAGCTTTAACCCCGTCTCTATGTCTGGGATACTTGGAACCAACACACCTGGAGTATCGAGAACATATATGCTAGGCTGATGAGCAATCTGTATAGGAGCAATTAAACAAAGGGGAAACAGATGAGAATTTTCCATTTTCAAATCAACAAGATAAAGGAAATATAGAAAGAAAGAATCAGAAGGAAAGCATTAGAAGACAAAAGAAACAAAAAATTAGAACAAGATAGATACTTTATTATTTTGCTTAACAAATGAGATGGATCGAAAAGTGTACAGTCAGCAAAGAGACTTAGTAAAGAAAGGAGTGGGCATAATTCATTGTTAGTCTGTTTTGTTCTTGGTCAAGAGAGTTTTGCGTTTCTGAAACACTGAAAAAAGAGAATTTACCCATCGGCTAGGCTGCATTTTCAATTCGGCGTAAAATGAAAAGGAAAAAATAAATCAAGAGCAAAAAGGTCTTCACCTTGAATCCAGCAATGTCCTGAGTAACACCAGGCAACGGACCCACTGTGGCGCGCTTCATTTTCCCCTGAACTATGAAAGAAACACGACCACTGTCATTCTTCAATGTGGATTGCCTGAACACCAGGGTTATTAATAACTTAAAGACATTCCACGGTTCCACTGCCAATATAGCATTCAAAACAACTACCTCTTACCGGGAAAGCGAGAGGATGCAATCTGATGAATATTATTGATTAGAGCTGATTTCCCAACATTAGGAACACCAACAACCATAACAAGCAGAGTAGGTTCCCTCGAAATCGCTTCCTTCAGCTTATACTCCACCAGCTCAAGAAGCTTCAATAACCCAGTGCTCATTTCAGGATTTTGAACCCAAAAATCAATAAATTGCAAGCCAAAAATTGCTAGTGATGTTAACATTGAATATACCTCGGAAACCGAACTCCTGCTATGTGCATTGATGGGAAGGCAATCTTGCTTGGAGGATTCGAAAAACCGAGTCCATTTCTACAACAATCAAACCAAGAAAAACACGAAATTCATCAACAAAATATAACAATAACAACCCAAAAACCACAATTTTATATTAATATTACTTGCATGATGTTGGGATTGGCGAGGTCCTTCTTGTTGAGGACAATGAGGGAGCGTTTGGCGCGGAGCTGGGGCTGGAGGTCTTGGTTGGCGGAGGACAGTGGAATACGAGCGTCGCGGACCTCGATGACGAAGTCGGCGAACTTGAGGCGGTCGCGGATGGCGCGTGTTGCGGCAGCCATGTGGCCGGGGAACCAATTGATGGCTCCGCCTCCGGTGTTGAAACCCATCTCTCCCAACCCCATCATCCCCTTCTTCAACAACCCTTTTGACCGTAACCCCATTTCTCAATCTCTCTCCGTGGTTTCTAAAAGCCCGGAATTGAGGAAGCTTTTGCTGAAATGTTGACGGTCTCTGTTTCTGCCGCGGGTTTAGTGGTGGGAGTTTCTGGGAGGGGTTTAAGCCTAGGTTTCTAAGCCCAAAGGTTTTGTATCGTCTTCATTCTATTTTTTTTTTTTCGGAAGATCAATTTTTTAAACTAAATTTGTAAATTAAATGATATGTTACTAATAAGAAATAAGAATGTTGATCAACAGTTGATTAATAATTCTATTATCAACATGCACATGATTTGGCTTACAAAATTTGGTCACTCTAGCATTATTCTGTGGATAATACACATAATTGAAACCACTCATTCTTGAAAGGAAGAGCCCTTGTTGCCCAAGTGAAGTACAAGTTGGATTGGAAATTTCAAACCGAAGTGAAAATTTCCATTTCGAGTCCGAGTCTTTTAGACCCTCAAAATTGCGTTTTAAAGTTCTGAAATTTTTTTGGGCTTCTCGTTTTTCATCTAATTCACTTCAATTACACTCCCTATGTCACATCCCGGCCCGGGCTCGACCACTTCCCGGGCACGCATCCACCGTAGCATGATATTGTCTGCTTTAGGCCCCTACCGCACCCTCACAGTTTTGTTTCTGGGAACTCACACGAGAACTTCCCAGTGGGTCATCCACCATGGGAGTGCTCTCGCGCGCTACTCGCTTAACTTCGGAGTTCCAATGGAACCCGAAGCTAGTGAGCTCCCAAAAGGCCTCGCGTTGGGTTGAGATAGGAATATACATATAAGGCGCACATTATCCACTCCCCTGGACGATGTGGGATCTCACAATCCACCCTCCTTAAGGGCCCGACATCCTCGTCGGCACACCACGGTCAGGGTTAGGCTCTGATACCAAATTGTCACATCCCGGCCCGGGTTCGACCACTTCCCGGGCACGCCTCCACTGTGGCATGATATTGTCTGCTTTGGGCCCTTACCAGACCCTTACGGTTTTGTTTCTGGGAACTCACACGAGAACTTCCCAGTGGGTCACCCATCATGGGAGTGCTCTCGCGCGTCATTTAACTTCGAAGTTCCAATGGAACCCGAAGCTAGTGAGCTCCCAAAAGGCCTCGCGCTAGGTAGAGATGGGAAAATACTTATAAGGAGCACATGATCCACTCCCCTGGGCGATGTGGGATCTCACACCCTAAGGCTCCTATACATTCCTGGGGTAGTTTTGAGTCATTACACACTTTGTAATTCACCAAACTCCAGAGGGAAAAGCTAAGTGTATTAAATTAAGGCCATGTGGTGCCAAATGGTGCCAAAGGAAAATATAAGGCTTCAAATCACAAGTTCGAAAGAATAGGAGAGGTTTCGAATTAAATTACAAGTATGTCTCAAGAAGGTCCTCATATGCCTCTATATTCATGTCATATTAACAGTGTACCCTAAGTCAGCACGAAATCGCTCACTTTAATGGTAACTTCAAATCACAAGTCCATGAACTATGTTTCAAGACTCACACTCGTTTTCTTCATCAAGCTCGTGGAGGATCAACAAGCACAACAAACACATGTTGATTCATCTCTAACAAAGCTAAAGACCACGCACCACGTGAAACTCATGGTCCCATTTCATTCAAGATCAAAACCTTGATGGCCCTCGAAGAAATGACAAGTCTGATTCAAGATCAATTGTCCACCACCCTTGAATCAAAGTCGACTCCAGAGAAATGAAGTAAATCTAAACCTTTGGAGGAAAACCAGAAAACTCTTTAGCTAAAGCAAACACTCGTGTTCTTCATCAAACTCGCGAAAAGTCAACAAGTGCAATAAACACATGCCGATTCATCCACCACCAAAGCTGAAGATCACCCACCACGTGAAACTCCTCGTGGTCCTGATTCGTTTAAGACCAAGCCTCGACGGCCCTTGAATTGACATCTATATTGATGGACTTCAAAGCATAGTGGTCAAAGTACATTCACTCTATGTGGAGGGACTTCAAAACGCGCATTCTACACGTGACAAGCACATGTATCCATCACACCTTAAAGTGGGAGCATTTGTAGACATCAAAATTTTGGTGAAGTAAATGTTCACCAAAGCATTAAAGTTTCGACATGTCAGGGCTTACGTGGCATGCGCCATGTGTCTCATAAATCGTAGACATGGATGTAACTTATCAAAATTGGACGAGCCATCAAGAAGGACACGTGTCAACATTTGGCGGAAATAATATTTTGGTTTTAATTTAATTGAATTAAATATAACTGGTGGAGTCAAATCACGAACAAGCCACAAATCGAGTCATGGTTCTTCCGTCAATTAATCAAGCCCACAATCAAGGCCAAATCCATCCGTAGTCAAGGCTTGGAGAGTTTATAAATACGAGGCTCCAAGGCAAAGAAATAGTCCAGAAAATCATTCTCACACCCAGACGCTGAAGTTCTCAAGCCCCCCAAACTCCCTAATTCTCAAACACTTAGAAGACTCAGAAAACTCTCTGCGTTCATCATTAAACCCGTGAAGAATCATTAAGCACACTACACGTGTCGATTCTTTTATCGCCACAAGACAAATCCTTGCAACATCCATTTATCCGAGATCAAGTCATCGTGACCATTGGATCAACAACCACCCTACACACACACTTTGCATTCCGAAGATCGAATCAGAGGATTCAAAATTGTAAACATAGATTGTAGCCCAACATTAATGTACACGTGTTCTTGTGTTATTTGTCACATGAAATTTGTGTTTACAGAGGCTAATGAACATTTTTTGATGTTGGGTATGCATATGATTCATTTAGTAGATATAGAAGGCAGGAGAATGAAGAGGGTCTTTTGCTGCCAGAATTGAAGAACACCACTTAAAAGGAAAGAAAATATAGTATAAATGTGAATTGCAGATATAAATCTATTTGGCACAATCACAATGAATTACATGCTAAAATCAAGAGTAGCTTTCCATACAGATATTTGAAGGGCATAATAGGCAATACAATAGAGAGAATATTATCAAGCGCCCTTCACTACTTCGGACAATATTTATGGTTCTACCTTTTTCTTAGCAACTGGCTTTCATTGTTTGATCAAAACTCGTTGATAGGAAATGAGAGAAAAAACAAAGCAATGCCAAGAGCTCCATCAATTCGTTGGTCCTGAATTTGGAATCATCGTAATGAGGCGGATATCTGCTATGTTAACCTCCTGACAGGCAAAAACAATCAAGACAATCCCTCATAGCATCAACTTGATCCATAGAAGCTCCAGAAAAGAGGAAACACAAGCACTAAGCAAGTAAACTACCTTTAAATCAATGATTTTATCACGCTTTGAAAGGAATGTATTCGGCCTAAACACAAAGAACTATAGGCTGAGTTGTTAACCTAGTAAAAAGCATGAGGAGGAAGACTTCGAACGAGGGCAGCTTATAACGATGTTTGTCCTAGGGATGTTCTTATCATGTTCTTGCTGAAAAGAAAAGCTAAATTCCATTATTTGATGTCGATTCATCCACATTTCCATTCTTTGTAGAGGAAGGCTAATTAATTGCTAGCTGGGAGTTGTATGAGAGGTAACGTTCACATGAGAATGACGATAGGGGTCGGGGTTTTGGTTCCCTACAATAGGTTAGTACTATTACGTTTATTTAACTTTTCTAAATTTGGAAAAACCTCGTCTAGAACTTGCCCATCTAGCTTTTAAGAGCAAGTCCACCCATTTTGGGGAGGCAAGGGCAAGGCAATGAAATTGCTCTTACTATTCACACTAAATAGTAATTGTTGTAGTGCAAGTCCACTCATTTGGCAGTAGGAAGAGCAATGGCGATTACTATTCACAAATATATTTTATGTTTTTTTTTTTATGTTTCTCGGCCTTGTCCTCCACATGCCATTATTGCCTTAGATTTGTAAGTTTCCTTAAGTGCGAATTTCGTAAGTTTGTTTAAGAGTGAACTTTGTAAGTAGAATCTCATAAAAAACCGACAAATATATGAGATTGTAGCAAAAATAAATATTGAGTTGTGGTGTGAGGAGTGAAGAAGATTGTTGGGTATTTATAGAAAATAATAATAAAATTTGAGTATTTTTTTGGTATTTTTACCATTGAATTTTTTACCCAAAAGAAAGTTATAAGTCCAAAACTAAAGAAAAAAAGGAAAAACCCTAACAATGTGCGATCGCCGCTGCCATTGGAAGGACACCTAACTAACCCGAACCAGCGGCACCAACAATCCCCTCAATCTAGCCAAATAGAGCCTCGAAGTGGACGAAAAGAAGACTCCGACATCCTCCAAAAAGTACCACATAGATCAACACCACAAACCGAAAGAAGCTCGTAGGAAACAACTTACAAACTATAGTGCCAACGAGGGAAAACAGAGGGAAGGCAGTGGTGTGAACACCCGAGCCACGAGAAAACCAAAAGCTCTACGCACCAATTGGAAAGGATATGGAATCAAGGGGGTGGAGGGAAAGGTAGATCAGAATTGAGGCCGATGGGCTGTGAAGTTAAAGGCAAGAGAAGGTGGTGGATATGGTCGATCCGACAAAAAAACAGTAAGCAAGTTGTAAGAGAAGGAAAAAAGAGAAAGGAGGAGCAAGAAACTGCTGCCGACCTTAGCCATAGCTAGGATTGGTGACTACAATAAGGATAGAAGCGGATGTATACTCACACACTGGTAAAAAAACTCTCAAGAAGAGAGAGAGAGTCTCACCAAATTGGAGACAAGTGAAATTTTATAACTTTGTAAGGCCTTATTATTTCCATTTTTACTAAGTATTTAAAGCCATTTACTTTCTACTTGTTCACTTTCTTGCAAGTTTATACTTCAGTCTCAAGTCCAAGGCTTGTATAAAGCTTGTAAATTGATAAACACCAGTTTTTACTCAGTTTTGTAGGAATATGAGTGCGAGATTAAAGAGTTTTAGGTCTATTGTGTTAATCCAATTTGTATACAAAAGTTGTATTGAAAGAGGAAAGCTAGTCATTGTTGAAATTGATTATGTTATAGCATTGAAATTGAATTCTCACTAAACAAGGAAACACATCTAGTTTCCTATATGGATTTTAATAGGGAACTTATCTGTTTTGGCAAGGGTTGTATTTTTATATATGGTCTCTGCACTCACATAGATTATGCTCATTCTTAAACTTAAACCTATTGTGAGTCAAGCATTTTGTTTTCTACAAAAGAGGAAAAGGTTCACTAAAGTTTTGGTTTCATGGCTTCGAGTGTTGGTGCTTCTGCAAGTTAGTTTGATCTTTGGTTATCTTATTTAATTGTGATTCATGATCAAATATTGCATATATGTTTTACTCTTACAAGCTTATGATTGTTGTTTAAAATTCTCACAAATTAACAAGCATGCATAAGAACAATTACAAGTAGATTAACATGTATGAAAATAAAATTATAGGCGGAAACAATATAAACATGTGCAACAAGTCCTTCTTCAAAATCTTTTGTCCTATGGTTGATATATCAATTTGTTTTAAGACTAACAAAAAAGAGTTTAGAGGTTATACTTTTGGCTCTAGCCTTGAAGCCAAGCGAACAACTACACCAACTTTTTCCTCCTCGCTCCACCTTGTGTAGTTTCTCCTCTTAGGCTCCAAATTGAAGCCCTGTAATATTTCGACATCTTCTTGTAGTGGTGAGTGTGGAAGAGAGCAAGTGTGATGTGCTAGTGTATACTAGCTCTAGTTTAAAGAGGAGGAAGTGTGGTGGATGGCTTAATGGTGGTGATGATTCTATCAGAGCCTAACTCTGGCTGCATGTGTGCCGACAAGGACGTCAGGCCCCTTAAGGTGGGTGGATTGTAACATTCCACATTGCCCAGGGGAGTGATCCTTAAATGTATATTCTCATCCCTACCTAGCACGAGGCCTTTTGGGAGCTCACTGGCTTCGGGTTCCATCGGAACTCCGAAGTTAAGCGAGTAGTGCACGAAAGCACTCCCATGATGGGTGACCCACAGGGAAGTTCTCGTTTGAGTTCCGAGAAACAAAACCGTGAGGGCGTGGTCGGGGCCCAAAGCGGACAATATCGTGCTATGGTGGTGGAGCGAGCTCGGGAAGTGATCTACCTTGGGCCGGGATGTGACAGATTCTCCCATTTTTCTTTCTTGGAAAAATTAGGTTCACATCCTTCATTTTGCTACTACATTGATTAAAATCCTATTCATTTTCAATTTTTGATCAAGGTCCTTGGGTATTAATAACATCATTAATTATTTAAATAATAAAATATTTTTATTTTTAAATATATTCTATAACAGCCCATCCCGAAATAAAGTATCGATATTGTGAGTTGACGTTTTTACCCTTACGTGGTTGTGGTTGTGTGTGAGCTACGTTGAGCCCATTTGAGAGGTTTTCCATATTAATGGACCAATGAGAACTTGGGCTTGGTTTGTGTGATTGGTTAAGAACTAAAAACACACACTCACATGCACACGTGTGTACCCTTTTCCATTCATGTCCGTCTTTCTCTCATTCTTCTCGATTCTTCCCTCATCTTCTCTGCAACTCGTACGAACACCATCTCATCTCATGATCTTGGCACGGATCGAGGTCCTAAATGCCATTTTCATGATCCTTGTGACCTTGTGAACCCAACCATACCTTTAGTTAGGTTTGAAACCCTCGAAAACCCTTGAATTCGTGAAGCTCTGTTGAGGGCACTGTTCATGTGCTCGTAAACCAGGAAGTTTTAGGACATTCTAATATCACAGGGTGCTTTAGAAGGTTCTTGTGAAGCTCGGAGGACAAAATTGGAGGTTTTTGGACGTCGGGATCGCGAGTTCTAAAGTTGGCCGGATTTCGTGATTTTTCTCCAGCGAGATTCCGTCGTGTTTTGAGATTTGAAGAGGTATAGAACTCTTCTCCTTGTCCTAAGCTTCATTTTGGTGTTAATTTCGTGAATTTTGGTTGAAAATTGAATTAGAAATTAGGAGTAGAAGATTTTTCCAGAATCCGGCAACCCAGCGGTCGTCGACGTCGGATTCCGATGACTGGACGTAGGGGACAAGGGAATATTCTGTCAAAGTTGACGGAATATTCTTAATGGAAGTTAACGGTGTCAGTTAACCTTAACGGAATATTCTAGGGATTTAACGGAATATTCCCTAACGGCGTTAGGATTTCCGTCAGCATGCACGGCACGTGGCCACGCGTGGGCGGCGCGTGTTGCCGTGCCTTAGCCGGCACGTGAGTGCGCGTGGGACTTCAGAAAATTATTCTAAAAATATGGGGGTGTTCGTGGGATTGAGTAGAGCATGTTGGTATATTCAAACACCCCAATTGAGCAATGTATGAGAAGTTATTATCTAAGTTTGGTTATGTGCGTAATTAACGGTTGTATAGTTGTTTCGCATATAGGTGAGATTTATCCCGAGGACGAGTGCAGCCACGCGAGGCTTGGGGGCTACAACCCGTCTACTTATCAGTGAGTGGGCTTTTATTTTTAGTATATATATATATATATATATATATATATATATATATATATATATATATACACTTGACTGATTCCCAGAAATACGTTTTAAATGATTTTATGAAATTGAATGTCATGTCGAATGCCATATATATATATATATATATATATATATATATATATATATATTTAATGCTATGTTTATGTGACTATGTGTTGAGGCACTGCGGACAACAGGTAAGCCAGGCAAGTATGTATTTTTGTTATGAGGTTTATGGTTATATTGATGAGATTAGAATATGGCTCATTTACCTGCACATTGGGGTTTGTGCTCCGCCATAGTAGGGCTTAGCTTTCACATGATCGTTCACCTCCCGCACCGTACGCTCACCTTGGATCCAAGGCAGGTGCCAGCCTGTCGTACAGACCACTATACATGGTTTCGACTTGTAGGTGACCCGCAATTCGTCGCCAACCTTTACGTGACCGTAGCACATAGCGTCTTTATATACCCAGCTTGTCGTACAGACCACTACAGGTGGTTCCAACATGGGTGCAGGTTATTGATTGAGAGTTTGGATTGAGGATTTAGTTAAGGAGCCATAGATTCAGCCGTACAGGTCACTATAGGTGACTCTGGCTGACTTATATGCATTATCGGCATTTTATGCATTGAGATATCACCTGATTGACTTTGATGATATTTGTTGCATGCTTTGATGTTGGATATGGTTTATTCGGACATGGCAATATCTAAATGTTGGTTTTCAGTATGAATACGTATATATTTTTCTGGGAGGTATATATGTTTTTACAGAGAGGGGTTATAACTTTTATATCAAAGTGATTTCGGAAAAGCTTTGTTTTTGCCCACTCACGCTTTTGTTTTGCGCCCTTCTAGGTATTTGATAGCATTGGTGGCAAGCGAGGTTTCAAGGCAAATTTGACAGTGCACTATCCATGTAAATTTTCTGATTACCCTGTTAAGTATTTCTGGACTACACCTAGAATGCTCGAACTTTGTAAATTATGCTTTTGTCTTTCACACTTTATAATGACCTTTTATCACTAGTTATGTTATTTTAGTACTTTTCATCCTTATTTTTGTTCCGCACTGCGCACATGGTTACGTCATGCTCACATGACAGCTAGCACGTCCCGATATTTGGGTCGGGGTCTGTCATATTCCTTTAGTGTTAAAAATGTTAAAATTACTATATCTATATTTATGGCTAAATTTTTTATCCTATATTTTTATTTTTAGTCTGTACCTATTTTTAAATTGCAAACCTTTTTTAATTTGTACTAATTTTCTTTTCATTCTTAATTTGTACCCATATATTAGTTTCCTTTTGTGCCCATATTTTTTGTGACAGCCCGTCCCTGATTTTAAGATTTTTTTAAAGTTTTAATAAAGGATTTTACAAAAATGCCCTTTGAGGCACGCGCATTGTTCGAGGTTAATCGTTGTGTCGTGCCATCTAAGATTTGTTTTCTTGACATATCCTCGTAGTATTCGTCACTACGGACGCGTGGGCGCAAGCGGTTCGTGATTTGGAGTTATAACGAAAAAGATATTAAAGTTTGAAGTTTGGGCATTTTGGGAATTATAATAATAAAATATGGAAATTCTTTTATGAAAATGGACGGCCCAGATTTAATGAGGAAATAAATGGATGGCTGGGATTAATAGGAATAAAATTATATGTGTGTGTATGTGTGTGTATGTGGCCGGCTGGAGAGGAAAGGAGGAAGAAGAGATTGGGCAAAAACTGCCCAACCAGGAGGAAGGAGCAGCAGCTCCGGGAGAGAAAGGAGGGAGCCGGACGAATGGGTAGAGGAGAGAGGAAGAGAAGGGCCAATCGGAACAGGGGAAAGGAGGAAAGGAGAGAAGGCGAGAAGCGGAGGAGAGAAGGAAGAAAACGGGTCTTCACCCGCGACCCATTTCGACCCGCGGCACCCACACCCACATTTCGGCGAAATTCACCCGTTTTTCCGGTGAATTGATTCAAGGAACCTCATAGGAAACACTCTAGGACCCTTGCTCTATCCATTCCATCTCAAATTTGGAGAGATTTGATGGTGAAAATAGAAGAAACCGTGCAAAAAGGGGGCGCACGGGTTGGGTCCCTTTCCGTCAAGATGTGAAGCAATTTCTTCCAATCACCACCACCCATGGCATCCTCTTGAGGCCTATAACAAAGCCCAAGCAGTGGTTGAGGCGTTGGAACAAGTTTGGAGGTCGAATTGGAGCACACCAAACCTAGGGTTTTCGACAGGTTTTGTTGGAATTGGAGGCTTTTCCGACCGAATTGGCCTTGTCCACAGGTATGAAAGTTGTTCTACTCATTGAGATCTTCATTTTTGTAAATTTTGGTAATTTTTGGATAAAGTTGGATTTTCCGGCGAGCCGGGGCGGCCGATCGCCACCCACGGCGGCGCGTGAGGCGGCGCGTGGCCAGTGGGCCGCCAATGTTATTTTTAAGCTATATTGGATGTCCTGAGTTCAGTTTTGATAGTGGCTTAACGTTGGTTGATCATTTGGACTTAATTTCGATACGATGCATGGTTAGGCCAAAATATGAATTGACGATCCGACCGTTGGATCGTCACCAAACTTTGATACGTTGTAAGACGTAATATTTGAGGATTATAGGAACTTACAGATCGAGAATCCGATTTACGGATCTCCCGGAATTGGAGTTGTAAGTTCATAAAATATAATGTTAACCGTCACTTAGTTTGGTAATTGGCGGAGATCCGACCGTTGGATGGTCATGAAATTTTAGGATGTTGTTCTAGAGATTTATTGTGGACCTCTGGAAGTTACGGATTGGAAATCTGAGTTGCAGATCTTCCGGATCGAACTTCATAGTGACGTGTTTTATATAAGTGATATATTCTATCGATATGATTCTGAGGTATGATTTGATGATTGTTTTAGGCGCCGATCGCCATGACGCCTTGATGTGTTGTGCTAGGGAGTTGCAGGGCGAACTCCAGGTGAGTGGGCAGTTTTGTTTTACGTATATACCTATATAAAGGAGTTTTTCCCAGAAAATCTATTTAAGTGAAATATGATTTGAAAGTGTGATTTGAAATGCCATGCATAGATTCTATGAATCATGTGATTTGAAATGCCATGCATAGAATTTATATGAGATATGTGAATTGATATTATATGATGCATATATGTGAATTGGTGCTGCGGACGCACAGGTGAGTATCAGGTGAGTTATATTTGGTGCATTGAATTGTTTGATGTGATTTATGTTGATAGCTCATAACCTGCACCCCTGGTGTTAGTGCTTATGTTATTCACCGCATCACACGCTCACCTTGGATCCAAGTAGATGCTAGTCGTACAGACCACTGGAGGTGGTTCCGACATGCTAGTCGTACAGACCTTAGAGACGGTTCCGACTAGTAGGTGACCTTAGATTATGTGCACAGATGATTGATGAGAGAAGCACTAGAGTGTAATATTACACCATCCTAGTCGTACAGACTACTACAGGTAGTTCCGACTTATGTGCAGTGTAGTGCCGTACAGGTCACAGTTGGTGACTCCGGCTGGATTGGATATTGAGCTCTAGAATCAGCCGTACAGGACCACTGCAAGGTCTCCGGTTGATTCATCATTTCACCTGATTTATATTGATGCATCCATATTATGTTTTTGACGCATGGCATGGCATATTTTCTGAAAAGTGATAAAGAATGGTGTTTTGAGATTTTTGAAGCTATATATATATTTATATATGCTATTTTTCTGGGAAAGTATACATGTTTTACAGCGAGGGGTTAGAACTTTGATAAAGGAAAGTTTTGAAAAGATTTGTTTTACTGACCCACTCAACTTTGTTTTGCGCCCCTCCAGGTTTGAGATAGCAGAGCTTTGGTGGCCACGAGGAATCCAACGGTGTTCTGACAGAATTCACAATTGTATTTTTTAAGCTTCCGAACTGTGTAAATGGTTACGTCACTCTCACGTGACGGCCAGCATGCCCTCTTTCGGGACGGGGTGTGTCAGTTGGTATCAGAGCCTAGGTTGCAGTTCTGTGTATCTTGAGAATTTCCTAGTGTCTTCTGTCAGAACTATACCGCCTCGTAGTGAGCCACGTCGTTCAGATGAGTTTAGTTTCCTTGGTATAGCTCAGTTAGGGGAAACTATTGCTATTGTGATTCAGTCTATTATTCAAGGATTTTTCTCTTAAGACTGGTTATAAGTTGATGCTGAATCACTTATGGAAATGAAAGACTGGAGGAAGCAGAGCGATGGCTTAATTATTTGGAAAAGGCATTTCGGTTTATGCAAGTTAAGGGAATCTTTCTTTTGAAAGGTAGGTAGAGACGACTACCTGGTTTCTGAGTATTGAATTTGCATCCTGGTGGAGACAGAAGTCTTATATGATGTCACTGGAGGAAACAGCTGTTTGAGAGTTGTTTAAAGAATTGTTTAAGAAAAGGTTTATCCCTCCGGCATATATTGATGGTAAAAAGCGAAAGTTTACAAAATTTGAGACAAGGAAAGATGACAGCGAATGAGTATTATGAAAAGTTTATTGACTTGTCTCATTACCATTCGAATGTTGTTGTTAATCCGGTGGGAATGTTATGTCGTTTTAAACTGGATAATAAGAAGAAGTGGCGTTCTTTGACGACCACTATCCATTGTGCTTCCTATCAGGAGTTTTACGAGATTTTATTGAGAATTGAGGACTCTGAGATTATGTCCAGCGATAGTAATGAAGAAGAGGAAAAGATTGTGAATCAGAGGAAAGATGGCAAAGGTAAAGGTCAGTAATCTTAAGGACTTTAAGAGACTCAAAGCTTCAAAAGAAGCAAAGCTAGTTCTAGTTCTTCTAGCTGATATGATTCTTGTTATGGACAATGTTGCCAAAAAGAGTAATGAATGAGCACGATCGAGGTGTGTATATGTATTTCTAATGAAAGGCAAGATGGTAATATTGCACCCTTGAAGATTGTTGCTTACTTATCAAGACAACGGTGATTTATCAGTATTGCGGGCTGCAGACCGTAATATTAATAACTTATCCGTTGGATTCGTTAAGCAAGTAAACAGGTAGGTCATCCTACATTAGTATGGTGTTATTCAGGGTGTCCAGTGATGGTGGAAGATGTTGTTATGCCAGTGAATCTTATCCTGTGAGATATTGTGGATTTGGATGTGGTTTTAGGCACAGACTGATTGTATTCTAATTGTGCCAAGATAGATTGCTTCGGGGAATCAGTTACTTTCCATCGACCTGGATGACCAGAGGTTACTTTTGGAGGTATGCAAATCAAAGTGAGGCATGCCGTTATTTCTGCTGTGAGAGCAAGGAAATGGTTTCGGAAGGTTACCAAGGATATTTAGTTCATGCAGTACTAAGAGATATTGCTCTGAGTAGTGTGGAAGAGGTCAAGGTGGTTAGACATTTTCCTGACATTTTCCCTAAGAATTTAACTGGATTGCCACCAAGCAAAGTTGTGGAGTTCTCTATTGATTTGTTTCCAGGTACGGACCCTATATTAAAGATTGGTTCATGTTGAGTTAAGGGAATTGAAAAGTCAGTTGCAAGAATTGGTTGATAAAGGTTCTATTCAACCTAGTATGTTACCTTTGAGAGCCCCAGTTTAATTGTGAGGAAGAATGTGGACATTAAGGCTATACATTGACTATGGATAATTGAATCGGGTAACGATTGAGAATCGTTATCCATTACCGAGTATTAATGATTGTTTGATCAGTTCAGAGGTGCCTGTGTAATTTCAAAGATTGATTTGAAGTCTGGTTGTTACCAATTGAAGATTAAGAGTGATGATGTCCCTAAGACGGTTTTCAGAACTCATTATGGTCTTTATGAGTTTTTGGTGATGCCATTCGGATTGACGAATTTTATGAGTTTGACGAACGAAGTATTCCAGGAATATCTCGACAGGTTTGTTATCGTTCTCATTAACGTTATTCTGGTATACTTAAGACTAGAGCTGAGCATGCTAGACATCTTAAATTGGTATTACAAAGATTGAGGGATCGTCGATGTATTCTAAGTTTAGCGAATGCCAATTTTGGATGAATCAAGTGGCATTTCTGAGACATGTTATATCTACTTAAAGTATTCAAGTGAATTCTTAAAAGGTGGCAGAAGTTGAGAATTTGGACAACCGCGAACCATGACTAAGATTCGGAGTTTTCTGAGCTTAGCGGGCTATTATGGACGGTTTGTGAAAGATTTTTCAGTCATTGCCTTGCCATTGACTAGATAGATGAGAAAAGAGGTTAAGTTTGAGTGGGATGGAAATGGTGAGCAAAGTTTTCAACAGTTGAAGTATTTCCTCACTCATGCACTTGTGTTAGCACTCTCAGATGATAACGGGAATTATGAGGTCTATAGGGATGCTTCCTTTAATGGTTTGGGATGTGTATTGATGCAAATGGTAGGGTGATTGCCTATGTTTCACGGCAATTGGAACCTCATGAGATGAATTGCCCTACTTGTGATTTGGAATTTGCGATTATCATATTTGCTTTGAAGGTATGGAGACATTATATTATTGGTGAAAAGTGCAAGATTTTACGGATCATAAGAGTCTCCAATATCTGTCTTACTCAGAGAGATCTTGATTTTAGGTAACGAAGGTGGACTGAATTGCTTAGTGATTATAATTGCACGACCAGGGTGATCGTGCAAATGTTTGGGCTGATGTACTTAATATGAAGACTCTCGTGAGAATAAAGGCTTTGTATGCTTGTTATGTTCCTCTTCTTGTGGATTTCAGATCTACTAGAGTAAAGTTAGAAATGGAAGAACGAGAATAAGCCTTGCTTGCTAGTATCCAAGTTAGGCTTATTTTAATTAATCGTATACTCGATGCCCAGAGGATTGATGAAGAAATTCAAGAATTAATTATTGCAAGGAATAACGGGAAAAAGAAAGACCTCAGAGTTGGAGAAGCAGATGGCATCCTTATGCAAGAGAACAAGATGTATGTACCTAATGTTATGGAATTAAAGAAAACAATTTTGGAACGAAGCGCACGGTTCAGCTTATGCAATGCATCCTGGAAGTACTAAGATGTATCATACCATTTAACCATTTTACTATTGGCCGGGTATGAAAAGAGAAGTTGCTGAATAGGTAAGTATGTGTATCATTGGTCAGTAGGTTGAAGCGGAAAGAAAGAAGCCTTTTGGATTGATGCAGTCATTTTCCGTTCTACAGTGGAAATGGAAAAATATTACTATGGATTATGCGTACAAGCTTTTTCGTACAAGAAATGGTTATGATAACATCTGGGTGATAGTTGATCGGCTCACTAAGTCAGCGCATTTTACTCCAGTGAAGAGCAACAACCTTTCCAAACAAGTGCAACAATTATTTATTTGTTTTATGGAAAAGAGATTCGGGCTTACGGATCTGTTGAGCTTTTTGGATATGATGGTCACTTCAAAGTTTTGGATAGCATTTCAGGAGATTTTGGATACAAGGTTACTTTATAGTACGGTTTATCATCCTCAAACAGATAGGCAATCTGAGAGGACAATTCAGATGTTGGAGGATATGCTAAGATCTTCAATATTGCAGTTTGGCGACGCTTAGCATAAGTGGTTGAATTTGAGGGAATGTAATTAGAACAGCTTTCATTCGGGTATTAGCATGTCGCTATTTGAGGCATTTATTGGAAAAGCTTGCCGTACACCTTTATGTTGGTCAGAAGTTGTCGAAAGAAATTTTGCGGGCCCTGAGATTATGGATGAGTCTACTCAGAATGTTCAAGTGATTAAGTTCAACCTGAAAGCAGCCCAGGAGTGGCAAAAGAGCTTAGCAGAGATGCCACTAATCGAGTGTATTATGTAGGTGATTGGGTGTGTTCGAAATTTTCACCTTGGAAAAGTGTGATTCGGTTCGAGAAGAAAGGTAAGTTAAGTCCTAGAGACATCGGACCTTATGTGATCACCGAGCGAGTCGAGGAAGTTGCTTACAGGCTTGAGTTGCCTCCAGAGCTGTCGGAAGCGCGTGGCGTGTCCCACGTATCTATGTTTCGACATTATGTTTCAGATGCTGCACAGGTGATATCTCCTTAACCATTGGGAATCAACCCAGATATGACTTATGATGAGGAGCCAGTGACTATTTTGGATTGGAAAGACAAAGTTCTAAGAAATAAGACTGTGGGCCTTGGTAAAAAGTTTTTGGAGGAATCATTCAGTGGAAGAAGCTACTTAATGAGACTGAAGATTGGATGAGAGAGAGGTACCCAAAGTTGCTCTATGATTATTAATGGATTGTTTGGTTGTTTGAATTTCGAGGACGAAATTCTATAAGGTAGGTAGATTGTGACAGCCCGTCCCTGATTTTAAGATTTTTTTAAAGTTTTAATAAAGGATTTTACAAAAATGCCCTTTGAGGCACGCGCATTGTTCGAGGTTAATCGTTGTGTCGTGCCATCTAAGATTTGTTTTCTTGACATATCCTCGTAGTATTCGTCGCTACGGACGCGTGGGCGCAAGCGGTTCGTGATTTGGAGTTATAACGAAAAAGATATTAAAGTTTGAAGTTTGGGCATTTTGGGAATTATAATAATAAAATATGGAAATTCTTTTATGAAAATGGACGGCCCAGATTTAATGAGGAAATAAATGGATGGCTGGGATTAATAGGAATAAAATTATATGTGTGTGTATGTGTGTGTATGTGGCCGGCTGGAGAGGAAAGGAGGAAGAAGAGATTGGGCAAAAACTGCCCAACCAGGAGGAAGGAGCAGCAGCTCCGGGAGAGAAAGGAGGGAGCCGGACGAATGGGTAGAGGAGAGAGGAAGAGAAGGGCCAATCGGAACAGGGGAAAGGAGGAAAGGAGAGAAGGCGAGAAGCGGAGGAGAGAAGGAAGAAAACGGGTCTTCACCCGCGACCCATTTCGACCCGCGGCACCCACACCCACATTTCGGCGAAATTCACCCGTTTTTCCGGCGAATTGATTCAAGGAACCTCATGGGAAACACTCTAGGACCCTTGCTCTATCCATTCCATCTCAAATTTGGAGAGATTTGATGGTGAAAATAGAAGAAACCGTGCAAAAAGGGGGCGCACGGGTTGGGTCCCTTTCCGTCAAGATGTGAAGCAATTTCTTCCAATCACCACCACCCATGGCATCCTCTTGAGGCCTAGAACAAAGCCCAAGCAGTGGTTGAGGCGTTGGAACAAGTTTGGAGGTCGAATTGGAGCACACCAAACCTAGGGTTTCCGACGGGTTTTGTTGGAATTGGAGGCTTTGCCGACCGAATTGGCCTTGGCCACAGGTATGAAAGTTGTTCTACTCATTGAGATCTTCATTTCTGTAAATTTTAGTAATTTTTGGATAAAGTTGGATTTTCCGGCGAGCCGGGGCGGCCGATCGCCACCCACGGCGGCGCGTGGCCAGTGGGCCGCCAATGTTATTTTTAAGCTATATTGGATGTCCTGAGTTCAGTTTTGATAGTGGCTTAACGTTGGTTGATCATTTGGACTTAATTTCGATACGATGCATGGTTAGGCCAAAATATGAATTGACGATCCGACCGTTGGATCGTCACCAAAATTTGATACGTTGTAATACGTAATATTTGAGGATTATAGGAACTTACAGATCGAGAATCTGATTTACGGATCTCCCGGAATTGGAGTTGTAAGTTCATAAAATATAATGTTAACCGTCACTTAGTTTGGTAATTGGCGGAGATCCGACCGTTGGATGGTCATGAAATTTTAGGATGTTGTTCTAGAGATTTATTGTGGACCTCTGGAAGTTACGGATTGGAAATCTGAGTTGCAGATCTTCCGGATCGAACTTCATAGTGACGTGTTTTATAAGTGATATATTCTATCGATATGATTCTGAGGTATGATTTGATGATTGTTTTAGGCGCCGATCGCCATGACGCCTTGATGTGTTGTGCTAGGGAGTTGCAGGGCGAACTCCAGGTGAGTGGGCAGTTTTGTTTTACGTATATACCTATATAAAGGAGTTTTTCCCAGAAAATCTATTTAAGTGAAATATGATTTGAAAGTGTGATTTGAAATGCCATGCATAGATTCTATGAATCATGTGATTTGAAATGCCATGCATAGAATTTATATGAGATATGTGAATTGATATTATATGATGCATATATGTGAATTGGTGCTGCGGACGCACAGGTGAGTATCAGGTGAGTTATATTTGGTGCATTGAATTGTTTGATGTGATTTATGTTGATAGCTCATAACCTGCACCCCTGGTGTTAGTGCTTATGTTATTCACCGCATCACACGCTCACCTTGGATCCAAGTAGATGCTAGTCGTACAGACCACTGGAGGTGGTTCCGACATGCTAGTCGTACAGACCTTAGAGACGGTTCCGACTAGTAGGTGACCTTAGATTATGTGCACAGATGATTGATGAGAGAAGCACTAGAGTGTAATATTACACCATCCTAGTCGTACAGACTACTACAGGTAGTTCCGACTTATGTGCAGTGTAGTGCCGTACAGGTCACAGTTGGTGACTCCGGCTGGATTGGATATTGAGCTCTAGAATCAGCCGTACAGGACCACTGCAGGGTCTCCGGTTGATTCATCATTTCACCTGATTTATATTGATGCATCCATATTATGTTTTTGACGCATGGCATGGCATATTTTCTGAAAAGTGATAAAGAATGGTGTTTTGAGATTTTTGAAGCTATATATATATTTATATATGCTATTTTTCTGGGAAAGTATACATGTTTTACAGCGAGGGGTTAGAACTTTGATAAAGGAAAGTTTTGAAAAGATTTGTTTTACTGACCCACTCAACTTTGTTTTGCGCCCCTCCAGGTTTGAGATAGCAGCGCTTTGGTGGCCACGAGGAATCCAACGGTGTTCTGACAGAATTCACAATTGTATTTTTTAAGCTTCCGAACTGTGTAAATGGTTACGTCACTCTCACGTGATGGCCAGCATGCCCTCTTTCGGGACGGGGTGTGTCATTTTTTTTAAGTTATTTTTGTATTTGTACCCATGTATTTACCGTCACGTGATATTGTATATTTAGTCAATGATAGAAAAATTACATATGGTATATTTATGTTTTATGGCTAAACTTTGTATCATATATTTATATTTTTAGTTTGTACCCACTTTTAATTTGAAACATTTTTTTTAAATTTATAGTATTTTCTTTTTAGTTTTAATTTGTATCCATATATTAATTTCTTTTAGCACTCATATTTTTTTTTAAATTCATTTGTATTCATAATTTTTTAATCTTTTATTTGTACCCAAATTTATTTATAATGTACCCATTCTTCTTTATTAATGTACCACTTCGTTATATGTGAAATGTCTCATTTTTTTTGCAAAATGTACCAATTTTTTTAACATTATGGATGCATTCTTTTGCCATTTATTATTTCTTATTGTTACATAGTTTTTATCCATTTATTCAATCAAAATGTTTGAATTTTTTTATTGTAACCATTTCTAATAGTATTATAACGAGGGACTTTAAATTTATAGGATTATAAATCTCATAAAATATCAAACAATTAATGTCAAAACTATAAAAATAAAAATATTAATAGTAATATAATGAGGTGTACAAAGTCAATGGACTTTGATCAAACTTTGAAAATCATTAAGGTTTTAGTCAAAGAATGTTAAGGATTAGGGACCGCATCCAAAGTATCCCTTCTTTCTTTCACTCTAAGTGTTTTTGGAAAACTTTATTTTGTGTGGATGAGTGTGTGAGGGAGAAAGAGTTAGAAAGTATCACAAGCCTTCCAAGAGAAGTAGTGCTTTTTTTTTTTTTTTTAGTACATCGATATTTTTACACTAGGGAGAAGGGGAGTTCGGGTAAGTCACACAATGGACAACATAATTTGGTATCGAATTCGCCATCCATGAGATTTGAACATAAGACCTCTCACTTTCAAATGAAGAGGAATATCATCAGACTATAGTACTAAGTGGCAAGAGAAGTAGTGCTTTTAATATTTTCTCTTACGCTTCACTTACACCATCACTTGGAGCACTTGATTTTTACTTTTAGAAGCTGTTATTAGCACTCCTAAAATCTCAACCTGTATTCTTTTAAGTTTTAGATTATCTTTTCTCATTTTCTCAATCTTTTCTCAGTTTCTTAATGTGATTTTCGATTTTAGCCCATATTGTTTTTAATGCCCTAGAATCTTGACAAACCTAATTAAATATAAGGGAGACTTTGGATGTGGTCCCTAGCTATGAATATTCTTTGACTGAAATCTTGTTGGTTTTCAATTTTTGATCCAAGTCCCTGAAATTAATGTGATAATTTATTTCTATGTGCGTTACTATATTTTTTTTAAATTAAAAATTGAAATTTATAGTTGTTTATATTAATGAAATTTTAAATAAAAAACCATAATTTGTGGGATTAAAAATATTAAAATATAAATATACTATTTTGTGTGTGTGTGTGTGTGTGTGTGTAAACATGGGTACATTCATCAAAATTAACCAAAAAATTATTTTATCAAAACATGGGTACATTCTTCAAAATCACAACAAAAAAAAGATATTAGGCTTAATAAAATTTGTAAATTTCTTCGATTAAACTTAACATGGATACATTCTCAAAGCAAAGAAAAAGGAATGTACCCATATAAGTTTAAAAATGGATTAAAAAAAACTGAATAGATTTTATATAAAAAAAGGGTACATTTTACATATAACAAATTGGTATATTTAAGAATGAGTACATTTTAAGATTAAAAATTTGAAAAAAATTACATGAGTGGTACATATAATTAGCATGGGTACATTTAGCAAAATTAAAAATGGGTACAAATAAATAAAAAAATATGGGTACAAATACAAATAAAACTTTATAAAATATGTGCACAAAAAGAAATTAATATATGAGTACAAATTAAAACTAAAAAGAAAATTGGTACAAATTAAAAAAGGGTTGCAAATTAAAAATGGGTACAAACTAAAAATAAAAATATATGATAAAAAATTTAGCCATAAATATAAATATACTAATTGTAACATTTTTAACATTAAATGAATATATTTAGAAATAAAAAATATTTTATTATTGAAATAATTAATGATGTTATTAATACCAATGACCTTGATCAAAAAATGAAAAAGAATAAGGTTTTAATCAAAGGAGTAGCAAAAGGAAGAATGAGAATCTAATTTCTCCTAAATATAATTTTGATGACACGAACTTCATTCTTGTTTTTTTTTTTTTTTTTTTTTGCTGAAGAATTTTGATGAAATTTACAATGCTAACATGGAAGAAATGTCATATTATTCATTGTATGATTGAATTTCTTTTTTACTATGTCAGATTTACAATGCTCGTTGATGATCTTTGCTTTGCTATTGTCTCGCAGCAAATATGAAAAAAAAAAATTTAACTAAAATCCCGACACCTTTTTCTTTGTTCAGCAAAATCAATCCCGATTCTAAATCAAACAATCTCACCAATTTATATGTATGTCAAAAAAATTATATTTAATGAGGGTTTTTTTTTTTTTTTTTTTTTTTTTTTTTTTGTTTGAGTACAAAGAGGTGGGGATGCAACACGAGGACTTTCCAAAAAGTCACAAATCCTAGTACTACTCTCGCCCAAACTCGCTTAACTATGGAGTTCTGATATATTTAATGAGGTTTTAAAGATTATAGGGACATTAAAAGCAATGGAAGGTTAAAATTGAAAACTACACTAAGAAAATGAGAATAGATAAATAAAATATGTACAAGGAATGCAAATTAAGATTTTGGAAGTGCCAATAACAGTATCATAATTTTATTTTGGAAGATAAAATAAAAAATCTACTCCATTAATCCTAGGAAAAACCGGCTATAGGGTTGGGCCTTTTGGGCTTCCTTTCCACGTCAGTCACTAAGTGACGTAATCTACACCAAGTGGGCTTGAGCCCAATGGGTCCAGTTGAACCGGAAACTAATTCGAGGCCCAATTTGGACCTTAAACCACCGATATAATTAACAGTGCTACTATTACCACTCCCCTGTCTTATTTCTACACCCACTCTTTATTAAAAAATTTAATTACCAATTTATCCTCATGGAAAATGTCAAATAAGGACTAAGGGAAAACAAGATCAGATCGTTCACTTCCACCCACACTTCCTACAACTCGTAATCTCAATTCCCAAATGTGTAATACAAATCCTAAGCACACTGAATGCATCAAGCCATATAAGGATGTCATCAGAGTTTCTTTCTCTACCGATTTCACTTCTTATTCTTTCGGCTTTGATTCTAGGGAACTTTAACGAAAAGCTCCCGCTACTGTTCACTTTAACGAAAAACCACATTTTTACACTAAAAAATCAATCCTTGTACTATTCACTTTACCTTTTATTTTGTCCTTATCGTTAAAACTCAAAGTTTTCAAACTCTTTTCATTAGTTTTCCTTTGATTCTATGATTGGTTGAGCGACTGACTCTTCGTTTTATTGTTGCATCGCCTCTGGTCAGCCATGGGGATAGTCGAGATGGTGGTAAAAAGTGCAGAATGTTGGTCGTTGTTTTACTTCCCTCTATTTCAATCATATAAATATAATCATTTTCCTTATATTAAAATATTATTTAAATAATTTAAAAAAAAAAAGAGATGGGAGAACAAGCTAGAGAAGCAATATGAATGTCGGTTTCTGTGCTTCTCATCGGTCAGTAATGGCTATGGGAAGGGGTAGGCTATGCTGGTGAACGGTGTCAAGGGTGGAGATTGGAAGGGTACTTTGGGGATAATGGTGGGTGGGAAGATAGTAGGTTTTTTTTCTTATTTTTTTATGGTGGGTGAGATTATAACTTGGGTGTAGAAATAGAACAATGAGGTAGACCTAGTAACACTCATAATTAATTAAACTATTTATTAATTATTTCCTCCTTTGATTAATCTAATTATCATTCCGACACCTTTGTATTCAGCACAAACAAAAATAGGGTTTGTGATTCGTTAGGTACTAATCAACGAGGTCATAATTTTGACTTCTCTAATTGTTTAACGAACTAAAAATACTTTTGATTCACCCTCTTATTGACGATAAATACCTTGAGGGATCTCACAGACTATGAATGACACCTAACCGTATGCCATAGTCCCAAAATTGATATCGAACATATTCGGAAAACCTATACAATTGCAATCATCTTGCAACACATAACACTCTCAATCACATTACTAGGGCATGGTTAATAATGTCAAACCCTAATGTGATCTTACTTGTTTACATGAATCTGTTAAAGCGATTGAAAGTTATACTAGATCATGCTCAGTACCCCGGTCAAGGATTTTTTTATCATGTTGTAGAGTATTTTGATTCCTTTATAAAGTAAACTAGAGATCCTTTGTTGTACATCACATGTCATCATGAATAGTTCAATGGCCCGATACATACACTCGATAACTTGTTAGAATGTAATGTATGTCACAATGTTATATTGCTATCCACATGACAACTATAATGTCTCATGTATGAGGATCAATTTATATTCTTGCAATTAAGAGTCACTTGCTTGACATGTATACTAACTCTATGCAAGTACATGAGTTGCTCGCGTTTAGTGAACTTGATCTCTACTTGTCTCAGCAGATCACTGCTGATAACTTGAGACTTAGCCATGTATCCCGTTCATACAATTGGCAAACATAATGTGCACTGGTGTTTCCAGATTATAAATATTCACTTTATAATTCAACAACCAGAAATTAGTGTTTAGGATAATCACATACGAAGAGGGTCTCTATAACTTTAGTTACCTCTTACATATGCATTTAAACGTTATCCACACACTTACTATTTGTAATATATACACAACGATCTTGCCTCACGATTAAACTTCAACTAATCACTATATGCCCTTAATCAGTTTAACAACTCTTCTATTGCCAGGGCCAATAGTAGCAAGCCTACAACATCAACAACTCATCAAAAGATCCTGAGGCCTCCTTGTTGCCTCAAGTGGCACTTTAGAAAATCTAAGAGACCGACTATCGCAAGGCCATTTGCTCGCCAACATGTAGGCTTTCTATATAGCCTTGTATAGGATTTGTAGGAAAGTTAAGTCAATATACATAGTGTTTTAAGTATCCCTTTTCTAGATTGGTTTAGCAACCATTCAAATTCATATATCTTCACTTATTCAATTGAGGTATCACCTCCTGAAGTCATATCTAATCACTTGAATTTATTTCAAACATCTAAAACATGTCTCAAAAGTCCTTAAAGTCTCTCACAGGGAGTATCAATGCTTAAAATCAAAATTACATAACTATATGAAACAGAGTGACCAAAATAGATTCTATATTTAAACACATTCACGAAAAAGGTTTTAAACCTAAAAACAAAGGGCATTTCACTAATTCAATTTCAAATTTACATACACGTTTTCCCTTCCACTCCTTACGTTTTCTTCTTAAATCTATTGCAGTAACTTCTTAAGAACATATGCATAGCATGTGTGACATTTTCTAGTGTTGATATGTTGATATAACAAAGCAATGTATCCCAATTTTTGCACATACCTCTTTCAAGAAAATGATTCTCAAAATACATAAGTAAGTTTGTGCTGATGTTGTTGGTGTCAAAACTTAGATAGAGCTCGACTAGGTTCAACACGTATTTTCCTTGAGTGTTGCTTTCGATCTTGGTGCCACATAATGGCTTGAGAGAAAAAGAGAATAAGCCTACCAATGTTGGAGGTTGCCAACAGATAGTGTGTTTGGATTTGTGTTAGGTTTGCGTGTAAATCTAACTTCTTAACCAAATGATTATGCATTGAATGAGATGCTGGCTTAATTAAGTTCTTTTTTATGCCTCGAGCAAACAAGGACTTGATATCCAGTGCGAAATAAGTGTTTGCCTAAGTTGTAAGTAAACGAAATAGAACTAAACATAAGAAACTGAATGTAATCATTTCATGATGGAATCACGATTACAAATGTTTACAAAAGAGATTCAAGGATGATGAGCAGATCTACATAACTGGAAAGTAAATAGACTTAAAAATGTAAAGAAAACAGTTTACTCCAACAAGGAGGCCGTGAAAGGCAGAATAATGCTAGAAGAGTCCATCAATGTCATTGATATCTTTTGACCTAAAACTTTTGTTACTCTGCTACCATGTAGTATGATTCGGTTGACGAACATTCCAACCAACCCAGATAACCTCTTTAAGCCAATGCTTTCTATTCAGTCCAGTATGGGATCTTAGGTTGAGTTTTCTTTGAGGAAAACTTGGGTCATAGGTTGAGTTTGCTTTGAGGAAAGCCTGTGTTTGTAGTTGAAGAGCTGAGAGATTTGTTGAAGAGCAACTGGTTTATGTTGAAGAGCAGTTGGGTTTGAAAAATCACTCGAGGTTTGTATAGTGGTTGAGATTGGATTTGAAGAAGGTCTTTAGCCTGAAGGCCTCTAGCTCTATTTATACGCAGCTAGGGAGGAGCATCCATTGCTAAACTAGAGTAAGAGTAAGTCGGTCTTTTGACGTTGATAATAACTGCAATTCGTGGTTGGTGGCCTTGTTCTGAAATACACGGCGGTTTTGCGATGATGGCCGTCTGTATGGTGACGCGTTTATTGTCTTTTAAGAAGACAAGATATTTTCGGGTCTGGTCGTCCATATGGCAGACGGGCTTCGAGATGGATCGAGTCTGAGCCCTTGAGTAGTTCCGACATAGTGATAAAATGTCATTCCAACCTCTAAGAAGTTAGCCTAAGTTTGGCTTCAAAGTTGATGCGCCAGTATCACTGTGTCGCATGACTTTGAGTATAAAAATAAATTAGCCCTGAAACATGCTTTACTTTGTGCTTGCTATGACTGTAATGATTTTGGTGTCACAAAGTTTCAACAAAAATATTTGGACAAAAAACTTCAAAGGCATCCGAAAATAATGCATCAAATAAGATAAGGGCATTTTTGTCATTTTAACATTATTTTTTTAATAATTAATTTTTTTGTGGTTTGTTTTTCTTTTATTTTTATTTTTTATTTATTAGTATCTCACAATAGGCTAGCAATAATGTGATTCAATTCTCTATTTTTAAACATGTTCAAAACATCTTAAGAGGCATGTAATGCCGGTTATAAAAAAGGTCATTCGCATGCAGATAATAATGTGATTAAATTAGTTGTCAAATGATTGTTTTTTTTTTTTGACAAACGATATTATCTACACTAAGAGGGAAAGGGTGGGCTTAGCCTCACAATGGGCTAGTAATAATGTGATTCAATCAGTTGTTTATTACATATTATTTTCTATATTTTAAACACGTTCATAACATTTTAAGAGGCGTGTAATGCTGGTTATAAAAAAAAAGTCTTTCGAACGAGGATAATAATGTGATTAAATTCAAATGATTGTTTTTTCTTTTTTAACAAATGATATTATCTACACTAAGGGGGAGGGGTGGGCTTAGCCTCACAATGGGCTAGCAATAATGTGATTCAATCAGTTGTTTATTAAATATTATTTTCTCTATTTTTAAACATGTTCAAAACATCTTAAGAGGCGTGTAATGCCAGTTCTAAAAAAAGTCTTTTGCAAGCAGATAATATTGTGATTAAATTACATTAAATTAGTTGTCAAATGATTGTTTTTTTTTTAACAAACGATATTATCTACTGTGACATCCCACATCGCCCAGGGGAGTGATCTTTATATGTACATTCCCATCCCTACCTAGCACAAGGCCTTTTGGGAGCTCACTGGCTTCGAGTTCCGTAGAAACTCCGAAGTTAAGCAAGAAGGGGGCCAGAGCACTCCTATGATGGGTGACCCACTGTGAAGTTGCTCGTGAGTTCCAAGAAACAAAACTGTGAGGGCGTGGTCAGGGCCCAAAGCGGACAATATCGTGCTACTGTGGTGGACCGGGCCTGGGAAGTGATCCACCCCGGGCCGGGATGTGACAAATTGGTATCAGAGCCTAACCCGGGTCGGAAGTGTGCCGACGAGGATGTCAGGCCCTCTAAGGGGGGTGGATTGTGACATCCCACATCGCTCAGGGGAGTGATCCTTAAATGTATTCCCATCCCTATCTAGCACGATGCCTTTTGGGAGCTCACTGGCTTCGGGTTCCGTAGGAACTCCGAAGTTAAGTGAGAAGGGGGCTAGAGCACTCCTATGATGGGTGACCCACTGGGAAGTTGCTCGTGAGTTCCCAGAAACAAAACCCTGAGGGAATGGTAAGCCCAAAGCAGAAAATATCGTGCTACGGTGGTGGGGCTGGCCCGGGAAGTGATCCGCCCCGGGCCGGGATGTGACATCTACACTAAAAGGGAGGGGGTGGGCGTAGCCTCACAATAGGCTAGCAATAATGTGATTCAATCAGTTGTTTATTAAATATTATTTTCTCTATCTTTAAACTTGTTCAAAACATCTTAAGAGGCGTGTAATGCCGGTTATAAAAAAAAGATCTTTCGTACACAGATAATAATGTGATTAAATTAGTTGTCAAATAATTGTTTTTTTCTTTTAACAAACGATATTATCTACACTAAGGGATAGGGTGATGGGCTTAGCCTCACAATAGGCTAGAAATAATGTGATTCAATCAATTGTTTATTAAATCTTATTTTCTTTATTCTTAATGTAAATTCTATAAAGACCGATTTTATTATGTGAATTCAGCTGCTTTTATTGGTTTATGAGAGGTTTCTTCTAGTATGATTTAAGATTATTCATTTACTTCAAATATTTGACTTTTCTTTTGTCAATTTACACATATAAATATGTTTAAAACGTGTAAGTCGCGTGTTGCACGCCGTGATTCAAAAAATGTCATCGTCATTTTAATTAGTTTTTTTTGTGCTGTTTTTTTTTTTAAATAGTACCTCACAATAGTCTAGCAATAATGTGATTCAATTTCTCTATTTTAAAACACGTTTAAAACATCTTAAGAGGCGTATAATGCCGATTATAAAAAAAGTTTTTCGCACGTGGATAATAATGTAATTAAATTAGTTGTCAAATGATTTTTTTTTTAACAAACAATATTATCTACACTAAGGGGAGGGGGTGGGCTTAGCCTCACAATGGGCTAGCAATAATGTGATTCAATCAGTTGTTTATTAAATATTATTTTATCTATATTTAAACACGTTCAAAACATCTTAAGAGGCGTGTAATGTCGGTTATAAAAAAGGTTTTTCACATGCAGATAATAATGTGATTAAATATTATTTTCTCTATTCTTAATGTAAATTCTGTAGAGATCGATTTTATTATGTGAATTCAGCTACTTTAATTGGTTTATTAGGGATTTCTTCTAGCATGATCTAAGATTATTCATTTACTTCAAATATTTGACTTTCCTTTTGTCAATTTACGCATATAAATACATTTAAGACGTGTAAGTTACGTGTAGCATACCGTGATTCAAAAAATGTCTTCTACATGCGCGAGAGCTTGTGCATGAAGGCTAGTACATACAAAAGTGAATTCGACAAGTTATGTCTTCTTCTGACGGAGATTATGTAGACATTGAACTCTTTGTGACGAACTTCCAGCTCTAAAAAATTGTTAGGCTACCAATATATATAGGTCATGAGTCATGGGGTAACCATTGCCAGTTTGGAACCGTCATACATATTTTAATTGGTCAATATAATTAATTATAGTAATGATGATAATTGAAAAAACGCATGTATCGAGGGAGAAATACTTGATATGAAGTATTGTTTGGCTTCCAAATTGATGGGGACATTGTGGCCTCTCACACAACATATATAATTTGGATTTGACTTTTATCATGCTCGTCACCCTCAGGTCGGTCACTTTCTTGCAGTAAAAAACTACCATCTCATCCACACCCCTTTGTAATGCTTATCATATGTATCATGCTCCTGAAAACTGGAGTTTACATGAGAAAAGAAATGGAGGTTTTCAGCATAGGTAATACTATAGAAAATATTTATTTAATCATATGACGTGATTGTTGATAATTGAATTATTATTTAAATTTTGATTAACTCGTTTATTTCCTATAGATGACATAATCCCTCATTCGCAAAATATAGTCTAAAAAAGTTAGTGTACTTAACATTACTATGGTTTAATGATATTCCTCTTCACTTCTCTTCACTTGTAAGTGAAAGGTCTTAGGTTCGATTTTCGTTAAAAGCGAATTTGAACCACATTATTGTAGCTCATTGTGAGGCTTAACTTACTCCCTACACTTTTAGTGTAGACAATATTGTTTGTTCAAAAAGCAAAAGAAAAAACACATTATTCTCTGAGAAATGCTAACGAGAATATATAAAAAGTAGGACTCTCCATGAACTCTCTACCGTCTCATATTTTTTGTACAATTTATATACCAACATATGAAAATATTGTGCCAAAAAAATATAAAATAACGGAAAATTGGGAGAATACCACTTTGAAAGAACCTCTTTAACATTTCTCTTATTCTTTTAGCGTATAGAAGATAACTTTCTTTTTTAGTTGTTTACATTATTTTTAGAGGGTGGTTATGAATCAAGATCCTCACCAGATCTTTTCCTAGGGATCCCGCAATCATGTCCGTTTATTTTATATCGTGCGATCAATTTTCGTTAGGTACTATTTATATTTGAATTTTAAATTTTAAATTTTAAATAATTTTTAATCACACGACATACGATGAACGGATAGGATTATGAGATCCCTAGAATCCCTAGAGAATGGATCCGGCGAGGATTCTTATTCGGTGGTTCTCTGTTCTTTTCGAACTTTTTGCTGAAACCGATTGCTTTTATTGATTCTAGTGCATGCTGAAATGGTGGTTAGGGTGTTTACGTCGTTCGACGACCATGCATGTTTATATTTTAGTACTCTGATTTGGTAAAAGTTTTCGTCTTTTCTTTATTTTTGTTTTTATATTCAAATGGGAGGTGAAATGGAAGATGATACAATCTCTTTTGTTTTTTTTACTAAATAGAAGTGATAATTAAGAGTTCGAAATCGTTAGGTAACCAGATACTTTTTGGTTAAAGAGTCGGTATTTTGTTATTTGTCAGAGGTTGATGAGTTCTTCTAATATTATCGCTGTCAGTTAATTAAGACAACGTGCTTATTCCTTGGCACTAAAGTTCAAAAAAAGGATAATTTAGTAAAAATATTAATAAAAAAAATGTACTATTCATTTAACTAAGGACCGAAGTCAAAATAAAATAACATAATTATACTCAACACACCGGCCTCGCTGCAACCACCTATAACTCAATGGGAGATTTTTCAATGTGACCGTCACACGAGGTGGTACACCACATGTTCCTATATAAATGGTGGGTTATATGTGTTAAAAGGTTAATAACTTAAAAATTAAAATTTTCCACCACTTGCATAAAAACACGTAATGTACCATCCGTGTTCCCGTTACAACTAAAAATTTCTCTAACTCAATAGCGTAGAATCACCTCCAGACCTCCACGTTCTTCACAGTGCTTGGTTGACTCCCTCATCCCCAATGCTTTTTACTACACGAATCCTCTTTTAGTTGTAAGTTGAGGTTCATTAATACTGTATACTCTACTATCCCCAATGCTTTTTACTACACGAATCCTCTTTTAGTTGTAAGTTGAGGTTCATTAATACTGTATACTCTACTATTCCTACTTATATTTTTACAAAGAATAAGGTTTTGTTTGGTGTGTAGAGGATTAGATTGGAATGAGTAAGACATTGTTAAAGAAGAAATGAAAATATTGTTTCTAACTTGAAGAAAACTTATTTATTCCTGTCCTTCCTAAAACGAGAAGATTTTCTGTTTAATTTTTTTATTATTAAGAAAAAAGAGTTCAAAAGTATTACAATAATTTAAGAGAGTGAGAGTTTCGAACTAATAGAAACTCAACACTCTATTCATTAATATATTAAACCATATACCAAAAATGATAAAGATCAGATATGTCTAATCCGCTCAAAATGAAAAGTCACTTGTACCAAATGACACTTAAATGCATAATAAACTCTAGTGGTTTAAGGACTGTCCCATGAACCTGGGCCACTCCCACTTCGTTAAAAGAAATAAAGGAATTAACTCGACAAGTTTAGATAATGTTCCATCCTTAACCACTTTTTTATTTTTATTTCAAGAAACTAATCATATCTTAACCACTTATTCTTTGTATACAGCACTCAAATTCCAGTATCAAATTTGGGTTGTTGTTAGGATATTTAGTGTTGTTCCACATCAGAAATTTGAGATCTTGTATGTGCTTATAAAATGGTAAACTTTTCTCTATTGCACCATTGTTAATTTGTTTTAAAGTGAAACTTCAATTTTTTAATCGCTTTCTATGAAAACTAAAAAAAAACTTGTCGTAAATTGATTATAAATTTAAAAAAAAAGAAAAAAAAGAATCGAGTATCCATTGACACACACAAAAAGGAAAGAATCGATTAATATATATTTTGAAACAAACGAAAAGAATAGGGGAAACTTGATATAAGATAAGACATATTTTATTCATGTCCAAATACTGGTAGTTGTGCTCATCTAAAGGGAGTCATGAAGATTTGGAGACTTTTTTTTTTTTTTTTTTTAACAAATGATATTATCTACACTAATGTGAGATCCTACATCGCCCAGGGGAGTGGATCCTGTGATCCTTATATGTATATTCTCATCCCTACCTAGCGCGAGGCCTTTTGGGAGCTCACTAGCTTCGGACTTCATTGGAACTCCCGAAGTTAAGCGAGTAGCGTGCGAGAGCACTCACATGATGGGTGACCCACTGGAAAGTTCTCGTGTGAGTTCCCAGAAACAAAACCGTGAGGGTGTAGTCGGGGCCCAAAGCGAACAATATCGTGCTACGGTGGTGGAGCGGGCCTAAGATGTGGTGGACCTAGGGGTGGTTTTGGTACGATTACCGTACCAAAACCTCTGTACCGATTACCATACCAAATATTTGGTACAACAAAATCTATTACCATTACCGTACCAAACTTTCGGTATACCAAATAGTTTGGTTGGTATGGTATGCCAATGGTAATTACCACTTTGTTTTAGGCCACTTAGTTTGCTCAAAATCTAATATTTTTCTAACCTAATTCAAGAAGTTACAAGCCACAATATAAGTTACAAGCCATAGAAGTTTCCACAATATACTAATGACTATGTTGGAATAGTATTCATTCGACCTAAAGTTGTTTGGAATAGTAGTCAGTCGACCTAAAGTTTCTGTGCTAAATGGCTCAAGCAATAGTATTCAGTCGACCTAAAGTTGTTTGGAATAGTATTCAGTCGACCTAAAGTTTATGTGCTAAATGGCTCAAGCAAGTCAACTCGTATGTCAACTTGTATCACAAGGCTCCAAGCAATCTGTTAACCGCCAGTTGTTTTCCAGCTTTCTCTCCTCCTTGATTCAAGGTACTTAACTTGCTGATTACTTCTTAGTCTTGGGTTTGATGTAAATCACCTTAAATTAAGGAAAAGTGTGTGTCCCAGGTTTACCCGGTCTCTAGGGTTTTATGTAAAGATGGTTGCTTGTAACCATTCTCTTTTCTTGTCTACATATACTGTCATGTACACTTAGAACATTATGAATCAGAAATACTTTGAAATTAAAATCTTCAGACTAGGATATAAAAATATTAATAAAAATTACATAATACATAATTATATATATATATTATAAATACAGAATATAATATTAATAAATTATCAGTAGGTACGGTATACCATCGGTACTGGTTTTGAATACCAGTACCGTACCGAAATAGTATGGTACGGTACAAATACCGTACCATTACCAATTGGTACAAATTTTTGGTAAAAATTTGGTATGGTACGGTATGGTAGGACGGTAAGTACGGTATTATGGTAAAAATTTCCACCCCTAGGTGGACCCCGGGCTAGGATGTGACAATTTGGTATCATAGTCTAACCCTGGCCGTGGTGTGCCGACGAGGACGTCGGGTCCCTAAGGGGGTGGATTGTGAGATCCCACATCGCCCAGGGGAGTGGATCATGTGATCCTTATATGTATATTCCCATCCCTACTTAGCGCAAGGGTTTTTGGGAGCTCATTGGCTTCGGAGTTCATCGGAACTCCGAAGTTAAGCGAGTAGCGTGCGAGAGCACTCACATGATGGGTGACCCACTGGGAAGTTCTCGTGTGAGTTCCCAAAAACAAAACCGTGAGGGCGTAGTCGGGGCCCAAAGCGGACAATATCGTGCTACGGTTGTGGAGCGGGCCTGGGATGTGGTGGACCCCGGGCCGGGATGTGACAACTAATGAAGAGGGGTGGGTTTAGCCTTACAACGGGCTAACAATACTGTGGTTCAAATTCGCCTTTAGCAAGAATTGAACCTAAAATCTCTAACTTATAAGTAAGAATATCACTAGTGTAACAACCCGTCCCGGAGATTTTGTACGACGGACGTGAAATGATGAAAATGCCCCTAGGCATTAATTAAGGTATGTGTGTATCTACATTGGGAGTTTGGTTGGTGGTAATTGGATCACACACAAACACACATTCACACTATTTCTCTCTCTCACTCCGGCATTCTCTCTCTACCTCTCAGACCTTCTTTCTCTCCCTCTCGGCTTTTGTACGGAAAAGCACCAAAACCCGTCGAAACTTTACAGATCGTGGTCAAAAAGGACACCATTGTGCTCGTGAAGCTCAGATGAGTTGATTGGTACCCATTCCAGGTAAGGATACCTTCGAAATCTCGTGAAACCGAAACCCCAATTTTCATGCACTGTTCATATGGACGTAAAATGTTGATTTTTAGGAAAATTTAAGCTCATAGGGAGCTTAAGGAGGTCCTAAGGAAGCTCGGAGTGCTTCGTTGGAAGGAATTGGACGTCGGGATCGTGAGTTTCGAAGTTGGCCGGTTTTCTTGAATTTCTCTGGCGAGATCCTGTGATTTTTGGAGCTTCAAAGAGGTATGAATGTGTTCTCCTTGTTGTGGGCTTCATTTTGATATAAATTTCATGAATTTTGGATGAAAAATGAGTGAAATATGACGATTAGAAATTTACCCAGAAACCGGCAAAGTTGCCGGCGACCGGCGTCTCGCCAGAGAAAACAGGAGTATATTCTGTTAAAGTTGACGGAATATGCTAACGCCGTCAGTCAACTTTAACGGTATATGCTTGCTTTCGGACTGAATATTCTTGACGGCATTAACTGACGCCGTCAGTGTGCCAGGCACGTGGCCGCGCGTGGGGGGGCGCTTCTGGCCGTGCCTTGGCCAGCGCGTGAAGGCGGGCGGGTGATCGAAAAATTATTTTAAAAATATGGGGATGTTTATGAGGATGAGTAGGTCTCAGTGGTATATTCGTATACCCAAATTGAGCAATATATGAGAAGTTATTAGCTTGTGTTGTTTATGTGCGTTAATTAACGTTATTGCAGTTATTTCTCATATAGGCGAGGCTTATCCGGAGGACGAGCATAGCCAGGCTAGGCACGAGGGTTGCAACCCGTCTACAAACCAGTGAGTGGGCTTTTGTTATATATATATATATATATATATATATATATATATATATATATATATATATATAGACACACACACACACTTGACGTTTTTCCCAGAAAACGTACTTTAAAGGAAAAGTGATTTAAATGCCATGTCATACATGCATCATATTTTAGTATATGCATTAGATTATGTATATTATTGCATGGTGCTGCGGAGGCCCAAGTAAGCTCCAGGTAAGTATATTATGCTGTAAATGGTTGTGATATGAAATGATGTTTATGTTGAGATGTATTGAAAGCTCATAAACCTGCACCCCGGTGTTAGTGCTCCCGCCCAGGGCCAGGGCATTGTCCTTCACGTGATGTTCACCTCCTGCACCACACGCTCACCTTGGATCCAAGTTAGGTGCATAGTCCTGTCGTACAAACCACTATAGGTGGTTCCAACTCGTAGGTGACCCGCGATTTATTGCACAGTCTTCACGTAATCGTAGCACTAGAGCATATTTATTTACACCCAGTCTTGTCGTACAGACCACTACAGGTGGTTCCGACTCGTGTGCAGATATATTGCCGTACAGATCACTTGAGGTGACTTCGGCTAGATGGAGCGATGAGCTATATAAATTAACCGTACAGGCCACTGTAGGGGCTCCAGTTAATATGTTATTTCATTGAGATTACTTTACTTGGCTTATACGTATGTATACTATTTTCTGGGAAATTATACAGGTTTTCCAGCGAGGGGTTAGAACTTTGAGATATGAAATGATTTTAGGAAAACCTTGTTTTTGCCCACTCACGTGTTTTTGTTTTGCGCCCCTCCAGGTATTAGGTGAAAGTTTGGTTAGTGGCTTACGAGGATACAACGGAGGTTCTGACAGACCATCGTTTATGTAGGACCACCTTTGGGTGTTGTTTAATTAGTACTTTTGCTTGACTGCTCTTAGGCTAGTTAAGCTCTGGTTGTGTATTTCACACTTATTATCGCACTAACAAGCTATCTTAGTTAGGAATGTTAGTTGCTTGGTTTTAATTTATTCGTATTTCCCTTCTTAATCTTGCTTCCGCAATGTGCTTATGGTTACGTCATGTTCACGTGATGGCCATCATACCTTGATTTAGATCTGGGTGTGTCAGTTTGGTATCAGAGCTCCAGGTTTGCAGTCCTGCATATCTTGTGAATATTCTAATTGTCTTGGTGTCTTCTGTCAGAACTATGCCGCCTCGTAGAGAACCACGTCGTGCAGCTGAGCCTAGTTTCCCCGATATTGCTCAGTTAGGGGAAGTTATTGCCAATGCCATTCAGTCTGTAATCCGCCCTCCTCCGCGGACTCATTTGGAATCAGTGTATAATCTTAAGTTGCCTACTTTTGTGGGTAATAAAGGCCATGAACGGGCTGAATGTTGGCTCAATCAGATTGAGAAGACATTTCGTGTAATGCAGAGTCAGGGGAGTCTTCCCGAGGATAGATGGGTAGAGACCACTACTTTGTTTTTCGGCGAAGAATCTGCATCCTAGTGGAGACAGAAAACTTAAGAATAGACGCCCGAGGAGATTGCAAACTGGGAGAATTTTAAGAGGTCATTTTATAAGAGATTTATTCCTCCAGCATATTTAGATCGTAAGAAGCAGGAGTTCACGGGCTTGAAACAGGGGAAGTTGACTGCTAATGAGTATTATAGGAAGTTCATTGCTTTGTCTAGCTATGATCCCGAAGTTGCTGCTAATTTAGTGGAGATGCTTCGACGCTTTAAGCTGGGTACTAAGAAGAAATGGCGTTCGATGGCGACTTATGACCCCTGTGATACTTATCAGGAGTTCTATGAGATTTTGTTAAGGATTGAGGACTCTGAGAACATGCCCAGTGAGAGTGAGGAAGAAGAAGAAAAAGATGGAAATCAAAATAAGGATAATAAAGGTAAATGTCATTTATCTCAAGGACCTCGCCAGACTCAGAGTTTTAAGAAAAATGGAGCTAGCTCGAGTTCTTCCAGTGGGGGTTTCAGTGCCACGGGCTAGAGGCGAGGAGGTAGATTTACTGGAGGCCTTAGAATTCAGAAGCCGAGAGATTCAGGTGTTGCTAATGTTCCCTTATGCCGTAGGTGTAATAATCGACATTTTGGAGAGTGTCGACGAGGCAGCAGTGGATGTTTTACTTGTGGGCAAATGAGGCATAGAGCTATGCATTGTCCTCAAAATCAGCAGAGACCTCAATAGCCTCCTTTACCACCGCAAGTTTCGACTCGGCAGTTTTCAGGACCGAGTGGTTATGCTCAAGCAGGTCGTGGTGGCACTTACCACTATCAGGGGGATCCAGTTCCTTATTTTTCAGGGCAGTATCAGTACCCTCAGGATCCTTACCAGCAGAATGGTCACGGCCAGTATTCAGGAGGTTATATGCCTTATCAGCAAAGTGGCTATGGTCAATAGTTTTCAGCTGGCGGGTCATAGTGGTATTCTGGAGGACAGCACCAGCAAGTTAATGTTACTACTAGTAGTGCTGGATCATCGAGGCAGCACAGTCAGTCTGGTCAGGGACGTAGCTCACAGAGTAGAGGTGTTCATGCCAACAGAGGTCGAGGAGGAAGGCAGCAGGCACATAGACGTATTCATAACATTTCACTGCAGGATGCTTAGAACAATCCTAACTTAATCATGGGTACGTTAAATATTCTTGGTCATTATGCTAAAGTGTTGATTGATTGTGGTGCTACGCATTCTGTGATTTCTCATACTTTTGCTCAATTGACTCAACCTTAATCTACACCCCTTGGGTATGAGTTAGAGTTTGCAATGCCTAAAGGGGAGAGATGTTATGTAGATTTTGTATATCCGGAATGCTCTGTTTTGGTAGAAGATGTGGTTATGCCAGTTAACCTCACTCCGTTAGACATTATGGACTTTGATGTTATTTTAGGCACTGACTGGTTGCATTACAATCGTGCAAAGATCGACTGTTACGGGAAAACGGTAACCTTCCATCGTCCTGGATTACCTGAGGTTACATTTGTAGGAGATTGTAGTGGGGTGAGGCATGAAGTTATTTCAGCTATGAGAGCTAAAAAGTTACTCGAAAAAGGTTGCCAAGGGTATTTAGCTCACGTAGTGCTGAATGATGATATTCCTGTTAGTACAAAGAATGTTCGGGTAATCAGACATTTTTCTGACGTATTCCCTGATGATTTGCCCGGATTGCCACCAGATCGTGATGTGGAGGTCACTATTGACTTGCTACCAGGTACGAATCCTATATCCTTAACTCTTTATCGAATGGCTCCTGCTGAGTTAAGAGAATTGAAGACCCGGTTACAGGAATTGGTTGATAAGGGTTTTATTCAGCCTAGTATATCACCGTGGGGAGCTTCAGTCTTATTTGTTCGGAAGAAAGACGGTACTTTGAGGCTTTGCATTGACTACAAGCAATTGAATCGGGTGACGATTAAAAATTGTTATCCATTGCCGCGTATTGATGACCTCTTTGATCAACTTCGAGGTGTCTGTGTGTTTTCCAAGATTGATTTGAGGTCTGGCTATTATCAATTGAAGATTAAGAGCGAGGATGTTCCTAAAGCTGCTTTTAGGACTTATTATGGTCATTATGAGTTTCTCGTGATGTCGTTCGGGTTAACTAATGCACCAATAGCTTTCATGGGTTTGATAAACCAAGTATTCCAGCAATATCTTGACAGGTTTTTCATTGTGTTCATCGACGATATTCTGGTATACTCTAAGTCTGAGGCAGAGCATGCTAGACATCTTAAGTTGATGTTGAAGAAGCTGAGAGAACATCAGTTATATGCTAAGTTTAGCAAATGCCAGTTCTGGTTAAATCAAGTGGCATTTCTAGGGCATATTATATCTGATCAAGGTATCTTTGTAGATCCTCAGAAGATAGCAGCGGTAGAGAATTGGGAGCAGCCGCAAACCGTCACCGAGGTTCGAAGTTTCCTTGGTTTAGTGGGATATTATCGACGATTTGTTAAGGATTTCTCGATTATTGCCTTATTGTTATCGAGATTAATGAGGAAAGATGTTAAGTTTGAGTGGGATAATAAATGTGAGCAAAGTTTTCAACAGTTGAAGCACTGTCTCACTCGTGCACATGTTTTAGCACTTCCAGATGATAACGGTAACTTCGAGATCTATTGTGATGCTTCTTTGATTGGTCTGGGTTGTGTGTTGATACAGCATGATAGGGTAATCTCTTATGCTTCGCGATAGTTGAAACCTCACGAGAAGAATTACCCTACTCATGATTTGGAGTTGGCAGCTATTATTTTCGCTTTATATATTTGGAGACATTATCTTTATGGCGAGAAATGTAGGATCTTTTCAGATTATAAGAGTCTCTAGTATCTTTTCACTAAGAGGGAGTTGAATCTTCGGCAGCGAAGGTGGATTGAATTATTAAGTGATTATGATTGCATGATTGAGTATCACCTAGGTCGTGCAAATATGGTGGTTGATGCGCTTAGTAGGAAATCCCAAGGCCAAATTAATGCCTTATACGAGAGCCTATTCCACTTCTGGCGGACTTAAGGTCCACTGGAGTGGAATTAGGAGTGGAAAATCATGAAGAAGCCTTACTTGCTAGCTTCCAGGTCAGGCCAGTTTTGATTAATAGAGTGCTCGAGGCCCAGATCAATGATGAAGAAACTCAGGAACTTATTCGGTTAAGAAATGAAGGAAAGAAGAAAGATCTTCGAATCAGAGAATCAGATGACATGCTTATGCAAGAGAGTAGAATGTATGTGCCGAATAGTGCAGAGTTGAAGAAAGTAATTTTGGACGAAGCGCATTGTTCAGCTTTTGCGATGCATCCAAGAGGTACTAAGATGTATCATACCATTCGACCATTTTATTATTGGCTGGGTATGAAAAGAGAAATTGCCAAGTATGTGAGTAGATGTGCCATATGCCAGCAAGTTAAAGCCGAAAGAAAGAAACCGTTTGGGTTGATGCAGCCACTTCCCGTTCCACAGTGGAAATGGGAAAATATCACTATGGATTTTGTGTACAAGCTTCCTCGTACTCAGAATGGTTATGATGGAATTTGGGTGATTGTCGATCGGCTTACTAAGTCAGCGCATTTCATTCCTGTAAGGGAAAAGTATTCCCTAAGTCGATTAGCTAAGTTGTTCTTATTGAAGATCGTGAAGTATCATGGCGTTCCAGTTAGTATTATCTCGAATTGTGATCCTAGATTTACTTTTAAGTTCTGACAGCATTCCAGGAAGCTCTTGGTTCGGAATTATTCTACAGTACAACATATCATCCTCAAACAAATGGTCAATCAGATAGGACGATTCAGACCTTGGAGGATATGCTCAGATCTTCTGTTTTGCAGTTTGGCGATGCTTGGCATAAGCGATTGGATTTGATGGAGTTCGCCTACAACAACAGCTTTCATTCGAGTGTTGGTATGTCACCATTCGAGGCACTTTATGGCAGGCCTTGTCGTACACCCTTGTGTTGGTTAGAAGTCGGCGAAAGAGTTTTAGTGGGCCCTGAGATAGTAGAGGAGACTACTGAGAATGTTAAGGTTATTAAGTCTAACCTGAAAGCGGCTCAGGATCGCCAGAAAAGTTTAGCGGATAGGCGTGCCACTGATTGAGTGTATAATGTTGGTGATTGGGTATTTTTGAAGCTATCGCCGTGGCGAGGTGTAGTACGATTCGGGAAGAAAGGCAAGCTAAGTCCTAGATTCATCGGACCTTATCAAATCACCAAGCGAGTCGGTGAAGTTGCTTATAGACTTGAGTTGCTGTCGGAGCTGTCTAAGGTACATAATGTGTTTCAAGTCTCGATGCTTCGACATTATGTTACAGATTTTCACATGTGATACCTCATCAACCTTTGGAGATTAGTTCAGATTTGACTTATGACGAGGAGCCAATGACTATACTGGATTAGAAAGAAAAGGTTATGAGGAATAAGACAGTGCAGTTGGTTAAAGTTTTGTGGATGAATCATTCAGTGGAAAAAGCGACTTGGGAGACAGAGGATCGGATAAAAAAAATGTACCCGAGATTGTTTTATGAGTGCTAGTGGATGATTTTGGTTATGTAAAATTCGGGGACGAAATTTTTATAAGGTGGGTAGATTGTAACAGCCCGTCCCGGAGATTTTGTACGATGGAAGTGAAATGACGAAAATGCCCCTAGACATTAATTAAGGTATGTGTGTATCTACATTGGGAGTTTGGTGAGTGGTAATTGGATCTCGCACACACACACACACACACACACATTCACACTATTTCTCTCTCTCACTCCCGCACTCTCTCTCTACCTTTTAGACCTTCTCTCTCTCTCCTTTTCGGCTTTTGTACGGACAAGTACCAAAACCCGTCGAAACTTTACAGATCATGGTAAAAAAGGACACCATTGTGTTCGTGAAGCTCAGATGAGTTGATTCCATTCCAGGTAAGGATACCTTCGAAATCTCGTGAAACCGAAACCCTAATTTTCGTGCACTGTTCATATGGACGTAAAATGTTGATTTTTAGGAAAATTTAAGCTCATAGGGAGCTTAAGGAGGTCCTAAGGAAGCTTGGAATGCTTCGTTGGAAGAAATTAGACGTCGGGATCGTGAGTTTCGAAGTTGGCCGGTTTTCTTGAATTTCTCTGGTGAGATCCCGTGATTTTTGGAGCTTCAAAGAGGTATGAATGTGTTCTCCTTGTTGTGGGCTTCATTTTGATATAAATTTCATGAATTTTGGATGAAAATGAGTGAGATATGACGATTATAAATTTTACCCAGAAATCGACGAAGTCGCCAGCGACCGGCGTCTTGCCGGAGAAGACAGGAGTATATTCCGTTAAAGTTGACGGAATATGCTAACGCCGTCAGTCAACTTTAACGATATATGCTTGCTTTTGGACGGAATATTCCTGACGGCGTTAATTGACGCCGTCAGTGTGCCAGGCAAGTGACCGCGCGTGGGGGGCGAGTCTGGCCGTGGCTTGGCAGGGGCGTGAGGGCGCGTGGGTGATCAGAAATTTATTTTAAAAATATGGGGATGTTTCTGAGGATGAGTAGGTCTCAGTGGTATATTCATATACCCAAATTGAGCAATATATGAGAAGTTATTAGCTTGTGTTGTTTATGTGCGTTAATTAACGTTATTGCAGTTATTTCTCATATAGGCGAGGTCTATCCAGAGGGCGAACGTAGCCAAGCTAGGCACGGGGGTTACGACCCGTCTACAAACCAGTGAGGGGGCTTTTGTTTTCTATATATATATACTTGACATTTTTCCCAGAAAACGTACTTTAAAGGAAATGTGATTTAAATGCCATGTCATACATGCATCACATTTTAGTATATGCATTATCATGATTATGTATATTATTGCATGGTGATGCGGAGGCCCAGGTAAGCTCCAGGTAAGTATATTATGCTGTAAATGGTTGTGATATGAAATGATGTTTATGTTTACATGTATTGAAAGCTCATAAACCTGCACCCTGGTGTTAGTGCTCCAGCCCAGGGCCAGGGCATAGTCCTTCACGTGATGTTCACCTCCCACACCACACGCTCACCTTGGATCCAAGTTAGGTGCATAGTCATGTCGTACAGACCACTATAGGTGGTTCCGACTCGTAGGTGACCCGCGATTTATCGCACAGTCTTCAAGTGATCGTAGCACTAGAGTGTATTTATTTACACCCAGTCTTGTCGTACAGACCACTACAGGTGGTTCTGACTCTTGTGCAGATATATTGCCCTACAGATCACTTTAGGTGACTCCGGCTAGATGGAGCGATGAGCTATATAAATTAACCGTACAGGCCACTACAAGGACTCCGGTTAATATGTTATTTCATTGATATTACTTTACTTGGCTTACATATGTTATATTGTGACATTGAGCATGGTATATGCATGGCATACACATGTGGTTTCAGATATATTGAGCATGGTTTTGAGACTTATACGTATGTATACTATTTTCTGGGAAATTATACAGGTTTTCCAGCGAGGGGTTAGAACTTTGAGATATGAAATGATTTTAGGAAAACCTTGTTTTTGCCCACTCACGTGTTTTTCTTTTGCGCCCCTCCAGGTATTAGGTGAAAGTTTGGTTGGTGGCTTACGAGGATACAGCGGAGGTTCTGACAGACCATCGTTCATGTAGGACCACCTTTGGGTGTTGTTTAATTAGTACTTTTGCTTGACTGCTCTTAGGCTAGTTAAGCTCTGGTTGTGTATTTCACACTTATTCTCGCACTAGCACGCTATCTTAGTTAGGATTGCTAGTTGCTTGGTTTTAATTTATTCGTATTTCCCTTCTTAATCTTGCTTCCGCAATGTGCTTATGGTTACGTCACGTTCACGTGATGGCCAACATGCCTTGATTTTGATCGGGGTGTGTCAACTAGACTGTTGTACTAAGTGGCGAAGATTTGGAGACCTATTAATTGATTCTACCAACTGCTTCAACCTGGAGGTGGGATGTCCATAACCTCAACTTCCTTCAATTGCAACAAATAATTGTGAACAAAGAAAAATGATATATACTAATTAATAAACAAATTGAGAAAAAACAAATTATTTTCTAACTTTTTATATAAAAAAGCAGGTAGCTGAAAGTAGTGTGGCTGTGACATATATAATGTGGTGGTTTGTAGGTCCACATGAGGTATTAAGCACACACTATAAAAAAAAACTCTAGGATGCGATCATCATCACCACAAGCCTCCATCGTCTCCCTTTATATTGGCCACCTCCGGACACTATCATCACTTGTCGGCCAATATTCTCCCTCCCTCCCTCTCTCTCTCTCTCTCTCTCTCTCTCTCTCTCTCAAAAGAACACCACGCCCACACTGCAAATTAGGATTAATATTCATCACTAAAACCATACTTCAAACGATTAGAAAATACAAGCTTGCAAAACCATACAAACAATTTTTTATCATATCAAATTGTAGATTTTTAGTGCCACCATGAAACACCAAGACCTCAACCTTCACAGAAGCACCAGTCCTACTTCCATATCAAGAAGTACTTCAAGAAAGATCATCCCATCCAACCACTTCAGATCTTCATCATCAACTTTCCCACTTAACCATCGTCAAAACGACGACGTCCCCAACAACCTTTTGGTTCCGAAACGCCACTCGCCAGTCTCCTTCCACCACCTCTCCAAAACCCAAACAAAACTCACCTCACTCCTCCGCTCTTTCCTCAGCTTCCTCTCCTTCCCCACCATTATCCCAACATGCAAGTGGCTCGCCGTCCCCTCCAACCTCTCCGTCACTCCCTCCCTTGGCCGAAAAGTCACCGGCACGCTCTTCGGAAACCGCCGTGGCCACGTCAGCTTCGCCGTCCAGCTGGACCCCCAGTCGGAGCCTGTTTTGCTTTTCGAGCTTGCCATGTCAACGTCTTCACTCGTTAAAGAGATGTCTTCCGGGCTCGTGCGCATTGCTCTCGAGTCTGAAAAGCAACAGGGTTCCGGCCGTACAGGTATGCATGGTCGGAAGCTGTTTCAGGAGCCTTCATGGACTATGTATTGTAACGGGAGAAAGTGTGGGTATGCGGCGTCTCGCACATGCGGGGAGTCAGACTGGCACGTGCTGAGCACTGTTCGAAGCGTGTCGGTCGGAGCCGGCGTGATTCCAGTGGTGGACGACCGAAAAAAGGGTGGCGCGTCTGAAGGTGAGTTGCTTTATATGAGAGCTAGGTTTGAACGAGTCGTGGGAAGCCGTGACTCGGAGGCCTTTTACATGTTGAACCCTGAGGGTAATGGAGGTCCTGAACTCAGTATCTTTTTACTCAGAATATGAAATTGAAGAAAAATAAAAGGAAAAGAAATCAAGTTGTAGGTGAGAGATAGTTTTTAGGTGATTTAATCGCAAGTTGCAGAAGTGAATGCTAGCTTAGTGACTACTTTTATGTAATTTACAGCTTTGAAAATGTAAGAACATGTGATTTTATATCTTATTAATTATTATCTTCATATATATACAGTTGATATAGATACTCTTGGACTTGATATCATTCACATGATATATATGCATTAAAAAAAGCTGGTGGTGGCTAGCTAATTTTCTCTCTAGTCTTAGCTGTTAATTTAAATCAGATCATCAAATAAAGAGATGATCTTTTATGTTTGTATGTTTCTGTGGGTTCAGTGCGTGCGTGCATGTATGTTTTGTATCAAAAAGAACAAAGTATTGCATTACTAATTGTTTAATGAACAAAGTATTGCATGACTAATTGGCACGCTTGTCATTTTGCATTTCTAATATCACATCGAAATCCATGATGTCCAAATGAATAGATTGGCATCACTTCATACATCCTTGGTACTCTCATTGGACATAACACACCTCGAATCTAGGTATTGCGATTCCCAAGTTATACCCAATAAAAGTAGAGCACAGTTGGGTCTTTTGAGCAAACAAATGGGATATGACCGAGTGGGTAGCACCCGGAACTATTAAGATTCTAGCAAGGTGGGCGAGAATGTTCAACATACCCATGATCAAGTCAGGTTTCTTTTGTGCATCTTTGATGGTGATGTTGTTGAGCGCTGACACGACTGTGGGTCTGCTATCCTCCTATGCGACTTCCTCTATTCCCTTGATTATATGGTTACCTCTGCCTTGGTTTCCTCGACCATGGTTAGCTCGACTTGTCTTTCTACCTTGTCTGCCACTGTTGGACGCTACATCAGTAGTCTGATATTGTCCACCTCCATACTGATGTGAACCACCACCCTGGTGTTATGGACAGCTTCCCTGATATTGTGTGACCTCAACTGGATTCTGATAAGTACCTCTTGAATGTGGAAATGGGAATTGCCAATAGATTTACCTCTTGAATGGGTGTACTTGGGTTAGAACCCTCCTGGAGGATCCAGAAATGTTACCGTTCCTCTTAAAGACTGGTTTCTCCGCAAACTAAAACATGATTGTCCCCTATTGTTTTTCCGCTGAATGATAACTCCCTCATCAACATCGTTGTCGCTTAGAGCATTTTCAAAGTCCTCGACACGCAACAAAGCCTCATAGAACTCCTGGTAAGTGTTACATCTCTTTTGATGGCACCAAAGAACGAAATCTCTTGCAAATCCCCTTCTTAAACTGATGGAGCAAACCAGCTGGGCTGGCAGCAATGGCATAACAATAACGGGATAAGTTAGTGAACTTCTGATGGTGCTCTGCCTTCCCCTGTTTCAAGTTCATGAACTCATCCATTTTCCTTGCCTCCGAAAGCAAGTACTTATTCTCGAATGCTACTTGAAACTGCTCCAACATCTTGTTAATCTCCCAAAATCTGGTTCTTCTCATACTTCTACAACGAGCTTACTGTCTCTCGTAGGAACCATACAATTGTCAAAACTCATTGTTCAACTAAAAAGTTTTCCTGTCTTTGCATGGTGTGGAGCGTATTTTGAACATGCTCAAGCCAAGCCTTATTACAAATAGTGAAAGTGCGCGGTGCGGAAGAACCCTTACTATAAATGCATGCAGTTTTCTGAGCATAGATAAAAGTGCAGTAAAAATAAGGATATTCTCATCCTAGGTAGGATAGTGTTGAAAATAAGTTTTGATATATTTCCAATAATATGATAGAAAGTGTTTACAGCAAGCATAATATAAGGTAGCAAAACAAAAGGCAAGGAAGAAGGGACACGCCACCTTCTCCTTGATTTAAGGAATAAACAAGGCATTCCTTGAATTAAGGAGATTTACATCAACAAGTCACCTAAAAACCCTAGTTTCAAGGAGCAGGAGCATGCTGCTGCAGAAAGTATGATGCTTGCAAAGAGACTGCAAAAAGTATGGTGCTTGCAGAAAGTTTCTAACTGGTGCTTGCAGAAAGTTTCTGATAAAACCGGATGAGTCGACCAAATACAGTTATGGAGTAGCATTCAGTCGACCTAAAGTTTCTGTGCTAAATGGCTCAAACCATCTTTAACAGAATCGGATGAGTCGACCAAATACAGTTATGGAGTAGCATTCAGTCAACCTAAAGTTTCTGTGCTAAATGGCTCAAACCATCTTTAACAGAACCATGGCTTTTCGTTCAAGACTCCCCCTCAAGCTGGATCCATAAGATTAATGGAGCCAAGCTTGCCAAGAAGGTGCTGAAAATGTGTAGCTGGCAACGCCTTGGTAAACAAATCAGCCAATTGATCATGACTATGAGTAAAGAGAGTTTGAATAACTTTGGACTGAACTTGAGCTCGCACATAATGGCAATCCACCTCAATATGCTTGGTACGTTCATGGAAGACTGGATTGGATGCGATGTGCATCGCGGCTTAGTTGTCGCACATGAAGGACATCGGTGCATTGTTAGGGAATCCCAAGTAAAAAAGAAGACTCTTGAGCCATATAAGTTCACATGCAGTGGAAGCCATTGCACGACATTCCGCCTCAGCACTGGATCGAGCAATGACATTCTGTTTTTTGCTTTTCCAAGTGACCAAATTTCCACCCACGAAGGTACAATAACTCGTGGTTGACTTGCGATCGAGAGCATTTCCCGCCCAATTTGCGTCCGTATAGCCTTGTATTTGGGTGGAACCGTTATTTCTTATGAGAATACCACGCCCAATGGACCCCTTGAGATACCGTAGTATCCTCTTAACAACATGTAGATGAGCAACAGTAGGGGCATGCATAAACTGGCTAACAAGACTCACAGCATAAGTAATATCGGGCCGTGTAATATTAAGATAAATGAGTTTACCAACTAATCATTGATAGTAACTTACGTGAGTGAGAAGTTCTCCAGCCTTGTCTAACTTGAGCTTGCAATCCAAGGGAGTAGTGATTGGTTTAGAGTCAAGCATATCGACATCTCGAAGAAGATCCAACATGTACTTTCTTTGGTTAAAAAACAGTCCATTTTGGGAAGTTGCCATCTCAATGCCGAGAAAGTAGTTTAGCTTACTAAGATCCTTGATAGCAAACTTCTGATGAAAAGACCGTTTGAGAGACACAATCTCGTCCATATTGTCGCCAGTTATGATAAGATCATCGATGTAAATTAATACCACCAATTTACCCAATGAACTTATGTGAACAAACAAGGATGAATCTGCGTTACTCCTCGAGAATCCTACCTCTTCCAACACCGAGCTTAACTTAGCGTACCATGCTCGAGGGGACTAATTTAACCCATAAATGGCTTTATGGAGCTTACAAAGGCCATTTTGGGAGGCTTGAGGGTGTCCAGGAGGTAGTTGCATGTATACTTCTTCTTCAAGTTCCCCATGCAAGAATGCGTTTTTAACGTCCATTTGGAATAAGAACCAACCTTGGTTGACAGCCACAGAAAGAAGGGCCCGAATTGTATTCATCTTAGCCACAGACGCAAAAGTCTCCTTGTAGTCCACCCCATACGTTTGAGTAAAACCCCGAGCCACAAATCGTGCTTTATAACGCTTAATAGAGCCATCAGAATGGAATTTAAGCTTGTAGACCCACCTACTGCCCATGGTTTTCTTGTCACAAGGCAGTTGAACAAGACTTCAAGTGTGGTTGTCGTTAAGAGCTCGCAATTCCTCATCCATAGCTTGTCTCTACTTGGTATGAAGGTTGGCTTCCTGAAACGTACTGGGTTCATGGTGGTTTGAGATAGCACCGAGAAAAGTTGCATGGGAATGTGAGTAGCGATGACATACAAGAAGGATTGGATGCTGTGCTGCATAGGTAACATAGTCCAGCAGTTTAGGTGGGGGTTGGCGTGCTCTTGGAGGATTTCTTCTAACTGGAAGTGGATCAACCTCTTGATGGCTAGGAGATGTATCAGAAGCAGAAGAATAAGAGGCATCAACTTGATCAACTTCTTGATGACTTGAAGGATCAAGAGGATGAGAGGGATCGGAAGCAGGAGCATGAGTCACATCAACTTGAAGATAGTCCAAGTTAATATCCTCAATATGATTAGGCAGCGGAATCAAATCATCCCAAGTCTTCCCCTTACTTGAATCTGCGGTTCCTTTGTGAAAATAAGGAATTGACTCCTCAAATTTTACATCTTGGGACACCACAATCTTGTTAGTAACAGGATTAAAACATTTATACCCTTTCTGAGTTGAAGAGTAGCCCAAAAACACACACTTAATAGATTGAGGATCCAACTTATCATGATGAGATGCTTGAACATGCACAAAACATGTACATCCAAACACTTTTAAATGTGACAGATTTATAGGCCAATTTTTAAGGACTTCATAGGGTGATTTAAACCCCAAAATTCGACTTGGAAGCTTGTTTATCAAATATGTAGCAGTGAGCACGCCTTGTGACCAAAACTTCTTAGGAATGTTCATGTGAAGCATCAGAGAATGTGTCTTCTCGAAGAGGTCTCTATTTTTCCTCTCGGCCACCCCATTTTGTTGGGGTGTTCCAACTCAACTTATTTGATGAAATATGCCATGCATGCTCAAATATTGTGTCATGTTGTTAGACATGTATTCAGTGCCATTATCCGATCTCAATGTTTGAAGGGTGGACTCAAAATGAGTAGTAACAAGATTGTGAAAGTCTTTAAACATAGTAAACACTTCCCCTTTGAATTTCAAGAGATATATCCAAGTAATTCTTGTGAAATCATCAACAAATGTCACAAAATATTTATAGCCATCAAATGATTCATTAATTGGACCCCAAATATCCGAGTTTACAATTTCAAAAGGCTTACTAGCTCTAGACAAGGAGGAATTGAAAGGTAATTTAGCGAATTTGGAGAAATTACAAGTGTCACAATTGATAAGAGTTTGACACATAGTAGGAAATAACGTAGACAAAATTGGGGTGGATGGATGTGCTAGACGTTGGTGCCATAAATGTGGATCTTGGGGTTGTTTTGAACTTAAGGCTGCACTAACTTGGAGACCTTTGGACAGAGAGCCATTTCTTGGCAAATAGTAAAGACCATTGAGGAAGAAACCTTCACCAATCGTCTTCCCGGTGACTAGATCCTGAAAAATCACATTTTTTGGTGAGAAAATTGCACGACAGTTTAAGATTTTGGTAATTTTTCCAATGGAAAGAAGTTTAAAAGGGAAGGCATGGACATATAGGGCAATGGACTCAACGTGGTTCAAAATTAACCTAATTTTTCCTCTACCCATAACGGAGACTCATTTTCCGTTAGCAACAGACACTTGATATGACACTTTTTGAAATTCATGCAAGTTTGTTATTTGGTTTGCCATGTGATCAGTGGCACCCGAATCTATGATCCAACAATCATGCACACAACTATTATTTAGAGCAGTGCAAAAAGCATGGAAAATACTTGGGGCAGCTTCATGTGATACACTTTCAGCCTCTGCTAGAAACCCCGCAAACTTGCCAAGCATCGCAACATGGTTCTTGGATTCAGTCACTGCTGCCTCTTCAACCTTTCCACTCCCTTTCTTTTGTTAAAGAAATGACGCAAATTCATTTATTAGAGCAATGGGACTTGAAGTGAAATCTAACAGCCCGTCAGTAGCGACATGATTTGAAGTGGACTCTACTAGGTTTGCCATATGACTGACTTTGTATGGTGAACTAGCAACGACCTTGTATGGTCTTTTGCTATCCTTGTTGAACTTCGGTTTTAGCTCGAGATGAAGTATCCAACTCTGATCCTTGGTGTGACCAATCCCGCGATAGCCAATTCCAAGACAGTGAACACACTTCAAGTCGAGGTGCTTACCTTTGTAAACCTTCACCTCAGGTGACTAATAATTTGAGGCATATGCTCGAGATTCTCACATGGCAACTTTGGTATCTAAACCCATGACCTATCTTCTAACCTCTTCACGTTGAATAGTGGCACACACGCTCTAGAAAGACGGAAGCTCTGAAGTCATCAAAATGTGACTTCTCAAATCTTCATACTCCGAGCTCAAGCTTGCTAGTAGTTGAAAAATTTTGTCCTCCTCGGCTCTTTTTAGCAACACCGTCGCATCTGTGATGTGAGGTCGATAGATATCAAGCTCATTCCACATAGTGGTAAGGTTGCCAAGATGTTGCACGAAGGACTTGTTTTCTTGTTGAAGAGCTGCAACGTCTCTCTTGAGTTGAAAGACACGGGTCAAGTTGTTTTGATTTCCATACATTTCCTTCACTTGGTTCCATAGATGTTGTGATGAATTAGAATAGCTGAAAATTTCAGCAATTTTCCTTTTTATAGAATTTAGCAACCATGACATAACTAACTGATCTTTGCACAGCCATGCTTAATAATTTGGAGACAAAATTTCTGGTGCTTTAATGACTCCATTGATGAAGCCAAGTTTGGCCCTTCCACCAAGAGTTAAAGAGACTACCCTTGACCAAGGAAGATAATTGAACTCATTCAATAAAACTGAACTGAGTCTTTGATTTGGATTGATATCAACCTCAGAGAAATTCGTAGCCGGTGAGGCAAGAGAGCTTTCAGCTTATTGATTAACTGAATTTTCTTCTGCCATATTGTTGGCTGAGAAGAGTGAAAAATCACGGAAAAAAAAAAAATTTGCAGAGTCAGGCCTAAGAGGGACACTGCTCTAATACCATGTTGAAAATAAGTTTTAATATATTTCCAATAATATGATAGAAAGTGTTTACAACAAGCATAATATAAGGTAGCAAAACAAAAGGCGAGGAAGAAAGGACACACCACATTCTCCTTAATTTAAGGACTAAACAAGGCATTCCTTGAATTAAGGAGATTTACATCAACAAGTCACCTAAAAACCCTAGTTTCAAGGAGCATGAGCATGCTGCTGCAGAAAGTATGATGCTTGCAAAGAGACTGCAGAAAGTATGCTGCTTGCAGAAAGACTGCAGAAAGTATGGTGCTTGCATAAAGTTTCTGACTGGTGCTTGCAGAAAGTTTTTGACAAAACCGGATGAGTTGATCAAATACAGTTATGGAGTAGCATTCAGTCGACCTAAAGTTTCTGTGCTAAATGGCTCAAACCATCTTTAGCAAAACCAGATGAGTCGACCAAATACAATTATGGAGTAGCATTCAGTCGACCTAAAGTTTCTGTGCTAAATGGCTCAAACCATCTTTAACAGAACCATGGCTTTTCGTTCAAGAGATAGATATTACACAACTAACAACAAATAAATTTCCTGTATTATGAGAAATGAACGTTGGAATCTGCCAATGGTCCCCTGCTCGCCGCAGAATCCATCTACTAATTAAGTCTTGGAGGAGCGCAAAACAGAAAATATGTTTAGGTGAAAATAAGAATTTATTAAAACTGTTGCCTTTCGGAACATAATAACCCCTCATTATAGAACCTGAATAGTTTTCAGAATCATAAATATGTATGAAAAACCAAAGTGGAAAGTATAAAAGCAATTATGCCAAGGATACAAGTAAATCACTAATAACTCAACAATGTAGACCATGAGGAAAGTAGTTACATGAACAGGCTGGTATAATAATCCTTTCAGATACATAATTAGGTGTAATTGTGGGACCATGATTTTCCAGAGCTGAAGTAAGGCATATTGAAATATACATACCTCTAAAATCTGATCATGGACTCGACAACGTCCAATGTGGAGGTGAATAAACAAAGAAACAACGCCACCGCCATCTTGTTTCAGAATCAATAGGCGAAAGTCCGACAACTTCGATGAGATTGACCATACTTGTTTCGTAAGATACGGAAACATAATCCAGCAAAGAACCAGTAGGTGTCCTATAATCTTGGAGTTTTTACAATCTAAACATTGTTGTGTGCTACAAGTATTCACACTCCTAAGAGGATGTAATAACTACTTCCTAGATATCCTCTGGGATTCTCCCAGTTTAGTAAGGATTCTACAATTTTAAAAGGTTATCTCCTCATCTCCTCAACCGGTATAACTACACTCTTCTAAGGTTTATCTTTGGTTACGCAATTCTTGCATACTTAGTCTCTTCTTACCCACTACTTGAGCCTTATATTACTTACTAACTTGACCGTCGGAGAGCCTTTGACCTACATACCCTTCTAGCAAGGTTCTAAAAGACCCTAGGTGTGGCGAAGCCAAGAATTTTTGGGGGGAGGGGCGAAATTTCAAAAGGTAAAAGGTCCAAAAAAATACCGACACCCACATCATTTTAGAAAGTAAATAATATTAATGTTGTAAGATCCCACATCGCCCAGGGGAGTGGATCTTGTGAGCCTTATATGTATATTTTCATCTCTACCTAACGCGATGCCTTTTGGGAACTCATTGGCTTCGGATTCCATTGGAACTCCGAAGTTAAGCGAGTAGCGTAAGAGCACTCCCATGATGGGTGACCCACTAGGAAGTTCTCGTGTGAGTTCCCATAAACAAAATTGTAAAGGCGTGGTTGGGGCCCAAAGCTGACAATATCGTGCTACGACGGAGTCGAGCCCGGGATGTGGTGGAGCCCGGGTCGGGATGTGGTAAATGTCATTCATAATTTGTCAATATAAACAAGTTACAATGTCGTTCATATTTTGTGGTACTTTCCCTAATAATTTGGCATCATTCCTTTGGAACTTAGAAAATCCTCATCCAAATATGAATATGAATGCAATTAGCCAATTTTAGATGTGTCCTAGCAGGCGATCCGTTTGTGAGTAATGGTGACCGTGTTAGCTGCGGTGTGGAGTTGGTCATGCAAGTTGATGGGGGCAGTGTGTTGGTGTTTAAGGGAAACTCTTTAATAGAGATAGAATCCGCCAATACATGTGAGTCTCATCTCTATTAAAGAGATGGTACAAGTAGATGAAAAGAATATCATTTTTGTTAAGTGTGGCATTCTGATAAAAAGTTAACATTTATACTTTTTAATGGAATGTATATCGACGATGAGAGTACTAATTAATATATTCATTTAATTAACATTCTCAAAATTATGGTTCTTAATTGAATTATATACTATCATTAAATTCATAAAGTAGATTAGAAATGTCTAACAAAAGACACACTAACCAACTAGACAAATTTTTTTTTTAACAAACGATATTATCACTAAGGGGTGGGGGAGTGGGTTAAGCCTCATAATGAGTTAGTAATAATATAGTTCAAATTCGCCTTTGGCGTGAATTGAACCTAAGACCTATCACTTACAGGTAAAGAGAAATATCATTAAACCGTATTACTAAGTGGCAACTTGACAAAATTAAAACAACTAAAAAAATGAAATCGAGGGATAATCACAGCACCAAAATGCCTTCATTTTAAATAAAATATTAAATGAAATAAAAAGAAAAACGAAAAAGAGCCCAAAAATTGGGCCGAACCAGTTTCATGTGGGTTGTAGATATAACTAAGTCGAAAGCCTATGCCCGTAACGGCACTGTTCCATTAAAGCCGATAAACATAACGGCACAGTTCCTCTTCAAGCCAATAAACGTAACGGCACCATTCCTCTTAAAGCCAATAAACTGAAATATGCTACAGTTCTTCTTCCTCACGAGAAAATGTGTGAAAATTTCACTATTTTAGTGCAGGTTCAGAGGAATGACGTCCAGTCCAGAGGGGCGGCTTATCTCTCTTAGAGTCGAGTTCCGATGACTAGAGGTGCGACCACACCTACTTGCGTCTCTGTGGCTTGCCACTGCGCTCGCAATGTTTGTGCAGCTACAAAAAAATAAAACAGGGCTTCATTTTCAGCGAGAGGAGGGGCAGGTACTCGCTCCTAGGCTTCATTTTCGGCGAGAGAAGTGGCGGCTGCCACTCCTCGCCCTCACGTGGCTTCGCCACTGGGGTGGCGGGCTAGGGCCCAGCGCTTAGTGGCAGAGCCAAAAATAGTTCCTAAGATGGGCCTTTTAGCCACATGAAAGAAATTAGACAAGATATAGTAATATAATTAGTTAGAAATTGGCATGAAAAATTTAATCAAACAAAGTGATGGAGCTTTAAAATTCATATGAAAAAATGGTATTGAGAGGATTATATGATAAGAACATAACTTTTTTACGAGTTTTGATATATAAAAAAAAAGAGATAAAGGCCTGAACAAAAATTTAAGGTCAAGAACCAAAACTATTCTTATGAGATTTTTCTTGAAGCATAATTTGATCTTTTTCTAAATTATATAGGCATTGTTTTATATGAACTGACTAGAAAGAGCAATTAAATTTTATATGGTAAAACTGAAGACTAGTTACAAGGCCACGTATAAAAAACAGAAAGTTTGCGTTTGAAAAAAAAAAAAAAAAACAGAGGTTTGGGTTAAAAAACAGAATAGAAAGTTTTTGGTCCATCAAGCTTCGAACCCATCACTCCTCTAGTATTCTCAAATACTAATCACCAATGCACCACAAGCTATAAAAGAAGCAGACAATTTGTATATATTGAATAATTCAAGGATGGGTGACCTTGCCTCCATGTGGCTCCGCCATTGCTAAAGCCTAGGCAGTTAGGTAGGGCCCAGGTGAACTATGCAGATTTAAATAAATTTATTATATATTGTATAAATAAGTGTCTATTCATACTTAAAAAATACATAATTGTATAGGGATACAAAAATTACAAAATAAAATGGTATATAATTATAATGTATTAAAATATATTGAAAACATGGGGAATAATCATATAATGAGTGTTTATTCGAGGATTCAAAAAATCTATTTCACTTTATCGAAAAAATAAAATGCAAAATGAAAATTATCTATTTTCTATATAGATGAGAGTCATGATCTAGGCAGGGCTAGGTGCCCTTTCCTGAACGCTTAGGGATTAATTAAGGCAGTGACCAGCTGCCTAGCACCTAAGTGGAGATTTTTAGAATAGTGCTCCTCGGTCTTTGGCTTGCTTAAGACTATTTGTTCTTTTACATGTAACTTGGATTTGTGCATCTCCACCATCTATGATAGTGCGAATTTGGTCCCAACAAGTGTATTCCTTGCATTACTCACCAATTTATAATATATAAAGGTACAAGTGATGAGAACAAACAACAGAAATTCCTCAATCTTCTCTTCTGTCTTTGTCGCGCCCTTTCTCTTCCTTCAATAAAATAGGCCACAACAACAATTTCAATTTGTCACCCAATTACCCACACTAATACCAGGAAGACTTGAAAATATTTTACAACCCAATGCCAAATGTGACTGATATTGCGCTTGGACACAACTCCCAAAATCTGATTATACACTGTGAAAGAGGAGCGTTATATGCATGCAGATGGCCCAGTACGACAATAAGCTCCTGGTAACAATCCGAAGCCCAGAAGCCCAAACCCGAGGCCCAGTACGACAAGAACCCGAACTTTTTTTTCATTTTGACGGGGAACCCGAACTTCAAAAGCTTCCATTTTTAGGAGATCCCATCCGTTGGCTGAGAACAAACAGTCGTCCTATTGGACGGGTGCGATCAGCTCTACCTATTTGAATTCAAAAAAAAAAGAAACGTTAGGATTCCGAAGCCTCAAGTTCGAGTTCGGCACCTACATTTAGCCCGAAAGCCAAGAGCCCCAAGAATGCTGCATTTTTTCATGCTAGACTCTCTGTAGAGTGCAGACCCTTCTGCTATTCTCTCTCTCTCTCTCTCTCTCTCCCCTCTCTCTCTCTCTCTCTCTCTCTCTCTCTCTAGATTCTGGGTTTTTGGGGTTTTACAGAAAAACCCAGAAAATATATCGGGTATGTTATTGAATTTTCTCTCTCTATATCTCGGTATGATAACTTTGGGTGCGTTTTTTTGTTCTTTTGGAATGTTATGTGGTTTAGTATATATTGTTCTCGTTAATTTGCAGGAAAGAAGGAATGGAGGACAGTGCAAGAACTGGACTGCATGATTTTGCAAGGGCTTCAAGAAAGGTAGAAGAAGCAGGTCGGTTGGTTCGTTAAATTCATTTGCATTTTGATTTTCCAATTAGTTTGGTTGCTGAATCAGAATATAAATTTTTGTTTCGAGTTTTAAAAAAGAGGAATTATATTTTGGAATTGTTTGTGGAATTAACTCATAGCAACTGTGTTTTCAACATTTGAACAAATTTTATCCACTGATAGTAATTGGGTTGTGATCGGATCAATTGAATTTTGGATTACTTTCTTGGTTTTTAAATTCCGAAGATCAAGGATTCTATAAAATTTGCTCTGCATAAATGTTCACAAACAGACAGGGACCGAAATTATTGATTTTTTAAGAATTGTTGAAATTTTTTAAATTTTTCTTTAATTTCTGAATTTGGTAATTTTAACAGCTTGGAGGCGATTCCAAGCTGTTGAATGGCTTGAATGCCTGGTGGGTCCACTCGGCATACCGAAACAGCCATCGGAGACAGACTTCATTTCTTGCTTGAGAAATGGTCAGATCCTATGCAATGCCATCAACAAGATTCAACCAGGAGCAGTGCCCAAGGTATCTCAATTCGATCTCAGACTCGTGTTTTATTTCTGTTTGGTTGAAGGAAGCGAAGAATGTAAAGGAAAATGATATGTTGGATTTCTATTGCTGATGTGTTTCCAACAGTAAAAATCAGCATATGTTCTTGTATATATAAGCGAAGTTTTTAGTTCTATCCATTTCTAACTCTTGTTCTCCATTTATTATTTATGTATCCTAATTACTATTTAAGGTTGTGGAGAGCCAAATGCCTTTGCAGTCATTAAGTTGGGAATCTCAAGCATTGCCTGCATATCAGTACTTTGAGAATGTCCGTAACTTTCTGGTCGCTGTGGAAGAGTTGAAGCTGCCTGCTTTTGAAGCTTCTGACCTCGAAAGGGTAAATCATTTGCTCATATATGTGTTTTATGCATATGTCAACCCTACTTGCATTTTCACATTGTGTGTTCCATATTTATCGTCTCAGGATGCATTGGAGGCAGGGTCAGCAGTCAAGGTTGTTGATTGTGTTTTAGCCCTTAAATCGTATTATGAGTGGAAGCAGACGGGCAATGGGAATGGATTTACTAAATATGTGAAATCTCCACTAGTTATGGTTTCTGCCAATAGACTGCATTCAAGGACCTCAACTGTAGTCCCATCAGAATTTTGCAGGCACTTGGATATGTCTGCCGTATGTGAGAGACAACCACCTGTTGAAGTTGACGACCGGAAAGTTGAAGGTTATATTGATTTCTCTTTCTTAAGAATTTTATCCATTTCTTATATATGCAGTTTAGTTCATATCTATGGTACATACCTAGACCGGAAACTTTTTATAGAAATTAATTAAATTGATAACTTATGCATAATATTGATATTCGTTATGATCATCAATGAGGGAATATGGATATGTTTAGTAAGAAATATTCTACATCTAACAAATAACATATAATTAATCAACAAGCCCATTGATTGATGTAGCAGCATAAATAAAAGGATTTCATAAGAAATCTACACTCCTGGTACATTAGTTTATTTTCATATTGTGCTATAAAATTTGTGCTTGGATGTGGACTATATATAGTTTTCTAATTGTGTTTTCCTTTAAGCCAAGTGTGGCATTTAGTGAATACTGTATATGCCATGGTTACTTCTAGATGCTAAGGATTAATGATAAACTTTCAGTATTGAATATATGACCTCAAAGAAGTAATGTATCATCACATTCGAGTTCATTGATTGATGTAACTTCATGAACACTAAGATTAGGGGTAGTACATTAGCTGTATATTTTGTGGTTATTTCAGATGCTCAGGGTTAAAGGATCCTTATTGAATGATACAAAATTTCTCTTCAATCTGTTAGTAGATATGAAAACATCTGCTCCAAAAAGGCCATCATTCTTATATGGAATCCACAGCTGCTATTTGTAACGATCTTCAGTTTTTCTCCCTAACTCTTATCTTTCTGTTACTTGTGATGTAGTGGATTCCATAGAATCTGTTGTCAAGTTACTTGCTGACTCTATGGTTGACGTAAAGGAAAACATTGATGACAACCTTCTTTCTTCATACCATGGTAGAGACGCGGTAATGATCTCTCTCTCTCTTTTCTGCCTTCTGAGTTTTAACATAAAGAATGTTACTCTGATTCAGTTAATAAATGCTGGAATATGGATTAGATTTCAAGTCAACTTTCATCTCTTTTAACCAATTTCTTCTGTGCAGAATGCAGTCAGCTGCTTTCAAAGGATCATGACAAGTTATTTGGAGCAAAATCTACAGAAGAAGTTTCCTGAGGTTAGTTTGATTTGAGTGTTACGAGTTGTTTCTATTATTTTTCTTGGTAATAAATTCCAAAACAAGCCACTTTGTGTTTTAGATTTTCAAGTATCATGATGTGTTTATCTTGTGAAGAAGAGAGAATCAAATAAATTGTAGAGAGTATCCCCAGTTAATTTCCTCTGTTCATTATGATAAATACATATTGGGTGAAAATTTGGGATAAAGTTGCAGTCTAGGAGGTATTTCGGGGAAATTGTTGATATCTGAATGGGATTTCCTTCTGCACCACCTAATGTGCATAGTTCTACAACTTCTTTTATGAACTTAATATAGCTATTTCAGTTGGTTAAGTGACTTCTTTTATGAACTTAATATAGCTATTTGAATTGGTTAAGTTTATATTTCTTTTAGAAGATCACACCCCCTCCCCCTTCCTGCTATCCTATCCGCTCTATATTATGCCAGTGTTTTTACTTGCATGAAGTTGCTCTTAACTCAATAGTATTCTTGTGTGCAAATAGTTGTCAAAAGACCCCTTGAAAGAAAGAAGCAGCTCACCTGGCCATTCAACAGCTATGCCTCTAGAGGAGTCATCTGCTGTTGAAAATTTTGGAGTATGTCTATTATATTTTAGAAGCATTTTTTCTATTTTTGGGTTAGTTTCTGATACTTTATGGTATTGGATGTTGCACCCTATTTTCTGAACACTTACTAGATTCTAAAGTGTCTCTATCTTTTCTTTCGAATAGTGCTGCAAAGCTTGTATGAGAAAGGGTAACTGCAATCACAGACTTGTATTCCAAACGCAAGAGAAGGAACTTGTGGTATGTTCTCAGTACAAAGTTAGCTTATATGAATAGTGCTGCCAAGCTTATTTTGTTTCTGTCTTCCAAGTGTAGTATCTTTTCAGTACAAAGTTAGCTTATATGAATCTCCATCATAATACAAAACTAATTCTGCCAATGATTAATCAATATTATCTCTTTATGAGTCTGAGATAAATTTCGATTTGTATTGCACTTGATATTTATTCTGTGGTGATCCTTTTTTAAGTTTGTATCTTGAGCATAAATTATATTTAATAACAAAGTAGCAACGGAAAGCTCCTGGTTGGGCAAATAAAATTTCAATTTGAGTCAATATACAGTTAGTTTATTGTATAATTTCTAGAGGAATAATAGCATGGAAATGGTAATGCAATGATTTTCAATTTGCAGGATCTCAAGGCCTTGTGGTTAAGTGCAAAACATGACTTTGAAGACTTACAGACACAACTGAATAGAGATTTGAAACACTTGGGTATGTGCTGATGGAAGAACGTCCTAAATCTGTGCAATTTTACAAGGCTATATGCACATAAGTTTCTTGAAAATTAATTATGTTTGTGCTCTTGTTGTTTCAGGTGCTCAGGTACAGGAGCTGTCTACTGCCGCGCTTGGGTATCACAAGGTGGTGAAAGAGAATCAAAAGCTATACAACATGGTTCAGGATTTGAAAGGTTGGTACTTTTCCCAGACTAAAATGTTAGCTTTCTACCGTATTTTTAGTCAACTATCAAAATTTGTTATCCGATCTCGGTTGAAATGTCTTCAGGTAGTATTCGAGTTTACTGCCGTGTCAGGCCTTCTTTCAATTCTGAATCCGGAAATGTTATAAATTTCATTGGAGAGGATGGTTCACTTGTGATTTTGGACCCTGCAAAGCCCCAAAAGGATGGAAGGAAAGCCTTCCAGTTCAACCGAGTGTTTGGTCCGACTGCTAGCCAAGGTAGTATTACATAAAAACTTTATTCTTTTTTTCATAGCTTTTGGGCATCAATCTGTTGCTTATTGACTCTATTATACTTTTTTTGCAGATGAAGTTTTTAAGGACACTCAACCATTGATCAGGTCTGTGATGGATGGTTACAATGTATGCGTTTTTGCCTATGGTCAAACTGGATCCGGTAAAACACATACTATGGTAAGAGACAAGCCTGAGACTTCAGTCGGATAAATCTTTTGTAATGTTTTGGCTGAAATTTTTTGTATAGGAGGGTAGGATTTATGATTGGTTCTCATCTTCTTGCAAGCATTTTTGCATACTATAAGAAATGACACATCAGATTTGTGCATACTATAAGTTTTTATATTTTTACAGAGTGGCCCATCAGGTGGATCAGCTGCGGATATGGGGATTAATTGTCTAGCTCTCAGCGATTTGTTCCAGATGTCAAACAAAAGGAAGGATATCATAGATTATGACATTCGTGTTCAAATGGTCGAAATTTACAATGAACAAGTACGAGACCTTCTTGCAGAAGATTCATCCACTGCCAAATTAGAGATACGGAGCTGCACTGGTGATGATAATGGCTTGAGTATTCCAGATGCTACAATGCATTCAGTGAAGTCTTCTACTGATGTACTGAACCTCATGAAATTTGGTCAGATGAATCGTATGGTCAGTTCGACCGCAATCAATAACCGCAGCAGCCGTTCCCATAGGTCAGTTTATAGGACCTGAGTGCTCTCTTATAAGAAAAAGCTTACCTTTCGCATTTCATAGCTTATGATACAATATCTAATCATTATTGAGTGCGAGGTGAAATAAAAACAAAAACAATAAGCAAGATTTCAGTTATTTTCTGTTTGCTCATGTTCTTTGGTGTTTATCTGCAGTGTCCTGACAGTCCATGTGAATGGGAAAGATACTTCTGGAGATACTCTACGCAGTTGCCTTCATTTAGTTGACCTTGCAGGAAGCGAAAGAGTGGACAAATCTGAAGTCACAGGAGATAGGCTGAAAGAGGCACAGTATATCAACAAGTCTCTTTCTTGTTTAGGAGATGTTATCGCAGCCTTGGCTCAGAAGAATTCTCACATCCCTTACAGAAGCAGCAAACTCACACTTCTGTTGCAAGACTCCTTAGGTTTGTAATTTCTCAAATATTCAGCATTTCTTTCTAATTATTTTATCTTATTGTATTGGCTTTGAGCAAGATCATGCCACATTATAAGGGTGAGAAATTTGGTTAACTGTTTGCTCGGATTCAAAATGATTCCACACTATGATGGGTGAAATGGAAAACTTGAGAAGCTTGTTCCCGGGGAGTTTAAATTATCACTTTCCCTATCGCCCTTATTCTATAAAAAGAGTTTCCAATTGTATGGGGCACATACTGTGTACTGAGCTAACCCAACTTTCTCTTTGGTTTTGTACTTCAGGTGGACATGCTAAAACTTTAATGCTTGCTCATGTGAGTCCAGAAGAGGATTCCTTCGGTGAAACTATCAGTACCTTGAAGTTTGCTCAGAGAGTTTCCACCGTGGAACTTGGAGTTGCTCGTTCAAACAAGGAGAGCGTTGAGGTTATGCAACTCAAAGAACAGGTCAACAAATTTTATTAATTTGGTTTTTGCTGCCTATATTTTCACAAATTCCTTTTACTCCCTATGGTTGGATTGATCATTTGTTCTATCTAAATTAATCCCCAAACTTTATAGAGTATCAGCAAAACATAATGGTTGTTTATGCACTAACACTTATATCGTGTTTGTAACTTTTCAGATAGAGAGTCTTAAAAAGGCATTAGCAAACAAAGAAGGTCAGTGTGTATCAAGAACAACGACTGAGAGAACTCCTCAACGTCTTAGAAGATTAAGCATTGAAAGTTGCAGCACTGTGAAGATCGAGAAGGCAAAAACCCCTTATCTTCCAACTCATTCAAGGAGGTTGAGCTTGGAAGGTCCAAGATTGATTAAGAAGGATAATCTGCATATATCGCATGACATGAGGAAATTCCTTCCAGCTGAGGCAGTGCCAATGCAGGAATGTGGTCAACTTCAAAATGCAGCAGCAGTCACTACCCCGTTGGGCCATTTCAGTAATGCGGATTCCACATTAGAAGTGTTTTGTTCCAAGGCTCCTCAAAGTCCAACGAGCGTTACCTATGAGAAGCAAGTGTTAGAAACAGATAGTAGAACACAAGTTCATTCTCTTCAGCCACCAAAAACACCCGAACCTCGTCCCAGGACTCCTCTAACTCCAGCAAGTACTACATATCAGAAGCGAGTGTTGAAACCAGGTAGTAGAAACCAAGTTCCTTCTCCTCAGAAACCAACAACATCTGAGCCTCAGACCAAGGCTCCTCGCAGCCCAAAGATGGCTAGCAATCAGAAGAGAGGGTTAAAAACAGATAATAAGACACAAGTTCGTCCCCTTCAGCTATCAACAACGACACCCGAACCACAAAAGCTTTCCAGAAATGAGGTACAGATTGTCATGCAAAGTAAGGTGACTCTTTCTACAGATTACCTGACACCTAATTTGACAAGTACCGCAAGTCGAAAAGGATCTCAGATAAGGAAATCCCTGCGGACTATTGGAAAACTGATCAATGGCTCTGAGAAGAGGTGGGTGAAATGCATGTTTTGAATTTTCTTATTTCTTTCTTCTCCTTATAGTCTGGGACATTTCTCTATTTTTCCGGTTTACATTACATATGTTTTACATTGTTATGATGCCTCAAACATCAGATACACATATGAACATAATTCCCCACTGAATTTGCAGGAACCAGCAAAGTTTGGTGGAAGCACAGTCAAGTGTTAAATGTGCAAGCAATATCAATGATGGAAAATCACCGGTTACAAATAATGCAAGAACTTTGAGGCGGCACTCACTGACCGGCATTCCACCATCAGGGTATGACAGACGATCATCTCTGGGAGAGAAGCCAACCGAAACTAGTATGTAAAGCTTTTACAAGCTTCATTACATTCTAGAACAATCTTACTCGTTAGAGCTTTCACATTCATATATCATTTGAGTTTCTTATGGCGTTTCCTTTTGCAGGTGCAAAAGAAAACAGAAGTGCCAAAACACCTCCGCCAGACAACAGAAGTGCCAAAACACCTCCGCCAGTCCGTTCATCAACAAAAAGTAACAAGCGGTGACTATAGATAATTTGATGCAGAGTGAAACCTTTTGTGGTGCTTTGACTCGAAGCATTTGAATTCAGACAGAGTCCAGCAATTGCCGGAAAAAGGCTTGGTAACGCTTTGGCTCAAAGCATACTGACTTGTATGGCAAGCTGAGAATGCTTCATATATTGTCTGCTAACATGATCTACTTGACTTGAGATCCCAATTTTGTATGCTATGTGTTTCATATATTGTCAAGTGATGATCCTCTTTGTAATTGTAGTACCTAGTTTGGATCCACATTGTGAAGTTATGGTAATAAAAGTGGTTCAGTTCCAGTTTCTAGTATTTGATTTAGGGAAATGATATGCACACCCAAATTATATCCGTTGTTTCTATTCGACTTTTAAATATGATGGGCAGAAATAAATGATATATATCACCAATTCTGTGTTCCCTACAGCTCGGTGAAAATTGCAAAGAACCAGTTTGATATCTCTTCTTTAACATGAGATGACGACAAAAACATCTTCTCTTCATTGCTCAAATGGTCGAAATTTTTAGGCTCGTTTATAACTATTTCCTTTTTGTTTTAATTTCAATTTTTTTTTAAAAAAAAAAAAAAGAGGAAAAATATAGAAGAGAAAAGAGGGATGAGCAAAAGTGAAGGAAGGATGGAGGGAACGAAGTGGAAGAAATGTACGTGGAAGAATACACTAAAAATGAAAATGAAAAACAAATTTGAATCGCTATTTTTTTTCTTGATTTTTTATTTCTTACGTTCTCCTTCATTTGTCTCTCCTTCCTCCCCCCTCACCCTCCACCCTTCATTCACTATTTCGATTCTCATTCTTTCATATACGTTTCTTTTATCTACATAAAAAGTTGAAAACAAAAAATAAAACTTGAACTAATTATCAACACTTTGTTGTTGTTTTCATTTTTCGGGGTCCAACTACATGACTCCTCTAAGAACTCATGAGATTCTGACAGGAAGCGCAGTTAAGTCTAACACGTAATAATTATGACATATTAAATAGGGTAAATTACACAAAACTACCTCAACTATTGATCTCATGACACTTTCATACCTTATCTTTTAAAATTGACAATGTCATACCTCATCTTTAGAATTTGGTCAATTTTATACCTTCCGTTAGCTTGACCGTTAATTTGTCAGTTAAATGCTGACGTGGCTTGATCCAAACCCCACTTTCTATTAAAAAATTAAGAAAATATTAAAAAAAATCATTTAATATATTTTAAATATTAAAATAAAAAAGAAAAGTGAAAAAAAAAATATTCAAAACCCAATTCGCCCCCACCCCACCCCTTCTCTCTCCTCCCCCATCTTCTTCCCCTGCTGCCCAGAAACGAAACGAAAATAAATAAATAAATAAAATCAAAACCCAATTCATCCCCACACCACCCCCTCTCTCTCCTCCCCCATCTTCTTCCCCTGCTGCCCAGAAACAAAACAAAAAAACAAAAAAACAAAAAAAACAAAAAAACAAAAAAACAAAAAAAAAAAAAAAAAAATTCAAAACCCAATTCGTCCCCACCCCATCTTCTTCCCCTGAAGCCCAGAAACGAAACGAAAAAGAAAAAAAAAATTCAATACCCAATTCGTCCCCACCCCACCCCCTCTCTCTCCTCCCCCATCTTCTTCCCTTGCTGCCCATAAACGAAACGAAAAAAAAAAAAAAAAAACTAAAAATCAAAACCCAGTTCGTCCCCACCCGAGACTTGGGCTCGCACACCCATGGCTCGCCGGACCTGGGTTGGGTGTCCTCTGGGTGCCCCGGAGCTTCACGGAGACGCAAGGAGAGAGGGTTGACGCCAATGATGGTTTTGGTACCGTCGTCGGTGGGTGTGGGTGTGTAAATGGGTGCGTGAGTGTAGATCTGGGAGATAGGTATAGTATGTGCAAGAGAGAGAGGGAGAAAGAGTGAGTGAGCTGAGAGAGAGGGAGATGTTGGCATGGGTGGGGAAGGGTGGGGGGTTGCGCGGAAAGGGAACGGGAAGGGGTGGGGGGGAACGGAAAGGGATCGGGGTGGGGGCGGATGTGAATGGATTCTGGGATGCGGAAAAAGAGAGAGAGGCGAGAGAGGGGGAGAGAGAGAGAGAGGAGAGAGAAAGAGATTTAATATAAAAATAAAAAAAATTTAAAATTTAAATTTTAATTATTAAAAATATATTTAATAATTTTTTAATCCAGTTGGATTAGTGAGTGGGCCCCCTCATGTAGCCACGTCAGCACTTAACAGAAAAATTAATAGAAAAACTGACGGATGTATGATATTGGCACAAATTCGTAAGATGAGGTATGACATTGTCAATTTTAAAAAACGAGGTATGAAAGTGTCGTGACACCAATAGTTGAGGTAATTTTTTGTCATTTACCCTATTAAATATGAGTATTTAACGTAAAACCAATTGACAATTAAACATAAAGAACCAAAATATTTTAATAACTAACACATATTTGCATTCCCACATCCCATGTAAGGTTGATATTCTCAACAAACACTAGTTCCAATAGGTGTTTACTTTATTTTGGTTGCAACTTGCAACTTGAGTTTTGCATAATGTGTGATATAATATTTCTTTTTGAATGTGAAAGAGGGGACTAGGGATGGCAACGGTTCGGTTTGGGGACGGAAATGCTATATCCATCCCCATAACCACGAAAAATAACCATATTCATAACCGCAAATTAACCATCGGGTATTATCCATAACCATACCCACCGGGTAACGGATTCCCCATCGGTTAATAGGTATATCCATCTTCGTCAATACAAAAAATATATTCGTTCAATTGAGAAATTATAAGTTAGTAGATATCAATTTCGTCATTAAACATTTGATATATAAAATGATCCAATGAATGGATCTTGTTGAGTATAAAAATTAAAACACTGATGATGTTGGCTTGTCTTTGTTATGTCCTATAAGCACCATTGAGTTTGCATTGATTTTGATTCAAAACTTTACTTTCCTACAAAATGCAACTTTTGTATTCTCAAGGTAATGGTTTGGTGAATAATAGATATACAAATATATATATATATATATATAGTATACTATTGTATTATATATAAATTATATTATTTACTAATCGGATCGGATTCGGTTATGGATACGGTTTGGGGACCTCTATAACCATATCCAAAACCATAACCGAATAATATAAACGGTTTTTCCCCATATCCAAACCATACCCGAATTTTCATATCCAAATCCAATCTATTCGGGTGGTTATCCACGGTTATCGGGTTTAACGGTTAGAATTGTCATCCCTTGAGGGGACCAAAGCCCATGTGAGATATAACACTTGCATATAGTGTATTGTATACCTTTTGGGGATTTGGACATGTGCAATTAACTTATATTAAATCTTTAAAATCTTTGAGATCTTTAAAAATCCAAGAGAAAAGGCATGCTCTAGGTATCTAGATTAATATTTTAATATCATGTGACATGGATAGTGCACAAGAAATATTCTATGCTTCTCACGCATGTTTGTGCATTTAGTTGTATGCATCTTACTTTCTTATTTTTCTAAATTCGTTCATTTTTATGATAAAAATTAAAGAGGAAGAGAGTTTGAATCAGAAGCGCATATATATTGAAGGACAAAACTTTATCAATCAGTACAATCCAGGCTTGCCACGAACACGTATACTTGTTCTAGTTGTATCATAATTCTACAGTTGTGTGAATTGGGGAGGGGATCAACATCTTCACCTACCTCCATCTAGCTTCAATTATGCATTGAACATTTCCTATATTATTGTTATTGTACTTTCTTACTCCAGTGATATGCGTTTCTCTAAATTTGATGCTATGCACTCTATGCATAATTCTAATAATCTTTCTTTGAATTAACACTTTTGTACTACTTTTGTCATGAAATTGTCAAACAAAGAGATTAACAAATTTCATGCCATGCAGAGTTTGAACTACATACGTGCCCCGTAGCCCCCTCCATGTGAGAGAATTTGGGAACATTTACAAAAAGAGAGGTCGAGAGCAAAAGAGCTTTGCTCTCTAAGTATCAAAAAGTAACAAAGAAGGTTTGAGACTTAACTAGATCATCTTAAGCATCAAAAGATAAGAAAGAACAGTTGAGATTTAACTAAATAATGTTTAATTAAATTTCAACCTCTCATTCGTGAAAAATAGTAAAATAAATGACATTGTGTTTATGTCACATTTCATTACGTTTCTTGTAGTGAGCTTTTAATTTTAGATTAACCCTGTGGGTTAAAAAAATACTATTAATCAAGTCGTCATGATAAAAGTTTGTTAACAATCACAGTACAAATCGAAATTTTCTATCAAAGGTGTCTGGACATGAAGGGCCTAAATAAAATATGGGAAACTTGTATAGGAGATGGGAAATTATGAAAAGGTCTTTAATTTTGTTGTCAAGTTTAACTTAATTATATATTATTAAAAATACATTGTCTTTTAAAAGATAAAAAAGGAAAAAATAGATATTTTCCTCAACTGAAGAAACCAATAAGCTCAACGGCTAGTTTTTTGGCAGGGGTATCCTCCTATGCAATGTGAGTTGCTAATTGCAAAACCAAGTGGCATGTGGTCCCCTCTGTATCTGCCACCTTTATCGTTAATCATTTCATAAAAAGAATGGCTAATTATATTTTATAACCTTTAGATCTGGGTGACTTCCAAAATGAGCAACGAAGTTTTAATTGTCTCACGTTGCACCATAAGATGTTGCAATTGTATCAAATTTGCGTTAGTGGTGAATTTATGATAGTTCATTAAAAATTAATGATGTGGTGATCTTAAGACACTTAACGTGTAAGTCGCATTTCCACCAAATTAGCAAAGAAAACTCATCAAGTTAAAGGAGGATTAAACATTCAAAGAAACAAAAAATGTAAATTGATATATTTTTCAAACCTCATTGTACATGTAAGGAAACTGGAACCTCATGGCTTATTTTCAAAACTACATTAAACATGTAGTCAATAAAAAAAAAAAAGAAATTCGCCTACAATGAGATATCAATCAAGGTGGTCTTTTTTATTTAGTTACAAAGAAGAGTTTCGAGCTTACATTGTAGAGTGTAAATAACAAAGATGTCACCAGAATGATACTTCAAACTTACGTACAGTACGTTATTGGCTAGAAGTAAGGATTATCTCCATTGCATTTAAACATGGAAAATAATGCCAAAAGAAATTAGGTTATGCCTTGTCAAAGTCGCCTCAATCTCAATGCATTCATTTTTGTGCACAATAAAAGATGAATTTGCTCGTATGGTCAAAGATAAAATAAAAAGGTTGAAAAGCTGCATAGCCTTTTTCAGTTCAAGTAGAAATTGAAGTAGTATAACGATCCCATAGCTTTGTTAAGGTTTTTTTTTTTTTGTTAAATGAAACGATTGTTGACCAGTTACGATTATCTATTTTTTTCGAGTTTGAAGATGCTATAGAGGATTTCACTCTGCCTGTAGCCACTGCTAAACAAACTCACCAGCTCGAAGCATTGAACTTGAAACCTCCCACATTTTTTTGTTTATTAGAAGCCGCAATCCACGCCTTATCCCTTGGCCACTTACTGTGCTTCCATACCTTTGCTACTTGGATGGATGCAATAATGCATTCTTCTGACTATATTCACATGCATGGAGAATAGTTATGACATTTATATAACTCTATGAATGATACCTTAAAAAATAGATATTTAGAGAGATCCCTTATTGATTCACGTGTGATGAACTTGTTTGGTTGTTTGGCAAACAGAAAAACAATCGTACACGTGCTCATATTTGTAGGTCGCCACATAAATACTTATATTATCAAAATGTAAATCTAAATTACGTGTTCATATGGATATTAATTCGATCAAGGGTTCAAATCGAGTCAACAAAATAAGCATTTTATTTTATGCTGTCAAATTGTGAGACAAGAGAATCTTCTTGTTTAGTCAATGTTCTTAAATAAAATTAGCAAAAAATAAAAAGGAAGAGTAGATAATAAAATCTTGCAGGAGAAACTAAGATGCAGAAACATTTGGTTAAGGATGCAGACAAAAGGGATACAGGCTGCCTAACGCTGGAAGCATGCATGGTGGGTTCAAATGCATAAAGATGTAGTTTCCTATCAATGTTTTGGCCTAAAAGATGCATGTGCCAATCATAGAGTATGCAAAAACCATTCAACTAGTGTATATGATAATTGCAGAAAATATAACTAGGGAACATGGCCAAATTTATAAATAAAAAACTAGGGCCTTGGTCTCTAGAATTTAAGGAAATTGGTATTTCGACCTCATACAAAAAATTCATGAGTACTGATTATTGGATTTGTCACTACATAAAACAACGGTCTTTACAAGTGATATCGTTAATTCTTTCATCCAAATTAAAAGGATTAAAAGGGCAGGGATGGAAGTTCCAACGAACTTGAATAAAACTAAACTTCAAAAACCAATGCTTCAATTATCTCAAATTCACGAGCCAGCCAATTTTTCAGTGTTCATAAGTCAACGTCACCATTACATACAGACACAATGCCCCATAAACTTGTTGAACTTACAGATCAACAGACATATCCACAAGAGAAAATTGCAGAAAGAAACAAAAATTGGAGTCTTGAATTTGCAGCAAAGTTAGACACAACTGAGAATAAAAAGTTCAATTGGTTACAAAATCACTTAAATGGAAAAAAATTGCTTTTGAGGAAGAAAGTTAAATAGTAAAAGTAAACGGTTGCAAGAAGAAACGAATAAAGTTGCTCAAAAGTTCAAAACATCAAAGTATTTACCACAATCAAGTGTCTTTGTGCAATTCTAAATTTACATAGGTCACATTTATATACAGCAATAATGTTCCTAGTACACATTTTATGCCATCTACAACCTTCAAAATGATTCATGCAAGGTTAAAAATTGAAGTAAAACCATCAGAACTACTGTGATTGAAGATGGGGGTGATTGTTCAACCTGTGGAAGATGTAATCGTAAGCACGAACCAATCGCTTCCGAAATCTTCGGAGGTCTAATCTCACAGTTTGGCCATCAAGATAGATCTTTTTTGTGTACTCCCATCCCATTTTGGTTACACTCTCTGGATCCCTAAGAACAGGATCATCCTTATCATATTTGGCGTATAACGAGCTCTCTCGAGTAAGAATCTGGTAGCCCATGTATTTCAACCCGAGCTTCCTTGCAGGTTCCCCATAGTATTCCTCTGCTGCCCACTCAGTTCCTAGGGGAACAACTTGGATGAACACAGACCCTGGCCTCATGAACATAAAATGTGTCATGGCAGCGCCATGAACCCCGATCATCACATCACTCGCATTAAGGGCCCAATAAATCTTTGCTAACTCTGTCGTGCGGTCAGGTCTCAAAACATTAACTTCAAACCCAATTTGCTCAGCCATTCTAACCAAGAAATTCTCATTAGTTATCGCTCTTGATCCATTTCGAGATATGATGACCAGTTTAGGCTTCTTGAATTGATCTTCTTGCACTTCACTCTCAGGTTCGAAGGAGCTTTCAGATGCCAGAGACGCAGAATGCTTCTCCTGTGCTTCCCGTTCCTCGTCTTGAATAAGACTTCTAATTCGAGGCCAGTAAGCTCGGTCTAGAAGATTTCGAAAGTCAACAATGCTCACATTTCCCTCCATCAGTGAAGAATCCACAGTGAGCTCGTCGTGAATCCTCAGACCAACGGTGACCTCGGGGAAGCAATGAGTTCTTGTATCTCCACTAAAATCTATAGGTTGATAATCTGATAGTTGAGAAACAATGTCTCCATATTTCGTCACCCACCAATTATGGTACTCGAGAATGACAAACACAACCTTCTTGTTGAAACGCTGGGAAGTAATGAACAACGGCATAATCCCATCATTGAATTCGTGATAGACATTACCGGTATATCCCCCGGTTGAGAAAAACACTGCCGGAACATCATGTTGGACATCACACCGGTGGTGCATGCCTAGAGTGTTTTTCTTCGCAACGAGCTGTAATTCATCAATGGTGTCCATGACACTTGTTTCCCATTTCCGTGTATACGGTTTGACCTTTGTGTGCTCGAGTTCCTCGGTTTCATCTTTTTCATTTTCCTCAACAACATCAGAAACATGATTTTGGAAGCTACTTCCTTCTTTAGATCGGTAGAGAAAGATAGTGGAGGAAGCAGAGTGTGTTCTTACATCCCCTTTCATTACACAAATATCTGAACGAATACTGCTTCGATCGCAGCATATAGTTCCTGAAGGCACAGACATAAATTACAATTAATTTGTATTAACAAAATAAACATCAATAATCAAAAGCATCTGAAGTTCGTGATGGGATTACAATCTGAATTTTCTCAGTTTCCATCCCTTTCCGTTTTCTTTTTCATGAACCAAATGGGCCCTAAGCGAATGCGAACAATCAAAATTCCGACCGCAAACTTGGTCGTATCCAAGTTGGCTAGAGCAGTGTGCTCGCTCTCTACACCCAAGTTCGAATCTGTTCCCTTTCCCGGTACTTTAGATTAGATCAGAAAATGGCTCGAATAAAACAGTGACCACCTTTAGCAGTATATCAATACTGTCTGAGGAAACCAAAAACCCAAATAATCAAAAGAGAAAGGGAAAGGCAGAGCACTCACCATTAGAGATTGAAGAACACAAGGGAACATTTACATTCATATCTTCCATTGGTGTTGAATCTACAAAAACCCAATAAGAAAACACACTCATACACATGCAGCAAGATTGAAGCAAAGAAAATAATAAAAAAAGATGAGAGAGGGGAGAGAGAGACTTACATAGGAGAGAGCAAGTGGTGTTGGAGCTGAAAAGATGAGGGGCTAAGATGAAGCTGCAAGAGAGGAAGGAGATGAAGAGGAGATAGAGAAGCTTGGGACTTGTTCTCTTGTAATAATAACCAGAGTTTGCAAACTCCATTAGAAAGGTGGTGGTCTGTGAGTATTCATCTTCCTCTGCTGCTGCACAAGGCTTGTCAACTTTTCTCCACTGGTGGTGGTGATGCCGCTGATACCGCCCCATTATTTCTTGTGCACAAAAAAAAAAGCTTTGATCTTTATTTTTCCTTTCCCCTGTTTTTTCTGCTTTCTGGGTTTTGTAGAGAGAGAGAGAGAGAGAGAGAGGAGAGAGATGTTCAAATGGCAGAGAAAGCAAAGCTATTTTCTTGGATTCCCCCCCATGTTTTAGAGAGAGAGAGAGAGAGAGGAGGGAGATGGGAGATGGGAGATGGGAGATGGGTTTGTTTATTGAGGAGCTGCCTGCTTCTTCCTTTCTAGAGAGAGAGAGAGTCTAGAGAGAGGAAGAAGGGTTGATGCCTTGATGGAAATGGGAAGGAGCTGACAAAGCGGTAAAAGGAGGCTTAAATTTAATTTAATCTAATTTAATTGAGGGACGTCTCTGCTCAAAGTTTGGTAATTTTTTTTTAACAATACATTAAGGAAAGGGAATAGGTTTAGTCTCACAATAAATAAGCAATAACATATCGTATTTGATCAGAATCAAATCTAAAACCTTTCAAATTATAATACTAATTTAATTAAATTATCTGGCAGTCAAATGCGTATAGAGAGTAGTGGAGACTTGAGACTTGTGATGTGATTCGTACTCTTTTCAGAATTGAATCCTCCTGACCCAATAATACGGACCGTTGAATTTTGATTCAACGGCTACAATTATTATAACTTTTAAAGGACTCTATGTTTATAGCCGTTGGATCAAAATCCAACAACCCGTATTAATGGGTCAGGAGGATCCCGAAGATTTGCCTCGGAGAGGATCCAATTCATATGAATTTCCGAACTGCGATAATCTAATTTATGTCTTTTACTAGGCTTATTCCTAGAACGAAATATAGACATTGGTACAACAGGAGGCTCGAGAGACCTCGAGCGACCCCGCCCTTCTCTAATAGGGGAAAGTACAGACCGGATATACGAGCGCCATTCTTCAGATTATCTTTCCATTCCTTCCCCCCATTCCAATTTTGGGGCGTACTACCAGCCCTAGAGGAGCTATAGACTCTAGTTAGTCAGTTTCCCCGCGACCATTATGTTCTTTGCATCCTCCTCGGATGGGTTGGCTGGCTGGCTCCTATTTTGTTATGGCACCAGTTGAAATTAGTATACAACTCGTTATCCCAAGCGCTTAGGGACACGCGCCTCTGAGAGCTGTGTCCAAGTTGGCAAAGCAAACTGACTGCTGGCGGGAATCAAGATCTTGCTTCAAGTTAGAAGGAAGATGGTGGATTGGCCACTGAAAGTAAAGAAAAGAATTTTGCAGATAAGTAGGCATATGTATGGTCCCATCCCATCCCCATCCCACGTTTGGTCTAACATTGGAACAAGACTATGATAAGTTTAAAAGTAATATAGAAATATAGGTATTTGCTTATCTTAGTTGCGATTTGATTGCTCATTTTCCTACCTTTCTATTTGTCACTTCAACCCTCTTTTAGACTTCCAATGTTTTCTTAATTTCTCACTTACAAGTCAAGAGGAATACCACTAGACCATAATACTTAGTAATTATTTTTCTTCACTTGTATGTATAAAGTTTTATGTTTGAATCTTATGAATAAAAAATTTAATATGAAATATTGATCGCTTAATATGCTCAATATCGTTGTATAAAAAAAAATGATCTCGTTCAAAAATTGTAGAGTTGTGCGACATCATAAAGCCCTTCTAAACTAACAACTAAGCTTCTCTAATGGTTTTGTGTCCCTATAATAAGTAATAAAGTTTTTCATGCGAATTAGTTATGTCCTTAATAAGCCCATCACTGGTAGCTATTGGCTAATATATAAATTTTCTTGGGCGTACGTAAGCCTATTATGGGTTTCCGTTCTTGACTTTGTGTCTTTTTCCAACAAATGGTATCCTTATCTTTTGTGTCATATTTGTCTAATGTTTACCAAGAATTTTCAACAAGATGATGAAGGGTGTTGAACAAAAAAAACCACATTAAGAGAAGCGTGCTCAATAAGGACATATCAAGACTTTTGTGGAATTTAGAAGTCTAGAAGCATTCAACCATAGAAATGTTAGCCACAATTCATATTTATGTTTTTTGATTTGCTTTTCTTACTCATCAATTTACATCTGGATTCTACTTACCTACTAAACTAAGACTTTAATGTTCTAAAAGTACAAACTCTGTTTTCTCCTTATACCCTTGATAAATCTACCAAACAGGCAATAATGCAATTAAAAATAGGAGAATGCTAACAATCTTCTCACTTACATTTCCAGTTTAATATTCTCACATCTATGCCACGTGTATTCTACTAGCATGCAAAGCTAAAAACTTAATTACTTTTTTATTTATAAATTAAAAGTTTAGTTATACTATCAGTAAATTGTAGTAATGGTCCCTTAACTTTAACTCAATTAGAGAAATGTGTAGGTATGGTCATTTTCGTCAACTTTGTCAAAATTTGTAGGTATGGTCATTTTCGTCAATTTTATCAAAATACGTTATATTGGAATGACCATTACTACAATTGGAGTTCCTTAACTCATCAAAACGTGTAGCTATGGTCATTTTCGTCAACTTCGTTAGAATATTGTCAAAATGAGTTATATTGGAAGGACCATTGATACAATTGGGTTAAAGTTGAGGGACCATTGCTCCAATTGGGTTAAAGTTGAAAGATCATTTCTCCAATTGAATTAAAGTTGAGGGACCAATGGTAATGAATTTTTAGTTGAATGATCATAGCTGCACATTTTGATGAGTTGATGGACCAATGGTAATGAATTTTTAGTTGATGAACCATTGCTCCAATTGAGTTAAAGTTAAGGAACCATTGCTACAATTTACTCAAAAAAAATAGTGAGATTTTATTATAATTAAAATTTTAGTTTTTGAGTGCTAGGGGATACACGTGACTTTAAGTGAAGTCAGAAAGTTGAAATGAAAAGGTAAGTGAGAAAGATACTAGCATTTTTCCTTAAAATACTGACAATAGTGCAATTACTGCTAGTGTTGGTGACTATTATTACATTGTATTTACATTTGTATAGTTACATTAAGGTATTTCGTAACAATAATACTTGTTTTTATTTGCTATTATGGTTTATTTATTGGTTACAATATGGTTTAGGAATTGTAACATTTTTTTAAATAACGATATATTTACACAAATGGTTGGGGAATAAATTTGTATCGATCTTGTCGTTCACGATATTCAAAATTAATCTCTCATTTTATGGTTTCACTCTCTTATATTGTACAATATGTGCAAAACTGTAAATGTACCCTTGTGTTATACTATGCATGTACCTTCTATGCCTAACTGTTACTGCATATTATTATTGAATTATATGTGGGAGATTGTTAACGAACATTACATGCTAGATTGTTATTGCATCTTTTGTGTAAGATAATTATTGCACTTTAGGCGCACCGTTAATTGCACTTTATTTGCAAGGTTCTTAGAGCATCTCTAATGAGGGGTTGTATACAAGGCTACAAAATTTGTGGATATAATTTAACCAAAAATAAATAAATTGTGGATATAGTCTATTTTAAAGCTCTTGAATTTTTAGGCTCTAAAAATAATCTCTCTCAATAGAGGTTATATATTTTCCTGGTTCTATGTGGGGCTATATAGTTATTTATTTGGGTATTTATTTCTGTAGTACAAAATAATGGTTTGTTTGTTAACTTTTCTTAAGTTAATTTTAGTCGTGTTATTTTAAATTTTGTCTAACACTTCAATCTATAACAAAATTAAATTCTGACAAAGTTAGATTTTCTCACTTATCAACCGCAGACTTAGATTTTTTTATCTCAATCTCATATGTTTATTCATTTTTCTGATTGACACATTCTCCCAAAGATTTTATTTCACAACAATCGTTGGACTAGATAAAATCCGGCCAATTATGAACATCTTTCCCATTCTTCTTGTAATTTAAAATGGCTAAAGGACCCAATTAGCCCTATAAAAGCATAGCCATTGACTTTGGTGAGGGTGATCCCTTTGATAAATACATAGATGCTGTGGAAAGATTGTTATATTATTATTGATCTACATGTATGATATTTTACATAAAAGTCCAATCCAGGATTAGTATGGTTAATGATGAGATTAAATTAATATTGATTCATAAGCACCAACCAAGTGCTTCCTAAACCTTATGAGAATCAATCTCACGGTTTGACCTTGCAGATAAACCTTCTTTGTGATTTGCCGTCCTTGTTCTGTCACTCTTGTTGGATCTGCAAGAATGGGATCACCTATTTCATATTTATCATACAGTGAGCTCTCTCTGGTAAGAATTTCATAGCCAATGTACTTCAAACCAAGCTTCTTTGCAGGTGCACCATAATATTCCTCAGCTGCCCATGCAGTTGCAATTGGATGAATTTGGATAAAAACCGAGCCAGGCCTCATAAAAAAAAAATGTGTCACGGCGGCTCCATGAACTCCGATCATGGCATCGCTCGAATTCAGGACCCGATAAATCTTTGCTAGTTCCGCGGTGCGCTTCGGCCTCAAAACTTGGACGTGAAACCCTATTTTCTCAGCCATTTGACTAACAAGTTCTCATTCGTTATTGCACTCGATCCGTTTCTAGACATGATCGCAAGTTTTGGCCTCTTGGGTTGATGTACTTTTTCATGCACTTTCATCATCATTTTTAAAGGGATTTTCCATGTGTGGCACGTAGACTCAAAGAACTTCTCCTGCGCTTTTCGTTCCTCTTCATGGATTAGGATACGGATTCGAGGGAGGTAAGCTCGGTCTAGAAGATTTCGGAAAATATAGTGTGGGGTGTGAGCGTAGTATTGAAAAATATGTAGTAAAATAAATTATATTTAGAAAGTAGATGTAGGATGTAGTCAATAATATGTGTGGTGGGGATTATGAGTGTGCAAGGCTGTTCATCAATTATTAATTTTTAAGATTAGTTTAGTGGTTATTAGGTAAAACCTGAACAGTAAGCTTAGCCTGCAATCAAAGCTATAAATAGCACACTTGTACCGCTTGGCTGCTATTTATGTGTTTGTTAATGATTTACTTCTCAAATACTGGTTTCTTACTTAGTAGCTAATTGATTAGGTATTCACCCTATTTTTCAAGCTAAAAATAAATGGTGCTCTAGAGTATGGGATACTTCAAGTATTTTAACAATGAAATGTTAATCTTATATTTTTAAACAAAGATCTAACAGTTTAAACGCCTAGAATATCCCATACTTCAGGATGGTTGGTTCTAGCTTGGATCCTAAGTTTTAACTTTTTTTGGTGAGATAACAAATTGTTTTTGGTACGACAATTAGTTATTTTTAGGATGGTGCTATTTACGCAACAATTTTTACTTCTTACATGTTAATTTTGGTCCATTGATCTTCTTCTATTTATTCCATCAAACGACTACAAATTGAACAGATTGTTTGAAAGGTAGAAATAGGTGTGTAAATAACACCACCTTATTTTATTTGCTTTGCATTTTGGAAACAAATATTGTTTTAATCAATAAAGTTACCCCCTGCTCTCGAGGCTCCTAAAAGGAAAAAACATCTTACTTCAGATTTAATCAACAATGGCTCCATTTCTGCACAGATTTTTTCTCCCTTTAAAGTTTAAACACCTATTGAAAAAATAAAAAGAGAATCAACGACAAAATTATACAATGATGTGCAGAAGGAGGAAACGAGCATGCGAGGAAAATTGTTAAATCTATCACCATTGAAAACTACGATCATGAGTAAAGGAAAATTCACTTCAAATAATACTGAAATTCCTTTTCAAATTTATGAAATTTGCTGTCTTTACGGTTGTAAAATTGCACAGGCAAATAGAAAAACAAAGACATTGAACAATTCTTCAACTATTTCTTTTGGGTAATACTAAACCATTTTTTGCAAGTGTCAAAAACCATGTACATATTCCGACGACAAACGAAATTTATTCAACTTCCATGACAAAGCATTGCCTAACAGTTTTCTTGACGATCTAATAACTGTGTATACCATGTCAAGTGTATATCAAACCATTCAGGTGTATCTTTCAGCTCTAAATTTGATTTCTGGGTTACGAATGTCGTCCTGGCTTTGAATTAATCGAATCTCCAGACTGGTTGACTTGGGATCATGGCCGGCACTTTTATAGTCACTAATCGTCCTTCGCAGAAGAGCCTGAAAGTATAGATTGTAAACACGAAACCTGTCAGCCATGGTTTTCAATGAAGGGGATCCGTCACAACAATCACCCATTATTTCTAGTCATTCCCAGACCTCCAAAAAGTCATCTTTTCCTTGGTTAAATCAAATTATTTTTCAAAGAATATTTGCTACGCTAACAGCCAGGAGGTATCTAGTTATCTACCTTACCAGGCATTTTACTTCCCAGTTACAACCACCTCGTCTAAATGCCGTGCGATACCATGAATGATTGATACTTGCAGGAAATGTTGTAGTTTTCCACGCATCATAAAGTAAATCAATTTCGTAAAATTAATTATGTGGTTATAAACAGCCATGATCCCAAGTCAAGCATTTTATTCAATTATACTCATGTATTCATAGCCAGGATGTGCCTTGTGTGCCCATTATGCATTGTTTTGGACGATCCAAACCATCCAAATTTTAAGTATCCATTCATAGATCATCCTTGCGAAAGGAAACTACTTAGCTATTTGATTCTCATCAAGAAATTTCAGTGTTTATCATTTTCTTTGGTCACACAATCATTTCCGATTTGACCATATTTAGCAAGGATTATCTATGAACTAAGAATTGAAAAGTAGACGGTTCGGATCCTTGAAATTAAATAGTGAGTGACGATCAATATTCCCCATTTCCCTCTCCTGAAGCTGCCTGGTATATTAGATTATGCTCAATATGTATTGATATCTCTAAAACAGTGTGAGCAGTTGAGCATTTCACTTTTTATTATAATCCTTAATAAAAGCTATAATAATAGAATTCAGCAGATAGTTTACTGCCGTAGTTCAATCATGCTCTACATATATTGGTATCTTTCAAGTGTCAAACAAAACGCTTCACCGGAAGAGATCCAAAATTGGTGCTTTTACTGAATGCTTTTGTATTCTTTTTCATTTTATTGATTCATCTATCTTTTGATTAGTGGCTATAGTCACTTTGTACATCCTACTTCAAATCAAAGGGGAAATTGCAAATAATGCTTTATGCCATTCAGAATACTTCCACACGACAAAAAAACTCCAGGATTTAACAAAATAAAAAATTGGGGCCACAAGGAATACCTGCAACGATGATACAGCAAGCTCAGCTGCCTTCTCTAGGTTGTCAGGATATTTCTGGAAAACAAAAAAAAATAACCATATAGACATGGAGCCTTATCAGCCAAGTAGGGATAGGAGTCGAATAAAAAAATACGGTTTTAAAGGAATTACATTGCTCCACCCAAGGAGAAGTGCAGTCGTGAGATCTCCTGTTCCCTACAAAGTTCATGCATATAATTGTCAATCTACAGGATCTTATGAACCAAACTGTAAAAACTAATAAGCTTGAGTAAAACACATACTTCACAATAAACTCGATAACAACAGGCAATTTGATGCTCTAACTATTGTCACCTTGCACGTCAAACTTCAAGTTGATCCAAAGTCTTTTCATAAAGAAAAAAAGAAAATAAAAGTTGGTCCAGTATCTCCAACTTTTCCATCTATATTGTATAAAATAGTATTTCTAAACATTTAAATTATATATAGAACCTTGATTGAGTAATTGTACAGAAATTTGGTAAACAATAGACACTGCATGCAGTGATCCAATTGCTGGTAGAGTAAAGAAGGAAGTTGGCACAAACCTTGAGTTAAATTAAAACATAAATACAGTTTGGGAATTGGCACAACATATCCTGATTTGTATCGGGTAAAAGAGTTGAAAAAAGCAACCTAGCAACATGCTAAACACATAAAATCAAGCATCTCCAGATATCCTTTTTTTCTTGAAATGAGATGCCATCCAGGTGTCCAGTAATCAAGCAGGTAAGTGAGAATATTTAATTGGAAAAGTAACACTAAGCTGACTGCATACAATCCAATTAGACGATTAGTAAGTCATACTGTACAATTCATGGAATAAAAGGGCAAACTGCAGAGCATGTTCTAAATGCTGTTATATAATTATAAAGTAAAATCAATACTTTATTAAGAGAAGCGGGCTTGTCAACCTCTTTCTAAAAATACCAACCATGTCCTCTTTTTCCTTTGTTACCCTTACTTACAATAAGAAACATTTGCATAATAAGGATTAAATAGTAATTATACTGATCTAAAATTTCAAAATAAATAAATCCTTCCACATTTTTTTCGCACCCCACTTCCATAGTTTTGTCCCACATGCATAGCAGGTATGGGATTGCTAGAGTTTAATAAATGGTTCAAATTAACAAGAAGCGAAAATTACGAGACACTGAATTAACTAAAAATGTAATGTTCTAATATTAGTTCATCATAACATTCGACAATACAGTGAAGGATATCCCACATGCATTTTGTGAGTAGTCTAACTATGCATATGTATAAAGCCTTGCAGATGAAAACTTAAAAAGGAAATTTTCATACCGTAAAGTATGCAGGAATTTTAGGAATCACTATCTTGAATTGCTCGGCGGGCAGACCCTAAATCATAGATTTAGTAATTGCGTAAAACATCATTCTATCATGTCAAAAGAAATCTTGGCATAAATTACAATAAAGTTAGAATTTATTTGATTGTCTAAAAAGCGACTATAGTGAAGAAAACACTCAGAAGCTTCTGCACAAAAGAAAATAATATGTATTTCCATTTTCCCTTTTTTCTGTGGAAGAATGAATTCTAAGAGGAACAAAAATGTCGTTTTAATTCTCATACTAAACAAAAAGAAGAATAACCTCACAAGTAATTGTATTCCAGCTAATAAAAAAGTTTCAAAACAGTGACAGCATTTTGAAAATTGTAGAATCAACAAACTTAGAATGACCCCAACAAAAGATCCCAAACCTGAAGAATAACTTCATTTGTAGACAAGAACTCACCTTTTCCTTTTGATGACTACCAATCAGAAGAAGATTACCATTTATATTTATGCTTGTTATCACAACCTGCAATATATCAAATGAGCATTATACCATAAATGAATCAGAGAAAGTGAGATGGAACAATTAAAAGAATTTCACAAAAAAGTTTACACATATACAATAAGCAAAACAGATGTAACATCAAATAGAAGAGCAAAGAAAAGGGTACAATAAGCATGTAATGTTTTCGTGAGAAATTTTCTCTTCAACAAATACTACTTACAGAAGAGAGAGAGAGAGAGAGAGAGAGAGAGAGAGAGAGAGAGATGTAACATCGATTGAAAGTGCACAATCAAGAAATTTGAAATTTCCAACAAATTCGGCCTTCCCATGAGTTAGACTAACTAAATTAAAAATAGTGGGAAAATAACTACAAATGAGTCAGGCTATACTTTACACAAATTTGGCAATGTCTTAAACCCCTCATATTCAGCATATGGAACCCATTTATACCCATCTGATGTAGAATTTCTCTTCTTTTTTTTTTTTCAGGTGAGCTTGTTTTTAGAAAATTTCTTGCAAGTGTTTTCGTATAGGATTTACACTTCAGTCTCCTTTGGTAGGAGACAATCACCAGTTGGATGCAGCAGGTGTCAAGCATATTCCCTACACAGCATGCCATTATTATGAGGTTCTTTGGGTACCAAAATCCAACCATCTATTCAGAAAGAATGGCGGATCCGTTGAGTCATGTGGATCATTGTAATTGTCCAGCTAAAGAAATGGTAGGTTCGGTTCAGATGTGTTTTGTTTATTGAACCATATATCAGAAGCAAATTTCCGAGTCCCTCGATAAGAAGCCACTTAAGAAGAGCACTCCAAAAGGTGTAAACTTCTAAGAAGGCCATAATCATCACATTATATACCCTATAACATGTAAAGCATGCTTACTTGGCTTCTATGAGATAAACAGAGTTGATAGTTTATCCGAGAGTTGCATAAATAAGTTAACAAGCTGAAGGAAATAATTAAATATGTGGTTGCAGATGGAGCCTTGAAATGACAACCTTAAATTAAAAGTAGCAATATGGCAACTATTGATGACTCTACAGCACCGACGGGCAGAAATGAAAAGACATTTTATCCATTAAAGGATTCTGCTGTTTCTCCAATCAATTCTGTGATCGCACTGTATAGTTTATTCTCAGGTGACATTCACCTGAGACACAAGGCTCATCTCTAACTAGGAAAAGCTTTGTATTTTCTGACTGATACCGTCAGTCCCTAATGAGGTCTTATTTATCATTACCAGGGCGACAACAAACCACCCCACCCAGCCACCCACAATATATTAACTAAAATGAATTGGTTTGAAAATATCCTTAACAAATTAATCACATGAATTTGCTTAGAAATACCAAAGGTGTCCATGTATATGGCTTTATGCATTGTGAATTTCAATTAATGCACTGCACCAATACAATAAGCCAGACATAAAATATCCTGTTGATCCAAGAGCACTGGACCATTTGCAGTGCCATTTATGGTCTCTATATTTCTGTCTCTAAGAAAACAGATACAAATCACTTAACTAATTTGCAAGACAGTTAGATACCGAATAGCAGTAGCTGACCGTTTGTACAAAAACCCATCTAGATCTCACAATCCCAGAATGAAAATAGAACCAATGATTCAAAGATAGTTTTGGAGGATACAGAGATTGGGGAAAAATAAAACATGACCATAACAAAATTATTCACATTAACACGAAGTGAAACACTCCAGGACATGTGCAGTAAAATATAAAACATTAGCAAGTTTGCTAAAAAATAGTACCATTGACGGTCCCGCAGCATGAAGAAGGTTACAAGCTTCACGACCATCTTTTTCAGATTCAATCCTGTTACAGATTAAGTATCACCTATTACTTATGAAAGAGACTAAATGAGAAAAAAGCAGTTACACCCAAGAAACATCAGATGTTTAACTACAGGGAGCAATGTTGATTTACTAATTATAATGTAGTATAAACAATTACCTCGAGTTAGTCAAGAGTTCTGCTTCAAACTGGTTGGGAGTCAACATTGAAGCCACTGGGACAACCTTATAAAAATGTATAATAAGAAAACAGCTACTAATCCAATTTCATTATCAACCCACTATATCAACATAATTATCAAACATTCACTTTTTACGAAGATAACTACTGGATCGGCAAAAAATTCAAGACTAAATGCTTAAGAAAGTTATAGATGATACCGATCTTACACAAACGCAAAACAGATTGTATTAGATATTGGTTTGACATTTATTAAAGTCTGAGTAGTTGACAAACCAGTACAATCCAAATAAATAAATACATCTATCTAACCTAATATACGCAAAGACCATGACATGCTATGAACATGCACCCATAGGCAGGTCAAACTGCTTAGTGCTTACCTTCTCCCGATATACTGCTACTAGCTGTTGAGGGACATAGAGCTTTCCTTCATCACCCATCACTGGATCACAGACTAGGGAAGGAAAGCAAGAATTATGTTACAATAGAGACAGAAAAAAGTTTTCTGTTCCTTTTATATAGAGAGAAGGATGAAAAATCAAGTTCAACTGTTACCCTCAAATTAAAGATGATAAGAATGGAATGCACTGCTTCCATACCACTTGAGTGAAAGAACAAACAGAGTTTACCCATAATCAATAGGTTTCAGAACTCTGCTTTCCAAAAATATTCTTTTTATGTCGCAACCAATTCACGCATAGTTTTTAGAAGTGTAAAGCCAAGGAGTTTAATTGAAAGATAAGTTGTAGGATTTCTTGAACTCTAAGATGACTTAATTATTAATTTAAAAGTCATCAAGAAGAACTTCCCCTGTTGTCCCATAAACAACATACGGTTTCATTTGTCCAACAAATACTAACTGCGAGAGTATCTTGAAATCTTGAATTTTTAACAATTTTAAGCAATTATCTAATCAAAGATATGAACATACACCAGGTATTTTGCATTCTTGCATCATATAACAAGTACGTCAAAGCAAAGAGAATAATAAGCATATGTATAAGTTAACCATACAGGTTGGAAAGCATGAAGGAGAAGCCCTAGTAGAGGTTAGAATAGCAATTTCAGATGCTAAAATTCCCAGCTATACCAATGATAGTATATATGTATCACACCATATTTGATGATTTGCAAGGATTTATGAAGTATTCAATGATCCACTCACCATATGTAAGTTTTGGGTTTACAGAGCGAAGCTTATTGACAACCTCCAACACAGTGTTCAAAAACGAAACTGAACCAATATAACCTGCAAAGACATCAATGGATCAAAGCCACATATATCTCAAAGGAAAGTAATAAAAATTACGTAAGCTCTCCCGAGCAAGAAAGTCATAAAAATCACTATGTGAAGTCTTTCAAAGAGTATTACAATCCAACAGGGAAGAAAAGGAAAAACAGGACATAGACGTTTTATGTGACTCTAAACATGAAGATGGCATCAACTTATTCTAAAAATACAGAAGAAGAAAAAATCACTGAAACAAAGAAAGAATGAGGAAAGTTACTATGCTTGGTGACAGTAGAAAAATATGAGAGGCATTAATGGTTGTTTCTTTCATTAATATCTAGAAGAATGATTTCTTTCAGATTTTTTGGAAGCATGTTTTATGTCATTTTAATCTGTGATCCAGGTCAAGATCATGCTACATTCTTGCAGATACATCTTGGTATGCTACCACCAATGAGCCAACCACCATCTTATCCCTAAGGATTCAGCTTTACCATTATTACCTTTCTTCGAATGGAAAAGGTCAGCACAACATAATCACCATGGTATACAGGAGTTGAGACATGATATTCAAAAGGCCAAATCCATGAGTAGTTTAAATACCTGTTAATAGATGAGTGTAGTATAATAACTCATTTGCTTCAAGGCCTTCTACCAATTCCCATAGTTGCTGTCCATTCAAAACTTGACCCTTAAAAGTTGGGTATCCTGCAATGTTTTGAGATTGATTGAATCAGGACCATACCACCGTTAAAAATAGGACACAATGTTTAACTTTATACAGGTTCACAGAATTCTGAGACTGTTGGAATTTAGTAGAAGTAGCTTGCCTGTGTGGTTAGAGAACTGGACTGAATTAATTGGATCCACATCGTAGCCTAGTAGTTGCAGGGGAAAGACAGCTGACTTATTCCCAACATATCCCTAAAAAGAAGTAAAAGTTGAAGAACTATGTAAGGTCAAAACATGATCTACAAAAGAGAGGTGGATATCCCTCACCCCATCTCAAATACTACGCATATTTACTGATTAAAAAAAAAGTCTCAACTAAAAATTCAGGCTTGTTAAAGATACGCGGGGAAGGTAATTATGGCTAGTCCACGTCAAAGAAGGAAGACAATGAAATTTTGATTTCTCATCAAGTACTTACACATAAGCCATGTTTCTGATAAGAATAGAGCATGAACTACTTGGGTAGGAATTACGAAAAAATGATTACCTTCATCAGAATCTAGTCACTTCTCAGCTATTTAGAACATGGGACGGACGATACAATGTCTTTTCGCTAACTTATGACAAATCCAACAACTCCAATTTTGGGCATCTATCCATATAATCCATACATCATTCCATTACCTCAATCATACGAATAAGATTATTTCCAAGAAAGCAAGATGCAAGCAAGGATTGACTAAATAACGACAAACACTCCTAAAAACCCCAAAACTCCAAAACTTCACCGGGCCAAAAGCTACCCAATCAATCAAGTTCAATACGTTTAACTTTTATACGAGATTCGAGTACAGTCCAAGGATATATTATAGTCCTGTCCATGACAGTCCGCCGTGCCAAACGAGGCCTTAATAAAGCTTCTAGCTTCTCCAATTTCTCAGCTACCAAACACACGAAAAAATTCAGCCAAAAATCAGCAAACGGAATCGGCAATACCTGGACAGTATGAGATTGAATACTAAGAACCCGACCGGTCTCAGAGGGCAGAACCAAGGACAGGACCGGCGGAGCCATGTCCGGATACACCAAGCTTCGAGAGCTTCCCGACCTTTTTTTTCCCTCGATTACGAAACAAACAGGTCAAATAAAAGTGAGATGAATTTTCGATACGAAATGTAAGAAGAAAAAAGTGGAGATTTTGGAGAGCAGCGATTAGATTTGTACCGGAAAATGTGAGCTTGTGGTGAAACTGTGATCCAGAGATTGCTGGTGAACGAGCAGGTCGGAGGGAAGAAACATAAAAGGGAGCGACGAGAGGTAGTGAAATGAAAGGGGTTGGGTGAGGGTATTTTATATTGGGCGGGTCGTGGGGGAGGCATCTGGGTTGTGAAATGACTGCGTAGCGTAGCAGCCAATTGGGGAGAATATCAGGATACGTATTAATTTTCTCATTTTACACCTATTGAAATTATAAATTGTATCACTTTATGTTTTACTTTTTATGTCTTTGAGTCTGAGGATGGGGAAAAATTTGTGTACAACTTGTTTTGTCATTGGATTTTGCTGAGTGATATTACAACCCACTCAAAACTAATCACGTGGCAAGTCTTAAATATAATCTTTTATCATTTTTTTAATTTATAATTCTCATAATTATTTTTATAACTAATTAATATATATAATGGATCCATCTAATATTTCTTTTTTTTGTCCTTTTTTCCCTTTTTTTTTTCTTTCCCAAATTTCACTCCACTTTATGTTTTGCAGTGGGTCTTCACTCTCTCTCCTAATTTCGTATTTCGTATTCCTCTGTTTCAAAAGAATTCGTAGTGAAAATGAACATCGTTCTTTGCAGAAAACCGAACGAGCTTGAAAGAATATGAAGTTATAGGTTATGGTTTTTCTTGACACTGCAAAGTTTGCAAATTACAAACTGAAAGTGAATGATTAAACTTTGTCATTTCTTCTTACTCTTGATGCCATTATAAAGTTTCAGACCTTACTTTTTTTAACAGAAATTCAAATGACTGAATCTATATACAAGATGTTCAACACATTAAGCATGACAAATTAGCAAAGCCATCTGGCCAAAAAAAAAAAAATTGAATTAGCAAACCCTGTGTAGAATTACATCTGGAATTTGTAATCGAATGGCTGAATCTATTTAGAATTTGCATGCTTTCACACCACCAGCCCACAAACCTAAAAACAAGGTTCTCACTTCTAAAGCTGCTAAAACTTTTATCTCTTACAAAAAGCTGAAGAATAATTGTGACATCCCACATCGCCCAGGGGAGTGATCCTTAAATGTATATTCTCATCCCTACCTAGCACGAGGCATTTTGGGAGCTTACTGGCTTCGGGTTCTGTAGGAACTCCGAAGTTAAGCGAGAAGGGGGCCAGAGCATTCCCAGGATGGGTGACCCACTGGGAAGTTGCTCGTGAGTTCCCAGAAACAAAACCGTGAGGGCGTGGTTGGGGCCCAAAGCGGACAATATCGTGCTACGATGGTGGAGCGGGCCCGGGAAGTGATCCACCCCGGGCCAGGATGTGAAAAATTAGTATCAGAGCCAATCCTTTGCCGGAAGTGTGCCGACGAGGACGTCGGGCCCCTAAGGGGGGTGGATTGTAGCATCCCACATCGCCCAGGGGGAGTGATCCTTAAATGTATATTCTCATCCCTACCTAGCACGAGGCCTTTTGGGAGCTCATTGGCTTTGGGTTCCGTAGGAACTCCGAAGTTAAGCGAGAAGGGGACTATAGCACTCCCATGATGGGTGACCCACTAGGAAGTTGCTCGTGAGTTCCCAGAAACAAAACCGTGAGAGAATAGTAAGCCCAAAGCGGACAATATCGTGCTACGGTGGTGAAGCGGGCCCGGGAAGTGGTCTGCCTCGGGCCGGGATGTGACAATAATAATATTAGGATACGTGTAGAAAATAATTTTGGGGTGTATTCATATTTCTATTTATTTATTTTAATTTTTATAGGGCTCACATAGTCAGTCATACAAGAGTATACAAGTTATTTAATAATAGTTTTTTATGTGGCATGTATTCAGCAATATCTTGAGTGTTAATAAAACAACCGAAAAAGGAAACATTAGATTGATCCATGGTATATATTAATTAGTAGGAAAAAATAATTAGGATAATTTTAAACATAAAAGAATGATAAAAGATTATATTTGAGATTTGTCACGTGCTGCGTTTTGAGTGGATTGTAGTGCCACTCAGCGAATTTATAAAGAGCTACCAATTTTTCGTTGAATTTTAATTTAAACCGATTAATTCCTGAATGTTTATAATTGGCTAGTTTTCCTCTTGAATTTTAATAGTCAATTACCCTCTAAACTTTATAAATTGTCAGTTTCTAGTAATGAATATGTTGAAATGAGTAATTACTATTCTTATTTGAATTTGAGTCTTGAATTAAAATAGGTGAACCGAGATGGTCATATAAGTCAAGTCACAAGGAACACTAATGAAAGGGTAGTGCTATCCACACACCTATTTTTACTTCTCACACACGCCCTACTAAGTTTTGACCGTCGGACCGAATGAATTAGAGACAATCAACAGCCAGAAATTAACAAGGATGTGTGGGAGGTAAAAATAGGTGTGTGAATACCACTTTCCCTAATGAAATAGCATTACAACCCCAACATGTTGTTGAAAGAGCAAGACCATGGAGAAGATTCAGAGTTGTTCACATTAGGGATAAAATTCGAACAAAAAGTGTACGAAGTGAACTAGTGGAACAGAAGACGAAAAACAAACAATATGTTGTCCACATTAGGGTTAAAATTATTTTTTTGCTCAAGCAAATGCCATGTGTCGCGCACATGATCAAAATGGATGAAAAATTTTAAAATCAACCAGCGGGTAAATTGGCAATTATAAAAGTTTAGATGTGTAATCGGCCAATATTAAAGTTTTGGGGAAAATTAATCAATTATTAAAGTTCAGGATAATTGGCTAAAATTAAATTTTAGGGAGTGATAACTCCGTACAACTTTGGGGGAGGGGGAATCGACAAATATCTCTTAGTAGGAATGATGGTTTAATTTTTTATTAAATTGATGATAAGGTCAACGTAATACCCTTATATACGCTAACATACATGCTACGTTTACACTATATTGATACAAGTTTTAAACTTTATGGTGCAATGAGAAAATTTAAACCTCATGACTTAATTTGAAAATCAGCATCTCAAACTTAGAACGTGTAAAAATGTAGTTAGTCATTTTTTTATTGAAACTGCATTTTGTGATAAAACGATAAATTTATAGAGTAATGCTAGCTACCTTTCCTTATTTGCCTTTCTCACTCGATGGATGTTACGTGGACTTAACTTGCACAAAAAATTATGCACTATTGTGTTTAAATTTTCTTTAATCTCTTTCCACTTATGCCCCTAATTAAACCCATTTGTCAATTAAACCATTAAATAATCCACCTAACTATGACAAATCTAATTATTTTATTATTAATATTATTTTTTATACGCGTTTCCATTTTTTGGACTCTCTTTTTTATTTTTATTTTCCATGTAATTTTACGTGCTCTTATTTTGACGTTTGGTTTTAGGCCCTCCTAAAAAAAAGAGTATATTGCCTAGACAAAAACTCGTCTTCACTACCATCATCGTTGTCATTATTTCTACCACCACCATGGACACCGCCATTGCCACTGCTTACCACTGGCATCGCCAACTTCCATCACCTCTAGGGATGGCAACGGTTCGGTTTGGGGACGGAAATGCTATATCCATCCCCATAACCACGAAAAATAATTATATCCATAAACGCAAATTAACCATCGGGTATTATCCATAACCATACCCACCGGGTAACGGATTCTCCATCAGTTAACGGGTATATCCATCTTCGTCAATACAAAAAATATAGTCGTTCAATTGAGAAATTATAAGTTAGTAGATATCAATTTCATCATTAAACATTTGATGTATAAAATGATCCAATGAATGGATCTTGTTGAGTATAAAAATTAAAACACTGATGATGTTGGCTTGTCTTTGTTATGTCCTATAAGCACCATTGAGTTCGCATTGATTTTGATTCAAAACTTTACTTTCCTACAAAATGCAACTTTTGTATTCTCAAGGTAATAGTTTGGTGAATAATAGATATACAAATATATATATATATATATACACACATATTATACTATTATATTATATATAAATTACATTATTTACTAATCGGAACGGATTCGGTTATGGATACGGTTTGAGGACCTCTATAACCATATCCAAAACCATAATCGAATAATATAAACGGTTTTTCCTCATATCCAAACCATACCCGAATTTTCATATCCAAATCCAATCCATTCGGACGGTTATCCACGATTATCGGGTTTAACGATTAGAATTACCATCCCTAATCACCTCCACCCTACCCTCTTAACAATGTCATTGCCACCACCATCACTTTACACCACGCACTACCATCGTCACTAGGCCCGAACCCTGAACGTACCAACACAATCAATCACCTCCATTTCAATATCTTTTCATCGTTAAAAGGGCTGTATAAAATTGGCTTCCCTGCAGATAAAAATATTAATTTATTAGAGTTGCGGATCACAAAAGAAGTATTCCATGCAATTACATGGTTTACTAGTTGGGCAGTAGATGCTGATCACAGTGCTAATCTTCCCGATGTTACTGATTGCAGATTGCATTTAGAATTCATGTAATCATCTTGAACTTGATAAAATACGATATGATTTCATTAAAAGCTAGGAATAAGCTACTCAGTACAAGGAATGGGGAAATCCTCCTCAATTAAATCACAAATCAATGAGGGGGTTTCATCAAACCAAGTACAATCACCTCCATAGATGGCAAAACGAGCATGCCTATGGGCAACCAAGTTAACTTGACGGCGAACATGGACGCAGTAGCTTCAATGACCAAGTGCAATAAGGATTTAGTGTCTTTGATGATAGGTCCGGTAGTAGACACATTCAAAGAAAACTCCTTTAAAACAGAAATGATCTAAAGTGAATCACTTTCCAATTAAATGTTTTGTAAACCCCTTTCGATCGTCATCAAAAGACCTTCTCTAATTGTGAGTGCTTCAATGTGAATAGGAGAGAAAATGTCCCCAAATCTCCCACTCGCAGCAGCCACATAAGTTCCATTTGAATCCGGGAATATCAACCCTACACCGCCCAGCTTAGTCTTCTTGCACCAGGCACCATCCACGTTAAGTTTGAGCCTTCCAGGTGGAGGATAAGACCATTTCTGGATGAGAGCATGCCTTCGGGGCAAAGGGGGCCTAAAGTTGATCCTTCCTGCCACCAATCAAAGGCACGCCTCGCTACAACACTTGGAGAAGGAGAGGTTGCTTCACCCCAAAGCTTTAGATTTCTAGCATTCTAGATTGCCCAAAGTATGACAAGAATGCACTCAAAATCTGACGATCTAACTTTATTAACCATTGCCAGGGCTCACTCCTTCATAGATCTACCGTAATGTTGCCCAAGTCTAAGCCCTAACGGAGATGCAAGCCAAGTACACCTTGTGAATGGGCACTCGATCTTGATATGCCATACCGTCTCAGATACCACCCCACAGAGAATACAAGCAGGGTCCAACGGGATATGCCGTTTATGAAGGTTATCCCTTTTGGGAATAATGTTGGAGATAATTCTCCAAGCCGCCATTTTCACTTTGGGAGGGACATTAGTCTTCCAAAGGAAATCCCACAGCACCGAGTATTGTGAAACAGACCCCTACGAGGAAGCAGTTGAGGGGAGGATCCAATTACAAACAACATGATAAACACTTTTAACTGTTAACAAACCCCGGTTGTCATAATGCCAAATTAATCGGTCATTAGTTCTTCGAATGCTCAACGGAATGGATAGAATTGCATCAATCTCCTCTACTGTAATTGATGAACCAAGCACATCCAATTTCCATCTAGCATCAACAATAAGCTCACTGACCATATTCACATTACAATCATGCGGTTTGGGGGAAAACAATTGAAAGGTGGATGGTAGAGGCAACCATCTATCACCCCACACCCTTACCGACGTACCATCACCTATTTGCCACCTGGATCTCCGCAAGATAACTTCTCTAGCAGCACACATGCTACGCCATGCAAAAGAAGCATTAGACCGAACACTCGCCTCAAGGAAGAAGGAATGAGGGAAATACTTTGCCTTTAACACCGACGCCACCAGAGAAGTGGGCTCCTGGATGATCCGCCACCCCTGCTTGGCCAGAAGTCCAAGATTAAAAGCGTATAAATTACGAAACCCAAGGCACCCCTCGTTTTTGGGCAAGCACAGCTTATCCTAAGCCACCCAATGAATTTTCCTAGAGGTCTCAGACTCATTCCACAAATAAGAAGCAACTAATTGGTTTATTTCGTAACATAAATACTTGGGCAATAGATAACAGCTCATAAAATAAAGCGGGATCGACTGTGCCACCATTTTGACTAGCAATTCCTTCTCCACTGCACTAATTGTTTTACCTTTCCATCCTTGCAGTTTCTTCCATAGCCTTTCTTTGAAGTGACAAACAGTTTCCTCTATTTCGACTGACAAAGGTAGGGAGCCCCAAGTACTTTTCATGTCGATCGACTCTTACAATCCCAAGCACTGAAGGTAGAAACTCCTGATCAGATTGCTTAATATTTCTACTAAAGCAGATCGCACTCTTTTGGAAATTCACTTGTTGCCCCGAGACTTCTTCGAAACACCCAATGATCTCCTTAACCGTCTCACAGTCCTGCCGTGTAGCACGAGCAAAGATGAAACTGTCATCGACGAACAGAAGATGATGAATGGAAAGAGCCCCCTGACAAACAGAGACCTCCTGGATATCACCACCTCGATCCTTGGAAGCAATAAGCGTAGAGAGTCCCTCGGGGCAAAGAAGGAAAAAGTAGGGGAAATGGGGTCTCCCTACCTTAAACCCTTCTTCGGGTGAACGTAAACACACGGAGATCCATTTACCATGAAAGAGTAGGATACCGACGTAACACACAACATGATTAAATTGACCCAAGACCTTTCAAATCTCATTTTCACCATCACCCTCTCCAAATAACCCCATTCAACTCGATCATAGGCCTTGCTCATATTGAGTTTAAGGGCAAAAAAAACCTTTCTTCCCCGTTCTCCTATCAAACAAAGAAGTCACAATCTCAGCGGCAATAATAGAGCTATCAGAAATAGCACGCCCCGGGACGAACGCGCTCTGGTTTGGAGAGATAATTTGGGGCAGAACGACCTTCAATCTGTTTGCTATAACCTTCGAAATGATCTTATAGACCACATTACACAAGCATATGGGACGCAAGTGATCGATTTCCCAGGGATTCTTCGGTTTCGGAATAAGGGTCACGTACATATAGCTGATCTTCCTTAGTATACGGCCTGAGGCCTGAAGAGAGAATAGAAATCACCGCATTCGACACATCGTTACCCACAATGGACCATTATCTTTGGAAGAAGATAGGGGACATACCATCGGGTTCCAGAGATCTAGATGGATGCATTTGGAATAAAGACACCCGCACCTCCTCCAGGTTAAAGCTGCAATTAGTCTCCGGGAATAAACATCTCAAAGAGGCATTCGCAAAAGCACGATCAAGCTTCTTTACCACCACCACCTCTTGTGTGTACCTGAATAGCCTGAATAATGCCAATGATGATGGTAGTGAAGATGACTTTTTGTCTGGGCAATGTACTGTTTTTCTTGAGAAGGGCATAAAATCAAACATCAAAATAAGACTACGTAAAACCAGATAGAAAATAAAATAAAAAAGCGAGTCCAAAAAAATGAAACTTGTATAAAAAAAATTAGTATTAATTATAAAATAATTAGAGTCTAATTTAGGTGGATAATTTAATGATTTAATTGGCAAACGGGTTTTAAATAGGAGCAGTAGTGGAAAGAGAATAAATAAAGTTTAAACACAATTAATAAAAAGTGGTGATAAATTTACTTCACTGTCTTATTTTCTTACCCACGTTTTAATAAAAAATTTAATACCAAAGTTACTCTTTTGTAAAATGACATATAAGACCAAATTAAAGAAAAATCCTTACTCTCTAAGTTGACAGGTTCGTTCTTCCCCATCTTCTAGAACAACCTACCTCTCTAAATCTTCAAAAAATCAACGTGTTCACATTGTCCAATACTAGCTTCGCCTTCTTATGTTGAGCAAGTCTATTCACTTACATTCTGTCGATGTCAATCTTGGAAATGTTGCTCACATGGTCAAATACCAAACCCAACTCCAAATCCAAGTTCACCCTTATCCAAACGCGCCTTAACAATTAGAAGGGAGAAAAGGATATTTGTCGATTCTTTCAATTCTCATAACCAAGACTTAAGAACAGAAGTATATTATATTGTTTTTGGAATAGTGTCTATGCTCTTTCAAATGTCCAAGCACTTAACATTTTACGATGTTCCAAAGTCTCATTGATTTTGCACATTAACAGGTGTACTGCATGAAAAATAAAAGAATGAAACGTATTTCTAAATTCAGTTCTTGTGTGATCACAGGAAAGAGCAGTTTACGATCAGTGTGACGAAGCATGACTGAAAAATATGAAGACGTCAGTGACAAGTGACAGTGGAGGTGGATCAAAATAAATTTAATCTAAGAATGCAGAGGATATTTAGGAGGTCGTCATCTGATGGAGGGTGGATTGTTCAGGGGATATGGAGGAACGGAAATATTTTTGTCGATCATATCCTGAGGCGTTACGCCAAAGAAACAACCAGCAGCGGAGAAATTTTTATAACAAAAGAAACAACCACCAGGAGCTGTATTCTGGATCAACAAAAGAGTTCTCTTAAACACAGTACAAATAAATAACAAAGTTATAGGAGAAATTTTTATTCACATAAATGAAGAGTTGCCTCAAACTTCAGGGTATTTACAATTTTTTGTACGGCGCCTTCTTTAATCCTTAAATCCCGACGTTACATGCATGTTCACAAATTTTTATCAAACATGTACGAATCTACAACTTCCAGAATGACTAGTTTATTGTTGTTCGAAATGCCCAGTCTTTCTTCCAATGGCGCAGTCATAAGCACGAAGCAACTGCTTCTTAAATCTTGTGAGGTGTAGTCTCACAGTTTGACCTTCAAGGTAAATCTCCTTTGTGTATTCCCATCCTTTTTCTGTTACACTAGCTGGATTTTTAAGAACAGGATCATCTTTACCATAGTTGTGTAACGAACTTTCTGTGGTAAGAATTTTGTAGCCGATGTAGTTTAACCCAAGCTTTCTTGCAGGTTTCCCATAGTATTCCTCTGCTGCCCAACTAGTTCCAAGAGGAATAACTTGGATCAACACAGAGCCGGTCTCATGAACAGCAAATGTGTCATGGCAGCACCGTGAACCCCGATCACGACATCACTCGAATTAAGAACCCAATAAATCTTTGCCAACTCGGTCCTCGAATTAGGTCTCAGAACTTCAACTTCAAACCCCATTTTTTCAGCCATTTTCACTAGCAAATACTCATTGGTTATTGCTCTTGATCCATTTCTAGATATGATCGCTAGTCTAGGCCTCTTGAGTTGATGTGCTTCATGTACTTTTCTCTTGATTTTTAAGGATCTTTTCAATGCGGGAGACACAGAAACGAAGAGTTTCTCTTTTGCTTCTCGATCGTGAATCAGACTTGTAACTCGAGGCCTGTAAGCCCCGTCTAGAAGATTTCGAAAGTCGAATATGCTCTTATTTCCTTCCATATTTGAAGAATCCACAGTGGGCACATCGTGAATTTGCAGACCGACGGTAGCTTCAGGAAAGCAATGAGTTCGCTTGTCTGCACTGAAATCAATTACTGGATAGTCTGATAGTTGTGAAAGAATGTCTCCATATTTCATAAGCCACCAATTGTGAAAATCAACGATGACAAACACAACCTGTTTCCTCAAATGCTGAGAAGTAATGTACAACGGCATAATACCATCGTTGAATTTGATGAGTCGATTTTATACTATATATTTTACACAAATCTTAGTTATAATTTATTGGTTATTTTGGTAGAATTTTCATACTTTGGATTATATTTTCAATGTAGGACATTCGACTTCCTTTGGAGAAAAAAGTGACCAAACAGATGAATTTTGGAGTGATTCCAATTGGAGGATGTTCGTGAGCCTTTCAAGATAATTGTATCAAAGTTTCAGATTTTTCTATCAAGCCGTTTGACCGTGGTGATGAAATAAAGACCCAGCGCGCAGCTTTCCCAGATTGACGTTTCTGGACGCTTTGGTATTTTAGAGATCAAGATGGCATATTTTGAGGAATATTCCTTCTGAGGATTTGTTGGGGACGTCTCAAGCTTTAAAAAGAGATATTTTGGGACCAAATCGGAGTTGATTTGGTCGGTCAAAAGACTGATTTTCTGAGAAGTCCGAATTTCAGTTAGAATAGAAAACCTTTTATTTTCTGTTTTATTATTGTATTAGGTTTCCTAGTCTTATTTTAAGACCATTTACTAGGAGAATTTTAATTAGGAGTAGTATAAATAAGGCTATTTAGCCATAAGAGAAAGAGGGGAAAACGCATAAGAGAAGCAGGGGAGAACACACTACTTTGGTGCTTTTGGACGATTCAAGTTTATTTTCAAGGTGTTTTCTTTTCATGTTTTTAATAGTATTTTGTTTTATGATTGTTAGTAACTAATTTTTGTTTGCTAGGGCGATGCCTGAGCCTTATTATGAATATGTGATTTTATTAATTTTCTTATGAATGGATGCATGTTTGTTTTGAATTATTAATCACCGCGATTAAACTATCTAATTGTCTTAGTGATTCGCGACCATTAGGGTTTTTAGACAAGTAATTTGATGCAATTTCTGTTGGAACATCACCCTGAAATTGAGGAGGGCTTCTTGTGATTAGTAATTGTAAGTTCACTTAAGGCGAACATCACGCTCTTAAGGGTTGCATGGTTTTTCAAAGGGTTTTCACAAAGCTTAATGAGTCTTGCATGTTTATATTTGATCTGAACATCACAGACGGGTTGCATGTTAGATATACGTTTTCGCTTGAACATCACGAGGAAAATATGCATTAGGAAAACCTAACCTTCAAAGCATGTATGTAGAAATTCATAAGTAATTGGTAGAATTGCATAAAATTGTTAAGGAGACGGCGGAATCCTAAGCTTTTACAATTTGTTTCTCAAAACCTTTTCTCTTTGATTTGTTTCATTTTTAATTGGTTATTAGTTGCTTTCCCTAAATTACTTTTATTAAAATTCGTTTTTAATATTTTAGGTCATAAAATCAACCTCTTCCGATCTTTGATTTCAAGTAATTAGCTAAGAATTAGTATAAATACATATTATTCATTCAATCCCTACGGAAACAACCTTGCTTGAGCCGTTTATAGTACAACTACCTTGTTCTCTTGCAAGTATTTTTAAGTGTTTTTATCCCTACTTTTGTAGGTGGTAAAAATCCTATCAGAATTCATGATAAACATTACCGGTACAGCCCGCCGTTGAGAAGAATACGGCCGGAACCTCATGTTGGACACCACACTCATGTTGCTTTCCTGGAGTGCCATCTATCTTTGCAATGAGGTCTAATTCTCTGACGGTGTCCATGGTACTTGGTTCCCATTTCCGGGTATACGGTTTGATCTTTTCGCGGTGAAGCTGCTCCCCATCTTCCTCTTCGTTTTCCTCGACGATGCTCGATAGATAGTTTGTGAAATACTTTTATCTCTGGATCTGTAGACAAAGATGGAAGAGGAACCGGAGTGTGTTCTTACATCCCCTTTCAGGATACAAACATCTGATCGAAAACTGCTCCTGTCACAAAATATGGTTCCTGCACCCACAACATATATAGTTAGTGAAAGTAATTGCAGATAGAGCAAATGTTAAAGTGTCACGTACAGAAAATGAGTGTAGTCAATTAACTTTTAAAACAATGATATTATTTACACTAAAAATTTGGATATTTGGGTCAAGCCATACAACTGGATCATCCATAATAATTTAGTGTCAGTTTAGGATTGAATTACCTAAAACTTTTCACTTATTATAAGTAGAAAAATATACCATTAGACTACTGTTGTAAGTGACTAAGTGACGTAATAATTAGATTGGCTTTAGGTCTATCAAAACTTAGAAAATTAGGAATACGTCAATCATATTTATCACAAATTTTTAAGTGGTTGTGGGGTTCAACAAGCAAGTATGCTTAACTTGCAGGCTCCATTCATTTGACTTCAACCTGATGATCCATGGAGCAACTTGACGATATAAAATTGTGGCGGTTCAACTGGAGCTGAATTAAGTATATATTGACTAAATTAATTAGATTAATTAGAACGTAGGGTCTGGGTTCGAATTGGCCACTCACCCGGTATGAGTTCCACAAGGAAAGAGAGATAGCAGATCCAGCTTGCTTGTTGAAAAGACTAGAACAGATTAAAAACTAATTTTGAATTTCAGGAATACTATCAATATTGTTTTTATGTTATATTTTTACGTTGTTTTACTAGGAGTTGTTATCAGTAAAAAAATATGGTCTTGCACTCGTCATCTATGAAAACATAAGGAAAAAATTAATGTAGAATAATATTTTTTTAAATAACAATAATAGTTCCGTATTTTATTGTTTTCGCAGTATCAATTTGGGTATCATTAGAACCAGGTACGGAGCTACATGAAGGCCATAATAGGCTAGGGCCCATCCTGAAATTTCAGCCATTTATGTGTTGTCTGTTAGTTTATACAATACAGAGTATATGCTTCATAGGTGGAGAGTAGTTTAAAGTTACTAGCAAGTCATGATCATGTTCACGACTTGTTTATGCTAACAATTTTCTAATTTTCTTACCATCTAAGCCTTATAATCAGCCTTCTATTTTGCTATATAACCCTTCTGATGCCAACGATTTTTCAAACCAATTCCTCTTTTTTTGTCAGTTAATGTAAAACAAGATTTATACAAGAAAATCTAATTGTGCTGAAAGACAAATCTCATGGTAATAGTTTTGAGCTAATCATGACTTTAAATTTTTGTTTGAATCTAACGCGTTAATCCTTTTTTATTAAAGCTCATAAACAAGATCTGTTCTTATATATAATCATCTCAATACTAAATTTTTCATCCAAATTTCAAAGTTTCATCAATGTTGTTAATTTGGTTAAAATTTTCAGTGACAATCAAAACAACAAAAAATATCATTGGTTGTTCTCCAATTAATTATACTTGTAACTATTATTTTTAAATTCCTTTCATTTGGCTTAAAGGCCCCTCCAGTAATGGATTTCTGACTTCGGCACTAATAGGAACTTATCAATCAAATAGCAACCCTTTTAGCAGCGGTACACTAAATAGATAGTAATACTGTTTGGTAAAATTTGCAAGGTATTTATTAACAACTAAAAACACAAACAATTAATCGATTCCAAATAGAAGCCACTGAGAGGCAGAGAACTCTACCGTTAGAGATTGAAGAACTCGAGGGGAGCATATGCAACCATATCATCAGCAACAAAGCCTACAAAAGCAAAGGGTACATATTTATTCGTGAATATAGTGGAAAAAACAAACTAGAGTATTCAACTTAAAATCAATCAGCAATAGATATAGAGTCTTCTATATTATTGTGCATGGTTTACTTTTCACGATGTGAGATAACTAAAAAATATTGTGGATGTTTTGAAAGGCGAAGGGTTTTAGAAATTTGATATTCCATCATAAAATCAATTGACAATGTAGGGAGTAACCCAACTTACTTAATACTTATAAGCTCATCCAAGGTCCCATCTTTCATCAATGTGAGATTCATTATCAACATGTTTCCTTACGTGTGGTGAATTTTCAAGCCAATAACGTGGACAACACAAATGGAGTTGAATAATCCGAAAATCATTTGATTTTCAATGACTATAACATGTATATCGAAAAGGGGTACTTGAAGACGGGGAGAGGGATAAGGCCACTTCATGCATGTGAAAACACTATTCTAATAAACTGATGGTGTGATACGTGGTAATTAGCTTGGTTCTCATACCATGAAAGAGCTAGAACATCCAACTAAAATCAAGTGCATATAGGTGAAGAGACCCAACTGGGTACCATATAAGCTAGGGTTTATGCATGGGGTTCTATAATGGGTACAAGCTAGGGTTTACATATGGGCATTATATAATCTCAGCATACAATTAAAGGAAACTGAAAGGAAAATGAAAAATGAAAAAGAGAAACTAGAGAGAAAAGCTTACTTAATAGAGAGAAAGTGGTATTAGGGTAGAAAAGATGAGGTGCTAATATGAAGCTACAAGAGAGGAGAGAGAGAAAGACAAAAGAGAGAAGCTTGGGCCTTGTTCTTTTGTAGTAAGCAAAGTTTGAACACCCCATAATAATGCTCTGATGCTCTTCATCTTCTTCTGTAAGATGTTCACCTTTTTTCCTCGGCTTGTATCTCTGATAGTATACCATATTTTTCCTTATGCAAATAAGAGTTGAGAGAGAGAGAGCGGAGGCAAATGAACTTGGTCTGCGTTGATTGAGAAGATGTTTCTTCATATGTATAGCTATGTTTCAACAACAAGAGAGACGAAAGTTGAGAGAGGGAATAATCAAAAAAGGGTGATGCCAACAAAAGAAGGCTAATTCATGAGAACGACTACCACGAATACACTATCACGTGGTATCTTGTGCTAATGAAAAAAGGATATGTGAGTTAAAACTCACATAATTTTATCTTATTGAATGAGGTGAGCTTTGACGCAACAGAAATGTTGCTCATTTGTGACCAAAAGGTCACAGGTTTGAGTTGTGGAAATAATTTCTTTACAAAGCAAAGGTAAGATTGCGAACGATAGATGTTTCTCCCCGACTCTCGCTAAGCAAAAAACTTTGTTGGCTAAGAGTCACCCTTTTAGAACGTCACCAGAACAATATAGCCGTGATATATATGTTCTCCTAATTTACAAGTGGTGCTTTCTATTTGCGGTTGCATGCGTGGAATAATTAATAATATATGTAGAACAATGCATCATGTTATATATTAAGATTGAGAATTAAGTTGAATATAAATTAGAGGTATATTGGCTTCTTGAACCAAAGTCGGGACAAATGAGGATTCCGTAGCTGTGTGCTTGAAACTGGATGACATTACATTATAGATTGACTTTTGCATTGGCTTCGTACTCTTAATAAGAATGTATATGACATAACTTAATTTGAATTATTTTCTTGTCCCGCCTTCAATGAATTAGATGCTGAAGATTAACATTACAATAAATTCTAAAAACTCAAAGTTAGTTAGATATGTGTACATCAACTCTAGCTCAAGTTGTAATAGATTAGGGTGATTGTTATTGACTCATTGGAGAACATTGTGAAGATTGAAACAGTAGCTTCAATGGAGGCAATTGAGAAAAAACAGACTTGCAGATACAGAGAAGAGGAAAGAGAGAGAGAGAGAGAGAGAGATACTTTCTTGTATTCCTTGAGTAATCAATCACATTTCTTACACCTTAGCTATATATGTATTGCTTACTGCATAAGCTAGTATTCTAACAAACTAACAATAGACACTAACAACCAACAGATTCTAACATCCTTATAACTTCCCTTGGATCTTATGACACTTGTCATCATCTAGACCCTTAAATTCTCTTCACTTGGATTCTCATCTTTGTGTTTGGTTTACACTCTTACATCCCCCCTCAATCTCATGCTCGAGGGAACTAAGCATGAGATTGCCACAATGCTGTTGGAATAAAGGTGCGGATAAACCCTTTGTGAGTATATCAGCAAATTGGTCTGCAAATGAAACATGTTGCACTTGAAGATCTCCCCTTGTAACTATTTCACGAACAAAGTGATAGTCAATCTCGATATGTTTAGACTTTGCATGAAACACATGATTGGTTGATAGAGAGATAGCTGAAATGTTGTCACAGTAAAGCATTGGTGCTTGATGAAGAGGAATGTGTAAGTCACAAAATAATTGTCTTATCCAAGCTATTTCAGCTGCTGTAATAGCTAGAGCTCGATACTTAGCTTATGTGGATGACCTCGATACATTGTGCTGCTTCTTTGATGCCCAAGAGATAGGATTGGTCCCTAGAAAGATTACAAACCCTGAGGTAGATCTTCTGTCATTTGGATCCCCGTCCCAGTCTGCATCACTATAGGATTAAAGATGTATTGGCCCTGGTTTAAAGTGAATTCCATAATTTGATGTGCCCTTAAGATACTTGAGAATTCTTTTGACTGCAATGACATGAGACTCCATAGGATTATGCATGAATTGACATGCTTGATTCACAGAGAAGGCTATATCTGGCCTTGTAAATGTGAGATACTAAAGGGCTCCAACCACACTTCGGTATTGATCAGAACTATGATAAGGTTTTCCATCATTTTTTAGGAGCTTGTGATATGGCAAACATTGAGTAGCACAGGGTTTGCAATCCTGCAAATCCACTTTGTCAACCAACTCATTTATATATTTAGACTGAGAAACAAATAATCCTTCATCTGTGTGACTAATCTGCAGCCCCAGAAAATAATGCAGATTGCCTAAATCCTTCATCTCAAACTCTGTAGTGAGTTCTTTAATGACTTGAGAAATCAACTGAGATGAGCTTCCAGTTAATATAACATCATCAACATAGAGCAATAATATTACAATGCCTCAGGTAGAATGGTGGACAAATAAGGATGGATCACCCTGTGAAGGCTTGAATCCCAGTCCAGGTAGAAAACTGGTGAATCTGTCATTCCAAGCTCTTGGAGCTTGTTTAAGCCCATAGAGTGATTTTTGAAGCTTGTAGACATAATTTGATGGATGTTGTAAGCTTTGAAACCCTGGAGGCTGCTCTATATACACTTCTTCTTGTAAAAGGCCATGTAAGAAGGCATTTTTCACATCTAATTGCCTTAATTGCCATTTGAACTGAGCTGCCAAAGCAAAAATGAGTCTAATAGTTGTAGGCTTAACTACAGGTCTAAATGTTTCTCCATAGTCTACACCTTCCTCCTGACTATAGCCTTTTGCTACAAGCCTTGCTTTATACCTTGCCACAGTACCATCTGCATTCTTCTTGATTCTATACACCCATTTACACCCAACTAGGTTTTTACCACTTGGAAGTGGAACAAGAGACCATGTATTTTGAGAATCAAGTGCATCTACCTCTTCATGCATTGCATTTTGCCATTATGGTACTTTAGAAGCAACTTTGAATGATTTAGGTTCTGAGAGAATTGACTGAGAACTAACACTGGCAGATAAAGCTCTCCTTTTGATAATACCGTTCTTGGATCTTGTTACCATAGGATGCACATTCATTGGTATTGGAAGAACCACATGAAGTTCATGTTGGAAATCAGGATCCACAAGGACTGGATGCTGTGTAGGTGTGCTTGCTGGTATTTCAGAATGAAATGAGTGATTGGAACTAGGACTTGATGATGGATGATTGAAAGGTGGGTTGGCAGATGCATGTGTTTCCAAAAGAATCTGAAGCTCTAGATACAGGCAAAGAATCTGAGTCACTAGATGCAGCCAATGAATCTAGGGCATTAGATGCATTTGTAAGTATTGAATATGTGATATTTGTTGGAGAAGCATGAGAATGAAGTGGTGATGTGACTTGATTTGTTAATGAAATGCATGGCAGAGATGGACAGGAATGCAGTGAAGAAGATGTGACTGCAGATTGAGAAGGTTTGGTAGAACTTGAAAACTGTTTGTATGGAAAAATTGATTCATCAAATAAGACATGTCTAGATATATATAGTTTATTTTGAGCAATATCTAAACATATGAAGCCTTTATAATTTCCTGCATAACTCAGAAAAACACATGTTGTTGTTTTTGGTTGTAACTTACTAGTGTTATATGGTTTTAAGAGAGGAAAACATGCACACCCAAAAGTTTTGAGATGGGTAATACTGGGAATTTGTCCATATAACATTTGATAAGGAGAATGCATTTTTAAAGTGACAGGGCATTCTATTGATTAGATATGTTGCAGTGGCATAAGCATGAAGCCAGAAAAGATTGGGTAATTTTGCAGTTTGAAGTAGGGTAATTGGAGTCTCTACAATGTGCCTATGCTTTCTCTCAGCTAAACCATTTTTTTCAGGGGTGTATGGACAGGATTTGTGATGGATAATACCATTTTTAGCTAGAAAAGATTGAAATTGAGAACTGGTATACTCTTCACCTCCATCACTTTGTAGAACTTTGATTTTGGCAGAAAACTGAGTGCACAGAAAAGCATGAAATTTGACAAATAGAGCAAACACTTCTGATTTATTATTCAATGGAAAAATCCATGTAAATCTTGTACATTCATCTATGAAGGTTGCATAGTGTCGAAATCCTTCATATGACAAGATAGGGGCAGGTCCCCATACATCACTATGGATGATTTCTAGTGGATGTATAGACTTGGTTGTAGGAAAAACAAAAGGTAACTTGGTGAATTTTCCTTCTAGACATGATGTACAAACTGATTTACATGTGTTAAAAGATATAGAGACTTTATTTTGATGAAGCATTGCAGAGGTGATTGCATTAGATAGGTGTCCTAGCCTTTGATGCCATAAAGTTGTGCTAACAGGTTGTGCAAGAAAGCATTTTTGTGATCAAGATGATGCAGATGATGGCTTCTGATTAGTATGGAAATGAATAAGGTAATAGTCAGCCCTACACACCCATTGAGAAGGATTGTCCCTATGAGTTTGTCCTGAACCCAAAAAGAGATATTATCACATATAAACCTGCATCTATTATCCTTACATAGCTGATAAACTGATAATAAATGCTGAGATATTTTTGGAACATGTAACACATTCTTCAATGCAAGACTATGAGTAGAAGTGTGTAATTTTGAAGTCCTAATGTGAGAAATTTGTAAACCTGCACCACTTGCTGTGGTTATTGTGTCACTACCTTGATATGGATTTGCCAGTTCCAAGTTGGCTAGCTCAAAGGTCATATGTGAGGTTGCACTAGTATCTGCAACCCAGAACTGTTCCACATGCGCAGATGGTTGACGATTGACATGGATAGCTGAAAGATTTGAGGCTGGTGACTTGCCTTGATAGGCAAAATTGCCTCTGTGATAGCACTGAATTGCAGAATGACCAAATTTCCAGCAAATTTGACATTGAATCAGAGACTGAGAACTTATGACTGATGTACTGTGTCTCTGAAAGCAATTAGCTGCAACATGCCCTCTTTTGTTACAAATTTGGCATATGGGAACCTCAGAATGATGATCTGGACAATAAGCTTGAAATGGTCTTGGAGCACCAAGAATTCCATGACTTGTGTTTGGGGGAGGATTATAAGACCTTGGTCCTGAGTAATATGATTTGCCTCTTCCTTTGCCTCTGAAGTTATTGCCTTTGTAACTGCTAGAATTTGAGGAACCTTGATAATGACCACCATTGTTGTGAAATTGACTGCCATTATTATTGTAATGACCCCCAAAAGTGTGACCAGAAGAAGGTAACCCACTACCACTACTCTTATAGTGTTAGTCATTGGTTTCAGAGCTTGAACCAAATTCAACAGAATGCAAGGAATCTTGATCAAGAACTAAAGCTTTCCATTTGTTGATTGCAGTACCAGCCACCATTGCAGAACCAAAAGATGTTGAAGACTCAAAGTATTAACCAATTGTAGTCTCTTCTGCTAACAATTAAGACTTGAAATCCTTTAGTGAAATACTGTTCTCTCTTCCTCTTATGACATATCTAAAGGTATTGAATTCTGCAAGAAGACCTTTCAAGGCAAGAATGATTATATCATCATCATCAAAATGAACATCTGCAGCTGCAAGATGATCCCTGGCATCCTTGATCTTTTGCAGATATACAGAAACAGATTCAGACCCTTTCTTGATGTTTTGGAGTTCAGTTTTCATCTGAAAGATCGTAGCTTTTGTAACTGTTGAAAATCTTTCAGCAAGATTAACCCACATTTCATGAGAACTTCGGCTTCCAATGATGCAGGACATTGCCGTTGTAGACAAGGTTGCAATGATTAATTGCATAAGGGCACGATCATGCATCTTCCAGACGAGATAATCATCTTTTTCAATCCCTTCACTTGTAGAATCATCATCAAACCGTGGAGGACATTTTCTTGAGCCGTCCACAAACCCCATAATGCCATGACTTTCGAAGAGGAGTGTGATCTAAAAACTCGATGTGAGGTAGTTAGAATCATCGAGCTTGACTATAATGGAAGTAGAAATGGTGGAGATAAGACCAGTGATCGGAGATTGAACAATCTTTAATTGATCAGCAGTCACCATTGTTGATTCTGTGTAGAATTCTTTCACTGAGAAAATTTGTCGAACAGTTGATATGCAGACAAACAGAGCAATTTCTTGAAGCTATGTGGAGATCGGAAGAAGCCAATTGTGTTTGTTTATCACAGAACAGATTGCAAACTAGAGGGTAAAGAAGAGAAAGAGATGCTTTGATTGAGGTGCGGAAGCGCCAGGTCGATGCGAGGCGATGATACCATTTGAAGATTGAAACAGTAGATTCAATGGTGGCAATTGAGAAAAAACAGACTTGCAGATACAGAGAAGAAGAAGAAGAAGAGAGAGAGAGAGAGAGAGAGAGAGAGAGAGACTTTCTTGTATTCCTTGAGTTAGATATGTGTACATCAACTCTAGCTCAAGTTGTAATAGATTAGGGTGATTGTTATTGACTCATTGGAGAACTTTCCTATGTATCTAAAACACTTGCTATCCATTGTACTTTTTCATGTGTTATAAGTGAGGGTGGCATGGTTGATATATCTCACTTTTAAAGTATATTATTACACCTGTTATAGTTTGAGTCGAATTGTAACACTATGGCAGTGTTTCGAGTAACACCGAAAAAAAGCTCCAATTTATGGAAATATTTAGTTGTGTATTTATGTTCTTATTAACGAACGAACCTTTGGCCTTAAGTTTCAGCTTTCTATTAGTTTTTATTGAATTGTTATAGGTATGAGATTTGAACTAATAACCTTTTCGAACAAATGAAGATTGAATTTTACTTGACCAAATGGCCATTTGGGAATATTACCACTTCATAGTAAATGTCAAGAAAAGTTTTTTTAATTGTGCACTAAGATTGTCAACTGTTGATATATATGATTAGATATGTGTCATGCATTGCATTTATTATAAGAAATAGTAATCAACCACGTACTTGAGCGGGGCAAATTGTCAGTTGCTGGAGTAAATCTTCCATGCAGTAGGTTAATTTGCAACAAATGAGTTTACACAGCTTGCGGTGGGGGAAAATTCCAACTTTGTTACTGGTTGTGGGCTTTTCGAAAGCAAATCTTTATGGTAAGTTACTTAAGCAATTACTTCCTTGCTTGCTTTGATGAAGAAGTAAGTTATTAAGCACTAACAAAGCAATACAAATTAGTGGACAATAAAACGATGTATGTGAATTAGGTCTTTCAACATATTGAGTTTAATTTTTGGCGTTTTTGTTTTAAATACAAATATAAATAAGGTACGAGCATAGTATGTGAAACATACATATGTGTATTATTCGGCAACTTCGCTAAATTTGTAAAAATTCGGCCATTTTTTTTATTTTAGTATTTTATTTATTTAAATTAATTATTTAATTTATTTCCTGGATAATATGTGAAAAATACGTATAGGAAAAGTGAATTTTATATGTTTTATTGAAAAAAATGTCAAAATAACTAGTCTTAAGCTTAAAACTTGTAGATCTAGGGTTTAAGAGAGATGGTCGGGGAGAAAAAGAGAGAATATTTTTAACATTGAATAACTCCATATGCATTGGAAATAATATAACTTACACCACCGCATGTGAAATTAAATGTAGCTTTATAATTATTAACTCTTGTGTTTTAGATTAGAGAGCAGCCTTACACTCGTTGATAAATAAAAAATACTTGAAATTTATATGCGCACTAAGCCTGCTGGCTGGCTAACCAGCCAAGCTAAACAAATACACCATTTTATTTTGTTGTTCTTTTTTAATGCAACGACTGATTCTATTCTTTCCCCATTGTGTGAATTTAGAAAATTTCATGTCATAAAATAATATAGTGGTCGTTGGTGGTTCCGACGGTCATTAGTGAACTAGTATTATTATTCGATAAAAGATGTTGGATCCTACTTTTTATCACTATATTTTGTTTGTTTTCAGTTTTGGTCCTTATATTCTTAATTTTCCCAATTTGATTCCTTAGTTTTAAGGATACTTCCCTTACGACCAAAAGAAAGGATAATATTTACTTCCCTCATTCTTAGTAGAGAAGAAAGTTCTCATTAATTTCGAAATGTGACATCATTTTACTTTACAAATGTCATTATTATAGCTATTCATTTTCTTTATGATCATCAAAAGATCATCTCTATAAATATTTATTTGATTTAGAGACTATTTAGTTATCTTATGTCAAACAAATCAACAATTACCCTAATAAGTAGCATCACCATCATGAACTGCCGCGTCTTTGATTCATGACAAACTAAACGATCTCCAAATCAATTGAATTTTTATATTTAAAGATGATAAGTCAGTGAATAATTTCGATTACTATATTTATAGAGTGAAAATTAATGTCACATTAGTGATAAAGAGTACTTAATTACTAAAAAACATGTGATGGGGGGATCCTTAATTTTAAATTTTAATTCATTGTTTTAATGTCTTCCGTGTTGGTCTTTTTAATCCAATTTCATGAAATTGGTATCAATGGGGATTTAATTTTAATTCATGTGATCTTTTTAACTAGAGTGTTTTTTGTGATCTGCTTTAAGGGAAATAAAACATGTGAATTAAACCTGGCGCCCCATTATAGTTATCCCTAAACAAGTCGTTTCTTCTTAAAATAAAATATAATAATTGTTTCTGGCTAAATTGTAGCAAAGGTCATTGATCTATATCACGTGTTTAGTTTTTGTCCTTGAACTCTAGTAATAGTTTTTCTCGTCCTTCAATTATGTCATTTGATGCACTAGTAGTCCTTTTTTTTTTTTTTTTGTCAAACGATAGATTTTTATTAGATTAGATATTAGATTAGCCACCGACGGGGTTCGAACCCACGCAGTCATGTAAAGCTAGGGATCTGCTGTCCCGAATTTGATGTTTCCCTTGTGTCTCGTTCTTAATTTTATGACACTTGTCTATTAATTTAACACCAAAGTTAACACTGTTAATTTTTTATAAACTAATTGAAAAATTAAAAATTAAAAAAAATAAAAACCCACTCGATAACTATCCACTGCAACTACAAAATCCCATCGCCTATGACTACTGCAACCACACAACCTATCGTCGCCGACCACTGCAACCACACCAGTGACACTGTTACTTTACATAGAATTTGATTTAAAAAAAAACTAAAAAATTAAAGGCACCATAGCTGATGAAACCCTTCAGCATCGTCCCTCAATCTATCATCACAGCCACCAAATCCAACCTCTCCACCATGCATTTCGGCCACGAGATGGATCGATTAGATTAGATATTCTCAATCTATCACCGCAGACACCAACCCCAACCCTTCAGCATCCTCCCCCACTTGATCGATATGATATTCTCATATTTCAAACTTCACACACTGTTTGCCGGCTGTGACGAGATGGATTGATCACATACTGATCGATTAGATATCCCAAATTTCAAACTTCAAACTTCACACGTATTGACGAGAGTACGGGAATTTGAAAAGAGGGAAGGAAAAGGAAAGAAAGTTTCGCCGCTGTGAGGAGCAACGTCGACGACGATGGGGTGGTGTCACTGGTATGGTTGCAGTGGTCGGCGGCGATAGGTTGTGTGGTTGCAGTGGTCATCGGCGATGGGATTTTGTAGTTGCAGTGGATGGTTATCGAGTGGGTTTTTATTTTCTTTAATTTTAATTTTTTAATTAGTTTATAAAAAATTAACAATGTTAACTTTGGTGTTAAATTAATAGACAAGTGTCAAAAAATTAAGAACGAGACACAAAGGAGACATCAAATTCGGGACAGCAGATCCCTGGCCGTCATGCAAGGGCTCAATTCTTTTCTACCACTGTGGTAAAAGGCCACTTGCGTAGTTCTTTTCATTAACTCTATCAACTTTTCCATTAAGTTGAGAGATAAAATAGGAATTTCATCCAAAAAAAAATGAAGTTTTTAAAGGGAAAGACTTGTCACTTAGTACTACGGTTTAAGTGGTATTTATCTTCACTTATAAGTGAGAGGTCTTGGATTCTATTCTCGCTAAAGGCAAATTTTGAGCCACATTATTGCTAGTTCATTGTAAGGCTTAGTCCACTCTTCTACCCCTTAGTGTAGATAATATCGTTTGTTTTAAAAAAATTTAAAAAAAAATGAGGGAGAGAAAGACTTGGCTTCTCAAGGATTGATGAGGAACTTCTCATTAAATACCTTGTGATCTATTTACAGAACTTCGAGTATCTAATCGGAACTCCTTAAGGATTGACTAAACGATCTTAGTTTTAATTTTTTTTTTTACAGAGATGATCTTTACATAGTAATCTATAATATGAACAGTTCCGATCATAAGCACGAAATTCTTTGAATAGGCCACGAAGTGTTTTGAGGAGGAACTGCTCCTTAACCTCAAGGAGCCAAGCTATTCTCTATTAAAATAATTTAGATTTTTTTTTGTATGAAAATACCACTATACCTTTAAATTTGACGAAAGGACTATTCATATAAAACATAGTTAAGTTGGAGGACGAGAGAAATTAATAAAGAATTTAAGGACGAAAACTAAACATGGGGTAAAAACTTAATTATGGAAGATCCAAATCATCACTTTGGAACATTCTTATTTTATATATAGATGGTGTTTGGTCATGTCTAAATATTCTTGTTAACGATTTAATAGGATAACATATTAAATGGTCTAACAAGAGAACAATATATACTTATTTGACTCGTTCTTATTTGAACTACTGACATTTGAACTACTCATATTTGGTTCTTATTTGATTCTGTTCTTCTCTCTACCTAGAAACTTTCTATTTTCATTTATCCAAAACAAAGATCAGATAATTTTCCAAAAGTATTGTTATTATTTTGGGGGTCTTTTTCAGGCCAGGTTGACTAATACTTCAATATGTAGAGCAAATAGCATGCCTCCCACAATAAAAATAAATAAAGAACTAAAACATCATCCGATCGATCAAGCAACTTTTCTTCTTTACTTATAAATAAAAGGTTAAAGGTTTACATTTCGTGAATAATAAATTCGATACTAAATTATTATAGTTCCCATTGAATGGCCTACCCTAGGCCTTACCTCTTAGCCTAAATATATTAGGCTTGGCAATTTCTTTCACGACTCGTTAAACCGACACGTAACGACACAAAAACAACAAATTTGAGATTACCCTGTAGACAGGTCATATTATTATCGGGTCAACCAGTAAACATGTTAGATTGTTATCGGGTTAACCCATTAAGATAACAAGTTTAACACGACACGATCTGTTAAAATAACGAATTTCACAAGAAATGACATGCACGACAAATACAATCCGTTTATCATGTATAAAATATATTGTTTTATTAACAAAGACTCGAATACATTTTTTGTAAAATAAAAACATAAAAAAAAAGTGAAATAAGAAAGGGTAAAGTACAAAAAACTACCTCAACTATTGGTGTCACGACACTTTCATACCTCATCTTTTAAAATTGACAATGTCATACCTCATCTTTAGAATTTGGTCAATTTTATACCTTCCGTTAACTTGACCGTTAATTTGTCAGTGAAATGCTGACGTGGCTTGATCCAAACCCCACTTTCTATTAAAAAATTAATAAAAAATTAATAAAAACTAAAAAAAAAATTATTTAATATTTTTTAAATATTAAAATAATAAAAAAAGTATAAAAAAAAACCCTTTCGTCCCTTCCCCCCTCTTTCTCTTCTCCCCCTTCATCTTCTTCCCCTACCTGCTGAAGAAAAAAAATAAAATTTGACAAACCCATCAACCCCCCCACCCCGAAACCCCATACCTGAACCCCCGCCCAGATCCCGTCAAACCCCATCCCCCTCCCCTTTCCCTCTCTCTCTTCTCCCGTCAAACCCACCCCTCCCCACCCCCCCCCCCCCCCCCCCCGGGGCCCAAATTTGAAAACCTATCTTCTTCCCATACCTGTTTTTTTTTTCTTTCTTTTCTTTTCTCTCTCTTCTTCTTCTTCTGCAGGTTGGGGGGGGGGACAGACGAACTGGGTTTTGGGTTTCCTTTTTTTTGTTTTTTTTTTCTTCTCTCACTTATTCTTCTGCAAGTTGGGTGGGGTGGGGAGGGGGGGAGAAGAACAGACGAACTGGGTTTTAGGTTTCCTTCTTCTTCTTCTTTTGCAAGTTGGGTGGGGTGGGGTAGGGGGGACGGACGGACGAACTGGGCTTTTTTATTTTTATTTTATCTTTCTTGCTTCTTTTTCTTCCTCTGCAGGTTGGGGGGGGTGGTGGATTTGGGTTGCAGGTGTGGGAAGGATCTAGGCCAGGGGGGGGGTGTTCAGGAATGGGGTTTCGGGGTTGATGGGTTTTCAAATTTTTTTATTTTATTTTTGTTGAAGATTAAGCAGGTAGGGGAAGAAGATAAAGGGGGGAAGGGACGAAAAGGGGGGGGGGGGGGGGAGGACGGATGAACCCTTCAACTGGGTTTCCTTTTTTTGTCTCTCTCTCTCTCTCTTCTTCTTCTTCAGGGGGTGGGGAGGGGGAAAACAAACTGAGGGTGGGTGAGGGGGAAGACAAAGTTGTTTTTTTTTTTTTTTTTTACCTTCTTTTTTCTGGGTCACAGGAAGAGGGAAGAAGATGAAGATGGGGGAGAAGATAGAGGGGAGAACTGGGGAAGGGGACGAACTTGGGATTTTTTTTTTTTTTACTTTTCTTTTTTCTGGGTTGCAGGAAGGGACCTGGAAGGGGGAAGAAGATGAAGATGGGGGAGAAAAGAGAGAAGAGGGTAGGGGGAAAGGGCATGAACAGAAGATTTAAAAATAAAAAAAAAAACTTTTCTTTATTATTTTAATATTTAAAAATTATTAAATGATTTTTTTAAGTTTTTAATAATTTTTTAATAAAAAATGGGTCCCAGATCAAGCCACGTCAGCATTTAACTGAAAAGTAAATGGCCAAGTAACAGAAGGTATAACATTGGACTAAATTCTAAAGATGAGGTATGACATTGTCAATTTTAAAAAATGAGGTATGAAAGTGTCGTGACACCAATAGTTGAGGTAGTTTTTTGTACTTTACCCAATAAGAAAAGAACTCAAATGCGTTTATAACAACTTCATTTGATTATTTTTACGATAATGCTAGAAAGACTAAAATTTTGAGCCAGATTTGCAAACTAGATGATGTGTCACTAATAAACAATAATCAATACTTAAGTAATAATCCAATCATCAACAATCACATTACTTGATTTTAAAATTTAGTCTCCTTAGCATTACTTTATTTTAATATCTTATGTAACCACCTCTGACAAAGTTGTGTTACTGAATCTCGGAGATTCTGTTATCATTTGGTACACCGTACACCTTATCAGCTGGTCAGATTGATCCGGTGCAATGCAACCATAGTGATGTCATGCATTATAGAAATGTTTGGAATATTTTGTCATAACTTAAACAAAACAAGGACGATGAAGGCGTCTTTTTGGTGGCAATGTTTTGTCAACTGTTGTTGTCTTTACTCCCACCGTTACCACAATAACATTATTTCCAAACAGTATCATTTTCATTCTAAAAAATTATGTTAATTTAAAGGGAGCTTTAATGAAAAGGGCTTGGACTAAGTTTAATTTAACCAAAAACCACCCTATACTATTTTTTAACCAAAAGGGCTTCATATTTAATCATAAGGACACAACTATTCTATATTAGGCCTTATAAACATTGAACACAATGGGCTGAGCTAAAAGCCCAACACGAAATAAACTTTTTTTTTCTAGCCCTTGCCCCTAACGGAAACCCCATTCCGTCAGAAATTAACTTCCCTTTATTCACAAGTATGCAACTCGACACTGGATTTCAGATGAAGCATCATATTCATGGGGACCTCGTGGAAGATTTCATATGAGGATCATAGTAAACCAATGCGAATGGAAATTGGGACCCTCTGGAGGATCAATGGCAGGAAAGAAGGATCGAGTTTGCAGTATGTTGTGGATCTCCTGCAGTCAAGCTACTTGTTCACTCTATTCTCACCGACGTTAGCACAAACATTCCCGCTTCTGCTTGAAAGAAAGGAGGCCGCTTTGCCGAGTATCTCTGCTTCAGATGTCGTTGTGCAGTGGGTGTGGTGGAATTGAGGTTCTCGAAGGAGATGACCAGATTTTAAGTGAGAGGAGAGGGATGATTGGATTTTTGTTTTTATTTTTTATTCATTTTTTAATTGTTACAGCTTTGAAGTTATAATTGAAAATTTGGGTGGAGCTTCCAACCATATATAGGTATTACATTCCGCATTGGTTAATTCCAAAACAACGTTAAAATTACAACTAGAAATTTGATACTTATGCAATTTTTCAAGTAAAACAAAAAATCAAATAGCTAAAAATATATTTTCACAAGTAAAAAAATTATCAAGTATAAATTGTACACTTATTATTTCTAGAACTGAACACAGAGTTATCATTATTTCTTAAATTGAACATTGGTACTATCACTGTTTCTTAAACTGATCACTAACTATTTCTTAAACTGAACACTAACTATTTCTTAAACTAAACATTGATTATTTCTAACACGGGTACCATCACTATTTTTAAACCGAACACTGAATATTTCGCATACGCCCTGGACCCGGTATCAGTGGCAAAATGGACCATGCATTCGACGCATGGGTAAAAAAAACCCAATAAAACTCTTTTTATTTAGACATAAATTTTTAAAATACGGGGTCTCACACTATTTCTTAAACTAACTATTTATGAAATTGAACACAAGTACTAAACTATTTTTGAAACTGAACACTAACTATTTCTAGAACTGAAGATGGGTACTATCATTATTTCTGAAACTGAACACTGACAATTTCTTAAGCTGAACACAAGTACTACACTATTTATGAAACTGAATACGAGCACTATATATGAAACTGAGCACGAGAACTATTTATGAAACTAGCCACAAGAACTATTTATAAAACTGAACACAGATACTATTTATGAAACTAAACATGAAACCTATTTATGAAACGGAACACGAAAACTATTTATGAAACTAAACATGAAAACTATTTTTCACGGTCGGATCATAAACAAAAGGTGATGTAAGAAACATTGAGTTTTAGTATGACGCGAAAAATCAGTCACTCAAAATCCCTATGAACTTGTTGATACATATCAATAAGAGAAATTGATCTTCTTTTAATGAAAATGAACACTATCACTATTTCTTAAAGTGAGTACCAACTATTTCTTAAACTGACCATAAACTATTTCTAGAACTAAACATGATATAATCACTATTTCTTAAAGTGAGCACCGACTATTTCTTAAATTGAACATTGGTACTATCACTATTTCTTAAAGTGAGCACCAACTATTTCTTAAACTGAACACTGGTACTATCACTATTTCGTAAACTGAACACTGGTACTGTCATTATTTCTTAAACTGAGCACAGACTATTTCTAGAATTGAACATTGACTATATCTTAAACTGAACACTGATACTATCACTATTTCTTAAACTGAGCACATACTATTTCTAGAACTGAACATTGACTATTTCTTAAGCTGAACACTGGTACTATCACTATTTTGTAAACTGACCATAAACTATTTCTAGAACTAAACATGATACTATCACTATTTCTTAAATTGAGCACCGACTATTTCTTAAACTGAACATTGGTACTATCACTGTTACATAAATTGAACACTGGTACTGCTACTATTTCTTAAACTGAACACAGACTATTTCTAGAATTAAACATTGACTATTTCTTAAACAGAAAACTGGTATTATCACTATTTCGTAAACTGACCATAAACTATTTCTAGAACTAAACACGATACTATCACTATTTCTTAAAGTGAGCACCGACTATTTCTTAAACTGAACACTGGTACTATCATTATTTCGTAAACTGAACACTGGTACTATCACTATTTCTTAAACTGAACACAGACTATTTCTAGAATTGAACATTGAATATTTCTTAAACTGAACACTGGTACTATCACTATTTTGTAAACTGACCACAAACTATTCATGCAACAACGAAATGAAGATAGATGGTCTATTTTGTATTTTAATATGTCAAGTTGCTACACATCTTTTGGCTTACTTTTACAAGACTATTGTTCTTTTGTTCATAAGAAAAGAGAATTTCATTGTACTTCATGGGAAATTACAGAAGTAGAAAATAATATCATTTAAAAAAGGGAACTTTAACGAAAAGCTCCCGGTACTGTTCACTTTAACAAAAAACCACATTTTTACACTAAAAAGTCAATCCTTATACTATTCACTTTACCTTTTATTTTGTCATTATCGTTAAAACTCAAAGTTTCCAAGTCTTTTTCATTAGTTTTCCTTTTAAAAAAATGATGGTTTAGATATAAAATTAAGAACAATAAACAACATATCACAAAGGGAATCCAACTAGCAACAAGTCCACCCCATATTTAAGAGACAACTCAAACAAAAGGAAAGGCTACTCACACATCCCAATGCAAACGCTATTCCATCTCCATCAGGCCCAAAGCACCTAAACTCATTCACTACCAGTGAAAACAGTATCTTATCTTCCCCATTTTCAAGATCAGATGAAGGTCCACCTCATCCAAAACACACAAGTAACAAAATCGAAAAGGGGATTATGAAGAGTAGATCTTCACCTACCAGATTCGGCCAGATATGCTGATACAAGGATCGCTGCAGAGGTAAAGGGCGACAAAAGCTCATGATAGAAATATAAGTGACAAGGCTCAAATTTATTCTATCGATTGGAATTCAAGGTGGGGAGAGGATCTGAGTTGTGAGAAGATGGAAAACGGGAATATTGTTCAGTGAAAATTTGGGAAGAGCTACTGAGCTCCAAAAAGATGACAAAAATTTGCATAAGACAATTGTTCTTAATTTGACAAACCTCATTCGTCGGTGCAAAGAGGGGGAGGGCCTGCGGGATTTCAATTTTCTTGTGTTTAAATGGAAGGTTTCAGGAAGGAATGGAAGAGACAGAGAAAAGCAGAGAGATGCATAACTGAACAGAGATATTAAACGGACAAAAAGGCTTGCTGTTTGGGGTAAATTTGGAAACTCAACGTTTGGGCTATTTTAATTGAACTGGTTTAGTGTTGGGTTTTGTCCTAACTATTAAATAAAGTTATTACATGGTTTTTGGTTAACTTTCAAAATTTTCAAGCCCTTTTCATTAGTTTCCTTTAATTTAAACTATCAGACGCATTCTTTGATTATAAAATGTCAAATTCTATTTGACGCTTTGGTTTTGAGAAATAATTCTTCAAAAATCATTTTGCTAAACATTACTAGAATGACCCAAGCTATTTTTTAAGACACACTTTGAAGATTATATATTAATGGGTTAATTACACAAACATCCCCTGAGGTTTTTTGTGTTTTCACAAAACCCCATTAGGTTCTCAACATATCACAAACACCCCTTGATGTTTTAAAATCATTTCATCAACCTCCCTCCATGACAAAAGCAACCCTAGCAGTCATGACATAAGTTGTGAAAATACAAAAATACCCTTACGGAGTTAAACTAGTGTTTGGCTACAAGTTTTAGTTAGACCTATCATTATTATAAATAAAATAAAATAAAAAATAAAAAAACCCTAATAGTTCTACCGTATAAAAACTTTTTTTCACAGTAGCGTGAACACAAATATCTTTCATTGGTTGGTTTCCCCAACCCTTGTTGCTCTGATTGCTTGGCCTAAACATAATTAAGCTTCAATCAAGTTTGCTGAAATAAAGCAAAAAGCTACCTTTGCCATGCAATTGAAGGTTGGTTTCATTAGGACATGCTTTTATTCGTTATTTTTCCATAGTCTTGTTATAGTGTGGTTTCATTATTCTATTCTTCCCTCACCCAATGAAATCAGAAATGTCCTTTTATAATTTTCATGTCATTGTATCAGAGTCTTGTGTGGTGTAATTTTTAATGTGTTGTAGTTCATGCTTTTGTGATGGTGTAATTTTGTATCTGACGTTGTGTTTATTATTCTTTTTTCAGTGAGATTAGTTTAACAATATGGTAATGTTTGATATTGAGCTTCACTTTCAAAGCAACTCTACTCGAAAAAGCGTTAACGTTGACAGTGATAAGTATTCCCTTATTGATTTGTATGATCATGTTTTCTCATTGTGCATTAATAAAAAGGATGATGGGCAGGATATGGAATTTTTGGTTGAGTTTAGGCACCCAAGTACTGGTGTGCTGCAAGCTATAAAATCAAACAATGATATTAAAAACATGTTTCAGTTATTTGAATTGCACATGAAGTTTGTGGTTGATTTGTATTTTGACATAGTTAATGAGGATGAGAATGAGGGTGAAGATAGTGATAGCAGTGGTGACGAGGGTCGAGTACCTGGAGATGTTGGTGAAGGAGAAAACGAGTTGTTCCTATTCACGGATGATGAGGACGACGATTTGGAACCTAATATAAATGGTGAAGATGTGGTTAATGGTAACGAATAAGAGGATTACACATCCAATGCTACTAATGATTATAGTATTGATGATTATGGACAAGATTTGGACAATGATGATGGGCTTTCTAATTATAATTCGGACTCCAATCACGACAAGGTAGTTAGTTCTGAGGATGAGGAAGAGGTTGACTATATGAGGGGTTTGAGTAAGAGGCTATACAAGGATTGCCCGTCAGGAAAGGTGGAGTTGAAGGATGGTCAAGTGTTTAATGATATTAAGCATTTCCGGAATACACTTCAAGACTATGTTATACAAGAGGGATTCGAAATTCATCGAAAGAAGAATGAAAGAACTCGAGTTACTGCTATTTGTAAGGTATGATTCATTTTCATACTGTTTATAGTATACATGTTTAACATTATTGCTTTGCTCATGTTTTATTTTTTTTATTTTTAACTCAGGCTGTTGGTTGTCCATGGCGTATTCATGCCTCTCTTACACCACAATGTCCTCAATAACTTATATGATTAAGTCATACAACAATGAGCATATTTGTACTAGGGTTAAGAAGAACTCTAATGCAACTTCGACCTGGATAGCTAGAAAATTGGGTAATAGGTTAATCTCAGACCCGAACATGAAATCGGATGCTATGAAGAGTAAGCTAAAAGAAAATTATGGGGTTAAAGCTTGCTACATACAGTTATGGAGAGCAAGACAGAAGGCTAAAGAGGTCGTGGAAGGGAAGCATGCTGCATGTTATGGTAAGTTAAGAAGATATGGGAATGAGGTTCTCAAATCAAATCCGGGGAGCATTGTGAAGATTCAGGTTGATAGAAACTTGGGGTATCCTATCTTCAAGCGTTTCTTCATTTGCTTTGCATCAATGAGAGATAGTTTTGTAAATTGATGCAGGCCTTTTATTGGAGTTGATGGGTGCTTCTTGAAAGGGCCTTTTGGAGGCCAATTATTAACAGTAGTTAGTCTAGACAGTAGTTCTGAGGTGTTTCCAATAGCTATGGCGATAGTTGAATTAGAGTGCACAGAAAGCTGGACATTCTTCATGACTCACTTGGAAACAATGATTGGTAGTCACAACAAAGACAACATTCCATGGACCTTTATGTCAGATATACAAAAGGTAGCATTATTCTTATTTTGTGTCTTTAAACGTGCTTTGACTAAATGAATTTTGCTAACAATGTTGTGTATTTCAAGGGTGTTATTGGCGCGGTAGCAAACATATTTCCACACTCTCCACAGACATTGTTGTAAACACATCTATAGCAATATGAGAAAAAGGAACCCTGGGTTACTTCTTCGAAGTAACTTTTGGAAAGTGGCTAGAGCATGTAATGTTGTGACTTTTACAGAGGCAATGGAAGAAATAAAGAAACTTGATGAAGACGTATGGAATAGGCTAAATAAAATTCACCATTTGCAAGCAATCATGCCTTTGATCGTCGTGTAAAGAATGATCATATTACTAACAATATGTCAGAATCATTTAATTCGACAATGAACAAGTGGAGAGGAAAACCAATATTAATGCTCTCTGATACAATTAGGGAAAAAATGATGAGACAATATCCAAAGAGATGTGCAAGAGGAATGGAATGGCCTACTAGGCTAACTGAAGGCGCAAGAAAGAAGTTAAATACGAATGTGCAAGAATGTAGGAACATTATAGTAGCTCATGCAGGTAATAATTATTAAAATTGTTTTTATTTATTCCATAGTATATCTTTTTTTTTTCTTTTCTGAAACACTTAGTATGACTTCTTTTTTTATTGGACCAAGTGAAGACGAGTTTGAAGTGCATGATATTTCCCAAAAGCACATTGTGCAATTGCCTGCAAGCCACTGCAGTTGTATGGAATGGCAAATTAGTGGGATTCCATGTAAGCATGTGTGTGCATACATTATATGGAAGCGAGCCAACCCAGAAGACTACTGTCATGAATTCTTCACCAAAGAGAAGTATGTGGCATCTTACTCATATCATATTCACCCTATTCTAGAGGAGAGATATTGGGCGGACGACCCTTATGATGCCATTCATCCCCCACCCTTAAGGAAACCCCATGGAAGGCCCACAAAAAATAGGAGAAAAGAGGCGGATGAACGTAAAAACGGGGGAAAGAGAAAGAGATCTTATGCATTATCATGCAAAATTTGTGGTACATTGGGTCATAATAGAGGAAGGTGCCCAAATGGATATCTTGAAACGATTCAAAGAAGAGGTGTGAATGTTGCAAGGGGAACGGGAAGAGCGAGCAGAGGAGTCGATGCACCAAGGAGAACTGGTAACACTAGGATAGGAGGTTAGAATCTATTTTTTCATATTTACTAACTACGACAATGTGACATTTTGTTTTTGTTTTCAGTTTTTACATATGAATTCATTCTTCATAATTTCGTTTAATTTTCGTATTTATGTTGATAGTGCCAAACGAGGGAATTCAAATTGGTGGCACTCATGCAGCAAGCCAAGAAATTGGAAGTCAAGCTCCTAAACCAAGTCAAAAGATTAATTAGAAGCCAAGCTAATGCAACAAACCAAGTTGTTGGCAATCAACCATTTTGAAGAAGTTGCTACAATTGGATTATGATTTTTATTTTATATTTTGGGTATAATATGATAATATTATGTTTGGTTGTACATTGTTTTTAAATTTATCGTGTTAAGTTTTATTTTGAATTGTTGCAACCTGTTGAACTCTGATACAATGACATGAAAATTATAAAAGGACATTTCTGAGTTCATTGGGTGAGGGAAGAATAGAATAATGAAACCACACTATAACAAGACTATGGAAAAATAACGAATAAAAGCATGTCCTAATGAAACCAACCTTCAATTGCATGGCAAAGGTAGCTCTTTGCTTTATTTCAGCAACCTTGATTGAAGCTTAATTAGGTTTAGGCCAAGCAATCAGAGCAACAAGGATTGGAGAAACCAACCAACGAAAGATATTTGTGTTCACGCTGCTGTGAAAAAAGGTTTTTATACGGTAGAACTATTAGGGTTTTTTTATTTTTTTTTATTTTTATTTTTTTTAATAATGATAGGTCTAACTAAAACTTGTAGCCAAACACTAGTTTAACTCTGTAAGGGTATTTTTGTATTTTCACAACTTGTGTCATGACTGCTAGGGTTGCTTTTGTCATGGAGGGAGGTTGATGAAGTGATTTTAAAACGTCAAGGGGTGTTTGTGATATGTTGAGAACCTGAGGGGGTTTTATGAAAACAGAAAAAACCTCAGGGGGTGTTTGTGTAATTAACCCATATATTAATTAGTTAACATGGAAATTATTTAGCCATAGATTAATAAGGTGTAATTTAATATTGAATTTAAGTACTTAAAACCCCCAACCTTTTAGTGTCATTCTAAATTAGTTTCAACCTTTTTAAACATTCCAAACAAGTACCCAACTTATTGAAAATGTCATATTTGTTAAGCCCCAATTAAAATTCTGTTAAATTAGCTAGGGCTTATTTTGTCTCCAAAATTATAGAAGGTCATGGAGGCGTAACCTCCACCAACTAATGGTCACCACCACCCCATCATACCATCACCTCCAATTCCACCACAAAACCACCAACAACTCAAGTCACCAACATCGAAAAGAAGGTCATGGAGGTTGCTGAAATGGTATGGACTATCATGATGTGGCCACCACCATCTTCACCGCTCACAAAGAAGAACTGGAAGCTTTATGAGTCGAGAATCGGCATATGAGGAAATCACATAAGCAGAAACAAGCTCCTTGAAACCGTAACTAAATTTTTAACCATCTTCTTTGTTAGGAGATTGCCTTCCTAAACGAATATGCCTAGATGGACTTACTAATAGGATGCCCTAATGCATTACAAAATTTCACTTTAGCCAATTGATCCAATCAAATGAATAATTGGGACTAATGTATCAAGCTTCTTCATAGCATTATCCATTATAAATGAATTTTCTAGCATTTGACCCCGTACCACCGAAAGGTTTGGTCAAAATTATTGTAATACGTAATAATTAAAATGAAGATTCTAATTTTCATTTTTTATCTTCATAAAATTTAAAATTTTGAATTTAATATTAACAATTCAGTACTAATAACGGACTGTGTAATATACTTAATCAACTAGATTATGGGTGGGCATTTTACCAGAGGTTTCTATTGTATCAATTTACCCTTGTGTGATTCTTGTTGAAGCATATACTCAGGGGGTGCGTGCAGGGCGGACGATTTCAAAGTAGACTCCCCATTTTGATCCAACTAATATTAGGGATGTGTATTCAACTGGGAATTTGAGAGATTTCAATAGATTTATAAATCCATAAATTATTAAGGAGTTTAACTGATTTGTAGAGATTCCATGTAAAATTGTGACTCGATTCCCTCGAAATCTCATGAAGAGAGGTGAGACATGTGGATGCTTAAAATCCATTACGAAATCTCTTTAATTCCCTCTAATTCCTCAACTTTTTCAAATTCTTTAAAATCAATTTCTAATTGAATACACCTGGAATGTTATAAACTTCTTTAAAATCTTAATTGAATATAACCAGATTTCTAAGAATTTTAATAAACTATCTTAAAATCTTGATTGAATACACATTGAATTTCAAAGAATCACTTAAAATTCTGATTGAATACCCCTACATTCATTAAAAGAATTAAAATCTCTCAAAATCCCAATTGAATACACCCCCTTTAATGTTGACCATGATATACCCAATGGGTCATTTTGAATATAATCTATGTTAATATGAACTGGGGCTTAACAGATGTGACATTTTCAATATGTTGGATACCTTTGGAATATTTAAAAGGTTAAAACTAATTTGAAATGACACTAAAAAGATGGAGAGTTTTAGGTACTTAATTATTTATTATTTATTAAAAATATTATGTTTCTTTATTTATTTGATAATAGTTATATAGCTAAACGATTCTAATTTTGAGCCACTTTTAAAAGATGTTGTCAGGTATAAACAATTACACTTCTAAATGTAGCTAACATTCTTAAAAAAATGTAAATGTGATGGAATTGCTATAATTTGGTTGTTTGCCTCCTTTTAGGCTTTCTCGGTATCTTTTTGACATCTTTGCCCTGGTATTGAAGTATTTAGTTCACAAAAAAAAAAAAAAAAAAAAAAACAACAGAGAATTTCATAGTCCTTGCTAAACTCATACATAAGGGAAGAGATCCTCTCCGGATCTCTTCCACCACAGCCACATGATCAAGTGATCCGGGCCTTTCAAATTTCATCAAACGGTAAAAAATTATTACAGCTTTTAAGGGGTCAAAACAGGTGGGCCGTTGGATGAAATTTGAAAGGTCTGGATCACTTAATCCAATGACCTTGGTGGAAGAGATCCGGAGATGATCTATTTCCATACATAATTGCTTGGTATAGGACTACTATGCACATTGTATGAATTGAAACTTACATATCTGCATGAAAAAAAAAAAGAAAAAAAAAAAGCTTCTTTGGTATAGGTTTTCTCAAAAAGTGGCAACCACAATTATTAAGAAATATTGTACCAAATAATACATAAAATGTGTGTGTTAGTAAAACTAAATGACATTTGTATTTCATTTACAAAAACCTAACCACTTGAAAATGTCACCGTAGGAGGAAGATTAGGGATGAGAAACACCCTATACTTGAGTTGGTCCATTTTTAGTGAATTAGTCTTTTTGTTTTTTTGGACGAATAGTGAATTAGTCTTAGTCTACGCCATTCTTAGATTTGAGTTCTTCATCACTTATTTTTTTGTCCCTTTTTCAATCCAATCTTTCTCCCAAACTACTCTATCCAAATTTTATTTATTTCTCTAAATCTAGTGTCAAACCACTTAACCATGGGAATTTTTGTTGCTATTTGTCAAGTCATGCATTTTAGGTCACTGGCTTATATGTTATTAAGAAAAGTTTTCATATCAACGTGCACTTGATTTTGAAAAATATTTGAGTACATTGATATTTTTACACTATAGGGAGGGTGAGTTCGGCTAAGCTACACAATGGGCAACCTAATTTGGTATCGAATTTGCTATCCACGAGATTCGAACCTAAAATCTCTCACTTCCAAGTTAAAATAAATACCACCAGACAGTAGTACTGAGTGGTGATTTTGAGAAGCATTTTTTCTCCTTACATATATTGTAAATTAAAAAACTTATTATGACACTCCTAATTGTGGATAATAAAACGAAATATGTCAAGTTTTTAATTCGAATGTTTGTGGTGGAGTTGTGCCGAAAAAGGTGAATGAAGTTTTCATGTCCTCCATTTTGTGAGTTTGTGAGAACTAGGGACAGAGTAGCTTGAAAGGAAAAGTAGGTAGGGAATGTTCTGTTGTTCTTTCCAACAACTCTTATTTGGCCTTCGTAAGTGTTTCTAACAACTTTGGAAATGGTTGGAGATGACGAGTCGATGCTGAAAAGGCTTGGCATGAGATCTTGATGTGTGGGAACTAAAGACCCACTAGTGTAGCAAATGAGAGTGCATGAGTTGGTTATGCTTGAGCTTAGGAGTAATTTTTGGTGGTTATCGTTTCAAAGATGAGGGAGAGCTTAAAAAGGTTAAGGCTATGTAAGAAAGTCTTGAGTTATGGGTTGCAAGGAAGATGATGAAGATTTAATTGGTGGGAAAGTGAGGGAGAAGAGTTGGAGTTGTTGTTGTCAAGCTTACAACAATGCATATAAGGATTTCCAGTAACTGGGAGAAAGAGTTTCACGTGGCTTACACAGTTGAAAAAAAATGGTCTCTCCTCTTTGTTAGAGCAATTCCACTCCTAAAAGTTCCCTCTGTAGTATAGGCAACTCAATCCCCCAAGTAAACAGTAACTGCCTTTAGGGAACAATGATTGACCTCTTCCTCTTTGCTTATTGGCTCAAAAGTAAAAGAATCAAGGCACACTATTTAATTAAATTTTAACTGTTTATTCGTGAAAAATAATGTGCGGTAATGTATAAGTAGACCCTAAATTAATTCCACATTTGTGTATCTTTCGGATTTAGCAAGAGTTGTGCCTTAAAATATAAAGGTGGGATTAGCAAGAGTTGTGCCTTATAATGTAAGGGTGCGTTTGTTGCATCGGACTGTCTCATATTGGACTAGCTTCAGGGACTAAGCTGGACTGGTTTAGACTAGACTAAGCTGGACTAGCTTAGTGAAGCATTTGGTGCAATGTCGGACTAAGAAGCAGGACTATGAAAACAGTAATATCACCAGAAGATTGGGACTAAAAACATAACAAAATTTGGTGAGCAATCGGCAGAAGATTGGGACTAAAAACATAACAAAATCTGGTTCAAAGTACCACTACTATGATTTTATCTAACGCTACCATAACAGTAGCAGCTCTTGAAGTTCCAATGTCAAAACCAGAAGAGAGCCACAGCCAGAAGCACTCGGTGACCAAGCGAATTGACAAACCCTTACCTTAGAAAGCAAGTAGCCGCAACCATCGGTCTGCAAGCATCTCTGGTCCTCGCTAACATAGCGAATTCAAAAATAAGCGAAGAATAAACATTGTATAACTGGAGCAGACATTCGGTAGAGATTTAGATAAACTTGATACATATTAAAGACGTCTTAGTTGCGTTCAATTATTTGCCCAATAGCAGAACAGTTTTACACGTTCTCCTTCATCTAATTTATAAGCACATAACAAATTTAAACAGTAGGGCATTGACAAAGATCAACTCCATGCTACGGAACTTAAATCCACTAGGATAAATCATGAACAAAATTAACACGATCATGGGTCAAACAATACATCAGTCGTGCAGTGTTCCCAGTATATCCTCATCTCGATATAGATGGTACCTAAAACAGCAAAAAAATAATAATTAATGAGCATCTAATCGGAAAAAGGAAGTGAATGTCGAAAGAAATAATACAGAAGTAAATGTTCTCAAAACTGCATCTATATCTCAATCCTGACTAGTTTCACAAGTTCTTGTAACATACGTAACATAGTATGCATTCTCAAATGTTGTTCAGTGTCACATACAGAAATCCACAAACACATGCTAACTAAAGCACACCTCTGCTTTATTGCAAAGATGCCTACTTGAGTCAATTCGCCAAACTGTAATCCTAGTAATAAGACATATACAATGGATAAAAGCACACCTGTTTACAAAGAGTGATACAAATAAGACACATACATACAAACCCCATGGAAAGTCATTCGTGTAAGAGAAACAAGTAACATTTCACTATGTATTGTATCCATATATCACGGAAAAAATCATAAAACATACATGCGCACAATCATGAAATGGAAAGCATGACAGCCTTATTATTCAGTAATACTTCAAGTCACTGAATCACGTATGGAAGGGAAATCATCAGCACAAAATCCAAGATCTAGTTTTCTACACAGTTCTTCCATATGAATATTTTATCTACGTGATGTGAAGGCAATTTATAAAACAAAAGTCCCTGTGCTTAAGTAAGTGTTTCCAAATCAAGTTTCAGCTTCCATTGTATCTCTCGATTGAATTAAGGTAAGCAATGGTTTAGTAAATATACCCCAAAAACTATTAGAATCATGACAAAAATCTTTCAGAAGTTTATACATAATTAAAAGCAGCTTAAAATATCGCACATCTAAGAATACTAGCAATAAGGCCTTGTGAGATACGTACTCTTTGTCACAGAGCTTCACTTCAGTTCCTCCATACTCTGGCAGCAGAACAGTGTCTCATTCCTTCACAGTGGCGGGGATAAACTGTCCCTCCTTATCGCGAGTGCCAGGACCCACAACAACAACTTTCCAGAGTTCAGCTAAAAGTGTAATGCACCAAGATTTCAATTTAGAAATTAATTTTTATCCAGCCAGCAAAGCCACATTCCAATTGCATAAACTAAAAGCCTCACATACATGTTATATTGCATATATTCTTTACCACAAAAAGTTTCTGTAAAAGGGAAAAATTTAATTAAGCAAAGCCCCATCTGAACGAAAAATGAGTCGAATTAGATTTAAAACAAGACCCTTGTTTTGCAAACATAATAGTAAAACGGAAACCTGTTTGCATGTGAAGCACTTCAAATTACCAAAGCTCTACTAATTCAGTGTATCAGGCCCACTGATTGGACTAACACCATAGATCTCATCCTCTTCATCATTTCTTCTATCAACAGACCCTGTTTTCTTTTTCTCGACATCATTCCGCTTATCAAACAAAGCTTTTCCTTTATCACACGCAGTTTCCACTAAAGATATTGTCATGTTCATCACTTTTTTTTTATCATCCAACCCAGTTCTCTTTTCATGTACCTCATTTTGCTCAACAGGGAGTGGTTCATTTACATGCTGCCCCTTCTTCACCTCAGCGCCACCCTCAACACTTTTTCCTTCCTTCAGACGTCCCTTAAATCAACATTATGCACCTTCATCACCTCAACATTATCCTCCACACTTTCCTGCTTACCTGTTTTTCTCCCTTTCATTAACATTCTCCAGTTTATTCACCTTAACATCACTTTTATCAGTTCTTTGGATCTCCTCCTCAACATCACTTTCAGTGCTCTGCTGGCTATCTCCACCAGAAGAACTCGACTCCTCAAAAAGCTCGGAACTTTCCGACTCTTTTGGGTCATAATCGTCATCATCTGAATGAGCGTTTTCCTCTTCACTAGATAGGAAGGTATCTGTTTCATATGAGCTATCAAAAGCAAAACCTATTCCTCCTCCTCCTCTTTCTCTTCCAACTCCCTCTTCACCTAAATACATCACGTCCGAATCACTATCCTCCAAATCAAGTGGACCACATTTCTTAGTTTTCTCAAAGCCAAATTCAGATGTTTTGCCATTCTTTGATCCTGCACTTTGTACATCAATAGAATCCGTACAATTATTATCATTTTCTTCACACAAATCTTCACCAATGATCCGTACGATTATTCTATTGATGTACAGAGTGCAGGATCAAAGAATGGGAAAACATTTGAATTTGGCTTTAAGAAAACGGAGAAATGTGGTCCACTTGATTTGGAGGATAGTGATTCGGACGTGGTGTATTTAGGTGAAGAGGGAGTTGGAGGAGAAGGAGAAGGAGGAGGAAGAGCTTTTGCTTCTGATAGCTCATATGAAACAGATACCCTTATGTCTAGTGAAGAGGAAAACGCTCATTCAGATGAGGATTATGGCCCAGAAGAGTCAGAAAGTTCCAAGTTTTCTAAGGAGTCGAGTTCTTCTGGTGGAGACGGCCAGTAGAGCGATGAAAGTGATGTTGAGGTGGAGATCCAAAGAACTGATAAAAGTGATGTTAAGGTGAATAAACTGAAGAATGTTAATGAAAGGGAAAAAAACAGGTAAGCGGGAAAGTGTGGAGGATAATGTTGAGGTGATGAAGGTGCATAATATTGATTTAAGTCAGGTTAAAAAGGGATGTCAGAAGGAGGGAAAGGGAAAAAGTGTTGAGGGTGGTGCTGAGGTGAAGAAGGGGCAGCATGTAAATGAACCACTTCTTGTTGAGCGAAATGAGGTCCATGAAAAGAGAACTGGGTTGGATGATAAAAAAAAGTGATGAACATGACAAGATCTTTAGTGGAAATCTGGAAATTGCATGTGATAGAGGAAAAGTCGTGTTTGATAAGCGGAATGATGTCGAGAAAGAGAAAACAAGGTCTGTTGATAGAAGAAATGATGAAGAGGATGAGATCTATGGTGTTAGTTAAATCAGTGGGCCTGATACATTGAATTATGTGCCAAGACTATGCATGAAGAATAAAGGGCATACGGAGAAGCTTACTAACAGACAGTCCATGTGGGAAATCAAAGAGTGCAATGTTTTAAAGGTTCTTGTAAATTCCATCTATGAGAAGAGAGAAGTGTTACGGGAAGGGTCAGATATTTTTGGCATTTTGTGTTATATATATGAATATAATCAAGGGATACTTTGGATTCGGTCCCTAGTCCCTAATACTTTTTTACTAAAACCTTAAGGGGGCGTTTGTTTGACCTCCTTAGCTCTCACTGGACTGGACTAGATTAAAAATTAGTCTAGTCTGATGTTTGTTGCTCTGCAGGATTAACATTAATGGGATAAAAGATGACTCGCCTCGACTAAGGATCGCGCTAGGCGGTCTTAGCGAGGCCCCCCGCATACCATGGGACCAGCTAAGAACTAGCTTTGTCCTCCTCACTTCGCTCCCTGCTCCATCATCTCTCGCGTCCTTTCTCTTCTTCCTCGCCTTGAACCCAGAATGACAAACTAACAAGACCTCAAATTTGAATCTCAATCGGAGAATCCATGAGCTGTGTCGTCTGATTCACCTGCAACCCAGATTAGACAAGGTCGTCGATCGCACATCCGTCCTCCTGGACCTCGATTTTCGACGGCACGGGCTTTGGGCTCCGTCCTCCTTGACCTCATTGACTTGCTTCATCTCCTAGACCTTTATTTCTCAATACCATTTTCTGGGTTCATCTCCTAGACCTTTATTTCTCAATACCATTTTCTGGGTTCTTCTAATCCCCTCTTATTACAAACTTGAAGCCCTTAAGATCCATTCATTGTTATTGTACATGCAATGACTCTCAGCAAATTAACAGCATCTGCGGATGCTCAGAATCCCTCTTCTTTGTGAGAGCATCTCAACCATATGGCCATGCCCATCTCAGCAGAAGCTCAATCAGGTCAGAATTTTTTTTCATATTTCTTGTGATTTTCAGAAAAGGCACAGATTGCATGGGTGATTTGAGTTTTGGGTGAATGGGTTTTGTTTAAAATGTTTTTTTGTTGTCATTTGGAGCAGGTGATATGAAAAAGGCCATGGGAGATTTGTGTATCACTATCAGAGAGAATGGATTATCCCTCCCAGAGGCCTCCCACTTCTGTCTATGATGTGCTTACATATTCATGGCTAAATTGTTGTTAGTGATTGCTGTCTATGATGTGAACTTTCTGTGATTAAGTTTTTTTTTTTTTTTTTTCTAATTCTGATGTGAACTTTCTGTGATTTAAGCTTGTATTAGTTTAATAACTTTATGTTTCTGGGACCAAAATTCAGCTTGTTGATCACTTTTTGTTTTCTTTCATCATTTAGTCTAGGATATAGTCTGGCACTGCACCAAACACTTCACTATTTTTGTCCTGCTTAGTCTAAGCCAAGCCAATCCAGCTTAGTCCCTGAAGCTAATCCAGTCCGAGATAGTCCGGTGCAACAAACGCACCCTAATGGTATTCAAAGTTTGATTAAAGTCTCTTGACTTTGTACACCTCATTATATAAATATTAATATTTATAGTTTTATAGTTTTGACATTAATTGTTTGGTATTTTATGAGATTTATAATCCTGCAAATTTAAAATCCGTCATTATAATAGTATTAGAAACGGTTACAATAAAAAAATTCAAACATTTCGATTAAATAAATGGATAAAAACTATGTAACAATAAGAAATAATAAATGGCAAAAGAATATATCCATAGTGTTAAAAAAATTGGTACATTTCACATATAACAAAGTGGTACATTAATAAAGAGAGTAAATTGTAGCTATGGTCCCTTAACTTTAACTCAATTGGAGCAATGGTCCCTCAACTAAAAATCCATTACCATTGGTCCCTCAACTTATCAAGACGTGCAGCTATGGTCCCTCAACTAAAAATCCATTACCATTGGTCCCTCAACTTTAATTCAACTGGAGAAATGGTCCCTTAACTTTAACCCAATTGTAGCAATGGTCCTTCCAATATAACTCGTTTTGACAAAAATTTTGACATAGTTGACGAAAACAACCATAATTATACACTTTGATGAGTTGAGGGATCCTAATTGTATAAATGGTCATTCCAACATAGCTTATTTTGACAAAATTTTGACAAAATTGATGAGAAGGACCATAGCTACACATTTTGATAAGTTGAGGGACCAATGGTAATGGATTTTTAGTTGAGAGACCATTGCTCCAATTTGATTAAAGTTGAGGGACCATTCGTACAATTTACTCTAATAAAGAAAAATGGGTACATTATAAATAAATTAGGGTCCAAATAAAAGATTAAAAAATTATGAGTACAAATGAAATTTTAAAATATATGGGTGTAAAAATAAATTAATACATGGGTACAAATAAAAACTAAAAAGAAAATACTACAAATTTAAAAAAAAGGTTGCAAATTCAAAGTTGGTACAAACTAAAAATATAAATATATGATACAAAGTTTTAGCCATAAAACATAAATATACCATATGTAATTTTTCTATCATTAATTAATTATACAATGTCACGTGACGATAAACACATGGGCACAAATACAAATAAAAATATAAAAAATATGGGCACAAAAAGAAATTAATATATGGGTACAAATTAAAACTGAAAATTAATATATGGGTACAAATTAAAACTGAAAAGAAAATTGGTACAAATTAAAAATGGGTACAACCTAAAGACCTTGATCAAGAATTGAAAAGGAATAGGGTTTTAAATCAAAGGAAAACTAATGAAAATGACTTGAAAACTTTGAGTTTAACGATAAGGACAAAATAAAGGGTAAAATGAATAGTACCAGGTTTGATTTTTTAGTGTAAAAATATGATTTTTCGTTAAAGTGAATAGTACCGTAGGTTTTTCGTTAAAACTCCCTTTAATCAATGATAGCAAAAAGGGGATGAGAACCTAATTTCTCCTATAATCAATTTCTAGAAAATTAAATTGCATAATTAACCAAATTAACATAATATAATGATAATTAGGAAAACAAAACTCACGAATCCAAGCAAAGAATAAGAAGAAATATGAGAAAAAAAGAATTGGGAACTTACGGGATCTTTGAAAATGATAAATGCGATTACGAAGAAAAGAACAAAAAGGATATCAAACTAGGCGAATCGAACGAACCGAAAGACCGACTTGACGCCCTGAGTACTAGTTCGAGTTCCTGCTGCTGACTCGCTTTGCCATGGCTGTGCGCTTGGGCTCAAGAGTTGGGATTTGGTACCATTGGCGTTGAGTCAGCAATCAACCGATGGGCGATGGTGGTGAGGTGGTGAGGTGGTGGTGTGATTGGTGTCACCAAGAAGGAAGGGCCCTGGTCTAGAACGGCGGAGCCGCGGAGGGCCAGGGGCTGAGGCAGGTCTGTGTGGAACGTTGGGTCTGGGTGGAAGGTGCGGCCTCAACCTGCAGTGTGGTCGCGAAGGGCTTATACAGATAGTGTTCAAGAAATTAAGTAGGATATGGTATGAATAGCATCCAAAGCATTTTGTATAATATTAGGAAATTAGTTCAGAAAAGGAGGGCCATCTCATTTCGATCACCTAGAGATTGAATATTTCTTCCCCTTGCTTAAACAATTATTTCTCTTGCTCATCGATTTCCCACAACATCCTTAAAGAAGACATTGTAAGAATGAAACAGAAAGGAAACTATGAATAATGATAGAGATTTTGATTTTGGTGTGTGATTTCTTAAGATGGATGGTGGGTTATATGGAGGAAAAAGAAAGGATTAGGTTGTAGATAATGCCACGTGGCATGCCGTTATTCGTTAAAAATCTGATCGAAATCTATCCTCAAAGATTGTAAACAAATTGTGACACGTGGCGCGACGTGATTGGTTAAAAATCTTATCGGAAATCTATCCTTAACGATTCTGAAAAGGTAACGACATGTGACACGACGGCATTGGACAAAAATCTTATCAAAATCTATCACAAAAAATTGTCTTTTCAAATAATGACACATGACGCAACGATAACGATTAAAAATCTCATCCGAAATTACAAATAAAATTATTTTGTATTATTTTATAAAATAAAAAATACTAATATTTTATTGCCTATTGCCATGGCTATTCAGTTTAGGGGTGGAGATGCAAAAGACAGTTACTGTTCATTAAATGCAGTTAATGTTCACTGAGGGGATTCAATAGTAAGTTGCCCTATGGGGCCTTTGCAACGCTGGAGTTGCTCTCATAAGGTTAATGAGTTCTGACTCTAGAGAGGAAATGACTCAAAGGAGTGTACAGTGCAGGTCCCTTATTGCAGGGAATTGTATCTGTATTCGAGAAAAAGTTAACTATTGTACTCGTATACCATCAAACAGAGAGTAATTTATATAAAATGAGTTATCTATTAATATGTGGAAGAAACTTGTACATAACGATATATTATTAGACAAAAAACGTCACATGATAGTAAATCCGTTTCATATAAATCATTCTCTTTGAAACAAGGTACATTCACATTGTTGTGGTGTCTTGTGATGTGTCTTACACTCATTAATTGGAAATTATTTAGCCATTAGCGCATCTTTAATGGCAAAATGCTAATTTGAGATGCAAAAATTATATTTACATCTCATTTTACATTTTTAGAATATGTAAATTGGAGTTTTGCTCTAATGATAAATATGTAAATTTGAGATTCTATTTAATTTTCTCTCATTGATAGGCGTGAGTTTTTATTTACATTTTTCGGTCAAAATGGATATTTTACATCTTTCTACATAGTGTTTTGGCTAACCAGTTTTATATCTCTCATTGGAAATGCTATTAGGATTGGTGATACTTCTTTTTCCTTTTTCATATAATGACAAAAAGTTTAATGATCAAAGTCGTGCAAAGTGTTATCAATTACAATTTATAAAAGAAAATGGGTATGAAACTTGTAACTTATGTAAGTTGAGAATTCTTATTTACAAATGGAAAGCGTACAGTTAGAAATGAAAACATTACTTTACTTTAGTCTAAAGTAGAGGGGAGAACGGCACTGTGGATGACTGTCCAGGTGCATCTTCATCCCTAAACTGAATGGCCTACGCTATTGGTATTAAATTTTGTTATTTATAATAAAATAATAATAAAAATTTATTTTTAATTTCGGATATGATTTTTAACTAAAGATGAAAAAACACGGTTAGGTATTTATACAAAAAAAAAAAATTAGAAGTTTTTTTTAATATTTTTTGCATTTTAAAAGGAAACGAAAGACGAAACATAAATCTAAATATTTTTTAATTATTTTTATAATTTAAATCGTGACTGACATCAACTTTGCTTACGTAGCTGACGGCTGGGCCCGTGAATTCTAGTCTGGGGGAACAATCGGGCTCCCCTGTAGCCCAATGGATTGGTGTGGACTTGAGCTGTTTTTTTGGAGGAGGTGGGGCTTTTTGGGGGAGGAGGGGGATTCCAGAGCCCATTGCCCAGGGGATTTGGCTGGGCTGGAAGTGCTCGTATGATCTTGTGTTTCATATACAGTGGGAATGCTCTCTTTTATTTATGCTGGGTAAATGACTAAAAACTAATTGTTTTCAATGGGTAAAAGAAGGGATCAAAATTTGTATGTCTCATAGATAAAACACAGAGTTAAATATTGTCCATTTCCAACGGGTAAACCAAGGGATTGAAACGAGCCGGGGGGGGGGGGGGGGGGTGGGGGGTGGAAGAGATTCGCCGGGGGGGGGGGGGAACGAGCCGCGGCGGGGGTGGGAATCCGAAACAAACGGATTGATCTGTGGGCGGGTTGGATCTGTGGGCGCAAAAGTAATGGTTGGATCTGTCGGCGGGTTGGATCTGGGGGCGGCGAAGCAGAACCTGGACGCGGTCGGGTATGTGGGTGGGGAAGCAAAACGTGGGGGGGGGGGCGGGGGGGGGGAAGCAGAACCAAAACGTGGGGGGAGGAAGAAAGGAGGGCGCTGCGGGTGGGGGCGTGGGGAGGGGGGGCGAAGAGGGGGAGAGTCTGCGGGGGGGGTGTTGGGGGGGTGCCCGGGGGGGGGGGGGGGGGTAAGCAGAACCAAAACGTGGGGGGAGGAAAAAAGGAGGGCGCCGCGGGTAGGGGCGTGGGGAAGGAGGGGGGGCGAAGAGGGGGAGAGTCTGCGGGGGGGGGGGTGTTGGGGGTTGGGGGGGTCCCGGGGGGGGGGGGGGGGGGTAAGCAGAACCAGAACGTGGGGGGAGGAAGAAAGGAGGGTGCTGCGGGTGGGGGCGTGGGGAAGGAGGGGGGGCGAAGAGGGGGAAAGTCTGCGAATCAGAAAGCTGGGGGAAAGCTGGGGAAAGAAGGCAACCTGGGAGAGAAGCAGGGAAGAGAAAGTTGGGAAGACTGTGGAGGAAATGACAGAAAGCTGGGAAAGCATGGGCTTTCTGATGAAGATATTGCTTTGGATTTTGTTTCCATTTTTTTTTTTTTTTTTGTTTTGGAAAAAGAAATAAATAAAAGGAGGAGAAAATAACGGATATCACTTACGCATGTTAACAATTACATGCAAAATTATTTTGAGAATTTATCATTTTGACTACTCTTTACAATACACTTACTTTACACATAGAGATTTGAACATCATAAGAACTCTATGTGGTACTAAGTCACTCATGTATGTTACCATGCAATGTATACAGTACTAATTCATTATATATAAATGATTATGGTGTGTTTAAACTTTTTTCATTAATTACTGCATATTTTCTACACTCACAATGTTTGCCAGCTCGCTATATAATCAACTTAAATTAATTAAATCCATCATGCAATGCATTTCCTTCCAATTTTTTGTGATAAACTAATAGATAATTGACTAAATAAACATCCTGCAAAGTTTCAATAAAAATTTCCAAGTTTTTCTTACAATTTCCCTGACAGAATGGAGCATCTGTCAGGGCATGGGCTGAAAAAGAAATTTTTTGGTTTTGCATACTAACCTTGCTTCATCACGTGAGGCTTTAGTTTTTATTTTTATTATATTACATTTTATCCTTTTTACTAAAGTCCAATTCCTTTACATCAAATGAAATTATTAGGTGATTTTTGGTTAAAAAAAAAATGCTTAAAAATGTTTTTTTTTCATTAAAGTTCAGTATAACATTAGCCCATAAAAAGAGGAAAGAGTTGTAACTTTTTTCTTTTGACAAATGATAGAGTTGGTGGGTTAAATTATTAGTTGTTAGACCATTTCCAATGGTTGGACTAAAAGCCAAATATTTTAGCCCGAAAAATTTAGTTTTTAGCCCAGTAATAGTTTTTTTGTTCCAACTGTTCTAGCCTAAAATTTTAGCCCGGGATTATTAAAGAATAAATTTAGGCTATTTTTTTCTTAAATTAATTTTTTTTTTAAATAAATATGTAGACTATCGTAAATTAATTTTATGAACATTTTAATAAAAAAAAATTTAAATTCCGATAAATATTTTCACTCGGCTCGGTGGAGCCCACACCGATTTCTGGGCTAAATTCTGGAGGGAATCTGACCTTGGTTTAGCATTTAGCATTTAGCCCAAATTTTCCTCTTGGGTTGAAGTGAGTTTGGGGGGAAATTTTGGGGGGTAATTTAGCTTTTAGCCCACCATTGGAGATGGTCTTAGGAGGAGAGGATCGGTGGGGTTCGAACTCACACCAGAGTACATATATATCGTTGTTTTCCACCACTACTGTAAAGCTTCATCTATGAGAAAAGAACTAGGCTATTTTGCCAAATTTACAATTGAATATATTGATTTAGGCATTATCCTGGAAATTAATTTGGTCCTTTAGTATGGTCTCTACTGAAAGGATGTAAGTAACTGTATTTTTGCAGGTGAAAGTCATGGTTCTTCGATCTTATCACAAAGCAAAGTGGTTAAAAAGGAAGAGAAAACGGGGTTTTGCTCTTGATTAAATTGATTATGTTAATTAGGGTTTGTGGTGGGTTTCGGTACAAATAGTACTATGAGTGTATTCCAATTAGAATTTAATAAGGTTTTAATTAAGGTCTATTTTTAGCTACACTTCGTGTAACTCAATTTTAATCCTATTTTCCTTCCACAAGCTCAAAAATTATCACTTTCCTCTTTGGAACTCGATTTTTTATCCCACTTTGCTTTATGAGACTCAAAACTTGCCGTTTTACTCCTTAAAACTCCAAATTCGCTTTACATTACCTTGTTTCTATTTTTTAGAATAAGTTCATCCATTTAACATTTATAATTGGTAGTATTGCCAAGTTTTCCCCAAAAATAAATGGATATAAAAAAGGAACAAAAACAACCATATTCTCTTTTCACCAGCCACCTCCCTTAAGAATATAAGAACATACAAAAATAACAAAATAATGAAACTTGGCTGGAGATGGAGTACGAATAGATGAGTATTGTTATACAATGATTGAAATTTTTTTTTTCAATCTATGTGGCACCATTTAATTGGATATGTGAGTTTTATACTTGACAGACGTAAACTTAACGGTTATTTAACGGAATACATAGAAACGAGAGAAAAGGGAGTAGATATTGAGTTTAAGGGAATAAATTGGCGACTTTTGAGTTTCAGAGGCAAAGTGGGATGAAATCGAGTTTCAAAATGCAAAGTGGCTACTTTTGAGTTTCAAGAGGCAAAGTAGGATCAAAATTCAGTTCTAGATAGCAAATTGACGATTTTTGAGTTTTTAGATGGCAAAATGAGATCGAAATCGAGTTCCAAAAATTTATAGTCTATTATCTTTTCACACAGGTGCAGTCAAATTAGGTTTTGATGGGTTTCAAGCAATATGTCCTCTATAGTCTTTTCACACAGTTTAAAGGCTATACAGAAAATCCTAGTTTTTTATTTTTTGAGTACATCGATATTTTTACAATAAGGGAAAAGGAGCTCAGCGAAGCCACAATGGGCAGCCTAAAAAGAAAATCCTAGTTTAAGCAGGTAATTTATGCTAAAATCCTATTGGGACGAATATTCAAGTTTCCTTGTCCAGTTAGGTCTATGAGAAAACCCTAATTTAAAACTCTATTAATTAAGTGTCGGCCTGATGTGCGTGTATATATAACAAGCATGAATAATATTTTTTAGAATCGATCGAGTGATTTTTCTTAAAGGGCTTTGCTGTATCTTGAGAGGGGGATTGCTGTCTTTCTAGTTCCTAGGATTTCTATTCTCTCTACTTAGAAGTATCTGTCGTTTCAAGGCCGAAGGCAAAGCTCCATATTGCAGCACCGTAATTCCAAAAGGACTCAATCAGGCGAAAGGTGAATAATTTAATTTTAATTTAAACATTCTTTTGATGTACAATGCAGAACTTTTTACTTTATGATTTGTTGTAACGCCGGATTTTGGACTTGGAACACGAAAATTAGAACATATTATGGTTTTCATGTGTGTACAGATCAATGTTTTATATATATCTAGGTTAACTGTTCCTTGCTCGAAATTGTACTTCAATGAATCACTAGATCTTTGGTTCTCATTAGTGAATATTTTACTTCCATTCTAATTTATTTTGTTGAAGTTTCAGATAATATATCACAGAGCTGGTTAATTGTTATAGGAGAGTGATCCATGAAGATTTGTATGAAGACAGGGAAGCATTTGGCTGGAGTAGTTGCTTTGAAAATAAGAGGTTTTCTAGTTATACTCGCAGTTTATCGCCTATCAAAACTACTGTTGTTGTGGTTAGCTCTAGATTTTATTAGCCGTGAGCTCACTATGTCCATTAGAAGGGTTCCAATGGAAACGAGGTTGCCCTTTCCAAGGCTTTCGTTGGAGACAAGGAAGAAATTGGCTTTAGTTTTCTTGAAAGCGTTTCAGGTTGTATTCACATACTATCGCTTATCAAGAACGTTTGTCATAATGCTCTTCACTCGACATATTATAGGTCATGTCAAGCTCATCAAAATTATGATTCGACATTACATTCAAGAACTTTATTATTACTTCAACGAAGAAGATAACAGGTGGTCCAAGCAACTCCCGGAAGAGATCATGCAATTGATTCTACGACGGCTTGGCGTGTCGGATTATCTACGATGTGGTTTAGTGTGCCGATCATGGAGAGAGTCGGTTGATAGGGCAGTCAAGTGCAAGTGTTCTTCTCCTGCTCCCGAACTCCCTTGGCTTATGCTTTGTTATCATTGGTACTCACTCAAAGATCATTGCTTTTTAAGAGTAACTGATGAGGAACACCATGTTTACACATCAACAAATATTAATCCCTACGTTAAGGCAAACTATATAGATAGGCATGAATGTGTTGGGTCCATCGAGGGGTGGTTGATCATGGTTGATAATGACGTTTTGCGTCCTGAGGGTTTTGTGGATCCGTGGTCGAAATTCTACTATCATGATATGAAGACATATACTACCATCAACTTCTTCTTGAATCCAATCTCAGGTGCCCGAGTGATGCTTCCATCACAATCCACAATTCCATGCAAGTTTAGCATTTTACCTCAATTCTTAAGAAAAGTGGTAGCCTCTTCAGTACCAACAAACACCAATTCCTCCTCGTCACCATGTATTGTGGCTAGCCTTTGTGGGGATGGTAAGTTGGCTTTCTGCAGACCCACTGACAAAACATGGACACTCATTAATAGCGAAGAGGCTAGAGGGCTTTCCTTTCTCGACATAGAAATAATTGATGGAAAATTATATGCTGCAACTTGTCAAGCTTTCGAGTTTTTAATGGTGTTTGACATTCATGACCCTCCTAGTTACAAGGTTGAACTCTTGCTTATGCTTCAACCTAGACCAGTTCGTTCGATTGATGAAAATGATTCCAGAGATGGAGTCGTGCATATAAAGAATGCTGAGTTAACTTACCTAGCAAAGGATCCCACATCAAATGAGTTGCTTATGATTTTTTGCAAGCTTAATAGTTTTTCTAAAGAGGAGGATCCAATAATTCCGTATTCCTTCATCGGCGGAAATTATGTTATCCCACCTCTCGTCAAAGGATTTCGATTGTTCAAGCTGCAGTTGTGTGACGAAGGTCCTCGTTGGTTAGAGGTATCCGACCTGGGTGATAAGATATTGTTTTTGAGCAAGGCGAGCAACAAACTCATCTTTGTCGGGGGTCATAATTCTGCTCGTTATAATAAAGTTGAAACAAACTGCATATATTTTGCTTTCGATTATCTTTGTTTAAGAACACCTTCGTTGGCACGCGATTTTGGGATGTTTTTCTTGGAAAACAAGAGCATCAAACGTTTTATTCTTCCTGAAGATCATCCTCGCACTGGATTGCCTAGTCAACCTGTTTGGTTTGCACCAAATCTTTTGTAGCTAATATTTGGTAATATAGTTATTTCTGATTAGCTGTTGGTGTTATCCTTGTTAGTTAGAGCTTGGTATAAATCTCCTTTGTAATTCATTTTAAGATGAACAAATATCAATTTTCAAAAATCTTGCATCTCTCTGTAATTATTTTTTTCCTTTTTAAAACACTACTATAAGAAAGTGTTTGCTGCCCAACAAAAACAATTCGTCAAAAGCCACTTAATACTACGGTCTAGTGGTATTTCTCTTCACTTGTAAGTGAGAGATCTTAGGTTCAATTCTTGCCAAAGGCGAATTTGAACCACATTATTGCTACTACATTTTGAGACTAACGCCTCCTCCCCTTAGTATAGATAATATCGTTTGTCCCAAAAAAAAAAAAAATCGTCAAAGTATAAATTTTGAATGGACATATGCCTATTCAAAACCATATTGAAAATTCAGATTTGTTTCATGTACTTAGAAGGGCAGAAAGCTCAACAAATAGCAGCATGCTACACTGGTCAAAAACTTAAAAAAGACAGCTTCAGAAAGTTTATAAAGGCTAAAAAGCCAAACAAGATTTTCACATTCAATAGTTGACTCATATATCGAACTAGGGAAGTTTAACAATTTTTGAAATATATCACAATCCCCAGAAAAAATGGGCCAAGCAATCACACTAAGAAGGTAAACATCTAGAGCAACAAAATATACCAGAGGAAGTGAGATCATACCTAGCAATTGCAGGGAGACGTAAGACACTATTTCCAGGTTTCTTTGCAAGGAGTCATTAACAAGGAAAAATCAAAACCGGCAAAACAAGGACAAAAGCACAAATGGATAAATGAAAATCAAAGACCACAAAGAGAAAGCATGGGAAATGAATCAAGCTCATACAAACCCAAGATTAAACACCCAGAAAATTAGAGAAAATGAATCTACCTCACACGAACAATGAAATAGCAAACTATATCAAGTTATCAACAAACCCAAATAGAAATTACCAGCCATTTAAAAAGTTTGTTACCTAATCCAAATAACCAAGGTCAAAGCAGCAACACCCTGCATTAAAGCATCAAAATACATTATAAAATGGAAACCTAACCTACTTTTTGGTAATTTAGCAATTAAAACACCTGGATCCTAGAATATCACTATGAACATTTTTTAAAACCAAAACAGAGGTTATGGAGGGTGGGGTGAGTTTTTGCGGTATTTGAGATGAAGGAGTCGGTACAGTGAAATACTAGAGTATCCAATTGGCATATTGACGGGCAAATGGCAGCAATGACACAAGTACATAAACGAATTGAGCAAAATACTAGAGTATCCAATTCACCATAACCAATACAACTTAATTCCTATAGCTAATTATTAACAATCTTTCCTCCTAATTAATGGTCAAGTTCCCCAATTCACATGGCATCCATAACATCTAAGATTGCTACACATATTCTAACGTGCTAACCATCCATGGCATCTGGATTATCTAAACAGATACGAATTCATTAAGAACATCGAAAAATAAATCAGCGACCACATGCATGACATCTACATCAAGACATTCATGGCATCAACTGCAAAAAGCTTAAATTCAAGTTGAGCATGGCAGCTACTATAACTTGCATCGGATAAACTTGATTAAAACCAAGATGGTAGCTAATCACCACGCACATACATACAACAAAAGACACTTAACATGGAGGACAAACCAGAAAATAATTAAACAAAGGTTTGATAATCATGGTTATGTGTATACCACAGCCATAGCTTGGAAAATTAGCTGTGGATCATAATAAAAAGCATATCTAAATCAATCATGAAATAAGAAAGCTATTTTGACCAATAAAGCTAAAATCCAATCTAAACAAAAGGAATATGATCAAAATTTGCATCAGCAAACACATGATTCCAAACATTTGTAGCAGAACTGCTAACAACGAAAAGATATTGAATTCTTTCTTCACCATAACTACACAGGGTACAGCAGCTGTCAATATTAGGAAGAAACTGAGCTAGTTTAGCTCTAGTTTGCAATCTGTTTTCTAACAACAAACCAGGCAAATGTCCGTGGATGATATTGGTTACTCTCAGTTGCAGATTTAACAAAAAAATTTACCACTGGGATTAGGATCCACTCTCCTCCCATCCAACACATAAAAAAAATGAAAAAAATTCACGAAATTCCACATAAACATAAACATATTTGGATCTTGCACTGAAACATACTTGGACAAAAACACAAACCGAAATTGCACTGAATTATTATATCATCTCAATTCAAATATACATTTCTTTAGTCTGTAGAAGTTTAGCACTAGCAAAACACAGTTCACTACCCGTAAACCCGATATAGCATATCAGACCTAATACAAGCAAATTCTACATACCGATCCGAAAGTTGACACATTTCTAACTTTCATGCATCTATGTAACCTCTCTGATTACTATTCTTCACTATCAGAGTCAAGAACCACACACTCACCAAAGCTGGAACAGCATAAACCATACAATGAGCCCCAACCACCAACGAGTCCTGGGCCAAAAGTACAGAGCCACCAGGAGACAGAGACGGCAAACCTCGGGATGGGCATCCAGTAGCTGCATCACGTAGGAAAACGCAGGGGCAGGTGGGTTGCTGGTGGAGGCGGCGACGGTCCTGGGCGTGCCGGTTCGACTTTCAGATTCGGTCACTGTAGGTCTCCGAAACAACCGATTGACGACTATTAATCCAAGAACCGCAGAAACAACGAACACAAGTCGCAGGAAGCTCTGAAGACGAGAATCAACTTCACTAGTCGAACCGTCTTCATTGTTGGAGTCCTCAGAATCTTGATCGCCTCCGCTCTGATTTTTCTTCAAGTATTCGATCCCAGAATTCTTCCGAGGGGAAATTTGGGGTTTCTGGAAATTCTTGCGAGAGGAACATTGGGATTTCTTGGAAGTGTTGGAGCAATTCTTGGGAGTAGCTTCAATTTGGGAATTCTTCAGAATGTAGATATGGGGGTCCTGAAAATTCTTGGAAGAATGTGTTTCTTCAGAAGAAGAGCTTTGTTCTTCAATGGAGACCAAGTCATTGGGAACGGTGCTGATAGGGAGGGGAACTCGGTCGATTGGGAAGCCGGATTCGGAGGTGTGAGGGGCTTGGGCGGCGAAGGCGACGGGACAGAGGAGGAGAAGCACTAACGCGAGCAGCATCTTGAACAAAGAGATTTTACACGAAGCGATGAGAGAGAAAATTAGGGTTCTTCGGGACTCGAAATCAAATGAATGGGACGTGAGGAAGCAGAGAGAAGGAGAGGATTTCTCTCGAAATTGATTAGTAAAGTGACGGGTGAGTGAAACGGAGGGAAGACAGAGTTCTTTGTACTGAAATTGAATGCCAAAGGAAAGGGTTGAGAGAGGGAAATAATACTTTTGTATAATTTAACGTTAAAAAAAAAACAATATTTGAACTAGATTATATTGCTTGCCCATTTTGAAGCTTAACCAATTTTGTCACCCATTAATGTAAATAATATCGTGTGTATTAAAGTAAAAAGTAATCATGTGTTTGGTCGGGCGACCGAAAGAACAAAAGGTTGAATCAATTTGAGACCGTTCCATTTACACTTGACTTGTTTTTGAACACATGAGGACGAGCCTTGGTGTACCAAAAATATTGTTCATTCGAGCCGTGGAAACAGTCTCTTAGCAAAGTAAGGGTAAAGTTGCGTATGATAGACGTTCATTTCTCGACTATCGCAAAGCAAAAAGTCTTGTTGGCTTGGGATCGCTCTTTTTTTCTTTTTTTTTTTGGTATTTGAACACTTATTTCTTTCTCTGACCCAAATCATGTTCAACATGTGTTACATTTTTTCTTTAAATGGTATCTCCATCTATTTTCATAACGAAAGCTACCGCATATACAACCTCATAACTTCTTTTTTTAACAAACTATATTATCTACACTAAGGAGAGATGGTGTGTTAAGCCTTACAATAGTCTAGCAATAATGTGATTCAAATTTGCCTTTGCCGTTTCGTTAAATTATTATTAGAAAGCCAGAACCACACTTTGGGGTCACAAGACTTCACAAAAAATAATTGGACACAGATACCCCTAAAACAGAAACTTACAATGGAAGTGAAGTTCTTGTTTAATTGTTCCAAAGATATTTTTGTAATAGTCATATGGTGAAAAAAACTAGAAAAGAAAAGATAAAAAGAAATTAACGTGCAAAGAAGATGAAACTTACAATGGAAGTGAAGTTCTTGTTTAATTGATTTTTTTATTTTTGATTTAAGTTGACTTGTTTACTTAGGGCGTGTTTACGAATGGGGAATGGGAATTGCACACAATTCTAGGAATTCAAGTGTTTACTACCACCAGAGGAATGAAAATCGGGGGGAAAATGGGGTGGGACCCAGCTAGCCCTGGCAATTTCTTACACGACACGTGAACGACACGAAAATAACGGGTTTTGGATCGATCGGGTCGTTATCGTGTCACACGATAAGAACCCGTTAATAACAGGTCCTTAATAAGTTAACACGAGGGTGACACACGGGTAACCTATTTCGATAATTTTAGAAAAATAGTATTTTGATGATTTTAATTTTTTAAACTAATAAAAAAAACTTACTATAAAATACAATAGTCATAGTGTATATGATATGTTGTATATCAAATATGTATTATTTTACTATTATTCTATATAAATTTAATAAATTTAAATTTTATTTATTTATTTTTATAGTACAGCAAAGAGCAAGATTAAAAAAAAAATTATAAAACACATTAAAAATAAAAATATCAAGTAATTAAAAAATAACAAACACATTACAATTTATAATAATTAATTTACAAGTGCAAAAAATAAGAAAAAAAAATAGGCAAACGCTCGTGATCGCATCCTCTACGCTTTGAGGATGGGTACATCACCGTTTGAATTTTTAGAACCATACAAACCCTCATTAATAGTATATTTAAGAGAGTTCAAAATAAATAAAATTCATAATCATTAATGTACAAGTTTGAAAAAAATGTGAAAGCATATATAAACGCTTGTGATTGCATCCTCAACCTTGAAACGCAACTCCCTTCATTTTGCATATCATTGAACAATTGATATTTTGTAGTAATGTACTAATGTTTTTTCATTAGGTTCTTATTTTGGGGTATGTAATACTTAAAAACAAATTTTTTTATTATGTTTTTGAAGTAATATTTATGTGACAATGTGATATGCATATACTAATTTAGAATTATGTTTTCCATTTTTTTGGGTCAAATTATATTTTTCATTTTTATTATTTATTGATTTGAAATATATTTTCTTTAACGGGTAACGGGTCGGGTCATATTACCTGATAATGTTAATAGGTCGATTTCGGGTCGGGTCATATTACCCGTTTACTTTAACGAGTGTTACACGACACGACCCGTTAAGATATCGGGTATGTCACGAAAACGACACAAATGCCAGGTCTAGACCCAGCTCATTTCTGGAATCAGACTCTGGTGTTACCCGGAGTCAGATTCTCTAATAATACTTGGTATTTGGATTCCTTGAAAAGGAGTCCTTCAGGAATCAAAGTTTTGTTCCAAAATTACCCTAATTTATTTTCTTAATTTCAAAACAGCGTTAAAAACTTCATCTCCAAATCCAACAGAGATACCCATATCACTCTATTCTTCAGTCTCACCAATTTTCCTGGGAGAAGCGTCGGCTCTGGCCACACCCGAACCCCAGTTCTTCTCGTCGCTTGTAGAATTTAAGAACAAGAGAGACAGATGAGGATGCATGTGAATCTGCGAATTCGGGAGGTGGTGGGATGGTTGTGGGGGCTAGGGAAGAAGAGGATATTGATGGGAGGGAGGAGGAGTGGAGGACCTGTGAATATGGGAGGTCGTGGGAAGGTTGTGGGGGTTGGGGAAAGATAGGATTGAAGAAAGGGAGGAGATGAGGATGCTGGGACATCGGGAGGAAGGGGATAAGGTGCTGGTTTTTTTTATTTTTTTATTTATATAAATATTACCTTAAGAAGAGCTTCTTCAATTATTTTATGAATTAATATGATATGAAATATAAATCAATTCCAATAACTTTATATGAAAATAATTTATTTATGTAAGGGCAATATAGTAATCAACCTAGTTTTCATTCTGATTCAACTAAATAAGTAAACAATTTATATGGACTCAATATCATTCATACCCTACTCTGATTCTAGACAAGTTTAGTAAACAACTTCAACAAGAATCTGATTCTGATTCCACCTCATTTCAATTCCTCCTCAATCCAATTCCTCCTTGATCCAATTCCTCTCAATCTGATTACGGATTAGTAAACGTGTAACAGCCCGTCTCGGGAAATTGTTTTCGAAGATGTGAAATGATGAAATTACCCTTGGGAATTAAGAGTGTGGTGAGTGTTATGTATTTAAATTGGACAAGTTATTTTTCCTAAGTATTGGACCTAAGTGAGCTAAGGGACTTAGTTTTGTTTGGTTGGTAACCAAACTAATTCCTAAACAAATTCTCATAATTCTAGAATCCAAATTGTAATCTTCGATGATTTTCTAAAGAATATCAAGAAATTATACCTTGCATTGACTACCGTACTACCCCTCCTTCTCCACCAAGAAAGCATTGAGCTTTTCCAATTTGTTCTCCAGCAACTTCACGAAATCGGTTAAAGTACATACAAAGTTTTCTCAGAATTCAAACAGAAGAGTAAGCAACATTATAAACAAATTACAGCACAACGGGGGCACTTGATTTCAGTGCAAACAGCGTGGCAGAACTTTCTAAAGACGCTTATCAAGAGTATTTTCTATTAGCATGTTTACGAATTCTCTAGTATGTCCATCAAAAAGTAAATAAATTCTCTATTATATATATTTTCAGTAATCGTTCAGTTTTAAGAGTGCTCAGATTGCACCCATTCCAATCTGGAATTAAATAAGAACTCAATCAAAAACTTTAATCCTACAATTCAATGCTGAAAAACTAAAGTAGCCAGAAACCAAAAGATCTAAGTGACAACTTGTACGGACGTTACGAAAATGCAGGACGCCAAACGCATTAAAACTTCTAGAAACTCCAAGGCTATAATTCTCCTCTCCTTATATTCTTTCCCTTTCTCTAACCAAATAAAAATTCCCAAAAATATGCACAAAAAATTCAAAAAAGATACAAAATACAAAATTAATGCAAGCAAAGAAAAAGAAACAAAAGCTCTTCTGTCAGATTTTGTTAGTTTTTTAGTAACCAACAGTGAAATGTTTCATCCTCTCACCAATTAATTAATAAGTGAATAAACAAATGACTAAACTTTCTTAATCACAAAAGGCACAAAGCAAAAAACGAAAATCATTTACCTTAATGACAAAGCACTCTAGAGTCTGAACGGTTACATTTTCTTATTGTTTAAAAACTGAAAATCTACAAAGTTTTAACATTTGCACATATATCGGAAAAGGCATTATCGCTTGGATTTATCCTTTAAGAAAACCGACAACAGCTGTAACGTAAACTACCAAATACCAAATTAAATACTCGAACATGACAACCCCAAACATAAACAAAATTCTATATGAATTCAAAACAATATTAATTAGGGCAAAAGAACCCCAAACATAAACAAAATACCAAACCAATTAAAAAAAAACTCAGGCCAAAATAGGCCAACCCATGCATTCCTCATCCTTCCCTCCTTCCCTTGTTTTTTTTTACCCTCATGCCATTAATCTCTCTCCTCTTAGAATTATATAGACAACAGCAGAAAACATTAATACAATAATGAAAATAAACACAGACCTTAACAAACAAAAAAAACCAATCACGCATCAACCTCATGTTTATATGAAAGAGATGAGATTATTGGAGATACAGAACCTTGGTTAGAGTGCAAGAGCAAGACTGAATGAAATGATGAAACTTAAAAGAGAGGTATTACATGGATCAATCGTCATCATACCAAACATGGAAAGTGGTAGTGCAGCTGGATGCCTCAGGATCCTCAGCCCCACTAAAGTCGTAGAACTTGGCAGCATATGGTGGATTGTCGGGTCCCAATTCATAGTACCTTAAATTGACAAAAAAAAAAATGAATCAAGTAAAGCTATCATTTCTAATTAATCAAATACCAGACCCTAAGAAATATAGAAGCATAGTTATTGAAGAGCAATTTCTCTCTCTCCCCATCAATATTTACAGTCTTGAGTACTTGTCAGGTTTAATGAATTAACTTTGTTATTAAAGAACTTGCACATTAAGATTCATACGGAAATGGTTTTTTCCAACAATCAGCACCAACCAACAATTTAATGTACGCAACCAAATGATTAAGCTAAACTCAATCTGACCAAATTTGATTTCAAATAAGCCAAATAAGTAATGACAACTAAACTAACCTTTCTTTCCCACATGAAGTAAAAATTCATTTCATTTACCCCTATCTCAACAACTTACACAAATCGAAAACTTGAGCTTTGAAATTTCCAAATTTGGTGAACTGGATTTTAGAGAGAGGAGAGAAAAAGAGAGAACCTGGTCCTTGTACACATATCTAACCTTTTAGCCTCCTCATCCGTTGGCTGGTTAAGCTGCTGATCCAAATCCTAGACCCCACCTTTTTTTCACGGTCTCCATTGTCAGACATTGTTGCAGTGATCGGAACTCATGAACAATAAATAATATATTATCAAACTTTAATTCCCCATGAACCAAAGATGAACATTTAGAGTAAATTAATTAAAAACAAATTCATGGACAGAAGGAAAAACGAACAGGGATGAAACTGTTACCCAAAACAGAAAAGGATAAACTATTACTCTTCCTTCTTCTTCGGCTATTTCTCCACTTTCTTCTTCTGTATATTCCTTGTGAAATCAATTTCAAAACTGATTATATAAATTATAAAAGTTCAAACTTATAATTACCGAGAAACCAAAAATGAACATTTCTACTAAATTAATTAAACTATTTATCTTCCTTCTTCGGTATTTTTACTGTGAAACCACCAACTGATATAGTGAAAACACCTATGTCGGCAACGGTTGCAGCTATTACATATACAAACAAAAATATATTTCGGAAGATCGTAACATTATGCAATTGCAAGCCCATCACCAGAACTGAATTAATCAGTTCAAGATTTTAAAAAAATAAAAATTTAATAACCAAGCAAGGTAATGGACAAAACACACAAAGAATCCCAAAACCTCTAAGAAATTCGAATTCTCGGTACACCGAAACAGAACAAAAAGGCGTGATCTAATTAATTTGAAAAATCCCAAGAATCAACAGATCACTCTTTGACGACAATTCTTTTGTGCCAACAGTCAAGCATGTTTCTTGTAAAGAGAACCACGAATCCCTAAGATAATACAGAGTTTATGCCATGCGGTATAACATTAGATAAATTAAGATAAAATCAAGGTATGAAATATATCAATTTAGGGTTGGAAAATCACCTTGAAATTTCAGTGGAGAGAAAGTGAATGAGAGAGCTGAGAGACGGAGACACTGGGAGAGATGGAAGAGAGAGAAGTGGTTTGAGATATGAGAAAGTGAGAGATGCAGAGTCTTAGATACGGCTTCCCTCAACCCCTGGCGTTGTCTCCATCACCTCGATCCGGTAGAATCATAGAATCATAGCCTCTTGGGATTCTGTATTCTTCTTGGCAATCCCATTAAATAAAATTATATATGATCAGTTAGTTCGTATGTTCATTGCGTACTCTGATATTCAACTGTTTTGAACATAAGGATGTCGAGATAGAGCTGAGAATAGTGAGGTCGAGGTTTTTGTGTTTGAGCTTAGATCTGTGAGCTATGTATGTTATTCTTCCATAATCAAATGCAAAGCCTTCTATCCTTAAAGATAACACGTTTGTACCATATTTTCCGGTATTGGCCGAAAATTTTCTTTCTGGCAACTGAAGCTTCGCCATACATATTTCGGCACTGCAGGCATCTGCTCAGTTTTAGAGGCCACTAAGGTAAGGTGTTTAATTCCAAGTTCATATATCAATGATTTATGGAATATATAGGTTGTTTGTAAGATAAATTAATATTTAGAAGTTTAATTAGGGTTTGTATTTCATTTTGGGGGCTATGGGTTGTGAAAAACACTTGATTTTTTATGTGCTAGAATACTGGGTATGTTACAATTCCTGTTTCAAGTGTTCAATTGCAAAAATTTAGAAAATTTTCCCGTTATGTGTATATGGTGTGCATGGTGTGCGTGGCAGTAACATAATATGACAAGCGGGATTGTTTACTAGTTCTATTGCATGTATGTTATATGTAATTTAAAGTTTGTGCAACATAACATAAGGGAAGTACCTACTACCTGTGATGATTTGTCACAGTGGGATGTGGGTTAGATCATATAATGAAAAGGAGTACGTAGGTGGTGAAGAGAAAGGAGTTGTTGTGTCCAAATCCATAAATTTAGGGAGTTTGTGGAGATTGTTTCGGATATCGCATCTAGTGGTATTGATATGGTAACTCTTGCCTACTCAATTACAATGGGTCGCATGCAAACAAAGATGTGATGATTCTGGACGATAAAGACATGTGGTATTTTTTGGAGTATAGCTGGGCAGTTATTGCTACGAATGTGACACCTACATATGTACCGATACTTGACCATCCGGCCAATATGAAACAACCTCGCACTAAGCTCCCACTTTGCTCTTATGCAGCGTTTGAAGTAACGATTACTTTTGCACCTAAAGCAAGGGTTTTGGGTACTACAGAGGTGCCTTTTCAAGACGGGGATGACATAGATTGGGTTACCATCGTGGACTTTGATTTCTGGTAGTACGAATTGGATTCAATTCCGAGAACATCTATACAAGTGAACATGTCATGCCGATACCTCGCGATAATGAGGTACAGCCAAATGGAGATGTAGCTAAATGGAGATGTACATATCTAAAACCTGAAGCGAAAGAGAAGTACGTGTGCATAAGAAACCAATGAATCTGCTGACAATTATGATGGTTACGTGAAAAGGCCTAGCTATGATGTCGACAGAAACGCGAATTGGTAATTGTATTTCAGAAGGGGCAACCTTTTTGTCGACAAGCAAAATCTCTCGAGAAGGCTTCAATTGAAAGAGATTAAAGGAAATTTTCAGTATACGGTCGATGCATCTTCGAAAAGGTGTCTCAATGTCAAGTGTAAGGATATTTGCTGCCTTTTCTGAATTTCTAAATACTAGAAAGGTAGTGGCGAGTTTAGGATTACGAAAGATGAAGTCTGCCACCGGTGTGATTTGGTTTTGCTCAAGGACCGTCATTAGCAAGTCAACACGTAGCTTATCGGTCACATGATAAGAGACAAGTTCAATGATCCCGATATTGTGTACATTGCTAATGATCCCAATATTGTGTACACTGCTAAAGATGTCTTGCGGGATGTTAAAACTACTCTCGGTGTGACAGTTTGCTATAGGACATCACCCGATGAATCGTATGCCAATCTACCCGCGTGTTGTGCCGAATTTGGGAGGCTAAATCCTGGCAGTAAGACTACCATTCTAACTGACGGTGATTACCGCTTTTTGTACTTCTTCTTTGCATTTGGTGCGTCAATTAGGGGTTTTTGTCATGGATGCGTCTAGTTATTGCCGTTGATGCACCTCACTTAAAATCAAAGTACAAAGGTGTTCTTTTAGTCGTGACAGTGTTTGACTGCAACCACAACATCTACTATTTGACCTTTCAAGCAATTACATGCTCGGATCGGATGGCTGGAAAGATGGAAGGGCAGCCTTTGTTGCTTGTCACCATTAAATTTAGCAATGGCGAAGAATTGCTTCCCCCAGTACGTGGAGAAAGCCTTAAAAATGCCACTTGGGTCCTATTGGTAATGTGGTGGAAAGGACGGAGATACTTAGAAGGGGTATAAACGGAACTCTAAAACAACTTGTTTGCGGAAACGATATCAACAGAGGGAAACGATAGAGGTACACCTTGGTCAAAACCAAATTGCCGCCTTACTCGAAAATGAGCATAAGCGGCACTCATTTCCTCACCACCTTCCCTAAAGAACGGCACTGACGGGGTCAACAGAGCCAAAGACTTCTCAATAAGGGAAGGGAAATTCAAATTCTCAGACAAAGGGATTAGTGTCACACTGGCATCCACACCATACACGACATATGTAAAAATAAAAATAAAAAATAAAAACAAAGCAGACTCAAAGCCTTCGGGGACTGCAACGTAAGGGCAAAAGACAAAGCTATTCACATTATCCAGAACCTCTAGCGTGAATCTCGTCTAGCTCATGGTATACGAGGCTAAGGAATGAAGGCACCAAGGGAACCACGTGACCCTGCACGATTGCCAAGGCCGATGGGATCATTTGACACGGTGGAAGGTATACTTGCTATCACAAAAGATAAAACGGCCCAGCCACAGATACAACATAACCTCAAACCTGCAGTTCAGCTCTTAATTCTTCTGCCAGAAGTGCTTGATCCACTCGTTAAACCAGATAGCCTTGCTCGGCGAGGTAGGAGCTCATTTCTTCAAGACATTACTCACTTCGACGTCTGTCGAAGAGATATCATAGTGGGATAGGTCCACATTTCTCGCGATGGGAAGATGCAGGATGTTGGCCACATTCTCCAATGTCAGAGCAAACTTTCCCTATGCACAAATGAAAGTGTAAGTCTCTGTATTCCATCGTCTAACAATATGACAGAGGAAGTCGGGCTCCAATTGAACGACCTGCTTCTTAGTCAGGAACACCGCATCTAAAATCTTGGCTCTCTTCAAGATGGCACACTGGTTGACAAGTCCTAATTCATTGTCAATCCAATCAGCACAACCAGTGGCTTTACCACAGAAAAATTCGAAATGGACTGGAATTGTTGGGAACCGGCTGCTCTCAATGCAATACCTCGAAATATCCTTGGGATTAACAAGGGCATCGAACCTGGGGAAGGCTCCCCTTCTTTGAAGGTCTTGTTCTGGAAACCATGAAGGGGTGGCAGTTTGACACGCTAAAACCGGTCGTCAGTTGAAAACGACTCATCCACCACGGTTTTAGAAGAACCCGAAGCCATGGCACATATACGGGAAACGAACATTGAACCATAAGTTCTATAATCCATCAGATCATGCAAGACAGAGTATACAAACACACGGAAGAGAAGCAGGATAGAGCAAGAAGTGAGAATTTATCCTGGGAAGACAAAGCAAATATGCCCAGGGAAACGAAATTTACAGCATTCAAGCACATACACGCAAAAGCCTCAGACTTTAATATGGGATTAGTTTCCCTACATGCTATCACAAAAAGTGTGTGTATCTTGCCCTACGCATGTCATGCTCACAAGTCATAAAATATGGAAATCCAGCCAGGGGAAAGGATGCGACATGAATAACCAAGAAATCACGCCAAGCTAAATAATGCAGTTCGCTAATCATACTTGAGTATACACCAACATGCAATCAAGCCAGGCTAGGTGATAAATATATCACAATCAATAGTTGACTCATATATCGAACTAGGGAAGTTAACAACTTTTGAAATATATCACAATCCCCAAAAAAAATGGGCCAAGCAATCACACTAAGAAGGTAAACAGCGAGATCAACAAAATATACCAGAGGAAGTGAGATCATACCTAGCAATTGCAGGGAGACGTAAGACACTATTTCCAGGTTTCTTTGCAAGGAGTCATTAACAAGGAAAAATCAAAACCTGCAAAACAAGGACAAAAGCACAGTGAACACCTGGATAGAATATCACTATGAACATTTTTTAAAACCAAAACAGAGGTTATGGAGGGTGGGGTGAGTTTTTGCGGTATTTGAGTTGAAGGAGTCGGTACAGTGAACATCTCAAAACCAAGACCATGAATTGACACAAAAAATCAACACTCAAAACCTATCAACACAATATGTTAAGACCAAAAATCAACTCTTAAAATCGAGAAAAATAAACTCCAAATGAACACCCAAGAAATCAAAATTTCAGAAAGAAAAAATTGGAAGATTATATGAAAACAATCAGAAATAAAACAAAACAAAAGTTAAAGTTTTCCAATTACCTTGACTGATGGTGGCTCAACGACATGTATGCGATGGGGTGGTGGCGCGCTTGTTGAGATATTGAATAAGAATGATTCTGGGAGCTGAAATTCCAAATGGCATATTGACGGGCAAGTGGCAGCAATGAGAGAAGTATAAAAACCAATTGAGCGAAATATTAGAGTATCCAATTCACCATAACCAATCCAACTTAATTCCTAAAGCTAATTATTAACAATCATTCCTCCTAATTAATGGTCAAGTTCCCCAATTCACATGGCATCCATAACATCTAAGATTGCTACACATATTCTAACGTGCTAACCATCCATGTCATTTGGATTATCTAAACAGATACGAATTCATTGAGAACATCAAAAAATAAATCAGCGACCACATGAACCCTAGTGCATGGCATCTACATCAAGACATTCATGGCATCAACTGCAAAATGCTTAAATTCAAGTCGAGCATGGCAACTACTATAACTTGCATCGGATAAACTTGATTAAAACCAAGATGGTAGCTAATCACCAAGCACATACATTCAACAAAAGACACTTAACATGGAGGACAAACCAGAAAATAATTAAACAAAGGTTTGATAATCATGGTTATGTGTATAGCGCAGCCATAGCTTGGAAAATTAGCTGTGGATCATAATAAAAAGCATATCTAAATCAATCATGAAATAAGAAAGTTATTTTGACCAATCAAGCTAAAATCCAATCTAAACAGAAGGAAGATGATCAAAAGTTGCATCAGCAAACACAAGATTCCAAACATTTGTAGCAGAACTGCTAACAACGAAAAGATATTGAATTCTTTCTTCACCATAACTACACAGGTTACAGCAGCTGTCAATATTAGGAAGAAACTGAGCTAGTTTAGCTCTAGTTTACAATCTATTTTCGAACAACAAACCAGGCAAATGTCCGTGGATGATATTGGTTACTCTCAGTTGCAGATTTAACAAAAAAAATTACCACTGGGATTAGGATGCACTCTCCTCCCCTCCAACACATAATAAAAATGAAAAAAAATTCACGAAATTCCACATAAACATAAACATATTTGGATCTTTCACTGAAACATATTTGGACAAAAACATAAACCGAATTTGCACTGAATTATTATATCATCTCAATTCAAATATACATTTCTTTATCCTGTAGAACTTTAGCACTAGTAAAACACATGTAATTCTGTTCACTACCCATAAACCCAAATGGACATAGCATACCTAATACAAGCAAATTCTATATACTGATCCGAAAGTTGACACATTTCTACCTTTCATGTCTCTATGTAACCTCTCTAATTACTATTCTTCACTATCAGAATCAAGAACCGCACACTCACCAAAACTGGAACAGCATAAACCATACAATGAGCCCCCACCACCAATGAGTCCTGGGCCAAAAGTACAGAGCCACCAGGAGACAGAGACGGCAAATCTCGGGATGGGCATCCAGTAGCTGCATCACGTAGGAAAACGCAGTGGCAGGTGGGCCGTTGCTGGTGGTGGCGGAGATGGTCCTGGGCGTGCTGGTTCGACTTTTAGATTCGGTGGTCGCGTTTCTCTCTGTACGTCTCCGAAACAACCGATTGACGACCATTAATCCAAGAACCGCAGAAGCAACGATGACAAATTGCAGGAAGCTCTGAAGACGAGAATCATCTTCACTAGTCGAACCATCTTCATTGTTGGAGTCCTCAGAGTCTTGATCGCCTCGGCTCTGATTTTTCTTCAAGTATTCGATCCCAGAATTCTTCCGAGGGGAAATTTGGGGTTTCTGGAAATTCTTGCGAGAGGAACTTTGGGATTTCTTGGAAGTGTTGGAGCAATTCTTGGGAGTAGCTTCAATTCGGGAATTCTTCAGAATGTAGAATTGGGGGTTCTGAGAATTCTTGGAAGAATTCGTTTCTTCAGAAGGAGAGCTTTGTTCTTCAATGGAGACCAAGTCATTGGGAACGGTGCTGATAGGGAGGGGAACTCGGTCGATTGGGAAGCCGGATTCGGAGGTGTGAGGGGATTGGGCGGCGAAGGCGACGGGACAGAGGAGGAGAAGCACTAACGTGAGCAACATCTTGAACACAGAGATTTTACACTAAGCGATGAGAGAGAAAATTAGGGTTCTTCGGGACTTGAAATCAAATGAATGGGACGTGAGGAAGCAGAGAGAGCTGATGAGAGAGAAGGAGAGGATTTCTCTCGAAATTGATGAGTAAAGTGACGGGTGAGTGAAACGGAGGAACGACAGAGCTCTTTATACTGAAATTGAATGCCAAAGGGGTGAGAGAGGGAAATAATATTTTTGTATAATTTAACAAAAAAAAAAAAAAACAATATTTTTCTGTTTCACTCAGATTTTCACTGTTCCCCCTTTTTTTTAATTTTAGTCCTTGCAGTTTGTATTTCACTCGATAACAAATTCATGATTTTATTCAACAAAACAAAACAAAAAATCATGATGTTGCAATCTATTAATTTAATCGAAATGCCCTTATAAAGTAATTATTTGTTTCCGCTTAGTATTACGGTTTAGTAATAGTCTTTTTCGCTTGTAGGTGAGAGGTTTTAGATTTTACTCTCGCCAAAGTCGAATTTGAACTAGATTATTATGGCTTGTCCATTTTGAAGCTTAACCCACTCGGTCACCCATTAATGTAAATAGTATCGTATGTATTAAAAAAAAAGTAACAATTTGAGACCGTTCCATTTAAACTTGACTTGTATTTGAACACTTAAGGACGAGCCTTGGTGTACCAGAAATATTGTTCATTCGAGCCATGAAAACAGCCTCTTTGCAAACTAAAGGTAAAGTTGCGTACGATAGACGGTAGACGTTCATTTCTCGACTCTCGCAAAGCAGAAAGCCTTGTTAGCTTGAGGTCGCCTTTTTTTTTTTTTTTTTTGGTTGTATTTGAACACACTTAGTTTTTTCTCTAACCCAAATCATGTTCAACATGCGTTACATTTTTTTCTTTAAATGGTACCTCCATCTATTTTCATAACGAAAGCTACCACATACACAACCTCATAACTTTTTTTTTTAACAAACGATATTATCTACATTAAGGAGAGAGGGTGTGTTAAGCCTAGTCTAGCAATAATGTGATTTAAATTCTCCTTTGTCATTTCATCAAATTATATTATTAGAAAGCCAGAATCACACTTTGGGGTCACAAGACTTCACCAAAAATAATTGGACACAAATACCCCTAAAACAGAAACTTACAATGGAAGTGAAGTTCTTGTTTAATTGTTCCAAAGATATTTTTGTAATAGTCATATAGTGAAAAAACTAGAAAAGAAAGATAAAAACAAATTAACGTGCAAAGAAGATGAAACGTACAAGGAGATTAGAATGGGAAAAAACCATATCAGAAAAGATTAAATTAAATGCATGTCCTTTAGCATTACTATTAGTTGCTCCAAGATGAAAAAGAACTGCACAAATTCAAATCAAATAAGTCACAATGGAACAAAAATTAAAATCAATTAAGGTACATAAAGGATAATCATCAAGTAAGTTACATTTTAACAAAAATTAGACACACAACCTGTAATGGACTGACAAAGATGCCACGAAAATGGAATTAGGCTTTGACTGCTCTTTCTTGTCAGAGGTGAATTCTTGACGAACCTCTTCCTCCAGATGAGGTAAACCTTTGCTTGACTCTCCGCCATGCCTTTCTTCTAGCTTGCTCATGAGAGGCATTATCTACATGTATTTTTCCTCAATTGTCTTTGTCAGTTTCTCGATCGCTTAAGCCATTTGACTAGTTGTTCGTCAGCAGAAGTGACTCCCACCATCACCACTTGCATTGCCATAGAACAAGATGAGTCGGATGACCCTGAGTACAACATTGCAGCCTTCTTCTTTTGAAGTCATTGAACCTAAGCATGGGCTGCTTTTGAGCCGACCCTGGAAACATGCAAGGGTGACCGCTGCAGAGTTTGACGAGCATTTTTCCCTTGTTGGAGAGACGAGCTTCTTTGCGACAATGAGATAAGAAAGATGGCTGAATTGTGCTCTTGATGAACTCTATGTCATTTAGGTAGATGTGCCATGGTAGTGGTATATATTGAGCATAAGCCTTGGACTCGCTCCGAGAGACGAAGTTGATGGATGGCTGATTCTTGTGGTGAATTTCATGTAATTTGGGTGGAAACGTCGTTGGAATGGTGTGTCGGGTTAAGAGGCATGCCTTCTTTTTGCCTTGTGAGTCGATGCCATCAATGTCACACCTTGTTGTGAAAGCAATCACTTGCTTACGTGGGTTCACGGGTGCAACTTGAGCCTTCTTCCATCCCATCGCTTGGGTTGGAGTTGAGTCACTTGGAGAAAGAGATGAGAGGCAGAGATGATCCCTGTGGGAGTGCCAAATTACTACAAAAAAATAAAGGTCTTTTGGGACGGTCAAAACGTGTCGCAAAAACAGCATAAAGCGTCGCAACAACCCTTTTTACAACCGGCTTGCGACGGCCAATGACGCGTCGCAATACATAAGCGTCGTAAATGTTGGTCGATTATATGCGACATTTTCAGCGCGTCACAAGTACTATTTGCTACGGGATTGCTACAGAAAGTAATGCGTCGCAAATAATTGGCACCAGGTATAAAAAAAAAAAAATATTGGGCGTCAAATGGGATTCCACAATCACATTATTTTTAACAGCTTCACCATAATTGTTTCATGTGAAATGTTACTACATATTTCAAACTAAAATGAAATCCAATACTAATACAATTCATAATTCACAAAATGAGAAACACTTGGATATCAAAGAATGTATGTCACTTACATTAATGAAACATATATACATGATCAAAACGTTTATAGGTTCTATATTCCTACGTCAAGGTCCTCATGATAATACAAACCATGTAGAATTGTCTTCAAACTTCTGCTTCCACCTCTCGTCATAAACCTCCTCGAATATGTCCTTAAACCTGGGGCAGTCAAATAACTCAACATTTGTAATAATTTCCTTATAGAACTAAATGATATAGAATTGATAGTTGAATGTTGAATAATTCTTCCAACAAAGGTAAATTTACCTGCCATCGTACTTCACTATTTCTTCGTAATAGTGTTTTTGGTGCTTAAGTATAGTGGTCACTTCTTGGAAAGAGCCAACGACATTGACAAGTCGGCAAACGCTCGAATAGACTACCAAAAAACCAGGGTTTTGTTAATAGAGTTTATCAGCACATTTGCCCAAACGAACAAAAAGGCATGCGATGCCCATTGTGGTAACGTAAACCTCATCAGCATTATACACAGAAAAGGCCACACCAGGCCCTTTGAAATTGTAAACATCAAGTGCAACAGGGGAGACTCCTTCTGGGACTTAGCATTACAAACAGATAGATGCGTAGCAGAAAACCATATTCAAGGGGAAATTACTTCACCAGCACAATCATATGATCTAGAATGTTGAGATTTACTTACCAAAAACCATTTCAAGTTTTCATGGCCCTTTGACAACTGTATCTGGCTCGATACTGATCGCCAAGGGCATGCCTACGAATACACATGGCTTTCTTTCAACCTGTAAATTGGACACGTATTGAGCACTTCCCACATCATTTTACTTACATTCAAGATTAGAAATGACTTCGAGCCATTACCAGGAACTATTCTAGAGATGTTTTAACATAGAATAGGTTCATGAAAAAATAGCACCTATAAAACAAAGCATTACATTTCAATTAGAGATTGTTCAAACAGTTAGGTAATCTTTCAGATGCTAACATAAGTTGTAACTTATTAACGAAAACGAGTAAATCACAACATTGACAACAAATGACATAAACCTAGAATTTACAAATTACTTACTTTCTTGGACTGCTTATTTACTTTTCTTTCTTCCTACTTCGTATGATTCTTTATGGCCCCAAGAAAATAGCCTACTCTCTTGCTTCTTCGCAAACCTTTCCCTGTATTGATGTCATCAGAATGCCCCACTTCATCTTCTACCTTTAAACTATACCCCATTCTCACTTTTCTTAGAGGCCCGCTTTCCATTTTCTCCTCCGTCTTGCTCTGATTTCTACTCATCATTCACTAGTCCTTTCCAAACAGTTCTTCCCTTTTCCTCTACAAATCTCACCTTTTTCTGACCACTCCGTGCTTCTTCACAAAAGCACTGCCATTGTCTCTGCATTCAACAATGCTCTCTTCCTCATCCTTCTCCAATTAATCCACCCCCAAATTTCTGCTTCTCTTGTTAATTGAGTCACCAGTGCCATTAAAGAACAAATAAACAAAACCAAGCTAGCATACTTCTTTGACTAACTCGAATTACAAAAAATCCTCCAACAATATTAGCAATTAATGATGAAATTGAACATAGAAAAGACCAAAAAAAACCCTAAACAACGGGAGAACCAATGGAGAATAGATAAGACTGGAATTTGCTGAAAAATGATGAAACAACACCAAGAAAAAACAAATTAGAAGATAATATTCCTCAAATAATCTTACCGAATGAGAAGGGATGAGGTTGAATTCGAATTTCTAGCAGCAAAAAGAAAAAACTGAGAGATGACAAAAAATATTAGGGTTCGGGAAATGGGAGATTTGAGAGAGGAACAAGAAACATAAATCCTTACCTGGTTCAATTGTGTCTCAGCAGAGTGGATCCAGTAGCACTTAATAAATTTTGGTGCAAGATATGTCACGTGTCATCCATTAAGTGGGAAAGGCAAATAGAAAAAGGTAAGTAGGGAAAATAGCTAGCATTCCTCAAATTTATATAAGGAACTGAAACATAGGTACGATGAGCATTTCAGACCTAAACTTCACTGTGTGTTTATTAACACATAAAGAATCGAAAAAGTGTTAAAGTGCAAACCCTAAAATAGGCTCTATATAGCCAATCTTACATCATGACAGGGAAGATATGACGTGCCACATTGTCCAATACTAGCTGCGCCTTATGTTGAGCAAGTCTATTCACTTACATTCTGTCTTTGTCAATCTTGGAAATGTTGCTCACACAGTCAAATACCAAACCCAACTCCAAATCCAAGTTCACCCTTATCCAAGTGCGCCTTAACAATTAGAAGGGAGAAAAGGATATTTGTCAATTCTGTCAATTCTCATAACCAAGACTTAAAGAACAGAAGTATATTATATTGTTTTTGGAATAGTGTCTATGCTCTTTCAAATGTCCAAGCACTTGCATTTTACGCTGTTCCAAAGTCTCATTGATTTTGTACATTAACAGGTGTACTGCGTGAAAAATAAAAGAATGAAACGTATTTCTAAATTCAGTTCTTGTGTGATCTCAGGAAAGAGCAGTTTACGATCAGTGTGGCGAAGCATGACTGAAAGATATGAAGACGTCAGTGACAATGGAGGTGAATCAAAATAAATTTAATCCGAAGAATGCAGAGGATATTTAGGTCATCAGGACGTGGGAGGTCGTCATCTGATGGAGGGTGGATTGTTCAGGGGATATGGAGGAACGGAAATATTTTAGTCGATTATATCCTGAGGCGTTACGCCAAAGAAACAACCAGCAGCGGAGAAATTTTTATAACAAAAGAAACAACCACCAGGAGCTGTATTCTGGATTAACAAAGGGGTTCCCTTAAACACAGTACAAATAAATAACAAAGTCATAGGAGAAATTTTTATTCACATAAATGAAGAGTTGCCTCAAACTTCAGGGTATTTACAATTTTTTGTACGGCGCCTTCTTTAATCCTTAAATCTCGACGTTACATACATGTTCACAAATTTTTATAAACATGTACGAATCTACAACTTCCAGAATGACTAGTTTATTGTTGTTCGAAATGCCCAGTCGTTCTTCCAATGGGGCAGTCATAAGCACGAAGCAACTGCTTCTTAAATCTTGTGAGGTGTAGTCTCACAGTTTGACCTTCAAGGTAAATCTCCTTTGTGTATTCCCATCCTTTTTTTGTTACACTAGCTGGATTTTTAAGAACCGGATCATCTTTACCATACTTGTGTAACGAGCTTTCTGTGGTAAGAATTTTGTAGCCGATGTAGTTTAACCCAAGCTTTCTTGCAGGTTTCCCATAGTATTCCTCTGCTGCCCAACTAGTTCCAAGAGGAATAACTTGGATCAACACAGAGCCAGGTCTCATGAACAGCAAATGTGTCATGGCAGCACCGTGAACCCCGATCACGACATCACTCGAATTAAGAACCCAATAAATCTTTGCCAACTCGGTCCTCGAATTAGGTCTCAGAACTTCAACTTCAAACCCCATTTTTTCAGCCATTTTCACTAGCAAATACTCATTGGTTATTGCTCTTGATCCATTTCTAGATATGATCGCTAGTCTAGGCCTCTTGAGTTGATGTGCTTCATGTACTTTTCTCTTGATTTTTAAGGATCTTTTCAATGCGGGAGACACAGAAACGAAGAGTTTCTCTTTTGCTTCTCGATCGTGAATCAGACTTGTAACTCGAGGCCTGTAAGCCCCGTCCAGAAGATTTCGAAAGTCGAATATGCTCTTATTTCCTTCCATATTTGAAGAATCCACAGTGGGTTCATCGTGAATTTGCAGACCGACGGTAGCTTCAGGAAAGCAATGAGTTCGCTTGTCTGCACTGAAATCAATTACTGGATAGTCTGATAGTTGTGAAAGAATGTCTCCATATTTCATAAGCCACCAATTGTGAAAATCAACGATGACAAACACAACCTGTTTCCTCAAATGCTGAGAAGTAATGTACAACGGCATAATACCATCGTTGAATTCATGACAAACATTACCGGTATAGCCCGCCGTTGAGAAGAATACGGCCGGAACCTCATGTTGGACATCACACTCATGTTGCTTTCCTGGAGTGCCATCTATCTTTGCAATGAGGTCTAATTCTGTGACGGTGTCCATGGTACTTGGTTCCCATTTCCGGGTATACGGTTTGATCTTTTCGCGGTGACGCTGCTCCCCATCTTCCTCTTCGTTTTCCTCGACGATATTCGATAGATAGTTTGTGAAATTACTTTTATCTCTAGATCTGTAGACAAAGATGGAAGAGGAACCGGATTGTGTTCTTACATCCCCTTTCAGGATACAAACATCTGATCGAAAACTGCTCCTGTCACAAAATATGGTTCCTGCACCCACAACATATATAGTTAGTGAAAGTAATTGCAGATAGAGAAAATGTTAAAGTGTCACGTACAGAAAATGAGTGTATAGTCAATTAACTTTTAAAACATCGATATTATTTACACTAAAAATTTGGATATTTGGGTCAAGCCATACAATTGGGTCATCCATAATAATTTAGTGTCAGTTTATGATCGAATTACCTAAATCTTTTCACTTATTATAAGTAGAAAAATATATCATTAGACTACCGTTATAAGTGACGTAATAATTAGATTGGCTTTAGGTCTATCAAAACTTAGAAAATTAGGAATACATCAATCATATTTATCACAAATTTTTAAGTGGTTGCGGGGTTCAACAAGCAAGCATGCTTAACTTGCAGGCTCCATTCATTTGACTTCAACCTGATGGTCCATGGAGCAACTTGACGATACAAAATTGTGGCGGTTCAACTGGAGCTGAATTAACTATATATTGACTAAATTAATTAGATTACTTAGAACGTAGGGTCTGGGTTCGAATTGGCCACTCACCCGGTATGAGTTCCACAAGGAAAGAGAGATAGCAGATCCAGCTTGCTTGTTGAAAAGACTAGAACAGATTAAAAACTAATTTTGAATTTCATGAATATTATCAATATTGTTTTTATGTTATATTTTTACGTTGTTTTACTAGGAGTTCTTATGAGTAAAAAAATATGGTCATCTATGAAAACATAAGAAAAAAATTAATGTAGAATAATATTTTTTTAAATAACAATAATAGTTCTGTATTTTATTGTTTTCGCAGTATCAATTTGAGTATCATCAGAACCAGGGACGGAGCTACATGGAGGCCATAATAGGCTAGGGCCCATCCTGAAATTTCAGCCATTTATGTGTTGTCTGTTAGTTTATACAATATAGAGTATATGCTTCATAGGTGGAGAGTCGTTTAAAGTTACTAGCAAGTCATGATCATGTTCACGACTTGTTTATGCTAACAATTTTCTAATTTTCTTACCATCTAAGCCTTATAATCAGCCTTCTATTTTGCTATATAACCCTTCTGATGCCAACGATTTTTCAAACCAATTCCTCTTTTTTGTCAGTTTATGTAAAACAAGATTTATACAAGAAAATCTAATTGTGCTGAAAGAAAAATCTCATGGTAATAGTTTTGAGCTAATCATGACTTTAAATTTTTGTTTGAATCTAACGCGTTAATCCTTTTTTATTAAAGCTCGTAAACAAGATCTGTTCTTATATATAATCATCTCAATACTAAATTTTTCATACAAATTTCAAAGTTTCATCAATGTTGTTAATTTGATTAAAATTTTCAGTGACAATCAAAACAAGAAAAAATATCATTGGTTTATCTCCAATTAATTATACTTGTAACTATTATTTTTAAATTCCTTTCATTTAGCTTAAAGGCCCCCTCCAGTAATGGATTTCTGACTTCGGCACTAATAGGAACTTATCAATCAAATAGCAACCCTTTTAGCAGCGGTACACTAAATAGATAGTAATACTGTTTGGTAAAATTTGCAAGGTATTTATTAACAACTAAAAACACAAACAATTAATCGATTCCAAATAGAAGCCACTGAGAAGCAGAGAACTCTACCGTTAGAGATTGAAGAACTCGAGGGAGCATATGCAACCATATCATCAGCAACAAAGCCTACAAAAGCAAAGGGTACATATTTATTCGTGAATATAGTGGAAAAAACAAACTAGAGCATTCAACTTAAAATCAATCAGCAATGGATATAGAGTCTTCTATATTATTGTGCATGGTTTACTTTTCACGATGTGAGATAACTAAAAAATATTGTGGATGTTTTGAAAGGCGAAGGGTTTTAGAAATTTGAGATTCCATCATAAAATCAATTGACAATATAAGGAGTAACCCAACTTACTTAATACTTATAAGCTCATCCAAGGTCCATTCTTTCATCATGGTGAGATTCATTCTCAACCTGTTTCCTTACGTGTGGTGAATTTTCAAGCCAACAATAACGTGGACAACACAAATGGAGTTGAATAATCCGAAAATCATTTGATTTTCAATGACTATAACATGTATATCGAAAAGGGGTACTTGAAGACGGGGAGAGGGATAAGGCCACTTCATGCATGTGAAAACACTATTCGTATAAACTGATGGTGTGATACGTGGTAATTAGCTTGGTTCTCTTACCATGAAAGGGCTAGAACATCCAACTAAAATCAAGTGCACATAGGTGAAGAGACCCAACTGGGTACCATATAAGCTAGGGTTTATGCATGGGGTTCTATAATGGGTACAAGCTAGGGTTTACATATGGGCATTATATAATCTCAGCATACAATTAAAGGAAACTGAAAGGAAAATGAAGAATGAAAAAGAGAAACTAGAGAGAAAGTGGTATTAGGGTAGAAAAGATGAGGTGCTATTATGAAGCTACAAGAGAGGAGAGAGAGAAAGACAAAAGAGAGAAGCTTGGGCCTTGTTCTTTTGTAGTAAGCAAAGTTTGAACACCCCATAATAATGCTTTGATACTCTTCATCTTCTTCTGTAAGATGTTCACCTTTTTTTCCTCGGCTTGTATCTCTGATAGTATACCATATTTTTCCTTATGCAAATAACAGTTGAGAGAGAGAGAGAGAGGGGAGGCAAATGAACTTGGTCTGCGTTGATTGAGAAGATGTTTCTTCATATGTATAGCTATGTTTCAACAACAAGAGAGACGAAAGTTGAGAGAGGGAATAATCAAAAAAGGGTGCTGCCAACAAAAGAAGGCTAATTCATGAGAACGACTACCACGAATACACTATCACGTGGTATCTTGTGCTATTGAAAAAAGGATATGTGAGTTAAAACTCACATAATTTTATCTTATTGAATGAGGTGAGCTTTGACGCAACAGAAATGTTGCTCATTTGTGACCAAAAGGTCACAGGTTTGAGTTGTGGAAACAGTTTATTTACAAAGTAAGGGTAAGATTGCGTACAATAGATGTTTCTCCCCGACTCTCACTAAGGAAAAAACTTTGTTGGCTAAGAGTCACCCTTTTAGAACGTCACCGGAACAATATGGCCGTGATATACATGTTCTCCTAATTTACAAGTGGTGCTTTCTATTTGCGGTTGCATGCGTGGAATAATTAATAATATATGTAGAATAATGCATCATGTTATATATTAATATAGTCTAATCCTTTGCAGTCGTTTTTTTTTAATTTTAGTGAAACCTGGATATTGTTGGATCACGCATCCTAATCCAGGAAATTACTCAAATTACACATTGAGAATTAAGTTGAATATAAATTAGAGGTATATTGGCTTCTTGAACCAAAGTCGGGACAAATGAGGATTCCATAGCTGTGTGCTTGAAACTGGACGACATTACATTATAGATTGACTTTTGCATTGGCTTCGTACTCTTAATAAGAATGTATATGACATAACTTAATTTGAATTATTTTCTTGTCCCGCCTTCAATGAATTAGATGCTGAAGATTAACATTACAATAAATTCTAAAAACTCAAAGTTAGTTAGATATGTGTACATCAACTCTAGCTCAAGTTGTAATAGATTAGGGTGATTGTTATTGACTCATTGGAGAACTTTGTGAAGATTGAAACAGTAGCTTCAATGGAGGCAATTGAGAAAAAACAAACTTGCAGATACTAAGAAGAAGAGAGAGAGAGAGAGAGAAAGACTTTCTTGTATTCCTTGAGTAATCAATCACATTTCTTACACCTTAGCTATATATGTATTGCTTACTGCATAAGCTAGTATTCTAACAAACTAACAACAGACACTAACAACCAACAGATTCTAACATCCTTATAACTTCCCTTGGATCTTGTGACACTTGTCATCATCTAGACCCTTAAATTCTCTTCGCTTGGATTCTCATCTTTGTGTTTGTTTACACTCTTACATCCCCCCTCAATCTCATGCTCGAGGGAACTAAGCATGAGATTGCCACAATGCTGCTGGAATAAAGGTACAGATAAACCCTTTGTGAGTATATCAGCAAATTGGTCTGCAGATGAAACATGTTGCACTTGAAAATCTCCCCTTGTAACTATTTCACGAACAAAGTGATAGTCAATCTCGATATGTTTAGACTTTGCATGAAACACAAGATTGGTTGATAGACAAATAGCCGAAATGTTGTCATAGTAAAGCATTGGTGCTTGATGAAGATGAATGTGTAAGTCACAAAATAACTGTCTTATCCAAGCTATTTCAGCTGCTATAATAGCTAGAGCCCGATACTCAGCTTCTGTGGATGACCTCGATATAGTGTGCTGCTTCTTTGATGCCCACGAGATAGGATTGGACCCTAGAAAGATTACAAACCCTGAGGTAGATCTTATGTCATTTGGATCCCCGGCCCAGTCTGCATCACTATAGGATTGAAGATGTATTGGCCTTGGTTTAAAGTGAATTCCATAATTTGATGTGCCTTAAGATACCTGAGAATTCTTTTGACTGCAATGACATAAGTCTCCATAGGATTATGCATGAATTGACATGCTTGATTCACAGAGAAAGCTATATATGGCCTTGTAAATGTGAGATACTGAAGGGCTCCAACCACACCTCGGTATTGATCAGGACTATGATAAGGTTTTCCATAATTTTTTAGGAGTCTGTGATATGGCAAACATTGAGTAGCACGGGGTTTTCAATCCTGTAAATCCACTTTGTCAACCAACTTACTTATATATTTAGACTGAGAAACAAATAATGCTTCATCTGTGTGACTAATCTGCAGCCCCAGAAAATAATGCAGATTGCCTAAATCCTTCATCTCAAACTCTGTAGTGAGTTCTTTAATGACTTGAGAAATCAACTGAGATGAGCTTCCAGTTAATATAACATCATCAACATAGAGCAGTAATATTACAATGCCTCGGGTAGAATGGTGGACAAATAAGGGTGGATCACCTTGTGAATACTTGAATCCCAGTCCAAGTAGAAAACTGGTGAATCTGTCATTCCAAGCTCTTGGAGCTTGTTTAAGCCCATAGAGTGATTTTTGAAGCTTGTAGACATAATTTGATGGATGTTATAAGCTTTGAAACCCTGGAGGCTGCTCTATATACACTTTTTCTTGTAAAAGGCCATGTAAGAAGGCATTTTTCACATCTAATTGCCTTAATTGCCATTTGAACTAAGCTGCCAAAGCAAAAATGAGTCTAATAGTTGTAGGCTTAACTACAGGTCTAAATGGTTCTCCATAGTCTACACCTTCCTCCTGACTATAGCCCTTTGCTACAAGCTTTGCTTTATACCTTGCCACAGTACCATCTGCATTCTTCTTGATTCTATACACCCATTTACACCCAACTAGGTTTTTACCACTTGGAAGTGGAACAAGAGACCATGTATTTTGAGAATGAAGTGCATCTACCTCTTCCTGCATTGCATTTTGCCATTGTGGTACTTTAGAAGCAACTTTGAATGATTTAGGTTATGAGAGAATTGACTGAGAACTAACACTGGCAGATAAAGCTCTCATTTTGATAATACCGTTCTTGGATCATGTTACCATAAGATGCACATTCATTGGTATTGGAAGAACCACATGAAGTTGTTCATGTTGGAAACCAGGATCCACGGGGACTGGATGCTGTGTAGGTGTGTTTGCTGGTATTTCAGAAAGAAATAAGTGACTGGAACTAGGACTTGATGATGGATGATTGAAAGGTGGGTTAGAAGATGCATGTGTTTCAAAAGAATCTGAAGCTCTATATGCAGGCAAAGAATCTGAGTCACTAGATGCATCCAATGAATCTGGGGCACTAGTTGCATTTGTAAGTATTGAATCTGTGATATTTGTTGGAGATGCATGAGAATGAAGTGGTGATGTGACTTGATTTGTTAATGAAGTGCATGGCAGAGATGGACAAGAGTGCAGTGAAGGAGATGTGACTGCAGATTGAGAAGGTTTGGTAGAACTTGAAAACTGTTTGTATGGAAAAATTGATTCATCAAATAAGACATGTCTAGATATATATAGTTTATTTTGAGCAATATCTAAACATATGAAGCCCTTATAATTTCCTGCATAACCCAGAAAAACACATGTTGTTTTTTGTTGTAACTTACTAGTGTTATATGGTTTTAAGAGAGGAAAACATGCATACCCAAAAGTTTTGAGATGGGTAATACTGGGAGTTTGTTCATATAACATTTGATACGAAGAATGCATTTTTAAAGTGACACAAGGCATTCTATTGATTAGATATGTTGCAGTAGCACAAGCATGAAACCAGAAAAGATTGGGTAATTTTGCAGTTTGAAGTAGGGTAATTGCAGTCTCTACAATGTGCCTATGCTTTCTCTCAGCTAAACCATTTTGTTCAGGGGTGTATGGACAGGATTTGTGATGGATAATACCATTTTTAGCTAGAAAATATTGAAATTGAGAACTGGTATACTTTCCACCTCCATCGCTTTGTAGAACTTTGATTTTGGCAGAAAACTGAGTGCACAGAAAAGCATGAAATTTGACAAATAAAGAAAACACTTCTGATTTATTATTCAATGGAAAAATCCATGTAAATCTTGTACATTCATCTATGAAGCTTACATAGTATCAAAATCCTTCATATGACAAGATAGGGGCAGGTCCCCATACATCACTATAGATGATTTCTAGTGGATGTACATACTTGGTTGTAGGAAAAACAAAAGGTAACTTGGTGAATTTTCCTTCTAGACATGATGTACAAACTGATTTACATGTGTCAAAGATATAGAGACTTTATTTTGATGAAGCATTGCAGAGGTGATTGCATTAGATGGGTGTCCTAGCCTTTGATGCCATAAAGTTGTGCTAACAGGTTGTGCAAGAAAGCATTTTTGTGATCGAGATGATGTAGATGATGGCTTCTGATTAATATGGAAATGTATAGGGTAATAGCCAGCCCTACACAGCCCCTTGAGAAGGATTGTCCCTATGAGTTTGTCCTGAACCCAAAAAGAGATATCATCACATATAAACTTGCATCTATTATCCTTACATAGCTGATAAACTAATAATAGATGCTGAGATATTTTTGGAACATGTAACACATTCTTCAATGCAAGACTATGAGTAGAAGTGTGTAATTTTGAAGTCCCAATGTGAGAAATTTGCAAACCTGCACCACTTGTTGTGGTTATTGTGTCACTGCCTTGATATGGATTTGCCAGTTCCAAGTTGGCTAGCTCAGAGGTCATATGTGAGGTTGCACCAGTATCTGCAACCTAGAACTGTTTCATAGGCGCAGATGGTTGACGATTGACAAGCATAGCTGAAAGATTTGAGGGTGGTGACTTGCCTTAATAGGCAAAATTGCCTCTGTGATAGCACAGAATTGCAGAATGACCAAATTTCTAGCAAATTTGACATTGAATCGGAGACTGAGAACTTGTGACTGGTGTACTGTGTCTCTGAAAGCAATTAGCTGCAACATGCCCTCTTTTGTTACAAATTTGGCATGTGGGAACCTCAGAAGGATGATCTGGACAATAAGCTTGAAATGGTCTTGGAGCACCAAGAATTCCAGGACTTGTGTTTGGGGGAGGATTATAAGACCTTGGTCCTGAGTAATATGATCTGCCTCTTCCTCTGCCTCTGAAGTTATTGCTTTTGTAACTGCCAGAATTTGAGGAACCTTGATAATGACCACCATCGTTGTGAAATTGACTGCCACTATTATTGTAATGACCCCGAAAAGTGTGACAAGAAGAAGGTAATCCACTACCAGTACTCTTATAGTGTTGGTCATTGGTTCTAGAGGTTGAACCAAATTCAACAGAATGCAAGGAATCCTGATCAAGAACTAAAATTTGGTTTAAAAATTTGGTCTCCTTAGCATTACTTTATTTTAATATCTTATGTAACCACCTCTGGCAAAGTTGTGTTACTGAATCTCGGAGACTCTGTTGTCATTTGGTACACCGTACACCTTCTCAGCTGGTCAGATTGATCCGGTGCAATGCAACCATAGTGATGTCATGCATTTATAGAAATGTTTGGAATATTTTGTCATAACTTAAACAAAACAAAGACGATGAAGGCGTCTGTCTGGTGGCAACGTTTTGCCAACTGTTGTTGTCTTTACTCCCACCGTTACCACAATAACATTATTTGCAAACATTATCATTTTCTTTCTAAAAAATTATGTTAATTTAAAGGGAGCTTTAATGAAAAGGGCTTGGACTAAGTTTAATTTAACCAAAAACCACCCTATACTATTAAGTTTAATTTAACCAAAAACCACCCTATACTATTATTTAACCAAAAGGGTTTCATATTTAATCATAAGGACACAACTATTCTATACTAGGCCTTATAAACATTGAACACAATAGGCTGAGCTAAAAGCCCAACACGAAATAAACTTTTTTTTTTCCAGCCCTTGCCCCTATCGGAAACCCCATTCCGTCAGAAATTAACTTCCCTTTATTCACAAGTATGCAACTTGACATTGGATTTCAGATGAAACATCCTATTCATAGGGACCTCATGGAAGATTTCATATGAGGATCAAAGTAAACCAATGGGAATGGAAATTGGGACCCTCTGGAAGATCAATGGCAGGAGAGAAGGATCAAGTTTGTAATATGTTGTGGATCTCCCGTAGTCAAGCTACTTGTTCACTCTATTCTCACCGACGTTAGCACAAACATTCCCGCTTCCGCTTGAAAGAAAGGAGGCCGCTTTGCCGAGTGTCTCTGCTTCTGATGCCGTTGTACAGTGGGTGTGGTGGAATTTAGGTTCTCGGAGAAGATGACCAGATTTTAAGTGAGAGGAGAGGGATGATTGGATTTTTGTTTTTATTTTTTTTATTCATTTTTTAATTGTTATAGCTTTGAAGTTATACCTAAAAATTTGTGTGGAGATTCCAACCATATATAGGTATTACATTCCGCATTGGTTAATTCCAAAACAATGTTAAAATTACAACTAGAAATTTGATACTTATGCAATTTTTCAAGTAAAACAAAAAATCAAATAGCTAAAAATATATTTTCACAAGTAAAAAAATTATCAACTATAAATTGAACACTAATTATTTCTAGAACTGAACACGGAGTTATCATTATTTCTTAAACTGAACATTGGTACTATCACTGTTTCTTAAACTGAACACTAACTATTTCTTAAACAGAACACTGATTATTTCTAACACGGGTACCATCACTATTTTTAAACCGAACACTGAATATTTCGCATACGCCCTGGACCCGGTATCAGTGGCAAAATGGACCATGCATTCGACACATGGGTAAAAGAAACCCAATAAAACTCTTTTTATTTAGACATAAATTTTTAAAATACGGGGTCTCACACTATTTCTTAAACTGACTATTTATGAAACTGAACACACACTACTACAAAATGGGATATTACTGGCGTTTTAAAACAGACAAAAAACCCAAGTTAACGTCGGATATTTGGTAAAAATCCGACATTAAATAATGCAATGTCGGATTTAGAAACCGACACCAATACTACCGTCACAAAAGGGAAATGACGTCGCTTATCCCCCTTAATCCGCCACCAAGAAGTAAAGTAATATAAAATTAAAATAAACAGTAGCGTCGCTTAGAAGCGACATAATCTCTTACGTAGCTTTTAAGCGACATTAACAACTGACATGATGGTGCTTAAAAGCGACGTTAATTAAAAATAAAACATTAAAAAATCACACATACTGTCGGTCTAAACCGACGTTAAGAAAAAATTAAAAATTAAAAAAATCACATATACTGTTGGTCTAAACCGACATCATGTAACGTAAAAAAATAAAATAGTCTCGCTACTGTCGTTCATAAAGCGACACCATATATTTTAAAAATAATAAAAAATAACAAAACTGACGCAATTTTTAGTTAATAACAATTACAACAAACTATATGAAAATAATTTCTATAAGCTCAACCATTAACAAAAGCTTATAACATTTTATATTTCACATAACAAACAAAAATTTGTCCGTCTTAACAAACATTAAATCCGACATTACAAATTCAACATACAAAAAAAAAGAAATAGAGACTAAATGCTAGCACAAGTGTCATACATAGCCGACAAGAAAGCGAACCACATAAACTACTCAGCAGAAGCGGAGCCCGAATGTGACCTAATTCCTTTCCTGGATCCTTCTTCAGATCCTCCTTGTGATCCAAAAATCCTCGCTATGTCAACATCTAATGGAGCACCTGCAAGCATTCAAAAAACTCCAATTGGAACATCATCAGAAGAAGGCATCTCGGGTCGATATGCAGGCATTTGATTTGGCGGCTGCTGCATGTATGGCATGGGTGGCTGCTGGATGTATGGCATGGGTGGATGCTGCATGTATTCCATGGGCTGTGTCGAATACATCAGATGTGAGGGAGGTTGCTGATTATAGCCTGTATACGGATATACAGGTGCAGCTGGAGGATGATTCTGGCCTGACTATTGGGTTCCTTGTGGGCATGAATTTTCACTAATGCATTTTCCAGAATCATCAAAAGAACAAGGTTGTTTCTCCCAGTTGGGAACTGAAGGTCCCCGTCCTCTTTGAGCTGATCCTTATAAATACCAAGGAACAAAAATTATTATTCAACGTAGGCATCATACTAGCTAGAATACAAAACTAAAAATGGAAATTAATAACCATAATAAATTAAAAATGGACCACCTTCGACATCTTCCTTGTCAGCATGTTCATCTTCAAAATGATGATCCACCTTCGACATCTTCCTTGTCAGCACCAATTTGTGGAAGGAGAAGTAGAAAATCAGAAATAGAAGGAGAAGAAATGAAAGTATAGAGGGCACGGACGAAGAGAAGAAGAGAGAAATTTGGGATGCAAAGAGGGCACAGACGAAATGGGGAAACATTAGGTTTAAATATGGATATGAGTTGGCGTCGGTTAAAACCGACGTTAGCTTACTAACGTCGAATTAAAAACTCAGGCGTCGAAATAACTGGAGCATAGTGTCGGTTTAAACCGACACCACCTTCAGACATTCTTTATTCAGCTTCAACTACTTCTGACATTATTTATTAAACTTCAACTGGCGTCGCTTTAACTACATTTGGTGTCGGTTTAAACCGACACCACCTTCTGACATTATTTGCTGCAAATCAGCCTCATCCAACTACTTCTGACAACATTTATTAAACTTCAGGTGGCGTCGCTTTAATTACATTTGGTGTCGGTTTAAACCGACACCACCTTCTGATGTCCATTACTGATCTACGCCAAATCCAACCACTTCTGACAAAATTTATTGACCTCAACCTGGCGTCGGTTTAGTTTCACATGGTGTCGGTTACAACCGACACCAAGTACTGCCTTGCTGTGATGACTCGTTCAAAACAAGCGGGAAAGTTCCCGCTAATGCATTTGAAATTATTCGACCAATGCCGTCGCCTAAAAGCGACAGGAAAATAGTTTTAAAAAAAAATGTTTAACATATACAAAAAAAAGCTTATAAGCGACAACATTACTTTAAAATATTTAAAAACAATAATTAGTGTCGCCTATAAGCGACACAATTAATTTATGTCGCTTAAAAGCGACACTTTTTTGTTTAAAGCGACGCCAGTATTTAAAATTATTAAAATATATGTCGGTTATAAGCGACATTAAATGTTGGTGTCTGTTTAAAAGCGACGTAGATATTTTATGACGCTTATAAGTGACAGTAAATCCGACGTCATGTTCGATTAGTGTCGCAATTGTCTTATGCGCCACTACATTATATTAAACCGGCACCACCCACTGACACTAGAAGTCCCTTTTGTAGTAGTGACAAGTACTAAACTATTTTTGAAACTGAACACTAACTATTTCTAGAACTGAAGATGGGTACTATCACTATTTCTGAAACTGAACACTGACAATTTCTTAAGCTGAACACAAGTACTACACTATTTATGAAACTGAATACGAGCACTATATATGAAACTGAGCACGAGAACTATTTATGAAACTAGCCACGAGAACTATTTATAAAATTGAACACGGATACTATTTATGAAACTAAACATGAAACATATTTATGAAACGGAACATGAAAACTATTTATGAAACTAAACACAAAAACTATTTTTCACGGTCGAGTCATAAACAACAGGTGATGTAAGAAACATTGAGTTTTAGTATGATGCGGAAAATCAGTCACTCAAAATCCCTATGAACTTGTTGATACATATCAATAAGAGAAATTGATCTTCTTTCAATGACAATGAACACTGACTATCACTATTTCTTAAAGTGAGCACCAACTATTTCTTAAACTGACCATAAACTATTTCTAGAACTAAACACGATACTATCACTATTTCTTAAAGTGAGCACCGACTATTTGTTAAATTGAACACTCGTACTATCACTATTTCTTAAAGTGAGCACCAACTATTTCTTAAACTGAACATTGGTACTATCACTATTTCGTAAACTAAACACTGGTACTATCATTATTTCTTAAACTGAGCACAGATTATTTCTAGAATTGAACATTGACTATATCTTAAACTGAACACTGATACTATCACTATTTTGTAAACTGACCATAAACTATTTCTAGAACTAAACACGATGCTATCACTATTTCTTAAAGTGAGCACCGACTATTTCTTAAACTGAACATTGGTACTATCACTATTTCATAAACTGAACACTGGTACTATCACTATTTCTTAAACTGAACACAAACTATTTCTAGAATTGAACATTGACTATTTCTTAAACTGAACATTGGTACTATCACTATTTTGTAAACTGGCCATAAACTATTTCTAGAACTAAACACGATACTATCACTATTTCTTAAAGTGAGCATCGACTATTTCTTAAACTTAACACTGGTACTATCACTATTTCGTAAACTGAACACTAGTACTATCAGTATTTCGTAAACTGAACACTAGTACTATCACTATTTCTTAAACTGCACATAGACTATTTCTGGAATTGAACATTGACTATTTCTTTAACCGAACACTGGTACTATCACTATTTTGTAAACTAACCACAAACTATTTCTAGAACTACACACGATACTATCACTATTTCTTAAAGTGACCAACGACTATTTCTTAAACCTAACACTGGTACTATTACTATTTCGTAAGCTAAACAATGGTACTATCACTATTTCTTAAACTAAACACAGACTATATTTCTAGAATTGAACATTGACTATTTCTTAAACTGAACACTAGTACTATCACTATTTCGTAAACTGAACACAGACTATATTTCTAGAATTGAACATTAACTATTTCTTAAACTGAACACTAGTAATATCACTATTTCGTAAACTGACCACTAACTATTTCCAGAACTAAACACGATAATATCGCTATTTCTTAAAGTGAGCACTGACTATTTCTTAAATTGAAGCTTAATTAGGTTTAGGCCAAGCAATCAGAGCAACAAGGGTTGGAAAAACCAACCAACGAAAGATATTTGTGTTCACGCTGCTGTGAAAAAAGGTTTTTATACGGTAGAACTATTAGGGTTTTTTTTTTAATAATGATAGGTCTAACTAAAATTTGTAGCCAAACACTAGTTTAACTCCGTAAGGGTATTTTTGTATTTTTACAACTTATGTCATGACTACTAGGGTTGGTTTTGTCATGGAGGGAGGTTGATGAAATGATTTTAAAACGTCAAGCGGTGTTTGTGATATGTTGAGAACCTGAGGGGGTTTTGTGAAAACACAAAAAACCTCAGGGGGTGTTTGTGTAATTAACCCATATATTAATTAGTTAACATGGAAATTATTTAGCCATAGATTAATAGGGTGTAATTTAATATTGGATTAAGTACTTAAAACCCCCAACCTTTTAGTGTCATTCTAAATTGGTTTCAACCTTTTTAAACATTCCAAACAAGTACCCAACTTATTGAAATGTCATTTGAAAATGTCATATTTGTTAAGCCCCAATTAAAAATCTGTTAAATTAGCTAGGGCTTATTTTGTCTCCAAAATTATAGAAGGTCATGGAGGCGTAACCTCTACCAACTAATGCTCACCACCACCCCATCATGCCATCACCTCCAATTCCACCACAAAACCACCAACAACTCAAGTCACCAACATCGAGAAGAAGGTCATGGAGGTTGCTGAAATGGTATGGACTATCATGATGTGGCCACCACCATCTTCACTGCTCACAAAGAAGAACTGGAAGCTTTACGAGTTGAGAACCAGCATATGAGGAAATCACATGAGCAGAAACAAGCTCCTTGAAACCGTAACTAAATTTTTAACCATCTTCTTTGTTAGAAGATTGCCTTCCTAAACAAATATGCCCAGATGGACTTACTAATAGGATGCCCTATTGCATTACAAAATTTCACTTTAGCCAATTGATCCAATCAAATGAATAATTGGGACTAATGTATCAAGCTTCTTCATAGCATTATCCATTATAAATGAATTTTCTAGCATTTGACCCCGTACCACCGAAAGGTTTGGTCAAAATTATTGTAATACGTAATAATTAAAATGAAGATTCTAATTTTCATTTTTTATCTTCATAAAATTTAAAATTTTGAATTTAATATTAACAATTCAGTACTAATAACGAACTATGTAATATACTTAATCAACTAGATTATGGGTGGGCATTTTACCAGAGGTTTCTACTGTATCAATTTACCCTTGTGTGATTTGTAGAGATTCCATGTAAAATTTTGATTCGATTCCCTCGAAATCTCATGAAGAGAGGTGAGACATGTGGATGCTTAAAATACATTATGAAATCTCTTTAATTCCCTCTAATTCCTCAACTTTTTCAAATTCTTTAAAATCAATTTCTAATTGAATACACTTGGAATGTTATAAACTTCTTTAAAATCTTAATTGAATACATCCAGATTTCTAAGAATTTTAATAAACTATCTTAAAATCCTGATTGAATACACATTGAATTTCAAAGAATCACTTAAAATTCTTATTGAATACCCCTACATTCATTAAAAGAATTAAAATCCCTCAAAATCCCAATTGAATACACCCCCCTTAATGTTGACCATGATATACCCAATTGGTCATTTTGAATATAATTTATGTTAATATTAACTGGGGCTTAACAGATGTGACATTTTCAATATGTTGGATACTTTTGGCATATTTAAAATGTTAAAACTAATTTGAAATGACACTAAAAGGGTGGAGAGTTTTAGGTACTTAATTATTTATTATTTATTAAAAATATTATGTTTCTTTATTTATTTGATAATAGTTATATAGCTAAACGATTCTAATTTTGAGCCACTTTTAAAAGATGTTGTAAGGGATAAACAATTACACTTCTAAAAGGTAGCTAACATTCTTAAAAAAATGTAAATGTGATGGAATTGCTATAATTTGGTTGTTTGCCTCCTTTTAGGCTTTCTTAGTATCTTTTTGACATCTTTACCCTGTATTGAAGTATCCAGTTCACCAAAAAAAAAAAAAAAACAACAGATAATTTCATAATCCTTGCTAAACTCATACATAAGGGAAAGAGATCCTCTTTGGATCTCTTCCACCACGGCCACATGATCAAGTGTTCCAGGCCTTTCAAATTTCATCAAACGGTAAAAAATAATTACAGCTTTTAAGGGATCAAAACAGGTGGTCCGTTGGATGAAATTTGAAAGGTCCGGATCACTTAATCCGATGGCCTTGGTGGAAGAGATCCGGAGATGATCTCTTTCCATACATAAGTGCTTGGTATAGGATTACTATGCACATTGTATGAATTGAAACTTACATATCTGCATGAAAACAAAAAAGAAAAAAAAAAAGGAAAAAAAAAAAGCTTCTTTGGTATAGGTTTTCTCAAAAAGTGGCAACCACAATTATTAAGAAATATTGTACCAAATAATACATAAAATGTGTGTGTTAGTAAAACTAAATGACATTTGTATTTCATTTACAAAAACCTAACCACTTGAAAATGTCACCGTAGGAGGAAGATTAGGGATGAGAAACACCCTATACTTGAGTTGGTCCATTTTTAGTGAATCGGTCTTTTTGTTTTTTTGGACGAATAGTGAATTAGTCTTAGTCTACGCCATTCTTAGATTTGAGTTCTTCATCACTTATTTTTTTGTCCCTTTTTCAATCCAATCTTTCTCCCAAACTACTCTATCCAAATTTTATTTATTTCTCTAAATCTAGTGTCAAACCACTTAACCATGGGAATTTTTGTTGCTATTTGTCAAGTCATGCATTTTAGGTCACTGGCTTATATGTTATTAAGAAAAGTTTTCATATCAACGTGCACTTGATTTTGAAAAATATTTGAGTACATTGATATTTTTACACTATAGGGAGGGTGAGTTCGGCTAAGCTACACAATGGGCAACCTAATTTGGTATCGAATTTGCTATCCACGAGATTCGAACCTAAAATCTCTTACTTCCAAGTTAAAATAAATACCACCAGACAGTAGTACTGAGTGGTGATTTTGAGAAGCATTTTTTCTCCTTACATATATTGTAAATTAAAAAACTTATTATGACACTCCTAATTGTGGATAATAAAACGAAATATGTCAAGTTTTTAATTCGAATGTTTGTGGTGGAGTTGTGCCGAAAAAGGTGAATGAAGTTTTCATGTCCTCCATTTTGTGAGTTTGTGAGAACTAGGGACAGAGTAGCTTGAAAGGAAAAGTAGGTAGGGACTGTTCTGTTGTTCTTTCCAACAACTCTTATTTGGCCTTCGTAAGTGTTTCTAACAACTTTGGAAATGGTTGGAGATGACGAGTCGATGCTGAAAAGGCTTGGCATGAGATCTTGATGTGTGGGAGCTAAAGACTGTACAGAGTGCAGGATCAAAGAATGGGAAAACATTTGAATTTGGCTTTGAGAAAACGGAGAAATGTGGTCCACTTGATTTGGAGGATAGTGATTCGGACGTGGTGTATTTAGGTGAAGAGGGAGTTGGAGGAGAAGGAGGAGGAGGAGGAAGATCTTTTTCTTCTGATAGCTCATATGAAACAGATACCCTCCTGTCTAGTGAAGAGGAAAGCGCTCATTCAGATGATGAGGATTATGACCCAGAAGAGTCAGAAAGTTCCAAGTTTTCTGAGGAGTCGAGTTCTTCTGGTGGAGACGGCCAGCAGAGCGATGAAAGTGATGTTGAGGTGGAGATCCAAAGAACTAATAAAAGTGATGTTAAGGTGAATAAACTGAAGAATGTTAATGAAAGGGAAAAAAACAGGTAAGCGGGAAAGTGTGGAGGATAATGTTGAGGTGATGAAGGTGCATAATATTGATTTAAGTCAGGTTAAAAAGGGATGTCAGAAGGAGGGAAAGGGAAAAAGTGTTGAGGGTGGTGTTGAGGTGAAAAAGGGGCAGCATGTAAATGAACCACTTCCTGTTGAGCGAAATGAGGTACATGAAAAGAGAACTGGGTTGGATGATAAAAAAAAGTGATGAACATGACAAGATCTTTAGTGGGAATCTGGAAATTGCATGTGATAGAGGAAAAGCCGTGTTTGATAAGCGGAATGATGTCGAGAAAGAGAGTCTTGGCAGGATGAGGACGCTGACATCCTGGAAATGAATGCGACTTGATAGAAGATTAGGTTCAAAGTCCTGATAGAAGTGGGATTGGTCGAGATAGGGACGGGTCAGAATAAAGAGTCTTATTCCGAGAAGGATTCTAACTCAGCTATGAAGAGGTCCGCCCCTATAAATACAAGACTCAGTATACCATTCAAAGCTCCAACTCAACACACAAATCTGCCCTGCGCAAACCCTCGCTCTACGCGAAACCTCTCAACAACCTTGAGATTTTTATTTTCTTTTTGCCAACACATCTTCAGTTTGGATAAACAGCACTGTGAAGGCAACCGGTGATACCTTCAGTTTGGATAAATAGCACTATCGCCGTAGAATCAGCGGACCGCGGAGCACCTTCAGTTTGGATAAACAGCACTGCGAAGAGGCCGACTGGTTACCTATCCAAGTCTCGGTCGAGAAGGATTTTCGAATCCTTATTGGCAGAGGTCATCTCATTAGCCTTCTCGGCGAAGTGAGGTGTTACCAGGTTACTGCATTCGGCACATTGACAGCCGAATTTGATATTGAACTTCGCAAATTGGCAGCCTTGTCTTCAGGCTCTAGAACCCGAAGGCCGAGAATTGTTCCTTCCTCGGCCGCAGTCGCAAGATCAAGAAGTCAGCAGTGCAACCAACGCAACATCAACAAATTTTACTCCTCGGCCGAGCTCGACCGACAAGTTGGCACGTCCCGCACACAACCGAATGACGCAGTTAGCTTATTAGTTACTCGGCCTGCGCGCCACGTAGGCTTGGTAGTTTTTAGGGTCAACATTTTGGCATGCCTAGTGGGACCAAGTGCTAAAACTACGAAGTTCACATGATAGATCAAGATGTCGATCCGGCTCCATTTAGCCGATTGCACGAGCTCCTAGAGGAATTGAAAAAACACAATGAGGAAAGTAAAAGATCTTTGGAAGTGGAAAAAGTTCTTCGTGGCCATAAAGAGATACAAAAGTCATTCGCTTACATGTTGAGAATAAAAGCTCATGTTACCCTGCAAGAGCAATGGGTAAACGAAGACAATGCTCGGTTTAATGCCTGGCTAGATGATGATCGTTTTCCTTACGTTTCTGATTACAGATCAATTCCATTTGAAAAATGGTTAAGTCCAAAGGTCGGGGGGCAATTTTTCGCTCCGGCCACAAACAATATTCGGCCTAAGAAAATTGTCGAGACGGCCGAAGAAGAACCTAGGCCACCTGTTTTGTCGGTCGAGACTGAAAGTTTGGTAGGCCTAGAAGAAAATGTTCAAGTTTCTGAGTTAAAAACTAACTAAGAAAATGATTTGTTAGTGTTCCAATGACGAACAAGACCGATATACGGCTTCAATGGTCTTAGACGCCAAAACCACGCCAATTGATATGATTATTGGTGATAAAGCCGATATGGATAAATACCGTTCGGCTAAGTTGTTTGAATTAATAGCCGAAATTGGCGAAATTATTATGCCTGGAGGGCATAATTGTTCAACACATTCGGCGACCAATGATAAAGAATCTTTCGTCAAGCCGAACATATTTGGAGATGATTTTTTATTCGGCTCGAATTTGATTGACTGTGTTGATATACAAAGATCTTGGCTAGGAATAAAGTATCGTTGGCCTCCTCCTCATTATGGTTCGGCCATTTTCATTTGCGTCTGCTAATATATATATATATATATATATATTATTTTCTCTACCATTCGGCTTTATGGGCCGACACTTGAGAAAATAAGGGGGGGGCAACAACATGGCCGAACTATGGCATGCTCTGTTCGGCAAGATTTTGGCCGAACTATGGCGTGCTCGGTTTAAAAAGTTATTCTTTAGTCGAGCCGAGACAATTTTGGTCGACGGAATGGAAGCCGAATACATTTCTATTCGGCAATGGGTTCTTAGTAGTCATCGACTACATGATTGGGCCGACTGGTCTTTGAGAGACTACTTTCGGTCGAAACCCGCAACTTAAGGGCGTTACAGCAGGTTCCTCTCGACCCAATAAGTAGAAGATCGAAGCACTTATAAGGTTTTTTGGCTGGAAAATATAAATCTAGTCATTCGGCCTGCAGTAGATATATATGCATGTAATGAAAAAATGTGGGTAATGTGTGCTGCCATGATTGCTGCTTTGCTGACTTTGATGGATGACAAGCCGAGCTGCCAATAGTGGTTTGTCTCGGCTTCCTAATTTTGACTCACCAAAATTTTCTCGACCTCGTCAGTCAAGAGCTGCGACAGGTTTTTATTGGTTATGAACAATTAATTTCCTTAACCATTCGACTTACGGGCCGAAGTTCAAGGAAACTGGGGGGCAATGTTTGGACCCAAATTTATATTATTAGGCCGAGTCTAAGTTTGTTCTCGACCCAGTATTCTTCCAGAATTATGATGGGCCGTCCAGTCACCATAGGCCGCCAAGTCAGGTTGGTCGAGTCCTATTGGGAGGAGGAGTGATTTGGATAAAGGCAAGGAGGTCGAATCTTGGTACAATAAGGAGTCTTGGCAGGATGAGGACGCTGACAACCTGGAAATGAATGCGACTTGATAGAAGACTAGGTTCAAAGTCCTGATAGAAGTGGGATTGGTTGAGATAGGGACGGGTCAGAATAAAGAGTCTAATTCCGAGAAGGATTCTAACTCAGCTATGAAGAGGTCCGCCCCTATAAATACAAGACTCAGTATACCATTCAAAGCTCCAACTCAACACACAAATCTGCCCTGCGCAAACCCTCGCTCTACGCGAAACCTCTCAACAACCTTGAGATTTTTATTTTCTTTTCGCCAACACATCTTCAGTTTGGATAAACAGCACTGTGAAGGCAACCGGTGATACCTTCAGTTTGGATAAATAGCACTATCGCCGTAGACTCAGCCGACCGCGGAGCACCTTTAGTTTGGATAAACAGCACTGCGAAGAGGCCGACTGGTTACCTATCTAAGTCTCGGTCGAGAAGGATTTTCGAATCCTTATTGGCAGAGGTCATCTCATTAGCCTTCTCGGCGAAGTGAGGTGTTACCAGGTTACTGCATTCGGCACATTGACAGCCGAATTTGATATTGAACTTCGCAAATTAGCAGCCTTGTCTTCAGGCTCTAGAACCCGAAGGCCGAGAATTGTTCCTTCCTCGGCCGCAGTCGCAAGATCAAGAAGTCAGGAGCGCATCCAACGCAACATCAACAAATTTTACTCCCCGGCCGAGCTCGGCCGACGAGTTGGCACGCCCCGCACACAACCGAAGGACGTAGTTAGCTTATTAGTTACTCGGCCTGCGCGCCACATAGGCTTGGTAGTTTTTAGGGTCAACAATTTCACATATAACAAAGTGGTACATTAATAAAGAAAAATGGGTACATTAAAAATAAATTAGGGTCTAAATAAAAGATTAAAAAATTATGAGTACAAATGAAATTTTAAAATATATGGGCGCAAAAATAAATTAATACATGGGTACAAATAAAAACTAAAAAGAAAATACTACAAATTTAAAAAAAGGTTGCAAATTCAAAATTGGTACAAACTAAAAATATAAATATTTGATACGAAGTTTAGCCATAAAACATAAATATATCATATGTAATTTTTCTATCATTAATTAATTATACAATGTCACGTGACAATAAACACATGGGCACAAATATAAATAAAAATTTAAAAAATATGGGCACAAAAAGAAATTAATATATGGGTACAAATTAAAATTGAAAAGAAAATTGATACAAATTAAAAATGGTTTGCAAATTAAAAATGGGTACAAACTAAAAATAAAAATATATGATAAAAAATTTTGCCATAAATATAAATATACTAATTGTAACATTTTTAACACTAAGAGAATATATTTAAAAATAAAAAATATTTTATTATTGAAATAATTAATAATGTTATTAATACCCAAAAACCTTGATCAAAAATTGAAAAGGAATAGGGTTTTAAATCAAAGGAAAACTAATGAAAATAACTTGAAAACTTTGAGTTTTAAACAAAATAAAGGGTAAAATGAATAGTACCAGGTTTGACTTTTTAGTGTAAAAATGTGATTTTTCGTTAAAGTGAACAGTACCGTAGGTTTTTCGTTAAAACTCCCTTTAATCAATGATAACAAAAAAGGGATGAGAACCTAATTTCTCCTATAATCAATTTCTAGAAAATTAAATTGCATAATTAACCAAATTAACATAATATAATGATAATTAGGAAAACAAAACTCACGAATCCAAGCAAAGAATAAGAAGAAATATGAGAAAAAAAGAATTGGGAACTTACGGGATCTTTGAAAATGATAAATGCGATTACGAAGAAAAGAACAAAAAGGATATCAAACTAGGCGAATCGAACGAACCGAAAGACCGACTTGACGCCCTGAGTACTAGTTCGAGTTCCTGCTGCTGACTCGCTTTGCCATGGCTGTGCGCTTGGGCTCAAGAGTTAGGATTTGGTACCATTGGCGTTGAGTCAGCAATCAACCGATGGGCGATGGTGGTGAGGTGGTGAGGTGGTGGTGTGATTGGTGTCACCAAGAAGGAAGGGCCTTGGTCTAGAACGGCGGAGCCGCGGAGGGCCAGGGGCTGAGGCAGGTCTGTGTGGAACGTTGGGTCTGGGTGGAGGGTGCGGCCTCAACCTGCAGTGTGGTCGCGAAGGGCTTATACAGATAGTGTTCAAGAAATTAAGTAGGATATGGTATGAATAGCATCCAAAGCATTTTGTATAATATTAGGAAATTAGTTTAGAAAAGGAGGGCCATCTCATTTCGATCACCTAGAGATTGAACATTTCTTCCACTTGCTTAAACAATTATTTCTCTTGCTCATCGATTTCCCACAACATCCTTAAAGAAGACATTGTAAGAATGAAATAGAAAGGAAACTATGAATAATGATAGAGATTTTGATTTTGGTGTGTGATTTCTTAGGATGGATGGTGGGTTATATGGAGGAAAAAGAAAGGATTAGGTTGTAAATAATGCCACGTGGCATGCCGTTATTCGTTAAAAATCTGATCGAAATCTATCCTCAAAGATTGTAAACAAATTGTGACACGTGGCGCGACGTGATTGGTTAAAAATCTATCGGAAATCTATCTTTAACGATTCTGAAAAGGTAACGACACGTGACACGACGGCATTGGACAAAAATCTTATCAAAATCTATCACAAAAAATTGTCTTTTCAAATAATAACACATGACGCAACGATAACGATTACAAATCTTATCCGAAATTACAAATAAAATTATTTTGTATTATTTTATAAAATAAAAAATACTAATATTTTATTGCCTATTGCCATGGTTATTCAGTTTAGGGGTGGAGATGCAAAAGACAGTTACTGTTCATTAAATGCAGTTAATGTTCACTTAGGGGATTCAATAGTAAGTTGCCCTATGGGGCCTTTGCAACGCTGGAGTTGCTCTCATAAGGTTAATGAGTTCTGACTCTAGAAAGGAGTGCACAGTACAGGTCCCTTATTGCAGGGAATTGTATCTGTATTCGAGAAAAAGTTAACTATTGTACTCGTATACCATGAAACAGAGAGTAATTTATATAAAATGAGTTATCTATTAATATGTGGAAGAAACTTGTACATAACGATATATTATTAGACAAAAAACGTCACATGATAGTAAATCCGTTTCATATAAATCATTCTCTTTGAAACAAGGTACATTCACATTGTTGTGGTGTCTTGTGATGTGTCTTACACTCATTAATTGGAAATTATTTAGCCATTAGCGCATCTTTAATGGGAAAATGCTAATTTGAGATGCAAAAATTATATTTACATCTCATTTTACATTTTTAGAATATGTAAATTGGAGTTTTGCTCTAATGATAAATATGTAAATTTGAGATTCTATTTAATTTTCTCTCATTGATAGGCGTGAATTTTTATTTACATTTTTCGGTCAAAATGGATATTTTACATCTTTCTACATAGTGTTTTGGCTAACCAGTTTTATATCTCTCATTGGAAATGCTTTTAGGATTGGTGATACTTCTTTTTCCTTTTTCATATAATGACAAAAAGTTTAATGATCAAAGTCGTGCAAAGTGTTATCAATTACAATTTATAAAAGAAAATGGGTATGAAACTTGTAACTTATGTAAGTTGAGAATTCTTATTTACAAATGGAAAGCGTACAGTTAGAAATGAAAACATTACTTTACTTTAGTCTAAAGTAGGGGGGAGAACGGCACTGTGGATGACTGTCCAGGTGCATCTTCATCCCTAAACTGAATGGCCTACGCTATTGGTATTAAATTTTGTTATTTATAATAAAATAATAAAATATTTTTATTTTTAATTTCGGATATGATTTTTAACTAAAGATGAAAAAACACGGTTAGGTATTTATACAAAAAAAAATTATAAGTTTTTTTTAATATTTTTTGCATTTTAAAAGGAAACGAAAGACGAAACATAAATCTAAATATTTTTTAATTATTTTTATAATTTAAATCGTGACTGACGTCAACTTTGCTTACGTAGCTGACGGCTGGGCCCGTGAATTCTAGTTTGGGGGAACAATCGGGCTCCCCTGGAGCCCAATGGATTGGTGTGGACTTGAGTTGTTTTTTTGGAGGAGGTGGGGCTTTTTGGGGGAGGAGGGGGATTCCAGAGCCCATTGCCCAGGGGATTTGGCTGGGCTGGAAGTGCTCGTATGATCTTGTGTTTCATATACAGTGGGAATGCTCTCTTTTATTTATGCTGGGTAAATGACTAAAAACTAATTGTTTTCAATGGGTAAAAGAAGGGATCAAAATTTGTATGTCTCATAGATAAAACACAGAGCTAAATATTGTCCATTTCCAACGGATAAACCAAGGGATTGAAACCTTGTTATGTCTTGTGGGTAAAAGATAGCACTGCAAGCTTATTTGGTAAAAAGCAAGTGGCCCTTTACCATGAAAAGGTGTTGAGCCATTACATGACGACGTGGGTTCAAACTCCGTCGGTGGCTAATCCAACATCTAATCTAACAAAATCTATCGTTTGACAAAAAAAAAAAAGCTATTTGGTTAAAAGGGCACTATAAAATATCTCACTTGATTACCCAATATTAGAAAACTCTTTAAGTAATGAGTTTGGACTTCACTCCTCTCAAGTAACCTAGTGGATCATAACCTTTCACACCCAATCCTTGCAGCAAGCCATTTTTAACCACATGTCTTGATTCATGTGTTGAAGTGGATGTAGGTTTTAAGGGAACGTGATGGGCATGGTGTGAAAGATTTGTCGTTACTTAGAGCTAGTTTGATTATGGTGCTTTTGAAGAAAAACAGTTTATTAAAAAAAAATCTAGAAAATCAAACGTTTTTAGTTAAAAAGAAAAAAAAAAAATCTTAAAAAACTGCTGTCAATGACAGTAGAAAAACAAAGAAAAGTAGAAGCATGGTAGACTACCATGCTTCTAAGAAAAGTGTTTTTTTTTCTCAAAGCATAGTAATCGGTGCTCATTTAATGAAATTTTCAAATGACAAGTATACCCACACATATTTTATAAAATTACAATATTTGCCCCTACATATTCTCTCTGATAATTATTATATCTTATTAAATACCATATCAATTTTAGTCATCTGACATATTCACAACAATTTATATAAAAATTTAAGAAACACTGACACTTATTTTTTTGTTAAAAGCACTTTTACAAAAAGAAGTTTACCGAACATGACAAAATATGTTTTTGTTTGGCCCGACCCAAAAGCCCAACGCTTGAGTACCCAACTCGATCTGGAGCCGCGCTGAGCCATCGAGCCGAGCCGTTCACTGTTCCAAACTCCCTGAGATTGGGCCGCCGTCTAGGTGGCTTGCAACTTACCTAACCACCGATTTTCACCATAACATGGTGAAATTGATTTTCTCAGGTTGTCCGTGGCTCATTTCGACGACTGACAATCGTCCTTCAATCCCACATCGTCGTTCCCGACGAGAGCCTGTCGAGTTTTCCTTCGAAATCTCCATGGAGTTTGAGATTTCTCACTCCTCAGATGCTTGGAACCCTTCCCCATCGAAAGCCTGTTCGATTTTGTTTGGAAATCGCCGCCGCCTGCAGCGCCGTTCATTGTCTCACCGAAGGCAGCACACCCAGCCTTTGATGGGGTGTCCCCAACTCGACCCGAGGCCTTGGGCCTCCATGCTTGTGCTCAGCCCAGTACGACCCTCAGCCCACGGTTTGGGCCTGGGGCTTGGTTCAACTGTCCCTCCTTATCGCGAGTGCCAGGACCCACAACAACAACTTTCCAGAGTTCAGCTAAAAGTGTAATGCACCAAGATTTCAATTTAGAAATTAATTTTTATCCAGCCAGCAAAGCCACATTCCAATTGCATAAACTAAAAGCCTCACATACATGTTATATTGCATATATTCTTTACCACAAAAAGTTTCTGTAAAAGGGAAAAATTTAATTAAGCAAAGCCCCATCTGAACGAAAAATGAGTCGAATTAGATTTAAAACAAGACCCTTGTTTTGCAAACATAATAGTAAAACGGAAACCTGTTTGCACGTGAAGCACTTCAAATTACCAAAGCTCTACTAATTCAGTGTATCAGGCCCACTGATTGGACTAACACCATAGATCTCATCCTCTTCATCATTTCTTCTATCAACAGACCCTGTTTTCTTTTTCTCGACATCATTCCGCTTATCAAACAAAGCTTTTCCTTTATCACACGCAGTTTCCACTAAAGATATTGTCATGTTCATCACTTTTTTTTTATCATCCAACCCAGTTCTCTTTTCATGTACCTCATTTTGCTCAACAGGGAGTGGTTCATTTACATGCTGCCCCTTCTTCACCTCAGCGCCACCCTCAACACTTTTTCCTTCCTTCAGACGTCCCTTAAATCAACATTATGCACCTTCATCACCTCAACATTATCCTCCACACTTTCCTGCTTACCTGTTTTTCTCCCTTTCATTAACATTCTCCAGTTTATTCACCTTAACATCACTTTTATCAGTTCTTTGGATCTCCTCCTCAACATCACTTTCAGTGCTCTACTGGCTATCTCCACCAGAAGAACTCGACTCCTAAAAAAGCTCGGAACTTTCCGACTCTTTTGGGTCATAATCGTCATCATCTGAATGAGCGTTTTCCTCTTCACTAGATAGGAGGGTATCTGTTTCATATGAGCTATCAAAAGCAAAACCTATTCCTCCTCCTCCTCTTTCTCTTCCAACTCCCTCTTCACCTAAATACATCACGTCCGAATCACTATCCTCCAAATCAAGTGGACCACATTTCTTAGTTTTCTCAAAGCCAAATTCAGATGTTTTGCCATTCTTTGATCATGCACTTTGTACATCAATAGAATCCGTACAATTATTATCATTTTCTTCACACAAATCTTCACCAATGATCCGTACGATTATTCTATTGATGTACAGAATGCAGGATCAAAGAATGGGAAAACATTTGAATTTGGCTTTGAGAAAACGGAGAAATATGGTCCACTTGATTTGGAGGATAGTGATTCGGACGTGGTGTATTTAGGTGAAGAGGGAGTTGAAGGAGAAGGAGAAGGAGGAGGAAGAGCTTTTGCTTCTGATAACTCATATGAAACAGATACCCTTATGTCTAGTGAAGAGGAAAGCGCTCATTCAAATGAGGATTATGGCCCAGAAGAGTCAGAAAGTTCCAAGTTTTCTAAGGAGTCGAGTTCTTCTGGTGGAGACGGCCAGCAGAGCGATGAAAGTGATGTTGAGGTGGAGATCCAAAGAACTGATAAAAGTGATGTTAAGGTGAATAAACTGAAGAATGTTAATGAAAGGGAAAAAAACAGGTAAGCGGGAAAGTGTGGAGGATAATGTTGAGGTGATGAAGGTGCATAATATTGATTTAAGTCAGGTTAAAAAGGGATGTCAGAAGGAGGGAAAGGGAAAAAGTGTTGAGGGTGGTGCTGAGGTGAAGAAGGGGCAGCATGTAAATGAACCACTTCCTGTTGAGCGAAATGAGGTCCATGAAAAGATAACTGGGTTGGATGATAAAAAAAAGTGATGAACATGACAAGATCTTTAGTGGAAATCTGGAAATTGCATGTGATAGAGGAAAAGTCGTGTTTGATAAGCGGAATGATGTCGAGAAAGAGAAAACAAGGTCTGTTGATAGAAGAAATGATGAAGAGGATGAGATCTATGGTGTTAGTCAAATCAGTGGGCCTGATACATTGAATTATGTGCCAAGACTATGCATGAAGAATAAAGGGCATACAGAGAAGCTTACTAACAGACAGTCCATGTGGGAAATCAAAGAGTGCAATGTTTTAAAGGTTCTTGTAGATTCCATCTATGAGAAGAGAGAAGTGTTACGGGAAGGGTCAGATATTTTTGGCATTTTGTGTTATATATATGAATATAATCAAGGGATACTTTGGATTCGGTCCCTAGTCCCTAATACTTTTTTACTAAAACCTTAAGGGGGCGTTTGTTTGACCTCCTTAGCTCTCACTGGACTGGACTAGATTAAAAATTAGTCTAGTCTGATGTTTGTTGCTCTGCAGGATTAACATTAATGGGATAAAAGATGACTCGCCTCGACTAAGGATCGCGCTAGGCGGTCTTAGCGAGGCCCCCCGCATACCATGGGACCAGCTAAGAACTAGCTTTGTCCTCCTCACTTCGCTCCCTGCTCCATCATCTCTCGCGTCCTTTCTCTTCTTCCTCGCCTTGAACCCAGAATGACAAACTAACAAGACCTCAAATTTGAATCTCAATCGGAGAATCCATGAGCTGCGTCGTCTGATTCACCTCCAACCCAGATTAGACAAAGTCGTCGATCGCACATCCGTCCTCCTGGACCTCGATTTTCGACGGCACAGGCTTTGGGCTCCGTCCTCCTTGACCTCATTGACTTGCTTCATCTCCTAGACCTTTATTTCTCAATACCATTTTCTGGGTTCATCTCCTAGACCTTTATTTCTCAATACCATTTTCTGGGTTCTTCTAATCCCCTCTTATTACAAACTTGAAGCCCTTAAGATCCATTCATTGTTATTGTACATGCAATGACTCTCAGCAAATTAACAGCATCTGCGGATGCTCAGAATCCCTCTTCTCTGTGAGAGCACCTCAACCATGCGGCCATGCCCATCTCAGCAGAAGCTCAATCAGGTCAGAATTTTTTTTCATATTTCTTGTGATTTTCAGAAAAGGCACAGATTGCATGGGTGATTTGAGTTTTGGGTGAATGGGTTTTGTTTAAAATGTTTTTTTGTTGTCATTTGGAGCAGGTGATATGAAAAAGGCCATGGGAGATTTGTGTATCACTATCAGAGAGAATGGATTATCCCTCCCAGAGGCCTCCCACTTCTGTCTATGATGTGCTTACATATTCATGGCTAAATTGTTGTTAGTGATTGCTGTCTATGATGTGAACTTTCTGTGATTAAGTTTTTTTTTTTTTTTTTTCTAATTCTGATGTGAACTTTCTGTGATTTAAGCTTGTATTAGTTTAATAACTTTCTGTTTCTGGGACCAAAATTCAGCTTGTTGATCACTTTTTGTTTTCTTTCATCATTTAGTCTAGGATATAGTCTGGCACTGCACCAAACACTTCACTATTTTTGTCCTGCTTAGTCTAAGCCAAGCCAATCCAGCTTAGTCCCTGAAGCTAATCCAGTCCGAGATAGTCCGGTGCAACAAACGCACCCTAATGGTATTCAAAGTTTGATTAAAGTCTCTTGACTTTGTACACCTCATTATATAAATATTAATATTTATAGTTTTATAGTTTTGACATTAATTGTTTGGTATTTTATGAGATTTATAATCCTGCAAATTTAAAATCCGTCATTATAATAGTATTAGAAACGGTTACAATAAAAAAATTCAAACATTTCGATTAAATAAATGGATAAAAACTATGTAACAATAAGAAATAATAAATGGCAAAAGAATATATCCATAGTGTTAAAAAAATTGGTACATTTCACATATAACAAAGTGGTACATTAATAAAGAGAGTAAATTGTAGCTATGGTCCCTTAACTTTAACTCAATTGGAGCAATGGTCCCTCAACTAAAAATCCATTACCATTGGTCCCTCAACTTATCAAAACGTGCAGCTATGGTCCCTCAACTAAAAATCCATTACCATTGGTCCCTCAACTTTAATTCAACTGGAGAAATGGTCCCTTAACTTTAACCCAATTGTAGCAATGGTCCTTCCAATATAACTCGTTTTGACAAAAATTTTGACATAGTTGACGAAAACAACCATAATTATACACTTTGATGAGTTGAGGGATCCTAATTGTATAAATGGTCATTCCAACATAGCTTATTTTGACAAAATTTTGACAAAATTGATGAAAAGGACCATAGCTACACATTTTGATAAGTTGAGGGACCAATGGTAATGGATTTTTAGTTGAGAGACCATTGCTCCAATTTGATTAAAGTTGAGGGACCATTCGTACAATTTACTCTAATAAAGAAAAATGGGTACATTATAAATAAATTAGGGTCCAAATAAAAGATTAAAAAATTATGAGTACAAATGAAATTTTAAAATATATGGGTGTAAAAATAAATTAATACATGGGTACAAATAAAAACTAAAAAGAAAATACTACAAATTTAAAAAAAAGGTTGCAAATTCAAAGTTGGTACAAACTAAAAATATAAATATATGATACAAAGTTTTAGCCATAAAACATAAATATACCATATGTAATTTTTCTATCATTAATTAATTATACAATGTCACGTGACGATAAACACATGGGCACAAATACAAATAAAAATATAAAAAATATGGGCACAAAAAGAAATTAATATATGGGTACAAATTAAAACTGAAAATTAATATATGGGTACAAATTAAAACTGAAAAGAAAATTGGTACAAATTAAAAATGGGTACAACCTAAAGACCTTGATCAAGAATTGAAAAGGAATAGGGTTTTAAATCAAAGGAAAACTAATGAAAATGACTTGAAAACTTTGAGTTTAACGATAAGGACAAAATAAAGGGTAAAATGAATAGTACCAGGTTTGATTTTTTAGTGTAAAAATATGATTTTTCGTTAAAGTGAATAGTACCGTAGGTTTTTCGTTAAAACTCCCTTTAATCAATGATAGCAAAAAGGGGATGAGAACCTAATTTCTCCTATAATCAATTTCTAGAAAATTAAATTGCATAATTAACCAAATTAACATAATATAATGATAATTAGGAAAACAAAACTCACGAATCCAAGCAAAGAATAAGAAGAAATATGAGAAAAAAAGAATTGGGAACTTACGGGATCTTTGAAAATGATAAATGCGATTACGAAGAAAAGAACAAAAAGGATATCAAACTAGGCGAATCGAACGAACCGAAAGACCGACTTGACGCCCTGAGTACTAGTTCGAGTTCCTGCTGCTGACTCGCTTTGCCATGGCTGTGCGCTTGGGCTCAAGAGTTGCGATTTGGTACCATTGGCGTTGAGTCAGCAATCAACCGATGGGCGATGGTGGTGAGGTGGTGAGGTGGTGGTGTGATTGGTGTCACCCAGAAGGAAGGGCCCTGGTCTAGAACGGCGGAGCCGCGGAGGGCCAGGGGCTGAGGCAGGTCTGTGTGGAACGTTGGGTCTGGGTGGAGGGTGCGGCCTCAACCTGCAGTGTGGTCGCGAAGGGCTTATACAGATAGTGTTCAAGAAATTAAGTAGGATATGGTATGAATAGCATCCAAAGCATTTTGTATAATATTAGGAAATTAGTTCAGAAAAGGAGGGCCATCTCATTTCGATCACCTAGAGATTGAATATTTCTTCCCCTTGCTTAAACAATTATTTCTCTTGCTCATCGATTTCCCACAACATCCTTAAAGAAGACATTGTAAGAATGAAACAGAAAGGAAACTATGAATAATGATAGAGATTTTGATTTTGGTGTGTGATTTCTTAAGATGGATGGTGGGTTATATGGAGGAAAAAGAAAGGATTAGGTTGTAGATAATGCCACGTGGCATGCCGTTATTCGTTAAAAATCTGATCGAAATCTATCCTCAAAGATTGTAAACAAATTGTGACACGTGGCGCGACGTGATTGGTTAAAAATCTTATCGGAAATCTATCCTTAACGATTCTGAAAAGGTAACGAAAGACGAAACATAAATCTAAATATTTTTTAATTATTTTTATAATTTAAATCGTGACTGACATCAACTTTGCTTACGTAGCTGACGGCTGGGCCCGTGAATTCTAGTCTGGGGGAACAATCGGGCTCCCCTGTAGCCCAATGGATTGGTGTGGACTTGAGCTGTTTTTTTGGAGGAGGTGGGGCTTTTTGGGGGAGGAGGGGGATTCCAGAGCCCATTGCCCAGGGGATTTGGCTGGGCTGGAAGTGCTCGTATGATCTTGTGTTTCATATACAGTGGGAATGCTCTCTTTTATTTATGCTGGGTAAATGACTAAAAACTAATTGTTTTCAATGGGTAAAAGAAGGGATCAAAATTTGTATGTCTCATAGATAAAACACAGAGTTAAATATTGTCCATTTCCAACGGGTAAACCAAGGGATTGAAACGAGCCGGGGGGGGGGGGTGGGGGGTGGAAGAGATTCGCCGGGGGGGGGGGGAACGAGCCGCGGCGGGGGTGGGAATCCGAAACAAACGGATTGATCTGTGGGCGGGTTGGATCTGTGGGCGCAAAAGTAATGGTTGGATCTGTCGGCGGGTTGGATCTGGGGGCGGCGAAGCAAAACCTGGACGCGGTCGGGTATGTGGGTGGGGAAGCAAAACGTGGGGGGGGGGGCGGGGGGGGGGCGGCGGGGGGGGGGGGGGGGGGGGGGGGGGGGGAAGCAGAACCAGAACGTGGGGGGGGGTGCGGGGGGGGGGGGGGGGGAAGCAGAACCAAAACGCGAGGGGAAGAAGAAAGGAGGGCGCTGCGGGTGGGGGCGTGAGGAGGGGGGGCGAAGGGGGGAGAGTCTGCGCGGGGGGTGTTGGGGGGGTGCCGGGGGGGGGGGGGGGGGTAAGCAGAACCAAAACGTGGGGGGAGGAAAAAAGGAGGGCGCCGCGGGTAGGGGCGTGGGGAATGGGGGGGGCGAAGAGGGGGAGAGTCTGCGGGGGCGGGGGGTGTTGGGGGTTGGGGGGGTGCGGGGGGGGGGGGGGTAAGCAGAACCAGAACGTGGGGGGAGGAAGAAAGGAGGGCGCTGCGGGTGGGGGCGTGGGGAAGGAGGGGGGCGAAGAGGGGGAAAGTCTGCGAATCAGAAAGCTGGGGGAAAGCTGGGGAAAGAAGGCAACCTGGGAGAGAAGCAGGGAAGAGAAAGTTGGGAAGACTGTGGAGGAAATGACAGAAAGCTGGGAAAGCATGGGCTTTCTGATGAAGATATTGCTTTGGATTTTGTTTCCTTTTTTTTTTTTTTTTGTTTTGGAAAAAGAAATAAATAAAAGGAGGAGAAAATAACGGATATCACTTACGCATGTTAACAATTACATGCAAAATTATTTTGAGAATTTATCATTTTGACTACTCTTTACAATACACTTACTTTACACATAGAGATTTGAACATCATAAGAACTCTATGTGGTACTAAGTCACTCATGTATGTTACCATGCAATGTATACAGTACTAATTCATTATATATAAATGATTATGGTGTGTTTAAACTTTTTTCATTAATTACTACATATTTTCTACACTCACAATGTTTGCCAGCTCGCTATATAATCAACTTAAATTAATTAAATCCATCATGCAATGCATTTCCTTCCAATTTTTTGTGATAAACTAATAGATAATTGACTAAATAAACATCCTGCAAAGTTTCAATAAAAATTTCCAAGTTTTTCTTACAATTTCCCTGACAGAATGGAGCATCTGTCAGGGCATGGGCTGAAAAAGAAATTTTTTGGTTTTGCATACTAACCTTGCTTCATCACGTGAGGCTTTAGTTTTTATTTTTATTATATTACATTTTATCCTTTTTACTAAAGTCCAATTCCTTTACATCAAATGAAATTATTAGGTGATTTTTGGTTAAAAAAAAAATGCTTAAAAATGTTTTTTTTTCATTAAAGTTCAGTATAACATTAGCCCATAAAAAGAGGAAAGAGTTGTAACTTTTTTCTTTTGACAAATGATAGAGTTGGTGGGTTAAATTATTAGTTGTTAGACCATTTCCAATGGTTGGACTAAAAGCCAAATATTTTAGCCCGAAAAATTTAGTTTTTAGCCCAGTAATAGTTTTTTTGTTCCAACTGTTCTAGCCTAAAATTTTAGCCCGGGATTATTAAAGAATAAATTTAGGCTATTTTTTTCTTAAATTAATTTTTTTTTTAAATAAATATGTAGACTATCGTAAATTAATTTTATGAACATTTTAATAAAAAAAAATTTAAATTCCGATAAATATTTTCACTCGGCTCGGTGGAGCCCACACCGATTTCTGGGCTAAATTCTGGAGGGAATCTGACCTTGGTTTAGCATTTAGCATTTAGCCCAAATTTTCCTCTTGGGTTGAAGTGAGTTTGGGGGGAAATTTTGGGGGGTAATTTAGCTTTTAGCCCACCATTGGAGATGGTCTTAGGAGGAGAGGATCGGTGGGGTTCGAACTCACACCAGAGTACATATATATCGTTGTTTTCCACCACTACTGTAAAGCTTCATCTATGAGAAAAGAACTAGGCTATTTTGCCAAATTTACAATTGAATATATTGATTTAGGCATTATCCTGGAAATTAATTTGGTCCTTTAGTATGGTCTCTACTGAAAGGATGTAAGTAACTGTATTTTTGCAGGTGAAAGTCATGGTTCTTCGATCTTATCACAAAGCAAAGTGGTTAAAAAGGAAGAGAAAACGGGGTTTTGCTCTTGATTAAATTGATTATGTTAATTAGGGTTTGTGGTGGGTTTCGGTACAAATAGTACTATGAGTGTATTCCAATTAGAATTTAATAAGGTTTTAATTAAGGTCTATTTTTAGCTACACTTCGTGTAACTCAATTTTAATCCTATTTTCCTTCCACAAGCTCAAAAATTATCACTTTCCTCTTTGGAACTCGATTTTTTATCCCACTTTGCTTTATGAGACTCAAAACTTGCCGTTTTACTCCTTAAAACTCCAAATTCGCTTTACATTACCTTGTTTCTATTTTTTAGAATAAGTTCATCCATTTAACATTTATAATTGGTAGTATTGCCAAGTTTTCCCCAAAAATAAATGGATATAAAAAAGGAACAAAAACAACCATATTCTCTTTTCACCAGCCACCTCCCTTAAGAATATAAGAACATACAAAAATAACAAAATAATGAAACTTGGCTGGAGATGGAGTACGAATAGATGAGTATTGTTATACAATGATTGAAATTTTTTTTTTCAATCTATGTGGCACCATTTAATTGGATATGTGAGTTTTATACTTGACAGACGTAAACTTAACGGTTATTTAACGGAATACATAGAAACGAGAGAAAAGGGAGTAGATATTGAGTTTAAGGGAATAAATTGGCGACTTTTGAGTTTCAGAGGCAAAGTGGGATGAAATCGAGTTTCAAAATGCAAAGTGGCTACTTTTGAGTTTCAAGAGGCAAAGTAGGATCAAAATTCAGTTCTAGATAGCAAATTGACGATTTTTGAGTTTTTAGATGGCAAAATGAGATCGAAATCGAGTTCCAAAAATTTATAGTCTATTATCTTTTCACACAGGTGCAGTCAAATTAGGTTTTGATGGGTTTCAAGCAATATGTCCTCTATAGTCTTTTCACACAGTTTAAAGGCTATACAGAAAATCCTAGTTTTTTATTTTTTGAGTACATCGATATTTTTACAATAAGGGAAAAGGAGCTCAGCGAAGCCACAATGGGCAGCCTAAAAAGAAAATCCTAGTTTAAGCAGGTAATTTATGCTAAAATCCTATTGGGACGAATATTCAAGTTTCCTTGTCCAGTTAGGTCTATGAGAAAACCCTAATTTAAAACTCTATTAATTAAGTGTCGGCCTGATGTGCGTGTATATATAACAAGCATGAATAATATTTTTTAGAATCGATCGAGTGATTTTTCTTAAAGGGCTTTGCTGTATCTTGAGAGGGGGATTGCTGTCTTTCTAGTTCCTAGGATTTCTATTCTCTCTACTTAGAAGTATCTGTCGTTTCAAGGCCGAAGGCAAAGCTCCATATTGCAGCACCGTAATTCCAAAAGGACTCAATCAGGCGAAAGGTGAATAATTTAATTTTAATTTAAACATTCTTTTGATGTACAATGCAGAACTTTTTACTTTATGATTTGTTGTAACGCCGGATTTTGGACTTGGAACACGAAAATTAGAACATATTATGGTTTTCATGTGTGTACAGATCAATGTTTTATATATATCTAGGTTAACTGTTCCTTGCTCGAAATTGTACTTCAATGAATCACTAGATCTTTGGTTCTCATTAGTGAATATTTTACTTCCATTCTAATTTATTTTGTTGAAGTTTCAGATAATATATCACAGAGCTGGTTAATTGTTATAGGAGAGTGATCCATGAAGATTTGTATGAAGACAGGGAAGCATTTGGCTGGAGTAGTTGCTTTGAAAATAAGAGGTTTTCTAGTTATACTCGCAGTTTATCGCCTATCAAAACTACTGTTGTTGTGGTTAGCTCTAGATTTTATTAGCCGTGAGCTCACTATGTCCATTAGAAGGGTTCCAATGGAAACGAGGTTGCCCTTTCCAAGGCTTTCGTTGGAGACAAGGAAGAAATTGGCTTTAGTTTTCTTGAAAGCGTTTCAGGTTGTATTCACATACTATCGCTTATCAAGAACGTTTGTCATAATGCTCTTCACTCGACATATTATAGGTCATGTCAAGCTCATCAAAATTATGATTCGACATTACATTCAAGAACTTTATTATTACTTCAACGAAGAAGATAACAGGTGGTCCAAGCAACTCCCGGAAGAGATCATGCAATTGATTCTACGACGGCTTGGCGTGTCGGATTATCTACGATGTGGTTTAGTGTGCCGATCATGGAGAGAGTCGGTTGATAGGGCAGTCAAGTGCAAGTGTTCTTCTCCTGCTCCCGAACTCCCTTGGCTTATGCTTTGTTATCATTGGTACTCACTCAAAGATCATTGCTTTTTAAGAGTAACTGATGAGGAACACCATGTTTACACATCAACAAATATTAATCCCTACGTTAAGGCAAACTATATAGATAGGCATGAATGTGTTGGGTCCATCGAGGGGTGGTTGATCATGGTTGATAATGACGTTTTGCGTCCTGAGGGTTTTGTGGATCCGTGGTCGAAATTCTACTATCATGATATGAAGACATATACTACCATCAACTTCTTCTTGAATCCAATCTCAGGTGCCCGAGTGATGCTTCCATCACAATCCACAATTCCATGCAAGTTTAGCATTTTACCTCAATTCTTAAGAAAAGTGGTAGCCTCTTCAGTACCAACAAACACCAATTCCTCCTCGTCACCATGTATTGTGGCTAGCCTTTGTGGGGATGGTAAGTTGGCTTTCTGCAGACCCACTGACAAAACATGGACACTCATTAATAGCGAAGAGGCTAGAGGGCTTTCCTTTCTCGACATAGAAATAATTGATGGAAAATTATATGCTGCAACTTGTCAAGCTTTCGAGTTTTTAATGGTGTTTGACATTCATGACCCTCCTAGTTACAAGGTTGAACTCTTGCTTATGCTTCAACCTAGACCAGTTCGTTCGATTGATGAAAATGATTCCAGAGATGGAGTCGTGCATATAAAGAATGCTGAGTTAACTTACCTAGCAAAGGATCCCACATCAAATGAGTTGCTTATGATTTTTTGCAAGCTTAATAGTTTTTCTAAAGAGGAGGATCCAATAATTCCGTATTCCTTCATCGGCGGAAATTATGTTATCCCACCTCTCGTCAAAGGATTTCGATTGTTCAAGCTGCAGTTGTGTGACGAAGGTCCTCGTTGGTTAGAGGTATCCGACCTGGGTGATAAGATATTGTTTTTGAGCAAGGCGAGCAACAAACTCATCTTTGTCGGGGGTCATAATTCTGCTCGTTATAATAAAGTTGAAACAAACTGCATATATTTTGCTTTCGATTATCTTTGTTTAAGAACACCTTCGTTGGCACGCGATTTTGGGATGTTTTTCTTGGAAAACAAGAGCATCAAACGTTTTATTCTTCCTGAAGATCATCCTCGCACTGGATTGCCTAGTCAACCTGTTTGGTTTGCACCAAATCTTTTGTAGCTAATATTTGGTAATATAGTTATTTCTGATTAGCTGTTGGTGTTATCCTTGTTAGTTAGAGCTTGGTATAAATCTCCTTTGTAATTCATTTTAAGATGAACAAATATCAATTTTCAAAAATCTTGCATCTCTCTGTAATTATTTTTTTCCTTTTTAAAACACTACTATAAGAAAGTGTTTGCTGCCCAACAAAAACAATTCGTCAAAAGCCACTTAATACTACGGTCTAGTGGTATTTCTCTTCACTTGTAAGTGAGAGATCTTAGGTTCAATTCTTGCCAAAGGCGAATTTGAACCACATTATTGCTACTACATTTTGAGACTAACGCCTCCTCCCCTTAGTATAGATAATATCGTTTGTCCCAAAAAAAAAAAAAATCGTCAAAGTATAAATTTTGAATGGACATATGCCTATTCAAAACCATATTGAAAATTCAGATTTGTTTCATGTACTTAGAAGGGCAGAAAGCTCAACAAATAGCAGCATGCTACACTGGTCAAAAACTTAAAAAAGACAGCTTCAGAAAGTTTATAAAGGCTAAAAAGCCAAACAAGATTTTCACATTCAATAGTTGACTCATATATCGAACTAGGGAAGTTTAACAATTTTTGAAATATATCACAATCCCCAGAAAAAATGGGCCAAGCAATCACACTAAGAAGGTAAACATCTAGAGCAACAAAATATACCAGAGGAAGTGAGATCATACCTAGCAATTGCAGGGAGACGTAAGACACTATTTCCAGGTTTCTTTGCAAGGAGTCATTAACAAGGAAAAATCAAAACCGGCAAAACAAGGACAAAAGCACAAATGGATAAATGAAAATCAAAGACCACAAAGAGAAAGCATGGGAAATGAATCAAGCTCATACAAACCCAAGATTAAACACCCAGAAAATTAGAGAAAATGAATCTACCTCACACGAACAATGAAATAGCAAACTATATCAAGTTATCAACAAACCCAAATAGAAATTACCAGCCATTTAAAAAGTTTGTTACCTAATCCAAATAACCAAGGTCAAAGCAGCAACACCCTGCATTAAAGCATCAAAATACATTATAAAATGGAAACCTAACCTACTTTTTGGTAATTTAGCAATTAAAACACCTGGATCCTAGAATATCACTATGAACATTTTTTAAAACCAAAACAGAGGTTATGGAGGGTGGGGTGAGTTTTTGCGGTATTTGAGATGAAGGAGTCGGTACAGTGAAATACTAGAGTATCCAATTGGCATATTGACGGGCAAATGGCAGCAATGACACAAGTACATAAACGAATTGAGCAAAATACTAGAGTATCCAATTCACCATAACCAATACAACTTAATTCCTATAGCTAATTATTAACAATCTTTCCTCCTAATTAATGGTCAAGTTCCCCAATTCACATGGCATCCATAACATCTAAGATTGCTACACATATTCTAACGTGCTAACCATCCATGGCATCTGGATTATCTAAACAGATACGAATTCATTAAGAACATCGAAAAATAAATCAGCGACCACATGCATGACATCTACATCAAGACATTCATGGCATCAACTGCAAAAAGCTTAAATTCAAGTTGAGCATGGCAGCTACTATAACTTGCATCGGATAAACTTGATTAAAACCAAGATGGTAGCTAATCACCACGCACATACATACAACAAAAGACACTTAACATGGAGGACAAACCAGAAAATAATTAAACAAAGGTTTGATAATCATGGTTATGTGTATACCACAGCCATAGCTTGGAAAATTAGCTGTGGATCATAATAAAAAGCATATCTAAATCAATCATGAAATAAGAAAGCTATTTTGACCAATAAAGCTAAAATCCAATCTAAACAAAAGGAATATGATCAAAATTTGCATCAGCAAACACATGATTCCAAACATTTGTAGCAGAACTGCTAACAACGAAAAGATATTGAATTCTTTCTTCACCATAACTACACAGGGTACAGCAGCTGTCAATATTAGGAAGAAACTGAGCTAGTTTAGCTCTAGTTTGCAATCTGTTTTCTAACAACAAACCAGGCAAATGTCCGTGGATGATATTGGTTACTCTCAGTTGCAGATTTAACAAAAAAATTTACCACTGGGATTAGGATCCACTCTCCTCCCATCCAACACATAAAAAAAATGAAAAAAATTCACGAAATTCCACATAAACATAAACATATTTGGATCTTGCACTGAAACATACTTGGACAAAAACACAAACCGAAATTGCACTGAATTATTATATCATCTCAATTCAAATATACATTTCTTTAGTCTGTAGAAGTTTAGCACTAGCAAAACACAGTTCACTACCCGTAAACCCGATATAGCATATCAGACCTAATACAAGCAAATTCTACATACCGATCCGAAAGTTGACACATTTCTAACTTTCATGCATCTATGTAACCTCTCTGATTACTATTCTTCACTATCAGAGTCAAGAACCACACACTCACCAAAGCTGGAACAGCATAAACCATACAATGAGCCCCAACCACCAACGAGTCCTGGGCCAAAAGTACAGAGCCACCAGGAGACAGAGACGGCAAACCTCGGGATGGGCATCCAGTAGCTGCATCACGTAGGAAAACGCAGGGGCAGGTGGGTTGCTGGTGGAGGCGGCGACGGTCCTGGGCGTGCCGGTTCGACTTTCAGATTCGGTCACTGTAGGTCTCCGAAACAACCGATTGACGACTATTAATCCAAGAACCGCAGAAACAACGAACACAAGTCGCAGGAAGCTCTGAAGACGAGAATCAACTTCACTAGTCGAACCGTCTTCAGTGTTGGAGTCCTCAGAATCTTGATCGCCTCCGCTCTGATTTTTCTTCAAGTATTCGATCCCAGAATTCTTCCGAGGGGAAATTTGGGGTTTCTGGAAATTCTTGCGAGAGGAACATTGGGATTTCTTGGAAGTGTTGGAGCAATTCTTGGGAGTAGCTTCAATTTGGGAATTCTTCAGAATGTAGATATGGGGGTCCTGAAAATTCTTGGAAGAATGTTTTTCTTCAGAAGAAGAGCTTTGTTCTTCAATGGAGACCAAGTCATTGGGAACGGTGCTGATAGGGAGGGGAACTCGGTCGATTGGGAAGCCGGATTCGGAGGTGTGAGGGGCTTGGGCGGCGAAGGCGACGGGACAGAGGAGGAGAAGCACTAACGCGAGCAGCATCTTGAACAAAGAGATTTTACACGAAGCGATGAGAGAGAAAATTAGGGTTCTTCGGGACTCGAAATCAAATGAATGGGACGTGAGGAAGCAGAGAGAAGGAGAGGATTTCTCTCGAAATTGATTAGTAAAGTGACGGGTGAGTGAAACGGAGGGAAGACAGAGTTCTTTGTACTGAAATTGAATGCCAAAGGAAAGGGTTGAGAGAGGGAAATAATACTTTTGTATAATTTAACGTTAAAAAAAAACAATATTTGAACTAGATTATATTGCTTGCCCATTTTGAAGCTTAACCAATTTTGTCACCCATTAATGTAAATAATATCGTGTGTATTAAAGTAAAAAGTAATCATGTGTTTGGTCGGGCGACCGAAAGAACAAAAGGTTGAATCAATTTGAGACCGTTCCATTTAAACTTGACTTGTATTTGAACACATGAGGACGAGCCTTGGTGTACCAAAAATATTGTTCATTCGAGCCGTGGAAACAGTCTCTTAGCAAAGTAAGGGTAAAGTTGCGTATGATAGACGTTCATTTCTCGACTATCGCAAAGCAAAAAGTCTTGTTGGCTTGGGATCGCTCTTTTTTTCTTTTTTTTTTTGGTATTTGAACACTTATTTCTTTCTCTGACCCAAATCATGTTCAACATGTGTTACATTTTTTCTTTAAATGGTATCTCCATCTATTTTCATAACGAAAGCTACCGCATATACAACCTCATAACTTCTTTTTTTAACAAACTATATTATCTACACTAAGGAGAGATGGTGTGTTAAGCCTTACAATAGTCTAGCAATAATGTGATTCAAATTTGCCTTTGCCGTTTCGTTAAATTATTATTAGAAAGCCAGAACCACACTTTGGGGTCACAAGACTTCACAAAAAATAATTGGACACAGATACCCCTAAAACAGAAACTTACAATGGAAGTGAAGTTCTTGTTTAATTGTTCCAAAGATATTTTTGTAATAGTCATATGGTGAAAAAAACTAGAAAAGAAAAGATAAAAAGAAATTAACGTGCAAAGAAGATGAAACTTACAATGGAAGTGAAGTTCTTGTTTAATTGATTTTTTTATTTTTGATTTAAGTTGACTTGTTTACTTAGGGCGTGTTTACGAATGGGGAATGGGAATTGCACACAATTCTAGGAATTCAAGTGTTTACTACCACCAGAGGAATGAAAATCGGGGGGAAAATGGGGTGGGACCCAGCTAGCCCTGGCAATTTCTTACACGACACGTGAACGACACGAAAATAACGGGTTTTGGATCGATCGGGTCGTTATCGTGTCACACGATAAGAACCCGTTAATAACAGGTCCTTAATAAGTTAACACGAGGGTGACACACGGGTAACCTATTTCGATAATTTTAGAAAAATAGTATTTTGATGATTTTAATTTTTTAAACTAATAAAAAAAACTTACTATAAAATACAATAGTCATAGTGTATATGATATGTTGTATATCAAATATGTATTATTTTACTATTATTCTATATAAATTTAATAAATTTAAATTTTATTTATTTATTTTTATAGTACAGCAAAGAGCAAGATTAAAAAAAAAAATTATAAAACACATTAAAAATAAAAATATCAAGTAATTAAAAAATAACAAACACATTACAATTTATAATAATTAATTTACAAGTGCAAAAAATAAGAAAAAAAATAGGCAAACGCTCGTGATCGCATCCTCTACGCTTTGAGGATGGGTACATCACCGTTTGAATTTTTAGAACCATACAAACCCTCATTAATAGTATATTTAAGAGAGTTCAAAATAAATAAAATTCATAATCATTAATGTACAAGTTTGAAAAAAATGTGAAAGCATATATAAACGCTTGTGATTGCATCCTCAACCTTGAAACGCAACTCCCTTCATTTTGCATATCATTGAACAATTGATATTTTGTAGTAATGTACTAATGTTTTTTCATTAGGTTCTTATTTTGGGGTATGTAATACTTAAAAACAAATTTTTTTATTATGTTTTTGAAGTAATATTTATGTGACAATGTGATATGCATATACTAATTTAGAATTATGTTTTCCATTTTTTTGGGTCAAATTATATTTTTCATTTTTATTATTTATTGATTTGAAATATATTTTCTTTAACGGGTAACGGGTCGGGTCATATTACCTGATAATGTTAATAGGTCGATTTCGGGTCGGGTCATATTACCCGTTTACTTTAACGAGTGTTACACGACACGACCCGTTAAGATATCGGGTATGTCACGAAAACGACACAAATGCCAGGTCTAGACCCAGCTCATTTCTGGAATCAGACTCTGGTGTTACCCGGAGTCAGATTCTCTAATAATACTTGGTATTTGGATTCCTTGAAAAGGAGTCCTTCAGGAATCAAAGTTTTGTTCCAAAATTACCCTAATTTATTTTCTTAATTTCAAAACAGCGTTAAAAACTTCATCTCCAAATCCAACAGAGATACCCATATCACTCTATTCTTCAGTCTCACCAATTTTCCTGGGAGAAGCGTCGGCTCTGGCCACACCCGAACCCCAGTTCTTCTCGTCGCTTGTAGAATTTAAGAACAAGAGAGACAGATGAGGATGCATGTGAATCTGCGAATTCGGGAGGTGGTGGGATGGTTGTGGGGGCTAGGGAAGAAGAGGATATTGATGGGAGGGAGGAGGAGTGGAGGACCTGTGAATATGGGAGGTCGTGGGAAGGTTGTGGGGGTTGGGGAAAGATAGGATTGAAGAAAGGGAGGAGATGAGGATGCTGGGACATCGGGAGGAAGGGGATAAGGTGCTGGTTTTTTTTATTTTTTTATTTATATAAATATTACCTTAAGAAGAGCTTCTTCAATTATTTTATGAATTAATATGATATGAAATATAAATCAATTCCAATAACTTTATATGAAAATAATTTATTTATGTAAGGGCAATATAGTAATCAACCTAGTTTTCATTCTGATTCAACTAAATAAGTAAACAATTTATATGGACTCAATATCATTCATACCCTACTCTGATTCTAGACAAGTTTAGTAAACAACTTCAACAAGAATCTGATTCTGATTCCACCTCATTTCAATTCCTCCTCAATCCAATTCCTCCTTGATCCAATTCCTCTCAATCTGATTACGGATTAGTAAACGTGTAACAGCCCGTCTCGGGAAATTGTTTTCGAAGATGTGAAATGATGAAATTACCCTTGGGAATTAAGAGTGTGGTGAGTGTTATGTATTTAAATTGGACAAGTTATTTTTCCTAAGTATTGGACCTAAGTGAGCTAAGGGACTTAGTTTTGTTTGGTTGGTAACCAAACTAATTCCTAAACAAATTCTCATAATTCTAGAATCCAAATTGTAATCTTCGATGATTTTCTAAAGAATATCAAGAAATTATACCTTGCATTGACTACCGTACTACCCCTCCTTCTCCACCAAGAAAGCATTGAGCTTTTCCAATTTGTTCTCCAGCAACTTCACGAAATCGGTTAAAGTACATACAAAGTTTTCTCAGAATTCAAACAGAAGAGTAAGCAACATTATAAACAAATTACAGCACAACGGGGGCACTTGATTTCAGTGCAAACAGCGTGGCAGAACTTTCTAAAGACGCTTATCAAGAGTATTTTCTATTAGCATGTTTACGAATTCTCTAGTATGTCCATCAAAAAGTAAATAAATTCTCTATTATATATATTTTCAGTAATCGTTCAGTTTTAAGAGTGCTCAGATTGCACCCATTCCAATCTGGAATTAAATAAGAACTCAATCAAAAACTTTAATCCTACAATTCAATGCTGAAAAACTAAAGTAGCCAGAAACCAAAAGATCTAAGTGACAACTTGTACGGACGTTACGAAAATGCAGGACGCCAAACGCATTAAAACTTCTAGAAACTCCAAGGCTATAATTCTCCTCTCCTTATATTCTTTCCCTTTCTCTAACCAAATAAAAATTCCCAAAAATATGCACAAAAAATTCAAAAAAGATACAAAATACAAAATTAATGCAAGCAAAGAAAAAGAAACAAAAGCTCTTCTGTCAGATTTTGTTAGTTTTTTAGTAACCAACAGTGAAATGTTTCATCCTCTCACCAATTAATTAATAAGTGAATAAACAAATGACTAAACTTTCTTAATCACAAAAGGCACAAAGCAAAAAACGAAAATCATTTACCTTAATGACAAAGCACTCTAGAGTCTGAACGGTTACATTTTCTTATTGTTTAAAAACTGAAAATCTACAAAGTTTTAACATTTGCACATATATCGGAAAAGGCATTATCGCTTGGATTTATCCTTTAAGAAAACCGACAACAGCTGTAACGTAAACTACCAAATACCAAATTAAATACTCGAACATGACAACCCCAAACATAAACAAAATTCTATATGAATTCAAAACAATATTAATTAGGGCAAAAGAACCCCAAACATAAACAAAATACCAAACCAATTAAAAAAAAACTCAGGCCAAAATAGGCCAACCCATGCATTCCTCATCCTTCCCTCCTTCCCTTGTTTTTTTTTACCCTCATGCCATTAATCTCTCTCCTCTTAGAATTATATAGACAACAGCAGAAAACATTAATACAATAATGAAAATAAACACAGACCTTAACAAACAAAAAAAACCAATCACGCATCAACCTCATGTTTATATGAAAGAGATGAGATTATTGGAGATACAGAACCTTGGTTAGAGTGCAAGAGCAAGACTGAATGAAATGATGAAACTTAAAAGAGAGGTATTACATGGATCAATCGTCATCATACCAAACATGGAAAGTGGTAGTGCAGCTGGATGCCTCAGGATCCTCAGCCCCACTAAAGTCGTAGAACTTGGCAGCATATGGTGGATTGTCGGGTCCCAATTCATAGTACCTTAAATTGACAAAAAAAAAAATGAATCAAGTAAAGCTATCATTTCTAATTAATCAAATACCAGACCCTAAGAAATATAGAAGCATAGTTATTGAAGAGCAATTTCTCTCTCTCCCCATCAATATTTACAGTCTTGAGTACTTGTCAGGTTTAATGAATTAACTTTGTTATTAAAGAACTTGCACATTAAGATTCATACGGAAATGGTTTTTTCCAACAATCAGCACCAACCAACAATTTAATGTACGCAACCAAATGATTAAGCTAAACTCAATCTGACCAAATTTGATTTCAAATAAGCCAAATAAGTAATGACAACTAAACTAACCTTTCTTTCCCACATGAAGTAAAAATTCATTTCATTTACCCCTATCTCAACAACTTACACAAATCGAAAACTTGAGCTTTGAAATTTCCAAATTTGGTGAACTGGATTTTAGAGAGAGGAGAGAAAAAGAGAGAACCTGGTCCTTGTACACATATCTAACCTTTTAGCCTCCTCATCCGTTGGCTGGTTAAGCTGCTGATCCAAATCCTAGACCCCACCTTTTTTTCACGGTCTCCATTGTCAGACATTGTTGCAGTGATCGGAACTCATGAACAATAAATAATATATTATCAAACTTTAATTCCCCATGAACCAAAGATGAACATTTAGAGTAAATTAATTAAAAACAAATTCATGGACAGAAGGAAAAACGAACAGGGATGAAACTGTTACCCAAAACAGAAAAGGATAAACTATTACTCTTCCTTCTTCTTCGGCTATTTCTCCACTTTCTTCTTCTGTATATTCCTTGTGAAATCAATTTCAAAACTGATTATATAAATTATAAAAGTTCAAACTTATAATTACCGAGAAACCAAAAATGAACATTTCTACTAAATTAATTAAACTATTTATCTTCCTTCTTCGGTATTTTTACTGTGAAACCACCAACTGATATAGTGAAAACACCTATGTCGGCAACGGTTGCAGCTATTACATATACAAACAAAAATATATTTCGGAAGATCGTAACATTATGCAATTGCAAGCCCATCACCAGAACTGAATTAATCAGTTCAAGATTTTAAAAAAATAAAAATTTAATAACCAAGCAAGGTAATGGACAAAACACACAAAGAATCCCAAAACCTCTAAGAAATTCGAATTCTCGGTACACCGAAACAGAACAAAAAGGCGTGATCTAATTAATTTGAAAAATCCCAAGAATCAACAGATCACTCTTTGACGACAATTCTTTTGTGCCAACAGTCAAGCATGTTTCTTGTAAAGAGAACCACGAATCCCTAAGATAATACAGAGTTTATGCCATGCGGTATAACATTAGATAAATTAAGATAAAATCAAGGTATGAAATATATCAATTTAGGGTTGGAAAATCACCTTGAAATTTCAGTGGAGAGAAAGTGAATGAGAGAGCTGAGAGACGGAGACACTGGGAGAGATGGAAGAGAGAGAAGTGGTTTGAGATATGAGAAAGTGAGAGATGCAGAGTCTTAGATACGGCTTCCCTCAACCCCTGGCGTTGTCTCCATCACCTCGATCCGGTAGAATCATAGAATCATAGCCTCTTGGGATTCTGTATTCTTCTTGGCAATCCCATTAAATAAAGTTATATATGATCAGTTAGTTCGTATGTTCATTGCGTACTCTGATATTCAACTGTTTTGAACATAAGGATGTCGAGATAGAGCTGAGAATAGTGAGGTCGAGGTTTTTGTGTTTGAGCTTAGATCTGTGAGCTATGTATGTTATTCTTCCATAATCAAATGCAAAGCCTTCTATCCTTAAAGATAACACGTTTGTACCATATTTTCCGGTATTGGCCGAAAATTTTCTTTCTGGCAACTGAAGCTTCGCCATACATATTTCGGCACTGCAGGCATCTGCTCAGTTTTAGAGGCCACTAAGGTAAGGTGTTTAATTCCAAGTTCATATATCAATGATTTATGGAATATATAGGTTGTTTGTAAGATAAATTAATATTTAGAAGTTTAATTAGGGTTTGTATTTCATTTTGGGGGCTATGGGTTGTGAAAAACACTTGATTTTTTATGTGCTAGAATACTGGGTATGTTACAATTCCTGTTTCAAGTGTTCAATTGCAAAAATTTAGAAAATTTTCCCGTTATGTGTATATGGTGTGCATGGTGTGCGTGGCAGTAACATAATATGACAAGCGGGATTGTTTACTAGTTCTATTGCATGTATGTTATATGTAATTTAAAGTTTGTGCAACATAACATAAGGGAAGTACCTACTACCTGTGATGATTTGTCACAGTGGGATGTGGATTAGATCATATAATGAAAAGGAGTACGTAGGCGGTGAAGAGAAAGGAGTTGTTGTGTCCAAATCCATAAATTTAGGGAGTTTGTGGAGATTGTTTCGGATATCGCATCTAGTGGTATTGATATGGTAACTCTTGCCTACTCAATTACAATGGGTCGCATGCAAACAAAGATGTGATGATTCTGGACGATAAAGACATGTGGTATTTTTTGGAGTATAGCTGGGCAGTTATTGCTACGAATGTGACACCTACATATGTACCGATACTTGACCATCCGGCCAATATGAAACAACCTCGCACTAAGCTCCCACTTTGCTCTTATGCAGCGTTTGAAGTAACGATTACTTTTGCACCTAAAGCAAGGGTTTTGGGTACTACAGAGGTGCCTTTTCAAGACGGGGATGACATAGATTGGGTTACCATCGTGGACTTTGATTTCTGGTAGTACGAATTGGATTCAATTCCGAGAACATCTATACAAGTGAACATGTCATGCCGATACCTCGCGATAATGAGGTACAGCCAAATGGAGATGTAGCTAAATGGAGATGTACATATCTAAAACCTGAAGCGAAAGAGAAGTACGTGTGCATAAGAAACCAATGAATCTGCTGACAATTATGATGGTTACGTGAAAAGGCCTAGCTATGATGTCGACAGAAACGCGAATTGGTAATTGTATTTCAGAAGGGGCAACCTTTTTGTCGACAAGCAAAATCTCTCGAGAAGGCTTCAATTGAAAGAGATTAAAGGAAATTTTCAGTATACGGTCGATGCATCTTCGAAAAGGTGTCTCAATGTCAAGTGTAAGGATATTTGCTGCCTTTTCTGAATTTCTAAATACTAGAAAGGTAGTGGCGAGTTTAGGATTACGAAAGATGAAGTCTGCCACCGGTGTGATTTGGTTTTGCTCAAGGACCGTCATTAGCAAGTCAACACGTAGCTTATCGGTCACATGATAAGAGACAAGTTCAATGATCCCGATATTGTGTACATTGCTAATGATCCCAATATTGTGTACACTGCTAAAGATGTCTTGCGGGATGTTAAAACTACTCTCGGTGTGACAGTTTGCTATAGGACATCACCCGATGAATCGTATGCCAATCTACCCGCGTGTTGTGCCGAATTTGGGAGGCTAAATCCTGGCAGTAAGACTACCATTCTAACTGACGGTGATTACCGCTTTTTGTACTTCTTCTTTGCATTTGGTGCGTCAATTAGGGGTTTTTGTCATGGATGCGTCTAGTTATTGCCGTTGATGCACCTCACTTAAAATCAAAGTACAAAGGTGTTCTTTTAGTCGTGACAGTGTTTGACTGCAACCACAACATCTACTATTTGACCTTTCAAGCAATTACATGCTCGGATCGGATGGCTGGAAAGATGGAAGGGCAGCCTTTGTTGCTTGTCACCATTAAATTTAGCAATGGCGAAGAATTGCTTCCCCCAGTACGTGGAGAAAGCCTTAAAAATGCCACTTGGGTCCTATTGGTAATGTGGTGGAAAGGACGGAGATACTTAGAAGGGGTATAAACGGAACTCTAAAACAACTTGTTTGCGGAAACGATATCAACAGAGGGAAACGATAGAGGTACACCTTGGTCAAAACCAAATTGCCGCCTTACTCGAAAATGAGCATAAGCGGCACTCATTTCCTCACCACCTTCCCTAAAGAACGGCACTGACGGGGTCAACAGAGCCAAAGACTTCTCAATAAGGGAAGGGAAATTCAAATTCTCAGACAAAGGGATTAGTGTCACACTGGCATCCACACCATACACGACATATGTAAAAATAAAAATAAAAAATAAAAACAAAGCAGACTCAAAGCCTTCGGGGACTGCAACGTAAGGGCAAAAGACAAAGCTATTCACATTATCCAGAACCTCTAGCGTGAATCTCGTCTAGCTCATGGTATACGAGGCTAAGGAATGAAGGCACCAAGGGAACCACGTGACCCTGCACGATTGCCAAGGCCGATGGGATCATTTGACACGGTGGAAGGTATACTTGCTATCACAAAAGATAAAACGGCCCAGCCACAGATACAACATAACCTCAAACCTGCAGTTCAGCTCTTAATTCTTCTGCCAGAAGTGCTTGATCCACTCGTTAAACCAGATAGCCTTGCTCGGCGAGGTAGGAGCTCATTTCTTCAAGACATTACTCACTTCGACGTCTGTCGAAGAGATATCATAGTGGGATAGGTCCACATTTCTCGCGATGGGAAGATGCAGGATGTTGGCCACATTCTCCAATGTCAGAGCAAACTTTCCCTATGCACAAATGAAAGTGTAAGTCTCTGTATTCCATCGTCTAACAATATGACAGAGGAAGTCGGGCTCCAATTGAACGACCTGCTTCTTAGTCAGGAACACCGCATCTAAAATCTTGGCTCTCTTCAAGATGGCACACTGGTTGACAAGTCCTAATTCATTGTCAATCCAATCAGCACAACCAGTGGCTTTACCACAGAAAAATTCGAAATGGACTGGAATTGTTGGGAACCGGCTGCTCTCAATGCAATACCTCGAAATATCCTTGGGATTAACAAGGGCATCGAACCTGGGGAAGGCTCCCCTTCTTTGAAGGTCTTGTTCTGGAAACCATGAAGGGGTGGCAGTTTGACACGCTAAAACCGGTCGTCAGTTGAAAACGACTCATCCACCACGGTTTTAGAAGAACCCGAAGCCATGGCACATATACGGGAAACGAACATTGAACCATAAGTTCTATAATCCATCAGATCATGCAAGACAGAGTATACAAACACACGGAAGAGAAGCAGGATAGAGCAAGAAGTGAGAATTTATCCTGGGAAGACAAAGCAAATATGCCCAGGGAAACGAAATTTACAGCATTCAAGCACATACACGCAAAAGCCTCAGACTTTAATATGGGATTAGTTTCCCTACATGCTATCACAAAAAGTGTGTGTATCTTGCCCTACGCATGTCATGCTCACAAGTCATAAAATATGGAAATCCAGCCAGGGGAAAGGATGCGACATGAATAACCAAGAAATCACGCCAAGCTAAATAATGCAGTTCGCTAATCATACTTGAGTATACACCAACATGCAATCAAGCCAGGCTAGGTGATAAATATATCACAATCAATAGTTGACTCATATATCGAACTAGGGAAGTTAACAACTTTTGAAATATATCACAATCCCCAAAAAAAATGGGCCAAGCAATCACACTAAGAAGGTAAACAGCGAGATCAACAAAATATACCAGAGGAAGTGAGATCATACCTAGCAATTGCAGGGAGACGTAAGACACTATTTCCAGGTTTCTTTGCAAGGAGTCATTAACAAGGAAAAATCAAAACCTGCAAAACAAGGACAAAAGCACAGTGAACACCTGGATAGAATATCACTATGAACATTTTTTAAAACCAAAACAGAGGTTATGGAGGGTGGGGTGAGTTTTTGCGGTATTTGAGTTGAAGGAGTCGGTACAGTGAACATCTCAAAACCAAGACCATGAATTGACACAAAAAATCAACACTCAAAACCTATCAACACAATATGTTAAGACCAAAAATCAACTCTTAAAATCGAGAAAAATAAACTCCAAATGAACACCCAAGAAATCAAAATTTCAGAAAGAAAAAATTGGAAGATTATATGAAAACAATCAGAAATAAAACAAAACAAAAGTTAAAGTTTTCCAATTACCTTGACTGATGGTGGCTCAACGACATGTATGCGATGGGGTGGTGGCGCGCTTGTTGAGATATTGAATAAGAATGATTCTGGGAGCTGAAATTCCAAATGGCATATTGACGGGCAAGTGGCAGCAATGAGAGAAGTATAAAAACCAATTGAGCGAAATATTAGAGTATCCAATTCACCATAACCAATCCAACTTAATTCCTAAAGCTAATTATTAACAATCATTCCTCCTAATTAATGGTCAAGTTCCCCAATTCACATGGCATCCATAACATCTAAGATTGCTACACATATTCTAACGTGCTAACCATCCATGTCATTTGGATTATCTAAACAGATACGAATTCATTGAGAACATCAAAAAATAAATCAGCGACCACATGAACCCTAGTGCATGGCATCTACATCAAGACATTCATGGCATCAACTGCAAAATGCTTAAATTCAAGTCGAGCATGGCAACTACTATAACTTGCATCGGATAAACTTGATTAAAACCAAGATGGTAGCTAATCACCAAGCACATACATACAACAAAAGACACTTAACATGGAGGACAAACCAGAAAATAATTAAACAAAGGTTTGATAATCATGGTTATGTGTATAGCGCAGCCATAGCTTGGAAAATTAGCTGTGGATCATAATAAAAAGCATATCTAAATCAATCATGAAATAAGAAAGTTATTTTGACCAATCAAGCTAAAATCCAATCTAAACAGAAGGAAGATGATCAAAAGTTGCATCAGCAAACACAAGATTCCAAACATTTGTAGCAGAACTGCTAACAACGAAAAGATATTGAATTCTTTCTTCACCATAACTACACAGGTTACAGCAGCTGTCAATATTAGGAAGAAACTGAGCTAGTTTAGCTCTAGTTTACAATCTATTTTCGAACAACAAACCAGGCAAATGTCCGTGGATGATATTGGTTACTCTCAGTTGCAGATTTAACAAAAAAAATTACCACTGGGATTAGGATGCACTCTCCTCCCCTCCAACACATAATAAAAATGAAAAAAAATTCACGAAATTCCACATAAACATAAACATATTTGGATCTTTCACTGAAACATATTTGGACAAAAACATAAACCGAATTTGCACTGAATTATTATATCATCTCAATTCAAATATACATTTCTTTATCCTGTAGAACTTTAGCACTAGTAAAACACATGTAATTCTGTTCACTACCCATAAACCCAAATGGACATAGCATACCTAATACAAGCAAATTCTATATACTGATCCGAAAGTTGACACATTTCTACCTTTCATGTCTCTATGTAACCTCTCTAATTACTATTCTTCACTATCAGAATCAAGAACCGCACACTCACCAAAACTGGAACAGCATAAACCATACAATGAGCCCCCACCACCAATGAGTCCTGGGCCAAAAGTACAGAGCCACCAGGAGACAGAGACGGCAAATCTCGGGATGGGCATCCAGTAGCTGCATCACGTAGGAAAACGCAGTGGCAGGTGGGCCGTTGCTGGTGGTGGCGGAGATGGTCCTGGGCGTGCTGGTTCGACTTTTAGATTCGGTGGTCGCGTTTCTCTCTGTACGTCTCCGAAACAACCGATTGACGACCATTAATCCAAGAACCGCAGAAGCAACGATGACAAATTGCAGGAAGCTCTGAAGACGAGAATCATCTTCACTAGTCGAACCATCTTCATTGTTGGAGTCCTCAGAGTCTTGATCGCCTCGGCTCTGATTTTTCTTCAAGTATTCGATCCCAGAATTCTTCCGAGGGGAAATTTGGGGTTTCTGGAAATTCTTGCGAGAGGAACTTTGGGATTTCTTGGAAGTGTTGGAGCAATTCTTGGGAGTAGCTTCAATTCGGGAATTCTTCAGAATGTAGAATTGGGGGTTCTGAGAATTCTTGGAAGAATTCGTTTCTTCAGAAGGAGAGCTTTGTTCTTCAATGGAGACCAAGTCATTGGGAACGGTGCTGATAGGGAGGGGAACTCGGTCGATTGGGAAGCCGGATTCGGAGGTGTGAGGGGATTGGGCGGCGAAGGCGACGGGACAGAGGAGGAGAAGCACTAACGTGAGCAACATCTTGAACACAGAGATTTTACACTAAGCGATGAGAGAGAAAATTAGGGTTCTTCGGGACTTGAAATCAAATGAATGGGACGTGAGGAAGCAGAGAGAGCTGATGAGAGAGAAGGAGAGGATTTCTCTCGAAATTGATGAGTAAAGTGACGGGTGAGTGAAACGGAGGAACGACAGAGCTCTTTATACTGAAATTGAATGCCAAAGGGGTGAGAGAGGGAAATAATATTTTTGTATAATTTAACAAAAAAAAAAAAAAACAATATTTTTCTGTTTCACTCAGATTTTCACTGTTCTCCCTTTTTTTTAATTTTAGTCCTTGCAGTTTGTATTTCACTCGATAACAAATTCATGATTTTATTCAACAAAACAAAACAAAAAATCATGATGTTGCAATCTATTAATTTAATCGAAATGCCCTTATAAAGTAATTATTTGTTTCCGCTTAGTATTACGGTTTAGTAATAGTCTTTTTCGCTTGTAGGTGAGAGGTTTTAGATTTTACTCTCGCCAAAGTCGAATTTGAACTAGATTATTATGGCTTGTCCATTTTGAAGCTTAACCCACTCGGTCACCCATTAATGTAAATAGTATCGTATGTATTAAAAAAAAAGTAACAATTTGAGACCGTTCCATTTAAACTTGACTTGTATTTGAACACTTAAGGACGAGCCTTGGTGTACCAGAAATATTGTTCATTCGAGCCATGAAAACAGCCTCTTTGCAAACTAAAGGTAAAGTTGCGTACGATAGACGGTAGACGTTCATTTCTCGACTCTCGCAAAGCAGAAAGCCTTGTTAGCTTGAGGTCGCCTTTTTTTTTTTTTTTTTTTTTTTTTTTTTTGGTTGTATTTGAACACACTTAGTTTTTTCTCTAACCCAAATCATGTTCAACATGCGTTACATTTTTTTCTTTAAATGGTACCTCCATCTATTTTCATAACGAAAGCTACCACATACACAACCTCATAACTTTTTTTTTTAACAAACGATATTATCTACATTAAGGAGAGAGGGTGTGTTAAGCCTAGTCTAGCAATAATGTGATTTAAATTCTCCTTTGTCATTTCATCAAATTATATTATTAGAAAGCCAGAATCACACTTTGGGGTCACAAGACTTCACCAAAAATAATTGGACACAAATACCCCTAAAACAGAAACTTACAATGGAAGTGAAGTTCTTGTTTAATTGTTCCAAAGATATTTTTGTAATAGTCATATAGTGAAAAAACTAGAAAAGAAAGATAAAAACAAATTAACGTGCAAAGAAGATGAAACGTACAAGGAGATTAGAATGGGAAAAAACCATATCAGAAAAGATTAAATTAAATGCATGTCCTTTAGCATTACTATTAGTTGCTCCAAGATGAAAAAGAACTGCACAAATTCAAATCAAATAAGTCACAATGGAACAAAAATTAAAATCAATTAAGGTACATAAAGGATAATCATCAAGTAAGTTACATTTTAACAAAAATTAGACACACAACCTGTAATGGACTGACAAAGATGCCACGAAAATGGAATCAGGCTTTGACTGCTCTTTCTTGTCAGAGGTGAATTCTTGACGAACCTCTTCCTCCAGATGAGGTAAACCTTTGCTTGACTCTCCGCCATGCCTTTCTTCTAGCTTGCTCATGAGAGGCATTATCTACATGTATTTTTCCTCAATTGTCTTTGTCAGTTTCTCGATCGCTTAAGCCATTTGACTAGTTGTTCGTCAGCAGAAGTGACTCCCACCATCACCACTTGCATTGCCATAGAACAAGATGAGTCGGATGACCCTGAGTACAACATTGCAGCCTTCTTCTTTTGAAGTCATTGAACCTAAGCATGGGCTGCTTTTGAGCCGACACTGGAAACATGCAAGGGTGACCGCTGCAGAGTTTGACGAGCATTTTTCCCTTGTTGGAGAGACGAGCTTCTTTGCGACAATGAGATAAGAAAGATGGCTGAATTGTGCTCTTGATGAACTCTATGTCATTTAGGTAGATGTGCCATGGTAGTGGTATATATTGAGCATAAGCCTTGGACTCGCTCCGAGAGACGAAGTTGATGGATGGCTGATTCTTGTGGTGAATTTCATGTAATTTGGGTGGAAACGTCGTTGGAATGGTGTGTCGGGTTAAGAGGCATGCCTTCTTTTTGCCTTGTGAGTCGATGCCATCAATGTCACACCTTGTTGTGAAAGCAATCACTTGCTTACGTGGGTTCACGGGTGCAACTTGAGCCTTCTTCCATCCCATCGCTTGGGTTGGAGTTGAGTCACTTGGAGAAAGAGATGAGAGGCAGAGATGATCCCTGTGGGAGTGCCAAATTACTACAAAAAAATAAAGGTCTTTTGGGACGGTCAAAACGTGTCGCAAAAACAGCATAAAGCGTCGCAACAACCCTTTTTACAACCGGCTTGCGACGGCCAATGACGCGTCGCAATACATAAGCGTCGTAAATGTTGGTCGATTATATGCGACATTTTCAGCGCGTCACAAGTACTATTTGCTACGGGATTGCTACAGAAAGTAATGCGTCGCAAATAATTGGCACCAGGTATAAAAAAAAAAAAATATTGGGCGTCAAATGGGATTCCACAATCACATTATTTTTAACAGCTTCACCATAATTGTTTCATGTGAAATGTTACTACATATTTCAAACTAAAATGAAATCCAATACTAATACAATTCATAATTCACAAAATGAGAAACACTTGGATATCAAAGAATGTATGTCACTTACATTAATGAAACATATATACATGATCAAAACGTTTATAGGTTCTATATTCCTACGTCAAGGTCCTCATGATAATACAAACCATGTAGAATTGTCTTCAAACTTCTGCTTCCACCTCTCGTCATAAACCTCCTCGAATATGTCCTTAAACCTGGGGCAGTCAAATAACTCAACATTTGTAATAATTTCCTTATAGAACTAAATGATATAGAATTGATAGTTGAATGTTGAATAATTCTTCCAACAAAGGTAAATTTACCTGCCATCGTACTTCACTATTTCTTCGTAATAGTGTTTTTGGTGCTTAAGTATAGTGGTCACTTCTTGGAAAGAGCCAACGACATTGACAAGTCGGCAAACGCTCGAATAGACTACCAAAAAACCAGGGTTTTGTTAATAGAGTTTATCAGCACATTTGCCCAAACGAACAAAAAGGCATGCGATGCCCATTGTGGTAACGTAAACCTCATCAGCATTATACACAGAAAAGGCCACACCAGGCCCTTTGAAATTGTAAACATCAAGTGCAACAGGGGAGACTCCTTCTGGGACTTAGCATTACAAACAGATAGATGCGTAGCAGAAAACCATATTCAAGGGGAAATTACTTCACCAGCACAATCATATGATCTAGAATGTTGAGATTTACTTACCAAAAACCATTTCAAGTTTTCATGGCCCTTTGACAACTGTATCAGGCTCGATACTGATCGCCAAGGGCATGCCTACGAATACACATGGCTTTCTTTCAACCTGTAAATTGGACACGTATTGAGCACTTCCCACATCATTTTACTTACATTCAAGATTAGAAATGACTTCGAGCCATTACCAGGAACTATTCTAGAGATGTTTTAACATAGAATAGGTTCATGAAAAAATAGCACCTATAAAACAAAGCATTACATTTCAATTAGAGATTGTTCAAACAGTTAGGTAATCTTTCAGATGCTAACATAAGTTGTAACTTATTAACGAAAACGAGTAAATCACAACATTGACAACAAATGACATAAACCTAGAATTTACAAATTACTTACTTTCTTGGACTGCTTATTTACTTTTCTTTCTTCCTACTTCGTATGATTCTTTATGGCCCCAAGAAAATAGCCTACTCTCTTGCTTCTTCGCAAACCTTTCCCTGTATTGATGTCATCAGAATGCCCCACTTCATCTTCTACCTTTAAACTATACCCCATTCTCACTTTTCTTAGAGGCCCGCTTTCCATTTTCTCCTCCGTCTTGCTCTGATTTCTACTCATCATTCACTAGTCCTTTCCAAACAGTTCTTCCCTTTTCCTCTACAAATCTCACCTTTTTCTGACCACTCCGTGCTTCTTCACAAAAGCACTGCCATTGTCTCTGCATTCAACAATGCTCTCTTCCTCATCCTTCTCCAATTAATCCACCCCCAAATTTCTGCTTCTCTTGTTAATTGAGTCACCAGTGCCATTAAAGAACAAATAAACAAAACCAAGCTAGCATACTTCTTTGAGTAACTCGAATTACAAAAAATCCTCCAACAATATTAGCAATTAATGATGAAATTGAACATAGAAAAGACCAAAAAAAACCCTAAACAACGGGAGAACCAATGGAGAATAGATAAGACTGGAATTTGCTGAAAAATGATGAAACAACACCAAGAAAAAACAAATTAGAAGATAATATTCCTCAAATAATCTTACCGAATGAGAAGGGATGAGGTTGAATTCGAATTTCTAGCAGCAAAAAGAAAAAACTGAGAGATGACAAAAAATATTAGGGTTCGGGAAATGGGAGATTTGAGAGAGGAACAAGAAACATAAATCCTTACCTGGTTCAATTGTGTCTCAGCAGAGTGGATCCAGTAGCACTTAATAAATTTTGGTGCAAGATATGTCACGTGTCATCCATTAAGTGGGAAAGGCAAATAGAAAAAGGTAAGTAGGGAAAATAGCTAGCATTCCTCAAATTTATATAAGGAACTGAAACATAGGTACGATGAGCATTTCAGACCTAAACTTCACTGTGTGTTTATTAACACATAAAGAATCGAAAAAGTGTTAAAGTGCAAACCCTAAAATAGGCTCTATATAGCCAATCTTACATCATGACAGGGAAGATATGACGTGCCACATTGTCCAATACTAGCTGCGCCTTATGTTGAGCAAGTCTATTCACTTACATTCTGTCTTTGTCAATCTTGGAAATGTTGCTCACACAGTCAAATACCAAACCCAACTCCAAATCCAAGTTCACCCTTATCCAAGTGCGCCTTAACAATTAGAAGGGAGAAAAGGATATTTGTCAATTCTGTCAATTCTCATAACCAAGACTTAAAGAACAGAAGTATATTATATTGTTTTTGGAATAGTGTCTATGCTCTTTCAAATGTCCAAGCACTTGCATTTTACGCTGTTCCAAAGTCTCATTGATTTTGTACATTAACAGGTGTACTGCGTGAAAAATAAAAGAATGAAACGTATTTCTAAATTCAGTTCTTGTGTGATCTCAGGAAAGAGCAGTTTACGATCAGTGTGGCGAAGCATGACTGAAAGATATGAAGACGTCAGTGACAATGGAGGTGAATCAAAATAAATTTAATCCGAAGAATGCAGAGGATATTTAGGTCATCAGGACGTGGGAGGTCGTCATCTGATGGAGGGTGGATTGTTCAGGGGATATGGAGGAACGGAAATATTTTAGTCGATTATATCCTGAGGCGTTACGCCAAAGAAACAACCAGCAGCGGAGAAATTTTTATAACAAAAGAAACAACCACCAGGAGCTGTATTCTGGATTAACAAAGGGGTTCCCTTAAACACAGTACAAATAAATAACAAAGTCATAGGAGAAATTTTTATTCACATAAATGAAGAGTTGCCTCAAACTTCAGGGTATTTACAATTTTTTGTACGGCGCCTTCTTTAATCCTTAAATCTCGACGTTACATACATGTTCACAAATTTTTATAAACATGTACGAATCTACAACTTCCAGAATGACTAGTTTATTGTTGTTCGAAATGCCCAGTCGTTCTTCCAATGGGGCAGTCATAAGCACGAAGCAACTGCTTCTTAAATCTTGTGAGGTGTAGTCTCACAGTTTGACCTTCAAGGTAAATCTCCTTTGTGTATTCCCATCCTTTTTTTGTTACACTAGCTGGATTTTTAAGAACCGGATCATCTTTACCATACTTGTGTAACGAGCTTTCTGTGGTAAGAATTTTGTAGCCGATGTAGTTTAACCCAAGCTTTCTTGCAGGTTTCCCATAGTATTCCTCTGCTGCCCAACTAGTTCCAAGAGGAATAACTTGGATCAACACAGAGCCAGGTCTCATGAACAGCAAATGTGTCATGGCAGCACCGTGAACCCCGATCACGACATCACTCGAATTAAGAACCCAATAAATCTTTGCCAACTCGGTCCTCGAATTAGGTCTCAGAACTTCAACTTCAAACCCCATTTTTTCAGCCATTTTCACTAGCAAATACTCATTGGTTATTGCTCTTGATCCATTTCTAGATATGATCGCTAGTCTAGGCCTCTTGAGTTGATGTGCTTCATGTACTTTTCTCTTGATTTTTAAGGATCTTTTCAATGCGGGAGACACAGAAACGAAGAGTTTCTCTTTTGCTTCTCGATCGTGAATCAGACTTGTAACTCGAGGCCTGTAAGCCCCGTCCAGAAGATTTCGAAAGTCGAATATGCTCTTATTTCCTTCCATATTTGAAGAATCCACAGTGGGTTCATCGTGAATTTGCAGACCGACGGTAGCTTCAGGAAAGCAATGAGTTCGCTTGTCTGCACTGAAATCAATTACTGGATAGTCTGATAGTTGTGAAAGAATGTCTCCATATTTCATAAGCCACCAATTGTGAAAATCAACGATGACAAACACAACCTGTTTCCTCAAATGCTGAGAAGTAATGTACAACGGCATAATACCATCGTTGAATTCATGACAAACATTACCGGTATAGCCCGCCGTTGAGAAGAATACGGCCGGAACCTCATGTTGGACATCACACTCATGTTGCTTTCCTGGAGTGCCATCTATCTTTGCAATGAGGTCTAATTCTGTGACGGTGTCCATGGTACTTGGTTCCCATTTCCGGGTATACGGTTTGATCTTTTCGCGGTGACGCTGCTCCCCATCTTCCTCTTCGTTTTCCTCGACGATATTCGATAGATAGTTTGTGAAATTACTTTTATCTCTAGATCTGTAGACAAAGATGGAAGAGGAACCGGATTGTGTTCTTACATCCCCTTTCAGGATACAAACATCTGATCGAAAACTGCTCCTGTCACAAAATATGGTTCCTGCACCCACAACATATATAGTTAGTGAAAGTAATTGCAGATAGAGAAAATGTTAAAGTGTCACGTACAGAAAATGAGTGTATAGTCAATTAACTTTTAAAACATCGATATTATTTACACTAAAAATTTGGATATTTGGGTCAAGCCATACAATTGGGTCATCCATAATAATTTAGTGTCAGTTTAGGATCGAATTACCTAAATCTTTTCACTTATTATAAGTAGAAAAATATATCATTAGACTACCGTTATAAGTGACGTAATAATTAGATTGGCTTTAGGTCTATCAAAACTTAGAAAATTAGGAATACATCAATCATATTTATCACAAATTTTTAAGTGGTTGCGGGGTTCAACAAGCAAGCATGCTTAACTTGCAGGCTCCATTCATTTGACTTCAACCTGATGGTCCATGGAGCAACTTGACGATACAAAATTGTGGCGGTTCAACTGGAGCTGAATTAACTATATATTGACTAAATTAATTAGATTACTTAGAACGTAGGGTCTGGGTTCGAATTGGCCACTCACCCGGTATGAGTTCCACAAGGAAAGAGAGATAGCAGATCCAGCTTGCTTGTTGAAAAGACTAGAACAGATTAAAAACTAATTTTGAATTTCATGAATATTATCAATATTGTTTTTATGTTATATTTTTACGTTGTTTTACTAGGAGTTCTTATGAGTAAAAAAATATGGTCATCTATGAAAACATAAGAAAAAAATTAATGTAGAATAATATTTTTTTAAATAACAATAATAGTTCTGTATTTTATTGTTTTCGCAGTATCAATTTGAGTATCATCAGAACCAGGGACGGAGCTACATGGAGGCCATAATAGGCTAGGGCCCATCCTGAAATTTCAGCCATTTATGTGTTGTCTGTTAGTTTATACAATATAGAGTATATGCTTCATAGGTGGAGAGTCGTTTAAAGTTACTAGCAAGTCATGATCATGTTCACGACTTGTTTATGCTAACAATTTTCTAATTTTCTTACCATCTAAGCCTTATAATCAGCCTTCTATTTTGCTATATAACCCTTCTGATGCCAACGATTTTTCAAACCAATTCCTCTTTTTTGTCAGTTTATGTAAAACAAGATTTATACAAGAAAATCTAATTGTGCTGAAAGAAAAATCTCATGGTAATAGTTTTGAGCTAATCATGACTTTAAATTTTTGTTTGAATCTAACGCGTTAATCCTTTTTTATTAAAGCTCGTAAACAAGATCTGTTCTTATATATAATCATCTCAATACTAAATTTTTCATACAAATTTCAAAGTTTCATCAATGTTGTTAATTTGATTAAAATTTTCAGTGACAATCAAAACAAGAAAAAATATCATTGGTTTATCTCCAATTAATTATACTTGTAACTATTATTTTTAAATTCCTTTCATTTAGCTTAAAGGCCCCCTCCAGTAATGGATTTCTGACTTCGGCACTAATAGGAACTTATCAATCAAATAGCAACCCTTTTAGCAGCGGTACACTAAATAGATAGTAATACTGTTTGGTAAAATTTGCAAGGTATTTATTAACAACTAAAAACACAAACAATTAATCGATTCCAAATAGAAGCCACTGAGAAGCAGAGAACTCTACCGTTAGAGATTGAAGAACTCGAGGGAGCATATGCAACCATATCATCAGCAACAAAGCCTACAAAAGCAAAGGGTACATATTTATTCGTGAATATAGTGGAAAAAACAAACTAGAGCATTCAACTTAAAATCAATCAGCAATGGATATAGAGTCTTCTATATTATTGTGCATGGTTTACTTTTCACGATGTGAGATAACTAAAAAATATTGTGGATGTTTTGAAAGGCGAAGGGTTTTAGAAATTTGAGATTCCATCATAAAATCAATTGACAATATAAGGAGTAACCCAACTTACTTAATACTTATAAGCTCATCCAAGGTCCATTCTTTCATCATGGTGAGATTCATTCTCAACCTGTTTCCTTACGTGTGGTGAATTTTCAAGCCAACAATAACGTGGACAACACAAATGGAGTTGAATAATCCGAAAATCATTTGATTTTCAATGACTATAACATGTATATCGAAAAGGGGTACTTGAAGACGGGGAGAGGGATAAGGCCACTTCATGCATGTGAAAACACTATTCGTATAAACTGATGGTGTGATACGTGGTAATTAGCTTGGTTCTCTTACCATGAAAGGGCTAGAACATCCAACTAAAATCAAGTGCACATAGGTGAAGAGACCCAACTGGGTACCATATAAGCTAGGGTTTATGCATGGGGTTCTATAATGGGTACAAGCTAGGGTTTACATATGGGCATTATATAATCTCAGCATACAATTAAAGGAAACTGAAAGGAAAATGAAGAATGAAAAAGAGAAACTAGAGAGAAAGTGGTATTAGGGTAGAAAAGATGAGGTGCTATTATGAAGCTACAAGAGAGGAGAGAGAGAAAGACAAAAGAGAGAAGCTTGGGCCTTGTTCTTTTGTAGTAAGCAAAGTTTGAACACCCCATAATAATGCTTTGATACTCTTCATCTTCTTCTGTAAGATGTTCACCTTTTTTTCCTCGGCTTGTATCTCTGATAGTATACCATATTTTTCCTTATGCAAATAACAGTTGAGAGAGAGAGAGAGAGGGGAGGCAAATGAACTTGGTCTGCGTTGATTGAGAAGATGTTTCTTCATATGTATAGCTATGTTTCAACAACAAGAGAGACGAAAGTTGAGAGAGGGAATAATCAAAAAAGGGTGCTGCCAACAAAAGAAGGCTAATTCATGAGAACGACTACCACGAATACACTATCACGTGGTATCTTGTGCTATTGAAAAAAGGATATGTGAGTTAAAACTCACATAATTTTATCTTATTGAATGAGGTGAGCTTTGACGCAACAGAAATGTTGCTCATTTGTGACCAAAAGGTCACAGGTTTGAGTTGTGGAAACAGTTTATTTACAAAGTAAGGGTAAGATTGCGTACAATAGATGTTTCTCCCCGACTCTCACTAAGGAAAAAACTTTGTTGGCTAAGAGTCACCCTTTTAGAACGTCACCGGAACAATATGGCCGTGATATACATGTTCTCCTAATTTACAAGTGGTGCTTTCTATTTGCGGTTGCATGCGTGGAATAATTAATAATATATGTAGAATAATGCATCATGTTATATATTAATATAGTCTAATCCTTTGCAGTCGTTTTTTTTTAATTTTAGTGAAACCTGGATATTGTTGGATCACGCATCCTAATCCAGGAAATTACTCAAATTACACATTGAGAATTAAGTTGAATATAAATTAGAGGTATATTGGCTTCTTGAACCAAAGTCGGGACAAATGAGGATTCCATAGCTGTGTGCTTGAAACTGGACGACATTACATTATAGATTGACTTTTGCATTGGCTTCGTACTCTTAATAAGAATGTATATGACATAACTTAATTTGAATTATTTTCTTGTCCCGCCTTCAATGAATTAGATGCTGAAGATTAACATTACAATAAATTCTAAAAACTCAAAGTTAGTTAGATATGTGTACATCAACTCTAGCTCAAGTTGTAATAGATTAGGGTGATTGTTATTGACTCATTGGAGAACTTTGTGAAGATTGAAACAGTAGCTTCAATGGAGGCAATTGAGAAAAAACAAACTTGCAGATACTAAGAAGAAGAGAGAGAGAGAGAGAGAAAGACTTTCTTGTATTCCTTGAGTAATCAATCACATTTCTTACACCTTAGCTATATATGTATTGCTTACTGCATAAGCTAGTATTCTAACAAACTAACAACAGACACTAACAACCAACAGATTCTAACATCCTTATAACTTCCCTTGGATCTTGTGACACTTGTCATCATCTAGACCCTTAAATTCTCTTCGCTTGGATTCTCATCTTTGTGTTTGTTTACACTCTTACATCCCCCCTCAATCTCATGCTCGAGGGAACTAAGCATGAGATTGCCACAATGCTGCTGGAATAAAGGTACAGATAAACCCTTTGTGAGTATATCAGCAAATTGGTCTGCAGATGAAACATGTTGCACTTGAAAATCTCCCCTTGTAACTATTTCACGAACAAAGTGATAGTCAATCTCGATATGTTTAGACTTTGCATGAAACACAAGATTGGTTGATAGACAAATAGCCGAAATGTTGTCATAGTAAAGCATTGGTGCTTGATGAAGATGAATGTGTAAGTCACAAAATAACTGTCTTATCCAAGCTATTTCAGCTGCTATAATAGCTAGAGCCCGATACTCAGCTTCTGTGGATGACCTCGATATAGTGTGCTGCTTCTTTGATGCCCACGAGATAGGATTGGACCCTAGAAAGATTACAAACCCTGAGGTAGATCTTATGTCATTTGGATCCCCGGCCCAGTCTGCATCACTATAGGATTGAAGATGTATTGGCCTTGGTTTAAAGTGAATTCCATAATTTGATGTGCCTTAAGATACCTGAGAATTCTTTTGACTGCAATGACATAAGTCTCCATAGGATTATGCATGAATTGACATGCTTGATTCACAGAGAAAGCTATATATGGCCTTGTAAATGTGAGATACTGAAGGGCTCCAACCACACCTCGGTATTGATCAGGACTATGATAAGGTTTTCCATAATTTTTTAGGAGTCTGTGATATGGCAAACATTGAGTAGCACGGGGTTTTCAATCCTGTAAATCCACTTTGTCAACCAACTTACTTATATATTTAGACTGAGAAACAAATAATGCTTCATCTGTGTGACTAATCTGCAGCCCCAGAAAATAATGCAGATTGCCTAAATCCTTCATCTCAAACTCTGTAGTGAGTTCTTTAATGACTTGAGAAATCAACTGAGATGAGCTTCCAGTTAATATAACATCATCAACATAGAGCAGTAATATTACAATGCCTCGGGTAGAATGGTGGACAAATAAGGGTGGATCACCTTGTGAATACTTGAATCCCAGTCCAAGTAGAAAACTGGTGAATCTGTCATTCCAAGCTCTTGGAGCTTGTTTAAGCCCATAGAGTGATTTTTGAAGCTTGTAGACATAATTTGATGGATGTTATAAGCTTTGAAACCCTGGAGGCTGCTCTATATACACTTTTTCTTGTAAAAGGCCATGTAAGAAGGCATTTTTCACATCTAATTGCCTTAATTGCCATTTGAACTAAGCTGCCAAAGCAAAAATGAGTCTAATAGTTGTAGGCTTAACTACAGGTCTAAATGGTTCTCCATAGTCTACACCTTCCTCCTGACTATAGCCCTTTGCTACAAGCTTTGCTTTATACCTTGCCACAGTACCATCTGCATTCTTCTTGATTCTATACACCCATTTACACCCAACTAGGTTTTTACCACTTGGAAGTGGAACAAGAGACCATGTATTTTGAGAATGAAGTGCATCTACCTCTTCCTGCATTGCATTTTGCCATTGTGGTACTTTAGAAGCAACTTTGAATGATTTAGGTTATGAGAGAATTGACTGAGAACTAACACTGGCAGATAAAGCTCTCATTTTGATAATACCGTTCTTGGATCATGTTACCATAAGATGCACATTCATTGGTATTGGAAGAACCACATGAAGTTGTTCATGTTGGAAACCAGGATCCACGGGGACTGGATGCTGTGTAGGTGTGTTTGCTGGTATTTCAGAAAGAAATAAGTGACTGGAACTAGGACTTGATGATGGATGATTGAAAGGTGGGTTAGAAGATGCATGTGTTTCAAAAGAATCTGAAGCTCTATATGCAGGCAAAGAATCTGAGTCACTAGATGCATCCAATGAATCTGGGGCACTAGTTGCATTTGTAAGTATTGAATCTGTGATATTTGTTGGAGATGCATGAGAATGAAGTGGTGATGTGACTTGATTTGTTAATGAAGTGCATGGCAGAGATGGACAAGAGTGCAGTGAAGGAGATGTGACTGCAAATTGAGAAGGTTTGGTAGAACTTGAAAACTGTTTGTATGGAAAAATTGATTCATCAAATAAGACATGTCTAGATATATATAGTTTATTTTGAGCAATATCTAAACATATGAAGCCCTTATAATTTCCTGCATAACCCAGAAAAACACATGTTGTTTTTTGTTGTAACTTACTAGTGTTATATGGTTTTAAGAGAGGAAAACATGCATACCCAAAAGTTTTGAGATGGGTAATACTGGGAGTTTGTTCATATAACATTTGATACGAAGAATGCATTATTTAAAGTGACACAAGGCATTCTATTGATTAGATATGTTGCAGTAGCACAAGCATGAAACCAGAAAAGATTGGGTAATTTTGCAGTTTGAAGTAGGGTAATTGCAGTCTCTACAATGTGCCTATGCTTTCTCTCAGCTAAACCATTTTGTTCAGGGGTGTATGGACAAGATTTGTGATGGATAATACCATTTTTAGCTAGAAAATATTGAAATTGAGAACTGGTATACTTTCCACCTCCATCGCTTTGTAGAACTTTGATTTTGGCAGAAAACTGAGTGCACAGAAAAGCATGAAATTTGACAAATAAAGAAAACACTTCTGATTTATTATTCAATGGAAAAATCCATGTAAATCTTGTACATTCATCTATGAAGCTTACATAGTATCAAAATCCTTCATATGACAAGATAGGGGCAGGTCCCCATACATCACTATAGATGATTTCTAGTGGATGTACATACTTGGTTGTAGGAAAAACAAAAGGTAACTTGGTGAATTTTCCTTCTAGACATGATGTACAAACTGATTTACATGTGTCAAAGATATAGAGACTTTATTTTGATGAAGCATTGCAGAGGTGATTGCATTAGATGGGTGTCCTAGCCTTTGATGCCATAAAGTTGTGCTAACAGGTTGTGCAAGAAAGCATTTTTGTGATCGAGATGATGGAGATGATGGCTTCTGATTAATATGGAAATGTATAGGGTAATAGCCAGCCCTACACAGCCCTTTGAGAAGGATTGTCCCTATGAGTTTGTCCTGAACCCAAAAAGAGATATCATCACATATAAACTTGCATCTATTATCCTTACATAGCTGATAAACTAATAATAGATGCTGAGATATTTTTGGAACATGTAACACATTCTTCAATGCAAGACTATGAGTAGAAGTGTGTAATTTTGAAGTCCCAATGTGAGAAATTTGCAAACCTGCACCACTTGTTGTGGTTATTGTGTCACTGCCTTGATATGGATTTGCTAGTTCCAAGTTGGCTAGCTCAGAGGTCATATGTGAGGTTGCACCAGTATCTGCAACCTAGAACTGTTTCATAGGCGCAGATGGTTGACGATTGACAAGCATAGCTGAAAGATTTGAGGGTGGTGACTTGCCTTAATAGGCAAAATTGCCTCTGTGATAGCACAGAATTGCAGAATGACCAAATTTCTAGCAAATTTGACATTGAATCGGAGACTGAGAACTTGTGACTGGTGTACTGTGTCTCTGAAAGCAATTAGCTGCAACATGCCCTCTTTTGTTACAAATTTGGCATGTGGGAACCTCAGAAGGATGATCTGGACAATAAGCTTGAAATGGTCTTGGAGCACCAAGAATTCCAGGACTTGTGTTTGGGGGAGGATTATAAGACCTTGGTCCTGAGTAATATGATCTGCCTCTTCCTCTGCCTCTGAAGTTATTGCTTTTGTAAGTGCCAGAATTTGAGGAACCTTGATAATGACCACCATCGTTGTGAAATTGACTGCCACTATTATTGTAATGACCCCGAAAAGTGTGACAAGAAGAAGGTAATCCACTACCAGTACTCTTATAGTGTTGGTCATTGGTTCTAGAGGTTGAACCAAATTCAACAGAATGCAAGGAATCCTGATCAAGAACTAAAATTTGGTTTAAAAATTTGGTCTCCTTAGCATTACTTTATTTTAATATCTTATGTAACCACCTCTGGCAAAGTTGTGTTACTGAATCTCGGAGACTCTGTTGTCATTTGGTACACCGTACACCTTCTCAGCTGGTCAGATTGATCCGGTGCAATGCAACCATAGTGATGTCATGCATTTATAGAAATGTTTGGAATATTTTGTCATAACTTAAACAAAACAAAGACGATGAAGGCGTCTGTCTGGTGGCAACGTTTTGCCAACTGTTGTTGTCTTTACTCCCACCGTTACCACAATAACATTATTTGCAAACATTATCATTTTCTTTCTAAAAAATTATGTTAATTTAAAGGGAGCTTTAATGAAAAGGGCTTGGACTAAGTTTAATTTAACCAAAAACCACCCTATACTATTAAGTTTAATTTAACCAAAAACCACCCTATACTATTATTTAACCAAAAGGGTTTCATATTTAATCATAAGGACACAACTATTCTATACTAGGCCTTATAAACATTGAACACAATAGGCTGAGCTAAAAGCCCAACACGAAATAAACTTTTTTTTTTCCAGCCCTTGCCCCTATCGGAAACCCCATTCCGTCAGAAATTAACTTCCCTTTATTCACAAGTATGCAACTTGACATTGGATTTCAGATGAAACATCCTATTCATAGGGACCTCGTGGAAGATTTCATATGAGGATCAAAGTAAACCAATGGGAATGGAAATTGGGACCCTCTGGAAGATCAATGGCAGGAGAGAAGGATCAAGTTTGTAATATGTTGTGGATCTCCCGTAGTCAAGCTACTTGTTCACTCTATTCTCACCGACGTTAGCACAAACATTCCTGCTTCCGCTTGAAAGAAAGGAGGCCGCTTTGCCGAGTGTCTCTGCTTCTGATGCCGTTGTGCAGTGGGTGTGGTGGAATTTAGGTTCTCGGAGAAGATGACCAGATTTTAAGTGAGAGGAGAGGGATGATTGGATTTTTGTTTTTATTTTTTTTATTCATTTTTTAATTGTTATAGCTTTGAAGTTATACCTAAAAATTTGTGTGGAGATTCCAACCATATATAGGTATTACATTCCGCATTGGTTAATTCCAAAACAATGTTAAAATTACAACTAGAAATTTGATACTTATGCAATTTTTCAAGTAAAACAAAAAATCAAATAGCTAAAAATATATTTTCACAAGTAAAAAAATTATCAACTATAAATTGAACACTAATTATTTCTAGAACTGAACACGGAGTTATCATTATTTCTTAAACTGAACATTGGTACTATCACTGTTTCTTAAACTGAACACTAACTATTTCTTAAACAGAACACTGATTATTTCTAACACGGGTACCATCACTATTTTTAAACCGAACACTGAATATTTCGCATACGCCCTGGACCCGGTATCAGTGGCAAAATGGACCATGCATTCGACACATGGGTAAAAGAAACCCAATAAAACTCTTTTTATTTAGACATAAATTTTTAAAATACGGGGTCTCACACTATTTCTTAAACTGACTATTTATGAAACTGAACACACACTACTACAAAATGGGATATTACTGGCGTTTTAAAACAGACAAAAAACCCAAGTTAACGTCGGATATTTGGTAAAAATCCGACATTAAATAATGCAATGTCGGATTTAGAAACCGACACCAATACTACCGTCACAAAAGGGAAATGACGTCGCTTATCCCCCTTAATCCGCCACCAAGAAGTAAAGTAATATAAAATTAAAATAAACAGTAGCGTCGCTTAGAAGCGACATAATCTCTTACGTAGCTTTTAAGCGACATTAACAACTGACATGATGGTGCTTAAAAGCGACGTTAATTAAAAATAAAACATTAAAAAATCACACATACTGTCGGTCTAAACCGACGTTAAGAAAAAATTAAAAATTAAAAAAATCACATATACTGTTGGTCTAAACCGACATCATGTAACGTAAAAAAATAAAATAGTCTCGCTACTGTCGTTCATAAAGCGACACCATATATTTTAAAAATAATAAAAAATAACAAAACTGACGCAATTTTTAGTTAATAACAATTACAACAAACTATATGAAAATAATTTCTATAAGCTCAACCATTAACAAAAGCTTATAACATTTTATATTTCACATAACAAACAAAAATTTGTCCGTCTTAACAAACATTAAATCCGACATTACAAATTCAACATACAAAAAAAAAGAAATAGAGACTAAATGCTAGCACAAGTGTCATACATAGCCGACAAGAAAGCGAACCACATAAACTACTCAGCAGAAGCGGAGCCCGAATGTGACCTAATTCCTTTCCTGGATCCTTCTTCAGATCCTCCTTGTGATCCAAAAATCCTCGCTATGTCAACATCTAATGGAGCACCTGCAAGCATTCAAAAAACTCCAATTGGAACATCATCAGAAGAAGGCATCTCGGGTCGATATGCAGGCATTTGATTTGGCGGCTGCTGCATGTATGGCATGGGTGGCTGCTGGATGTATGGCATGGGTGGATGCTGCATGTATTCCATGGGCTGTGTCGAATACATCAGATGTGAGGGAGGTTGCTGATTATAGCCTGTATACGGATATACAGGTGCAGCTGGAGGATGATTCTGGCCTGACTATTGGGTTCCTTGTGGGCATGAATTTTCACTAATGCATTTTCCAGAATCATCAAAAGAACAAGGTTGTTTCTCCCAGTTGGGAACTGAAGGTCCCCGTCCTCTTTGAGCTGATCCTTATAAATACCAAGGAACAAAAATCATTATTCAACGTAGGCATCATACTAGCTAGAATACAAAACTAAAAATGGAAATTAATAACCATAATAAATTAAAAATGGACCACCTTCGACATCTTCCTTGTCAGCATGTTCATCTTCACAATGATGATCCACCTTCGACATCTTCCTTGTCAGCACCAATTTGTGGAAGGAGAAGTAGAAAATCAGAAATAGAAGGAGAAGAAATGGAAGTATAGAGGGCACGGACGAAGAGAAGAAGAGAGAAATTTGGGATGCAAAGAGGGCACAGACGAAATGGGGAAACATTAGGTTTAAATATGGATATGAGTTGGCGTCGGTTAAAACCGACGTTAGCTTACTAACGTCGAATTAAAAACTCAGGCGTCGAAATAACTGGAGCATAGTGTCGGTTTAAACCGACACCACCTTCAGACATTCTTTATTCAGCTTCAACTACTTCTGACATTATTTATTAAACTTCAACTGGCGTCGCTTTAACTACATTTGGTGTCGGTTTAAACCGACACCACCTTCTGACATTATTTGCTGCAAATCAGCCTCATCCAACTACTTCTGACAACATTTATTAAACTTCAGGTGGCGTCGCTTTAATTACATTTGGTGTCGGTTTAAACCGACACCACCTTCTGATGTCCATTACTGATCTACGCCAAATCCAACCACTTCTGACAAAATTTATTGACCTCAACCTGGCGTCGGTTTAGTTTCACATGGTGTCGGTTACAACCGACACCAAGTACTGCCTTGCTGTGATGACTCGTTCAAAACAAGCGGGAAAGTTCCCGCTAATGCATTTGAAATTATTCGACCAATGCCGTCGCCTAAAAGCGACAGGAAAATAGTTTTAAAAAAAAATGTTTAACATATACAAAAAAAAGCTTATAAGCGACAACATTACTTTAAAATATTTAAAAACAATAATTAGTGTCGCCTATAAGCGACACAATTAATTTATGTCGCTTAAAAGCGACACTTTTTTGTTTAAAGCGACGCCAGTATTTAAAATTATTAAAATATATGTCGGTTATAAGCGACATTAAATGTTGGTGTCTGTTTAAAAGCGACGTAGATATTTTATGACGCTTATAAGCGACAGTAAATCCGACGTCATGTTCGATTAGTGTCGCAATCGTCTTATGCGCCACTACATTATATTAAACCGGCACCACCCACTGACACTAGAAGTCCCTTTTGTAGTAGTGACAAGTACTAAACTATTTTTGAAACTGAACACTAACTATTTCTAGAACTGAAGATGGGTACTATCACTATTTCTGAAACTGAACACTGACAATTTCTTAAGCTGAACACAAGTACTACACTATTTATGAAACTGAATACGAGCACTATATATGAAACTGAGCACGAGAACTATTTATGAAACTAGCCACGAGAACTATTTATAAAATTGAACACGGATACTATTTATGAAACTAAACATGAAACATATTTATGAAACGGAACATGAAAACTATTTATGAAACTAAACACAAAAACTATTTTTCACGGTCGAGTCATAAACAACAGGTGATGTAAGAAACATTGAGTTTTAGTATGATGCGGAAAATCAGTCACTCAAAATCCCTATGAACTTGTTGATACATATCAATAAGAGAAATTGATCTTCTTTCAATGACAATGAACACTGACTATCACTATTTCTTAAAGTGAGCACCAACTATTTCTTAAACTGACCATAAACTATTTCTAGAACTAAACACGATACTATCACTATTTCTTAAAGTGAGCACCGACTATTTGTTAAATTGAACACTCGTACTATCACTATTTCTTAAAGTGAGCACCAACTATTTCTTAAACTGAACATTGGTACTATCACTATTTCGTAAACTAAACACTGGTACTATCATTATTTCTTAAACTGAGCACAGATTATTTCTAGAATTGAACATTGACTATATCTTAAACTGAACACTGATACTATCACTATTTTGTAAACTGACCATAAACTATTTCTAGAACTAAACACGATGCTATCACTATTTCTTAAAGTGAGCACCGACTATTTCTTAAACTGAACATTGGTACTATCACTATTTCATAAACTGAACACTGGTACTATCACTATTTCTTAAACTGAACACAAACTATTTCTAGAATTGAACATTGACTATTTCTTAAACTGAACATTGGTACTATCACTATTTTGTAAAATGGCCATAAACTATTTCTAGAACTAAACACGATACTATCACTATTTCTTAAAGTGAGCATCGACTATTTCTTAAACTTAACACTGGTACTATCACTATTTCGTAAACTGAACACTAGTACTATCAGTATTTCGTAAACTGAACACTAGTACTATCACTATTTCTTAAACTGCACATAGACTATTTCTGGAATTGAACATTGACTATTTCTTTAACCGAACACTGGTACTATCACTATTTTGTAAACTAACCACAAACTATTTCTAGAACTACACACGATACTATCACTATTTCTTAAAGTGACCAACGACTATTTCTTAAACCTAACACTGGTACTATTACTATTTCGTAAGCTAAACAATGGTACTATCACTATTTCTTAAACTAAACACAGACTATATTTCTAGAATTGAACATTGACTATTTCTTAAACTGAACACTAGTACTATCACTATTTCGTAAACTGAACACAGACTATATTTCTAGAATTGAACATTAACTATTTCTTAAACTGAACACTAGTAATATCACTATTTCGTAAACTGACCACTAACTATTTCCAGAACTAAACACGATAATATCGCTATTTCTTAAAGTGAGCACTGACTATTTCTTAAATTGAAGCTTAATTAGGTTTAGGCCAAGCAATCAGAGCAACAAGGGTTGGAAAAACCAACCAACGAAAGATATTTGTGTTCACGCTGCTGTGAAAAAAGGTTTTTATACGGTAGAACTATTAGGGTTTTTTTTTTAATAATGATAGGTCTAACTAAAATTTGTAGCCAAACACTAGTTTAACTCCGTAAGGGTATTTTTGTATTTTTACAACTTATGTCATGACTACTAGGGTTGGTTTTATCATGGAGGGAGGTTGATGAAATGATTTTAAAACGTCAAGCGGTGTTTGTGATATGTTGAGAACCTGAGGGGGTTTTGTGAAAACACAAAAAACCTCAGGGGGTGTTTGTGTAATTAACCCATATATTAATTAGTTAACATGGAAATTATTTAGCCATAGATTAATAGGGTGTAATTTAATATTGGATTAAGTACTTAAAACCCCCAACCTTTTAGTGTCATTCTAAATTGGTTTCAACCTTTTTAAACATTCCAAACAAGTACCCAACTTATTGAAATGTCATTTGAAAATGTCATATTTGTTAAGCCCCAATTAAAAATCTGTTAAATTAGCTAGGGCTTATTTTGTCTCCAAAATTATAGAAGGTCATGGAGGCGTAACCTCTACCAACTAATGCTCACCACCACCCCATCATGCCATCACCTCCAATTCCACCACAAAACCACCAACAACTCAAGTCACCAACATCGAGAAGAAGGTCATGGAGGTTGCTGAAATGGTATGGACTATCATGATGTGGCCACCACCATCTTCACTGCTCACAAAGAAGAACTGGAAGCTTTACGAGTTGAGAACCAGCATATGAGGAAATCACATGAGCAGAAACAAGCTCCTTGAAACCGTAACTAAATTTTTAACCATCTTCTTTGTTAGAAGATTGCCTTCCTAAACAAATATGCCCAGATGGACTTACTAATAGGATGCCCTATTGCATTACAAAATTTCACTTTAGCCAATTGATCCAATCAAATGAATAATTGGGACTAATGTATCAAGCTTCTTCATAGCATTATCCATTATAAATGAATTTTCTAGCATTTGACCCCGTACCACCGAAAGGTTTGGTCAAAATTATTGTAATACGTAATAATTAAAATGAAGATTCTAATTTTCATTTTTTATCTTCATAAAATTTAAAATTTTGAATTTAATATTAACAATTCAGTGCTAATAACGAACTATGTAATATACTTAATCAACTAGATTATGGGTGGGCATTTTACCAGAGGTTTCTACTGTATCAATTTACCCTTGTGTGATTTGTAGAGATTCCATGTAAAATTTTGATTCGATTCCCTCGAAATCTCATGAAGAGAGGTGAGACATGTGGATGCTTAAAATACATTATGAAATCTCTTTAATTCCCTCTAATTCCTCAACTTTTTCAAATTCTTTAAAATCAATTTCTAATTGAATACACTTGGAATGTTATAAACTTCTTTAAAATCTTAATTGAATACATCCAGATTTCTAAGAATTTTAATAAACTATCTTAAAATCCTGATTGAATACACATTGAATTTCAAAGAATCACTTAAAATTCTTATTGAATACCCCTACATTCATTAAAAGAATTAAAATCCCTCAAAATCCCAATTGAATACACCCCCCTTAATGTTGACCATGATATACCCAATTGGTCATTTTGAATATAATTTATGTTAATATTAACTGGGGCTTAACAGATGTGACATTTTCAATATGTTGGATACTTTTGGCATATTTAAAATGTTAAAACTAATTTGAAATGACACTAAAAGGGTGGAGAGTTTTAGGTACTTAATTATTTATTATTTATTAAAAATATTATGTTTCTTTATTTATTTGATAATAGTTATATAGCTAAACGATTCTAATTTTGAGCCACTTTTAAAAGATGTTGTAAGGGATAAACAATTACACTTCTAAAAGGTAGCTAACATTCTTAAAAAAATGTAAATGTGATGGAATTGCTATAATTTGGTTGTTTGCCTCCTTTTAGGCTTTCTTAGTATCTTTTTGACATCTTTACCCTGTATTGAAGTATCCAGTTCACCAAAAAAAAAAAAAAAACAACAGATAATTTCATAATCCTTGCTAAACTCATACATAAGGGAAAGAGATCCTCTTTGGATCTCTTCCACCACGGCCACATGATCAAGTGTTCCAGGCCTTTCAAATTTCATCAAACGGTAAAAAATAATTACAGCTTTTAAGGGATCAAAACAGGTGGTCCGTTGGATGAAATTTGAAAGGTCCGGATCACTTAATCCGATGGCCTTGGTGGAAGAGATCCGGAGATGATCTCTTTCCATACATAAGTGCTTGGTATAGGATTACTATGCACATTGTATGAATTGAAACTTACATATCTGCATGAAAACAAAAAAGAAAAAAAAAAAGGAAAAAAAAAAAAGCTTCTTTGGTATAGGTTTTCTCAAAAAGTGGCAACCACAATTATTAAGAAATATTGTACCAAATAATACATAAAATGTGTGTGTTAGTAAAACTAAATGACATTTGTATTTCATTTACAAAAACCTAACCACTTGAAAATGTCACCGTAGGAGGAAGATTAGGGATGAGAAACACCCTATACTTGAGTTGGTCCATTTTTAGTGAATCAGTCTTTTTGTTTTTTTGGACGAATAGTGAATTAGTCTTAGTCTACGCCATTCTTAGATTTGAGTTCTTCATCACTTATTTTTTTGTCCCTTTTTCAATCCAATCTTTCTCCCAAACTACTCTATCCAAATTTTATTTATTTCTCTAAATCTAGTGTCAAACCACTTAACCATGGGAATTTTTGTTGCTATTTGTCAAGTCATGCATTTTAGGTCACTGGCTTATATGTTATTAAGAAAAGTTTTCATATCAACGTGCACTTGATTTTGAAAAATATTTGAGTACATTGATATTTTTACACTATAGGGAGGGTGAGTTCGGCTAAGCTACACAATGGGCAACCTAATTTGGTATCGAATTTGCTATCCACGAGATTCGAACCTAAAATCTCTTACTTCCAAGTTAAAATAAATACCACCAGACAGTAGTACTGAGTGGTGATTTTGAGAAGCATTTTTTCTCCTTACATATATTGTAAATTAAAAAACTTATTATGACACTCCTAATTGTGGATAATAAAACGAAATATGTCAAGTTTTTAATTCGAATGTTTGTGGTGGAGTTGTGCCGAAAAAGGTGAATGAAGTTTTCATGTCCTCCATTTTGTGAGTTTGTGAGAACTAGGGACAGAGTAGCTTGAAAGGAAAAGTAGGTAGGGACTGTTCTGTTGTTCTTTCCAACAACTCTTATTTGGCCTTCGTAAGTGTTTCTAACAACTTTGGAAATGGTTGGAGATGACGAGTCGATGCTGAAAAGGCTTGGCATGAGATCTTGATGTGTGGGAGCTAAAGACTGTACAGAGTGCAGGATCAAAGAATGGGAAAACATTTGAATTTGGCTTTGAGAAAACGGAGAAATGTGGTCCACTTGATTTGGAGGATAGTGATTCGGACGTGGTGTATTTAGGTGAAGAGGGAGTTGGAGGAGAAGGAGGAGGAGGAGGAAGAGCTTTTTCTTCTGATAGCTCATATGAAACAGATACCCTCCTGTCTAGTGAAGAGGAAAGCGCTCATTCAGATGATGAGGATTATGACCCAGAAGAGTCAGAAAGTTCCAAGTTTTCTGAGGAGTCGAGTTCTTCTGGTGGAGACGGCCAGCAGAGCGATGAAAGTGATGTTGAGGTGGAGATCCAAAGAACTAATAAAAGTGATGTTAAGGTGAATAAACTGAAGAATGTTAATGAAAGGGAAAAAAACAGGTAAGCGGGAAAGTGTGGAGGATAATGTTGAGGTGATGAAGGTGCATAATATTGATTTAAGTCAGGTTAAAAAGGGATGTCAGAAGGAGGGAAAGGGAAAAAGTGTTGAGGGTGGTGTTGAGGTGAAAAAGGGACAGCATGTAAATGAACCACTTCCTGTTGAGCGAAATGAGGTACATGAAAAGAGAACTGGGTTGGATGATAAAAAAAAGTGATGAACATGACAAGATCTTTAGTGGGAATCTGGAAATTGCATGTGATAGAGGAAAAGCCGTGTTTGATAAGCGGAATGATGTCGAGAAAGAGAGTCTTGGCAGGATGAGGACGCTGACATCCTGGAAATGAATGCGACTTGATAGAAGATTAGGTTCAAAGTCCTGATAGAAGTGGGATTGGTCAAGATAGGGACGGGTCAGAATAAAGAGTCTTATTCCGAGAAGGATTCTAACTCAGCTATGAAGAGGTCCGCCCCTATAAATACAAGACTCAGTATACCATTCAAAGCTCCAACTCAACACACAAATCTGCCCTGCGCAAACCCTCGCTCTACGCGAAACCTCTCAACAACCTTGAGATTTTTATTTTCTTTTTGCCAACACATCTTCAGTTTGGATAAACAGCACTGTGAAGGCAACCGGTGATACCTTCAGTTTGGATAAATAGCACTATCGCCGTAGAATCAGCGGACCGCGGAGCACCTTCAGTTTGGATAAACAGCACTGCGAAGAGGCCGACTGGTTACCTATCCAAGTCTCGGTCGAGAAGGATTTTCGAATCCTTATTGGCAGAGGTCATCTCATTAGCCTTCTCGGCGAAGTGAGGTGTTACCAGGTTACTGCATTCGGCACATTGACAGCCGAATTTGATATTGAACTTCGCAAATTGGCAGCCTTGTCTTCAGGCTCTAGAACCCGAAGGCCGAGAATTGTTCCTTCCTCGGCCGCAGTCGCAAGATCAAGAAGTCAGCAGTGCAACCAACGCAACATCAACAAATTTTACTCCTCGGCCGAGCTCGACCGACAAGTTGGCACGTCCCGCACACAACCGAAGGACGCAGTTAGCTTATTAGTTACTCGGCCTGCGCGCCACGTAGGCTTGGTAGTTTTTAGGGTCAACATTTTGGCACGCCTAGTGGGACCAAGTGCTAAAACTACGAAGTTCACATGATAGATCAAGATGTCGATCCGGCTCCATTTAGCCGATTGCACGAGCTCCTAGAGGAATTGAAAAAACACAATGAGGAAAGTAAAAGATCTTTGGAAGTGGAAAAAGTTCTTCGTGGCCATAAAGAGATACAAAAGTCATTCGCTTACATGTTGAGAATAAAAGCTCATGTTACCCTGCAAGAGCAATGGGTAAACGAAGACAATGCTCGGTTTAATGCCTGGCTAGATGATGATCGTTTTCCTTACGTTTCTGATTACAGATCAATTCCATTTGAAAAATGGTTAAGTCCAAAGGTCGGGGGGCAATTTTTCGCTCCGGCCACAAACAATATTCGGCCTAAGAAAATTGTCGAGACGGCCGAAGAAGAACCTAGGCCACCTGTTTTGTCGGTCGAGACTGAAAGTTTGGTAGGCCTAGAAGAAAATGTTCAAGTTTCTGAGTTAAAAACTAACTAAGAAAATGATTTGTTAGTGTTCCAATGACGAACAAGACCGATATACGGCTTCAATGGTCTTAGACGCCAAAACCACGCCAATTGATATGATTATTGGTGATAAAGCCGATATGGATAAATACCGTTCGGCTAAGTTGTTTGAATTAATAGCCGAAATTGGCGAAATTATTATGCCTGGAGGGCATAATTGTTCAACACATTCGGCGACCAATGATAAAGAATCTTTCGTCAAGCCGAACATATTTGGAGATGATTTTTTATTCGGCTCGAATTTGATTGACTGTGTTGATATACAAAGATCTTGGCTAGGAATAAAGTATCGTTGGCCTCCTCCTCATTATGGTTCGGCCATTTTCATTTGCGTCTGCTAATATATATATATATATATATTATTTTCTCTACCATTCGGCTTTATGGGCCGACACTTGAGAAAATAAGGGGGGGCAACAACATGGCCGAACTATGGCATGCTCTGTTCGGCAAGATTTTGGCCGAACTATGGCGTGCTCGGTTTAAAAAGTTATTCTTTAGTCGAGCCGAGACAATTTTGGTCGACGGAATGGAAGCCGAATACATTTCTATTCGGCAATGGGTTCTTAGTAGTCATCGACTACATGATTGGGCCGACTGGTCTTTGAGAGACTACTTTCGGTCGAAACCCGCAACTTAAGGGCGTTACAGCAGGTTCCTCTCGACCCAATAAGTAGAAGATCGAAGCACTTATAAGGTTTTTTGGCTGGAAAATATATATCTAGTCATTCGGCCTGCAGTAGATATATATGCATGTATTGAAAAAATGTGGGTAATGTGTGCTGCCATGATTGCTGCTTTGCTGACTTTGATGGATGACAAGCCGAGCTGCCAATAGTGGTTTGTCTCGGCTTCCTAATTTTGACTCACCAAAATTTTCTCGACCTCGTCAGTCAAGAGCTGCGACAGGTTTTTATTGGTTACGAACAATTAATTTCCTTAACCATTCGACTTACGGGCCGAAGTTCAAGGAAACTGGGGGGCAATGTTTGGACCCAAATTTATATTATTAGGCCGAGTCTAAGTTTGTTCTCGACCCAGTATTCTTCCAGAATTATGATGGGCCGTCCAGTCACCATAGGCCGCCAAGTCAGGTTGGTCGAGTCCTATTGGGAGGAGGAGTGATTTGGATAAAGGCAAGGAGGTCGAATCTTGGTACAATAAGGAGTCTTGGCAGGATGAGGACGCTGACAACCTGGAAATGAATGCGACTTGATAGAAGACTAGGTTCAAAGTCCTGATAGAAGTGGGATTGGTTGAGATAGGGACGGGTCAGAATAAAGAGTCTTATTCCGAGAAGGATTCTAACTCAGCTATGAAGAGGTCCGCCCCTATAAATACAAGACTCAGTATACCATTCAAAGCTCCAACTCAACACACAAATCTGCCCTGCGCAAACCCTCGCTCTACGCGAAACCTCTCAACAACCTTGAGATTTTTATTTTCTTTTCGCCAACACATCTTCAGTTTGGATAAACAGCACTGTGAAGGCAACCGGTGATACCTTCAGTTTGGATAAATAGCACTATCGCCGTAGACTCAGCCGACCGCGGAGCACCTTTAGTTTAGATAAACAGCACTGCGAAGAGGCCGACTGGTTACCTATCTAAGTCTCGGTCGAGAAGGATTTTCGAATCCTTATTGGCAGAGGCCATCTCATTACCCTTCTCGGCGAAGTGAGGTGTTACCAGGTTACTGCATTCGGCACATTGACAGCCGAATTTGATATTGAACTTCGCAAATTAGCAGCCTTGTCTTCAGGCTCTAGAACCCGAAGGCCGAGAATTGTTCCTTCCTCGGCCGCAGTCGCAAGATCAAGAAGTCAGGAGCGCATCCAACGCAACATCAACAAATTTTACTCCCCGGCCGAGCTCGGCCGACGAGTTGGCACGCCCCGCACACAACCGAAGGACGTAGTTAGCTTATTAGTTACTCGGCCTGCGCGCCACATAGGCTTGGTAGTTTTTAGGGTCAACAATTTCACATATAACAAAGTGGTACATTAATAAAGAAAAATGGGTACATTAAAAATAAATTAGGGTCTAAATAAAAGATTAAAAAATTATGAGTACAAATGAAATTTTAAAATATATGGGCGCAAAAATAAATTAATACATGGGTACAAATAAAAACTAAAAAGAAAATACTACAAATTTAAAAAAAGGTTGCAAATTCAAAATTGGTACAAACTAAAAATATAAATATTTGATACGAAGTTTAGCCATAAAACATAAATATATCATATGTAATTTTTCTATCATTAATTAATTATACAATGTCACGTGACAATAAACACATGGGCACAAATATAAATAAAAATTTAAAAAATATGGGCACAAAAAGAAATTAATATATGGGTACAAATTAAAATTGAAAAGAAAATTGATACAAATTAAAAATGGTTTGCAAATTAAAAATAGGTACAAACTAAAAATAAAAATATATGATAAAAAATTTTGCCATAAATATAAATATACTAATTGTAACATTTTTAACACTAAGAGAATATATTTAAAAATAAAAAATATTTTATTATTGAAATAATTAATAATGTTATTAATACCCAAAAACCTTGATCAAAAATTGAAAAGGAATAGGGTTTTAAATCAAAGGAAAACTAATGAAAATAACTTGAAAACTTTGAGTTTTAAACAAAATAAAGGGTAAAATGAATAGTACCAGGTTTGACTTTTTAGTGTAAAAATGTGATTTTTCGTTAAAGTGAACAGTACCGTAGGTTTTTCGTTAAAACTCCCTTTAATCAATGATAACAAAAAAGGGATGAGAACCTAATTTCTCCTATAATCAATTTCTAGAAAATTAAATTGCATAATTAACCAAATTAACATAATATAATGATAATTAGGAAAACAAAACTCACGAATCCAAGCAAAGAATAAGAAGAAATATGAGAAAAAAAGAATTGGGAACTTACGGGATCTTTGAAAATGATAAATGCGATTACGAAGAAAAGAACAAAAAGGATATCAAACTAGGCGAATCGAACGAACCGAAAGACCGACTTGACGCCCTGAGTACTAGTTCGAGTTCCTGCTGCTGACTCGCTTTGCCATGGCTGTGCGCTTGGGCTCAAGAGTTGGGATTTGGTACCATTGGCGTTGAGTCAGCAATCAACCGATGGGCGATGGTGGTGAGGTGGTGAGGTGGTGGTGTGATTGGTGTCACCAAGAAGGAAGGGCCCTGGTCTAGAACGGCGGAGCCGCGGAGGGCCAGGGGCTGAGGCAGGTCTGTGTGGAACGTTGGGTCTGGGTGGAGGGTGCGGCCTCAACCTGCAGTGTGGTCGCGAAGGGCTTATACAGATAGTGTTCAAGAAATTAAGTAGGATATGGTATGAATAGCATCCAAAGCATTTTGTATAATATTAGGAAATTAGTTTAGAAAAGGAGGGCCATCTCATTTCGATCACCTAGAGATTGAACATTTCTTCCACTTGCTTAAACAATTATTTCTCTTGCTCATCGATTTCCCACAACATCCTTAAAGAAGACATTGTAAGAATGAAACAGAAAGGAAACTATGAATAATGATAGAGATTTTGATTTTGGTGTGTGATTTCTTAGGATGGATGGTGGGTTATATGGAGGAAAAAGAAAGGATTAGGTTGTAAATAATGCCACGTGGCATGCCGTTATTCGTTAAAAATCTGATCGAAATCTATCCTCAAAGATTGTAAACAAATTGTGACACGTGGCGCGACGTGATTGGTTAAAAATCTATCGGAAATCTATCTTTAACGATTCTGAAAAGGTAACGACACGTGACACGACGGCATTGGACAAAAATCTTATCAAAATCTATCACAAAAAATTGTCTTTTCAAATAATAACACATGACGCAACGATAACGATTACAAATCTTATCCGAAATTATAAATAAAATTATTTTGTATTATTTTATAAAATAAAAAATACTAATATTTTATTGCCTATTGCCATGGTTATTCAGTTTAGGGGTGGAGATGCAAAAGACAGTTACTGTTCATTAAATGCAGTTAATGTTCACTTAGGGGATTCAATAGTAAGTTGCCCTATGGGGCCTTTGCAACGCTGGAGTTGCTCTCATAAGGTTAATGAGTTCTGACTCTAGAAAGGAGTGCACAGTACAGGTCCCTTATTGCAGGGAATTGTATCTGTATTCGAGAAAAAGTTAACTATTGTACTCGTATACCATGAAACAGAGAGTAATTTATATAAAATGAGTTATCTATTAATATGTGGAAGAAACTTGTACATAACGATATATTATTAGACAAAAAACGTCACATGATAGTAAATCCGTTTCATATAAATCATTCTCTTTGAAACAAGGTACATTCACATTGTTGTGGTGTCTTGTGATGTGTCTTACACTCATTAATTGGAAATTATTTAGCCATTAGCGCATCTTTAATGGGAAAATGCTAATTTGAGATGCAAAAATTATATTTACATCTCATTTTACATTTTTAGAATATGTAAATTGGAGTTTTGCTCTAATGATAAATATGTAAATTTGAGATTCTATTTAATTTTCTCTCATTGATAGGCGTGAATTTTTATTTACATTTTTCGGTCAAAATGGATATTTTACATCTTTCTACATAGTGTTTTGGCTAACCAGTTTTATATCTCTCATTGGAAATGCTTTTAGGATTGGTGATACTTCTTTTTCCTTTTTCATATAATGACAAAAAGTTTAATGATCAAAGTCGTGTAAAGTGTTATCAATTACAATTTATAAAAGAAAATGGGTATGAAACTTGTAACTTATGTAAGTTGAGAATTCTTATTTACAAATGGAAAGCGTACAGTTAGAAATGAAAACATTACTTTACTTTAGTCTAAAGTAGGGGGGAGAACGGCACTGTGGATGACTGTCCAGGTGCATCTTCATCCCTAAACTGAATGGCCTACGCTATTGGTATTAAATTTTGTTATTTATAATAAAATAATAAAATATTTTTATTTTTAATTTCGGATATGATTTTTAACTAAAGATGAAAAAACACGGTTAGGTATTTATACAAAAAAAAATTATAAGTTTTTTTTAATATTTTTTGCATTTTAAAAGGAAACGAAAGACGAAACATAAATCTAAATATTTTTTAATTATTTTTATAATTTAAATCGTGACTGACGTCAACTTTGCTTACGTAGCTGACGGCTGGGCCCGTGAATTCTAGTTTGGGGGAACAATCGGGCTCCCCTGGAGCCCAATGGATTGGTGTGGACTTGAGTTGTTTTTTTGGAGGAGGTGGGGCTTTTTGGGGGAGGAGGGGGATTCCAGAGCCCATTGCCCAGGGGATTTGGCTGGGCTGGAAGTGCTCGTATGATCTTGTGTTTCATATACAGTGGGAATGCTCTCTTTTATTTATGCTGGGTAAATGACTAAAAACTAATTGTTTTCAATGGGTAAAAGAAGGGATCAAAATTTGTATGTCTCATAGATAAAACACAGAGCTAAATATTGTCCATTTCCAACGGATAAACCAAGGGATTGAAACCTTGTTATGTCTTGTGGGTAAAAGATAGCACTGCAAGCTTATTTGGTAAAAAGCAAGTGGCCCTTTACCATGAAAAGGTGTTGAGCCATTACATGACGACGTGGGTTCAAACTCCGTCGGTGGCTAATCCAACATCTAATCTAACAAAATCTATCGTTTGACAAAAAAAAAAAAGCTATTTGGTTAAAAGGGCACTATAAAATATCTCACTTGATTACCCAATATTAGAAAACTCTTTAAGTAATGAGTTTGGACTTCACTCCTCTCAAGTAACCTAGTGGATCATAACCTTTCACACCCAATCCTTGCAGCAAGCCATTTTTAACCACATGTCTTGATTCATGTGTTGAAGTGGATGTAGGTTTTAAGGGAACGTGATGGGCATGGTGTGAAAGATTTGTCGTTACTTAGAGCTAGTTTGATTATGGTGCTTTTGAAGAAAAACAGTTTATTAAAAAAAAATCTAGAAAATCAAACGTTTTTAGTTAAAAAGAAAAAAAAAAAATCTTAAAAAACTGCTGTCAATGACAGTAGAAAAACAAAGAAAAGTAGAAGCATGGTAGATGGTCTACCATGCTTCTAAGAAAAGTGTTTTTTTTTCTCAAAGCATAGTAATCGGTGCTCATTTAATGAAATTTTCAAATGACAAGTATACCCACACATATTTTATAAAATTACAATATTTGCCCCTACATATTCTCTCTGATAATTATTATATCTTATTAAATACCATATCAATTTTAGTCATCTGACATATTCACAACAATTTATATAAAAATTTAAGAAACACTGACACTTATTTTTTTGTTAAAAGCACTTTTACAAAAAGAAGTTTACCGAACATGACAAAATATGTTTTTGTTTGGCCCGACCCAAAAGCCCAACGCTTGAGTACCCAACTCGATCTGGAGCCGCGCTGAGCCATCGAGCCGAGCCGTTCACTGTTCCAAACTCCCTGAGATTGGGCCGCCGTCTAGGTGGCTTGCAACTTACCTAACCACCGATTTTCACCATAACATGGTGAAATTGATTTTCTCAGGTTGTCCGTGGCTCATTTCGACGACTGACAATCGTCCTTCAATCCCACATCGTCGTTCCCGACGAGAGCCTGTCGAGTTTTCCTTCGAAATCTCCATGGAGTTTGAGATTTCTCACTCCTCAGATGCTTGGAACCCTTCCCCATCGAAAGCCTGTTCGATTTTGTTTGGAAATCGCCGCCGCCTGCAGCGCCGTTCATTGTCTCGCCGAAGGCAGCACACCCAGCCTTTGATGGGGTGTCCCCAACTCGACCCGAGGCCTTGGGCCTCCATGCTTGTGCTCAGCCCAGTACGACCCTCAGCCCACGGTTTGGGCCTGGGGCTTGGTTCAACTGTCCCTCCTTATCGCGAGTGCCAGGACCCACAACAACAACTTTCCAGAGTTCAGCTAAAAGTGTAATGCACCAAGATTTCAATTTAGAAATTAATTTTTATCCAGCCAGCAAAGCCACATTCCAATTGCATAAACTAAAAGCCTCACATACATGTTATATTGCATATATTCTTTACCACAAAAAGTTTCTGTAAAAGGGAAAAATTTAATTAAGCAAAGCCCCATCTGAACGAAAAATGAGTCGAATTAGATTTAAAACAAGACCCTTGTTTTGCAAACATAATAGTAAAACGGAAACCTGTTTGCACGTGAAGCACTTCAAATTACCAAAGCTCTATTAATTCAGTGTATCAGGCCCACTGATTGGACTAACACCATAGATCTCATCCTCTTCATCATTTCTTCTATCAACAGACCCTGTTTTCTTTTTCTCGACATCATTCCGCTTATCAAACAAAGCTTTTCCTTTATCACACGCAGTTTCCACTAAAGATATTGTCATGTTCATCACTTTTTTTTTATCATCCAACCCAGTTCTCTTTTCATGTACCTCATTTTGCTCAACAGGGAGTGGTTCATTTACATGCTGCCCCTTCTTCACCTCAGCGCCACCCTCAACACTTTTTCCTTCCTTCAGACGTCCCTTAAATCAACATTATGCACCTTCATCACCTCAACATTATCCTCCACACTTTCCTGCTTACCTGTTTTTCTCCCTTTCATTAACATTCTCCAGTTTATTCACCTTAACATCACTTTTATCAGTTCTTTGGATCTCCTCCTCAACATCACTTTCAGTGCTCTACTGGCTATCTCCACCAGAAGAACTCGACTCCTCAAAAAGCTCGGAACTTTCCGACTCTTTTGGGTCATAATCGTCATCATCTGAATGAGCGTTTTCCTCTTCACTAGATAGGAGGGTATCTGTTTCATATGAGCTATCAAAAGCAAAACCTATTCCTCCTCCTCCTCTTTCTCTTCCAACTCCCTCTTCACCTAAATACATCACGTCCGAATCACTATCCTCCAAATCAAGTGGACCACATTTCTTAGTTTTCTCAAAGCCAAATTCAGATGTTTTGCCATTCTTTGATCCTGCACTTTGTACATCAATAGAATCCGTACAATTATTATCATTTTCTTCACACAAATCTTCACCAATGATCCGTACGATTATTCTATTGATGTACAGAGTGCAGGATCAAAGAATGGGAAAACATTTGAATTTGGCTTTGAGAAAACGGAGAAATATGGTCCACTTGATTTGGAGGATAGTGATTCGGACGTGGTGTATTTAGGTGAAGAGGGAGTTGGAGGAGAAGGAGAAGGAGGAGGAAGAGCTTTTGCTTCTGATAACTCATATGAAACAGATACCCTTATGTCTAGTGAAGAGGAAAGCGCTCATTCAGATGAGGATTATGGCCCAGAAGAGTCAGAAAGTTCCAAGTTTTCTAAGGAGTCGAGTTCTTCTGGTGGAGACGGCCAGCAGAGCGATGAAAGTGATGTTGAGGTGGAGATCCAAAGAACTGATAAAAGTGATGTTAAGGTGAATAAACTGAAGAATGTTAATGAAAGGGAAAAAAACAGGTAAGCGGGAAAGTGTGGAGGATAATGTTGAGGTGATGAAGGTGCATAATATTGATTTAAGTCAGGTTAAAAAGGGATGTCAGAAGGAGGGAAAGGGAAAAAGTGTTGAGGGTGGTGCTGAGGTGAAGAAGGGGCAGCATGTAAATGAACCACTTCCTGTTGAGCGAAATGAGGTCCATGAAAAGATAACTGGGTTGGATGATAAAAAAAAGTGATGAACATGACAAGATCTTTAGTGGAAATCTGGAAATTGCATGTGATAGAGGAAAAGTCGTGTTTGATAAGCGGAATGATGTCGAGAAAGAGAAAACAAGGTCTGTTGATAGAAGAAATGATGAAGAGGATGAGATCTATGGTGTTAGTCAAATCAGTGGGCCTGATACATTGAATTATGTGCCAAGACTATGCATGAAGAATAAAGGGCATACGGAGAAGCTTACTAACAGACAGTCCATGTGGGAAATCAAAGAGTGCAATGTTTTAAAGGTTCTTGTAGATTCCATCTATGAGAAGAGAGAAGTGTTACGGGAAGGGTCAGATATTTTTGGCATTTTGTGTTATATATATGAATATAATCAAGGGATACTTTGGATTCGGTCCCTAGTCCCTAATACTTTTTTACTAAAACCTTAAGGGGGCGTTTGTTTGACCTCCTTAGCTCTCACTGGACTGGACTAGATTAAAAATTAGTCTAGTCTGATGTTTGTTGCTCTGCAGGATTAACATTAATGGGATAAAAGATGACTCGCCTCGACTAAGGATCGCGCTAGGCGGTCTTAGCGAGGCCCCCCGCATACCATGGGACCAGCTAAGAACTAGCTTTGTCCTCCTCACTTCGCTCCCTGCTCCATCATCTCTCGCGTCCTTTCTCTTCTTCCTCGCCTTGAACCCAGAATGACAAACTAACAAGACCTCAAATTTGAATCTCAATCGGAGAATCCATGAGCTGCGTCGTCTGATTCACCTCCAACCCAGATTAGACAAAGTCGTCGATCGCACATCCGTCCTCCTGGACCTCGATTTTCGACGGCACAGGCTTTGGGCTCCGTCCTCCTTGACCTCATTGACTTGCTTCATCTCCTAGACCTTTATTTCTCAATACCATTTTCTGGGTTCTTCTAATCCCCTCTTATTACAAACTTGAAGCCCTTAAGATCCATTCATTGTTATTGTACATGCAATGACTCTCAGCAAATTAACAGCATCTGCGGATGCTCAGAATCCCTCTTCTCTGTGAGAGCACCTCAACCATGCGGCCATGCCCATCTCAGCAGAAGCTCAATCAGGTCAGAATTTTTTTTCATATTTCTTGTGATTTTCAGAAAAGGCACAGATTGCATGGGTGATTTGAGTTTTGGGTGAATGGGTTTTGTTTAAAATGTTTTTTTGTTGTCATTTGGAGCAGGTGATATGAAAAAGGCCATGGGAGATTTGTGTATCACTATCAGAGAGAATGGATTATCCCTCCCAGAGGCCTCCCACTTCTGTCTATGATGTGCTTACATATTCATGGCTAAATTGTTGTTAGTGATTGCTGTCTATGATGTGAACTTTTTGTGATTAAGTTTTTTTTTTTTTTTTTTCTAATTCTGATGTGAACTTTCTGTGATTTAAGCTTGTATTAGTTTAATAACTTTCTGTTTCTGGGACCAAAATTCAGCTTGTTGATCACTTTTTGTTTTCTTTCATCATTTAGTCTAGGATATAGTCTGGCACTGCACCAAACACTTCACTATTTTTGTCCTGCTTAGTCTAAGCCAAGCCAATCCAGCTTAGTCCCTGAAGCTAATCCAGTCCGAGATAGTCCGGTGCAACAAACGCACCCTAATGGTATTCAAAGTTTGATTAAAGTCTCTTGACTTTGTACACCTCATTATATAAATATTAATATTTATAGTTTTATAGTTTTGACATTAATTGTTTGGTATTTTATGAGATTTATAATCCTGCAAATTTAAAATCCGTCATTATAATAGTATTAGAAACGGTTACAATAAAAAAATTCAAACATTTCGATTAAATAAATGGATAAAAACTATGTAACAATAAGAAATAATAAATGGCAAAAGAATATATCCATAGTGTTAAAAAAATTGGTACATTTCACATATAACAAAGTGGTACATTAATAAAGAGAGTAAATTGTAGCTATGGTCCCTTAACTTTAACTCAATTGGAGCAATGGTCCCTCAACTAAAAATCCATTACCATTGGTCCCTCAACTTATCAAAACGTGCAGCTATGGTCCCTCAACTAAAAATCCATTACCATTGGTCCCTCAACTTTAATTCAACTGGAGAAATGGTCCCTTAACTTTAACCCAATTGTAGCAATGGTCCTTCCAATATAACTCGTTTTGACAAAAATTTTGACATAGTTGACGAAAACAACCATAATTATACACTTTGATGAGTTGAGGGATCCTAATTGTATAAATGGTCATTCCAACATAGCTTATTTTGACAAAATTTTGACAAAATTGATGAAAAGGACCATAGCTACACATTTTGATAAGTTGAGGGACCAATGGTAATGGATTTTTAGTTGAGAGACCATTGCTCCAATTTGATTAAAGTTGAGGGACCATTCGTACAATTTACTCTAATAAAGAAAAATGGGTACATTATAAATAAATTAGGGTCCAAATAAAAGATTAAAAAATTATGAGTACAAATGAAATTTTAAAATATATGGGTGTAAAAATAAATTAATACATGGGTACAAATAAAAACTAAAAAGAAAATACTACAAATTTAAAAAAAAGGTTGCAAATTCAAAGTTGGTACAAACTAAAAATATAAATATATGATACAAAGTTTTAGCCATAAAACATAAATATACCATATGTAATTTTTCTATCATTAATTAATTATACAATGTCACGTGACGATAAACACATGGGCACAAATACAAATAAAAATATAAAAAATATGGGCACAAAAAGAAATTAATATATGGGTACAAATTAAAACTGAAAATTAATATATGGGTACAAATTAAAACTGAAAAGAAAATTGGTACAAATTAAAAATGGGTACAACCTAAAGACCTTGATCAAGAATTGAAAAGGAATAGGGTTTTAAATCAAAGGAAAACTAATGAAAATGACTTGAAAACTTTGAGTTTAACGATAAGGACAAAATAAAGGGTAAAATGAATAGTACCAGGTTTGATTTTTTAGTGTAAAAATATGATTTTTCGTTAAAGTGAATAGTACCGTAGGTTTTTCGTTAAAACTCCCTTTAATCAATGATAGCAAAAAGGGGATGAGAACCTAATTTCTCCTATAATCAATTTCTAGAAAATTAAATTGCATAATTAACCAAATTAACATAATATAATGATAATTAGGAAAACAAAACTCACGAATCCAAGCAAAGAATAAGAAGAAATATGAGAAAAAAAGAATTGGGAACTTACGGGATCTTTGAAAATGATAAATGCGATTACGAAGAAAAGAACAAAAAGGATATCAAACTAGGCGAATCGAACGAACCGAAAGACCGACTTGACGCCCTGAGTACTAGTTCGAGTTCCTGCTGCTGACTCGCTTTGCCATGGCTGTGCGCTTGGGCTCAAGAGTTGGGATTTGGTACCATTGGCGTTGAGTCAGCAATCAACCGATGGGCGATGGTGGTGAGGTGGTGAGGTGGTGGTGTGATTGGTGTCACCCAGAAGGAAGGGCCCTGGTCTAGAACGGCGGAGCCGCGGAGGGCCAGGGGCTGAGGCAGGTCTGTGTGGAACGTTGGGTCTGGGTGGAGGGTGCGGCCTCAACCTGCAGTGTGGTCGCGAAGGGCTTATACAGATAGTGTTCAAGAAATTAAGTAGGATATGGTATGAATAGCATCCAAAGCATTTTGTATAATATTAGGAAATTAGTTCAGAAAAGGAGGGCCATCTCATTTCGATCACCTAGAGATTGAATATTTCTTCCCCTTGCTTAAACAATTATTTCTCTTGCTCATCGATTTCCCACAACATCCTTAAAGAAGACATTGTAAGAATGAAACAGAAAGGAAACTATGAATAATGATAGAGATTTTGATTTTGGTGTGTGATTTCTTAAGATGGATGGTGGGTTATATGGAGGAAAAAGAAAGGATTAGGTTGTAGATAATGCCACGTGGCATGCCGTTATTCGTTAAAAATCTGATCGAAATCTATCCTCAAAGATTGTAAACAAATTGTGACACGTGGCGCGACGTGATTGGTTAAAAATCTTATCGGAAATCTATCCTTAACGATTCTGAAAAGGTAACGAAAGACGAAACATAAATCTAAATATTTTTTAATTATTTTTATAATTTAAATTGTGACTGACATCAACTTTGCTTACGTAGCTGACGGCTGGGCCCGTGAATTCTAGTCTGGGGGAACAATCGGGCTCCCCTGTAGCCCAATGGATTGGTGTGGACTTGAGCTGTTTTTTTGGAGGAGGTGGGGCTTTTTGGGGGAGGAGGGGGATTCCAGAGCCCATTGCCCAGGGGATTTGGCTGGGCTGGAAGTGCTCGTATGATCTTGTGTTTCATATACAGTGGGAATGCTCTCTTTTATTTATGCTGGGTAAATGACTAAAAACTAATTGTTTTCAATGGGTAAAAGAAGGGATCAAAATTTGTATGTCTCATAGATAAAACACAGAGTTAAATATTGTCCATTTCCAACGGGTAAACCAAGGGATTGAAACGAGCCGGGGGGGGTGGGGGGTGGAAGAGATTCGCCGGGGGGGGGGGGGAACGAGCCGCGGCGGGGGTGGGAATCCGAAACAAACGGATTGATCTGTGGGCGGGTTGGATCTGTGGGCGCAAAAGTAATGGTTGGATCTGTCGGCGGGTTGGATCTGGGGGCGGCGAAGCAGAACCTGGACGCGGTCGGGTATATGGGTGGGGAAGCAAAACGTGGGGGGGGCGCGGGGGGGGGGGGGAAGCAGAACCAGAACGTGGGGGGGGGGGTGTTGGGGGTGGGGGGGTGCGGGGGGGAGGGGGGGAAGCAGAACCAAAACGTGGGGGGAGGAAGAAAGGAGGGCGCTGCGGGTGGGGGCGTGAGGAAGGGGGGCGAGGAGGGGGAGAGTCTGCGGGGGGGGTGTTGGGGGGGTGCCCGGGGGGGGGGGGGGGGGTAAGCAGAACCAAAACGTGGGGGGAGGAAAAAATGAGGGCGCCGCGGGTAGGGGCGTGGGGAGGGGGGCGAAGAGGGGGAGAGTCTGCGGGGGGGGGGTGTTGGGGGTTGGGGGGGTGCAGGGGGGGGTAAGCAGAACCAGAACGTGGGGGGAGGAAGAAAGGAAGGCGCTGCGGGTGGGGGCGTGGGGAAGGAGGGGGGCGAAGAGGGGGAAAGTCTGCGAATCAGAAAGCTGGGGGAAAGCTGGGGAAAGAAGGCAACCTGGGAGAGAAGCAGGGAAGAGAAAGTTGGGAAGACTGTGGAGGAAATGACAGAAAGCTGGGAAAGCATGGGCTTTCTGATGAAGATATTGCTTTGGATTTTGTTTCCATTTTTTTTTTTTTTTGTTTTGGAAAAAGAAATAAATAAAAGGAGGAGAAAATAACGGATATCACTTACGCATGTTAACAATTACATGCAAAATTATTTTGAGAATTTATCATTTTGACTACTCTTTACAATACACTTACTTTACACATAGAGATTTGAACATCATAAGAACTCTATGTGGTACTAAGTCACTCATGTATGTTACCATGCAATGTATACAGTACTAATTCATTATATATAAATGATTATGGTGTGTTTAAACTTTTTTCATTAATTACTACATATTTTCTACACTCACAATGTTTGCCAGCTCGCTATATAATCAACTTAAATTAATTAAATCCATCATGCAATGCATTTCCTTCCAATTTTTTGTGATAAACTAATAGATAATTGACTAAATAAACATCCTGCAAAGTTTCAATAAAAATTTCCAAGTTTTTCTTACAATTTCCCTGACAGAATGGAGCATCTGTCAGGGCATGGGCTGAAAAAGAAATTTTTTGGTTTTGCATACTAACCTTGCTTCATCACGTGAGGCTTTAGTTTTTATTTTTATTATATTACATTTTATCCTTTTTACTAAAGTCCAATTCCTTTACATCAAATGAAATTATTAGGTGATTTTTGGTTAAAAAAAAAATGCTTAAAAATGTTTTTTTTTCATTAAAGTTCAGTATAACATTAGCCCATAAAAAGAGGAAAGAGTTGTAACTTTTTTCTTTTGACAAATGATAGAGTTGGTGGGTTAAATTATTAGTTGTTAGACCATTTCCAATGGTTGGACTAAAAGCCAAATATTTTAGCCCGAAAAATTTAGTTTTTAGCCCAGTAATAGTTTTTTTGTTCCAACTGTTCTAGCCTAAAATTTTAGCCCGGGATTATTAAAGAATAAATTTAGGCTATTTTTTTCTTAAATTAATTTTTTTTTTAAATAAATATGTAGACTATCGTAAATTAATTTTATGAACATTTTAATAAAAAAAAATTTAAATTCCGATAAATATTTTCACTCGGCTCGGTGGAGCCCACACCGATTTCTGGGCTAAATTCTGGAGGGAATCTGACCTTGGTTTAGCATTTAGCATTTAGCCCAAATTTTCCTCTTGGGTTGAAGTGAGTTTGGGGGGAAATTTTGGGGGGTAATTTAGCTTTTAGCCCACCATTGGAGATGGTCTTAGGAGGAGAGGATCGGTGGGGTTCGAACTCACACCAGAGTACATATATATCGTTGTTTTCCACCACTACTGTAAAGCTTCATCTATGAGAAAAGAACTAGGCTATTTTGCCAAATTTACAATTGAATATATTGATTTAGGCATTATCCTGGAAATTAATTTGGTCCTTTAGTATGGTCTCTACTGAAAGGATGTAAGTAACTGTATTTTTGCAGGTGAAAGTCATGGTTCTTCGATCTTATCACAAAGCAAAGTGGTTAAAAAGGAAGAGAAAACGGGGTTTTGCTCTTGATTAAATTGATTATGTTAATTAGGGTTTGTGGTGGGTTTCGGTACAAATAGTACTATGAGTGTATTCCAATTAGAATTTAATAAGGTTTTAATTAAGGTCTATTTTTAGCTACACTTCGTGTAACTCAATTTTAATCCTATTTTCCTTCCACAAGCTCAAAAATTATCACTTTCCTCTTTGGAACTCGATTTTTTATCCCACTTTGCTTTATGAGACTCAAAACTTGCCGTTTTACTCCTTAAAACTCCAAATTCGCTTTACATTACCTTGTTTCTATTTTTTAGAATAAGTTCATCCATTTAACATTTATAATTGGTAGTATTGCCAAGTTTTCCCCAAAAATAAATGGATATAAAAAAGGAACAAAAACAACCATATTCTCTTTTCACCAGCCACCTCCCTTAAGAATATAAGAACATACAAAAATAACAAAATAATGAAACTTGGCTGGAGATGGAGTACGAATAGATGAGTATTGTTATACAATGATTGAAATTTTTTTTTTCAATCTATGTGGCACCATTTAATTGGATATGTGAGTTTTATACTTGACAGACGTAAACTTAACGGTTATTTAACGGAATACATAGAAACGAGAGAAAAGGGAGTAGATATTGAGTTTAAGGGAATAAATTGGCGACTTTTGAGTTTCAGAGGCAAAGTGGGATGAAATCGAGTTTCAAAATGCAAAGTGGCTACTTTTGAGTTTCAAGAGGCAAAGTAGGATCAAAATTCAGTTCTAGATAGCAAATTGACGATTTTTGAGTTTTTAGATGGCAAAATGAGATCGAAATCGAGTTCCAAAAATTTATAGTCTATTATCTTTTCACACAGGTGCAGTCAAATTAGGTTTTGATGGGTTTCAAGCAATATGTCCTCTATAGTCTTTTCACACAGTTTAAAGGCTATACAGAAAATCCTAGTTTTTTATTTTTTGAGTACATCGATATTTTTACAATAAGGGAAAAGGAGCTCAGCGAAGCCACAATGGGCAGCCTAAAAAGAAAATCCTAGTTTAAGCAGGTAATTTATGCTAAAATCCTATTGGGACGAATATTCAAGTTTCCTTGTCCAGTTAGGTCTATGAGAAAACCCTAATTTAAAACTCTATTAATTAATTGTCGGCCTGATGTGCGTGTATATATAACAAGCATGAATAATATTTTTTAGAATCGATCGAGTGATTTTTCTTAAAGGGCTTTGCTGTATCTTGAGAGGGGGATTGCTGTCTTTCTAGTTCCTAGGATTTCTATTCTCTCTACTTAGAAGTATCTGTCGTTTCAAGGCCGAAGGCAAAGCTCCATATTGCAGCACCGTAATTCCAAAAGGACTCAATCAGGCGAAAGGTGAATAATTTAATTTTAATTTAAACATTCTTTTGATGTACAATGCAGAACTTTTTACTTTATGATTTGTTGTAACGCCGGATTTTGGACTTGGAACACGAAAATTAGAACATATTATGGTTTTCATGTGTGTACAGATCAATGTTTTATATATATCTAGGTTAACTGTTCCTTGCTCGAAATTGTACTTCAATGAATCACTAGATCTTTGGTTCTCATTAGTGAATATTTTACTTCCATTCTAATTTATTTTGTTGAAGTTTCAGATAATATATCACAGAGCTGGTTAATTGTTATAGGAGAGTGATCCATGAAGATTTGTATGAAGACAGGGAAGCATTTGGCTGGAGTAGTTGCTTTGAAAATAAGAGGTTTTCTAGTTATACTCGCAGTTTATCGCCTATCAAAACTACTGTTGTTGTGGTTAGCTCTAGATTTTATTAGCCGTGAGCTCACTATGTCCATTAGAAGGGTTCCAATGGAAACGAGGTTGCCCTTTCCAAGGCTTTCGTTGGAGACAAGGAAGAAATTGGCTTTAGTTTTCTTGAAAGCGTTTCAGGTTGTATTCACATACTATCGCTTATCAAGAACGTTTGTCATAATGCTCTTCACTCGACATATTATAGGTCATGTCAAGCTCATCAAAATTATGATTCGACATTACATTCAAGAACTTTATTATTACTTCAACGAAGAAGATAACAGGTGGTCCAAGCAACTCCCGGAAGAGATCATGCAATTGATTCTACGACGGCTTGGCGTGTCGGATTATCTACGATGTGGTTTAGTGTGCCGATCATGGAGAGAGTCGGTTGATAGGGCAGTCAAGTGCAAGTGTTCTTCTCCTGCTCCCGAACTCCCTTGGCTTATGCTTTGTTATCATTGGTACTCACTCAAAGATCATTGCTTTTTAAGAGTAACTGATGAGGAACACCATGTTTACACATCAACAAATATTAATCCCTACGTTAAGGCAAACTATATAGATAGGCATGAATGTGTTGGGTCCATCGAGGGGTGGTTGATCATGGTTGATAATGACGTTTTGCGTCCTGAGGGTTTTGTGGATCCGTGGTCGAAATTCTACTATCATGATATGAAGACATATACTACCATCAACTTCTTCTTGAATCCAATCTCAGGTGCCCGAGTGATGCTTCCATCACAATCCACAATTCCATGCAAGTTTAGCATTTTACCTCAATTCTTAAGAAAAGTGGTAGCCTCTTCAGTACCAACAAACACCAATTCCTCCTCGTCACCATGTATTGTGGCTAGCCTTTGTGGGGATGGTAAGTTGGCTTTCTGCAGACCCACTGACAAAACATGGACACTCATTAATAGCGAAGAGGCTAGAGGGCTTTCCTTTCTCGACATAGAAATAATTGATGGAAAATTATATGCTGCAACTTGTCAAGCTTTCGAGTTTTTAATGGTGTTTGACATTCATGACCCTCCTAGTTACAAGGTTGAACTCTTGCTTATGCTTCAACCTAGACCAGTTCGTTCGATTGATGAAAATGATTCCAGAGATGGAGTCGTGCATATAAAGAATGCTGAGTTAACTTACCTAGCAAAGGATCCCACATCAAATGAGTTGCTTATGATTTTTTGCAAGCTTAATAGTTTTTCTAAAGAGGAGGATCCAATAATTCCGTATTCCTTCATCGGCGGAAATTATGTTATCCCACCTCTCGTCAAAGGATTTCGATTGTTCAAGCTGCAGTTGTGTGACGAAGGTCCTCGTTGGTTAGAGGTATCCGACCTGGGTGATAAGATATTGTTTTTGAGCAAGGCGAGCAACAAACTCATCTTTGTCGGGGGTCATAATTCTGCTCGTTATAATAAAGTTGAAACAAACTGCATATATTTTGCTTTCGATTATCTTTGTTTAAGAACACCTTCGTTGGCACGCGATTTTGGGATGTTTTTCTTGGAAAACAAGAGCATCAAACGTTTTATTCTTCCTGAAGATCATCCTCGCACTGGATTGCCTAGTCAACCTGTTTGGTTTGCACCAAATCTTTTGTAGCTAATATTTGGTAATATAGTTATTTCTGATTAGCTGTTGGTGTTATCCTTGTTAGTTAGAGCTTGGTATAAATCTCCTTTGTAATTCATTTTAAGATGAACAAATATCAATTTTCAAAAATCTTGCATCTCTCTGTAATTATTTTTTTCCTTTTTAAAACACTACTATAAGAAAGTGTTTGCTGCCCAACAAAAACAATTCGTCAAAAGCCACTTAATACTACGGTCTAGTGGTATTTCTCTTCACTTGTAAGTGAGAGATCTTAGGTTCAATTCTTGCCAAAGGCGAATTTGAACCACATTATTGCTACTACATTTTGAGACTAACGCCTCCTCCCCTTAGTATAGATAATATCGTTTGTCCCAAAAAAAAAAAAAATCGTCAAAGTATAAATTTTGAATGGACATATGCCTATTCAAAACCATATTGAAAATTCAGATTTGTTTCATGTACTTAGAAGGGCAGAAAGCTCAACAAATAGCAGCATGCTACACTGGTCAAAAACTTAAAAAAGACAGCTTCAGAAAGTTTATAAAGGCTAAAAAGCCAAACAAGATTTTCACATTCAATAGTTGACTCATATATCGAACTAGGGAAGTTTAACAATTTTTGAAATATATCACAATCCCCAGAAAAAATGGGCCAAGCAATCACACTAAGAAGGTAAACATCTAGAGCAACAAAATATACCAGAGGAAGTGAGATCATACCTAGCAATTGCAGGGAGACGTAAGACACTATTTCCAGGTTTCTTTGCAAGGAGTCATTAACAAGGAAAAATCAAAACCGGCAAAACAAGGACAAAAGCACAAATGGATAAATGAAAATCAAAGACCACAAAGAGAAAGCATGGGAAATGAATCAAGCTCATACAAACCCAAGATTAAACACCCAGAAAATTAGAGAAAATGAATCTACCTCACACGAACAATGAAATAGCAAACTATATCAAGTTATCAACAAACCCAAATAGAAATTACCAGCCATTTAAAAAGTTTGTTACCTAATCCAAATAACCAAGGTCAAAGCAGCAACACCCTGCATTAAAGCATCAAAATACATTATAAAATGGAAACCTAACCTACTTTTTGGTAATTTAGCAATTAAAACACCTGGATCCTAGAATATCACTATGAACATTTTTTAAAACCAAAACAGAGGTTATGGAGGGTGGGGTGAGTTTTTGCGGTATTTGAGATGAAGGAGTCGGTACAGTGAAATACTAGAGTATCCAATTGGCATATTGACGGGCAAATGGCAGCAATGACACAAGTACATAAACGAATTGAGCAAAATACTAGAGTATCCAATTCACCATAACCAATACAACTTAATTCCTATAGCTAATTATTAACAATCTTTCCTCCTAATTAATGGTCAAGTTCCCCAATTCACATGGCATCCATAACATCTAAGATTGCTACACATATTCTAACGTGCTAACCATCCATGGCATCTGGATTATCTAAACAGATACGAATTCATTAAGAACATCGAAAAATAAATCAGCGACCACATGCATGACATCTACATCAAGACATTCATGGCATCAACTGCAAAAAGCTTAAATTCAAGTTGAGCATGGCAGCTACTATAACTTGCATCGGATAAACTTGATTAAAACCAAGATGGTAGCTAATCACCACGCACATACATACAACAAAAGACACTTAACATGGAGGACAAACCAGAAAATAATTAAACAAAGGTTTGATAATCATGGTTATGTGTATACCACAGCCATAGCTTGGAAAATTAGCTGTGGATCATAATAAAAAGCATATCTAAATCAATCATGAAATAAGAAAGCTATTTTGACCAATAAAGCTAAAATCCAATCTAAACAAAAGGAATATGATCAAAATTTGCATCAGCAAACACATGATTCCAAACATTTGTAGCAGAACTGCTAACAACGAAAAGATATTGAATTCTTTCTTCACCATAACTACACAGGGTACAGCAGCTGTCAATATTAGGAAGAAACTGAGCTAGTTTAGCTCTAGTTTGCAATCTGTTTTCTAACAACAAACCAGGCAAATGTCCGTGGATGATATTGGTTACTCTCAGTTGCAGATTTAACAAAAAAATTTACCACTGGGATTAGGATCCACTCTCCTCCCATCCAACACATAAAAAAAATGAAAAAAATTCACGAAATTCCACATAAACATAAACATATTTGGATCTTGCACTGAAACATACTTGGACAAAAACACAAACCGAAATTGCACTGAATTATTATATCATCTCAATTCAAATATACATTTCTTTAGTCTGTAGAAGTTTAGCACTAGCAAAACACAGTTCACTACCCGTAAACCCGATATAGCATATCAGACCTAATACAAGCAAATTCTACATACCGATCCGAAAGTTGACACATTTCTAACTTTCATGCATCTATGTAACCTCTCTGATTACTATTCTTCACTATCAGAGTCAAGAACCACACACTCACCAAAGCTGGAACAGCATAAACCATACAATGAGCCCCAACCACCAACGAGTCCTGGGCCAAAAGTACAGAGCCACCAGGAGACAGAGACGGCAAACCTCGGGATGGGCATCCAGTAGCTGCATCACGTAGGAAAACGCAGGGGCAGGTGGGTTGCTGGTGGAGGCGGCGACGGTCCTGGGCGTGCCGGTTCGACTTTCAGATTCGGTCACTGTAGGTCTCCGAAACAACCGATTGACGACTATTAATCCAAGAACCGCAGAAACAACGAACACAAGTCGCAGGAAGCTCTGAAGACGAGAATCAACTTCACTAGTCGAACCGTCTTCATTGTTGGAGTCCTCAGAATCTTGATCGCCTCCGCTCTGATTTTTCTTCAAGTATTCGATCCCAGAATTCTTCCGAGGGGAAATTTGGGGTTTCTGGAAATTCTTGCGAGAGGAACATTGGGATTTCTTGGAAGTGTTGGAGCAATTCTTGGGAGTAGCTTCAATTTGGGAATTCTTCAGAATGTAGATATGGGGGTCCTGAAAATTCTTGGAAGAATGTGTTTCTTCAGAAGAAGAGCTTTGTTCTTCAATGGAGACCAAGTCATTGGGAACGGTGCTGATAGGGAGGGGAACTCGGTCGATTGGGAAGCCGGATTCGGAGGTGTGAGGGGCTTGGGCGGCGAAGGCGACGGGACAGAGGAGGAGAAGCACTAACGCGAGCAGCATCTTGAACAAAGAGATTTTACACGAAGCGATGAGAGAGAAAATTAGGGTTCTTCGGGACTCGAAATCAAATGAATGGGACGTGAGGAAGCAGAGAGAAGGAGAGGATTTCTCTCGAAATTGATTAGTAAAGTGACGGGTGAGTGAAACGGAGGGAAGACAGAGTTCTTTGTACTGAAATTGAATGCCAAAGGAAAGGGTTGAGAGAGGGAAATAATACTTTTGTATAATTTAACGTTAAAAAAAAACAATATTTGAACTAGATTATATTGCTTGCCCATTTTGAAGCTTAACCAATTTTGTCACCCATTAATGTAAATAATATCGTGTGTATTAAAGTAAAAAGTAATCATGTGTTTGGTCGGGCGACCGAAAGAACAAAAGGTTGAATCAATTTGAGACCGTTCCATTTAAACTTGACTTGTTTTTGAACACATGAGGACGAGCCTTGGTGTACCAAAAATATTGTTCATTCGAGCCGTGGAAACAGTCTCTTAGCAAAGTAAGGGTAAAGTTGCGTATGATAGACGTTCATTTCTCGACTATCGCAAAGCAAAAAGTCTTGTTGGCTTGGGATCGCTCTTTTTTTCTTTTTTTTTTTGGTATTTGAACACTTATTTCTTTCTCTGACCCAAATCATGTTCAACATGTGTTACATTTTTTCTTTAAATGGTATCTCCATCTATTTTCATAACGAAAGCTACCGCATATACAACCTCATAACTTCTTTTTTTAACAAACTATATTATCTACACTAAGGAGAGATGGTGTGTTAAGCCTTACAATAGTCTAGCAATAATGTGATTCAAATTTGCCTTTGCCGTTTCGTTAAATTATTATTAGAAAGCCAGAACCACACTTTGGGGTCACAAGACTTCACAAAAAATAATTGGACACAGATACCCCTAAAACAGAAACTTACAATGGAAGTGAAGTTCTTGTTTAATTGTTCCAAAGATATTTTTGTAATAGTCATATGGTGAAAAAAACTAGAAAAGAAAAGATAAAAAGAAATTAACGTGCAAAGAAGATGAAACTTACAATGGAAGTGAAGTTCTTGTTTAATTGATTTTTTTATTTTTGATTTAAGTTGACTTGTTTACTTAGGGCGTGTTTACGAATGGGGAATGGGAATTGCACACAATTCTAGGAATTCAAGTGTTTACTACCACCAGAGGAATGAAAATCGGGGGGAAAATGGGGTGGGACCCAGCTAGCCCTGGCAATTTCTTACACGACACGTGAACGACACGAAAATAACGGGTTTTGGATCGATCGGGTCGTTATCGTGTCACACGATAAGAACCCGTTAATAACAGGTCCTTAATAAGTTAACACGAGGGTGACACACGGGTAACCTATTTCGATAATTTTAGAAAAATAGTATTTTGATGATTTTAATTTTTTAAACTAATAAAAAAAACTTACTATAAAATACAATAGTCATAGTGTATATGATATGTTGTATATCAAATATGTATTATTTTACTATTATTCTATATAAATTTAATAAATTTAAATTTTATTTATTTATTTTTATAGTACAGCAAAGAGCAAGATTAAAAAAAAAAAATTATAAAACACATTAAAAATAAAAATATCAAGTAATTAAAAAATAACAAACACATTACAATTTATAATAATTAATTTACAAGTGCAAAAAATAAGAAAAAAAATAGGCAAACGCTCGTGATCGCATCCTCTACGCTTTGAGGATGGGTACATCACCGTTTGAATTTTTAGAACCATACAAACCCTCATTAATAGTATATTTAAGAGAGTTCAAAATAAATAAAATTCATAATCATTAATGTACAAGTTTGAAAAAAATGTGAAAGCATATATAAACGCTTGTGATTGCATCCTCAACCTTGAAACGCAACTCCCTTCATTTTGCATATCATTGAACAATTGATATTTTGTAGTAATGTACTAATGTTTTTTCATTAGGTTCTTATTTTGGGGTATGTAATACTTAAAAACAAATTTTTTTATTATGTTTTTGAAGTAATATTTATGTGACAATGTGATATGCATATACTAATTTAGAATTATGTTTTCCATTTTTTTGGGTCAAATTATATTTTTCATTTTTATTATTTATTGATTTGAAATATATTTTCTTTAACGGGTAACGGGTCGGGTCATATTACCTGATAATGTTAATAGGTCGATTTCGGGTCGGGTCATATTACCCGTTTACTTTAACGAGTGTTACACGACACGACCCGTTAAGATATCGGGTATGTCACGAAAACGACACAAATGCCAGGTCTAGACCCAGCTCATTTCTGGAATCAGACTCTGGTGTTACCCGGAGTCAGATTCTCTAATAATACTTGGTATTTGGATTCCTTGAAAAGGAGTCCTTCAGGAATCAAAGTTTTGTTCCAAAATTACCCTAATTTATTTTCTTAATTTCAAAACAGCGTTAAAAACTTCATCTCCAAATCCAACAGAGATACCCATATCACTCTATTCTTCAGTCTCACCAATTTTCCTGGGAGAAGCGTCGGCTCTGGCCACACCCGAACCCCAGTTCTTCTCGTCGCTTGTAGAATTTAAGAACAAGAGAGACAGATGAGGATGCATGTGAATCTGCGAATTCGGGAGGTGGTGGGATGGTTGTGGGGGCTAGGGAAGAAGAGGATATTGATGGGAGGGAGGAGGAGTGGAGGACCTGTGAATATGGGAGGTCGTGGGAAGGTTGTGGGGGTTGGGGAAAGATAGGATTGAAGAAAGGGAGGAGATGAGGATGCTGGGACATCGGGAGGAAGGGGATAAGGTGCTGGTTTTTTTTATTTTTTTATTTATATAAATATTACCTTAAGAAGAGCTTCTTCAATTATTTTATGAATTAATATGATATGAAATATAAATCAATTCCAATAACTTTATATGAAAATAATTTATTTATGTAAGGGCAATATAGTAATCAACCTAGTTTTCATTCTGATTCAACTAAATAAGTAAACAATTTATATGGACTCAATATCATTCATACCCTACTCTGATTCTAGACAAGTTTAGTAAACAACTTCAACAAGAATCTGATTCTGATTCCACCTCATTTCAATTCCTCCTCAATCCAATTCCTCCTTGATCCAATTCCTCTCAATCTGATTACGGATTAGTAAACGTGTAACAGCCCGTCTCGGGAAATTGTTTTCGAAGATGTGAAATGATGAAATTACCCTTGGGAATTAAGAGTGTGGTGAGTGTTATGTATTTAAATTGGACAAGTTATTTTTCCTAAGTATTGGACCTAAGTGAGCTAAGGGACTTAGTTTTGTTTGGTTGGTAACCAAACTAATTCCTAAACAAATTCTCATAATTCTAGAATCCAAATTGTAATCTTCGATGATTTTCTAAAGAATATCAAGAAATTATACCTTGCATTGACTACCGTACTACCCCTCCTTCTCCACCAAGAAAGCATTGAGCTTTTCCAATTTGTTCTCCAGCAACTTCACGAAATCGGTTAAAGTACATACAAAGTTTTCTCAGAATTCAAACAGAAGAGTAAGCAACATTATAAACAAATTACAGCACAACGGGGGCACTTGATTTCAGTGCAAACAGCGTGGCAGAACTTTCTAAAGACGCTTATCAAGAGTATTTTCTATTAGCATGTTTACGAATTCTCTAGTATGTCCATCAAAAAGTAAATAAATTCTCTATTATATATATTTTCAGTAATCGTTCAGTTTTAAGAGTGCTCAGATTGCACCCATTCCAATCTGGAATTAAATAAGAACTCAATCAAAAACTTTAATCCTACAATTCAATGCTGAAAAACTAAAGTAGCCAGAAACCAAAAGATCTAAGTGACAACTTGTACGGACGTTACGAAAATGCAGGACGCCAAACGCATTAAAACTTCTAGAAACTCCAAGGCTATAATTCTCCTCTCCTTATATTCTTTCCCTTTCTCTAACCAAATAAAAATTCCCAAAAATATGCACAAAAAATTCAAAAAAGATACAAAATACAAAATTAATGCAAGCAAAGAAAAAGAAACAAAAGCTCTTCTGTCAGATTTTGTTAGTTTTTTAGTAACCAACAGTGAAATGTTTCATCCTCTCACCAATTAATTAATAAGTGAATAAACAAATGACTAAACTTTCTTAATCACAAAAGGCACAAAGCAAAAAACGAAAATCATTTACCTTAATGACAAAGCACTCTAGAGTCTGAACGGTTACATTTTCTTATTGTTTAAAAACTGAAAATCTACAAAGTTTTAACATTTGCACATATATCGGAAAAGGCATTATCGCTTGGATTTATCCTTTAAGAAAACCGACAACAGCTGTAACGTAAACTACCAAATACCAAATTAAATACTCGAACATGACAACCCCAAACATAAACAAAATTCTATATGAATTCAAAACAATATTAATTAGGGCAAAAGAACCCCAAACATAAACAAAATACCAAACCAATTAAAAAAAAACTCAGGCCAAAATAGGCCAACCCATGCATTCCTCATCCTTCCCTCCTTCCCTTGTTTTTTTTTACCCTCATGCCATTAATCTCTCTCCTCTTAGAATTATATAGACAACATCAGAAAACATTAATACAATAATGAAAATAAACACAGACCTTAACAAACAAAAAAAACCAATCACGCATCAACCTCATGTTTATATGAAAGAGATGAGATTATTGGAGATACAGAACCTTGGTTAGAGTGCAAGAGCAAGACTGAATGAAATGATGAAACTTAAAAGAGAGGTATTACATGGATCAATCGTCATCATACCAAACATGGAAAGTGGTAGTGCAGCTGGATGCCTCAGGATCCTCAGCCCCACTAAAGTCGTAGAACTTGGCAGCATATGGTGGATTGTCGGGTCCCAATTCATAGTACCTTAAATTGACAAAAAAAAAAATGAATCAAGTAAAGCTATCATTTCTAATTAATCAAATACCAGACCCTAAGAAATATAGAAGCATAGTTATTGAAGAGCAATTTCTCTCTCTCCCCATCAATATTTACAGTCTTGAGTACTTGTCAGGTTTAATGAATTAACTTTGTTATTAAAGAACTTGCACATTAAGATTCATACGGAAATGGTTTTTTCCAACAATCAGCACCAACCAACAATTTAATGTACGCAACCAAATGATTAAGCTAAACTCAATCTGACCAAATTTGATTTCAAATAAGCCAAATAAGTAATGACAACTAAACTAACCTTTCTTTCCCACATGAAGTAAAAATTCATTTCATTTACCCCTATCTCAACAACTTACACAAATCGAAAACTTGAGCTTTGAAATTTCCAAATTTGGTGAACTGGATTTTAGAGAGAGGAGAGAAAAAGAGAGAACCTGGTCCTTGTACACATATCTAACCTTTTAGCCTCCTCATCCGTTGGCTGGTTAAGCTGCTGATCCAAATCCTAGACCCCACCTTTTTTTCACGGTCTCCATTGTCAGACATTGTTGCAGTGATCGGAACTCATGAACAATAAATAATATATTATCAAACTTTAATTCCCCATGAACCAAAGATGAACATTTAGAGTAAATTAATTAAAAACAAATTCATGGACAGAAGGAAAAACGAACAGGGATGAAACTGTTACCCAAAACAGAAAAGGATAAACTATTACTCTTCCTTCTTCTTCGGCTATTTCTCCACTTTCTTCTTCTGTATATTCCTTGTGAAATCAATTTCAAAACTGATTATATAAATTATAAAAGTTCAAACTTATAATTACCGAGAAACCAAAAATGAACATTTCTACTAAATTAATTAAACTATTTATCTTCCTTCTTCGGTATTTTTACTGTGAAACCACCAACTGATATAGTGAAAACACCTATGTCGGCAACGGTTGCAGCTATTACATATACAAACAAAAATATATTTCGGAAGATCGTAACATTATGCAATTGCAAGCCCATCACCAGAACTGAATTAATCAGTTCAAGATTTTAAAAAAATAAAAATTTAATAACCAAGCAAGGTAATGGACAAAACACACAAAGAATCCCAAAACCTCTAAGAAATTCGAATTCTCGGTACACCGAAACAGAACAAAAAGGCGTGATCTAATTAATTTGAAAAATCCCAAGAATCAACAGATCACTCTTTGACGACAATTCTTTTGTGCCAACAGTCAAGCATGTTTCTTGTAAAGAGAACCACGAATCCCTAAGATAATACAGAGTTTATGCCATGCGGTATAACATTAGATAAATTAAGATAAAATCAAGGTATGAAATATATCAATTTAGGGTTGGAAAATCACCTTGAAATTTCAGTGGAGAGAAAGTGAATGAGAGAGCTGAGAGACGGAGACACTGGGAGAGATGGAAGAGAGAGAAGTGGTTTGAGATATGAGAAAGTGAGAGATGCAGAGTCTTAGAGACGGCTTCCCTCAACCCCTGGCGTTGTCTCCATCACCTCGATCCGGTAGATCATAGAATCATAGCCTCTTCGGATTCTGTATTCTTCTTGGCAATCCCATTAAATAAAATTATATATGATCAGTTAGTTCGTATGTTCATTGCGTACTCTGATATTCAACTGTTTTGAACATAAGGGTGTCGAGATAGAGCTGAGAACAGTGAGGTCGAAGTTTTTGTGTTTGAGCTTAGATCTGTGAGCTATGTATGTTATTCTTCCATAATCAAATGCAAAGCCTTCTATCCTTAAAGATAACATGTTTGTACCATATTTTCCGGTATTGGCCGAAAATTTTCTTTCTGGCAACTGAAGCTTCGCCATACATATTTCAGCACTGCAGGCATCTGCTCAGTTTTAGAGGCCACTAAGGTAAGGTGTTTAATTCCAAGTTCATATATCAATGATTTATGGAATATATAGGTTGTTTGTAAGATAAATTAATATTTAGAAGTTTAATTAGGGTTTGTATTTCATTTTGGGGGTTATGGGTTGTGAAAAACACTTGATTTTTTACGTGCTAGAATACTGGGTATGTTACAATTCCTGTTTCAAGTGTTCAATTGCAAAAATTTAGAAAATTTTCCCGTTATGTGTATATGGTGTGCATGGTGTGCGTGGCAGTAACATAATATGACAAGCGGGATTGTTTACTAGTTCTATTGCATGTATGTTATATGTAATTTAAAGTTTGTGCAACATAACATAAGGGAAGTACCTACTACCTGTGATGATTTGTCACAGTGGGATGTGGGTTAGATCATATAATGAAAAGGAGTACGTAGGCGGTGAAGAGAAAGGAGTTGTTGTGTCCAAATCCATAAATTTAGGGAGTTTGTGGAGATTGTTTCGGATATCGCATCTAGTGATATTGATATGGTAACTCTTGCCTACTCAGTTACAATGGGTCGCATGCAAACAAAGATGTGATGATTCTGGACGATAAAGACATGCGGTATTTTTTGGAGTATAGCTGGGCAGTTATTGCTACGAATGTGACACCTACATATGTACCGATACTTGACCATCCGGCCAATATGAAACAACCTCGCACTAAGCTCCCACTTTGCTCTTATGCAGCGTTTGAAGTAACGATTACTTTTGCACCTAAAGCAAGGGTTTTGGGTACTACGGAGGTGCCTTTTCAAGACGGGGATGACATAGATTGGGTTACCATCGTGGACTTTGATTTCTGGTAGTACGAATTGGATTCAATTCCGAGAACATCTATACAAGTGAACATGTCATGCCGATACCTCGCGATAATGAGGTACAGCCAAATGGAGATGTAGCTAAATGGAGATGTACATATCTAAAACCTGAAGCGAAAGAGAAGTACGTGTGCATAAGAAACCAATGAATCTGCTGACAATTATGATGGTTACGTGAAAAGGCCTACCTATGATGTCGACAGAAACGCGAATTGGTAATTGTATTTCAGAAGGGGCAACCTTTTTGTCGACAAGCAAAATCTCTCGAGAAGGCTTCAATTGAAAGAGATTAAAGGAAATTTTCAGTATACGGTCGATGCATCTTCGAAAAGGTGTCTCAATGTCAAGTGTAAGGATATTTGCTGCCTTTTCTGAATTTCTAAGTACTAGAAAGGTAGTGGCGAGTTTAGGATTACGAAAGATGAAGTCTGCCACCGGTGTGATTTGGTTTTGCTCAAGGACCGTCATTAGCAAGTCAACACGTAGCTTATCGGTCACATGATAAGAGACAAGTTCAATGATCCCGATATTGTGTACATTGCTAATGATCCCAATATTGTGTACACTGCTAAAGATGTCTTGCGGGATGTTAAAACTACTCTCGGTGTGACAGTTTGCTATAGGACATCACCCGATGAATCGTATGCCAATCTACCCGCGTGTTGTGCCGAATTTGGGAGGCTAAATCCTGGCAGTAAGACTACCATTCTAACTGACGGTGATTACCGCTTTTTGTACTTCTTCTTTGCATTTGGTGCGTCAATTAGGGGTTTTTGTCATGGATGCGTCTAGTTATTGCCGTTGATGCACCTCACTTAAAATCAAAGTACAAAGGTGTTCTTTTAGTCGTGACAGTGTTTGACTGCAACCACAACATCTACTATTTGACCTTTCAAGCAATTACATGCTCGGATCGGATGGCTGGAAAGATGGAAGGGCAGCCTTTGTTGCTTGTCACCATTAAATTTAGCAATGGCGAAGAATTGCTTCCCCCAGTACGTGGAGAAAGCCTTAAAAATGCCACTTGGGTCCTATTGGTAATGTGGTGGAAAGGACGGAGATACTTAGAAGGGGTATAAACGGAACTCTAAAACAACTTGTTTGCGGAAACGATATCAACAGAGGGAAACGATAGAGGTACACCTTGGTCAAAACCAAATTGCCGCCTTACTCGAAAATGAGCATAAGCGGCACTCATTTCCTCACCACCTTCCCTAAAGAACGGCACTGACGGGGTCAACAGAGCCAAAGACTTCTCAATAAGGGAAGGGAAATTCAAATTCTCAGACAAAGGGATTAGTGTCACACTGGCATCCACACCATACACGACATATGTAAAAATAAAAATAAAAAATAAAAACAAAGCAGACTCAAAGCCTTCGGGGACTGCAACGTAAGGGCAAAAGACAAAGCTATTCACATTATCCAGAACCTCTAGCGTGAATCTCGTCTAGCTCATGGTATACGAGGCTAAGGAATGAAGGCACCAAGGGAACCACGTGACCCTGCACGATTGCCAAGGCCGATGGGATCATTTGACACGGTGGAAGGTATACTTGCTATCACAAAAGATAAAACGGCCCAGCCACAGATACAACATAACCTCAAACCTGCAGTTCAGCTCTTAATTCTTCTGCCAGAAGTGCTTGATCCACTCGTTAAACCAGATAGCCTTGCTCGGCGAGGTAGGAGCTCATTTCTTCAAGACATTACTCACTTCGACGTCTGTCGAAGAGATATCATAGTGGGATAGGTCCACATTTCTCGCGATGGGAAGATGCAGGATGTTGGCCACATTCTCCAATGTCAGAGCAAACTTTCCCTATGCACAAATGAAAGTGTAAGTCTCTGTATTCCATCGTCTAACAATATGACAGAGGAAGTCGGGCTCCAATTGAACGACCTGCTTCTTAGTCAGGAACACCGCATCTAAAATCTTGGCTCTCTTCAAGATGGCACACTGGTTGACAAGTCCTAATTCATTGTCAATCCAATCAGCACAACCAGTGGCTTTACCACAGAAAAATTCGAAATGGACTGGAATTGTTGGGAACCGGCTGCTCTCAATGCAATACCTCGAAATATCCTTGGGATTAACAAGGGCATCGAACCTGGGGAAGGCTCCCCTTCTTTGAAGGTCTTGTTCTGGAAACCATGAAGGGGTGGCAGTTTGACACGCTAAAACCGGTCGTCAGTTGAAAACGACTCATCCACCACGGTTTTAGAAGAACCCGAAGCCATGGCACATATACGGGAAACGAACATTGAACCATAAGTTCTATAATCCATCAGATCATGCAAGACAGAGTATACAAACACACGGAAGAGAAGCAGGATAGAGCAAGAAGTGAGAATTTATCCTGGGAAGACAAAGCAAATATGCCCAGGGAAACGAAATTTACAGCATTCAAGCACATACACGCAAAAGCCTCAGACTTTAATATGGGATTAGTTTCCCTACATGCTATCACAAAAAGTGTGTGTATCTTGCCCTACGCATGTCATGCCCACAAGTCATAAAATATGGAAATCCAGCCAGGGGAAAGGATGCGACATGAATAACCAAGAAATCACGCCAAGCTAAATAATGCAGTTCGCTAATCATACTTGAGTATACACCAACATGCAATCAAGCCAGGCTAGGTGATAAATATATCACAATCAATAGTTGACTCATATATCGAACTAGGGAAGTTAACAACTTTTGAAATATATCACAATCCCCAAAAAAAATGGGCCAAGCAATCACACTAAGAAGGTAAACAGCGAGATCAACAAAATATACCAGAGGAAGTGAGATCATACCTAGCAATTGCAGGGAGACGTAAGACACTATTTCCAGGTTTCTTTGCAAGGAGTCATTAACAAGGAAAAATCAAAACCTGCAAAACAAGGACAAAAGCACAGTGAACACCTGGATAGAATATCACTACGAACATTTTTTAAAACCAAAACAGAGGTTATGGAGGGTGGGGTGAGTTTTTGCGGTATTTGAGATGAAGGAGTCGGTACAGTGAACATCTCAAAACCAAGACCATGAATTGACACAAAAAATCAACACTCAAAACCTATCAACACAATATGTTAAGACCAAAAATCAACTCTTAAAATCGAGAAAAATAAACTCCAAATGAACACCCAAGAAATCAAAATTTCAGAAAGAAAAAATTGGAAGATTATATGAAAACAATCAGAAATAAAACAAAACAAAAGTTAAAGTTTTCCAATTACCTTGACTGATGGTGGCTCAACGACATGTATGCGATGGGGTGGTGGCGCGCTTGTTGAGATATTGAATAAGAATGATTCTGGGAGCTGAAATTCCAAATGGCATATTGACGGGCAAGTGGCAGCAATGAGAGAAGTATAAAAACCAATTGAGCGAAATATTAGAGTATCCAATTCACCATAACCAATCCAACTTAATTCCTAAAGCTAATTATTAACAATCATTCCTCCTAATTAATGGTCAAGTTCCCCAATTCACATGGCATCCATAACATCTAAGATTGCTACACATATTCTAACGTGCTAACCATCCATGTCATTTGGATTATCTAAACAGATACGAATTCATTGAGAACATCAAAAAATAAATCAGCGACCACATGAACCCTAGTGCATGGCATCTACATCAAGACATTCATGGCATCAACTGCAAAATGCTTAAATTCAAGTCGAGCATGGCAACTACTATAACTTGCATCGGATAAACTTGATTAAAACCAAGATGGTAGCTAATCACCAAGCACATACATACAACAAAAGACACTTAACATGGAGGACAAACCAGAAAATAATTAAACAAAGGTTTGATAATCATGGTTATGTGTATACCACAGCCATAGCTTGGAAAATTAGCTGTGGATCATAATAAAAAGCATATCTAAATCAATCATGAAATAAGAAAGTTATTTTGACCAATCAAGCTAAAATCCAATCTAAACAGAAGGAATATGATCAAAAGTTGCATCAGCAAACACAAGATTCCAAACATTTGTAGCAGAACTGCTAACAACGAAAAGATATTGAATTCTTTCTTCACCATAACTACACAGGTTACAGCAGCTGTCAATATTAGGAAGAAACTGAGCTAGTTTAGCTCTAGTTTGCAATCTATTTTCGAACAACAAACCAGGCAAATGTCCGTGGATGATATTGGTTACTCTCAGTTGCAGATTTAACAAAAAAATTTACCACTGGGATTAGGATGCACTCTCCTCCCCTCCAACACATAATAAAAATGAAAAAAATTCACGAAATTCCACATAAACATAAACATATTTGGATCTTTCACTGAAACATATTTGGACAAAAACATAAACCGAATTTGCACTAAATTATTATATCATCTCAATTCAAATATACATTTCTTTATCCTGTAGAACTTTAGCACTAGTAAAACACATGTAATTCTGTTCACTACCCATAAACCCAAATGGACATAGCATACCTAATACAAGCAAATTCTATATACTGATCCGAAAGTTGACACATTTCTTCCTTTCATGTCTCTATGTAACCTCTCTAATTACTATTCTTCACTATCAGAATCAAGAACCGCACACTCACCAAAACTGGAACAGCATAAACCATACAATGAGCCCCCACCACCAATGAGTCCTGGGCCAAAAGTACAGAGCCACCAGGAGACAGAGACGGCAAATCTCGGGATGGGCATCCAGTAGCTGCATCACGTAGGAAAACGCAGTGGCAGGTGGGCCGTTGCTGGTGGTGGCGGCGATGGTCCTGGGCGTGCTGGTTCGACTTTTAGATTCGGTGGTCGCGTTTCTCTCTGTACGTCTCCGAAACAACCGATTGACGACCATTAATCCAAGAACCGCAGAAGCAACGATGACAAATTGCAGGAAGCTCTGAAGACGAGAATCATCTTCACTAGTCGAACCATCTTCATTGTTGGAGTCCTCAGAGTCTTGATCGCCTCGGCTCTGATTTTTCTTCAAGTATTCGATCCCAGAATTCTTCCGAGGGGAAATTTGGGGTTTCTGGAAATTCTTGCGAGAGGAACTTTGGGATTTCTTGGAAGTGTTGGAGCAATTCTTGGGAGTAGCTTCAATTCGGGAAATCTTCAGAATGTAGAATTGGGGGTTCTGAGAATTCTTGGAAGAATTCGTTTCTTCAGAAGGAGAGCTTTGTTCTTCAATGGAGACCAAGTCATTGGGAACGGTGCTGATAGGGAGGGGAACTCGGTCGATTGGGAAGCCGGATTCGGAGGTGTGAGGGGATTGGGCGGCGAAGGCGACGGGACAGAGGAGGAGAAGCACTAACGTGAGCAACATCTTGAACAGAGAGATTTTACACGAAGCGATGAGAGAGAAAATTAGGGTTCTTCGGGACTTGAAATCAAATGAATGGGACGTGAGGAAGCAGAGAGAGCTGATGAGAGAGAAGGAGAGGATTTCTCTCGAAATTGATGAGTAAAGTGACGGGTGAGTGAAACGGAGGAAAGACACAGCTCTTTATACTGAAATTGAATGCCAAAGGGGTGAGAGAGGGAAATAATATTTTTGTATAATTTAACCAAAAAAAAAAAAAAACAATATTTTTCTGTTTCACTCAGATTTTCACTGTTCTCCCTTTTTTTTCATTTTAGTCCTTGCAGTTTGTATTTCACTCGATAACAAATTCATGATTTTATTCAACAAAACAAAACAAAAAAATCATGATGTTGCAATCTATTAATTTAATCGAAATGCCCTTATAAAGTAATTATTTGTTTCCGCTTAGTATTACGGTTTAGTAATAGTCTTTTTCGCTTGTAAGTGAGAGGTTTTAGATTTTATTCTCGCCAAAGTCGAATTTGAACTAGATTATTATGGCTTGTCCATTTTGAGAATGAAAACAGCCTCTTTGCAAACTAAAGGTAAAGTTGCGTACGATAGACGGTAGACGTTCATTTCTCGACTCTCGCAAAGCAGAAAGCCTTGTTAGCTTGAGGTCGCCTTTTTTTTATTTTTTGGTTGTATTTGAACACACTTATTTTTTTCTCTAACCCAAATCATGTTCAACATGCGTTACATTTTTTTCTTTAAATGGTACCTCCATCTATTTTCATAACGAAAGCTACCACATACACAACCTCATAACTTTTTTTTTTAACAAACGATATTATCTACATTAAGGAGAGAGGGTGTGTTAAGCCTAGTCTAGCAATAATGTGATTTAAATTCTCCTTTGTCATTTCATCAAATTATATTATTAGAAAGCCAGAATCACACTTTGGGGTCACAAGACTTCACCAAAAATAATTGGACACAAATACCCCTAAAACATAAACTTACAATGGAAGTGAAGTTCTTGTTTAATTGTTCCAAAGATATTTTTGTAATAGTCATATAGTGAAAAAACTAGAAAAGAAAGATAAAAACAAATTAACGTGCAAGGAAGATGAAACGTACAAGGAGATTAGAATGGGAAAAAACCATATCAGAAAAGATTAAATTAAATGCATGTCCTTTAGCATTACTATTAGTTGCTCCAAGATGAAAAAGAACTGCACAAATTCAAATCAAATAAGTCACAATGGAACAAAAATTAAAATCAATTAAGGTACATAAAGGATAATCATCAAGTAAGTTACATTTTAACAAAAATTAGACACACAACCTGTAATGGACTGACAAAGATGCCACGAAAATGGAATCAGGCTTTGACTGCTCTTTCTTGTCAGAGGTGAATTCTTGACGAACCTCTTCCTCCAGATGAGGTAAACCTTTGCTTGACTCTCCGCCATGCCTTTCTTCTAGCTTGCTCATGAGAGGCATTATCTACATGTATTTTTCCTCAATTGTCTTTGTCAGTTTCTCGATCGCTTAAGCCATTTGACTAGTTGTTCGTCAGCAGAAGTGACTCCCACCATCACCACTTGCATTGCCATAGAACAAGATGAGTCGGATGACCCTGAGTACAACGTTGCAGCCTTCTTCTTTTGAAGTCATTGAACCTAAGCATGGGCTGCTTTTGAGCCGACACTGGAAACATGCAAGGGTGACCGCTGCAGAGTTTGACGAGCATTTTTCCCTTGTTGGAGAGACGAGCTTCTTTGCGACAATGAGATAAGAAAGATGGCTGAATTGTGCTCTTGATGAACTCCATGTCATTTAGGTAGATGTGCCATGGTAGTGGTATATATTGAGCACAAGCCTTGGACTCGCTCCGAGAGACGAAGTTGATGGATGGCTGATTCTTGTGGCGAATTTCATGTAATTTGGGTGGAAACGTCGTTGGAGTGGTGTGTCGGGTTAAGAGGCATACCTTCTTTTTGCCTTGTGAGTCGATGCCATCAATGTCACACCTTGTTGTGAAAGCAATCACTTGCTTACGTGGGTTCACGGGTGCAACTTGAGCCTTCTTCCATCCCATCGCTTGGGTTGGAGTTGAGTCACTTGGAGAAAGAGATGAGAGGCAGAGATGATCCCTGTGGGAGTGCCAAATTACTACAAAAAAATAAAGGTCTTTTGGGACGGTCAAAACGTGTCGCAAAAACAGCATAAAGCGTCGCAACAACCCTTTTTACAACCGGCTTGCGACGGCCAATGACGCGTCGCAATACATAAGCGTGGTAAATGTTGGTCGATTATATGCGACATTTTCAGCGCGTCACAAGTACTATTTGCTACGGGTTTGCTACAGAAAGTAATGCGTCGCAAATAATTGGCACCAGGTATAAAAAAAAAGAAGATTGGGCGTCAAATGGGATTCCACAATCACATTATTTTTAACAGCTTCACCATAATTGTTTCATGTGAAATGTTACTACATATTTCAAACTAAAATGAAATCCAATACTAATACAATTCATAATTCACAAAATGAGAAACACTTGGATATCAAAGAATGTATGTCACTTACATTAATGAAACATATATACATGATCAAAACGTTTATAGGTTCTATATTCCTACGTCAAGGTCCTCATGATAATACAAACCATGTAGAATTGTCTTCAAACTTCTGCTTCCACCTCTCGTCATAAACCTCCTCGAATATGTCCTTAAACCTGGGGCAGTCAAATAACTCAACATTTGTAATAATTTCCTTATAGAACTAAATGATATAGAATTGATAGTTGAATGTTGAATAATTCTTCCAACAAAGGTAAATTTACCTGCCATCGTACTTCACTATTTCTTCGTAATAGTGTTTTTGGTGCTTAAGTATAGTGGTCACTTCTTGGAAAGAGCCAACGACATTGACAAGTCGGCAAACGCTCGAATAGACTACCAAAAAACCAGGGTTTTGTTAGTAGAGTTTATCAGCACATTTGCCCAAACGAACAAAAAGGCATGCGATGCCCATTGTGGTAACGTAAACCTCATCAGCATTATACACAGAAAGGGCCACACCAGGCCCTTTGAAATTGTAAACATCAAGTGCAACATGGGAGACTCCTTCTGGGACTTAGCATTACAAACAGATAGATGCGTAGCAGAAAACCATATTCAAGGGGAAATTACTTCACCAGCACAATCATATGATCTAGAATGTTGAGATTTACTTACCAAAAACCATTTCAAGTTTTCATGGCCCTTTGACAACTGTATCAGGCTCGATACTGATCGCCAAGGGCATGCCTACGAATACACATGGCTTTCTTCCAACCTGTAAATTGGACACGTATTGAGCACTTCCCACATCATTTTACTTACATTCAAGATTAGAAATGACTTCGAGCCATTACCAGGAACTATTCTAGAGATGTTTTAACATAGAATAGGTTCATGAAAAAATAGCACCTATAAAACAAAGCATTACATTTCAATTAGAGATTGTTCAAACAGTTAGGTAATCTTTCAGATGCTAACATAAGTTGTAACTTATTAACGAAAACGAGTAAATCACAACATTGACAACAAATGACATAAACCTAGAATTTACAAATTACTTACTTTCTTGGACTGCTTATTTACTTTTCTTTCTTCCTACTTTGTATGATCCTTTATGGCCCCAAGAAAATAACCTACTCTCTTGCTTCTTCGCAAACCTTTCCCTGTATTGATGTCATCAGAATGCCCCACTTCATCTTCTACCTTTAAACTACACCCCATTCTCACTTTTCTTAGAGGCCCGCTTTCCATTTTCTCCTCCGTCTTGCTCTGATTTCTACTCATCATTCACTAGTCCTTTCCAAACAGTTCTTCCCTTTTCCTCTACAAATCTCACCTTTTTCTGACCACTCCGTGCTTCTTCACAAAAGCACTGCCATTGTCTCTGCATTCAACAATGCTTTCTTCCTCATCCTTCTCCAATTAATCCACCCCCAAATTTCTGCTTCTCTTGTTAATTGAGTCACCAGTGCCATTAAAGAACAAATAAACAAAACCAAGCCAGCATACTTCTTTGACTAACTCGAATTACAAAAAATCCTCCAACAATATTAGCAATTAATGATGAAATTGAACATAGAAAAGACCAAAAAAAACGCTAAACAACGGGAGAACTAATGGAGAATAGATAAGACTGGAATTTGCTGAAAAATGATGAAACAACACCAAGAAAAAACAAATTAGAAGATAATATTCCTCAAATAATCTTACCAAATGAGAAGGGATGAGGTTGAATTCGAATTTCTAGCAGCAAAAAGAAAAAACTGAGAGATGACAAAAAATATTAGGGTTAGGGAAAGGGGAGATTTGAGAGAGGAACAAGAAACATAAATCCTTACCTGGTTCAATTGTGTCTCAGCAGAGTGGATCCAGTAGCACTCTTAATAAATTTTGGTGCAAGATATGTCACGTGTCATCCATTAAGTGGGAAAGGCAAATAGAAAAAGGTAAGTAGGGAAAATAGCTAGCATTCCTCAAATTTATATAAGGAACTGAAACATAGGTACGATGAGCATTTCAGACCTAAACTTCACTGTGTGTTTATTAACACATAAAGAATCGAAAAAGTGTTAAAGTGCAAACCCTAAAATAGGCTCTATATAGCCAATCTTACATCATGACAGGGAATATATGACGTGCCACATTGTCCAATACTAGCTGCGCCTTATGTTGAGCAAGTCTATTCACTTACATTCTGTCTTTGTCAATCTTGGAAATGTTGCTCACACAGTCAAATACCAAACCCAACTCCAAATCCAAGTTCACCCTTATCCAAGTGCGCCTTAACAATTAGAAGGGAGAAAAGGATATTTGTCAATTCTGTCAATTCTCATAACCAAGACTTAAAGAACAGAAGTATATTATATTGTTTTTGGAATAGTGTCTATGCTCTTTCAAATGTCCAAGCACTTACATTTTACGCTGTTCCAAAGTCTCATTGATTTTGTACATTAACAGGTGTACTGCGTGAAAAATAAAAGAATGAAACGTATTTCTAAATTCAGTTCTTTTGTGATCTCAGGAAAGAGCAGTTTACGATCAGTATAGCGAAGCATGATTGAAAGATATGAAGACGTCAGTGACAATGGAGGTGAATCAAAATAAATTTAATCCTAAGAATGCAGAGGATATTTAGGTCATCAGGACGTGGGAGGTCGTCATCTGATGGAGGGTGGATTGTTCAGGGGATATGGAGGAACGGAAATATTTTAGTCGATTATATCCTGAGGCGTTACGCCAAAGAAACAACCAGCAGCGGAGAAATTTTTATAACAAAAGAAACAACCACCAGGAGCTGTATTCTGGATCAACAAAAGGGTTCCCTTAAACACAGTACAAATAAATAACAAAGTCATAGGAGAAATTTTTATTCACATAAATGAAGAGTTGCCTCAAACTTCAGGGTATTTACAATTTTTTGTACGGCGCCTTCTTTAATCCTTAAATCTCGACGTTACATACATGTTCACAAATTTTTATAAACATGTACGAATCTACAACTTCCAGAATGACTAGTTTATTGTTGTTCGAAATGCCCAGTCGTTCTTCCAATGGCGCAGTCATAAGCACAAAGCAACTGCTTCTTAAATCTTGTGAGGTGTAGTCTCACAGTTTGACCTTCAACGTAAATCTCCTTTGTGTATTCCCATCCTTTTTTTGTTACACTAGCTGGATTTTTATGAACCGGATCATCTTTACCATACTTGTGTAACGAGCTTTCTGTGGTCAGAATTTTGTAGCCGATGTAGTTTAACCCAAGCTTTCTTGCAGGTTTCCCATAGTATTCCTCTGCTGCCCAACTAGTTCCAAGAGGAATAACTTGGATCAACACAGAGCCAGGTCTCATGAACAGCAAATGTGTCATGGCAGCACCGTGAACCCCGATCACGACATCACTCGAATTAAGAACCCAATAAATCTTTGCCAACTCGGTCCTCGAATTAGGTCTCAGAACTTCAACTTCAAACCCCATTTTTTCAGCCATTTTCACTAGCAAATACTCATTGGTTATTGCTCTTGATCCATTTCTAGATATGATCGCTAGTCTAGGCCTCTTGAGTTGATGTGCTTCATGTACTTTTCTCTTGATTTTTAAGGATCTTTTCAATGCGGGAGACACAGAAACGAAGAGTTTCTCTTTTGCTTCTCGATCGTGAATCAGACTTGTAACTCGAGGCCTGTAAGCCCCGTCTAGCAGATTTCGAAAGTCGAATATGCTCTTATTTCCTTCCATATTTGAAGAATCCACAGTGGGCACATCGTGAATTTGCAGACCGACGGTAGCTTCAGGAAAGCAATGAGTTCGCTTGTCTGCACTGAAATCAATTACTGGATAGTCTGATAGTTGTGAAAGAATGTCTCCATATTTCATAAGCCACCAATTGTGAAAATCAACGATGACAAACACAACCTGTTTCCTCAAATGCTGAGAAGTAATGTACAACGGCATAATACCATCGTTGAATTCATGACAAACATTACCGGTATAGCCCGCCGTTGAGAAGAATACGGCCGGAACCTCATGTTGGACATCACACTCATGTTGCTTTCCTGGAGTGCCATCTATCTTTGCAATGAGGTCTAATTCTGTGACGGTGTCCATGGTACTTGGTTCCCATTTCCGGGTATACGGTTTGATCTTTTCGCGGTGACGCTGCTCCCCATCTTCCTCTTCGTTTTCCTCGACGATATTCGATAGATAGTTTGTGAAATTACTTTTATCTCTAGATCTGTAGACAAAGATGGAAGAGGAACCGGATTGTGTTCTTACTTCCCCTTTCAGGATACAAACATCTGATCGAAAACTGCTCCTGTCACAAAATATGGTTCCTGCACCCACAACATATATAGTTAGTGAAAGTAATTGCAGATAGAGAAAATGTTAAAGTGTCACGTACAGAAAATGAGTGTATAGTCAATTAACTTTTAAAACATCGATATTATTTACACTAAAAATTTGGATATTTGGGTCAAGCCATACAACTGGGTCATCCATAATAATTTAGTGTCAGTTTAAGATCGAATTACCTAAATCTTTTCACTTATTATAAGTAGAAAAATATATCATTAGACTACCGTTATAAGTGACGTAATAATTAGATTGGCTTTAGGTCTATCAAAACTTAGAAAATTAGGAATACATCAATCATATTTATCACAAATTTTTAAGTGGTTGCGGGGTTCAACAAGCAAGCATGCTTAACTTGCAGGCTCCATTCATTTGACTTCAACCTGATGGTCCATGGAGCAACTTGACGATACAAAATTGTGGCGGTTCAACTGGAGCTGAATTAACTATATATTGACTAAATTAATTAGATTACTTAGAACGTAGGGTCTGGGTTCGAATTGGCCACTCACCCGGTATGAGTTCCACAAGGAAAGAGAGATAGCAGATCCAGCTTGCTTGTTGAAAAGACTAGAACAGATTAAAAACTAATTTTGAATTTCATGAATATTATCAATATTATTTTTATGTTATATTTTTACGTTGTTTTACTAGGAGTTCTTATGAGTAAAAAAATATGGTCATCTATGAAAACATAAGAAAAAAATTAATGTAGAATAATATTTTTTTTAAATAACAATAATAGTTATGTATTTTATTGTTTTCACAGTATCAATTTGAGTATCATCAGAACCAGGGACGGAGCTACATGGAGGCCATAATAGGCTAGGGCCCATCCTGAAATTTCAGCCATTTATGTGTTGTCTGATAGTTTATACAATATAGAGTATATGCTTCATAGGTGGAGAGTCGTTTAAAGTTACTAGCAAGTCATGATCATGTTCACGACTTGTTTATGCTAACAATTTTCTAATTTTCTTACCATCTAAGCCTTATAATCAGCCTTCTATTTTGCTATATAACCCTTCTGATGCCAACGATTTTTCAAACCAATTCCTCTTTTTTGTCAGTTAATGTAAAACAAGATTTATACAAGAAAATCTAATTGTGCTGAAAGAAAAATCTCATGGTAATAGTTTTGAGCTAATCATGACTTTAAATTTTTGTTTGAATCTAACGCGTTAATCCTTTTTTATTAAAGCTCGTAAACAAGATCTGTTCTTATATATAATCATCTCAATACTAAATTTTTCATACAAATTTCAAAGTTTCATCAATGTTGTTAATTTGATTAAAATTTTCAGTGACAATCAAAACAAGAAAAAATATCATTGGTTTATCTCCAATTAATTATACTTGTAACTATTATTTTTAAATTCCTTTCATTTAGCTTAAAGGCCCCTCCAGTAATGGATTTCTGACTTCGGCACTAATAGGAACTTATCAATCAAATAGCAACCCTTTTAGCAGCGGTACACTAAATAGATAGTAATACTGTTTGGTAAAATTTGCAAGGTATTTATTAACAACTAAAAACACAAACAATTAATCGATTCCAAATAGAAGCCACTGAGAAGCAGAGAACTCTACCGTTAGAGATTGAAGAACTCGAGGGAGCATATGCAACCATATCATCAGCAACAAAGCCTACAAAAGCAAAGGGTACATATTTATTCGTGAATATAGTGGAAAAAACAAACTAGAGCATTCAACTTAAAATCAATCAGCAATGGATATAGAGTCTTCTATATTATTGTGCATGGTTTACTTTTCACGATGTGAGATAACTAAAAAATATTGTGGATGTTTTGAAAGGCGAAGGGTTTTAGAAATTTGAGATTCCACCATAAAATCAATTGACAATATAAGGAGTAACCCAACTTACTTAATACTTATAAGCTCATCCAAGGTCCATTCTTTCATCAATGTGAGATTCATTCTCAACCTGTTTCCTTACGTGTGGTGAATTTTCAAGCCAACAATAACGTGGACAACACAAATGGAGTTGAATAATCCGAAAATCATTTGATTTTCAATGACTATAACATGTATATCGAAAAGGGGTACTTGAAGACGGGGAGAGGGATAAGGCCACTTCATGCATGTGAAAACACTATTCGTATAAACTGATGGTGTGATACGTGGTAATTAGCTTGGTTCTCATACCATGAAAGAGCTAGAACATCCAACTAAAATCAAGTGCACATAGGTGAAGAGACCCAACTGGGTACCATATAAGCTAGGGTTTATGCATGGGGTTCTATAATGGGTACAAGCTAGGGTTTACATATGGGCATTATATAATCTCAGCATACAATTAAAGGAAACTGAAAGGAAAATGAAGAATGAAAAAGAGAAACTAGAGAGAAAGTGGTATTAGGGTAGAAAAGATGAGGTGCTATTATGAAGCTACAAGAGAGGAGAGAGAGAGACAAAAGAGAGAAGCTTGGGCCTTGTTCTTTTGTAGTAAGCAAAGTTTGAACACCCCATAATAATGCTTTGATACTCTTCATCTTCTTCTGTAAGATGTTCACCTTTTTTTCCTCGGCTTGTATCTCTGATAGTATACCATATTTTTCCTTATGCAAATAACAGTTGAGAGAGAGAGAGAGGGGGGAGGCAAATGAACTTGGTCTGCGTTGATTGAGAAGATGTTTCTTCATATGTATAGCTATGTTTCAACAACAAGAGAGACGAAAGTTGAGAGAGGGAATAATCAAAAAAGGGTGCTGCCAACAAAAGAAGGCTAATTCATGAGAACGACTACCACGAATACACTATCACGTGGTATCTTGTGCTATTGAAAAAAGGATATGTGAGTTAAAACTCACATAATTTTATCTTATTGAATGAGGTGAGCTTTGACGCAACAGAAATGTTGCTCATTTGTGACCAAAAGGTCACAGGTTTGAGTTGTGGAAACAGTTTATTTACAAAGTAAGGGTAAGATTGCGTACAATAGATGTTTCTCCCCGACTCTCGCTAAGGAAAAAACTTTGTTGGCTAAGAGTCACCCTTTTAGAACGTCACCGGAACAATATAGCCGTGATATATATGTTCTCCTAATTTACAAGTGGTGCTTTCTATTTGCGGTTGCATGCGTGGAATAATTAATAATATATGTAGAATAATGCATCATGTTATATATTAATATAGTCTAATCCTTTGCAGTCGTTTTTTTTTAATTTTAGTGAAACCTGGATATTGTTGGATCACGCATCCTAATCCAGGAAATTACTCAAATTACACATTGAGAATTAAGTTGAATATAAATTAGAGGTATATTGGCTTCTTGAACCAAAGTCGGGACAAATGAGGATTCCATAGCTGTGTGCTTGAAACTGGACGACATTACATTATAGATTGACTTTTGCATTGGCTTCGTACTCTTAATAAGAATGTATATGACATAACTTAATTTGAATTATTTTCTTGTCCCGCCTTCAATGAATTAGATGCTGAAGATTAACATTACAATAAATTCAAAAAACTCAAAGTTAGTTAGATATGTGTACATCAACTCTAGCTCAAGTTGTAATAGATTAGGGTGATTGTTATTGACTCATTGGAGAACTTTGTGAAGATTGAAACAGTAGCTTCAATGGAGGCAATTGAGAAAAAACAAACTTGCAGATACTAAGAAGAAGAGAGAGAGAGAGAGAGAGAGAGAGAAAGACTTTCTTGTATTCCTTGAGTAATCAATCACATTTCTTACACCTTAGCTATATATGTATTGCTTACTGCATAAGCTAGTATTCTAACAAACTAACAACAGACACTAACAACCAACAGATTCTAACATCCTTATAACTTCCCTTGGATCTTGTGACACGTGTCATCATCTAGACCCTTAAATTCTCTTCGCTTGGATTCTCATCTTTGTGTTTGTTTACACTCTTACATCCCCCCTCAATCTCATGCTCGAGGGAACTAAGCATGAGATTGCCACAATGCTGCTGGAATAAAGGTACAGATAAACCCTTTGTGAGTATATCAGCAAATTGGTCTGCAGATGAAACATGTTGCACTTGAAAATCTCCCCTTGTAACTATTTCACGAACAAAGTGATAGTCAATCTCGATATGTTTAGACTTTGCATGAAACACAAGATTGGTTGATAGACAGATAGCCGAAATGTTGTCACAGTAAAGCATTGGTGCTTGATGAAGATGAATGTGTAAGTCACAAAATAACTGTCTTATCCAAGCTATTTCAGCTGCTATAATAGCTAGAGCCCGATACTCAGCTTCTGTGGATGACCTCGATACAGTGTGCTGCTTCTTTGATGCCCACGAGATAGGATTGGACCCTAGAAAGATTACAAACCCTGAGGTAGATCTTATGTCATTTGGATCCCCGGCCCAGTCTGCATCACTATAGGATTGAAGATGTATTGGCCCTGGTTTAAAGTGAATTCCATAATTTGATGTGCCTTAAGATACCTGAGAATTCTTTTGACTGCAATGACATAAGTCTTCATAGGATTATGCATGAATTGACATGCTTGATTCACAGAGAAAGCTATATATGGCCTTGTAAATGTGAGATACTGAAGGGCTTCAACCACACCTCGGTATTGATCAGGACTATGATAAGGTTTTCCATCATTTTTTAGGAGTCTGTGATATGGCAAACATTGAGTAGCATAGGGTTTTCAATCCTGTAAATCCACTTTGTCAACCAAATTACTTATATATTTAGACTGAGAAACAAATAATGCTTCATCTGTGTGACTAATCTGCAGCCCCAAAAAATAATGCAGATTGCCTAAATCCTTCATCTCAAACTCTGTAATGAGTTCTTTAATGACTTGAGAAATCAACTGAGATGAGCTTCCAGTTAATATAACATCATCAACATAGAGCAGTAATATTACAATGCCTCGGGTAGAATGGTGGACAAATAAGGGTGGATCACCTTGTGAAGACTTGAATCCCAGTCCAAGTAGAAAACTGGTGAATCTGTCATTCCAAGCTCTTGGAGCTTGTTTAAGCCCATAGAGTGATTTTTGAAGCTTGTAGACATAATTTGATGGATGTTATAAGCTTTGAAACCCTGGAGGCTGCTCCATATACACTTTTTCTTGTAAAAGGCCATGTAAGAAGGCATTTTTCACATATAATTGCCTTAATTGCCATTTGAACTAAGCTGCTAAAGCAAAAATGAGTCTAATAGTTGTAGGCTTAACTACAGGTCTAAATGGTTCTCCATAGTCTACACCTTCCTCCTGACTATAGCCCTTTGCTACAAGCCTTGCTTTATACCTTGCCATTGTGGTACTTTAGAAGCAACTTTGAATGATTTAGGTTCTGAGAGAATTGACTGAGAACTAACACTGGCAGATAAAGCTCTCATTTTGATAATACCGTTCTTGGATCTTGTTACCATAAGATGCACATTCATTGGTATTGGAAGAACCACATGAAGTTGTTTATGTTGGAAACCAGGATCCACGGGGACTGGATGCTGTGTAGGTGTGTTTGCTGGTATTTCAGAAAGAAATAAGTGACTGGAACTAGGACTTGATGATGGATGATTGAAAGGTGGGTTGTAAGATGCATGTGTTTCAAAAGAATCTGAAGCTCTATATGCAGGCAAAGAATTTGAGTCACTAGATGCATCCAATGAATCTGGGGCACTAGTTGCATTTGTAAGTATTGAATCTGTGATATTTGTTGGAGATGCATGAGAATGAAGTGGTGATGTGACTTGATTTGTTAATGAAGTGCATGGCAGAGATGGACAAGAGTGCAGTGAAGGAGATGTGACTGCAGATTGAGAAGGTTTGGTAGAACTTGAAAACTGTTTGTATGGAAAAATTGATTCATCAAATAAGACATGTCTAGATATATATAGTTTATTTTGAGCAATATCTAAACATATGAAGCCCTTATAATTTCCTGCATAACCCAGAAAAACACATGTTGTTTTTTGTTGTAACTTACTAGTGTTATATGGTTTTAAGAGAGGAAAACATGGACACCTAAAAGTTTTGAGATGGGTAATACTGGGAGTTTGTTCATATAACATTTGATACGGAGAATGCATTTTTAAAGTGACACAAGGCATTCTATTGATTAGATATGTTGCAGTAGCACAAGCATGAAACCAGAAAAGATTGGGTAATTTTGCAGTTTGAAGTAGGGTAATTGCAGTCTCTACAATGTGCCTATGCTTTCTCTCAGCTAAACCATTTTGTTCAGGGGTGTATGGACAGGATTTGTGATGGATAATACCATTTTTAGCTAGAAAATATTGAAATTGAGAACTGGTATACTCTCCACCTCCATCGCTTTGTAGAACTTTGATTTTGGCAGAAAACTGAGTGCACAGAAAAGCATGAAATTTGACAAATAAAGAAAACACTTCTGATGTATTATTCAATGGAAAAATCCATGTAAATCTTGTACATTCATCTATGAAGGTTACATAGTATCAAAATCCTTCATATGACAAGATAGGGGCAGGTCCCCATACATCACTATAGATGATTTCTAGTGGATGTACATACTTGGTTGTAGGAAAAACAAAAGGTAACTTGGTGAATTTTCCTTCTAGACATGATGTACAAACTGATTTACATGTGTCAAAGATATAGAGACTTTATTTTGATGAAGCATTGCAGAGGTGATTGCATTAGATGGGTGTCCTAGCCTTTGATGCCATAAAGTTGTGCTAACAGGTTGTGCAAGAAAGCATTTTTGTGATCGAGATGATGCAGATAATGGCTTCTGATTAATATGGAAATGTATAGGGTAATAGCCAGCCCTACACAGCCCCTTGAGATTGTCCCTGTGAGTTTGTCCTGAACCCAAAAAGAGATATCATCACATATAAACTTGCATCTATTATCCTTACATAGCTGATAAACTAATAATAGATGCTGAGATATTTTTGGAACATGTAACACATTCTTCAATGCAAGACTATGAGTAGAAGTGTGTAATTTTGAAGTCCCAATGTGAGAAATTTGCAAACCTGCACCACTTGTTGTGGTTATTGTGTCACTGCCTTGATATGGATTTGCCAGTTCCAAGTTGGCTAGCTCAGAGGTCATATGTGAGGTTGCACCAGTATCTGCAACCTAGAACTGTTTCATAGGCGCAGATGGTTGACGATTGACATGCATAGCTGAAAGATTTGAGGGTGGTGACTTGCCTTAATAGGCAAAATTGCCTCTGTGATAGCACAGAATTGCAAAATGACCAAATTTCTAGCAAATTTGACATTGAATCAGAGACTGAGAACTTGTGACTGGTGTACTGTGTCTCTGAAAGCAATTAGCTGCAACATGCCCTCTTTTGTTACAAATTTGGCATGTGGGAACCTCAGAAGGATGATCTGGACAATAAGCTTGAAATGGTCTTGGAGCACCAAGAATTCCAGGACTTGTGTTTGGGGGAGGATTATAAGACCTTGGTCCTGAGTAATATGATCTGCCTCTTCCTCTGCCTCTGAAGTTATTGCCTTTGTAACTGCGAGAATTTGAGGAACCTTGATAATGACCACCATCGTTGTGAAATTGACTGCCACTATTATTGTAATGACCCCCAAAAGTGTGACAAGAAGAAGGTAACCCACTACCAGTACTCTTATAGTGTTGGTCATTGGTTCTAGAGGTTGAACCAAATTCAACATAATGCAAGGAATCCTGATCAAGAACTAAAATTTGGTTTAAAAATTTAGTCTCCTTAGCATTACTTTATTTTAATATCTTATGTAACCACCTCTGGCAAAGTTGTGTTACTGAATCTCGGAGACTCTGTTATCATTTGGTACACCGTACACCTTCTCAGCTGGTCAGATTGATCCGGTGCAATGCAACCATAGTGATGTCATGCATTTATAGAAATGTTTGGAATATTTTGTCATAACTTAAACAAAACAAAGATGATGAAGGCGTCTGTCTGGTGGCAACGTTTTGCCAACTGTTGTTGTCTTTACTCCCACCGTTACCACAATAACATTATTTGCAAACATTATCATTTTCTTTCTAAAAAATTATGTTAATTTAAAGGGAGCTTTAATGAAAAGGGCTTGGACTAAGTTTAATTTAACCAAAAACCACCCTATACTATTAAGTTTAATTTAACCAAAAACCACCCTATACTATTATTTAACCAAAAGGGTTTCATATTTAATCATAAGGACACAACTATTCTATACTAGGCCTTATAAACATTGAACACAATAGGCTGAGCTAAAAGCCCAACACGAAATAAACTTTTTTTTTTTCCAGCCCTTGCCCCTATCGGAAACCCCATTCCGTCAGAAATTAACTTCCCTTTATTCACAAGTATGCAACTTGACACTGGATTTCAGATGAAACATCCTATTCATAGGGACCTCGTGGAAGATTTCATATGAGGATCAAAGTAAACCAATGGGAATGGAAATTGGGACCCTCTGGAGGATCAATGGCAGGAGAGAAGGATCAAGTTTGTAGTATGTTGTGGATCTCCCGTAGTCAAGCTACTTGTTCACTCTATTCTCACCGACGTTAGCACAAACATTCCCGCTTCCGCTTGAAAGAAAGGAGGCCGCTTTGCCGAGTGTCTCTGCTTCATATGCCGTTGTGCAGTGGGTGTGGTGGAATTTAGGTTCTCGGAGAAGATGACCAGATTTTAAGTGGGAGGAGAGGGATGATTGGATTTTTGTTTTTATTTTTTTATTCATTTTTTAATTGTTATAGCTTTGAAGTTATACCTAAAAATTTGTGTGGAGCTTCCAACCATATATAGGTATTACATTCCGCATTGGTTAATTCCAAAACAATGTTAAAATTACAACTAGAAATTTGATACTTATGCAATTTTTCAAGTAAAACAAAAAATCAAATAGCTAAAAATATATTTTCACAAGTAAACAAATTATCAACTATAAATTGAACACTAATTATTTCTAGAACTGAACACGGAGTTATCATTATTTCTTAAACTGAACATTGGTACTATCACTGTTTCTTAAACTGAACACTAACTATTTCTTAAACAGAACACTGATTATTTCTAACACGGGTACCATCACTATTTTTAAACCGAACACTGAATATTTTGCATACGCCCTGGACCCGGTATCAGTGGCAAAATGGACCATGCATTCGACACATGGGTAAAAGAAACCCAATAAAACTCTTTTTATTTAGACATAAATTTTTAAAATACGGGGTCTCACACTATTTCTTAAACTGACTATTTATGAAACTGAACACACATTACTACAAAATGGGATATTACTGGCGTTTTAAAACCGACAAAAAACCCAAGTTAACGTCGGATATTTGGTAAAAATCCGACATTAAATAATGCAATGTCGGATTTAGAAACCGACACCAATACTACCGTCACAAAAGGGAAATGACGTCGCTTATCCCCCTTAATCCGCCACCAAGAAGTAAAGTAATATAAAATTAAAATAAACAGTAGCGTCGCTTAGTTACGTCGCTTTTAAGCGACATAATCTCTTACGTCGCTTTTAAGCGACATTAACAACTGACATGATGGCGCTTAAAAGCGACGTTAATTAAAAATAAAACATTAAAAAATCACACATACTGTCGGTCTAAACCGACGTTAAGAAAAAATTAAAAATTAAAAAAATCACATATACTATTGGTCTAAACCGACATCATGTAACGTAAAAAAATAAAATAGTCTCGCTACTGTCGTTCATAAAGCGACATCATATATTTTAAAAATAATAAAAAATAACAAAACTGACGCAATTTTTAGTTAATAACAATTACAACAAACTATATGAAAATAATTTCTATAAGCTCAACCATTAACAAAAGCTTATAACATTTTATATTTCACATAACAAACAAAAATTTGTCCGTCTTAACAAACATTAAATCCGACATTACAAATTCAACATACAAAAAAAAAGAAATAGAGACTAAATGCTAGCACAAGTGTCATACATAGCCGACAAGAAAGCGAATCACATAAACTACTCAGCAGAAGCGGAGCCCGAATGTGACCTAATTCCTTGCCTGGATCCTTCTTCAGATCCTCCTTGTGATCCAAAAATCCTCGCTATGTCAACATCTAATGGAGCACCTGCAAGCATTCCAAAAACTCCAATTGGAACATCATCAGAAAAAGGCATCTCGGGTCGATATGCAGGCATTTGATTTGGCGGCTGCTGCATGTATGGCATGGGTGGCTGCTGGACGTATGGCATGGGTGGATGCTGCATATATTCCATGGGCTGTGTCGAATACATCGGATGTGAGGGAGGTTGCTGATTATAGCCTGTATACGGATATACAGGTGCAGCTGGATGATGATTCTGGCCTGACTGTTGGGTTCCTTGTGGGCATGAATTTTCACTAATGCATTTTCCAGAATCATCAAAAGAACAAGGCTGTTTCTCCCAGTTGGGAACTGAAGGTCCCCGTCCTCTTTGAGCTGATCCTTATAAATACCAAGGAACAAAAATCATTATTCAACGTAGGCATCATACTAGCTAGAATACAAAACTAAAAATGGAAATTAATAACCATAATAAATTAAAAATGGACCACCTTCAACATCTTCCTTGTCAGCATGTTCATCTTCAAAATGATGATCCACCTTCGACATCTTCCTTGTCAGCACCAATTTGTGGAAGGAGAAGTAGAAAATCAGAAATAGAAGGAGAAGAAATGGAAGTATAGAGGGCACGGACGAAGAGAAGAAGAGAGAAATTTGGGATGCAAAGAGGGCACGGACGAAATGGGGAAACATTAGGTTTAAATATGGATATGAGTTGGTGTCGGTTAAAACCGACGTTAGCTTACTAACGTCGAATTAAAAACTCAGGCGTCGAAATAACTGGAGCATAGTGTCGGTTTAAACCGACACCACCTTCAGACATTCTTTATTCAGCTTCAACTACTTCTGACATTATTTATTAAACTTCAACTGGTGTCGCTTTAACTACATTTGGTGTCGGTTTAAACCGACACCACCTTCTGACATTATTTGCTGCAAATCAGCCTCATCCAACTACTTCTGACAACATTTATTAAACTTCAGGTGGCGTCGCTTTAATTACATTTGGTGTCGGTTTAAACCGACACCACCTTCTGATGTCCATTACTGATCTACGCCAAATCCAACCACTTCTGACAAAATTTATTGACCTCAACCTGGCGTCGGTTTAGTTTCACATGGTGTCGGTTACAACCGACACCAAGTACTGCCTTGCTGTGATGACTCGTTCAAAACAAGCGGGAAAGTTCCCGCTAATGCATTTGAAATTATTCGACCAATGCCGTCGCCTAAAAGCGACAGGAAAATAGTTTTAAAAAAAAAATGTTTAACATATACAAAAAAAAGCTTATAAGCGACAACATTACTTTAAAATATTTAAAAACAATAATTAGTGTCGCCTATAAGCGACACAATTACTTTATGTCGCTTAAAAGCGACACTTTTTTGTTTAAAGCGACGCCAGTATTTAAAATTATTAAAATATATGTCGGTTATAAGCGACATTAAATGTTGGTGTCTGTTTAAAAGCGACGTAGATATTTTATGACGCTTATAAGCGACAGTAAATCCGACGTCATGTTCGATTAGTGTCGCAACTGTCTTATGCGCCACTCATTATATTAAACCGGCACCAGCAACACTGACACTAGAAGTCCCTTTTGTAGTAGTGACAAGTACTAAACTATTTTTGAAACTGAACACTAACTATTTCTAGAACTGAAGATGGGTACTATCACTATTTCTGAAACTGAACACTGACAATTTCTTAAGCTGAACACAAGTACTACACTATTTATGAAACTGAATACGAGCACTATATATGAAACTGAGCACGAGAACTATTTATGAAACTAGCCACGAGAACTATTTATAAAACTGAACACGGATACTATTTATGAAACTAAACATAAAACATATTTATGAAACGGAACATGAAAACTATTTATGAAACTAAACACAAAAACTATTTTTCACGGTCGAGTCATAAACAACAGGTGATGTAAGAAACATTGAGTTTTAGTATGATGCGGAAAATCAGTCTCTCAAAATCCCTATGAACTTGTTGATACATATCAATAAGAGAAATTGATCTTCTTTTAATGAAAATGAACACTGACTATCACTATTTCTTAAAGTGAGCACCAACTATTTCTTAAACTGACCATAAACTATTTCTAGAACTAAACACGATACTATCACTATTTCTTAAAGTGAGCACCGACTATTTCTTAAATTGAACACTGGTACTATCACTATTTCTTAAAGTGAGCACCAACTATTTCTTAAACTGAACATTGGTACTATTACTATTTCGTAAACTAAACACTGGTACTATCATTATTTCTTAAACTGAGCACAGATTATTTCTACAATTGAACATTGACTATATCTTAAACTGAACACTGATACTATCACTATTTTGTAAACTGACCATAAACTATTTCTAGAACTAAACACGATGCTATCACTATTTCTTAAAGTGAGCACCGACTATTTCTTAAACTGAACATTGGTACTATCACTATTTCATAAACTGAACACTGGTACTATCACTATTTCTTAAACTGAACACAAACTATTTCTAGAATTGAACATTGACTATTTCTTAAACTGAACATTGGTACTATCACTATTTTGTAAACTGGCCATAAACTATTTCTAGAACTAAACACGATACTATCACTATTTCTTAAAGTGAGCATCGACTATTTCTTAAACTTAACACTGGTACTATCACTATTTCGTAAACTGAACACTAGTACTATCAGTATTTCGTAAACTGAACACTAGTACTATCACTATTTCTTAAACTGCACATAGACTATTTCTGGAATTGAACATTGACTATTTCTTTAACCGAACACTGGTACTATCACTATTTTGTAAACTAACCACAAACTATTTCTAGAACTACACACAATACTATCACTATTTCTTAAAGTGAGCAACGACTATTTCTTAAACCGAACACTGGTACTATTACTATTTCATAAGCTAAATAATGGTACTATCACTATTTCTTAAACTAAACACAGACTATATTTCTAGAATTGAACATTGACTATTTCTTAAACTGAACACTAGTACTATCACTATTTCGTAAACTGAACACAGACTATATTTCTAGAATTGAACATTAACTATTTCTTAAACTGAACACTAGTAATATCACTATTTCGTAAACTGACCACTAACTATTTCCAGAACTAAACACGATAATATCGCTATTTCTTAAAGTGAGCACTGACTATTTCTTAAATTGAAGCTTAATTAGGTTTAGGCCAAGCAATCAGAGCAACAAAGGTTGGAGAAACCAACCAACGAAAGATATTTGTGTTCAAGCTGCTGTGAAAAAAGGTTTTTATACGGTAGAACTATTAGGGTTTTTTTTTTTTTTAATAATGATAGGTCTAAATTTGTAGCCAAACACTAGTTTAACTCCGTAAGGGTATTTTTGTATTTTTACAACTTATGTCATGACTACTAGGGTTGGTTTTGTCATGGAGGGAGGTTGATGAAATGATTTTAAAACGTCAAGGGGTGTTTGTGATATGTTGAGAACCTGAGGGGGTTTTGTGAAAACACAAAAAACCTCAGGGGGTGTTTGTGTAATTAACCCATATATTAATTAGTTAACATGGAAATTATTTAGCCATAGATTAATAGGGTGTAATTTAATATTGGATTAAGTACTTAAAACCCCCAACCTTTTAGTGTCATTCTAAATTGGTTTCAACCTTTTTAAACATTCCAAACAAGTACCCAACTTATTGAAATGTCATTTGAAAATATCATATTTGTTAAGCCCCAATTAAAAATCTGTTAAATTAGCTAGGGCTTATTTTGTCTCCAAAATTATAGAAGGTCATGGAGGCGTAACCTCTACCAACTAATGCTCACCACCACCCCATCATGCCATCACCTCCAATTCCACCACAAAACCACCAACAACTCAAGTCACCAACATCGAGAAGAAGGTCATGGAGGTTGCTGAAATGGTATGGACTATCATGATGTGGCCACCACCATCTTCACCGCTCACAAAGAAGAACTGGAAGCTTTACGAGTTGAGAACCAGCATATGAGGAAATCACATGAGCAGAAACAAGCTCCTTGAAACCGTAACTAAATTTTTAACCATCTTCTTTGTTAGGAGATTGCCTTCCTAAACGAATATGCCCAGATGGACTTACTAATAGGATGCCCTATTGCATTACAAAATTTCACTTTAGCCAATTGATCCAATCAAATGAATAATTGGGACTAATGTATCAAGCTTCTTCATAGCATTATCCATTATAAATGAATTTTCTAGCATTTGACCCCGTACCACCGAAAGGTTTGGTCAAAATTATTGTAATACGTAATAATTAAAATGAAGATTCTAATTTTCATTTTTTATCTTCATAAAATTTAAAATTTTGAATTTAATATTAACAATTCAGTACTAATAACGGACTGTGTAATATACTTAATCAACTAGATTATGGGTGGGCATTTTACCAGAGGTTTCTACTGTATCAATTTACCCTTGTGTGATTCCTGTTGAAGCATATACTCAGGGGGTGGGTGCAGGGCAGACGATTGCAAAGTAGACTCCCCATTTTGATCCAACTAATATTAGGGATGTGTATTCAACTAGGAATTTGAGAGATTTCAATAGATTTATAAATCAATAAATTATTAAGGAGTTTAACTGATTTGTAGAGATTCCATGTAAAATTTTGATTCGATTCCCTCGAAATCTCATGAAGAGAGGTGAGACATGTGGATGCTTAAAATACATTATGAAATCTCTTTAATTCCCTCTAATTCCTCAACTTTTTCAAATTCTTTAAAATCAATTTCTAATTGAATACACCTGGAATGTTATAAACTTCTTTAAAATCTTAATTGAATACATCCAGATTTCTAAGAATTTTAATAAACTATCTTAAAATCCTGATTGAATACACATTGAATTTCAAAGAATCACTTAAAATTCTTATTGAATACCCCTACATTCATTAAAAGAATTAAAATCCCTCAAAATCCCAATTGAATACACCCCCCTTAATGTTGACCATGATATACCCAATTGGTCATTTTGAATATAATTTATGTTAATATTAACTGGGGCTTAACAGATGTGACATTTTCAATATGTTGGATACTTTTGGCATATTTAAAATGTTAAAACTAATTTGAAATGACACTAAAAGGGTGGAGAGTTTTAGGTACTTAATTATTTATTATTTATTAAAAATATTATGTTTCTTTATTTATTTGATAATAGTTATATAGCTAAACGATTCTAATTTTGAGCCACTTTTAAAAGATGTTGTAAGGGATAAACAATTACACTTCTAAAAGGTAGCTAACATTCTTAAAAAATTGTAAATGTGATGGAATTGCTATAATTTGGTTGTTTGCCTCCTTTTAGGCTTTCTTAGTATCTTTTTGACATCTTTACCCTGGTATTGAAGTATCCAGTTCATCAAAAAAAAAAAAACAACAGATAATTTCATAATCCTTGCTAAACTCATACATAAGGGAAAGAGATCCTCTCCGGATCTCTTCCACCACGGCCACATGATCAAGTGATCCAGGCCTTTCAAATTTCATCAAAAGGTAAAAAATAATTACAGCTTTTAAGGGATCAAAACAGGTTGTCCGTTGGATGAAATTTGAAAGGTCCGGATCACTTAATCCGATGGCCTTGGTGGAAGAGATCCGGAGATGATCTCTTTCCATACATAAGTGCTTGGTATAGGACTACTATGCACATTGTATGAATTGAAACTTACATATCTGCATGAAAACAAAAAAGAAAAAAAAAAAGGAAAAAAAAAAAAGCTTCTTTGGTATAGGTTTTCTCAAAAAGTGGCAACCACAATTATTAAGAAATATTGTACCAAATAATACATAAAATGTGTGTGTTAGTAAAACTAAATGACATTTGTATTTCATTTACAAAAACCTAACCACCTGAAAATGTCACCGTAGGAGGAAGATTAGGGATGAGAAACACCCTATACTTGAGTTGGTCCATTTTTAGTGAATTAGTCTTTTTGTTTTTTTGGACGAATAGTGAATTAGTCTTAGTCTACGCCATTCTTAGATTTGAGTTCTTCATCACTTATTTTTTTGTCCCTTTTTCAATCCAATCTTTCTCCCAAACTACTCTATCCAAATTTTATTTATTTCTCCAAATCTAGTGTCAAACCACTTAACCATGGGAATTTTTGTTGCTATTTGTCAAGTCATGCATTTTAGGTCACTGGCTTATATGTTATTAAGAAAAGTTTTCATATCAACGTGCACTTGATTTTGAAAAATATTTGAGTACATTGATATTTTACACTATAGGGAGGGTGAGTTCGGCTAAGCTACACAATGGGCAACCTAATTTGGTATCGAATTTGCTATCCACGAGATTCGAACCTAAAATCTCCCACTTCCAAATTAAAATAAATACCACCAGACAGTAGTACTGAGTGGTGATTTTGAGAAGCATTTTTTCTCCTTACATATATTGTAAATTAAAAAACTTATTATGACACTCCTAATTGTGGATAATAAAACGAAATATGTCAAGTTTTTAATTCGAATGTTTGTGGTGGAGTTGTGCCGAAAAAGGTGAATGAAGTTTTCATGTCCTCCATTTTGTGAGTTTGTGAGAACTAGGGACAGAGTAGCTTGAAAGGAAAAGTAGGTAGGGAATGTTCTGTTGTTCTTTCCAACAACTCTTATTTGGCCTTCGTAAGTGTTTCTAACAACTTTGGAAATGGTTGGAGATGACGAGTCGATGCTGAAAAGGCTTGGCATGAGATCTTGATGTGTGGGAGCTAAAGACTGTACAGAGTGCAGGATCAAAGAATGGGAAAACATTTGAATTTGGCTTTGAGAAAACGGAGAAATGTGGTCCACTTGATTTGGAGGATAGTGATTCGGACGTGGTGTATGTAGGTGAAGAGGGAGTTGGAGGAGAAGGAGGAGGAGGAGGAAGAGCTTTTTCTTCTGATAGCTCATATGAAACAGATACCCTCCTGTCTAGTGAAGAGGAAAGCGCTCATTCAGATGATGAGGATTATGACCCAGAAGAGTCAGAAAGTTCCAAGTTTTCTGAGGAGTCGAGTTCTTCTGGTGGAGACGGCCAGCAGAGCGATGAAAGTGATGTTGAGGTGGAGATCCAAAGAACTAATAAAAGTGATGTTAAGGTGACTAAACTGAAGAATGTTAATGAAAGGGAAAAAAACAGGTAAGCGGGAAAGTGTGGAGGATAATGTTGAGGTGATGAAGGTGCATAATATTGATTTAAGTCAGGTTAAAAAGGGATGTCAGAAGGAGGGAAAGGGAAAAAGTGTTGAGGGTGGTGTTGAGGTGAAGAAGGGGCAGCATGTAAATGAACCACTTCCTGTTGAGCGAAATGAGGTACATGAAAAGAGAACTGGGTTGGATGATAAAAAAAAGTGATGAACATGACAAGATCTTTAGTGGGAATCTGGAAATTGCATGTGATAGAGGAAAAGCCGTGTTTGATAAGTGGAATGATGTCGAGAAAAAGAAAACAAGGTCTGTTGATAGAAGAAATGATGAAGAGGATGAGATCTATGGTGTTAGTCAAATCAGTGGGCCTGATACATTGAATTATGTGCCAAGACTATGCAAGAAGAATAAAGGGCATACGGAGAAGCTTACTAACAGACAGTCCATGTGGGAAATCAAAGAGTGCAATGTTTTAAAGGTTTTTGTAGATTCCATCTATGAGAAGAGAGAAGTGTTACGGGAAGGGTTAGATATTTTTGGCATTTTGTGTTATATATATGAATATAATCAAGGGATACTTTGGATGCGGTCCCTAGTCCCTAATACTCTTTGACTAAAACCTTAATGGTATTCAAAGTTTGATTAAAGTCCCTTGACTTTGTACACCTCATTATATAAATATTAATATTTTTATTTTTATAGTTTTGACATTAATTGTTTGGTATTTTATGAGATTTATAATCCTACGAATTTAAAATCCGTCATTATAATAGTATTAGAAACGGTTACAATAAAAAAATTCAAACATTTCGATTGAATAAATGGATAAAAAATATGTAACAATAAGAAATAATAAATGGCAAAAGAATATATCCATAGTGTTAAAAAAACTGGTACATTTCTGTTTGGACCCAAATTTATATTATTGGGCCGAGTCTAAGTTTGTTCTCGACCCAGTATTCTTCCAGAAATATTATGGGCCGTCCGGTCGCCATAGGCCGCCAAGTCAGGTTGGCTGAGTCCTATTGGGAGGAGGAGTGATTTGGATAAAGGCAATGAGGTCGAATCTTGGTACAATAAGGAGTCTTGGCAGGATGAGGACGCTGACAACCTGGAAATGAATGCGACTTGATAGGAGATTAGGTTCAAAGTCCTGATAGAAGTGGGATTGGTCGAGATAGGGACGGGTCAGAATAAAGAGTCTTATTCCGAGAAGGATTCTAACTCAGCTATGAAGAGGTCTGCCCCTATAAATACAAGACTCAGTATACCATTCAAAGCTCCAACTCAACACACAAATCTGCCCTGCGCAAACCCTCGCTCTACGCGAAACCTCTCAACAACCTTGAGATTTCTATTTTCTTTTCGCCAACACATCTTCAGTTTGGATAAACAGCACTGTGAAGGCAACCGGTGATACCTTCGGTTTGGATAAACAGCACTGCGAAGAGGCCGACTGGTTACCTATCCAAGTCTCGGTCGAGAAGGATTTTCGAATCCTTATTGGCAGAGGTCATCTCATTAGCCTTCTCGGCGAAGTGAGGTGTTACCAGGTTACTGCATTCGGCACATTGACAGCCGAATTTGATATTGAACTTCGCAAATTAGGAGCCTTGTCTTCAGGCTCTAGAACCCGAAGGCCGAGAATTGTTCCTTCCTCGACCGCAGTCGCAAGATCAAGAAGTCAGCAGCGCAACCAACGCAACATCAACAAATTTTACTCCTCGGCCGAGCTCGACCGACAAGTTGGCACGTCCCGCACACAACCGAAGGACGTAGTTAGCTTATTAGTTACTCGGCCTGCGCGCCACGTAGGCTTGGTAGTTTTTAGGGTCAACAATTTCACATATAACAAAGTGGTACATTAATAAAGAAAAATGGGTACATTAAAAATAAATTAGGGTCTAAATAAAAGATTAAAAAATTATGAGTACAAATGAAATTTTAAATATATATGGGCGCAAAAATAAATTAATACATGGGTACAAATAAAAACTAAAAAGAAAATACTACAAATTTTAAATCAAAGGAAAACTAATGAAAATGACTTGAAAACTTTGAGTTTAACGATAAGGACAAAATAAAGGGTAAAATGAATAGTACCAGGTTTGACTTTTTAGTGTAAAAATGTGATTTTTCGTTAAAGTGAACAGTACCGTAGGTTTTTCGTTAAAACTCCATTTAATAATGATAGCAAAAAGGGGATGAGAACCTAATTTCTCCTATAATCAATTTCTAGAAAATTAAATTGCATAATTAACCAAATTAACATAATATAATGATAATTAGGAAAACAAAACTCACGAATCCAAGCAAAGAATAAGAAGAAATATGAGAAAAAAAGAATTGGGAACTTACGGGATCTTTGAAAATGATAAATGCGATTACGAAGAAAAGAACAAAAAGGATATCAAACTAGGCGAATCGAACGAACCGAAAGACCGACTTGACGCCCTGAGTACTAGTTCGAGTTCCTGCTGCTGACTCGCTTTGCCATGGCTGTGCGCTTGGGCTCAAGAGTTGGGATTTGGTACCATTGGCGTTGAGTCAGCAATCAACCGATGGGCGATGGTGGTGAGGTGGTGAGGTGGTGGTGTGATTGGTGTCACCAAGAAGGAAGTGCCCTGGTCTAGAACGGCGGAGCCGCGGAGGGCCAGGGGCTGAGGCAGGTCTGTGTGGAACGTTGGGTCTGGGTGGAGGGTGCGGCCTCAACCTGCAGTGTGGTCGCGAAGGGCTTATACAGATAGTGTTCAAGAAATTAAGTAGGATATGGTATGAATAGCATCCAAAGCATTTTGTATAATATTAGGAAATTAGTTCAGAAAAGGAGGGCCATCTCATTTCGATCACCTAGAGATTGAATATTTCTTCCCCTTACTTAAACAATTATTTCTCTTGCTCATCGATTTCCCACAACATCCTTAAAGAAGACATTGTAAGAATGAAACAAAAAGGAAACTATGAATAATGATAGAGATTTTGATTTTGGTGTGTGATTTCTTAAGATGGATGGTGGGTTATATGGAGGAAAAAGAAAGGATTAGGTTGTAGATAATGCCACGTGGCATGCCGTTATTCGTTAAAAATCTGATCGAAATCTATCCTCAAAGATTGTAAACAAATTGTGACACGTGGCGCGACGTGATTGGTTAAAAATCTTATCGGAAATCTATCCTTAACGATTCTGAAAAGGTAACGACACGTGACACGACGGCATTGGACAAAAATCTTATCAAAATCTATCACAAAAAATTGTCTTTTCAAATAATGACACATGACGCAACGATAACGATTAAAAATCTCATCCGAAATTACAAATAAAATTATTTTGTATTATTTTATAAAATAAAAAATACTAATATTTTATTGCCTATTGCCATGGCTATTCAGTTTAGGGGTGGAGATGCAAAAGACAGTTACTGTTCATTAAATGCAGTTAATGTTCACTGAGGGGATTCAATAGTAAGTTGCCCTATGGGGCCTTTGCAACGCTGGAGTTGCTCTCATAAGGTTAATGAGTTCTGACTCTAGAGAGGAAATGACTCAAAGGAGTGTACAGTGCAGGTCCCTTATTGCAGGGAATTGTATCTGTATTCGAGAAAAAGTTAACTATTGTACTCGTATACCATCAAACAGAGAGTAATTTATATAAAATGAGTTATCTATTAATATGTGGAAGAAACTTGTACATAACGATATATTATTAGACTAAAAACGTCACATGATAGTAAATCCGTTTCATATAAATCATTCTCTTTGAAACAAGGTACATTCACATTGTTGTGGTGTCTTGTGATGTGTCTTACACTCATTAATTGGAAATTATTTAGCCATTAGCGCATCTTTAATGGGAAAATGCTAATTTGAGATGCAAAAATTATATTTACATCTCATTTTACATTTTTAGAATATGTAAATTGGAGTTTTGCTCTAATGATAAATATGTAAATTTGAGATTCTATTTAATTTTCTCTCATTGATAGGCGTGAGTTTTTATTTACATTTTTCGGTCAAAATGGATATTTTACATCTTTCTACATAGTGTTTTGGCTAACCAGTTTTATATCTCTCATTGGAAATGCTTTTAGGATTGGTGATACTTCTTTTTCCTTTTTCATATAATGACAAAAAGTTTAATGATCAAAGTCGTGCAAAGTGTTATCAATTACAATTTATAAAAGAAAATGGGTATGAAACTTGAAACTTATGTAAGTTGAGAATTCTTATTTACAAATGGAAAGCGTACAGTTAGAAATGAAAACATTACTTTACTTTAGTCTAAAGTAGGGGGGAGAACGGCACTGTGGATGACTGTCTAGGTGCATCTTCATCCCTAAACTGAATGGCCTACGCTATTGGTATTAAATTTTGTTATTTATAATAAAATAATAAAATTTTTTTTTTTTAATTTCGGATATGATTTTTAACTAAAGATGAAAAAACACGGTTAGGTACTTATACAAAAAAAAAAAATTATAAGTTTTTTTTAATATTTTTTGCATTTTAAAAGGAAACGAAAGACGAAACATAAATCTAAATATTTTTTAATTATTTTTATAATTTAAATCGTGACTGACATCAACTTTGCTTACGTAGCTGACGGCTAGGCCCGTGAATTCTAGTCTGGGGGAACAATCGGGCTCCCCTGGAGCCCAATGGATTGGTGTGGACTTGAGCTGTTTTTTTGGAGGAGGTGGGGCTTTTTGGGGGAGGAGGGGGATTCCAGAGCCCATTGCCCAGGGATTTGGCTGGGCTGGAAGTGCTCATATGATCTTGTGTTTCATATACAGTGGGAATGCTCTCTTTTATTTATGCTGGGTAAATGACTAAAAACTAATTGTTTTCAATGGGTAAAAGAAGGGATCAAAATTTGTATGTCTCATAGATAAAACACAGAGTTAAATATTGTCCATTTCCAACGGGTAAACCAAGGGATTGAAACCTTGTTATGTCTTGTGGGTAAAAGATAGCACTGCAAGCTTATTTGGTAAAAAGCAAGTGGCCCTTTACCATGAAAAGGTGTTGAGCCATTACATGACGACATGGGTTCAAACTTCGTCGGTGGCTAATCCAACATCTAATCTAACAAAATCTATCGTTTGACAAAAAAAAAAAAAAAAAATGCTATTTGGTTAAAAGGGCACTATAAAATATCTCACTTGATTACCCAATATTAGAAAACTCTTTAAGTAATGAGTTTGGACTTTACTCCTCTCAAGTAACCTAGTGGATCATAACCTTTCACACCCAATCCTTCCAGCAAGCCATTTTTAACCACATGTCTTGATTCATGTGTTGAAGTGGATGTAGGTTTTAAGGGAACGTGATGGGCATGGTGTGAAAGATTTGTCGTTACTTAGAGCTAGTTTGAGATTATGGTGCTTTTGAAGAAAAACAGTTTATTAAAAAAAAATCTAGAAAATCAAACGTTTTTAGTTAAAAAAAAAAAATAAATAAATTTTTAAAAAACTGCTGTCAATGACAGTAGAAAAACAAAGAAAAGTAGAAGCATGGTAGATGGTCTACCATGCTTCTAAGAAAAGTGTTTTTTTTTCTCAAAGCATAGTAATCGGTGCTCATTTAATGAAATTTTCAAATGACAATTATACCCACACATATTTTATAAAATTAAAATATTTGTCCCTACATATTCTCTCTGATAATTATTATATCTCATTAAATACCATATCAATTTTAGTCATCTGACATATTCACAACAATTTATATAAAAATTTATCAAACACTGACACTTATTTTTTGTTAAAAGCACTTTTACAAAAAGAAGTTTACCGAACAGGACAAAATATGTTTTTGTTTGGCCCGACCCAAAAGCCCAACGCTTGAGTACCCGACTCGATCTGGAGCCGCGCTGAGCCATCGAGCCGAGCCGTTCACTGTTCCAAACTCCCTGAGATTGGGCCGCCGTCTAGGTGGCTTGCAACTTACCTAACCACTGATTTTCACCATAACATGGTGAAATCGATTTTCTCAGGTTGTCCGTGGCTCATTTCGACGACTGACAGTCGTCCTTCAATCCCACATTGTCGTTCCCGACGAGAGCCCTTCGAGTTTTCCTTCGAAATCTCCATGGAGTTTGAGATTTCTCACTCCTCAGATGCTTGGAACCCTTCCCCATCGAAACCCTGTTCGATTTTGTTTGGAAATCGCCGCCGCCTGCAGCGCCGTTCATTGTCTCGCCGAAGGCAGCACACCCAGCCTTCGATGGGGTGTCCCCAACTCGACCCGAGGCCTTGGGCCTCCATGCTTGTGCTCAGCCCAGTACGACCCTCAGCCCACGGTTTGGGCCTGGGGCTTGGTTCCTATTTTTTGGGCCCTCAATTCTTTGGGTCAGGTCTGGACAGCAGACAGCAGACCCAAAAAAAAAAAACACAAAAAAGTAGCGGTAAGCCCAGTTTGGCTATTCCACCCTTTTTGGGCCCTTTCCAGCCCACTCATTTTCTCCCAATGGACCCGTAGTTCAACCCATGTGTGAGAAAAACATTTTTCTTTCTAGGCCTATTTATTTTAATCGAATCTCTAGACTGGTTGACTTGGGATCATGGCCGGCACTTTTATAGTCACTAATCGTCCTTCGCAGAAGAGCCTGTAAGTATAGATTGTAAAAACGAAACCTGTCAGCCATGGTTTTCAATGAAGGGGATCCGTCACAACAATCACCCATTATTTCTAGTCATTCCCAGACCTCCAAAAATTCATCTTTTCCTTGGTTAAATCAAATTATTTTTCAAAGAATATTTGCTACGCTAACAGCCAGGAGGTATCTAGTGATCTCCCTTATAAACAGCCATGATCCCAAGTCAAGCAGTTTTATTCGATTATACTCGTATATTCATAGCCAGGAGGTGTCTCGTGGGCCCATTATGCATTGTTTTGGACGATCCAAACCGTCCAAATTTTAAGTATCCATTCATAGATCATCCTTGCGAAAAAGAAAACTATTTAGCTATTTGATTCTCATCAAGAAATTTCATTTCCGATTTGACCATATTTAGCAAGGATTATCTATGAACTAAGAATTGAAAAGCAGACGGTTTGGATCCTTGAAATTAAATACAGCGTGTGACGACCAATATTCCCCATTTCCCTCTCCTGAAGCTACCTGGTATATTAGATTATGCACTATATGTATTGATATCTCTAAAACAGTGTGAGCATTTCACTTTTTATTATATTCCTTAATAAAAGCTATAATAATAGAATTCAGCAGACAGTTTACTGCAATAGTTCAATCATGCTCTACATATTTTGGTATCTTTCAAGTGTCACTGGAAGAGATCCAAAATTGGTGCTTTTACTCAATGCTTTTGTGTTCTTTTTCATTTTATTGATTCATATATCTTTTGATTAGTGACTATAGTCACTTTATACATCCTACTTCAAATCAAAGGGGAAATTGCAAATGATGCTTTATGCCATTCAGAATACTTCCACCCGACAAAAAAACTCCAGGAATTAACAAAATAAAAAATAGGGGCCACAAGGAATACCTGCAAGGATGATACAGCAAGCTCAGCTGCCTTGTCTAGCTTGTCAGGATATTTCTGGAAAACAAAAAAAAATAACCATATAGACATGGAGCCTTATCGGCCAAGTAGGGATAGGAGTCGAATAAAAAACATACGGTTTTAAAGGAATTACATTGCTCCACCCAAGGAGAAGTGCAGTCGTGAGATCTCCTGTTCCCTACAAAGTTCATGCGTATAATTGTCAATCTACAGGATCTTATGAACCAAACTGTAAAAACTAATAAGCTTGAGTAAAACACATACTTCACAATAAACTCCATAACAACAGGCAATTTGATGCTCTAACTATTGTCACCTTGCACGTCAAACTTCAAGTTGATCCAAAGTCTTTTCATAAAGAAAAAAAGAAAATAAAAGTTGGTCCAGTATCTCCAACTTTTCCATCTATATTGTATAAAATAGTATTTCTAAACATTTAAATTATATATAGAACCTTGATTGAGTAATTGTACAGAAATTTGGTAAACAATAGACACTGCATGCAGTGATCCAATTGCTGGTAGAGTAAAGAAGGAAGTTGGCACAAACCTTGAGTTAAATTAAAACATAAATACAGTTTGGGAATTGGCACAACATATCCTGATTTGTATCGGGTAAAAGAGTTGAAAAAAAGCAACCTAGCAACATGCTAAAAGTTGAAAAAAAAGCAACCCAGCAACATGCTAAACACATAAAATCAAGCATCTCCAGAAATCCTTTTTTTCTTGAAATGGGATGCCATCCAGGTGTCCAGTAATCAAGCAGGTAAGTGAGAACATTTAATTGGAAAAGTAACACTAAGCTGACTGCATACAATCCAATTTGACGATTAGTAAGTCGTAGTGTACAATTCATGGCATAAAAAGGCAGACTGCAGAGCATGTTCTAAATGCTGTTATATAATTGTAAAGTAAAATCAATACTTTATTAAGAGAAGCGGGCTTGTCAACCTCTTTCTAAAAATACCAACCATGTTCCCTTTTTCCTTTGTTAACCATACTTACAATAAGAAACATTTGCATAATAAGGATTAAACAGTAATTATACTGATCTAAAATTTCAAAATAAATAAATCCTTCCACATTTTTTTCGCACCCCACTTACGTAGTTTTGTCCCACATGCATAGCAGGTACGGGATTGCTAAAGTTTTATAAATGGTTCAAATTAACAAGAAGCAAAAATTACGAGACACTGAATTAACTAAAAATTTTATGTTCTAATATCAGTTCATCATAACATTCGACAATACAGTATCCCACATGCATTTTGTGAGTAGTCTAACTATGCATATTGTTAGACAAATAAGGAATATAGTTAGAGTTTATGTGTAATTGTAATTCTTTTGTAATTGCTTTCCTGACTTGTAGGGATATTACCTTGCTTTGCAAGGAATGTAAGTGTATATAATATCTTTCACGTATCAATGATAATATAAGCCTACATATTTTCTACATGGTATACAGAGCAGGTGTAAAACTCTAGCCCTAATTTTATTTATTTTTTCGGCAGCTTTCTCTGCCGTTCCCATGGCTGATTCTTATTCCCCCGATGACATTTTTTCCCTTCATCATTCAGACCACCCAAATCTTGTCCTTGTTTCCAAAAAGTTGAATGGTGATAACTACACCTCCTGGGCCCGTGCCATGCAGCTTTCTTTGAGTGCCAAGAATAAACTTGGTTTCATCAATGGTGCTGTTCAGGAGCCTTCTTCCCTAGCCGACCCCGATGCTCACGCGGCTTGGCGTCGTTGCAATGACATGATTCTCTCTTGGCTTCTTCATTCCTTGGAACCGGATCTCCAAGACTCGGTGCTTTTTTCCACCTTTGTCAAGGATGTGTGGGATGATCTTCGTGAACGTTTCTCTCAGAGTAATACTCCTCACATATTTCAACTCAACCGTGAGATTGCTACAATTTCTCAAGGTTCTTCATCTGTCTTTGCCTATTTCACTCGTCTCAAAGCTCTCTGGGATGAGCTTGCTTCTTATACTGATGGCTGCACATGCTCCTGCAACGCCAAACATGACCGTCAACAACTCATGCAATTTTTAATGGGCCTCAATGAATCCTTTGCTGCTGTTCGTGACCAGATACTTTTGATGAATCCTCTTCCCACTGTTCGTCAGGCCTGTTCTTCGGTGTCTCAAGCTGAAAAACAGCTCTCCATGGACGTTATTCGCTCTGTCGATCAACCTACTACCATGGCTGTTCGTGGCCCGTCTCGTACCTCCTCTGATCGTCCTTCTCTCCACTGCACCTATTGCAATTTTGATTATCATACCCGAGACACCTGCCATAAACTTCATGGCTATCCTGTTGGTCATCCCCTCCACGGCCAACCATGGAGACCACCGCGCCGTGCCGCTGCTTCCGGACCTGGTTTTTCCTGCAGCCTTCCGTCTTCCAGTCCTACCCGTATGTCACGCCTATTTGCTCCCAGGCCCAATTCATCCACCTCGGCTTCTCCCGTGCATGGCACCCAGGCCCACTACGTGCAAGGCACTCAGGCCCGCATCTTGACTCATTCTCCAGCGCCCCACCAGGTGCACGGGGCCTAGCCTACTTTGCATGACTTGCAGCTTGCCATGCCTGATCTTTCTCCCGAGCAGCACTCTCGTGTTTTCGCTGCTCTATGTGACAACGCCACTCATCCTCAGGCCAATGCCGTGATTCATACTGATTTTGCCCAAGGTTTGTTACCCGTCACTTCTTGTCATGGTCATGGGATCCTTGATAGTGGTGCTACAGATCATATTACTTCTTCCACTTCGTGTTTGGTTAATCTTTCTCCTTCGCATTTGCCGCCTATTTCTTTGCCTGGTGGTGCCTCTGCACCCATTACTTTTACTGGCACCCTTCATTTAAATTCCTCAGTTACTTTGAAGGATGTTTTATGTGTCCCTAATTTTAAAGTGGACCTTTTATCGGTTGGTAAACTTACAAATGGATTATCGTGTTCCATAACTTTTTTTTCCTTCTTGGTGTATTTCGCAGGACTTGGTTTCGAAGGCGATGATTGGTATGGATAAGCGACATGTCGATCTCTATTACTTTGTGGCCCTTGCCTCTTCTATCCCCACCCGTCAACCTCTCTGCAACATCATTACCATCTCATCCTCCCTCTGGCATAGGCGTCTTGGTCACCCCTCTTCCATTCGTTTGCAAGCTTTAGCATCTAGCTCTCTTAATTGTTCTTTTGATTCTAGTCATATTTGTGATGTTTGTCCTTTGGCGAAACAAACTCGTCAACCTTTTCATTTAAGTTCAATTTCATCAACTTTTCCTTTTGCTTTAATTCATTGTGATATTTAGGGCCCGAATCGTCAACCCTCTCTTTCTGGTGCCCATTATTTTTTAACCATTGTGGATGATTTTTCTCGTTTTACGTGGGTCTTCTTCATGAAACATAAATCTGACACTCAACAATTAATTAATGATTTTTTTGCTTATGTCCATACACAATTCCACACCACAATCCAATGCATTCGCACTGACAATGGCGGTGAATTTTTATCTCCTCGTAGTTTTTTTTCTGACCATGGGGTGCTTTTGCAAACTTCTTGTGTTTATACCCCCCAACAAAATGGCGTTGCTGAACGCAAACATCGACATCTTCTTGAAACCGCTCGCGCACTTCATTTTCAATCCCGTCTTCCTCTTAAATTTTGGGGTGAATGTGTCCTTACCGCTACTTATCTCATCAAACGTCTCCCTACCCGTCTTCTCTATAATACATCTCCCTTCGAGGTTCTCTATTCCAAAACCCCATCTTATGATCACTTCCGTGTATTTGGTTGTTTGGCCTATGCTACCTCTGTCACTCCCACCACCAAATTTTCCTCTCGGGCTCATCGTTGCATTTTTTTGGGTTATCCTCATGGACAAAAAGCCTGTACTCTCTACGATCTTGATACTCATCGCACTCTCACCAGTCGAGATGTCATCTTTCATGAAGCTACTTTCCCTTATGCCATTTCCCCACCTTCCAACCCATCCACTGTGCCTCTGCTGCCCACCCCACCCCTTATGGATCTTTCTGATACCCCACCCCCCACTGCCCCACCACCTCACCCTCCTATCACTTCTTCCACCTCCATGCCTCACACCGATTCCCTTGCTACCATATCCCCCGCTCATCCCTCTGCCACTACCCTATCGGAAATCCCTACTTTCCCCACCCCTCAGACTTTACCTCCGGCCATCCTTATAAATCCTTCTCCACCCCCTACTGCCTCTCATCCCCTTCCCCGCACCTCTTCCCGTACCCATAACCCTCCGTCATATTTAAAAGACTACGTTTGCTTGCAGGTGATTATGCCTTCCCACCAATCTTCAACTTCGCAATCTGGTTCTACAAAAGGTACGCGTTATCCACTTTGTAATTTTCTTTCTTACCACTGTTACTCTCCCAAGCATTTTTCCTATATTAACTCTGTCAGCCAGACTGTGGAGCCTTCATCTTTTGCTGAAGCTGCTACTGACCCCAATTGGCAACGTGCTATAACTGAGGAACTTCAAGCTTTACATGATAATGATACTTGGACTTTAACTTCTTTGCCCCCTGGTACAATTCCAATTGCTTGTAAATGGGTGTACAAACTCAAGCACAACCCCGATGGATCTATTGAGCGCTACAAAGCTCGTTTGGTTGCTAAAGGTTTCACACAAGCTGAAGGTATTGATTATCATGACACTTTTTCTCCTACTGCTAAGATGATTACCGTGCATTGTCTTCTTGCTATTGCTGCTAGTCAGTCTTGGTCTCTTCATCAGCTTGATGTTAATAATGCTTTCTTACATGGTGACTTACATGAGGAAATCTATATGTCTCATCCTCCTGGTCTTCGGCGACAGGGGGAGAATCTTGTGTGTCGCCTTCACAAGTCACTTTATGGTCTTAAGCAGGCTTCTCGACAATGGTTTGCCAAATTCACTAGTGCTATCCTTTCTGCTGGTTTTCAACAATCCAAAGCTGACTATTCATTGTTCACTAAAAGGTCTGGTACTTCTTTCACAACTTTGCTCATTTATGTGGATGATATTGTGATTACAGGCAACGATGTTAGTGCCATTAATTCTCTGAAATCTTTTCTTCGTGACCATTTTCGGATAAAAGATCTTGGTAACTTAAAATATTTTTTGGGTATTGAGGTTTCTCGTTCCAAACAAGGGATTTATATTTCTCAACGCAAGTATGCATTAGAGATCCTCAAGGACTATGGTTTTCTGGGAGCACGGCCCATTAGAGATCCTCAAGGATCCTGAAAAGTATCGACGATTAGTAGGTCGGTTAATCTGTCTCACTATAACTCGGTCGGATATCACCTATTCTGTGCATATTCTGAGCCGTTTTATGCATGAGCCAAGGATACCTCATATGGATGCTGCTCTGCGTATTGTTCGTTATTTGAAAGCTACTCCAGGTCAAGGCTTATTATTTCGTTCCGACAGCCAGACCAAGTTAACTGCATTTTGTGATTCAGATTGGGCAGGTTGTCCTATCACTCGTCGTTCGACTATTGGATATTGTGTATTCTTGGGCAATTCTTTGATTTCATGGCGAACGAAGCGGCAGAAAACTGTTTCTTGCTCTTCAGCAGAGGCAGAATGTAGGGCTATGGTAGGTGCTTGTTGCGAAATAGTTTGGCTTCGGTTTTTATTAAAGGATTTGAACATTCCCTTGGTTGATCCTTCTGTTTTATTTTGTGATAATCAAGCAGCGTTACATATAGCTGCCAATCCTGTTTTTCATGAACGAACTCGTCACATTGAGATGGATTGTCATTTTATACGAGATAAGATTGTAGATGGCACAATACAGACCAAGCATGTGGGTACGGCACAACAGTTGGCAAACTTGTTTACCAAACCTCTCGGGAAAGAAAAGTTTTCAAATCTGTTACGCAAGTTGGGAGTTCTTGACATCCACTCTGCAACTTGAGGGGGAGTGTTAGACAAATAAGGAATATAGTTAGAGTTTATGTGTAATTGTAATTCTTTTGTAATTGCTTCCCTGACTTGTAGGGATATTACCTTGCTTTGCAAGGAATGTAAGTGTATCTAATATCTTTCACGTATCAATGATAATATAAGCCTACATATTTTCTACACATGTATAAAGCATTGTAAAGTATGCAGGAATTTTAGGAATCACTATCTTGAATTGCTCGGCAGGTACATCATGGATTTAGTAATTGCGTAAAACATCATTCTATCATGTCAAAAGAAATCTTGGCATAAATTACAACAAAGTTAGAATTTATTTGATTGTGTAAAAAGCGACTATAGTGAAGAAAACACTCAGAAGCTTCTAGCATAAAAGAAAATAATATATATTTCTGTGGAAGAATGAATTCTAAGAGGAACAAAAATGTTGTTTTAATTCTCATACTAAACAAAAAGAAGAATAACCTCACAAGTAATTGTATTCCAGCTAATAAAAAAGTTTCAAAATAGTGACAGCATTTTGAAAATTGTAGAATCAACAAACTTAGAATGACCCCAACAAAAGATCCCAAATATTGTTGAAATGGTACCAGGCCATGATTAATTTTGTGTTAACTTTGTAAAGTTTTTGGTTTTTGAGAAATCTGGGGTTCGAAGAACTGGAATGCAGGGAGGCTAGAGTAAGAGAGTGAAGAAAATTTCTTAACATTCATTTTAACAAAAACCCTTGCATATAGAGGCTTGGGTAGGTCTAATTTCAGGAACCAATCTCAGCCCTCTAGTGCATCAGGCGCTGGGATCCTTCCACTTGGAATGGATCCAGCAACACAGTACAATAGGGATAAGAACAAACACAACTGTTTATCTTTCCTAAAACAGAGGGCTAAACTAGCCGTTACAATATTTATACCTAACAGCTACTACTAAATAAGGAAAGTCTCTTCATCTTTTTCTTCATCTGCAGGAATCAAACATCTGCAGGTTAAATTCAAATAAGTGAGAAGCTTAATTCTCAACAGCCTTTCCTAAGCTGCTCACTGATTTCACTCCAAGTTTGAGTCTTAAGTAGTTGAATCTCTCTCTAGGCAATGCCTTTGTAAAAATGTCTGCAAGTTGTTCTTCACTTCTGCAGAACTTCACATTAATCACCCCTTTTTGTAGTGTTTCCCTTATAAAATGAAACTTCATGTTTATGTGTCTGGTTTTCTGGTGAAAGACAGGATTTTTCACCATGGAGATTGCAGACATGTTGTCACAAAGTAAGGGTGTTGCATCAGCTTGCATTTCCCCAAAATCATCGAGTACAAATCTTAGCCAAATGGCCTAGGTTGTGGCTTCTGCTGCTGAGACATATTCGGCCTCTGCAGTTGATAAAGCAATTGTGTTTTGCTTCATAGAAGCCCAAGAAAAAACCCCACTACCAAAGCTGAATGCATATCTTGAGGTGCTCCTACAATCATCTTAACTCCCTGCCCAGTTTGCATCACAGAACCCTACAAGAATTGCATCTCTGTCTTTTGTATACTCAATTCCATAGCTTAGTGTGCCTTGCACATATCTCAGAACCCTCATTGCAACTTCAGAATGTTTCTTTGTAGGACTATTCATGAACCTTGACAACAAACTAGCAGCATACATCAAATCTGGTCTAGTTGCTGTCAAATACAGAAGGCTGCCCACAATTTTCCTGTACATGCTTTCATCTGCCAATTCATTTCCATATACCTTCTTGAGTTTTTCACCAGTAGGTAGAGGGATAGAGACAGGTTTACAGTCTTCAAGGCCAAACTTCACAAGTAATGATTTTGCAAACTTGCTTTGATGAATAAATACACCATTTTTAGTTTGTCAGATTCCTATTCCTAAGAAATGATGGAGTAAGCCTAAATCAGACATCTCATACTTCTGCATCATCTCTATTTTGAACTCACTGAGTAGTGTTTTGCTGCTTCCAGTATACATAATGTCATCAACATATATTGAGACAATGAGTATATTACCTTCTTCATCAGACTTGGTGTACAAAGTAGCTTCACTTGTGCTCCTGATGAATTTACAACTGGTGAGATATGCATCAATCTCACTATACCAGGCTCTAAATGCCTGTTTTAAACCATACAAGGCCTTCCTTAATTTGTAGACCTTATGGTAAGCATTTTTAACTTCAAAACCTTCAGGTTGTTCAATGTATACCTCTTCTTCAAGTATGCCATTTAAGAACGCAGATTTCACATCTAGTTGGAATAGTTTCCACCCTTTTTGTGCAGCTAAAGCAATAAGAGTTCGAATTGTATCCAACCTTGCCACTGGTGCAAAGGTCTCATTGTAATCAATTCCGGGCTTTTGTGCATACCCTTTTGCCACCAGTCTAGCCTTGTGCTTCTGAACTGTTCCATCTAAATTTAATTTAGTTTTGAACACCCATCTCACCCCAATAACAGGCTTATTCGTGGGTCTATCAACTAGCTGCCAAGTGTCATTCTTTTCAATCATATCGATTTCTGCATTCATAGCTTCTTGCCCTGCTTGATCCTGTGCTGCTTCTTGATAATCTTCTGGTTCAACAAAACTCATGTGACATCTAGCATATATCTCTTCTAGACTCCTTAGTTTTATAGGTGTTGAACTAGGAGTTGAGTTTTGACTCAGTGATTCACTTCTGTTAGTTGATGCACTGGTAGAACTCGAACTTGGTTGAGGACTCTGAGCAGTTTCAAATTGAGTCTCATTTGGACTTTCCTGCACATCACTATCATATACTTGATTCTCAAAATCGAGAGGCATTGTAAGTGTTTCGACTTGCTTGTATTCCCAATTCCAACAATGATCCTCATTGAATACAACACTTCTGGAGAGGATGATTTTCTTAAATTGCAGGTCATAGACTCTATACCCTGTTTCACAGCTTCCATACCCCATAAAAATACCTTTGCTTGCCTTTTCATCAAACTTTTTCCTTAGTTGTGAAGGTATGTGTGTGTAGCATATGCATCCAAACATTCTCAAATGTTTTATGCCAGGTTTTCTACCTGTGAAAGCTTCAAATGGAGTCTTGCCCTTCACTGAGGTTGTAGGACATCTATTCTGCAAGTATACTGCAGTTCAAACTGCTTCAGCCCAAAAAACCACATGGATGTTCTTCTCAGTCATCATTGACCTTGCCATTTCACCAATGGTTCTATTGCTTCTCTCAGCAACTCCATTTTGCTGAGGGGAGTATGCAACTGTTAACTGTCTCTCCATTCCAGAGTTAGAATAGAAATCTAAGAATTCATGAGAGGTATATTCACCTCCTCTGCACTTCTCAGCTTCTTAAGCTTGAAACCACTTTGTAGCTCCACAAAGGCTTTAAATTTTTTGAACACATCAGATTTGCTTATGAGAAAATACACCCAACACATCCTTGAAAAATCATCAATGAATGTGATGAAGTACCTGTTGCCACCAATAGATTCATTTTGCATTGGTCCACAGACATCAGTGTGCACCAGTTCTAGTGGATGACTTGCTCTCCATACTTTCTCTTTATCGAATGGTTCTCTGTGCATCTTCCCAGAAATACAACTTTCTCAGATTTCCTTCATCTCAGATAGTTCAGCTAAACCAAGCACCATTCCTTTTCTCTGCATCCTTTTCAAATTGCTAAAGCTTAAATGACCAAGCCTTTTATGCCAGATCCATGACTTTTCTCCGATTGAGGCTTTTCTAGCTATTGGATTTATAGATTCAAAGGACAATGGAAAACACTTATTCCCTGCCATAACTACCTTGGCTACCACATTCTCAAGATTGCTGTCATAAAAGATTACAGCCATATTTCCACCAAACAGAACATAATAGCCATGTTCCATCATTTGACCAACACTCAATAGATTTTCATTTAGTCCTGGAACCAACAGAACTTCATTGATGTATATATTCCCATGCTTTGTATCAACTGACAGTGTTCCTTTGCCTGTTGCTTGAACTAAGTCTCCAGTCTCTATTTTAACTTTACAAGTAACTGATTTGTCAAGATTCAACAGTAGATCCTCTTGAGAGGTCATGTGATTATTGCAAGCACGATCCACAAACCACACAGATCTATCCTGAGCTATTGATGCTGAATGACGTGCATAGAACATTGTACCAGTGGTTACATTTTCCTCCTTTGCATAGTTAGCAACTTGTTTGTCATTGTCACAATCCTTTGTAGTGTGTCCAAATCTGCCACACTTGCCACATTTTGGTTTTCCTTTATATCTACAAATGCCAAAATGATATTTATCACAAGTTTGACACTGTGGTTTCACAGCACCTTGACTGCTGCTTCCTTGTCTGCTTTGGAAAGTGTTTCTGTTGCCCCAATTTCCACCATTTTGATTGTTCCAACTAGAGTTACCATTACCATTCCAGTTGTTGCTTTGTGACCAATTTTTCCCTTTCTTGTTCTGTTGCCATTTATGGTTTTGTTTACCCTGTGCACCTTTATAACTATTATTACCTCCAATTTTTAGGCTACTAAATGCCCTCTCAGTAACAGTAACCTTGTCCCTCTCATCATGTAAGTCCTTCCTTTTGTCATAAACTTTAACCGAGGCTAAGACTTCCTCAACCCTTATAACATCCAGATCTCTAGTCTCTTCTATTATAGACACTATGGACTTGTATCTTCTACTTAGGCTCATTAATAGCTTCTGCACAATCCTTTTCTCAGGCACATCCTCACCTAGTGATTTCAGATTATTCACTATCTCAAAGAACCTAGCCAAGTAGTCATCTAAGGTTTCACTATCATGCATTCTCAGATATTCAAACTCAGCTCTAATGGCTTGAAGTTTAACAGCGCTTACCTTTTTGTCTCCTTTGAACTCTCTTCTCAGAATTTCCCAAGCTCTTTTTGCTATCTTCTCATTTCTGATTCAAGGGAATAACTCATCAGAAATTGCCCCTTGAATGAGACTCAATGCCTTGGCATTTTTGATTTTATCTTCCTTTGAGACTGCAGGTGCCTCCACTGGGATTTGATCAATATCTTCTTCATCATCTTCAGAGCCTTCTTCGCTGCTAGCAGGTTGTGTGAAAATGCCTTTCTCGACCACATCCCATAGATCGTATGCTATGAGGATGGTTTCCATTTTAATAGCCCAGAAATCATAGTTGGTGCCATTAAATTGTGGAGTTCTTAAATCTCCACCAGATGAACCTGGTCTAGTCATTTCTCAACCAAGAACAGCAAGACTCACAATAAAGGAACCACCTTTAAGGTTTTCTGGGTTTCCTTCGAAGATGGATTTCACTCACAGTATCACGCCCTTCTTCGGAATCAAACCTAAAGCTCTGATACCATGTTGAAATGGTACCAGGCCATGATTAATTTTGTGTTAACTTTGTAAAGTTTTTAGTTTTTGAGAAATCTGGGGTTCAAAGAACTGGAATGCAGGGAGGCTAGAGTAAGAGAGTGAAGAAAATTTCTTAACATTCATTTTAACAAAAACCCTAGCATATAGAGGCTTGGATAGGTCTGATTTCAGGAACCAATCTTAGCCCTCTAGTGCATCAGGCGCTGGGATCCTTCCACTTCGAATGGATCAAGCAACACAGTACAATAGGGATAAGAACAAAAACAGCTGTTCATCTTTCCTAAAACAGAGGGCTAAACTAGCCGTTACAATATTTAAACCTAACGGCTACTACTAAATAAGGAAAGTCTCTTCATCTTCTTCTTCATCTGCAGGATTCAAACATCTGCAGGTTAAATTCAAATAAGTGAGAAGCTTAATTCTCAACAAATATGTGGTTGCAGATGGAGCCTTGACATGACAACCTTAAAATAAAAGTAGCAATATGGCAACTATTGATGACTCTACAGCACTGACGGGCAGAAATGAAAAGACATTTTATCCATTAAAGGATTCTGCTGTTTCTCCAATCAATTCTGTGATCGCACCATATTGTTTATTCTCAGGTGATATTCACCTGAGACACAAGGCTCATCTTTAACTAGGAAAAGCTTTGTATTTTCTGACTGATACCCTCAGTCCCTAATGAGGTCTTATTTATCTTTACCAGGGCGAATTGCATGGACAATAAAACAAACCCAACCCCACCCCCCCCCAACAACCCACATATATTAACTAATATGAATTGGTTTGAAAATATCCTTAAAAAATTAATCACATGAATTTGCTTAGAAATACCAAGGGTGTCCATGTATATGGCTATATGCATTGTGAATTTGAATTAATGCACAGCACCAATACGACAAGCCAGACATAAAATATCCTGTTGATCCAAGAGCACGGGACCATTTACGGTGCCATTTATGGTCTCTATATTTCTGTCTCTATGAAAACAGATACAAATCACTTAACTAATTTGCAAGACAGTTAGATACCGAATAGCAGTAGCTCACCGTTTGTACAAAAACCCATCTAGATCTCACAATCCCTGAATGAAAATACAACCAATGATTCAAAGATAGTTTTGGAGGATACAGAGATTGGGGAAAAATAAAACATGACCATAACAAAATTATTCACATTAACACGAAGTGAAACACTCCAGGACATGTACAGTAACATATAAACATTTGCAAGTTTGCTAAAAATTAGTACCATTGACGGTCCTGCAGCATGAAGAAGGTTACAAGCTTCACGACCATCTTTTTCAGATTCAATCCTGTTACAGAATAAGTATCACTTAGTACTTATGAAAGAGACTAAATGAGAAAAAAGCAGTCACACCCAAGAAACATCAGATGTTTAACTACAGGGAGCAATGTTGATTTACTAATTATAATGTAGTATAAACAATTACCTCGAGTTAGTCAAGAGTTCTGCTTCAAACTGGTTGGGAGTAAAGTCAACATTGAAGCCACTGGGACAACCTCACAAAAATGCATAATAAGAAAACAGCTACGAAACCCATTTCATTATCAACCCACTATATCAACATAATTATCAAACATTCACTTTTTACAAAGATAACTACTGGATCGGCAAAAAATTCAAGACTAAATGCTTAGGAAAGTTATAAATGATACCAATCTTACACAATCACAAAACTGATTGTATTAGATATTGGTTTGACATTTACTAAAGTCTGAGTACTTGACAAACCAGTAACATCCAAATAAATAAATACATCCATCTAACCTAATATATGCAAAGACCATGACATGCTATGAACATGCACCCATAGGCAGGTCAAACTGCTTAGTGCTTACCTTCTCCCGATATACTGCTACCAGCTCTTGAGGGACATAGAGCTTTCCTTCATCACCCATCACTGGATCACAGACTAGGGAAGGAAAGCAAGAATTATGTTACAATAGAGACAAAAAAAAAGTTTTCTATTCTTTTTATATTGAGAGAAGGATGAAAAATCACGTTCAACTGTTACCCTCAAATTAAAGATGATAAGAATGGAATGCACTGCTTCCATACCACTTGAGTGAAAGAACAAACAGAGTTTACCCGTAATCAATAGGTTTCAGAACTCTGCTTTCCAAAAATATTCATTTTATGTCCCAACCAATATATGCATAGTTTTTAGAAGTGTAAAGCCAATGAATTTAATTGACAGATAAGTTGTAGGATTTCTTGAACTCTAAGATGACTTAATTATTAATTTAAAAGTCACCAAGAAGAACTTACCTTGTTGTCCCATAAACAACATATGGTTTCATTCGTCCAACAAATACTAACTACGAGAGTGTCTTGAATTTTTAACAATTTTAAGCAATTATCTAATCAAAGATATGAACATACACCAGGTAATTTGCGTTCTTGCATCATATAACAAGTACATCAAAGCAAAGAGAATAATAAGCATATGTATAAGTTAACCATACAGGTCGGAAAGCATGAAGGGGAAGCCCTAGTAGAGGTTAGAATAGCAATTTCAGATGCTAAAATTCCCAGCTATACCAAGGATTTATGAAGTATTCAATGATCCACTCACCATATGTAAGTTTTGGGTTTACAGAGCTAAGCTTATTGACAACCTCCAACACAGTGCTCAAAAACGAAACTGAACCAATATAAACTGCAAAGACATCAATGGAGCAAAGCCACATAAATCTCAAAGGAAAGTAATAAAAATTACGTAAGCTACCACCAATGAGCCAACCATCATCTTATCCCTAAGGATTCAGCTTTAACATTATTACCTTTCTTCGAATGGAAAGGGTCAGCACAACACATTCACCATGGTATACAGGAGTTGAGACAAGATATTCAAAAGGCCAAATCCATGAGTAGTTTAATATACCTGTTAATTGATGAGTGTAGTATAATAACTCATTTTCTTCAAGGCCTTCTACCAATTCCCATAGTTGCTGTCCATTCAAAACTTGACCCTTAAAAGTTGGGTATCCTGCAATGTTTTGAGATTGATTGAATCAGAACCATACCACCGTTAAAACTAGGACACAACGTTTGACTTTATACAGGTTCACAGAATTCTGAGACTGTTGGAATTTAGTAGAAGTAGCATGCCTGTGTGGTTAGAGAACTGGACTGAATTAATTGGATCTACATCGTAGCCTAGTAGTTGCAGGGGAAAGACAGCTGACTTATTCCCAACATATCCCTAAAAAGAAGTAAAAGTTGAAGAACTATGTAAGGTCAAAACATGATCTACAAAAGACAGGTGGATATCCCTCAACCGATCTCAAATACTTCGCATATTTACTGATAAAAAAAGTCTCAACTAAAAATTCAGGCTTGTTAAAGGTATGTGGAGAAGGTAATTATGGCTAGTCCACGTCAAAGAAGGGAGACAATGAAATTTTGATTTCTCATCAAGTACCGGTAAATGTGAGCTTGTGGTGAAATTGTGAACCAGAGATTGCTGGTGAACGAGCAGGTCGGAGTGAAGAAACATAAAAGGGAGCGACGAGAGGAAGTGAAATGAAAGGGGTTAGGGGATGGTATTTTATATTGGGCGGGTCACGGGGGAGGCATCTGGGTTGTGAAATGACTGCGTGGCGTACCCATTGGGGGAGAATATCAGGATGCGTATTAATTTTCTCATTTTACACCTATTGAAATTAGAAATTGTATCACTTTATGTTTTACTTTTTGTCTGAGTCGGAGGATGAAGAAAAATTTGTCTAGGGTTTGGCTTATCATTGAATTTCGTTGAGTGGTACTACTATCCATTCAAAACGCATCACGTGTCAAGTCTTAAATATAATCTTTTAACAAATTTTTTTATTTAAAATTCTCATAATATTTTTTTCTACTAATTAACATATATCATGGATCAATCTAATGTTTCCTTCTTCTTTTTTCCTTCTTTTCCCCCTTTTTTTTCCTTTCCCAAATTTCCCTCCACTTATGTTTTTCCGTGGGTCTTCACTCTCTCTCTCCCAATTTTGTATTCCATAATCCTCTATTTCAAAAGAATTCGCAGAGAAAATGAACATCGTTCTTTGCAGAAAACCAAACGAGCTTGAAAGAAAATGAAGTTATAGGTTATGGCTTTTCTTGACACTGCAAAGTTTACAAATTACAAACTAAAAGTGAATGATTAAATTTTGTCATTTCTTTTTACTCTTGATGCCATTATAAAGCTTCAAACCTTACTTTTTTTAACAAAAAATTAAACGACTAAATTTATATACAAATTGTTCAACACACTAAGCATGATAAATTAGCAAAGCCATCTGGCTAAAACCCAAAAAAAAAAAAAATTGAATTAGCAAACCCTGTGTAGAATTACATCTAGAATTTGTAATCGAATGGCTGAGTCTATTTAGAGTTTGCACGCTTTCACACCACCAGCCCACAAACCTAAAAACAAGGTTCTCACTTCTGAAGCTGCTAAAACATTTATCTCATACAAAAGTCTAAAGAATAATAATATTAGGATACGTGTAGAAAATAATTTTGGGGTGTATTCATATTTATATTTATTTATTTTAATTTTTATAGGGCTCAAATAGTTAGTTATACAAGTTATTTAATAATAATTTTTTATGTGGCATGTATTCAGCAATATCTTGAGTGTTAATCAAACAACCAGAAAAAGGAAACATTGGATTGAACCATTGTATATATTAATTAGTAGGAAAAAATAATTAGGAGAATTTTAAATATAAAAGAATGATAAAAGATTATATTTGAAACTTGTCATGTGCTGTGTTTTGAGTGGATTGTAGTGCCACTCAGCAAAGTCCAATGGCAAGCCAAGCCCCACATAAGTCACCCATTTGTCTACCGAATTTATAAAGAGCTGCCAATTTTTCGTTGAATTTTAATTTAAACTGATTAATTCCTGAATATTTATAATCGGCTAGTTTTCCTCTTGAATTTTAATAGTCAATTACCCTCTGAACTTTATAAATTGTCATTTTTTTAGTAATGAATCTGTTAAAATGAGTAATTGTGACAGCCCGTCCCGGAAAATTATTCTCGAATGTGTGAAAAGACGAAATTGCCCTTAGATATTTTTGTATGGTTGTGGTTGTGGTTTTGGTGAGGTGTTAGTGTGCATTTTGGACCACACACACACAAGACACTCATTTCTCTCTTCTCTCATGTGCTCTCTCTCTCAGACTCACTCTTTCCTTCTCTCTCGTACGGACGAACATCAAGACCAACCTTTCACGCACAGATCGACATCAAGAAGGTAAGATTCGAACTCCTTGCAAGTTTTTGAGTTCATATATACCATTTTTGAATCTTGAAACCTTCGAAAACCCTAGGAACCCTAACCCCAGATTTTGTTCATTGTTCATGCACACGTAAATGTGAAGGTTTCAGAGCATTCTAAGCTTGTAGGAAGCTTTAGATCATTCTCACGAAGCTCTTAGATCATTCTCATGAAGCTCAGAGAAGAAAAACCAAGTGATTTGGACGTTGGGAAGTCGAGATCGAAGAGTTTAAATTTTGGCCGGAATTATCGAGCTTTCTCCGACGAGATCCCGTGGGTTTCAGGGCTTGAAAGTGGTAAGAATTGGTTCTACTCTTCATAAGCTTCATTTTGGTTTAAGTTTCATGAGATTTGGTTGAGAAATGAAGAAGATATGAAGATTTGAAAATTTTTCCAGAAACCGGCGAAAATTCGAAGTTCAGACGGCGGCGGACGACGGCGACCGGCGAGGTCAATCGGAGAAGAAGGGAGAATATTCCGTCAGAGTTGACGGAATATTCCTAACGACGTCAGGTAACACCGTTAGTTTTAACGGAATATTCCTAACTGTCGTTACTGTTCCGTCAGGCTTCCCTGCGCCTGGCCTCGCGTATGGCTGTGCTTTGGCCGGCGCGTGGGTGGTCGGAAAAATATTCTAAAAATTTGGGGATGTTTCTGAGGTTGAGTAGGTCACTGTGGTATATTCATATACCCAATTTGAGCGATATATGAGAAGTTATTACCATGTTTCGTTTATGTGCTTTTAATTGACGTTTTTATAGTCATTTTTCATATAGGCGAGACCTATCTGGAGGACGAGCATAGCCAGGCTAGACGTGGGGGCTACGACCCTTCGACATACCAGTGAGTGGGCTTTTGTTTTCCGTATATACCTATATAATGAGTATTTTTCCCAGAAATACGTTTTAAGCAATTTTATGAAGTGAATTGCCATGCCAAATATGTTTATGCTATATGTATGCATTGTGATATATTTATATACACATATTGGGATTCGATGCCAGCAGCGCTCAGGTAAGTTTAGGTAAACTATGCGTTACTTTATGATGATTGTTGAGATGCATTATTAACTCATAAACCTGCACCCCGATGTTAGTGCTCCGGCCAGACTTAGGGCCTAGCCTTCACGTGATCGTTCACCTCCCGCACCACACGCTCATCTTGGATCCAAGTTAGGTGCACAGCCTGTCGTATAGACCACTTTTAGTGGGTTCGACTTGTAGGTGACCCGCGATCATTCGCACAGCCTTCACGTGATCGTAGCACTTGAGCGTAATTATTTATTATACACCCAGCCTGTCGTATAGACCACTATAGGTGGGTTCGACTTGTGTGCAGGCATGATCTATGAGCTAGAGTTCAGTTGATGAGATAATTGTAGTTATCATCGCTTTTAGATTACTTACCTGGATAATTGATAATGTGGCATGGCATATTCATGATTTGAATGCGTATTTTGATGATGAATTATGTTGAGATTTAGTATATGTATATACTATTTTTTGGAAAAATTATACAGGTTTTACGGTGAGGGATTAGAGGTTTGATAATGAAATGGTTTTGGAAAAGCTTTGTTTTTGCCCACTCATGCTTTTGTTTTGCGCCCCTCCAGGTATTAGGTAGCATTTGTGGGTGGTTCACAAGGTTTCCAGCGGAAGTTCTGACAGACCATCACTCATGTAGGACTACCTTCGGGTGTTATTTAATTAGTAATTCCTATGCTTGACTGCATTTAGGCTATTAGTGCTCTGATTATGTGTTCACACTTATTCTCACAGTAGTATTTGCCTTAACTAGTGTTTCGGTTTTTATTCATTCGTAATTTCTATATTATATTGCTTCCGCACTGTGCACATGGTTACGTCACTCTCACGTGATGGCCAGCATGCTTCGATTTCGGTCGGGGTGTGTCAGTAATTACCATTCTTATTTGAATTTAAGTTTTGAATTAAAATAGGTGAACCGAGACGGTCATGTAAGTCAAGTCACAAGGAACAATAATGAAATAGCATCACAACCCTAACATGTTGTTGAAAGAGCAAGACCATAGAGAAGATTCAGAGTTGTTCACATTAGGGATAAAATTCAAACAAAAAGTGTACGGAGTGAACTAGTGAAACAAAAGAAGAAAAATAAACAATATGTTGTTGACATTAGGATTAAAATTATCTTTTTGCTCAAGCAAATGCCATGTATTGTGCGCATGACCAAAATGAATGAAATTTTTTAAAATCAACTAGCAAGTAAATTGGCAATTATAAAAGTTCAGATGTGTAATCGGCCAAAATTAAAGTTTTGGGGAAAAATTTGACCAATTATAAAAGTTCAGCGTAATTGGCTAAAATTATATTTCAGGAAGTGATAGAAGTGATAACTCCTCACAAGTTCCCCCGCGGGGGCGGGGGATTGATACAAGTTTTTTGAAAGAATATATTGATACAAGTTTTAAACTTTATGGTGCAATGAGAAAATCTAAATCTCACGACTTAATTTGAAAATCAGCATTTCAAACATAGAATGTGTAAAAATATTTTTTTTTATTGGAACTGCATTTTGTGATGAAAACGATAAATTTATATAGTAATGCTAGCTACCTTCCCTTATTTGCCTTTCTCACTCAATGGATGGCACGTGGACTTAACTTGAACCAAAATGTATGCATTAATGTGTTTAAATTTTCTTTAATCTCTTTCCACTTATGCCCTTAATTAAAACCCATTTGTCAATTAAACCAGTAAATAATCGACTTAACTTTGACAAATCTAATTATTTTATTATTAGAAGTCTGGGGGACGTGTGGCAAGAAGTGAGAGAAGGGCTTTGTGAGGGTGTGGGCCCCATGGTCCAGAAAAATTATAAAATATTTAAAATTTCTACCCAGAAAATATTAAAATACTTCATAAACACCTTCAAGTTTCGTAGTTCCGTAAAATCTACGTCGTAACTCCGAATTCAATTTTGTTTGTGCCCACGCGTCCACAAGGCTGAGTACTACAAGGATACGACAAGGAAATGAATCTTACGTGACACGACAAGGCGATCAACAAAAGTCAACGTTTTTGCCTTGAAGGGCATTTTCGTAAATTCATGCTTTAAAATTATAAAAACCGTAATATTTGGAGACGGATCGTTACAAATGGGCTCTATTTAGACACAAGACTCAACCTTCCCAACCCACTGTCGATCCAGCTTGCCGAAAAATTTGGGTGAAGTGTAGAACGATTCACGTCAGAACAAGGATCTTTTACACACCCCATTTGCCATCTCCCTCCTCCTACTACGTGTTTTGACCTTCCAGGCAGGTGTAGATGTGGTGGCTTTGATTCTTTGTGGATGAATTCTGCGCAATACTCTCAGATCTAGTTTATGGTTCGGGTACTCTTTTCATTTTCGGGCGATGGCTTTTTTCGCGGTGGATGCGGCGGCAACGACAGTTGTTTGGATGCTGAAGATTAGGTTTTTTATTGTTTTTTTTACTTCTTATTGTTGCATAAGAGCCTAAAGATGTGTGGGCCTCCCTTTTTTTTCTTTCAAAATGCTACAACCAGGAGTATGACCTGATTGGGAGTGTTAAGGGAAATTTTTATAATTTCATCTTTTATGTGATATTTATGCTTTAATGAGTTACTTGTAACTAAGGAAAAGTTTCTTTCTGACAGAATGGAGCATCTATCAGGGCATGGGCTGAAAAAGAAATTTTTTGGTTTTGCATACTGACCTTGCTTCAGCACATGAGGCTTTGGTTTTTATTTTTATTATATTACATTTTGTTTTTTTTACTAAAGTTCAATTCCTCTACATCAAATGGAATTATTAGGTGATTTTTGGTTAAAAAAAAAGCTTAAAAATGCTTTTTTTCCATTAAGGTTCAGTATAACATTAGCCCATAAAAAGAGGAAAGAGTTGTAACTTTTTTCTTTTGACAAATGATAGAGTTGGTGGGTTAAATTATTAGTTGTTAGGAGGAGAGGATCGGTGAGGTTCAAACTCACACCAGAGTACATATATATCGTTGTTTTCCACCACTACTGTAAAGCTTCATCTATGAGCAAAGAACTAGGCTATTTTGCCAAATTTACAATTGAATATATTGATTTAGGCAATTATCCTGGAAATTAACTTGGTCCTTTAGTATGGTCTCTACTGAAAGGATGTAAGTAACTGTATCTTTGCAGGTGAAAGTCATGGTTTTTCGATCTTATCACAAAGCAAAGTGGTTAAAAAGGAAGAGAAAGCGGGGTTCTGTTATTGATTAAATTGATTATGTTAATTAGGGTTTGTGGTGGGTTTCGGTACAAATAGTACTATGGGTGTATTCCAATTAGAATTTAATAATGTTTTAATTAAGGTTTATTTTTAGCTGCACTTCGTGTAACTCAATTTTAATCCTATTTTCCTTCCACAAGCTCAAAAATTGTCACTTTACTCTTTGGAACTCGATTTTTTATCCCACTTTGCTTTATGAGACTCGAAACTTGCCATTTTACTCCTTAAAACTTCAAATTCGCTTTACATTACTTTGTTTCTATTTTTTATAATAAGTTCATCCATTTAACATTTATGATTGGTAGTATTGCCAAGTTTTCCCCAAAAATAAATGGATATAAAAAAGGAACAAAAACAACCATATTTTCTCTTTTCACCAGCCACCTCCCTTAAGAATATAAGAACATACAAAAATAACGAAATAATGAAACTTGGCTGGAGATGGAGTAAGAATAGATGAGTATTGTTATACAATGATTGAATTTTTTTTTTTTCAATCTATGTGGCACCATTTAATTGGATATGTGAGTTTTATACTTGACACACGTAAACTTAACGGTTATTTAACGGAATACACAGAAATGAGAGAAAAGGGAGTAGATATTGAGTTTAAGGGAATAAATTGGTGACTTTTGAGTTTCAGAGGCAAAGTAGGACGAAATCAAGTTTCAAAATGCAAAGTGGCTAATTTTGAGTTTCAAGAGGCAAAGTGGGATCAAAATTCAGTTCTAGAGAGCAAATTGACGATTTTTGAGTTTTAGATGGCAAAATGAGATCGAAATCGAGTTCCAAAAATTTATAGTCTATAGTCTTTTCACACAGGTGCAGTCAAATTAGGTTTTGATGGGTTTCAAGCAATATGTCCTCTATAGTCTTTTCACACAGTTTAAAGGCTATACTGAAAATCCTAGTTTTTTTTTTTTTTTTTAGTACATCGATATTTTTACAGTAAGGGAAAGAGAGCTTAATGAAGCCACAATGGGCAGCCTAAAAAGAAAATCCTAGTTTAAGCAGGTAATTTATGCTAAAATCCTATTGGGACGAATATTCAAGTTTCCTTGTCCAGTTAGGTCTATGAGAAAACCCTAATTTAAAACTCTATTAATTAATTGTCGGCCTGATGTGCGTATATATATAACAAGCATGAATAATATTTTTTAGAATCGATCGAGTGATTTTTCTTAAAGGGCATTGCTGTATCTTGAGTGGGGGATTGCTGTCTTTCTAGTTCCTAGGATTTCTATTCTCTCTACTTAGAAGTATCTGTCGTTTCAAGGCCGAAGACAAAGCTCCATATTGCAGCACCGTAATTCCAAAAGGACTCAATCAGGCGAAAGGCGAATAATTTAATTTTAATTTAAACATTCTTTTGATTTACAATGCAGAACTTTTTACTTTATGATTTGTTGTAACGCCGGATTTTGGACTTGGAACACGAAAATTAGAACATATTATGGTTTTCCAGTGTGTTCAGATCAATGTTTTATATATATCTAGGTTAACTGTTCCTTGCTCGAAATTGTACTTCAATGAATCACTAGATCGTTGGTTCTCATCCGTGAATATTTTACGTCCATTCTAATTTATTTTGTTGAAGTTTCAGAAAATATATCACAGAGCTGGTTAATTGTTATAGGAGAGTGATCCATGAGGATTTGTATGAAGACAGGGAAGCATTTGGCTGGAGTAGTTGCTTTGAAAATAAGAGGTTTTCTAGTTATACTCGCAGTTTATCGCCTATCAAAACTACTGTTGTTGTGGTTAGCTCTAGATTTTATTAGCCGTGAGCTCACTATGTCCATTAGAAGGGTTCCAATGGAAACGAGGTTGCCCTTTCCAAGGCTTTCGTTGGAGACAAGGAAGAAATTGGCTTTAGTTTTCTTGAAAGCGTTTCAGGTTGTATTCACATACTATCGCTTATCAAGAACGTTTGTCATAATGCTCTTCACTCGACATATTATAGGTCATGTCAAGCTCATCAAAATTATGATTCGACATTACATTCAAGAACTTTATTATTACTTCAACGGAGAAGATAACAGGTGGTCCAAGCAACTCCCGGAAGAGATCATGCAATTGATTCTACGACGGCTTGGCGTGTCGGATTATCTACGATGTGGTTTAGTGTGCCGATCATGGAGAGAGTCGGTTGATAGGGCAGTCAAGTGCAAGTGTTCTTCTCCTGCTCCCGAACTCCCTTGGCTTATGCTTTGTTATCATTGGTACTCACTCAAAGATCATTGCTTTTTAAGAGTAACTGATGAGGAACACCATGTTTACACATCAACAAATATTAATCCCTACGTTAAGGCAAACCATATAGATAGGCATGAATGTGTTGGGTCCATCGAGGGGTGGTTGATCATGGTTGATAATGATGTTTTGCGTCCTGAGGGTTTTGTGGATCCGTGGTCGAAATTCTACTATCATGATATGAAGACATATACTACTATCAACTTCTTCTTGAATCCAATCTCAGGTGCCCGAGTGATGCTTCCATCACAATCCACAATTCCATGCAAGTTTAGCATTTTACCTCAATTCTTAAGAAAAGTGGTAGCCTCTTCAGTACCAACAAACACCAATTCCTCCTCATCACCATGTATTGTGGCTAGCCTTTGTGGGGATGGTAAGTTGGCTTTCTGCAGACCCACTGACAAAACATGGACACTCATTAATAGCGAAGAGGCTAGAGGGCTTTCCTTTCTCGACATAGAAATAATTGATGGAAAATTATATGCTGCAACTTGTCAAGCTTTCGAGTTTTTAATGGTGTTTGACATTCATGACCCTCCTAGTTACAAGGTTGAACTCTTGCTTATGCTTCAACCTAGACCAGTTCGTTCGATTGATGAAAATGATTCCAGAGATGGAGTCGTGCATATAAAGAATGCTGAGTTAACTTACCTAGCAAAGGATCCCACATCAAATGAGTTGCTTATGATTTTTTGCAAGCTTAATAGTTTTTCTAAAGAGGAGGATCCAATAATTCCGTATTCCTTCATCGGCGGAAATTATGTTATCCCACCTCTCGTCAAAGGATTTCGATTGTTCAAGCTGCAGTTGTGTGACGAAGGTCCTCGTTGGTTAGAGGTATCCGACCTGGGTGATAAGATATTGTTTTTGAGCAAGGCGAGCAACAAACTCATCTTTGTCGGGGGTCATAATTCTGCTCGTTATAATAAAGTTGAAACAAACTGCATATATTTTGCTTTCGATTATCTTTGTTTAAGAACACCTTCGTTGGCACGCGATTTTGGGATGTTTTTCTTGGAAAACAAGAGCATCAAACGTTTTATTCTTCTTGAAGATCATCCTCGCACTGGATTGCATAGTCAACCTGTTTGGTTTGCACCAAATCTTTTGTAGCTAATATTTGGTAATATAGTTATTTCTGATTAGCTGTTGGTGTTATCTTTGTTAGTTAGAGCTTGGTATAAATCTCCTCTGTAATTCATTTTAAGATGAACAAATATCAATTTTCAAAAATCTTGCATCTCTCTGTAATTATTTTTTTCCTTTTTTAAAACACTGCGGGATCGTTTGGATGTGTTTTTAAAATAATTGAAAGCACTTTTAGAGAAAATATTTTTGGGTTCTAAAAGCACTCAAAGTGCTTTCTGCAAGAAGCACCAGTTATGTGCTTCTTCCGGGAAGCACTTTAAGTGCTTTTCCAGGACTTACTTGCATTTTTACTGAATATTGGTTCTAAAAATATTTTCACCGCTTTCAATCATTTTAAAAGCACTTCCAAACGAGCTCAGTGTTTGCTGCCCAGCAAAAACAATTCGTCAAAGGCCACTTAGTACTACGGTCTAGTGGTATTTCTCTTCACTTGTAAGTGAGAGGTCTTAGGTTCAATTCTCGCCAAAGGCAAATTTGAACCACATTATTGCTACTCCATTTTGAGGCTAACGCCTCCTCCCCTTACTATAGATAATATTGTTTGTCCAAAAAAAAAAAAAAATTCGTCAAAGTATAAATTCTTCGCTAAAATTTTCGGTGCCAAAATCTTCTTCGTGCATAATTTAAAAAAAAAGCAATTTACCTACCATGTATAAAAATGTTATTTGATTCAAAATGTGTCTAAATATATATATATATATATATATATGTGTGTGTGTGTGTGTGTGTGTGTGTGTGTGTGTGTGTGTGTGTTTATATAATTAGACAATATTAATTTACCTACCTACCATTTGAAATGTTCATTTCCAATGATGCAAAATATTGCATAAACTTAGGAATTGGATCATGCTTTTGATTTTATCTTTTTACCTACAAACAATCATATACATATCACTTTATATATTTTTACAAAAAAACGTCCCAATATGTGTAATAATACATAAAAAATAATTTACCTACCATGTATACAAAAATGTTATTTGATTCAAAATATATAATCTAGGTTTTCTGAAAAAAATAAAATAAAATAATATATATATATATATATATATATATATATATATATAAAATCAAGGTGTAGTATATATATTTTTATATAAATTGGAACAAATTAATTTACCTACCTACAAATTAATTTCCAATAATTTACCCACAAAAAATTATACCCCGTGTGTAATATAATATCTTTTTTTTCACTAACACATGGAGAATAATTTATCCATAACAAGAAGATATGTAATTTGATTTATTATATTGAAAAATATTATGTCATACCTATATTTATACAACAATAAAACGTGCCTAATATATGTAACAATACATGAAAAATAATTTACCTACAAGTTAGAGAAGTGTTATTTGATTCAAAATATATAATATGGATTTAGTATAATTTTTTTCTAATAATTGGAACAAATTAATTTACTTCCCAATTAATGCAATATATATATCACAAAAAGGTAAATTTTTGGTATGATATGGACACAATTAATGTAATACAATTATATATTTTATTTCACTTTTTGTACAACTTTTAATTTGGAATAAATTTAGAGATTTGGGAAAGTGGCATGGGTGTAAATAAATTGTATTAGTAGGTTAATAGTGTTCCGATGTGGCTGCAGATTTTAAATTTGGGCTTTTATTGGACGTTTATATGTAGATGGATTTTTATCTAGGAATCATGAATTGTAATGTGAGATCCCACATTGACCAACGGAGAGGGGGTGATGTGCCTTATATGTACATGCTCCCCTCCCTATAGCACGAGGCTTTTTGGGAGCTCACTCGCTTCGGATTCCATTAAAACTCCAAAGTTATGTGAGTTTGGGCAATAGCGGTCCTAGGATGGGTGACCCACTGGAAAGTTCTCGTGTCGAAACCCAGAAACAAAATCGTGAGGGAATGGTAAGCCCAAAGCGGACAATATCGTGCTACAGCAAAGCCAGTCCAGGATGTGATAGAATGGTATTAGAGCCACTCTGCCGTTCGATACGAATGTGTCGGCGAGAACGTTGGGTTCCCCTTAAGTGGGGTGGATTGTGAGATCCCACATCGACCAACGGAGATGGGGTGATGTGCCTTATATGTACATGATCCCCTATAGCATGAGGGCTTTTGGGAGCTTACTGGCTTCGGATTCCATTGGAACTTCAAAGTTAAGTGAGTTTGGGCGAGAGCGGTCCTAGGATGGGTGACCCAATAGGAAGTTCTCGTGCCGAAACCCAGAAACAAAACCGTGAGAGAATGGTAAGCCCAAAGCGAACAATATCTTGCTATGGCGGAGCTGGTACGGGATGTGACAATAAGGGCTAAAATCTAAAGCACCCAAAAATATATGCTCTTAATCGAGAACTTCATCAAATAAACAACAATAAAATATAATGTAATCAGTCAAAAACCGAAAAGAGTGATAATTTGAAGGCACTGTAATGTCTTAGGCATTGCACACTTGCGGTATATGATTGATCCATCTGTTGCTCAATCAAATCATTTGCTTGGCTAAAAAAGCTAAAATACAATAAATAGATTCACATCCAATTTATGAGAAATCATGCAAATACAAATGTAAATGATAACGGAATCATGAATGCGAATTGTTGGTATATGGTCCAGCCCATGATGAATGTTCTAGATTATTCTAGTAAGCAAGTGAGGTGGCTGGAGCATGCTAGATAATTCTAGCATGTTATTAGGTTGCAAATGGAAAGATCTAGAAGCTACAATTTTGTGGCTAGTCTAGAATTATCTAAGTTAGAGGTTGGTAGAATATTCTAGAAACTAGAAACTAGTTCTAGTTTGTAGAAGGAACTAGAAACTAGTAGAATGCCAAGCCCTCACCTATAAATATGGGTGTAGTGCAACCAATAAAAAAAAACGAAGTGAGTAGCAAAGGATCAAGTCCAAAGCTAGAGTTCCACTCCAAGAGTGACAGTGAGAGTGTTCCACTACACATTGTGTGAGTGAAGTTTAGTGTGAGAGAAAGTGTTGTTATACTTTCTTGTATCCATCAAGCCTTGTCTTTGGCTTGGTAAGACTACTCTTGTTGTACTCATTATTTTCATATAGTGAAGATTGATCGTTGTTCCGTGGACATAGGCATAAATTGCGGAACCACGTAAATTCTTGGTGTCTATTTTCTACTTTACTTAGTGCATTCTCTATCTTGTAGTACTGTCATTCCTAACAAGTGGTATCAGAGCCCGGTTGGCTCGTACTACCAGATGGAAGGAAGTGGCACTATGATCAAACTCACTAACTCCAATTGGGTAACATGGAAGCCAATGATGGAGGACATTCTCTATTGCAAGGATCTGCATGAGCCAATTGAAGGAGATGCCGCTAAGCCCGAGAGCATGTCCGATGCCGAGTGGAAGAAGATGAATCGCAAGGCAATTGGCACAATTAGACAATGGGTGGACGATAGTGTTTTTCACCATGTGTCTAATGAAACCAATGCCCGCGAGTTTTGGATAAAGCTTGAGTCCTTGTTCGAGAAGAAGACCCCAGCTAAGAAAGCCTTCTTGATCAAAGAGCTCATCAATGTGAAATACAAGGATGGTTTAAGTGTAGCAGAACACTTGAACAGTTTCCAGAATATCATCAACCAATTGGCTACTATGAACATGACGATTGAGGATGAGCTGCAAGCGCTCTTGTTACTTGGATCCTTGCCAGACAGTTGGGAGACCTATATGGTGAGTATAAGTAACTATGCTTCTAATGGTGTTCTTACTCTTGATAATGTTAAAAACAGCATGCTAAATGAAGAAACGAGGAGAAAGACTTCTGGCACAGATAGCAGCCAAGTATTTGTCATAGAGAATCGTAGAAGAAGCAAGAGTAGATGGCCTAGAGGTCATGGCAGAAGTCCTAGCCGTTCCAAGTCAAGGTTCAGGAGTGCATGCCACCATTGTGGCAAAGAAGACCATATGAAGAAAAATTGTTGAGTTTGGAAGAGAGAGCAAAGGGAAGGAAATAATCAGAAAAAATATGATACGGGCAATACCACCGCAGTCCTATGTGGTGATGTACCAGAAATATTGTCTGTTGGTGAATGTTTGCATATGGGTGATTCTGACAGAGACATTGAATGGATCTTTGACAATGGAGCTTCCTTCCATGCTACATCCAAACGGGAGTTCTTCAGCACATACAAAGAATGTGACTTTGGCATAATGAAAATGGGGAATGAAAGTTATTCCAAAATTATTGGAATTGGTGATATTTGCCTAAGAACTAATCTCGGCTGCCAGTTGATGTTGAAAGATGTGAGACATATTCCTGATATACGTCTCAATCTGATATCCATCGGTACCCTTGATTGACAAGGTTATTATCACCATATTGGCGAAGGAAAATTGAAGCTTACTAAAGGCTTAATGGTGGTAGCAAGAGCATGACTTTGTTGTATGTTGTACCGATCAAATGCCAAGGTTTTGAAAGGTGAGTTGAATGCTGTGGATGACTCATCTTTAGACTTGTGGCATAAAAGGCTAGCCCACATAAGCGAGAAAGGCCTACAAGTTCTGGCAAAGAAGTCTCACATTCCATTTGCCAAAGGTACGTCGTTAAACTCTTGTGAGCACTGTTTATTCGAAAAACAAAGAAGAGTTAGTTTTTCTGTTCCATCTACAAAGAAGGGAAATCTGTTAGATCTTGTTTATTCAGATGTGTGTGGTCCCATGGAAGTCGAGTCACTTGGAAGAAATAAATATTTTGTTACTTATATTGATGATGCTTCACGAAGGGTCTGGGTGTTTTTGTTGAAATCCAAAGACCAGGTGTTTCAAACATTCCAGGAGTTCCATGCCATGGTGGAGAGGGAAACTGGAAAACCTCTCAAGTGCCTTCGTAGCGACAACGGCGGTGAGTACACATCTCACCAGTTTAGAGAGTATTGTGCGAAACATGGCATACGTCATGAGAAGACAGTTCCTAGAACTCCACAACATAACGATGTTGCTGAAAGAATGAACCGAACCATCATGGAGAAAGTCAAGTGTATGCTGAGGACTGCAAAGTTGTCTAAGCAGTTCTGGGGTGAAGCTGTAAGGACAGCCTGCTATTTGATCAACCGATCTCCATCAGTACAATTGGGTCTTGATGTTCCAGAGAGATTATGGACTGGTAATGATGTGTCTTACTCTTATCTGAAGGTGTTTGGTTGTAAAGCTTTTGTGCATGTACCCAAAGAGCAGAGATCGAAGTTAGACTACAAAGCTGCACCGTGCATCTTTCTTGGTTATGGCGGTGAAGATTTTGGTTACAGATTATGGGACCCATACCAAAAGAAGTTTATAAGAAGCAGAGATGTGATCTTTTATGAAGATCAAACAATTGGGGATTCGGATAAATAGGCTCAGCCAGATGGCGCAGTCAGAAGAGTTGATCCATTAGCTTCAGATGAAGAAAGTCACGGTCACATCCCTGAAGCAGCTGCCAATGAAGTGCTTGCAGAACCAGATAATGCTGATCAAGGGGAACCTGATCAAGATGAGCCAGACCATGAAATTGCTGATCAGGGGGAGCCTGAAGAGCAGATTCAAGGGGAACCCAATCAGGGGGAGCCTCCAACCCCGCAAGAGAATGAAGATCAGGTCAAAAGATCCAGCAGAAGTCGAAGACCATCTACCAAGTATTCTTCATCAGAGTATATCATGTTGACAAATTATGGAGAGCCCGGAACTTATGAGAAGGCCAGAGCTCATAACGATAGTGACAGATGGATAACGGCAATGGAGTCAGAGATGGATTCCTTATTAAAGAATGATACCTATGAGCTGGTGAAGCTTCCAAAAGGCAGAAAAGCATTGAAAAACAATTGGGTGTTCAAATTGAAAAGAGACGACAACATGACAAGATACAAGGCTCGTTTGGTTGTCAAAGGTTTTGGTCAAAAGAAAGGAGTTGACTTTGATGAGATTTTCTCACCGGTGGTGAAGATGACTTCTATTCGAGTTATCCTTGGTATGGCAGCAAGCATGGATCTTGAGCTCGAGCAGTTAGACGTTAAAATTGCATTTCTCCACGGCAATTTAGAAGAGGAGATATACATGGAGCAACCCAAAGGCTTTGAAGTCAAAGGTAAAGAAAATTTGGTGTGCAAGCTAAAGAAAAGCTTATATGGTCTTAAGCAGGCTCCAAGACAGTGGAATAAGAAGTTCAACTCATTCATGGTGAATAATGGGTACAAGAGAACTCATGCTGACTCTTGTATCTATATCAAACAATTTTTTGGAGGTAAATTCATCATTTTACTGCTTTATGTTGATGACATGTTTATTGTCGGTCAAGATGCTTCTATGATTAAAAAGCTCAAAGAAGAGTTATCTAAGTCCTTTGACATGAAGGACTTAGGGCCAGCCAAGCAGATTTTGGGCATGGAGATAATTCGTGACAGAAAATCCAAGAAGTTGTGGCTGTCACAAGAAAAGTATGTTGAACGGGTGCTTGAAAGGTTCAACATGAAAGCAACCAAACCGGTAAGCTCACCTTTAGCCAATCATATCAAGTTGAGCAAAGAGTCGTGTCTAAAAACATATGAAGAAAAGGAGAAAATGGCAGTTGTTCCCTACTCTTCAGCGGTAGGAAGTATCATGTATACAATGGTGTGCACATGGCCAGATATTGCTCATGCAGTAGGTGTGGTGAGCAGATTTCTCTCTAATCCAGGGAAAGACCACTGGGAAGCTGTTAAGTGGATTCTCAGATATTTGAAAGGGACTTCTAAGATGTGCTTGTGCTTTGGCGGTTATAAACCAATCTTGGAAGGATTTATAGATGCTGACATGGGAGGTGACCTGGATGGTAGAAAATCTACGTCTGGGTACTTGTTTACTTTTGCAGGGGGAGCCGTCTCATGGCAATCCAAGTTGCAAAAGTGTTGCTTTGTCCACAACCGAGGCTGAATATATAGCCGCTACAGAAGCATGTAAGGAGTTGTTGTGGCTGAAGCGGTTTCTCCAAGAGTTGGGTTTGAAGCACAGTGATTATGGCGTTTATTGTGATAGTCAGAGTGCCCTGGATTTGAGCAAGAACACTGCATATCATTCACGTGCCAAGCACATTGATATTCGTTATCACTGGATTAGAGATGCAATCGAGAACAAGTTGCTATAGCTGAAGAAGATTCATACCGATAATAATTCCTCAAACATGTTGACAAAGGTAGTCACAAAATCAAAGTTGGAATTCTGCATTAAGGCTGCTGGGATGGACTCCAGGTAACTTGGAGTCATGATCGGAATTCCTCCCTTATGGACTGGAGGGGGAGATTGTTGGTATATGGTCCAGCCCATGATGAATGTTCTAGATTATTCTAGTAAGCAAGTGAGGTGGCTGGAGCATGCTAGACAATTCTAGCATGTTATTAGGTTGCAAATGGAAAGATCTAAAAGCTACAATTTTGTGGTTAGTGTAGAATTATCTAAGTTAGAGGTTGGTAGAATATTCTAGAAACTAGAAACTAGTTCTAGTTTGTAGAAGGAACTAGAAACTAGTAGAATGCCAAGCCCTCACCTATAAATATGGGTGTAGTGCAACCAATAAAAAAAAACGAAGTGAGTAGCAAAGGATCAAGTCCAAAGCTAGAGTTCCACTCCAAGAGTGAGAGTGAGTATTCCACTACACATTGTGTGAGTGAAGTTTAGTGTGAGAGAAAGTGTTGTTATACTTTCTTGTATCCATCAAGCTTTGTCTTTGGCTTGGTAAGACTACTCTTGTTGTACTCATTATTTTCATATAGTGAAGATTGATCGTTGTTCCGTGGACGTAGGCATAAATTGCGGAACCACGTAAATTCTTGGTGTCTATTTTCTACTTTACTTAGTGCATTCTCTATCTTGTAGTACCGTCATTCCTAACACGAATAAGCACGATCAAGCTTCTTTAACACCACCACCTCTAGTGTGTACCTGAATAGTGTGAATAATGCCTATGATGATGGTAGTGAAAATGAATTTTTGTCTGGGCAATGTACTGTTTTTCTTGAGAAGGGCGTAAAATCAAACATCAAAATAAGAGTACGTAAAACCAGAGCGAGTCCAAAAAAATGAAACTTGTACAAAAAAAAATAGTATTAATTATAAAATAAGAGAATAAATAAAGTTTAAACGCAATTAATAAAGAGTGATGATAAACCCATCTCACCATCTTATTTCCCCACCCACCTTTTAATAAAAAATTTAACACCAAAGTTACTCTCATCTAAGACCAAAGAAAAGAAAACCCCATACTCTCTAGATTGACATGTTCGTTCTTCCCCATCTTCTAGAACAATCCACCTCTCTAAATCTTCAAAAAAAATCAACGTGTTCACATTGTCCAATACTAGCTGCGCCTTCTTATGTTGAGCAAGTCTATTCACTTACATTCTGTCGATGTCAATCTTGGAAATGTTGCTCACACAGTCAAATACCAAACCCAACTCCAAATGCAAGTTCACCCTTATCCAAACGCAGAGAAATTTTTAGTTGTGACAGGAATACAATTGACACATCACGTGTTTTTATGTAAGTAGTAGAAAATTTTATTTTTTAAGTTATTAAACTTTTTAACACACATATCCCACTATTTATATAGCGACACGTGATGTACCGCTTCGTATGACGGTCACATTAAAAAATCTTTCACAAGCCTTAACAATTAGAAGGGACAAAAGGATATTTGTCGATTCTGTCAATTCTCATAACCAAGACTTCAGAACAGAAGTATATTATATTGTTTTTGTAATAGTGTCTCTGCTCTTTCAAATGTCAAGCACTTAACATTTTAAGTTGTTCTAAAATTTCATTGATTTTGTACATGTGATCTGTGTACTGCATGAAAAATAAAAGAATGAAACGTATTTCTGAATTCAGTTCTTGTGTGATCTCAGGAAATAGCAGTATACAATCAGTGTGGCGAAGCAGAACTGAAAGATATGAAGACGTCAGTAACAGTGAAGGTGGATCAAAATAAATTTAATCCTAAGAATGCAGAGGATATTTAGGTCATCAGGACCTGGGAGGTCGTCATCTGATGGAGGGTGGATCGTTCAGGGGATGTGGAGGAACGTAAATATTTTAGTCGATCATGTACTGAGGGCGTTACGCCAAAGAAACAACCAGCAGCGGAGAAATTTTTATAACAAAAGAAACAACCACCAGGAGCTGTATTCTGGATCGACAGAAGGGTTCTCTTAAACACAGTACAAATAAATAACAAAGTCATTGGAGAAATTTTTATTCACATGAATGAAGAGTTGCCTCAAACTTCAGGGTATTTACAATTTTTTTACGGCGCCTTCTTTAATCCTTAAATCTCGACATTATATACATGTACACAAATTTTTATCAAACACGTACGAATCTACAACTTCCAGAATGACTAGTTTATTGTTGTTCGAAATGCCGAGTCGTTCTTCCAATGGCGCAGTCATAAGCACGAAGCAACTGCTTCTTAAATCTTGTGAGGTGTAGTTTCACAGTTTGACCTTCAAGGTAAATCTCCTTTGTGTATTCCCATCCTTTTTTTGTTAGACTAGCTGGATTTTTAAGAACAGGATCATCTTTACCATACTTGTTGTGTAACGAGCTTTCTGTGGTAAGAATTTTGTAGCCGATGTAGTTTAACCCAAGCTTTCTTGCAGGTTTCCCATAGTATTCCTCAGCTGCCCAACTAGTTCCAAGAGGAATAACTTGGATCAACACAGAGCCAGGTCTCATGAACAGAAAATGTGTCATGGCAGCACCGTGAACCCCGATCACGACATCACTCGAATTAAGAACCCAATAAATCTTTGCCAACTCGGTCCTCGAATTAGGTCTCAGAACTTCAACTTCAAACCCCATTTTTTCAGCCATTTTCACCAGCAAATGCTCATTGGTTATTGCTCTTGATCCCTTTCTAGATATGATCACTAGTCTAAGGCTCTTGAGTTGATGTGCTTCATGTACTTTTCTCTCGATTTTTAAGGATCTTTTCGATGCGGGAGACATAGAAACGGAGAGTTTCTCTTTTGCTTCTCGTTCGTAAATCAGACCTGTAACTCGAGGCCTGTAAGCCCCGTCTAGAAGATTTCGAAAGTCGAATATGCTCTTATTTCCTTCCATATTTGAAGAATCCACAGTGAGCTCATCGTGAATTTGCAGACCGACAGTAGCTTCAGGAAAGCAGTGGGTTCTCTTGTCTGCACTGAAATCAATTACTGGATAGTCCGATAGTTGTGAAAGAATGTCTCCATATTTCATAAGCCACCAATTGTGAAAATCAACGATGACAAACACAACCTGTTTCCTCAAATGCTGAGAAGTAATGTACAACGGCATAATACCGTCGTTGAATTCATGATAAACATTACCGGTATAGCCCGCCGTTGAGAAGAATACGGCCGGAACCTCATGTTGGACATCACACTCATGTTGCTTTCCTGGAGTGCCATCTGTCTTTGCAATGAGGTCTAATTCTGTGACGGTGTCCATGGTACTTGGTTCCCATTTCCGGGTATACGGTTTGATCTTTTCGCGGTGAAGCTGTTCCCCATTTTCCTCTTCGTTTTCCTCGACGATGCTCGATAGATAGTTTGTGAAATTACTTTTATCTCTGGATCTGTAGACAAAGATGGAAGAGGAACAGGAGTGTGTTCTTACATCCCCTTTCAGGATACAAACATCTGATCGAAAACTGCTCCTGTCACAAAATACAGTTCCTGCACCCACAACATATATAATTAGTGAAAGTAATTGCAGATAGAGAAAAAGTAAAAGTGTCACGCACAGAAAATAAGTGTACTCAATTAACTTTTAAAACATCCATATTATTTACACTAAAAGCTTGGGTATTTGGGTGAAGCCATTAGCCATACAACTGGGTCATCCACAATAATTTAGTGTCATTTTATGATCGAATTTAAAACCTCTCACTTATAATAAGTAAAAAAATATATCATTAGACTACCGTTATAAGTGACGTAATAATTAGATTTGGCTTTAGGTCTATCAAAACTTAGAAAATTAGGAATACATCAATCATATTTGTCACAAATTTTTAAGTGGTTGCGGGGTTCAACAAGCAAGCATGCTTAACTTGAAGGCTTCATTCATTTGACTTCAACCTGATGATCCATGGAGCAACTTGACGATATAAAATTGGTGGCGGTTCAACTGGAGCTGAATTAACTATATATTGACTAAATTAATTAGATTAATTCGAACGTAGGGTCTGGGTTCGAATTGACCACTCGCCCTGTATGAGTTCCTCAAGGAAAGAGAGATAGCAGACCCAGCTTGCTTGTTGAAAAGACTAGAACAGATTAAAAACTAATTTTGAATTTCAGGAATGTTATCAATATTGTTTTTATGTTATATTTTTACGTTGTTTTACTAGGAGTTGTTATTAGTAAAAAAATATTGTCTTGCACTCGTCATCTATGAAAACATAATGAAAAAATTAATGTAGAATAATATTTTTTAAATAACAATAATAGTTCCGTATTTTATTGTTTTTGCAGTATCAATTCGAGTATCATCGGAACTAGGGGCGGAGCTACATGGAGGTCAGAATAAGCTAGGGCCCATCCTGAAATTTCAGCCATTTATTTGTTGTCTGCTAGTTTATACAATACAGAATATATGCTTCATAGGTGGAGTGTAGTTTAAAGTTACTAGCAAGTCATGATCAGTTCAAGACTTGTTTATGCTAACAATTTTCTAATTTTCTTACCATCTAAGCCTTATAACCAGCATTCTATTTTGCTATATAAGCCTTCTGATGCCAACGATTTTTTCAAACCAATTCCTCTTTTATTTGTTAATATAAAACGAGATTTATACAATTGAGAGGAAAATCTAATTGTGCTGAAAGAAAAATCTGAGCTAATCATGACTTTAAATTTTTGTTCGAATCTAACGCGTTAATCCGTTTTTATTAAAGCTCGTAAATAAGCTCTATTCTTATATATAATCATCTCAATAATAAATTTTTCGTACAAATTTTAAAGTTTCATCAGTGTTGTTAGTTTGGTTAAAATTTTCAATGACAATCAAAACAACAAAAATTCCATCGGTTGTTCTCCAATTAATTATACTTATAACTATTATTTTTTAATTCCTTTTATTTGGCTTAAAGGCCCCTCCTGTAATAAATTTCTGACTTCGGCACTTATAAGAACTTATCAATCAAATAGCAACCCTTTTAGTAGCAGTACACTAAATAGATAGTAATACTGTTTGGTAAACTTTGCAATGTATTTATTGACAACTAAAAACACAAACAATTAATCGATTCCAAATAGAAGCCACTGAGAAGCAGAGAACTCTACCGTTAGAGATTGAAGAACTCGAGGGAGCATATGCAACCATATCATCAGCAGCAAGGCCTACAAAAGCAAAGGGTAAATATTTATTGGGTGACTTTGGATGTGGTCCCTATTTATTAACGTTCTTTAATTAAAACCTTGTTAGTTTTCAGTTTTTGATTGGGGTCCCTGAAATTAATACAATAATGCATTTCTATGTAGGTTATTATAATTTTAAATTAAATTTGATATTTGTAGTTACATATATTAATGAGATTTTAAATAAAATCCATGATTTGTTGGGTTGAAAATATTAAATAAATAAATTATATTTAAATAAAACTCATTATTTGTCATTACTTGTATTAATGATATTTTACATACAAAAAATTGGTAATTTTTATACGATACAATTTACATACAAAAAGTTGGTACATTTTATACAAAAAAAGGTGGTACGCTTTAGATGAAAAAATTGGTACATATTATATACAAAACAGTGGGTACATTTTATATAATAAAACAATGGGTACATTTTAGATTAAAAAATAAATGCATCTTACATTAAAAAATGGTTACATTTTACATAAAAAAATGGTACTTTTAAAAACAAAATTGGTATATTTTACATATAACAAAGTGGAACATCTTTAAAGACAAATGGGTACCTTATCAATAAATTATTGGTACAAAAAAAAAGGTTAAAAAAATGTGTAAAAATAAAAGTTTGAAAAATATGGACACAAAAAGAAATTAATATATGCATACAAACTAAAACTGAAAAGAAAATTGGTACAATTTAAAAAAAGGGCTGCAAATTAAAATGGGTACAAACTAAACATAAAAATATATGATACAAAATTTAGCCATAAGTGTGTGTGTGTGTGTGTGTGTGTGCGCGCGCGTGTGTGTGTGTATATCAAATGTAACGTTTTTAACACTAAATGAATATATTTAGAAATAAAATTTAATTATTTTGACATGTAAAATATTTTATTATGGAAATAATTAATGATGTTTATTAAAACCAAGGGACCTTGATCAAAAATTGAAAATGAATAAAGTTTTAATCAATGGAGTTGAAAAAAGAGGGATGAGAACCTAATTTCTCCATATTTATTCGTGAATATAGTGGAAAAAAAAAACCTAAAGCATTCAACTTAAAATCAATCAGCAATAGATATAGAGTCTATCTATATGGTTTACTTTTCACGATGTGAGATAACTCAAAAATATTGTGGATGTCTTGAAAGGCGAAGGGTTGAAGAAATTTAAAAAATCAATTGATAATATAAGGAGTAACCCAACTTATTTATAAGCTCATCCAATGTCCATTTTCTCATCATTGTGAGATTCATTCTCAACACGTTTTCTTACGTATGGTGAATTTTCAAGCCAATAATGTGAACAACACAAACATAGTGGAATAATCCGAAAATCATTTGATTTTCAATGACTATACCATGTATATCGAAAAAGGGTACTTGAAGACGGGGAGAGGGGATAAGGCCACTTCATGCATGTGAAAACACTATTCTAATAAACTGATGGTGTGATACTTGGTTAGCTTGGTTCTCATACCATGAAAGAGTTAGAACATCCAACTAAAATCAAGTGCATATAGGTGAAGAGACCCAACTGGGTATTATATAAGCTAGGGTTTATGCTTGGGGTTCTATATAATCTGGGTACAAGCGGGGTTTACATATGGGTATTATATAATCTCAGCATACAATTAAAGGAAACTGAAAGAAAAATGAAAAATGAAAATGAGAAACTAGAGAGAAAAGCTTACGTAATAGAGAAAAAGTGGTATTGGGGTAGAAAAGATGAGGTGCTAATATGAAGCTACAAGAGAGGAGAGAGAGAAAGACGAAAGAGAGAAGCTTGGGCCTTGTTCTTTTGTAGTAACCAGAGTTTGAACACCCCATAATAATGCTCTGACACTCTTCATCTTCTTCTGTAAGATGTTCACCTTTTTTCCTCTGCTTGTATCTCTGATAGTATACCATATTTTTCCTTATGCAACTAACAGTTTAGATAGAGAGAGAGAGAGAGAGAGAGAGAGAGAGAGAGAGAGAGAGGGCAAATGAACTTGCTTGGTCTGCGTTGATTGAGAAGATGTTTCTTCATATGTATAGCTATGTTTCAACTACAAGAGACGACGAAAGTTGAGAGAGGGAATAATCAAAAAAGGGTGCTGCCAACAAAAGAAGGCTAATTCATGAGAACGACTACCATGAATACACTATCACGTGGTATCTTGTGCTAATGAAAAAATGATATGTGAGTTAAAACTGACATAATTTTATTTTATTGAATGAGGTGAGCTTTGATGCAACAGAAATGTTGCTCATTTGTGACCAAAAGGTCAAGGATTTGAGTCGTGGAAACAGTTTCTTTACAAAGTAAGGGTAAGATTGCGTACAATAGATGTTTCTCTCTAACCCTCGCAAAGCAGAAAACTTTGTTGGGTAAGAGTCACCCTTGTCACCATAACAATATACCTGTAATATATATGTTCTCCTAATTTACAAGTAGTGCTTTTGCGGTTGCGTGCGTGGAATAATTAATACCCTTAATAATATATGTAGAATAATTCAACATGTTATATATTAATATAGTCTAATCATTTGCAGTCGTTTTTTTTTTAATTTAGTGAAACCTTGATATTGTTGGATCACGCATCTTAATCCAGGAAATTACTCAGATTACACATTGAGAATTAAGTTGAATATAAATTAGAGGTATATTGGCTTCTTGAACCAAAGTCGGGACAAATGAGGATTCCATAGCTGTGTGCTTGAAACTGGACGACATTAATTACATTATAGATTGACTTTTGAATTGGCTTCGTACTCTTAATTAAGAATGTATATGACATAACTTAATTTGAATTATTTTCTTGTCCCGCCTTCAATGAATTAGATGCTCAAGATTAACATTCTAAAAACTCAAAGTTTGTTAGATATGTGTACATCAACTCTAGCTCAAGTTGTAATAGATTAGGGTGATTGCTATTGACTCATTGGAGAACTTTCCTATGTATCTAAAACACTTGTTATCCATTGTACTTTTTCACGTGTTATAAGTGAGGGCAATATGGTTAATATATCTCACTTTTAAAGTATATTATTACACCTGTTATAGTTTGAGTCGAATTGTAACACTATGGCAGTGTTTCGAGTAACACCGAAAAAAATCTCCAATTTATGAAATATTTAGTTGTGTATTTATGATCTTATTAACGAACCTTTGGCCTTAAGTTTCAGCTTTCTATTGGTTTTTGTTGAATTGTTATCGGGTATGAGATTTGAACTAATAACCTTTTCCAACAAATGAAGATTGAATTTTACTTGACCATTTGGGAATACTACCACTTCATAGTAAATGTCAAGAAAAGTTTTTTTTATTGTGCACGAAGATCGTTAACGGTTGATGTATATGATTAGATATGTGGTCATGCATTGCATTTATTATAAGAAATAGTAATCAATCACGTACGTGAGGGGGGCAAATTGTCAATTGCTGGAGTAAATCTTCCATGCAGTAGGTTAATTTGCAACACATGAGTTTACACAACTTGCGGTGGGGGAAATTTCCAACTTTGTTACTGGTTGTGGGCTTTTCGAAAGCAAATCTTTATGATAAGTTACTTAAGCAATTACTTCCTTGCTTGCTTTGATGAAGAAGTACGTTATCAAGCACTAACAAAGCAATACAAATTAGTGGAAAATAAAACGATGTATGTGCATTAGGTCTTTCAATATATTGAGTTTGATTATTGGCCTTTTTTTAAAATACAAATATAAATAAGATATATGAGTATAGTACGTGAAACATACATATGTGTATTATTCGGTAACTTTGCTAAACTTTTAAAAATTCGGCCATTTTTTTATTTTTTTTTATTTTATTTATTTAAAATAATTATTTAATTTTATTTCCTGGATAATATGTGAAAAATACGTATAGGAAAAGTGAATTTTATATGTTTTGTTGAAAAAGTGTCAAAATAATGAGTATTAAGCTTAAAACTTGTAGATCTAGGGTTTGAGTTTAAGAGAGATGGTCGTGGAGAAAAAGAGAGAATATTTTTAACATTGAATAAGGCCATCTCCAACCGAAGGGTCCAGAGGGCTAGAGGGTCAAAAATAGCTCGAAAACCATCTCCAACCGAAGGGTATGCCAAAGGGCTTGTGGGCCCCACGGGACAAAAAAGGGCTGAAGGGCCAACCGACTGGCCCAACCCAGCCAGCCAGCTAGCCCCGAGTCAGGCCACAAATTTGAATGCAACGGTTAGCTGACGTCAGCTAGCCGTTATATTTGAATTTTTTTTTTTACAAATTTTTTTTTAAAAAATTTAAAAATTCTATTTTTTTCCTATAACTTCCTAAGCCATTAAACAACATTAAATAACATTAAGTAACATGAAACAACATTAAATAACATTAAACAACATAAAAATTATACAACATAAAAAAAAAAAAACATTTAACAACATGAAACTTAAACAACATTTAACAACATAAAACTTAAACGCCTACTCCATGCTTCTTTTTTCCCAAATATGTGCAACAAGATCCTATTGTAGGTACTTGTTTGTGGTATAGGAACATATCATCCTATAGCGCCTCATGTACTCATTTAAAGAGATACTACTAGTTCTTGGATTCAAAGGCAAATTAGGCCCATCATATATTTTTGCACGAGCCCTTATTGTAGTTTTTAAATTTAAGTTGTTGTGGTTTTTAAATTTAAATAATAAATTATGTTTGGCCCTATAGCCCTTTGGCCCTCGGTTGGAGATTGTAAGAAATATGGTCCGGCATTGTTCATTAAAATATTAATTTTTTGGAGTGCCAGAGGGTTAAAACGAGCTCTCTGACCCTCTTTCGGTTGGAGATGGCCTAAATCCGTATGCATTGGAAATAATATAACTTACACCACCGCATGTGAAATTAAATGTAGCTTTATAATTTTTAACTCTTGAGTTTTATATTAGAGATAGCAGCCTTACACTCGTTGGTAATTAAAAAATATTTGAAATATGTATGCGCACTAAGCCTGCTGGCTGGCTAACCAACCAAGCTGAACAAATACACCATTTTATTTTGTTGTTCTTATTTAATATTGTAGACAATTGCAACGACTGATTCTATTCTTTCCCCATCTTGTGAATTCAGAAAATTTCGTCAAATAATATAGTGGTCGTTGGTGGTTCCTATGGTCATTAGTGAACTACTATTATTGTTGGATAAAAGATGTTGGATCCTACTTTTTATCACTATATTTTGTTTGTTTTCAGTTTTGGTCCTTATATTCTTAATTTTACCAATTTGATTCCTTAGTTTTAAGGATACTTCCCTTACGACCAAAATAAAGGATAATATTTACTTCCCTCATTCTTAGTAGAGAAGAAAGTCCTCATTAATTTTGAAATGTGACATCATTTTATTTTACAAACGTCATTATTATAGCTATTCATTTTCTTTATGATCATCAAAAGATCATCTCTGGAAATATTTATTTGATTTAGAGAGTATTTAGTTATCATATGTCAAACAAATCAACGATTACGCTAATAAGTAGCATCACCATGATGAACTGTCACGTCTTTGATTCATGACAAATCAATTGAACTTTTTTATTTAAAGATGATAAGTGAGGGAATAATTTCGATTACAATATTTGTAGAGTGAAAATTAATGTCACATTAGTGAGAAAGAGTACTTGCTAAAAACATGTGAATGGGGGGATCGTTAAATTTAAATTTTAATTCATTGTTTTAATGTCTTCCGTGTTGGTCTTTTTAATCCAATTTCATGAAATTGGTGTCAATGGGGATTTAATTGTAATTCATGTGATCTTTTTAACTAGAGTGTTTTTTGTGATCTGCTTTTAGGGAAAAAAAACATGTGAATTAAACCTGGCGCCCCATTCTAGTTATCCCTAAACAAGTTGTTTCTTGTTAAAAAAAATATATATAATAATTGTTTCTGGCTAAATTGTAGCAAAGGTCATTGATCTATATAACGTGTTTAGTTTTTGTCCCTGAACTCTAGTAATAGTTTCCCTCGTCCTCCAATTATGTCATTTGATGCACTAGTAGTCCTTTTGGTTTTTTTTTTTTTTTTTTTTTTTTCTGTCAAATGATAGATTTTTATTAGATTAGTCACCGACGGGGTTCGAATCCATGCCGTCATGCAAGGGCTCAATTCTTTCCCACCACTGGGGTAAAGGGTCACTTGCTTAGTCCTTTTCGTTAACTCTGTCAACTTTTCCATTAAGTTGAGAGATAAAATAGGAATTTCATCCAAAAAAAGAAAAAAGAAAATGAAGTTTTTAAAGGGAAAGACTTGTCACTTAGTACTATAATCTAAATGGTACTTATCTTCACTTGTAAGTGAGAGGTCTTAGGTTCGATTCTCGTCAAAGACGATTTTTGAGCCACATTATTGCTAGTCCATTGTGAGGCTTAGTCCACTCTTCTACCCCTTAGTGTAGATAATATCGTTTATTAAAAACAAAAAAAAGAAAAAAACAAGAGAGAGAGAGAGAAAGACTTGGCTTCTCAAGGATGGAGGAGGAACTTCTCATTAAAATACCTTGTGATCTATTTACAGAACTTCGAGCTTCTAATCAGAACTCCTTAAGGATTAATTAAATGATCTTAGTTTTAATTTATTTTTTGCAGAGATGATCTTTACATAGTCAATGGGGGAGCTAGGAAATTTTCACTGGGTGGGCTAGCTTAAAGATTTAATCTTTATAGACAAAGAAATTTAATACTGTATTTTTCAAAGTACGCTCTAGCTTAAGAAAATTTCACAAGGTGAGCTGAGAATTTTCGTTATTAAACAAATATGTGTTAAAATTCAAACAAATCCAAACTTGAACATGTACAAGAAGCGATAAGAAAAATGATGTAACAAAAAGAGATGGTTTGTAAACAGTATTATATAATTTTATATGGTTAAACCAAGAGAATTAAGATTAGTGACTAAATATATAATGGGCTACATTCGAAAATCAATAAAAATTATATGTAAAATTTTAATTTTTTACGAAAAGTTACCTGGGCTATAGCCCATGGTAGCCCTTAACATGGCTACGCCATTGTACATAGTGATCTATAATATGAACGGTTTCGATCATAAGAACGAAATTCTTTGAATAGGCCACAAAGTATTTTAAGGAGGAACTCCTCCTTAACCTTAAGGAGCCAAGCTATTTTATTTTTAAATAATTTAGATTTTTTTTTGTATGAAAATACCACTATACCTTTAAATTTGACAAAAGGACTACTCATATAAAACATAGTTAAGTTGGAGGACGACATAAATTAATAGAAAATTTAAGGACGAAAACTAAACATGGGGTAAAATTCAGGGACCTTTGCTACTACGCACAGGCTTGAGATGATAACATGTATTAACTATTCTTAAACTTAATTATGCACTTGTTTACGTGTAAGAGAAAGATTCAAATCATCACTTGGAACATTCTTGTTTTATATATAGATGGTGTATGGTCATGTCTAAATATTCTTGTTAACGATTTAATAGGATAACATATTAAATGGTCTAACAAGAGAACAATAAATGCTTATTTGACTCGTTCTTATTTGAACTGCTCATACTTGGTTCTTATTTGATTCTGTTCTTCCCTCTACCTAGAAACTTTCTATTTTCTTTTATCCAAAACAAAGATCAGATCATTTTCCAACTTTTAAATATTGTTATTATTTTGGGGGTCTTTTTCAGGCCAGGTTGACTAATAATTCAATATGTAGAGCAAATAGCATGCTTCCCGTGGAACCTAAAATAATCTCAAAAATTCTAGAGGCGACACGTGAACTTTTATTCAAGAAGGATAAGATTTCCCTCAATAAATGGGCAGGCTTCTCAGATGCTCCCACGCGCAGCTCACATCCCAGGATGACTCAGCAGCTGAACACAACTGCCCACAGCTCACCTGCCCTTGGCAAGGAATTAAAGATATGAATTAATTACCCAAATCCTATCTTTAATACATTCCTAATTGAAGATTGACTCCAATCAAGTAAGTAACCCTAATTTAAATCAATTAGGATAATTACCCTATTATCTCAAGATATTATTTCCTATTTAATATCTTGGGAATAATTAGAGAATATTTCTCCATTAAACCCCATATGGCCGGCCCTAGCCCTATGAATACCTCATATTCTACCAAATTTTCAGAGTTTTGGCAACCCTAAAAAAGCCTAAACACTTTACTCTCTCTCAGAGAAACTAACCTAGGCATCGGAGATCCGTTGACCTAACCCCTCCCCACCTCGTGGGCACATGAGGCTTAGGTCTTTGATCAAATGTGTTGATTGTTTTGCAGGTGCATTTTCGTCAAGACTGAAGATGACGGAAATTTGCATCGACAAATTGGTGCTTTCATTGAGAGCTAATTCAAAACACTCGAAGAAGCCTCTCGCATTTGTTTCTTGAATTTTCTATTACGTTGAATTTCTCACACGTCGTATCAATTAATTTTTCCTAGAAAAGTTTCTTGATCAATCCCTGGAGAAAGGATACAACGGTAGGAAATTCAGAAACTACGACGAACGGAACCTCGTACGTGCAAGGATTTGGACCGGAGAGTGGAGACGATGACATAGTTCTGCTTCGGAGGTCCTCAAGGCTCAATGCGACGGCAGGAGGAGCCCCACCGCTGCGAAGCCGTGCCACCACCATCACCACCGTGACCCAGCAGCCACTGCAAGGCCACCAGGCCACGGCACCACTCCTACCAAACCCTAGCCAACCAAACCTTAGGTAGGAAGCCACCCGAACTTGGCAGCTGCCACAGCAAGCCCTGGGTAAGAGGCCCTGCCCAATGCAGCAGCAGACCTTGTTGCACAGCAGGCCCGAACCCGAGTCCAGAATTCGGCAGCTATTGCCAGCCAAACAACTCAGCGGGCCCAAGCCCAAGCCACTCAGCCAGCAGTCCAAGATGTGGCAGCCCAACGGCCAGGAGGGCCCACGGCCATACAGATCTAAGGCGAGCAAGCGCTAGTCCAACACGCCCTGCGGTCCGTTCTGACGAGCCAACCTGTGGCTCAACCCATTCCAAGGCTACCTCCAGCGATCTAGATTCTGACCACCGGACCCGCGATCGGTTCAAGGTTACTTACACCCCACTTTTTTGTAGGAATGCCCGCTATGGGCTCAAGTTTTGCACCTGCAGTCCACTATACTTCCACCACACATGGAGACGCCCATTATCCAGACTCTTCCAATCTAAATGGCGAGCATCATCTGCCCCAGCAGGTCGCCAATTTGACGAACACCCTAGCGCAGCAGACCACCTTGGTGAACCAACTCCTCGAGCGCATTGAGATGCCGCACGCCTCAGATGAGGTGTCCCGAAGCAGGACAATGGTGGAAGAACGTAACTTATTCCAGCGACGTCCCGACAAAGAGCCGCTCAGCCTGCCACGAACCGAGCGTTTCAGTAGTGTACACTCTCATTTGGGTTTTCGGGGAAACGTCTTCTCCCGCCTAGATGCGCAGAGAAGTGTTCATTCCTGACTTGGCTCACGAGTCAGTGTGCACTCGTGGTTGGGTCCATACTTCGACAAGCACTCAAGATTTTCCAGGAGAAGTGTCTACTTGAGGCTAGGCCCATAAGGAGATCCTCATACGAGGCAACGGAGTAGGCAGCCGCATGACGCACAGAGAAGAGCACGTGAGCAGTCTAGCTCAAGTTCCACTAGCAGCCCCCGCCAAGCGCGACGGCGAGCAATACAACATGAACCACGTGCACAGCAACAGCAACACAGACAAACAGGGTATGCTGAAGAGCAACATAGACCGGCCGGTCGACACCGGGGGCAGTTGGAGGCTCCACTGTCCTACTAGGCACAAATCCAAGAGGAAGTACAAAGGCTCGTAGCAGAGCAGTTACGCGGTTTCGAGCACATTGACGCTACCGACGATGCCCTCTGTAGAGACGTGGACAACCTGAGCAGGTCACCCTTTATAGACGAGATCGAGCCAATAGAACCACCGCGGAAGTTCAACCCGTCATATTTCACCTTGTTTAGGGGAGATGAAGATCCAGACAGATACTTGATGCACTACCGAAGTGCCATGGCCCTCTACGCTAGTAATGACGCTTTCATGTGCAAGATCTTCGATACGACGCTACAAGGCAAGGTTCAAGACTTGTTCCACACCCTGCTGCCACGTTCAATCCGAAACTTCAACGAATTTTCCTTGGTTCTCAATAAGGAATATTCATCCTACCGCTCAATCAAGAAGTTGTTTGACCACCTTTTCAGCATGAAGAATGACCCGAAGGAGTCACTCCGCACTTATGTCAAGAGATTCAAGGTGGAGAAGGCAAAGATTGTCGGATGTGACGACAGCATCGCATGCTCAGCTTTCCAAAATGGGCTCCTAGCATACCACCTACTTTTCAGAGAATTGATTATGGGTGAGAACCTGTCCCTGGCAAACTCTTATGCTTTAGCAGAAAAGCACTCCCTCTGGGATGAAGAAAAGCGCTCATAGAAGCCGCTTGAGCAGCCGCGCAAAGACACGAAATCAACTCAAAAGAAGGTGAGGGACAAACCACTCGACAACAAAAGCAAGCCATGAGACAAACGCAGGGACCGGACCCTAGCTAAGGGAAGAGCAACACCCAAGACGTACACTAGGTTTTCAGTCCCGGTCAGCCAGATCCTTCGCGACCTCAAGGAAGAGCCATGGTTCAAGCCGCCGCCACCTTTAAAGGGCGACACCTCTAAGATAGACCAGACCAAATACTGCGCATTCCATAGAGGTCATGGATACACAACCAATGATTGCACCACATGGAAACGGCACATTGAGCAGCTCGTGAAGGAAGGCAAGTGCGATAGTATGTCGACAGACCAGCTGCCCGGCTAAGGCGAGAAACAGACGCCGATACCGAACTCCCAACCAAGACAATTAGAATCAACTGAGTCTTTGCCGAATCCGAGCATCTGGCGACCACCAATAACTCAAAGAAGAAGAAGATCCAATAGGCGAGATCGGTCAATCAGGTTCAAGCCATAGATGATGTACCTAGACCAATCATCGGCTTCACCGAGCAGGACGCTAAGGGAGTAAACTTTCCCTACTACGATGACCTAGTGATTTCTGTACAACTGGCCCACACCATTGTTGACAGAGTCATGATAGACAATGGCAGTTCAGTCAACCTCCTACAACTGTCAATCATCCAGAAGATGGGCTTGGAAAGCACGATCCAACGCAAAACAGAGGTCTTGACCGGATTCAACGGACTCACCTCAACTGTTATTGGCACTGTCACACTCGACGTAACCAGCCTACCGATTGTCTCATCGCAGACCTTCATGATCGTCAATGACCCATCTCCTCACAACAGGATATTGGGCTGTCCCTGGCTAGTGAAGATTGGAGTTCTGATATCGATCGAGTATCAAAAAATCGAATTCCGCATCCCAGGAAGAGCAGTCGGAGAAATCAAATGCGACCCGGCCATGTCTAGGCGATGCATTGTACAAGTTCTCAAGGAGTCAAAGAAGAAATTTTTTACCTCAGCAGTAGTAGCTGGAGTACAGAAAAACGACTTTACCTCTGACAAATAACAATCACAGCAGACAAGTCGAGAAAATGGCGTCAAGGTTGACAATGCCCTGGAAGATGAATCAGGATGGAAACCCGAAGAGGATGTCGAAAACATCATTCTTGACCCCCACCAACGGGAAAAGATGGCTAGAATCGGCTCACGTCTAAGCTCAGCAGAGAATGAAGAGCTCACGGCTTTCCTTAGGGAAAATCATGACATCTTCGCATGGTCACCCTCTGACATGCCCGACATTGACCCAGCACTAGCTTGTCACAAGTTACACATCGATCCCACTGCCAAACTTGTGATCCATAAAATGCGACATTTCGCACCCGAGTGAGTAGCGATCATTGAGGCAGAAATCAACAAGTTACTGGAGGCCAGGTTCATTGAGGAAGTGGTACACTCAGCATGGCTGGCCAACGTTGTGCTAGTGATGAAAAAATAGAAGGGCAAATTGAGAGTGTGCATGGATTACACTGATCTCAACAAGGCATGCCCTAAAGATAATTACTCGGTTCCCCGAATCGATCTACTCATTGACTCAACATCTGGGAACCAGCTGCTCAGCTTCTTGGACGCGTACTTAGGCTATAATCAGATTGCCATGCACAAGCCTAACAAACAAAAAACCGCATTCGTGATCGAGCGAGGCACATACTGCTATAAGGTCATGCCCTGTGGCCTCAAGAACGCAGGAACAACCTACCAACAACTCATAAACACGATGTTTAAGAAGCAGATCAGAGTCACCATGGAAGTCTACGTCGACGACATCATGGTGAAAGGCAAGCAACGATCAGACCACATTCGTAACTTCGCAGAAACTTTTACCATTATCCGAGAATACAACATGAAGCTCAACCCAGCCAAGTGAACATTTAGCATCTCCTCAGGCCAATTCTTAGGGTACCTTGTAACCCAACGAGGAATCGAGGCTCATCCAAGGCAGATCAAAGCAATCGTGGACATGAAATCGCCCACAACTCTGAAGGAGATCAAAGTCTGACCAGACTAGCAGCCGCACTTAATCGATTACTTTCGCGATCCACCGACTGGTGCAAGCCCTTCTTCAAGGCAATCAAAAATGCGCAGAATGACAAGTGAGACGATGAGTGCGAGAAAGCATTTCAGGACCTAAAGCAGTACCTGACATCACATCAACTACTATCTAAACCAGAAGCAGCGAAGAACATATACATCTATTTAATAGTATCAGAAGTAGCAGTAAGCTCTGCCCTCATAGGAGAATAACTGGAGGCCCAACTGCCTGTATTCTACACATCCAAAGATCTCATCAATGTAGAAACCAGATACCTGAATATTGAAAAACTAATTTTGGCGTAGCTCGCAAGCTCAGACCCTACTTTCAAGGGCATCCGGTCATCGTCATGACCCAGTACCCACTGCTATCAATTTTGCACAGTCCAAACATTTCTCAACGAGTGATGAAGTAGGAGTTGGAACTTGGTCAATACGGCCTAGCATACTAACCCAAGCATTGGCAAACTTCATAGCAGAATTCACCTCAAGCCTGAAGAATGCAGCAACACAACTCGAAAGTGCCTCGGAGGCAGCCGAGCACGCCATAGCTATACCAGCCTCACCTGATGGAGATTTTTGGCGTTTCCAAGTTGATGGATCATCCAACCATCAAGGATTAGAGACAGGCCTAGTTCTAACTACCCCAGACCGCTCGATGCTCGAGCAGACGATCACTCTGAGCTTCAAAGCATCAAACAACGAAGCAGAGTGTGAAGCCGTACTAGCAGTGAAGAAGCTCGCGATCTATTCTGATTCCTAGCTGATAACCAATCAAACTTGATGGAAGTATGCAGTAAGGCATCCAAGGATGGCCCGATATCTCGAGAAAGTACGAGAGCAACTAGCGACGTTCCAAGCGTACACTCTTACTCAGGTTCCACGAGCAGAAAATGCCCATGCAGACGCACTAGCAAGCCTAGGCTCCGCGCTAGACTATCAGCTTAGGCGCTCAATCCCAGTCGAGTACCTGGAAAAGCCAAACATAGATGAGGAACCAACAGGCGAAGTGGCGCAGATTAGCATAACCCCGAGTTGGCAAGATCTTATTATTGACTACATAGTCAATAGAACACTCTTCGCAGGCAGACTGTAGTCTAGAAAGCTCTAAATGAAGGCAGCACGCTATTACATATAGAATGGCATGCTCATTCGAAGATCATTCTCAGGACCACATCTCCACTGCCTAGTGCCTCCGAACGACCTAAAGATTCTTAGCTCAATCCACGAAGGCGTCTGCGAAAACCACTCTGGTGGTCCCTCCTTGGCGTAAAAAACTTTTAATGCTGGCTATTACTGGCCAACCATGCATCATGACACCAAGGAGTATGTACAAATGTGCGACAGCTGCCAGCACTTTAAGTCTGTACCCGCACTACTTATCAACGAACTCCACCCGCAGACGAGCCCATGACCATTCATGCAGTGTGTGATCGACTTGGTAGGACCAATGCCCCATACTACTGGGAGCAGAGGCATGATGATTGTAGTAACCGACTACTTCAAAAAATGGGTTGAAGCCGAACCCATAACTACAACTACCCAGACCGACATAGAACGCTTCATATGGAAAAACATCATCTGCCACTTTGGCATCCCACACTCCATCATCACCGATAATGGTCCACAGTTCGTAGGCAAAGACTTGGCAAAGTTCTTCGAAAAATATGGCATCAAGCAGCACATGTCCACGCGCCGATATCCACAGGGCAACGGGCAGGCTGAGGCGTCCAACAAGACCATCCATGACTGCCTCAAAAAGACCTTTTCAAACAAGAAGGGCAAGTAGCCAGACGAGTTCCCCGGTGTTCTATGGGTATATCGCACTACCAAAAGACGAGCAACCGGAGAAACTCCATTCTCCATGGTGTACGGTTCTGAGGCGATCATTCCTCCCAACGTCCTATTGCTAAACATCAGCATTGTACTGCCGAACCTTAAGCAAAACAAAAAGGAGATGGCCACCAACTTAGACCTGGCAGAGGAATAGCGCGAGAAAGTTATCACTCGTATTGCGGCCTATCAGCAGCAACTCATCTCTAGCTACAACAAGAGGGCAAAAATCTGGCAGTCCCAGCCAAGAGACTTAGTCCTCAGAAAAGCCTTCATCATTGTCCGACGGAAAATGCTCCAAAAAGATGGCTCCCATCTGGGAAGGTCCGTACAAGATCAGCTGAGTAGGGGGAAAGGGCAGCTACACTCTCACCACTATGAGCGACAAAGAAATCGACAAGCAGTGGAATGCCTACAACCTGAGAAAATATTACGTGTGACCTCTCACCATTCCTTGGACCCTGTTCAAGACAAAAAGGTTCGAAGACTCAAGCAGCTCGACAGACAAGACCTCGCACGTTGAGGATTATCAGTTGTTATAACATTGCTGCCTACGAGCAAAGTTAATAAAAGTCTCTATTCTCCATGAAGATTGAAGGAATTATTCACAAGCCTAGGCCAAATGCATAAACAAACTGACCACCTCCTGCGATAAGCAGAAGACACCCGCTGCCCTGCAGACATGGTGTAAAATGTCCGCTGCCCGACAGACATGGCGTGAGAACGCCTACTGCCCTGCAGACATAGCGTAAGTTGCCTTTTACCCTGCAGACATGGCATAACCACCCATGTGACAAGCAGAAGACGCCATTTGTACGTTCAGACATGGCGTATTTGAAATATCCAGATGTTGATGGGTAGTTCAACTGCTCAGTTTCCCCGGATGTCAGCGACTACCTGAGCTGGACGACTTCCATAATTGGCCAAAATAGTCATTCCATGATAATAGACTTAGCCAACTGAATGATTCAATTTTGCAGGACCCAGGTCTCTAACCGGAAGAGACAACTAAGTGCAGGACCCCTGCCCATGAAAGATGTCGCGTAAATAAGATGGTACGTCCTCGACGTGCAAATCTTCATAAAGTGGCTTGATTTTAAAGTGTTGCAATGCTAGTTAAGCGACCTGCAGGATCAAAGCTGCGACTCGGAAGGATATGGTATCTGATGAGCGCGACTTCCCCTACACCTCACGCTGAAAAATGCCTCCGAGAGCTAGGGATGATGCCTAAAGGGGTCACGCGGGTCATCTGCTTCTGTAAGTAAGACGCCCAGTCGACGACCCTACGGTTACAAGCCTAAGGTAGACCGTAAGCCGAGACTTACACCTACTATGACTACGTAGACTTACCTGCTTACTTACAAGCAACACTTCTGGCTGACGGTCTATGGTTTAAGTTTTGCTGGGACAAAGTTGAGTGTCACGACTCATAGCAGCTACGAGGACCTCCTCAGCTTTCTACGAGAATCATGGGTCCGGCTGACGGCTTTATAAGTCAAAAATCTCGTAACGTGCCTTAGGAGGGCCGAAGCTCAAGGAGCTACAAAGTCGAGTGTCACGACTATAACAGCTACACGGACCTCCTCTGTTTCTTACGATAAGCACGAGTCCGGCTGACGACTCTATAAGTTAAAAATCTCGCAACGTGCCCTGTGAGGGCCAAAGCTCAAGAAGCCACAAAGTTAAGTGTCACGACTATAACAGCTACGTAGACCTCATCTATTTCCTACGAGAAGCATGAGTCCAGCCGACAGCTTTATAAGTAAAAAATCTCGCAACATGCCCCGAAAGGGCCAAAGCTCAAGAAGCGACAAAATCGAATGTCACGACTATAGTATCTACGCGGACCTCCTCTGTTTCCTACGAGAAGCACAAGTCAGCTCTATAAGTCAAAAATCTCGCAACGTGTCCCGAGAAGGCCAAAGCTCAAGAAGCCACAAAGTCGAGTGTCACGACTATAGGAGCCACGCAGACTTTTTCTGCTTCCTATAAGAAGCACGAGTCCGGCTGACAGCTCTATAAGTCAAAAATCTCGCAGCATGCCCTGGGAGGGCTAAAGCTAACGAAGCTACCCAAAGCCAAAACAGAAGCCTAAAATGACCACGTGAGTCAACTGCTCCATCGGAGTAGCCTACTCAACTGCCCGTCCTACGGCAAAGTTTTGCAAAACACCTCAAGCAGGCAAGGCTCCCAAAACCCTAAAGTCGAAACTACAACCTAAGTGACGAAGTGGGATCAACTACTTCGTTGAAGTAGCTCACCCAGCCACCCGTCATACGGTAAAGTTTCACAAAAGACATGGCAAAATGGAAAGATGAAGCAAAAATAAGGAAAGCTGTTTGTTAAATTTCTAGCACATTGATAAACCGGCTCGAAGGCCAACAAAGTTCAAGCAAAGTAGAACAAAAAGGAAAAGAAAAAAACTCTTAAGTCTAAGCAAAAAGACTACTCCTTAGCAGCTTGCGCAACCACTAGTTCCTCGACTACCACGCCTTCAGTAGCCGTGCCATTCCCAGCAGCCAAAGTTTCCATCAGCTCATCCTCAGCCACCTTAACCTGGACTGCCTAACCTTCAGCTGCTCCACCAAAGGCAGCCTCAAACGAGAAATCAAGCAGATTAACTGGAGAAATGGAAAAAGTCTCGAAGTCCTTCTCGGAGAACTCATAATCCGACGGCCTACCCTGAAGATGGTCTACATAGCCAAGCTTGCAGAAATCAGCCTGACAATAAGCAAGCGCTACTTCGTGATCAACTTTCTCATTCTTCAGTTGCGCAATCTCATCAACAAGCTCAGCGTGAGCACCCTGCAGCTCATCCAGTTCATTTTTCAGGTTCTCGCTAGCAGACAACGCACCTTGCAGATCCACTTCCTTGGACTTAAGCCTACTGGCAACCTCTTTGAGATGAAACACTTCAACATGCATAAAGATAAGCTCCTCGTCCTTGGAAAAATAGGCAGATCGTAGCTCTGAATTGACATGCTCAAGGCCCTCGACCACCGGAGAAACACGACTGATTTCTTTCTATGCAGTTTCCAACATCGCTTGAGTCGTACTAAGCCTAGCATTTAAATGGGCGGCCTCCTCACGAGTGATCTTCAACTGCAAAGAAGTGGTGGCAGAGACATCAAACCCCTTCAAAACAGCGAGTTCATATTCGAGCTTCTCGATCTTTTCAACAGCCAAGTGAAGTTGAGCCATCAACGCCACTTCGGCCTCATTAGCACACTTGACAGCATCCTGATCAACACGCATAGACTTAGCTGCCAGGATCATAGTCTTATGCATTATAGTAATCAGGGAGGACCTCCTCGAGTAGGCAAGACATTTCGTAAATAAGTCTGAGCGGATGACAACTTTCCCAACACTGTCAACAAACTTGGTATATGCATCGACATCTTCAAGCAGGTCAGCCTTCAACAGCGCACAAACTTCAGGAAACTCACCAACCTCAGACTCGGTGGATCTCTCACAACTGTCCTGTGAGCAGATTTCCCCTTCTCAGTAGACGAGTCAGTCACGGTGGAAGGAGGAGCAGGCCCAGACACCACCTTAGCAGCAGAATCCACTTTCCTGATGTTCATAGCGACGAGCCTCTCAGAAGCGAAACCAGACTTAACTCTCGACGAACACTTCGACACAAACCAGGACACTGAAGGCACCACTAAACTTTTCCGCTAGGCAAGTTTCTCAACAATGAATGCGGTAAACTTTGGAGTAGCAGGTTTCACAGGCTCAGGCTCAACGGTCTTCTTCGCCTCCCTAGGGGAAGTTAGATCAATGACAAGCTTATCGGCAGCAGACAAGCTCCCATGAGCAGCAGAGGAAGTTTTTGGCTTCTTCTCGGCTGAAGGCTCACAAGTAGGTGAGAAAGATCTCTTCTTTCCACCCTCATTGGCAGCAGGTTCTACAGCAGCGATCGGGCAAGCCAGCGCCTCGTCCTTTATCCGCTTTATCTCTTCCTTCGAGGGCAGGCCATCTTTCTCCTGATGAAGAGGGCTGAGCAGCTAGCGCCACTCATGGTACTCAGCAGGAATGCCCAAGGCAACGTGCACTTTCTTCATATCTGCCGAAGTCATTGGAGTTAAGCCAAATTTCGAATCTACATAAAGTAGGAAAAACGATCAATAAATTGAAGTTATGGAACAGCTCAACGAAAATTCAAGCAGGACAAGAATGAAGCAGTTCACTTACCATTGATAAAGGTAGTCGGGACACGCAGCTCAGGAGAAGAGTCAGACTTCCACTTTCCGCTCACGTCTAAGGTATCTCTCGCCCACTCATGGTCACCTTTGCTAGAAGCATCGAATAGCCTATGGCGAGATCTTAGCTGCCCCACGCCTTCCTTGTGGCCGATCTCAAAGAAGTACCAAAACTCATTTATGGTTAAGCCAACCTGAAAGAACTCGCTCAAGTTTAAGAACCCCACCATTGCATGAACTGCATTTGGGGAACACTAAGCATATGTGCATTTCATGCAGTAGATCACCTCCTGGAAAAGACGCGGTATGGGAAAAGTGAATCCCAACACAAAGTAATACGGATGGAATTTGATAGCTCTCTTCTTAGTAGAGGCACCTTCGCCACATGGTTCATGGCCGCTATCATCCTTCACTCGCTTGACGCGAACCTCAGACAAAATTGCATGCTTGTACGCCTCAAGAAAATCCCAAAACAGCTCATCGAAATTAATCTTGACATATGCAGCCTTGAAGTAACCCACCTTGCCGGAAGAACCACCTTGACGATACAAAGGTGGAGGATATTTATCACTTTTGCGGTCAGAAGAAGACATCTCAAAATCACTGCAAAAAGCATGAAGGAAAAATATTTAGAAGGCAGCTTGCAAAAAAAAAAAAAAAGGGATATATGCATATATATATATATATATGTGTGCAAGGAGCAACGTGGATGCGGCCCAAGCCACACGGCTCAGCGAAAGGGAGGTCCACGCCTCCACCCATCTTCCTTCCTCCGCGCCCAGCGCACTCCAAGTAGGCCCTAAGGCCTCTCGGCCAGTCTCATTCACTTTATCTCGCCTACTTCCCCTAACTTGGCCCCCACCAAGCACATTCAAAAGGGTTAGAGCCTCACAGCTCCCCTAGCCTAGCGCCCCCGCGCACTTGCCGACCATGCCGCACCACCTGTTGCACCGTGGCCTCCTTGCCACACGCCACTCACCACCTCGGCCCCTGCCGAGCCAATTTTTCAAGCCCCAAGGCTCCCAAAAATTCAAGAAGAAGAAAATTCAAATTTTTCTTACCTTGGTGCGGCACGGAGAAGAACAACAACAATGAGAGACGACTCTTTGCAAGGACAAGTAAAAAAGAACGCTAAGGGATGGGGAAGAAAAAATATCCTCTGGCTTCTCTTTCTTGTTGGAATAATAATTGTTCTCCAAATTTATTTAATCCCCTACTTAAGGCAGAGTTAAATAGGTATTGGGAATCATTAATCTCATTTTCCTAGAAGAAGTCTATCTCCAAATCAAGAAAGAAGATCAAGTTCAAATTGGGAAACAATTCTACAAATCCAAGTAGCTTGAGATTTCTACACCTACTGCCATTTCCATGCGTGCAGCATAGTAGGTGTGGGGGCATTTGTGGAGCCTAAAATAATCCCAACAATTCTAGAGGTGACACATAGACTTTTATTCAAGAAAGACAAAATTGCCCTCAATAAATGGGCAGGCATCTCGGATGCTCCCACGCGCAGCTCACATCCCTGGAGGACTCAGCAATTGAACACAACTGCCCACAGCTCACCTGCCCCTGGGTTAGGAATTAAAGATAAGGATTAATTACCCAAATCCTATCTTTAATACATTCATAATTGAAGATTGACTCCAATCAAGTAAGTAATCCTAATTTAAATCAATTAGGATAATTACCCTATTATCTCAAGATATTATTTCCTATTTAATATCTTGGGAATAAATATTCTACCAAATTTTTTATTTACTTTACTCTCTCAGAGAAACTAACTTAGGCATCGGAGATCCATTGACCTAACCCACCCCCCCCCCCCCCCACCTCGTGGGCGTGTGAGGCTTAGGTCTTTGATTAAAGGTGTTGATTGTTTTGCAGGTGCATTTTCGTCAAGATTGAAGACGGCGAAAATTTGCATCGACACCTCCCACAATAAAAATAAATAAAAAACTAAAACATCATCCGATCAATCAAACAACTTTTATTTTTTACTTATAAATAAAAGGTTAGAGGTTTAAATTTCGTGAATAACAAATTCGATACTAAATTATTATAGTTCCCATTGAATGGCCTACCCTAGGCCACACCTTTTAGTGTAAATATATTAGGTTTGGCAATTTCTTTCACGACTCATTAAACCGACACGAAAACAACAAATTTTAGATTACCCTGTATGCAGGTCAAATTATTATCGGGTCAACCTGTAAACATGTTAGATTGTTATAGGGTCAACTCATTAAGATAATAGGCTTAACACGACACGATATGTTAAAATAATTTTGACATGAAATAACATGGACGACAAATACAATCCGTTTATCATGTTTAAAATATATCGCTACATTAACAATGACACACCCCGACCCGAAAGTGGGGCGTGCTGGCCGTCACGTGAGAGTGACGTAACCATGTGCACAGTGCGGAAACAAGATTAATCAGAAAGATGTGAACAATTTAAAATCATGCAACTAGCAACCCAAAAACATGATGGTTTACACAACCAGAGCATAAATGGTCTATGTGCAGTCAAGCAGAAAGTACTAAATAGAGATAACACCCGAAGGTGGTCCTACATAAGTGAATTCTGTCAGAACGTCCGATGAGCTCCTCGTATGCCACCAACGAACACTAACTAATTCCTGGAGGGGCGAAAAACGAAAAGCGTGAGTGGGCCAAAACAAATCTTTTCAAAACCTTTTCTTTTCTCAAAAGTTATAACCCCTCTCCGTAAAACCTGTATAATTTCCCAGAAATAAAGTATATACCATATATAATTCTTGAAATCCTGCTGGAAAATATGTATGTATGAATGTAGGTATGCCATGCCAAAGTATCATAACTGAATGCCAAATCATAACTCTGTAAATGTGATTGAATACCAGATAATCAACTCAGCCCTCGGCTATATATAGCTCATAACAATCTCATCATATCATATAGCTCATAATCAACTCAATCATATCATATATCCTACACACACATCAATACCACCTCTAGTGGTCTGCACAACATCACTGTATATAGACTAATATGCTCTAGTGCTACAATCACGTGAAGCCTGTGCGAAAGATTTGCGGGTCACCTACAAGTCGAATCCACCTATAGTGGTCTATTCGACATGACTGAGCACCTAACTTGGATCCAAGGCGAGCATGCGGTGCGGGAGGTGAACATCACGTGAAAGACTGAGCCCTTATCTCTGGGCAGGAGCACTAATATCAAGGTGCAGGTTTATGAGCTCTAATCACATCACATCTAATCACATCATCATAACTAGTATATAAACTTACCTGCCACTTACCAGTACGTCCGCAGCACCAACATTATTATATGCAATCACTAATGCATAAATAAAATAAATAGATACTTTGCATGGCATTTCAAATCACATAATTCTTTAAATTCATTTTATGGGAAAAACAAGTATATAGGTATATACGGAAAACAAAAGTCCACTCATTGATAAGTAGCCGGGTTGTAACCCCCGTGTCTAGCCTAGCTACACTCGTCATCCGGATAGGTCTCCCTTACGCGCCACCATGCGCGGCCACGTGACCTGTACACTGACGGCATCATTTAACGCCGTCAGGAATATTCCTCGAAATATTCCATTAAAACCCAACAAAAACCGTCCAAACTAACTGACGGCGTTAGCATATTCTGTCAAAACTGACAGAATATTCTCTGTCTTCTCTGGCGAGTCACCGGTCGCCGGTCGCCGACGACTGTTCGTCAGTTTCTGGAAAAACTTCCAACTATGGTTTCTTCTTCATTTTTGCCCCATTTTCTACGTACTTTATACCAAAATGAAGATCTCACAAAGATGAACACAACCATACCTGACTCGACCCCCAACTCGCTAAGGATTCGCCGGAAAAAGCCTTGAAAATTCTGGCCGAAATTGAAACTCTCCGATCTCGCGATTCCGACGTCCAATTTCTTCTAACGAAGCACTCCGAGCTTCATAAGGACCTCAATAAGCTTCCTATAATCTTCAAATTTCCAAAAACATCCATAATTACGTGTGCATGAACAATGCACAAATCGGAGGTCATGAAAAACTAGGGTTTTCGAAGGTATCCTTACCTGAAATGGGTACCAATAAACTCATCTGAGCTTCACGAACACAATGGTGTACTTCACACCTTCGATCTATCCCGTTTCCAAGGGTTTTTGGTGTTGTCCGTACGAATGAGAGAAGAGAGAGACAGAGAGAGAACACGGGAGAGAAGAAAGAGTGTGAGATGAGTGGTCCAAAATCCACCAACCAATCACAACTAAACCATTTCCTAATTTCCAATTGGTCCCAAAACTTAGGAAGTTGTATAATTGGACCAATACTTTAATGAAATTCACAATTTCACACACCCACGCTTAGGGCAATTCCGTCATTTCACACTATCGAGAATAATTTTCCGGGACGGGCTGTCACAAACAAAGACTCGAATGCATTTTTTGTAAAATAAAAATATAAAAAAAGGTGAAATAAGAAATGAACTCAAATGTGTTTATAACAACTTCAGTTGATTATTTTTACGATAATGCTAGAGAGACTAAAATTTTGAGTCAGATTTGCAAACAAGATGATGTGTCACCAATGAATAATAATTAAGCACGTTAATCAATATTTAAGTAATAATCCAATCATCAATAACCACATCACTTATTTTTAAAATTTGGTTTAAAAATTTGGTCTCCTTAGCATTACTTTATTTTAAGGAAAATACTTGGGTACTCACTGGAGAGTACCCAATTTACTGACCAAATGATATTAGGCCAATAAAATCAGCACAGCTGTTCCTTCAATGACTTATTGAACTTTTGCTATGCTAAGAACCAAATAGCCCTCTACTTCCTCCCATTACCCTTGCCATGGCGGATTTGGACAAGTCCTATCCTCCTCCAACCTCCATCAACCCCATCCCGTGGCCTTGTCGGCTTCGGCATGCAAGCTTCAAGCTCACTCACCAAGCCAACATCGAGTCCTTAACTGAGAAACCCCAATTTGTAATCCTCCCAAATTTTGTCTGAGCAGTCTTGCTGAGGGGGTGGAGTCACCGATTAAAAGAGGCTCGGTGGGCTAAATATGGGTGGGATGGGCTTGGCGGTGGTGGGAGAGGATGATGGCTTGGGATAATGGGATGGAGGGCTGGCAAGTAGTATTTCGGTGAGGGAGAAGACGTGTGTTTGAATAGCATGATAGCATATGTTTGGCAAACAGAATAAAGGCTGATTGGATATGTTTGGGCAGATTTGAGAAGAACAGGTGTTGTTATCAGGTTGTTCCACGTATCCAATTCAGAATACTGGGTACTCTCTGGTGAGTACCCAAGTATTGTCATTATTTTAATATCTTATGTAACCACCTCTGGCAAAGTTGTGTTACTGAATTTCAGATACTCTCTTATCATTTGGTACACCTTGTCAGCTGGTGAGATTGATCCGGTGCAATGCAACAATAGTGATGTCATGCATTTATAGAAATGTTTGGAATATTTTGTCATAACTTAAACAAAACAAGGACAATGAAGGTGTCTTTCTGGTGGCAACGTTTTGCCAACCGTTGTTGTCTTTACTCTCATCGTTACCACAATAACATTATTACCAAGCATTATTATTTTCTTTCTCAAAAATTATGCTGATTTAAACTATCAGACACATTCTTTGATTAAAAAATGTCAAATTCTATTTGACGTTTTCGTTTTGAGAAATCATTCTTCAAAAATCATTTTGTTAAACATTACTAGACGGACCCAAGCTATTTTGTAAGACACACTTTGAAGATTATATATTAATTAGTTAACGTGGAAATTATTTAGCCATAGATTAATAGGGTGTAATTTAGTATTGGATTAAGTACTTAAAACCCTCAACCTTTTAGTGTCATTCTAAATTGGCTTCAACATTTTTAAACATTCCAAACAAGTACCCAACCTATTGAAAATGTCATATTTCTTAAGCCCCAGTTAAAAATCTGTTAAATTAGCTGGGGCTTATTTTGTCTCCAAAATTATAGAAGGTCATGGAGGCGTAACCTCCACCAACTAATGGTTACCACCACCCCATATGCCTAATAGGAGCATATTTATGCGATTTAGTTAGTGTGTTTTCTTGCATTTACTTAGTTATTTGTTGCTTATTATGGTGTTTTAAGTCATTTTCGTGTGTTTGTAGGTCCAAGAAGCAAAGTTGGCAAAAAGGTGCAATTTGGAGCATTTTAGAGCAGTTTTGGGCTTGGAATGGATAGCACAAGTATGGAGCATGATGGATGGACGAATTTGAAGTTCAAGAGAGGCTAGGAATGTGCAAAAGAGTTGGAGAAATAAATTCAAGACAAAGAAGATATGGAATCAGCTACAAAGAAGAAGAATTATCCAAAACCTTATCCAACCTTATCTTATCCAAACTAACCTTATTTTATCTTACCTTATCTTATCTTATCCTAATCCTTTCTTAACTTAATTCTTGCTGTAAAAGGGTTTTAATTTCAGTTTAGGAGACATAAAAACCTGATTTCTAGGAACCTCATCCTCTCCTACAAAGATGCCGCACCCTTGTCCTTGATCCCTTGGGTTTTTGACCTTTTAGATGTCCTATTTTCTGCTGGGATTACATAACCTTTTCCCCTTAGGATTGTGTTATTATTCTCCTACACAAACAACATTTGGCAATCCTTTTCCTACACTAAATGTTTGTGCCGCACCTCCCCCTATAAATACACCATTTTGCTGCACCATTCAGACACACCACCATCTATCATTCATATAGCTCTACACTACAATCAGCCATACACCCTCTTGTGTCGTAACTTGCAAGGAAGGAAGAAATCTGGAGCGTTTCTAGGTGCATTCTATCCTTTGTTTTCAATGTTTAATTTTATTTATATTTGTTTGATTGCGAACATGAGGAACTAACTTCTTTATAGTTAGAGGCAAATTCAAAGCCATGGACATATGTTTTATATGAATTGATTTCCTCCAGTTATGATTTGATGAATCGTGAATGTGGTTTACTTATCTGAGTTATTGAGAACTTGTTCTTGTGTGTTGATTAAGGAGGCCTACTTAGTTTGCAAGCATGAATTTGATGCTAAAATATAAGGGAGTTTCACCTAATAGTTACAAACTTATATTTACAAGTAGTGGAGGTTGCTAGTCACGATCACGTTAAGTAAATTCCTGGCAGGAGTGTCATGCTTTTCATAGTCACGAATGCCTTGTCAATGCTTATGATTTTCACAAAGCTTAATGATCTTTGTTCTGTGTCTCTATCATGCTTTTCATAGTTAGGGAGCATAATAAAGAATGATTTGGGTTGTCGTATGCTTTTCATCGAATTCAATGAGTCTAGGGAAATCTGAGAATTAATTAGTTCTACACAATTAATTTGGGGCATTGTCATTCATGGTTTGTTGAAAGAATAACTGGAAATCGATTGATATGCATATGTTCATGTGTGGAGAAGGGCCCTCTAACTAGTCTTTCACCCTTTTTCAATTCACCAAATTCCTTTTCTGATTTTGTTTTGTTCTCTTGTTTTAGGTACTAGTTTATGACTCGAAGTTCTCAACCAGTTCGTGAGCATATCTTGGAGTTTGACGACGATTTTGAACGAACATTGAGAAGGAAGGGGAGGCATCTAGAACCTAGTGAACCTAGTTCAAGTTCAGAGGCCGAATTTGAGTTTGAAGAAGAAGAAGAAACCATGGCTGCGGACAATCGTACAATCAAGGAACTTTCAGCCTCGGGGTTGGCCAATGCCGCACCCCTTTGCATTCAATACCCTGCGGCTGCTCAAGGCAAGACCGATGAGTTCGAATTGAAGTCAAGCTTGTTGCATCACATTCCCAAATACCATGGGCTATCCATGGAAGATCCAAACAAGCATCTTAAGGAGTTCGAAGTGGTTTGTTAGAGCATGACACCAATCAATGTCGATGGAAACATTTTGATGATGAAGGCTTTTCCATTCTCTCTTTTGGAAAAGGCTAAAGATTGGCCTTATGAATTAGCACCCGAAACGGTCACTTCTTTGGAAAGCATGAAAAGGGCATTTTTATAGAAGTTCTTCCCCACTTCGAGAGTCATTCTCTTAAGAAAGAAGATTAGTGGAATTCAACAAAGCCAATGAGAGACATTCCCAGCATACTATGAGCGTTTTAAGGCTCTTGTCGCCTCATGTCCTCAACATCAAATGAAAGAAGAACTTTTACTTCAATACTTCTATGAAGGACTTCTTCCAATTGAGCGATAAATGCTAGATGCTTCAGCGAGAGGTGCATTGGTTGACAAAACACCAATGGCTGCAAAGATCCTAATCGCCAACCGAGCGTTGAATGCACAACAATACGAAGGCCTTGGACAAAGAGACCCCCCACGGCAACAAAGTGTGCATGAGGTAAGTTCAATTTCTGAAATTCAATCCAAATTAGATAACCTCACTATGCTTGTGTCGCAGGTTGTTGATGTAACCAAATTGCAAGGGATTACACAAAGTGTATGTGGCGTGTGCTCTATGCAAGGGCACCTCAATGATCAATGCCCTCAGTTGATTGAGAATGGAGGGTGGGAATCTGCCAATGCCATGGGTTTTGGGAGCCAAAATCAGCCACGCAATGATCCTTACTCCAACACTTACAATCCGGGCTGGAGAGATCATCCAAATTTCAAGTGGAGGGAACCTCAACAACCACAACAACAAAGTGGATTTAGGCAGCAACCTCCGGGTTTCTATTCAAAACCATACGCACCCACACAACCCCAAGCACAACCTGCCCAAACCAAATAAGGTTTGTCCGTTGATAATGATCAGATTTTTCAATTACTAACTTCTATGTCTCAGAGCATACAAAATAGAGACAAAAAGGTGGATGAGTTGGAGAAGCAAGTAGGGCAGATTTCAGAGTTCCTAGGGCAATTCCGAGAACAAGGCAAACTTCCTAGTTCAACCGTGGTGAATCCAAAGGAAGGATTTGAATCCGCCAAGGCCATTATGTTGAGAAATGGAAAAGAAGTTGGAACTGAGCCACAACCATCCAAATCTGGTCATATTGAGGATGAAAAGTTGCTGATCAAAGAGGAGGAGGGAACCAAACCTACGGCAAGGGTGGAACAACCCTTGCCGCAGCCACATTCCAATCCTAAACCGTCCCCAACCACCAAGGTAAGTCCAAAATCGAATTTTTCAAGTTCTATTCCACTAAATGCACCTTTTCCTAGCAAGTTTAGGCAATCAAAAAAGGAAGAGAACGAGAAAGACATTCTGGAAACATTTAGGAAAGTACAAGTCAATATACCTCTCCTTGATGCAATTAAGCAAGTTCTAAGGTACGCTAAGTTTTTGAAAGAACTTTGTACAACAAGGAGAAGAATTTCGAACAAAGAAGTTGTCCAGGTAAGTGAGAATGTCTCTGCTGTTTTGCAAAGGAAATTACCCCCTAAATGCAAAGATCCCGGTAGTTTTACAATTCCTTGCGTTATTGGCAATACTTAGTTTGAACATGCTATGTTAGACTTAGGAGCTTCAATTAATGTCATACCTTACTTAATTTACGCATCTATGAATTTAGGAGAGCTTAAAAACGATGGTGTTATAATTCAATTAGCCGATCGTTCTAACGCATATCCGAAAGGAGTTTTGGAAGATGTTTTGGTGCATGTGGATAACTTGATATTCCCAGCAGATTTCTATGTTTTAGAGATGGAGGATTCGCCCAATATCACCCCATTGCCAATCCTACTTGGGAGGCCCTTCATGAAAATAGCACGCACCAAGATCGACGTGTTCAAATGGACTTTAACAATGGAATTTGATGGGGGGATTATTGATTTTAACATTTTTGAAGCTATTAAATTCCCTAAAGACGATCATTCTTGCTTTTCTATTAATGCATTTGATTCATTGGCGCAGGAATTCCTTGACTCGTTGGAAGAAGATCCCTTGAAACAACAATTGCACAAGCAATTGGAATGAAGCCCAATCTGGCCGTACCTAATGAAGAACAAGCCGAGATTGTGGCTGCCTTTGACTCATTGCCACAACATCATGGTAAGCCTCCTAACCCAATTCCAATTCCCGTTTCTACTAATACGTTGTTACCTTCTGTGATTCAGGCCCCTACTCTTGAACTTAAGCCATTGCCGGATCATTTAAAGTACGTCTTCTTGGGAGATGAAGAGATGTTGCCCGTCATTGTCTCTGCATCCCTCACAGCAATAGAGGAGGAGAAGTTGATTCGGGTGTTGAAAGAGCACAAAACAGCCATTGGATGGACATTGGCCGACATTAAGGGAATTAGCCCTACAACATTCATGCATCGCATACTTCTAGAGGAGGTGCTAAACCAAATAGAGAGGCTCAACGTCGACTCAACCCTCTAATGATGGAAATTGTGAAAAAGGAGATTATCAAGCTTCTCGATTGTGGAGTGATTTATCCAATTTCGGATAGCCATTGGGTTTCACTGGTGCAAGTTGTTCCAAAGATATCCGGAGTCACTGTGGTGAAGAATGTCGAGAATGAGCTTGTGCCAACCCGTATCCAAACAGGTTGGAGAGTGTGCATCAATTATAGGAAGCTCAACGCCACCACAAGGAAGGACCACTTCCCTTTGCCGTTCATTGATCAAATGCTTGAAAGGTTAGCCGGTCATTCTTTTTATTGTTTTCTTGATGGCTATTTGGGATATAATCAGATTTTCATAGCCCCAGACGACCAAGAAAATACCACTTTCACGCGCCCCTTTGGTACCTTTGCCTATCGTCGCATGCCATTCGGTTTATGCAATGCACCTGCCACATTTCAAAGATGCATGGTAAGTATCTTTTCCGATTTTGTTGAGAAGATTATTGAGGTTTTTATGGATGACTTTAGTGTATTTGGTGATTCGTTTGACAGTTGTTTGGAAAATCTTACATTAATCTTGCAACGAAGCGTTGAAACTAACCTTGTGTTAAATTGGGAAAAATGTCACTTTATGGTTAAACAAGGCATAGTTTTAGGGCATATCATTTCAGAAAGGGGAATTGAGGTTGATAAATAAAAAATAGATCTTGTACACTACTTACCCTCTCCTACTTCGGTTAGAGAGGTTCGTTCGTTTCTTGGTCATGCAGGATTCTATAGGCGATTCATCAAGGATTTTTCGAAGATTTCTCAACCTTTGTGCCGTCTCCTTCAAAAGGAAGTAGATTTCAAGTTTGACGAGGAATGTGAGAAGGCTTTCAACCAACTCAAAAAGATGCTAACCACAACACCAATCATTATGCCACCAGATTAGAGCCTTCCGTTTGAGCTAATGTGCGATGCTTCCGACTATGCATTAGGAGCTGTGTTAGGACAAAGGAAGGACAAGAATCTGCACGTCATCTACTATGCCTCAAGGACCTTGAACGATGCTCAATTGAACTACTCTATGACGGAAAAAGAACTTTTTGCCATTGTCTTTGCTTTAGATAAGTTTCGCTCATATTTACTTGGTACTAAAGTCATTATTTACTCTGATCACGCAGCTTTAAAATACTTACTTATGAAGAAGGAGGCTAAACCAAGGCTTATTCGATGGATGCTCCTACTTCAAAAGTTCAATATCGAAATCCGGGACAAGAAAAGAGTTGAAAACGTAGTGGCTGACCACCTAAGCAGATTGGTGCATGAAGAAGACCCAATTCCCATCCCTGAGACGTTTCCAGATGAGCAGCTGCTGTCCATTAAGGTAAGTATCCCATGGTATGCTGATTTAGTTAACTATTTGGTTACTAAACAAGTTCCAAACACCCTAAACAAGCAACAAGGTGATAAATTGAAGAAAGATGCACGGTTTTATGTTTGGGATGATCCATACTTGTGGAAGTACTGCCCCGATCAGATTATACGTAAGTGTGTGCATAATTCAGAGTTTAACTCAATTTTAACTTTCTGCCACACTTATGCATGTAGGGGACACTTTGGCACACAACGCACAGCCCTTAAAGTGTTAGAATGTGGATTTTATTGGCCTACGATCTTTAAGGATGCTAGAACTTTTTGTGTGACTTGTGATCGTTGCCAAAGAATGGGAAATATAGGCCCAAATGACCAAATGCCGCAACCCCCTATCTTTACTGTCGAAATTTTTGATGTTTAGGGTATTGATTTTATGGGTCATTTTCCTTCTTCGCATGGTTTTACATATATTTTACTTGCGGTTGATTATGTCTCGAAATGGGTGGAAGCAAAAGCCACCCGAACTAATGATTCTAAAGTGGTTGCAGATTTTGTTAGAACTCACATATTTGCAAGGTTTGGCATGCCACGAGTACTTATCAGCGATGGAGGCTCTCACTTTTGCAATCGGACCATTGAGGCGTTACTTAAAAAGTACAATGTCACGCATAAGGTTTCTACACCTTATCATCCTCAAACAAGTGGCAAGCCGAGGTTTCAAACTGTGAGATCAAGCAAATTTTAGAGAAAACAGTTGGGCCAACGAGGAAGGATTGGAGTTTGCGCTTGAATGATGCACTATGGGCGTATCGTACGGCCTACAAAACACCCCTTGGCATGTCCCCATTTCTGCTCATCTATGAGAAACCATGCCATCTTCCCGTTGAATTAGAACACAAGGCGCATTGGGCAGTCAAAACCTTCAATATGGACATAGATGCCACTGGAGTTCATAGGAAGCTTCAATTGAACGAGCTTGAGGAGATTAGGAATGAAGCTTACGAGAATGCGCGAATTTATAAAGAGAAGACGAAGGCCTTTCATGATAAGATGATTCGAACCAAAACATTCTCCAATGGGCAGAAAGTTCTACTCTTCAATTCCCGTCTTCGATTATTTCCAGGTAAGTTACGTTCTAGGTGGATTGGACCGTTTGTTAGTACTAATGTTTTTCCTCATGGTGCAGTTCAAATCCAAAGTCTGAAGACGGGGCAAGAACTCATGGTAAACAGACATCGTTTGAAGCCATACTATGAGCATTTCGTGGAGCACATTGTGGAAGACATTATCCTTCATGCCGTGGGCCCTATTGAAGAATAGAAGGAAGGTTCGTCCGGCTGGAAGACGTTAAAGCAAGCACTTCTTGGGAGGCACCCCATGCAAATAAAGAGGACCTAGGAACTCTCCAGCTCCACAACCAGATTTGCGTTTCTAAACCCTACTCTTTATTGCTTTTACTTTGCCATCTTTGTCATGTTTGTTAGTTGTGTTGTTTGCTTGCTTGTGTGTGCGTCTATGTTTGAAACATTGAGGACAATGTTTGGTTTAAGTGTGGGGGGAGGGGTAAACAAGTGTTTTCATTGAAAAATTCGTAGGTTTTTATCACCCATCACTTCTAAGGTTGTTTTTCACTGTTTTTGAGTGTTTTTAGTGTGTTTTGAAGTGTTTCAATGTGTCCTATAGCAGAAAATATGAAAATTTACAAACAAAAAAAAAATTTGAAAAAAGTTTTGAAAAATACCAAAAAGAGTCGTTTTTAGAGTCGTTTTTGTGTTTGTGTCTTAGGGTACCTTCCAACACAATGATGAGGATTTGGTTTTTAATTGCATGACTTTTAAAGAAAGTTACAAACATGGATTGAAGTTTGATATGCTCTTTGGTTTATGCTTGGTTATAGTTGACATTCATGAATTCACATGTAATCCCAAAAAGAAAAAAAATTAGTTTTTGTAACATGCTTGAAGGAAATAACTGAAACAAACGCTACAACCTTGAGAGACTTGAGCTTATACTTTGTTCGGAGAGTTATTAATCTGTGATTCTTTGTTTTCTAAAGTCGTTGCATGATCTCATCATTCTTTGCTTGGTTGTTACTTAGAATGTGTTTCATCACTTTAGATCCAAATACTAGAACTCATGTCTGTTTCATTCAAAGCATGAAATTGATTAGCATAACAAATAACAAGATGAAGTTGTTTAGTTAAACCAGAGCCAAAAAGCCTTAACCCTTTTCCATATGTATTGTAGGTTTAACCCCTTTTGAGCCTTATTTAGCCTATTTTCTTTGTTAGCCGACATTATCCTTACCTAGCCTAGAATAGGACTATCCATACCCTTGTTCTTCAAGGATAGTAAAGCATAACTTAGAGGAATTCCTTTTGATCTACAAATTGCAGAAAAGCAAGTGTGGGGGAGGTTGTACGTTTTTGTGTGCCATAAGAAACAAGAAGGGCATGGGTAGGAAAAAAAACAAAGAAGGAAAAAAATTCGTGAGAAAAAGAAAAGAAAAAGAAAAGTATGTGAAGAAAGTGTGAAAAGTGTTCAAAATAAGTGAGAAAGAACTCACAATTGTTGGTTGTTGAAGAAAGGGTCCAAAAAGTTGAATTTGACCCTAAGTTGTACGAAATCCCCTAAAAGATTCAAAGTTGATTGCTGCATTTTAGAAGGGAATTCTAAGTTGATTTCATTGCTTTGCTTGCTATTTCTTTAAGAACGTTTGTTTTCTTTACCTTTCTTTGTTAGCCAATACCTTAGCCCCGTTACAACCTTTTGACTTCTATCTTGATTGTTATGTGTTTCAATATGTGGAGTTTGGGATTGGTATGAGCATATGGTGTCCTTGGTTCTCGCGTCTAAGTAGTAGCATTCCATTCATGAGATTATATATATACATGCATTAATAATTCCAGAAATTGCTTTCTTTGTTATATACATATGTGAGTGTTCGTTTTCATGTTTACATCAATCTTCTCACATATACCTAGTGTAGGGAGTGTAGTCAGAAAATCTGAGTGAAAATAGAGTGCATATCTAGTAAGGGATTGAGGGATTGTTTAAGGCATGTTACTACATTCAAAAAGTTGTTTTAATTGATTAAATGCGAGCTAGTGAGTAGTAACTATGATTAAGTATGTGCTCGAGAGTAAGGATAACTAAAATCTATGTAAGTAATGATTTTTAACATGTTATGTTCCATTGAAAATCCCTAAGGTGAACGTTGGAAGGTTTAGGTTTTGTTTTGTTGTTTTGTTTTGCTCGAGGACTAGCAACAGCTAAGTGTGGGGGAATTTGATAGGAGCATATTTATGCGATTTAGTTAGTGTGTTTTCTTGCATTTACTTAGTTATTTGTTGCTTATTATGGTGTCTTAAGTCATTTTCGTGTGTTTGTAGGTCCAAGAAGCAAAGTTGGCAAAAAGGTGCAATTTGGAGCATTTTAGAGCAATTTTGGGCTTGGAATGGATAGCACAAGTATGGAGCATGATGGATGGACGAATTTGAAGTTCAAGAGAGGCTAGGAATGTGCAAAAGAGTTGGAGAAATAAATTCAAGTCAAAGAAGACATGGAATCAGCTACAAAGAAGAAGAATTATCCAAAACCTTATCCAACCTTATCTTATCCAAACTAACCTTATTTTATCTTACCTTATCTTATCTTATCCTAATCCTTTCTTAACTTAATTCCTGCTGTAAAAGGGTTTTAATTTCAGTTTAGGAGACATAAAAACCTGATTTCTAGGAACCTCATCCTCTCCTACAAAGATGCCGCACCCTTGTCCTTGATTCCTTGGGTTTTTGACCTTTTAGATGTCCTATTTCCTGCTGGGATTACATAACCTTTTCCCCTTAGGATTGTGTTATTATTCTCCTACACAAACTACATTTTGCAATCCTTTTCCTACACTAAATGTTTGTGCCGCACCTCCCCCTATAAATACACCCTTTTGCTGCACCATTCAGACACATCACCATCTATCATTCACACAGCTCTACACCACAATCAGCCATACACCCTCTTGTGCCGCAACTTGCAAGGAATGAAGAAATCTGGAGCGTTTCTAGGTGCATTCTATCCTTTGTTTTCAATGTTTAATTTTATTTATATTTGTTTGATTGCGAACATGAGGAATTAACTTCTTTATAGTTAGAGGCGAATTCAAAGCCATGGACATATGTTTTATATGAATTGATTTCCTCCAGTTATGATTTCATGAATTGTGAATGTGGTTTACTTATCTGAGTTATTGAAAACTTGTTCTTGTGTGTTGATTAAGGAGGCCTACTTAGTTTGCATGCATGAATTTGATGCTAAAATATAAGGGAGTTTCACCTAATAGTTACAAACTTATATTTACAAGTAGTGGAGGTTGCTAGTCACGATCGCGTTAAGTAAATTCCTGGCAGGAGTGTCATGCTTTTCATAGTCACGAATGCCTTGTCAATGCTTATGATTTTCACAAAGCTTAATGATCTTTGTTCTGTGTCTCTATCATGCTTTTCATAGTTAGGGAGCTCAATAAAGAATGATTTGGGTTGTTGTATACTTTTCATCCAATTCAATGAGTCTAGGGAAATTTGAGAATTAATTAGTTCTACACAATTAATTTGGGGCATTGTCATTCATGGTTTGTTGAAGGAATAACTGGAAATCGATTTATATGCATATGTTCATGTGTGGAGAAGGGCCCTCTAACTAGCCTTTCACCCTTTTTCAATTCACCAAATTCGTTTTCTATAAAGTAGTTTATGCAAAGTTTCTGTTTTAAGTTTTAAATTCGTCAAAAACAAACCCCCTTTCATTTAATCTTGTTTTTAGAGTCAAAACCTGTTTTCTTTTAGTTGTTTGAGTCTTTTAAGTTCTATTTTCGTCAAAATCACTTGTTAGGTCTAGAATTGAGTCTTTTTTTATTGTTTGTTGCTGCTTTTAGTGTTTTAAGTTAATTTTGAGTCATTAGAGTCTAGTTTAGTGTTTTTGAGTCTTATTTGTGTTGATTAGCATCCCTAGTTAATCCCCAGTTTAGAACGATCCCTACTTGCATCTTTACTACAATTGTCATCAATAGGGTTTAATTTGTGTGTCAAGTTAAATTTCACATCAATGCCATCACCTCCAATTCCACCACAAAACCACCAATCCACCTACAACTCAAGTCACCAACATTGAGAAGAAGGTCATGGAGGTTGCTGAAATGGTATATACTATCATGATGTGGCCACCACCATCTTCACCGCTCATGAAGAAGAACTGGAAACCGAATTCTGCCAGGAAGAAGGCCGAAAAATTTATGCTCCGTTCAATCTCAAATCTCTACCAAAACACATGAAATTTTTATCTCAAAATGAAAATCACAGAAGAAGAAATAGAAATATACCATTTTTAGGCAAAATCGTGGCCGGATAATGGCCTGAGTTTGTCAGCCCAAAGCTGGGTTTGTGGTTTCTCGTGAAATCGAGGCAGATTCGAGCCTCCCATGCTCTAATCTGAACCTCAGGATGAAGGAAAGTAATCTGTGGTCCTAGTCTCGTCCAATCTGACGAGGAATTGCCAGATTTTCATTGGGAAATCGCGAGGTGGTGGTGACGCCATCTGTGTTGTTGTACATAGAAGATGAGAGGTTAGAAAAACTGAGGAGTTGAGCGTTGAAGGAGCAAAGAAGAGAGAGTGACACAGTTATGGTGGTGGTCTGGTGGGTGGCCATTCTGGGCTTGGCTTCTCTGTGAACACAGAGAAGAAGAAGATGTGAGCGATGGGATGTGAGGGAGAGTTTGAGGGAGAAAGAGAGAGATTGGGATGGAGGCACCCACAATATTATTTGATTTCAATCAATTTTAATTGTTAAATCCTTCAAATTTTTTTAAGGGAACTTTAACGAAAAGCTCTCGATACTGTTCCCTTTAACGAAAAACCACATTTTTATACTAAAAAGTCAATCATAGTACTATTCACTTTACCCTTTATTTTGTCCTTATCGTTAAAACTCAAAGTTTTCAAACCCTCTTCATTAGTTTTCCTTTTTTTTTAATTGTTAAATAAATAACAAATATTTTATTATTAATGTTGCGAAATTTAAACTAACCGAAATTAGTCCAACTTAGTTCCAAATTTTATGTTCGCAAGCATACGAATCGTTCGATAGTATAGAAAGCAAGCACTTAATATCGTCCCTCAGAAAATGATTTAATTCTTATCAACTAACTTAAATCCAATTGCAACGACGTAAAATTAGTAAAGATTGATGAAAGATGGATTTGAGAATTGAAACTAATAGTAAAAACAAATGAAAACAATAAAGTTTGATAACAATGCAAAAAGTGGCAGCCAAGAACACAAATTGTAATTCAGTTGAGTAAAACGCTAAAGCATCCGACTCACCATAACCAATCCAACTTATTTTCTGCAGTGAATTATTAACAAGTACTCAACCTCATTGATAGTCAAATCTCCCTAACACATGTAATATCTATGGCATCTAGACTATTACGTATATCCCAACATGCAACCATCCATGGCATCTGGAATAGTTTAACATAATGAAACTCATTACGATTAGTGGAAATTTATGTAAAGACTACACAAATCCTAGAGTATGGCATCTACTACTAGGTAATTCATGGTATCTATTTGCAAGAAGCTATCACTCCAGTTGAAAACATGGCATCTGCACAACTTGCATCAAATTTATCAAGTAAAAGTCAAGATGGTAGCTAATCACCAAGACTAAAACTAAGCATATAAACACAGCAAACAATACTCAACGAAATTGAAAACTTGAAATAATTCACTTGAGAATATAAGCATTCATAGCCATGGCTACATCGTAGCCCAGCTAAGGAAAATTAGTTCCGAAACATAATCGAAAATATTATTGAATTCATAATAAAAATGAGAAGAAAATTGAGTTTAGAAAAAACGCTGAAAAATCCTTGTGCTCTGCTGCTTCTATCCTGTCGTATGTCCCTTGCTGCTTCTGTAGAATAATTGATCAGTCCCCTTTTCTTTTTCCTCTTTTGTTTTAATTTTCTTCTCTGTAACCGACAATGAGTTAAAACCCATTTATTGACAACATTAGAAGAAAAGAAAACCGAAGAACTCTTCAATTATCTACTAGCCACTTTGTACAATAAACACACCTTGATTACTTTCTCCATTTGCCAACGTTTTCCCTTGTGCCTTCTTTAATTATCCGCTCAATTCCAATCGAAGTTTCATCTCCAAATAGATATCCACCACGGCTGAAAGTGATCAGACTTCCTCTGCAATTGAACAGATTGTGTAGCCAAATATCCCGAATTTATGCTTTTGGCAAAGACCCATGAATTTGAAACTGCTTTGTGTAGGTGATTCACCATATTTCTCTCCAATTTAACTTCTATAAGATCTCTCTTTATTCTTGTTTCGTATGGAGGCTAACCCTGGAAAGGGAAGAGGAAATATGCAGCTTTCTTTTGTTTTTTTTCTTCTTTTCGTTGTCAGTTCAGTTTTGCATAGACTTGTGATTATGAAATAAACACATGCTGAAGGCTTCTCCAATTCCAATAAGTGACATGCACTGCACATAAATCAAAAGAAAATGAATGTAGACCACAAGTATATTATAAAGCCAAATAGGTAGACACTTAAATCATAACAGACCACTTGGTTTAATTAAAAACAAGGAATTATAACATGATATTTTCCTCCACCTCATTAATATAACTATAAAAGCACAACACTATGTAATTCCTTTCATCTAAGTCCAACATATCACAAGAAAATGTAGCTTTCGGGAGAAAAAAAATAGTAAAATATGCGCTCATCAATTAATTAATTAAATTTTTATTTCAATTAGCAAATGAGTCGGCCCCGTTTGTCATAGCCCGTCCCGAAATTATTGATATCGAGGACGTGAAAAGACGGGATTGCCCTAAAGGTTGCTAAGGTGTGTGTGACATTTGTATTTGGTTAATATCCCTATTCCTAAGTTTTTGGAAAATTATTTTGGAACTTAGACTTTGGTTTATTTTTATGTGGTTAGGGACTTAGGAGGACCACACACACTCAAACCTACTATCTCTCTTTCTCTCCCGTAAACTTCCTATCTCTCCCCTCTCGGTTTTCTTCTTCCCGTGCACTGTACACATATGGACGAAGCTTGAACTTGTCCATTTCTTCACAGATTGACGTCAAAAAGGTGAGTTTCTCGATCCTTAGAACCTCATGAGTTATTTGGTACCATTTTAGGAACTTGACCCTCGGAATCGTCGTGAAACCCTAACCCCGAAAATATGCACTGTTCATGCACACGTAAAACCGTGTATTTCAGGGAATTTCAAGCTCACAGTGAGCTTAAGGAGGTCCTCACGAGCCTCGGGGTACTTCGTTGGTAGAGTTTGGACGTCGGAGGACAGAGATCGAAGATTTTTAAAGTTTACCGAACTATCGAGCTTCCTCAGGTAAATTCTAGTGGTTTTCAAGCCTTGAAACTTGTTTGGATGTGCTCTACATGCTTAGAGCTTCATTTTGGTACCAAATTCATGAAAAATGGATGAAAAACGAGTGAGAAACCATAGTTGGAAAAATTCCCTAGAAATCGGCAAAGTCACCGGCGACCGGCGAGTCGCCGGAGAAGAAGACAGAATATTCCGTCAGTTTGGACGGAATATACTGACGCCGTTAGTTAAGTTTAACGGTTTCCGTTAGGAGTTGACGGAATATTTCGAGGAATATTCCTGACGCCGTTTAAAAATCTGTCAATGTGTCTGGCACGTGACCGCGCGTGGGGGCGCGTAGGTCCATGCCATTTCTGGCGCGTAGGGGTGCGTGACAGGTCCAAAAATAATTCTAAAAATATGGGGATGTTCATGAGGTTATGTAGATCACGTTGGTATATTCAAACACCCTATGTGAGCATCGTATGAAAAGTTATTGCGTATTGTTGGTTATATGCTCTAATTAATGTTATAGTTGTTTTGCATATAGGTGAGACCTATCCCGAGGACGAGCGCAATCAAGGGCGACGCGGGGGTTATGACCTTTCGACTTACCAGTAAGTGGGCAGTTGTTTTCGTTATATACCTATATACTTAATGATTTTCCCAGAAATCGAATTTGAATGAAAGTATGTTTTAAAATGCCATGCACAGAATTGATATGAAATATATGAATTGGTATATGATGCATATGTATGAAATGATGCGGTGGGCACACAGGTAAGTATCAGGTGAGTTATATTGTGTAAAATTATGAATTGTATTGAGAGCTCATAACCTGCACCCCGGTGTTAGTGCTTATGTTGATATTCACCTCCCGCACCGCACGCTCCCTTGGATCCAAGTAGGTATAAGTCCTGTCGTACAGACCACTTCTGTGGTTCCGACTCGTAGGTGATCTGCAATTATTCGCACAGCTGTTTGATGAGAATTGCACTAGAGCGTATTATTACACCAAGTCATGTCGTACAGACCATTTTAATGGTTCCGACTCGTGTGTAGGCATAGGTATTGAGCTATATGATTAGCCGTACCTGACCACTGCAGGGTCTCCAGTTGATTTATTATTTCACCTGATATATTTATGTATCTTCATTATGTTAGTGACGCATATAGCATGGCATACTTTCATAATACTGATTTTAAGTTATGATTTGAGAATATGATGATATACTTATGTTTATATACTATTTTTTGGGAAAGTATACAGGTTTTACAGTGAAGGGTTATAAATGTTGATAAATGAGATGTTTTCGAAAAGCTTCGTTTTACTGACCCACTCAACTTTGTTTTACGCCCCTCCAGGTTATAGTTAGAAGTGCTTGGTGGCTCACGAGGATTTCCACGGTTGTTCTGACAGACTCCTCAAATGTAGGACTCACCTTTGGGTGTTGTAATTTAGTAACTGTCCTACTTGACTGCACTTCGAACCTTATGCTCTGATTGTGTGTATTTCGCACTTAAATTCTCTCTAGCATGTCATTTGGTTAGTACTGCTAGTATTCGGTTTTTAGTCCTTCATAATTCTCTTACCTTATCGCTTCTGCATTGCATTTATGGTTACGTCACGCTTTTGTGATGGCCAGCACGCCCTGATTCTCAGGTTGGGGTGTGTCAATTTGGTATCAGAGCCTAGTTTTGTAGTCCTGTATAAATTGTGAATTTCCTAATTATTTTTGGTGTCTTCTGTCAGAACTATACCACCTCGTAGGGATCCACGTTCTTCTTCTGAGCCCAGTTTCCCCAATATAGCTCAGTTAGGGGAAGCGATAGCCCATGCCTTTCAGACTTCATTCCGTCCTCCTCAAAGAACACCTCTGGAGACTGTTTATAATCTGAAATTGGACCACTTCGTTGGTAATGAGGGTCATGAAGGAGCGGAAAAGTGGTTAGACCGTATTGAGAAAACCTACCAGGTGATGCAAAGTCAAGGGAATCTTCCTGCTAGTAGATGGGTCGAGACGACTACTTGGTTTCTAGGAAGAGAACCTGCAGGATGGTGGGAAAATGAGACTAAATTTATGACACCTAAAGCAGCAGTTGATTGGGAAACATTTAAGGAGACATTTAAGAAAAGATTCATTCCTCCATAGTACATTGATCGTAAGAAGCAAGAGTTCACTCAGCTGAAACAAAGGAAAATGTCGACGAATGAGTATTATAGGAAGTTTACAGACTTATCTCGCTATGATCCAGAAGTGGCTGTTAATCAGGTGGAAATGCTTCATCGCTTTAAGTTAGGAACAAAGAAGAAATGGCAGACACTTGCTAGTGCTATTCCTTGCACCACTTATCATGAGTTTTCTGAGATTTTGGTTCGGATTGAGGACTCCGAAAATCTGCCTAGTGAAAATGAGGATGAGGAAGATAAGAATGGTGATAATCAGAGAAAATATGATAGGAGTAAAGGTATCTTGACTACGGGACCCCGTAAGACCCAGAATTTCAAGAAAAGTGGAGCGAGCTCGAGTTCTTCTAGTGGAGGATTTAGTGCCACAGGCCCGAGGAGAGGTGGAAGATTTACTGGTGGACTCAGGTTCCAGAAACAGAGAGATTTCGATGGTTCTGGTGGTTCAGGTCTTCCGTTATGCCACCGTTGTAATTCCAGACATTATGGGGGAGTGCATGAGAGGTAGCGGTGCTTGCTACACATGTGGACAGACAGGACATAAAGCTGCACAGTGTCCCCAGAGTCAGCAGAGGCCTCAGCAATCTGTTATGCCACCTCCAGCGCCGATCCAGCAGAACCTCAGATCAGGCAGTTATGGTCAAATGAGTCAGGTTGGTGCTGCTTACCACTATCAGGGCAGTATCAGTATTCCCAGGATCTTTATTTTCATAGTGGGTTTTCCCAAAATCCTGGAGGTTATACTTCATATCCTTCTATGCCAGCTAGCAGATCTTAGTGCTATTAGGGAGGTCAGTTCCAGCAGGGAGATGTTGATGTTAGCAGTGCAGGATTGTCTAGGCAGTCTAGCCAGGTAGGACAGGGACGTAGTTCTCAGGGGTGAAGTAATCAAAGTAATAAAGGTCGTGGAGGACGACAGCAAACCCAGGGACGTGTTAACAACATCTCACTGCAAGATGCTCAAAACCATCCAGACTTGATTATGGGTACGTTAAACATCCTTGGTCACTTTGCTAGAGTTTTGATTGATTGTGGTGCTACACACTCTATGATTTCTCATACATTTGCTCAAATGACACAACCTCATCCTACACCTCTAGGATTTGATTTAGAGTTTGCTATGCCTAGAAGGGACAGATGTCATGTTGATAGTGTTTATCCAGGATGTCTAGTGATGGTAGATGGTGTAGCTATGCCAGCTAATTATATCCCGTTAGATATTGTGGATTTTGATGTGATTTTAAAGGCAGATTGGTTGCATTATAATCATGCCCATATAGATTGCTATGGGAAATCAGTCACTTTTCATCATCATGGACTACCTGAGGTTATGTTTGTGGGTGAGAGAAGTGGGGTGAGGCATGGTGTTATTTCTGCCATGAGGGTAAAGAAGTTGTTATCGAAAGGTTGTCAGGGATACTTAGCACATGTGGTGTTAAATGATGTTGCTCCTAGTAGTGTGGAGGAAGTTGGAGTAGTCAGGCATTATCCTGATGTATTTCCTGACGATCTACCTAGATTCCCGCCCGACAGAGATGTGGAGTTTTCTATTGATTTGCTTCCAGGTACGGACCCTATATCTTTGACTCCATATAGAATGGTTCTGGCTAAATTGAGAGAGTTGAAAATTCAGTTGCAGGAATTAACTGATAAAGGTTTCATTCAACCTAGTACTTCACCTTGGAGAGCCCCAGTATTGTTTGTGAGAAAGAAAGATGTAACTCTGAGATTATGTATTGATTACAGGCAACTGAATCGGGTAACGATTAAAAACCGTTATCCATTGCCTCGTATAGATGATTTGTTTGATCAGCTTAAAGGTGTGTGTGTGTATTCTCTAAGATTGATTTGAGATCTGGCTACTATCAGTTGAAGATCAAAGATGAGGATGTCCCTAAAACGGCTTTTAGGACCCGTTATGGACATTATAAGTTTTTGGTGATGCCATTTGGATTAACTAATGCACCATCAGCTTTTATGAGGTTGATGAATGAAGTATTCCAGCAATATCTAGATAGGTTTGTCATTGTTTTCATCGATGATATTCTGGTATACTCTAAGTCGAAAGCAAAGCATATTCAACATCTTCATTTGGTGTTAGAGAAATTGAGGGAACATCGGTTGTATGCCAAGTTTAGTAAATGCCAGTTTTGGTTGAATCAAGTGGCATTTTTGGGGCATGTGGTATCGGCACAAGGAATTCAAGTAGACCCTCAAAAAATAGCAGCAGTGGAGAATTGGGAGCAACCACGAACCGTCACTGAGGTACGGAGTTTCCTTGGTCTAGCAGGGTACTATCGACGATTCGTCCAAAATTTTTCTATGATTGCTTTACCACTAATGAGGTTAACCAGGAAAGATGTTAAGTTCGAGTGGGATGATAATTGTGAGCAAAGTTTCCAGCGGTTGAAGCATTATCTCACTCATGCATCTGTATCGGTACTTCCTGATGATAGTGGTAACTTTGAGATTTACAGTGATGCCTCATTGAATGGTTTGGGATGTGTTTTGATGCAGCATAATAGAGTGATTGCCTATGCTTATCGGCAATTGAAGATCCATGAAAGGAATTATCCTACTCACGACTTTGAGTTGGCAGCTATTATCTTTGCTTTGAAGATTTGGAGGCATTATCTCTATGGTGAGAAATGTAAGATCTTCACAGATCATAAGAGTCTTCAATACCTTTTTACTCAGCATGATCTTAATCTTCGTCAGCGAAGATGGTTGGAGTTACTAAGTGATTATGACTGCACGATTGAGTATCATCCTGGTCGTGCAAATGTAGTAGCTGACGCACTGAGTAGGAAACCTCAAGGCCAACTTAATGCTTTGTATACTTGTCGTGTCCCTCTTCTTGCAGATTTGAGATCTACTGGAGTAAAGTTGGAAATGGAAGATCAAATAGAAGCATTTCTTGCCAGTTTCCAAGTCAGGCCAATTTTGGTTGATCGTGTGTGTGAAGCTCAGGTGAACGATGAGGAATCTCAGGATATAATTGAGGCTATTGGGAGAGGTAATAAGAAAGATTTCAGAATCAGGGAATCAGACGGTATGCTTATGCAAGAGAATAGGATGTATGTGCCAAATAATGAGGAATTAAAGAAAGGAATTTTGGATGAAGCACATTGTTCGGCTTATGCCATGCATCCAGGAGGAACTAAGATGTATCATGCCATTCGACCATTTTATTATTGGCCGGGTATGAAAAGGGAAATTGCAGAATATGTAAGTAGGTGTATCGTCTGTCAACAAGTCAAAGCAGAAAGGAAAAAGCCATTTGGGTTGATGCAGCCACTTTCCGTTCCTCAGTGGAAGTAGGAAAATATCACTATGGATTTTATGTATAAGCTTCCCCGTACGCATAATGGTTTTGATGGTGTTTGGGTGGTCGTAGATCGGCTTACCAAGTTAGCGCACTTCATTCCAGTAAGGGAGAAGTATCCTCTGAACAAATTGGCTAAATTGTTCATTAGGAAGATTGTGAAGTATCATGGAGTTCCAGTGAATATTATTTCTGATCGAGACCCAAGATTTACTTCTAAGTTTTGGGTAGCTTTTCAAGAAGCTCTTGGTACGAGATTACTTTATAGCACTGCTTATCATCCTCAAACAGATGGTCAATCTGAGAGGACCATTCAGACGTTGGAAGATATGCTTAGATCTTCAGTGTTGCAGTTTGGTGACTCTTGGCATGATCGCTTAGATTTGATGGAATTTTCCTACAATAATAGTTTTCATTCGAGTATTGGTATGTCACATTTTGAGGCACTTTATGGTAGAGCTTGCCGTACACCTTTGTGTTGGTCAGAGGTAGGTGAGCGAGCTTTGGTGGGCCCTGAGATAGTGGAAGAGACTACTCAGAATGTTCAGGTGATTAAGTCTAACCTGAAAGCGGCTCAAGATAGACAAAAGAGTTTGGCGGATAGACATGCCACTGATCGGGTTTATAATGTGGGTGATTTGGTATTTTTTAAATTATCACCTTGGAGAGGTGTGGTACGATTTAGAAAGAAAGGCAAGTTAAGCCCTAGGTACATAGGACCTTATGTGATCACTGAAAGGATTGGTGAAGTTACCTACAAACTAGAGTTGCCTCCAGAGTTATCCAAGGTGCATAATGTGTTTCATGTCTCGATGCTTCCACACTATGTTTCAGATCCTTCACATATGATTCCTCCTCAACCTTTGGAGATTAATCCGGATTTGACGTATGATGAGGAACCGGTGACTATCTTGGATTGGAAAAAGAAGGTTCTAAGGAATAAGACAGTGAGCTTGGTGAAAGTATTCTGGAGGAACCATTCAGTGGAAGAAGCTACTTGGGAGACCGAAGATCGAATGAGAGAGATGTATCCGAGGTTATTCTATGAGTATTAATGGTTTGATTGGTTGTATGAATTTCGAGGATGAAATTCTATAAGGAAGGTAGATTGTCACAGCCCGTCCTGAAATTATTGATGACGTGAAAAGACGGGATTGCCCTAAAGGTTGCTAAGGTGTGTGTGACATTTGTATTTGGTTAATATCCCTATTCCTAAGTTTTTGGAAAATTATTTTGGAACTTAGACTTTGGTTTATTTTTATGTGGTTAGGGACTTAGGAGGACCACACACACTCAAACCTACTATCTATCTCTCTCTCCCGTAGACTTCATCTCTCTCCCCTCCCGGTTTTCTTCTTCCCGTGCACTATACACGTATGGATGAAGCTTGAACTTGTCCATTTCTTCACAGATCGACGTAAAAAAGGTGAGTTTCTCGATCCTTACAACCTCCTGAGTTATTTGGTACCCTTTTTGGAACTTAAGACCCTCGGAATCGTCGTAAAACCCTAACCCCGAAAATGTGCACTGTTCATGCACACGTAAAACTTAGTATTTCAGGGAATTTCAAGCTCACAGTCAGCTTAAGGAGGTCCTTATGAGCCTCGGGGTACTTCGTTGGTAGAGTTTGGACGTCGGAGGACAGAGATCGAAGATTTTTAAAGTTTGCCGAACTGTCGAGCTTCCTCAGGTAAATTCTAGTGGTTTTCAAGCCTTGAAACTTGTTTGGATGTGCTCTACATACTTAGAGCTTCATTTTGGTACCAAATTCATGAAAAATTGACGAAAAACGAGTGAGAAACCATAGTTGGAAACATTCCCCAGAAATCGGCGAAGTCACCGGTGACCGGCGAGTCGCCAGAGAAGAAGACAGAATATTCCGTCAGTTTAGACGGAATATACTGACGCCGTTAGTTAAGTTTAACGGTCTCCGTTAGGAGTTGACAGAATATTTCGAGGAATATTCCTGACGCCGTTTAAAAATCTATCAGTGTGCCTGGCACGTGACCGCACGTGAGGGCGCGTAGGTCCGTGCCATTTCTGGCGCGTCGGGGCGCGTGACAGGTCCAAAAATAATTCTAAAAATATGGGGATGTTCGTGAGGTTGTGTAGATCACGTTGGTATATTTAAACACCCTATTTGAGCATCGTATGAGAAGTTATTTCGTATTGTTGGTTATGTGCTCTAATTAATGTTATAGTTGTTTCGTATATAGGTGAGACCTATCCCGAGGACGAGCGCAATCAAGGGTGATGCGAGGGTTATGACCCTTCGACTTACCAGTGAGTGGGCAGTTGTTTTCATTATATACCTATATACTTAATGATTTTCCCAGAAATCAAATTTGAATGAAATTATGTTTGAAAATGCCATGCAGAGAATTGATATGAAATATATGAATTGGTATATGATGCATATGTATGAAATGATGCGGTGGACGCACAAGTAAGTATCAGGTGAGTTATATTGTGTAAAATTATGAATTGTGTTGAGATCTCATAACATGCACCCCGGTGTTAGTGCTTATGTTGATATTCACCTCCTGCACCGCACGTTCCTTTGGATCCAAGTAGGTGTAAGTCCTGTCGTACAGACCACTTCTGTGGTTCTGACTCGTAGGTGACCTGGGATTATTCGCACATCTGTTTGATGAGAATTGCACTAGAGCGTATTATTACACCAAGTCCTATCGTACAGACCATTTTAATGGTTCCGACTCGTGTGCAGGCATAGGTATTGAGCTATATGATTAGCCGTACAGGACCACTGCAGGGTCTCAGGCTGATTTATTATTTCACCTGATATATTTGTGTATCTTCATTATGTTAGTGATGCATATAGCATGGTATACTTTTATAATACTGATTTTGAGTTATGATTTGAGAATATGATGATATACTTATGTTTATATACTATTTTCTGGGAAAGTATACAGGTTTTACAGTGAGGGGTTATAAATGTTGATAAATGAGATGTTTTCGAAAAGCTTCGTTTTACTGACCCACTCAACTTTGTTTTACGCCCCTCCAGGTTATAGTTAGAAGTGCTTGGTGGCTCACGAGGATTTCCACGGTTGTTCTAACAGACTCCTCAAATGTAGGACTCACCTTCGGGTGTTGTAATTTAGTAACTGTCCTACTTGACTGCACTTAGAACCTTATGCTCTGATTGTGTGTATTTCGCACTTAAATTCTCTCTAGCATGTCATTTGGTTAGTACTGCTAGTATTCAGTTTTTAGTCCTTCATAATTCTCTTACCTTATTGCTTCCGCATTGCATTTATGGTTACGTCATGCTTTTGTGATGGGCAGCACGTCCTGATTCTCAGGTCGGGGTGTGTCACCGTTCATGCCACTTCAGCATTTAACAAAAACGTTAACGGAGGTATGACATTGCAACAAATTTATAAGATGGGGTATGACATTGCAATGTTTAAAAAAATGAGGTATGAAACTGTTATGCAACTCGTAGTTGATGTAGTTTTATGTAATTTACCCTTATTTAAAATACTTTTATTTAAAATTAAATATGAATAGTACTTGACAAAAACTGGCCGTATGATGTACGATAAATGGACACGATTTGGAGATCCCCGGAATCCTCACAAAGAGGATCCGGAGAGGATCCTCATTCCAATTATATAGCTAAATGACTCTAATTTTGAGTCACTTTTAAAAGATATTATATGGGATAAACAATTACACTTCTAAAAGGTAGCTAACATTCTTAAAAAAATGTAAATGTGATGGAACATCCTCCAACATTTCACAAATAATCAAGGCCCTAAAGAGATTAGCATAACCTTACCAACCCATAGAGAATTTCATAACCCTTATTAAACTCATACATAAGTGCTTGGTATAGGACTACTATGCACATTGTATGAATTGAAACTTACATATCTGCATGAAAAAAAAAAGGCTTCTTTGGTATATGATATAGGTTTTCTCAAAAAGTGGCGACCACAATTATTAAGAAATATTGTACCAAATAATACATAAAATGTGCGTGTTAGTGTAACTAAATAACATTTGTATTTCATTTACAAAAACCTAACTGTCGATGCAAATTTCTGCCATCTCTAACTTTAATGAAAATGCACCTGCAAAACAATCAACACCTATGATCAAGGACCTAAGCCTCATGTGCCCACGAGGTTTTTTTTTTGGGGGGGGGGGGGGGGGTTAGGCCAATGTATCTCCCATGCCTCAGTTAGTTTATCTAAGAAGAGTAAAGTGTTTAGAGCTTTTAAGGGTAGCAAAAGTTTACCGAAATTTGGTAGAAGATGGGGTATATATAGGGGAGTGGCCGGCCATGGTGTTAGGGTTTTACCCTACACATGGTGGCATCCTATTGGCCAAGGTTTTATGGAGAAATATTCTCAAGATATTAAATAGGAAATAATATCTTAAGATAATAGAGTAATTATCCCTAATTGATTTAAATATGGATTACTTACTTGAATGAAGTCAATTTTCAATTGAGAATGTATTAAAGATAGGATTTGGGTAATTAATCCTTATCTTTAATGCTTTGATTTTTCCTTGTCAAGGGCAGGTGAGCTGCGGGCAGTCGTATTCAGCTGCTGGAACCTTCAGAGGTGTGAGCTGCGCGTGGGAGTATCTGAGGAGCCTGCCCATTTAATGAGGACAATCTTGTCTTTCTTGAGCAAAAATTCACGTGTCGCCTCTAGAATTTTTGAGATTATTTTACGCTCTACTCTAACCACTTGAAAATGTCACCGTAGGAGGAAGATTAGGGATAAGAAACACCCTATGCTTGAGTTAGTCCATTTTTAGTGAATTAGTCTTTTTGATTTTTTGGACGAATAGTGAATTAGTCTTATAGTCTACGCCATACTTAGATTTGAGTTCGTCATCACTTATTTTTTTGTCCCTTTTTCAATCCAATCTTTCTCCCAAACTACTCTATCAAAATTTTATCTATTTCTCTAAATCAAGTGTCATACAGCTTAACTATGGAAAATTTTGTTGCTATTTGTCGAGTCATGCATTTTAGCTCACTGGCTTATATGTTATTAAGAAAAGTTTTCATATCAACATGCACTTGATTTTGACAAATATTTTTGAGTACATCGATATTTTTACACTAGAGGGAGAGAGAGTTCGGCTAAGGTACACAATGGGCAACCTAATTTGGTATCGAATTCGTCATCCACGAGATTTGAACCTAAGACCTCTCACTTACAAATAAAAAGGAATACCACCAGACCGTAGTACTAAGTGATGATTTTGACAAGCATTTAGGGTTTTTATCACCAATGGTCCCTGAGATTGACCAAACTCATCATTTTGGTCCCTCACTTTCAAAATCAATCAATGTCGTCCCTGACATTCACCACCGCACATCAATTTGGTCATTCCATTTAAATTCCGTCAAATATTTCTGTTAGTTTGCATATGGGACCCACAAAGCCAATAAAATGGTGACACGTGTATTACACAAAAGAAGGTTTTTATCACAAATGGTCTCTGACATTGATCAAACTCCTCATTCTGGTCCCTAAGTTTCAAAAATCAATAAATTTGGTCCCTGACTTTCACTATCGCACATCAATAAAGTCATTCCATTAAAATTTTGTCAATATTTTTTGTTAGTGTGCTGATGCGGTCTCACTAGTCCAATCATATGGCGCTAAGTGGATTAACTATAAGAAACTAATTTTTTTTAGAGTGAACCAACTGGCGAATATTCTGCACTAACATTTCTCTCGCATCCCACAATCCCGATTGGAAAATAAGATTCAATCTAAATTCGATAAAATCGAATCCAAATTCAATTCAAATTTGATAGGATTATAACCAACTAGAGAGAATGAGAAGTGAGTTCACAGAGGACAAGATGATGATGTCTTTTTTTTTTCTTTTAGTTTTTATTTTTAATTTCTTACAGTACTTTTAGTTTTAAATCTTAAAAAATATTTTTTTATAGTTAATCCATGTGGCGCTATATGATTGGATCAGTAGGACCATATTATCACACTAACAAAAAAATAATGACCGAAATTTTAACGGAATGGCTAAATTGATGTGCAGTACAGTACTGAAAGTCAGGGACCAAATTTATTGATTTTTGAAAACTCAAGGACCAGAATGATGAGTTTGATCAATGTCAGGGACCATTTGTGATAAAAACCTTCTTTTGTGTAATACACGTGTCATCATTTTATTGGCTTTGTGGGTCCCATACGCAAACTAACAGAAATATTTGACGGAATCTAAACGGAAGAACCAAATTGATGTGCGGTGGTGAATGTCAGGGACGACATTGATTGATTTTGAAAGTGAGAGACCAAAATGATGAGTTTGGTCAATCTCAGAGACCATTGATAATAAAAACCCCAAGCATTTATTTCTCTTTACATATATTGTAAATTAAAAAACTGATTATGACACTCCTAATTGTGGATAATAAAACGAAATATGTCAAGTTTTTAATTCGAATGTTTGTGGTGGACTTGTGCCGAAAAAGGTGAATGAAGTTTTCATGTCCTCCATTTTGTGAGTTTGTGAGAACTAGGGACAGAGTAGCTTGAAAGGAAAAGTAGGTTTAGGGAATGCTCTGTTGTTCTTTCCAACAACTCTTATTTGGCCTTCGTAAGTGTTTCTAACAACTTTGGAAATGGTTGGAGATGACGAGTCGATGCTGAAAAGGCTTGGCATGAGATCTTGATGTGTGGGAACTAAAGACCCACTAGTGTAGCAAATGAGAGTGCATGAGTTGGTTATGCTTGAGCTTAGGAGTAATTTTTGGTGGTTATCGTTTCAAAGATGAGGGAGAGCTTAAAAAGGTTAAGGCTATGTAAGAAAGTCTTGAGTTATGGGTTGCAAGGAAGATGATGAAGATTTAATTGGTGGGAAAGTGAGGGAGAAGGGTTGGAGTTGTTGTTGTCAAGCTTACAACAATGCATATAGGGATTTCCAGTAACTGGGAGAAAGAGTTTCACGTGGCTTACACAATTGAAAAAAAATGGTCTCTCCTCTTTGTTAGAGCAATTCCACTCCTAAAAGTCTATAGGCAACTCAATCCCCCCAAGTAAACAGTAATTGCCTTTAGGGAACAGTGACTGTCCAAGTGCATCTCCATCCCAAAACTGAATGACCCACGCTATTGATATTAAAATATTTTTTATAATAGAATAATAAAAGAGTTTTATTTTTAATTTCGGATATGATTTTTAACCAAAGATGAAAAGCACGGTTAGGTATTTATACAAAAAAATATCGAAGTTTTTTTAATTTTTTTTGTGTTTTAAATATTTTTTATATTTTTTAATTATTTTTATAATTTAAATCGTGGTTGGCGTCAACTTTGCTTACATAGCTCAGGGCTGGGCCCGTGGATTCTAGCCTGGGGGAACAATCGGGCTCCCCTGAAGCCCAATGGATTGGTGTGGACTTGAGATGTTTTTTTGGAGGAGGTGGGCTTTTTGGGGGAGGAGGGGGATTCCAGAGCCCGTTGCCCAGGGGATTTGGCTCGGCTGGAAGTGCTCTTATGATCTTGTGTTTCATATATAGTGTGAATGCTCTCTTTTATTTATGATGGGTAAATGATTAAAAACTAATTGTTTTCAATGGGTAAAAGAAGGGATCAAAATATGTACATGTCTCATAGGTAAAACAAGGAGATGAGTATTTTCTATTTCCAACGGGTAAACCAAGGGATTGAAACCTTCTTATGTCTTGTGGATAAAAGATAGCACTGCAAGCTTATTTGGTAAAAAGCAAGTGACCCTTTACCACAATGGTGAAAAGGTATTGAGCCATTGCATAACGGTGTAAGTTTAAATTCCGTTGGTGACTAATTGAATATCTAATCTAACAAAATCTATTGTTTGAGAAAAAAACAAAAAAACTTGTTTGGTAAAAAGGGCACTAATAAAATATCTCACTTGATTACCAAATATTAGAAAGCTCTTTAAGTAATGAGTTTGGACTTTAGTCCTCTCAAGTAACCTAAAGCCTCCATTATCAAGTTTACACGGGCCTACTGGCCCATAACCTTTCACACCCAATCCTTCTGGCAAGCTATTTTTAACCGCATGTCTTGATTCATGTGTTGAAGTGGATGTAGGTTTTAAGGGAACGTGATGGGCATGGTGTGAAAGATTTGTGTTATTTAGGGCTAGTTTGAGATTATAATGCTTTAAAAAAAAAAAAACAGTTTGTTAAAAAAATCTAGAACATCAAATGTTTTTAGTAAAACAAAAGGAAAGTGTTTTTTATTTAAACTGTTGTCAATGACAATGACGATAAAAAAAGCCTAGAAAAGTAGAAGCAATCTAAGAAAAATGTTTTTTTTTTCAAAGCATAGTAATCGGTGCTCATTTAATGAAATTTTCGAATGACAAGTATATTCACACATATTTTACAAAATTACAAAATTTGCCCCTACATATTCTCTTTGACAATTATTATATCACATTAAATATCATATTATTTTTAATCATTTGATATATTCACAGCAATTTATATAAAAGTTTATTAAACACTCAAACACTTATTTTTTTTGTTAAAAACACTTTTACAAAACAAAAAGTTTACTTTACACTCAACAACTTTATTTTACAGCTGTTTATTCTCAAAACACATCAGAAACAGTTTTTTTTTTTTTTTAAAAGCACATCAATACCAAACTAATCCCTTAGTATAACATGAGCATTACCTAAAATCTGCATAAAAGCTTACTTAAAAATTAATATTCCCAATAAATTCTCCTAACATAATTGGGATTAACATGACGTCATACATGAGTACAGAAAAATGGTTCTTCCATGATTTTTGAGCCATACCAAACTAACCCCTTAGTTCAACCACTTTCGTCACCCTTGGAACTCCTACTTTCTCTATACTATTTTAGCAAATTTTATATTCTTCTTAACCTAATTTAATTAATATTTACAAAAAGTAAATGTTCACACTTAACTTTTGCTTTACAGTGAATGCTATGCTAATGATGCCACTGGTCAGGTGAAAATTGCGATTTCGGTCATTCCCAATCATTGACCCTCCTCGAGGCCGCCCACCACCCTCCCCTGCTTGACCCCAAAACCCTTGCCCATGGTTGCCACCCTATCACCGTAGGGGTAGGGATGGATAATATGCCCACAGGTATGAGTAACCGCATTTACCCGTTCATTTCAACGGTTGTGAAGGTAGAACTACCCTTGTTGAGAATGAAAGTCAATTTTTGCTGATCCTCGGTAATGAGTTTTATCGCCCCGTAACTTGAGGATTGAAAGAGTTATTTTCTTTTGATTTTGTAGCTTAGAGATGAGTTGTAACTCATGGTCTAGTTTGGGAAATTGCTATTCCAATTGCTACTTCTGTTGAAGAAGATTTGATCCTACGTGGCATAGCAAATGGAGTTTTCAAATTTCATCACTATATCGGAAAATTATTTGGACCCAATTTCTTTTCTTTTTTTAAATTCAACTTATAATATTCTATTTTGGAATTTCTGAATTTCTGTGTTACTCCATATACTAAATGGGTTCGGAAAGAAAAGGCCAAAAAACAACTCTCTCTTCAACAAAAACACCCTGTCTCTCAAACCTCTCTTCAACCCTTGACCGCCTAAACCCCGTGTCATTCCTATTGAATGATTTAAATTCATTGTGTTTCAACCTCAAATTGGTTTGAATCACAAAATAGTTGAATTTTTGTGAAAAGAAATGATGAAGAACTAGAGTTTTGCATGCATTATGATGTTGAAGTATTGCTTCTATATTATATGATATCTCTTAATTGATTTACAATTATGCTGTTCAATTGTTGCTTCTATATTATGGTAGGATGAGATTTGGATATACGATGGTGGGTCGTAGGGGAGGTGTAAGTGGTTGGTGAGGGGGTGAAGAACACTGGGTGTCTTTAGGTTTTTAGAGGTAGGGGTGAATGTTTCAAACCCATTTTATATGCCGGATAAACCAAAAAATTCCTTTTGCTATATTCATTTGAGATGCTCTAAATCCTCTTCACTTCTAAATGAGAGGTTTATGTTCGATTTTCGCCAAAAGCGAATTTGAACCACATTATTACTAGTACATTGTGAGGCTAATCCCATCCTTATACTTAAAAAAAAAAAAAAAAAAAAAAAAAAAAAAAAAAACCATGTGCTTTGTCCAATAATGCCATAATCCAACCCAACTCAAGAAATGGAGTCCAATCCAACAAGAGCCCAAAAGAATAGGAATGCATGTCCAATGTCCAAACGGTCGGCGTCAGGAAGGCTTCGTAATCTTCCTACCAAGTCCCTTCATACTCCAATCTGTCTATAAATACCCTCCTCTCACCTTCCTCTTCCCCCTTCCTCCTCCATCTCAACATCTGTCTCTCTCTCAGCTCATCCCAACACAAACGGAAGGGAGAGAACCAAACAATAACGCCGAAGGAGAGAATCTCTCATCCTCCCAATTTTCTCACCTCCCAAACACCATTTTCCCATAACATTACTGTGTATTATACCTAGAAATGTCCGATGCGTATTGCTCCGACTGCAAGCGCCAGACGGAGGTCGTGTTCGACCACTCGGCCGGCGACACCGTATGCTCCGAGTGCGGCCTAGTGCTGGAATCCCATTCCATCGACGAGACCTCGGAGTGGCGTACCTTCGCCAACGAGTCGGGCGATAACGACCCGGTCCGTGTAGGCGGCCCTACCAACCCCTTGTTGGCCGATGGCGGGCTGTCCACCGTCATAGCTAAGCCTAATGGGGCTTCTGGTGAGTTCTTGTCTTCGTCCTTGGGTCGGTGGCAGAACCGTGGGTCTAATCCGGATCGGGGCTTGATACTGGCCTTCAAAACCATTGCTACCATGTCTGATAGGTATGGGACTGGTTGCTGAGATATTGGGGAAAATTCATGAGTTTTCAATTGAGAAAAGCAGTTGTTTTTTGGATTAGATTTTGGGTTCTGATTGAAGTTGGATCGGAATGATTATGACGACGGAAAATAAAATCTGAATATTTAGCTGAAGGTTGAGGATTTGTAGAAATTAGAATTGAATTTGAATGAAAGATGAAAAATTGATTGATTTAGGTATATTTTTCATAATTTAGCTGACTGAATTTAGGATTGATTTTGTTGTTATTGAAAACAAATTGATGCGAAACTCTCTATCTTCTAAAAAAATATAAAATATAAGAAATTTCTATGTCAAAATAATATTACTTGTAGATTTTAGTGAAGATATGAGGACATTGAAATATAGGTCTTGAACTTGGTCTAGATGTAGAGGTTCCGAGTTTACTCATTAGTCAGTGGTTTATGTATTACCTTTCCCTATTTCTAATGCCTGCTTCTTCCCGATGCTCCAAAGCTAAGATTTTCCTCTTAGGCTAATTTTTTATTTTTTATTTTTAAATGAGACTATTTTTAAACTTGTACCAAAGCTGATGTTATAACATTGTGTTTCAGGTTGGGCCTTGTTGCAACCATCAAGGTATGCTATTTGCTTACTACCAAACATTTTTTTTATGGGAACTACCATTAATATTGATTCTGGAAAAGTTCCAAGTAGCAGGAAGTCTGAGGGGCTTCGACATATGCAAAAGCGCCATTATCTTAATGTTCTCTATAGTACCATTAATAATTTGATTTGCAAAACAGTGATGGCTAATCCTTAACTTATTTAATACTTTAGAAGTTCAACAGAATGCTTTATGATGGAGAAATATTTGTTACAAGCTTTTCTATTGTCTTTTCTTATTTGGTTCAACTGTATTGGACCATTGTTCTCTGAGTTGAAACTTGAAACCAAGTCTTTTTAATTGAGACCAAGCCTTGATTGGAAATGGTTGTTATAGGCCATTGGCTAGTGGTAGGATGAAATAATGGACAACCAGTAGATCACTTTTACTTGGTTTGGTGTCTTGTGGTTTATGGATACTGGGTTTATCCTTTTTGGTGCTGATTGATGAATCTTAATTTTGTTTGCTATTTGGAGTACAAAATAGGTTTAGTTGCTTCTGCAGATGTTCCATCTTGCTGTGATATGGTACATTTGGTTGAAGAGAAACGCTAGGCTTTCAAGGGAAAGATAAAATTCTAGTGGGAAGGGTTTTTGAGACTTGATTCCAGAGTTTTTTATTTGTGTGTGTATGTGTATGAGCGAGCAAGTGCATTTTCTTCACATCACAGCCAGATTGTATAACAATAACAAGTTGTGAATTCAAAATGTTTGTGCTAATTTTTATCAAGTTGGTTGTTTGGGCAAAACTCTAGCAAAAACTTCTAAAATTTGAATTTTTTTTGTTAAAAGGAGTGTAGAAGGTTATGAACTTACGATTGTACCTTCAGTGGCTTGTCTGTTCATTGATGTTGCATTGTTTTATTTTATTTACATTGATAAAGTTCTACTGTTACCTTCTTGCAATTGATAAAAGGGACCTAAGGACCTTAATATTCCCAGCCTGATGTTTCAACCTGATAAATCTTTCCGTTTTCTTGATATTTAAAGTTTTTAGTACAAATTAATATGGTTTTTAGGGCGTTAAAAGAAAAGAAACAGACGTCATCCAATTATACATGTGCTTGGTCCATTTTCTGACAAAAACAGGAATAACCCCCGCTAAAATTGTAGTTTTGTGGCTTGTCTATAGTTCACTTTAGTATATTTTAGGATGTTTGGTTTATTCTTTCATTTCTCGTATAACTATTTTTCTCTTACTGTTTGGGCATGCATTGGAGTAGAGCATTATATCTAATGGTGCTTTTATGATTGGTTTAAAGGATCGGGCTAATGAAATATATAAAAGGGTGGAAGATCAGAAATCTAGTAGAGGAAGAAATCAGGATGCACTATTGGCTGCTTGCCTGTACATTGCTTGTCGACAAGAAGACAAGCCACGCACTGTAAAGGGTACTGCTTATGATTTTTTTTTTTACATCTGGATGCTTCCTGAATTATCTTTGCCTTTGTGTATGAGCTTCCCTGAATCTGTGGATTTCAATTAGAAATTTGCTCTGTCGCCAATGGAGCCACAAAGAAGGAAATTGGCCGAGCAAAAGAATACATAGTGAAACAACTGGGATTAGAGAAGGGTCAGTCGGTGGAGATGGGAACAATACATGCTGGGGACTTTATGGTGAGAAGTTTTTCATTATCTCTTTAATTCTATTTGAAGCAAATAAACAATCATTAAATTTTGTTGATGTAGGCAACAAATCATACTTAATACATTTTCCTAGTTTGTTGTTGCCATTGACATAATATCTACTGAATTGCAGAGGCGATTCTGTTCCAATCTTGGTATGACTAATCAAGCAGTCAAAGCTGCCCAAGAAGCCGTGACAAAGTCAGAAGAATTTGATATTAGGTAGTTCCTTTTTTAATGCATTACGAACAAGAAAAAGGGTATTATTTGATGAATGCATAATTGGATGACTGAAAGTGTTCCTTTCTAATTGTGTGTGTTATCAACATAGTAACACACATTCATTTTACAGTAAATAAGGACTCTATAAAAGTAATAGAAAGCCTAGTTTAAAGAGCCAAATCCATAAAAATCATCTCCAAGAGACTAAATGACTCTATAATAGCAAAGTGAGCAGTTGCTCTTTAAGTTTATAGTCACTGTTCAAATTAATAAAACTCAAAGGTGGACCCGTGAACCGAGGAGAAATGATCAACGATAAAATAACAAAAGTTTGTTAAAATAGAGTGTTGTTGAAGATGAAATTTAAAGAGAGTAGCTAAAGTAGTTTTTTGACACTGTTTACCCGCTAAACAAGCAAATTTAACAAAACTGTTGGAGATGCTCTTAGGGCATGTTTTGGTTGAGATTGGCTATGTGTTATAAGGTATATATACTGGTACGATTAAAGTTTCTAATAAATTGAGTTTCTTTTCCTTTTCTACTTTAATTTATTGGTATAATGGTTATAGTTGAGCTCAAAGAAATTATGAGAAGAAATTATGGGAACAATGGTATTGTTTGTTCATTTCCCAGCAATTCTGTTTTGGATAGTGACGAGGAGTTACATGATATGAAAAAAAATATTCATAATGTGATTTCTTGTTGCAAATGAAATACATTGGTCTTATTATATACCCTTCGTATATAAGGCGTGAAGATTCTTTATTTTAAGAATGGTCCGTTCAGTTACGCCAATCTGCACTAGTTGCTTCTAATGATGGTGTTTTTTTTTTTTTTTTTTGGTCTAAATTTCAGGAGGAGCCCTATATCGATAGCAGCAGCAGTTATTTATATTATCACCCAGCTTTCAGATGACAAGAAGCCTCTCAAAGGTTCAATATCCTCTCCCTCTTTAGAAACAAGGGAATTAGCGTTTGAAAATTGTGGTTGAAAGCTTGTTGATTGGGTTTGCTATAGAGATCCAATCTTGATGGGTTTAACATTATTCATTTCTAAATCATTTTGCTCCCATCCTGCTATCTTATAGCTTCACTTGTAATTTAGAGCTTGTTTGGAAAATGCTTTTAAAATGGCTGAATGCGCATTTGGTGAAAATGTTTTTTGGAACTAATCCTTAGTAAAAATGCAAGTAAATCCTGGAAATTTTGCTTTCTGGAAGAAGCACATAACTGGTGCTTCTTACAGAAAGCAGTCCAAGTGCTTTTGGAATGCAAAAAATTCTCTCTAAAAGTGCTTTTAGTCATTTTAAAAATAGTTCCAAACGAGCAATTATTCATTCTTAATAAGCGCTGACGTATGCAATGACCAATGTGAGTGCAGATATCTCCGTTGCTACTGGAGTAGCAGAAGGAACAATCAGAAACTCATATAAAGACCTTTATCCCCATGTGTCAAAGATTATACCTGGCTGGTACGCAACGGAGGATGCTCTCAAGAACCTTTGCAGTCCTTGAAATGTGGCGAAGCGGATTTAATTAAGAACACAGAGAAAGTTGAATTGAATTGGAGAGTTTTTTTTTCCCTTGCGTTGTATTTAACTGTCGGATGTATGGACGATACAGAAGGCTTAAATTGTTTTATAGAATTCCTTTTCATAGGAAATTATATATTCAATCGATGCTTTACAGTCCTCTTCTCTGTGTGGTTCTTTTGCTCGCCAGTGTTTTCCTCTTTTGTCTTACAAAAATCTAAATATCTATTTACGATCTTCTGTGTGGCTTGGTTTGAAGTGTGCTTTACCAATTCTGAATAATAATAGTTGTTGGATTATTGGTGATGGGAGGTTAGTTTCCTTTTGGTTTGACAAATGGTTGGATGAACCTATTATTAGCCCTTCTTTATCTTCGGTCATATCACCTAAGGTTATTCCTCGGGTTGCAGTTGTTATTCAAGCACAAAGTTGGTCTTTGCCAGATTATTTTATAAATTTATTCCCTTCTATGGTGCAACAGATTTTACGTCTGCCTTTGCCTTTAAATGTTGAGGATGACAAATTGATTTGAGAGCCCTCACCTATTGGGAAGTTTTCTTTTTCTTCTGGTTATCACCTTATTCAAAGGAGACATATTGATTGTGCTTGGGCTAAGGTTATTTGGCAACATTTTATTCCACCACGACTACCTATTTTGTCTTGGACGCTTTTTCATGATAAACTTACTACAGAGGGTGCGCTACAACAACATGGTATTTCTTTGGCATCCATTTGTTGTTTATGTCGTAAGTAAGAAAATATCTACTGCTCATCTTTTCTTTGGATGTCAGATATCTAGGCAACTTTGGAGGTGGTCAGCATGTCAATTTGGTACTCTTTGCCTCTTTTAGATTCTTTGGCTGTTTTTTGGGATGTCTATGTCCATAAGCCCTTTTCCAAGCAGTTGCACAATATATGGATTTTTGCTAGTCTTTCTACTATTTCAGCTATTTGGAAGGCTCGAAATAAGTTTATTTTTGAAGGGCCGTCCAATCTATTTTCATCGTCCTTGCATGTCTATAAATTCGGCGATTGTTCATGGTGAGAAGTTTATTCCTGGTCATTCTCAGGGTTTTGACATTCATATCATTTCTTCTTTGGGGATCCGACCTATCCCTCTCAAGGCGCCAACTATTCTTCCTATCCTTTGGTCTCCTCCTTGGTTTCCTTGGGTTAAGCTTAATACGGATGGTTTGTCTAAAGGTAATTCCGGTCCTGCTGCTTGTGGATGAGTTTTTAGGAATTGCCATGGTCGTTTTCTTGGAGGTTTTTGTCAATTGATTAGTCATTGCAACTCTTTTTTTGTAGAATTATCAGCAATTATTATTGGTGTAGAGTTTGCATATTAGCGGGGTTGGCATTTTCTTTGGTTGGAAAGTGACAGTTCTAGTGTTATTTCTGCTCTTCAATAGTCTGAATTTGATCATCCTTGGCCTCTTCGTACACAATGGTCTATTTTTTTTGGATAGGATTCGGAAAATGACTTTCTACGCATCTCACATATATCGCGAAGGAAATCTTGTTGCAGACAATTTTGCTAACATGGGCTTGTTTTCTCCATCTTTAACATGACATGGTTATCCTCCGACGGCGGCTCGTGCTGCTGTGTTTTCAGACTACGTTGGCATGCCTAGCTACCTCTTCTCAAATTAATGTGTAAGTTGGCATCCAGGTTTGTCTCACTTTTTTTTTTCTCTCAACTTTATGGTGTTGTTTGACTTGTTTTGTAGGTTTAGACCTTTATGTTTGGTTTTAGAGGGGTTAGGTTTCATGTCCCCCTTCCTTTTTTGTGTATTCTTTTTTGTTGTCTCTGTTTTTTGAGGGGTAAGGTTTATGTTCCCCTTGACTAGGTGTAATTTTTATTTTTTCGTTGTCAATGAAATTTCCCTCGTACCATTGAGGTTTCTCCCAAAAAAAAAAAAAAAAAAAAAAACTACGTTTAAAAGTTATAATCTCTCTGATCTTAAAAACTTATTTGAAGTTGCCGCCTGATTTTGTGATTGATTGGTTTTCTTATTTAAGTTCTTAAACGTTCTTATATAATTTTTAAAATTTGAGTCCTAAAGAGTTCATTAAAACCTCACCAATTGGCTTGTAATGATACTGTCCATAAGGTTTTTCATTTGGTCATGGCCGTATGTGTTGTTATTGTATTCAATTTGTTTTTATACTTGGTCTTAACATTTATCCTTCTTTTGGCTGAATGTGCAGAAGTGATGGCAGCATTTCTTCCGTTGGTCGTATTGCAATTCAATCATTCTGTGCTCCACAGTGTGAATATTCCGACACGGTTTGTTGCAGCTGCAATTTGCTCTTACACTTAATTGCATTGAGCCTCTGATTTACACCCGCTTCTTGTTTCCTTTGTTTTGCAGTTTGTTGTTGGGGGTTTTGTATGCCTTCTCCTTTTCCAAAACTTTTATTAGAATAAAATATGTTAGATAACAACATTTTCTTGTTGATTGTTATGATATACTGCTTAAGTTGAGCGTAGTAATGTCGCATTGCAGGAATGGGACATGCTTTCCTTTCTTAGATCTCTAAGAGCCAGGGTAAGATTTTCAAATGCAGTTGCTGTTGTACCATTTCTACCTAGTCTTCTTTTTCCATCCTCCTCTATAAGATGGCAGCATATGGCAGACACCATGCTGTCGGTCAAAGCAATTCCAGATTAATATCTGATTTTACATTTGTTTTTGCGCTATCAAATATTTCATCCACAATAATCTACATGAATCATCCATCCAGACGAGGACAAGGAATTGGAAAAGCTCCTCAATTACTGGTTACCAGGACTTGGTTGGCCTTTTCAATGTCCATAAAGTAGCACGGATTAACACACAGGTACTGCAAGACTATACTTGTACCGAGACCTAAAACTATATGAATCAAGTTTCCGTCTCTCCTTTTTTGTTGCAGGAAATTAATAGCATTTATGCACTTGCCATGAATTTGTGGACTGCACCTGCATGATCCACCACCCGGTCATCCTTGGAACTCCTTTGGTACTATAACCCTTTCTGCCAACTTAGTTTAAAAGTGTTTTTACACATACAATTGGGGGCCTCTGCACTCCCCTCTTCCCACACCACCATCTGGTGTTGCACCTCGATGTTGCTCCCCACTCCTAGTTGCCGCTACGAAGCCAATCTTTTATTCCCATGCCATGGCAATTTCTTCATCTTGCATCCACATTGTTTATCACTTAAGATTAGCCAGTCTATGTTTGATTTAAAATGTTATGAAAACTCAGCGGGTAAAATTAGAATAGAAGGGGTCCAGATGGGAAATCGATTTCCTTTCCAGCTGTTGCTTATGTATTTTAGTTTGATTATTATTCATGCTTCCTACTGCGCAGCAGGTTCCTCTGATCCTTGAGGCAACAACGTTCTCAAAGAAGTTGAAAAGACGGAGATTTATGGCTTTAGAATGTCTAAACCAAGCCCCTATCGATGGCTCAAGTGGGAGTTCGTATAGCACTTCTGGTAGTTGTTCTGCCACCTCCAAAACTGGGACACTTGATTTTTAACTCCCAACTTATATTCCTTTTTTTTAAGAAGTCGCTGATATGAAATTGAGTTTGTTCAGTGAATGCTTGCAAATAACTCCATGTGTTTCTACGAGATGTTTGTTTTTGTCGAAGCAGTAGCAAGAATTAGAATTTAATAACTGTTTATTTTGCAGAACAACGTTTCAACAGGTCGTGTTTTGCAAGTTCGTGTTTACTAGTTCATGGTGTGTATTAGAATATGCTACAACAACCAATGTTCACAAAAGGAGAGCAAACGAATAAAATTCATACTACAAAACCATAGTCAATTTCTTGTTTCGACCATGCACTGATTTGGTTTTGGATGAAAAACTCAAGATGTTGTCGATAATGTGTTTCCGACATCGATTACAAATCAGTATTTGACATCAGATTTGGAAAGATTCTCCATGGCACTGTTCCAATAATCAGTCGCTATAACTTCAACATTAGCTGTTATGTTGTGCTTTGCTGCAAAGTCGATCACAACTTTTAGTGATGAAATTAAATTGAAAATTTGATACAATGTTATCAAGTAATTATTCAACTTCATGAATTTAGAACTAGTGTTTAGAACGCTAAAATTGTAAATCATTAGCTTACATGACTAGGAAGGGTGAGAGGGTAGAAAAAGTATAGGACGTAAGAGGACAATTTATATTTTATTTTTAGTTGAAGCAATTTTTCATCGCAAAAGGAGTTGAGTGGGGACCATTGCCCCCAATGGGCATATGCTGTCTCCGTCCATGCTACACCACCTAAGCCAACAATACCTGCAGTAACCCAGCATTGTTCATTCAGTGGCGCAAAAACGAAGACAAACCACAAAAATCCTGTGACGGCCAAATTTGAAGTTAAAATTGAGGTCTTTATCCTTCACATATTCTACTACTTCCTTGGAAGACTAGACTGCTTCCTAGAACAAGTACACTAACTAATGATGTCACCACCATAATGCATGCGTAATTGTATGCCACCAAATATTTTCGTTGATGGCAGAGAAATATATAACCATGTATTTGGAACATTATTTTTTTCCGTAATCTGATTGTGTATTTTTAGATCTTTGTTCATAGATTTTCTTTCTCAAATTATTCATAGACTTGCTGGTTGATGGTTCTATTCTTGGATTAGTTAGTTTTTTTATTATTTTGCGTTGTTTTGTGCTGCATATCAGCCTGCGTTTTATCGTTTCGACGAGTTGGTTGTGGCCTCGTTCTTGCGATGGTTTTTGTGGCTCTAGTGCTAGTTTTGTTACATATGCCGTAATTGTTGCGGATCTACATTGGTAGCTTATGGTTTTTGTGTGTTGTTGGAGCCATGTAGGGGTTTTTCTTGTTAGCGAATTTGTACGGATTTATCTCCAGATCAAGATATTTGGTCATAGAGAATTATACTCATCTGACACCTTTGATGTAACGTTGGTTGTACGTGTTTGTTTTGACCAATGAAATTTCTATCGCTTCTGTAAAAAAAAAAAAATTGTTCCAATATTCAAATTGGAAACGATTTCAATACCTATGTGACAAAAACAAATTGATTGACATAGAATTGAAAATTCCGTGAAACATTCACAATAATAATCAAATGACTAAATGATTATGACTTTGGAAACTTTTTTTAGAGATAATCTTTTAACGAAGATTAAAAAAAACAAAGATAGATTCGGATCATGAGAAAATTTTGAGGAAACAGCCCAAACGTGTTAGGGCCGCAATAAGGTACTAACTAGTTATTGATTATTCACGGGGCATATATGTTGCACTACATTTTTTATTAGAGTTTTACAACAAATTTTGAACCATTAAATTAGCCTACATTCTATGATTAAACAAGCTTGTTTTTTCATTCTCTAAGTAATGGATAATACTTGCATCTCCATTGGAAAATGCATATATTTCATCGCTTGTGAATAACAAATTTTAACATATAAAAATTACACGATCATAATCATTCAATCTCTTAATTTTCATGTGAAGAACAATCTTTAGAAAAGTCATTCGAATAGGAGATAGACACTCTATACATATCCAAATGTATGGAGACAATGTACTCATACATAACATATTCATGAAGAATCATTCAATATTGATATATTTGGATGATTAAACGATTTTAGATTCAAATGTATTTTGTTTTTAGATGATTTTCAACAAAGGTTAACTTATAATTGAAGATACGTTATTTGTAAGGGGTAAAATTTGTCCATTTTACCATGTGGGATGAAATTATTATTCTTAATTTTTTATCAGAAGTATTATTCTTAATTAATTAGATGTTGAAACAATCATTAATTGAATCTCTCCTCAATTAATTAATTTTACACCTTCTTAAAGAAACTTGAAAAAATAGCCAAAATTTTCTCCTTGTATAAAATTTTCCCCCAACTCTTTCAATATTTGATAATTCTAACCAAAAGTTGACGTAAAATACTAACGTGCCCTTAAGAGCAATTTTACCCATTGAAGGAAGGCAAGGGCAAGGGCTTTGGACTTACTCTCTGAAAAGTGCTTACCTCCCAACCCTGATATTCCTCGAACACCAGGATAGGCACGTGCTAGCTGACACCCGAAGGTGATGAAGCCAAATTAGGAAGCAAGAGAAAGAATAAATACGACTTATAAATTTAAATATAATTAATATGCAACTTAGGAACGTGTTCAAAGTATACAACTAAACTAGAACACTAAAAGAAACAATATAAAATTGAATGAAAAAGGAATGGGTCCTACACCGATAGGACTCGACGATGCTGCTGCGGGAATGCCTTGACGCCGGGATTGTACGCCTCGATTCTAATTCCTAAAGGGGCACAAAACAAACATGAGTGGACCAAGTTGATATGTATAATATAATACTGAATCAGTTATCAACATACTAACCCCCAAAGTTTTATGAAAACTAATAGCATAATATGTGATAGGTTTTCCGAAAACCCTAGCATGCCATAAAATCTACATAAAACATAACTCGTATATAGTGTGATAACTAGTGGTATCATAATCGACCCAAAGGCCCCTACATCACCCGACTCGAAGGCCAATATATAAATCTTCAATCGACCCAAAGGCCCCTACATCACCTGACCCAAAGGCCAATATAATATCTTTAATCGACCCGGAGGTCCCCACATCACCCAACCCGAAGGCCAATATAATATCTTCAATCGACCCGAAGGCCACTACATCACCCGACCCGAATGCCAATATAAGTACCATTGCCCGAAGGCTGAACAGTGACCACTAGATACGCACAAAACATTGAATATAGTTTTTCCAAACATAGGCATATATATCTCAAAAACATCTTCATAGTATAAAGTCATCCATCATCTATACTACAAAGAACATGAGTTTGATAAAATATGGTAATTCAAAATATTCTCAATAAGCATAATATCTCATAAAACGTTTCATAAAATATAATCATTAAATCATGTTTTTCATGTATGCATTTCTACTATTAAAACATGCATTTTAGAAAGGGTCCACTCATAGATACTTCGTCGTCATAGAGCCACGCAAACTAGCTAAGACAGAAACGCCACAATAAATGCACCTAAGCACATAAAGGGTACAATTAATAAAACTCTATTAAGACGAGTGAATTTAGGAAAACGGATTTCAAAAACGGGTCCAGGACATCGAAATTAGCCTATGAGAGGTCTCATCCGAAACCCGAAAAGTCAACGTTGATTGGTCAAGGTCAACGATCAAAGTCAACGGTCTGCATTAACCGAGTCAACGATCATCATTGACCGAGTCAACGATCATCGTTGACCAGGTCAACGATTTGACTGGGTCAATGGTCGTAGGTCAATGGTCGGGTTAAACCAGTCTAGTCACCTGGGCTGGGTTAAAGGGTCTGGTCAACTAGGCCTGGGGTTCTGGGCTTGGATTGGTTAGGTGGCTGGGCTCGGGTATAACAGGCCACAAGCCCTGGGTTAGTACGGCCCAATGGTCTAGGTCCAAATGTTTTGGTTTCAACAAGCCTGGGCTTAAAAGCCCAACCTAAAGCCTTTGGGTTTTAGGTTTTTGAAAGAAAAAATAAATAAATAAATAAATGAAAAGGTTGGGTTGGGCTTAGGGTTACACGGGCCAAAGCCCTTTGCTCTTGGGCTAAGGATTTAGGCCCAAAGGCCTGGTTTTACAATCTCGCCGGAGAAGGAGGCTAGAGCCTCCTAAGCTCCGGTCGCCGACCAAACCACACCTAAGCTTATGATCTAGTTACCAAAATGGACTTTAGGATGATCAGAAGAGATCTAGTACCTTCGATTAGTCGTGGGGTGGTCGGACCTGGGTGTGCTGTGGGTATCCCGGTGCTTCACATGGACGAGAGAGAGGGAAGGTCTAGATTATGGTGGTGATGGTGAGTGTGTCGGGGTGCTCCGTTGACGTGTGGTGTATGTGGGTGTGTATTGGTCCTTAGGGAAGAGGGAATCCGAGAGAGAGAAAGCACAAGGGAGAGGGTAAGAGCTGAGGGAAAGTGAGGGAGAGAAAGAGTGAGACCGAGAGAAAGACCAAGAGAGATGGAGGAGTGGGCCCCAGGGGAAACAACACCAAAACAATTGGGCCCCACGGGCACACACATTAAGATCCAAAAACAATTTTTAAAGAAAAGTATCCCTAACTTAAAGAAATTACAAAAATGCCTTTTTGTTCCGAAATTCCGGAAATGAGTTGTCACAACTCCAACCGTTGGCCAAGGGCAAAGGCAATTATTATTCAATAAACCTATAATATATATATATATACACACACACATACAATAAACTTTCTAAGTTTGTTCTTTGAAAATAAAAATGCATATTTGACTCCAAATAATTTAATTTTAAATACCAAGCAAAGCATAGTATTAAAACAAGCATGATTAATTAAAAATTAAAGGCAAATGAAGAAGATGTTTGGATACTTATAGAATAAAAAAAATATAATTTTTCATTTTTAACGATTTATTTAATCCTGACCATTTGGATTTCTTTTGGAGCTACTGCAGGGAGCCCACAATAGCAGAAGTTGCCGGCCCACTTGCCCAAGATGCGTGTGTACTACACGTGCCAATCATAAAAAATAGGGGAACATGGCTAACGTCAGCCTTGCTCACTAGTGCAAGACTGGGCATAACTTGTTTTGCCATTTAGACGAACTTTGTATGACTCACCACTTGCCCTCTTGAATTTGGCCCTCTGAAGATGGGTTTTTGAGTTGAAGAGCATTCTTCTACATTTGCCTGAAGATCTGATGCGCCATCTACTTGAGTATTTGCACACTCAAGGGGAAGTGTTGTGACATATGTTCTTATCATTATGTGATTGTGTAAATCCTAAGTAGAGATAAAGTAGGAATCCTTTGGGATCTAGAAGATCTTTCCTAATATACTTTGTATTACTTGGAGAGCAAGTTTCTCTCCTCCTAATTACTATAAATAAAGGCACAAGGACTTGGGAATAAACACACAATTCCTCAAGTTTATTCTCAATCTCTCTCTCTCTCTTCTCTTTGCCGCACCTCTCTATTAAATATAGGCCACAACAAGAGTCATGAGACATTTATCTTTATTAGACCTCAACAATTAAAGATGCTTCGAATCTTATTTGATGTTTTACTTTTCATTTCGCATCTAAGGTTTGCTAAGACCTACTCAAACAACTTTAAATGTTGTATTTCATTTAATTTATCTTATTATTAATAAGAAAATCAAAAGTTCTCTCAAACTTTTAGAGTTCTACAATCATTTGTGACCGTTCATGATACCTTCTACCTATAAATCTGCTGTGTTTGTTGAAATAGTGTTCATCCTAGATTTTTTCTAGTCTATCTGCTCCTCCACGCTTGCATCAATTTACTCTTGGTAGTCGTTTCTTTCACTTTAGCAAATATAATTCCCTTTTCGACGCTATTATGGTTTAACAGAGAGTTTGTCATGCGTGCCAAAACGAAAAGAGGATCAAGAGTTTCAGATGGATATAAGGCCCTTTTGTAGTAGTGGATATAAGTTTTAGAGAAGTAGTCAGTGGGGAAAGTGTGCAAATTGAAAAGAAAATAAAACTTCTCATTCGAGCACTTCTGCCTATTGATGGATAGCAAGGGCAGTGACTTGAAGGATAAGGACCTTTTTTGAAATTTTTTTTATTGTAGAAACAATATTATCTACATTAAGGGAGAGGAGGTGAGCTTAGCCTCACAATGGACTAGCAATAATGTGGTTCAAATTCTCCTCTGGTTAGAAACGAACCTAGGACCTCTCACTTACAAGTGAAGAGGAATACCACTAGAAGGTAGTACTAAGTGGCTTGAAGGATAAGGACTTGATGAAGTCGTCTCGTTTAGTCGGCACAAGTAGCGAATGCGAGTCTCAAAACGAATGGAAGAATGCATAGGTAGTAAAACTCACAAAACCTCGCTATGGCAAAACCCAAGGTGAGAGAAAAACCCATAGGCTAAGGAGAAAAGTGAGAAGTTGCATTAAGTCAAAATTATACGTCTTCTGGACACAAGTAGAAGAGCTCACAAGGGTATGACCAGCCCAGGATGGGTGCCTTACTAAAACCTAGTTAGGTAGCAAAAACCCAGTGGGAAAAATGCTCCTAATCGTAGGGAAAAAGATTACATTAAGATCAAGTGAGTATACTTCTAGATATTCCCCCTGAGTTTGACAAAACTTCCAAATGAAACTACAAGCATTGCAAATGAGAAAGTTACGCATACCAATTCCTTGGATAAGCTTCTGGAAGGTAGACTTCCGCAGTGACTCCATGTAGATGTTGGCAAGGTTGTCTGGGATTAGATTGCTTGGCTTCAATCTTCTGATGCTCATGCTGATGTAGACACAATATGCTTGGTGTTAACTTGTTGGATGTATCATGATCTGGTCGATACATACAGCATTGTCTTCATGGATCGTTGTTGGGACTCAACGATAGATGAAAATCGCAGGGATTTTGAATATGCTCAACAAGAGTTCTCAACCATATCTCTCACGTGATAAGATACATTGAGTCTTGGATCAATTCAAAAGGTTTCACAACAAAAGGTCTATCTAGTTGACCTCCAAGATATTGCGATGTTCCTTAATGATAAAGACATAACCATGCGGGAACGTACCTTGTGCGGTCAGACAAACGGTCCGATTCAGCGAATCCCACAAGGTAGACATCATTCCGAAGATCAAGGGGGTGTGATCTATTCTGAGATGCATATGGATAGATAAGCCCAAATCCGTAGTAACGGAAAAACGTCTTTAACACCAAATTGGGTGTTGGCGTGTTAGGCGTAGTGCTTCTTTATGCCAAAAGATTATCAGCACATAAAATGTCTGATATAGTGCATTTGAGCTAAGTACAACAAACGCCAATGGTACTTGGATATGGCTGCCTCACGTTCCAATATAGAACCTTATGCTCCATACCCTCCGTAAAGGTCTCATTTGCATCTTGCATACAGACGATCAGGGTATACTTAGACATAACACCTTCTCGGTCTAGTTCGAGTGGTGGACCAGAATACCATCAGAACTAGCTCGAAACTTCAGGTCGAGATAATGTCAAGTTCTCCTAAGATCATTCATCTTATAGTCCGACATGCAAGTTCTCAACTCTAGCAATTTCGGATTTTATACACGCAGGGGCATATATCCCTAACTGATCAAATATTCACTTAGACGGGTATACCACATCCGCCAGGATAGTTCTGCATCCGTAAAGTGAAAACCTCATCAGAAACGAGAGGGTGTTCTTGTGGTCTAGAACTATTTGAATCAGTACATGTAAGTCCTTTGGAAACTCCATGTAGGTTCGTATCATGATCCCAGAGATACTACAACCACGTTTGTAATGCTGCAATAAATCACATGGCGTATGAGAGAAACCTTGCGCCACAAGGCGCCATATTGCATTATTTCATTCGTCTCATTCATCATAGATTAATTCTTTTAGTTGACCAATCAGTTCTACGTCGATATTAATCAATGAAATGCGGTTCGTTATCATCACTTTTCATTTATAACAGTAGTTACCATATAAATGAAACATCATCTATGATAATCTCATTCCAATTCCATATCTCATCCAAACTAGTATACAGGACCAAGAACTTCAGGTCTCGAAAGTAATCCGGATTTAATCTCATGAGATGAAAAGGTTTGAGACAGCGATCGAGGGGCAGATTTGTTCGTGCCACGTTCCTCCACTTTTGGGGAGGTGAATCCTCGAACTGAGTGATCTACCATGCTTCTGGCATAAGATGGATTGATTGGCTAGCCACCAATGTATGAGGGTCAGCCACAATTATGGCGTTCCTACTTTCAGGACAAAGGTCCGAATGACATTTGGTACACATCTTTGCAGGCACATTTGCAGCTGGTTTATGTGATCTCATCACTTTTTACTAGATCAGAGGAAGTGTTTGGTTAAACTCTGACGATCTAGATTGAGATCGATATGAAACATAGTGGGGACGTCCACGATAATTCGCGTCGTTCTTTAGGAACGTTGACGTTCTTATCTCCCTCTAACGATGGGAAGACTGTTTCATAAAAGTGATAATCCGCAAAATGAACGGTAAAGAGATCAACTAGCAAAGGTTATTAGTAACGAATATTAGAAGGAGAATCATAACCGACATAGATTTCCATCTTTCCCTGAGGACCCATTTGTTCTTGTGTACGTAAGGGTGGCGCAAATGGCACATAGACCGCACAACCAAAGACACGCAGATGCGATATGTCGGATTCGTATCTGGTAATCAATTGACGTGGGCTTTATAAGGTTGGGTCGTGACGGGCCTCAGGCGGACCAACATGGTTGTTTGCAATATTGCATGGCCCCAAGCAGAGATCGGGAACTTTGGTACGTATGACAAATCGATCGTGCAATCATTTGAAGACATTTAATGAATGCTTCTGCTGGGTATGAACATGGGAATAGATGTTCAACTTCCAACCGACATGCAATATCCAACGAAAATTAAAGTTTTCGATGTAAATTCTCCAACTTATCCAATCAAATAAATTTGATCAGATAATCAAGGTGGTGAGCCCTGAGCTTGTTAATCTGAGCTACCAGTGTGGAGAATGCAACTTGTGGACAACAACCACACATGTGACAAACGTGTAGAAGCATCAACCAATACTATAGAGTATTCAAATGGTCCGTATGGTGGTTGAATCAGTCCACAAATGTCCTTTTTTGAATCCTTTGTAGAAAGGATGGAGGGTGCTAAGGTATAGTACGCGTCCAGGTATGATGTATTTACTTCTGGTAAAAGGATGCCTAAAATGGCACATCACGGATCATCCTAGATATCCCAAACGTACATCCATAGCAAAAATTCCTTAGGAATCGTGGGCTTCTGGTCGGCCACATAGTGGCCTGAATGGATGTAATCCATTCGTTAAGCGTTCCATCTTCTTTAGAATATGCATTTGGCTATCTTCGTAGGAAGTGCAATATGGTAATATGTGAAGGAATTTTGCTCCATTTTGCTACATTGGTTTCAATATGGTAATAATACTCTCGAATATCCTTAAAGCTCAAAAAGGTGTTCTTCCGGGACGAAGTGAGTATAAGGCTTCCCTTGATGGTAAAATTAATACCATTGGACAATATAGGGCAGTGTCATGCCCCACAATCAGGTTGGATAAGCCTGAAAGGTTGTCAGGGGATGATTAGGTATGAAGTTAGCATAGACCAGACAACTAACTTCCCCACAAAACATACCTAAGCATGAGTTAATTATAGTCACATGTGGTAATTTTCGTTAATTAACTCTTTTATTCGAGAATAATAGTGACATCCAAACACCAATCTTAAATCTGAGAATAAAATAAATTATTCATAAATTAAACCAAATATACAAGGGGGTTCGGCCAATACAGCCTTCCATGTCAAATTTTGCTCTTCTAAATGTGTTAGGTGGAGCAAAATTAGTCTCACAAATTGATTACGGGAATGGTACTTCTCAACAACATTGGTAGAAGCACGAAAAGTGCATAACCAATGATCTATTCCGTCAAAACGGAGTTAGATTCTGTAGGGTTGAGGTTCGGGAATACTATATCTTATTCTTGAAGTTTTAGGTGCCAAGGATCATGCTTTGGGCATGATACCATCTCTTGGCAGGCCTAATTCTACCAGATGTTGTAAAACAAACTCTAAAATAGGATTGTGAGAGAGAGACAAACCCAGACTTGGGTTCGGTAGGCTCCAGCCGAAATTGGGGGGGGGTCTGTTCGATAGTCTCTGCCGAAGCAGATCACTAACGTTCGGTACACCTCTACCGCAGCAGAGCATGCCCTTCGGTACACCACTGCCGAAGCAGAGCATGCATTGCTGTGTATCTTTGCCGAAGCAGGGCACCACCATTTGGTAGACTCCAGTCGAAACTGGGTCAATACTGTGTGGTAGTTCCCAACCGAATTGCTAGGGTACCATTCTCTCACAAGTGTGGTAGTAATCAAATCCGAGAATTTGGTAAACTTCTGCTCTCTATATTGCTACTTCAGGAGCAATTTAGATGTAAAAGGACGAGAAGATTTTCTTCTGGTCAAAATTCGATCTGATATAAACTTCAGAATTGTACCTATTCATGGACGTAAAGGTTTCAATCATGTTTTGCTTCAGGCAAGGATTTATCTTTGCATGATTGGAACTGTCCATAGCAAGTCAAAAAGCCATGGAGTCCTTGGTAGTGAGGTACTTTCATTTGATATGCTTCAAGCATAAGTCTTCGAATGAAGATCATGGCGGAGGCTTATCCAGCTCGTCGACACCACAATTGGCTACAATGATTTCGCTACTAGTCGTAGTCAAGTGGGGTGTCACGTCTTGTATCCACATAAAGTAGTTTCTTATTCGAAACTTCCAAATCAGTGAAATCGAACTTGTTACAGTTCGACAATATGCTGAATGGCGGAAACAAGAATGTGATTGGTGTTTTAGGAAATAAAATTTCCATAAACAACAATTTTAGAACATTCAGGTTCTAAGACATGGTTTGGTTTAAACGGATTTAAGCATGAAGAACTTCGGGTCTCAACATGAGTGTTGCGCATTAAGAAACTTCAGGTTTCTATGGCATGTTTTCGAAACTTCGGGTTCGAAAGTATGAACTTTAAGTTCATAAAACCTGCAATCAAACGCAATATATACAAAAATATGCAACAAGAAAATATGCAAATATGTATAGATTTTATAATTTAATTATTTGGACTTCGGGCCTAAATTAAAAGTTGGGCAAAAATTTTAAAACCCATAAAGCCTAAAAATAGGCAATATAATTGGTGATTTAATTAATTATTGGTCTTCGGGCCAATGAGAATAATTGGGCAAAATATATATATATATATATATATAAACCCAGCAAAGCCTAAAAAAATTTAGGTAATTAAATTTGGTGGCCCAAAATGGACCAAAACCCATAGGGGCATAAAATATATGCCTTGAGGCCCATGCCAAAGCTAAGGAGGAAGGTAGCAGGCCTTCCTTGCATTGCTGGGCTGCAGCCCAATGGTGCGGGGAATACAGAGGCCCCAAAAAATACAGGAGCACAGATCCCGTGTGGCATAACGCAGGGGAGCACCACAGCTATGCGGGCCGAGCAAAACAACTGCACTGGGCCGCTGCAAGCGAGCCCAGGAGGGGAAAAAACTTGTCATTTTTTTTTCAGTTGCTGCGAGCCGAGTTACCAAGGCCCAAATAGGGCTCAAATGGACCAAAAAAATAGCCCAGCAACGCTGGGTGTGTTCACCGAAGAAGGAAGTCGGCGCCGCCGCTTCTAGCGACGATGTCTTGGTCGGGAAACTGTGGAAGTGAGTTCCGAGGCACGATGGTTCATCAAGGAACCAGTCTCAATGACGGAGGAGGATCCTCGACGTCGGGAAAAATAGAATCAGGAGGATTTCATTCGGAAATCTTCAATTTCAATGAATTTCAATAAAAATTCAAAGAATGTCGTTGCAGATGACGATGAAAACCCAAACTAATGACGACTGCAAGTCGTGATGACCAGAAAAAAATGGCAAAAACCATGGTCTTGGTCTTGGCTTCTGGCGAGGGTATGTTTTCTGGGTTGGGGATGACGCCAAAACGACGTCGTTTTCTTGGTTCAACGGAGGGCTGCAGGCCCTCTTGGCTCACGGTTCGGCATAGGGGAGCTCAGCGGCTTGGTGCCGCGACTCTATGGATTTCCAACAAACCCTAGCTTTTTTTTTTATTATTTTTTTATTTTTTTTGAAGGCATATTCAAATAATTTTAATTTTATATATATTGCAATGAATCACATATTTACATTGATGCATAGGCAAAATAATATTTTCAATGCATGTACGTATGTAAGATTCAATTCATGACAAATATCAAATTCACATAATTTCAGCAATTATGGTTATGAAGCATACACAATTTATGTAGAATCTAAAATACGTTAAACATAAAGTTGGGTCATGCATCATGGTGAATGTTCATGCTATCAGGGTTGCAAAATATCGAGTTAAAAGTCGTTGTTTTGAAAGAACCTGATTGCGTGATGATATGGATGAACTGGTTTGATGAAGAAAATTTCGGCTTTCATCTTCAAGTTTGTATCACTTTCAACATAAGAAAAATAACTTGGACCAATAGAAGTATATGAATTCAATAAAAATCTAAATTTAATCAATTAAAAATAATTGAAACGTAATACTCCCCTAATTGAAGACGAATAAATTCTCTTTAGCACATCGTGAAGAGCGTGCTGATAACGTATTGTGGCCTATATTTAATAGAGAGGTGCGGCAAAGTGAAGAGAGAGAGATTGAGAATAGACTTGAGGAATTGTGTGTTTATTCCCAAGTCCTTGTGCCTTTATTTATAGTAATTAGGAGGAGAGAAACTTGCTCTCCAAGGAATACAAAGTATATTAGGAAAGATCTTCTAGATCCCAAAGGATTCCTACTTTATCTCTACTTAGGATTTACACAATCACATATTGATAAGAACATATGCCACAACAACTCTAACTTCTTTAAATTACATTATCTTAATTATATATTCCTTAGTCTTATCGTTTAAGTGTACAACATTTAATGAGATCATTTTAAACAATAATCTTTGCCCTTAAATTAAACTAGTTTAGTTTAACATTTGAAATGTCCATAAAGTATCAACTTATGATCGCCTTTAGTTTAAATTGCATTTATAGTATAATTACATAATTTTTTTATTAATTAATTTTTTCATTATATTATTTTGAAAACATATATTTAAAAAAAAATTATGGAATTTTTTAAAATAATAAAAATAAATAAAAAAAGTAATAAAAAAAATTCCTAAACCTGGCACGACGAATAGCTTCGTCGCATAACATTAAAAGCAACAAAAATATTGTCACATAGATTCCTAAACTACAAAATGTTCACAACTAAATAATATTAAAATTAATTGACTTTAGTTGGATAACGTTTACTCACAAAGGCCATTGTCGCGCGTAATATTACCTAACGACGTAATATTGTTGCCGTAAGTTTGCGCGATGACATGTTTCCGATCCCCAATATTTTATGTGATGAATCTGTCCTTCGTCACGCAAGCAGTTTTGCACCACGAACTGTATTTTGCTCGTCGGCCAAACGATTTTTTTATAAGGAAAATTAATGAAAAGTTCAAAAAAACTTCTCTTTTAACGAAAAATCCTTTTTAAATGTATAGTGAATAGTATCAAATAAAGATAAAAAAATGATTTTTCGTTAAAAGTGAACAGTACCGGGAGTGTTTCATTAAAACTTCCATTTTTATAAGCTTTGCGCGATGGCATGTTTGCGACGAACTTTTCGTCGCGTTAATATTTAAGGGATAAGAACGTTATTGCAACGAACGTTTCTTCATTGTGAGAACTGTTAAATATAGTAGTGCTTGCAATTAGGTGTCTAAGAAAAAGATTAAGACTGCTAGGAAGGGCATTGTTAATAGCACGCCAAATAAAATTCAAGACTTTTGGAATAAGCTTTGATCCCCCATAAAATCTTCCAGATATTTTTCTCAATAAAATGGGAGGAAGCGGTGGTGGTCACCCTGCTTTTTCTTTGTTGGAAAATGCAATGGTATTCACTCTTTGCGGTATAAACCCCTTTGTTGTTCCATGGCCAGAAGACATTTTTTCAGTAAAATGTAATCAAAATGAATCCATTCATTCCTTAATTAATAAGTATACACCCACATAGCCTATCACATTGTTACTATGGGTCGTGATTAGAAGAGACGTTTATAAAAGAAAGTATACAATATCAACGTAGACCACCAAATAAAACTCAAATCTATTTTCGCCCCACCACTGTTTGAGTTTAGAATGTGAAAAATTTAAGCGGCAGACTTCAATGTGTTGCCAATGTCAATGACAAATCAGTATCTAACATCGGCTTTGGCAAGACGCTCCATCGCTGTATTCAAATAATCAATTGGAATAATTTCAATGTCAGCTGTTATGTTGTGCTTGCCTGCAAAATCAATCATCTCTTGCGTTTCCTTTAAACCTCCAATGCAACTACGAGCTACTATCTTCCCTCCTGTAATTGCAGAAGAAAGGGTTGTTAATAAAACAATTATCCACTTTAGTTTTCATCCAGAAAGTATGTACAAGCAACTTTTCAAGCAATACTTCTCTTAATAAACAATATTAGTTTTCCTATATTCAAGTCGATTACAATATATGCCACGTCATAAAATTACCCGCGACCAGTGGAAAAATTGGAAGCTCAAAAGGCTTTTCTGGTAAACCAACCATTACAAGTTTCCCATTAGACTTCAACAAACCAAGTAAAGGCAAGAGAGGGTGGACTGCAGAAACCGTGTCAATAATACCATCCATTGTGCCCATGGCAGCCTACAAAAGTGAAATGACAACATATAGTTAGGTCACCTTAATTATCTATAAACACAGTGACCAAAACCTTGTTAAAGTCATCAAAATGCAAATTAATGTTTAAATATTTACCTGCATTTGATCTTGTTCACGGCTAACCAAAAATGAATCAGCTTTGAGATGATTAATCGCTTCTTCCTTCTTGTTGGGGGAGGTACTAATCACTGTGACCTTAACCCCAAAAGCCTTGGCAAACTTCACGGCTGCATGTCCTAGACCACCTAGACCAACCACACCAATATGCATACCGGGTTTGTCAAGGCCATGAAGTCTCAAGGGGCTGTAAGTTGTGATCCCGGCGCAAAGGAGAGGAGCAGCACCATCAAGAGGTAGTTTGTCAGGAATACGGACAATGAAGTTTTCATCAGCCACCATGATGTCAGAATAACCCCCATGTGTCATGGTTCCGTCACGGTACTTGGAACCATAGGTTTGTATCATTTTGGGGCAGTAGTTCTCCAAATTTTTGGAACAATTATCACAAGATTGGCAAGAACCCACCAAGCATCCAACACCTACTTTATCTCCAACTTGAAATTTTTGTACTTTGTTTCCCACTTCTGTCACCGTACCAACAATCTCATGCCTGCATCACCAAATTCAAGGAAGAATAATGGAATATGACTTAGTTAGGAAGCATACAGTCTGAGCCACCCTGGGCTCAGAGGGGCGGATGCCCCCTTTCAGTTTATTGGCAAACAAAAAAATGTACATGCTTGTGACATTAGTAAGGTGTATAATTTGTTTACTTGCTTGTGACATTAGTATTAACTCTTTCAATTGCAATTGACAACGTTGAAAGAGCATTTTCAGCCATGAAATTTCCGAAGAATCGATTGAGAAATCGGATGGGTGATAAATAGATGAATGATAACATGGTTATTTTTATATAGAGAGATATTTGATGGTATTGGTAATGAAGTTGTCATGCAACGCTTTCAAATCATGAACACGCATCAAGGGATATTGTAATATTTTGTATGAAAAATGGATTAATAAATAAGTATTTGTTTAGTAAATTCTCTAGCTTTTTATTTTGTGATTTTTTTGTTTAGCAATGCCCCCTTCCATACAAATTTCTGGCTTCGTCCTTGCTAATAATAATCAAATGATGGAGCTTACGACTCTAGGCTCCATGAAAAAAGAGTTGATGCACATTGATTTGTGAATACGTACCCAGGAACTAGAGGATAGGTAGTAATCCCCCACTCATTCTTGATTGTGTGAAGGTCCGAATGGCATATACCACAGTACAATACTTTGAATGTCACGTCTTTCTCGCCAGTTTCCCTGATATCAAAACCAATTCGATTTGATTTTAGAACCAACAAAAGAAAAAACTAAGATTTAAGACCACAAATAGTCAATTAAGAATTTGACGGATACCTTCTTGAGAACTTGAAGGGAGAGAGAACACCAGACGAATCTCTTGTTCTGAAGATTTCGCCATTTTCTATCTCGTAAGTATAAAAAAGTTACACAAACAACTTCTAAAATATGAATATGTAACGTAGTATAATATATAGAATTGAGAGAGAGAGAGAGAGAGAGAACTAACTAGCTACCAATGACGTAGTGCTAGTCTTAAGGGAGGTTTTTCTGTTGGAAAGTCAAGCATCCTTTCACATAATCAACTTTCTTGGCTTCTCTTTAATTGGAAATGAATTTTTTTTGGCTGACCAGACATCTTTCCCGCGGAAGTAGAGTGGTGTTTGTTTTTTTTTTTTTTTGGGTCAAGGAGGAATTTTATAACAAAGTCCAAACGGACACAGTACAAAGACAACAGCCTCATAAATGAGGTAGGTACAAATGAGACGCCACTTATGCATTCATCGCATGAGTAAAGGTTCTCAATTATACCTAAAGCAAAAAAATATTACAAAAGATGTGGCTCTGCCCAAAAGCCAGAGCACACCTGAAGAGGCCCAAAAGTGACCCCTCTGAAAAATCTGATAACCCTAAAACGAGAATCACCCGCCGCCTCAACCTCCGCTATGGAGACGACCGGCGAACAGAAAAACTGAGAGATACCACCGCATAGTGTAATAAAAAAACCCATCAATGCTTCAAAGCTGGTGAAAATAAGCCAAACCTGTAGATCAGGAAGAACCAAACCCATCCTGAACACCACAAATTCGGTCCTCATACGAACACAAACGCAAGTGAATGCTCATAACCAAGTAGTAACCAAAATGGTCAGGTGGTGTAAACACCATTCTAAAGAGATACCAGACCTTTGTAGGGGTGACAACATATAGTTGTCTCAGACCGGAAGTAGTGTTTGATTATAATGTTGAGGGAGCTTACCTGAGTTACATCCATAATTTTTTGGTTGATTACTTGATGGATCAAAAGAGCATTTATATATATATGGATCAAAAGGACATATATGTCCTTTAGAATTTAAGAACTAATTTTTGTATGACCAAAAATTGCTAGTTTTGTGGTGATTATTTTGGCATATTGTTTGACTCGAATATCAAAAGTACTATGTCCCCTCATGTAGTATCAGAGCTGCGTCAATAGAGGATTAGTCTTTTATTACGTGTGGTGGGACACCTCTTAAATTCAAAAAAAAAAATAAAATCGACGGCTTTTAATAAAAGCGATTAGAGTAGTATAAGGACTTTCTAGTTAAGCAGTTCCAAACAGGTCAACAAACGTCAGTAATTAGGTCATAGAAAGAAAAACACCTAAATTAAACATGGCAACTTGTTCAAATCAATCAAATCCTGATTAGAGAGAAGGGGTGCGTTGTCGGCGGAAAGAGGTTATAAAAAATTAGGGTGCAATTCTCTCCAGATCACAACATTACAACAGCCTTTCACCAATGTGTCTCTCATTGGACACATTATTGTGAAGGTGCAAAAGTGCTGTTGTCCGGGGTCACTGGAGTTGTTCTTGCCCACAGTCGCCTACATGCTAAGGGAATTGTCCATCGTTTAGCTCACCATGCCCTTCAGGTTGATGGTTTTCGTTCTTGGTTTGAAAAACCTCCTAATCTTATTGTTGACCTTTTGGTAAAGAAATGTAACGGTTGAGTGAGCTATTCTTTGCCTGTTGTGGCCTTTTTCAATGAATCTATCGTTGCTTTCCACACACACACACCAAAAAAAAAAAAAAAAAAAAAAACATAGAGGGAAACAAAGGGAAATGAAGATGTATTGTCACAATTTTTTCTGCGATCTTAAGCCCCACGTTCGCAAACTAATTTACATCTACATGGGCATACCTAAACCAACCACAGCCACAAGGTGTCGGGTTGGCTAACATCTATTATCGCAATTTTTTGTTGTTGAAATAATGAAACTTACGTGTACACAACGATAACAAAAGAAAAAAAAAAAAAAAAAAATCTTTAACCCCATTCTCCCATAGCAAGTGGTGGATTACCATGGTGGTTTAAATTTTTTTGTTCAACTCGTAATGTCCCGGGTTTAAATCCTTATTCTTCCTTTTAGTGTAACCCTTATTGTTTGTAATTAGATAAATAAATAAAAACTCATTCCCAAATAATAGCATACTTGCCATTCAATTTATTTAGAATCCAACATCTGGACCAAGTTGGCTTCGTAATGTATAATTTTCACACGAGAAGTTTACTAGACAACAAAATTGAGACTACTTAATTAAACCCAATTTCTTCCTTCAACCCGGCCGCAATCCAACAACAGATGATGTAAAATTTAAGAGCTAGATTTCAACGTGTTTCCAATGTCGATAACAAATCGGTATCTAACATCCGCTTTGACAGTGTTCAAGTAATCAATTGGGATAACCTCAATATCAGCTGTTATTTTGTGTTTGGCTGAAAAATCAATCTCTTGTGTCTCCTTCATACCTCCAATGCAACTACCGGCCACTATCTTCCTTCTATATTTAGAAAATAAACGTTTGTTAATAACATAATACACCAGTTATAATGCACAATTAGAAGGTTAACATCGAAAGCTATGACCTATCACCGGTTGTAAAAATGTACAACTATACGTAGGTGACTAAGAGATAAAACTATGAGAACAGTGATATGCTTACCCATGAGCAAAGGAAAAACTGGAACCTCAAGTGGTTTCTCGGGTGCACCAACCATCACAAGCTTTCCATGGGACTTTAACAAACCAATCAAAGGCAAGAGAGGGTGGAGTGCAGAAACCGTATCAATGATACCATCCAACGTCCCCATGGCAGCCTACAAGATTTACATGACGACATATAAGATTACCTTGTGCTATACACACACGCACACACACGCAGACGTAATCAATTTAAAGTACAAAAGCAAATCCTTCAAATAATCACCTGCATTTGATCTAGATCGCGGCTAACCAAAAATGAATCAGCATGAAGATGTTCAATAGCTTCTTCCTTTTTATTAGGGGAGGTACTGATCACTGTGACCTTAACCCCCATAGCCTTGGAAAATTTTACCGCGAGGTGCCCTAGACCACCTAGACCCACCACGCCCACATGCATTCCTGGTTTGTCAAGTCCGAAATATCTCAAGGGACTGTAAGTTGTAATCCCAGCACATAGGAGAGGAGCAGCACCATCCAAAGGTAGGTTTTATGGAATGCGGACTATGTGTTTGGGAAGGAATATTACTGGTGGGCGTTCCTGGCTTGAGCACATAGCTCCCCGAGGAGTTGGCACTTTGGTTGACTGTTGGGCTCTCGCCTGCTCGTCGGGCTACAAGGAGAGGACAGAGTTAGTTCCGAAAGTTGCCTTTGTCGGGCCTTAGGTGTAGGCAGTGAGGCTCGCAATCAGAACTAACTTAAGTGCAGAGGCGTGCCACTGCCATCTCTGTATGGAAGATGTAGAATAAGTAGATTTAAGCCGATTACTTGCGCCCCAAGTTATTCTGACTTCTTATTATGAAAGGATTGTCGTGGATGAGTTAAGTCCACATTAGGTTCTTTTCTATACCTTGAGATCAAGGACTTTTATTCATCTTGTATGGTAAGAGGGCGGAGATACAGATTTGATCAAGTCATTAAGTTAATTCATTTTGAGATGGTAAAACCACTAATTAAACTAGATCTGAGGGCAAGTGAAACTTTGGATCATTAAAAGACCTGAAATGACTTGAATATAGATTGGGGAATGCATTACAACACCAGATCTATTAACTGAAAGACAAAACAAAGAAAGTCAGGCAAGATTTAACCTTGTCGGGCAAGGTTGAACCTCTTGCAGTTTCTCTTCTTTATAAGTACAAGGATTTGGGGATTCAAGGAAGGATGGGTGGTAAACAAGTTTACACAAGAGAATCGATACTACAGTATTTGGAGAAAGTAGCAGAGCTTTTACATAGACAAAAGATGTCTTTCTACGGGAAATCGAAGGCTAAAGGGGGTGCAGAATCTGGGCAAAGCGCAGCTTTCTGAGTGTTTGATTGACTGAGAGGCAAGTTGTATATTTGTTTGTTTGATTGATTGAGTGCCGTTGTCTCTGGGCCCTCTTTCTCCTTTTATATGCGAATTAGCCCGACTGCTTGCAGCTTTGGTCCTGCCTGAAAGCAACTGAGGGGTAGTGACTTATCAATAATTTACATGCTCTGCCATTCAAAAATTGCTTTTGGGCTGAAAGTAGGTCGATTTCTATCACTTGTCACTTCTTACAGGCCACTAACCTTTGCATTTAATGGGGGAGTGCCCATAAATCTTGAAATGAATATTCTGGGCTTTGGTGATGGGCTTCGGGCAAAACCTCCTTCTTGCATTCTTTTTAGGCTTCCCTTCCTGACAGCCTAAATTTTAAATATTAACCCAAACACTATGAAATGCTCATCCGCCACCATGATGTCGGAGTAACCTCCATATGTTATGGTGCCGTCAAGGTTCCTGGCACCATAAGTGAGTATAATTTTGGGGCAGTAATTCTGGAGTTGGTTGTTACAACTGTCGCAAGAGTGGCAAGAACCCACCATGCATCCAACACCTACTTGGTCTCCAACTTTGAATTTTTGTACTTTGCTTCCCCCCTGTCACTAAACCAACTATTTCATGCCTGCAGTTCATACCTAGTTAAATGGTATCATTTTCTTATTAGAAGAACTCATTAGGACTAATGGTAAAATTTTGATAATTCCAGCAACTTAAACCGAGGGGTAAATTATTTTTTATCCAAACCCCATTGCCTCAAAAAAAAAAAAAAACAATTAAAATTAAAAAGATTATGAGTACAAACTTTCAGATTGGTCTACCATCTTTTTCCTCCACTAATTTCTTTGAAGATGCTCTTAAATCAGTTGTTGTCACTTGTTAGCAATCAAATAAAGTCCTGATGTTACTGGAAAATAAAGAATATATGACCCAGCTATACAGACCACAGCTCATCAGGGGACCATCAAATATCATGGTTGTTCCACCTTAAATGGTTGCCACATGGATTTTTATGGCCATCAAATAATTACTTTGGCTCAATGACTGTATAGCTAATTTAGCACTGTGCAGTATGCGTCTGTATAGTCACTTTCGTCTGTATTCAGCAATAATATTTACCAAAAATGCTGACTATATTGGCGAAGGCATTAAAAGGATAAATAAACATATTTTTTTCTTTCCTTATACACATTCTTATTTGATCTTATCCTTTGTTTTTATTTAACTTTTTCAATTCAAAAATCAAGTGATCAACAATAAAGATGGATGTGAGCATGTGAACGCCTATTGCCTAGTGTGTATGTGAATATATATTCAATATTTATATGAAAATACCATTTTAAACAGATGTCGATAGAGAGGCGAACTTCTTTACGAATGTTATTATGGATTTAGGTCATTTTACCAATGTTCTTTATTTATGGGGTAGAGCTACTTCCTCCATTGCTAGAAATACTTGTATTTTAAGGTATTGATTTCAGTTGTAACAGGGACTAATTTCAGAGTCTAAACCCTACCCTGGTTTATTTCTTAAACAAAACAAAAAATAATATAAACAAATCTTTATAGCATATGCTGCATGCATCGTACTTATGGGTTCTGTTTATCTGAATTCCGCCAACATAAACAAATGGAAAATGCTAGCCATCACTCTAAACTAATTACATATTCTATCGAATTAATTGTATGAAAATTTAAATAGCACTTCCAATTTTTTGTTGGTTGCTCAATAGCTCTATCTTCTATATATCCGAAGAAAAGAAAACATATATTTGACTAATCAAACTCAAAGTCATGCCACTGAATTAAAAAGTTGAGAAGAAATAAGTACCCGGGAACCAGAAGATAGACAGAGGAACCCCATTCATTCTTAACCATGTGAAGGTCCGAATGACATATCCCGCAGTACAGAACTTTGAAACAAACATCTTTCTCTCCAGTTTCCCTGCAACGAAATCAGATCAATTTAGACATAAATGAACACTCAGATCTCGTACAAGTAATACTACCCAAAAATTATAACTATTAACTTCTTCGGTACTTATTGGATATGTGGCCTTTTCATCTTTTATGTGACACGTTCCATGGTGTTACAGTAGCCAAATTTTACTTATATAAAGACAACCTAAATGCCAAAGTGTACTAAGATAAAAACAACCTAAATGCCAAAGTTTACTAAGATAAAAACAACCAAATCAAACGGTATTGATTCACATTTAAATCCAACAAACATTTCCGCACTTGGTTATACTCCTTTTGCACAACCTGTTTATCATGAAGCTTATTTGATTTTTTTTTATTATTTATTATATCAAAAGACCGACGCCAGATTAAGGTGTGCAACATCAGAAAATAGGGGAAATAAAATTTGTTTATGATGTTTAAGACGCACACATAAACAAATTTGAGAGAAATAAAATCAAACGAAAAATAAATAAATGGGAGAGTTGTAAAGAATAATAATAACCTTCCTGAGAATTTGAAGGGAGAGAGAACGCCAGATGAATCTCTAGCAGCCCATCCAAATGCCTTCTTTGGGTGCTCTTGCTCTGGAGTTACCACCATTTTATTTTTCTCAAAGTAACAAAATCCAACTAAAACTGAATTCCACTGAATGTTTGAGACTATTAATGGCAATAGTGTAAATTCATCTTCTAGGGATAATACTTAGAGGCTAAGGAAAACTGTTAGTTTGATATGATTAGTTTTCTTTTAGTTAGAAAGTTGTTGTGATTTTGTTAGTCTCACAACTTGTATATATACTCAGATTGTAATCTTATTCTTTTGTGAAATGAAAATATAATTTCTCAATATGGTATCACCCGCCTAAGTCTCACGACCTTTTTTCTTTCAATCCCAAATCTTCCCGCTTCTCTGCTTCTATCTGCATCTTCTTGTAGATCGACTATCTTCGATCTTGATCATCTCTCCCTTTCCTCTCTGTATCTCTGGTCATGGCGACATCTCACTCCTCGGAATCGGATTCTCAAACTCTTCCACCGACTGCAGTTTTAAACTTCAATTCTTCAAACCCTAATTCTTCCATTACGATCTAAAACATTGGATCTAGGGTTCCGATTAAGCTCTCTTCGCCTCAATTTCTCACTGATTCCTCTGGCACTCGCAGTCTTAATCCGGCGTATGTTGCCTGGTATGAGAACGATCAAAACATCATCATCTGGATCAACTCAACTTTCTCTGAATCCCTAATTCCCTACACTGTTGGAGTTTCCTCGGCTCGAGAACTATGGGCCAAATTGGAGTCACGTCTTGCCGCTGCATCACATTCTCACATCCACAAACTCCGATCTCGACTTCGAAGTCTTACCAAAGGCGATCGCACTGCTTCACAATATCTTCAACGCACTGAGGAAATTGCAGATGCTCTTGCCAGTGCTGGTGCTCTAGTTGAAGATTCTAAATTAATATATGTGATTCTTCATGGCTTACCACCTGAATTTGACTCATTTGTGGATGCCATTCAGTTTCGTCTCGGTTCCTGATGTGTTATAAACTAGGACTCAAATTAAACCCTTTTATTGACAATTGTAGTAAAGATGTAAGTAGGGATCGTTCTAGGGTGGGGATTAGGAGGGATTGCTAATCTACGTAAAACTGACTCAAAAACACGAAACTAGACTCTAATAACTTAAAACAAACTAGAATGACTCAAAACAGCACAAAACAATCAAATTGACTCAAAACAGAAACTAAGAGTGATTTTGGATGAATTCTAAACTTAACTTAATACTAACAAAGGACAGATTTAAACTAATTAAACACGAAATATTAAAGGGGGGATTGGTTTTGACGAATTTAGAACTTAAACAAACAGATTGCAAGGATAAAACAAAAGGCACAAATTTAAGGTGATTCAAGGTTGAAAGGCTAGCTAGAGGGTTCTTCTCCACACATGACACATATGCATACAAATCGATTTCCAGTTGCTTTTCCAATAAACCATGAACCTCAACACCCCAGATTAACCGTGAACAGCACTAATTAACCCTCATATTTTCCTTAAGTCATTGAATTGGATGGACAACGCATCGGCCTCCCAAATTATTCTTCAATAGTTTCCTACATGAACAGCATAATAGAGATACATATCAAAGATCATTAAGTTCTATGAAAATTATAAGCGTTGACAAAGCATTTGTAACTATAAACAGCATGATACTCCTGCCAGGAATTTACTTAACACGATCGTGACTAGCGACCTCCACTACTTGCAAATATAAGTTCATAACTATTAGGTGAAAATCCCTTAGATTCTAGCATCAAATCCATGCATGCAAACTAAGTATGCATCCTTAATCAACATACAAGAATAAGTTCTGAATCAAACAGTTAAGTAAATTGCATTCACGATTTATGAAATCACAACTGGAAGTAATCAATTCATATTGCAAATATGTTCATGGCTTTGAATTTCCCCTTAGCTAAAATGAGTTTAGCTCCTCATGTTCGCAAAACAAAGATAATTAAACTTAAACATTGAAAACAAAAGATGGATTACACCTAAGAATGTTCCAGCAATCCAAACTTGAATGGAAAGCATGTCCAAGGGTCCTCCTTCTTCTTCTTTGATGCGGCACAAGGTGTGGGTGAAGGTTTGAGCGATAAATTGTATGAAAGAATGGCTGAAAGTATGAATAGTAGTGAATGGATGGGTGGCGATGTCTCTTTGGTGCGACAATGACTTTTTATTTATAGGGAAAGGAAGTCAAAGCCGTAATTAAGTTTGGAGACAGATTTTCATTCCAAATCCTCTAAGAAAAAGGGTAAATAAATGTCAGAATCCTAGGAATAAAGGGAAAGGATATGCGGCAGCTCCTAAAAGGAAAGGGAATGTTCTTCCTTGTCCGGCAATGAAGGAAATTTAAAGGGATATGTGCAGCAACCTTCTTTGACTAGGATTATCCTTCTAGAACCATGTAATTAAGTGTCCTAATATATTTAGGACACCCCTTTGCAGCTGGAATTAAGGTAGAGTAGGTTTAGGAAATGGTTAGGACAAAATATGGTAACTTTGGCTATTATTCCTTCTTTCTTGCTGGTTCCTTATCTTCCTTTTTCTTGAATTAATTCCTTCATCTCTTTTACACATTCCTATCCTCTTTTAGTCTTCAAATTCGTCCATCCACCTTGCTCCATGCATGTACTATCCATTCCAAGCCCAAAACTGCTCCAAAATGCACCAAAATGCACTTTCTTGCCACCTTAGCCCTTTGGACCTACAAACAGACGAAAATAGCTTAAAATACTAAAATACTAAAATAACTAGGAACTAACAACATAAATGCAAGAAAACAAGCTAACTAAGTCGCATAAATATGCTTCTATCAAATTCCCCCACACTTAGCTTTTGCTAGTCCTAGAGCAAAACAAAACAAACTAAAGAGACAAAACACAATCTAGACCTTCCAACATTTGCCTCATGGATTTTCAATGCAACATGACATGCCAAAGATCACCACTCCCATAGATTTTAGTCATCCTCACCCTCGAGCACATACTTAATCATAAACACCATTCACTAGCTCGCATTTAATGAATTAAAACAACGTTTTGAATATAGTAACATGCCTTAGAGAATTTACTCAATTCCTTACCAGATACTCTCTTATTTTCACACAGATTTTTTTACTACACTCCCTACACTAGGTATATGTGAGAAGATTGATGTAAATATGTAGACTAGCACTCACATATGTTTATAATCAAAGAAAGCACTTTCTAGAATTATTAATCTAACATGTATATGATCTCATGAACGGAATGTCACTACTTAGATGAGAGAACCAAGGATACCATATGCTCATACCAATTCCAAACACCACATCTTGAAACACATAACACTCAAAATAGAAGTTAAGGGTTGTAACGGGGCTAAGGGTATTGGCTAATAAAGAAAGGTTAGGGATAAACAAAAGTTCTTAAAGCTTTTTGGATCTGGTTTAACTAAACAACTTCATCTTGTTATGTGTTATGTACTCAATGCTATGTTTTGAATGAAACAGGCATGAGTTCTAGTATTTGGATCTATAATGATGAAAAAGCATTCTAAGTAGCAACCAAGCAAAGAAATAATGAGACAAAAACATCAAGATTAATAACTCTCCAAACAAAGTTTTGGCTCAAGTCTCTCAGGGTTGTAGCGTTAGTTTAAGTTCCTTCCCTCAAGCATGTTACAAAAACTGAATTTTTTTTTCCTTTGTGATTACATGTGAATTCGTAAACGACAACTATGACCAAGCATACTTCAAAACACACTAAAAACACTTCAAAACAATGAGAAACAACTTTGGAAGTGATAGGTGATAAAATCCCACGAAAATCAATGAAAAATCATTTGTTTACCAATTCCCCCACACTTAAACCAAACATTGTCCTCAATGTTTCAAACATAGGCTCAGACATAAACAAGCAAACAACACAACTAACAAACATAAAAATAATGGCAAAGTAAAAGCAATAAAGAGTAGGGTTAATGAACGCAAATCTGGGTGTGGAGCTGGAGATTCCTAGGTCTTCTTTATTTGAATGCATGGGTTGCCTCTCAAGAAGTGCTTGCTTTAACGTCTTCCAGCCAGACGATACATCTCTTTAAGCTGTATTGGAGCCCACGGCATGGAGGGGTATTTCCTCCACAACATGCTCCTCAAAAAGGTCGTAGTAAGGCTTCAAACAGTGCCCGTTCACTTGAATTCTTGGCCAGTCTTGAAGCTTTGAAGTTGGACTGCACCATAAGGAAAGACATTAGTAATAACAAACGAACGAATCCATTTAGAACGTAACCTACCGGGAAACAAACGAAGGTAGGAATTGAAAAGTAACACTTTCTGGCTTATTGAGAATGTCTTGCTACGAATCATCTTGTCATGGAATGCCTTTGTCTTCTCCTTGTAAATGCGAGCATTCTCATAAGCCTCGTGCCTAATCTCATCAAGTTCATTCAATTGAAGCTTCCTATGAATGCCAGCCGCATATATGTCCATGTTGAATGTTTTGACAGCCTAATGCGCCTTATGCTCTAATTCCACAGGAAGATGGCACAGTTTGCCATAGATGAGCCGAAATAGGGACATTCCAATGGGTGTTTTGTAAGCCGTACAATATGCCCACAGTGCATCATCCAAATGCAAGCTCCAATATTTCTGAGTTGGTCCAACGGTCTTCTCCAAAATCTGCTTGATTTCTCTATTCGAAACCTCGGCTTGGCCACTTGTTTGGGGATGATAAGGTGTCTGCATGACATTATATTTCTTGAGCAGCGCCTCGATGGTTCGATTGCAAAAATGAGAACCTCCATCACTTATGAGCACTCTAGGCATCCCAAATCTGGAAAAGATGTTAGTTTTAACAAAATCTGCAACCACTTTGGAATCGTTAGTACGGGTGGCTTTTGCTTCCACCCATTTCGACACATAATCAACCACAAGCAGAATATAATTGAAACCATGTGAGGAAGGAAAAGGACCCATGAAATTAATGCCCCAAACATCAAAAATTTCGACAAAAAGAATGGATGTTTACGGCATTTGGTCTCTTTGACCTATGTTTCCTGTTCTTTGGCAAAGATCACATGTTATACAAAAAGTTCTAACATCCTTAAATAGAGTAGGCCAATAAAATCCACATTCAAGAACCTTAAGTGTTGTCCTTTGGGTGCCAAAATGACCCCCACATGCATTAGTGTGACAGAAAGTTAAAATTGAATGAAATTCGGACTCATGCACACACCTACGTTGAATCTGATCATGGCAACATTTCCACAAGTATGGGTCATCCCACACATAAAATTGTGCATCCTTTTTGAGTTTATCACGTAGGTGCTTGTTTAGCTAATAAATAATTCACCAAATCTGCATTTCATGGCTCACTTACCTCAATGGTCAGCAATTGCTCATCCGGGAATGTTTCTGGAATAGGTAGTGACTCCTCCGTGTGCACCAAACAACTCAAGTGGTCAGCCACCACGTTTTCACTTCTTTTCTTATCCCTAATTTCGATGTCAAACTCTTGGAGAAGAAGCATCCAGCGAATTAGCCTTGCCTTGGCCTCTTTCTTCGTGAGTAAGTACTTCAACGCTGCATGATCAGTATAAACAATAACTTTAGTGCCAAATAAATAAGAATGAAACTTATATAATGCAAACACAATAGCAAATAGTTCTTTTTCAGTGGTGGAGTAGTTCAATTGGGCGTCATTCAAGGTCCGGGAGGCATAATAGATGACATGTGGCTGCTTGTTCTTCCTTTGGCCTAAAACAGCTCCAATTGCATAATCTGAGGCATCGCACATGAGCTCAAAATGAAGGCTCCAATCTGGTGGAATTATGATAGGGGCCGAAGTGAGCAATTCTTTGAGGTGTTTGAAGACTTTCTCGCATTCCTCGTTGAAGTCAAAGGGCACATCCGTTTGAAGGAAATGGCAAAGAGGTTGGGATATCTTTGAAAAGTCCTTGATGAATCATCTATAGAATCCTACATGTCCAAGAAAAGACCGAACCTCTCTCACCGAAGTGGGAGCAGGTAAGTAGCATACAAGATCTATGTTTGATTTATCAACCTCAATTCCTTTTTCAAAGATTATGTGACCCAAAACTATGCCTTGTTTTACCATGAAATGACATTTTTCCCAATTTAAAACAAGGTTAGTTTCAATGAATCGTTTCAAGATTAAGGTGAGATTCGCCAAGCAATCATCAAACGAATGACCAAAAACAATAAAATCATCCATGAAGACTTCAATGATCTTTTCAACATAATCTGAAAAAATACTTACCATGCATCTTTGAAATGTGGTAGGTGCATTGCATAAACCAAATGGCATTCGACGATAAGCAAACGTACCAAATGGGCAAGTGAAAGTGGTTTTTTCTTGATCTTCCGGTGCTATGACAATCTGATTATAGCCCAAATAACCATCAAGAAAACAATAAAATGCATGACCAGCTAACCTTTCAAGCATTTGATCAATGAACGGCAAAGGGAAGTGATCATTCCTTGTGGTGGCATTGAGCTTCCTATAATCGATCCAAACTCTCCAACCGGTTTGGATACGGGTAAGCACAAGCTCATTCTCTTCGTTCTTCACCACAGTGACTCCGGATTTCTTTGGAATAACTTGGACCTGCGAAACCCAACGACTATCAGAGATTAGATAGATCACTCCACAATCAAGTAGCTTGATAATCTCATTTTTCACGACTTCCATCATTGGAGGTTTGAGTCAGCATTGAGCCTATCGAGATGGTTTAGTCCCCTCCTCCAAAAGTATACGATGCATGCATGTGGTAGAGCTTATTCCCTTAATGTCAGCCAAGGTCCATCCAATGGCTGTTTTGTATTCCTTTAACACCCTCACCAACTTCTCTTCTTCTTGTGTCGTGAGTGAGGAAGAGACTATGACGGACAAAGTCTCTTGGTCTCCCAAGAAAACATACTTCAAATAGCTTGGTAATGGTTTAAGTTCGAGGAAGGGTGCCTTAATTACTGCGGGTAGCAAGTTATTAGTCGAAACTGAACTTGAAATTGGGATTAAAAGCTTACCATTTTGTTGTGGCAACGATTCTAGGGCAGCCACAATTTCAATCACTTCTTCACTAAGGTGCACGACAAAGATGTCTTCGTGCATGCTGTGGGTGAGCATAGGTCATGCCCCTTCGTTTTTTAGGCCCATTCATTTCGTAATGGTTGTTTCAAGGGCATCCTCATTCAAATCTTCAAGGTATTGTTGTGCCAATGAATCATTTATATCAATAGAAAAATAAGAATGATCATCACTAGGATACCTCATGGCTTCAGAAATATTGAAATCAATAACATCGCCATCAAATTCCATTGTCAACGTCCCTTTGAACACATCGATCTTGGTATGGGCTGTTTTCATGAATGACCTTCCAAGTAGGATTGGCAATGGAGGAGAACAGTCCGAATCTTCCATTTCAAGCACATAAAAGTCCGCCGGAAAGATTAAGTGATTGACCTGCACCAAAACATCTTCCAAAACTCATTTTGGATATGCATTAGAACGATCGGCCAATTGAATAATATCACCCTAATTTTTCAGCTCTCCTAAGTTCATAGATGCATAAATAGAATAGGGCATGACATTAATGGATGCACCTAAGTCTAACATGGCATGTTCAAACCGAGTATTGCCAATACCACAAGGAATTGTGAAACTACCTGGATCTTTGCATTTAGGAGGCAATTTTCTTTGTAAAACGGCTGAAACATTCTCACTTACCCGGACCACTTCTTTGTTCGAAATCCTCCTCCTTGTTGTACAAAGCTCTTTTAAAAACTTAGCATACCTTGGAACTTGCTTAATTGCATCAAGGAGCGGGATGTTGACTTGCACTTTTATAAACGTCTCTAGAATGTCTTTTTCATCCTCTTCTTTCTTAAATTGCATAAACCTGCGAGGGAAAGGAAAATTGGGTGGAATAATGTTAGAATGAGTCGAATTTGGAACAACCTTACCTGAGTTTGGTGGTGTAGGAGCCTTGGGAGGTTGCGGCAAGGGTTGTTCAACCCTTGTCGTGGCTTTGGCATCTTCTTTTTCTTCGAGCAGCAACTTTTCATCCTTTTTTTTTTACTTGATTTGGACGTGTTTGGCTTGGTTCCAACCTCCTTACCACTTCTCAATATGATGGCCTTGGCAGTTTCAAAACCTCATTTTGAATTGACAATGGTTGAGCTAGGTAGTTTGCCTTCTTCTCGAAACTGCCCTATGAATTCCGCCATCTGCCCCATTTGCTTTTTCACTTCACCCATCTCCTTGGCTTGATTTTGTAATCCTTGAGTCAAAAAGGTTAGTACTTGAAGAATTTTATCATTATCCAAAGACGAACCTGAATTTGGTTGGGCAGATTGTGGTGGAAGTTATGTTGGTACGTATGGCCTTGGAAACATCCAAATGGGTGGTGGTCAAAATCCTCCTTGTTGTTGAGGTTGTTGAGACAACATCCACTTCATATTTGGATGATCTCTCCATCCCGGATTGTAAGTGTTGGTGTATGGATCATATTTGGGCTGATTTTGGCCTTGAAACCTAATGGCGTTGGCTCTTTCCCATCCTCCATTCTCAATCAATTGAGGGCATTTTTCATATTGATGTCCTTGTATAGAGCACACGCCACAAATTGTGTTTTCTTGCACTTTGGGTCTTTCGACAACCTGTGACACAAGAAGAATGAGATTAGCCAATTGAGATTGAATTTCAGATATTGCACTTACCTTATTCACATGTTGCTGTCGTGGGGGGTCTCTCTGTCCAACTCCTTCATATTGTTGTGCATTCAAGGCTCGGTTGGCAATTAGGGTATTAGCATCAACGGGTGTTTTGTCAACCAAAGCTCTTCCCGCTGAGGCATCTAGCATTTGTCTTTCAATTGGAAGAAGCCCTTCGTAGAAATATTGAAGGAGAAATTCTTCTTTCATTTGATGTTGAGAACATGATGCAACGAGAGTCTTGAAACGCTCATAATACGTTGGAAATGATTCTCCTTGATTTTGTTGAATGCCACTAATCCTCTTCCTCAAAAGAATGACTCTTGACGTTGGAAAGAACTTCTCTAAGAATGCTCTCTTCATGTTTTCCCAAGAAGTGACAATTCTAGGTGTTAGCTCGTGCAACTAATCCTTAGCCTTTTCCAAAAGAGAGAATGGAAAAACCTTCATCTTCAGAATGTTGCCATCCACATTGACTGGGGTCATGCTTGAACAAACCACTTCGAATTCCTTCAAATGCGTGTTTGGATCCTCTATGGATAGCCCATAGTACTTCGGAATGTGATGTAGCAAACTAGAATTCAACTCGAACTCTTCGATCTTGCCTTGAGCTGTCGTGGGATATTGAATGCATAGGGGCACAACATTGTCCAACCCCGAAGCTAAGAGTTCCTTGATTGTTTGATTGTCCGCTGCCATGACTTATGCTTCATCTTCCTCTTCGTCAAACTCATATTCATAGCTAGAACTAGGTGGATTAAGTTCTGGCTCCCTCCTCTTCCTTCTCAAAGTTCGTTCAAAATCGTCGTCAAACTCCAAGATATGTGCTTGAACAGGTTGAGAACTTTGAGTCATAAACTACTACCTAAGAATAAGAAAACAAAACAAAATTAGAAACTAAAACAAAATACACGAAAAAGAAACAAGGGGGATTAGCAAAGTTGCTAATACCTAGCAACGGTGCCAAAAATTTGATGTGTTATAAACTAGCACTCAAATTAAACCTTCTTATTGACAATTGTAGTAAAGATGTAAGTAGTGATCATTCTAGGCCAGGGATTATGAGGGATTGCTAATCCACTTAAAACTGACTCAAAAACACAAAACTAGACTCTTATAACTTAAAACAAACTAGAATGACTCAAAACAGCACAAAAGAATCAAATTGACTCAAAACCGAAACTAAGGGTGATTTTGGATGAATTCTAAACTTAACTTGACTCAAAATACTAACAAAGGAAAAATTTAAACTAATTAAACACGAAATATTAAAGGGGGGATTGGTTTTGACGAATTTAGAACTTAAACAAACAAATTGCAAGAATAAAACAAAAGGCACAAATTTAAGGTGATTCAAGGGTGAAAGGCTAGCTAGAGGGTTCTTATCCACAAATTACACATATGCATACAAATCGATTTCCAGTTGCTTTTCCAATAAACCTTGAACCTCAACACCCCAGATTAACCGTGAATAGCACTAATTAACCCTTAGATTTTCCTTAAGTCATTGAATTGGATGGATAACGCATCGGTAACCCAAATTATTCTTCAATAGTTCCCTACATGAACAGCATAATAAAGATACATATCAAAGATCATTAAGTTCTATGAAAATCATAAGCATTGACAAAGCATTCGTAACTATGAACATCATGATACTCCTACCAGGAATTTACTTAACACGATCGTGACTAGCGACCTCTACTACTTGCAAATATAAGTTCATAACTATTAGGTGAAAATCCCTTATATTCTAGCATCAAATTCATGCATGCAAACTAAGTATGCATCCTTAATCAACATACAAGAATAAATTCTGAATCAAACAGTTAAGTAAATTGCATTCACGATTTATGAAATCATAACTGGAAGTAATTAATTCATATTGCAAATATGTTCATGGCTTTGAATTTTCCCCTAGCTAAAATGAGTTTAGCTCCTCATGTTCGCAAAACAAAGATAATTAAACTTAAACATTGAAAACAAAAGATGGATTACACCTAAAAATGTTCCAGCAATCCAAACTTGAATAGCAAACATGTCCAAGGGTCCTCCTTCTTCTTCTTTGCTGTGGCACAAGGTATGGGTGAAGGTTTGGGGGATGAATTGTATGAAAGAATGGCTGAAAGTATGAATAGTAGTGAATGGATGGGTGGCGATGTCTCTTTGGTGCGGCAACGACTTTTTATTTATGGGGAAAGGAAGTCAAAGCCCTAATTAATTTTGGAAACAGATTTGCATTCCAAATCCTCTAAGAAAAAGGGTAAATAAATGTCAGAATCCTAGGAATCAAGGGAAAGGATATGCGGCAGCTCCTAAAAGGAAAGGGAATATTCTTCCTTATGCAGCAAGGAAGGAAATTTAAAGGGATATGTGCGGCAACCTTCTTTGACTAGGATTATCCTTCTAGAACCATGTAATTAAGTGTCCTAATATATTTAGGACACCCATTTGCGGCTGGAATTAAGGAAGAGTAGGTTTAGGAAAAGGTTAGGACAAAATAAGGTAACTTTGGCTATTATTCCTTCTTTCTTGCTGGTTCCTTATCTTCCTTTTTCTTGAATTAATTCCTTCATCTCTTTTACACATTCCTATCCTCTTTTGGTCTTCAAATTTGTCCATCCACCTTGTTCCATGCATGTACTATCCATTCCAAGCCCAAAACTGCTCCAAAATGCATCAAAATGCACTTTCTTGCCACCTTAGCCCTTTGGACCTACAAACACACGAAAATAGCTTAAATTACTAAAATAACTAGGAACTAACAACATAAATGCAAGAAAACAAGCTAACTAAGTCGCATAAATATGCTCCTATCAGTTCCACAACAATTGATGAGTTACATGGTCTGCTACTGAGCAAAGAGATTCAACTGAACAATTACAAGCAAAGTGCACATATGTCTCCTTTCAGGCTTACAACACCTTCACTGGTCTTCTACCTTTGCCTGTCAATTCCATCTCTCAAGGCTATGTTGCTCAGTATTCATCGTCCTCCAACAATCAAAGCTGTGGACTAGATCGCACTTTCACTCGAAGTAATCATAATAATCGTGGCAATTTCAGGCAATCCAATAATCAGAAGTTCACTCATTTTAATCAAGGCAATAATCAGTGGTCAAATCATGGAGCTCGACCTAATTTTTCATCCAACAGGAAACTCTCTTGTCAAATATGTCGTCAATCTGACCATGAAGCTTGCGACTGTCCTCATCGCATGGATCCTCACTATAATGGCAAGTCATCTCAATCTGCTTTAGCTGTTAGCACTTCCAATCCTTCTCCTACATGGATTGTCGACTCAGGTGCCACCTCCCACATGACCAACACCTATGCCACACTCCAGAATCCTGAAGCTTACACAGGCCCTAAACAAGTGTACATTGATGATGGCAAAGGTTTGTCTATCACTCATTCTGGTTCTTTTATTCTTCATGCTTCACCTAGTAATTTTGCACTCAACAATGTGTTATGTGTCTACTTTGAAACATAATCTACTATCTGCCAATCAATTTTTAATTAATAATCAAGTCTTCATGCATCTTTATCCCTCTTACTTCACTGTGAAAGATCTTTCTTCTGGGATGATGCGTTTTAAAGGTCCTGTTCAACATGGCTTTTATCCATTTTATCAACATTCTTCTACTACTGACAAGCATATAGCACTCACTGTTGCTACAAAAGCTTCCAGGACTCTGTGGCATGAACGGTTGGGCCATCATTCAGTTAAAATTCTAAATAAGCTAGCTTCAACATCTTGTATTTCTATGTTACAGAATAAGATTACATCCTTTTGCTCACCTTGTGCATTAGGCAAATGTTCTAGGTTGCCATTTGTATCCACCATTAGTACCACAAAGAAACCACTAGAATTCATTCATATAGATGTTTGGGGACCTTCACCTATAGCTTCTAAGGATGGTTTCAGGTACTATATCATATTTGTGGATGATTTTACCAGATATTGTTGGTTCTACCCTCTAAGATGCAAATCTGATGTACTATCATGTTTCATGCAATATAAGTCTTTATATGATTCTTGTGGTGAATTCATGAGCACTATATTCTCTAATTTCTTGGCAAAGCATGGTATCCAACATCAGTTGTCTTGTCCACACACCCCAGAATAAAATGGGTGTGCAAAACGTAAGCACAGATATCTTGTGGAAACTGCAAGGACTCTTTTGCCAGCTTCTAAAGTTCCTCATCTATATTGGGTTGAAGCTTTTGCAACTACAATCTATCTCATCAACAGGTTACCTACTATATCTCAACCTTCACCTTCGGAGTCTCTTTTCCAGAAGGTACCTAGTTACAACACACTGAAAGTCTTTGGCTGCCTATGCTTCCCAAGGTTGAAGCCTTATACCTCTTCCAAGCTGGATGTTAAGAGCAAGCATTATGTTTTCCTCGACTATAGTCTCAACCATAAGGGGTACAAATGCCTTGATCCAGTCATAGGGACAATTTATATCTCTAGGCACGTGTTATTTGATGAGACCACTTTTCCATTCCATAACTTTCCTCATTCTTCTATCTCTTCCCAACCTCAATCTACTATCTCATCATCTCTCATACCATCTTACTTAACTTTTACTTCAATTACTCCAATATTTGCAGTGTCATCTTCTTCACATCAATCTGTTTCTTAATCTGTATCATCAACAGATTCACTACCTAATGCTTCTTCCCCACCACCGCTAAACACTCATCTTATGCAAACCCGATCAAAGTCTGGTATATACCGGCCTAGAGCTCTCACTGCCACCAAACATCATCTTCCCTCTCATTTGTTACCAGATTATATTCCCACAACTTATCTCCAAGCCTCCAAACATCAACACTGGCGCAATGCAATGCATGAGGAATTTAATGCTTTATTAAACACCAGCACCTGTCTCTTGTTCCTCCACATCCATCTTAAAACATTGTAGGCTGCAAATGGGTTTTCCGGATTAAACAAAAACCTGATGGATCCATTAATCGATATAAGGCTTGGCTTGTTGCCAAGGGCTTTCACCAACAGGAAGGTCTCGACTACACTGAGACGTTTAGCCTTGTCGCTAAACCTATGACAATACGCCTTCTACTCACTTTAGCTGCTCAATTTGACTGGTTCTTGAATCAACTAGATGTCAGCAACGCCTTCTTGCATGGAAATCTTTCTGAATCGTTTTTTATGCAACGGCCTCCTGGATTTGCAGATCTCACTAAACCAAATCATTTATGTCAGCTCCATAAATCCTTATATGGCCTGAAACAGGCTCCTCGAGCCTGGTATGATAAATTGCATGATGCCATTCATTCACTTGGGTTTGTTGGTTCTCAAAGTGACCACTCTCTATTTGTCAAAAAAGACCTTTCATTGATATTCATCCTGGTTTATGTGGACGATATTCTGGTCACTGGTCCTTCATCTGTTGATTATTAAGATGTGATTAAACAACTCAGCACTATGTTTCCAATCAAGGATCTTAGAACTTTACACTATTTTCTTGGAATTGAGGTCAAACGGTATTCTACTGGTATTTTCTTATCTCAAACCAAATACATCATGGATTTGGTAACTAAAGCAAAACCGGTTGGTGCCAAACCCTGCAGCACACCACTCAGCACCTCTAAACTTGATCATGACTCTCCTCCTCTTGAGAATGTTACTGAATATCGATCCTTGGTTGGTGCTCTTCAATACCTAACCTGGAAAAGGCTAGACCTCAGTTTTGCTGTCAATCTTGTATGTCAGTTCATGCATACTCCAAGAGTGTCTCACTTTCAAGCTGTAAAGCGCATACTCAGGTATCTTAAAGGTACCATTGATCTTGGACTCTGGTTTACTAAATCCTATTCCCCTCCTTATCTCACGGCCTTCTCAGATGCCGACTGGGCAGGTTGTTCATTAAATGGCCAAGGATCTGCTGTCCCTAATTTTGTGTCTCTTACCGTGTCTCTTTCTAATTATGTCCTTTAATTTAACTTCCAATTTAACACTATCAAATGTTTAATAAGATTAAATAAATAAAAATTAAAACCAACAACCACTCAATTTCTTCTTTTTGTTGAAGATTAATTCATTATATTTTTTATTGAAATTCATTCTAATAATTCTGAAACTTAATCTTCTTCGCCTCCAACCTCTATTCTTCAAAATTTTAATCATAAATTGAAACTGGCCACTGGCTTCATGACTTTTACAGTCTGATTTGAACCTCATTCCTCACCGTCAAACCCCAATCCCATCGGTGGTGAGCTATCAAAATCCCCCAACAGCGCCATCGTCAGAGCCTCTATAGCCAAATCAACAACAAGATCTTCTCGTCCAGCCTAAAACAGACGACACCGCATCATCTTGCCCTTTACAGCCTCCATCTTGCTCGCCGGCTCTCTGTCAAAGTCCTAGGTCGAGTTGTCTATGCGCAGCACCAACAAGGAATTGAACCTGGCAAGGAAAAAGGGTTTAGCCTGTTTAGGAGTTGGGCAGATCTGCTAATCTACCAAGGAAGAAGATGAATTGATTGAGAATTAATGGGGTTCAACTTTTCGTTTCTTTATCCAACCGTTCAGGTGCAGATATCAATAATAATTAATAGACTTTCAGACTTCTTGTTTTGGTTTTCAATTTTATTTAATGAATCAATTTTTGTTTTTAAATAAATATTAAGAATAGTTGACACTGTTAAATTGAGAGTTATTAAATGACATAATTAGAAGGAGACATAGTAGGAGACACAAAGTTAGGGACAGCAGATCCTTGGTCTCATTAGATAGGCGTTCTACTGGAGGTTATTGCATCTATCTGGGCAACTCACTTATGAATTGGAGTGCTAAAAAGCAACCAACTATTGCTCGTTCCTCAACAGAGGCAGAATATCGATCCCTTGCAAACACTGCCTCTGAACTCACTTGGATTTGTAAACTGCTTACTGATATTAGGTATTGTCTGCCTTGCTCACCCCAACTTTGGTGTGACAATGTTTCTGCTATATCCCTCACTAAGAATCCTGTTTCTCATGCTCGGACAAAACATGTAGAGATTGATTGTCACTACATCCGAGAAAAGGTCTTGGCAAAACAAGTTTCTCATCACTTCATCTGTACACAAGACCAAGTGGCTGATATATGTACCAAATCTCTGTCCAAGACCAGATTTCTATTCCTCCGATACAAACTTCAACTTCGAGTTCCCCAGTTTCGTTTGAGGGGGGATATTAAGGGCAATAATGTAAATTCATCTTCTAGGGATGATACTTAGAGGCTAAGGAAAACTGTTAGTTTGATATGATTAGTTTTCTCTTAGTTAGAAAGTTGTTGTGATTTTGTTAGTCTCACAACTTGTATATATACTCAGATTGTAATCTTATTCTTTTGTGAAATGAAAATATAATTTCTCAATAGAGACAATAGACAACTAAAGCGATGGTGAGGGAGGGGCAAATGCGAAGAGCTGTATATATAGAGAGAAGCGGTGAGGTACGGTGACGATTGGGCTGGGCTGACGTACTGGATGAGCAAATCGAAAATCATAGAGCGTCGTTTTCCTACATATTGCAAACTTCATTTCATTGGCTGGGATGGCAACTTTACTTTGCCTCTGAGAAGTGAGAGAAGTAAATGACGTCTTCGTTTTGTTGGGAAAACTTTCCACCACAAATTAGGCATGCGATTCTAGAGGGATCGGTTCTAGGGGGGATTGTTTCTCTTTTTAGAAGTAAAATGAAATTTTGACACCAATTTAACAAGTATTAAATGAGAGATTATGAGGTTAGTAACCAAATTTTGAAGTGTTTTCATATGAATTTTTATCAACTGACAAAAAAAACTATATATAGTGGAGTAAAAAAGAGGAGTAGATAAATAAGAGGAATAGATAAATGAAGAGGAGTAGAAAGAGTGGAGTAACCAATTGATAAGAGGGAGTTTTAATGAAATACTTCCGGTACTGTTCACTTTTAACGAAAAACCACATTGTTACCTTTCCTGATACTATTCACTTACACCTTTATTTGTCATTTTTTATTAAAACTAAAGTTTTTTAAAGACTTTTCGTTAGTTTTTATTTGATGATATTAGGCTTTGCTTATTAATTTCTATTTTTTGTACTTGAAATTCGGAAAAAATATGGTTAAAAGTGAAATGGAGGAGTAGATAAAAGATGTTAGTTAAGATGTAGAAAATTGTACAAGTGTGCAGAATCAGAAAAAGAAAAACCAAATATATTTCAAACTTTTGTTTATCGAAAGCAAATTCTATATTAAGTTGTTTTGTTTTCATATTAAAGATTTTTTTTTATACATTCTTCTTTATTGTTTTCTCTCTCTCACTACTATTCTTCTTTCCGTTTTTATCTTTTAAACTTTATCATGTCCAAAACATTTAAAATCCAAATAGCTATCAAACATTACCCTGGGTTAAGTGTCATTAAGGGTTCTAAAATCAGAGATTTCTACACACACATATAAGATTTATGTAGGCCCTATAAGAAAAGGGATTTTCATTAATTCGAAAAATGAGTAATAGTTGTGGGACTCATCCTCTATCGAACTTCAACAATCCAAACCTCTTATTTTGAAAATCTTGATTCATAGATTATCCTTGGAAAAAATCAATTCAATCCGAAAAAATTACTCTAAAAAATAAGTAAATTGAAATTCATAGAGAAAAAGTAAATTGAAATTTACTAAAAATATAAGATAATCTCAAAATTTATTGATTGAAAATAGGAAAGATAATATACCATAGCGTCTTAAAGGAGATTTATATAATGTTGTCAACTCTAGATTTTTTAGGAGTTCAAATGTGAGATCCCACATCGTCCAAGGGAGTGAATCATGTGAGTCTTATATATATATATATATATATATATATATATATATATATTCTCATCTCTACCTAGCGCGAGATCTTTTGGGAGCTCACTGGCTTCGGGTTCCACCGGAACTCCGAAGTTAAGCGAGTAGCGCACAAGAGCATTCCTATGATGGATGACCACTGGGAAGTTCTCGTGTGAGTTCCCAGAAACAAAACCGTGAAGGCGTGATCGGGGCCCAAAGTAGACAATATCGTGCTACGGTAGAGTCAAACCCAGAATATGGTGGAACCCGGGCCGGAATGTGACATCAAATACGAAACGAATTACACCAATAACAAAATACTGAAAAACTTGGAAAATCATAATGCTAATAAAACAGGTAAATGATTCAGCTGAAAAAGCTCATATGTCAAAGCTTGGGCGTGATTTAGACTCGTGGCGTCCTCCCATATACTTTCTTATTTGAAATATTAAATGGCCAATACAAACAAGAGTTCTTTAATATAAACCCTTGCAACTTTTATTTTCTAGATAAAAATCCATCTAATTCTAAACATTCAAATAAAATCCAAATTTAAAAAAGAATGCCAAATAGAAAAGTAATTGACCTATTATTACAAAATATTTACAACTTGTGCCACAATATTCAAATCAAATCAATAAATATTATTACTTACCTTAATTATAATGAACAAATAATTATTGCACATACTATTACCCCTAACATATATAAATTATATATGTATATATATACACACACACACATAAATGCATTCAAAAGTATGTCATACTACTAAAAGTTCAATATACATATAACTTACCTATTTGTATATAGTACTACTGTGACATCCCACATCGCCCAGGGGAGTGATCCTTAAATGTATATTCTCATCCCTACCTAGCACGAGGCCTTTTGGGAGGTCACTGGCTTCGGGTTCCGTAGGAACTCCGAAGTTAAGCGAGAAGGGGGCCAGAGCACTCTCAGGATGGGTGACTCACTAGGAAGTTCCTCGTGAGTTCCCAGAAACAAAACCGTGAGGGCGTGGTCGGAGCCCAAAACGGACAATATCGTGCTACGGTGGTGGAGCGGGCCCGGGAAGTGGTCCACCCCGGACCGGGATGTGACAACTACTATACGTTCAAATATATATATATATATATATATATATATATATATGTGCAGTACTAACATATATGTTAAAAAATTATTATATGTAATTAATTTACCTATTTGTAAATTTATGATTAGCAAATAATATATTTGTAGGTAAATTAATAATATTTTCTAGGTAAATTAGTATTAAATAAAATAATATTGCTTTATTATGTAGGTAAATTTTTGCATGTATTTTGCATATATTGGGTTTGTTTATTATGTAGGTAAATTATTTTTCATGTATTTTACATAGATAGGGTAAATTATTTTGAGCAATCTAACATTTTAAATTTTTAATAGTAGGTGCACTATATGAATCAAATAACATTTTTTTAGGTAAATTATTTTGCATGAAATTTTACAGATATAAGTCATTTTTTAAATATATGTGTGTGAAATAATTTACCTACATTAATATGTAAAATATAATTATAATGACTTAATTAAGCATGTCAATATATTAGACATGTTTTATTGTTATTATATATTAGGCAATGAATTTAACAAATGTTTTTTTTTTTGTAAAATTATTAATTCTCCCGTATAATTCGCATGACATTAATTGTGTACATCAAACATTCAAATAGGGGTATTTTAGGCATCCAGAAAATTCTAAATGTGTTAAATCAAACATAATTAATGAATTTGCTGATGTGGAATCTAGTAAATGGGTTTTATTCGAGTAAAAAACTTATGTCGGGTTTTATGTGGAGAAAATTAAGTTTTAGGAACTAAAGTTATATTTTCAGTACAAACAAAATAAACGTGCCAAGCACAAATCAACCTACGTGGATGAAATGTGGTTACTTAAGACCTTACAACAACTTTCATTGTTCCCCTTCTTGAGTCTTCAAGCTTTGCTAGCAGCCAGTGTGTTTGCAACATCAATGACAAATCGGTATCTTACATCATTCTTAGCAAGACGCTCCATTGCTGTGTTCACGTAATCCATTGAGATAACTTCAACCTCCGCCGTTATGTTGTGTTTTGCTGCAAAATCAATCATTTCCTGGGTCTCCTTCATTCCCCCGATTCCACTACCGGCCACAGACTTTCTTCCTAGATTCACATTTTCATAATCATTTTAGATTCTAGACCGAAATAATGTACGAGATAATATACAAGTCAAATTATCCAGGAGTTTTATACTTACCCATGATTAAAGGAAACACATGGAGGTCTAGTGGCTTTTCTGGTACACCCACCAGAATAAGCTTCCCATGGGGCTTCAAAAGACCAAGTAAGGGCACAATGGGATGCGCAGCTGAGACTCTGTCGATGATGCCATCCAATGTGCCTATGGCAGCCTGCAATTGAAACTCATCATACACTGATGAACTAATCTCGCTTAGTCCTCTAGTTACTTGAAAACAAAAAAAAAAAAAAGGATCTAATTTAATGAGAGCAAAACAAGTAAACATATCATCATAAATAAATTGGCTAGAAATTAACCTTCATTTGCTCCTGGTCGCAGCTAACCACGAATGAATCAGCCCCGAGTTTCTTCAGAGCTTCATCTTTCTTGCTAGGGGAGGTACTAATCACAGACACTTTTGCCCCAAACGCCTTAGCGAATTTCAAACCGGTGTGACCAAGCCCGCCAAGGCCTACAATGCCAACATGCTTACCAGGCTCAGCTAAGCCAAAATATTTCAGGGGACTATACACTGTGATCCCAGCACATAGTAGAGGAGCACCAGCATCAAGTGGCAGGTTCTCGGGGAAACGAACAATGTAGCGCTCATTGGCGACCATTGTGTCCGAGTAACCTCCATATGTGACAGTTCCGTCGGGGTAAAGGGAACTGTAGGTAAGAATCATTTTGGGGCAGTAGTTTTCAAGGTTGCTGTTACAGCTCTCGCAGGCATGGCAAGCACCAACCATGCAGCCTACACCCACTTTGTCTCCTATTTTCACTTTATTCACCTTGCTTCCCACTTCTGTCACTTCCCCCACAATCTCATGCCTGAAAATTAGCAAATTAAAATCCAATTTTGTTTTTTCGTTTTACTTCTTTTGGATATATATATATATATATATATATATATATATATATATATATATATATATAAAGTTTTCTAATATATAGGGGTTTTTGAACATTAGTCCTTCCAAAAGATTAAAATTTTAAAAAAAACCTGGTGCTAGATTTACATATTCAATTTAATCCCTTGAAGTGTACTTTTATCAAAATTTACATTCAATTTTTGTTATTTAATCTCTCCACATTAAATTTTAATTTTGTTAATATGCACATATTTAGTTTTTTAATTATAAATGAACGTAAATGAGAAAATATTAAAAGAAATTTGTGATACAAAAATATATAAATACATAAGTGTACATAAATGACTGTGCTGAAATATATAAAATTGACTTTTTTGTACCGAAATATTTGTACCTACATGATTGTACCGAAATATATTATAATGAACATAAATGTATGTACCGAAATGTATTATATTGAATTAATGTACCTAAATGTCAATACCGAAATGTATGTACCAAAATGTACGTACCGAAATGTCAATACCGAAATGTATGTACCAAAATGTACGTACCTAAATGTCAATACATACCGAAATGTATGTACCCAAATGTCAATATCGAAATGTATGTACCAAAATGTACGTTGTAACATCCCACATCGCCCAGGGGAGTGATCCTTATATGTATATTCCCACCTCTTCCTAGCACAAGGCCTTTTGGGCCGAAGTTAAGCAAGTAGCGCGCGAGATCACTCCCAAGATGGGTGACCCACTGGGAAGTTCTCGTGTGAGTTCCCAGAAACAAAACCATGAGGGCGTGGGGAAGGTCCAAAGCGGACAATATCATGCTACGGTGGAGTCGAGCCCGGGAGGTGGCTGCGCCCGGGCCGGGTTGTGACATACGTACCTAAATGTATGTACCGAAATATAATATATTGAATTAATGTACCTAAAAGTCAATACTCAAATGTGTGTACCAAAATGTACGTAACGAAATGCATTATATCGAATCAATGTATAACTATATGTTTGTACCAATGGATATACCGAAATATTCAAATGTATTAATGTACCTAAATGAAGAACATACAAAATTGTTATCGGAATAGATATTATAAAAAAAAAAAATAGTAGCCTAAATGTAGACATTAAAATATATTACGATGAATGGAATAAAAATTAAATTTAAATGTAATTAATACATTAAAATAAAAATAAAAAGATAAATAAAACATCAAAATATAACTAATAAATGATATGATTAAATGTACTAAGGACTAAAATTGGATTTTAATCTTACACAAGGTTATAGTCTAAAACTCATCTTTTTTAAGGATTAAAATGAAGTTTTCTAATATATATATAGGGATAGGATCAAGTGACAAATATTTTTACAAATACTTTTACACTCTTTTTAAGCCTTTTGATTACATAACATCCAATGGTTCTTATTTATTCATTAAATGACATGGATGCTTATGTGGATTTTAACTAATATTAAAGATAAAATAAAACTGGAAAAAAAAATCTGGAAAATTAAAACTATAATTAAAAGGGAAAGAAACCCTAGATTGATACGAAATTCCAATGGTTTTGCAACCTCCCTCTCCCCCAATGGTTCTGATACCACTCATAAAAACGTTAGAAAAAAGCCTAACTATTTCCTTGTTTACAAGTAAGATAATCATATGTCATGTCATTTCACATTATGTCTAAGTTCTCGAGTTTGAATTTCCCAGCCACCTGACCTATACTAATTGTTGCATTATAGTGGGAGTGTGTATCTGGGACTGGGAGTGTACAAGTGCAGGGGGCTGGAGCAGAAGCCCTGCGAGCGGTGTCATGTGCCTCGAAAGTTTGAAACTGAGAAGGCACATGTTGAGAATACAAAGCCATAATTCCCTTTCCCTTTCCCTTTCACGGATTCATGGTCTGAGGTTGTAGAACCATTAGGGGAGACGGAGGTTGCAGAACAATTGGAATTTTGTATCAATCTAGGGTTTCTTTCCCTTTTAATTATATTTTTAATTTTCCAGGTTTTATGTTTTTTTTCAGTTTTATTTTATCTTTAATATTAGTTAAAATCCATATAAGCATCCGTATCATTTAATGAATAAATAAGAACCATTGGATGTCGTGCAATCAAAAGGCTTAAAAAGAATGTAAAAATATTTGCTCCTTGATCCTATCCCATATATATATATATATATATATATATATATATATATATATATATATATATATATATATTAGGCATTTTAATTCAAAAATATTAGCAATTGCCCACATGCTATATGTGCATGTGTTGAGCACTCGAGAAGAGTTTTCGAAGAGAAAAAAGTTGCAATTGTTGCAGTCATATTTAGAATAGGAATGTGATTGTGTAAATCCTTGAGAATATAGGAAAGTATCTTATATTCCTATTAGGAGTATATTACCTATTAAATGTTGTAATCCTAAAGGGAAAGGTATTTACCTATCCTACTACTATAAATAAAAGTACAATGGGGTGAATCAAACACACCTCACAATTAAATCAATCTCTCTTCTCTCTAATTGTGGCCGGCCCCCTCTTCCTCTCAAAACCCTAGATCGTTCAATCAAATAGGCCTACAACAGCAATGATTTTTTTTTTTAAATAGTACTACTATATAATAATTTTCCTCTTTTTTTTTTTTTTAAGAAAGTAGTATTCAGGGCCGAACCACAGTTGAAAATAGGGGAGCCACAAGAATAAATTTGTACCACAAAGCATAAAATTGTGCCAGGTAAATAATAGACTTTAAGAAAAGCGGGGGTAGGGGGCTTGCAGGCCCTTACTACGATCCGCCTCTAGTAATATTTATGTTTACTTGTGAGAGGTATTAATTAAGTTTAAATATTGTAAATCGGTTGGATACTAATTTTATTTTCTCATCTTTAAGTGTAAATATATTGTTATATATAAGAAAAGAAAAAAAAAACTTATTTAGTAGTTTGACATAAATACTCTAAATAATTTAATATATGGTCATAATGAAAAAAAATATAAATTGTTTATAAAAGGTTGCCTATACCAAATAATCTATCGACATACGTGGAGAGGCTTGTTTCTTTGCCCAGAACACAAGCCGATACATTACATGTACTAATACAAGTACAAAAAATATACTTTTAAATGTCCTTCAATGTGTATTGTAATGTTTTATGTACTATTTCATATTCAAACTATACTGAAAATATCTCGTGTACGTGTTAATACCTTAAGGAATCTATACTACCATATAAAACCAACTGTCTCATTTGGGGTCACGGGCTTCACAAAAAATAATCGGACGAAAATGCCCTCAAACAAAAAAGTTCAAAAGCAATCTAAAATAATGCATCAAATAATGCAGGGGTATTTTCGTCATATAAATAGTATTTTTTTATAATGAATTTTTTTTTTGCAGCTTTTTTTTTAATTAGTACTCACAATGGGTTAATAATAATGTGATTTAATCAATTGTTTATCAAATATTATTTTCTCTATTTTTAAACATGTTCAAAAAATCTTAAAAGGCGTAGTGCCGGTTATAAAAAAGGTTTTTTGCACGCGTATAATAATGTGATTCAATTAGTTGACTAATGATTTTTTTTTTGAACAAACGATATTATCTACACTAAGGGGAAGGGGGTGGGCTTAGCCTGCTAGTAATAATGTGATTCAAAGAATGTGTAGTCGCTCGTAGAACGCTATAATTCAACGAAGGCTAGTGAAATATAAAGGGGACCGAATCATCGAAAGTTAATTTAGTCCAATATGCCTTTTTAGGGAAAGGTATCCTCTCCGGATCTTTTCTACCAAATCCATCCAATTACCTAATTCGGGCTCTTGAAATTTGATCAAACGGCTGAAGTTATTATAACTTTTAAAGGAACCTCATATTTGTAGCCATTGAATTAAATTTCAAAGGCCCAAATTAATTAATTGGATAAATTTGATAGAAAATATCTGGAGATGATCCCTTTCCCCTTTTTAGTTCCTCAGGGCCAACTTTTAATCAGTAGTTGCCAATGCATTACATGTAAAACGCATTTACACAGAGAGTCTCCAAAGCCTCCATATAATAGTTGCCAATGCATTACATGCAAAACGCATTTATCGGGAGACAAACACTGAAAAGCAATTCACAGTACAATTATTGTATGCAGACTTTGGACATTCACAGTACAATTATTGTATGCAGACTTTGGACATTGCATTTACATCGTTCATCTCAACCACATATTTGATTGCTCACTTGTGAATACGTTTTACTGTTGTAACCGTGGTACGTGTTTATTAGGGAGTCAGGGACAGTTTTTTTGTTTTTTTGACAAAGGATAGAAATGTATTAATAATCAAATACGAATGGAAACTGATGGTGATCATCTAAGTTCAGTGAATGATCAAAAAATAAATAAAAAAATCCAAGTTCAACGTAATTAATAAGATATAAATTGACATTTTTTCATCAAATATGTTATTCTTACCAATTTTGTATTTTTTTTTTAATAAAAATAATGTTAGTGAGATCAAATTTTTAAACTAAATTTTACAAACCAAATAATATATCACCAATAAGAAATAAACACGTTAATCAACACTTAAATAATAATTTGTCACCAAATAATATGGTTGTTAATGATTGGATTGTCACTTAAATGTTGATTAACACATTATAAACGAATCAAATATGGATTAAGCCAATTCGATCCCTTTGCGGATCAATTGCGATTATCGTTATAAAACAAACTTTATAGTCTATAACTTATAGATTTAACTAACTGTTTATTTGTGTTAAGTTTACTGGAATAGAAGAAGATAATTCTGTTAAGTTTATTTTTATTTGTTTTTTTATGCCCCCTCTTCTAAATCGTGTGTTTTAGCAAAGAAAAAAGAAAGATATAAGCATAATAAAGTCTTGGCATAGGCATATATAGAACTGAAATGACAGATCAGATGAAGAATATAATGGAAATAAAAGAATATATATATTAACAAGATGGATTAGATTGAAGGTTATATATATATATATACACGTACGTACCCAGGAACCATAGGGTACATAGAGATCCCCCATTCATTCTTGATGTTATGAAGATCAGTGTGGCATATCCCACAATACAACACCTTAAACCTCACGTCCTCATCACCTGTTGATCTGTACATACACACATATCATATCAACACGCAAAGGTTTTCAGAGCAAGAATTAGAGGGAAAAATTAAGAAAAATATGTATAAATTTAGAATCTGAAAAACAAGTGGTTGAATATACTTATAATTACCTTCTTGAGAATTTAAAGGGAGAAAGGTGGCCAGATGCGTCTCTAACAGCCCGGCCAAATGCCTTCACAGGATGTTCTTGTTCTGGAGCCTTTTCCATTTATGAAGCACTGAGTGCGCGTGAGGAGAAAGTGTAGTCTCTCAAGTATGTGTGTCGAGTGCTCCACAACAAGGTTAGAATGCTCAAAGCTTCGGTATAAATATAGTAGGGGGCGGGGCCAGCACGCAAAGCCAGAACTAATATAATATTCAATTTGCCATCTCAACTATCTATTTGACCTTTTAAATGTGGACGCTTGTCACAGTTGTGATTTTGTACAAAAGTAATAGGAAAGTAAATGCATTATAGACCGAAACCTCTAGTAGGTTGATTCCATATACAATCAAATAATACATTTCTACATTACGTATGAGGAATATTTTTGCTCATTACTATTAAGTGATGGTGATGTTCACCATCATCATTGGATGCAAGGTTCTAAAAGTCGTTAGGCACCAGTCGGGTGGCGAGTTGGGACCTAGTGCCTAGGCGGGCGCCTAGACGGACTAGGCGAATTTAAGTAAATCAATCATATTTCGTGTAAATAAATATCTGCTTATACTTGAAATATATATAATTTCATCATAAACTACAAAATAGAATGCATATATATATTATGAAATATTGGAACATAATGAAAACATGTGAAATGAGGATATAATGCGTGTTCATTTAAGTATGCAACAAGTCTCTTACAATTTATTAGAAAAAAAAACAAAATGCAAAATGAAAGTTATCTATTTTCTATCTAAGTGAGTTGCGACCTAGGCGAGTGTTTAGGCGGGTCTAGGCGGTCTAGGATGGAGCCTAGGCGGTCTAGGCGGGTGCCTCAGTAGGTCTAGGCGCCCTTAGCGTTAATCGGGGTGGTGGCCAGCCGACTAGCGCCTAGGCGGGGCCTAGGCGGCGCTAGACGAGGATTTTTAGAATAGTGGTTGGATGAATTTAAATTTTGAGATCTGTCTAGTGGATAGACACAAATCTCAAAAGTTAAACTCTTCCAATAATAATAAGTAAGGTGATGAACATTACCACCACTTAAAAGCGGTGAGCAAAACATTCCACATAATGCATCAGAGCGTACATTTTTCTACGCCTTGATGCATGACAACATTCCCCATGATGCATGCATATATTTGTCAATATATATATATATATATGTTCATGCATACACAATTGATATTTCCTATGTGGAATTTTGTGAGAAAGAAATTGAAAGAAAATAGAAGCATGAATTTTTTTTTTTTGTTTTGAAAACCCTAAAATCCAAAAAAAAACAAAACAAAAAGAAAAGAGAAAATCGATGCCGAACCGAGCTTGGCTGACTTCCAACCAAGCCGCATCGCACCAAGTCTGCAGCTCAGGCATGCGCCCCACAATGACATTGTTTCGACGTCTGGACCACAGCAGCCCTTTAGGCTTGCTGCTGCACACCAGAACCTGGCTTGTGCCTGGGTTTTCTTTCTGTTGGGCATGCAACCTTTGGCCGCCTCCATCAACCCTGCAACTTGCTAGGCTTTAGAAGTACTTAGGGGATCATTAATCCTACATCGACCACAATCTTAAGTAAAAGTACTTTTATAGTTAAATAAGATTTAGGCCTAACCCATGGACCTTGGGCTTTGGCTTGGGTACTTATTAATTTCTCTAGGATGGCTCTTCGGCCTGTATTTGATTGACTCCAACAATGTTTACATCGCCCTTGAAAAATAGTGAGACTGCCACCTCTTAGAAAAGCATAAGAGGCCATGGCGTGAGCAGTCATATTACCTGATCTTAGTGTAAAAAGAAAACTAATAGTGTCCACAACGGTAGTTAAAGTCTGGATATTATGAACAACCACCCTTTTACCTTAAATAGTCTCAATAAGCTTTGACATGTCTGACTCCACAATTACCTTCTTCCTCCCTTATTTAAGCAGAGAATGTGGAGCATTCCAACAAGCAATCTTCAATCCATGTTAAGAAGTACAACAACACTATCTCCGCTTATCAACAATGAGGAGTGGGTGGTACCTACACAAGAAAAATCTTGTCGGAAGATGTTCTCTGAAGTTCACTGGGTTATTAGGGTTCCTGGATACTTAGGGTTTGGTCAACTATCTCCTTCTTATCTAGCACGATGTGGGATGATCATTGCTTGATTTATAGGTTGCCTTTATCTTGTCAACTTTCTTGTGATTAGTAATTTCTGATTACTTGTAGATTACAATTACCAATTAGTCAACTTCTTAATTCAAGGAGTCGTCTCTTCAAGTTTTAGTTTAAGCCTAATAGCTAGGGGCATGATTTAAGGGATTAGTCATCGTATATGATGACCTCTCTTAGTTTATATACCTTGGACATCTTATAATGCTTCCATGAATGAAATACAACAATACAATTTGGAAGTCAACATGGTATCAAAGCAAGTAGAATAACATGTCTTTACAATACTGTGTTTGTTCATTGTTTTTTCTTCAACAATGGCTGAAGATAACCTATTTCGGTCTGAGGCTGAAAGCTCTTATGTTTCGTCTCATTTCAATCAATCAAAGGTAGATGTAAACCCAAACCAAAGGTTGAGTTCAGTTCAGTTAAATGAATTCAATTATTTGTCTTGGTCAATGGTTGTTTCCCTAGCCCTAGGTGGAAGATCAAAGATGAGATTCATCAATGGAAACATTTAAGTCCTTCAAGTTACATTTCCAACATATGAAGCATGGCTTAGCAAAGATCAACTTGTCATGTCTTGGCTTCTTAATTCCATGGAACGAAAGTTGGTTGAGATATTCAGTTATTCAAGGCTGTAGTCAAAGAGATGTATGGAGGTCAAAACAATGTTGCTCGAGTGTTTCAATTAAAGAGAGACATTACAAACTTGCAGCAAAATGGGAAGCCATTTGTCGCTTAGAAGCGTGAAAGGTATGTGGAATGAACTTCAAGTATATCATTCTATACCACTGAAGTTACGGTGTTGTTGAAAAAAGTTGAAGAAGACAAAATCTTCCAACTTTTGTCCAACTTGGGGTCTGAATATGAAGACCTTCGTAGTCACTACTCATAAACCCAGAGCAGCCCTCATTTGCAAGTGTAAGAACCCTCACTTGAAATGTCATCACTGCAATGCAACAGGACATGTCAAGGATCGTTGCTGGATCTTTCTCCCAGAATTGAAGCCAGAGTTCATGAAGTTTGATAAATGAGTTTAGAAGAAGCCACAACACATTGTGTACAAAGTCAACCATGCTGCTTCTTTCCTTCCTGAAGTGATTGACTCACTAATGCAGTTGTCCTCAAATCAAAATGCCCTCATCAACGAGTTTACTGCATACATCCAAAGTAAGAAGAATAATGATGAAGATTCCACTTCAAGTGAAGGAAATTCAATAACATTGCTAAGAAAGTTCGCTGGATTCCTGGCTAACCATGAAGATATCTAAATTGCTCTAAATTTGAACAAAATGCATAACTTATAGGTCAATGATTCTGGTGCCACATACCATATGACAAACCAAATTTCTAAACTCCATAAGTTTGAAATTTTTTCCAAACCTTTACATCTATCTGTTGCAAATGAAAAGGGTGTCAAAATATTAGGGAAAAACAAGATCAATCTAATCTCAAACAGTATCGAGTCAAGTGCTTTATATATACCCTCGTTTTTCAACTACCCAAAGGTTTCCATGTCAATTCAAGTCTAGCACAAGATAAATAGTTATGGCATCAAAGATTAGCAGACACTTGTCATATGTCTAAGTTCACTAGACTTCCTCTTGGTTTATCCTCCACTAAGGCCAATAAAGTGTTTGAACTTGTACACTCGGATGTATGGGGACTAATTGTTGAATCCTTTAATGGCTATAAATACTTTGTAACTTTTGTTGATGATTTTTCAAGAGTCACTTGGTTATATCTTATGAAATCTAAGAGTGAAGTCATTGAAATATTTAAGGATTTTCATAACCTTGTAAACAACCATTTTGATTCCAAAATTAAAATATTACAGTCTAATAATGCATCGAATACACGTCTCATAACATGCAACAAAATTTGAGCACTCATGGAATCATGCATCAAACAAGTTGTGGTAGGCTTGGCCGAGAGGAAAAATCTTGACTTACTTAAGACAACGAGAGCTTTGATGATACAAATGAATGTTCCTATAATATTTTGGCCTCAAGGTGTCTTGACTGCAAACTACCTCATTAACAGGTTGAAGTTCTTAGTTTGAAGTCACCTATGGAGGTGCTTAAAGGAAGAAAAGTTGATATTGATCACCTCAAAGTATTTGGATGCATTTGTTTTATGCACATTCAGTCTCAGCATAGGGACAAATTGGACCTTAGGCCTAACAAGTGCATTTTCCTTGGTTATCCATCATCTCAAAAAATACTTGAACATTGCCATTTTCCTTGGTTATCCATCATCTCAAACAATCATTTCTATACCAAGTATTTATCCAGCATGCTATGGAATGATCATTGATTGCTTTATGGGCTGTACTTATCTTGTCAACTTTCTTGTGATTAGTGATTTCTGATTACTTGTAGATTACAATTGCCTTTAGTCAACTCCTTAATTCAACGAGCCATGTCTTTAGGGTTTAGTTTAAGTCTAATAGCTAGGGGCGTGATTTAAAGGATAAGTCATCATGTGCAACAACCTCTCTTGCTTTATATACATTTTACATCCTGTAATGTTTTCATGAATGAAATACAAGAATACAATTTGAAAATTAACAAATCTCGACACTCAAGTTGATAACCCTAAACCGAGTGAATCTTGAATTTTAGTATTATTTTGAGACTCAAGTATTGTACATGAAACAACTTGCCATCAAACATTCCAATAAAATGGTGTCACTAAGCGCAAAATCGACATCTATTATAGAATGCCCATGTCCTTATTGAGTCCTATGCCCTAGTGGTTATTAGGATGATGATATTCTTACTGTTGAATCGAATGTCATCTAAGGTTTTGAACTTTTAGACTTCATTACTGACTTTGTTTACTTATTGCCCTTTACCATCTATATTGATGCTCACTCCACAAGTGTTTAGATGTTTTGCTTTTGTTCATTTCCATAAGAATCAGTTTACATAGCTTGATGGACTAGTCCCTGCAACAATTTGTATGAAGAACGTTTTCCTCTGTGGTGATCTCAATGAGGTGTGTATGGACATTTTCCCTGGTTACACATAACACACTCATCTTGGAGTGGTGCGTAAATTAAGAAAGACATTATATGGATTTAAAAACCCTGGGCTTAGTTTGGTAGGTTTTGTATGACATTCACTCTAATTACAGGTCATATTTTTTCCTTGAAGCATCGTGGAGGTAAAGTAACTGCTCGTATTAATAAGGTAGATGATATGATTGTTATTGTGAATGATAAAGAAGAGGTTGAGAAATTCAAAAAGTATCTAGCTATAGGATTTGAGAAGAAAGATTTGGGTGGACCCAAATATTTTTTGGTAATTGAAGTGTCTAGATCTGTAAATGGAATATTTCTGTCCCAAAGGGAATGTTTCATTAGTTTGTTAATAGAGACATGGATGCTTGATTGTAAGCTTGAAGATACTCCTACTGTTCAAAATCATCACTTGGGAGAATGTCTCAACCAAGTTTCTACCAACAAGGGCTGATAATAGAGGTTAGTAGGAAGATTGAATGATTTGTCACATACCTGGCCTTATCTTGCATATGTTGTTAGTGTGGTGAGTCAGTTTATGCACTCTCCAAGTGAAGATCACATGAATGTTGTTATTTGAATTTTTAGATATTTGAAGTCTCCAACAGGAAGAGGGATTATGTTTTCAAAGAGTGGCCACTTGAGGTAGAGAGATTTAGTATGCAGATTGGGCAAGCAATATTACTGATAGACTATCTACTTCAGACGATTTTCCTTTGTTGGAAGAAATTTAGTTACATGGCAATGCAAGAAGCAAATTATGAATTAGTGATGACTAGGCGGTTCTATTCGTTTTTAAAAATTTTAAATCAATTTAAAGGGTTTTCTAACCTACTAAAAAAGAACGTAGATTATGAATTAGTGATTTTCAATTTTGGTTTTTGGTTTTGGGTTTTTCTTATTGTCATTGCATTAGTTTGTGATGATGGCAATGCCATGATGCCTTAAGTTTTAAGTTTTAACTTTCCCAAAGTCTCAATATAAGTATAATTTTTATTTTTTAGAGTGTAAGTAGGCACTTATTATATATGTTATATTAATTAAATTCGTCTAATCTTCCTTGGTCCCTGCCTAGCCGCCTAGACGCTAGACCCCAGCCCGCCTCCCTATTAGCGCCTAGCGTTTTTTAGAACCTTGGTGGAGACCATGAGAGACATTTTGGCTCTTAGCTAGAAAGAGAGTGTAATGTTTTCTTCCTTCAAACAATTCACCTACTTGCTTTTGCAAGAGTTGGGAAGCATCAATTAGGTACACACAATAAGCCAAAAGCATGAAACACTCGAAACGTACTAATTTAGAAAAAAAGCACTCATGGAAAGCCAGAAAGATTGAAAATGATCTTCAGCAAAACAAGATGGATTCAGCAGCCGCGGAAACAGAGGCTCCAGCTCTCCATTGTTTCTTCTTTTCCTAGGCAAACAAGACAACAAGTCTCCACAACAACCCCTTGACGTAAGAGATTACGTTCGATGGGCAAAAGATTATTGCAACACCTCCATAGAAAGATCAAATATGACTGCTCAGTTTAAAAGTAGTGCAGAAAGCGTTTTTATAGGAAAATTTTGAGTTTACTCAGTTAAGTACAAAAATAAAAAGGGGTCGGATATATTTGTTCAGTGAATCAATCGACCAAAAAGTTTTAAACTTAAAAGTGAGCTATACATGTCCCTTCAGTTTTTATTTTTCTTTCTGGATGAAATCTGAGAATTAAGAGTCAAGACACTTAATTAGAAGGAAAATCTTGTGCACTGTCATGCTTGAAGGAATAAACTGCTGGAGACAAAAACCAATCCTTTATTTATTTTTTTATTTTTTTTTAGGAACAACCAATCCTTTATTATTTATTAAATAAAAGTACCTCAGCAACAGGATTGCATTATTAAATATAAACACTGCAAAGAATGGGATTGACTTGTGCCTAGGCTCTAATTATTGTAAACAGAAAAAAAAAATTGAGGAATGGGATTAACTTTTTTATATGATTACTTCCTGCGGTTCTCTTTACACTACTTTTGTCTTGAAGAAGCATCTGCATGTCATGGAAGTTATCATTCTGGTATCGGAACCAATATGATCACTTTCGAGGAGGGGGTCCTTCTATTCGGATATAGTCGTACATCACTCCTTCGAAAGTGCCCAAGCTTCTTGACTGGGTAAGATAGATGGTGTTGTTTCCTTCTCGTAGTTGATAGCTCGGTACAATAATACTGAACAACCAGTACAAACCATGAATTCCATGCCTAGCTATGGCATTGTCCCTCCCAATTAGCCCTGTCGTAAAATGAGGTGGGAAGGCGCTCTGGTTGTTGAATCGAACCTGGTTCGAAAACAATCTCAAACACAATTAACCATCAACTATACTAATGGTATGTCACTTGCAAATTGTTTAGAATTTTATGGGTTTAAAACAGTACCTGAACTTCTGCATTAGTGGCTGAGGCCAATGCTAACTGGAGTGTATAATTTCCTGGATTTGTCAAATTTTGAAGTTCAAATATAATTTTCCATGTTGTTGGTTCATACGTATGATTTCCGATGTTCCTACAGTGCTTGGTTAGATTAGCAAGACACAAATTTAAAGAAGCAGAGGCATTGTTACGTTAGGTAAAACAAGTACCTTGTCACATGAGCGAAGAACCAATTATCACTGTAATTATCAGTACTAACGGTATAGATGAGATCCTCATCGGGGTATAAATCTGCATATCGTTCCCACAAGCCATATTGCCTAAACCTGTGACCAAATGAAATACATTCTAAATGTAAGATTAAATAATGAGTTTCTATATAGCTAAGCGGAAGGAAATGTTATATTGTCAAACAATCTAATTTGGTTTAGATTGATAGTTTGATGACATATTATGTCAAAACTATCTAGCAAGAGAACATACTTACACCACGAGCAAAACAAAATATGACGGTCTTATGAAAACTCACTTGTTTGCACGATTGGTAGTGAACAATTTGTTCATAAGGGTGGGATTTGGATCGGGTACGTTAAACTCGGCCGCGGATCGATCTGGTATGCCAATTTCCCATAGGGTGGGACCATTTCTTGGAGGTACGTAGGTAAGATTAGCCAAATTGATTTCACTTCCTGCAAAATATATTCCAGGATTGTATATATATACTTGTTTGCTGATTCAAATGTCAAAATCAATGAAAGATTTGCTTGCATAGAGAAGTTACCTGGTTCAATTGTGATATTAGCCTCATATTTGTAATCCCCAATAATGCCGGGAACAGTTGCATACAAACTATAATTTCCAGGTCGAACATCTTTAATAAGGAAATAACCTTGCTCATTAGCTTGAGTCCAGAACTGATAACCCTGTTAAAAAAAATGTAGCAAATCATAACAACTTGCAGTTGACCTCATAATATTCACACTAGCTACTAGCTAAGGGGGCATGACATTATCTCCTGTTTGGTACTGTTTCCGAGTTTTAGTCAGAACAAACAAGACTAGAATAACAAAAATGTTACCAAACGGTCCCGTGTAACATAAGCGAATAAAAAGTAGTATCACAAATTACCTTGCTTTCCTTTTGCCATGATCCCGCATTTCCAGGTGCAGCCAATCCTACATATGCGAAACTTGCCCAGACATGGCTCTTGCTGATGTACCTAAAACAAGAAGACGTGTATACTCACAGTGGAAAAAATCGAACCCTTTGAGGAAAAAAAAAAGGAATTGAAAAAAAATTTGAAGTGTCAAAAGAGGAAAGTACCAATCCTGTTCTAGTAATTGACCGGCGACTGATCCGCGTCCGCTTGAGCTAGGGAAGTTTTCTGATTGAGTGAAATTGTATGGCCAGCTATTGACTTCTTCAGCCAACTAATGAAAATCACAAGTAAACATAAATCCCTCCTTACAAAGGAAATGTGTGGAAATATTATAACTGTACCTGCTCTTTAGCATTTTCCCATAGAGTAGTTTCATTTAAGGTCGGAACTGAATTGAGATACACAAAGATTGGACCAAAAACTTTCTTCCATGCCTCACCTTCTGCCAATCTCATCCCAACTTCCTTCCCAGCATAGTGAGTACTAACAAACATCTGGCTCAAGTGAAATTGACAAGTAATTAAGATAATAATATTATGACTATTGATCAAGTGAATTTGACAAGTAATTAAGCTAATAATATGATGAATATTGGGCGATATGGGTGAACGGAGAGATTTTATGCGTGTACTTACAGAGAGGGCAGTTGGGCCTACATGAGAGGTGAGGTCCTGCTTGAACGGCCCAGCTGTGCGAAACTCATCACTAGGTGTGATAATCCAAAAGCCCACAGCTGGGTTAGTGCAAATCCATCCATGGACCTTGTTATCTTTGTTCTTAGTTGAGTATTGGTACTTATCGTCCACCTGCAACCCCATATCTAGTGTTAAATTAAGGGATGTAAATCAAATGAATATTAGTTTAGGGACGAATTTATAATAAAGAATTCTCAATTTTACTCTAATTATTATGCAACTTACTAAAATATGAAATAAATTTTTTCTAATTATAGATGAAATTTGAAATAAAAGTGAAGATAGCTAAGTACGTGGTACCTCTCCTCTAAGGTCAGGATTGCTTGGATTGGTCAAAAGAACAGCTTCAGGATAGGCAAGTTTAATACCGTTTTCACGGTCCTCGGCTGTTGGCATAATCCTTTGTCTGTCGTCAGATACAACCATAAACTGAAATCTGCGTTGGAAAATGGAACAAATAAACATAAGTTTTTATTTTATAATTGGTAAACTGAAGCAGTGCATCAAACTATAATAATACATAGTAGATTCATAGTTTACTATAAGAAATCAGCACACTATGTCGATAAATCCTATATTTTTTTTCCATTTCACACTTACTTGTCTTGTTGAAATTTGTAAACAATTCTAATTTGATCAATGTCCACTTCCGGCCACCCTTGAGGACGCTCAAATATGGAATATGCATAGAACCCGGCGCGACCACGCTGCATTATGTACCTGCATCAAAATTTAAAGTTAAGATAACTTCAAGCATAATTGTAATCCTCTGTACTTTTTGCTCTCTATTTTGGGAAAGGTTAATACCATACCTTTTGTCAACATTCATGGAAAGTGTGGCATTACCGAGAGAAACATCGTAGGTTTTAGCAAAAGAAATTTCTATTTGATCGGCCCTCGCTGTGATAACTTTAAATCTTGTCCCTTGCAGTCTGCACATGAGTAGTATACATAATTTTAAGCTAAAAGTTTGAGACATTTTATTTTTCCAACAGAAAAATATATGCAGATGAAAGGAAGGAAGAGAACTTACTTGTCCACACCTTCTGTCTCTCGGTTATTCCAGACAACATCCCAATACCTGTATGATAGGTTTGACATAAGTTAAAGTCCAAACAAGTGCCAAATCATATAATCTATGATTAGTAAACAAAAACACATTTAGTCTGCTATTTTTATAAAATTTGTGTGTTACCCTCTATTATTTTCATGATTCTTGATTTCAAGTAAGTTGTCGATTCCCTTGTACTGGATTCCAATGACGTCTCCTCCGGGATGAGAAAATGTAAGCCGGACAATGCCATTATTCAGTACCACCTAAAAGACACATAAACTGTGATAGGTGACCTTTTGGCAATGGCATGTAGATGTTAAGAAAATTGATGTAAAAACAAGAAAGTAAGTTAGATGACCAGGAAAAAGGAGATTCAAATGATAGATTTACCAGGTTGTTAGTCTTTGTTAGCATGTTGTTGGACCAAGTATCTGATGCAGTAGCGCTCCTTAGTGCTCTTCTGCAATTGCACGGTAAATATTTCATTAACAACTCTTATTAAATTATTCGTTTATGGAGATGTTGACAGGCAATTTCAAGGAAAAACTACAATAAAATTAAAAATTAAAAACAAAACCAGAAAAGGGGAATTGCCGGTCAATAGAGCAGTTTGATAACAGGATAAACAGAAAGTGTTGCTTTTCAAAACAAAGAATTCAATGGGATATAAATTTGACCAGCCTTCGTGACGATTAAGTAAATTAGTACATTCTAAAGAATATAATGAAGAAAGTTTCCAAAAAAAAATAATATAATGAAGAATGGGCCAAAGTGTTATTAGTCCCAGGTTGAATTGACTGATGTCGATCTGTTTCATTTACGTCAATAATTTAATATCCTACAAGTTTTTCGGAAGAAACCTACACACAAGTTATTAACAAGGACATTATTACCACAAATAACTATTTTTCGTCACCCGAATTGTCAATTTGAAAATTGTTACCCTAGGCATGCATTTTTTGTACCAAATTTTTATTTGTATCAAAATAAATTTCAGTTCGAAATTGATTTGTTAATCCAAGTATGCACGGACATATATATGTATTCTTGTGATTTTTTTTTTTTTTCTCTTTTTTTTTCTCTTTTTTTGTCTAGTGTATGTTGATCTTGTGAATTGGTAGTAGTAACCGTGACCTAGATTGCAAAGAAGGTAAAAGGCAAAGCATAGTGGTCCTACAAACACCCTAGGTGTGAATGCAATTATTTTTTTTTTTTTAACAAATGATATTATATATAGTAAGATGGGATAGATTTAACCTTACAATAGGCTAACAATAATATAGTTCAAATTCACCTTTAACGAGAATCTAACCTAAGACATCTCACTTAAAAATAAAGAAGAACACTATTATACTAAATGGCAGATATGAATGCATTTATTCAAGTATCTTTTGTAACATTCAAATTCAGGAAAGAGAGAGAGAGAGAGAGAGAGAGAGAGAGAGAGAGAGAGTTACAACCTCCTAATAAGTTATGACTCACTAGACGGAAAATTTTTAGTTATGACGGGAACACGGGTGGTACACCACGTGTTTTTATGTAAGTGGTGGAAAGTTTTATTTTTTAAGTTATTAACTTTTTAACCCACATATCCCACCATTCATATAACGACACGTGGTGTACCGCTTCGTGTGACGGTCACATTGAAAAATCTCTCTCGCAAGACAGACAATGAAATTGAGTCAAAGAAATGGCGTTATAAAAGGACAATTCAATATTTTGCCATCCCGGTAACCAAACACATTTTATACCTGAGACCAAACACCTATTTTCTTCTCCATCTTCTTTCCTTGCCCCGCCCAATCCCTCCTCTTCTCCAGCGACCATCTATGTGCCTTTGCTTCACTTTTGTTGATGCAATGGCAGATCCACCAAAGGTTCTTCATCTGCCAAACCACCTATGTCTCTTATCCCTTGTCATCGACACCCATGGTCAATCTGTTACAGGTTGACTAATTTTTTTGTCGAAATCACTTGCTAATTGATGTTGCAGAGAATTTGGAGAAGATGATGGCGTTCAGATCAATGAGGGAGAGTTGGGTAGAGTGGAGGTGTGTCGTTATGGTCGACGGTTGGAAGACTAGGGTTGACAGTTGGAGAAGGGAGTGGAGATGGAGTCCACGATTGGAGGAAAAAAGTTGGAGGAGGGTGGGATGGGAATCATGGGATACAGTAGAACAATCTGGCATGGCAAGGAAAGAAGATGGAGAAGAAGAGAGGTGTTTGGTCACAAGCACAAAGGGTGTTTGGTTACAGAAATAACAAAATATTGGAAGAGAGTTAAAATGACAAGTGTTTTAAATTTATTGGGCCACGTAAGATGGTCAGCTAATTGGGTACTCCCCAGTTAGTATGCAAGTATTATCCGTTATAAAAATGTCTTTACTGTAGCAGAATGGCCCCCTAATTGTGAAGACTTATACGAGGGCAGGAATATACATGTTGATTAAGACTTGAAGTCGAAGTCAAAGTCTCGTGAGGAAAAAAAGCGCACAAAAAGAAAATACACGGAAAAGTGGAACTTAAATATAGAAATGTCGTTAGTATGAAAAAAAAACATAGGAATATTAAAAGCATTAAATACAATAAAATATTTTTTTTCTATAAAAAAAAAGAGTAATCTTAAGAACACTAAATTTTTAAATAAAATTTATAAACCAAATAACATGAAAGTTAATAATTAAATTAGTACTTAAACGTTCATAAATATACTCATTTTCTATTGATGACACATTATTTAGTCTGTAAATTTAATCCTCTAATAATAATCTGCTTCTTCAATAGTTAGCAAAAAGAATTCAAAGAACTGTTATTTGTAGCCCACAAAATATAACAGTTATCAACTCAATTCAGAGCTCGTCGTCCTCTCTCAGAGGTTTCACCATTTAAAAGGCAATGCACGACCCTCTCTCTCTTTTGCAGAAAGAGCTTGCCTTTTCCTCCCAACTAAGTTTTGGAATCTATATTTTTCCGATCACCACGGATTCGAAGAAAAAAGAAAGGGAAGGTAGAGGATGAACGAACCTTACAGAAACCGTCGCCAAGTTACCATCATCAGACAAGAAGAAGAGCAAAGCGAGCATTCCTATTATCCCAAGGACCCAACTCCATTGCCGTACCTTCTCCATTTTCGACCACCCTGCAAATTTGCCTGCAAATTTCCAAATTTTTAACAGTATATATCAAAAGGTATGCAATATTTGTATTAATGAAACAAATATATGCATGGTCAATGGAAATTTATAATCACAACACACGAGCTCGCTAGCAAAGTTCCAAAGAAAATGGTTATTGTACCTTGATTAACTCAAATAATTCGGGTTCTAAGACAAATTCCTATATATATCTATGGCCGTCTTTATAAAGTGGGACAAAGCACAAAAGAGTTTATCTCTCTCTCTCTTGTTTCTCTGTTCGTTACTAAATTCTTTTTCGGATCCTTAAGGCTTCAAAAACGTGCAGACAAATGCCTCCAAGTGAATGAACGAGCTTTATATAACCGCAGGTGGAGAATGAGTCCTGCTCCCTTTTGGCATGTTACACTATGCATCGCCATTTTGGTGCATGAATTTCCAACAATCACCCCTTGAGTCTTTATGTATCACAGCTTCTATTAAGGCAACCCACCTCTTTTAGTTCAAAAATAAAAGGGCAATTTTGTCGTGAGAGTAATGTTTTGTGGGCATAGGATGGTAAGGTGACCTGAAATTATTGACAAATATGAGAATTTTGTTCCAACTTTTGACAAATTTTGACGGTTTGTAAACTAAAATATGGTTGAAATTTCAAATGAGTTTATTTCTCCGGAACTGCCAAAGTTTGACATATTTGTGAAGTGGCATGCCGCATGCCGTAATGAAATATTATAACTGCCTATGGGTATTTGGTAAATAGCAAGCAAGCATGACGAACGGGTGATAAGAAAGGTGGTAAAGTGTTTGTGCCTAGTTTTTAGCGACTAAATGCAATCATCATATGATCAGGTGAAGGTAATCCCATAGATGTGTTTTTTTTTTTTACTTCAATCATGACTGCTTACATCTGCTAATTATCCACGGTAACTAGGTTGACCAATGACCACTTAACCTAATCCCGTTAAACCCTACCACCTACAAAGCTCAACCAGCGACAATGGGTAAAGCACAACTCCTAAGTTTTCAACACGGTTCCTTAACGTTGGTTAGGTTTGTCAAAACTTGAGACTCAGAAATCCTCAATTTTTCTGTAGACTATGAAAAGCCAGCTCATTAAGTCTTCTGCATAATATTCAGCCTTAAACCCACTCGAACCAGAACCAGTCAAATGTAAATTAATTAACTCAACTTGGATGCACGATTAACAAACGTTCTATAGTGTCAGAATGGAAACCAGTTAAGACGCAATATCTGATTCATTCTAAAACACCATGACTGAGTTTTGTATAATATTAGAACATGAGTAATGATATTCTTACCACAATTATATACCACATTTCTTTATCATCTTAGGTGGCAGATGAGTTGGACAAGTTACATCATTTAATTTCAATCTTTTTATTAATTAAAACACTTAAATAATTTTAGGTGGAAGAAGGAGACTCCTCGTATACCACAATTATCATTTAATTAACAAACTTTTTATTAATTATTGATTAACATTTTGAAATTAAATGCTAATTAATTTAGATGATATGGCTGTCCACATTAGATGATATACAATTATGGTACAAAAATATGACAATAATAACATTATTGTTAGAACATAAACCGTACCTCGAAAAAACATGTCAGCGTTTTGTTCTGCCTGAAACGATTTTAGTATTCTTGCCAATAATATATCAACTTTTTAATTTTTGACAACCAATAACAAGTCAAAAATGTGTTTGGGTACCAAATGAAATAATATTATCTCAAATTCCGATGGTTTCACATTCATTAACACATAAAGAATAAAATAATGTATAATTCAGACTTTAAAATTCGTAATTTAACTTCAAAACCAGGAATTGAATGATAAATCAGAGTAGCTACAATTTTCATTTCTAACTCCTTTACGATTTGTTTATTTCTCACCTTTTACTACGTCCACCCCCATTTTTATATGATACCAAAACCCAATAACAATATATTCAAACAGTCAAACTGCAGAGAAATTTCCAACAGAGAACCCACCTATTACTCGCAACGGCAGGAATAACAAATAAGAGAAATAAATCCACGCTGATGTGACTCCAAACGACATTGAACAGAGGAACCACACTAATGTAATTTCACTGATAAAAAAAAACGTACATGTAATTTCACTGAAAGCCCCTCCCGTGACATTGATCTGAACACACTTTGCTTTGAACCACTACTTTTTGCATATTTCCATGCATAGTACCTCAAATGGAAAGTTTTCATACATTTCTAATAGCAGAACCATATTAGTTAATACAATATTGGGATGCGAATGTTGCATGCGAGAATTATTGGAAGTTTGACAATTGCATATGTGGCCTCCAACCTAGAAGACTTGTGTGGTACGTATACATCTCTGTATGCATATATATATATATATATATATATATATATATATATATATCTGTATGTTCTAATATTATTAATATAGAACGCTAATATAATAGTATAACTGTCATACAAGTTTCTCTTTCAAACTAGTGCGCTTGCACACTTCCAAAGTTGACATGTGTACCCCAAATGGAGAGAGACAAGAGTGTATGGACTAAATAGCATAGGGAGCTTGATTAATCATTGTTTCTATATGGTGGAAGGACAGAAAAAGATGGTTATCTTTTAAAAGTTTATGGAGGAAGAAGAATAATGACTCATGCATTGTGTACTAGCTCTCTTGTTCTTCTTTGGGCTTGCTCCTTTCAACAACTTAGCTTTCAATATTTACTATTTTCCTATCCTTTTATACTCAAACAGTGTAAGTTCACATGATCTACTAACTCCTGAGCTAATCTTGCTTAATTATTAACAACTATTTGAATTAAATTTTCTTTGAACACCTAATTATTTCTGAACAATAGATAAGATACAAAACTATCTCATTCCAATTTTCAAAATTAATACCTACTTTCCGCAATGCAAAATAAAAAATAGTCAATATTAAACAAAAATTCGTGATAGCTACGTTAACGGTTGGAGTAACAATGAGGTGCTATAATGGAAAAATAGTGAAAAAAAATATCGAAACTGTTTATATTTTTTTCATTAACAACATCATTGTTACTTCAAAAGTAGCTACCATTAGTTAGTGTTTAATGAATAACTATTGCTATTTTTTGGTGGAGTTATGTTTATGTATTCTCTCTTATTTAAACGACAAGACATTCCTTAATCCAATTTCCATGTGATGTTGAGCTAAGTGGATGCATGTCCCTAAATAATAACTTTCTCGAACCGTCTACGACCAATGCAAAATATTAAAATTTGGCATTAAAAAAACAAATATTATTGTATCTTCCTTTGGTTTAAAGAACCACTTTCTTTACCAAAGCTGTCTTTCAAACTAACCCACTGCACAAGAAAACAAGGGATGGTGTTGTGCTCAAGAATCCATGGGGAGGTCACAGGAACCTTTTTTTATTACTAAAATACATTGGCCGCAACTGCCTTAAAAATTAATCTGGAAAAGTAAAGGTTTCACTAAAAAAATCTGGAAAGGGAAGGAATGAGTTCGAGTCCGTGAAACTAAAGCAGTGGCACATGCAACAGCCTGGTGCATGATGCGCCGATGGTTTGTCTTCTATTAGAATTTTCTACCGTACTCCGGAAAATGAAAATAATCTAGGTGTTTTAATCTCGGTCCAAAAAATCAACATGATTATTTAGGTTAAGTGCACTATTATTTTCCTTTACTTTTGTTTCTTTTATACACATTTTGTATTTTTTTAAATATATTACAGATTTTCTAATTTCATGCATCTTTTAATTCTAATAAATCTACTTAATATCTCTTAACAAAAAACTAATATACTAACACAAATTCATTTGCAGAACATTCGACCCTAACCCAAATAACAAATATATGAAGGTTTATTATACCTATAAACGAGATATGGAACCTAAATATAAGGTACAAAAACATAATATACCTATGAACAACACAAATCAATTTGTTATACAGGTTTATTATCAAAAAAGAATTTGTCATATATATAGATAAATACAATTAATCTATAATATAGGTTGACTATAAAAAATTTAAAAAAAAAAAATCTATGAATGGGGTTTAGAGCAAAATGACACACCCCGACCCGAAAGTGGGGCTTGCTGGCCGTCACGTGAAAGTGACGTAACCATGTGCACAATGCGGAAGCAAGATTAATCAGAAAGATACGAACAATTTAAATCCATGCAACCAGCAACCTAAATCAAGATAGTGTGCTAGTGCGAGAATTAAGATGGTTTACACAACCAGAGCATAAATGGTCTACGTGCAGTCAAGCAGAAAGTACTAAATAGAGATAACACTCGAATGTGGTCCTACATAAGTGAGTTCTATCAAAACGTCTGATAAGCTCCTCGTATGCCACCAACGAACACTACCTAATACCTGGAGGTGCGAAAAACCATAAAGCGTGAGTGGGCAAAAACAAATCTTTTCAAAACCTTTCTTTTCTCAAAAGTTATAACCCATCTCCGTAAAACCTGTATAATTTCCCAGAAATAAAGTATATACTCATATATAATTCTCAAAATCCTGCTGGAAAATATGTAAGTATGAATGTATGTATGCCATGCCAAAGTATCATAACTGAATGCCAAATCATAACTCTGTGAATGTGATTGAATTCTAGATAATCAACTCAGCCCTTGGCTGTATATAGCTCATAACAATCTCATCATATCATATAACTCATAATCAACTCAATCATATCGTATATCCTGCACACACATCAATACCACATCTCGTGGTCTGCACAACATCACTGTATATAGAATAATATGCTCTAGTGCTACAATCACATGAAGACTGTGTGAATGATTCGCGGGTCACCTATGAGTCGAACCCACCTATAGTGGTCTATTCGACAGGGCTGTGCACCTAACTTGGATCCAAGGCGAGCATACAGTGCGGGAGGTGAACATCACGTGAAAGACTATGCCCCTAACTCTGGACGGGAGCACTAATATCATCGTGCAGGTTTATGAGCTCTAATCACATCACATCACATCACATCATTCACTCTCATCATAACCAGTATATAAACTTACCTGCCACTTACCTGTGCGTCCGCAGCACCATCATTATTATATGAAATCACTAATGCATAAATAAAATAAATAGATACTTTGCATGGCATTTCAAATCATATAATTCTTTAAATTCATTTTCTGGGAAAAGCAAGTACATAGATATATACGGAAAACAAAAGCCCACTCACTGATAAGTAGCCGGGTTGTAACCCCCGTGCCTAGCCTGGCTACGCTCGTCCTCCGGATAGGTCTCGCCTATATGAGAAATAACTGTAATAACGTCATTTTAAGCACATAAACAAAACTGGCTAATAACTTCTCATACATTTCTCAAATTGGGTATATGAATATACCACAGTGATCTACATAACCTCACGAACATCTCCATATTTTTAGAAAACTTTTCCGACCACCCACGCACCGGCAAGGGCATGGCCCTACACGCCCCCACGCGCGGCCACGTGACTTGCACACTGACGGTGTCAGTTAACGCCGTCAGGAATATTCCTCGAAATATTCCATTAAAACCCAACGGAATCCGTCCAAACTAACTGACGGCGTTAGCATATTCCGTCAAAACTGATGGAATATTCTCTGTCTTCTCCGGCGAGTCGCCGATCGCCGGCGATTGTTCGCCGGTTTCTGGAAAAACTTCCAACTATGGTTTCTTCTTCATTTTTGCACCATTTTCTACGTACTTTATACCAAAATGAAGATCTCACAAAGATGAACACAACCATACCTGACTCGACCCCCAACTCGCCGAGGATTCGCCAGAAAAAGCCTCGAAAATTTCGGCCGAAATTGAATCTCTCCGATCTCGTGATTCCGACGTCCAATTTCTTCCAACGAAGCACTCCAAACTTCGTAAGGACCTCAATAAGCTTCCTATAAGCTTCAAATTCCCTACAAAACAATATTCACATGTGCATGAACAGTGTACAAATCGGAGGTCATGAAAAACTAGGGTTTTCGAAGGTATCCTTACCTGAAATGGGTACCAGTGAGTTCGTATGGACGAGATGAACACAATGGAACCAAGCACGAGCTCAATCTATCAAGTTTCGAAGGGTTTCTGGGTGTGTCCGTACGTAGAGAAGGAGAGAGAGATAGTCTAAGAGATAGAGAGAGTACGGGAGTGAGAGAAAAAGAGAGTGATGTGAATGTGTGTGTGTGTGTGGTCCAAATACAACCAACCAAAACAATTGCGCCACCACCCAAACTTAAACACACACGTACCTTAATTAACGTCCAAGGGCATTTTAGTATTTTCACACCTTCGAGAATAATTTTTCGGGACGGGCTGTTACAAAAAAAGAACAAAAAATAATAAAAAAAAATAAGCAAAGATAATTAGGAAAAAGTTTAACAATCAATATTAAATAGTCCTAAACTTAAGAGATTGGATTTATTTTAATAAACTAGACCATTCCTAATATTGGTTTAAAACCTCAAACTTATATCAAGTTTTTTCTTTAATCGTTTAAAAATATAAGAATCAATGTCCAACACTTAAAAATAATTAGAGTATTCTTACTCCGAAGTATCTAAGATCTTCTCCAATGAAGATGTCAAATTTCATTTTCATTGTTGATGTGACAAAATAATATTTTGTAAAGTCTCCTATTTCAACCAAGATGTCAAATTAAGATTTTTAAAATCAACTGGGTTAGAATATAATAAGAAAGTAATTAATAAGTGAAGAAAAATAAAGAAATATGTTGGTCTAGCATTAAAATAAAACACAAAAAAATTTTGACGTTGCCTTCAAATTTGACTAAAGAATGTCAATCCACGTAAGATTTTAGCATTGTTGGACCCAAAAAATCACTTTCTTTCTTTTTTTATATATAACAAGAATGAAAATAATAAGTGAAGAAAAAGAAAGAAATATGTTGGTCAAGCATTAAAATAAAACACACAAAAAATTTGACGTTGCCTTCAAATTTGACAGCAAAGTGAAGAATGTCAATCCATTTAGAATTTTAGCATCTCCTTTAATTGGAACCAGAAAATTATTCATGCATTCTTGGTCTTACATTTGCCATTGTCAACACATGACAGTCTTCCTTGTATTGACTACATGATAACTATCATGGCACTCTAAAAAACTATTTCTCCATTCTTTATATGAATATTTTTTTCTTTATAAAAAGTTTAAAGTGCACAATTATATTTTATAAAATAATTTGCACGCATTTCTTTCGCTTCACGTTCTATTTTGATTATATATATTTTTTGAACAAACGATCTATCTACACTAAGAGGAAGGAGGGTGGGCTAGGCCTCGCAATGAACTAGCAATAATGTGGTTCAAATTCGCTTTTGGCGAGAATCGAACCTAAGACCTCTACTTACAAATGAAGAGGAATACCACTAGACCGTAGTACTAAGTGGCAAGTTTTTTGTCAAACGATAGATTTGTTAGATTAGTGAGATGACGGGGTTCAAATTTATGCCGTGGTGCAAGGACACCATTCCTCTCCATCACTGTTGTTCTCCACCACCATAGTAGAGGGCCAGTTTGTTCTATTTTGAATTGGATAACTTAAAATTGAGGTAAGAGCCATAATATACCTGGGTGATCATAAAAAAGAAATTTGCAAAATAATTTCCCTATACATAATATACATTTTGATTTCTAAGTATAAGTATTTAAAATAATTGAGTAAAACTCAAAAATAATAGTTTGTACACACAACACACACATCAATTTGGAAGAAACAAACTAAATGATCCTCGTACAAGTGCGCGAAGAAAAAAATATTAATGATTGATACTCTCTAGGTGTTAGGTCTAACTTATCGAAAGATAAAAAAGAGACGAAGACATAAACTAATAAAGGAGTTGGATGTTGCAGTCTGTTGCGAAGCTACAGAGGCGCAAGGATGGGCGGCCGTCCCTTCGGTCGTCAGAAATCTCTACTGAGAGTGAGGATTCCGCCCCTCCGATCTTCTAAACCTGCTGGTATTTAGGCTGGTGCTCTGCAATGCTCTGCTGGGTTTTAATGTTTTCAAGGAAGAAGATGACCTAATGTTGTTTAAAAACCAAACGACATCGTCATATGCTATTGTTTATAAAGCTATGTTCCCTTTAATGAAACGGTGTGGATTGGTGGGTTCCTTTTAGTTTCTTTTTAATTTTTTAATTTATTGAGGTGGGCTTCCTTTCCAACCACACTACCGTTGGTTTAGTTGATTAAACATTATTGCCCACAGAAACCAGCCCACCATTTCAAATCTCTCCCCTCTATCTCATTTGTTTAGACTAAAGAGCAACAATAGGTAGATGTTTGTTATTGTTCCTTTTTAATTCTTGTTATTATTTTCAGAATTTAAAATTATTTCATCTTATTTTCTTTTAATCCTTGAGAGAGAATGATTTTGAGGACCTACTTCCTGATGAACAAAAGTTTTGTGAGAAAAATTATATTACTGTTCCTAACATGATGGACTTGCATTTCGTACCCGGAAAATTAAAGCATAAAGCTCCAAGACTCACAAACTTCAATTACTATTGTGTGAACCTCTATTTTCCTTTATATGCAACTTAAAGACTTGAATGATCGCTTCAGTGAGGTAAATATCGAATTGCTTCTTTTGTATGACATGTTTGAGCCCGGTGAAGAATTATGCATCTTTTGACCAACAAAAAGTAGAACATTTCTCCCAACTTTATCCTCAAGATTTTAATCATTGAACCTCAGAATCTTCTAATTCAACTTGATAGTTATATTCATGATTTGAAAATGCATTGTGAGTTTTCATTATTAAAAGAAATTAGTGATTTTTCAAAGGAATTGGTGAAGACTAGGAGGCGTGAAAGCTACAAGTTAGTATATAAGCTTCTTACATTGGCTTAGGTGGAGAGAGTGTTTTTTGCTATGAATATTGTCAAAACATCATTGCGTAACAAAATGGGAGATCAATGGTTGATGATAACTTGGTTGTTTACATTAAGGGATATGTTTTTGTTTTTACTAATAGTGAGTCTATTATGCAACATTTTCATGTAACTTGTTTGTATTGATAAATTATGAACGACATTAATATTGTCTATTATCTAAAAGGCTGACTACAATTTTTTGGAACCTTTTACGCTTTTAAATTTTGCCCCTCCCCTCAACATTTCATGGCTTCGCCACTGGTTGCAGTTATTATTAATTAGGAATGTCATTACGTAATTTCTAAATAGATTATGTTTAAGAATCTTATAAGATATTGTTGATATTTTGTATTAAACTATGTAATATTTGTATGGAAAGTAAAATTTACCTTGTTTAATCTAAATAAAAAAACAAAGCATGACGCATATCGCCACAAACTTCCATAAACCTTTCCTTTTTGCCGTTCCACCCCTTCTGTCTCTAAAATAGGTTCTAAAATAGGTGTACCATTGGGCACGTATCTTTGGGTCTCAAGGTTTTCAATGTTACCGTCGTCCTGGGCCTTCCTCGTCCGAAGATTTATATAAACACTAATCTCTTGTTTGGTGTACTCTTAGTAGTCCTGTGCTATATTTCTACACCATCTCCAATCCTTGGGCTAAAAGCCAAATTTTTTAGCCCGAGAAATTTAGATTTTAGCCCAGAAACAGTTTTTCTGCTCCAACCCTTTTGGTCTAAATTTTTTAGCCTGAGATTATTAAAGAATAAATTTAGGTTAATTTTTTATTTTAAAGTGATTTTTTTAAAAAAAAAAAATTATGTCCACTATCATAATTTAATTTTATGAACATTTTAACCTAAAAATATTTAAATTCCGATAAATATTGAAAAATATTTAAATTTGAGTGAATTTTGAGTTAAATAATTTTTTTAATTATTTTAGCTGATGGATTTAAATTTAGGCCGTTAGATTTTTTTTTATCGTTAGATTTAATTATATTCGATCTCAGCCGTTGGATTCAATAAATCATGGGAGACATGCCCATGTGGGTGGGGTCCTGCTGATGGTGCCCACACCATTTTCTGGGCTAAATCCTGGGGGGAATTTGGCCTAGGTTTAGCATTTAGCATTTAGCCCAAAGATTTCCCTTGGGTTGGGTTGGGTTTGGGGGGAAATTTGGCAAATAGCCCAAGGTTGGAGATGGTCTTAAGGGGAGAAAAAACATTATTTTTAAAGGAAAACTAATGAAAATGACATGAAAACTTTGAGTTTTAACGATAAAAGCAAAATAAATGGTAAAGTAAATAGTGCCAGGATTGATTTTTTAGTGTAAAAATGTGGTTTTTCATTAAAGTGAACAATACCAAGAGCTTTTCATTAAAGATCCCTATTTTCAAATCTAGTAAATAGGTGACAATTGTATCTTTTCTTCTGCACGTACATCATCATGAGATTTAAACTCAAGACAGCCTATTCGAATAAAGCGAACAGAACAAATTGACACTGCTTAATTCGGTGATATATGAACATGTCTTTGGATATAAATCAAATACTGACACAGTTCTGCACATGGACAACTATTAAGAAAAATTATGGGATACATCAAACTTTGCTCAAGCATACTGCATACCTGTCTTGATCTCCATGCACAAGCTTCGGAATAAACAGGGCAACAGAAGATTAGACGAGTGATGAGTAAACTTTTTTTGTTCGTGTATAATCCTTTTCCTTTTCTTTGAGAGAACTTATTGGAGTGCACATGTAATTTTGTAATCCTGATTTATATAGCACCCAAGGCATTCAGGGTGAGTGGCTTGAAACTCCTGTTGGATGTGCATATTTCATACATGGTAATTAAATTAATGTATTGATAACTTTGGGTTCCATTTGAATCTGTTCAGATTTTTCTCAAAAAAAAAAACTTTGAATTTGGTTGAGAATTAATATTCTAATTACGTTTCGTTCATGAGCTAGCTGTATCTAATTTTCTTTTTGTCTAAGGAAAGATTTAAACAAAAAAAATTAAAATCTAAAGATTGCCCTATGTGGTAGGTCATCCAAATTCATGCATGCCCAATATAAATTTCACTTATACCATATTCTAGTGTGTCTGTTTTTTCCACTATTGATTTAGTAATATTGATTTAGTAATATTCTCATTCCAACGTTGCAAGAGGTCCCAAATTCATAGATGCCCAATTCATATTTCAATTGTACCAACTACTATAGATTCATTTCTTCCAACATTGGATTAATTAGATTTCTCATTCCAATATTGAAGAGATACCGATTTCATACATTTTATTTGTCCAAATTTCTGTTGGGGTTGAATTGACAAGAAACTTAAAAGACAAAATCAAAGAGACAACAGACACTGAGTAATCCTAAAAAAGATAGAGGCTTGGCTATTTATATAAGGTTAAATACGAGTTCCATATCCTAAAATGTCTCTCTCCCGACTAGTATAAATATCTCATCTAGGGTTCATCTCTGGTAACGCACTAATCACATGCTTTATTCTTTTACCCACTGCTTTAATCGTATATTCTTACTCACTTGATCGTCAAAGAGCCTTTAGTCGGTACCCCACTGATACCCAACATTAATCGTGGTTGTTTTCTCTTTTAGAGGTAGTCAAATTTGCTTAGCTCATCCGTCAGCTGCGGTGTGCAAATTTGATTCCAACAATTGGTGCTTTCATTGAGATGAACTCGTATTCCCCCGACTAAATCACTCTATTACGCTATGTATACTTCAAAGGGTTCAATGAACGTCGATACCAATTTCTATGGAGGAAGCAATCAACATCCCTACGCCTCTGTAGATCCAGGAAACAACGGCGCCCCTGATGGCGGAGCTACCCCCACAATGGACCAGATTTGTGAAGGCTTGATGAGAATCAATACCTCTGTCAACAGACTTTAGAAAATTCCGAGAGCTTTTCTGGCAGAAAACCGATTAAATCTTTTTAACCTCAAATCTTGTATCTCGGATTTCCATAAGAATAAAGGATGTGATGACACCTTTACGACCCCAGCAAAAATTGCTAATCCAAGCCCCTGTTCAAACTGGCATGGCTAGACTTCCAAAAGCTCTCGTAGGAAGCCTAAGCGCGATATGGAATTGTCTGATGACTAAAGGTCTGCAAAGAAACTAGTGGCTAAGCAAAGACTTCAAAGAAAACGATCATTCAATGCTTGAAGAAAACACTTGAGCAAAAGAAGGACAAGTGGCCAGAAGAATTGCCTGAATTCTATGGGTATATCGCACTATCGTTCAGAAAGCAACTGGATAACCTACGTTTTCCATGGCTTATGAAACTAAAGCCATCATCCCAATCCACATCACAATAATGCAAACTTGTATACTGAAGAACAGATTGAATTGAAAAATGCCAGAGTTCTCAAGTCCGAGCTCAACTTCGTGGAAGAACACATAAAATGTGCCTGAGTCCGACTTGCTACCTATCAACAGCAGATCCGCTTGTACTACAACAAAAAAGTCAAACCTCAAAACTTTCAAATTGGAGATCTTATTTTAAGGGAAGTCTTCAAGAACACCAAAGTACCTAGAGAGTGCAAGTTCGGCGCAGATGGATGAAACTCCAATCACCAAGAGATGGAATATCGCCAAACGCCGGCGATATTACTGAGAACTTTAACACCGCTCGTCTACGCATACACATGGAGAAGCATCTAGAAAGCCTGCCTTAGTTAAGGAGCAAGATGAGCCTCGATGTAACTACACATCGTACCACTTTAATCTTAGAGCTACACCTGTGATTAGATTCTCCAATTTCAGAGATATGTAGGCAATCAAATGTGGATTCAATCACACCCACCCATCAAACTCCCATTCTTTTATAATAAGAATTTAGTTTGATTATCACATGACTTTTGTTTGTTTGTTTCTTTTTCTTTTTAGTACATGGAATCTCCCAATATCCTAAATGTCACACAACTTTGAAACTCTGCAAAACTACAAGTCTAAAAATTTAAAGCAATGGTGTTAGAGGAGATTCTTGTGATAAAGCTTAGTCCGTGGTGTTCCGGTAAGAAGGTTGGAATACTCGAGTCATATTAAGCGATGTTACGTTTGGTGGACTATGGATAAACTTGGCAGTTTCTGACACGACACGAAAATAACGGGTTTTGAGTCAACACGATAACTAATTGAGTCATTATCGGGTGACCCGTTAAGAACCGGTTAATAACAGGTTCTTAACGGGCATACACGCAGGTAACACGTGGGTAACCCGTTTCGACCCGTTAAGAAAAAAATTATTTTGATAATTTCAAAGTTTAATTACTAAAAGATTTATTATAAAATACAATAGCCATATTAATATATACAATATATTCTATATTAAATATATAGTTTTGTATTATTATTCTATATAAGTTAAAAAAAAAAAAAAGTTTTAGTCATTATTTATTTTTATTATGAGAGTTCCTTATTATCATTACCAGAATAAATTTTACTTAACATGTTGTTGTCCAAAATTAAAATAAACTAGTATAGTATTTGTATAGGCAAGAACTAAAAAAAACATACATACAAGTATGAAAAATGTGAAAGAATATATAAACACTCGTGATTCATCTTTATTCCTCCACGAGTAGATAACGGATATACTTACATTAATATTTAGATTTTTAAAATCCTCCAAACCCTCATGAATAATGTTTTTTACTTGAGGGCAAAATTAATAAAATTAATAATAATTATTGTAGAAGTGTAAAAAATGTAAAAAAAAAAATATACAATCACTCATAGTGACAAGCTTTACAACTTTCATGAAGGGGTCAGCTTCGAAATCCAACACTATAATCCATAAACTTTAAATTTATATTTAACCGTCGATTGTCATTTACGCTTTATTCTTCTTACTGAATTTGATTTTTTAAATTTTCTTTTTTGAAAACATGATCATCTGGCAGATGTAAGAAGATGAACAGTTTAGATCTTTGATATCACGTTTCGATATTTACGGTTAACTGAAATATGAGTCGATGTCATATAGTTTGTAGAAACTTTATAAACATCAAGCAATATTTTCACTAACTATAAAAGTATGAATATAATATCAACGATCCAAACCGTTCATCTTCCTGCATCCTCTAACAGATCATGTTTTCAAAAAAGAAAATCTGAAAAAACAAAATTTGATGAGAACAATGAAGCGTAAATGTAAACAACAATCAACGGTTAAATTTTGATCTATGATTTATATGATTATAGTGGCGAATTTTGAAGTTAAGCTCTTCATGAAAGTTGTAAAGCTTGTCATTACAAGCATTTATATATTTTTTACACTTCTACATTAATTAAAAAACTATTAAAGACTTTAATTAAACAACAACCGTAAGGTAAAGGAGAGTAAATCTATACCGTTAGATCCTATTTTACTTATATTATTAGAACTTTTTTGGACGAAAAAACCCCCTCTCTATTCCAATATTTTACAATTTTACCATTTGATCAATTTAGGTAAGCAAAAATATACTTAAAAGAAAAATGCGTTTTTATGTTTTGGATGTGACAATATGGTATGTATATACTTATTTAGTATTATGTTTTTCATTTGATTATTTATTGGTTTAAAATATATTTTCCTTAACGGGTAACGGGTCGGGTCATATTACCTGTTAATATTATCGGGTCGATTTCGGGTCGGGTCATTTTACCCGTTTATTTTAACGGGTGATACACGACACGACCCGTTAAGATATTGGGTATGACACGCAAACGACACGAACACGAAAAACACGACACGAATGCCAGGTCTAACTATGGACATTGAGACATGACCCGTTATCTGGAGCTTCCAATGCACCATCTGCCTTCTAGAAAGTTTATGCAACCAAAAGTGTGTGGCTTATCCAATCAAACATGGGCTCTGGCTATTCAAGGGAATAATGAAAAGAGCAAACCAAAAATTAGTTGAGTGGTGACTCTGAACTCTGGTCCCAAAGTATGATTACTTCTATATCTCTGACTAGCGTACTAAGTCAAGTATGTTATGTTGTGGTCTTCCTAAAGCAGTTGTGGTAGAGTAATCCAAACTGTCAAGGGACAAAATCGAAACTCGGTCAATTATTTTGGTAGGACCAATCTATTGGGCAAGTTTGATGTTAAATTTTGTCCTACCATTAAATAAAGTTGTTAACAAATTATTCGTTAAAATTCAAAGTTTTGAAGCCTTTTCTATTAGTTTTTCTTTTTAAATTATGTGTCTCCAACAGTTCATTCCAATGAAACTCGGTCAATTATTTTGGTTGGACCAATCTATTGAGCTGGTTTGATGTTAAATTTTGTCATACCATTAAATAAAGTTATTAAGGTACTCTTGGTTAAAATTCAAAGTTTTTGAAGTCATTTCTATTTTTATTTTTTTTTGAACAATCGATATGATCTACACTAAAAGAAGGGGATGAGTTTAGCCTCACAATGGGCTAGCAATAATGTCGTTCAAATTCGCCTTTGACGAGAATCGAACCTAAAACCTCTCACTTACCAATGAAGAGTGAAATGAATACCACTAGACCATAGTACTAAGTGGCAAAAGTTTACATTCAACAACAGGATTATAAGAATTCTTTGAACGTAGGACTAGCGAACGACCGGATCCATCGCGTCACTGGTATCGGTAAAATCGTGGAGCTACCTCTGTGAGCCAAGGATCTATAGATAAGAATTCTTTACTGACCTGAATAGATATATCAAAACACAAGAAGCATTTGAAACCAGTGACTCTATTTGTGTACTTTTATAATAACCATTTTTCTGTACAAAATATTATCAAGAACTCATGTCTTGAACTTATTCAGCAAAACTAAAGGACCAGCACTCCGAAACTATTCAGAACAAGTAACGTACACACGCTCAACGATCTCAGCTCATCAGCAGACAACAAAGTTTTTAAACATAATTTATCACCCTTTCTATATATTCTACACCTCACATGGCACAAACCTGCCGAACGAGTAAAAGCTGAGTTGTCAAGGCTACACTAACAGCTCATGTCCCTTTTTCCTGCTCCTTTGGCAAAGTAATGCATGGGTAAACCCTTTGGAAGAGGCATTGTCAAGCATCTGTTAGCGTGCACTTCACCAACCAGTAGAGCAAAACTAAATGCATCATCATTCTTTGGGCTGAAATAAAGCGAAACTTGAACTAGTCTCGGTCTTTGTAATCTGCATTGCAATATATAAAATCTTTATAAGGTGAACTTGCACAAGGAAATATAATTATGGGAACAGCTCACCATTACACCTTAGGGCCCTTGATCTAAGACTGAACATCTTGGATGAAGGGAAGGGGGCAATTTATAGATGTTTCCATATTGGGGAAATTTAATAGATGTTTCCATATTGTGAAGATTAAATGTTTAATCCATCCCATGCCCTAATGAAAAACAAAAATGACATCCCATGACAAGGAGTGATGGTTTATTATTTTATTGGTAATGGTTTTGTGATTAACATGTTATTTATGAAAGCTAAGTGATGGTTTATTATTTATCTTGGGAACACAAACAGAAAACAAAAGGAGAGATTCTCAAAGAGAAATACCAACCTCAGTAGGACGAGAAATTCCAGAAGGAAGAACAGGAGCAAGAGACGTCCAGAGAATGGGGTCTACCAAGGGATCGATGGCACTGTAGTTGGTCAGAAGTGGTGCAGACAAGAAGGGAGTCAATGGGAACACATCTCTTTGGTGAGACGGTCCACCACTCATTCCTAATGCAGAACTAAGTCCCTCATCATGACTTGTGGATTTCTCAACTGCTTTGCCATAGTCCATCTTGTGGATGGTATTTTTGTTTTCATTCTCATCATTATCTGCATCTTTTTCCTCCTTTTGTGATGCTTTCTCTTGCAAGTTCTTATATGCCGCTGACCTTGAAAGGATGCTCATGGCTGAGACTCTGGTACCTTTATGCTTTTTACTTACATGGGAGATGCCCAAACGGGGTATCTGGTATGGTTCAGTAGGCTGGATTTCCCATTCCAATGTTTTAAGTTCAGCTCCAATATCTCCAACACAACCGTGTTTTGTTTCTTCAGACGATTTCATGCTAGTTTCGGCTTGACGAGATCTGTTGGGTCCCCACCACTTGATGTAACTTGTTAGGTCAATCTTTCTTTCAATGCAAAAAGCTCCCAAAAGTTCACTTTCTGTTGCTGGATCAACACCTGTACCTTCAGGTCGTATAAGACAGAAATGGCACTGATTCAGGTAGTAATCCAGATCAAAGGAATATAATAAATTCAAAATCCTGCAGCTGCAACTTTGTTTGCCGAAGAATCAGTTTGAGGGACTGATTTTTCAGAGCCCTCTTATCCAAAACATTGCTTCACTTCAGCATCTTTTGAGGGCTTACCATAATGTATGCTATTGAAGTACTCAGATCCACCCATACGACCCAGTGACGGCTCCCAACGACTGTTAAGTGTACAACAAGATAAAAAGTTCAGAACAGAATGAAGAAATTACAGACGTTGCACAGAATTTGGAGATATTTTATGCCTCTACTAGCTGAGAGTCAACAAACAACAACAACAAAGCCTTTTCCCACTAAGTGGGGTTGGCTGTATGAATCCTAGAACGCCATTGACTTTGTTCTGTGCCACGCCTAGCTGAGAGTCAACAACACAAAAAATTGGTACTGTAGTGATGCAATGCACAGCAATGGCCAAGTTTTCCATGGTTTTGTTCGGTTCAAAAGGGGGATTGTAAACGTAAAAAGCCAACTAAGAACAGGATATAGAAGAAAATACAGATAACATAATATTATTTAAAACTCTGGTGGAATTGAGTTATATACAACAAGATTTTTACTTCTGTCCAGAACGCAGTTTGGGACGGTTGAGACCTAAAAAGCAAAAGAAAATAACTCTACTGGCATAACAAACAAAGATCAATCTCAAAAAAGTTATAAATGAGAATCCTTAAGGAATAACATAATGTGCCAAGAAGTCCTATGAGAAACGAACTACATATATTGTGCCTACAAGCAACAGTTAAAGGTAAAGCATACCTGGAAAGCCCACGGTACTTAGAAAGTCCTCTTGAGAAACCACTGCTTTTCCTGCAAGAGTAGAATAACTATGAGACATTTGCACATTAATTAAGATCCAAATATGTACTTAAAATCTATATACACACCTCCGAAGAGAAGCAAGGTATTCCTCCCTTGACAGATTCTGCATCTCTTCAAGATCTCTTGTGTAATCAGTAACCTGCAATAATTGAATGAAGAGCTAACATGAACAAACAGAATACTTTAGTTGACAACTTGAAAATATTTACATATCCTCATACATTTCCAATCCATGGCATGAACTAAGATGTTGATTTGAAAAACTTAAGTGTGTTCTCTTACTTACGGTATACTCAACAGTAAAACAAATGCTACCCCAATTACCAGAAAGGGAAGAAATTTCGAGTGAAATAAAAACAATAAAATGAAATCAGCAACTCAATGGCATTAATCTCACAGGAAAATTGATGAGAGTGCCAGGACCCCAATATTTCAAGGCAGCAAGATCATAAGCTCTAGCTGCAGCCTCTTCATCGTCATACGCCCCTGTAAATTCCATATGCTACTCAAGGATTAATAATTAAACTGATAGCTTCACATGAAATTGCCAATTTCTTAAGTAATTTATGGAAAACTGAACTCCCAACTTACCCAAGTAAACTGGAATATATATCGAATTGTCAAGCGCCAACATTTGCAAGCACAATCCAAGAAATCAAATGCTTGTCAGAAATTACACATGAATACAATATTTATACACAAACCAAAAAACGAGAAATATAATACACACACACACACACACACACATATATATATATATATATATATATTTTAGAGGGAGAAAAGAAAGAAGAGAGACCTTGCTTTCCCTTCTTATTCTGGTTCTGATTCCAAGTACTTTTATCCCAAAGATGAGCCTCATAACGACCTGTCCACCTATGCCTACATTTCCACACCCAAATTCCCAATAAAATCAAATCAAAATTCCTCCTTTTTTTTTCTCAGCAACCAAACAGAAAGAAAAAGAGGAGAGGAGCTTAATTACCGAGTGACTCCACGGTAAATGGAGCTGCGTTTTCCAGCAGCACACGGAGGCATCTTGCTGATGCGCTCTTTCGCCGTACATCCTCTCTCTTTCTTCGATTTCTTTACCCCTCTGTACACCATTAGCTGATCGCTCGCCATCACCGCCTCCGACGGCTCTGCACCCCCACCGCCACTGCCGCCGCCGCTTTCGGTCTTCGGACCAGGATCCGAGGACGACGACGCCATGATTGAACACTCCAATTGAACCCAAACTAAAACCCTAGAGAGAGAAATGGAGCGAGAGAGAGAGAGGGAGATGAGTGACTGAGTGTGAGTGAGTTGTTTGGGTTTTGTTTGTGTTCGTTTCAGTGAATCACTGTGGATGGGAACAGCTACAGTGAGAGAAGATGAAGGGGAGGTGAAATTACGAACGTGCCCCTGTTTTGTTTTCACGATGGCGATCGTGATGATTTGGCAAGTTCTGATTGACAAAAGTTGTAACGGCTAGGATGAGAAGCAGGTAGTTAGAGGAAATTTTTCATTGTGATGGGAATACGAGTGGTACACTACGTGTTATTATATAAGTGGTGAAAGATTAATTTTTTAAGTTATAAATTTTTTAACATACATATCCCACTATTTGTATAATGACACGTGATGTACCACCGTGTTCCGATCACATTGAAAAATTTATCGGGTAGTTACGTAATTTAGGATGCTTCTCAAAGTATATATTGTGCACTGCGCAGTAGTGGCGTTAACTGCGAATGCCACGTGGTCCGCTGTACTTTTTATAGTGTGAAAATATAGGAGGTGCCACCGCACATAAATGACAGTGACATGCTAAATTCCCTCTTCGTACACCTCATTTGCTAGGCTTGATGGGCTCAGTAGACCATGGCCAAAAGAACATCATGCTAGCTAAATATAGTCCTTCATTTTGTCTTTTTTTTGGTGTTCAGCTTGTAATAATTGACTCAAGTTCAACGGTTGGATTTGAAAGCATCCAAGGTAGTTTAATAAAACTAACCAATAAATTTAAGGGAATTTTAACGAAAAGCTCTCGGTACTGTTCACTTTAACGAAAAACCACATTTTTACACTAAAAAGTCAATCCTGGTACTATTCACTTTACCCTTTATTTTGTCCTTATCGTTAAAACTCAAAGTTTTCAAATCATTTTCATTAGTTTTCCTTAAATTTAAAGTATACACTTAAAACTAATAAATTATTGAGGAAATATGTTTAACCCATTCGTTTGAAGGTGGTATATGACTATGACATGACAATGTTTATTTAAAAATAATTTTTTACGAGGCTATAATTCTAAATGGGGTTATATATAGCCCTTTCAGTTGGAGATGGCCTATCCAATTAAAATGGCTACGAGTCTAATTTTTTGTTTGGAGGTGTTAAATGTGTCTTGGATAAGATAGATTATGATAGGTTATGAGTCTAATTTTCTGTTAATGCGCATGCGCTACGCACGATGGTTCATTTTCTGTAAAACTCAGGTCAAAACACAGTCGTTTGAATTCCTCCAAGTTGCTCCTTAATCTTAATTGAACCTTCAAATGACACGATTGAAGTCAAGAACACTTGAAACATGAGATTACAAACTAGTTTCTAAAAAATCCCGAATTAAAAAATAAAATTCGAAATCTGATTGCATGCCCAATTTAGCTGAGCTTTGCGGAGAAGAAGAGATTGAAGAGAATATGAAGAACCAGATTGCATTCTGGTTTAAAAACCACGTGGCTGATTACACTCTATATTTTTGGACTTTGTAATGTGGTGTATATCCCTCTACTCTCATCTATCTCGAGTCTAATGAAACATAAATAACCTTTACTAGGGTATTTTGGTGGATAAAGAAACACAACAAACTGTTTCACATAGGGTAGTTTGATTTGATTATTTTTGCTCTCAAACTATACACCGAACCAACGTAACATAAATGTCTCAATCGGTTCGATTTAGGCCTTAAACTAGTAGTAACTAAACTACATTTCATTACTAGTTTGGTTTTTATCATTTCCCCTCAAAAGCAATTTTGAAGATGCATACTAATTTTTCTTCATTAAAAGAATTAGTCATCTTTTAAAGGAATTGGTGAATACGAGAGGTGTGAAAGCTGTAAATTAATGTATAAGTTTCTTACATGCCTATAAAGTTACATGTTGCAACCACTTCAGTGGATAGAGATTTTTCTACTATAACTATTGTGAAAACACCGCTGCATAACAAAATGGGAGATCAATGGTTGATGGATATCATGGTTGTTTACATTGAGAGATATATTTTTGCTTTTCTTGATAATGAGCGTATTTTGCGACCTTTTTATAACATAAAACATCGTTGACAACAATTATAATTTATTTGTATTGATAAATTATGAGCGATATTAATATTGTCTAATTTATATCTAAAAGGATTGAGTAATGCTAGGGAGACCAAATTTTTTAAACTAAATTGCAAACCAAATGATATGTCACCAATAAGAAACAAACACGTTAATCGACAATTAATTAATAATCCAATCATCTACAACCATATCATTTAGTTTGTAAATTTGGTTTCCTTAGCATTACTCAAAAGGATTTAGTTGTCTACATTTTCTACGACCTTTTGCCCTTTTATATTTCGTCCCTCCCCTCAAGGATTCCTAACTTCGCCATTGGTTATGAGTCCAAAATAAAGTGGGTTATGTAACCCAACCTCATACACAAGGTACAAGTGAAAGAGCGCGTGGGTTGTAACAGAGAAGCATACACATGAAGAAGAAAAAAGAGCGCTAAAGTGTCGGTTGAGGAAGTCCGGAAGTGCTGAATAGTGTAAATAGAGTTGTAAAACATCGTTGTAAATATGTCTAATAGAGTTGTAAACCTGCAGTAATGCGCGGGTACCTTAGCTAATATATTTTTTATATATAAATGTTGGTGTATGATATATATAGGAAGTCAATCAATTCCTTATGATCCCGACAAAATGCTCTCTTCGTCGGCGAAATGCTTCGAATGTCGGGATGCCCTCATTGGTGAAGTTCGTAAGCAACCATTCCTAGCGTTCAACAACAATTTTTCCCACAGGCAACAAGCAATCTGCAGTGCACCACATTCTCATAATTAACGGTTGTATCTATGAACATCATATTCCAAAAGCGCAAGAGAATTAAACGGCATTTGATAAATTGCAAGAGATTGTACACAAGAAATTATCTGAACAAATACAACAAAATCGATCTCCGTTTAACAACATATATATATATCTACTGCTAAGAACCATCAAAGGATGTAGGAACCACCAGAAGGGTGATAAGTCTTAACCTGCTTAGGTCTTGTGACTCTTGTCCAATCTCCTGTGTTCCAAAGCTAATGTTGATGTTCCCTTCAGCTCATCGGCATCGGAGTTCAAATTTTGTTATTATATCAGTTTGAACAATTTCTTTCGGCCGCATTTCATCTTTTAAGTTAGCAGCACAAATTGCGTGGAATCAATCAGAATGTGACATATATGGAAAACTAATTAAACAAGCAAAGAACATAAAAAACGAATAGGTCCTTTCTCCGTACATACTTATTTGATGTGTATTATCATCTTCTCCACCTAGTCTCCTAATACTGTCTCACCAGATCTCAAGTTTATGCGTTCTGCCACATTACTGTTTTAATACAGGAGTGCACCACATTCTCACAATTAACAAGCAATGCCCGGGAAATGCCTTAACAGATAAAATTACTAATTGATGTTCTTAAATTCTATTTAAAATACACAAATCTTGTGTATTTATGAACAGTAAGTTAGTAACCGGATGTGTTAGAGTACTGAAAGAAACCATTACCTATAGTTACTGGTTCACAGCAATTTAGCATTAATAGAATAAAAAGAATAAATCAAATAGAAAAGCAGTACCTCCTTCCTAATGGAATCACTTTGAGGCAGTTGGCAGCTGCACATTTTGAGGTAGTTAGCAACGCAGCATCCAGTTGCCATATATGCAATACTGCCAACCATTACTCCAGATATTAATTTCCCCATCACCCCGAGAGTGTCCAGAGACTTGCCAGATTTTTTTTTTCCCTGCATTCTATGATTAGCTGAAGTAATTGATCTGAAGCTCCATTACGTAGAAAGCGATCAGAAAGTGCAAGAGCAAGATGAACATACTATCAGAGACTGGAAACAGTAATATTACCTTAAATTTCAGTACGATGACCATACTATCCCAAAACCAAACAAAAGATTAACAGAATAGCCACCCATAACACCCCCTCCCTCCAAAGAAAAAAGGGAAATTTCTGTTAATATGCTCCCCAAAAGCAGATAATTCATGCATGAGAACATAAAGGTATTGAAGATGCTATTCCAACATACGTAAGCATATATTGCTCATAATTTCCTTACCTTTGAAAAGTCTTCTTTTCAGTCCCTTGCCTCTTTAGAACCAGAACTCGCCATACTATCATGCTCTTTCTACTGGAAGATCTCTGAGTATGAAGTCATTCCATTTGAAATTGATTAAGAAATGCCAGTTCCAGCTCAGAATTCAAAGTAACTAGGCCAACATTTATAGCAAAAATATGTCTTTACACGGCTAGATAAGAAGATAAACTAGAAGTCAACTAATGGTACTCCCATAAACACATGCTACGACGGCCACAAGTGAACTAAGATGTTTTAATACACAATAATTCATCAGAAACAGAAATATGCAAACTACTAAAATCAAGAATTTTGTAGCTTTCAAGTAAAGTCTAAGTCAAACAGATGATGACACATAATCAAGAACAAATCATGTGTATTGCTTTTTCTCCAACATTTTATTAAAAGCAAAGGGAAGAAAAAAAAAGTAATCTTTATTCAAGAAAAGGGAATTAAAAAACAGGATGAACAAGATGTCCGCCAGGAACACAACAACAAAGACAAAGTTAAACCAAACAGGATGTTAGACATACAGACACTCATCATAAAAAATAATTGGTAACTGAAAACCATGTACGTAAATTGTGAGTATTGCAATTTCAACTACGTTTTGTAAAAGGGATTTACAAAGTAAGTTACATATATCGACACTAATCCTAACAAATACAGAATCAAAGAATACTAAAGAATTAATGAATCGTACGTTCATAACTAGAATCACAAAATTTTATTTGACAAAGCAGCATCAAAATCGGGTCACTCATTGCACATGGAGTTTATATCGGCAGTTGGGACACGTCTTCTTATCCATGTTGAACCAGCGAAGGATGCAAGATGGGTGATAGACATGAGAGCACGGCATCCGAATGAGCTCACTCGCGGTCCCACCAGACAATTCCTCCAAACATACACTGCAAGAACCCAGGTCACCGTCACCCCCTTCGAAATATCTCTCTGCCCCCAATTTCTCAACCACAAAGTCCAATGAAATTGACGACGAAGTTGAACCGCCATCACTACTACCAATCGAAAGCAAAGCCATTGAGTCGGACAAATCATCAAACAGTTGGTCGACATATTCAATGGTCAGGATTTTAACCGTAGCCACCATAACAAAGCCCATGGAGCCATTAGGGTTTGCCAATTTCCGGGCCATGGATTTGATCCGGGGGGCTAATGCTTCGTAGATGGCAGGATCAAGGTTAAGGGAAGAGGAGAGAGATCGTAAGTGAGCGCCCAACTCGGGGAGTAGGAGTTGGCGGGGAGCGAAACGGAGCGTAGCGTATCGATCAGGACCCAGTGGAAATTCATCAAGAATAAAGGAGTGGAAGCGTTTCTGAAAAATCTGGTATTGACGGAGAGAAAGCTCGCCGACAAATTGGGACTTAGAGTCGGCCGGAGATTGGAAACCCTGCAGCGTCACATGGACCCAGTAGTCGGAAGATCGGAACGAGAACGACGAACGCTGAAACTCCATTGATCGATTAGAGATTTGAGATCAGACGACCAGAGGTTTAAAATTTGAAACTTGAAATTCGTTGAGAGAGAGAGAGAGAGAGAGAGATGAGAGATGAGAGATTTGAGATCGCAGGAGAAGAAGGAAGAAATAAGGGCGGGTGAGACCGATATAGACTCCGCTTATTAGTTTTACAGCCGTTAGCTTCTGGGTTTAGGCAGGTCGGTTTGGGCAAGTCGGTCCGGGTGTACATTTGGCGCTGATTTTTGAATTTTGTAGGGAATTTTTTATTTTTTAAATCCCCTTTTTTTGGAATAATATTTTAAAGGTAATGCTAGAAGATCAATTTTTTAAATTAAATTGGGTAAATTACATTTTACCTCTTCAAGTTTGGGTAGACCTGAGATTTTCAACCCGACCCGTTAAAATTAGTTTCCGGGTGGGTGATAAACGGGTCGGGTGGTTAACAATTCAACCCGTTAAATAACGGGTTATTTTGGGTGAACCCGCGAAACCCGTTAATCACCTGTTTCACCCATTTATTGAGGACTTTAGTGTAATTTCAATAGTCCTAATAGAAAATCTTCAGACGTCAGTCCATCTCTCTCACGCATGATGTTGCTTCGAGAGACCGGTGTCCTCCTTCCCTTCTAGCTCCGGACCTCCGATTATCTCCCTCATCATCTTCTTGCAACTTCTCTTTTGTCCCTCCTCAAGATTGCTCCTGGTAATCCTCTCTCTCTCTCTCTCAAATATGGGGTTTTTGTTGTTTCTGGGTTATTCTGAAAGTGTGGAATTTTTTTTAAAACTTTTGAACATAATCTGATCCAAAATGTTAATGAAGTTAGCCTTTTTTTCAACAGGATTTCTTATCTTCTTTGTTCTTCTTATGTTAATGAAGTTAGCATTTTTTCAATAGGATTAAATTGCATCTCAATCGATTGCCCTCCTCTTTTGTCCCTCCTCAAGGTTGCTCCTGGTAATCCTCTCTCTCTCTCTAAAATATGGGTTTTTTTGTTATTTTGGATCTAATTTCTTATGTTTTTGTTTCTAGGTTCTTTTGAAAGTGTGGATTTTTATTGATTGGAATTTGGAATGAAATTAATGCTTACCCATGTCATCAATTTGGGGTTTTGTTTCATACTGCTTTCGTTGTCTCTTTTTTGTGGGTGTTCAAAATTAAACTTGCTTCATGGGTTTGATGCTTGGAATGAATTTAGGGTTGGAATTGTTTGCAAAATTATGGGTTTTGGGTTGTTTTCTGAAATGGGGTTGTGTGAAATTGGAGTATTGGGATTTGGTAGATGGTTACAATATAGTTTAGAAAGATTAGTTCTTTTGATTTTAGGGAATTCTGGGTCCATTTCGATTTCTAATTTGGATTGCATTAAGATACTTGAAACTGTTTTAAACTACTATGGTTTCTCGGAGTTGTTATGTTTGCATTTCGAATAACTGCTATTCATTTATTCCCAATCAATATTGCGAATGCTTAAACTTCTGTGCTGAAAAGTTCCATTGGCATTTTGATTAGCAGAATTTGGCTATTGTAATGTGAGTCTGAAAAGTTTCGTTCTCATTACCTTCAATTCTTTTATGAGTGTGTTGATCAAATAGCACGTCCTTGGGTTTGGGTTAAAAGGTCAATTCTTACTAATTGTTGAGTAGAATAGAAATAGAGGTTAGAAACATGATTTCTGGATTGTTTGGAAGTGTTTTGAAGTTGTAATTTGAATTAAATGAGTATGGGTTCTAAAATTGCAGAAAACTTAACTATGTTTTCAGGTAGCTTATTTTAGCTCTTGATTTCCCGGCCTTTGTGATTTATGTTTGGTCCAATTTTATGTATTTTAAAACTAGGCATGAACATGATTAAACTCATGTGATTTCACTAAATTCCATTGGGTTTTGATTGATGAAAACCATGTCCAAAGTTGAGTTGCAGAGCTGCCAGACAGCAGCAAGTTCTGCATTTCCAGTTTTGGGACCCCACTTTATATCTGGCATATGTTTCCATTTAGAGCCTTGTTTCCTACAAATCTTATATGGTTTTTAAAGTACACAGAACAAGCCTCCAAAAACCATTTAAGATGTTGCTCTGCATTTTCGTTGTTTCAACTTCCCTGGCCTTTGATGCATCTTATGTTTATGGTTAGTGCAGATGGATATTGATGAAGAGAACACTTAGGCCATGGAAATGTCAACAGTCCATCGAAGTGATATGCAAGGTACAACAAGTGCACCAAGTCCTTGAAAGAGAAAGGCTAAAGGTATACGAGTAGGTAAGATACGTCGAAAGAGATCTCGGGTTTGGACTATGTTTGAAGAATTGCATGTTGGTCCTGATAATAAACAAAATGCGAAGTGTAAAAACTATGGGATAGTTTACGTATGTGATAGTAATTGTGGGACGAAAAACCTATTGAATCATATGGATTAGTGTAGTAAAAAACATCACATTGATATGAAGAAATCTCAAGTTGGACTGCGTTCTCCTCAGTTTAACCATATTAGTTATTGTGAGCTATTGATTGAGGCAAGAGTTAAGCATGATTTGCCTTTTAGGTTTGTTGAATATGAGGGCATTAGAACTTTGTTTAAATACATATCTCCTGATTTCAAACTGCCCAATAGTATTAGTCTTGATTAAGCATGGTATGTATTTTCCACAATAAAGTGAAAACTTGTTTTGTTTGCCTATGAATTCACTACTCCTTGCATCCTTGTTTATTTGAATTTGTTGTATTGGGTTGAGTTTGATTGTGTTCAATGACATTTTCAACCCTTTATTTCTTTTGATTGGGTTTTGACTCTCACTCGAATTTCAAGAATTACCCAACTCTCTTCTTCTATCCTTAATCTCAACTGCCTTGAAATTCTTGACCTCAAAGCATGTTTTGACTTGCAGACGTTGCCTTCAGAAATTTCGTCATTGAGGAAGCTCACACATTTGGATTTATCAGGGTGTTACTTTCTTGAAAAGATGCCAAAGAGGCTTGACAAGCTCTCTTCCCTCCAAGCACTCAAGGGTTTTGTCATTGCATCTCTCGAAAATACTCCCTGCAGACTTAGTGATCTTGCCAAGTTGACGTATAGCTATTGTGGAGCCAAAAATAATCACAAGGCGACACGTGGATTTTTGGTGAAAATGACAAAATTACCCTCGAGGCACACCGGATCTCCTACACGCGAGCAGTGGAGAATCATCCATCAACCAAATCAGGAGTACCCAAAATAGGTAACAATTCAAAACCTATCTCATCAAATCTTTTCTACAAGGTAACTCCCAAAACCTATTTCATTCCATATATTCCTTACCCCTTTTTTCCCTTTTTTAGCTAATCAATTAGCTATTTATTTTTTCCATAACCTAATTATCTATTTATTCTAAATATTCTATAACCACCAAAACATTCCCCTTATGTTTAAATTAGCCAATTAATACCTATTAAATTGGCTAATTAAACCAAAATTAAACCTAAAAACCCACCTAATGGCCGGCCATTCTTTCTCCAAAGAGGACTGGCCTATCCCTATAAATAGGCTCCCATTTTCACCAAAAATGAGGAGGAACATTCTTGCAAAAATCCCAAAATTCTCTAAACGTTCTTTCTCTTTAAATTCTAACTTTGGCATCGGAGGTTCTTCGGCCAAAGCCCCCCACCATTCATCGTGGGCGCGTGAGGCTTGTGGCCATAACCAAAGGTGTTATTTATTTTGTAGGTGCAATCTTGTCCAAGATTAAGGAGGAAGAAATTTGCATCCACAAATTGGTGTTTTCATTGAGAGCTGAGATTCACACTCGTAGAAGACTCTCACGCAAAAAGGTTTTTTTTCTCTATTTTCTAGTCCACTTGTATTTTTCGTATGTTCTTATTATTAAAATTTTTTATTTGCAAAAATTCTTTGATAAAACGTGAAAGAGAAATAAAATGGCTAGAAATTTAGAAAATTCCACAAGTGAAAATTCCAATATTCAAGAAATGTGATCTTAGATGGAGCGGCACCACCACCACCACAAGGCTCTACCATGGCAACCATCGCGATGGCCACCACGGCAATCACCCACGGCGAGGTCTATGGCTCCATCCCCACGACCCGAGCCATGTTACTCCATGCCTAACGCGAGTCCTATGCATTGCCAAACCAAGTCTAAGCCTCGCATTCGCGAGCATCACACGCCGAGCAGCCTGCTTCTGCAGCCCTGCCTGCTCACATGGTTTCCCAAGCAGCTCAAGTTAGCCTAAGAATATCTCAACCATCCAAAGCAACCATCGAGCCGGGGGCATTTTCACCATATTTCTCCGCGGATTTGACATTTCCCAATTCAAATCTTGCACCTGGATTCAACCACACTTCCATTACTCAATGAGGCACATTCCTTCCAAGCTCTTCCAATCCAAATGGCGAACAACACTTGTCTCGACAAGTTATAGAGTTGACGAACGCCCTTGTACAACAGACAACCTTGGTGAATCAACTCTTGCAACGCACCGAGATCCAACATGCCCCGAACAAGGTGTCCCGAAGTAGGACAAGGGCAGACAAACCTCACCACCAGCGTCCTAGTAAACAGCCCCTCAACCAGCCACATTCCTAGCGTTCTAGCAGTTTACGCTCCCGCCAGGGTCTTTGGGATAGCATATACTCTCGTCTCACTGCGCGGATGAGCGTGCATTCCCGATCAAGCCCACGGATGAACATACGTTGACGGTTGAGGTCACACTCCGATTATCAACATGGATAACCTTCCAGGTAAAATGTTCATTCACAACTAGGCTCGCAATGAGCATTTTCCACCTCACATCGAAGTAGGCAGCACAGCAGACGAAGAGAAGCAGTCACTCAATTCGACTCAAGTTCAACCGGCAGCTTGCGAGCAGCCCGTTCGCCTGCCAGGTATATGCCACATGCACCGCAGCCGCGACATAGACGAGTCGAGCATAGGGAAGAACAGCCTAGACCCATAGGTCATGATTAGAGGCAGCCAAAAGTTCCACTGCCCTAGCAGAGGCAAATTCAAGAAGAAGTTGAGAGGCTCATAATCGAACGATTGTACAATTTCCAACATAACGAGGCTGCGGACGTTGCGCTTCGACGAGACATGACCAACATAAGCATGTCACCATTCACGAATGAGATCGAGTAGACAAATCCACCTCGTGGTAAATCCACCTCGTGGTTCACTATGCCTCACTTCACTCCGTATAAGGGAGAGGAAGATTCGGATCGACATCTCAAGCACTACTGCAGTACCATGATCCTCTACAGGAATAACGACGCGCTTATGTGCAAAATTTTTGCCACAACTCTATAAGGCGAGGCGCAAGACTGGTTTCACACTCTATCATTGCAGTCGATCCGGAGTTTTAATGAACTTTCCTTTGTTTTCACTAAGGAGTATTCATCTAATCGCTCAATCAAGATGACGTCTAACCATCTCTTCAGCATCATAAAAGACCATTGGGAGACGATTCGTGATTATGTCAAAAGGTGCAAAGCAGAGAAGGCCAAGATTGTTGGCTGTAATAAGGACATAGCAACGGCAGCATTCAGAAATGGGCTTCCCACCGAACACCCTTTATTCAAAAAATTGATCATGGGAGAAGAACTGACCCTAGTAGTTTTGTATGCTTTGGCGGAAAAGCATGCATTATGGGATGAGGCCAAACAGTTTAACAAAAACCAATTGGAAAAGATGCACATGGAATGTTCCCCGACCGCAGAAGACTCAACAGTCGAAACATTCACCAAGTTCACAGTTCCAATCGGCCAAATTCTCTGTAAGCTCAAGAACGAACCTTGGTTCGAACTGCCGCCACCCATGAAAGGCGATCTTACCAGGCTGGATCATACAAAGTATTGCGCGTTCCATCAAGGATCGGGCCACACTACCAACGGCTGCCTAAAGTGGAAGCAGTATCTTGAGAAGCTGACAAATGAGGGCTGGTGCAATGAATATCTTGACAGGTCAACAAAACAGCCTACACAAGCAGGGGAAGTTTCCATCACCCCCTGAACCTCGTTAGGGTTTTCTTCCAAATAAGTTCGAAGTCTCAAGCAGCTCGACGAACAAGGCTTCGCAAGCAGAGGATTATCCAGTTTGTTATGCAGTTTCTACTTTCCAGCACAGTTGATTTATTTCTTTATTCTCAATGAAGATTTAAGAAGTTATTCATAAGCCTGGCTCAACTGCTATCTACAACAATTGCTCAAAACCCTATTTGGGTCTGCTCTCCAGTGCGAGAGGATAAACTAATTGCTCTCCAGTGCGAGAGGGTAAACCAATCCCCCGACACCCATATGGGTCTGCTCTCCAGTGTGAGAGGATAAACCAACTGCTCTCCAGTGCTAGAGGGTAAACCAATCCCCCGACACCTATATGGGTATGCTCTCTAATGCGAGAGGATAAACTAATTGCTCTCCAGTGAGAGAGGGTAAACCAATCCCCCGACACCCATATAGGTCTGCTCTCTAGTGCGAGAGGATAAACTAATTGCTTTCCAGTGTGAAAGGGTAAACTAATTGCTCTCCAGTGCGAGAAGGTAAACCAATTGTTCTCCAGTGTGAGAGGGTAAACTAAATTCCCGACACCCATCTGGGTAAGCTCTCTAGTGCAAGAAGGCCACATGGCTCAAAAAATCGAATGCTTGAAGATCAACTAGGAAGCAAATGGTCAGGGGGCAGTAGCCACTTTTGCACTCAACAGTTCATTCATCCAACACTTCATCTTCAGCAGCTCCGATCTTGGCAATTCCATCATTGCTGCTCCATCTACGGTAGCTGAGAAATCAAACTCAAGCAGTTTCCTCATTTTCGGCAGGCAGCCCAGATGTGGCAGCCTAAATCGTTGCCCATGCCACGCCACTTCCTCGGCCCATGCTGAGCTAATCCTTGGCTTCAATCAAGCCAAGCAACACAAGTAGTGGTCCTTGCCACAACACCTCCTCGGCCCATACCGAGCCGACTCCTGGCCCCTGCTAGCCGATGTGCCGCACCACCTCGACGGCTGCCCCTTGGCAGCACCTCCCAAGAAGAAGACAAGGAAAATTAAATTTTTCATACATCAGTGCGGCGCAGAAAAGACGAAGCAAGCAACGAAAGATGATCATTTGCATGGGCAAGATGTAAAAGATTGCTAGAAGATGGGGAACAAATATCCTCTAAGCTCTCTCTCTCTTATAGGGTAGAATAAATCACTCTCCAAAGTTGATTTAATAACCCACTTAAGGTGGACTTAAATAGGCTTTGAGAGAAATTTATTTCCCTTTCCTGGAAGAGAGAGATAGAGAGATATGAGAGATAAGAGATTTGAGATCGCAGGAGAAGAAGGAAGAAATAAGGGCAAGTGAGACAGAAATAAACTCTGTGTATTAGTTTTATAGCCGTTAGCTTCTCGGTTTAGGCAAGTTGGTTTGGGCAAGTCGGTTCGGGCGTACATTTGGCGCTTATTTTTGAATTTTGTAGGGAATTTTTTGTTTTTTAAATCCCCTTTTTTGGAATAATATTTTAAAGGTAATGCTAGAAGACCAATTTTTTAAATTAAATTGGGTAAATTACATTTTCCCCCTTCAGGTTTGGGGTTGATTTCAATTCCTTACAACATTTTTAAAACATTTCAATTTCATACATTGACTTATCATTTTATTTCAATTTCATACATCCGTTAGAAAATCCGTTAAGTGATGACGTGGTACTGACGTGGTTGCCAAATTTGTGCCACGTGGCAAAAAAATATTTTTTTGTGCATTTAAAATATTATAATAATTTATCCTATAAAAAAATAATAATAAAAAATAAAAAATAAAAAACCAAAACAAAACACAAACCCCAAAAACCCATCTCTCCCCCCCCTGACCCACCTCCATTCTCATTCCCTGCAACCCAAACCCCCTATCCCACCCCACTCCCACCTCCACCTTCCCCGCAACCCACCCCACCGCATCCTCACCTCCCTCGCAAGCCCCCCCTCACGCGAGTTTGAATTTTTACAGATGGTGGCCACGACGGAGGAGACGATGAGGGGATACGGCGGAGAGGCTACACGTAGCTGGTGGAGATGAATGCGTGGAGTTGTAACGAGATGAAGAAGACGCTTAACTAGTGGGACCTTATCTGGTTCGGACTTGGCAATGTCATCGTCGTCGGAATATTCGTGCTCACCGGACTGGAGGCAAAAAATCACGCGGGCCCAGTCATCGTGCGGCCATAAGTCGTCTCGGGGGAGGTGGGGGTGGGGTGGGGGTTGTGGGGGAGGTGGAGGTGGGGTGGGGGATGGGGGGCTTGGGTTGCAGGGAAGGGAGGTGGGTCGGCGGGGGGGGGGGGGAGATAGGCTTTCTAGGTTTGTGTTTTTTATTTATTTTTTAATAGGATAAATTATTATAATATTTTAAAGGCATAAAAAATTATTTTTTTGCCACGTGGCACAAATTTGGTAGCCACGTCATCACTTAACGGATTTTCTAACGGGTGTATGAAATTGAAATAAAATGATAAGTCAATGTATGAAATTGAAATGTTTTAAAGATGTTGTAAGGAATTGAAATCGACCCCAAACCTGAGGGGGTAAAATGTAATTTACCCAATTAAATTTGTAAAGCAAATGGTGTGGTGGTTGATTATTGGATTATTACCTAAGTGTTGATTAACGTACTTATTTCCTATTTGTTACACATCATTTGATTTGAAAATTTTAGTTTAAAATTTTATTCTCCATAGCATTATCCCTTCTCTAATGGCCATTCTAGTCCTTTACTTCTCTTTAAGGTGAATAATTCTAGCGCTCATTATGGTCTTCTAGACTTCAACAAAAAGTAACCTAATTTTGAGGGTTTTTAGTTGATGACTATTGAATCTTTACATAATTTCTTGTTTTGTTGTTATCGAATACGTTGATGGTTGCACATGGCCTTTTTGCAGTGGCAAAAAGCAATATAAAAGGACATAAAGGCTGACAGATTATGCGCTCGGGTGTGGATTCCCACCAACTTTGGGACCGAGCAAGGCGCTCAGTACACGTTGTCCCAAGAAAACATGCAAGTGGACCTGAACGGATGTCACTGTGTCACCATGTATCGACTAAAGGGTGGAGGAATAGCTAGCAAATCATACTTACGTATTCAGCGCATTAAATGTGAAAGCGGTGGAAGACTTAAGCCTAGGGACTTGGGGCTCATCGAGAGTGAGTACTCCTTCAAATGAGTCAGACAAAAATGGAGAGACTTGTTTATGCCGACTGCTCTCTGTAACGTTTCATTCAATATATACAAGTGACTTAGTGGACATAGCCTAGTTTTGAGGGATGAACCACTTAAACTTTATTGTTCATTTCTTATCATTGTGATCCCGAGCCCACCAAGGGCCGACTACACGACCATATTGGTCTTTGTTAACCTCCTAATTTGAGCGTTAACAAGGTTGAGATTGCAGGTTGAGAATCGAGATTGCAGATTGGGGCTCTGATTGCAAATTTGGCTTGAAGGCCCAATACCCATCCCGAATCGAAAAATCGAAATCATTTAGGTAAAATCGGTTTGATTTCAATTTTTTGCCTCCTTTTTCCGAAACTTTCTGGTTCGCTTTTCGGACTTGATGGTCGCAGATGGCACCTCACCATAGTAGTGGAAAACAATCATGTCTATGTATTCTGGTTCTTGTTCAATACACGCCGATCTCCCTCCCCTAACAACTAACACTTTAACTTACTAACACTATCGTTTTGTCAAAAAAAAAAAAAAAACGCATTAGTTATTTCATGTTAAAGAAAACAAATATGTTGATCTGATCTTCTATGCCCCAGGAAGGATTTTCATGTTAAAAATTTCAAGGTTCTAAAAGACGCTAGACGCTAGTCGGGCGGCGAGTTGTGGCCTATTGCCTAGGCGGACTAGACGGATTTAAGTAAATTTATTCGTGTAAATAAGTGTTTGTTTATACTTAAAATATATATAATTTCATCATAAACTACAAAATAGAATGACGTATATATGATGAAGTATTGGACATAATGAAAACATTGGGAACAAGCACATAATGTGTGTTCATTTAAATATTCAACAAGTCTTTACAATTTATTGAAAAAAAATAAAATGCAAAATGAAAGCTATCTATTTTCTGTCTAAGTGAGTCGCAACCTAGTCGGTGCCTAGACGGGTCTGGGCGGGCTAGGCAGGTGCCTAAGCGGTCTAGGCGGGCGCCTCAGCAGGTTTAGACGCCCTTTCTTAATTTTCAAACGTCTAGGCATTAATCGGGGCGGTGGCCATGTGAAATCCCACATGGCCCAGGGGAGTGGATCATGTGAGCCTTATATGTATATTCCCATCTCTACCTAGCGCGAGGCTTTTTGGGAGCTCACTGGCTTCAGGTTCCATTGGAACTCCGAAGTTAAGCGAGTTGCACGCGATAGCACTCCCATGATGGGTGACCCACTAGGAAGTTCTCGTGTGAGTTCCCAGAAACAAAACCGTGAGGGTGCGGTTGGGGCCCAAAGCGGACAATATCGTGCTACGGTGGAGTCGTGCTCGGGATGTGGTGGCGGCCTAGGCCAGGATGTGACAATTTGGTATCAGAGCCTAACCCTGGCCACGTGTGTGCCGACGAGGACGTCGGGCCGCTAAGGGGGGGGGATGGATTGTGAGATCCCACATCGCCCAGGGGAGTGAATCATGTGAGCCTTATATGTATATTCTCATCTCTACCTAGCACGAGGCCTTTTGGGAGCTCACTGGCTTTAGGTTCCATCGGAACTCCGAAGTTAAGCAAGTAGCGCGCGAGAGCACTCCCATGATGGGTGACCCACTGGGAAGTTCTCGTGTGAGTTCCCAGAAACAAAACCGTGAGGGTGTGGTTGGGGCCCAAAGCAGACAATATCGTTCTACAGTGGAGTCGTGCCCGGGATGTGGTGAGGGTCTGGGTCGGGATGTGACAAGCCAGCCGCCTAGCATCTAGGCGGGACCTAAGCGACGCTAGGTGGGAATTTTTAGAACAATGAAAAATTTAGTGGGGTGCCTTCAAAATTTTATCGACAATAAAACTAAAGAAACTTAAACCGTATATCCCATGTAATGACACATTCACTCGTCAGATAATCTTTAGAAAGGGTGACGTGAGAATTATACGGAAATTTGAATGTTAATGTTAGTCTTGTAAATAAGCATCTTACCAAATGGATTTGGATCCTCGCTGGATCCCCTCCTTGGGGATCCTAGGGATCAACGCACACAAATCGTTGATCAAAAATCGTGCAGTCCCAATTAAATGCTTTTTATATTTTTAAAAGTAAAGCAGCCTTGTTTTGCATGAAAAATATAAAAAATGAAAAAATTGTGGTCACATGATTTTTGATCAACGGTACATGTGCGTTGATCCCTAAGATCTCCAGGCAGGAGATCCGGCGAGGATCCAATTCCTTACCAAACTGAACTTTACATCCTAACATAATCTTTAAAAAGGGTGTATAATAAATTTCACATTGTAATAAGTTATAATTTTGTAAATTACTGCTTAAAAACGTGTTTTCACATAACAGTAATAGTCAATATATCCCAAAATACACAATCAAATAAAATAAGATGAAATGAAGAAAAATTCTTTAAAGTTGATAAAAAATTATTTATAGTTTGGCAGGATAAAAAATTATTTACAGTTTGGCAGGCTTTTCAAAAGAAATTGTAACAAAAACCACAAGAATAAAAGTTAGAATTCGTCCCTGAACTTGTACCCGAGTTTGGAATTATTTTCTTAATAAAATTCCATTAATTTACGTCTTTGAATGTAACAAAACGTGCAAAACGTGCACTACTACTCCATGCCGTTAACTCTTGTAAATAAAATTCCGTTAATTTACCTCTTTGAATGTAACAAAAACCACAAGAAATCTTTATTCAAGAAAAGGAAATTAAAAAACAGGATGAACAAGATATCTGCGAGGAACACAGCAAAGACAAAAGCTAAACCAAACAATGTATGTAAATTGTGAGTATTGCAATTTCAACCACGTTTACACATATCGACACTTATCCTAACAAACAAAGAATCAACGAATACTAAAGAAATGATGAATCGCAAACTTTTATTTAACAAAACGGATAAAACGGATAGACTTGCACAATTGTTTGTTCCAACCAAAAAAAGAGACCGAAGTACCGACTTGGAACGAAAAAATTAAAATTTGAGAGCTGAAGTGAAACAACTTCAAATGAGAGATTTATAATTAAATCAAAAATCCACTTTAAAAATTCATCTTTTCTTCTTTATCAAGTTGCCTCTTCTCCAAGATAACTACAAGATCACAAGAAAACATAAATAAAATTTCACGGTGTATACCACCAAATATATAATTTAAACAAACATATCAAACACAAACTACATGTGGGCGAAACAAAAAATGGGTATAAAAAAGCCGTCAAGCTATAATCCCTAGACCCAAATATAGCAAGAATCAGCTTCCACTAAACCAAGGCATTTGCTTCAGGTTTCTCCGAAAGAATCGGAAGTACAAAAGCCAATCCTAGCGCGACTCGGGCCCTAGATGGAGAGCAAGATGCCACATTGCCATATCTTTAAACTGCAAGCTCCATGTGAAAAAGAAACTCATGGGTAATGTTACGGGGCAGGACGGTGCAGATTTTGTTACGCTCCACATATGCAGCTGCAATCTCTTATCGAGGAAATCCCTACTGAACTATCTAGTTTTTTCTCCCAACCTTCTTGTGTTTGAATGATTTGGATGAAGTGCGAGGTCTAGGCATCGCAGCTGCATCCTTCCTCATATTTGTGCCATCCGTCTTCCTCTTGAAGCCACTTGCGGGACCTTTACTATATTTCTCTTTATTTGTCTTTCCACTTCTTTCTGACTGGTCTTTATTTGATTTTACTCCATCAGATTGCCTACCTTTATTAGTCCGCTTGAATCCATCACCGCCAGAAGTATGAAGCTCGTTGGTTCTCTGGTTGTTAGGAATGTATCTCTTCAACCTTTTCATCTCTCTACGTTCCATTAATCCATTCTTTTCATGTGGCTTACCAAATCTCTTGCGCTTTTTATCCTCCGTCCTTTTAAAAAGAGTTCAAGAGAAATGAGTGGATGTAAACTACAAACAGATAGTGTATTGGACAGTAAAATAGATCGTACAAAAATATCAGACCTGTTGGTCGTAGTAGTGTCTGCATGACCCGTGTCTATGTCGGATGTTGCAACTTCCATGGAAGATTTCTTGTTATGGCGGCTCTGCAGTAAGATTTGCATTGTAAAATCAATTTCTTATTTGGCTCAACTAAATATATATGTGTGTATACGTATGTATGTATACACCCACACACACAAATATATTCATATTTTCTCTGTGAAATTTACAATGTCAAATTTGACGGAGTAATGGGAAAGAATTCCAGATCATGTATTACAAAGCTCAATTCTTGCAGAAATTGTTCCAGCATGAGTACCCCAAACTTAACCACCAAATCCGTTTAATACATGGAAACTAAAGAAATTACCTCCACAATGCCCTTCAGGAAACCCTTGTATTTATCAGGTGTAGCAAACTGAACTGATGCAGTACCGCACTTCCTTAACAAAATCTCCATTATGACTGTAACCTGTAGGTAAAATGGTGCTGATTAAGGTGCCAAAAGTAAAAATATTTGCAAACATAAATATGTGTGCGCTTTTGGCCAGGCACTAAAAGCATTATTGCTAAATCTGTACGTGCCTTTGATCTGAAATGATGTCTCGAAACAGGTGACCATGGGAGAACTGCATTGACAATATCAGGAAGAAGCCGTTGCAGAGGTCTAGTCTCTAAACAGGATACTAGTACTTTTACAAAGCCCAAAACAGCCTGTTAAATGTGTAGCAACAAACTCATTAGCATATCAGGCCCAGAAAAAATACTCAATAGACGAAAAAACACTAATTGTGATCAGAAGTAATGACACTCACTTTTATAACTTCTAAAGCTTTCCCTTGCAACAAAGATAGAATAGAGGGAACAAGATCGGGCATTGAAAGACAAATATCTGTATCTTTATACACCAGCACTGACAGCACAGACACTGCTCCACTCTTTATGTGAGGTGATGCACCGGTAAGATAGCCCATTATCTGAATATTATAAAATAATCAGTCGATAAACATAAGCAGAAAAAGCTCATCCAACAAGAGCATAACGCAGGAAAGCATGTTAAGCATGGAGCAAGCTAATTTCCATTTGCTACATATTCGTAATATTACTTATATAACGAACGAGAAACTAAAGAGAAAAAGAAACTAAAGAGGTTTCAATTTGATGCAACATTTTACTCATATCTTGCTTCTTCTTTGAGAAAATAGAAGAAGAAAATAGAAGAAGCAAGAATCCATTTCCACTGCCTAAATAGTAAAATAGGTTAATAGAGTATAAACGCAACAGGAGGAAACTAATTTACGATCAAATCAGGAAACCAAGCATTATGGGTGTCCTAATCATAATATATTTCTATTTCCAACACTCGCCTAAAGCTGGGGCAAGAATGTTGATCATGTTCAGCTTATCTTTTGAGAAAGTAACGATTATATTAAAACCCGAGAGAGGGAAAACAGAGGAGTGGTCAAGAAGACCATCACAGACAACCAGAGCCACTCAACCACAAAACCTCAGAAACATAATCAAGAACTTAACAACTAAATAATAACTAAAACTACTAAATAATTCAGATATATACATATGAATGTAATCTAGTCAAGCAATTTAACAATATAATAATACATAAATTTCTATATCTAAAATGACTACTAAGTAATTGTTTTGGACCTCGGCCCCTAATAACTAAAACAAATCACTCTTCAAAATGGAGGGACCTTAGGCTATGTTTGGTTGAGGGACTACGAACCATGAGGTTAAGTTAGCATTGAATGGATTACAACATGTTAGATATAGGGATTTAGAAATGCACTTCATAAGCATTAAAAAAAGCATGAGAAAAGGGATTTGCAAATGACTACATGGAAGGAGTCATTTACAAATCCCTCATACATGCCTTTGTGATGGTCAGAAGTGCATTTGAGATCACCCTTTGTAGCCTCTGTCTTCCTCACTTGGCCTAAATCCCTTGGGACTTAAAAGTTCCTGACCCAATCATAGCCTTGGAGTTTCATATTCCTCCGTCTCACTTCTATACCAATCATTTGAGTAGAGTACAGAACTACCATACTCGGTCACATAAACGATGAAGCAGCATGCACTAGATTACTTGTCAAGAACTTGAACTGGGATAAGTGAACCCCTTACCATATTAATTAATTTCTGGTAAGGTCCATCTGAACTGACACACGATGGATCTCTCAAGCTAACACTTATTTTGAGGAGTACATCGTAAGCTGCCTCCCTGACTGCTTCATCCTTGGCCTACGAATCAAGAAACACTAAAAATCATTAACAGATCCATTGTCTCGTATTCAGAAGCTGTGCCTGATAATCTCAAAATCAAATACAGAAGATTCAAAAGGCTCGTATTCTAAGTCAGACTCGAAAATTCATACAGAGTAAGCTAGGCAACCTCAAACAGATGGAACAACACAACAAGAGTAATAACAAAAGTATATGTCACAACGTTAAGCAAATCATCACTATTCTACACGTAGTTCTTACATCTTTTAACTTGAGTATGATCTCATTGAGAATAAGAAACGACTTTGAATTTTCTACCTCTGAGTCTATCTGCAAAAATCAATTACAAAGGTTAAACAATATATTCAATTGACCACTAATCCCACAAAAACTCTCACAGTTGCACATGTATGGCAGAAAAAGAATACATGTTTACACAGAATAACTATAGGATGCTGACAAAAGTAAGGTATTGAGAAACTTTGATTTTGAAGAAATGAACAAATAAGAAATGATTATACATATACAACCATAGCTGGTACAAAAGCTTAAGACCTTGGATACTCAAGAAATTGATGCCAAGTTCTTTGATGTAAAATGACAATAGTCATGGGCTCATGCGCTTGGTTACCAAGATACATACATGTTTATTATCAAAATACAAACAAGTTTATTACCAAGATACGACCATAGCTTGTAACACAGAGTTTTAGACCTCAGACACACAAGGAAGTGATGCAAAGTTCTTCGATGTAAAATGACAAAACTCATAGGCTTGGTTAACAATTTTCCACTCCACACGAATAGTATCACTGAACGGTGTTGCTTCCATGTCATATTTCCCTGCCTTCTAAAGAATACCCTCAACCTCGACAAGTGAACACCCATAACCCATCGAAAGCAAACCTCCAGCTCAATTGATACTAATAAACAATACCCTCTATATATCTATATTTCTCTAATGCACAGAAAGCTGCATGTGTGCACGTACAACATAACAAACGTCTCTGAAACAAATCAAGACTTCTATTACTCTATCAAGACAATGGCACAATTTCAATATTTCTAAATGATAGATATGAATGACATTCTTAAACAGAATCACAGATAAATCTGACCTTCAAAGTATGAATCATTAAAGTCTGGAAACTAGCAAAGCGACTCCTTAGAGATATGATATCAACAGGAGATCTCAAACCAAGTAGCAGATCAATCAATTCAGCAAACCGAGAAGAACAGAACCAATCATGCTCCTGCATTAGGTCAATACAAACAGGGATAAGGGAACTTCAGCCATGAACATAGCATGGTAAGAGCATTACCTATGAAAAATTTAACAAAGATGAGAATGCATACCTCTAGAATTCTGCTCAAAGTATGGTATGCTTCATGAATAGCGATCTCATCATCGTTCTAAACACAAAATTAAGTTAGAACTTTAGAAATAAAAAAGTAACAGCTACAATACAATGTATGAATAAAAAACGTGTCATGAAACGTTAAAAATCAACTTTACCAGTAAAGTATCTTTAGCAAAGGTATATATTAGATCAATAAGATCCTCATTGGCTCCTTTAACAAAAGAAGATGCTAATTCCATCATCACGCATCTGTAGGAATACCAAACAAATTTAGTCTAGCTGTTTACAAAAATAAAATGAAATAAAAACAATTTGATGATATCATCAATACAATTATCACGAGAAAGAAATAGTCATCATAGTTCCCTCAAAACGTAGTTATCAAAGCTCCTTTAGACATCTTAACATTTGCATAGACTCCACGTTTGTCATAACACTCCTAATTCAAGCATTCCAGAAATTGCCTCAGAAATTTACATGGTATCCAGTGGAAGTGCTTTTCAAGGAGAACTTCTAATTTGGAACTAAAGATAATAGAAAGGAGAATTAAAGTCGATGCTGCTTATTTAAGAAAAAACACTCGCAACAAAATGTGTCCTTTTTTCTGAAAATTAGAAACTGTATTTCAAACAAAAAACCTGAACACACAAGTATACAAGTAATCCACCATGAGCAGACAAGAAAAACATTAATTGAAAAAACTACATCTATCTTAAGACACTCTAGTTAATCATGAGGCAAAAGAGCCGCCCAACACTTGACCTTCTCCCACACCACCTCCACTTCCATCTCCAAGGCATCATCAATTCTTTCTTGTACCCATTGACCTACTCCTAACACACAAAATGTTGATTGACTGAACCCCAATTTAAAAAATAAATAAAAAAATATATTGACCTCAAAAGAAAAAGAAGAAAAAGCCCAATAGCTGGAAGGACATTCAGAAGAAGGATCGCTTGAGACTTCATCTAGCCAATGCCATATTTTTTTATGATAGCTAGCCAGTGCTGTTATCTAATTAAAAATTTAAACATCTAACCGGGAGAGAGTTAAAAATGTGTACATGAAGCTAAAACACTAGGATGCAAACCCAATAAAATCAAAATGAAAGAAAAACAAGGTTATCATGCTCTTGAACAAATGTAAGACTCATTCTTAAATTTTAATACAAGGGCATGTCCTGAAAATGAAACAAAGCACACTGAGCTTGCTATTTAGAGAATCACAATTCAAACAGACATACCACACTCATGTAAACTTTCTCCACTTTTATATAACGTGAAACAGGAGTCCCTAGCTTACCGCAGAGCATCTTTCTCTCTAGTACTTAGGTTGTGTTCTTCCTCACCAGCTGATGCATCAGTCTGACTCTCCAACTTTCCAAGCACATGCCTACTATCTTTGAACTGGAACTTCTCAAGCAATGATATAAAAATTCTCTTGGCATTGGAAGAATCAGTTACTGAAGCCAAGCATCCTATGGCATCCTGGAAAAATTAGAATACAAATAAGCCGAGTCAACATGGAGAAAGATTATTTGAGTCAGCATGGAGAAAAATAATATACACAAGATGACCATTTAATCCAGGTTTGTCAATACTTGTCCAAAGTTTCAGAATTAACATAGCATATCACAAAATTGAGGACAGTGAACCAAACCTAGTTGTCCAAAGCATTTCACCTAATTGAAGGCATTAGTGTTCCTCATAGTAAAAACAAACAAGCTAAATCTAAGTTGGTTTGAAACATGCTAACAATTTCTGGCTAATTAATGAAGTTTAAACATGGGATGAATGGAGAACCTTTAGATATAAACGCTTCTCAGGGGGTGAATAAAGAAATAAGTCTGTTAGAGCAATAAGCAGCTCAGAAGAACATGATGTCAAAGCCTTAATGTTTCTGGTAGCAGTTTTCTTTGAATAAGCGGGTAAGTTGCCGAACTCTAACAAAGATTTGTTTACTGCATAGGACTTCGTGTCACCAGCACCATCTTTTTGGTCAAGTACACTTTTGTTCTGATTCACAAGAACCTGGACATCAAAATATAATAAGAACGTGAATAAATAAATAAACTTCAAGTGAACCATATGAATTCTAATTATTATGAAGGAAACATCACCTGCAAGGCAACTGCAATATTTTCATGCATTAAGGAGTCCTTAAGAAATGTTACTAAAATCTCAGCCAACGGTCGAAATTTTTGGCATATATCAGTTGGAAGATTACAGAAAGCAGGCAGCAATCCCAACAGATCACATGCATGCGCCTGTAGATCTTGACTGGTTATTGACTTTTTAACTGGAAAAGGAGGAGCAAAAGAGAATGTAAAGTCCAGAAATGGGTGACTTATGTGAAATGATACATTACTTTATGGAAACCATTGAAAAGTAAAAAAGAAAAAAAAAACCATAGAAAAGAAAAGGGTTTGTGACAAATTAATTCCTCACTTCATTGAACTTGTACCCCATAGTAAGAAAATCATACCCAAAAAGGGAAAAAGCTCAACTCATGGAGATGTCGTGATGTTAGGATTTTGGCTCGTCAAATATGTCCTAGTTGATTTAGGATTGTTTTAGGAAACCTAGAGGTATACCAATTCTTGTCCTAGAGGGATTAGGAAAGAATTTCAGTTTCCTTATTCAATTTAGGTTTGGATTTCTATAAGTCTATTTGGATTTGGATAAGTGTAATTTCCTAATCCACTTAGAAATAGGAATTCAATCAGCCTTGGGACATGTAAGCCAACCCTATATCTATAAATAGGGTGCGGCAAGGCTGTTTTTACATAGATAGCAGACAGCAGAGAGTTTTGAGATTAGTTCTAGGGTTTGCAAAAGTTCTGTAATCTCTATTATTAATCAAAGAAGCGGTGATTTCTCTGACTGGACGTAGGCATAAGTTCTGCCGAACCAGTATAATTCTTGTGTGTTTCTAAGTTTTCTATATTTGCTAGTTTAGTCTATTGTCGTTGGTTACATTAAAGAACAAGGTCTAGTGGGCGTTTTTCAACAATTGGTATCAGATCTAGGATCAAGGTGTTCTACGATGTCAAAAGGGAAGATGAATGCGGATCAAGGACCTGCGTTAAAGCCCTTTGACGGCAAGGATGACTTCACGGATTGGCAAAGGATGATGAAGAACGTACTGATACAGCAGGATTTGGATGATGCACTCGATGGTAAGAAGCCGGAAAGCATGACAGAAGCAGCATGGAATAAGGTTCTCAAGAAGGCCAAGAGTTCCATCGAGATCCATCTCACAAGATCAGTTCGGTCACACATCACCGAAAAGATGTCTGCCCAGGAAGCATGGGAAAAGTTGGAGAATGTTTATATGGGCAAAACTGTGTCCAATAACCTTTTTCTAAAGGATGAACTATTCGGGTTTTGACCAGAAGAAGGAGGTGATATTGAAGATCACGTATGCAGATTCCAGAATTGCATAGCTAATCTTCAAAAGGTCGAAGAAACTTACAAAGATGATGATATGGCTATCATCTTGCTGAGGTCTCTACCTTCGTCTTTCAAACACTTTCGAACAACTCTAATGTTTGGAAAGGAGTCCCTGAAGCTTGAAGACGTAATTCAAGCTCTTCAGTCATATGCTAAACTAGATGATATAACTGAAAGCTCTCAAGGCCTTTATGCCAAAGGCAAGGAGAGGGGGCGGGAAAAGACAAAGGAAGAGAAAACAGGCAACAGGGGTAGGTCAAAATCCAAGAAGAAAAAAGAAAAGAAGGAAGGTTACTTCGAATGTGGTTCAGTCGATCATTGGAAGAGGAACTGCAAGATTTGGAAAGAGAAGAAAGCCAAGATGGAAGGAAGCTCAGCTTCAGCTAGTACAGTCACCGAGCATGAGAGTGACGGGGAGCTTCTTTCAGTAACATCAGGCTCCAAGGCTTTCACAAATTGGATTTTGGATACCGGATGCACCTTTCATATGTGTGCAGTAAGAGAATGGTTCGATACTTACAAAGAAGTCAGCAGCAGGGAAGTCTTAATGGGGGACGATTCTTCATGTCCTGTAAAAGGAATCGGCACTGTTCGAATCAGAATGTTCGATGGGATGATACGAGCTTTGGGGAACGTCAGGTATGTCCCTAGACTAAGAAAAAATTTGATTTCCTTGGGTACTTTAGATGAGGCCGGTTATGGGTACAAGTCTAAAAATGGAAGACTCAGGGTAACCAAAGGATCGCTAGTGGTAATGCAGGGTGACCTTCAACCCAATAAGTTGTATAAGTTAATTGGGACCACTATAGTCGGGGGAGCAGCCGTTTCTGTACAACAGAGCATAGAAGACAAGACTGAATTGTGGCATCATAGGCTCGGGCACATAAGCCAGAAGGGGTTGCAAGAATTACACAAGCAAGGCTTGTTGGAAGGCGTGTCATCTTGCAAACTGGACTTTTGTGAATACTGTGTTCTCTGGAAGCGAAGAAAGGTATCATTCACAAGAAGCAGTGCAGATAACCGAAGCAAGGAGCAACTCAGCTATATTCACTCAGATGTTTGGGGCCCTGCACCAACTAAATCAAATGGTGGTGCCAGGTATTTTGTTACTTTCATGGATGATTTTTCTAGGAAGATTTGGGTTTATTTCATGAAGCAGAAATCCAAGGTTTTTGCAAAGTTCAAGGAATGGAAAACAGAAACCGAGAATCAAACTGGAAGAAAAATCAAGTACCTAAGAAGTGACAATGGAGGTGAATATACAAGTAATGAGTTCACTGATTACTGCAAGCAGGAAGGCATCATAAGGCACTTCACAGTAAAGAAGAATCCCCAACAAAATGGAGCTGCTGAGAGGATGAACCGAACTCTCATGATGAGAGAGAGGAGCATGCGATTTCATGCAGGATTGCCTGATAGTTTTTGGGCAGAGGCTGTTAATCATGCAAGTCATTTGATTAACATACCACCATCTACAGTTCTCGATTTTAAGAGTGCAGAAGAGGTATGGTCTGAGAAGCCGGTGGATTATTCCAAGCTCAGGGTGTTCGGCTGTAGTGCTTTTGCACATATTCCAAGTGATGAAAGGTCCAAGCTCAAACCGAAGTCTATACATTGCATATTCATAGGTTTTGAGAAAGGAGTGAAGGGTTTCAAGCTTTGGGATATCAACAACAGGAAAAAGGTTGTCAGCCGAGATGTTGTCTTTGATGAGACAACCATGCCTCTGAATAAAGTCGAGAGCAGTAGGGAGAAGAAGGACGATGCTGAAATTGAAGCAACAAAGATTCCGTTAATCAATTCAGATGAAGAAGAAGCTCAGGTGGAGCAAATTGAGCAAGAGGCTGAATCTGATGGTTTTGAGGAAGAAGAAGAGCATCAGCATCGTTCACCAGTTAGGAATCAGGTGGAGCAAGAAACAGGACAGATTGAAGGCACTCCAATCTGCCAGACATCCCAAAAGGGTCAAACTCCAACCCACAATCCACCTGCATTCCAGAGATGCATAGCACTGGACAAACCTAAGCGGAACAAGAAGAAACTTGACAGATTTGGGTTTGACCAAGACGAAGTTAATTATGCTCTTAACATTAGTCAAGGAGATCCGACTACTTATCGAGAAGCTATAGCAAGTGATGAGCGAGATAGTTGGATAAGTGCTATGACAGAAGAAATGGAGTCTCTTTACAAGAACTCTGTTTGGGAGTTGGTTCCTAAGCCCAAAGACAGAAAGCTAGTTGGATGCAAGTGGGTATTTAGGAAAAAGGAAGGACTACATGAACAAGATGCCGTGAGATTCAAAGCAAGGCTCGTGGCTAAGGGGTACTCACAAAAGGAAGGGGTGGATTATGATGAGATCTTTTCACCTGTAGTCAAGCATACTTCTATCAAATTGCTTTTAGCAATGGCAGCTCAGCATGACATGGAGATTGAGCAGATGGACGTGAAGACAGCGTTTCTTTATGGAGATCTAGAGGAGACGATATTCATGGCTCAACCAGAAGGGTTTGTTGAATATGGGAAAGAAAACCTAGTATGTCAGCTAAGGAAGTCCCTGTATGGCCTGAAACAGTCTCCAAGACAGTGGTACAAGAGGTTTGATTCATTCATGCTGAAAATTAATTTTAGAAGGTGTTTGTATGACTGTTGTGTGTACTATCATGTGTTCCAAGATGGGATGATCATATTGCTATTGCTATATGTGGATGACATGCTAATTGCTTGTCAAGACAAGTCTAGAATTCAAGACTTGAAGAAGATGTTGAGCAAGGAGTTTGACATGAAGGATCTAGGTGCTGCACAGAAGATCCTTGGCATGGAAATTCAGAGAGACAGGATCGCTGGAAGAATTTGGATATCACAAGCCAAGTATATCCAGAAGGTTCTTGAGAAGTTCAACATGCAAGAAGCAAAGGTAGTTTCAACTCCTTTGGCGGCTCACTTCAGGTTGAGCAGCAAGTAATGGAGAAGGTGCCTTATGCTAATGTCGTGGGCTGCCTCATGTATGCAATGGTATGCACACGTCCCGACATAGCTCAAGCAATCAGTGTCGTTTCCAGATACATGGCAAATCCAGGAAAGCAACATTGGGATGCAGTCAAGTGGATTTTGCGTTATTTGAAAGGATCTTGGCGACAAAGGATTATGTTTGAGAAGCAAAAAGAAAATGCAGGGGTGTTAGGATATGTGGATGCCGATTATGCAGGGGACTTGGACAAGAGAAGGTCAACTTCTGGTTATGTATCTACATGCGCAGGAGGACCAATCAGTTGGAGGGCGCTCCTGCAACCAATTACAGCTTTGTCGACCACAAAGGCAGAGTATATTGCATTGGCTGAAGCTGGAAAGGAAGCAATTTGGCTTAGTGGCTTGGTAAGTCAAATGGGAATCACTCAAGATTGTGTGAAGCTGAAGTGTGATAGTCAAAGTGCCATTCATTTGGCAAAGAATCAGGTTTTTTCTGGAAGATCAAAGCACATTGAAGCAAGGTATCACAGAATCAGAGATTGGGTGGAGTCGAAGGAAATTTGGATTGAAAAGATTCATACGGATGACAATGCCGCAGATTTCCTTACAAAGATAGTGCCGGCCAAGAAGTTCAAGCATTGCTTGAACTTGATCAATCTCATTGATTGATTAAAGTGGAGCACCTCCTCACCTGAGGTGCAATGAGGCAAGAAGAAAGTTGCCAAGGTGAAGACTCTTGAAGATTTCCAGAGCTGCTTCAAGAAGGTTCAAAGATACTCTGGGGGTGCAACGATCAATACTTGGTTTGACTCACCAAGGTGGAGATTGTTAGGATTTTGGCTCGTCAAATATGTCCTAGTTGATTTAGGATTGTTTTAGGAAACCTAGAGGTATACCAATTCTTGTCCTAGAGGGATTAGGAAAGAATTTCAGTTTCCTTATTCAATTTAGGTTTGGATTTCTATAAGTCTATTTGGATTTGGATAAGTGTAATTTCCTAATCCACTTAGAAATAGGAATTCAATCAGCCTTGGGACATGTAAGCCAACCCTATATCTATAAATAGGGTGCGGCAAGGCTGTTTTTACATAGATAGCAGACAGCAGAGAGTTTTGAGATTAGTTCTAGGGTTTGCAAAAGTTCTGTAATCTCTATTATTAATCAAAGAAGCGGTGATTTCTCTGACTGGACGTAGGCATAAGTTCTGCCGAACCAGTATAATTCTTGTGTGTTTCTAAGTTTTCTATATTTGCTAGTTTAGTCTATTGTCGTTGGTTACATTAAAGAACAAGGTCTAGTGGGCGTTTTTCAACACGTGAGTCGTGAGTCGTGACAAATATTAAACATATTTTGAAGAAAGCTTCAACACTAGAAATAAAATGATCCCTGTTCTTGTACGGTTCGAGTAAACTCTAGAGAGACTTCTAGTTCCCAATGTCTTGTATGATTTTGTTTCATAAAATTGTCTGGTTTCCAACCTAAAAACGATAAAAACAAAAACAAAAGAACCAGCAAGCAGGATCACTAGTATTTTCATGTTATGTCTTTTCATTCTCACGTGATTTGGATGTCTCTTCTAATGAGTTGAATGGCTAGGCTTTAAATTGAATTGTATGTCACAAGCGAGGTTTTGCATTTTTTATGTGTTTGTATGAACATCATTCAAAGAGAAAAAAGATATTTATGCCAAAAAAGAGGCTGAATAGATAAAGACTTGGAATGATAAAACTAAACCCTGTTAAAGCATTACAGCTGCAAACACATAAATCCAAATATGCAAGTTTACCCGTTAATTTTGTCTCATATATGAATAGTCTGAAGAAAATACCTTTACCACTGGCCCGACTAAAGGATTTTGCAAGAGGCATAATATGCTCCATATAGTAACCAAGTGAAGCTCCAACAACATAATCTTTCAAAATAGGTACCAACCAAATGTTTGAACAGGTGAAGTCGCTAGCATTGAGAGATATAGGAACAAGTTCAAGTATCCTCTCAGGTCCAATTGCAATTACAGCAGTTCCAATACACTTCTGAAGCTGCAATGATAAAAGGGATATCAATCATTTTTAAATTGCCACCATTACAAACACAGAGATTATGTTACAACATCCTCTAACATGGAATTGTTTCTCAACCTGATAGAACAAATATAGTTAACTCTGTGAGGTGCAATCATCTCACCCATTTTAGGACTTCAGTTATCCGCACAAATTCTTAAAATAGGCCATTGATGAAGAACAATTATTTTTTATAAATAAATTTCCAAGTATTGAGAGGACAAGTAAAACAACAAATCCTTAAATACAGGCCATATAGTTGGTAATCAAATGTGTGCGAGAGTGTGTAAAGATATCTGGCCACTGGAACAGAAGCTAAAATTGCAAGTCTAATATAAAACTACCACAAACCAAACCAAACTAAAAACAGTAGTCGCAGTATAGAATGATCATTTCATCAACTAATACTCTGACTTTAACAAAATTTTGAGCTAACGCTTACATTTTTATTTCCGGTGCATTTTATAGCAAGGAATACATGCATTTTTTAGCACTTCAGTATGAACATATAATTCTTGTGTGTGTGTGTTTGTTGGGGGGGGGGGGGGGGGGGGGGGAATGGGGGGCTTTACCCAAAAAAACAATGAATGAATATTTTCAGAACCCACTACACATAACTACACTTGAAATGAACACAAAATGGAAAGTTGGATCTAGGACTAACAAGCAACAGATTATGGGATTCAATAGAATTTGGAATTGCTCAAATTTATAATAAAAGTATAAGAAAACACAGGTGAGAAAAAAGATGACAAACTATAGATAAGAATTGGCAGTTTGCACCAATTTCCTATCATTATTGCAAATGTCAAATATTCCATTCAGACTTACATGATCGGTGTTAGATTTGTCCCCACTAGCAAGGGTCATTGAGTTGGCAAGGTTGAGAAGAATATTTCTCATATAGACACAGGAGATTCCTCCTATAACCAAAAATCCAAAGTAACTATTAGAAATTAACTTACAAGAACGAAACAATGTAAGATGTAAATTAGTGACAGCACTTCCAACCAATTGGAGAACAAAAACTTTAAGTTGTTTAGTTCCAGAAATGGAATGACACAACCATAACAATTAATTGACAAACAATTGTGATATACCGAAGGAGTGTGCAAGGCCATGAAATTAGTTGACTAAAAATTAAATAAAACAAATACTATCGACAAATGCAATGCGTCTTCAACAATGAACTACAATAACTAACTCAAAAGTTAGCAAAGCATATGAGTGTAGCATTCAACCAAAAGAATAAAAGAAATAATAATAATTTGGCTATGCAGTAGTTCTATAAATCTTTTGTCAAAAGAAATCATGCAAATGACCAATTTATCCATACCGAGCTTGAGGAACAATGCCGATATAACCCCCAAAAGATGCTCATTTGGCACTCCTTTACAAGTGCTAAGGGCATCCTCAAAAGCAGTACAGATTGATATTAGTGCACTTGCTTTCATAGTCTCGTGTGCTTCATCATCAGAAGGTTGGCTTTCACCCACCAGCAGACTTTTTTGATCCACAAATAGGCTTATCAGCTCTTTAAGAATATCTGAAGCGTGTGATGCAGTGCTAGCCTCAGAAGTCAGAAGACCTAGATGAGTTAAGACAATATGTATTAGAGAACCACTAAAAGCTAGATCAACATTTTTCACAAGTTCATAACATGACTACAATTAGCAACATAAACTATTAAAGCAAACCAGAAGAATAATATATCTTTGGTAACGAATTTATAGAGAGATGACATATACACGGTTACACATGCTGAGAAAGTTCATCTACAGTTATGCCTTTCTTATACCCATCGGGATAGTATGGCACCAAAATCGAACGCTTTACGTCAACTAAACAATTAAGAGCATTTAACGTCTACCAAACTTGCGAATATAAACAAGTTAGAAAAGAAAAGTGCAATAGCTTCATGTATGGCACTGAAACATGCCAGGATAATCAGTGACAATATCTTAGGGAAAAGAATCACCACCAAACATGTCAGGCTGTCGTAAAGAAATATGATATTGAGTAGAATGATGAGATAGTCAATTCCTAAGCGCCATGAGAAGAACGCCTTCTATATTTCAACTGAAACAAGACTTGCTAGAGACTACAATAAATTGGCTAGATGTCAAGTTTAATAAAGTAGCATCAAGAAGCCTTGAAATGGTAAATACAATAAAGAAGCATACCTGCCACAGAACTACAAACTAGAGGAAGACTATTAATCCACGATGTCGATTCTCCAGCATGAAGTATAAACAAAGAAGATTTTAACAAGGTTGCTGCTAACATGACAGTGTCCGAGGGAACCTCATCTCCCAAAGACACGTATGAAGCAAGAGAAGCTATAGTCGCCTCTGTTTCAGAAACAATGGCATTAGCACTTGAGCTCTCAAACAATGTTTCAATAATTTGGAGTACATGCCTTGTGAGTGTTGAGAACCGTGAAACAACAAGCTCATTTATTTCTGAAAGAAGTTTTGAACCTACTTTCTTTGACAGAAAGGGAATGGTAAGTTTCACCACATTTAGCATGTGAAGGACCTCTGGATTTTTAGGTCCATCTGATGTCTGTGAAGCACTTAATTCAACTGCCAAAGGCATGTATCCTTTGAGCTTAGACAGTATCAACTTGCTAACCTCCTTGATAACAGTGCGGGACTGGAGCGACTTAAAAACGTTCTCGAGACAGTCTTGAGAACATTTCCGGACCTGCAAAAAGAAAATTAACCACATACTTAGTGTTCCCGCCTTGTGGAAAGGCTGTTTTTGTTTCATTCCCTCCAAATCACAACGGTAACATTACACTAAGGCCCGCATTCTTCAATAATTCCAAAAAATATAAATTACTTGAAATGACTTCATATTGGGATCAATTACACGTAAATTGGTAACAATTTTTGAAGTTTCCGTATAGAAGGTAACACTACTAAGCCATTATGCACAAAGCTCATACTTCCTTATGCAGCTGACACCAAGTCTACAGATTTTAAACCCACTTATGCTAAGAATATGTAGTAAATAAACAATTTAATAAGGAAGAAAATTGCAGCAAATACCCTACCTTGGGCCGCCGATCGACGGAAAACTTGAGCAACGTCTCCAATCCCAATTTGATGGATCCCCAATCCTCCAAATCACAAAACCCTACCAAAACCCCCAAGCACTTTACCAAAGCCCTCACGGCGGGCATGGATAGTTCCTCCTCTCTCTTCAGAAGTCCCATCAGCATCGACACAGCCTCGCCCGCCTTGGCCGACGAGACGCTCCCCGGAGGCACCAAAGGTAGCACCATGGCCAAGAACGACAACAGCGCCGCCGTGGCAGTGGGTTCTAGGGTCTGGGACGCGGAGGAAGACATGTCGTCGATGGAGGAGATGGTGGCAGCGAAATAGGCAGGTGGAGTGAGGGGGAGGGACTCGGCGGCGAGGATGGCGCGCATAGCAGCCGCGGTGGCGAGGAGGTGGCGGTGCTGGGGAGCCGAGGACTTTTTGTAGCGGTCCATGAGCTGTTGGCAGATGTCTGCGCCATCGTTGAATGGCTCGACTGCGTCCAGGTCGTGGTGGTGGTCTTGGTCCATGGTGGTTTTTGGTTTCGGAGGGTTTTGCGGGGTTGCGGAAGAGGACGCGAGGGTTTTAGGGGGTTCGGTTTTGGGTTGGGTAGGTTGGGTTTGAAAAGACCTGTTTGGGTTTCAAATGGATGCCTTGAATACTAATTAGCCCAATTCGCTCGGGAAATCGAAATTCAACGACAAAAACGCATTTTGAAGGAAGAAGCGGATAATAACTTCCGTATTTGACAAGTTGAAGGTTATTTGGTGTTGTGATTCCTGATGATTTTGGTCGGATGCCGAACACATTTTTCCATGCGGTTGGAATACAAGTTTATTATATGTCATAATATAAGTGGTGAGGAGATATATTCTTTCGGGTACACTGAAAAATTTCTTACCGGCAGCTTGTATAAAAAGGGTCCAAGATTTCATTTCTCCCCCAAGCTGTGAAATGTTGGCAGCAAGGGAAGTCCTTGTTTTTGCGGCTGATTTGGGTTTTAGCAAGACAGTGTTGGAAATGGATGCTAAAGTGGGGTTTGAAAAGTATACGCTTAAATAATAATGTTCAAGGATTATGTAATAGTGAGATTATAATCTAAAGATGTCAGATTCATGAGACTTTCTCCCTCATATACATATCTTGAAAGTTTCTGTTCGTAGGATTAACAATTTGGCATTGGCAATTCATTAAAGATTAGTATATAATGTCTTCTTACTTGAGATAAATGACTAGTCTTGAGTCATTGGTGTGAACAACACTAAGACAAGTATGTAAATGCTCAATAGAAAATGAGTTCACTGAACCCGATTGAACAAGAGTTCTTATATGGAAGTTTTACTGACATGTCAAATAAGAAACTCTAAAGTTGCAATAATGTAATTAGTCTTTAGAATCGAGACACCATAGTTTTCTTATGGAGATATCATTGATCATTTGACGATGCATCATAACGATTGGGTTTATTACGCGAATTGTTGGGGTCCTAGACTTATTGGTAGAAGTGCACACCGAGGAATCTATCTACCTTCGGTAAAGAAGGAGAATACTCTAAGATATGATTCGGGAATCTTTGCGCAAAGTACTGAATAGAATTAAGAGAGTGTCCTAAATTATATTCATTATAAATCATATGAACTTAGTAATCCACATTAGAGTTTGACATAAGTTCCATGCCCTAATAATGTGATTGGGAGTATTGGTAGAAGGATCATATTGCATTGTAGTTCCAACTAAATAGGTTATCTATCTTTTCTTCTTAGCTTGGGTAGTTATGATATACTACTTGGTATTACTCATGACTTGTGAAAGCCCTAAGGATTAACAATAATTAATTCTTATTGAAGATGATTTTAATTCATAATCGATTAGTAAGGTTTAATTGCACACTCCCTCGCTAATTTTTTTTTAGAAAAGGTACGATATTCATTAATAATAGGAATATGTACAATCAATGAGGATATGGTGCATACAATGGGCCTCGATAAAAACCTTTCCGGGGATTTCAACCTAGTCAAAAGGGAAAAGAGTGTCTCATACCTAACAAATTAGGAATTACTATCCTCAACTAGAAGATCCACAATTACATCAGGAGGTTCTTCAAACCAAAGAATAGGATTATCACAACTCAGACTCATTCGTGCTAATTTGTACGCCACTTTATTTGTCTCCCTTCCGATATCCAATCTTCCATTGGGGCAATGATTGAATCATTGAGTGAGTATCATTTAGAATATTTTCAAACGGCGAATAATCATCTTGACCTTCCTATTGAAGAGTTGCCATCACAAGTAACGCATCCCTTTCGAAAACCCAGGCATGTAATTGCTTCTCCTTGATCAACTAAGCAGTATCTCTAGCTGCCATAGTCTCAACCAGCAGAGGGGAAGGAATAGCATCATGTCTCTTGCCAAGGCCGCCACAAAATCACTCATATCGTTCCGAATCACCACCCCAACACCACCAATACTTTATGTTCATCCCAAGCCAAGTATTGTCCATTTTTAAGATACTTTACAGCTACGTTTTCATTTTTCCCATGCCAATGTTGGAATTCTTTCATCCAACTAATTGCCCGACAAATTAGTTCCGTCGGTTCAAGTGTATTTCCTTGCCACAAAAAAAGTTCATTTCTTTCCACATACATCAAAGAAGAACAAGGAATAAATCAAAACTATCTCTTGACAACTCACCTACAAGTTTAGCTACCCAATCCATCATAATCTCTTGTGTGTCCGTCCGACTCCATAGTCCTAACGGATAAGACAACCACACCGACACCGCTCTCAGACAATTTCGCATCAAATACACTAAAGTTTCATTTTCTCCATTACAAAACATGCACACATTGTCCATGGTGATTTTCTTTTTTCTCAGATTATCGCAGGTTGGTAAAGCATTCCAGCAATCCACCAAACACAAATCTTCACTTTCTCAGGTGCTTGAGCCTTCCACAAGGCCTTTCATAGAAATTTAATTGCCACGGTAATTAAGGATCCGCTACTTACTTGTCCACGCACCTTACCCATGAATCTCGAAAGATAATAGGCACTCTTCGTTGTAAATTCCCCATTTGGTTCCGCATGCCAAATCAAACAGTCCGATGGTTTCCATGTACTAAAGGGAATCAAGAGAGCTTCCTCTTCCCAAAATAACTCATTTATAATGTCCAAACTCCAACTAACGCCCTGCTATTGTGAGATCAACTTAGACACCGTGTTCGACCGATCCATCCCTACCAGTATAGGACTAAGCACTTTGAAATAACTTTTCCTCGGTAACCATCCCCTCATAATTTAATAGATGCTCAATCCCCTACTCTCCACCGAGCTCTAGCCCTAATTACTTTGCTTGCTTCCGCAATGCTTCTCCAACCATATGATGAATTTGTCTTCACTGGTGCCGAAAGAAAATCAGTTTGTGGATAATACTTGGCTTTGAAAATTTGGGAAGCCAAAGAAGATTGTTCATGTATCAACCGCCACCCTTGCTTTGCCAACAAAGCTAGATTGAAAGCATAGATATCCTTAATACCAAGACCACCCCCTTCCTTTAGTTTACATAACTTTTGCCACCGAATCCAATGTAATTCGTCACTTCCCTTGTTCCCTTCCCCATCAAAATTGTGCCACCATTTGATTCAACTCATCGCAAAAAGTTTTTGGTAGCAAGAAGGTTTGCAAGGTGTATAGGGGTAAAACTTGGGCTACGGTTTTTATCAATATCTCTTTCCCGGTGCTACTCAAAAGGCTTCTTTTCCAACCATTCAATTTTTTCCAGCATCGATCTTTAATGTATGCGAACATATCCTTCTTCAATTTTCCCACAAGAACTGGTAGACCAAGGTAGGGATCATGGAAGATTACCTGAGGCATACCTATGCAATCAGCCAACAACTATCCATCATACTGGGTCAAGTTTCCACTAAAAGCTACACAACTCTTCGTATAATTAATAGCTTGTCCCAATACATCTACATCTGTATCGCACACTGAGAATGAGTTTAAGGGAACTAATGAAGATGATGAAATTCAATTATGTTAGTTAATTGAGAAGGTTGAGATTAATTAAGTAAGTTAATTAATTATATGAACATAAAATGTCATATTGGGCCTTAAAATAAGTTTCGGGTTTCTAGAGGATTAAAAGGAGTATGTGGCTCCAATCCTGGATGGGTGATCACTTGTAGGAATGACATAATGCTAATCCATGTTCCACACGGCCAAGGAAGCATCATTTTTTAAATGTGAGTCCACTATATGAGCTAAGTTATAGCTCCATCCTCATTAGAGCTTTTGTGTGAGAAAGAGAGAAGACATTCTCCTCCTCCTTCCCCCCCCCCAACACACACACAATTAGAACCGGCAGTTTCTGACACGACACGAAAATGACACGAAAATAACGGGTTTCGGGTCAACACGATAACTTATCGGGTCATTATCGGGTGACCCGTTAAGGACCCGTTAATAACGGGTTCTTAACAGGTATACATGCGGGTAACACGTGGGTAACCCGTTTCGACCCGTTAAGAAAAAAACTATTTTGATAATTTTAAAATTTAATTACTAAAAGATTTATTATAAAATACAATAACCATATTAATATATACACTAAAATCTATATTAAATATATAGTTTTGTATTATTATTCTATATAAGTTTAAAAAAAAGTTTTTGTCATTATTTATTTTTATTATGAGAGTTCCTTATTATCATTACTAGGATAAATTTTCCTTAACATTTTGTTGTCCAAAATTAAAATAAACTAGTATAGTATTTGCACAGGTATAGTATTTGTCCAAAATTAAAACTAGTATAGTATTTGTCCAAAATTAAAACTAGTATAGTATTTATCCAAAATTAAAATTAATTTAATATATATAATTATATTATATGATTATTATAGTTTTTAGGGGTATAAAATTGTTAAATTAATATATATAATTATTATAGTTGATTCATACTTTTATTTGTAAATATTTTAAATTGAAGATCGAATCCATTCTTTGTATTCATATAGGGTCAAGGAGTGTAACTGTAAAATATCATCAAAATCGGAGTTAAAATAACCGTTAAATCGTGATTTTTCGTTTATAACCGTCGAAAAGTTTTGTCCCGTTACTTGATAACTGAATGTTTGTTTTTTGCGATTTTTTGCTGATGTGATCTCGAAGCATATTAAAAAAAGTTTGACGGTTAGGATCGTTGAAATTAGTTTCAGAGAATTCGTATCCCATCAAAACGATAGATTGACTAACACTTAGAGTTTATTTATACTTTCATTAAGTATAACATAAGATTTTGCGGTATCCACTTGTGTAGATATTTTAAATTGAAGATCGAATTCATTCATTGTATTCATATAGGGTCTAGGAGTGTAGATGTAAAAAAATCATCAAAATCGGAGTTAAAATAACCGTTAAATCGTGATTTTTCGTTTATAACCGTCGAAAAGCTTTGTCCCGTTACTTGATATCTAAATGTTTGTTTTTTGCGATTTTTTGCTGATGTGATCTCGAAGCATATACAAAAAAGTTTGACGGTTAGGATCGTTGAAATTAGTTTCAGAGAATTCGTATCTCATCAAAACGATAGATTGACTAACACTTAGAGTTTATTTATACTTTCATTAAGTATAACATAAGATTTTGCGGTATCCACTTGTGTAGATATTTTAAATTGAAGATCGAATTCATTCATTGTATTCATATAGGGTCTAGGAGTGTAGCTGTAAAAAATCATCAAAATCGGAGTTAAAATAACCGTTAAATCGTGATTTTTCGTTTATAACCGTCGAAAAACTTTGTCCCGTTACTTGATCTCTGAATGTTTTTGGGATCGTTGAAATTAGTTTCGGAGAATTCGTATCCCCATCAAAACGATAGATTGATTAACACTTAGTTTATTTAAACTTTCATTAAGTATAACATAAGATTTTATGGTATCCACTTGTGTAAATATTTTAAATTGAAGATCGAATTCATTCATTGTATTCATATAAGGTCAAGGAGTGTAGCTATACAAAATCATCAAAATCGGAGTTAAAATAACCGTTAAATCGTGATTTTTCGTTTATAACCGTCGAAAAGTTTTGTCCCATTACTTGATCTCCGAATGTTTTTTTTTTTGTGATTTTTTGCTGATGTGATCTCGAAGCATATACAAACAAGTTTGACGGTTGGGATCGTTGAAATTAGTTTCGGAGAATTCGTATTCCATCAAAACGATAGATTGACTAACACTTAGTTTATTTATACTTTTATTAAGTATAACATAAGATTTTGTGGTATCCACTTGTGTAAATATTTTAAATTGAAGATCGAATTCATTCATTGTATTCATATAGGGTCAAGGAGTGTAGCTGTAAAAAATCATCAAAATCGGAGTTAAAATAACCGTTAAATCGTGATTTTTCGTTTATAACCGTCGAAAAGCTTTGTCCCGTTACTTGATCTCTGAATGTTTGTTTTTTGCAATTTTTGGCGTATACGATCTTGAAACATATACAAACATGTTTGATGGTTGAATCGTTGAAATTAGTTTCATAGGATGCGTATCCCATCTTTCCCTCTCTTTTTTGTTTCCTTTTCTTATCATTTTTTTCCCTCCCTTTTTTTTTTTTTTTTGAAAACGATTTCCCTCCCTTTTTCTTCAAAGGGCAGACACCTCACCTCACCTACACCACACGGTACAGTGGTACTGGTAGTCTGGTAGTGGTACACCCATCTTTCCCTCTCTTTTTGTTTCCTTTTCTTATTTCCCTCCTTTTTTTTTTTTTTTGAAAACTTTTTCCCTCCCTTTTTCTTCAAATGGCGGAATGGATGGCAGATGCATATTAATTATTATAGTTTTTAGGGGTATAAAATTGTTAAATTAATATATATATATATATATATATATAATTATTGTAGTTAATATTTTGGGGGTATAATTATTATAGTATATATAATTATTATAGTTTTTAGGGGTATAAAATTGTTAAATTAATATATATATATATATATATATAATTATTATAGTATTTGTTTAGGGTTATAAAATCATTAAATTAATATTCTGCTTATCGTGTATAGTGTTACCCACGTGTATACCCGAACCAACCCGTTATCTTAACAGGTGCTTATCGGGTTACCCAATAACGACCCGATTCATTATCGTGTCGACCCGAACACCTGTTAATTTCGTGTCGTGTCATGTTGGGTTATCGGGTCGTGTCAGGAATTGCCAGGCCTACTCCAAACCCTCATGAATAATGTTTTTTATTTGAGGGGAAAATTAATAAAATTAATAATAATTATTGTAGAAGTGTAAAAAATGTAAAAAAAATATACAATCACTCATAGTGACAAGCTTTACAACTTTCATGAAGGGTCAGCTTCGAAATCCAACACTGTAATCCATAAACCTTAAATTTATATTTAACCGTCGATTGTCATTTACGCTTTATTCTTCTTACTGAATTTCATTTTTAAAATTTTCTTTTTAAGATGAACGGTTCAGATCTTTGATATCACGTTTCGATATTTACGGTTAACTGAAATATGAGTCGATGTCATATAGTTTGTAGAAACTTTATAAACATCAAGCAATATTTTCACTAACCGTAAAACTCTGAATATAATATCAACGATCCAAACCGTTCATCTTCTTGCATCATCTAATAGATCATGTTTTCAAAAAAGAAAATCTGAAAAAACAAATTTTGATGAGAACAATGAAGCGTAAATGTAAACAACAATCAACGGTTAAATTTTGATTTATGATTTATATGATTATAGTGGCGAATTTCAAAGTTAAGCTCTTCATGAAAGTTGTAAAGCTTGTCATTATGAGCATTTATATTTTTTTTTACACTTCTACATTAATTAAAAAACTATTAAAGACTTTAGGTGAGTGAAAATATACTTAAAAGGAAAATGCGTTTTTATGTTTTGGATGTAACAATATGGTATGTATATACTTATTTAGTATTATGTTTTTCATTTTATTATTTATTGGTTTAAAATATATTTTCCTTAACGGGTAACGGGTCGTGTCATATTACCTGTTAATATTATCGGGTTGATTTCGGGTCGGGTCATTTTACCCGTTTATTTTATCGGATGTTACACGACACGACCCGTTAAGATATCTGGTATGACACGAAAACAACACGAACACGAAAAACACGACACGAATGCCAGGTCTACACACAACTGACAACTATAGTCGGCTACCATACTCAGGAGTTACTAGCATCTCTCCTTCCCATGGTCACTTAGGTTCCTATCCTTCTTTTTTCTTATTTTATTAATTGAAACCTTATTCATTTTCAATTTTTTTTTATCAAGGTCCTTTGGTTTTTATTCACGTCATAATTTCAATAATTATAAATTCACATGTTAGCATATTTAAATTTTGTATTATATATATATATATATATATATTTTTTTTTTTTTAAATTTGTACCCATTTTTTAACTTGCAACCAATTTTTTTTTTTGACATAACTTGCAACCATTTTTTAACTGTACTTATTATTTTTAGTTTTAATTTGTACCCATATATTTAATTTCTTTTTGTGCCCATATTTTCAAACTTTTATTTGTTCCCTTCCTTTTTTAAATATTTTATTTGTACACATAATTTAAATTTTGATATGTACCCTAACTCACGTCGGGGTACATTTTTTGACATTGAGAACTATGTATATGGGTGAGATTTTTTTTATATCCCACAAATTGTGGGTTTTAAATAATATTCCATATTTCCAATAAAATAAAAAAGAAAAAAAGATATCCCATAAACTGGAGAGTTCTAAATTTCATAATTTGTTTAGAAATATATTACATTAATATTAATATGTTGAGGTGTACAAAGTCAAAAAACTTTGATAAAAAATTTGAAAACTAGAAAAGTTTCCGTCAAAGAGCAGTAATGGTTAGGGACCGCATCTAAAGTTTTTTTTAAATAAATAAAAATCATTTTGAATGCTGTTCAAATTTCAAAACATGATCAGAAGTTTGAACAATTATTTTGTGACATCCATGCAGATATAAACATAGTCTAAAACTAACTATAATTGTTTACTTAATTACGTTGAACAGTCACATCAATATTATAATTGAACATATCACATAATTTCCATTGAATTACATTTAGTACCTCAAATTTGACCTCATATTGCATTTCAATTCATCTAGTTTCAGTTTTAATACCTTTAAGTTTCAAACTTATGTTTATATCCGTCCGTCAAGAAATCGGTTAACAGTTCACTAAAAAAAAAAATCAGTTAACTATCAAATGTGGAGCCCACTTTTTGTTTATCGCTATTTGATCTTGCTAATCACAATTTCAAAAGTTCATTGATCGGTCACTTAGTATTACGGCCTGGAGATATTCTTCTTCACTTGAAAGTGAGAGATCTTCGATTCGAATTTCGTGGATGGCGAATTTGATACCAAATTAGGTTATCCATTGCGTGGCTTAGCCGAACTCCCCTCCCCCCATAGTGTAAAAATATATCAATGTACTAAAAAAAAAGTTCATTGATCAAAATTGGAATGAGAAAATTCTTAAGGACCAAAGAGAAAAACTTAAGAACGTTTTGGGATCAAACTTGTAATTAGCCCAAAACAAATAAACCCAATAAATTATCTTATTCTATGTGATGTGCAGTAGGAAAGTTGAAGTTAGTGGTGGGTCGCTGGTTTCATCCAACGGCTCTCTTCGCATCAAACGGCTCCATATTTCAAATCGCGCGACTGAGCCACCCCACTCTCTACCCGACAAGCCCGGTCTCACATGGTTTGGGTATTCAAGGAGCTGCAATATCATATTTTGGGTGTTAAAATTCTAATTTCCTTTTTTACCCTTCTGCAAATAGGATAACACCAAGGAGAAAAATAATTATGATTTTTTTTTTTAACAAATGATAACGCTAATGGGTTAAACATTAAATATTTGGACGAGGGGGATTTGTGGGGATCAAATGTGCACCAGGTACATAATCATTATTATTTTCTGTCATTGCAATAAAACATCACCTGCTAAAACTTGAATTTTTTTGTAGAATATGAAAATATCATACAAATTCTCAACTAAATCCATGACATCCCTAAATTCTCAACTACATACAAATTCTACAATAATTCGGAGAACCCTAACAATCTTCTTGTTTGGGCTTTTAAAGTTTTTATTTTATTTTAATGATGATGCAATTTTTTGATTGATAGTTACAATTTTCTAGTTTTTAAGTTACGTATTAAAGATTGTTTCGGTCATCTAGATGTTATACAATAAATAAACGAATCACATTTTTCGGTTAAGCACTAAAATTATGACAATGCTATGCTAATTAAAAGACTAAAATGTGGTTTGATTCAGTTGTTTTGTAGAAAATGTAAAATTAATCTTAAAGATAAACCTAAAAATGAAAAAAAATTATAATTTTGTGAGAGAGGGGTAAAATAGGAAATAGGGAAGTAGAGAGTGAGGACCTCAGTCGCTTCGACGAGTAGGCAGAAAACATGATCATTTCAAATTCTCTCTCTCTCTCTCTCTCTCTCTCTCTCTCTCTCTCTCTCTCTCTCTCAGTTAAACAAATTTATAATTAGTTTAATTGAAATCAAATCCACAACGGCTAACGAGTCAGAGAGACAAAACATTCACTTTTCAAAATCCGTCTCGGGCGAAGGACCGCCATCATCTCTTCCCCTCTTCTTCTTCTTGCACCATAACCTTCAAAATCCTTCAAAATCTGTATCTTACCGTCAATGATATCACTCGATATTCGCTTTCCTTTTCTGTAATTTGATTACCCACTTCAGGTTTTCCATCTCCAAATCAAATTCATCAATTTCTGCAAGTTTTTCTGTAATGGGTACTTGTTTTAGCAAGAAGAACACCTCTTGTTCTCCTGCTCCGCCGCCTCCTCCTCCATCTGCTCCGCCTGGTACCGGTTATGGTTACGGTTATGGGGTGGTTGATTCAAGCATCAAGAGCAAGCCCATATCGGAAACTGGAGCAGGGGAGCTTAAAACGAAGGTGAAGAAGCAGCCAGGAGAAAAACAAGAACAAATTGCCCAACAAGAAGGAGACAATCAAGATCAAGAACCCCAAGTCCAAGTGAAGAAGGAGGTATTCATCATCAAACACCGAAAGAGCCACGACGAAAGAGGAGACAGAGATTGCAAGAAAACCCCACTTCCCCAAAACCAAATCCAACCGAATTCGCCGCGACAACCGCCTTCAGATGCGGCGGTTGTTTTTGCTGCTGCCGCTGCTTCTCCTCCGCCGATTGCTGCTGACACCAAGACCGGTGCTTGCAGTGAATCCGCGGATGACGTTGATAAGGTTGGGAAACGTGTGAGGACGTTGAGCTGCAACAAGGAGGAATTGGACGCCATTCTCATACAGTGTGGAAGGCTCAGCCGTAGCAATTCTTCCGGGTCTGCGAATAGAACCCGAAAGTACTCTGGTTCGAAGAGGAGCTATGATTTTGATGCGAGCGATGTTCATGCCAATGTCAATGATATATGTAATGGTGCCGATGCTGATGGTGAGGGTGATAGGGTTTCAGAAGAGAAAACTCACCGCCAATCTTCGAGGTCAAGGCCTTCTTCTCCTTCTTCTCAAGGGAGGAGGAGGAGGAGGACACCCAGCAGAGAAAGAAATCAGCAGCAGCAGCAGCAGCGATCGAGCAGCAGGGAGAGACGAACTAGTCTTTCACCGGGCAAACGCTCATCTTCTAATGCTAATTCTGGTGCAACGGCAACTGCCATTGCGAATCCTAGGCCAGGAAAGATGGTTTCAGTCCCTGCAGCTGCCATTAACAATGGGGAATCTGCCACTATCATCAAGCGAATTTCAGTGAAGAGAAATGTTGGATCCCCCCGTGCTCAGTCCCCAGCTAGAGCTCAGTCTCCTGCTAGATTGAATGGTAGAGGTCCCAATGACGGTCAGCAGCAGCCTTCTCTAAGCCGGAGCTCCTCAAGAAAAGCGGAGCAATCCCCCTACAGAAGGAACCCATTGGCTGAGATCGATCCGAACTCCCTTGCCTACCCACAAGCGAATAACAACCGAAACAAAAGAGAAATCCAGGCTGAAGAGGAGATTGTTGTCAAGGAACCCACCAATCTTTCAAATCAGGTAGCTTATCTTCGTGTCATTTCCTCAATAGTTATTCCCAAGTTCGAACTTTTGAATACCCTCTCCGTATTTTAGATTAGATTGAATGGAATATTGCTTGAATTTGTAAACCTCTACGATTATTATTATTCTCTCTGAGAGGAAGACTATGCTATTAGTTACCTTAAAAGTTTGCACTTTTAAGCCGAAAACCAAATTGTACAATACTTGTTCTTCTGAAGTTTAGCTTGATTAATCATCTTGCAGAAACCGACTCTCGAAATCAACAGTGACAGAATTGTTGCCCAAGGTATCAACTACATAACCAGCAATAGTACAATGGACAACAAGAACAAGGTTCTAGTGGAGGAGGCCAAGGGACAACCACAAGGGAAACCCCAAACATTAACAAGAAGCAGGTCCTCTAGGCGATCCAGAGACCTAGACATTGATCCTGAAACCAACACCCTTTTGAATCCTGTGCAGTCTTTGTATACTTCACTATTGCTCCAAGACATACAGAATTTCCACCAGCAGAACACGCCGAGTGCAGTATCACTCCCTTCATGTGTATCTAAGGCCTGCTCCATTGTAGAAGCAGTTGCCGACCTCAACTCTGCTACGAAAAGCACTCCAACAGATCAAATGAACAAAAAATTTGCTTCTGGCTATAATGCTTCACTTGCTGGGAAGAGCATAGGCTGTCTAACAGATGAGCGAAAAGATCCTTTTGTGGAGTCTGAGGTAGTTGCCAATGATGATCTGATGGAGCCAAGCTTCCACAAGTATGTGACTGTGAGAACGGGTACTGGTGCATTGGAAGATATGGAGGACCAAGAGTCTTCTGGCAGCAACAGCTTTCTCAGTGGTAGTTCTCACTCGCAACAACATAATTGGGGCTTCTCTTCTTCTTCGTGGGAACCCAATTCAGCCGACTCCACTGATTGCTGGACTTCAAGATCCAACACCAAAGAGGAGGATCACAAAACTCCACTGAGTATTGGTATGGATGAAGCTGCAAGAAGGAGATTGAATAGGCACCAGCGCAGCGGTGGAATTGGGCATGGAAGTCTCGCTGCCATCAAGGCCAAAGGGCTTCCCACACGTCCAGGTGTTGCAGCTGTAGCATCAATGTAGATGTAGTTAAGCGTTTTTACTAAGTCATTCAGATTTGTACCTTTCGATTTCAGCAACTCTCCCTCTAGTGTAGACTACATTTGTGTTGGCAGTTGCATACTTGCAACATTTTCTATTTGAAGCGCTGATTAAATTCTTCTTCTTTTTTTTCTTCCGTAAATGCTTCTGTTAAATTGTCACACTATAGTTCATAACTCGAGCAGTCGCACGAGTCTTCATTCTTAGCTATTAGACATTAGGCAATGAAGCTTGAGATTGGGAATTATGCATACTGAGTGTTCACGATACGACTGATTGCAACTCTCTTCAACAATCATTTCATAGTCTATGTTGTATGAGACCAAATGGTTGTATCCTACAGCTGCTTTGATGTCAACTTTAAGATGCGTGTTCAGAAAGTACGATTCTATGGCTGCTTGGGTTCGGATACGTCATTCCTACAATCGAACCCCTTTTTTTTTCCAAACCTAGAACTGTAGAATTCTCTAACGGGAATTTCCCGTAACCAAACAAGTCGTGTAATGGATTCCCCATTGGATAAGAGTTTTCCCTATTATAATATTCCTTTCTTATGAAAACTAAGCAAATGGTTGTTGCTGCTATCAGTTTGTAGGACAAAATGAAAAGGATTTTCCTCCCAAAATTGAAGTATTGAATCATCTGTCATGGCCTTTAAGCTCTACCAGATTCCATCCTTAATTGAAAGTTTTGAACTTTTTAGAATAAAGTTGTTGCAGACCTTTGAAGTTTGCACGCTCAAGACCGTTGAAGTCTCCAAGAATCTCTTTATTGATAGATTTGAAGGAGAAAAAAAATGTAAACATAGAATAAATATTTATATATTTTATTAAAGAATGAAAACGGGTCGGTTATAGGTACAGGTTCGGGGATGATACTCCAATAACCATAATTGAACTTGAAACTAGACAGTTTATCATATGGTTACCCATAACAAAAAAGAACCTGAAATTTGATCTCTGAAATCGAACAGTTCGGATTGATTACCTGTATGGATTGAATTTGACGGGTTAAATTTTCATCTCAAATACAAAGCCTCAGAAATGGTCTAAAGTGGAGTCCACTCTGATTCTGTTTGCCACGATATCGATCCATGATAAAAAATGTGGAAGGCAAAATCAGCAAAAAGAGCAAGTGCTGAAAGTCCAATCATACACATAAACGAATGAAAACCATTAACTGTGAATGACATGAATGGTATCCACACCAGTCCACCATAACTGTATAGCTCGAATATAAAGTCAATTCAACAACATACACAATGATGATGATGCACCACAGCACCAGTACTTTCTCAAAAGCAAATCCCACAAAATCACTCGCTTTCAACTTAAAATTGATGCATGCACGAGAATTTGAAGCTCATCTTTGTGTTCACAAAGTTATCACCCGAGTGGAGATCTGTTTTCAGCATTCAAGCATTCATGGAATCAAACGCATTTTAACTCCATGGCGGATATAGGCCAGTCAAAAAGTAATTAGCACAAGAGTCCTCAGACAAAAGTACTCGAGCAACAAAGTATTTAAAAAATTGTAATTTACGGAATTTGATACAATATTTACATGTATTTAACATAATTATCATCGGACTGTTAGTTATAATTCATGTGAATATGCGGATTTAATACAATCATCATTCGATTGTCAAGATGATAAATGTATTAAATGCATGTAAGTATTGGAGTGTATGAGGTCTTTGTATGGACAATAAAATATAAGAGTAGTTTTTTATTCTTCATCTTCCTCCTAAGTTTATGTGGTTTTCTCAGCATTTTTTCCGATAACCAAAATTTATAGGATCAAGGAAAACTAAAACTTTATGAGGTTTTTGTTATTAACGCTCATCATGTACCTTTTTTTGTTTGTTTATTTTTTCACTAAAAAACAATGCAGAGTAATATTTTTAGAGTGTAAATAATAGATTTAGAATCAACCAAAATATAACACTTTCCCCCTCAAAAGCAAAACATAACTGGTTACAACTTACATCTACTACTTTCTATGTGTTTGTAGGGCTGGAAAAAAAAAATCCCAAAAATCCCAAACCGAACCGAAAAATTCCCGAAACCAAACTGAAATTCCCGAAAATTTTGGTATCCAATACCGAACCGATCCCGAAATTTCAGTACGAGAATCGGTCTCAAGTTTTTGGGATTTCGGTATTCCCAAACCGAACTGATATATATATATATATATATATATATTATTTAATTTTTAAATATATAGGAGCACATCTTTAAGGGGAACATCATCTACCTACAATAGTGAAAATTGAAGTACTGAAGGTGTACTGGAAATCGATGATGGAACATCTACAGGAATGAACCTTAAAATAGATAGTGGAACATATGCAGAATTTTTAAATCACAAGAGATTGATAGATGGATTGACTATAGCTTAAATGAGCTGACCTATGAGCTTCTCTCTTCTCATTGTCTGGCTAATTAACCAAGAGAATGAGGTCAACTTGTCTGCAACTTCGTACTACGGTTTAGTAATATTCCATTTCACACGTAGAGATCTTAGGTTTTATTCTCACCAAATGCAAATTTGAACCATATTATTGCTAGCTCATCTGTTTTAGTGTAGATAATATGGTTTGTTAAAAAAAAAAATTACTTGTCTTACCAATGGCATGAAGCTTCTAATTCTCAGGCCAAGCTGACGTGGTGCACATGGGCCCTTCATGCATAGGTTAAAGATTCCTTGTTGATGCATTTAGCTCGTAAAAATGATTGGTAATATAAGTTATAAGACAATCTCCAACCCTTGACCTAAAACCTAAAATGTTGGCCCAGAAAATTTAGGTTTTAACCCAGAAATAGTTTTTCTACTCAAACCCTTATGGCCTAAAATTTTAGCCCCAAATTATTAAAGAATAAATTTAGGCTAATTTTTTTCTTAAAGTAACTTTTTTAAAAGAAAAAAATTATGTAGACTATCATAATTTAATTTTATGAACATTTTAATCTAAAAATATTTAGATTCTGACAAATACTGAAAAATCACTAACCGACACCATGAAACTCGTTAAACATTATGAAAAAAAATACGAAACACATAAAAGATTTTTTTTTAATTACTTTAGCCATTAGATTTAAATTTGGACCGTTATTTTTTTTTACCGTTGAATTTCATTAAATTAGATCTTAACCGTTGGATTCAATGAATTTATAAATATAAAACTAAATAAATATACATATATGGTGGGCCAGCCTCCCTAATCCTGGGCTAAATCTGGCTTTGTTTTAGGTTATAGGTTTTAAGTCCAATTTTAAGCTTGGGTTGGGTTGGATTTTTGGGGGGCAGAGGGAATAGAGGAAAAATAGGTTATAGGCCAGGGATGGAGATGGTCAAAAGAAGAGTAATGCTACATTTATCATCTACTTGTACCACCTTTTGTATCATCTTTCTAATAGAGGTAGGACCGACAACGTATATGGGTCACATCTCTAATAGAGAGATGATACAAATAATAGTACAAATAGATGATAATAGTAATATTTTTGTACAAAGAAAGTAAAGTTTGATAATTTGTCCTCCATTGTAGAGGTTAACTCTTAATGTACCAAAAGTAATTATGTTGGTCACTACTTGTTAATCCTGATGTAGCATTATAATTCTAATCAGTACGTATTATTGACGAGTTTTGTAATAAAGACAACCATAACCATAGACAATGACTAGATTTGTAATTTAATCCATCTATTTTAATCTTGAAATATATATCATATCGATCGCTTGACTCAAATTCTAAACTCATATTCTTATTTTTCTTCGTGTAAAAATGAATTATATAATACAATTTTAAGGAAAATTCTTCAATGTTATATAAAAAAAAATGCTACGAGTGTTGAGCGGCTGAGGTTAAAAGTTAGAGATCGAATGGTTGAGAAACTTTTTGAATATTAAAAAACAAAGAAGTGGGTAATTTGCCATGAGCAGGTAAAAATAGTGTCCTACTTTTGACTCTCTCATTTTTCTATTTGTGAGCATTTTTGCGCACCACTTTACGAGTAATGTTAGGTAGATTAACTTTGTAGAAAATTTGCAAACTACATGAAGTGTCACCAATAAGAAATAAGCACGTTAATTAACACTTAAGTAATAATCCAATCATCAACTTCTATGTCATTTAGTTTACAAAATTTAGTCTACAAATTCGGTCACCTTAGCATTGTACCCTAAACTATGGTGTACGCTCACCATACACTTAATCATCTGCCACATATCCTTTCACTTAACCTTGGTTATGCTAGGTTTCTATCTGCTAGGAAACAAACCCTAACCTTGCAAACCTTCAGCTGCCGGTCCCTTACTTAGGCTTCTGCTGGCGGCAGCCCCTCCCACATCTCTCTAGCATCCCCATCCTCTTAACCTCTCCACCCCTCACTTCATACTCTCTACCCTTGCTGTTTTCCGCACTTTTTTTCCTTTTTATCTGCATCCTCGAACCCTTCCAACCGCTACTTTCTCTTTCTTATTTGTTTCCTTGGTTTGACCTGCACCTTCTCCTCGTACTCTTCTGTGCGCTTCCAGTTCTCATGGCTTCTGCGAGCCTCCGATCCACTCCCCCGATCTATTGCTGCACTGGGCTCCTGTTTAGGGCTTAGATCTGCAATTTTGGGTTGGTTTTCTGGGTTGGTTTGTGGGTATTCGACTTGCAGTTCTTTTTCTTTTTCTACACTTGTTCTGCTCTTCTTACCTGGTTGGTGGCGGTCTTGCATCTGGAGATTTTGTTTTCAGTTTCGTGTTGCTCCTGGGTGGGGTTTGCACTTGGAGCTTCCCAGCAGCGGCTTCTTGGTATCCCGATTTGTTGTTGTGCATATTTGCCAGCTAGTTTCTCTCGGTTGATTGGACATCTGAGGGCTCTGCCCTTGGAACTATCGTTTTGTCCTCTTTGGGTTTGTGGTGGTGGTGGGGATGAAGGTGCAACCATGTTTTCTTGCCATCACTGTGACCAACTCCGGCCGGAGGAATCGTTGGCGGCTCTTGGTACTTTTATGTTGGTTTTGGGGAGTGGAGGGTTTCGACGACTGTGGTGGCACTAGCTGGATCTTCCTCCACACCTCTCTGAGCTCGTCCCGACTACAGCTGGCCTTCCACTTCTACCGACATTCCTGCACGTGCCTCTGCCTTTGCTACCCACGCCTACTGCCAACTTGCAGCTGCATCTCCTTGTGGTCGTCACCCTGTTCTTTTGGTTTTTAGTCTAGCTTTTATGACTGAGAGTATTAAAGAATAAATTTAGGATAATTTTTTTTTCTTAAACTAACTTAAAAAAAAATTATGTAGACTATCCGAATTTAATTTTATGAACATTTAAACCTAAAAATATTTAGATCCTGATAAATATTGCAAAATCTCTAAACTGACACCATGAAACTCGTGGAACACTATGAAAGAATATGAAACACATAAAATAATTTTTTTAATTACTTTAACCATTGAATTTAAATTTGGACCCTTAGATTTTTTTTACCGTTGGATTCGATCTATTAGATCTTAGCCGTTGGATTCAATGAATTTATTAAATATGAAACTAAAAAAGTACATATATATGGTGGATCAGCTCCACTAACGCATGAGAAATTCTGGGCTAAATTTGCCCAGAAATGAGTTTTGGGTTAAAACTCATATTTGACCCAAAGGTTGGAGCAAGTTAGGGTAAGTTTAGAACCTAAAATTTGAGTTTTGCTCCAAGGATTGTAGTAGATCTAAAGAGTTGGAGCAAGTTGGAGTAAGTTTAGAACTTCAAATTTGAATTTTACTCCAAAAGTTGGAGTAGATATTACAGTGGTAAACAAAATGCTCCCTTTCTGTTTATGATTTCTCTGTTGTGAGACCTAATAAAACTTTGTAACCTTCTATAACTTTTTGCTACCTGCAAATTTAAAAGAAAAAAAGTTGTAGTATCAAATACTACGTACGTAGTATGGAAATGATAACCCAATTTTACAGATATTATTTTGGGAACTAGGGTTTATGATTAAACAGAGAGAGAGATAGTGAGTAAGCAGTAACCATCCAGCGAAAAAGTTCGGGCTTCAAAGTACGAACAGAAGGCTGCAAGCTAGCAGGTGTGGACAAGGGCTTTATTATCAACACGTACGTGTGTTTGGTTTCATGGAAACGTCCATTTAGATCTACTGTCAAAACAGTATCAGGGAACAATCTCAAGACTGATAGAGCCCTAACTTTGCATCTTGACTTCTGTGTAGCAGTAACAAGTAATTTCTATTGCAATTAACAACAAATACAACAACCTTTTTCTGTTTACAACCCTTCCTAATATAGTAGCTAGATAGCTTCCTCCGTAAGCTTACTACTCACAACCTTATCCTTTTAACCACACATTTCTGTCCTCGTCAGCATTAATACAATGCCCACTTATCAACCAATTCAGTTATCACACAGGATCCTAACAATACCCTCCCCTCAAAACAAGGCTTGTATACAAGACTTGAAAAATAGAAAAATTTGCAAAATACAATGTATTAAAGCTGAGCAACTCCTGGAAAATGCAGCTTCAAGTCTGAGTAAGTCTCCCATGTAGCTTCTGCTGGAGTATGATTTTGCCAATGAACCAACACTTCCGTAATTGCAGTTGTACCCTTCTTCACCATTCGTCTGTCCAAAATAGCCACAGGAACATCTTGTAAAATACCATCATCAGTTAACACAGGTAGTTGAATCGTAGGTTAAATAGCAGCCCCTAAATGTTTCTTAAGACAAGAAACATGGAACACTGGATGAAGGTTAGAGTTGTCTGGGAGTTTCAACCTATAAGCGACAGAACCCACCCTTGCTAACACTTCAAAATGACCATAAAACTGAGGCTGCAACTTGTGAAATGGATGAGAGGCCAATGACATATGCTGATAAGGTACCAGCCTTAGATAGACTAAGTCACCCACCTCAAAAACCCTTTCAGTTCGATGCTTATTAGCCTGTACTGTCATTCAATTTTGTGCTGCTGCTAAATTGGCCTTCAAGAGAGATAAAACTCGATTTCTTTCCAACAAACATCGATCCACCATTTCTAATTTAGTAGTACCAGCTTCATACACTGGAATCTCAGGTGGTGGCTGACCATACACCACTTCATAAGGGCAGAGTTTGGTAGCAAAGTGATAAGCTGTATTAAAGCTCCACTCTGCCCACGGTAACCAAAGGGTCCATTTTTTGGGTTGAAGACTACAAAAACACCGCAAGTAAGTTTCCAAACACCAGTTTACCACCTCTGTTTGACCATCAGTTTGTGGGTGATAACTTGAGCTGAAACATAGTGAGGATCCTTGCAATGAAAAAAATTCTTTCCAGAACTTGCTCATAAAAACCGGGTCTTTATCACAGATAATAGATGCCGGCATGCCATGAAGTTTAAAAATATGCTCCACAAATAAGGTTGCCACCGAAGTTGCAGTATAAGGATGAGATAGGAGTATAAAATGTGCATATTTGGATAAGCGATCCACAACTACCCAAATGACAGTTTTTCCTCGACATGGAGGTAGACCAATGATGAAATCCATGGATATGTCAGTCCATACTCGTGAAGGAATAGGTAAGGGCTGTAGCAATCATGCAGGAGCTAAGGTCTCGTACTTGTGTTGTTGGTATATCTGATAGTTGGCAACCCTGTCCTTAATGTCGTTTTTCATACCAACCCAATAAAAAGACCTGGAAAGCCTCTTATATGTCTTCAAAAATCCAGCATGACCAACAACATGACTGTTGTGATGTTCTTCAAAGACTTTCTGTCGCCACGAACTCGTAGGACTCAAAACAATTCTCCCTTTGTATCTTAGAAACCCATTCTCAACTTTAAACTTCAAGGAATTCAGTGATGTAGATTCTGAAGGATGTAGGACTTCCTGAATCTTGTCCCGTATCCAATCATCTTGTTCAGTGTGTCGACTCAAATCATTTAACCAACTGAGATATGGGTATGAAATTGCAGCCAATTCCATACTAGAATGTGGAGAAACTTCATCAATAGGAATTCTGGAAAGTGCATCTGCCACCTGATTATCACAGCCTCGCTTGTATTGAGTCTAGTAATCAAAACCAAGCAATTTAGACACCACCCATTTTTGCTGGAATGGAGTATTGGCCCTATTTTGCAAAAAGAATTTCAGACTATGATGATCTGTTTTGATGATGAAGTGCCTCCCGACCAAGTATGACTGCCATTTTTTAATGGCATGTATGATAGCCATCATCTCCCTTTCATAAGCAGACAAATTTTGGTTCCTTACACTGAGTGCCTTACTAGTAAAGGCAATAGGTTTGCCACCTTGCTGGAGAACCGCTCCAATTCCAAAGCCTGATGCATCACTTTCGATAACGAAAGGTTGGGAAAGATCTGGGAGGGCTAAGACTTGTGGAGACAACATAGCCTGTTTCAATTCATTGAATGCTGCTGTTGCTGAATCAGACCACTTGAAATTGTCTTTCTTGGTGAGGACTGTGAGAGGACTAACAATCTTGCCGAAACCAGGAATAAATTTCCTGTAGTAGCCCGTTAATCCAAGAAATCCTCTTAATGCTTTAATGGAGGTGGGAATAGGCCACTGAGCAATAGCCTCCAACTTAGAAGGATCAGCTGCAACCCCTTCTTTAGACACTACGTGGCCTAGATACTCAACTTGGGTTTGACCAAATGCACACTTTGTTTTCTTGACAAACAAGGTATGGACTTGCAAAAGTTGAAAGACCACTCCCAGATGCTCCAAATGAGACTCCCAAGACTTGCTATACACTAATATGTCATCAAAAAATACGAGGATAAATTTCCTTAGATAAGGTTTGAAATCTCGTTCATAAGACATTGGAATATGGCCGGAGCATTGGTTAACCCAAAGGGCATAACCAAAAACTCATAATGCCCATCATGAGTTCGGAATGCAATCTTCTCAATATCACTTGGGTGCATTCGAATTTGATGGTAGTCGGATCGGAGGTCGAGCTTAGAGAAAAACTGAGCGCCATACAACTCATCCAACAACTCATCAATTAGTGGAATGGGAAATTTGTCCTTAATAGTGATGAGATTAAGGCCTCTATCATCCATACACATTCTCTAAGTGTCATCATTTTTCCTTACTAGAATAACTGGAGAAGAATAAGGACTATTACTGACCCTTATAAACCCCGCATCTAATAATTCTCGGACACACTTTTCAATTTCTGTTTTCTGTAAAGGACCATATCTGTAAGGTCTCATACTAGGTGGTTTACTATCCTCCATCAAGGGAATTATGTGGTCATGTGATCTGTGAGGAGGCAAACAAGTAGGAGCAAGAAAAACTACCTCATTATTTTGCAAAAGTTGTTTTAACTGATGAGATTGAATTGTGGACAGTACAGTCTTATGTTCCACCATATCTTCTTGTTGAATTTGAAAGAGAAAAGCACCCACAGAAGATTCTTGGTGAAGCAACTTTTCCATGTGAAAGACAGAAACATCCTGAATATGTTCACTCAATGCTTCTGGACTTGAAAGACAGAACGTGGTATTGCCCTTCCTGAACTTCATGTACAGTTTATCGAAATCCCAAAAACTTGCCCCAATGTCTTGAGCCATTGAACCCCTAACACCACATCACAACCTCCCAAGGCCATAGCATACAAATCGGTAGTACACTGATAGTCTTGAATCTTGAGTGAGACAGCCCCTAAAGAACCTGTAGTATTAACTTTTCCTCCATCCGCAATCTTAACACTAAAGGAGTGAGTAGTATTCAACTGTCCATTGATTTTCTTGACTAACGCAGAATCCACGAAGTTGTGGGAACTACCAGAATCGATAAGTATTACCACAGGACAATTCTTAATACTACCAAGAACCTTCATGGTTTTAATTGACTTAGGAGCTGGGGTACCAAAAAAGGCACAAGCTGTAATCTCAGGTTCGAAATTCTTAGTCCCAGAGGCTTCATTATCACTACCATACTAAACATCAATCAATAAAAGTTGTTTCTTCTCACAAGTGTGGCCTTTAACAAACTTTTCCTTACAATGGAAGCAAAGACCATGTTTTCGACAATATTTGACCTCCTCCGGGGTCAATCTTCTCACATTCTCATGTTTTAAGTTGTTATTTCCCACAGAAGTATCAGCAACATTTTGCAATGGTGGACGAAACGAAGAGTTAACAGATGAACAAGGAAAAGATTTGACCTTTAATTCAGACAACTTGGCATCGATCTGTTGAGCATAAGCAGTGGCCTCAAGAACGTCTTTGAGCTTCAGAATTTTGACGTTATGACGTAGCTCCGATTTTAGACCGCCAATGAAACAAGATCGCAAAAGAGATGGGGTAACTTCCCTTGTACGATTCGCCAGTCTTCGAAACTCCAGGATGTAATCCCGCAGAGATCCCATTTGGCGAAGTTTAACCAAGCTTTCTGCCAAATCGTCGAACTCCGACGGACCAAATTCTTGACAAAGAGCTTGTGTGAAATCTTCCCACCTAGGGTATGTCCTGATACAATTAGCCCATTGGAACCATTGTAGAGGTTCGCCATCCAGATGGAATGATGCCATTTTCACTTTCTTGAAATCTTCGACGCCGAAGAAATCCAAATAGTGTTCTGCTTTGTAGATCCACCCCAAGGGTTCATCGCCATCACCAAATCTAGGAAAATCGATCTTGATAAATGGCTGTCGAGGCGACGGAATCGATTCTTGACGAAAAAATTGAGGCCCAAACTGAGGATTCCCTCCAAGAGGCAAATTGTGATCGGAATGTGTTCCCTCAGATGATTCACCGACGGACCCACTACCCTTCGTCGATAACGCCTGCAATTGTTGCAAGATCATCTCCTGGGTAGCTCGAAATCCAGTTCTTGATTCTTGAAATTCATGCTTGGAATCTTTGAACTCCTGCTGGAAATCAGCAAACAAGGACTCAAGCTTTTTCACTCGCGTTTCCATGGTGCGTCTGGAACCGAGTCGGGTCATACACGAAGAAGGATCAAGCAGGATCTGAGGCACTGGCTCTGATACCAATGATAGAGCCCTAACTTTGCATCTTGACTTCTGTGTAGCAGTAACAAGTAATTTCTATTGCAATTAACAACAAATACAACAAACTTTTTCTGTTTACAACCCTTCCTGATATAGTAGCTAGATAGCTTCCTCCGTAAGCTTACTACTCACAACCTTATCCTTTTAACCACACATATCTGTCCTAGTCAGCATTAATACAATGCCCACTTATTAACCAATTCAGTTATCACACAGGATCCTAACAATCAATGTTAGGTACTCAAGCCCAAGGGAAGAGCCCAACCCAAAAGACTAGTCCAATAGGTGGGAGGACCCCTAGGACTTAAGAACCACTACACCATTTCTGGTGTGGCTGATGTGGGATCATAACATTGCCCACCCCTTCGGAAGCCGACGTCCACGGCGGCCCTTACTCTGGTGGCTTTCACTCTTAACGGCGGCGCCCTCTGGTCGTCTCGTTAAGGTAGCCCTTTCTAGGTCGCCCCCTCCGTAGAGTCGGTCCGTCTGGGGCCGACGCCCACGGCGGCCCTTACTCTGGTGGCTTTCACTCTTAACAGCGGCGCACCCTCTGGTCATCCTGTTAAGGTAGCCCTTTCCAGGTCGCCCCTTCCGCAGGGTCGGGAACCTAGGCTCTAATACCAATGTTAGGTACTCAAGCCCAAGGGAAGAGCCCAACCTAAAAGACTAGTCCAATAGGTAGGAGGACCTCTAGAACTTAAGAACCACTACACCATTTCTGGTGTAGCCGATGTGGGATCATAACAAAGACCCACTTTGGCCGTCTGATTGGGATCGGACCCTTCATTCAATACCATGCGTGATCTCAGATGAACCCACCCTTATAACCTTCATGTCTTTGTTTTGGTCATGTGTCAGTCAACCACAGACCAACACAGCAGAGTCTAATAATGTATAGGCCCTCAGGCTCTTCGGTTCTTATCCGTACATCTTTGTGTTTATGATAAAATCGGTTCATAATATAAATTATTATATGAATATTATGTTTGAAGAAAATTAATTAAAATTAAGATTGTTTAATAATTAAATTACATAAGAACAAGATGAATAAAAATAATAAAAACATTATGAATTGTTCATCTGTTTGTTATAGTTGATTAACTTAACGACCTTAGTTTTAATTTATTTTTTGTAGAGATAATATTTACAGAGTAATTAATAATTTTAACGGGTTCTTATTATAAGCACAAAGTTTTGTAAATCAGTCATGAAGAATTTTGAGCAGGAGTTCATAATCATCCTTTAGTAACCAAACATTGCTCTTTACTGTACTTGTAACTTCTCGTTTTGTTAATGAAATGTAATATATAATTTTTTTTAAATGACGTTGTATTATTAAACTGTGATGTAACATTGCAATAAACACTTGCATACAATTTGTTATCATGACTATCAGTCTCCATATTATTTATGTAGAAAAAATTAGTGAAATTATTCATATTTATTATTTTTCTTTAATAGAGCATTATTGTGTCAAGTATTTGGTACTTGATTGGTTTTTTTTAAGAGAAATATTAAGGAGATTTTTTCTAGATGGAACTCTTTATAGACTATTTCTCAGCTCATGTTTTTTTGAGATGTTTTATAATGTTGACCTGAAGATTAACATTAAATTGTGAGGTGACAGAGTAAAAAATTCTGCTTTTGATAGTCTCTTTAACATTTCTCTTATTTGAAACATGAGGTCTAGTTAATGAGTGATGACAATAAGATACGAAATCGAGCAAGCGAATATGTTGGATCATGCAGGAAACTCAAGTCTCAAAACAATTAATGTTCAAATGTTAAATAGAAACACACGCACATGTTATATAATATGGTTATTTAGCTATGCTTTGTGCCGACATCCAAAACAAAACGATGTTATTTTGAAGTTCAAGAGTTTGTGTTACACAAAGTTATTTTTTTAGACATTTTCTCGTTTTTTTCTTGTAACCCAATATACATGATTTTCCATTTCGTTTATATTTTGAGACTAATGTGCTGATGCAAATTATGTTAATTAGGTTTTTTAGTTCAGATAGTGTGTTAACCTTGTTATATCGAGTTCAAATCTCTTTTTTTTTTTTTTTAACTAACTAACACTATTATCTACATTAAGGGAGAGGAGATGTGCTTCGTCTCACGATAGACTAACAATAATGTGGTTCAACATTTGGCGAAAATCGAATTTAAGACATCTCACTTACAAGTGAAAAAGAATACCACTACACTATAATACTAAGTGACATTGAGTTCAAATCTCTTATTTTTAAATTAAAATAGTTTAGTATATTACTTTGTAAGAGAAAAACTACTAGACTAATGTGTTGGTAGATGTTCTTTTGAGCGGGGCCGAATCTTATCAAGGGCCATAGGGGCACGTGCCCCTTTCAAGTTTTTGGCCCAGGTGGTTTAAGCAGGACTTAGGGTCCCTGCTTAAATCAGTCACTTTTTGTCTCTTGTTACGACGTCAAATTGGACTACGAAAAATAATAATCTATTTACCACCACCACTAATTCTACTACTCGATCCTCATCCAAAACTGCAAAACCACCATGAGGCGGATATAAAACAAACATTGTAAATTGATTTTGGCAGCTCACTAAGAAGAATTTCCTAGTCCCATACGTCTAATAAATTTGACCTTCCAGCCCTATACACGTATGATTTAGGAACTGTTCTTGATTCTCCAAAAACATCATTATGCACTTCTCATAAATGCATTTTTCTTTCTAAATATAGAAAGTTTGAAGTGCAACAATAAGAATTTTGGAGTATCAATAACAATTCTCTATAATCTATCTATTTGTTCACTACAACAATATTCACCCTAAAGATACAATTAAAATGGCACAAATTGTAGGAATGTACGCTAAGCACACTATGGGTATGAGTTGGCCAAGTGCTCGACAAAACAACTCACTTAAAATAGGAAAAAGATTTGGTGTTGCACGGTTTTTTTTAAGAATTCCATGAGGACTAGCATCTGCTATAGTTTAGTTGTGCCCTGTAAACTAACTTTCTAGTTTCGCCCCTGCTCTTGAGCATAATGAATTAGCATGCTGAAGAATGCAAAGACATTATTAACGAAATCAATAAGAATGCTTAAGAATGCACTCCAAATCAGTAAGGAAAGTGATTTCCTTATACGCTGTTCTCCTATGCGTGCCTGTTCATTTCTGGTTCGGATTGAACAAATTAAAAAAAAAATTATAAGGCAAAAATAGATACGAATGTGCACAAGGAAGAAAAGGTGTCCCGAAAGTATTAACCAAAACAGATAGAAAAACGAAACTTACCACGAGAAACTCAATATCTACTGTTCTGGGCCTTCTGGCCTCCGCGCAGATAAGGTAACCGTGATGGAGCTAGCAAGGCCATGATTCAACAAGGACAATAATGGCAGCACCAACTGTCCACATGAGAGCCCCTTCTCTCACCACGGCAAACACCCCTCTTAACTGTTAAGATTATTACCATGCAACCTCATCAATTTCTTCACTCTTAAGTCTTACCCCAACTGGTAATACCTAGCTAGCTCCATGCACGGATGACGCCCACCAGGTATTCGACCAAATTCCCCACCCGAACTTTGCTGTCTTCAACCCAATTATTACGTTCCCCGCTCCATAACCCGGCGTCTTGCTGGCCGAATCCACGATTACATTCGAGTTTCGCTTGGAAACATACATTAATAAGTAAGCAAGTAAACTACTTTCAATCTAGTAGTATAAGAAAGATGGTGATGAAAATTGACACAAATAAAACCTACTTTAACAGAAAGGTTATAAATCCGCTGTACTCTTTCCCAATCGTAGAAATACACCAACTGTGGAACCGACCCTCAAGTAATTTGAGTTAGGCGGGACAGGATTCAAACCTTTGTGTGTGTAAATGGAATCAAGATCCTCGCCTGATCTTCCCCTAGGGATCCCGCAATCATGTCCGTTTATTTTATATCGTGCGGTCAGTTTTCGTTAGGTATTATTTATATTTGAATTTTAAATTTTAAATAATTTTTGACCGCACGATATACGATGAACGGATAGGATTGTGGAATCCCTAGGATCCCTAGGGAATGGATCCGGAGAGGATCCTGATTCGTGTAAATGAGGGATGCTAGCTCACTCGCTCCATCAGCTGCTGCCTTCAAATGCCGACAGGTGTCACATCATTTTTACCTCTAACAGTCAATGTGGTTCTTTTTTAATAACCAACTCTTTATACTTATTTACCCACTTGCCACTGAATTAAAATAATATTTTCATTCACTAATATGTGTCCAGTCGTCTTCTCGTCTTCCCACCTCCTCCGCCCACGTCACCCACCAGCGCAACTCCCCCTCCCCTCTGCTGCGCAGCCCACCACCACCACTATCAGCCCACTCCTTCCCTTTCGCTCCCGTCGACGGTTCAACTATAGGGAAAAACGGTATAATGTTGGAAATTGGCCGAAATGATTATATTAAAATTTCTAATTGCTTCAACTAATCAAAAGCAAGTATTAACACCATACTGATCAAATATTGACAATAATTACGATCCAACAACAAAGCGATCATTTTTGTCAATTGAGAATGGTAAATTGATGAATTTAGCCAATTTTTCATAATTTTTTCTAATTTTTCTTCAATGGTAAATACCATTGAGTGATATGCGAAATGAATGGCTGAGACTGAAAATAGAAGAACTAAACAACTATGGAAATAAAATCTAACTGCTAAGATACTTGTACCACTGAATGTTATCTAAATACTTATTTTAAGTTCATTATTCCAATTGTTGAATGATATCTTTTGAGTATCCGATTGATATGTGGCTAATACTTGATCAATATGCCATTAACATTTGAATTTTGCTCAATTTAACAATTTAAATGTATAAATTTATTAGTCCATCCAAAATAAAAACCTATGTGTGGAAATTAAAAAAAATAACAAAGAAAACTAAAAATGAAAAAACAACCACTAAAACCAAAAAACAAACACATAAAATTTTGAAAACCAAACGAATTACCTACATACACACACACTAAAAATAAGTGATGGTTACACACATATAGTAGTGAGTTTGTTTTGCAATTTATTTATACCAACAATTAAAATAAATTCTAGTTAAAAAAAATAACAAAGAAACAACTAAAACCTCTGACTGTCATAAATGTAAATACGCGTATTTACCAAATATGGCAACACGATGGTATTTGTATCCACATTTTCCTTTTTAATTTTAATTTCTTGCATAGCAAGAGAGGCCAAAAATCCAAGGTTATAAAGAGGTGGGAATCACATGCTGCCAAGAACACCGCAGAAATTAATAAATTAATAATCCTCAAAAGGTAAAGCGCCAAAGCCAGAGAGAGGAGAGAGAGAGAGAGATAGAGAGAGAGAGTAGAAATAAGATAGAGAGAGAGAGCAGCAGCAGCAGCGAAAATTGGGGTATGGGTTTGCTTCTAGTGTTCTTCCCGGAGGACAACGGCGGCAGCACCACTGCCATTGTCGACAAAACCACCAAGCTCTTCTCTTCTTCTTCCACTTCCTCTCCGTCGTCCTCCACCCCTTCCTCTTCCTCCTCCTCCAAAACATGCACGCTTTTCAGAAGAACCAACTCCAACAACCTTATTCTCTCCAAAGCCCAATCCACAATTTCCATCTGTGCCCTTCTCGTCTTCCTCACCCTCCTCCTCTTCACCCTCTCCACCTTCGAGCCCTCCGCCGCCAAGCCCCGCCCCGTCGGCCGATCACCTTCCAGAAGGTTCCTCTCCCAAGATACCCAAATTCCCAAATTGCCCACCAATCCGAACTTACCCCTTCTCTCCTCCACCTGGTTATCCAAAATGTGGAAGCAAAAACAGAGCAGCCCAATACAGAAGTTAAGGTCACAATTTGCCCTCCAGAAAATGGGCACTCTGTACCGCCGCGGCACCAGAGCCATGCCCGATCTCGTCGTCGCCCACGTCAACGATGACGTAACGGAACCCGAACTCCGGTTGTTTCTGAGGCTGCTGCACCGGTCCGGCCTCACGTCCAGAGCCGACGTGGTGTTCGTCTTCGCCTCCTCCGGTTTGAGATTCGGCTCCGTGATTCGGGAGGAGAACGCCTCGTTCTTTGAGCTCCTACGCAGTTACGGGGGACTGAACCGGACGGCTGCGGGGGGAAAAAAATCCGGTTCCGGTTTCGACGCGTCTCAGTTCGTGAAGGCCGGGCAGAAGGAAATTGAAGAGCCCCTTTGGGGGAGAAAGGGTGTTAACCCGGAAGGGGAGAGTGAGTTTACTCGGTTTAGTTACGGTTCGGTCGTGGGGTTCGAGGCGAGTGAGCTTGACCCGGAAAATTCGCTATCCGGGTTCGTGGACCACGTGGTGCCGATGAGCCTGCGGCGGTGGGCTTGTTACCCGATGCTTCTCGGCCGGGTTCGGAGAAACTTCAAGCATATTATGTTGGTGGACGCGAAAAACTCAGTCGTGGTAGGGGACCCACTCAGCCGAGTCCGGCACCGGAGTCCCGAGTCTGTTCTTTTATTCACAATGCCGCCGCCGCCGCCGGCGAGTAAGCACGGCAAGAAAAACTCGGACTCAACTCAGTCTCACGGCGCAGTTAACTCCGTCGTTATCACCGGCGGAGTACGGGGAGTTCGGCGACTGTCCAACACCGTGTTGACGGAAATCGTTCGGGCCACCATGCAGCACAAGAAGAAGAGCATGGTGACGGAGTCGGGAATTTTGAGTCAACTCGTTACCAAGGCGTTCGTAACGAAGAGCATTAATTTGGTCATGTCGAGTGAGTCGGTGCCGGATCCGAGTTCTATCGGCGGAGCAGCCAGGCTGTCCGGCGGGCACACAATCATCCAACGTGGTAAAAGTAATCATGAGGAGCTTAATTCTATAATTATGAAGCAAATTTGTTTATTAGAAATAGATTCTTCTGTGTATAGGGATTGTTAGGAAAAACAATAAAATAAGTTTTAGAGGAAAAAAGAATAGAAATGTATTAAGATGTGTCCAACAAATTCTTGTTCTTATTAATTTTTTTGGTTTAATTTCTTCTTCCCTTTCCAGGACACCAAGTTTTGTTGTTACTTGTTTATAATATTGATCTAGCAATAAAATCACTTCTTGTGTATACTCTCTACATGATGTTAGTAACATATTCAATATTGAAAAAACGTAAATTCATAATATTACGTGACAATGTAACTATGTGACAGTAATAGTTTTTTGAGTAGAAAATTTCGATAGGTAGACCGTAGAACACAAATCAAGCAAGTAGAATGAAATAGTGAGTAGTGTCAACTGTCAAGAGGGTTTACCAGGTCAAAATGAAATTAACAAAAATATAAAGTCAACTAAGAAACTATTACCGTCACTTAGTACTACGGCTAATGATATTCCTTTTAATTGGTAAGTAAGAGGTCTTAGGTTCATTTCTCACAAAAGATGATTTTGAGCCACATTATTGCTAGCCCATTGTGAGGCTTAACTCACTCTCCACCTCCTTTTTGGTTTTGAGAGCAAATTAAGGAAAATTATAGGGTCAAGTCAACTAAGAAACCATTAATATTTTGGTTTCCGAATAAAATTATGAGTTAATGGTAGAGCATGATGGGGTTTGGGCGGCTAATGCTAAGGTCAATATATTTTTAGGTGAGTTTTTGGAATTAAAATTGTAAATAAAAGAGCCAACTTTTAGTGCAAGATTGATGGGATTTAGGCCCTTAAGCAGCTAAGCTCCAACAATTTCCTTGGTTGATTAGCAACCCTTATTGTATTTATAATGATTAGCGCCATTCCTCATTCCTCATGCTTTGCCTTGCCCACATGAATCAAATCCCTTACAATAGATTTGAGACTCCCAACTAGTAAAAACAAAGGCCAAAGTTGTAAGTGTCCCTCTATCATAGTGGTGGAGATGAATTTTACCTTGCACCACACCGTGGATTCAAATTCCATCGGCTTCCTAATCTAACACATCTATTGTTTGAACAAAAAAAAAAGAAGCAAAGGTCAAAGTTAAAGACTAACTAAAAGCTGAGGACTTGCAAATAGGAGAGAGAGAATGCTGAATAAAAAACACCTAATTAGGGCAACTTATACATTAAGTGACCATAATAAAGTGCAATAGAGCTTTTATGCTCTGTGAACAGTTAGGTTGTTCTTTCCAAATTTTTTTTAGTAATAGCCTAGCCATAACTTAAATGAAGAATGATTTTGCTGGTTAGAGACAATCGTTTATGCGCGAGTAAACCAGTTATGTTGTTGATTCCATGCGAATTTCACATTGCATAAACAACTAAGAGTTATTTGATCGCTCAAATTGCATCAGCAGTTAACATCCGTCAAGTTTAACATCAAAGAATCACCTAGCGTTGATAGAGATATTTGGAGATGGTGAAGTGTCAATTTTGTGTGTGTCTGTTCATGGGAGGAATGTGAGGGGGTGGGACTAGCTACCATAGCTAGGGAGATGTGAAGGGCATTGATGATGCGCCATGTGCTGGCGATCTTCCCATCCGCGTTGATTTTAATTTTTCCCTGCTTTTCACAAAAGCCACAAAAACGTGTAATTCTTTAAGTTTAAGCGCCTTTACTTTCACTTTACCAGCTTTTACCGTTACTGTGCTTCCAACCAAACAATGCCTTATTTACTTGATCTTTGGCATCTGAATTATAACAACACATGTTCACAAAATTAGTTAGCTAACAAAAGTAGTTGACATTAAATTGGGATTCTCAAGTGTTTTGTTTGTAACATGCCCATAGATTCTCAACTGTTTTACCAAATTTTCCTACAACATTAAGGTAGTGTTTGTTTTGCAACTTTGGCACTTGAGAATGACTAAATGAGTATATGACGAGTTGTAACGGTGATAATTGAACACTTGCGTATGATTGACTAGGCTAGAAACAATTTACAGATTTGTGAAACTGAAGCGCATTAAATGTTGATAGACACTCATGAGCGTGTAAGCAACTATTATTAGAATGATACAAATAGATTGTAAGTATAACATTATTCGTGAGTTTTGGATTATTATTATTATTATTATTATTATTTGCCAAGAAGGGTTTTCCATACCATTTATTGGGTTGAATTTTTAATAATAATAATAATAACAATTACAACATTATAAATCTGCAATAATTAGTCTAGTATAAATTTCTAATAATTGCAATATTTTTGTATTTACACTAATACAATTCCTAGTGAAGGCAATAATTTGTTTTAATTTATTTTTTTGAAGAGATAATCTTTATAATGTGATTCATAGTATGAACGGTTCTAATCATAAGCACAAAACTCTACGATTAAAAGACTAAGAATTTTAAGTAGGAGTTCCAACTCATGTTTGAGTAGCTAATAAGTATTGTTCGTCATAGATTATGTAAAAAAAATATCATTATCCTAAAAATAATAATATAATTATGATGCAGAGGTTAATGAAATTGTAAGGAAAGTGTTGCTCCCTATGCTGATATCTTTTTTTGTTCAGATTTCAATGGCTGACATATCAAATACTATTCTGGTGGGAGGAACCGAGGAAGGAGTGGATTTTTCAAGACACCTCGAGGAAAAGGACCCCTTGGCCATATGTACATCAGTCATTGACTTGTGGCTGCTGAACTGAAATCCAGTTCAGATCATGCCCAAACTTCATTTACACCTTCAAGCAAAAATATTAGTTACTAATGATATCAACTAATTACAGCTTTAGATTGCAATTGTGCATCAATTACTCACTTCTAAACGGATCCCCGGTGGGGGGGGAGGGGGGGGGGGGGGGGTGTTGTGGTGGGGTGGAGGAGGGGGTGGTGCCTAACCCTCACAACTTCATAACTAGTCAAAACCAAGATAACAACTTTCATGCAACAACAGTAGCACTGTGATAGTATTTAAAGTCGATTACTTAAAATTGTGGGAAAAATTAACTTACATAATAATGCGTGATTGACAGAAAATATTACACCATCAAATTGTATAGTAGGTTATGGTAAAACCTTGAAATGGTTGACAACAAGTTGGTCAAAGAAACCATCTTTTAAGATGTAGGAACAAATAATATTTTTAACAATACAGCTATCTAGACACATAAAACTAATAAAGTTGTCGACACATTGTTGGATGTTGGACTCTAATCCAACGGCTAATAGGTCAATATAGTTAATAAGAATTGATGTGGAATGTAAGTGTGATTAGGGTTTAGTTATAAGCTATAACTTGGACTCCAAGTAAAGTATATATAACCCGGTTATAATTGGAGAATAAGGGCTCTTGATACTATCCTATTTGGATTGAGATTTGGTAGATTATATCCTTGTACAATAAGGGATCCTAGTGTATGATTATGGGAATGTACATTAGGGTTGTAGTAGTATAAATACCAAGGGAAGGTCCCTGCATACACCACCGATACACATACTTAGAGAACTCCCCATAAGTTTGAGTAATCCAGTGGTGGTGAGTGTGCAGAAGACCAACCTTCGAAGTTCAAAGTGTTCGAGGAGAGCTTGCTGCAACTGTAGTCCTTGCTGTGCTAGGAAGATGTCTTCGCAAGGTTAGTTCATTGGTGTTTTACTTGCATGAACGTTTAAGTCTAACACACATTTTCTATACACGTGAATTGCACTACAATATATTTAGAGTGTATCAACAATTGTGTCTATTTTTGTTCGTCTAAATATGTAATTATCCTCTTTTAATTGTGTAAGAAGCCAATTAATGTGAGGTAAAAATTCAAATATGTTTGAGAGTTTTTCTTCTGAAATGAGTATAATATGTTTACAGCTGCTTGTACACGTAGTACTACTTTTTACGACATTTTAAAGGAAAATGCGTCTTTCTTAACAATAAAAAAAGAAGAATTGAACTTGAAATCTCTTCTCTCGTTGAAAAAAAATTACCAATCAATAGAGTCCGAGGTAAGATACGAAATAGTTGGTAAGGAAAGCTCATTTGAGTTTAGTAAAGGGTGAACCTACATCAAGAGTGTTTCTTGCCGTAGGAAGAACAAGAAATAAAACAAAGCAATTAGGCAAAAACTCAATTGAGAAACATTACGTAATGTATGGTATAATATAATTAGGGACCCATTACTACTACTCAATTTGCCCTGACGTTAGACTAATAGTTAAGCAGTTTGGTTCAGCAATTTTTGGCAAAACTTAACAATCATATAATTTAAGAAGTGAGTGTAACAGTGTAGCTAAGATGTACTCTCCACTATATATTCAAAGTTCGAATCTCACACCCGGTAATTTAGATTTAAGTTTCCTGATTAAAAAAAAAAATACATTATCTTACGGTTTTTGTTGGAAAATAAATATATTGCTCAATTACGATTAACTGAGCAGCGAGAGCAACATAAGCAATCTTAATCTGAGGGGAGCAAAGAAATTTTTTAGAATTAAGATAGACTTTGAGTTTGGTCCTCATTCATTTGTTTGTCTTTTATTTAATCGACATGGGAGTGATTCGATTCTGAGATTTTTTTTAATCACATGGAAAAAAAATGCAAAGTCTTTTTCTAATCGAATCATATCACCTATATAAAAATATGTTTGTGTTAGCATCAGTTGGGGCATTTTATGATAAAACCTAACATATAGTAATAGGTGATTAATTTGAACAATATCAGTGATACTAGTGGTAGACCGTGCTTGGACGTACAAATTTATCATCATCTATTAATTTACACGAAATTTATTAAAGCATCATATAATGTGTCGGTCACCAAATTAAAGATAAATTTGATTCATAATTGTGAATGACATAAGCTTTAATCAGGACATTGGGATGTATTCGTACTTATCACAATAACAAAAAGAAAAAGAAAAGGAAAACCCAAAAGAAAATAAAAGAAGTGAGATTTTGATTGGCCATTTGTATATATGGGGCATGATATGATTTGGTGAAGACTCAATTTTCATTCTCCAAAACATTAAACTTTGTTGTGCCTCGGATGCTCACCGACGAGTAAGTGCTTGAGACATCCAGCCATGGTAAAAGTCAAATAAGCCACCGACACCAAACCAATTGTGCCAAATGTGTCTTCATCATCCATCACATAATATGTGTAAACACAATTACCAGCCTTTTCTAATTTTTGTGGTGGAGAGATATTGTCCTTAGATGCTGCTGGTGAGTTGATGGACCCTGCTACCCAGAGGAAAACATATGCTTAATTCCACATATGATAAGGGCTCAATTCCATTTGAGCCAAACTTTGTTTGGTTTTGGAATGCAACTAGACCGGAGATAGTTTAATTCGGTTTTGGAATGGTAATATTTTTATGGTATAGTAGTATTTTCTGTTCACTTGTAAGTAAGAGGAGAAAGCACAATTAGGGGAAAGGGAGCTGGCACCACCGAGGGTGAAAAAGCCACCACTGAGGGGGAAGAAGGCGCCACAAGGGACGGGAGAAAGACCGCCTTGAAGGGCGGCTAGAAAGATTACGGTTGGAAAAAAATCAAGTGGTGTGTAAGAGAGAGTCTAGAGACAAGGTGGAGCGTCTCTCTAAAAAAGATTGATTTTATGAATGTGTATAAAGTTAAAAAAAAGAGTGTATTTTTCATTTTTTTTTACGAAAATTAATTTTGAAATATCATAGGGCCCACTTTAAAAAAAAAAAAAAAATGTGAGAGAGGGTTGGGATGGAAAATTGCCTTATTGAAGAAGACAGGGATCTCACCCATATCGAGTGGAGTTTGTAGAACCCTATTTGGGAATAAGGAATTGAGGAATCTTTCGAAGCTTTTGTATTAACACTAGCAAAAGGCTCCACTTCGTTGTTTTGACATTGACTTGGAACACCGACAAGCTTTTACTGCTTTTGTTTTTTCAATACTCCCCATGTAACACATTTTCCTTCATACAGAATGTTCTAACCACATTCTTCTTCTTCAACGCCATTGAGATATAGAAGAAGAGCTTTACGTTGTTCACGTGAAGATATAATTGTTCTCTATTTATCTATTATGTGATGAGGTGACTGTGACGCCATTGAGATATAGAAGAAGAGGTTTACGTTGTTCATGTGAAGATATATTTGTTCTATATTTATCTATTATGTGATGAGGTGACTGTGACGATATAGTACTTACTCCACTAAAGACTTTCTCTTTATACACAAATCGTTGTGATACAATAGCAAAAAGGAAAAAAAAGAAAAAAAGAATGAATTTGATATGACATGAGTAAGAATTAGTTATGATACGCGAGTGTATCTATGAGTTCATAAGTAGGGTTTATGATTATTTTAATACAAGCAATATTTCACACTCTTTATTTTTTAAATATGTACTATTTGGGTTAAGTCACAAAATAAATCGTCATAATATATTATATCGAATTCATAATTTACAAAATTTGAATTTAAATGACCATCGATACTTTTCGCTAAACTCAAAAGTATGAGGAATCAGAATTTAGCCGACTGGCGCACAAATACATGATGTGTGCTTGTGTGAGAGAGAGAAGGAAAAGGAAAGAAAGAGAGCGACACTCGCATGGACCAAAAAAAGGAGAAGGACCGGCATTAGAGTACGCCGAAAGCTTTAAAGCCGCCCTCTATTAAGTATTCCCTGTTGTCTGCATTAACCATGTTTTTTATCTTATGACTTTGGCTTACGGTGACGTCTATCGGTGCCATTTTTAGTGTGACTAAAATAATCTCAAATTAGCTTACTCAGTCTACCAAGCCACGCTATTGAATTCAATGATGCAAATTGTTATTGCAATTCTTTGCAAAATCTCAAATCAAATCTGGGTTTGAATTTTTTTGAATTTTGAGACCGTGCATACCTCGTCGTTAAGTCATGAAAGAAATTTCAAATAATGGCACAATCAATTGTAGCAATGGTCACTAAATTAATATGCAAACTACATTTTAATCTCTCAAATCCGTTTTTAGATTATACAGTCCTCAAACTGTCCAACATTTGCAACTAAATCCCATATCACCACACTGCCAAACTATGAACGCACCCCAAACTCACCCTTAGCCATACCGATCTCCGCAAACATTTCTTCTCAGCGCATGTCGTCGTCCCTACTTCTCGACACATCATCCCCACCCCTCTCGTCGGCGACGGCCACGCTATTTCTATTGCCCTTCAATGGGGGAGTAAAAATGACATAGAGTCACAATCATGTGTTATGGTGATTTTGGATAGTATTGAATATTGGAGTGGACAAGTTCGACATTCAATTGAAATATTGAAATATCCATTTGATTGTATAGTTTTTAATTCAAGTGATTGGTTTTGTCATTTGTTGCACGTATTGCTAGTGAGTTGGTGCGGAGAAGTTCCAACTTCAAATCAAACCATCACATTTTGGATATTTTTGCTACGCATGCTAATTATTGTTTGAATGACTTTTAATTAATTATAACGCCCTACGAATCAATGGTTGTTCTTAGTAGTTACACTTCTTAGTTTTAAATAAATTGATCCTCAATGCAAAACAAATATTTATATATAACTACTTGACAACAAGTTTTATGAAAATGGCATATTTCAAACTAACACATTATTTTGTTTTTATCATTATCACATTTTCGTTTTCAATGTGTAGATCCTAAATACTACAAAGCCTACGTGACGCGCATGTCGAGCAATTAATAAGCTAAATACGTCCTCGTGGTGAATGCAGGCATGCCAACTCGCGATCGAGCTCGATCGGCAAGTAGAATAGATGGGGTGGTGTCAAATGCCTTGCTAACTTCATACTCGAGCAATCACGGCCGAAGAAGGAACATGTCTTGGCCTTGGGTTTTAGAACCTCAAACAAGGTTACTAGATCACTGCGAAGTTCAATAACTGATTCAACTTTCACTGTGACAAACATAGGGTAACCTAGTAACACTTCACTTTGCCGAGAAGCTAACGAAATGACCTATTTAGGCGAAAAAGCTAGGAACTCTTCGCCAGCCAGAAGCAGTGATGTTACTTCAAACTGAAGATGCTTATAAATCGCTTGATTCTTCGGCTCCAGTGCTGTCAATCCAAACTGAAGTTGTCACCGGTTGTCAACATACAACTGTTAATCCAAACTGAAGATGTGTTGCCGGAAGTGTTATGGTAATTAGTAATTCGCAAAGTATGAGAAACATTCGTGTAGAGTGAGGTTTTGCAAAGCGTTTGTTTGTTGAGCTGAGTTGAAGGTCTTTCTCACGTTGCAAAACTACTTATAGGGAGGAATTCTGTGATGACCAAGTCTACTGAATAGTATAATTCTGATATATTCCAATTCTTCGGCATATTCTTTGAATTATTCTCGGTCGAAACTCTAATTCTGCCAAGTCTCGTTGTCTTCGACTAAGACTCTGAACCTAGATTGGTTCAACCTTTATCCGGAAAACAATCTTGATCCTTAATATTTCTCTCATCCAACAGCTTAGAGCATATAGGCCAAGTGCGTGCAAAATCGGGTCCAAACACAATGATAGAAACTAAAAAAACAAAACAATCTTCAATATTGTGCCCTAAATAGATAAGAGTAACTTGCATGAAACTAGTTTATACTATTGTAAACTAAACCAAAAGCCAATCAAGTAATAAACAAAACACAACGATTTTAGAGTTCCTCCAATATAGGAGTACCTCTCTAACAACAGACGGTTTATTGATTACCAACAAATACAAGAGAACTCACAAACACAAAGTATTCTCAAGTATATAAACTTATGCCTCTCAAAACTCTCACACACAAAACTCTATTCCACATCCATCTATTTATACTAATATATGTCCTAATTTTACACAAAGTCCCTAGAATATAGGAAACCAAATCCGATACTAAAACCAAATCCAAATAGGAAACACAAATCCCAAACCAACTAGGAAACACAAATCCAAATATCTTGCGTCCAAGATATCCTAATCCTTTTTAGTTTAGGCATGTTGATTTAATGCCAAATCCAACAATCTCCACCTTGTCATGAAATCCATAATGAGGCATCAAACAACTTCCGTTGCTCCACCATATCTCAAACTTGCTTCAACTGTACCAAATCCAAGCAGTGCTCGAACTTAGCTGTATTAACCACCTTTGTCAATATACCAGCTGGATTATCTTCTGTAGCAACTTTTTTTAGATGAATCTCACATTCAGCTACCACTTCCCTCACAAAATGATATTGTACATCAATGTGCTTAGTCCTAGCATGATGTACCTGATATCTGGCCAAATAAACGGCACTTTGGCTGTCATAATATATATCCAACTTGTGTTGTTCTACACCTAAATCTCCTAACAACCCCAGAGTCCACATTGCTTCTTTGATAGCTTCAGCGATCGCCATGTATTCTGCTTCTGTGGTTGATAGTGCCACCGTTGGTTGTAATATTGATCTCTAGCATATAGGACCCTTTGTCATAGTAAACACATACCCAGTCATCGATATTCTCTTGTCTAAGTCTCCAGCAAAGTATGAGTCCACATAACTAATTGAGAACTTATCAGTTCCTTCATCACATCTTTCAAAACAAATACGTTTGTCCTTTATTCCATGTAAATACCTTAGTATCCACTTAGCAGCATTCCAATGCTCTCTTCCAGGATTATTCATGAATTTACTAACAATTCTAGCTGCATGTGCTATATCAAGATGAGTACACACCATAGTATACATTAATCCTCCAACCAAATTAGCATATGGAATACCATCCATCTTCATCTTTTCTTCATCAGTTTTGGGACATTGTTGACTGCTCAACTTGAAGTGAGCACCTAATGGAGTTCCTACAGGCTTAGTGTCTTTTGTTACTCCAAACTTTTGTAACAAGTTCTCAAGATATTGCTCCTGAGACAAACACAACAAACTTTTATGTCTATCCCTTGTGATCTCCATTCCCAATATTTTCTTGGCTTCACCGAGATCCTTCATTTCGAACTCCCTTCTCATTTGCTCCTTCAACTTTTCTATCTCTAAAATATTGCTTGAGGCTATGAGCATGTCGTCCATATAGATTAACAAGTACACGAACGAACCATCTTCCAACTTCTTGTGATAAACATAGTGATCATACTGACTTCTTGTATAGTCTTGATCCTTCATAAACTTGTCAAATCTTAAATACCACTGCATGGGCGACTGCTTCAAACCATAAAGAGATTTTCTGAGCTTACAAACCAATGTTTCTTTGCCCTTCACTTGATACCCCTCGCGTTGTCTCATATAAATCTCATATAAATCTCTTCATCCAAATTACCATGAAGGAATGCAGTCTTCACGTCTAGTTGTACCAATTCAAGGCTGAATTATGCAACTAGGGCAAGCAACATTCGAATGGAGGAGTGCTTAACCATTGGAGAAAAAATCTCATTGTAATCTATTCCCTCATTCTGAGCACATCCTTTAGCCACTAGCTTAGCTTTAAATCTTACCATGCTCTTGTCATCCCCTCCATTCTTCTTTGCATAAACCCATTTGCAGCCAATTTCTTTCCTTTCTCTTGGCAGCTCCACCAATTCTCAAGTTTTATTCTTGTGAAGGGAAAACATCTCATCGTCCATTACATCATGCCATTTACTATCTTCTTCACTATTTACAGCTTCTTCAAAATTAGTGGGAATTTCAACCTCAATTACTAGCAATGCCTATACTATGCATGCCATGCAATCTTTATATCTCGCAGGTAAATATATGTCTCTTTTTCCTTTTCTTTTGGCTATGCAATCATCTTGTATCTTTAGTTCTTCTGATGATGTTTCTTCTTCGTGATCACTCTCTTCATGTTCAAGTTAATCACCTTGTCTTTTTTCTTCCACAGCTTCCTTACTTAGCTGTGAATTCACAGCTACTTGTTCGCCAAGCTCCACCATCTGAACATCTTCTTTTAATTTCATGTGACTTTCATCGAATGTCACATCTCTACTTACTATAATCTTGCTCAACTCGGGACACCAAAGTCTGAAGCCTTTCACACCACTATTGAATCCCATAAAGACAACTTTCTTGGCTAGTGGATCCAGTTTGTTTTCCTTCACATGAAAGTAAGCATTGCATCCAAACACTCGTAGCTTATTGTAGTCATGAGCTGGTTCTCCAGACCACACTTCAATGGGTGTTCTACCCTTCATTGTTGTTGATGGTAGTCGATTAAGCACATGACATGCATAGCTCAAAGCTTCTGCCCAAAATCTCTTTGGCAGCTTAGCTTGAGATAGCATGCAACGAACTTTCTCAAGCAAGGTCCTATTTAGTCTCTCTGCAATCCCATTCTATTGTGGAGTATGTCTAACACTGAATTGCCGAGTAATCCCTTCCTTTTTACACACTTTGAAGAAAAGGATAAGAGGTATATTCCCCTCCATTGTCACTTATGTAGCGACCCAAAATTTAGCGACCCAAAATTTTTAATTCGGAAGCTAATTACTAAGATAGGCCCCAAATTCATTTTCTTAGCAAATTTCACTAAAAGATTAATCTCATGTATTTTATTATGGCTGCATCTAACCTTCTCGTTAGACTGCCTACGTACCCTAAACAGGGATCAAGCCATTTGTAGTTCACCTTACGCTTCTAGAACAACATACTAAAATTTCATTATGATCCAACGGTCGGATCTCCGCCAATTACGAAATCAAGTGGCGGTCGACGTTTTATTTTACGAACTTACAATTCCAATTCGGGAAGATCCGTATGTCGGATTCCCAATCCGTAAGTTCCTAAGGTCCTCAAATATTACATATTCTAATGTATCAAAGATAACGTATCATAGTGAATTTAGGTTCAAACGATCAACCTACTTCATACGAATATCAAAACTAAATTCAGGACATCTAATTTAGCCTAAAAATAGCTTTGATGGTCCTCTGGCCACGCACCGCCGTGGGTGGCGGTCGGCAGCCCCGGTTCGCCGGAAAACTCAACTATTTCAAAAAATTCTCAAATTTCACAGAAATGAAGATCTCAATAAGTAGAGCAAGGTTTATACCTATGGCCAAGTCCAATTTGGCCGAGAAAAGCTCCAATTTCACTCGAAAATGGTGTTCCTCGATTCGCCACCTCCGTTGCTCCGCTGCCCCAACCAAGGATTATGAGATGTTCTTGGGTTTAAGGGGAGTCAACCTATGGTGGTGGTAAATGGTGGTAGCTTTAGAAACGGCCAGTCACCGTCGTGGTGCCCTGGAAATCCCTCGATGAGATTCATCACGAATCCGAGCCTATTTCCTTCAACTCAGAAGTGGAAATGATAGAGGGAGGGTCATGGAGTCGTGTGAGGGTGGTGGTGAGGGTTGATTTGCCGGGAGATCGCCGTAATCGGCGTCGAGATGAAATTTGGGAATGGGTCAGGTCGCGGGTCGAGGGAGACCCGATTTTCCCCTTTCCTTTCTTCTCTCATGTGCCCTCATTTCCTCTTCCCGATTGAGCCAAATCTCCATCCCCCACCCTCTTTTCTCTCCTTCCTTCTTCATCACTGCCACACACATGGCATTCCCATTGCTCCAGATTTTCTCGAGCCTTCCAATTTAATGAGAAAATGTTTATTTTGCCCTCGACTTTAATCGTTAATAACTCATTCGTTATAACTCTGTTTCACGAACAGTTTTTGCCTATGCGCTCGTAGGATCGAACTCTATCCAAATATGTCAAGAAACATGACTATATATAAATATATATATATATATATATATATATATATATATATATATATATAAGGATAAAATAGTTCCTCGTCAAATTATGTTAAGTCAACAAGGGACATTTTCGTCATTTCAGTTCCCGGAAAAAAAAATATTCCACACAATTATATATATATTTTAAATTTTGTCGGGGTATTACAACTTCTCAGTATCTTAATCTTATTTCCAGTCTTGTTCTCCACCATGTTCTTCCATTCCAGGAAGATGTCAAGAACCTCGTCCTTTCATTTTATCATATATATCTATGATCTGCGAGAGTAGTCATCAATAAAAGATACAAACCATCTTTTTCCACCTAAAGAAGCATTCTTTGCAGGCCCCCAAGCATCAGAGTGAACATAGTCCAAAATCCCTTTCGTTTGATTAATAGTTGAGCCAAATTTCACCTTTGTTTGTTTGCCAAGAACGCGGTGCTCACAGAACTCTATCTTTCTAGGCTTTGCTCATTTTAAACGCCCTTGTTTGATCAATCCTTGCAATGCTTTTTCTCCTACATGTCCCAACCTCATGTGCCATAATGCAGACAAATCACTTTTATCACTTTGCACTTCATCAGCTACCATAGCCACTCCATTTTCCAAATTATTTCCTTGTAGCATATAAAGTAAGCCATTCTGAGGCCCTTTCATTAAGATAAGTGCTCCTTTAGAAACTTTGAGCACGTTGTTATCAGAGTAAAACTTGTAGCCTTGTGACTTAAGAGTGCCTAGTGAGATCAAATTTTTCTTCAGATTTGGGTTGTCCCTTACACCGTGCAATTCTCGAATCACACCATCATGATGCTTGATCCTGATACTTCCAATTCCTTGAGTTGTACATATGTTATCATCTCCTATATACACAATTCAATTCATAACTTTGAAGCTTGAAAACCAATGCCTTAGAGAAGTCATGTGATGGGTACAACCTATGTTGAGCACTCACTCTTTCCTATAATCCACAATGCTCGATGCTATTAGGGCATATACAAATTCCTTATCCTTGACTTCAATCATATTTGCTTACGAGTCATCTTTCTTCTTTCAAGTCTTTTATTTGATTTTAGAGCAGCCCTTCTTCCAATGTCATTTTTCATGACAAAAAGCACACTCATCTTTGTCCAAGAACTTCTTATTCTTTGAGACTCCTCTAGTACGAGAACTACTATTTTTCATGTACGAACCTTTCTTTTCTTTCAATCTCCCTCTCACCATCAAAGCTTCAAAGTTATTCATTTCTTGCCTGTCAAGGTGTCTCACCTCATGATTCATAAGAGCACTTGAGATTTCATCATACTTAATTGTCTCTCTGCCATAAATCCAAGTAGTCACGAAAGGCACATAGGATTTAGGCAATGAGTTCATCAGGATCAAGGCCTTGTCTTCATCTTTGATTATCTCTTCAAGATTTTCCAGTTCAGCTAGAAGCTTGTTAAACTCTTCTAGATGGCCAATCATCTTCGTGCTCTCTTTGTACTGGAACCTGTACAACTTGCTCTTGAGATGCAGTCGATTCTTAGCACTCTTCTTCATATATTTTGTCTCCAATGCAGCCCACAATTCTTTCGCATAAGTTATGTTCATCACACCATACTTTTGTTGCTTTCCCAAGCATAGCCGAATTGTAGAACATGCATGAGCATTCAATCTTTCCCATTCTTTTTTTTTCATCGAAAACGGCATGTCTCCGAACAAAACAACCAAACCTTGTTGTATAAGGACATCTCGAACCTCAAATTTCTCAATTTCAAACCTAGCACTCTGAATCGTCGTCTTAGTTCCACTAGTGCCAGACTTTTCTTCAACATCATCACCACTGGTAGAATCACCAGTCTTCGTCATTGCTTGATAGTCACAACCCACGTAAGAACCTAAGCTCTTGATACCACTTGTTGTAAACTAAACCAAAAACCAATCAAGCAATAAACAAAACACAACGATTTCAGAGTTCCTCCAATATAAGAGTATCTCTCTAACAACGAAAGCTTTATTGATTACCAACAAATACAAGAGAACTCACAAACACAAAGTATTCTCAAGTATACAAACTTATGCCTCTCAAAACTCTCACACACACAAAATTCTATTCCACATCCATCTATTCATACTAATAGATGTCCTAGGTTTACACAAAGTCCCTAGAATATAGGAAACCAAATCCTATACTAAAACCAAATCCCAAACCAACTAGGAAACACAAATCCAAATATCTTGCGTCCAAGACATTCTAATCCTTTTTAGTTTAGGCATGTTGATTTAATGCCAAATCCAACATATACGTCACTTGGCGTTTCGGTCCAATATTATACAAGAAAACCATTTTTGGGTTAGAACAATATATTTATAGTAACCGTTGAGAGATGTCAATCATAATAATTTCATATTAGTACTGATTTGGTACGGAGGTGCTTTTATAAAAAGTGGGTAAAAAAAAAAGCTGAGCTCAAAAAAGTATTTGGTAAACATTTAAAAACAGCTCATTTTCACAGTTTTGGGTGAAAAAAAAGCTGAAAATATGAAGCAGCAGAAATGAGCTTATTCTCACAGCACAGCAGAAGCAGTTTTTTTTCAAAGCACAACAATACCAAACCAGTCAATCTCGTCATTCACGAGAATCGAACTTAATATCTCCTAAATAAAAGTAAAAAATAATATCATTGAAGTTAATTGACATTGACAACATGAAATAATTGGTCTGAGTGAATACGTTTATTTATATTTTTTTGGTTAATGAAGTATCTATGATAGAAGCTCAATACAATACGGAAGAAGTACAAAGGAAAATCCACAAGACAATTCGTTAGGATACAATTTCATTTATTTTCTCCTAATATGGAAAATAATAAGTGGACAAAGAAGACCCAACCAACAAAACAACAACAAATAAAGGCGTTTGTCTTCCATAAAATGCATGCCTTTTTTTCTGGTGTTTGCACATCACAAAAGAATAAAAAAAGAAGAAAGAGAAATAATTAAATAAATAAAAGATTATTTGCGTTAATTATATGTGTAGCGCACTATCAAGTTAATGGAGATTTGACTTACGTGGCAGGCAGCGCATGAACGTAGCGTCATATGAGAGAGAGAGAGAGAGAGAGAGAGAGAGAGAGAGAGAGCAAGCTAAGTGTCCAAGTCTAGGTTGAAGAATGATTATTTTTTCCTAATCCATTAAGTTTAGGATTCGAACTATTAGGTTGAAGAATGATCATTTTTTCCTAATCCATTAAGTTTAGGATTCGAACTATTGAAATATGATCTAACAACTAAAATTATTATAATTTTTAAAGTGGACCTCTATTTGTAGTCATTAAATCAAATTTCAATGACTTAGATTCTCAAACTTGATGAATTAGAAGGAAGAGATCCGGAGAGGATCTCTTTCCGTAGAAGAAGAAGAAGCAGAGGTGGCCACGAATTTGGGGTATATATTCCCACGGGTGACTTGTGACTATGAGCCAAATTGGGTGAATTTTTCCCCACTCTTGCATGTGAAGTTGCAATGTAGTTCTTGTGAAATTTGTCGCTATAATCCACCTACCACTAAAAGAAAAGTTTGTATATCTGAATCAGGTCAATTCATCAAAAACAGTTTGATTGTTCTTTTCATCTAAGTTCGAATTTGAAGAAGTTGAAGTTTCGCCATAAAATTAACGATTGAAGTTTCGTCATAAAATTAACTAACGATATGAAGAGTAACTCAACTACTTGCATACGTAAGGTTGTTTCTTTCTCCGATGTGAGATTAATACTCTCAACACACATTCTCACGTGTGACGAATTTAAGCCTAACACTTGAAGAAAACAAATTGGGTGATGTAGAGCACTTATGGGTCGTTGAGTTTCACATGCAAGGTCCCTTCTTTCTATGATGCAAGGTTAATACTCGCAACAAAATTTATTTTTAAAAATTAAAGTAGTTTAAATGATCACTTGTATAAAGAAAATAAAATATTAAAAAATTTGTAATTTGTTCTAGTATGATAGTACTACTCTTTTTTTTTTTTTTTTTTTAAATAAATGATGGAATAATTTATACTAAATTCATCAAAACTATGTAAAAAATGATTTAAACTTTGGCGCATATTAAAAAGCATAATGAGTTTAATCAACTTGATTAAACTCAAACATGTGTATAGTGACAACTTTGAATTTGTTCATTTTAACGATTTTTTATGACGTCATGCATGGGGCAAACTTTTGTTCATGTAAACAGTGCGTCTCCATGCATCACAAAGTAAAAAAACGTAAAGCTTAGCAGACTAAAAGCTCATTTGGATGTGTTTTTGAAATGACTGAAAGAGTTTTTGGTGAAAATGTTTTTAGAATCAATCATTAGTAAAGATGCAAGTAAATCCTGGAAAAACACTTAAAGTGTTTTCTGGAAGAAGCACATAATTGGTACTTCTTGCAGAAAGCACTTAAAGTGCTTTTGAAACCCAAAATTTTTTCTCTAAAAACGCTTTCAGTCATTTTAAAAGTATATCCAAACGAGCCCTAACTAAGAATTGAGTTACATCGAAAAAATATTACAAATTTTGGGATTGAAATTGCAATATTTTGTACTATACGATGCAACATGAATTTTGGTGCATATCTTTCGTCAGATACTTAGCATGTTGTGTAGTTAATCTATAATTAATTACATACTTAAATATACTTAAATATAATCAATCAATAATTTTGATTGACAAAATCCAGACGTAACATGTTGGATCTTGATGTAGTGTGTCTTGTTGAAGAATGATTGCACGGAATTAATGACATGAATTAGACACGTTGATGTGATTAAAAGATATTTAAACTGCAAATAATGCAAATTATGTTGAACGAAAACAAGAGAAGAAAGGAGTTCAGTATTAGCAAATAGAAAATCAAATGGACCACCAAGCGATCAACCACAAAGCTCCAAAAAAGGTTGCCATCATGCTATAGTATAAATTATGATGACTCAAACAGCTAATAATAATTATGTTAAAAGTTAAATATTATGGGTGCTTTTGGATAAGTGTTTGTTAATTTTGTGATTGAGATGCCCTTTTAGATGTGGGCTCCTGGATGCTGGGGTACACAATTATGGAGGGCCCAAATTAAAGAACCAAGCGATGATGGTCTTGTCTCAACGAAAAAAAATAAAATTATTTAGTACTGCGATCTAGTAATATTTTATTTTATTTGTACATAAAAGATCTTAAGTTCGAAGTTTTAGAATGACGAGTAATAATTACAGGTTAGATATGTGCCTTTACAAAAGTGTATTCAATCAAAGTTAGTTATATTAAGATATTGTGAATCTGTTTTGAGGTCAACATCTGATCAAGAATTTATGAGCCTTTATTATGAAATTCTCAAAACTTAGCCATGTTTTTTTTCTCCTAAAATCATAAGTAAATGAAATATATTTTTTTTGAGTACATCGATATTTTTACACTAGGGAAGGGGGAGTTCAGCTAAGCTACACAATTATCAGCCTAATTTGGTATCGAATTCGCCATCCACAAAATTCGAACCTAAAACCTCTCACTTCTAAGCGAAGAGGAATACTATCAGACCGTAATACCGGGTGACTTTCGTAAATGAAAATAGATTTGGTAAAAATGCTCTATGTGCAAGAAATAGACAACGTGACAATTTTTTTGATTTTTTTTTGAACAAAAAATATAATCTACATTAAGGAGGAGGATGTAGCATATGGGGTTAGTCTCACAATAGGCTAGCAATAATGTGGTTCAAATTCATCTTTAGTGAGAATCGAACCTAAAATATCTCACTTACAAGTGAAGAGAGGAATACTACTAGACCATAATACTAAGTGATTACAACATGATAGTTATAGATGTATTTCTAACGTGAATTGGAAACGTAACATGGATTTGACACCAGTAGATCGGATGCATTTGCAAATTCAGACAACAAGAATCTGCTATCTCATAACTAGCAGTTGTACACTGGCAGCGAATACAGCTCGCTCAAGGCTTTTCAGGTCCGATTTTGCTGTAGCAAGTAATAGTGAAAAAGGGCAGGCCATAGCCCTCTCACCGGCTCTGATGTTTGTACTGTTAAGCTTTTCCTCTTAGGAATGGTTTTTTTTTTTGGTTTGGTTTTAGGTTTCGCTTTGAGTGTTTTTTTTTTTTTTTGAACAAACGATATTATTTATACTAAGGGGAGGGGTAGACTTAGCCTCACAGTGGGCTAGCAATAATTTGGTTCAAATTTACCTTTGGCGAGAGTCAAACCTAAGATCTCTTACTTACAAATGAAGGGGAATATCACTAGACCGTACGATTAAGTGACAGGTTTCTCGTTGAAATTAATGTATTAACTTTCACTACAAGTAAAAGTAAGCAAACGTGTGTAATGTATGTTTTAATCTTAGGAAAACTAATGAAAATGACTTGAAAACTTTGAGTTTTAACGATAAGGACAAAATAAAGGGTAAAGTGAATAGTAACAGATTTGACTTTTAGTATAAAAATATGATTTTTTGTTAAAATGAATAGTACCGTGGGCTTTTCGTTAAAACTCCCTATAATCTTTCCGTTGGTGTGCGAATACATCGGCTTCATCAGTCCTTCCGTTCAACAAACTCACCCTCCCAAAAAATAATAAAACGAAGAGGCCTACAACTTCAACACAACACCTGACGACATCAGTGATATTGGGCTTCAAACAAATCCGGGCTTTTGTTTGCCCAACCTTCCCGATCAGGCCCACCAAAAGAATTGCTCAGAATCTTCAGCAGCCCATTAGCCGAAGAATAGCCCACCGGAGTACTTATTTTGTTGGGTTCTTCTGTCGCCTTCGTCGGTTGATTTTTCTCACAGTCGCAGTGGCAGTCTCTCTCACCTTCCAAAGTTCGGCAGTTTTTTTTTTTTTTTTTTCCGCTTTGTTTTTCTTCCAGAGAGGGCCAAAGGTAATTATTCTTTAAAATCTCAGTTTCCAGTTTTATTTTTCTTTAGACTAATTTCCAATTTCTTGTTTATAATCGCGGCGCAGTGGCAATATTTCACATTTGGTTTATTTATTTATTTATTTTTGGGTCTTTCATATAATATGTGTGTGTAGATATAAGAGATTAGGTTGATATTAAATTTTAATTCAAGTTTCGAACTTTGACCAAGCAAAAGTAAGTGAAATTTAATCCTAGTTTTTTTGTTTTCGAAATGAATAATTTACGAACTTGAAATTTGGGTAAAAGTCAGAATTTAGAAATTGACATGCACAAATTCTTTTGTTTGAATTCATAAACATAGAAATTTAGAATTTCTGCGTAGAAAAAAAACTTGGAATTTAGGATCTCCGATTCCAAGTTTAAATTTCATGTAAATAGGTGTCATTTCCTAATTTTTATGATTGAGAGTTTAAAAATAACAAATTGTGTATGCAATTCCATTATTCTTTTAGGTTAACCAAACAAGAAAATTCATAAATTCTAGAAAATAAAATCCGTCATTTTAAAATTCCTTAATAATCTTAAATTTTTTCATCCAAACATAGTATTATAGAGACTAGAGAGGATGGTAATCAAATTAGGAATTCAGCAGTTTTAGCTGAAATTTAAATTTAAGAGGAAGCATATAGAATTATTAGTAAGATGTGGAGTTGATGCCTCTCAGTTCTCATGGACGATAAAGCTGTAATCTTATATGGTTTTACAATCCTGGAGTTGGAGCACAGGTTTAAATTCAAGAAATTGAGAAAGTCTGAGGCCCCGTTTGATAAACATTTCATTTTTAGTTTTTGTTTTTTGGTTTAGAGATAGAAGGAAAGTATGTGAGAAAATGAGGAATGGAGAAGGATGACCTTTCACATTTCTTCCGCCATTATTCTCACCTTTCTTCCACATATTTTTCCTCTATCTCTAAAAGTAAAATTGTTATCAACTGGGCCCTAATTCTTCGTCAAGGTGGTAGCTTGCTTGTGGTTCTTAGCATGCAATGTAGTTTGAGAAGTGAGGTGGTTTTTGATGCATTAGGAGAGAATTTGGGAGGACCGTTTGCAGTGGATAGGAATAGGATCGTCATCTTGTTCAACAAATTTATAGAAATTACACTGGACAATGCAAGTGCAATGGTTTCCAGCTAATAATCCTGTACTGCTTTTCTATACAGGTGAGATTCTTCCGTCAGACCCCTTCAGTGGAAGCCTGAGTCCAAGATAGGGAGAGCGTCCGGCATCAATGAAGGCTATAGTGGTGAGCGCTCCAGGTGGACCGGAGGTCCTCCAACTACAAGAAGTAGAAGACCCAGAATTCAAAGACGATGAGGTCCTAATAAAAGTTGAGGCCACAGCACTGAACCGAGCTGATATCCTTCAGAGGAAGGGCCTGTACCCACCACCACCGGGTTCCAGCCCTTACCTGGGTCTCGAATGTTCTGGAACCATAGTGGCTGTTGGGAGACACGTCGCACGCTGGCAGGTCGGTGATAAGGTGTGTGCTCTTCTTACTGGAGGAGGGTATGCTGAGAAGGTGGCTGTTCCAGCTGGACAAGTACTTCCTGCTCCACCTGGTGTTTCTTTGAAGGATGCTGCTAGTTTTCCTGAAGTTTCGTGCACTGTTTGGTCAACTGTTTTTATGATGAGCCGGCTATCTGCTGGCGAAACATTTTTGGTTCATGGGGGATCAAGTGGAATTGGTACGTTTGCAATTCAGATAGCTAAATACCTGGGAGCAAAGGTGTTTATCACAGCTGGAAGTGAAGAAAAGTTAGCTTTTTGCAAGGATCTTGGCGCTGATGTGTGCATCAATTACAAGACAGAGGACTTTGTTGCGCGGGTGAAGGAAGAAACAGGTGGCAAAGGTGTGGATGTCATCCTGGATATCATGGGGGCAAACTATTTCTGTCGAAACCTTGACAGTTTAAGCTTTGATGGGAGGCTTTTTGTGATCGGGACCATGGGCGGTGCTATAACAGAACTAGATCTCCGTGTCGTACTTTCGAAGCGCCTGACCATCCAAGCAGCAGGTTTGAGATACAGAAGTCCGGCAAACAAAGCAGCGATTGTTAGGGAGGTGGAGAGCAATGTGTGGCCTGCAATCGCGTCTGGCAAGGTGAAACCGGTGATTTACAAGTATTTTCCGTTATATGAAGCGGCAGAGGCTCACCGGCTGATGGAAAGTAGCAAGCATATCGGAAAGATACTGCTTGTTCCGTGATGATATGAATGTTAATCGTTTTAAAGGAGTGGTTCGGAGTGTTGGGAGCTTGTGAGCAGCTCGGGTCCAGTATAATGCTTGGATATGCATATTTCGTGTGGCAAATGTTTTAAGTTGTACTAGTTTCGTAAAAACGATAAATAAATCCGAGGTTAATGGATTATTGGGTTTGTACAATCTGATGTATTAGAGATGAAGCAAAACTTGCAAACCACAAACAATTTCCCATTCCTTTTATATAGGTCACAATTACAAAATACAAATGTATTACATATTACAAACAGAAAATTGAACCGAAAAAATCCGAAAATTGAAATACATGTGGAAGCAATTAAAAGAATTTGACCTGCGTGCTGAGCTTTAACACTACCATCTGTGATAACTACAAGAGCCGGCAGCAGTTCAGAAAAAGAGAACAAAGGAGAGGAGAAAATCACTCTTCAGGCAGTATCTCAATCAATACCGATACCAACCACGGCGCTATGTTCATCGAGAGCAAAATGCTCGACAGAAAACAAGGCACCACAGAAAAAACACAGATCAAAATGAATGAATTGCAAGTCAGGATGCAAATAAACACAGTAAAAGCACTCGTTCTATTGACTTCGGCCTCTAGAATAAATCAGCTTTCCTCTTCTGCATGTCTTGCTTCCACTTTGGCAGTTGATAGAAAGCATCTTTCGGCATCCCAAATATAGTCTGAAACTCCTCGTCAGAGAGATAGGTCTGAAAGAAAAAGCCGACGATATGTCACTGATTCAAAGCAGATATTGATGAAAATGACAACATTCACACAACACCAACCTCTCTTCTCTTAAAATCAATGCCGGTCACAGGATTGTCAGATTTAGCCCTCAGTTGGTCATAACTGAATGTACTGCGACTACTTTCACTCTCACTCTCGTCCTGCAGTGTCTTTTGTTTTGAATCATCCTCACTGCTTTCGGAAGCAGGTGCAGCTTCACCCGTTTCCTTGACTTCAGGAAGTTCCTGAGGACCCTCTGTTTCAGAAAAAAAAACAGTTTCACTTTTTGCGCCAGCTGCAAGTACCCAAATGCATCAAATCCGTTCGCTAACCATGCATATAATGGATAATCATAAGTATTTCTACTTTCATACCAGAAGCACTAGTTTCTGAGGGAGGGCTTTGCACAGGAGGACTTTGCACAGGAGAAGCATCTGGTGTTAACTTACTCTTTTCAGCTGTAAGAACATTTGAAAGTGCAGCAACTGCTGCAGCTCTTTGTGTTCCTTGACCTGACGCAGACGGCTTGGGAAGAGAAGGTTTGTTTCCAGGGGATGAATTAAATGCAGAAGATAAAGCAGCTAAAGCTTCTGCTCTTTGCCTTGGTCCTCCTTCACTCGATCCATCGGACTTATCCTGGCCCTGTGATTGCGTGGCAATTGAATTATTGAATATAATGCCTCAGAAAAATCCGTTCAACACCGTCATGTATCAGACTAAATATTATTGATCATGGATCATTAAAAAAAGGAGAAGTGAAAGGTTAAAAGGTGAAACAACACTAAATCAAAGACGGATAAAGATAGAATAAAAAAGCTCCATGTTACAGATTAATCTCAGATCTAGCATATCCTAAAACAAAGAGGGATAAAGGTCGAATAAAAAAGCTCCATGTAACAGCTTAATATCAGGTTCAACTTGTCATAATGCAACATTCGAAAAACCTAAGGGATGTTTGTATGCACACCCACTTCCTTAGTTGATTATTCCACAAAAGAATGCTAACATGAAAAGAGCATAGAGAGGGAAGGGAGGATGAGATGGGGAATGTACACTTTCTAATGCAACTTTCTGTAAGTACTTAACTAGGATGAAGGTTCCTACTATCCATTCATGGAATGAATTAAAAGTTCTGCTAGTCTGCACACCGCATGTGAAGACATGACAACATGGCAATAGCATCCACTACGAGCACACGATGCTGGTACAAAAAAATTTATTTACCGCTTGGGATGACTTTCCGGAGGATGGATTGAATGCAGATGATAAAGCAGCTAAGGCTTCGGCTCTTTGCCTTGGTCCTCCTTGGTTCCCAGTGGACTTGTCCTGATCCAGCAACAGATATCCGTTCTCCGTGAATTACACAAGGATAACAAATGATAATGCTAAAAATTTTTACAAAATTTGATAGATTTCAACCCTTAACGTTGTTCAATCATTTCGAACTGTTATGAGAAGAACATTATTCCGGTAACTAACTTATAACGAGAATCTTAAGACATGATATGATCATGGTTCCCTTGTATATACTAGACAGAATGTATTATATAGCATTTCGCACACAAGTATAAGAGGAGATTACGATGCAACGTGTTTGATAATATACATTGCTTACCTCCACAGCATGGCCAATTCCAAAGAGTATTGACACCTTCTTGAGGAATGAGTTTCCTTGAACCTACATTTAGTGTAGATATACTGTAAGAAAATTATATATTAAACCGAACAGAGTAATGCATCCGTATAAAGTACTTTCAATTAAAACAGTTGATATCTACAAAGTTTTTCGACACACTGTCATGCCGCTTTGCTTCACACTTTACCTATCAAAATAATGTTTTCATCACAAAAGTTTTGGTCCGCCTCTAAAATTATTTAATGAAATGTCTGGAATCTCAAATGCACTAGCAAGTGCAGAAACAAAGTCATATTTTAGATGATTATCTCTGACATGGTTATTATACTGAAGAGGGAGAGAATGTAAGCACATCATCAATCAGTAATAATTTACCCAGAAAAAAAATGTTGATCGACTCGTATGTTATTACCAAATTAGACTTCTAGGCTTTTATTTTATTTGAGAAGATAGACTTCTAGGCTTTTATTTTATTTGAGAAGAGGTATATGATATTCTATACGTAATGATCCCTAAACCAATTCTCTTCCCACCTAGGCAGTTTATCACTTCCCTATTTGTTATGACATTTGCACAGCATTATCATTTACAGTATTCCGCACATACATTTATCCTCGCTTAATTTCATTCTAGTTCGAAATACTAGTTATTTCAATTAATGGGTTAAAGATGAAATAGAAAAGTAAAAACCCCTACAAAAATTCCAAATTACGGAAAATTGTTGCATTCAACTTAAATGTGTTTTGATTATTCCTTGCTTGACTACGAATTCCTTAAAATTTATCTAAATAAGAGAGAGAGAGAGAGAGAGAGAGAGAGAGAGAGAGTCTGTTGTTTTAGAACATACAGTGGCTTTTGAAAGATCCCATGAAAAGTACGTTGTAAAGAAGCGAGGTTCATTTCCTTCAGTAACCTTGTATAATGGTACATTAGGAGCCAACCCCTCCAGAGATGCCGCCAGCGCTATGTATTTCTGCACAAATATGAATGGAAAATGTAACAAATGAAACAAATGACAAAAATGCAAATATTTTAAGGTATACCTTGCCAATTTCAAAAGCATTTTGCTTTTCTTTTGTGTCTACACATTGACCAACCCAAACAAACACTTCGGCATGCGTGTCAAGTATAAGGATATCCTCAGTCAACAGATCATCCTGAGTGAAGTTGTAAATTTCCTCCACCTGCAAAATTAAAAATGAAGACAGGGATTAGAAGCACTAGCGCCCAAATAAAAATGGAAGCAAATACCGATTACACTCAAAGGGCCAGATAACTCACCTGAAACTTTCCTGGGGAATCAATGAACAATAAAAAAAACACAGTTAGAATGGAACTAGATTTACAAATAAAATTTCCAACTTAGACATCATTTCATGTCATAAAATTCTACCTCTGTTGAACGAGAATGAGAACAGGTGGGGATCTCTGACAATCTCCTGAGAAACTTTATTGCTGGTGTAACTTTGTTTCCCTCCTAGAGCAAACCAGAAGGATGAGCTCTCAGTTCCCTCTTTAGCATGTTTTAGAGTAACTCCTGGCTGTATTAGCAAGGCATATAAGGCTCAAATAGATGAACATTATATCGGTGGCAATACTGAAAATCGAAAGCCTAAGATATAATAAATACTATTAAATTACATTAAGCATGAATACTGAACGCTGTCCATCCATTGTAAGTGCCCAATCAAGTTAACGTGTACAATCATCTTATTCTTTTATCATCAAGTCGAAACAATGCCAGAGCCCAGTATACCATTGTAACTTGAAGCCCGACTGAAATACATTTACTAAGCATACTTGGTTTTATTGACTCTTCTGGATTGTGCATCTATGATAAGTTCGAAGGCAAATAAGTTACGTAAGAGGGCAGAGAGAATAGAAATCTTCAATACGAGTATACCTTCAAAAATTCTGCAAGTTTTGCTGCTAACTGTTGCTGTTCAATGGTGCATTGATTTCCATTCCAGGCAAACATTGAGGACCCAGATTGCAGAATGAAACACTCAGTAGAGTTCAATGATGTTGCCACCTAAACAAAGAAATCTGTTTTATGTATACATATAAAAGAAAAGACTATTTAAAAAGCCCAAAGAGTACAAAGATTAGGTCCAGCAGTGAACAAGAAGTCTAACATCTAAACATAGCATGGAAAACATTCTCTCGAAAGTATGCAATTCTATTTGAATCTTCCTACTACATATATGAAGAAAACACAGATAACTCTATTTCATCTTCCCCTCAATAAATCGCATCCAACATTTCATATACCATATTATTGTCTATACCGGCCAACTACAGCATGCTAAAAAATCCAGTGTGAAAAGCATTCAGTGGTAATCTTAAAGATGCATACTACTAGGGAACAAATAAGTCTCCAATACGAGGAATTGAGGGGTAATCTTTGATTCCTTTTCTGTTTTTCTGGCTTTTAAAGTTTTACCATGTACGGCGTCTCGGATTCACTACATTTTTTGGCATTGGGTCCTCCATGGTCATCGTACCCAACCAGCAAGGAAATTAGCTATAAGTAATATCGGAGACGGAGTGCTTATTGCTTTCTAAGGTCAGTCCCCCAAAATATGTGAGCATGTATTGTCATGTAGGATACGTGATTACAACATATGAATTGGCTCATACCGCATCAACTTGCACTGCTTTACTGTTATGAACATAAGTTCCAGATAACCGAAAGAGTGCCACACAATCTGCGGTATAAGTTTCATCTGTTAGACCTTTCTCCTCAACCGATTTCTTATAACTGGAGCTCAAGCCACCCTGAAGAGGAAATCAATCAAATTAAAATGATAACAATAAACCCTCAAATGAAACTAATATGGAGAGGTCTTTGCACCAGACTAAAGTCACTAAACTGAACAATACCTTCAGGACCACCATAGGCTGAAAAAGTGCTACTAACTGTGGTGGCTCTTTACCTTGAAATATGTGACCCTGCAAAAGGCCCCTATTATATGTAGGTCCGTAAGACACATTCTCCAACGCTGACTAAAGATAATATGATACCTGCACTGGTCTTCCCTTCAGCGAGTTGGACATTGTGCTAGCCAAATGAGAAGCAGTTTTCTGGTCCTCCTAAAATCGGTTATATAATGGAAATTCTTTAGCAGTCCTCTTACAATTGCAACAAGGTTTTCTAATATGGCACAGAAACAAAATGCAAAAGGATGCTTTCACGAAATATTAGACAAGCTATTACCAAAAAGCCAAAAAAAATAAATGAAAAATCATTAGAATGAAGATAAGAACATGACTCTTTCTTTTGATATCCTCTGTTATTCAATCACTAGGTTTAATAATAGCTTGAACGATGAGGAGAACAAACAAAGACCCAGACCAAACAACATGTTTAGTGCACCGAAAACCCTTCCAGAAAATACAAACCACACTTAGACAATAAGTTCTCTCTTTCCTATGTAAATGAAACTTCGTTTTTTTATTTATTTACTCAAAAAATCAAGAAGTGGACATGAAGTACACTGAAACAACAAGACCAGGAATAACCACCTGAAAATGTCCGATACTACCAACCTATTGTTCCTACTTCAGATCAAAGCAAACTTAACCAGTACAATAATCATCCAAGTACCCAACTATAGCTCAAAGAAAGGAATATCTCCAGATTCTGCAGCTACTGGAGCTCACAAAGAAGCCAAAAACCGCACCCTCTCCACAACAAAATCAAGTGTTTCTCCTATCTTCAAGAAATGACATTCAACTCTAACCAAAACACCGAAAGACATCAAAGACACAACATTTTTTTCCGCAACCCTCACCCACCCCCAACCCCAATTGAAAGAAGTGCAGGTCTCTTTCTTTATAGTTTATATACAAGAATTCTGACAGAACCAACCCCAATTGAAAGAAGTGCAGGTCTCTTTCTTTATAGTTTATATACAAGAATTCTGACAGAAAGCAAAGTGATTCTTTCAATTATTTGAATCCTAACCAGGAACAAAGTGAATTACCTCAATACTATCCTTTCCAAACCAACAGCACAAAAAGTAATCTTCTTTTCTATCACCAGAGTGGTAAGTATAGAGAATGATATAGCAATCTCCACTGTAAAATTTACCAATATCCTCCTTAGGCAAAGGAGTCTTGGCACCACCATTGATACACCATACCTGAAAAAAAAAACAGAATACCCAATATTCCAAAAGATATCAACAAGGAAGCCTAATTAATTAAGTCATTACTAGAAGCATGATTAACATATATCATTATCAACCAGACCTCCATCTTTCCACCTCCTTCTAGCAAAGGTGGGACCTCCTCATTTACGGGAGCACCTTTTGCAACACCCTTTAAACCAACACCTTGTTGCTTCAGCAAAGCTAGCAGACCATGAAGATACAATATTAGATAAAGCCAATCAGAAAGTATTACCTTACACTTTACAACTCAGGAGTTGAAAATTACCTGCTACTTTTCCTCTTCCCTCCTCAGTACCAGAAGTTGCTGATCCTGACGGCCAAGAATCGAAGTTGGACTTGAATGAATGTGTTTCATAACCTTGAATAACCCGGGTTATTCGTGTTGACTTTGGTCTATTCTGAGTAGCAAGAAACTCCTGGTGACAAAATTCAGAGTTACATTTATGTAAGTCACTCATAAACCTATCTGCTTGCCAGCATGGATAAAAAAGTGCAGGTCACTACCTCAGCTGCTTGGCTAGCAGATTTTCTGTCCTCCACTTGTGTCACCCGGCCAACCCAAACAAACACCTCTGAACCGCAGTCCAATAAGTAGCATTTGTTGTTTTCAAGCAAGGATTTGGATAGTTCACCTTCTGCAGTCTTCACTTCACCCTCAGTTATGCTTCAAAAACCAGTAAGTTTAAGTTAGAACCTTATAAGGATTATGCCAGAGATTAACATATAAGTAGATATTTTGTTTCCGTCACACAGACAGACACTGGCACAGAAACAAGTGTCTGGAGCATGTGCTTACTAGGCCACCTACTACATGCAGATGCACACACATGAAAAGCATACGACCATACATGTGTGTGTGTGGAGAGAGAGAGAGAGAGAGAGAGAGAGAGAGAGAGAGAGTTCACTATTTACTAAAAATCAAGAGTTTTAGACAAAGACAATAACAGAATATGAGAATACCTGTACAGTATAGCAGGAGTAGCTTCTGGAACCACATCATCTTCAGTGATTACCTTCTTTCCAATTGGAGCAAATCCACCCATTAGGACCCAAAACTCACCAGAATCGGACTCTGTATCTAGCTTCCCATCATCTGCATAATGCACACCATTTTTGACAAAGGAAATAAGTAATGAGTGAGAATGGGCAACACAGATAGCAAACATGTAAGGTAACAATTCTGGTTGGATAATGCGGGTATTTTGAGTACCAGAGAAAATGGAAACATGATAAAAGTTCTGTGGGCTTGTATATAATATACATTGTTAAACCATATATGCACTTACCAACTATTGCAACATCACAGGTTCCATGATGACACTTTTCCTTCAAAAACTGGATTACTTCCAAAGCCTTCGCCCTCTCCTGGATATTAGAATTGGCTCCGTTGAACTGAAATATCTTGTTTTCAGTGTCCAGGATGAACACATCATCATGATTCAGAGAGGAACGCGCAAAAGGAACCTACAAAATCAGAATGCAGGGTGCAATTCCCTTTAAACTCTATCAGAATCACATTTAGGAAACTTAATTTAACTCTAACTCTCTAGACCAAAAGAAAAAGAAAAACTCTAAACCCTCGCGTCAGAAGAACAGGATACCTGCTTCATTCTGACAACTCGTTTTCCTTTGCAGATATACAACCGAGTTTCAAATTCATCTTCCTCAACCTTTTTAAATCCAGAAGCAGCACCCCCCTCCAATGGTATAATACAAGGTTTGAAGTATGACAAAAATTTGTCAGATTCATGGCCTTGAATTTCTCGATGTTGCACTGCACGTCCTCCAAGAACTGCATCTAGCTCAACAGTCTTAATAGCTGCTGTCCCAGCTTCATCCTACAATAAAAAATCACTACATAAACCATTTTTCTCTTACTTCTATATATAACATCAAAGGAAATTCAAGGCAAGTTCAAACTTTGAACATACACACCTGACTTGTATCTTTCCCAATCCAGAAGTGTATGTCATAGAGATAAGCGCCCCCTTTGTTTTGTGTTGTCTACAAACAGTCAGAGAAGTGCATGAGAACATATGAATGAAAAAAGCCTCCTTGAAGGTAAGCCTTTTTATTTCAAAGTATGATATGTCCTACACCCATTCCCCATCCTCCTCCCCTATCCCTGACTTCCCCTTTATTAAGCTGGAACATGCAAAGAAGGGAAAGGCATAAAAAAATATTTGATAGAGAGCTATGGTAATAGTGTGCACCATTTTGAGTGCTAAATTTATTAATCAGTGCAAACCTCCACGATTTTTTTATTAAACCTTTTAAACCCGAACGTAACAGCTGATAGAGGGAGAACATAAAAAAGTTATTCAAGAAGAATGACATCAACTTATGGATCACCCAAAAAAGAAAAATTGAACTTTTGCATTTCTTGGAAGAAAATTACCGACAAATTTCGTTCTTTTTAAGCAATCTTGTGAGGAAAAAAGCATAAATAGTAAAGGCTTTGAAAAGAATAAAAGAGAGTAAATAAATAGACAAACCTGCAAGACAATATAAGAATCCCCCATATAGAATTTTCCATGTTCAGATTTTGGCAAAGGAACTGGTTGGAAGTCCTCAATTCGCCAAATTTCAGTCCCTCTATAACATGTTAAGTTTCACGACCTCAAATGTGGAAACACAAAATGATTAACATATTTAAAAGATAACCAGAAAGACTTGCATATTCCCAAAATTGACACAAAGTATAACCTACTTTACATTTTTGTCTATAACAACAAAACCTTCACTCAACTCTTTAGGTTCGGCCACATGAACCCTAGCCTCTATTCCAACTATCCTGGGCCATAATTTTGTTTTAAGTCGCTTTTACTTCATTTTTTTATTTATTTCAGTGGATGCAAGATAGTAAGATTGTTCCTGTCCTTCGTTATAGTTTTTAAAAGAAATATTTTGCAGACTCCATTTTTATTGAGTCACCATCTCTGGTAAAAGGATACACTCTTTGACCTGCTCCCTGAAAAGCCGGATCCAAAGCTTTTGTAGAGCTAGACATTGCCTGAAATCCCTTAAGAAAGCTTCTTTCAGCAAGGCAGAATTACTTTGAATCCTGCGTCCCTATAAATTCCACAAGATTTCACTGCAAGGAAAATAAAAAACAAAGACAAATAAACAAATGGAGTTTTGTTACCAAGCCAAAATGTATACTACATCATTTTCAAAAACAGTACAGAGATAACTTATGTCAAAAGTAATAGATCTGCTTCAATAATTCTTATGTACAAATGTCAGCGTTGATACTCAACACAGAAATTCAATAGAGATGCTACAGTAAATCTTAGCACTACGACGATATCAGTTGTTAGAATAAGATCTCTTCTCATGATGTTTAAATTGTGAGCACTTACATCTCGTGGGCACTTACATCTCGGATCACTATATATCTCCATAAAGCTACACTAACCGGTTATTGATTTTCATATACAACGAACTTTAAATCAAACAGGTAAAAGTGCTTGCCAATTAAGACATAACACCAACATGCGTAAGTTAACTCATGCATGAGAATGAAGGTCAAGCGCTGATGCACTGTATTTAGAATTTAGTTGTCTAACTTGGTTGGTATGTCTCAGTCCATTTACGTCAGGTTCTAGCTTATGTGTTGGCCATTGAACCTTGGATCTGATACTCAAGTTACCCCACTTGATATATTCAGCTAGGAAACTACAAATCATGTTGGCAAAACATTTATAAACTCTCTTCGCTGGACTGATTCTCAAGTGAGATATTCCAAAAGGCATTTCCAAGACTACATTAGTTTCACAGACTCCCCTTCCGTGGACTAATTTCTTGACTGAGATATATCCAGAGGTAGTTCCCGATAAAATTAGTATCTAACTCTCATAAGTGCATCATTGCTTCCACCTCTTGCTTTTCATATAGCTAGAATTTGGTCCATATATTCTTCCAAAGAACTTAGAAAACCTCTTCTCAGTTTATGATCCTCCTCTTCAAGCTTCGTCCTAGTAGGCTAGTAGCTTTCTTTAGGTAGGCCTCCATTCATAGTGATACAAAGACCTAAATTCCACCCTGCTGGCTACCCTGACCATATCTTTAGAAGTTTATCACCTTTTTTCTCCTTCTTTACATGTGAGCATGCAGATGTCAGTAGAAAATATGCATCAAAAGGGAAATATACTTCAGCCAATGAACAAACTGTCCTAAGATTTTTCATCTTTAAGACTACTCGTTGGTGTTACAGTGGAGCCGCTTCTGTACCTAATACTAGTCCCTGACACTACTAGTTTGTAAGTTTCTACATAGATGTTGCTTAGATTATCTTTGTACAGTTATAAAAACTAGTGTTGACATACGGTCCTTCCCTTGAAGTTCACACGTAGATCATTATGACTTAACTTAATCATAGATGAGTGATCAATCCATAGAATATACTTATGGCAAAAAATTTCTAGAAAACAAGTTTGGCCTCAAAGCTGATTGTATTGGTCTAATATAAGTTTATGTTCACATATATTATATATTGGGTAATATTAAATTTTATATCTCTACTACTGTCCATTCAACTTGGATCACAAGCTATTTAAACCACTGGCTTCAAGTACGCACTAAGGCTGAAGAATCATCATCGGTAACTTCTCAGCCAAGAACAGTCATCCAACTCATCTTATTTTTTACTTAAGTAACAAATATTTGATACTTCCAAACAGGCTGTATAGAATCCATCCATGAAACATCTGCTAGGTGTGTAGGACTGCAGACTCAAAACACTGCAATTAATTACTGAACCCACTTAATGCGAATAATCCTCCAGCACAGCTTTCCTCTGGACCATAACATTCCTGAATCCAACTGAAAAGAAGCAAACTGAGAATATCTTGGCAAATTTAAACGTCCCTTCCAGTATTCAAACAAGTGAAAAACCACCCAAGAACTGAAATATGACTTGTGATCAACATGAGCACAGAAAAGGCAATAGGACTGGATACTTGATTACTATAAAATCCAAAGTTATAAGACTTACCAGGAACATGCCTGATTACACAACAGCAAAATGTAGTGAGATTAAAGTGCACTCGCACGGACACGCAACGTTTTACCAAATGAAAGACCCAGATAATAATTCATCAAAAGGCATTCATAAAAGAACCCAGATAATATTAAGATCTTCTAGTCATCTGTTCAATCACTCACTCAATCATTTCAACTCAATCAATTCGAGCTTTAGATAAACTCAAATCAAGATAAGGTTATGAAAAGAAAAGGTCAGATCAAACAATACCAACAAGCATAGATGATCAAACAACTACCAAGCAATAAGGAGGCAATACCAACATACCCCATCAGATCAAGTATTCAACTTTATCCAAAAACACAAACAAAAATAAAAACAACCAGAGCCTATGAAATTTGATACAAACCCATAAAAACCCAGATAACAAAAAACGAGAATTGCAAACAAAATAACGATCAGAGCAAAATTGGAATAGCTCTGAAAACAAAGAGATCCAGATAGCATACAGAAAAATGGGTATTGATGGAGCTGAAAAGAGTATGAGATCGATCAGAGAGAGAATTGACGTACCAGAAATAGGATCTCTGTGTGTAATTGTAATGATGGAGGGTGGTGGGGGTGAGAGATAATACAGAGAGAGAGAGAGAGAGATGGGAAAAAGGGTTATGGGAGGGACGAGCTGCAAGAGCTGGCAATAAAGAGAGAGAGAAGAAGATAGTTGGAAAGAAAAGTGAATTATTGCTGCGGGTGTGCGCTTCTCTCTCTCTAACTTTTTCGTGAAGCCTTTGAGATTTGTAATTTCAGATAGATAGAGAGAGAAAAAGAGAGAAAGCAGAGTTTCAGAGAGAGAGAGAGGGTTAATGGAAATATATATGCATTTTGGTGATGAAATGGTGAGAGGAGAAAGGAGAGAGCAACAGAAATGAAACGACGCAAAACGGAAGCGGAATGATAGAGAGGTTAGAGAGAGAAAGTAGAGAGAGAGAGAGTTTATGGTTGTGACAGGCAGGTCGTTAATTAAGGCAAAGATCCGGTGACGGTGGCACCGGCCATGTTGGCCATCCTCGTTGCTTATTTCGAATTTCTGATTATTTGGCTTACTTTCCAATTTGGACTTTTTATTTCTCTTTCTTTTTTTTTTAATATTTTAATATTTTTTTATTCTTTTTGCCTTGGATTTATAGCATTACACTTTTTTCCCAACCTTTTCTTTTCTACGTAGAAATTTTGTCTACTTTTTTACATGTTGAATGGAGAATTCTATGGTTTTTACTAATTTCTTTGTACCAAAGCAAATGAAGGGAAAAATAAATAAAATCACAAACATATATATATTGTAGAAGGAAAATTCAGAGAGTTAAGCTAGGGGCGGGATGGCAAGAGAGAGCTCAGTTGTTGTGAATTGCACACGCTTCTTTGTGGCCTTATTCGTTTACTTATACTAATTAGAGGGCTTTACTTGCCTCACAAGTAATACAAGTCAAAAAGGAAATAGATCTCCTAAATCTTATTAGAATACACTTCTAGATATACACAATCACATTCCTAAACAATATTAACTACAACACTCCCCTTAAGTGTGTAAAACTTAAGAATTAGCCGCATCAAGTCTTCATCGATGATTTTTGGAGTCTTCAATCAGCATAGGTAGTTACACATGCTAATCTAAATTATGGTTTCATACAAGGAAACATAAGCTCACAAAAATCTGACAATGGTAAAACCAAATGTGGGACATAACTCAAAGTCTCGGAGGAAAGGTAAGAAATGCAAAGTTGATGTTTGCGGTATTCAAGCGGTGATTAATGCTCACATCAGGGTATGACCAACCTAAAATAGGTGCCTCGTAAAAACCTTGTCAGGTTAGCAAAATTCATGAACTAAAGGAAAAACACTACATTAAGGTTAACTTGGTATCTATCACATACTCCCCCTCAGATCGATAAAACTCTTTAACTAGACTACAAGCAGATCGATAAAACTCTTTAACTAGACTACAAGCAGTGTAAATCAGACTGTTTATGCATTCTAATTCCTCAGATAAGCTACAGAAAAGTATACTTCGACAATAACTTGGCGAAGAGATCAGCGAGGTTCTTTTGGGAAAATTCAGTTGATTTCAATCTTCTGATGCTCTTGATGCTGAAGAGGGAAGAAGAACTATGAAGCAATGTGCTTGGTATGATCTCCTTTAATGTATCCTTTTCGAATCTGGTTTGTAATGCAAAATTATCTTCAAAGATCATTGTTGGTACGTCAATGATAGACGACAATTCATGTATGCTTCGAATATGCTCGACAACAGCTCTTAACCACGTACACTCATGAGCAGCCTAAAAAAGAACGAGCATCTTGACATGGTTTGAACTCGTAGCAACTAGCGTTTGCTTTGTAGACCTCCAAGATATTGCGGTCCACCAACGGTAAAGACATAACTCGTTTGTGATCGTGTTTAGTGCAAGTCGGGTAAGTACCCAGCATTAGCATAACAAAAGAGGCAAGGATCAACTTGAGGATCGAGGGGGCGATGGCCACACACGAAGATGAATAGGGATAAAACAAGCCCAAATCCATTATACCTTTCAGTAACATATAATGTCCGTAACACATTTCAGTGTCTGTATATAGGCGCATGCCTATATCTTGCTAAAAGATTCATAACGAAAGAGATGTATGATATTTGATTGGTAGACCAGAATATCGTCAGAACAATGCTCGATCTCAAGACCAAGCTTATCAAATTTTTCCAAGATCCTTCATCTCAAATTCCAATTTAAGGTATGCTACAATTTCTCAAGCTCCTCAGGAGTCCCAATGAGATTTTTGTCATCGACATAGACGACAACAATCATGAATCCAGAACTAGACTTCTTAATGGACATGCAAGGGCATGGTTCATTATTCACATATTCCTGACTACTCAAATACTCGCTTAGACAGTTATACAAAATCCGTTTGAATTGCTTCAATATGTAGCTAAAGCCTCAATCGAATAGAGAGGGGTTCCTTGGTTTAGAACTATTTGACCAATTAATGTAAGCCCATCAGGAACTTTCATGTAGATTTTTCGTATCAAGATCCGTATATACGCACATTAGCTGCATGTTAAGTCTTTCGAAAGCTACAAGACTTGCAAGGTAGTGAAATGCTATAACATACATTACGGGAGAATACATTTCCTAGTAGTCAATTTCAGGGCGTTGAGAGAAGTCTTACGCCACAAGGCATTCCTTGTGTCGCACTACTTCATTTCTTCTCATTACGCTTCCTTATGAAAATCACTTATAACCAACCGGTTTCATGTCTGGAGATGTGGGCCGTACGACACCAAACACCGTTCTCTTCGCTAAAGAATCAAATTCAACATAGGTTATTTCTTTCCATTTTAACCAATCTATTCTACGCTGATATTCGTGTATGGAACGTGGTTTGATATTGTCGCTTTGCATAATTTCAGTAGTTACAATATACGCAAATGCATCGTCAATGATCATATCAAAGTGCATCTAAATAACCATAGTCGACCAAAATATCTTAATTCTTGAGAGGCGGTTGTGTCTCTTCCCGAACCGTAGTCTATAATAACCTTATACGCCGGAGTAAAAGAGACAACAATTCAACTAGGATTGGGCTATGTCATATTACTTCAAACCGACTGGTCTGCCTCGCTTCTGAGTTGGGGCAGCTGATTGGCTATCTGTAAATGTGTTAGCATGCCCATTACGTGCGATCAGAAAATTTGTTGATGTTGCACCCACGAAGTATGGAAAATGCCAAACATTGGGAACTATCCGGGGAAGAGTTAGGAACACGAATAAGGAGAAGCGAAAACCACTTAAATAGAGGAATCAATTATATTTTGTCCTTTGTTCTCCATAGCAATTAGGGATAAAAAACCATTCCACTACATAGTATATCGATTGATTTATCACTAAGAATGGTTGCAATAATATATATAAGATACTTCAGGCCGACCCTGGTGGTGTAAAGGTGGTTAGGGCACGTTGTCCTAGGACATTGCCTTGACACCCTGTTAGCACTTCAATCCTTACTGACATGTTTACAAGTGGTATACGTGATCTTGTCACTCTTGCTAGATCAAAGAAAATGTCTGGCATGCTTTAAGTTAAGCTCTGAAGATCTAGAATACATAACACTTTAATTTCACACTGTGGAGTACGGGAATCAAGTTGAGGCATAGTGGTTACCGACCATGCTAATCTGCTCTATTTATCATGAATGTTGATGTTCTTTTCTCCCCTTAACTGCAAAAAAAATTGTCTCATTGAAGTAACTATCCAAAAATCTAGCAATAAAGAGATTGCCTATCAAAGGCTCTAAGTACCAAATAATCAAAGTTGAATCATAACCGACATATTGACAACCTTCTTTGCAGACTCATTTTGGTATGTTATGACGATGGTATTGGCACATAATGGCACACTCAAACACGCGTAAGTGTGAACTTAAGGCTCATATCCAATAACCAAATGGAGCGGCAAGTAGGGTTAGGTGGTGATGGGGCAGGTGGACAAGCATTGCTGCATGTAAATATGCATGCCCCAAGCAGAAATTAGAAGCTTGGTGAGCATGACTAATGTCCTAATGATCAATTGAAGGAAGTTTAGAAACGCTTCTACAAGACCATTTTGGATGTGAACATGGGGAACATGATGTTCACATCCAACACCCTAAGGCATGCAATAGTCGTCAAAAGTCTTTGACGTAGACTATCCAGCTTTATCCATTCGAATCGACTTAATGGGAGGTGAACCCTCAACTTAATAATTTGCTCCAGAAGTTTTGCAAAGGCAACATTATGTGTGGACCTAGGCAAACATGTGACCAACGTGTCGATGTCTATAGGCGTATCGCATTTGGTCCTTGATAAAGATTAGCAAAACTTTGAGCTAATTGAGTCACCTGACTAGATTGTTATTTCTTGATAGAGATTAGCAAAACTTTGTAATGATAAATTGGTGCATGGCTATTTTTCCTTCTACATTAAAAAAAGTAAAATTAAAAAACTTATTTTAGTCATGGATTGGATGTGGAAATTTTTTTATGAGCCATTATGATCATTTGTGTTGTGTGGGTATAATTTAATTCAATCACGTATATTGCATATTCAGGCTATAAAAAGAGTTCCACAAAAGTAATACAAGATTTTGCTTAGAAGCTAGAGTTTTTTGAACTACCATTCTTTTTGTACCGATTCTGTATCTACACATACGCAGTGTTTATACCTAACATGACAATGATAAGATTTCTACACTAGAAAATACGTGTTAACTTAATATACCATAAAAAATAGATTGTATTAATAGAATACATTCAATCACGTCAACTACTTATTATAATATTATCATACATGAATTAGTACGAACACTTGATGGTGTAACCATCACACTAAAAAGTTCTAAACGTAAGATCGTTTATCTTTGAGTCAACATCGTCACACATTGGTGCAATTTCTTGTTCTTGAATTAACAATATAAGATATTTGTCGATTTGCCTTCCGAACTTGTAAGGTAGTGTTGATTTCATCTTTGAATTTTTATTTTAGCCAATTACCCCCATGCATTTGTTTTACTAGCCAAATTCCCCCATACCGTTGTATTTTTGAATTTTTCATCAAACATTCCGTTCATCTTTGTCACATTGCTGTCTATGTGTGAAACTTTTGACAGTAAGTCATTTTCTTTCTTTCTTGTTCCTCCTCCGCTTGTTGGTTTGTAGAACCGCAATCCAACTCTAAAAACCTAATTGGCCTTTCTTAAATATTAATGAATTTTCAATTCCCTAAATACAAACTCACAAATTCATCAAGTAATATAACACTTCGGCTTGAAATTTGATAGCATAAATCAAGTGATGGCGCCTTTTCCAAAGAAAACTATATACTGTGGATGCAAATTTCCGACTTCTTCTCCTTTGACGAAAATGCAGATGCAAAACAATAACACCTAAGATCAAGGCCAAGAGCCTCACGCGCCCACAATGAATGGGAGGGCTTTGGCCGAAGAATCTCCGATGCCAAAGTTAGAATTTGAGAGAGAAAGTGTTTAGAGAATTTTAGGGAGAGAATGAACTTAGGTTTTTGGAGAAATGTGGGGCTATTTATAAGGGTGTGGCCGGCCCTATTTAGAGAAATAGGGACCGACCACTTATGGTGGAATTCTTGCTCTAATTGCAAGATATTATGTCAAATAATATCTTGCAATTAATTTAATCAACTAATTTAGTAATTAATAAATTAATTTGGTAATTAATCCCAATTTTAAAAGAATAATTGGGAGTTACCTTGTGGGTGATGATTTGATGAGGAGTGATGAGAGGGTTTTGAATAAATACCATTTTGATCACCTTTTACCTCGATTGAACAATTATTATCCGTTGCATAAGTGTGGGAATTCTGGTTTGCCTTAAGGGTAATTTTATCTTTTTACCCAAAAGTCCACGTGTCGCCTTCATAATTTTCTTGATTATTTTTGGCTCCACAAATGCCCCCACACCTGTTGGGCTGCTAGCAGGAAAGGGCAGCAAGTGTAGAGAACTTCTCTTGTTTTAGGAAACATAGGATTGTTTCCTATTTTGATGTAGATTCCTTCTTTAATTGGAAATTAGATCCTTAGGAAAGGGAAATAAATTACTTCTAAAGTCTATTTAAGTCTACCTTAAGTAGATGATTAAATCAGCTTCAGATAGCACTTTATTCTACCCTACAAGAGAGAGAAAGCTAGAGGATATTTGTTCCCCCTCCCCTAACAATCTTCTACACTTGCCCTTGCAAATGACCATCTTTCGTTGCTTTCTTTGTCTTCACACTGCACCAAGGTAAGAAAAAAATTTAATTGTCTTTGTCTTCTTAATACTTGGGGCTTGAAATTTGGCTTGGCGAGGGTCGAGAAGGTATGAAAATGCTGCTGGAAATGCCTCGGCATGGCTGCTGGAAAGGCCTCGGCATGGTTGCTGTCAGCTTAGTGCGGCGGCAGCTCCACGCGGGACGAGGTTCCGGTGCAGCGGCGTGGGCAGCGGGGCTTGACTTGGCATAGGCCAGGCGTGTGAGGTGCTAAGGCGCCGAGTTTGGGCCCGTCCAGAAGTGGTGAGAAAGAGAGGCGCGGGCCTTTTTTTTTTTTTTTTTTTTTTTTTCCTGGGCTCGGGCCCGTGTTAGTATAGGAAGAAGGGAAGCTCGAACCTCCTTCCTGGGTTGGATGGCTGGAGCTCATGCGAGAAGTGAGAGAGGGAAGTGCAGGGACACTAGCCCCTCCTCCAATTGAATTGGGCCATGAGGCCCACGAGCTGAGAAAGAAAGGACCAGGCCGTAGGGCTTAGCGTGGCTGTTGAGCTCCCGCGGTCTAGGTCGTGGCTTGGATTTTGGACCATGGAGCCTAATACACCGATTGCCTTTTTTTTTTCGCAGTCAACTAACGAATTTTCCTCACGTCTTTGTAGAATTTCTTCAAGCATGTCTTCTTCAAGCCACAAAGGTGATGATGGTGTACTGCCGTTGTATTGTCAAGATGGGTCCTTGAGGAAGGTGGGCTACTTCAAGGCTACTCACTTCAAAATTAGCTCGGATGACTCGTTTAGAGAATTTCTTGAGGCATATGGGCACGCCATTCCGTCAGGGGTGCGTGTGAAGCGTGTCAAGGAAGGTAGCAGCCATGAGCCATGTAGTGGGGCTCGGAGAGCCATCAAGTTTCACCCTTACTACTTCGTGTTGGGATTTTCTTTTCCCATGCCACGTTTCTTCCAAGAGGTGCTTTGCTCCATTAAGTATGCCCCCGCTCAATGCTCTCCCAATACGGTCCGTTTCATTGTGGGATTCCTCAATCTTAGCCAATTCTTTGACTTGGATTTGACCGTCAACGAATTTTGGTACTTCTTTGACATAGGTCGCATTGAAGGTGTTGAACAGCTATGATCTCGTCATAGGCTTTTTGATTACTAGAGTAAGGGAGATCATGACTGGGCTAAGGAGACTTTGGAGATAAGTGGAGAATAGGAGTCTGATTCTTCCCTCAAGTTGCATGTTCCGATGGTTTTCATCTCTGGTAAGTAAACTGCTTAGTCTCAAAGCTACTTTATACTTGTACTGAGTTGTTTTCTGATTTGTTGATTATCCTCTTCTGCTTATGTAGATTCGAAATTTGGCTCAACTCCCAAGACTTCTCCAGATATGAAGAAAGTACACGTTGCACTAGGTATCCCTTCTAAGTACCGTGAGTGGCGTTGGTTGCTTAGTCCTCTTCGTCGGGAGAAATGTGGGCTGTTTCCGAGAGAGGAAGTAAAGCGAATTAAGGTGGAGGCATTGGCTCGTCCAATTGTCGTCGTAGAGCCTACTGCAAATGAAAGTGGAAAAAAATATATCTTCCCTACTTGCTCAAGAAATGCCGGCTGAGAAAAAGCTGAAGACCTCATCCGCTGCTTGTGAGGGTCTGCCTGCTGCTAATAAGCTTATGATTGACTTGACTTCTTCCAAAGGGAAGAAAGATGAGGCTGCTATACTTGAGCCAGTGACGCATGTCGTGCTAAAGTGGCTAGCACGATTACTGATATGATTGCTCAGCGTAGAGGTTCCGTCGTGCCCCCAGTGCTGAAATTTATGCCAAACCGTCCGTCAGGGGCTAAGTTCGGTTCACCATTGGAGAGGCTTTCCATTATGAAGAGTGATAAAGTGGACTCTACTGCAAAAGTGGCGCCAAAACCCACTCCCCTCGCTGCTGAGGCTGATTCGCCTGCTGAGAAAAAAAAGACTGCTCGCGTTGGCAGTTATGAGAAATCCACCAAGTCTATTTCTAGAGGTGTTGCTGAGATTTACGAGCTCTTGAAACTAGGTCTGCTTAAAAACATGGACGCATGTGCCAAACTTATTGATGGCTTTAAAAGGGTTATATGCCCAAGTTCATTTGTGAAGCATACGACCTAGTATAGGTTGTAGAAAACGGTGATTCTGGCAGCCGAGTCTATGCTCCTTAACCAATAAGAAACCAAGGCTACCAAAGAGGTGGCAAAGACTATGGCAGCCGAAGCTTACTCCTCAATCGAGAAGATCAAAAGGTTGGAGTCTGAGCTCATTACTTTAAAGTGGTCTAACATCTCTGCCCCCACCTCTCTGCAGCTTGAGACCGCCCGCTAAGAGATTATTGATTTGAAGACTAGGCTTAACACAATCCAAGTTAAATACGAAAATGCAGAGGAGAAGATTGGATGTTACATACCTCATATTCAAAATCTTGAGCGTGCCGTCTCTAAACTTCATTTTGTTGCTTATGCAAAGGATGAAGAGTTGATTGCTACTTATAATCAAGTGATCCATTTTAAGAAGGTCATTGATAGGTTTGAACCCCAAGTGTTGGAACTCCAAGGTGCACTGAAGATCAACAAAAGTCTGAAGAATGAAGTGGATGAGCTGTAGCGCGTCCATGTTAGTCTGCTCAAGAAGAACGAACAACTGAATGGTGTGTGAAGGATGGGCTTGAGACTTCGCTTGTTCAGAGTTAGGCCGACTTCTACAAGCTGGGTTATGTAGACCATCTCTTTAGGAGGCCGTCTGACTTTGAATTTGCTGGAAAAGACTTCGAGACCTTCTCTATCTCTCCGAAAGACTTGTTTGCCTTTACTTTCGAGGCTTCAATTGGTGATGTAGTCGAAGAAGTTGGTGCCCAGGCAAGGGCAGCTGGGGGTGAAGAGCCAGATGGTGCTGCTACTGAGAGCGTCGTGGCTACTAAAGGTGTGGCGACCGAGTAGTCGTGGGATGTCCAAGCTGTTAAAGAGTAGTCTTTTAGATAGCATTTAGGATTTTCTTTATTTTCCTTCCTGCTTTTCACTTTGCTTGAACTCATTTGGCCTTTGCTAATTGTTTATCAATTTTACTAGAAAATTTAATAAACTTGTTTCCTTCGTTTTTCTTCATCTTCACTTCTTTTGTTCATGCTCTAACCTTTGACCTTTAGACCAGTGGCAAGCGTGCTACTTTTATATAAGCAGACAAGCCCACTTAGCCTATGCAGTCATTGGTGTTGGTGTAAACTTTTGTAAAGTTGTTAGCCATAGGGTTGGCAGCCAGACGCCTTACGTACAGAAGCAGACTAGTTTGCGTGACCATTTGGCTTTTAACCTTGGCTTTCTTCAATTATTTGTTGTGTGGCCTGCATCACAACATATTTTATGTAACCAATTCCGTGAGTTGTGTAGCAAGTATCACAACACTTTAGGGATTAGTGTTAATCATTCCGCGTTTTGGCAGAAGTGAAGCTTATCGACTGCGTAGCATGTGGCAGTGGATGAAGCTTCGTATATGCATGCTAACTTGTTTAACCTTTCACAGAAACATGCGGTTATATAAGTTTAGCACAACTTACTGCTCGAATAGCAAACCGTAGATAATCTTCTGGAAACCATAGGCTTCCTTAATGCACTCGGTAGCAGCTTTAGGGTTCCAGGGCAGCCGTTCATAGGGCGTACTGCGTAATGTGCTTTCTCTATTTCTAAGGCCCGGTTCCCCATGGATTAGGCCAAAAGACCCAAAATCCTTCAATTAGCTAATCCTTGAAAAAGACCATTGTGGCTACTTCTAGGAATCCAAGCTCAAGCCATCGTGCACCTAGTTATACCAGGGCAACCCGACTCATCCACGTCTGGATATTCGAAGTGTAGAGTTTATCCACCCGCATTAGAGAGCAAACCCATATGGGTGTCGAGGAATTGGTTTACCTTCTCGCACTGCAGATGATGGTTGGTCCCCAAGGGGCGCACTTTATGTGATGAGTCCTTAAGAAGGGTGCGATCTTCTTTTGAAGTGCAAGAGTGATCAGTTGTTGTAAACATGTAGTCGAGCCAAGTTGTAAATTACTTCTAAATTCCTCATTGAAAAACGAGTGAAACGAACAAAAACTTAGATTTAAGGTAGAAACTGCATAACAACTGGATAATCCTCAGCTCACAAGGTGGTGCCCATTGAGCTGCTTGAGTCTTCGAGTTTTAATGTATCAGGATCTCACACATGGTACTTCTTTAGATTGTAGGCGTTCCACTGCTTTTCAATCTCTTTGTCGTTCATGAAGGCGAGGGTCTAACTACCCTTGTTGCCTATTCTGCTGATCTTGTATGAACCTTCCCATATGGGATCCATCTTTTTTGAGCCTTCTCTGTGAGCAGTGATTAAGGTTTTTCTTAGGACTAGATTTTCGGGCTGGAACTGCCGGATCTTGGCCCTTTTATTGTAGCTGGAGAGGAGCTACTACTGGTAGGCTGCAATGCGGGTGATGGTCTTCTCGCGTTTCTCCTTTGCCAGATCTAAGCTTGTGGCCATCTCCTTACTGTTTTGCTCGATGCTTGGCAGTAGAGTGCTGATACTTGGCACGATAACATTGGGAAGAATGATTGCTTCAGAACCAAATACCAAAGAGAAAGAAGTCTCGCCGGTTGCTCGTCGTTTGGTTGTGCAATACACCTATAGACATCCGGGGAGTTCGTCTGGCCATTTTCCCTTATTGTTAGAGAATGATTTCTTAAGGCAGTTGAGAATCGTCTTGTTGGATGCTTCGGCCTGCCCATTGCCTTGGGGATACCTTGGCATGGATATGTGATGCTTGATGACATATTTTTGGAAGAACTTCACCAAATCTTTGCCTATGAATTGTGGGCCGTTGTCTGTGACGATGGATTGAGAGATGCCAAATCGGCAAATGATGTTCCTCCATATGAAGCGCTCTATGTCCGTCTGTGTTGTGGTTGTTATGGGCTATGCTTCCACCCACTTGGTGAAGTAGTCAGTCGCCATGACCATCATGCCACTGCCCCCAGTAACGGACGACATTGGCCCTACCAAGTCAATTGTTCACTGCATGAACGGCCAAAGACTCATCTGTGGATGTAGTTTATTGGCAGACAGTGCTGGTACCGGCTTATGGTGTTGGCAGCGGTCGCACTTTTGTACTAACTCCTTAGCATTTTGATGCATAGTAAGCTAATAGAAACATGCGTTGAGAGCCTTCTGTGCTAAGGATCGACCTCTGGAATGATTTCCACAAACGCCTTCATGGATTGAGCTTAGAACCTTTAGGTCGTCGGGAGGCGCTAAGCAGCGGTGATGTGGTACAGTGTCGAATCTTCAGACTAGAATGTTGTTCAACATGTAGTAGCGTGCTGCCTTTATTTGGAGCTTTCTAGATTTCGATCTTTCCATTGGAAGTGTGCCATTAACCAGGTAGTCTATAATGAAACTTTGCTAGTTTGGAGTTGTACTAACATGTGACACTTCAGCTACTACCTCCTCATATATGCTTGGCTTGAATAGATACTCCACCAGAATAAAGCGTTTGATTTGGTGGTTGAGGGAGGAGCCTAAACCAGCTAGCTTGTCCACGTGAGCATTGTTTGCCCGTGAAACTTGAGTGAGGGTGCAAGTTTGAAGCGCCTCAAGTTGCTTTCATACCTTCTCCAGGTATTGTACAATCCTCGGATGTTTTGTCGTGTACTTCTAAGTAGTCTGGCTAGTGATTAGCTGCGAGTCAGAATGAATTAAGAGCTTCTTCACTGCCAAGTCTTTTGCCATATGAAGGCCTACCAGTAGGGCCTCGTACTCTGCTTCGTTGTTGGATGCTTTAAAGCCTAGAGTGATCGCCTGCTTGAGCATCGAGCCATCTGGGGTAACAAGGACCACACTTGTTCCCGAGCCCTTGTAGTTGGATGCACCGTCAACATGCAAATGCTAGAAATCTCCGTCGGGTGGAGCAGGTGTTGCTAGGGCGTGCTCAGCTATTTTCGGGGCATCGTTGGGCCTCTCTGTTGCGTCGCCTAGGCTAGGCGTGAATTCTGCTATGAAGTCCGCCAAGGCTTGGGCCTTTATCGTCGTCCAGGGTCAGAAAACTAAACCGTATTGGGCAAGTTCCAACGCCCATTTCATCATTCATTGAGAAGTGTCTGAACCATGTAGGATTGATCATACAGGATACTGAGTTATGAGGATAACTGTATGAGCTTGAAAATATGGTTTGAGTTTTCGACCCGCAACAACTAGCGCCAAAATTAATTTCTCGATCTTTGGATATCTAGTTTTCTTATTGAGAAAAACTTTAGAAGTGTAGAATACCGGCAGTTGGGTCCCCAGCTCTTTTCTCACTACTACTTCAGAGACTACCAAGTAAATGTATAAGCCCTCCACTGCTTCCGGCTTGGATAATAAGGGAGGTGATGTAAGATACTTCTTCAGGTCTTGGAAAGCTCTTTCACACTCGTAATCCCATTTTTCTCGTTATGCCCTCTTGATTGCTTTGAAAAAAAGGCTTGCATCGATCGGTAAACCAAGAGAGAAAGCGGTTAAGGGCGGCTGCTCGTCCGGTCAAGCTTTGGATCTTCTTCAAGGTAGTTGGAGATTTCATTTCTAGGATTGCTCAGATTTGCTTGGGATATGCTTCGATTCCTCGTTGGGTTACTAAGTACCCTAAGAATCTGCCTGAAGATACTCCAAATGTGCATTTGGCAGGATTGAGCTTCATCTTGTACTTTATGAGGATGTCGAAAGTTTCCGCCAAGTTGCTGAGGTCTGATCGCTGTTTGCCTTTCACCATGATGTCATCTACGTAGACCTCCATGGTTACTCCAATTTGCTTATTGAACATCTTGTTTACCAATCATTGGTTAGTGGCTCCAGCGTTCTTGAGGCCAAAGGGCATGACTTTGTAGCAGTAGGTGCCTCGCTCGATTACGAACGCAATTTTCTCCTTATTGGGCTCGTACATAGCTATTTGGTTGTAGCCGTTGTATGTGTTCAAGAAACTGAGCAGTTGGTTCCCAAAAGTTGAATCTACTAGTAGATTAATTTGGGGAACTGGATATGGATCTTTCGGGCATGCTTCGTTGAGGTCATTGTAGTCTATGCAAACCCTCCATTTGCCATTCTCTTTTTTCTTTACTAGCATAACGTTGGCAAGCCATGCTGAATGTGATACCTCTTCTATGAATCCGGCCTCCAATAACTTGTCAATCTACTCGCTTGGGTGTGAAATGTCTTCTCTTTTGGATCACCAATTTGCCAGCGGGGTCGATGTGCAGCTTGTGGCAAGCTATATTAGGATCAATGTCGGGCATGTCGGAAGATGACCATGCGAAGACGTCGTAATTTTCCTTAAGGAAAACCATGAGTTCCTCATTTTCCTTTGGGCTCAAACGTGAGCCGCTTCTAGCAATCATCTCCGGTTGTTGGAATCAAGAATGATGTGTTTGCCGTCTTCTTTGAGTTTTCATCCTGTCTCATTTGCTGGCATGTTGATTTAGACGTCATCTTTTTGATCCGTCTGCTGTAATTGTTATTTGGCAGCTTCGTCGTCCCTTTGGACCTTAGTAGCCTCTACTAGGGTAAAAGTCTTCTTCTTTGATTCCTTCAATACTTGCATAATGCATTGTTGAGATGTGGCCTAGTCAGACTTGATTTCTCCGACTTTTCTTCCTGGGATGTGGAATCAGATTTTTTTATACTTGATGGAGGTTACGGCATCCAGCTTTATCAGTAAAGGTTGCCCTATAATCCTATTGTAGGGAGATGGGTCGCTTACTATTGTGAACGCTTGCTTTGAGACAATTGACAGTGTTCTCACGTCAAGTGTGATGTTGCCGATGATAGTCGAGGTGTGTCCGTTGAACCTTGTGAGTACCTCCGCTCAGCGTATGATTGTGTTTTCTAGGCTTATCTTCTGAATTACTGATAGCTGAAGTAGGTTGACCGCATTCCATTATCAACCATCATTATGTTAATTATAACATGGGCTAGTTAGACATATACCACTAATGCGTCATCGTGTGGGAAGTCGACACGTTCGGCATCCTGCTCGGTGAAGCGGGCGATGGGTCTAGGTTGAGTGTTGACTGCCTGGACTTGTAAGACTAATAGAGCCTGCCGGATCTTCCTTTTCTTGGAGTTATTGGTGGCCCCCAAGTGCTAGGATTTGGCGAAGATGCCATTAATCTGAATCGTCTTAGTTGGCGGCTATTCGTTAGTGTCTGCGTTCTTTCTAGGCTGTGAAGCTGGTTTGTCCAAGTATCTGTCAACCTTCCTTCTTTCACGAGCTTCTCTAGCTAGTTCTTCCAAGTGTAGCAGTCGTCAATTTTGTGACCGAGACCTCAGTGGTCTAACTTGGAAGTATCTCCATTTAATTGTTTCGACAGCTTGAACCATGGTTTGTTCTTGATGTCGCGGATGATTTGGTGAATCAGGATCGAGAACTTAGAGTAGTTCTTGGATGCCAAGCATTTTTTAGTTGTAGGTCTATCCCTACATTTGGCCTCATGCCTGTTTTTGTTGTACTATTTCCAGTCCTCCTTCTTTTGAACCACTGCCGATTCTTTTCGAGGCTGCTTGGGTGCCTTCTCTGCTTACCGAGCCTTGTCCCAAATGTATGCTTCTCTGCCAGAGCGAAAGAGTCTGCCAGAGTTAAGTCTTCTTTCATGATCAATTCTCCAAACAACGGGTGATATGATGAGAGTCTTTTTTGGAAGGCTGCACTTACTATCGAATCGTCACATCCAACTATTTTTGCCTTCTCTGCTTTAAACCTCTTCACGTAATTACGAAGTGACTCATTTGGATTCTTCTTTACATTGAACAAATGATCAGATTTCTTCTTGATCGAGCGGGTAGGATGAATATTCTTTGGTAAAAACCAAAGAAAGATCATCGAAACTCTAGATGGACCGTGGCGGAAAGGTGTGGAACCAATCTTGCGCCTCGCCTTGTAAAGTAGTGGCGAATATCTTGCACATAAGAGCATGTTGTTCCGATAAAAGACCATCGTGCTTCGGTAGTGAAGGAAAATTTGTGAAAAACATGTTCATTTGAGTAACATCAATGACATGCAATTAACAATTAAAGGCGGAATCATGCTTGTATGCACTCAAAACAAAACATTACCCATGAAATTCAAAGCCTAGTAATTGGGTGAACCAAGACTCAACTCATGAACAAAGTGAGTTGAGAAATATTATACCTTTGTTGATTCCTCTTTGCATAAGCAAAGGCTAATCACCCAAGAGATAGGGCCTTCATTCTTTACTTTTTAGCTTCATGGTTTTCTTGGATGAGGATGGTAGAATGGATTCTCCAAGTTCCCAAAATAGAGAACCTCTAATTTTTCCACACCAAGGAGAGCATTGATGAAGAGATGAGTGACCTAGAGGAAGTAAGATTGCTAGCTAATTTCCTCTAGGGTGGCCGGCCTCTTAGAGAGCAAAGAGAGCATTGTGTTCTCATCTTTTCTCCAAAAGAAACCCTAAGGATGAAATGGCTATAAAGTTGCCTTTATACCACCTCACAATGGAGTGGCAAACTTGCAATTAAGCTAAGTTCACTACCCCTCTCTATATGGCCGGCCATTAAGGGTTCATTGGGCTTTCAAGCCCTTTGTGTCTTCAAGTTGTCATACAACTTGAGTTAATGGGCTTGACATTCAAATCCCATTGGGCCTTGCGGCCCAAAACTAACCCGAGGTCTATAACGAACATATTCGTTTGATTAATTAACATATTAATTAATCCTATCCATAAATATTTAAACCATTTAATTATCCTTACTCATCTCCGTTGTTTCTTCAATCTCTACCTTACTCGGTGTATGATCCCTTAGGTTTCTTTTCGCGAGGCAGTGGGGGATTAGAACTCTTCAAATCGATTGTGAATTGAAACTTACTTTCAATTCTCCCTTTAGTGATTATACACGTTCAGGGCTTCCACAAGCCATGAGTGACACCTAGCAATATGTCATGGCTACCCAAGCTAATCAAAAGAGGTGGAGAACCTATTCAATTTAGGATTACAATGCAATACGGTCTTTCTCTAATACAATACTCTTGACCACATTGTTTGGTTTGATAGTTTATCCATGTCTACTATCCAATGTGATTCATTTACTTATATGATTACCTTGAATGTGATTTGGAACAACTTCCTAAATCTCATTCATACTCTGGCCAGAGATTCTTAATCATATCATAGAGTATTATCCCTCAACGTTTGAAGGTTAGAGATCCATTGTTGCGCATTCACTTGCCTCCATGGCTAAGTGGCTTAACCCTAACTATGTCATGGACACCCTCTGACGGAGTGACTTTGACATAGTCAAAGATCAAGGACTTAACCATAAGACAACTATGATGCCTCAGGTCAAATGACTACTTTGCATTATCCCAACCATGAGTTCTCATGTGACATGAGTATAAGAACTCCTTGTTGATCGTGTTCACTGGACTCATTTTTTATTGAGCACCTACATGCTTGTCTTGGTGTCAGTCACACCAATGACTCGAGACCAGTCACTCTCCCTAAGAAAAGACATAACACGTACTGATCTTAACGGACTGTCAATGCCCAATTGGCAATCCTCTGATCAGGAACGTTTAGGATATGTATACGAAAGAGAATGGTCTCATGAATCTAACTTCTTTAGATCACATTCTCCTAATCACATATTCCTTGGACTTATTGTTCAAGCATATAACATTTATATGAGACGGCATCAAACAATAATCTTTGCCCTTTATATTAAACTAGATTTGTTTAACATGTGAAATGTTCGTAAAGTATCATCATATGATTGGTTTTAGGGCACATTTCCAACAGGTAGTGCTTCAAGTGTCTTTCTGGATCTCCATCTCATTTGAAAGATGCGAAATGTGGTATGTTGAACTTGCATGGAGGCTCTGCCTGCTCCGTCCATGAAGGATGGCCTGCTAATGTTGGTCATGTCTCATCGTAGCGCCTCATCGGTGACCTTACTGCATTGGATATCACATAATCGCTCGGTCATGAGCCTCTATACTTCTTCCTGGATTTGCCTTTGTTGGGGGTAGCAGAGCTCTTAGCTACCCTCGATCTTGACCTGGTAGTCTAGGTTGCTCTTCTATGCATTATGTTCATCTATGTCGTGGCGGCGGTGCATTTGGTACGTTCTTAGCAGGCGAGGGAATTCCTCGCAGGCTGCCGGTTGAACTTGAGCCAGATTGAGTGACTGTTTCTCTTATTCCGTCGTCCTGCCTACTCCGATATGAGGTGGAGGATGCTCCTTGCGGGCTTAGCCACAAATGAACACTTCACCTGGAAGGTTGCTCATGTTGATTATCGGAGTGTGGTCCCAACTGGGAGTGTATGCTTGTCCGTGGGCCTTACCAAGGGTGCACGCTCATCCGCGCGTTAAGACGAGAGTATACGCTATATCGAGGGCCTAGTTGGGAGTGTACACTACCAGTACGCTCGGTTCGTAGCTGGTAGAGTGGCTGCTTGCCGGGACGCTGCTGGAGAGGTTCTTCGTCTGCCCTTGTCTTACTCCAGGACACCTCGTCTAGGGCACATTGCATCTCGGTGCCTTGCAAGAGCTTATTCACCAAGGTTGTCTGCTGTGTGAGGGCGTTTGTCAACTCTATGACTTGTCGAGACAAGTGTTGTTCTCCATTTAGGTTAGAATAGCTTAGACAAAATGAGTCTCCTTGAGTAGTGGAAATGTAATGGACTCCGGACACGAAATGAAATGAAAATGCCCCCGGCTCAATCGTCGGCCTAGAAATCTGAAGCCGAGACGGTTGAACCGGTCTTGGACTCGTTTGGGCTACTTGGGAAGCCATGGGAGTAGGCTAGGCCATGGGAGTGGGTTACTTCATGTGTGGCGCCCGTGGGGGTGGTGCCGCTCCACTTGTTGTCGCGTTGAGCCTTGTGGATCGCGGTAGTCCAAATTCTTGAACGTTGGAAGTTCCGTTCGTCGTGGTTTCCGAATTTCTTGTCATTGTACTTTTCTTTTACGTTTATTCAAAGAATTTTTGTATAAAAAAATTCTAGGAATGAGAATGTACGAAAAATCTACGAATGAACAAAAAATGAGAAACCTTGAATGCGAGAGTCTTCTTCGAGCATGTGAATCAAGACTCTCAATGAAAGCACCAATTTGTGGATGCAAATTTTCGCCTTCTTCTCCTTTGACAAAAATGCACCTGCAAAACAATAACACATAAGATCAAGACCAAGAGCCTCACGCACCCACGATGAATAGGGGGCTTTGGCCAAAGAATCTCGGATGCCAAAGTTAGAATTTGAGAGAGAAAGTGTTTAGAGAATTTTAGGGAGAGAATGAATTTAGGTTTGTGGAGAAATGTGAGGCTATATATAGGGGTGTGGCCAGCCCTATTTGGAGAAATAGGGACCGGCCACTTATGGTGGAATTCTTGCTCTAGTTGCAAAATATTATGTCAAATAATATCTTGCAATTAATTTAACCAACTAATTTAGTAATTAATCAATTAATTTGGTAATTAATCCCAATTTGAAAAGAATAATTGGGAGTTACCTTGTGGGTGAGGATTTGATGAGGAGTGATGAGAGAGTTTTGAATAAATACCATTTTGATCACCTTTGACCTCGATTGAACCGTTATTATCCATTGCATGCATGTGGGAATCCCGGTGTGCCTTAAGGGTAATTTTGTCTTTTTAACCAAAAAGTCCACTTGTCGTCTCCATAATATTCTTGATTATTTTTTGCTCCACTTATAGTTCATTGTGGCTTTCCTGCTTTTCTTATTTTTAATTTCCATTTGGCTGATCATTGAATGCAAAGACCAATACGGAACAAGAACTGAAGGCAAGAGGATTCTGGCAACAACATAAATAGAAACCATATTCATGCCTTTTGATCAAAATTTAAGTTGTACTCTTGTTGATAGAAAGTTTGATATCAATTATTATAACTGACCGATTTGATGGCCTAGATCAATATTATGCTCTTTTGTGTAAATATATCGTTTTATTAGAGAGAGCAATTTGGAACCATGAAATTTTTCTTAGCCAGAGTAAAATGAATCGGAATATGGGCGCCTCCATATGGACTAGTCAGCACTGATTGGGTTGGGTAACATAAACGGGCCAAGTAATCACAAGTAATCACACTCCTAAAAGAAAATAATATCTTATGCTAGATATTGTTTGGGATTCTCCCGACTTTATACAGATTCATTATCATAAAAGAATTCTCTCTTGACTAGTATAAATACACCTAACTAAGGTTCATCAAGAGTATCATAATATTCTGCATTCTCGCTCTCTAGCTCACTGCTTGAGTTGTAAGATCTTTTAGTGACTTAATTGTCAGAAATACTTTGGCCGGTACAATACCGGTGCCTAGAAATTCATAGTTGTTTGTCTCTTTTATAGATAGCCGCTCTTGCACTCATCCATCCACGGTGGTGGGGAAATTTAATTCCCACAGAAGAGAGTAGGTGAAGACTCCAATGATATTTTGGTATTTAGTGAATTTAACCCTATTTAAAAGAAATTGGTAGGACTTAATGTAGGACTAATAAAGAGACTAAACAAAGTTTATTCATAATCTTCTAAATCCAAATTCCCCACAATGTGTGTGACATGTGTCATCTGAAGTGTTAATTGACATGACTTCGCTTAGGTGCTACATTTTCATACCAAAAGCTAATTTATCTGTTCATGCAACAGGCTTTGGTTTATTAAATGGGTCCACTCAACAATTTCAACCAAATAAGGAAAGGAGGCTCGTGGTATATTCGCGGTACTAGGATTTTGAGAATGTTAAAAGAGTTCTTTTAAGAAAACTAATGAAAAATGTTTAAAAAGTTTTAGTTTTAATAAAAAATCATGTTATAAGTTTTGTTTAATGATTAATACAAGGCCCATATTAAAGCAGTCCAACTAAAAATAACCCAACTATAATAAATTATGATTTGTCGATTTTACCCCTAACTTTTTTAGGTTGAGTTCTAGATTTTCATGGAGTTCATCGTTGTTTTGCAGACCTTCTTCTTTTTCTTTGAAACAAAAATATAGATCATCATGCTATCTAATTTATATTTTGTATTATTTCGTTGAAATGTGATCGTTGTTATTATTTGAGGTAATGTTTTTCAATTTTTCTTCATCAGTAGAGTTCATCGTTTGTTTCTCTACAAACCAAATTTGAGATATGCATGCTATTCAATAATAATGACAAGTCACTGTTTCTGGATTGTAAAAATAAACTGTTTCTGGATTTTAAGTAACATTGTTTCTGGAATCTAAGTCATTGTTTCCAGAGACAGTGTTAGTTTTTCTAGAGACAATGTTAGTTTTTCCAGAGACAGTGTTTTTTCAGAGACAGTGTTAGTTTTTCCAGATACAGTGTTTTTTCTAGAGACAGTGTTAGTTTTTTCAGAGACAGTGTGAATTTTTCCAGAGACAGTGTTAGGTTTTTCCATAGAAAGTGTTAATTTTTTCAGAGACAGTGTTAGTTTTTCCAAAGACAGTGTTAGGTTTTTCCATAAACAGTGTTAATTTTTCAGAGACAGTGTTAGTTTTTCCAGAAACAGTTACGGATTCAAAACATAACAAATCGTATTGTTTTCTAAAAAAATGGCAAAAAAATCATACTATTTCCTATAAATGTTTAACATTAACAGGGTTATGAAAGTTGAACACCATGGTTGAAGTCACTTTTCTCTCTCTTTCTCGTCTGCTTTTTCTATTTTCTTTTTCTTTTCCAGATTTTGTAATTGGGGAAGGTGATTCTATCACAGGTAGAGATATATTTTTCTTTCTAGTTTTATGGAGAAATTGGTGCAAGGAATTGGAATTTTTGGTTTTTCCAATTCCATGGAAAATGGATTCAGTTTGAGTATCCTCCTCCTTGATTCAATTGCATAGCTCTTTTCCTGTTCGTTTCTTTTTAATTGTACTTTTGGAGATTGGATTCAATAATTTGGGTTTTTTTTCTTCTCAAAGTTTGGTTATTCTCCAAATCTGAATCTAATTTGGACAAGGAAATTCAAAAACTGATATATGCACCAAGAATGAAGGAAGAAAAACCCAGAAAACGAAACAATGATCGACGCTCTGCTTGGAGCTGACGTGAGTTTTCTGCTTCATGAGAACAAACAAGTTTCAGACCTGCGCCTCCTTGTTGGGGTAATTTTGGAAACTTATTTTTGTTTCTGTTGAGCTCTGTAATTCAGCCCATGTAGAATTGGAGGCCTTTGTCTTTATGGTTAATTTTGAGGTGCTTTTGGTTAAAGAAAATTGTCACATCCCGGCCTGGGGCGGATCACTTCCTGGGCCCGCTCCACCACCATAGCACGATATTGTCCTCTTTGGGCTTACCATTCCCTCACGGTTTTGTTTCTGGGAACTCACGAGCAACTTCCCAGTGGGTCACCCATCCTGGGAGTGCTCTGGCCCGCTTCTCGCTTAACTTCGGAGATCCTACGGAACCCGAAGCCAGTGAGCTCCCAAAAGGCCTCGTGCTAGGTAGGGATGGGAATATACATTTAAGGATCACTCCCCTGGGCGATGTGGGATGTTACAATCCACCCCCCTTAGGGGCCCGACATCCTCGTCGGCACACTTTCGGCCAAGGATGTGACAATTGGTATCAGAGCCAATCCCTGGCCGTGCTCGAGAAGTGGTGGAGCCCGGGCCAGGATGTGACATGGCTTGCTACTAGATTTTGCTAAGTGGCACTACAATTTTCTCAAAACTCGTCACGTGGCAAGTCTTAAATATAATTTTTTTTCATTCTCTTATATTTAACATTCTAATAATTATATTTTTTCACTAATTAATATACACCATGAGATCAAATCTAATGGTTCATTTTTTTTCTTTTTTTTCTCTCTCATTTGTCTTCCCATTTTTTCTCTGTCGTCTTCTTCCCACAAATTCTCTGCCATCTTCTTCCCTCTCCTCTCTCTAAATATAAATGTGCAGACTATTATCGAGTTGATTTTTTCGTAATCTATTTGTACACTTAACTCTTTGAGTGGATTTCAGATTTTTATAGAGAACCTATCTAAACTAAAAGCAAAACATCACTTACTACGACGGTTATTTAGCTTATTACACCATATAATAAGCTTAAAAAACCACTCAGCAGAAACCTGTCATTTGAAACAATAAAAATAAAATCAAAGGATCGACTAATATAATAATACAATACTCATAATAAAGAAGGTAGATGTGTCAGGATACCCTAATTTTTATTATAAAATATAAAGAAACCAAACACCCTCACTTGAACCCATAAACCCCCAATATACTAAAGAAAGAAAGAATTAACTCTAATATGCGATCAAATAAACCATTAATAAAGAAAAAAAAGGAAAACTAATGAAAATGACTTGAAAACTTCGAGTTTTAACCAAAATGACAAAAATGTGTTGTAAGTGAATAGTACCATGAGTAACTTTTTAGAGTTAAAATGTCTTTAACGTTAAAAGTGAACAGTATCAGGAGTGTATCGTTAAGACTCCCTAAAAAAAACCTTAGAGATTTCTGGTTGCTTCCCATGACAAGAGTTGGATAAGGTTTTTTTTGGGGTGCATAAATTTTTTTTTTTTTTTTTTTTTTGAATAAAAGCAAGAAACAGAAGTGAGAAAGAGAAGAAAGTGAAGAGTCCTACGGAAAAATATAAGGGAAAATTTGGGAAGAAAAAAATGCACCATTAGATTGATCTATGTATATTAATTAGTAGAAAAATAATTATGGGAATGTTAAATATAAAAGAATGGTAAAATATTATATCTAAGACTTGCCATGTAGTGAGTTTTGAGTGGATTGTAGTACCACTCAGCAAAATCCAGTGGCAAGCCAAGCCCCACTCAAGTTTTTCTCCTATAGGTGACTTGAGAGTTAAAGGGAAGATTCATACAACTTTTAGGGTCAAATTCAAACTTTTGGACCATTTCTTCAACAACCAATACTTGTGAGCTCATTCTCACTTATTTTGAAACTCTTTTTCTTTCTTTTCACAACTATTTCTTCTTCTTTTTTCTTTTTCACGTTTTTTTTCTTTTCTTTTCTTCTTCTTTTGTACGAAAATCCCTTCCCCCACACTTGTTTTTCTGCATAATATCGATCAAAAGGAATTCCCTCTAAGTCATGCTTCACTATCCTTTAAGAACAAGGGCAATAGTCCTATACTAGGCTAGGTAAGGATAATGTGGCTAACAAAGAAAATTAGGCTAAACAAGGCTCAACAGGGTTAAACCTACAAATCATAATGCAAAAGGGTTAAGGCTTTTTTGCTCTGGTTTTAAACTAAACAACTTCATCTTGTTATTTGTTATGCTAATCAATTTCATGCTTTGAATGAAACGGGCATGAGTTCTAGTATTTGGAACTAAATGATGAAACGCATTCTAAGAGCAACCAAGCAAAGAATGACGAGTTTACCTTCTTCTCGAAACTGCCCCAGGAACTCTGAAATCTGCCCTATTTGCTTCTTCATGTCGCTCATCTCCTTGTCTTGATTCGCTATTCGATTATTTTGATTTTGTAATCCCTACGCTACAGAAGTTAGTAGTTGAATAGCTTGATCATTATCAAATAGCAAGCCTGAGTTTGGTTGAGGTTGCATTGGTTCGAATGGCCTTTGATAGAACCCGGGAGTTTGCTGTCTAAATCCACCTTGTTGTTGAGGTTGTTGAGGCTCCCTCCACTTGAAGTTTGGGTGATCTCTCCAGCCTGGATTGTAAGTATTGGAGTATGGATGATTCCTTGGCTGATTTTGGGCTTGAAAGCCAATGACGTTGGCACTTTCCCATCCTCCATTCTCTATTAATTGAGGGCATTGCTCAGAAATGTGTCCTTGCATAGAGCACACGCCACACACATTTGGTGTAATTCCTTGCACTTTTATTCCTTCGGCCATCTGTGACACAATAACAATGAGGTTAGCTATTTGGGATTGAATTTCGGACATGGAACTTACCTCATTAACTTGCTGCCGTGGGGGGTCTCTTTGTCTAACACCTTCGTATTGTTGTGCATTCAAGGCTCGATTTGCAATTAAGATCTTGGCAGCCACTGGGGTCTTGTCAACCAAAGCACCTCCCGCTGAAGCATCAAGCATTTGTCTCTCAATTGGAAGAAGTCATTCGTAGAGATATTGAATCAAAAGCTCTTCCTTCATTTGGTGTTGTGGGCAGGATGCAACTAACGCCTTAAAACGCTCATAATATGCTGGAAACGATTCTCCTTGGTTTTGTTGGATTCCACTAATTCTCTTCCTCAAAAGAATGACTCTTGAAGTTAGGAAAAATTTCTCTACAAATGCTCTCTTCATGCTTTCCCAAGAAGTGACGGTTCCAAGTGCTAGTTCATAAAGCCAATCTTTAGCATTATCCACAAGAAAGAATGGAAAGGCTTTCATCTTCAGAATATTCTCATCTACGTTGATTGGTGTCATGCTTGAACACACCACTTCAAACTCCTTCAAGTGCTTGTTTGGATCTTCCATGGACAGCCCATGGTATTTGGGAATATGATGCAACAAGCTTGACTTCAATTCGAACTCATCGATCTTGCCTTGAGCTGCCCTAAGATATTGAATGCATAAGGCCATGGCATTGTCCAATCCCGAGGCTGAAAGTTCTTTGATTGTTCGATTATCTGCAACCATGGCTTGTTCTTCCTCTTCCTCTTCTTCAAATTCAGATTCAGAATTCGAGCTAGAACTAGGTGGACTTGGTTCTAGATTCTTCCTCTTCCTTCTCAATGTTCGTTCAAAATCGTTGTCAAACTCCAAAATATGCTCATGAACAGGTTGAGAACTACGAGTCATAAACTAGTACCTAAGACAAAGAGAACAAAACAAAACAAAATCAGAAAACAAAACAAAAGACACGGTAGAAATAAGGGAGATTAGCAAATTTGCTAATCCCCGGCAACGGCGCCAAAATTTGATGTGATATATTCTAACACACAAATTAAACCCTATTAAGATAGTTGTAGTATATGAAAGTAGGGATCATTCTAGGCTGGGGACTAACTAGGGCTGCTAACCTACACAAATATGACTCAAAAACACTAAACTAGACTCTAATAACTCAAAACAGCACAAAACAATGAAACTGACTCAAAACAGACTCTAAAGATGACTTTGGACGAAAATTGAACTTAACTTGACTCAAAATACTAACTAAGGACAGATTTGAATGAATTTAAACTAATCTAACACACTTAACTAAAAGGGGATTGGTTTCTTACGAATTTGCTAAATTAGACAGATTGCAAAACTAAACAAATTAAACACGAAATTGGTTGTTTTAAAGGGTGAAAGGCTAGTTAGAGGGTCCTTCTCCACACATGAACATATGCACATAAATTGATTTTCAATTATTATTCCAATAAACCATGAATGACAACGCCCCGAATTAATTGTATTGCACTAATTAATTCTCAGATTTTCCTAAGTTCATCGAATTGAATAGATAACGCATCACAACCAAATTATTCTTATCAAGTTCCCTAACTATGAAAAGCATGATAGAGATACATGTCAAAGATCATTAAGTTCCATGAAAATCATAAACATTGACAAGGCATTCGTAACTATGAAAAGCATGATACTTTTACTTAACACGATTGTGACTAGCAACCTCCACTACTTGTAAATATAAGTTCATAACGATTAGGTGAAACTCCCTTATATTTTAGCATCAAATTCACGCATGCAAACTAAGCGGGCCCTCTTAATCAACATACAAGAATAAGTTCTCAATCAATCAGATAAGTAAATCACATTCATGTTTTACAAAACATAACTGGATGTAATCAATTCATATAAAACATATGTCCATGGCTTCGAATTCACCTCTAACTAAGAAAAACTTAGTTACACATGTTCATAGAAATTGAAAAGCAAATTAAAATAAACATGGAAACAAAACTAAGGATAGAATAAACCCAGAAACGCTCCAGCCCTCCAATGGCCTTGGATGGCATGTCACGGCTCCAATTCCTCATCTCCTTCCTAGCAAGCACGGCACAAATTCTGAAAACTCTCTAAAAACTCTCTCTCAAACTGTCTAACCTTTAGTGCGACACAATTATATAATATATATAGGCTAGGGCACAGCTCAAAGTTAGGTCTGGAGAATGATTGCACACCCCAAATCCAGGAGGAAAAGGACTTCTAGAAGTCAGAAACCCAAGGGGAATAGGGAATAAGGGTGCGTCACAGATTTAGGGGTTCTAGAAGGATAGATAGGTGCCAGATTTGTAGGAGAAGGATTAGGCCTTCTAGAAACCTATTTCAATGTGTCCTAATCTGAAAATAACTTCCCCTTGCAGCTGGAATTAAGGTAGGATAAGATTAGGATAGGATAAGATAAGGTTGGATAAGGTTAGTTTGGATAAGATAGGGTTGGATAAGGTTTTGGATAATGTTCCTTCTTTCTTGCTCCTTCCTTATCTTCTTTGTCTTGAATTTGGTTCTCCAGAATTGTAGCATGTTCTTAGCCTCATTTGACTTCAAATTTGTCCATTCCTTGTGCTTCACATGCATGCTATCCATTTCAGCCCAAAACTGCTCTAAAATGCACTTTCTTGCCACTTTCGCCATTTGAACCTACAAACACACGAAAATAGCTTAAAACACCCTTATAACTAGAAACTAACTAAGTAAATGCAAGGAAACAAGCTAATAAAGTCGCATAAATATGCTCATATCTTGAAGCATTTGGTGTAGTGTCGAACTAAGAAGCAGGCAAATGAAAATAATAAAATTAATTCTTTTTTTTTATTTTTCTATTTATTTTTCCTGTTCTAGAATACTTCTGAAACCTCTCTTCCCCATCCTTTTTTCCGTCCAAACTCCATAGATTCCAATCACAGCTTTTCCTTACCTTTTGACGACAAAAAAAAAAAAAAAAAAAAAATCACAACTTTTCCTTCATTTCAATTGAAAAAGCTCTCCGTCCAAATTCCACTACTTGCTACCACATCTTTCTCCTCCATTTGAATCGATAAAGCTCCCAAAACACAAACAATCAAAAATTCAATCGAAATCGAAATCGAAATCTCAGCTGCGTTCCTTATATACCAAACAACGACACTCTGATTCCGATTCTGACTTGAGTCTGGGTTGCAAACCAAGATCGAGTAGTCAAAAATCTCATCTCCTCAAGGTTAGGTCGTGCAGATCGGTGTCGACATCGAGCAGGATAATGAGAAAAAGAGAGAGGACGTAATCTGGGTTCTCGGCGATGAGAGAGGGAAAAGACATAAACGAAAGCAGTGGAGAGAGTATGCGAGAGCAAAGACAGGACGCGAGAGGAAAAAGAGGCGTCTTAGCTAGTCCCATAGTTTTTTTTGGGGGGGGGGGGGGGGACATGCTAAGACCGGCTAGCGATGTTGTTAGTTGAGGTGAGTCCTCCCGAGTACCACTAAAGTTAGTCTCGCGAGCGAACAAACATGGATTGAACTAATCTTTAATCCTATCCAGTCCAGTGAGAGCTAAAGAATGCAAACAAACGGCCCTTTAGTGAACTTAGTATGCATAGTTAAATTGTTCCCTTATCAATAGGTAAGAAAAACCTCTATGACATCATGAAACTACCACTAAATTATGTAACGAGTAAGTCGCCAAACCGATAATAATGTTGATGGCAATGTGCCTACAATTTAAGATAAAATATTAACATTGCCTCTCTAGGGTTAAAATCTAGTTTTCTATTAAAAATATAACAAAACTAAGAGATGAGATGAATCAACCCCAGGTTTTTTTCTTATTACCTAATGGAAAGGTGAAATGAGGAAGCAAAGCAACTGTTGGATAGGCTTGATAGAGAAGAAGCAAAGTGATAAGTTTGTGCAAACGCCAAATTCCTGTAACAAATCAAACAAGAACATGTGTACAAAGTAATACTTGTATTAATGAATTTGTAGGTTTAAGGTTACAATTTTTGTTTACAAAACTTGAATTTGTATTAATGAATTTGTAGGTTTAAGGTTACAATTTTTGTTTACAAAACTTGAATTATCTGATTCGATCTCCGATATGTAAAGTGTGTGTGTAGTTGATCTAAGGGTCGCGATGACTTGATCTTGAATGAAAGGATGCTGCGAGGTTTTGGCTCTTAGCAACGGAGGCATCGGCACGTGTAGGGATACTTGGTAGTTCTTCACAAGTGTGGCGAAGAATGCATAAAGCTTTATGAATCTTCTTGAATGTTTGAGTGTTTGGGAATTTGGGGGTTTGGGAGCTTCAATGTTTCACGTCTGGGTTGCCTGGTTTTGATGAGTCACATGCCATGCGTACGATTTGTGAGACGCATGGTACTTACCACGTAAGCCCTCGCATGTTGAAGTTTAATGTGTTGGTAAATGTTTATTTCACCAAAATTTGCATGTCTACAATTAGTATAAGAAAATTGACTACCTACCTGTTAGATTTGGTGGAGAGAGATGAAGAAGGAGAACAATGAAGACCATAACCCTTTGTAGGAAACAAAACTTCTGAATTTGTTGGACAAGACTAGTAAGAAAGAAAATATTTAAATGTCGAAGATATACATTCAATTGGCATAATTTTGTATTGATTGAGGATAAAATCAAGGAGTTTCTTTCTGTAGATAAGTTACATCATAAGGGCATAGGAGGCAATAAAATAAAAAGTGAAGTTACCTTAAGAAAGGTTGGCTGACTCATCAACCCAAAAAGGGAGGGCTAGTGGGTGTTGCAGGACTTTTAGGTTAAGGCAGACTTGGGCTTTGAGAACGTCCTCTTGTCTTTCTTGGCTCGGTTTCTTACCAAGTTTCGGAATATCTCGAAAGAGTTAGCTTATCTTAGAAAATATCCCCGTTAGAACAATGACTCGAAAATAGCGTGATTAAGCACATAATGACTTGCTCAAGTGAGGCATGGTGTGGAAGCTAGAAGTTCATCAGTTTGGCATGTGAGAGACAGAGAAAGAGAGAAAGAGAGAGAAAAAGTTGGCATGGTTGCATGGTGTTCTAGGTTGGATAATCTGAACTTTCTGGGTTTTAAGGAGGTTTTTCCTTATTGAAAGCGTTGAAAGAAGTATGGGGGGGAAACTCTAAGGTTACAGAAAGATGGTTATGTGTTTCTCTCCCTAACATTTGAACTCCCTCCAGTTATGATGTTCCCCCCACTCTAATGGCTTTTGATACCTCTTTTGTAGGCAAGGTCTAAAATATCCATAATATCCCGATATTTCCATCGAAATTTCCGTGTTTTTGGACTACCGATATTTCCGATGTCATCGATATTTCCATCGAAATTTCCGTATTTTTTAAATTTCTATATTTAAAAAAACACCAAGGGGATTCGAACCCCTCCCATTTTACTCCTTCAACACCTTGACCACCATATCACTTATATTTTTGTGAAAATATGCTAAAATATTTATATATTTTCTACATTCACAATGTTTGCCAGCTCGCTATATAATCAACTTAAATCAGTTAAATCCATCATGCAATGCATTTCCTTCCAATTTTTTGTGATAAACTAATAGATAATTGACTAAATAAACATCCTGCAAAGTTTCAATAAAAATTTCCAAGTTTTTCTTACAATTTCCATGGTTTTTATTCAATTTTTATCGATATCGATAATATCCCGATATTTCCATCGAAATTTCCGTGTTTTTGGACTACCGATATTTCCGATATCATTGATATTTTAGACCTTGTTTGTAGGTGAATGATTTCTTTCTAGGGTTCATAAGGAATCTCTAATTATGGCTTGGTCTTCTCTCCCCTTTCTCTTGACCTAATTGTAACATTCCATTTTGGTGTAAGATAGCTAAACTTAGTCGTTTACGTGAAGACTGCGATGCGCCTTCTTCCCTAGGCACTACTTTCTCGGGTCAGTTTTCCACAAACGTTACTTTTGGTGTCGCATCTCTTGGCTTTCATGCGTTGGTCTTCTGGGTGAGTTAGGAAAGGAAAGTCTGCTTTTCTCTTCATTAAATGCATGTCATGTTGGGCTTTCACGTGACTCTAAGGCTCAAGGATTGGTTCCTTCCTAAATAAGTTGGTTAGCTTGTTAGGGAAAAGAAGAAACTAGGTTTGCTTTCTCAGACTTACCCATGTCAACTTCAAAGAGTATGGGCTTGGATCCTTGGGCCCCCAAGCAGCCCAAAGTCTTTCATAATTTTGACTCACATAGGCCCGATAAACTCCCGTAACCATCCACACCACAATTCACTTGGCAAGCCCCAGACATGTGAGTTGGGCTTATCTTAGCATGAATAGTGATTACCATGATAAAACTTGGCATTATGAATATGCATGAGTTGGCATGAGCATGGCGTGATTTACACAAATGTGTGGCTTGATTAATGTAGCTTGTCATGATTACGAGCATAACTCATTCTCGATTCCGCACCTTTGCATGTGTTGTATAACAATTGGGGCTTCAAGACTTGATGGGGCTTGTGTGTGACATTTTTGAGCCTCAACAATGGGTTATTCCTTAAATATGTTTTAAATCTAACTGTGTATTTATTTAATAAAAAGCTTTAAAGAGAAAACCATTTGAAAAGCTTTAAAGTATTACTAATCACAAAGCAATGAACTGACTTCAAGCATTCGTCCGAGCCCATCAGGAACCGCAAAACTGCACAAATCAATACAACTATTAAACCTCGTGTTACACGGAGATCATGTGAGAACAAAATCTTAAATCACATATTGGGATAGGGAGAACAATGCTGATAAATCAATCGCATTACCTAGTCACTGCCACGATCTGAGAACACCCAATGAAGTTGATCCAACAAATCAAATAGTTCCACCCTTCCACATAGATCTAAAAGAGGTAGCACATGAAAACGAAAATTAAAATCAAGCAGCAACTCTCCAATAGAGAGTAATCAAACTATCAAACTCTCCTAAAGAGAGAAATCAAGATCAAACTCCAAAGCAATTCCTGGAAATTATTAGACAAAGACAAAATAAAAGAATAAAATTATGTTGCCGCTCCACACCATCTGGACATCCAAGAGAAATATCATTGCACCAGCTGAACCCAATGTGTCGTTCTAGCTAAATCCAACCCGATGTAATCCGGCATCTTCTATGGCTTCCAACTTCAACTCTATATCAAGGATGATAACTAGATCCAAACCTTGTGTTTATTGTAAACGACAACTATCACGGTGACGATTCTACACCAAAGAAAAGGAACAGGAAGGGAGAGAGAAGAGAACAGGAATGATTTCAAGAAGATTGCTATTGATTTCAAAGTCAAAGTAGGCTCCAGGGGCAGAGAATTTTTCTTTGAGTTTTGCTCTAGACGGCTAGGTTTTTTTCAACCTTAGCTTTGGTATGGTTTTCAAATAATTTTTAAACAAACCATTTCAGAAAATTTTAATATTCTTTTTTAGGGGTTAAAGTTCTACAATGTGCATTAATAGTGTAAGATAACTTACGAAAATTGGTCACATGACTTAATATTTAGAGCTGCTGTAATAGGAAAATTTGGAAAAGTAACCCTATTTTATACCCCATATAGAATTATAGCCACCATTTTAGTTTTATAATAATTCTAACCAAAACTTGATGTAAAAGTACTAATATACCCTTAATATTAGGGTTTCTCACAACAAAAACAAAACCTTCATGGCAATCAACAGCAATCAACCAAGAACGAAAAACAGGGAAAGATTAAAAATTGAAGAAAATCGGGAGAAGAGAAGACCTGCATGTGGGTTTTGGAATCAAGGGGGAGCTTTTGCTTGGCGTGGATTCTTAAGGCTTTGGCATCACCGCCGTATCTCAGGGAGGTGTCCATTTCACCACCGAAATTCGAAATCCGAAACCCAAAACCCTAGCAGGTTAGTTATATGTACTGAATAATTTTTCTCTAAAACTTTTTCCTAATTTTAGTATATTTGCAGGTTAGTTAGATGAGCTAATTAATTTTTTTTTTCCTTTAGAATATGACTCAATTTGTGACCGTGGTCCATTACGGATGGAAGAGGTTTGGTAGCCAATACACAGATGGTCAAGCGAAAGCAATGGTAGTGTCAACCAAAGTTACTCATCAAGATCTTATACATGATATATATAAACATCTTCGTGTTAGTCCAAGTGAATTTAGAATCTCAGTACATCATCAATGCATGAGCAACTTGGGGATGCAAAATATGATGGAGATTGTAGACAATGACGATGTGACTAGTTGGGTATGTGAAAGTCTTTTTGCAAAACCGAACAAGATTCTGTTATATGTTACAACATATCCTCTAAATGAACCTAAAGATGAACACCAATTGCATGCAGTTCCCCATCACCAACAATGGAAATTTAAGAGAATGATGACATTTTGGGTGATGAACAACTAAGTCAAGTTCTTCAAGACAATGCCCAGATTAATGAGACTTCAATAGATGTGAGTTTTGAGTTTACTGATGACTATCATGACATTACCCATTTTGATAATGTGCAATCTAACGATGCCAATTTCAATCTATCGTCGTCTCATTGTAACAAACATAAGAGCATACAAGACTATGATAATATTGCAGATTTGAATATAGATGAAGATATTATGGTCGGACAATTGTACTCAAGTAAGAAAGAGTTGCAAAAACAATTAGCTATGATTGCAATGAGGAATAATTATGAGTTTAAAGTGGAAAGATCAACTAAGGATCGTTTGGAAATTAGATGTGTGAATGATAATTGCAAGTGGCGACTTCGTGCAACCAAGTTACAAGTGTTAGAATTTTTGAAGTAAGAAAATTTGAAACTAATCATTCTTGTTCATTAGATGTTGTTCAGCGTGATCATCGGCAAGCGAGTAGTTCTGTTGTTGGCCAATTTATAAAGTCAAAGTATGAGGGGGCATCACGTGTATATAGACCTAAAGACGTCATTGAGGATATGCGAGCACAAGTTAGGGTTAATATGAGCTACGAGAAAGCTTGGAGAGCAAGAAGGCATGCATTTGACATGATCTGAGGATCACCAGAGGAATCTTTTACCGCACTTCCTGCCTATTGTGCCATGTTAGAAAGTAAAAATCCTAGGACAGTAACACATAGAAACAGATGACAACAATCACTTTTTATACTTTTTCATGGCAATGGGAGCCTCTATAAGGGGATTTCGTGGTTCTATGAGGCATGTTGTAGTAGTTGTAGGACTTTTCTAAAGGGTAAATATCTTGGCACCTTATTTGTCATTGTATGTCATGATGGACAAAATCAAATATATCCTTTGGCATTTGGTGTGGGTGACTCAGAAAATGACGCTTCATGGACATGGTTTCTTACAAAATTGAGAAGTGCCATTGGAGAGGTAACAGACTTGGTGTTTGTATCTGATCGACAAGGAAGCATTGGTAAAGATGTGCAAACTGTGTTTCCAGAGGCATATCATGGAGCTTGTATGTATCATGTAGCTAGCAACATGAGGAATAAATTTGGTGATGATGAAACAATGTTTAAGTTATATTACACTGTGGCAAAAACATACCTTGTGTCAGAGTTTAATAGTGTTATGACTGATATTTGGGCAATCAAAGATGGAAAAGTAGGAAAATATCTTCAAGAAATTGGGTATCATAGATGGGCTCGGGCACATTTCAATGGAAAACGATACAACATGATGACAACCAACATTGCCGAATCCATGAATGCAAAACTGAAGGATGCTCAAAAGTTGCCTATCACTGCTCTAGTGGATCACCTTAGAGTATACTCCAAGAGTGGTTCAACGAACATCGAAACATAGCAAGTTCATGGAATTCGACCTCGACAAAGTGGGTAGAGGAAAAAGTGCACAAGAATCAAAATAGAGGCTTGCATATGTCGGTATGTATGATTTGTTTACATTTTTATGCACTCTCACATTCCTAATGCACACTGGACACCTAAACCCGTATCTCCACGTCCATACACCTTCCTGAAATCTCTGCAACAACACACTGTTTTTTTCCTCATTATCTTCATACATATTTCTAATTTTTTTTATTCACTTCCTTCTCATTCTCCCACGATATTTGTCCCTGCACTTTTGTTTTATTAACTTCCTAGGAAACGGGTTGCTTTTGCACTTAGACATATTCTCAGTTTTGGTGTTTCTTCAAGGTATTGTGTGTGCATTTTTTAAACTTTTTTTTCACATGGTTGACAACTATGTAGGTATCTTCCATTAATCACTATGCATTGCAAGTACATGAGGCAGACTTATATCATATAGTTGATCTAAATGCCAAGTCATGCACGTGTAAAAGGTTTGATCTCGACCAACTTCCAAGTGTCCATGCAACTGCTGCATGTTGAATTCCCAATGCATCAATGTACAATATGTGCTCCAAATTCTACAGAGCCAATGCAATTGTGCTAACGTATGCGAAGCCCATTTGGCTGGTTGGAAACAATAGTGAATGGAGTGTGCTGGAAGAGGTGCAGAATACAGTTGTGTTACCTCCAATCAGACAAGTTGTATCTAGAAGACGCAAGACAAACAGAAGCCCATCTCAGGGGGAGGAAATGATAGTGAAGAAGTGCAGTCGCTGTGGTGGGACAAGCCACAATCGCCAAACTTGCAAAAATCCAATTAGACTCCATTACAGCGCATGATGTGAATGTTTTTCTTTCGGATTTATTACATTATTGACTTTTAAATTATTCGGGATTTGACACACCCGAACCCGTAGGTAGGGCGTGCTGGCCGTCACGTGAGCGTGACGTAAGCCATGTGCACTGTGCGGAAGCAGGATCAATTCAAAATACGAACCAATTAAAACCGAAACACTAGCGCCGGGTATGAAAAGGGAAATTGCAGAGTATGTAAGTAGGTGTATCGTGACGGCCAGCATGCCCTCCTTCGGGACGGGGTGTGTCAGGATTTATCACATTATTGGCTTTTATATTTTCAATCACCAGTTTAGCAGAAAAACCGCACACAGATTTTAGCTTAAAAGGGTTTTTTCTCCTCTATTTTTATATTCAAATTTTGCTTCGGAGATTCAGTTCTTGATTAATTTTTATGTTTAGTTTACTGGGTTATCTTCAATTTTCACATTCTCTGATTACATTTGAATATCTATATATATATATATATATATATATATATATATATATATATTGATCAAAATAAAAAAATAAATTAAAAAAGAGTATAGGAAATGGAGGGGTTCAAGAGTAGGGGTATTAGGTAGTATTGAAGAGGCTACCTCTTTTGTGCTTCAAGATCTCAACTAATTGTTGTTTTTTCATGGTTAAGAGCAATGAGGAATTTTTTTGTCATTAAGGGTATATTAGTACTTTTACATTAAGTTTTGGTTAGAATTATCATAAAACTAAATTGGTGACTATAATTCTAAATGAGGTCTAAAATATGGTTACTTTTCCAAATTTCCCGTTATAATACAATAAAAACTCTATTTTAAATAGTCAAATATAAAAAAAAATTTAAAAAAAAATCTCCAACAGACTCTATAAAAGAGTCTGTATTATAGAAAAATGAACAATCACTCCTTAAATTTACAAAGCAACTGTTCATCAGCTAAATATTAGAAAAATAATAAAACTATGGATGGACCATTAAGTAAAAAGAAAAGGAAGAGAGAAAATATTATTTTAGAAAATGAGTGGGTTGAGTTTGAATAGTTAATACTAAAATATTCAAAGTTTGTTAAAATAAAGAGTTGTTGGAGATGAAAAGTTAAACTGAGTAGCTAAAATAGTTTTTCACACTGTTCACTTGCTAGTTTAACAAAAATTTAAAGTTTCTCTTGGAGATGCTATTAACAAGCTAAACTAGAGTATAATGACCAAAATGAGAAAAGTGAAGTCGCTCTAACTAAAATCCTTTCTAACCCTTCTATATTTGGTACGAACTCTTCAGCATTTTGGGTTGTTGTGCTAAAAATTAGAAAACAAATCGTTTTCAACCCGAGCTACAATTCTTTTTTTGTCGAATCAACCTGAATTACATGAATAGATAAAAGCGAAGTAACCAAATTAGCAAAATTTGAAAAAACACGGAATAAATTAGCCGAAATGCTTTACCCCATTTTGTCTTTTAAGTGTCTTTTTAATGTTGATTTGACAGAATACACGACATTAGCTTAACCGAAACACAATAACTAAAAGGCCAACTGAATTATATAGCGTTTAAGCCAACGGGATAACAAGGGAAGAAAAATAGTGAACGTAGGGGAGAAGAAAGAGAAAGTGAAACCTTTTTTTTTTTTTTTTTAAACCTTGTATATAGATTTTTATAATAAATCACAACGAACCACAACTTAATATCAATCTCATCACAAATATTGTAATTATATCTCTACAAGTTGGAATACAAATTTGAAACGAAAAGCCGCTAAACCAACTGATCGTAAGAACATCAGAAAGAGCAGTTCTTTTACACAATAGTGCGAGAGCTTTTAAGTGGGAGTGCACAAAAGTGAACATATCACGTGCCATGTGGTGCCAATATGCACATTTGGATCAGTCTTCTTTGAATCATTGGTCCACATCCATTTCTTCCTCTACGTGGGAGGTCTCACTGTAGAAATTTACAAACTGCATAGAATTAGAAGGTTGTGCTCACAACACATTGCCACCATAACAAAGTTTATGGACCATACCCCACAAAAAGGATACAAAACAGTTTATCACTTAATACTGCTGTTTAGTGATATTTTTTTTCACTTGTAAGTGAGATGTCTTAGGTTTGATTCACGCTAAAGATGAATTTGAACTACATTATTGCTAGCATATTGTAAGGCTGAGTCTATCCCCTCCTCTTAGTGTAGATACTATCGTTTGTTAAAAAATATATATATATATATATATATATATAATGCAATCAATAGTAACTTAGAATCATGGTCGTATTTTTCTTTATTTAAAATTGAAAGATTCTCGCCAAAGGCGAATTTGAACCACATTATTGCTAGCTCGTTGTGAGGCTAAACCCACCCTTTTTCCCTTAGTGTAAATAATATCGTTTATTCAAAAAAAAAAAAAAAAGATACAATTCTCGTCATTATGACTAGGTCATCATAAAATTTAGCTCACTCTCTAACCCCTTAATGTAAATAATATTATAGTTAAAAAATAACAATGCAATCAATTTTTTTTTAAATTTAAAAATGCAATTTACTTTGTAAGTGATAGATTTTTGAGTTTTTCATGTGCATAAGATTTTTCTCTTTACTCAATGCGTTTCGGATTTTTTTATTTATTTATTTCTAAATACGAAACGCTGTAGGAGATTCCCAAGACTATCCACATATCGTTTATATTATAATAATAGAAAAATACAATATACTTCGACTAATTTACTAAAATATTAAAGTATTTCTTCATATTTTCCATTTTGTAAGTTACAATGCCATGACAGTTGTACAAATGATGATAGAGCAAAAGGTATTACATCATGACGGTCTGGTCGGTGCACTATTGGACACTGGCCCTGTTTGGCGGATCGAATAAAGGATCGGATAGGACTAGTTATATGGACTCGGGTGTTTGGCGTTCACTCGTACTAAATAAGCGCCGGATTAATTTAACCGGTCTGCTTATTTAACACAGTATACACCTGCTTAATAAACCCAACCAAAACGCTCGGATTATTAGTCGGTTTTGCTCTCCTCTCTCGCGAACTCGGCCCTCTCTGTCTCGCCTTCTCTCGCCATTGCCGTCCTCCCTGACCCTCTCTCTCTCCTTTTGTCGGCATCGCCGTCCTCCCCGTTGCTTTCTGTCACGTCGCTTTCTCTCGCCATCTTTGCTCTCCTAGTCCTCGTCGCCTTCGTCGTCGTCCTCTCCTTATGGCCTTCCTCATCGCCTACTCGCCGTCCTCCCCTGCAACTGGGTCTGCAAAGAAACATGGTGCGGCGGAGAGATGATTTCAATTTGGGATTCTTTTGCAACTAGTTGTTTGAATTTATTTGGGATTCTTCTGCAGTCAGGGATGAAGAATAAGGGAGAGAGAGGGAGGGAGTTTGGGGGGTGCGGCGGAGAGATCTGATGAACAATTATTTAGATTCTTCTGCAGTCGGGGAAGAAGAAGAAGAATGGAGAGAGAGGGAGGGAGTTTGGGGGGTGCGGAGAGATCTGGGAAAAAAAGATAATTTCACTTTTTTTTTTTTTTTTTTTTTTTTAAGTTTAATTTTTTTAAGTTTTATTCCTCCTATCCTGTATAATACCAAACACAATATAAATAATACGATCATTAGTCCGATACTGCATCAAATGCTCGACTAATTTAGTTAGTACTATCCGGTGGCTATTTATCCTATCCGATAGAAATAGTCTGTACAGTCCGACCTGCCAAACGAGGCCCAAAAAAGTTGAATACGACCTCTAATGTTTTACATTGTAAATCTTCTTTTATGTGAGAAGAAGACGTTCAACACTAACATAATATATAATTTATAACAAAATAAAATCCAAACTTGAGTAGAAAAGAGCGAACGGGCAGCCTTAACCATTTTATGGAATGGTTTGAAGTAGACTTTTTTTCCTTTAAGGCTATGTTTGATGTGCCAGAAACAGAGATTGTGAATGAAAATGGTTGACTTTTCATGTTGAATAAGTCCAAGGCTGGGAAATAATTTCCCGTGTCACGGGAAAATAGGGGAAAGTAAATCCCTCTTCCTCATGGGAAACCAAAGGATGCATTGATTGCTGTCTTTTTATGACAAACTTGTCTTCTTTAACAATTTAAATTTCCATTGTATCTTCTTGAAAAATGATATTTCCGACCTACTTTCCTATTCTTACCAAACACAAGAGAGAAATTTTGCGTTTCCCTTCTCCTAGAGAAAGCCGTGAAAAATGATTTCCAAAGAATTTATTTTCGCGTACCAAACGCAGCCTTAGGGTTTTGGTTGTGAGTGGAGAAAACAAACAAATGAAATAAGCAAACACAAAAGCCTGAAATAAAGAAGAAAAGGCGATTCACTAAAAACAATATCCAATGTCATATCCAACTTGAAAAGGCAATTCACTAATCGAGTGCGGACCTAACTTCGACCGTGACCCGACATTGTAGAATTCTCACTCCCACTCTCACTCTCAATCCTGGGCCTTTGTCTTTCCTTGCCTTTCTTCAACAACTTGGGCCTGGGCTTTATGGGCTTATTAAGATAGCCAGCCTGCAAACCCACCATGTCCCTCAAAACCCCAATAAGCTGGGCCTCAATCTCCACCCCATTGGGCTCAAGCGCACCCAGAGCTCTGGCCACAGCCTCCAACGTACTCACGCACCGCCAAACGGCTCCTTCCTCAGAACCAACTCCGAGTCGTAAATACTCCCACCGCTCGCGCTCTCGTCCACATCCAAACAAACCCTCGTCGCGAACCCCGACAAAAACCCCTCGCTTGCTTTCACCATCTCCCGCGCGTGCTTCCACGTGGCGTCGAACGCGACGAGAACGCGAGGGAGAGGGGAGGCGGGGAGGTCCGATAGGGTGACGGCGGGCGAGGATTTGGTGGGCGGGAAGAGGTATATGGCGGGAGGGGATTGGTCGAGCAGCGGCGAAAGGCCTGGTCGGAGCTTGCGGCCGATGACGGCGGTGGCGTTGGGGAGGCATTTGGTGAGGATCGGGGTGGTGGAAAGCTTGTGATTGGCTTCGTGGGGATGGTGGAGGATTATGACATGGGTTTGGGTTTTGATGGGCTGGGCCGGGAGAGATTGGCAGAGGCAAACTGGGCCGGGTCGGGTGCAGTTGCTGCATATGGGCCTGGGCCCACGCGGCGTCGGATCGGCTTGGGCGGCGGCGCTGTCGGAGGATATGTCAAGGTTGTTGAGGTCTTCTGATTCCATCTATGAAGCTGGGTGGTTAGGATGCTGTGGGGAGACCAACGGCACCGAATCGTTTTTATGCCCTAGGTAGAGCAAGGAAAACGCGGCGTCGTTGCTGGGTTTAGAAACGACGCGTCGTTGGGGAAGGTGGGTACCAAATTTGGAAGTGAGATTGAATTCCACAGAGAGAGGCCCCGGAGGGAGAGGGAGAGGGAGATGACGACGTCAAAGTTGGAAGTAAGCGACAGCTCCTGCGACATCTCTCAGTTTCATCACACCCCATTTTACTGGTACGTCAGTAAAACCAATCAACTAGGCCTTTTTTTATTCGAACTTGGGTGCAAGTGGTGGGAACACTGCCCCCGCGTTTTGTGTTTTTGGTTTTCGGCTTTTGTGTTGTGCTATTGTTCAATTGCTAACCAAATTAATCACCCTTTTTGTACACTTTGTCTGTCTAGTGAGGAGAATGTGTACTTGCTTTGCAAGGAGCTGTGCAAAAAGGGCATCGCAGATGCCCAGGGTTCTCATCTTTTCGTTGTTTTCATTTCCAATGACAAGAAACAGGCATGTATTTTCTCTTCCCATCTTACCCAACTGGCTCTTTGTCTTCAAATTTGTGTTTTATTTGTCTTGTTTTTAATGAACTTTGAGTTTGTTCTGGTGTAGATCCCGTTGTGGCGCCAGAAGGCCAGCAATCGAGCGGATGGGGTTGTTCTGTGGGATTATCATGTCATTTGCGTGCAGAAAAAAGGCAGTGGTGACACACCCGCAACACATTTAGTGTGGGATTTGGATTCGAGTCTTGCATTTCCTTGTCCTTTAGCAACCTATGTCTTGGAAACGTTCCGCCCCTCATTTCAGACCTTTTCTGAATTGCAAAGGTACTTCATCACTTGTGTGTTTTGCATTTATAGGGAAATGTTCTAATCATACTTTGGATGTTACGTTGTGAGGTTATTCAGACTATTGATCTGGTAAAATTCTGTGGTCTTGTAGCATAACATGCCATATATCTGATAAGTTTGTTACACCCTCTATATATATTGATATCTTTGTGGGTAACGTGATGCAGGTGTTTCCGGATTGTGCATGCCCCAATATTCCTTCGTTTCTTTGCTTCTGATAGAAGACACATGAAAGATTCTAATGGAAATTGGCTTCGTCAACCTCCTCTCTATCAGCCTATTGTTGCGCAGGGTAAGTGCTAAATTCCTCTGATGCTTTTATATGGTTTGATGATGGTGAGATCGTTTTGAATTGTCACTTCTTGGAAAATTTAAAAAATGTGTGGAACTCACTTTTTTTTTTCTTGCGATCAAGCAACTCCAATCTAATTTGTTATTGTAGTAATGTCAGATAAGATTGAAACTTATGTGATTCAATAGCCAATATTGATTCCTACTAGTAATAAGTAGATGGAAGGTGCATAACTTGCCCGAGTTCAGGTTCATGCCAAAATCATGCTTCTTGTGGCGATTGTTATAACTTCTGTTTAGAATGAAAGAGAATAATTTTATATATATTCCCTAATGAGCTACATCAGTCACTTATCTGATTCTTGATTTTAGGATTGTCATTTCTTGGAACTCCCTTTGTTTCGGTATGCAGTCAAGAGGGGGAATCCAATCCAATTTTGCTCTTGTAGTAATGTCAGATAAGATTGAACATTGAGCCTCATATGTGAGTTAAGAAATTTATTTGATATCTAGAAAGTAGCTGAAATCAAGCTTTTTATGGTCAATTGTTATATCTTCTGTTTATAGAGGAGAATAGTTTTATATAAATCCTAATTGTAATGTATTAGGTGTCATAAATTAGTCTTTAGAATTCCTAAGGATATTACTGCAGATCTTTACATTCATGTACCAATTAGCCTATAAAAGGGGCTACCTTGTAAGCTTTTAACATAAGATTGTTAGTGAAAAAAGTTCTGGGTTTCCTGCTTGTGTGAAGCACAGCAACCTTGTAGTGATTCCAAGGCACCTTCAGTGTGAAGCTGAAGGCCATTGTGATGCCGGAATTTTTCTAGTTTCTTTGTTGGAGTGATTCCAATACACCTTTGGTGTGATGCCAAAGGCTGGAGTGAGTCCGGATCTCTTCTATTTCTACATCCCTTCATATTGTCCTGCATCAGGTGATGAGTAATGCACAACAGAATTGGATTTATTTTTTCCTGGGTTTTGTAAACTTGTGCAGATGGGACTGTACACAACCTGGATGGTTACTTTCAGATCTGTGCTACAGATGCGGTGACAGGAACAGGAGTTGACGTGACCAATGCGGTTTTTACTGAAAAGCTTGGTGTGGTCGTAACGGAAAATCAGCTGGAGGAGTTCTTTTCCCAGATTCCTTAATGTATGGTAATTCTCGTCAGCTGGTATATATAAAGCCTTTATTTTCTGGCTTCCAACTGAGTGAATTACTGCGTCGCATTTGGGATTAGTTCATTCCAGCTGCATTTTCCTTTCTCTTCAATGCTTCTGAGAATTGGATTTCGCCTTAAAGACTGTATAGCATTGCATCTTTAACTTGAATGACAAGTACCAAAGTTTCCACTCTCTGCAAGTCTTCAGGCAAGAAGTTGATTATTGTTTAGTAAGATTTTGATTTTATTTTGTTATGAGACCGGTCTAATATTTACGCATAAAATTTGATTAGCGGACAGCCTTTGTTCTATCTTGTTCTGAGTTTGTTCATGTGTTAGCTTGCTGGTCCGATGTAGACTGTCAGCAAATCACTTGTTGATTTTCCTACGTCTTGTTTGGTTGAACCACGAAACTATAAAGTGGCAGTGCCTGATGAATGATGCATCTGGTGCATTTACAAATATTGCAGTTTCTGTTACCGAAGCTTTCGATGTGCATGCTAGCTTTGCAAGTTCCATACCAGCACTGCAGTACAAAACTGTATAGCCATTTAGAAAGGCAGAGTAAGAGAGAATAATTCTTAGTGACTGCTCTAGATCACTAGGGATTTTATAACAATCGACCGCCAGCGTATCTAACAATGATTCTCTCTGAAATATGCTGGCGGTCGATTATTAAGCGTTGGGTAGTTTTTCTTGCAATTGATCCAGAGATAACCCTTCACTAATCTCTCTACCTGGTGCAGAACTAAGAATATATTTTGCCAATTCAGTAACATCAAATTCCAGTGATGCATGCTGCCACATCAAGTCGAAATTCCAAAGGACCTTCTGATCATTGTACACCAACTTGGTAGTCTTTCCTAAGCCTCCAAGTCCCATAGAATTAAGAGATTCTTACTCCACCTTGGTCACCACCCTGGTGCATTACAAGATCAACGATTTTATTGTTCTCCATGTCTCTACCAATAGCCTCCCAAGCGCAGACAAAGGAGAGCGTCGTATTCCTATGCTCCCCTTTATGATGACCAAAATGATGAACAGTTGGACGATCAGCAAAGTTGCTATCATCTTTAAGCTCACATAATCTCTCCCTTGTCTCCTTGATTCCATGACCCGCTCTGCTCTCAATTGGAATGCAAATGGATAAGAATGGGAAAAGAAACGGCGTACCTTTCTAGTTGGGCCACTCTCACGAACCATTTGTACAGCTTCGCACTCAAACTCCTTCAACAAATCCTTAGCACATCTTCAAGTTACCGTAGCCAACTGCATAGCTTCTTATGCGTACTTGCCCCTCTTCGTCATCAAAGAGCAGTCTTTGCACATCTTCAAGTTACCGTAGCCAACTGCATAGCTTCTTATACGTACTTGCTCCTCTTCGTCATCAAACAGCAGTCCTTGATGGTGGACATGGTGCGCCCAAGCTTTTGCAAATCTGCTTTAAACCCCCACCCCCACCACCAAGCACATCTTCTCTGAGGCAATGGAGCCGAGCTTTTCAATGAGTTTGGCTGCCAACGGAAATGCAAACTCAGCCATCTTCTTCTGCTTAATGAGGTGAGCTGAACGTGATACAGATTTTTCTAGTCTTCTAATGAATCTGGTCCTTAGCTAAAGATATGATCAAACTCTTAATATGCTTTTAAAAAGTCAACAACTATAAAGAAAGCCTAGTGGCCAAGTAATTTTGTAAAACCCCTCCACTTACGTTATTGACTAGTTTTTCATGGAATGACAAACTCATGGACCATTTCTATCGATTTTCAATGTCAGGGACCAAAATAAGGAATTGTCAATTTCAATGACCATTTTAGCTAAAAACCTTACTGAGTTTTGTACTGTTTTATCAAATCGCGTAGTTGTCCGGCTTAAGACACAAAACACCCTCCCCTACTCTCACCTTCTAGTGTTTTGGCCCCACCCACCCCATATGACACCACCCGATGTGTCTTATGTTGGTCAGTCGTGGTCTGGTCATCCTAGCCTAAGAATTTCTCCTACCACGGGTGTGATGTTCGAGAATGAAGTCAACTAAAGAAAAGAGGACAATAAAAACATAGGTTTGTTCATACTAACGCAAGGAGTGACTTGTTTCAAATTGGAAAATGATCATGTACTGTCCTTTTCACTTTCTGCACTCTTCATTTTGTTTGCCATTTGATTTATTAATCCAACGACTAGAGAGAAAAATTGGGGAATGCTTTCCCTTTCCACTTATCTCTGCTATGGCATCATCCCGGTAGTTGCAGCTAGGTTTGGCGCGGTTACCATATCAAAATCCCTAACCAATTGTCGTACCAAACTAGTAGATTTATTTATTTTGTTTTTGGGTCCCAAGTCTCAAATTGTATAAATAATTTTAGAAAATCTGTTGAATGCACACAAGTTACTCAATCTTCTTGTAATGCATGTGATGCCAAAAAATCAGAGTATTGAGTGTTTCTTGTACAGTATTGATGAAACAGGCCTATGCCAGTCTCATTTTTGTTATCAATAAAAAACAACTGAATAATTCGCAATCCCGATACAATCGAATTCAAACCTGAATCAAGCTCGAATTTCAAGCCTATGATACACGCCATCAAGATAAATATCGAGTATAGGCCTTGTTGGACAGTTAGAACAGCCTTGGATGTCAACCACACACCTTCAATTGATATCTGCAGTTCTGTGATTGTTGTTGGCATCAGAAGTCCACTATCCTTTAGAAACAATCTGACCAACCAATTCTTTCACCACCTTTATAGAAGAAAATATCCCAGCCATGGCCGAGTCTGCTCAAGTTTCATCTTCACCTTCTGAGAGCAAGCAATCTTGTATTTGTTCCCTGAAAGAAAACAAAATGGCTGAATTAAACATGACTGTAGACTTCTCGTTATGATTTTATTTCTCTTCAGCTACACAACGATATAGGCAGCTCATGCCACCAGTTAAGACCAACAGAAGCCGATCAAATGTTTTGTACATGATCGCAGCACAGAAATACGGAACCATTCAGCAGTAGACTGTCTAGATTACCCCCTCGCGAGAATGCAAACCCCATAAGTTTTCTGATAATCTTCAACTCTCTGTTTGAAGTTTTGCGGTATAAAATGACAAAGAAATAATTAATTTTAAGTTCATTTAGTAGTACAGTTTTCTTCTTTTCGAACTTAACCCGCTACATGGATGTGCAGCACACCCAGTGCCATAATAAGTTATCTTCAAGCTTCTAAGGAATAATGAAAATTGATCAAGCAATAAGCAAAGCATAATACATGATTAAATATGTATACTATTCTCACCTGAGGACACTGTAATGGTCAAGATTGTCATGCTTTGCTCGAGCAACCAGTTGCTGAGGTAAAAGCATAAAAAATTGGTTTACTGATGAGGGGTCTTCAGGAAGTATCTGAAACTGGCAGCTCAAACAGCAGACAGAACTTGTTTTGTGGTCCTCAAAATTCTTCAAACTTAACAATTCGGTTCGGCTGAGTGGGCCATTGCAGATAGAGCAGAATGATTCTGAGGAAAAAGATGCATTAGGTTTAAGGTTATATCTCTTGAATTCAGTTCAAATGAAATGGGATAAGCTTTCCGGCTGTTCTCACAATTGTGCACTCTTGAGAAGGATTTTCTTCCTGGATAACAAAAAGTCAATCAGACTTGACCATTAAGATATGTTTGAACTAAACATCACGGTATGTCTTGCAGTAAGATATTTCTACAAAAAACATGTTTTGAAAAGTGTCACTATTTTGAAACCGAAAAAAGAAAAGTTTCACGATTTAGCCTTTGAAACCACCCTTATCAACTTTTCCAAGGGAGTTGGAGATACCTTTTACAAATCTTTCTTACTTAACAATGATCAACCCTTGCTTAATTGTTTTGAGTTTGTCCATGCGTGAGTTTGCTGGTCCGATGTAAACTGTCAGCAAAATCACTTGTTGATTTTCCTGCGTCTTGGTTGGTTGAACCACGAAACTACTAAGTGGCAGCGCCTCATGCAAGATCCATCTGGTACATATACAAATACTGCAGCTTCTGTCAGTGAATTTTTTTATGTGCAAACAGATAGCTTTACAAGTTCAATACCAGCCCTGCAGCACAAAACTGTTTAGCTACTTAGAAAGGCGGAGTAAGAGAGAGGAGATAATAATTCTTTGTGACTGCACTAGATCATAACGGAATTTATAACAGAACAATTATTATCTTTCCTTATAAACAGGAACTTATAACAATCGACCACCATCATATCAGACAATGATTCTCTCAAAAATATGCTCGAACAAACTTTCTGACTCACATATGGGCTCATTTTCATTTCAATCTTATCCGAGTTCACTGCAGAGCAAATTAGATTGGAGTTACTCACTTGATCAGATAAAAACGGAACAATGGGAGTTCCGCGGATTTGTATTCTTTATTCCAAGTCATGGCAATCCTAAAATAAAGAAGCAGAGGTTTTGGAAGAGGAATATATGGCTTCATCTAAGGGACATAAAGAATAGTAAGACGAGTGAGGAGGCTTGTGATTTATCAGTCACACTTCCTATGTTGGTGATTTTCCTGTCATCAATCTCATTAAACGTACTTTCAGTATTTTAGAGAACAACTTACCTCGGTTTTCCCCAAGTCATCTCTCATTCGAGTTAAATCCATTTTCCAATATTTTGTTCTGAAGGGAGATTGGCGCTAAAGCAACAAGATTATGAAATCTTTGTGGACTCCACAGCAACTGAAGAAGCTTTGCGAAGCTTGCGCGCACCATGTCCACCATCAAAGACGTTCTCTTGTATGCCGAAGAGAAGCAAGCACATAACAAGGAGCTTCGCAGTTGGCTACGACAACTTCAAGACGTGGTTCTTGATGATGAGGATTTGTTGGTAGTGCGAAGCTTTACAAAGACAAACGGTTCGTGGTAGTGGCGCAACTAGAAAGGTACGCCGTTTATTTTCCCATTCTAATCTAGTTGCATTTCGCTTGAGGGTGGGTCATGAAATCAAGGAGAGATTATGTGAGCTTTGCTGATCTTTGAACTGTTCATCATCAACGTCATCTTGGTGATGAGAAACAGAAAAATACAGTTGACCTTCAAATGGTACCAAGCGATGATCATCAAGGCGGGGATAATGAGAATGTATATGTTATTCGTATAGTGGGATTCGAAGGTTTAGGGAACACCACACTTGCCAATTTGGGTACAACGATGAGAGAGTCGTAAGGAATTTTGAGTTAAGGATGTGGCAGCATATGTCAGTGGACTTTTGATGCTACTAGATTGGTCTGCATTGGGTACAAAGATCACTGAAGGTTTGTATCTGGATCAAATGCAAGAACAACTACGAGATACTTTAAAGGATATGAAATTTATGCTTGTCTTTGTTGTGTGGAATGCAGATCGTATCAAATGGAGCGAGTTACCAAATTTGTCGACAGAGGGCAACAAGGTAGGAACAGATTTTGGCGACTAACACGAAATATCTCAGTTTCTTCAGTCATGGGCATCGCTGGAACACACAGAAATCAACAAAGTTGTTATCTTTTTCTTTTTTTTTTATAAGCTCACATAATCTCACCCTTATGTGCTTGATTCCATGACCCACACAATCGGATTGCAACCGGATTACAACGGGAAAAGAAACAGCTTACCTTTCTAGTTGCGCCACTATCACGAACAGCTTGCCTTTGTAAAGCTTCGCACTCTAACTCCTCTTCGTCGTAAAAGAGCAGTCTCTGATGGTGGACATGCTGCACCCAAGCTTTTGCAAATCCGCTTTAACCCCCCACACCAAGCAAATCTCCTCTGAAGCAACGGAGCCGAGGCTTTTCAATGAGTATGGCTGCTAACGGAAATCCAAGCTCAGCCATCTTCTTCTGCTTGATGAGGTGAGCTGAAGGTAATTCACATTTTTCTGGTCTTCACTCTCTCTAAGAGCAACTGCAGCGTGGGAGCCGTTCCCCAGGCTATTCACTATTTAATCCACTTAATGAACAGTAACTGCCATAATAAATAGTATATTTCCCACAATTGGCTTTTGCATCTCTACCCCTGCACTTGAATAGCCCTGGCAATTGATAATAAAATATTAGTATTTTTTTATTTATTAAATAATACATAATAATTTTATTTCTAATTTCGGTTAAGATTTTTAATCGTTCTCGTTGCGCCACGTGTCATTATCCGCAAAGACAATTATTGGTGATGGATTTCCGATAAGATTTTTAATCGTTCTCGTTACGCCACGTGTCATTATCTGAAGAGACAATTATTGGTGATGGATTTCCGATAAGATTTTTAACCAATCACGTCGTGCCACGTGTCACAATCCGATTACAATCTTTGAGGATACATTTACACCAGATTTTTAACGAATGACGGCATGCCACGTGGCATTATCTACAACCCAATCCTTTCTGAATCCTCCATATAATCCACCATCCATGCTCAGAAATCTCACACCAATTTTTTGAAGATCTCTATCATTATTCATAGTTTCTGCTTCCTTCTTCACCAAAATCTCTATCATTATTCATAGTTTCTGCTTCATTCTTACAATGTCTTCTTCTTCTTCTTCAAAGATGATGTGGGAAATCCATCAAGAAGAAGAAGAATTGTTTAACCAATTAGAAGGAATGTTCAATGCAGAGGATTGGGCCCAAAATGCGATGGAAGAGGATGACGAGCATAGACGAAAAGATGACGAATCAAGAATGGCAGGAGCCTCACATTCCCGTCGAGTCATCCAAGCTATGACTCATACCTGCAGGCCCAACCGTGCTGTAAACATTGATAGAAGCAGGCAACGACGAGGTCAGGAGCTCTTTGACGATTATTTTGTTCGTAACAGTGCATTCCCTGATACGTACTTCAGACGTCGTTTTAGAATGGAACGACATTTGTTCAACAAAATCATGGGCGCTGTTTGCAACCATGATTCTTACTTTGTGCAAAAGCCGGATGCGTTTGGTGCTATGGGTCTCATGCCTTAGCAAAAAATTATTGTTGCCTTGCGGATGCTTGCATATGGAGCAGGTGCAAACCAAGTGGACGAGATAACGAGGATGGGAAAATCAACCATTCTTGAGTCCCTGATGAGGTTTTGCTCTGCAATCGAATCTATCTACACCGCAGAGTACCTCCGGAGACCTACTCATATGGACTTGGAAAGGCTTCTGAACAATGGCCAGATGCGAGGTTTTCCAGGGATGATTGGAAGCATTGATTGTATGCACTGGACTTGGAAAAACTGTCCAAGTGCATGGCAAGGCGCTTATGGGGACAGAAAAGGATCAAAAAGTATCATTTTGGAGGCGGTGGCATCTTTTGATACATGGATTTGGCACGCCTTTTTCGGGGTTCCGGGAGGTCAAAATGATCTAAATGTCCTTACCCAATCCCCAGTGTTCAACGAAGTCTTGCAAGGAAAGGCACCAAAAGTCACATACTGCGTCAACGGACATCAGTACGACGGGCCATACTACCTAGCAGACGGCATTTACCCAAGGTGGGAATCGTTTGTCAAAACAGTGCCACGTCCACGAAGTGCAAAGGAAAAATACTTTGCAAGCTGTCAAGAAGGATGCAGGAAAGATGTGGAGCATTGTTTTGGTATACTCCAAGCTCGCTGGGTTATTGTTAGGGGTGCTGCCAGAATGTTTGATGTGGAGTCGCTTCGATCCATCATGATGACGTGCATCATTCTTCACAACATGATTGTGGAAGATGAGTACGATTATGATGTCGTTGATGAATATGAGCCAGACACGATGAACAATTCCATAACACAAATATATTGTGCTCATGAGCCACCGAAGAACCCGTGCAACACGAGCCATTACAAAGGGATGATCGTTACAATGATAGGGTCATTCAACGATATACTGCACTTCAAAGGCCATATATGCACAATGCCCGCCAAATTGACTTGATAGAGCACCAGTGGGCATTGAGGGGTGCTGAATAAGTTCATTAGTGTTTGTTTTTATTTGGTATGTTGATGTAATTTTATTTGGTATGTTGATGTAATTTTATTTGGTATGTTCAGGTTATTTTATTTGGCATGTTTAAATGTGTTTTGAATAAAGATTCTCTTAGTAGCAAAAAATTACCAAATTAAATAAATATACTCTTAGCTTAAATAAAGTACTAAATTCAATAAATTGGAAACAACAATAAAGTACTTCAATGAATAAGAAATTACAACCCAAATTGATTGGAAAATTATGGGCTCCGATTACAAACAAAGTGGTTGGAAAATTATGGGTTCGTGAATGGATAATCATCACCTAACCAATTTGTGGTGCTAGGATGATCTTCTCTTGTCGTGCTAGGACCATGTCCTCTTGCTCTCGCTTCTCTTGCACGCCTCCTTCGCACCACGTCTGATTTCTCCGACTGCCAAAAATATTTAGAGTTTGGAGACTTCCCTTCTAAAGGCTCCTTCATAATTTCACGATCTTGTTGAGCCATTCTTTCTTGTCTTCTATGTTCCCTTTCTTCCCGAAGTAGTTCTCTTTCTCTCTCATCAGCTTCAAATTTTTTCTAAAGAGCTCCTGCTTTTGCATCCTCTCTAGCTTTATCAGCCTCAAATTTAGCCATTTCCCTGGCTAAAGTCAATTCACCTTGACGGGCAAGTTCTTCCATATACTTTGCATGATCATTCTTGGAAGCATTACCTTTTCTCTTTGAAGCCTTCTTACCTTGAGGCCTAATTGGAAAACGGGTCGACCCCGATGCTTGTTCAACGGGGGGCATTTCGGGTACTTCTTCTGCATCATCTTCATCATGATCATGCGAGGCATGATCCGGTGTAGAGTGTAGAGGGGTGCTGTTCATGAAAACTTCTGGACCGACAGGCACAACTCTGAATCTACGACAATCTTTCACAATATTCCAACATTCCCACCTTGTGAATGATTTGTTTTTGCTTTTGGTTTTGGCATTATACCAAGCTTGTGCTTGAAGTTCCTACACAATGCCGGAAAATAAATAATACAAACAAATATTTATAATTAAAGTAGCTAACAAATAAATAATACAAACAAATATTTATAATTAAAGTAGCTAACAAATAAATAATACAAGCAAATAATTATAATGAAAGTAGGTAACGAATAATTATAATGAAAGTAGCTAACAATTAAATAATACAAACAAATAAATAATATATTGTTACCTGATCCGATAAATTTTCTCCACTTCGAAAACTAGTACTAGCTTGTGCCAAGGCGTCTCTCCACGTACTAAACGATTGGCTAAGTAATTTCCAACGACTGGACATCGATTCTTTGGTTCTTTGCCCGCCCATTTTCTCAAGATAATTGGTATGAATAAGACTCCACATTTCTCGCAACTGCATCTCATTACCCGTAAGCGGATCATGAGTAACTTGAACCCAGCTAGCACACAACGCAACATCTTCAAGAACAGACCAATTCGTACCTGCAGCAGTAGTCATTTTGTTTGAAAAAATTGGATTGAAACTTTGAGAGAAAGATAGGAATGTGGTTGAAAGTAGTTGAGAAAATATGAAATTGTGGTGTAAGGTAGATGCTAATGACAAGGTATTTATAAAAAAAGTCAAAAAAAAAAATTTAAAATTTTGAAAATTTTTTTAGGATTTTTATTCATTTTTATTCATTTTTTACAATTTTTTACAATTTTTTATTCAACTAATTAATCTCTACCGTTGGATTAAAAAAAATTGAATTTCAACGCTCCATATTGTGCCACGTGGCACAACGGTAACATTTCTGAATTTTAAAACTATTTTTTCTTTTTCTTTTTTAATTTATAAAGGAGAATAATATCAACCGTTGATCTCAGATCCAACGGTTGATATTAAATAAGATTTTTTTATTTTTATTACTGTTGCAAATCGGACGGTCCAGTTTAAAGAGCCGTTGAGATCGAATGGACCGTGGGAAGCCACGTGGCTTCCCAACGGTAACTTTTCAAACTGCGTCAGCGGGCCCCAAGTTCTGAAATCGTGTCAGGTGACACGCCCCACGCGCGCGTGAGGTGCACACGCCTGACAGAAAAAAATAAAAAATTAGGCTGACGCCAGGATGACGTCAGCCTTGCGTCAGATCCACTTCGGGCTTGTAGGCTGGCAACTCCTCACAGGCCCATTGCTCGGGCCTCCCCTGTCCCTCAGGCTCCCGCACGCTGGAGTCGGTAGGCCGGGCTCTCAGGCGCTGTTCACGGCCCTGTCCCCTAGCAAACCATTCCGCTGGACCTGCTCTAATGATTCCAGTTCTTAGCTAAAGGTAGATCTAACTCTATTATGCTTTTATCAACGTATAAAATATAATATCGATGATATCGGAAATATCGGTAGTCTAAAGACACGAAAATTTCGCTGGAAATATCGGGATATTATCGATATCGATAAAAATTGAATAAAAACCACAGAAATTGTAAGAAAAACTTGGAAATTTTTATTGAAACTTTGCAGGATGTTTATTTAGTCAATTACCTATTAGTTTATCACAAAAAAATTGGAAGGAAATGCATTGCATAATGGATTTAACTGATTTAAGTTGATTATATAGCGAGTTGGCAAACATTGTGAGTGTAGAAAATATGTAGTAATTAATGAAATAAGTTTAAACACACCATAATCATTTATATATAATGAATTATATAATCATTTATATATAATGAATTGGCTGTAACTAAATAAAATTAAGATATTTTCCTTCGTAGGCTTGTGCTAAAATAAGAATATTATTAATTATTTATAGTATTATACTATTATTACAGAAGAATATGGGCTGGAGATCACGACCACGTGGACCAAATCGGGCTCATCCATCACCAATCTCAACCTCATCCAACGGTCCACTATAACATCCACGCACAGACCTCTCGATCCTTCTCCCTCCCTCTCCTTGTTTCTTCTCCGGTTCTCCCCCCCATCTCTTCTCTGCAACACACCTTCCCAGAGCAGACAGACACACATACACCCCACTTCCCTGTGTTTCCCCCTTCCCCAATCCCTCGAACCTTCTCCCTCATTCCTCTCCTTGTTTCTTCTCCCCCCATCTCTGCAACTCTCTTTCCCGGAGCACAGACACACCACACCTACCCCACCGTGACCTCCACCATAGTGGCGCACACTCTGGCGAGCACCATCACCACCTGTGGACCGTTCCTCCTCCCTTTCTCACCTCCCGACGGCTGCGAGCACCATTAGCCTAAACTTTAGGCCGTATGAGGCGGAGGATCCATCAAACCCGAGCGGGTTTTGGGATCCGGAGAGAGGATTGCAGATAGAGGAGCAGATCTTGGCAGCTGGGACGACGGAGAGAGAGAGAGCGATATTATCGATAATATTGATAATATCGCGATCACGATAATCAAGTGGAACACTGTGAAAATATCGCTGTTGCAAAAAAACGATATTATCGGCGATATTTCACCGATAATATCGATATTTTAAACGTTGGCTTCTATAAAGTCAACAACTATAAAGAAAGCCTGGTGGGTAAAGCATTTTGGAATAAGATTCGTTCCGGACCTTAGTGTCTGGAGCTTAAGAATTAACTAATATGGACCGCACAAATTGAATTCAACGGTCTCTATTAACTTATTTTTCCGGCCCATCATATACAAACCAACAGCTCTGATTTCTTTTACACACCAATCAACAGCCCAAATAGATTGATCCTTAGACTCCGAACACTAAGGTTCGGAGCAGATCCAATTCCAAGTATTTTTGTCAAAAAAAAAAAAATTTGTCAAACCAACCTCTCTACTTAATGAGGATATTGACAGATTTTAATGTAAAGATGAAATTGATTTACGGTGGACAAACTTAAAGACAAATTCTATCGATTTTCAATATCAGAGATTAAAATGAGGAGTTATGTCAATCCCACGGACCATTTTAACTAAAAACCCAAATGAGTTCTGTACCAATATTGTTTTATCAAATCACGTGCCCGGTCCGGCTTAAGAAACATAACACCCTCCCCACTCTCACCTTCCAGTATTTTGGCCCCACCTAACCCCTCTGACACGACCAATGTGTCTTATGTCAGTCAATCAACCAATCACGTTGTCTAGTTATCCCAACCTAATAATTTTTCCAACCATGGGTGTGGGATTCGAGAATGAAGTCAACTAAAGAAAAAAAAAGACAATAAAAACAAGAGAATTTTAAAGAAAAACTCTCAGTACTGTTCACTTTAACGAAAAACCATATTTTTACACTAAAAAGTCAATTATGATACTATTCATTTTACCTTTTATTTTGTCCTTAGTGTTAAAACTCAAATTTTGCAAGCCATTTTCATTAGTTTTCCTTAAAAACAAAGCTTTGTTCATACCAACACAAAGGACTTGTTTTCCGATGATTCCGTCATTTTCTCTTTACACGCATTTTTTTGCTATTTGATTTATTTAATCTAACGGTTAGGAAAAAAAAGATGCCAAATGACTTCTCTTTCCACTTATCTCCCATCTGGCACCATTGCCGTAGTTAGGGCTAGGTTTGGCATGGTTACCATACCAAAAATTCATACCAATTATCGTATCAAACTAATAGATTTATCTACTTTTTCTTTTTGGGTCTCCAATCTCAAATTGTATAAATAAATTTGGAAAATCTGTTGAATGCACAAAATTTAGTCAATCTTCTAATGCCAAAATATCAGAGAATTGAGTGTTTCTCGTACAGTGTTGATGAAACAGGCCTATGCCAGTCCCATTTTTTAGTTATCAATATAAAAACAACTGAATAATTCGCAAACCCGATACAATCTCACTGAACCAAGCTCGAATTTCAAACCTATGATGCACGCCATCAAGAGTCCAAGACAAACATAAATTATAGGCCTGTTGGACAGTTAGAACAGCCTCGGATGTCAACCAAACACCGTCAATTGATACCTGGAGTTCTGTGATTGTTGTTCGCATCAAAAGTCCACTATCCTTTAGAAACAATCTGACCAACCAAATCTTTCACTACCTTTATAAAAATAGATCCCAGGCATGGGCGAGTCGGCTCAAGTCTCATCTTCACCTTCTGAGAGCAAGCAATCTTGTATTTGTTCCCTGAAAGAAAACGCAATGGCTGAGTTAAAAATGACAGTAGCCTTTTCATTTCGGTATAAGGTAACTCATGCCACCATAAAAGACCAACTGAAGCTGATCAAATGTTTTGTACACGATCGCAGCACAGAAATATGCAACCATTCAGCGCTAGACAGTGTCTAGGTTACCCCCTCTCGAGAATGCCAACCCCATAAGTTTTCTGATAACCTTCAGATTTCTGTTTGCAGTTTTGTGGTATAAGATGACAAAGAAATAATTAATTTTAAGTTCATTTAGTAGTAGTTTTCTTCTTTTCGAACTTAACCCATCACATGCATGTGCATTAAACCCAGTATCGTCATAGCTTCTACGAAATAATGGAAATTGATTCAAGCCATCAGCAAAGCATCAAATGATTAATATGTATACTATTCTCACCTGAGGACACTGTAATGGTCAAGATTGTCATGCTTTGCTCGAGCAGCCAGCTGCTGAGGAAAAAGAGTAAAAAATTGATTTATTGATGAGGGGTCTTCAGGAAGTATCTGAAACTGGCAGCTTAAACAGCAGACAGAACTTGTTTTGTGGTCCTCAAAATTCTTCAAACTTAGCAAGTCAGATCGGCTGAGTGGGCTATTGCAGATAAAGCAGAATGACTCTGAGGAAAAAGATTCATTAGGTTTAAGGTTATATCTCTTCAGACGCCTTCGAGTTTCCAAAGAAACCTTAGAGTCATTTATCTCTTGAATTCCGTTAAAATGAAATGGGATAAGCTTTCCAGCAGTTCTCACAATTGTGCACTCTCGAGAAGGATTTTCTTCCTGGATAACAAAAAGTGAATCAGACTTGCCCATTAAGATATGTTTGAACCAAACATCAAGGTATAACAGCTAGTTCAGAACCAAAGACAATTACTTGTGGAATAAGAGTATGAATGTCTTGCAGTAAGATATTTCTACAAAAAACATGTTTTGAAAAGTATCATTCTTTAGTAACTGAAAAAAGAAATATTTCACTATTTTGCCCTTAAAAACGAACCTTATGAACTTTTCCAGGGGAATTGGAGATACCGTTTACAAATCTTTCTTACTAAACAATGATTAATCCTTGCTTAATTGTGTACCCGCCCAAAATTGTTGAACAAAAACAATAATTGCTCTTCAAGTGCGTGCTAAACTCTAAAATCTCATGCCAAAGCCATTCTTTAATAAATATCTTTGATCACACATAAATGATGAGAAAAACAGTGCCATTTCTACCTGCAAAAGTGTCACGAATGATGAGACCAAGCCGTTTATTCCAGTACTAGGACTTCTCATCAACTCCACAGTTTTTAGACTGCCCTACCAAGGTGAGAGATCAGACACATAATTCAGTAAGGATAACAAAATTCTATCATAAGTTATACAGTTGCATAAATTACAAACCCATCAAGGCTGCAAAGCATGGTCAGCTCTCGTGCAAGACAATCACGAAGAGGAAGTAACACTGGGATCTCCCACCTTGCATCAACATATTGTATATCAGCTGGTAAAGAATATCCTTGGCCCTGTTGAAAGAAAGTATAAGTAAGATCAAAATACCTTTGAAGTTTCGGCATAACACTTCAACAAAAACTAATATATAGCATTGATATAAACGGTCTTTCATTCCAAAAATCATGAACCTTCCTACTTTAGTCGGACAAAAAGCTGAATCAAATGGAATTACAAAAGTTTAAACTATGAACACCGTTTCCATGAAAAAAAAAAAAAAAGGGATCGCATACAGGAATAAATTTACTAAATGTCACACAACACAATCTATTATCCGAGTCTTTGAGACGATGTCTTGCTAGGTTAGTTGTGGCCATCTTGTCCACTTCATCTGTAATTTTTTTTTTTTTTTGTTTAATGCAATAAAATTTATTACCATTTCAGCTCAATTAAATACCGTATTAAAATTAACTATATTTTTCCAATTAAATAAAATTAAACGAATGGATAACAGGGTCAGGTGGCTTGTATAAATATTGTTTGAATGAATAAGAAATAGCAAATTAATATATATTTGGAACACTAAAAATTATAGCTTCAACACCAGAACAGAAAAAATATTCTCAACGTATCAAAATATATGCAAAGCAATTGCATGAAGCAATACATTGACCAGTGTATTTCATTGATCTATGAACGGGATTACCAGTTATTGTTATTTTTGACGGGGCAGAACTAATTCTCAAATAAAATGTATTGAAGGACAATGCATATATAAATTATGTAATCCACAAGATTTATTATAAGTATCATGAATTCCTATAAGAATCCAATACATTGACCAGTGACAGTAGGAAATTTTATTTTCGGAGGAAATGCGCATCCAACTTAAGGCATAAAAAGCAAACCTTGACAGTGGCTGTAATAACATGGCAAGCAATCCTCGATATGCATGATCCGAGCACAAGTCTGTTGTATCCCTTTTCAGAGGCAACCTTCAAAACAAAACAAAACATTCCGCAAGAATTCACTATGATGCCCTTCACCGTATTTTTCAACTGAAATTTATATAAAATTCGCAACCTTTTGCAATGCCAACATCCGCATGTGAAGTAAAAGATCTACTTTCCCAGTAGCATCAGGAACAGAATCTAACAACTGATTTAATCTATCCCTTCCATTACCAGAATCTGAAGAGTATACACTTTCAATTGGTACAACATGCAGTTCTTTTGTTGGTGGAGCTAGGTCTTCCACGATCAATCTAATATCTTCAATTGCGTTTTCTACTTCACCAGACGGAACAGAATAAACAGAACTCTCATCAACAAATGCAACTCCAACCCCAAAAACTGGCAACGATCTATCCCTACTTGCATCGAAATTCTTCTGTGCTTTATTATGCATCTCATGTACAAACTGCAAAGCAACCCTGGAACCCAAAATAACATTTACCAAATTTCAATAAACCCGTAACGAAAAACATATCTTTCAAATTCTTAAAAGATTCATTTTTTCGAAATCATCTCACGCACAAAATTCATAACACGCACGTAAAATTCAACTCATTTCGCATACAGGTATCCATATATTGATCAAATTAGTCGATTTTCTTACTACACGAAGCAAAATTACGATTAAAACAGAATCGATGAACGTTTAAGATTGATCCAGATAGAGAAAGAGAAGGACCTGGAAGAAGGGCCACCGGAGAAGGCAACGAGGACATTGTCAGTAGGAGAAATCATGGCGTTGGAGGTGACAGCGAACCTGAACTTCCCGAAGAGATTGCCGCGGAAGCAATCGGCGCAGAAGCGCGAATCGTCGCCGCCGCCGCCGTCGGTGTTGGAAGAGATGGGTTGATTGGCCTTGCACTTGAGGCACAAACTACTGTTGCTGTTGTTGTTTCTAGTGTTTGTAGAAATTGATTTGTAATTGTTGTTGTCTTTGACATCTTCATCTTCTTCTTGTTGGGTTTTGTAGCAATTTGATTCGCAACCTGAAGCACTGCATGCCATCTTCTCTCTCCCTCTCTTCTCTCACTCTCTCTCTCTCTCTCTGCCTGAGCTGAGCTCGAGAGCTTAGTAGGGTTTAAAGATTTTGGAGAGTTAATTACACTTGAGACCCTCTAGTTTAGACTCAGTAACATATTTGTAACTCTATTTTATACATTTTCAGTTTAGTACCTTAAGTTACGGATTCGTACCCTAAAAGTCCCTTTATTAGTATAACTGTCAAGTTAACTTTATTTTTCTTACATTCGCACGTAGGGTGGGTTCGGTTCCAATTGGTTCGGTTTTTTTGCTAAAATTAAAACCAAATCGAATTTTCAATTCGTTGATTTGGGTTAAATTTTTTCGGTTTTTGTTCAGTTCGGTTTAATTTTGGTTTGGTTTTTTAGGTTCGATTTCCCTTTTTTTTAGTCGTAAACAACGCAAATCAACCCCTTAATGTAGAGATAGACAGTCATGCTTCAACTTAAATGTTTTAGACTCGAACAAATTTTTGAAGATTTCCAACAATTTTTTTTAGGATAAAATTCGCTTTGGCTAATAAGAATAACTAACAAAGAAGAATAAAATTACGAGATTTCTCAAATGAACATAAATATTCATCATCAATTGAAAGTGGCTACACCAAAAGAAAATGGCCAAGGAAGAATATGTGTCAAGTTAATTTCCTAGGTTCACGGCTTGGTTTAGCATGTTCATTTTTTTTTCGTAATTAATATATATATTGGTTCAGTTTGGGTTCTGTTCGGTTTTTGGATCACCAAAATTGAAACCGAACCAACCAATTTCGGTTCGACTTTTTTAGTTTGGTTTGGTTTTTTTCAACGTCAATTCTGCGTTCAGTTTGGTTTTTTTCGGTTTTCAACATTTTGAACCCACCACTATTCGCATGTACTTGTCCCATCTTTTATTTGCCTAGAGTCATAACAATGAACAATAAATTGATAAATGCAAAAATATTAACAATCTAGATATAGAAAGAAATGTATTTTGTTTCATGTATAGGTGATCATGTGAGCTCATTCGAGTATCGCTCAAGAAAATAACAACTACAATAAAGTGCATTTTATCCATTTGCTCCATAGCCTTCTTTCTCTCTCTTCTCTCTCTTTGGTACCGCTTAAGAAAATAACAATTAAAGTAAATTACATTTTACACCTTTTAAAAATCAAATTTGATTAACATTTAACTCTATGCTCTTTTTTCTCTCTCTCCCTAAAAGTTTTATTCGTGAGAAAAATTGAGCTTAAGTACCAAACATGCTTACTTTCCTTCTACATCCTTAATTTTGTTGCGTTTGGTCAATTCTAGGAGTAAGTGAATAAGATATTGGGATAATTGAAAAAATATATATAGATATTGAGATAAATGAATAATTTTTTGAGGGGTAATAAAATACATTAGCTTTCTGAAACTGGATGCTTATCCAAAGCCCACTGAAATGAAAAGAAATTAGTGTTTCAAGGCTATTGAAAGTGCATAAAAGGAAGTTAAACAAACGATTTTAATGGCCATTAGAGGTAAATGTTTTTGTTTACAAGCCAACTATTGCTCTTTTTTGGGTATTGTCATATGATCTTACGATTTTTTGTTGTTTCAATTACCTAAGCACATGACAGCTTAAGAGTTTTACTAAACTTAAACTAAATGCTTGCTTTGCAAGTGACCATTTACCGCAATAGTGGAAATGTGTTGAGTCCTTGCATGACGACGTGAGTTCAAACTTTGTCGGTAGCTAATCTAACATCTAATCTAACAAAATTTATCGTTTAACAAAAAAAAAAACCTAAACCTTTTCTTCCTTAATTGTAAAGATTAATAATCTAGATATAGAAAGAGATGTAGGCAAAAAAAAAAGAGGCTCATAGGGTAACATGAATAAATAACAATTAACTAGGTAGTTGGGCAGATGAAAGGGCAATCATTTAACAATTTGTAACTTACTGAAAGAATTGGACCAAATTGTAACATATTGAAAACTATAAAGATGCACAAATGTAATTTACACGAAAATCATCATTGAAACCCTATAACAACAAAAGTAGCGGGTTGTGGCGGGTACGGGTTATGTAAGCCCGTAACCGAACTTCAAACGGGTATACTCACACCAAACCTAACCCATTTATTTGACCCGTCCACTCCACAGCCTCTCTCTCTCTCTCTCTCTCTCTCTCTCTCACTATCTGAACTACGACGCTTCACCCAGGTATGATCACTCTCTCTCTCTCTGTCTTGAATGCCTAATACTTCAATTCGATCATAGAAACGCATGAAAACTCTCTGTTGCACCACATTCGATCTTTTATTTCTGTTTTTTTTTTCTTGGGATTTTAGTTTCATTTTTTCGTGGGATGCTAGAAAAGGAAACGCTTTTCGGGATTCTGGTCTTTCTGAAATCAAATTTTCATATATATGTATATATTTATTAGTCTTTCTACTGGAAACTGGAAAGTTACAAACAACAAGGGGCTGTGTGTGTTATTTGAATTTTGAAACAACCCATGTTGGTGTTGCATTCATAGTAAGCAGGGGCTTCCTGTTCGTGTCTGGGTCAGGTATTATTTTCGAGAAGGAAGCTTACAAATGGTTTTTCATTACTGGGCTTTGTTCCTTTTTGTGAAATTCGAAAACGGGGTTTCTTCCTCTCCCCTTCCAATCTTTAATACTGCTAAAGTTCACTGTTTTAATAAACATTATTGATTTTACTATGTTTTTTAATGTTAATATGGGTGTCTCTCGAATATGGAAACAGAAGTTTGTATGGATAATATGTTGGAGCTTTGTATCGAAAATTCAATGAATGTTTGTTCTTTTTATCTTTGTGGTTGAATTCTTATTTTGGTTTTATGGTGAAAGTATGCATCTTTTGCTTTTGTAAGGCAAGGAGCATAGTTAGGAAACTAGACGAAGACGAGACAATGGGGCTTCCAGATGGTTCTGGAGATTTGCTGTCCGAAATGGACGGGGATGCTTTCAGACGTCTATTTCCTCTTCAGTTTTATGAGAGCCATTTTGTTAAATCTACACGCCCTGATGGCAGGTCACTAACCGAAGCTAGAGAGACTTCTTCAGCCCTTGGTTAGCTAAAGCGTGTATTAGAATCAATATCATGGATTCTCTATTCCTTATTATGTTTTAACTTGGTTTATGCAACCCTCAAGTTTATTTAGCCATGTAAACTGAACCCTTTCCCGTTTTAATGTAGGTGCAGTTGCATCCGCTGATGGGTCAGCATTAGTAAAGATTGGTTCAACTGTAATTGCTTATCACTATCTAATTATGTGTGTTTGTTTTCAATAGTTAAATGAAATATACAGTCGTGTGACTGATGAGGATTTTTGGATTCAGACAATGCTGGCTGCAATAAAAATGGAAGTCATGACCCCTCCAACGGAGTCACCAGATGAAGGCTGCATAGGTTAGTGTGCACAACTTGTTAAGTTGTATTTCTTCTCTTCTTTGAACTTTATGTGATTTTGTTCTCTTCTAGTTAACTGGTTGTCCACACTTAAAAAACTTTTCTATTTTCAGCAATTGATTTCCACATGCCTCCAATTTGTTCTCCAACTGTTAGGCCTGGCAGGCCCGCTGATACAGCACCGGTTGTGTCGAAGCAGCTATCTGACACTATTTTCAGGCAAGTGAATTGTCAGTCTAGTTGTTTTTCATTTCTCAGTTCTACCTAAAGTTTCTTTAGTTGAACTTCTCAGTGATATCAGTTTTCTTTTGAATGGTCTGTTCGTATTAATAGAAGAGGTGGTTTACTTGTGTGTCAATTCCTATTGCTTGTAGTAGTGCTTCTAGTTTATCAGTTCAACCAAGTCTCATCTCTTAGTGTCCATTACTTGAGTACTTAATGAATTCACCTGAGGCCTTAATCTTATAGAATAATAAGCGACTGTTACCTTACGAAAGTAGTTCTACTGTCGAGGATCCCAAATAACAATTTTAAAGGAATATTGGATGTTGAAATCAACTTGTCTATACTGGCTTTAGTTGAATTGATTTTTGTGCTTGAATTCAGAACATTTTATGCTGGTATCAGTATCCTATTTACGGTTAAAATATCTGATGCTTCATTTGATATTTTCAGTTTGGGAATTTACCAGTTGTCTTCGTTTGTTGCAGTTCTGGCATGATTAATTTGAAGGAGCTATCCTTAATCAGTGGAAAAGCTGCTTGGATGGCCTACTTGGTATTTACTTTGAAACCTGGAAAATCATAGTCGTCAATGATTATGGCTTTTTTTTTTTTTTTTTTTTTTTGTGTCATTGTAGGATATATATTATGAAGTAATGTCTGATTTGTCTTGTGCAGGACATATATTGTTTGGATGCTGATGGTGCTCTTTTCGATGCAGCTTTGCTGTCAGCAGTTGCTGCCTTTTCTCACTGTAAGTGTTACAACCATCTCATCATTTGGTATCCTGTACAATCCCTGTGTAATGTGCTGGCTACAGAAAACAGCATATGGGATCACTTAGTTCCCCGACCTACTCCAGATATACACTCTAGAGCAAGTATATTATTCAAATTATGTACTATTGTACCCGACTAAATGTATGAAAATGTATGCATGGAAGAAAGAAGGAAAAGATATATATTAAAAAAGCTGGAAATTAACCAAATTCTGGTGAAGCTTATGTTGTTTCTCCATTAATATATAAAACTACAATTGATTTGTAGGGTAGATGAATCCAACTTGTAGACATCTTGTGTTAGCCCATATTTAATTCAAGTTTGATTTGAAACTGTACCCATAGTTCGGTTGGATTTTCCCTACTATGCAATTTCATTTTAACATTTATACTGCTGTCAAAAGGATGGGTACGCTCACGGTATTCTCAACACGGAAGTTAAAGTTTGGGGGGTTTTAGGAAAGGAAATTATGCAAATGGAAGTACAAATGAGCAAAGAGGTGACATTGGGGGGGGGGGGGGGGATGAAATGATGGGATTCCAGTCTTCGTAAGATCATTTAGTTGAGCAAAATACAAATGCATAAAATTGTAGCATAGGATGAGTGCAGTCATTTCTGCTGTGGGTGTTATGCTTAGAATTATAATTTCAATGCTGAAATTGTGTTGTGCTGCAGCATCTTTGTCTTATTACTCCCTTCCCTTGCAGTGCAGATTCCGGTAGTTTCAATGAATGATGAAGGAAAAGTAGTAGTTATGTCTGAGGAACAAGGTGGGAAGGAGGCAGTCAATAACGGGAAGAGGAAACTCACACTAAGCAGTATTCCATTTTCATTGACGTGCATACTTCATAAGAAATACATCTTGGCTGACCCTACAGCAGAGGAAGAGTCCATTATGGAAACTCTTGTAACTGTGGTTTTGGATTCATCCGGTCAACTTGTGTCTCTTTACAAGCCCGGTGGACCAGTTCTTGCCCATACCTCAGCTATCCAGGTTAGTTACTTAGTGTTGACCCCAAAGTTATTATTTTGATGCTACCCCACAATTCAAACTTTGTAGGAGGTTACGATTACAATTCAAAATCTGTTACTGACTTCTATCTGCTCAACCGTGATAGCTGAAAGTAGAGAAAAAGTATATGTGAATGGATTGTCGTGTTCATGTTACATCCAAGGTTGTTAAACTGATTTTGTCATCAAAGTTTCACCCTTTTTGCTGTTTAAACCAATATTGTGAAACCTTGTAACCTCTGAAAACTGGAACTTCGAGGGAAAAAGGTTCTACTTTCCAAATGGTTTGCAACTTAATCAAAATGTTAAGCAGTTCTGAAACTTGATTCCTTGTCCTGAAAACTATCTTGGTGAATTATAATTTATTTCTTCACATATTTGCACCAGTTTGTGAATATGCAGAAAGATGTTGGTGTAGCGGAGTAATAATTAACTAAGATTAAGTTTAATAAGAGATGGCCTGTCAAAAATACCTGTTAAGTCATGATCCAGATTCTTACAAGGAATACTCTCTGTGGTTGCAGGACTGTGTTGCACTGACTAGACAAAGAGCGAGGGAGCTTCAGGCGATTTTAGATGAAGCCATCTCTGGTATGGAGGTTGATTAGTTTCGCCCTTCATTGCCTAAGGGGTTTGTGTTATTGATTTGCAAATTCATCCTATCCTTATTTTGTGTTGGCATTGTGTTACCCTAGGGAAAGTTTTCTAAAAGGTAGAATCGTTGGTCAATTTTGGTTATTTAATATGTCGAACGGTTCTTCATTTTTAGTTATACACCTCCGAAGTTTTAATTTTTGCATATTTAGAATGAATGTTTTACTTGACAATTTTAGTAAACAAATTAAGCAACAATCTGACCATGATTAAAAAAAAAAAAAAAAAAACCTCATTCTAATTCATTCTCAATTCAATTCATCTCAATCTGATTACGGATTAGGAAACGAGTCATAAATGTTCATCCCGGAGAGTGTGCTGTACGTAGTGTGTTTCTTCTTCTCTATATATCCGAGGGGCAAATAATGAAAAACAATCATAGATTTCAGCTTCTTTCAGCAAAAGTTGAGCTTTTGAAATTGAAAGATGAAAAAAGAGACAAAAGGGTGTTGTCTGTCAGGCCCAATATACCCAAAATATGTGGAGTCAGGAAAAAAGCAAGGACGCCTTGGATGAAAATTAGGAGAGATTCATGCAAACTAAATCATAGTTTCAGCGGCTTGTTCACTCTCCCATTTAATTAAATGGGTTTGCCGCGTGGTGAATTAATGATGAGAGTATCTCTCAAAAATTACAATAAGTTATTTCACAATCGTAATGATTACTAGCATACATGGTGTTATTAATAAACGTAACATAAGTATACCACTGACAAGTATACATGTATGATGAATGAATTGATGGCACTGCATTGCGGTGCTTTCGTCTCACGGAAGAAACTAGATATTCTTTTCCGTAATTTCTATTCACACTTCCAATTTATCATTATACACTAAATATAATAGTTTTACTATTTTAAAATACATGTACAAGAAGTGTTGATGACAAAATGAAAGTTGGCATAGCATTGCCTTTTTTCTTCTTCTTTTTTTTTCTCTTTTTTTTTAAAAGAAACGATAGTTGTTATATACATGGAAAATCGTTACATAGTTTGCTCATAGGAGTTCATAGCAGGTCAAACTCTTTATAAGAAACTATCACGGGTAATACTTGAGTACTCATTTTTTTTTTTATTTTGTCCAATGATACTATAACACATGTTTATTGTTTTAAAAAAAAATATATATGTTATTTAATTTTTCTTGGACTTTAAAAACAAGAAACACGTGATATTTTTATATTGGTCCAAATCAAAAAGTGAGTACATAAAAAACTCATTAGTGAGTATCCAAGTATTATTTTTTTATCATAGTTGGTTTCTGAAATTAGACCTTCCAATCAAAATGGTCTCTATTTGACAAAAAAAATAAAAAATAAAAATGGTCTCTAAAATAGAAAATTAATCAATTTGGTTCCTGAAATGGGTCTTGCAAATCAATTTGATCATTCGTTAGTTTTTCATCAAATTTTCTGTTAGAGTGCTAATGTGGCATACAAATCACTCCCACGTATCTAATTATACAACGTCACATAAATTAATTATGAAAAGTATTTTTTTAAGATCTAAAAACTAAAACTGACAAAGTTAAATAAATAAATAAATAACTACAAAAGAAAAGAAAAGAAAAAACGCACACATCAGTCTTAGTCTTCACGGATACATTCAAAACCAGAGAACCACAATAAAAGAGTGAGGATCCTCCTCGGATCCTCAAATCACGCTAGTTCATCGTAAATCGTATGGTCAGAAATTATTGTAAATTGTTTTATTTAAAATTGAATATAAATAATACCTGACGGAAACTGATCGTACGATGTATAATGAACAGATGTGATTGGAAAATCCCCGGGATCCTCACAAAGAGGATCTGGCGAGAATCCTCTCTCAATAAAGATGACGATGCTCCTTTTTTTGTTTTTTTTTATTTAACCACGTGTCATTATATGATTGGATAGATGAGACCCACTTGTATTCCAGGAGCCATTTTGATTAGAAGGTCCAATTTCAGGGATCGTTCATGATAGAAACCCTAAGGCTTAGTTGTAACAATAATCCATGAGAATTATCTGTAGTTTAGTTTAGTCCTTGAATTCTAGTATTAGTTTCTTTAGTCCTCGAATTTAACAATGTGTTGTACTATTGATTCTTAATAACACGGTCTATTTTTTCGTTAAATTTAGGGGTATATTAGAAATTCATCTCACATCATTAAAAATGAATTTAAAATGAGAAATGAGAAGGAAAAAAACCCCTAAAAATCATATATTTTTTTGGTGTAAGAAAATTGAAAACTTAGGAATTTTTTTTTGTTAGTTGTTTAAGTCTAGCCACAGTTTGATTTCCTACCAACTTTGAAGTGGCATTGCTTAATATTTACAAGTTGCTAAAGTCCAACCATTTTCATTTTGTATTTTTATAATTAAAAATACATTTTGATTTAAGTTTTAGATATTAACTTATAACATTTGTTTTTTAGCTTCTTCTATTGTTTTTTGAAGTTTTAAGTTGAAGCTCTTAATATACTCCTAGATTTAACAACAAAAAAAAAGATAGCGTTAGTGATAATGACCTCTGGTGCAACAATTGTTAAGTTCGAGAACCAAAGAAACTAATATGAGAGTTTAGAGACTAAACTTAAACTATGGGTAAAGTTCAAGAACCAATGGTGCAACACATGCTTAAAGTCAAAGACTAAAAAAACTAATATGAGAGTTCAGAGATTAAACTTAAACTATGATAAAGTTCAAGAACTATTGCTACAATTAAGCCAAACCCTAATTTAAACTACGAAAGAGACAAATTTGAACTAAATGCGAAAAACGAGTTTATTGCTCTAGCCAACTAAACTAAATTTGGTTCAGTATGCATTCAATTATTGTTGCATGATATTAATAGACATGACATTTTTGTGCGCCATTTATGTATTCTTCCTAAACCAAACAAAACTTTAATTTCAACAAAAAATTACATAAATGAATGTTAAAGTTGGTGCACAAAAATGTCATGTCTATTAATGTAACGACCCATTCCCAATTTTACGGTTTTTTATAATTTTAATAAGTGAATTTACGAAAATGCCCTTCGAGGCAAATGCGTTGACTGCTGTGTCGTGTCACATAAGACTCATTTTCTTGACGCATCCTCGTAGTACTCGTCGTTACAGATGCGTGGGCGCAAGCGGAATGTAATTTGGAGTTATAACGAAGATTCTACGAACTTTTAAACGTTGCCATTTGAAACACGTGGTATTTTATGTGACCATTGGATGAGTGCCACGTGGGGCCACCCCCACTTTTCTGGAACTTTCTCCCTTTCTTTTTCTTCTTCTTCCGTAGCTCTTCGCTCTAACTCTCTAACTCTCTCTCGGCTCTCCCTTTCTCCCGTGAAACAAACCACCATCATCACCAAAAATTTCGGCTCGTTAAACATCAAAACCACCATTATCTGCATGTCTTCACCACCATAAACCCAGTTTTGAGTTTTGTTTCATTGAAAACGAATCCTAACCTCGAGTTCGAAGAACAAGGTTTTGGGCCGAGACTTCTAGGCGTGATTCAGACAATTCCCAGCCATCTTTTGAACTCAAAACAGGTATAAATTTATTCCTCATGTTGTGTAGATGAATTTTCATGTTTGGATCGTGTGATTTGGTGGAGAAATGAGAGAGTTATAACGATTTAAAGTTTGCCCAGTTTCTGGCAACCTCCGCCACTTTCGAGGCGTTTTCCGGAAAAATCACGGTGATATATCCGTCGTGTAAGGTACCAATCTCTTCGTCTCGTCGAGAAATATGATTTCCGTTTTCGAATCACTTGATTTCGTCGAGTATTCACAAAGTTATGGACGTTGAAAGGTTACCCAGAAATTCTGGCGAATTTCCCTGTTTTCCCGCGGACAGCCGTCTTTCAGGCCATTTTCTGGCCATCTCCGCTGACCATTTGGACTCCAAGCAGTTATAATCTTGTTCTACACTTCTCTAGCGTCGTTTTGGTATATTATGGGTCGAATTTGGTTGACAAAAAAATGAGATATGGAGTTTCAAAGATTGCCCAGAAAATCTGCAAAATCTGCAGAATCCAGCGAAATTTCGTTAAGGTCTGCCACTTAAACAATATAGCAATCGACGATCCGACTGTTGGATCGTCAATAAACTTTAGTATGTTATTTTAGAAGCATAACATGGATCTTTGGAAGTTACAGATCGGAAATCTGATATGCGGATCTTCCGGATCGAGTTACGTAGGGTTGTGAATCCTATTGTCGATCTTTGATCGACGGTTAACTTTCGATCAATGAGTCTGAAACCATTCTAGAACGTCCTTGGGGATATGTTTTATGTAAGTTACGTATTTTATCGATAAGAATTCTGAGATGTGGTTTGATAATTGTTCTAGGCGCCAATCGTTTATGATGCCTCGATGTTTATGCTAGGGAGTTGTAGCGCGGACTCCAGGTGAGTGGGCTTTTGGTTTTCTATATATATATATATATATATATATATATAAATAAAAATATATATATATATATATATATATGTTTCCCAGAAACTGTTTTAAATGGAACTTCGTTTAAAATGCCATGTCATATTTGCTTTACATATTTGCATATGCATTAGTATAGATATGCATAATGTTGCATAATGCTGTGGACGACCATGTAAGCTTCAGGTGAGTACTTATTGATGATAGGGATTGCAGTGAGTATGGTTGGGATGAGATACATTTAGTGCTTATCATTATGCACCCTGGTGTTAGTGCTTCGCCCGAGGCCAGGGCCTAATCGTATTGTGATGTTCACCTCCCGCACCACACGCTCACCTTGGATCCAAGTTTGGTGCCAGCCTGTCGTACAGACCACATGAAGTGGTTCCAACTTGCAGGTGACTTGAGCGTACCTATTTACACCTAGCCTGTCGTACATACCACATTAGGTGGTTCCGACTCGTGTGCAGGTATTGACGGATGAGGATCAGCCGTACAGGTCACGTTAGGTGACTCCGGTTGACATATCATTTTATATTGATTCACATCGCCTGGCTTACATGATTATTGCTGAGATACCTGACATGGCATATACTTGGTTTTCACTGCTCTCGAGCATGATTTCTATATACGTATGCATTATTATTTTCTGGGAAATTATATGGGTTTTACGGTGAGGGGTTATTATATTTAGATAGAGAAATGTGTTTTCAAAACCTTTGTTTTTGCCCACTCACGTTTTCTGTTTTGTGCCTCTCCAGGTATTAGTTGCCGAACGTTCGTATCGACAAGGATTTTTGGCAAATCTTAGGTTAGGTGGCTACATCTGAAGGTATAATCCTTATCCACTCTATTGTACTTACTTATGCTCTGAGGTCACGTGTGAAGTGGGTTCATTCCCGCTCGCTAGCGCACTCTGGTATTTAGGAATTTTAGGTTTAAATTTATTCACATTTTTTCACATCACTACACTTTATGGCTTCGTCACCGTCCAGGTGTTAGCCAGCACAGCTTGATTCGGAGTCTTAGTGAACATTTCGGGTCGGGGTGTGTCAATTAATGTGTCTTATCATTTCTCTACTAGCTTTCTTCATAGTTTTTTTTTTTAATAATAATTAGTTTTGAAAAGAGTCGATGAGGGGATTAAAGAAATTTTTTAAAACACAATATAATAGAATGGTTTTTTTGTTGTAAAATCAACGGTATGTGTGGAGTGGAACATAAAGTAAATAAGACACAATATATACGAGGTTCGGCAAGTGTGCTTACGTCCTCGATGCAGCAATAGTACTTTCTTTTATTATGTGAAATAATAGGAGTACAAAGATAACTCTCACTATTTTCTTTACTCTCTAGCCTAGCTCACTAGTATTTTATTTTGTATCTCTCTTCTTTCTCTTCTTCTTCTCATTTCTCTTCTTTTCTTTCTCCCTTTCTTTCTTCCTCCGTATGCTGTCATTTTATAGGCAAAAGATTACTCTAGCAACACTATTTGCTTTACAAACTTTCTTCATATGAATGATAACCCATCTTATTTTTTTTGGATGAATAGTAACAAACTATTCATGTGGGCCATCCACATATTACATTACAACACTCCCCTTGGCTGGCTATATGTCAATTTTGGTTGCCTCATTAAAACCTTAATATGTTTTGGATGCTCCCCTTGATGTGTATCTCCCCCTGATTTTGAATTCTTTAATTTGACTGACTACTATGTTGATGTAATCTGATACCATTCATGATTGTTGGAGTGTTTGCTTCTGAAGGTGGTTCACATGCGCTCTAAATTTTAATGACCACATGCTTAACCAAACTCCTGTATTTCTTAGAGATATGAAGATGTGGCAAATGGATGTTGCTTCCCTGATCGTTTAGGATCAATTTATTTCCATATGTAAATACAAATCATTCTGAGAGTGATTTGTATGCAGGTTAGAGAGATATTCAGATTTTTGCTTGCCCAATAAGATCATGGTTATTAGTGAGTTCTTTGGAATAGAATAAGCACATGTTTATAATTTCCTGGAGTTATCAAAAGATAAACTTTACTTCATTCTAATACCATATGTTGGTATTGTGTTTCACGGGAAATGTAACATATGACTCAGTGTATTGTACTAAATACAGTAAGGCACATACCTCACTAAGATATGGTACTCCTAGACCAAATACCAATTCACCATTTCCCTCACGAGGATGAATGATCTTTCTTAGCGTCTAAATATTGGTTAATCATTTGAGTATTAAACTCATAATCTTCAATCCATATGGTTTTTAATACCATAAACATTTTGGATAAGATTTGTGTTGGCATATTGTTCGATCTGTAGCTCAAGACAATATTCCTTTCAACACTTTATAATCTTTCTAGACTCTTCAGGAGTCCCGATTTAATATTAACTCTTGCAAAAGATTTAGTATGTTGCAACAATATCATAATGATAGTACTCATTAAGGCAATTTATACCATCTATTGGTATTGAGTACATAATTTATGCTTTACCCGTCCAGGGCTTTCTTCAAGCAATTTGAATCATTCAGGGATTTTGTACACTTCATGACACATTCTCCTTTGGAATTTATACAGAGCAACTTGCTCCATGTAACCTTGAGGGATTTACTTGTGGAGATATGCTTCGGGCATGTATAATTCTCCACTGAAATGAACAAGCTTCACAATGAGAAATCATGTTTCCAGGAGTGTATTACAATTTCAGGTTTCAATTGGAAACCTTGTGTCATATCATGTGAGTATTTCACTGTATTACAAATGCCCATATGTAACCTTCTGGTTCAACATCATTTGGCAATTTATACTATAGGTCCATTTTTCCACATTCTTAATAAATTGTAATGGAATTGCCTTTCTCCATTTTTGGCCAATAATTTTTCTTTTTGTTGACGAACAAAAGAGTGTGACTCAATATCAACACAACTTATTGATGAATTTAGTAGGTATTGAAAACCAAAATTAACATTGGTAATTGTCAATTCGTGATCCATAATTCTCATGTGCGGCATATTTATAAGTATTGTATTACTTTGGATATCCTTGCCTCTTCATGGGCTTTACATTGTCTCTTCTAGGACAGTCATCTCTTATTAGATGAATTGTTTGAGAATTTGGATCTTAACCTTATCTAGAGCGTTATAGAGCTTGGATTTTTAATTTCCACTTCTGGGGAGTTGAATCATTGGAACCTACACATCAATCATGCTTCAGGCATAAAATGTATTAAAATTATCGTGTCCATAGATTATCCATTTTGGAACTTGAATCCATGCGGCGACTGTCATGCTTCGGGCATGCAACGGTTCAATAATGTCAAGTTTGTGGATAGTCTGACTGAGACTTCAATCCGTGCGTCATCTCTGCAACTTGTAATCAATTAGTAATTTTCATTACCCTTTTGTACATCATGTGAATTATATAAACTGGTAGTGTTTGTTGGGGCTATAAGTAGGATTCCCATCATTGAACTTTTCGTCTTCCATTCACTCAATCAGCCACCAATTTTCTCCCTTTAGACTTATATGGGCTCATCGTTGATTATTCTGCTTCAGTCTCTTGCCCAGTAGAAGTGGTGTGCAACCTTTGCCCTTGGATGGTCCATCACTTCTTGGTGACTCGTCTATGCTTAGCAACTTCACTGGAAAGAGCCAACAGCATACCAATTATTTTGCGATGTTGGTGACTTGAGATCCAGTTCCAACAACAGTTGAAGATGACTACTCGATAACAATGCAAAGTAAGCAATCAGGAACGGTCCCAGGCAGTCGGTTCCTGACCGGAAGTTTGATTTCAGGTTCCAATTGATTGCATTCTTTCTCTTTACCTTGTAGGTAAGAGCAAGGGCAAAGGAAAATACAGGGAAAGAGCATGATATGAGATACTCTTGCTCTCGACCCTGATGATATGAGATACTTTTGCTCTTGAAGAAAGACAGTAGAAGGATTTGATGCTGATGTAAAGCTTATCGATCAAAAATATTTCTTGCTGAGAAAATGAGTTTGGCATTTTGAGGGAGATGATTGAAGAGGTATTTTCAGAGAGAATGAAGACTGAATATGTTGAGAGGTTTGGTTGCAGATGCATATTCGGCGAGGAAGATGAGCTAGGCGTTTTGGAGGTATGCGTTGCCATGGAAGACGAAGCTCGACATATATAGGGATTTCCCAATAGTAGGTAGTGGTGCGAATGTGGTATTGTCACCCACACTTGTTGATAACAATGGTGTAGTTGGAATAGTGAACTTTATGCGTTTTAAGTTGTCAGAGATATTTTGACAAAGTTGTCCTTGATATCTGGAAAGCTGAGATTGAGTCTGAGAAATGTTGACAAACTTTATTTAGGAAAATCCGGCTTTTGAAATTCGGAGAGCAGTGTCTTGATTTTTTGAACAGGTGGCTGTGTTGCTTCTCTTTTTATAGAGGTATCAATTGTATCCAAAATGCATGCTTTGAAGATTGTCCGCCTGTGAAAATTGTCTTTGTTGTATTTTTGAGATTTCACTCTATCCAACCGTTTTCTTTCATCATTTCTAAAAATGGCTTGCCTATCCAACATTTGTTTAGATTTGAGTCTCGGGGGAGATGCAAACGAGCCGCGTCAGGATAATATATGGCGCCTATCCTTTTTATCTTCTCATGGCCCTCTTACAGTTGGAGACTTTGTGATGACGGATGATATAACGTCTACAGTAGTAGCTAGGAACCTTCTCACTCCCATAGATAATAGAATATTTTCAAAGAGGTTTGATGAATTGGCTGTTCAAGACACTTTGGCTTTCAGTGTTCAATGTGCGGGTTCTGTATCCAACATAGGCCAAAGTCTACTTGCTCGAACTCGCCAAGTCGAAACATTAATGGCTGCGTGGCAAGTCTTAGACAAGAAATTAGAGGGCTCAAGCACGAGAATAAAGAGTTGCACAAACTTGCAAATATTTACTTGACGAGCATGAAAAGAAAGCTCGATCATCTGCTGAAATCTGAAAGTTGGATTCAAAGTGATCACCAGAGATTTGTGGCTAGATTCCGAAGGCAACTGGTGCCTTCCTCTTCTGGTGTTTTGCCAAGTGTTAGGGTGTCACATGATCAATCTACAATGCCTCCTCCTTTTGGGGTCCTACCAAGTATTGAGGCTTCACATGAGTAACCTTTGTGAAGGCCTTCCCCATTTGTTTGTTTTTGTAGTTGTAACTTAAGTGTATGTATAAAAAAAAATTCTCCCATTTGATTTTATACATGTCAAAAGGCTTCTACTTTAGCTTGTTATATATAAGAACCCATGGAAACTTCTGGTTCCATGAATATGATTCAATGAGCCTTTAAATATAGATATTTTCTAATATCATACATGAGTTCTCGAGCATTATGAATTCATGAAAGTATCTCTTGCGTAAGATGTCGATGGTCACAGAATCGAGTTTTGCTAAGTTCACCATTTTCTTATTCCCAAAAGGAAGAAGTTCAGGTATGATGGAAATTGTGATAATTAACTTATACCACATATAACATATGTCTACACAAAATGTTAGAACTTCAAGTTCTTAACATTATTCATATTTTGAACTTCAGGTCAAAACATTATTCATATGTACTCGAAATTTATTCTCAAAATCGACATCATTAGAACCTTTAGGTTCATATTTTTGGAATTCATACCCATATTTAATATGTACATGGATTAAGGAACTTATGGTCCTCATTTACATGAATCAAGGAACTTTTGGCCTTCATTTAATAGTTTGTGGACTGAGGCACTTATGGCCGTCATTTTAATTTAATTGAGGAACTGCTGCTCTCTCAGTTGATTAAAAAACTTCAGGTTTTGATTTAATCGAGGAACTTTGGGTCCGATCTTTTTTTAATGGTGGAACTTCAGGTCTAATCCTTTTATATGATGAGGATCAAGAAGCTTCAGGTTCTAATCTGATCAAGGAACTTCGGGTTCTTTTATATACTCATCATAAAATGCAGTACACTAAATAAATTAAAGCAATAGACGGAAATTCCAGCCATGGTAAATAAATTGTGTTTAAGTAAATAAAGCTTGTGACAAGGGCTTTGATTCAGCACCATTCACATAAATATCAAAGCTTAAACCAAAAGGGTAATAACTTCACCCACTGTAAATAAATTGCTTTAAACAAATAGAACTTGTGATAGGGCTTTAAACCAGCACCATACACATAAATATGCCAAAACAGAAAAGGCAATGATTAAGTCTCCATCTCATTTTTTTTCTTTTTCTTTGTCTGCCACTTTCTTTTGTTTCATCCTTTTTATTTTATTTTCATTTTACAGTTCTAAGTCCTTTTAGTTACCCAAGAAGTAATAGTAACAATAAGTCCCAATTGATGTTCCTCCTCCGGTGAGTTTCGAAAAAGTCGAAAAGATTCCCATAAGTTTTGGAGTCAAGATTAGTTTCTGCAACTTATGAGAAGATCAAACCGTTAGATTTAACTCAAATTTTAGTATGATATGGATAAGGGTATACCGAGCAACTTTCTTGAAAAAACAGTTTCAATCTGAGCTACTGAAAATGGAGTTTTGGTACTCATAATATGGCTGTTAAGTTTTCTGCGGAATTGGAAACTGGGTTGATGTTTCAGACATCTACGACGATTGCACCGTTGGAATTTTCTGAAATTTTGATATGTTATAGATACTGGGCGGATGAACAACTTTCAAGAAAAAGTATCTCAATCCAAGGTCAACAAGTTGGAGTTCAGAGGTTGTTTACATGGCCGTCAGATTTTCTGTCAACAATAATGATGGTAGTTATATAACCAAAGGTATATTTACTTTAAGAAAATTAGTTATAAAGAGATATAAAGATGAAACGAAAAGATTTTCTTATCTGTGAGATTCCAGCCGACAGAGGTGAGAAGTAGGTAATGCTTCACCAGATTTATAGCGTTGTGCTTTCCACCGACACGAGAGCTTCTCATGCTGATAACGTGTTGTAAAATCGATGATATATGTGCAGTGGAACATAAAGTAAATAAGACATAATATTTACGACGTTCGACAAGTGTGCCTACGTCCTCGGGGCAGCAGTAGTACTTTCTTTTATTATGTGAAATAATAGGAGTACAAAGATAACTTTCACTATTTTCTTTCATCTTTCTAGCCCAGCTCACTGGTATTTTATTATGTATCTCTCTTGTTTCTCTTCTTCTTCTCCTCTCTCTTCTTTTCTTTCTCCCTTTCTTTCTTCCTCTGTATGCTCTCATTATATAGGCAAAAGATTATTGTAGCAACACTATTTGCTTTACAAACTTTCTTCATATGAATGATAACCCATCTAATTTTTCTTTGAATGAATAGTAACAAACTATTCATATGGGCCATCCACATATTACATTACAACATTTTTTTTCTTTTTGCTTTGTTTTTGTGTGGTAAAACTTGCTTTCATAATTGCAATTGAGGTCTTGATTCGGAGAGAACCACCTAGGAGGGGTTTCCTACTACCGTAAGTCTCAGACCATAACTATAAAGTCATGTGTAAAATTCTCGATGTAACTTTATATTAGTAACCTGTTTCACCTCCATCCTTCTCTTGCATCCGAAATAAAAAGGACCTGAATTCAAGAGGGTCATATGTTCTGTAGTACGTTCATGTGTCATTGTCTTCTCCAATTGTTACAACTGGTTCTCATTTCACTCACACACCCTCCCTCTTTCTCTCTCTTCAAGTTTACTTCAAGTTTATGCTTTAGATACTTGGTGTTCTCAGGGCTTTCACAGAAAAAAAAAATCTACTTTGTACTGAAAAAGGACACAAATTTATTAAAAAGACGGGATTTTTTTACAAGAAAATGAAATTAAGGAATATCTTTCTCTTTCCCCCTTTCTCTCTCATCATCCACACACTCTCTCTCTCTCATGCCTCCTTATAAGAAATCCATTCCAACCAATCAGAATGCAGCAAACTCCATCACAATGACCCAAACAGATTAGCTTACCACACTCCCATTGCCCACTTCTTGATTCTCTCTCTCTCTCTCTCCTCCCTCTCTCACTCCAAAATTTATAGACCAAATTGAAACTCTACCTCATAAAAAAACTTCCCTCATAATTCCCTGACTACCCATTAAGCCACGTGTCCCCAACTTCCACCACTGGCCATGAAAACCAACTATTTCTTCCTCACACCCCCAAGTGTTGTTCTGCTGTCCTCCCTCCCTTCACACAAACTATAAGACTCCAATCTTCTCCAGAACCCAAAGAAAAAGAAAGAGAGCTCTCTGCTTCTCTCTCTCTCTCTGGCTCTGTTTCTCTCTCTCTCTCTCTCTCTCTCTCTCTCTCTCTCTCTCTCTCTCTCTCTCTCTAACTCCACTTTCTCACTCCTCACTTTTGAAACAGAGGAGTCTCTGCTTTTGGTGGTGGAGAGAAGCTGATTGGCAATGGCTTCATTGGTGTCTTCACCTTTCACCTTACCCAACGCAAAAGCAGACCAACTTTCTTCCTTCTCCAGAAAGCAATACTTTCTCCACTCCTTCCTCCCCAAAAAAACCAGCAATTTGGGCTCAAAGTCCTCCCTCAAAGTGAAATGTGCCATGGGCAATGGCCTCTTCACCCAAACCACCCAGGAAGTCCGCCGCATCGTCCCCGAAAACAAGCAGGGCCTCCCCACTGTCAAAATTGTCTATGTCGTCCTGGAGGCTCAGTACCAATCCTCCCTCACAGCCGCTGTCCAGTCCCTCAACGCTGGCAACCGCTACGCCTCCTTCCAAGTTGTGGGTTATCTAGTCGAAGAGCTTCGTGACGCCGACACCTACAAAATGTTCTGCCAAGACCTCGAGGACGCTAACATTTTCATTGGGTCCTTGATTTTTGTGGAGGAGCTTGCAGTCAAGGTGAAGGAGGCTGTGGAGAAGCAGAGGGACAGGATGGATGCAGTGTTGGTGTTCCCGTCAATGCCAGAAGTCATGAGGCTCAACAAGTTGGGATCTTTCAGCATGTCGCAGCTCGGGCAATCGAAAAGCCCGTTTTTCCAGCTGTTCAAGAGGAAGAAGCAGTCCGCCGGGTTCGCTGATAGCATGCTCAAGCTTGTGAGGACTTTGCCGAAGGTGTTGAAGTACCTGCCGAGCGATAAAGCTCAGGATGCTAGGCTTTACATTCTCAGTTTGCAGTTTTGGCTCGGTGGATCGCCGGATAACTTGCAGAATTTCGTGAAGATGATATCGGGGTCTTATGTTCCGGCTCTGAAAGGGGAAAAGATTCCGTATTCAGACCCGGTTTTATTTTTGGATACCGGAATTTGGCACCCTTTGGCACCTTGTATGTATGATGATGTGAAGGAGTACTTGAATTGGTATGGAACTAGGAAGGATGCCAATGAGAAGCTTAAGAGCCCGAATGCGCCTGTGGTTGGGTTGATTCTACAGAGGAGTCACATTGTTACCGGAGATGAGAGTCACTATGTGGCTGTGATCATGGAATTGGAGGCAAGAGGGGCAAAGGTGATACCGATTTTCGCTGGTGGGCTTGACTTTTCAGGGCCGGTTGAGAGGTTTCTGATTGATCCGGTTACTAAGAAGCCGTTCATTCATTCTGCGATTTCGCTTACTGGTTTTGCTCTTGTTGGGGGGCCAGCAAGACAGGACCATCCGCGGGCCGTTGAAGCTCTGATGAAGCTCGACGTTCCATACATTGTCGCATTGCCTTTGGTGTTCCAGACTACTGAGGAGTGGTTGAATAGCACTTTGGGTCTGCACCCAATTCAGGTGGCATTGCAAGTGGCTCTCCCAGAGCTGGATGGAGGCATGGAGCCCATCGTTTTCGCTGGCCGGGATCCTAGAACGGGTCAGTAAAGCTTTATCCTTTTACCATGTCTATGATTCATAACTAGTCTTCATTTAGCACTTCGGAATGACTACTAAGAAGAAAGCCAGAAGATAAACGCCTTCTTCGTTTTGGAAAGCTTAACCGAAAAAATTATTCTCTCTGTGCTTCTTCATATGAACCGTTGTAGTCGAAATTTACTAAGTGTTGCTGAATGTTGTAATGTGATTGCAGGGAAATCACATGCCCTTCACAAGAGGGTAGAACAGCTCTGCATCAGGGCAATCAGATGGGGTGAACTGAAAAGGAAGGCAAAGGTATGCACTTCACGTTTTCTTATTTCTTCGTAGAAATAATCGAACGAACTTTCATGCCTATTTTCGATATACAACACTATAATTGCATATCTATGATTAAAAATGAATATGAAAGAAAGGAACTTCATGAATCCGCACTTTTTTTCGGCTCCAAGGGGGGTTGGGGGTTATGAAGCGGGTGTATCAAGAAATCTTGTAAACCTGAAAACTTTGAATATGCATCGAGTTTCATGTGTTGCTTTAGTCATTGCTTCAGAATCTACGACAGAAATTTGATCTTGACGATGATGACGAAATTAAAGTACCTTTTATTTCGGCTGGTAGAAGGGATACTAAAATATCGCCATCTTCTTGCTGTTCACGAGTAAAAAGTATTTCGTAGGCATGATGTCTTCAACCTCTGATTATTCACTGAATAAACTTTGTACACTGATGCAGGCAGAGAAGAAGGTAGCTATCACGGTGTTCAGTTTCCCTCCAGACAAAGGAAATGTTGGAACAGCTGCCTACCTCAATGTTTTTGCCTCAATTTTCTCGGTTCTGCAAGAACTCAAAAGAGATGGTTACAATGTTGAGAACCTTCCAGAGACTTCAGAGGCCTTGATCGAGGACGTAATTCACGACAAAGAGGCTCAATTCAGCAGCCCAAATCTGAATGTCGCATACAAGATGGGGGTCCGTGAATACCAAAGTCTAACTCCATATGCCACAGCATTGGAGGAAAACTGGGGAAAACCTCCCGGTAACCTCAACTCTGACGGAGAGAATCTGTTGGTATATGGGAAACAGTACGGAAATGTCTTCATCGGTGTTCAGCCCACATTTGGCTATGAGGGTGATCCGATGAGGCTACTGTTCTCCAAATCTGCTAGCCCACATCACGGCTTTGCAGCATACTATTCATTTGTTGAAAAGATATTCCAAGCTGATGCTGTTCTACATTTCGGTACTCACGGTTCACTCGAATTCATGCCTGGAAAACAGGTGGGAATGAGTGACGCCTGTTTCCCGGACAGTCTGATTGGGAACATCCCCAACGTGTATTACTATGCTGCTAACAACCCATCTGAAGCTACCATAGCTAAACGTCGTAGCTATGCCAACACTATCAGCTATCTGACTCCTCCTGCAGAAAATGCTGGACTTTACAAAGGTCTTAAACAGTTGAGTGAGCTCATTTCCTCCTATCAATCCCTGAAAGACACAGGCCGCGGGTCACAGATTGTTAGCTCAATAATCAGCACCGCCAAGCAGTGCAATCTCGACAAGGACGTAGACCTACCTGAAGAAGGAGTGGAAATCTCAGCAAAAGAACGAGATCTTGTGGTCGGAAAGGTGTATTCCAAAATCATGGAGATTGAGTCCCGCCTGTTGCCTTGCGGGCTTCACGTAATTGGTGAGCCTCCCACAGCAATGGAAGCAGTTGCAACTCTGGTTAACATTGCTGCACTGGACCGTCCAGAAGAAGGGATTTCTTCCCTCCCATCTATATTAGCAGAGACAGCCGGAAGAGACATAGAGGATATTTACAGAAGCAGCGATAAAGGGATATTGAAGGATGTAGAGCTTCTTCGGCAAATAACTGACACCTCACGGGGAGCAATTTATGCATTTGTGGAGCGTACGACAAATAGCAAGGGCCAAGTAGTTGACGTAGCTGATAAACTGAGCTCAATCCTTGGGTTTGGTATAAACGAACCATGGGTGCAGTACTTGTCAAACACAAAATTTTACAGGGCTGACAGGGAGAAGCTCAGAACATTGTTCGTGTTCTTGGCAGAATGCTTGAAGCTAATTGTGGCTGACAATGAGATAGGGAGTTTGAAACAAGCATTGGAGGGTAAATATGTAGAGCCAGGCCCCGGTGGTGACCCGATAAGAAACCCAAAAGTGTTGCCAACAGGGAAGAATATTCATGCACTTGATCCACAATCTATTCCCACAACAGCAGCAATGCAGAGTGCAAAAATTGTGGTGGAGAGGCTGATAGAGAGGCAGAAGATCGATAACGGGGGAAAGTATCCTGAGACCGTAGCACTTGTTTTGTGGGGTACAGACAATATCAAGACCTACGGTGAATCCTTGGCTCAGGTTTTGTGGATGGTGGGTGTATTACCGGTTGCTGATGCTTTTGGACGGGTCAACCGGGTGGAGATAGTACCTCTTGAGGAGCTTGGAAGACCGAGGATTGATGTCGTTGTCAACTGCTCAGGTGTTTTCAGAGACCTCTTCATCAATCAGGTATTGTCTTGTGATACACGTTAGAAACATAATTTGGCACTCACAATAGTATAAAACAGTTACGATTTCTCGAAATTTTATTGTCTGCAGATGAATTTGCTTGACCGGGCAGTGAAGATGGTAGCTGAACTAGACGAGCCAGTGGAGCAAAACTTCATCAGGAAGCACGCACTGGAGCAAGCAGAAACCCTAGGGATCGGGGTTCGTGAAGCTGCAACCCGAATCTTCTCCAATGCCTCGGGATCATATTCCTCCAACATAAACCTTGCTGTGGAAAACTCCTCATGGAACGATGAAAAGCAGCTGCAAGACATGTATCTAAGCCGGAAGTCGTTTGCTTTTGATTCTGATGCCCCCGGTGTAGGCATGGCTGAGAACAGGAAAGTTTTCGAGATGGCTCTGAGCACAGCTGAGGCAACATTCCAAAACCTTGACTCGTCGGAGATCTCACTCACTGATGTGAGTCACTACTTTGACTCGGATCCGACCAATCTGGTGCAAAGCCTAAGGAAAGATGGAAAGAAACCCAGTGCTTACATTGCCGACACCACCACAGCTAATGCCCAGGTGAGAATCGATACGCCGGTGTACCATATTTTTGCTTATACTGCAGAATCTCCAGTGTCCAGTTAACAAGCTTGTCTTGCAATGCAGGTTCGCACACTGTCTGAGACCGTACGTCTTGATGCAAGGACGAAGTTGTTGAACCCGAAGTGGTACGAAGGAATGTTGTCAAGCGGATACGAGGGTGTTCGGGAAATTGAGAAAAGGCTGACTAACACGGTTGGGTGGAGTGCAACTTCTGGCCAAGTTGACAACTGGGTGTACGAAGAGGCCAACACAACTTTCATTCAAGACAAGGAGATGTTGGAAAGGCTCATGAAAACGAATCCAAACTCCTTCAGGAAGCTGGTACAGACATTCCTCGAGGCCAACGGACGCGGTTACTGGGACACTGCAGAGGAGAATATTGAGAAGTTGAAGGAGTTGTACCAAGAAGTTGAAGACAAAATTGAGGGAATCGATCGGTAAACTCATACCGGGTCGCGTTGTTGAGAACACTGTAAATTAATTTGCAAATATCAGTAACACTACGATTTACTTGAGCTCCTCTCTGCCCCTCCCTTCCTCCAGCTCCTTCCAAAAGGACAGGCAAAGCCTCTAGGAACTGTCAAATGTGAACTTTTTAACCAGTTCCCCGCTGTAGTTCAATTCGTTTTCGGGGATATGTCCCTGTACTGCTACTTTGCACATTTTTAAGTCCTATAAATACATGGTTTCACAATTTCTGTCATAAACAATCTCCATATTGTCTGTTAGCTATCAGTTTCCCATACATTGACAACTCTCAAATGTCAAAATTATCTGATGTCAGTGAATGAGTATGCTTAGTGATTTCGGGGTGTGACCCGTTCCTCACAGGAGGAAGGTTATGAATGAAATCGCCCGAGCTTACTCATTCCCCCCCTTGAAATTACATTTCGGGGTTTCAGTAGAGGACGAGTTGCCAAAAGAAATAAAGGTTGGAGAGCTAGCCATCAGTACCGGTAAGTCTCGGGGAGTTTAATATTTCAAGAAGAAATTACGTTTGAGACACAGACATTCTAACAAAAAATCCAAATGTAGCAGTTGCAAGAATTTGAATCAATCTACAAGTCAAATTTGGGATTGTTGAAGACACAAATTCTAATTTCATATATTGATGAACAAAAAGAGATAGATGAATACATCTTTTGGGGGGATCTTCAATCAGAAATGAATGGTAAAACGTATACCTACAGAAGAGGAAAAAAGCGACCAAAGATACCCCCTAAAAAAGGAGTTCCGTATGACAGTTAACGAAATGGTACATGTTTTCTTACACCCTTTTCATGGTATTTTTAGTATCAAAAGAGATGAAGTTACCTTCAAACTAACTCCATTAGGAGAGGGTCACCTTCCGCCATTACTCTTATTAGTTTAATGAACTCTTGTTCGCTTGTCACACTCCATGGGTGAACCGCAGGTACTTTAGCCGAATACAAGGATGAAGAATTCGTAGAAGGTAGTTGTTCCTCATAGATCATTGTACTGAGCACCGAGTCAAAGTTCTGAGGTGAATCTAATGCTTGAAAGAACATTGGAATGGCAACCTTGTAATGAATTTCTAGATTCCCGACTAGATTAACAAGATCAACGAAGTCAGCTACAAACCGACGAGGGATGTAGAACACCTCAGAACTGCATAATGTGACGCTCTTGCGACTAGTTACACTGTTCTTATAATTGACTTGGAAATGAACTGGCATCATGCTAACAACCTTCTTTACCATGCCTGCTTGATTTGAAAACCATTCTTCTGAGTTGTCTTTTGTTGACACAGTATTCCAAGACTTGGATACCTGAATCCCATTGAAATTGTGAGGGAGAAAGCGATACTATAACAGTTTGAATTTTCAATTTTGTATTCCTATTATAGAAGGTTTATATGTGTGCAAACGGGTTATTCGTAGTCATGTTACCTCATTTGTGATCCACAATTTAGTTTTGTCTGCCTGTAGAAGATTCCAGTAATTAAGAATAGTACTGTCCTGAAGAAATAAAAATCCATCTGCACCGGAATATCGATCAAAAATTTTGGGCATGTACCTACAAAGAAATATGAAAAAGCACAACCAGAAAATTAGCGATGGCCCATCTTAACTAATTCCAGCTTAGGCTTTTAACCAAAATGTAAGTAAAAAACAGTTAGGATTTCACATACAACCATTTCTCCAACATCAAAAACTATAAAAATGAATGCTTAAGAAAAAGTAAAATTGACAGCGAAACTACCAAACTTGCTTTCTAAGGACGCAATTCAACAGCGCTTCAAATAAAAGATACTTTGTACCAGACACATTCCAGGGGATATGCACAGATTCTGCAGCCTAAAATAGAATTGGGGGTTACAGGACTTGCTTCTGAAGCTGTCTTCAGTTAACTCATCTTATTTAGCAGAAATTCTATAAACGTAACTAGCCCATAGGCCCTTCCAAAAGTCACCAATTCACAAAACCGAGAAGAAATGAAAAACAACAATACTCCTCTAAAATTAAAATATTTTCTAAACCGCGGGGTTTTTTAGTATAACTAATACCAACCATTAACTGTGGAAATTCAATTATAACACAATCAGGAAGACATGCAATTGAATCTTGAATTCTGGTAACAAGCTACTGAATATGTTGTGGGATCCCAATGCAGATATATACCAAAAAAATAAATAAATGCAGCCTGAGACTACCACCCCTTTAAGTGATGAAACTTTCTGCACTCCGCCTTCAAGAATTGGACAGAGCTTAGAATGACATCCCCTACTTGATGACAAAAACCTATACTGTGGGTATCAATCCCCAAAGTTGTCATAGATGATGAACTCATGTAACTTAGCTAGGTCACTGATGCCACTATATTAATTTCATACAAGCAAATTTCCAATGTTAACTGCAAATGCGTCCTGTTATATAAAATTGCATGTCTCAAAAGATGCCCTACTTTTACTTTTAACTGCACATTTAAGCTCCTATTCCCATCTACTACTATGCCTAACAAGTCTTAAACTATGAGAATTCCAATACAACTATATCAAGATGGTTTATCCCAGTTGTTCTTGCAACAATTAATCAAAACCTTTAAAAATAGAAAACTCAATTGTCCAGAATTTTGATATCAATTAAACTTGTATCTAACCTAATCCTTGGATTAATGTATCTAAATCAAAACAAGTTTCAATTGATTACCACGCATCCCCTTCCCTTCTTAATCCTTACTCCCCAGCTACCCAGAAGAATATAGGAAGTGGAACTAAACAATTCAACATGATTGAAAGCCAACAAAGTAATCTAATAGAAGTGATATAAGCAAGATGAGGTTCAAATTCATGAGAAAAACAACTTACTTGTATACATTCTCCAATTTTCCTTCTTCAACAGCAAGATCGGTGTTCTTTAGATCAGATAAAATGATCACAGTTTTAAATATCCGCCCATAAAGCAATCTCCATTCCAAAGCAGTACGTTCCACAGGTCCACTGCAAAACATGATAAGCACAACATTCCCAAAATTCTTCCTCCATCTAATCAAATTTCCAATTTCATAGTTCACTGTTCCTGTTTCTTCAACTCCAAGATGAACTGATGGAAATTTTTGCGGGACAAACTCTTTTGTATCCCCATGACCAATATTTGCCCGTGGCCGATCCAATTCCAATGACATTAATCTAGGCTGCTGATACCCTACAGCAATTAAGTCATGAAGCCAAGCAGCGGTAAACTTCAGATCCTTCTCAGTCCAAAATCCCTCTTCTGCCATGACAAAACTTAACTCCAAAATCTTTTCAAACAATCTATGCTTACCCGATCTCCATGAAACCAAAAATTTGATCAAACGTCCTACATTAACATGAAGATCTTTCTCTTCAGAAAAGGGGTATGCCTGAATTCTATCATACCGATGAACAGTTGGGGGATAAACTACAACATATCCACCTATTTCCCACAAAAGCCTTTGCCCCCAGTAACCCCTTAATATATCAGAAGCCATTGTGCTAACAGAAACAGGAAGCATCAAACCCCAAAATGCCGACGAATGGTAAATTGTATTGAAAGAATTAACAGGCACCATCGTCCCCTGCGGCAATGCCACTTTTGGGGCATGGTCATCAAACCTGATATCAAACGCTTCCAAACCCGATTTTCGTGTAAAATAAAACACAGAATCGACATCAGGAAGTCCATTGGATATACCCTGTTGTATAAACTGCTTTCCACCAAAAACCTCAGTGTAGAACTCTTCATGGCCAAGCTCACCAACATTCTCCAATGGCAAACCTCTCGGCCACACAGAGCGTTGCCCGAAATGAATATACGGGTTCACAATGGTCCTGTTGGGATTCTCATGGCTATACTGCAATATAGTCTCTTGCCTAGCACCCTCACCCATCAATTCCACATCAAAATGTTTACTCAAATCATCACCAATCACCTCTCCGCGATCATCAGCGTCGAAGATCTTCTTCGCCCCGTGCTGGATCGCAAACAAGTAACCCACACTCTTCCTAACATAAGAATCATAAGGCAAGTACTCCAAAACCCTAAAACCCAACTGAGCTTGTTGTTCAAGGGACAGAAAGATAGCACCTTTGAGGCTCCAATCCGACGGCGTTTTGGAGTTCCCAATCGCCAGGACCTGCCACCCCTTGAGCTTCACGAGCTTCTTGAGCGCGTCAGACGGGTAATCGGAGACGGAAACGACAATCCACTTCTCAGATCGGAAGCTGGCGTAGGGAGACGACGTGTCGGAGATGGTCTTGACGGTGGATTCGAGCTGGGGCATCCGAATCTTCTCGAGGTTCTGAGCCTGGGTCTCGAAGCAGAGCAAGGCGGCGGTGTCACCGATGTTATGGAGGACGAAGAGGGCGGCGACGGTGGCGATCAGAAGCACGACGGTGACGATTTTGTACAGATTCTCGGAAACCCATGTGGAGAAATCGAGATTCGGAGCGAAGGAAAGCGACGCTCTAGAGTTGGAGTGAGAGTATTTTGGGGATTTGGGTCCGTGGCGTTCTTGGACAAACATCGAAACGAATTCAAAACCCCCAAACGCCCCAGATTTTTCTGTATCGACAGATTGAGCTCAGTCAGAAATGCCTTGACTCGGACGCTGTATCGAGAGATTGAGATGCACCGACAAACATCGACCCGCAGTGCTGCTTCTGTACAGCAACAAGATGTTGAGAGCTGAGCTGCCGGCTGCGTGTGATTTCAGCAAGTTGGTGAGTGATTGCTTTCTTTCTTTCTTTCTCGCACGCTCAAGTTGTTGCACTGCCGACAGGCAACAGGTGTGGTAGTCAGAGAAGAGAGAGAAAGGTTCTTAAATTTCACGTCTTGATTGAATACAACTGCTCTCTCTCTCTCTCTCTCTTGCAGTTTGGTGGTAGGGACGAGGGGTCTGTGTCTTCTTTCTTCTTTTTTCTTCTATTTTATTATTATTTTTATTTGTTTATATAAACTGGATCGCGTTCTGGACTTGTCGATGGTTGTTCTCCATTGCAGCTCGGCAATTTTATGGTAGCCATTGGATCGATGGAGTATTTCTCACACTACTTATCGTATGATCAAGAACGATTTGGCTTAAGCCCACATCTCTTTATAAATTTTGTTTTTTGTCAAACTAAAATACTTTCATTAATTAAAAAAGACAAGTATAAGAAAAAGGCAGCCAAAGGCAGCCCACTACCTACATACAAGCCCAACAACAAAAAGAAAATACAGTAAATAGGCTCAAAAATGGCTAGCTGGACAATAACTAAAAAACCCTAAGATTGGAAAGAAAACCAGCAACCACCAGATGCGCCTCCATCGCAAGGCCACCACCACGACCAAGAGAACGAACCAATGGAACAACTGGATCAACAGAAAATAGGGGTGAGCGAGTCACCCGCGTAGTGAGCGCTCCCATAATCCTACCAAATAGTGCTAAAAGCACTTTGACAGCCACCCAACATCCAAGGAGAAGCACACGGGCCGAGTAGTAGAGGCCGATGGTTAAGGACATGCGACGTAAAGTAGCATCGAAGCGGGAGAGGGCCATGAAGGTTCAGATCTGAGACCAGCTCATGAGAATTAAGACAAAGTTCAACGAACAAAGCTCAAGGGAAGCCAAAACAAAAACCAAAAGAAAAAAATTTCAAAAATTAAAAATCTAATTGAGTGTAAGGATGGGGGATGGGGGACAGGGGAAAGGGAAGATGCAGAGAGTATAGATGGATGGGAAATAGGGAAGAAGAGCTAGAAGAAGGTGGGAAGGAAGGGGAAGGATGGTGGAAAGATGGGGAAAGAGGAAGAAGCAGAGGGTGGAGAAGGAAGAGAAAGAGGGAAAGATGGCTAGAAAGAGGTGAGAGTCGGGTTGCTATTGACCCCAAGCCGGAGTAAGGAGTAACTACTAAGAGGGTTGCGTTTTTCCTCAAGGTAGAGGGAGGAAAGGTTTTCTTCACGCAGTTTCTGGGACTTTTAACTCAGATCTCACATCTCTTATAATTAAACTTACATACATTGTGTTTGGATTTGATGAAAAAAAATAAACTTAAAATTTTGACACAAATTCATATATTGACATGTACTAATTCTTTTATTTGGATTTATGAACATAGAAATTTAAAATTTACGTGTGGAAAAAAAATGTAGAATTTAGGACCTCCAATTCTCAAGTTTAAATTCCATGTAAATAAGTGAGAGTTTAAAAATTAATCCGTGTTCAAATTTCATTGTTCTTTTAGGTTTACCAATTAAGAAAATTTACAAATTCTAGAAAATAAAATTCCGTCATTTGAAATTTCTTAGTAATCTTAATTTTCTCACCCATATACAGTGTAAGTTAAACAAATCGTGTGACAAACTCATCCTCGATAGGTCTCAAATTCTACAAAATACAAAATTTAGACAAAAATCTCAAAACGTGATAAGGTATATCGGTTTGAAAGACTTGGTTTCAATATATGTCATTCTCCTCTTACCTAAAGTGACGCACACCAACCCGAATAGCCACGTAAATATAAGTCAAGCTGTATTGACCGACATCAAAGTATTGACAAAGCCATAAGTAAAAATAATTAATATGAGACAATTTAAAAACATTTCGGCTCAATCCTACTAAAAATCCGACAAAATATCCCCTACAAACAGATCAACACAAAAAATAACTAGCACAAAACTCAATTAAAACACAATTTCCTCGAATGGCACACCAGAGAGCTCAGTCCTTTTATTACATGTCACATAAGTTCAAATCACAAAAATATAAAAGCATCAGAGTACACAAATAGTCATCGATGTGCTAGTGTCCGCGTAAGTTTCAGTTATCATTTATTACAAGAGTAAATTGTAGCAATGATTCCTTAACTTTAATCAAATTAAAGCAATAGTCCATCAACTAAAAATTCATTACCATTGGTCCCTCAACTTATCAAAATATGTAGCTATAGTCATTTTCATCAATTTCGTCAAAATTTTGTCAAAATAAGTTATGTTGGAATGACCATTTATACAATTAGGGTCCCTCAACTCATCAAAATGTGTAATTATGGTCAATTTCATCAACTATGTCAAAATTTTTGTCAAAACGAGTTATGTTGGAAGGACCATTGCTACAATTAGATTAAAGTTAAGGGATCATTTCTCCAGTTGAATTAAAGTTGAGGAACCAATGGTAATGGATTTTTAGTTGAGGGACCATAGTTGCACGTTTTGATGAGTTGAGGGACCAATGGTAATGGATTTTTAGTTGATGGATCATTGCTTCAATTGGGCTAAAGTTAAGGGACCATAGCTACAATTTACTCTTATTACAACTAGAAAGTAAATAGACTGAAAGCAGATTCACCCTAATCCGTTTAAGAGATGTAATACTGCCAAACTCACTCGTCGTCACTAAGTGTTGCTTTAGTCTTTATTGGTCCTGAGAGGCGAAAAACAAAATGTGAGTAAAACATAATCAATCACCAAGTCAAAATCTTTTCGAAAATACTAATTAGAAAATTCCAATAGACCCCGTGGCTCTAATTCTAGAAACATTTTCTAATGGGCATGGGTGTGGTGTTTGAAGCCCTAAATTCTCACTATTTAGAGAAACTGACTTAAGTATCGAAGATCCAATGGTTAAACACTCCATCCACCTCGTTTGTGTAATACAAAACTACATACTAGTATCTACTACATTGATATATAGTTTGAAAAGATATGTCAATCGTAAATTAGAAATCATACATAAGGACCTGCAATACATTACTAGTATCTACTAGTGCGAGTACTTGCACGTGTGTGTACAAAGGCGTCTACTTATGTAATGTTGACATCTACTAGTTATATATCTCATTAGCATTTATTATGAATATAAACACGTGCAATTATCCTACAGTCGCAGATAAACTGTACTAACATGTGGTGCAAATAAATCACTATAAAAACAAATACCATTTTAATGTCATCTAATCATCCCAAATAAATAACCTACTTTCGTTTACGACTATTATCAAAGGCACACACATTTATCTACACATGTTCATATAAAAAAAATTAGGAAGAGATCCACTCACAAGAATCTGTATCAATAACCTTAGTCATTTTAGGGTGCGTTTGTTGCACCAGACTGTCTCGGACTGGATTAGCTGCAGGGACTAAGCTAGATCGGCTTAGACTAGACTAAGTTGGACTAACTTAGTGAAGCGTTTGGTGCAGTGTCGAACTAAGAAGCAGGATAATGAAAACAGTATTTTTCACCAGATTTGTGTTTGCTTAGACTAGGACTGCATTATTGTTCTATTTTAATAGCTTCAATTACATGTGCCCAACGCCCTAAAATTTTTGCCATTGTGTAATAGAGTAATGCTACAAATCTTATGATCTGGGTTAATTGGAGCATATTGTTGCCATTTATATTATGAATCTTAAAAAAAAAAGGACAATTGTTTTGTTTTTAGTACCTGCTAATAGAATTGGGACATATTATAGTTGAGTTTAAGATGGCAAATTGGTGGTCAGATATTTATAAATTTTCAGAATTCTTCAGCTTATCATATAATGAGCAAAATTACATTTCAAGTGGCTGAGAGTCCCCCACCCCTTAAGGCACATTTAGGCAGCAAAGTGAGTGTTTGGGAACCTGCAAATCTAGCTTGTTTTCCCTTGGGTTCTGAGGACTGGCCACTTCTGTTTATGCTCCTCTTCTCTGCAACCAATAATGGGATCCGTACCACAAAAGAGTTTCAAGAGAACAAAACCGGATGAAACAAAGCCACCAATTGGCAATTACAAGACAATGGGAAAAAAAACTAATTAACAAAATAAATCCATAACTTGAAAGCATTTTAGATTCTCAGGTATACAAAAATATTCCAGTTAGATTACTATACATAATCATGCAGGTTGGATTTAAGCTAGTATGCAGCTTAATTCTCAACATTTCTTTCCCTCAACGATGTGGGATACTCAACAAGGAAGACTTTACCAACAACCACAGAATATTGCAGTTCAGCATCAACCCCACACGGTACAAAACATTCATTGTAATATCATGGTTAGGCATTGACGGGACATATGGAATTGCTTCCTGCCTATCTCCAATGCCATTCAAACAAGGTGGTTCGAGACAGTTCCATAGTAAAAGAAAGCCATCACCTTTAACTACTCATCTCCACTTCAAATTTCTAAACATACGACATAAAAAAGGATTGATTCAAATAGAACTTGGAAGAAAACCTCTCCTAATTTTCTCCAGTGATCACATTTATTCACATGATTGATTGTTTAGGGTACAAGTTTAAGTTTTCTTTTCTTGATAGGGTTTGTCTTTAAGAGCGACAGAAGGTCCTCGGGGGAAGGTAAAAGGAAATCAAAAGATGCAGAAACAAAACCAAACAGAGGATACGACTTTCAACATAACCACAAACCATTTAAAGAGTGCATAACAAAAATTTCTTCAGCTCACATAATTTCTCATCCAAACAATTCACCAACATCCAACCCTACATGCAATTTAATAAAATAAAAAAGAGAAACTGGTAAAGATTCGTGAACCAAGAACATAAAAACGAAAAACCACACAGATTTATGTTAACATAACAGAGATGGAAGTATGTGTCCCTTCTGCAAAAGAAACTTGTCGATTTTATGGCCAAGCATGGTTTCTGAGTTCGGATTTGAAAGAAAAGTTGAAATATGAAAACCCCAAATTCTAATCTCAATTTGACCTAAAAATCAAAACCCTAATTTGTTCAAGTGCAGAGGTCTATGATTGAAAATTTCTCAAACCCAAAACAACAAAATCAAATAAAGCTCAGTAATATCACGATCTGCAAAACAAATCGACGAAATAAATCGAAGATTCGAAGTTTACCAGACAACTTAGAGCAGATGCAAATGAGGGAAGATGCAGAGATGGGGGTGAGGAGGACGACGATGAGGAAGCAGGGCAAGGAGGGAGCAAAGTGCGACGAGCATGACGAGTGACGTTTGGGTTCTTAGACTAGGGACTTTCTCGCTGTTTCCTCTCTATCAGAAGGGCTTATGAGTCCGGCCGAAATTGGGGATCTTCGTTAAGAACTCATAATGAGGTGTATAATCCGAGCGAGTCTGACCTAAGCTCATTAAACCTAATCCTTGTCCAGACCAAACAAGGGACTACAGTGTAGTCTAGTCCAGTCCCCCCTAATCCGGTCAAACAAACACACCCTTAATATTCTATGCAGTTCTTAAGTGTTATATGTGTCAAATGCCTCCAAATTAGTGAAAACAGATTGCATGGTATGATTTAGGACGTTGAAAAACCTTAGAAATAAGTCTTGGGTTCCTAAGTGTCGCCGCATGCGCCGCCAAGTCTCCGGTGTATGAGATATCACCATCTAACTGCACGTGTATAGTAGCAGTTGTCGTTCGGCGTTGCCACGTGTCAACATGTGTTGCGCTTACTCGCCGGTGAGGCGCGTACATGTGCTCATGCATGTAATCTTAAAGGTTGACGAAATATACCTTCACTATCAGAGATTCTGTGAAATTTAACGGATTTCACCACTGTCGTCGTTAGTGTTGTAAGTTTACCGCTAACCACCTGCTTCGCAGTTAAATCTTTGTCGGATTCTGAAATTTTTTCAGAATTCAACCTAGAGCTTGTGTTTAACTTAAATTTCACAAATCTTTCACCCAAAACTTCATACGAGGTCTAAAACACTTACCAAAACCTAGATATAGTCATTTTGTGTGACAACCCGTCCCTAACTTTACGATTTTAGTAATTTTGAAAGCGTGAATTGACGAAAATGCCCTTATAGGCGAGGTTGTTGATTTTCGTTGACCAGCGTATTGTGAGACGTATGAAACATTCTTTTAGCGTATCCTCGTAGTGCTCGTCATTATGAATGCGTGGGCGTAAATGGAATCGAAATTGGAGCTACGTTACGAAACTACGAAGTTGAAGGGTATTCTAATGAATTCATTATTTCAGTTTCACTTTTATTATTTTATTATTTTTTCTGATGGGATGTCTGTGTCTATGGGACCCACTCACAAGGGGCTCATTTCCTTAAGGTACCGTTTGGTATGCAGACGGGACGGAACGGAACGGGACGGGACAGAATGGGACGGGACGAAACGGAACGGAATGGAGGTTTCGTGTTATGTTTGGTACGCACATGACAGAACGGGACGATTGTTCCGTTTTGCATTTGGTAAGCGCAGGACGGAACGGAACCAAAAGATTAAATGACTAACTTAGCCTTGTTCCGGCTGCAGCTCTCAACTTGGTAGAGCTTACATCGACTATTCGGTGTAGAAAGAATAGAAGACTAGTGGCATTGCAGTTCTGCCTGGACGCAGTCATCAAGTAAACATTGTTATGCTGTATAAACAAGTAGCTCACGCCATTAACATGAACAACTGGACCATGAGACTCCGGATCAACCTGAACCGCATCTCAACAAGCATGGAAAGAAAAACAAAATGCCACTATCAATTTCTACTCTCACAAAACAGATCAAATCCAAATTTGCAGGGGAATAATTAATCAACAAACGACAATTCAGTTTGGTTTTCCTTCGTTTTCTCGGCAACCAATCAGTTCCCCAAACAATTACAAGATAAAAAACACAGAAATTCTGGAAATGGAGGTGTTAGGGTTCCAGATTCTTTTAATTTCTTTCTCTTCAAATCAAACACAGAAAAATCCTAAATTGTTTTTTTTTTCAATTTACAGAGGCTTCGTCGGATCGTCGGATCTGCAAATTCATTTCAATCAATTTCTACAGCTTCGTCATCGTCCTCTCTACAGCGTCGTCATTATCCTCCGTGCAGCGTCGTCGTCATTGTCGTCGGCCTGGCTATGGTGACGATGCCGGAGAATAAGGTACAGCCATAGTTGGGTTCGGATGTGTTTGCTAGGATTGGGTTAGCAGTTGGGTTTCTGGGTTTGTGGTGGAGGAAGATGAGGCTACAGGAGAGACGAGGGTAGAAGAGAGGGAGGTTACGGAAGAGAAAGGGAGGTAGACATTGTAATTAATGAAAAAGAAGAGGGGTATTGTTGTCCAAAAAAATATAATTTTGTGTTCCACGGGGGTGGAACAAGTCGTTCCAGGGGGAAGGTGGAATGAAAAAGTGACCAAAATCCGTTCCACGGGACAGCGCGTTCCACAATTTTTGGGCGCACCAAACATGGGACAGAATGCCTCGTCCAACTGCATTCCGTCCCGTCCCGTCCCACGTACCAAACGGTACCTAATGTCCCCGTGTCATCTCCTTCTTACTTTTCCGAACATCTCTCTTATTTTTTCTTATTTTATTTTATTTCAAACTCTATCTCTCTCCCCCATCTAACTCTCTTGTCACTCTCTTTCTCCCTCTGTAAATGCAGAGACCCGGCTTCACCACCACACCTCCGATAAGCTTCACTGAACCGCCACCTAAATGCCACTACCTGTCATCCTTCCCAAAACTCTGATTCAAGGGGGATCGAACTCCCTCACCTCTCCCTTGGACCCCTACCTCTCTCACTCACTCTGTGCTCGCTGCCTAGATGCAGTTATGGCGATCGCAGATGGCCTGTTTCACGACCATCTTCGTGCTTGTCTCCAACCCACCACGAACGCAGCACCATGTAGGAACGCCCTGTTTGGGCATCCGGATCCAAAACTCGAACTCGAAGCTTTCCCAGTATTTTTCCATTGTTCCAGATATGGTAAGACTCAAAATACCTTTGATCCTCTCCTTGTTGATGTTTTGAATGATTACTAGGTTGTACGTGCGTCTTAATGGTGCAGAAACCATGAATGTGAGCTTCCCCAGATTCTAGAAAAACTAGAACCCGTGACCATTTGGCCATTTTCAGATCATTGTTTGGACCAACAGCGACGACAACTCAGCTCCACCTTGGTATAGAAATGTTCCTCACGTTTCTAGCTGCAATATGGCTTTTGAATCATCGATTTTGGTTGAATATTGAGCTCGTTTGGAGCTCTGAAAGTTAGGCCTTCAACTTGGCCTTCGCGAGTACAGCCGTACTCGCAGGCGCGTGGGCGCGCGTGAGCTTTGTTAGTCATCGGCGTGTGGCTGCCAGTGCAGCCACTTGTGGCGGCGTGTGGAGGAACCCGAGGTCTCTCCTTAAGTTTCTCGACGTGCCGAATCTGAATCCGCTGTCCATTTTCGAAAATTTGACCGTTTCAAAATAGTTTATTTATTAGCCGTACTTTGTACAAAAAATACGTTTATACGTTAGTACGTTATAAATTTACGTTAATGGTTTCGTTTCTAGGTGAAACGCATCGCAAGGATCTTTGAAACCTGCGAGGCGGGTTCGATCCGATGACATGATCTGTGAGTGAATCTTTTCTTTGCCGATCCAAGTTGAACCTCTACATGAAATATGGTTTCATATCATTTTTTGCAACCCTTTCTCTCTTTAAATTTTTTCACCAACGAGGCTCCTAGAAAGGTTAATTTCATCTTTGTGGACTTTTGAGTACGAGACATGTGATGGTCAATATTTTATTTTATTTGAATAACATCCATTGTCATGAACATGTAAGCACAAACGAAATAGAATTTGAAGTTCGAATAAGAAAACTTTTTTGAACCCAAGGTGAAATTGGTACTAGGCTGAATATCATGTAATTTAAAATTCGATATATGCTTGACTGACTAGTTAGTGTCACCAGTCAACTAAGATCATATTTGTTTGTTTACCAAAGCCAAATATAAAAAATTATATTTGGTTTACTAACATAACCCTAGTTAACAAAGGTCCAGTTCAGTGCACATTTAAACTTTGTTAAACTTAGTTGAAAGCACATATCTATTTGCTAACCCTAGAGTCAATAAGTTGCATACAAATTAACAATATATGTGAACAAACATAACAATAATCAACACAAGGAGTTTTTGGCCTAAAAAGCTCACAACTGAGTTAAAAAACCGGGGACTTACCACTGAGTCTAATCCACTAGTGTTAACAAGTTTCATACAAAGTATCCACACAAGCTCAATGTCTAGATCCTAATATATGGAGCATCTTATGTCTTTGTGCAACCTTGCCTTACACGAGATGAATTCCTTCAATATTCACAAAGTGGTAGCTCATCCTGAGCTCTTCACCTTGTGACACCGATAGCCAACACAACCAATGCAAATGATATGACAATGATGATTATGTTAAATCTGGATTCAATGACCAGTTAGTTTCTCCAGTTAAACATTTGAAAGAACAAACTGATGAGAATCCTAAAAACAGGTCTATATAAAGATTTGAAAGTTAATGCAAGACCATGAAAACAATGCAAACATACTTCCTAATGATTGGTGTTTAATGCATGAAGAAGTTTGACAGTTAGGGTTTCATAAATGAGAAGAGACAAGCTCAAAGCTTTTAACGCAACTCTCTCACTCTAAAATAAATTCTAAACCCATAAACCACCAACTGAAACCCTAAAGCACAAATATACCAAAGAAAATTTGATTTCCATTAGCCAACTTGTGCAAAGGACACTTGTTGGCTACAAAAAGATCTAGGTAGATCAACAACCAAAAACTGACCACCAGCAAAAAGGTATCAATCAGCCCATGTGGGCTGTCTTAATTTCTGTGCCCAGATAGCTGGAAGTCAGCGCACAAAACTGACTAGAAAATCAAACTAGACAGAATGCAACACAAACATAGATATGAAATGCACATGCATGAACAAACATTTTGAGGTGAAATGTGCCATCTTGAACATTTACTCCAGCAACCCATAATCAGAGTAGCCTAAAGCTAGATTGAGCATGTGTGTGATTCAATTACAATATTTGATAAGAAAAGCCAAACCTAATAGTCTTAACTTCACACAATGACAACATGGTAACATGGCAAATTCCAATTTATGTTATTTTAAGAACGTTGCTAAACGCACCCCATTGTTTTATTTTTCAACCCACTTCATTTTTTTTACCCACCAGAAAAAAAATTGAAAGAAGAACACTATTTTTCCACCCCACCATTATTTATAAAATTCCCTAATATGATACTGGCGTTCAATATTCCAATTACGCTATAGTGTTGCAACAATTCTCAACACCAAACCCAAGTCCCCAACAATCACAACACCACCATGGCAGAAAAACTGCCTCACCTCCACCTATCTTCCCGTTCCTGCACAGTCTGGGTGCTTGATTTTTTATTTATTTATGGATTTAAGGGATTGCAATAGAATTCAATGTACTTTCAAATTTTAGAAAGATGGGAAATGTAAGAGAAGGGATGTGAAGCTAGAGATGATGTTGGGGTCGGGATCAGATGCAAAGAAGGGGTTGGGAAAATAGAGAAAAAAATAAGAATAATAGCATGAAAGAATTAAAAGAGGGAGGATGTCATTTCATATATGATCTTAGAGGATGCAATGATCACATCAAAGTTTAAAGCTATGGAACTTATGAAGTAGTGGTAGGTGGTGGCGACGTCATGGGCGAGAGGAAAGGGAGATAGACGGAGTCGACGTGATGTTATTTTATTTTGATTTTATAAGTCTTTCAAATCATTTTGCAAGAGGACAATTTAGTAAATAAATATTAATTTAAAGTGAATGAAGAGATAAGACAAAGAGATGATAACAGTAGCACTCTACAATGAGTCCAAATCTTCTGCATCCAAAAAACCTTTTGGCATCTCTATGGCCTCCCTAATTGACATGTTCATACTCACTTGCTAATCTAAACTTCGTTAATTTTCTTTTATCCCTAGATTTCTGTTATCTCCTAAAATTTTGGAAAAAAATTGTAAAAATCAAATGACGCTTGGACTCTTCCAAAATATCCCTCTGTTACGACTCCCATTCTCGCTCGCTTTGGCTTCCAAAATTCTCAATCTTCATGTCTAAACATAGAACCAGTTGGGCACAACTCTGGAGCAATTTCTATTGTAAAGTAATTTTTTTCTTCTTATTTTATATGTGAATGGACATGTGAAAGGGGTTGAGGTAGATGCAGTTTTTGTTTATGGTTGTTACTCTTGGAAATATGAGTTCCCATAAAAGCCATAAGAATTCTATTAAAGTCATTTGAGAATACTATTTTAGTTGTGCTCTTGAATTATTTTTTTGAGTAAATTGTAGCTATGGTCCATTAACTTTAACTCAATTGGAGCAATGGTCCCTCAACTAAAAATTCATTACCATTGGTCCCTCAACTTATCAAAACGTGCAGCTATGATCCCTCAACTAAAAATCCATTACCATTGGTCCCTCAACTTTAATTCAACTGGAGAAATGGTCCCTTAACTTTAACCCAATTGTAGCAATGGTCCTTCCAATGTAACTCGTTTTGACAAAATTTTTGACATAGTTGACAAAAAGAACCATAATTATACACTTTGATGAGTTGAGGGCTCCTAATTGTATAAATGGTCATTCCAATATAACTTATTTGGACAAAATTTTGACAAAATTTATGAAAAGGACTATAGCTACACATTTTGATAAGTTGAGGGACCAATGGTAATGAATGTTTAGTTGAGGGACCATTGCTCTAATTTGATTAAAGTTAAGGGACCATTCGTACAATTTACTCTATTTTTTTTCATTGTTGGCATTTGCCTAGATTCTTGTCTCTGCAAGTGTATTTGGACATCACAAACAATTGGCCAGAGCCCAGCCGACACTATAGGCATCACAATTAATTATTGACAAGTCTTTCTTTTTTCTTACAGGTTATGAACATCACAAATAATTGTATGGAATACCAAACTAAAACACATCGCAAGCTTGAAAGTGATATCGACCTGAATAATTTTGTTGAAGGTGTGCAGCGACAAAAAGTTAACAGATAGTGAAGAGATTGTTTTGATTCATTTCAAAATACAAAAAGAGTTTATTCCATGAGTTGGCTTGGATTTTAAAACAGAAGTTCAAAAGTATAATTTTTACGAGACTTATGTATATCATGTTGGCTTCGGCATTAGAAGAAGTAATGCACATAAAAGGAAATATGACATGTTCAAAGACGTGCTTTTTGTTTGTTATGCTCAAGGTTACAGTGAACCTGGTAAATGTGATGCTAATGTGCAACTTCATCATCCTGAGACTAGATTTGGGTGTCAAGCAAGGTTGCAAATAAATTCTCCCATACCTAGTAACTATCTTGTGGTTGACTTTGTTGTTGAGCATACCCATGGGATAAGAAATCCATCTAAGACATATTTTTGAGGGCTCACAAGAACACGAGTGTTGCCCAAAAAAGCTAGCTAATATGGCTGATAGTTTGAGAATTGTGCCAAAAGTAACTATCGAGTTTTTTAGCAGACAAACGGGTGGTCGTGAAAATCTTGGGCTTATTCTTGAGGATTATAGGAATTACTTACATTACAAGTGAAAAACAGAAATGAAGATAGAGGATATTGGCGGTGTGTTGGAATATTTACAACAAATGCAATTGAATGATCCTTTTTTTTTTTATGCAATACAAGTGGAGAAGATGATCTGATAACTAAATTTTTTTGGGTAGATGCAAAAATGATGGTTGATTATGATTATTTTGGTGATATGGTATGTTATGATACAACCTATACGAAAAACAAAAAAGAGAAACCTTTTGCTATGTTTCTTAGGTGGAATAATCATAAGCAAACGATTATATTTGGTGTTGCATTGTTGTATGCTGAAACTGCCTCCACCTTCATGTGGCTATTTAACACTTTTGCCAAGGTAATGTCAGGAAAGACCACAAACCATTCTTACAGATCAAGATGCTGCAATGGCTAAAGTGTTGCTTGAAACACGGCCAAATCATATAATATGCATTTGGCATATATATCAAAATATTGTGCAGCACCTTCGTAGCGTTTTTGAAAAGTTCAAGGATTTTTTCAAAGACTTTAGCCCTTGCATATATGAATTTGAGGAGGAAGAAAAATTTATAAACGCATGAAATAACATGCTTGAAAAATATAATCTCGAAACTAATGATTGGTTATGTGGAATGTTTCGTATAAAAGATAAATGGGTTTTGTTTCACGGGCGATATCAGCTTTGTGCTGATATCACCACCACCTATTGTAGCAAAAGTATGAATAGTTCTTTAAAGAGATATGCCAATTAAACACATGATTAACTACATTTTTTTAACCATAGGAGAGACTAGGAGAATCGTCGTTTTGAAGAATTAAGGCTGACTTTAAAGCAAGTCAAAATTCTTTTGCATTGTTTACACACCAAAAAAGTTCACTGTATGTCATAATGAGCTATGTAAATCTTTTGATTGTGCATTGAACTTCTTGAGCAAAAGTGGTACAGTGAGCAAATATGGACTTGTTGCTTATGGAAGACATTTATACCACACTGTCACGTATGGCTCAATAAACAACACCATATCTTGTAGTTGTAAGAAGTTCAAGTTTGCATGAATGTTGTGTGCTCATGCTTTAAAGGTTTTCTCTTCAACAAATATCAAGAGTATTCCTACTCAATACATTATGAAGAGATGGACAAGAAATGTAAAGGAAAAAAGTGCGATATACTTGCATGATCACAAGTGAGAGTAGGGGTGGTTCGGTATGGGATCCCAAATCGAAATTTTTTGGGATGAGAATTTGAAGACCAATCCCAAACCAAAATTTTGGTATTTTCAATTTTCGGTATTTCGGGATGGTTTGGTATTCCCAAATTTCATACAAATTGAAATAGCAATCATTCATACCAAGTTAAATTAACATGCAACCAAAATAAAATAAGTAACAAACCCAAAAGCAAAAAAATAGATTACAAACCTAATATATTCGAAAACTAACAATACAATTTTTTTGATTTCGTGTTGAAGAAATGGACACATTTGTGGGAGGTTCGTACTGGCAGATGTGGCAATAAGGGGCTATAGTTACTGCATGTAGACCACACTAATTATATTGCTACTAGTAGTTGACAACATTTCAAATGTAATATATATATATATATATATATATATATATATATATATATAATAATACATAATATTTATTTTCGGTTCAGTATAGGATTACCAAAAATTTGAGTAGACAATACCGAATCCCTTACCAAAATTTTGGGATCGGTTTGGTATTTCATCTCGAAAATTTTAGGAATTTTGGTTTGGGATCTGGATTTTTTTGGTTTGGTTCGGGATTTTCGGGAATTTTCTCCATCCCTAAGTGAAAGTGACCTAAGGTCAAAACTAACAAGACGCTATAGAGAGATATGCCAATTGAATATTCAACTAGCAACAAGGGTAGCAAAATCTCAACAAGCATATGAAATTTCTATAATGACACTTAAAAACACATTGGCAAATGTTGAGGCATGCTTCAAAAAAAACACAATTCAAAAAGCTCCTCAAGTCCTTTCCCCAGCCATTAATAATGTATTTACGCTTGAAGAAAGTATTTCTGTTGGTGGTGCTCATAACACTAGAGTAAGAGGATAGCAAGCCAAAAAGTGCTTTGGAAAAGGTCACAAAAAAGAAGAGTGCTAGAAAGAAAAGTATTGCATCCTTCAAGTGCTCATGCCATACAAAATGTTATGCCTTTCACCCTACCAATCCAACATGTATGTTTTATCTTGAATTAGTTGACAATTTCATAAAAGTGTGTTAAAGTTAGTTATTGATATTAATCAACTGGCATGAACATATTGCTTGTAATTTAACCCTAGGTGTGCCAATTCAAATTGTGAATCATGTACCTAAACACTTTGTTCAGGTATTTCTCAAGTTTCATTATCAGGATTTCACTTAATTTTTGTCATGGTCTTGTGATATTTGTAAGCTGATAAGGACATGAATTATTGCCTTCAATTTATTAATGCAATTTCTTGACCTTTTCATGTATCCAATTTCTTTGCCACCATAGCTGTTGGCATTTTCATATATTTTCTTGCTGTGAAGGTGAAGTTTTCTATGTTTCGATGTCATTGAATATCTTGTTTGCCCTCATTAGCTTTCATTGGACTGGATATGACTAAGTTTTAATGTAGTCCTCTGTTTGTTGGCACACGGGACTAGTTTTAATGTCACTAGGTGAGACTCGCCTCAACAAATGGCTTCGCTAACCGGTCTTAACGTATCATCCCGAGAAGCATAGGACTAGCTAAGACCTTAGCTTCATCCTCTATTGCCTTTGTCCTCTCTTGCATGCGTCCTCTATCGCCTTCATCTACTTCGCTGGCTTGGGCTCATTGACCTCGATTTTCGACGGCACGGGCTTCGGTGGAAGGTGGAACTTGGAAGCCCTAGCTCCTCCTCAAAGTTTGTCTCTTTCTTTTGCAGCGATCGAATTCCAAAGGGAGAAACATGGCGTTCCACTTCAAAGCTTGATCAGAGTTGGCGATTTCACAATTTTCATGGGCCTCGACAAGTTCAAGAACGAGGAGTTCATCAAATATGGCTTCTTCAAAGACTTAGGGGGGGTGTAATCAATTTGGATTTCAGAGGATTTTAAAAGACTTTTTACAGGTGATAGATTTCAAAGGATTTTAATAGATTCTATGGTTTTATATGGATTTTGGCAGATTTATATAGATTTGTATTATAGATTTCCATGAATTTTTGTGGATTTCTTTCATGGATTTCTCAGGATTTCAAAAGATTTGAACCTATACAAACTCCTACCAAATGTTGCTGTAGAGAAGAAAATGGCCAAGTTTTGCTATTGTGAAAATTGTTCTAATTCATGGCCCAAGTTTTGCTTACAATTTGGTAAGAACCATCAGCTCAAATATAAATGTTTGAATGTGACAAGGAAGAAAAGTACTTAAGGCAGGGAAGAAAAGTATTCATTGCAGGAATGCATTTTTGGTCTTGTCTTGTTTAGGTAAAGAATCAAATAAAGAGAGAATGACAGAGGAAGTGGAAATAATATCCAGAAACATAAACAACTTCCATTAAAGCAAAGAAAGAGTCAGCTGTGACTACTCTAATGAAAAAAAAAATGAAAGAACCGTTAACCACGTTTGTAATTAATAAAAAGTACGAATAAGTCAATTAAACATAATTCAAAACAAAATGAACAATAAATAAAAACTAATGTTGCATGAGTCAAATTACAATCTCATTTCAAATTATAGGTAATCCAATTTGAGCGCTCTTCAGGTGACATCTTTAGAAATGCATCTTTTTTTGTCTTAGTATCAAGCAAAGTAATCGCTTGGTAGCGAGCAGCTTCATCCAAATTTGGAGTTTCTTTGATAGCATCCCATATTCAATTTTGTCTTTCTCTATCCTTATCCCTTTTCTCCAATAGGCTATGAACTCCTTGGAAGTCAGTGGCGATTGAACCAAGAGTAAGTGAAATATTTTCCATAATTCCAGCTTGATTGGTGGCCTCGGATGATCTAGTATTCCTTCGGTATTCGGTTCTGCTTCGTTTCCTACGGTTGGTGTTTGGTGGGGGAATTTCTAAGCTAGTGGCTTGAGAAGGCAAGGGTGAAGATGTTTGGTCGAATGATGAAGCTTGGTGTAATGTTGGGTTTTGATGTGGTAAAAAAACTCCATTTTCCTCATCATAAAACAAGTTCTTTATTCCATCTTGTTCATCTTCCTCTAATCCACCTTGTCTATCTTTCACCACAAAAGTTCTCGCATCAGTTTCCTCACCCAATCCTATTGAGTGCTTCCCAGTAGCAGTTGCATTCCTAAGTACAATTTGCAAATCTTCAAAGTCATCACAAGATTTTGTACGGATGCCTCGTTGGTTTGGATGGGCCTACAAAGAAACAAGAAAAATCACAATTGTTTAATAAACTATAAGTATATACTTAAGTTAAATATAATATTTTAAATAAAAGCTAAGAATCACCTTAAAGTACTCTTCCCAAACTTCGTCCTCAGCAACAAATCTCTTTGTGTTTGCATCCCACCCAAAACCAGAGTTGCTTCCTGTTGTAAGTTGAGTATACTTTCCATATTCTTTCTTAAAGTATTTCAACCGACTTGTGTAATGCTTATAAGTTTTATTACATTTCAATCTTTCATTAAGTACCGGAAGTATTCTTGTCGTCACAATTTCCTTGGTTAGTAAGCCATTAGCATCACGCCATCCACGCAATGTAGCTTCCACAAGCAATTGTAACAACATTTTGCTCTCTTCTATAGTCCAAGCGCTATAATCACTCTTCACCTTCACTTTTTCGTTTTCTTGTTGTTTGTCTCCCATTTGTAACTTTACTAATATATATGTGCAAATTACTATTAGTGAAGTGAAGTGATAATATACACAATTATAGTATGCAAAGATATTGTATAAATATGAAAGTCCTGATGATTATCAAAATACCTACTCAAAATGACTATAAATTATCCATTAGCTTTACAGATCTTATAAAAAAAATAACCAAGATATCCGATTCAATTGACATTTATTCCAAAAAATATTATAAAATAAATAAAATAACAAAATAACAAATAAAAAACCAAAAAACCAAAAAGCAACATAGAAATTTAGAGCAGACCTTCTCAGTTGGAGGGGAAGGTTGGAGATTATAATCACATGAAGTCAAGAAGTGGTCAACAAAATGATAAGAAAACAAAACACATAAAAGAGAAAACAAAACACGAGCAGGCCCTTCGATTGCAGCGGCAAGACTGAGTCCAATTTCGTACAGTGATTACATGCTAAGAACAACTATATATTGAAACACCATGACACATCATGAAAATAATAAAGAAAATTATACAAATTTGGAAGAGAAAAGCAATACCTTGAGAAATGGAGGAAGACGGTTCATTCTGTTTGAGACTGTTCCTCTTCTATCTATGAATGTGAAAAGAAATCAGAGGGGGTAGAGTGAGATTCTTGATGCAATTTGGTATTTATACCACCCCACCTTGAAATCCATCAAAATCCCTCTACCATTAAAATCCTAACAAATCTTTAGTATTTTGACTACCCCTAGACTTGAACTGATTTTTTTTAAATCATATTTGACTACCCATGGATTTTGTTGTATTCTTTAAAATCCTACCAAATCTTAATTTGACTGCACTGTGATTTCAAAATCCTTTAAAATCATCTTATAAAATCCTGATTGACTACCTTTAGATTTTAAAGTCCATTAAAATCCTACCAAATCCTAATTTGACTACACCCCCTTAGTAACTCCCTTCCCCAATTCTATGTCTCCAACTCCAATTTTTCTAATTATCAATTCCAACTTCACAATTTATCCCAATTTTTCATTAGGAAGATGGAAAATTTGCAATTGCATTTCTTGTCAAGTTTTGGAATTTTCTGGTCAAGCATCAAGAATTAACTCGAATTTGGGGATTAGATTAGGAAGAAAATTGCAAATTTCTCACAATTGAATAAGCAGATTATGTAGGAAATTTGCTTGAGATTCTTTGAGATTATGTAAGGAAAAAATTACAATTTGCTGCTATTGCTTCTAACTTCCAACGAAGAAGAAGAGAAAGTCCCTGTCTGGAACCAAATAAGCAATTCCCAGTGGAAATGAAAAGCCAGAATGGCTGGATGCGTATTGGGAAAGAACCTGCTTTGATGATTATGGTTGGTATTTGATGATTTCTGAGCAGGGTATTTTGAAATTTAGTATTTTAGTGCATATACTAAGTTAATTTTGGTTGAACATTTGATTGGTTTCTGCAATTTGGTGTTGGATTCAGAAATTGCATGTTTAAAATTTTATTATCCTGTTTCTTACTCCGACACTGCACCAAACACTTCACTAAGTCAGTACAGCTTAGTCTCTGAAGCTAGTCCAGCCTGAGATAGTCCTGTGCAGCAAACACACCCTCAAAGAACTACAAACTTTAGAATTATGTACTCCACAAGTCAAAGCTTCCTATGGCTTGCAACAAAATACAACAATCACGTATTGAGTAGACAAAGTTATTAGTGTGAATCTTGAAAAGTTGAGATATTCACATGTTGTTCTCGTAACAATTTGTGTTTGCTCAAAAATTACATTCGCTTTGCTATTTGATCATCTTATGCGCAAACGGTGCGAGTCACCTCAAAATCCCATCAACAATGTGCTACCAATTATGCGCAAGAGGCGCAACATATATACCACATTTATATGGTCCATAGCTTCCTCGTTAACTAAAACAGAGCCCTCTTGCAGAAGACGGAGCATAAATCCATAGCTTCTTAACGTTGAAACTGCACCCTCCGTTTTGCTACACTTCAATTGAAATTAAACACCTGTTTGTGCTCGATTAAAGGGAAGAGGATCCTCTCCGAATCCACTTTGTGGGGATCCCCACATCCTAGCCGTTCATCGTACATCGTGCAGTCACTTTCATCAGGTACTATTTGTGTTTCATTTTAAATAAAAAAAGTCAAATAATTTCTTACCGCACGATGCACGATGAATGATTAAGATGTGAGGATCTCTAGAATCCCACAATTTGGATCCAAATGGCATCCAAATCCCGATTAAAATCGTGCATCACCATCCGTTTCGCCACAATTCGACTGAAATTAAACACCCATTTGTGCTTGATTAAAACTATGCACCACATCGATGGTTTCAATGTACCTTTTCGTGGCGCTTCTCTATGCTTGTCTTCTACTTGATCATTTGTCGGAGGAAAATCAATGGATGAATGAGACCATCACAGCCCTTGCAATTGTGAGTTAGGGCCAATCCTGAGAATTTAAGGGCCATGTGCAAAATTTAGACGAGGGCCTCTTAACTTTCAATTTTGTTCAATAAAATTGAAATGTTACAAATTAGTGAACCAAAAGTAAGTTTGTTTAATAAGAGTGTTTTCTATCTTCAAAAGGTCTTGAGTTTGAAACAAGTTCAATGTTTTTGTGTAAATTTGTCTGCTTAATAAGTTTATAATATGCAAAAATTAGAAATTCCAAAGCAAAACCATAAGGAATAGAACCCGCTCCCGGGTGAAAAGGTAGGAAGTCTAAACCACTACCGCTTGCTTTGGTATTTTCTTGCACATTTAATATATTTATATGTATATGTGTACATGTAAAGAAATTTTAAGGGCTCTTTCGCCTGTGCGGTGGCACCTTTTGCATACCCTCAAGGCCGGCTATGTTGTGAGTAAGCTTTTATTGTTCTATGTCGTGCCCAACTCTTTGCACATGACTTTTTGGCTCCATGATTCAGTGCTTGGATATGGAGATTAAGAATTTTGGAAGCCAGAGCGAGGGAGAAGGGAGTCGCGATAGAGGATATTTTGGAATAGTCCAAACGTCATTTGTTTTTGGCAATTCTTTTCTCTAAAATTTCAGAAGATAAGTTAGGAGATAATAAAGGTTTAGGATAACATAAAAGTTAACATAACTAAAATTAGTAAGTGAGTAAACACCTGTCGCATTTTTAAGGAGGTCATAGAAGGGTCATAGCTTTTTGGTGGAGAAGATTTGGACCTTTATGTGTTCTTAGCAGCACTCTTTTCAATACGGGTAATGCTAGGAAAACTAAATTTTAAACCAAATTTTGCAAACCAAATGATGTGGTTGTTGATGATTGGATTATTGCTTAAGTGTTGATTAACATACTTATTTCTTATTGGTGACATATCATTTGATTTAAAATTTTGGTCCCCTACCATTATCTTTGGCTTATTATATTAACACCCACATATTGTTGAATAAACCCCACATACTTAATACACCCCACATTTGCTTTTTCACTTAAAAATTATCTTAATACACTCCACATACTTTCCCATAATACCCCCACACCCCACATTCTCCATATACACCTTATATTTTCTACATACACCCCACATTTTCTATACACCCCACATTTCTCAAATCTTATAACACACATTTGTAATTTTTAGGGATTGAATCTAAACATTTGAACGTTTAGTTTGCCGAATGATTTCAAATTATCTGAACGTTTAGTTTGCCGAATGATTTCAAAATGAATGATTTGAAAAATATTTAGATTCATTTGAACTTTTTCAATAATAATAATAGTAATTTCAAAGCTACCATGCTGTTTCCATTTTCTTGTGTATATTTTAGTCGAACCAATTCGAACTGCAAGAAAGCATCTTAGTATAGTGCAAGAAAGCAGCATTAAAAATCACCACTGCCTAGTTGAAAATCACCATTAAAAAAAACCTTGTTTTTAAAAATGGACTCTTGCCTAGCAATCAATATATTTCAGTTCAGTTTCTGAAACATAACTCAGTCACAATCAAGACATATCGTTTCTGTGGTGGCTACATGCTACATTATTTAGACTTGGTAATAGCTTAAATTGTTCCACACGATCTTGGTAGTTTGTGTAAAGGTGTCAACCGTTATTTACTGCAAGAGTATGCCAATTTTGTGCAACCGGTGGCATGGGATGTCTTGGTGCCAAACGTGGCTATACAAAACAAAAGAAGTCAATTAGCTTTCAAAAACAACGTTCCATGTTGCAAAAAAAGTAATTCAACTCTTAGTACTTGTACAAAGTGATTGTCATTGACTACAACCAATAGCAATCTCAGGAAGATTTGTGACCTCATCATCTCCTAATACATATAAAGGTAGGAATGAGAGGCATTGCAAATGGGATAAAAAAAATCACCACTACACGATAACATGAAGCTATAAGATGGCCCATATCTGGCATGCTCATTCAGTAGAGTTTCGGTGCATATGAATCTTCAAAATAGTTAAGTGCTCGGTCAATCTCAGCACGCCTCTCTTTCCAACCAAAAGCTTAGTCATATAGGAATGGGCAACCACGTACTTTCGTCAATAGGTCCTTACGTATCTTTTGCCATGAATCTTGACCAAATCCCATTGCCTCAGGGAACTGTCCCGTATATTGATGCGTAGGGGTTACCGAATTGCGTAAAATTGTGCTATAAGTCTGTATAGTAATCAAGGGGGTACTCAGTAAAGTTACAATTAGTATATCAAATATCACAAGTATAAAGATAAGTGCATACCTTTAGTTTGCGTGGTCTTCCCTTTGGTTTCTTTTTAGGGGGTTGTGGCTGGCTATCATGACCTGAAAGAGCTTATGCAATCTCAAAGGCCGATGGAAAACGACGAGTAGAAGTGTCAACTTGACGTGGACATCCTTTGGTTTTAATTTTTTTTAACTGGTTCTGTAAGCATCGTGGAGCTTGGGTTCATCAATTCCTCCATTATAATGCATAGTTATCGTCTAGATTCATTAGTTTGACCCTCAAACCAGTTGACAAATGGTTCAGTGAGTGCTCTTACTGGAAAAATTAGGAGACCAAAAGTCGAAGGTTCAATGATCATGTCCAACTTTCTCCAACGAGGATGTATACAATCAATTGGAATTGGTTGACTACTACTCCTATACTTTGCAATTTCATGCGCACATGTGAATTGGTGTGTACGTCGAAGAGTACGACCACATGATACAACATGTCTCTCACAAGCAAATGTTATTCGAGCTCTCTTCCTCCTTCGGTCAACCCTTCCGGCATCAGACCTCTTGATGATAATAACCATATTATTCTTTTTTCCTTGTGCGCGAGTCCAATCAAGCAAATCATTTTTACTTTTGAACACCTGTCCATACAAGATCATTGCCATTTGCCACTAACAAAATGTTTGTAGACATGCTAAGATTCCAACCCATATGCTATTCCCTATTATGAACCTAATGCACTATGATGCATAAAAGAATGCAAGAGTTTCCATGAAATTCACAGATGCACATTTAGTAATGAATGTCTTTACAGAATCCTTGATAGATTAAAGACTTTGGCAATCTAATCATAATTGAAGGATCAAATAAAAGTATAGAATACAAGAACTAAAGTTTGATCATTTGTAAGGGTTTAATAATATACTAAAAATAGTTTCCTCGACGGTTTTAAATGCATTTTTGTAATCGATGACGCTCGTTGTTGCAACCTCAGTGTCCCCAATAGAGGTATTGCCTTGTATGCTATCCTGTTTAAATACACTGAAAATTCGTATCAAATCCTCGTTTATTTACTAAGAATCATACACCTCAATTATTTGTTAAGAACCAAACAACTCAATATCAATATTAGTCTTATACTTTAATTGGTAAAGGGAGGTGTAGTCTATGCTCTATTAGTCTCATGCTTTAATCAAATAAAGCTTTTAATTTGGACCAAAAATGCGGACTAGAATTGACAAAAATGCTGTCTCGGGTTTAAATCATATGTGGGTTTGTTTTCAATTCCACCATTAAAACCCATGTCGTATGTTTTTAATATTTGGTGATAATTTAGGTGTTTAATTCTTCATGTAATCCTTGTGATCCTAAAAGATGAATATTAACCCAGCAAAATCAAGATTAAATAGTTATTGATGTCGTCGAAATCTATGAAAAATATGAAGTCTTATCTCATGTGAAGCTTCCGAAACATTGATTTCGTGTTCCATTCGTAAAAAATAATTTTTCTCAATCAACATGTGTTTAGTTTCATTGGTTAGGGTTTCGTTCAACAATGGAGGGTGAAATGGGTTTTGATAGTTGAAGAAGAGAAATAATAGGCTAAAAGTGATTTGGGGGTGTATTTAGAAATTTTTTATTTTTTTTAAACCTAATAAAGTCAAAATTGTTATTGCATAATAGAGTAAATAAGTTATTTAATATTAAATTTTAATGTGACGTGCATTCATCATTTTGTGGGGTTCTAATATAAAAGGCCTTTTATCTTTTTAATTTTGTTTATTTTAGTTTTGCCCGTTTAGGAAACACACTAATTCTCTCTCTCCTCCCCTCCCGTGTTCTCTCACTTTCTCTCTTCCACGCTGCAACAGCAGCCAAGACGCAGCACCGCGGTGACGACGGCGTCGCTGTCCTTCGATCATCAACGACCTAAAAACTGATATTTCTAGAATCCGCTCTTCATACCCATTCCAAATCTCTACCTTATTTCATCAAATTCGAAGTTGATAGTTTCGAATTTCAGATCTAGGCCGCGAAATTTCGTGGGCTTTCCGGCCGATTGTTCGTGGATTCTGTCGTAGGGGTAGAATTGTCATCTTATTCTTTTCCGGGTTAAAAATAATTCTCAAGATGATGGTGGAGGATCTTGGCGTGGAAGCCAAGGAATCGGCGGTTCGCGAGGTCGCCAAGCTCTTGCCGCTTCCCGAACTCCTTCAGTCCATTGCTTCCATTAAGGCCGATTACATTGCCCGCCAACAGGTTTTTCCCCTTTTCTTTTTCTTCAATGTATTTTTTTAGTAATTTTCATTTTTTTCCTGATGTTATTATTAATGAATGTGTATTTGAAATGGAAACTCGAATTAATGAATATATGCTTGCATTTTTTGGAGATTGCAAAAAACTGATCTTAAATTCAACTACTTATGTTAGTAATTTGGATTTGTTCTGTGTTTTCAGGCAAATGATGCACAACTTAGTACGATGGTCGCCGAGCAGGTACAACGTCTGTAAATTTGAACCATATTGCCACAGTTCTTTCTTTTTGTCATAATCAAAACTCGGTTGTTGATAGCCAGTAGCATTACGGGCTAGTGGTATAACTCTCGAGTTGTAAGTCAGAGGTTTTAGGTTTGTTGGGTTGCCGAAACTGCACTCCCAATATTGTTGTATAAAAAATAACGCTGCTTGTTCATTGTGTGTTGATTCTTAATTAGTATCACAAGTGTCTTACAAGGAACTGTTTTTCTTGTAGGTTGAACAAGCACAGGCTGGGCTGGAATCCCTGTCCTTGTCTCAAAAGTCAATAAACCAGCTCCGTGAGAACTTTGTTTCTATTGAGAAGTATGTTGTTCATGGGAAATTTCAGAGGCTTTATGATTTAAAGCAGATTTCTTTTGTGTGTTGGATTGTATAATAAGCAATTGCTCAACGTTGATGTGTTCATAATTTTTCAATTGATATGATTTCTTTGTCATCAGATTATGTCAAGAATGCCAAACATTGATTGAAAACCATGATAAGATAAAGCTCCTCAGCAATGCAAGGAATAACTTGAATACAACCTTGAAGGTTGGCAAGCTTTTCTTTTGTGATTCTTTGTGTGTGTGTGCGCGCGCATAGTTTGGTTGATATGTAATATTTAGAAGTGTGAAGCTTCAAGATCTCGTGTATTGTTTTATGGTTGCTCACTAGCTTATCTTGATCTTTGATAGGATGTTGAGGGTATGATGTCAATTTCCGTTGAAGCCGCTGAGGCTCGGGATTCTTTGAGTGATGATAAAGAGCTCATTAATACATATGAGGTAAAAGTAGTGTTGCAATTTTACTCTATATGCTATTTTTAAGCTTAATTTCTTATACTTTTGTTTGTTTTGGTTGCTACCTTATTTTTCTCATCAAATGAATCACTTATCTTTGAATGTAACTCAGCAAACTTTACATTCTACATTGTATCTCTATGCTCCAGTTTTTTTCATTTTCATCCTTAATTTGTTATAGAGGTTAACAGCTCTTGACGGAAAGCGGAGATTTGCATTAGCAGCTGCATCATCTCACAAGGAAGAGGTTGGCAGGCTAAGGTATGTACATATCTTCTTTTCCAGTTCACTTTGGCATTTATAGTTCTTTTAGCAATCTCAATACCTATGATGTTCCATAACTATTTGCAAGTCCTTTTTGCTTTGGGTCAGTTTGTTGAAGTTGACCCCATTTGGTTGGCTTGATGAGCCTGACAATGAAATAGGACTTGGGTGATGGTAGTGGCCACAATAATAGTTTTTGTGTCAATTTATTTTCTTTGTCTGATGCTTGCCATACATAATTCGTGATTTGTAGCATAATGACTTGTTACTATTTTTTTTTCAATTTTGTATTTTGTGTGCTGTAGTGTATATTTTGAAGATGTTGATAGGACCTGGGAGACATTTGAGAAGACATTATGGGGCCATATTTCCAACTTCTATAATCTTTCCAAAGACAGGTACTTTCTGTATTATATGAATAATTGTTTAATAGGGGTAGTTCTTCTCGGCATCTGCAAAGCTATTAAAACTTCTTGTTGTTTCTTTGTACATCTAAAGTTTGGATTTCTTTTTTTGCAACCACATTGAACGAAGCTGCTCTATGTGATGCTTGTCATTTAGTGATCTGTAATTGTATGCAGTGAACTTTTCTAGTGTATAAGTGGAACTTAGGTGATAGTTTTTATTTATTATTTTTGCTTTTTTTTAGAACAAATGAACTTTTATTAATCCTACAAGTGTTACACTGGGACAAGGACTCTACTCCCCAGATATATCCTATGAGGGAAAAAGAAGAAACCAGACATTTAAATTTCACATCCAATAGAGAACAAAGTTGAGACTGTGATTCTAACACGCTGCAGACTCCCAATTGAGAAGAGTTCTTAAATTCCGTAGATACTGAAACCCAAGGTGATCACCAAAATCTGACCGCATATCAACGTTCATTCGTCCTCAACCTGCTAAAATCTTTAAAATCCTTCTATTTCTTTCTAACCATATGACCCAAAGGTTGGCTAACACACTGCACCGTTACAAAGCTTTTGCTTTCTTTGTTGATAAAAGATCTGCTTATGATGCTTTTAGTATCCTCTCAGAGTAAGAGTATCATAAATTATTTTTGTTCTCACACTTTTCCTGGCTTTAATTTTTCTTTTCTTTTTTTATTTATTTATTTATTTTTTGTATATTTGTTTCAAATTACTAAATGCATTGAAGCATCCTGAGAACTTTAATATGTATATCATTCTGCGTATGCTCAGATCCATCTAATGCTCTCTTTTTTTTATCATTTCTTGATTGCAGCCCTCAAACTTTGGTTCGTGCTTTAAGGTATGAATCTGGGATACATTTCTGCAATTGTTTTCTTGTTATAGGATGAGCTTCTGTATACTTCTTTCTTTACCACAGCAGACTATTATCAATTTCTTCATGTCCGTTGATTTCAGAAGTCCTTGATTAAAACTATGTATAGAAAATTTGCAACTCTCTTGCATGTGAAATTTCATATAAAAAAATAGTTGACTCAAGTCAACAAGGCTCACTTAAGTCTTGTCAACAAAGTCTTAAGAATGCTTACTTCTGTTTCCTTGGCTTTAAAATCTAATCTTCTGCTACTTATCTTGGGTTAACTGGAGTTCTATATATTTTCTCGAAGCTCTGAATTCCTTTTTTGTGTTTAAGAAATTATGGGTCTCATACAGTGATTGTTTAGATCAATGATAGTTTGCATGGCAATGTTTTGTGTGTTCGTTATCCTTTTTTGAATTTAATTTTTGACCATTTTGTTCTTCTGTTGTATTGTTTCCCCTGTTAGGGTTGTTGAAATGCAAGAAATCCTTGACCAACAGCTTGCTGAAGAAGCAGCTGAGGCTGAGGGAGGTGGTGCCATGGCAACAATTGCTGCAAATCCTCGTAGAACTGCCAAGTAACTATTTGAATTGATTTTCAGTTTTATGTCTTATCTCCTCTCCTCATTGGTGTATGAATCTGCTCATGATAGTCACCAATATAATGCTTACATACCGATATCTTGTGTATGCATTTCCAAGTCATGTCACACATCAATACATCTTTAACTGCAGAAAGTCTACCACATCAACGGCTTCTTCAAGAAACCTGGCACAGCAGAAATTGAATGTTCAAGGCAAAGGCTATAAGGACAAATGCTATGAGCAAATTAGGAAGACTGTTGAAGGACGATTCAACAAGCTACTGACAGAGGTAAATTTTAGAATAATCATTTACCACATATTGATGAAAATTTCATAACTTCTTGTTGCCATATCTTATTGCTACTGCAATGTTTGGAACAGCTTGTTTTTGAGGATCTTAAGGCAGCATTAGAGGAAGCTCGAATGGTACACGCACTTGACTGCTTATCTTGATGATCTGATAAGTTTTCAATTGATTTTTGTGTTGTCTGGAATCAAGGATCAAATTGTTGATGTTGGTGGAAATATCGATAGGATTTATGGAAATGGCAACATGGATATTGATATCTGTGGAAATATTGGTAAAAATTATGTAAAGAATAGGAATTTTTAGTGGAAGCTTGAATTTTGTGTAATTTGGTTAGAAAAAAATAAGAGTATGTTGAAATTTAGTGTAATTTTTTTTTCGTTTTAACACATTTCTCATCAAGGTTTTTGAATTGTACTTCTGGTTTGGTATCATGTTGCTCACTCTTGTTAGTTGTAGTGATTGGCTTTCTTGTGTTTCACTTTCTTTAATGATACCAGAGTTGAATTATTGTATTCAGTTTCCACTTTCTTTTTAATGTTCTAGATTGGAGAAGAGCTTGGAGATATATATGACCATGTGGCTCCTTGTTTCCCCCCGAGGTTTGTGCTTTATATTTTTCTTGGTTTTTGACCTTTGAGCTATGCAACTGTTTGTTTTGGCTCAGGTGCTGAAAGGGTCTGATTGTCTAGGATAGATCTTAGAATTGAACTTATCAAGCATTATTGGGCAAACAAAAAGTGTTAAAAAGTTATTCTTAGCTTTTTTTTCTCTCTACCCCCTTGTTGACAGTTTATGTATGTAATTTGGATTTTGGGTTAGAATTTTCATTGGTTTGCTAGTACTAGTTAGAGGGTACTATGCTTGAACCCAAAACCTTTGCAAATCAGAACTCAAATACCATGCTAGATATGTTTTACAACAAAAGTTTAAGCTATTGGAGAATAAAAATAAGCACTGTATATGAAGCTTTCATAATTGATCTAATGGGTCAAGAGTATTCTAGAAAGTGGGTGTGTGCCCAAATTTTTTCATGCACATACTATGAATTTGGAAAGCACTTTGTTTAGAAAACTATCTTAACTAAATGTTTTATTTGACGTGATGGAAAATTTGTTCTGGCAGATATGAAATATTCCAACTGATGGTCAATCTGTATACAGAAAGATTCGTTCAAATGCTTAGATTACTCAGTGACAGGGCAAATGAAATGACGAACATAGAGATTTTAAAGGTACTCTCCCGATTGCTTAATTGTTCCAAACTTGTAGACAATTTCGCATTTTATGAGAACTAACCTTGTGTGCTATACATTTATACTAAATATAAACAATAGGTGGTTGATTGGTGACTTATTACTATTAGTATAACCATACATCAATTACAAGTTTTGAAGATACCTCTTCTGCACAAAACTAAATGTTTGTCTGTTATTTGATAAAAACATGTGTATGCTAAGAAATGGTGCTGAATGATATTAGTTTTATATTCTACTGTAATAAATACAATTAAGGGGCCAAAAAGTTTGAACTGGTGGCATTGGGAGGGGTGGGGACAAGATGAGTTCCTAGGTTCAACCCTTGATGCAATTATTAAAAAAAAAAAAACAACGTTTATGTATTTTAAAAAGTAAAACTGAAGTAATAAGACTTAACAAAACCAAATTTTGGATTTAAAAAAATTGGGTTAATAGGTGTTGATAAAAATAGGGTGAGAATGAGAACTAACAATCGTAACTCTAAAAGGGTTTAGATAAAGTATAAATTGTTAATCACAAACTAGGGAACCAAATATTCTAGACTACCTGCGGATCCTAGTTAATTGTTTTAATTGTGAAAGTATCTTTACAAACTATTCTTCAAGTTCTGAATTTCATCTTACAACTTGAATTTCTTAGTCCTCTTCCTATTGCTCTTTCTTGTTTGGAACTAGGTAACTGGTTGGGTGGTTGAATACCAAGAAAATCTTATTGGGCTTGGGGTTGATGAATCTCTTGCTCAAGTTTGTTCTGAGAGTGGTTCCATGGATCCCCTTATGAATTCTTATGTTGAGAGAATGCAAGCTACGACAAGGGTAACAATATTCTTCTAACTTATGCTTTGTTTTACTTTTTTTTCTTTCGTTTAAATTTCTAACATCTGCCTATAATTTTGCACTTATGTTTTCTAGAAATGGTACTTGAATATCTTAGAGGCTGATAAGGTACAACCACCAAAGAAAACAGAAGATGGGAAGTTATATACGCCAGCTGCTGTTGATTTATTCAGGATCCTAGGAGAGCAAGTGCAAATAGTTCGTGATAATAGCACTGATCTGATGCTCTACAGAATTGCCTTGGCAATTATTCAGGTTATTTCAGCTGAAGCTTTCATGCTGATGGACTATTGTAGTGACTTGGCAAACATTTCTCATTTCAATAATTTTTTGGCATTTAATCATTATTTGATTGCCCATATAAATAGAGTTTAATTTTACGAGATTCAAAAGTTTTTGCCTATTGATTTGAGATAGGCATGAGTTTACCTGGATGTGCTAATGTTCTTCCTCGGGTTTCCCAGATTTAAGAATGTTTCTTCACTTGGTATCAGATGAAAAAATTAGTGAGCTGCAATATTGGCCTCTGTGATTCTTCAGGTAATGATTGATTTTCAAGCTGCTGAAAGAAAGAGACTTGAAGAACCTGCTTCGGAAATGGGTTTGGAACCTTTATGTGCAATGGTTTGTGAATCTCTTACCTTTAATTGTCTCTATTTTATTGATTGGTTGATAAGTAATTTACCAAAGGTTCTTCCTGTTAAATTGAATGCAGGTTAACAACAATCTGCGCTGCTATGATCTTGCAATGGAGCTAAGTAATAGCACTTTGGAAGCTCTCCCACAAAACTATGCTGAGCAGGTTATGCAGCATCCATCTTTATTGTGTTATTCATTCTGTATTAATCTTGGTTCTTTTTATTACGTCCCTCTGTTTTCAATCTTTCTGTTTAAAACTTTATTATGTCCAAGGTAATGGGCTTCTTTATTAGCTGCAGCTGATATCCGAAGTCTTTGTTTTCGTTTTCAATAAATGATTTTAATGCATGACTTGTAATAAATATGGGCTAAATTAGTACAAAGACAACGAGCCAAGCTAAGATCCTCTTATTTGTTACTGTAATTAGCAAGTCCTATGTCTATTTTTGGGTGACTTAAGCTGCATATACCGTCAACAAAACTGTAGCATTTGGGGGTGACTGGAAGATCACAATGATAATATCAACCTTTCGTTTTCATTATGACAGGTCAACTTTGAAGACACATGCAAAGGTTTCCTAGAGGTTGCAAAGGTATTTTGGTACCAAGATTTTTATGTTTATTTCTTACACACAGTTGTTCTATACACATAGAAGTATTTTGAGTGCAATAAACACTCACAAAGAAGGATAAATGTTCATGTTTAGATACAAGTATTGAAGTGTTTCCAGTTGTTATCTTCATATGTCATTTTATGGCTATTTATGTATATAAGTTTTAAAAATATTGCCTTAATGGTAGGAAGCTGTGCACCAAACAGTCAGTGTTATCTTTGAAGATCCAGGAGTGCAAGACTTACTTGTCAAGCTTTATCAGAAGGGTAAGGTAATTTACTTGCTGGTATTGTGATTGATATTCCTCCCTCCCTCCCTCCCTCCCTCTATTGCTATTATTAAGAATCTGTAGTTTTATTCTTGTATATATGATTCTCTATTTAATTTTTGTATTCGATATTTTTCAGAGTGGTCTGAGGGACAGGTTACAGAGTATCTCGTTGCAACATTTGGTGATTATTTTACAGATGTCAAGATGTAAGTTTCTTTTGTTCAAACACCGGCAAAACCTTATTCGTTGTTTTTCAATGCATTTACCATTTTCTCATTGGAACCTTAAATTTATTGTTTTCTGGGTTGTGCTTTTCTGAATTTAAGGTACATTGAAGAAAGATCATTTAGGAGATTTGTTGAAGCCTGTCTGGAGGAAACAGTTGTTGTTTATGTTGATCATCTTCTAACACAGGTTTAATTTCTGATGAGTGTCTGACTTTTTATTATGACCATAATTGCTAGGTTGGGCACTACAGCGTTGAATAGTTCTTCCGTACCATTCTATCACTTAATTCTAGTTGGTAACGCTCTTTTTTGCATTAATATTTGTTAATGCTTGTGATTGCAGAAAAACTACATCAAGGAAGAGACTATTGAGAGGATGAGATTAGATGAAGAGGTTCTGATGGACTTTTTTAGGGAGTATTTAAGTGTTTCCGTGAGTGCTGATCCTTGCTTTTGACGTTTTGCAAAAATTTTGTCATCTCATTTTTATTGGAATAAATATTTGATGACATGGTGTTTTCCATTTATTTGTGGGATATGCTTTTATTGTTAGTTTCTACTTTCTAATGCTTTTCCGTCCTGATTTTGTGAAATTGGCTGCAGAAAGTTGAAAGCAGAGTCAGAATACTGGGTGATTTGAGAGAACTTGCTTCGGCGGAGAGCCTGGATACCTTCACACTCATTTACACAAATATTCTCGAACATCAACCTGACTGCCCGGTAAACATTAACCCTAGACTCAATTGTTAATAATGCACAACTCGAACACTACCAACGAACTACTAAAGCACTACGAAGCTATTATTAAAACACAAGAAATGCACTGCAAAGACACTATGCAAACTGTACTGCATCTAGTAATTTTTCAAGCCGTTTTATCTAATTCATGTAGTACATTCATAACAATTTATGCCAAGTTCCATTGAACTATAAAGTGCCTCATGCAAACGCTCCATAAGAAACGATTGCCAAAGTAGTTTGTGGTTGATTGTGAAGTCTCCCTACCGCAAATAAATGCGGTTCCACTAGCAAAATCAGTTATAGGAAATATTGAGTTGTACTTGAGTATTTTGCGTTTGAATATTTATTGTCCATTTGCAGCCCGAGGTTGTTGAGAAGCTTGTCGCACTGCGGGAAGGCATACCACGGAAGGATGCCAAAGAGGTATGTGCATTCCTACGATTCCCTTTTTCTTCTTTGTTTTTCCCCGGAGGGAAGAAATAAAACTACAATCATGCAACATGTTTGTCAAACAGGTCGTACAAGAGTGCAAAGAGATATACGAGAATTCTCTCGTCAATTCAAACCCCGTAAAGCCGGGTTTCGTTTTTCCGCGAGTGAAGTGCTTTTCGAGTTCCAAGGGATCCATATGGCGGAAGTTAACCTAGTTGGACATGAAGCGTGTATCAGAAACACTGCTGCCGATTCTGTATATTCGATCAATTTCCTTATTCGTTTTGCTACTTGTAACTTTGTGAGTATGCTACATTTCCCTCACCATTAAATTTTTCATCTCTTCAATAAAATTCGTGTTTATATTTTTGTTCTTTGAATTAACTTGTAAAACTAGTTTCTTCAAAATTCATTGCGCGGTGAATAGAAGGTGCACATGTTTTTGTTATCTAGCAAGTTACACACTCACGGATTTTCGAAACACCTTCTACATTACTAAAAACATCTCTCAACTTTACAGCTCAAAGTGCTTCTCTAGAAAACGCTTTTATTACCTATCACTATAAATATTTTCCGCCAAACATAAAAGCGTTTTGAATTATAAGAAAGTGATTCGAGATCTTCTAGAAGCAAAGCGATTTTTCTCCTAAACCATTTAATATCATTCAGGTAGGATGGATTCTCCTAATCCGGTGTCGAAAAAATACTTTAGCTAGGTTTTTTTTTAACTTTTCATCTCCAACAACTATCTTTATTTTAAAAAACTTTGAATATTTTATTATTAACAATTCATTATATTTAATATTTATTATAAATCATTACAAAAAAAAAAAATTCAGTTCACTTATTTTCTAGAATCACACTTTATCTCTTCCTTTTCTCCTTGCCTCCCGAGTCCACTTGTGAATTTTATTAATTATTTAAAATTTTGCATTTGAACCTCGTAGACTAAATATTTTCTAGAGAAATTAATAAAATTTCTAGGTAGAAAATAAAATAAAAAATAAACAGGTCTGACGGTGGGTCGGGTTATGCAATCATCGCAATTCCTAGTTAACAGGCCCAATGAAAATTTGCGAGAATCAAACAGGTCAGGTAGCCAGCTGGCTCTTTAACAAACTCCGAGGCCCGCAGGCTCATTACCCAAGGCAATCTCCTCTCCACGTGACCATCTTAAACGGTTTAGAGAGAGAGACGGAAAAGGTTTTAGAGAGAGAAATTTTCAAATATAGGCAAAGAACCGCGCCAGTTTTCAGAGCTAGAGGGAGAGAAGCAATGGCTATGGCTATGGCTCCGTTTCCGTCTCCAACCGAACGCATTGTTGCTTCGGCTCTGCTTCTCCTCACCGCCACACCTCCAAAGTAATCCACGTTTTCAATTCGCTTCGTTTTAATCTGTGCGTTTCTGCGTTTCGTTCGTTTTATTATCTTCTGATTCATTTGCTTGAACTTGCAGGTTCTGTTCGGACGACAATCGGGAGCGAAGTAAGATCGAGAGTTGCAGAGGAAGCTCGGTTTCTGGCGATTCCACCAAGTCCTGCACTTCGTTGATCACTACCAGCGATATCTCAACGGATGAGACTCGAGCTCGTAAGATCAGGATCATGGCGCTTGCTGCTCTTCGTCGTCAGATGAATCTCAAGGTGATCTCTCTCTCTCTCTCTCTCTCTCTCTCTCTCTCTGTGATCAATTTTTTGAATTTTTAGGTGCTGTTTGGTTGATTTTGTTGTGATTTGTGAGCTTCTCTCTCTGTTTCTCTTCCAGTTTTTCAATTCTTAGTTTCTGTTTGGTTGAATTTGTGCATAACCTGAGCTCAATTCCAACTGTAGTTTTGAATTCGTGCATAATCCGATCCGAGTGGCCTTTGCAACTCTGAATTCCAACTGTGATTTCCGAGTTCGATTTTTCTCATCATTTTACTTGAATCTGCTCTCCTCTTACTGTGATCTCGGTTTTCTTCAATTTTTCTCTTCAAGGTGAGATGAATCTCAGTTCAACCTGAGCTTCTCTCTCTCTCTCTCTGTGTTTTTCTTCCAATTTTTTTGCACTCTGTTTGGCTGAGTTTCTACATAATCCGATTGCATTTTACACAAACAAATCGACAATTTGCTTAATTAATCTTGTTCTTAATCTGCTGTTTGGCTGTATTTTGGCAAGAAATCGGACTGTGATTTTTGTGTTCGTGAATTTGCTCGAATATCGTTTTCAGGAACGAAGATTAAGCTGATAATTAAGAAGTTTGATTATTTAATCTGGTTTTTAATTAATCTCTCTAATCAATTAGTATTTGCTTTCTTGTTCATATAATTTGAATTTTTTCCTACTCAGGTTGTTCGGAGAAGCCGCTCAAAGACTCAGACGACCTGGAAAACCATCTCTGGATTGTCCAAGGCGACGGCGTCGTTCGGATCTGAGACCACAGAGTCTTCGTGCGTGTCCACCACCTCCAGCGCGGCTTCCAGCGCTCGAAGCCCAAGCCAGCACCACGTGTCGAGATCAGGATGGAGCAATATCAAGCTTGCGGTGGTCCGGGAGGATCCGATGAAACGGAGGCGGCTGACTTGGTCGTCTCACATGCGCTGGAAAGCCGAGGCCATTCTGAAGCTCTTGTCCGGCGCCGGCTGGCTCTCTGAAGTCAAGATCCGTCAGACCATCGGTGACAGTCCTGACACCAGCAAAGCGCTCAGAATGTTAGCATTCCCTTTCTCTCTCTTCATGTTTATGACACGTGGAACCTTGCGTGTGATACGCACGAATGGTTGGAACTTTTTGACCGTCGGTTCTAAACAGTGGAAAGACGCGGGAAGAGGATCGGACGGTTGAAATGCATCCAACTATAGTGGTTTGTTATTTGTTTTTATGAACCTAGAACACAACATTACGTGGCAATATGTAATTGGCTGCTCGTGGTGAAGAATATTGTTGACCAAAACAGATGGTGGCTTTCTGTTGCTGCAGGTTGTTGAAGCTAGCGAAGGTCAAAAGAGCAGGCTCCGGAGGCCGTCACAATCCTTATGTTTACTCGGTATATATATTTATAAGTTTGTTATTCAAGTCTTGCCAAATGAATTTAAATTTTAAAATTTATATTAATTTATTTACTGATAATTTATATGACGGCGAACAAGAAAAACATTTCGACAGTTAAAATATACTATTAGTAGGATCATAATTCAAAATTCTAATGGCTGCTTAAATTCACTTAAATTTCATTTTCATATTAATTATGATTTATTGTTTTTATTTGCAGGTAGCATGAGAAGGTAGCGAGCTTGGTAGGTAGCTAAAGGAGACCCGGTTGAGCATGTACGGGTCGGGTCAGAAATAATGGGGTTTTAGCTATCAGATCCGGATCCGCTCCCTTGATTGGGTTGGGAAAATTTTGGTATATGATGGATAGCTAAAGCTGCGAATATAATATATATTATAGGTGTGTATATAGTGACACCAGAAAATAAAATATAAAATTCTAAAATTCTTTATATTAACGTGAGGTAAGTATTGGTTTGGCATTTAATCCGGTGTGAATGGAATGGCGAACCTGAACTTCGGCTTTCAAATGAATAACCAGAAACCTAATGCATAAGCAAAGAATAAAGCACCAAATTAGGGCGGTGCTTTTGTTTTTTAAAAAGAGATCAGTTAGTGACGAAGTTACGACAATCTATTTTTGCAGGAGTTGAAAAGACTCACAGAGATATTTCAGCTACCTCCCAATTATCATTATGTAATTCACTAGTATCAAGAATTGAACTCATGACTAGTCGTACTACGAGTTTGGAATTTACACTAACCACTAGACCATCCCGTGATGGTTTCAAATTTGGACGGTTTAAGCAACCTTTATACATTTTTATTCACTAATACGGACCACGGACCCATTTTTCTTTAAAGAAACCGACAATGTAATATTTTTAATTAAAAAGCTATAATTATATATTCTGTATGGATGGCTAGTGATTGTTCTTGAAATGAATCATAGTTCACGTATCAAAGGATAAAAATTGAGAGTTTTCCTCTTCACTAATAAGTAAGAGGCATTAAGTTCGATTCTCGTCAAAGGCGAATTTGAACCACATTATTGTTAGCTCATTATGAGGCTAAGTCTAGCTCATTTTCTTAGTGTAGATAATATCGATTGTTCTACAAAAAAAAGAAAAAAAAAGAAAAGAATGGATAGTCATCTGAAGAACCCTCAAGGAAATCCAACTAAGGGCTTATAAGAAGGGACATTTCGGTATTTTCATGCCCTAAAGCGTTCTATACCAGATAAGCGGCTTAATTTCGGTATTTTCATAGCACCGAGTCTTCGACTAAATGCGAATATTCAACGCGTAGCCCTGCAGAACACGACGCAGCATCCCTTGGACCAAAAATGAATTAACAAAATGAATGAGTCAAATCTTGGCCTAGAAAAAGTGGTAAAGGGTTATTTATTCTGTCATATTTGCATTTCAGTCATTCAACTCTGCTATATTTCAACTTTTCATGAACATGGTGGAATTCTATTTCATTCTGGTCATCACGTTGACACATCACCATAAACAACCGTGCAATTTTTAATTTATAAATTTATATGTGAAGCGTGCAAGTTTGAATTCATATTTTCACCTTACTTGATATCAAATTAAACGGTCAAATTTAGCGCACCTTAAATCTTCAAGTTAGTAAAAAATTCCACACTCCGCGTAAGTAAGTAACAAATCACAAGTTCTGACGTTTTAAGTTTAATTGTCCAAATACGCTACTACCTTATAAACTTAAAATTTATTCTTTTTTAATAAATCGTAGAATTTGATTCTGTAACCCCACAGTGGGTTGTTGAAATCGTGCTAACCCACACCAAAATAATAGAATCTACCATGTTTTTTTAGTTAAATTTGTTTCTTTCGTAAGCTCTTTTAATATATCCACACCACCACTTGCCCTAAAAATTGAGTAAATTGATTCGTTGAAGCCTTTCACATAAGAAGAAATTAATGAAAATAAAAGGGCACCACAACAATTGATAGAAAATGTGGGACCTTTGTATAAAAACCATACAAATGGAAGGACACAAATACCATAGGAAAGGCTATTAAAAGGACCAAGGTCTCCCCCTTCTTTGTATTGGGTTCTCTCTCTCTCCCATCTCTCTCTCTCTCTCTCTCTTTCTCTCTCTCTCTCTCTCTCTACGAAGAGAGCAAGAAAAAGATTGGCAGAGAGACATAAAAATCCAGAAAGATGGCGGCGAAGTGGGTGGAATTATTGGATACGGGGGTGAGAATAGCAGCAAGGTTTCACTCTCATTGCTCACAAACCGGACGGTTGTATTACCATCCTCCCTGCAGCTCCTCTACCTCCGATCAAGAACACCCTCGTCTTCCACTCCAGAAGAAGCCCACCACCAATGGCAGATCAGTTGATGAAGTCATCATGACCAGTTGCGGGGTCAAGGCGGCGGCGGCAGCTTATATGGAGACCAACACCACCAATGAGTTTATGTTGTATTCTGTTTTGTGATAAGAAAGAAAGGAAAGAATGAAATATTAATCTGATTTTTCCCAATGAAATATTACAATGTTTGTGGCAAATTTTATTTTATTTTCGATTCGATTTTCTTTTACAAACCATAACATATTTTTCGTTAAAATTATCTGAACGACGGGGAGGGATTTAAACTTTGGTGTTGAGAGAGAATAGCCAATTAAATATTTGGAAAACTAATGAAAAAAGTTTGAAAACTTTGAGTTTTAACGATAAGGACAAAATAAAGGGTAAAGTGAATAGTACCATGATTGATTTTTTAGTATAAAAATGTGATTTTTTGTTAAAGTGAACAATACCGGAGCTTTTCGTTAAAGTTCCCTTAAAATATTTTAATTGTTTTTGTTTGAATGATGATCTTAGCATCCAGAATTGTATACAATCTGTTTTCTTAGAATTTTAGACTTTAACCCATGTTGTTGGGTTTCTGTTGAAATTTGGAAGACAATTCTTTTATTCGACAAATTGTTTTAGCTCGGTAGAAACAAAATGATTTTCTTAAGAATTCTCTCACATAGAAATAGAGAACGAAGTGACTAAAATGATTGTGTTATAATATAATCCTCTTCTTTTATGGCGAATCAAGTACAACAGCCTAATAAAGAATTGTTCTGATTAGTTGATAGTTTTGTGAAAATTCCTGTTAAAGGTTTCATTAACTTGAATTTGGTTTATAAATCTAAAAAATAGTGAGAATTCTGGATCTCTCTCAAAACGGTATCTAGTTTCTCTTGGCTTGATTGTTTTTAATTATTTTTCAAAGCATATTTCTATATTTATATGCTTTGGAGATTTTCTTCCTTTTTCTGCTTTTCAAAAGGAGTGATTGTTTGGGGTTGAATTCATGCTAGGGGTGTAGAGGATAAAATGCTCTACCACTACAACCTGAAAATTTGAAATGTTATAAAACTTGTAAACTACATAAAGAAATATGCTGAAATATGAATTTATAAATTGTACTTGTTGAACCGATCAAAATTACATACTGACGATGAGTGTTGATGTATATCGATCAAATACTATAAATGTCACATCCCGGCTCGGGGTGGATCACTTCTCGGGCCTACTCCACCATCGTAGCACGATATTGTCTGCTTTGGGCTCCGACCACGCCCTCACGATTTTGTTTCTGGAAACTTACGAGCAACTTCCCAGTGGGTCACCCATCCTGGGAGTGCTCTTGCCCCCTTCTTGCTTAACTTCGGAGTTCCTACGGAACCCGAAGCCCCAAAAGGCCTCGTGCTAGGTAGGGATGAGAATATACATTTAAGGATCACTCCCCTGAGCGATGTGGGATGTTACAATAAAGGGATAACAATTGAAACTTGTAAATTTATTATTTCAGCCAATTTGCCAAATGAAAATTCACTTGTGATTATTTATTATTAGCAACATTTTTACAAACATTAGGAGGGAGGAATTGAATTTGGAATCTGGTTGTCGTCCATATTGGAAATGTAAATAGCAACCAAGAAGTATATTTTTTTTAGGTCAAATAAAACTTCGTTAAGAACGTTCTAGAAGTTACGTAAGATCTGCATGTCAAACGTGATTTTAGATATTTAAATTGGAAAAAACCACATGGGAAATCTCTGTGGATCAAAGGTCACACATGCCGAAAGAAACACCACAACGACACAATTATAATTCATCAGAAATATAGGATTACAATTCCTCAACTACAAAGGATCCATATCCAACCAGCATAAAGATAACACTTATGGGAACTAAATCTTGTTAGACTAAACCCTAATTCCCTACCCAGAATTGGTTTCACAGTTAACTTAGGAAACAAGTTAGGTTAGAGTCTTAATTATACTATTCCTTGTGGACCAAGTTAAGTGATACTCCCGAATTTAACTTAATGCAATTAAGGGATTTCTTGTGAGCTAAGAAAACCTCGCAGACTTTGATAGTACAGTCATAGGCTATTAGGGTTTCTAGTATAGTCCGTACTTGAGTTCCTTGCTCATCCTGCAATATAAACCCCAAACTCCCCATACGCTTCTCGTGATTAATTAGGTGCAGTAGTGAGGAGAAGATCTTGAGTTCTTTCTGTGCAGATTATCATCTCATTCATCATGTCGAGCTCTCAGCTTAGTGCACAGTTTCATTACAAGATAGCATTTCCGGCTTTCGACACCAATTTTCTCTGAGAATTGTAAAATGTAGGGAGAGAGCTGCACTTACATTGCAAAAAAGAAAACTTTTACAAAAAAATGAAATCCTGTAGGGAAATGATAAACACACATTTTTTTTCTCCTCTTACGTACTCCTGTTCAATCATGTTCGTTGTCTTTGTTTGATTTATTCGATCGGATGGTTAGAAATAAAGAAGAGTATGTGGGAGGCTAAAAAAAATGGGTGAAAATCAGATCCTTTTGCGATATCTTTGTAATCCCTACATATCTGATATATTTGCAGATGATAATCCCAAAGACTTGCTCCAGTAGCAAAAATTAACACATTTGCTCCGATGGAAAATATTAATATAAATTTGTGTTCTCATATCTCTAGCAGATTTATGGATTGCCCATTACGTTATAATTTGACCACACGTGACCACATGTTTTGGAGCGAAGGGGTGACGAGGTGAGTACCATGGTTGTGTGTGTATGTGGATGATAGGATAGTCACGGGAAATAATTTTGTTGAAAAAACAGCACTTTGAAGGAACGTTGTAGTATTTTCTTGAAAATCGAAGTGTGTTGTAAAAGTTATGGGAATTGAATTTCATATGATTTAGTCAAAAGTGAAAAAGTAAAGACTAAAAATAGTGGTATTGTAAGATTTTGTTATTGTTGGATGATGGATGACATGGTTTTCAACATGCATTAATTTTCCTTCTAGACTTCTGCACATAAATGACTCTATATAAAGAGCATCCAGTGTATGATCAAACAACACATAAGATCAAGAGTGAAAGCAATAATACCTATACCCCTTCCCTCTCTTTACTTGCACCCTTTGTGTGATACACTTACGAAAATAAACAGTGTGATACATTGCATCCGTTCCACTTTTATATCAAGCAAACGTTATATATATATATATATCTCTCTCTCTCTCTCTCTCACTCACTTTTGCCTATTTATAACAGTGTGTCTATATTTCCACTAGATATTGTTTTTATCTCAATGTAAATATGTCGTGGGGAGTATTTTTGCTTAGCACCATAACTATGGTTTATGCTTACTATATAACTAATCATGTGCCACATGTCCTTCACCTAACCTTAGTTAATTTGCACATTAAATGTTACATACTCAATTTTGAAAAAAAATTAACGAAAATTAAGTAAAATGACACGTGGCAGGTAATTAAGTGTATGGTGGTGATCAAACGTCATGTGTGCCAACCAACAAGGATCAATACCAGCGTCTTGTACGGTTGCAACTCATTTGGAAAAACCTCGTGCGAAGGACAGAGAAATTTAGTTGGGGGTGACGCATTGCTTCAACCTTTTGAACAAATACATCATCATTCACTTAAAGTGTCTGCATCCCAAATATAAATATTACATACATGACAAACTGCATATCTTAATCTCTTAATTAATTCATGAAATAAACAGATTATAAATGAAATAATACAAATATTGATAATTCAATGGTCACTCAACATCGATTACACAAATAAAACATTTTTAATGACAGGGACAATGCCTTTTTTTTTATAATTTTATTTAAGTCGTGCTATCCAGACACATGTTTTTACCTTCCACACACACCTTATAAATTTCTCTCATTTGATCTTTTTCAACTCATTCGATCCAACAAACGGAAACCGAAAGGTAAAAAGGAGTGTGTAGATAGCAACACCCTTTTACTTTTTACTATTTTCTGGTAAGTTACAAGGGCAAATGTAAGTTAGTTTTTCTAGTAAATACTAATAATGATGAGTTAGCTTTTCTGGTGTTCTTCTACTACAACTTTGTCCAGATATCTACTTCTCAAGTCTACAATTTCACATGATTTCCCTTGTATGAACCATAAAGAGGTTGTGACCTTCTGAAGCTGAATATATCGTCTATTTTGACGCAGCAAGGTTGCACCGGTGAGCTTGTATCCGTAGCGTACTCCGATGAATGTGAGTTCCCGTACACTCGTACGCTTAACGACCTCTTTTGAGGAGCCCCAACTTTTATATGCTCATTGAAAAAATCTATCAATTCTTGCTGTGTAAGCTGCCTCAGTGCTGCAATCTGTTTCAAGTTTCAACAATTTATGTAATCATAGGCACATTCATCTCAGGCATTTTTCTAATTCAATTGTACTGAAAAGAGTAAAATGAATCGATCACCTCGAATTGTATATCTTAAAACATTGAATTCATACCTCAGACTCTTTCCTATCAAACTTGAGCGTGCCATCCGTAATCTCCCTCCAATAAAATCCAGCTTCTTCCCTTAAATTCTTGTGCTTCTCAAGCTTCATGTCGATCAAAGCATTTACGTTGCTCTACGTAGAAAACAGTTCCAACAGTTATTTATCATAAAATCTATCCCTTTGATGCTCTGAATTCTCATCCAAGTTTTACGACTGGGCTCACAATCATATATGACATCCTACATTAAACATTTTTAATTTTTGGGTTCACATTTTATGTAGAAGTGATTGAACATTGATATTAAAAGTCATCTACCATCTGTAAATGGGGATACGAATCATCGCAAGAAAGACTGATGGAAGGGTGAAGATGATATGGATGAGGATAATACAAGGCAGACAGACTAATGCAAGGTAAAAATGGTATTGCCGGACGTTTTAAGGAAGTCTAAATATTTTCCATACACAACAGATCAAAGCTGCATAAAAGATGTGGTAAAACTAGAGGAACAGGAGTTAAGGATAGAGCCTAGTTGATCTCACCTTGAATTCGTCACTAGGCATGTCATAAAGTTTACTCTCGAACCCCTTGAGGAATTCCTCCACTCTCAAGTCGATATGTGCTGGATCCTGTTAAGATCAACATAACATACTATGATATAGGCGGATAAAGCAACAGGGCAACAATAATAGAAGCATGCTTATACCTTCGCAGTGGATTGTATAATAAACTGCACCCCACGGATACCAGAATCATTCCTCTGCAAGAGGGCCGTGATGTAACCAAGTTGCTCAACAGATCTAAGCTGGTGAAAGGCAGGCTGCTTTGCAATAAGAGCGAACAGCTGAAGTTTCACATTCAGCATAAAGTCATCCCGATGAACCTACACATATTAACATAATTGTGTTTAAAAACCAATGTTTTAAAGGGCAAAGGCGAAGCCAAGGCGTTTCATGGATAGCCTCACCTAGGCGATAGCCTTGAGACGTGAGGCGATACCTCATGTTACCTATAATTATTATAATATGTAACATATACCCACATGCACGCGCGCACACGCACACACACATACCCACATAAAATATAATCCTTTATAAAACAATCAAGCAAGCATGCCAAGCAATCAAATATTTGACTATTATTATTTCTCTAATTCATATCAATTAAGTCATAATAAACTATTAGAAACTAAGAAACATAAAAGTAGCATGAATTTTATAAAAAGCCTGCCCAAAACGTCGTCGTTTTGGGTTTGGGCTGTTTTTTTTTTCGAAAAAAAAATTCAAATGCCCAGGTCACCTAGGCACCTGAGGCGATAGCCTAGGCGTTCCCACTGGGCAGAGGCGTCTTCTTGATAGCCCCGCCCCATCAACCGCCAAGCAGAATCTTAAAACTAGTTTTTAAAACACTGTTGAAAACAAACACAAATCCTGTGCTGCAACTAAAAATTTATACATTTTAGAAGTTGCGCAGCTCTAATAATATTCAAATTTCCTGAAAATATTTTCTGTACTGAGAAAAAATTGCTGGTTTAAAACATTTCTGTGGGAACTCTTACAAGGTTTTCTGAATTTTGAACAAGACCGTCTAAAATGAAATATTCCATCCAACAAAATCTAGTTTATTCCTTCTGTAAACAAATTTATGAACCTGGATATAGTGGACAAGGGCAGAATTCTCATCACTTGGATTAAGTCCTTCCACAGTGGAGAAGTAGCTCTTGCCCTTTTCAAGCTTCACGACTCTATTCGTCAAATACTGGGATGGAAATAAAGTTTGGGAAATATGATTTGAGCCCTTAAAGAAAACATCTTCAATATGCTGGATCATTGACTCAGCTTCGTTCTTTTCAAGGTTTCCTGCAAAAGCATATAACTAACGTTGAATAACATTACAAAAATGAAAACTAAAATCAAGATAACAAGATATATCCTAAATTGTTTGAAGGAAACAAAAAAGGTAACCTGCTGTATAACACTCTACGAAGACCCTCGAGAGCATCTGAGGAACAAACTTAGCAAGATCTTCAACTTGAAGGTGAGGAAGAGCTTCAAGTTCTTCCGTCCATGGACAAGTATGATCCTGTAGAATTAATGCGGTGTAGTTCATAGCCTGCTCATAAGGCTGTTGAAATTTCAAGTTTTGGTACTCCTTTATGAGCATTTCCTGATACAGACAAAGGAAAATAACACAAGTAAGAAACGGTTAAGCCAATGCAAACATTCAAAGGAATGAGTTCAGCAAAGGCACAACAAAAATAAAAAAGCTACAATTATCAAGTCTCAGAGCAATAGAAAAATGCAAGAAGAAAATGCTCCTGAGGAAAACAGACTAAATAATAAAAATCACAAATTAGGTATGTTCGGTCATGAAGATTAACAAGAATAATGATGACGACGACGACGACGACGACGATGATGAAATCTAGGTTTGTACCTACAAGTTAGAATGTTCATAATAAGTGTACTCTTATTTTGGGCCACAATGTGATTGATTATTTTGTATAAAAGAGAAAACAAGATTGATTGATCATGCAACCCAAAACCAATTGGCCCCGGATGCATAGAACATTCTACATTCTATAAACCAAGGTTTTGCATTCCCATGTGAGATATACTCTCAACATGTCCCCTCACGTGTAGTGTGTTTGAGCCAAAAATGTGGATAATTTATATCGGGGAACATCGAAGCACGTGTGGCCATTGCGCCTGACATGGTGATTTCCTGTTTTTATGACATGATAGAACAAGAGCATCCCACCAACCAATAAAAATTGGACATGGATGGAGAGGCCGAAGACATTATATTTCTTAAGGGCAAGACTACACATTGTCAATATGAGATATACACGGCAAAGATTCTCTATGACAACTTAGAAAATCTCCATGATCATGACAAACTCTACTACAGGTTTAAGAGAGCAGGAAGGGAATCTTGGACATCCTAAAATAGCTAATACAGAGACTGTTCCAAAATTATCTCAGAAAATAGGTAGATATGATCAGTCTCTTTTCGGAAATCTTGTTGGCGCTGCCGAAATTAAGATAGGCAAAAATTATTAATCCAGTTACTCTTCTGCCACTAATAGCTTATCAAAATGCTCATCTAGAACAATGTATTGAAACATTTAAAATATAACATGTCTAGGTACAAGGAGCCTTAAGGTTACCTTGATGACTGCGAACCTATCAGCTTTCACTCTAAAGCTTGCAATCTTCTCAACTACAGTTTCCAGTAAAATTCTTAATTTGTGGTTATAGCCAACCAGAGTCACCTACACAAGAAAATAAAAGATCATTTACAGAAACAAAACAACAATCCAAAGAACCAGCTAGGAAGTTTCACATGGTCGGACACAATACCTGAAACCCACTATCTGTGTGGGTTATTCCGTAAAACAGTTCAGCAACCTGAGCATAGTAAGCTGACAAAAAAAATTAAATAAGCTCTGGTTCAAGAAAATAACACCTTTGTTGTAAGCGAAAAAAAAAAATAGGTCCCCACCAATGGAAGAAAGTAATTAGCTGTAAGTACGGAATTTTACCATATTCATTCAAGTAATCCATCAACAGCCGAGTAAACATATTAGTTAGGACTTCTGTTTCAGGGGATTCACTTGTGTGGGGACAAGTGAAATCAATCTTAACGTAAGCCTTAGGAGTAAAGAACATTGTATCGGGCTTGTACCAAAGTGTTGAACACGGCGACTTTCTTAAGAGAACTGGACAATTGGCCTGAAAAAAAAGTCAATCGCATCAGAAGAATTTTTTAAAGTTGTACTAACTTGGAGAGAGAATTTACCATTCATCACACCTTCTCATGATTATTCTTAAGTGACAAGTCAGTGGGGATGAACACATTATGGGCTGGTAGGTGCAGATTCTCATTTGGGGAAGATACTATCCATTCCTGCAATCAAATGAAAAGGTTTTGGGATCAAAGTGGTTTCCTCATATTCCGTTAACAAGATTCAGTACATCTCTAAACTGATAAAATTAACAAAAAAGCAACATACCTAACACATTCTTATCACCCCAAAAAAGAAATAAAACTCCTTAACGCTACTGTATTCATCAATATATATTATATAAAAAGTGATTTACACCAATGAAAAATTTTCGGGATCAAAGTGGTTTTCTCTTATTCCCTTTAAAATATACATAAAATCTCCAAAATGATGAGATTAACAAAAAAAGAACCAAACCTTACGCATCCGTATCACCCCAAAATAAACTTCAACTTCTTAATGCTATTTTGTTCAATAAATTTATAAATGTAAATATATATATATATATATATATATATATTGATTTACGTAAGAATTCATAACCAACCTGAATCATTGAGCCACTAATTTTCTCGACAGAATAAGCAGTTCCATACCATGGCTCAGTCATGTTAGTATGACCTTCAAATTTTTTTGATTCCCAGAAAATTCTGTACAAAAAAAAAGACCATTACTCCATAAATTTATGAGGAAACTTATTTCAATCGACAAGAAGGATTTGCTTGGAAAATAGTTACATAACTCTATAGAATCCAACTTAGTGATGCACTTACCTGACATTGTCTGGAGAAAGCTTGTTAAGCACCATTTGGATAGTGTCTGGACTGAAGTTAGAAGGCAAGGATGATCTTACTAGCCAATCTCTTGGGGGATATCTCTGGATACGGATATAAAAATGTCATGTGAATAAGAAGCAAGCGAACATTAATTACCGAACTAGAATAGTTCCTCCTGTCCAGAACTTCTTCTGAAACCAAAGAACTTTAACAATGTAAAACAAAACACTACAATAGCAGGAAACAAGCAGTCCCCCCAGACGGTACAATCATTACCTTATACAAACAATACAATACAATTATAGCACAGGGCCATTAAGAATTAACAAACTTAAAAGTAGCAGCTCCATAATCCACATGAAGATAGAAAAACTGGAAATTTTTATATTCATTTGATACCGATGTACACAAAGCTGCCCAGAATCTTGCTCTACCAAAAGAAAACCACCTAAAATTTTTCTCCCCCTTCTTTCCAACCAAACAACTTGGAAAATTTTCAACATACTACAATTCCACCATCAAAAGCACAATGTTCTCATTTGAATAAAGATGCATAATGGAAACAAAATATCAACCAATCTGAAAGAAAAGTTCAGGGACCAGAAATTAATTACAAACTACTCAAACACAAATTATAGAGGATACTACATTAAACACAATCCATTTCAGTATCCTTAAACAAAGCAAGACTAAACCAAGAGCCTAATACCTGCATATTTGTCGAAATGCTGACGACATAATTAAAAGGCTGAATTTTGTCCTGATAATGAAACTTCGTCTCGCAAACAGCAGAAAGCTACAATAATCACAATTCCTTTCAGAGTCCTTGAGAAAGAATCAGAAAGACAAATTCCATACCAAATCTGAACATCGAAATTAACAAAACTCTATAATTCATTCCTCAAATCAAACTGCAGCAGTGTTTAAACTGTTTAGAAATATAGAAATCAAGAGAACATGGTGATGAATCATATATGTACACCCAGTTCAACCCCTGGAGTCCTTGAGATGACACCAAAAACTCGAAAATATCACCCTTAGACTTCTCTTTCTCTAAAGATGAAAAACAAATGTGAAGGATTGCACAGCTCAGAATCAAGAAATAATATGAAACCATGACATATTAGCCATGTTCTTGGTAACGCTACGCACCAGTGATTCATACTGTGGAGGATACTACAGATGATCCTAGACACAAAATGCAGAGGAAGGTATCATGCACCAGTAATTCATAAATTAGAATGCACATGCATACCTCATCAAAAATCCACTTGCAAACACCCGACTGCTGTAAGAGGGAAATGTATTTGAAAAGCAAGCCTACTATGTCTTGCATGTGCTCTGCAAAATAATCAAAAGGAGTATCACATTCTAGAAAACGACAATACAAGTTAAAATAATGCCTCCCGACAAAAGAAAATGTTATTAAGCATGTCAAGCTGTCTTAAAGATAAGTGAAAGACACTCATCCAAAATGAAATGAAGCCTAGACGGAGGGGAGCAGAGGATGGGAGAAATAAGATTACCCAAAAATGGAAACACTAAAAAGTAAACTAACCATGACCCGCGTCTGTGAGATCCATATCTACTCTAAAGAAAGAAAAGTCCAACGTTGAATCCGATTCCCGAGCAGACAAACCTGTTGCCCATCCTGCAATTTTTAGAACAAAAGAAAATTTGAAGTTAGATTAACCCAAGCATATTAACTTCATCCATCCTATAAGTGGGATAGAATTTAACCACATCAAGGAATTTTCATCTCATAGGTTACCCACTAAGTTGAGAATTCAACCATTTTTTTGATAAAGAGATGATTATAATAAAGAAAAAAGAAACACAAAACAAAAAGGCTGGACAAGCAGACCACCCCAAACAACCAGAATAAAAACAGAAAAAGAAAAGTTAGCAGCATTCAAAATGCTCTAAAAGCTTTAAAACACGATCAGAATTCATTTATGTTCTTCGTTTGGTCATCTAAATACATAACAGATCTAGTAACCAGATACGGAGTATGGTTCGAGTTTGTGATTTGGTTCGAGTATAGAATTCGCTACTACCCTACAGTAACATTTGCCAGAGAGTACACAGAGACAATACGATATATAGTTCAATTCGTTCTAAATTGGTTTGATAGTAAAAATATTTATCATTATACATTTTACAATTATATTTTACAGTTATTATTTATTCTAAGCAATTATTTGTGTTTCATAGAATTGATTATTTGTAAGCAATTATTTGTTTACAAATCAAAGATAATTAATTCACTTAACTGTTTAATCAGAATAATATAAATATCCTCAAATTAATATGGGAAGGGGGAAATGCTATGGGGACCTGGACTCCTTTCATGCCTCTTCTAAAAACTCAATACTGCAGATGGGTCCCCCACTAACACAATTAAAAAGTTAAAAATTACAATTAAACTTAAATATTTTCTCTCTCTTCCTCTCCCTCTTCGTCTTCCTCTGCCTGATGAAAACCAGAAGCACAGTGCTTCCCAAAATTCCAGTTGTTTCACTCCTCTCTTCCCAAAATTTACAGGTGCGTTTTTCTTTTCTGTAATCTGATTATAAATTATTAGAGATGGCTAGATTAACCACCGAATTCACCACCAAATCGCCAAAGTATTGTTATGTCCGTACCGATACGGAATTCGGATGCTATTTCACCGAATCCGGCAACTATCTTTCCATATCTACGTAAATCAATCGCATGATAATCAAACATTATAAATAAGACTCGAGTACAATGCCAACTTTCATAATTCACATAAAAAAAACAATTCAGGGGTAATGCTAATCACACTCCAAGTACAAATACCATCTGCTCAAAAACTCATTATCTGAAGCATGTAACAAATAATCCAAAACTCACCCAAAGTTTTCAAGACGGCATACAAAGACCCCTCTGCTTCGTGGCCAATGAGATGACTAAGATACCTACATGGCCCTTCCTTGTAATGGTGAATTTCTGGAGCTATTGGCCATACAAGTCTCAGCTTATGACCCTCTTTGATTGGAACAGTTTTGACAAGAATCTGAAATAAACACAGAAGAGAAACCCGAAAAGAATTATACATCTGAATATAGGACCTTTTAAAAGCTTTTTTTGCCTTATCAGCAATTCTGTATGTCCTGACAGCAAGTTCAACTCAGCATAAAAAGTTTAACAGAAGCATGTGTACCTGTAAATGTTCTGATGTGCAAGGCTCACCACCAAAACGAAGGCAGTTGAGGTCAATGTTTCTAATATCCTTAAACTTGTCTTCTACAGTGGCTTGAATTTTATCAAGGTTTTCTGAAATACAAATAGTGATAATTATTAACTTGACCACAGGGAAATGGAATCGGACTTTTATATGTGAATGTAGCTACAAACCTTTTCCATAAATGACAAGATGCATGACATTAGCGGAATAATATTGTTCATAGAACTTAATAAGCTCATCTCTGGTATCCAATCCTTTCGCTTTTGGATGTACCTCCAAAGTTTCCCAATTCCCTGAACAAGTAAGAAAAGTAGGTACCATAAGAGACATGGTGGACAGTCTGAACCCCAAACAAGTATAGACAGTGGTATTCTCATAAGAAAAGTCTGTATTTTCCATAGTCCCACAAAACAGAAATGAAACTGAACATAATTGGCAACCAGCCAAAAGAAACAATATTTATAGAGAAGGGTCATTTCTTCCCAAGTATTAGTGACTGGAGGCGAGCAGTCCAATAAGAGGACTGTTTAGGCACATAAACTCACAACTTTTTCACTTGTAAGATAATGGCATTTGTGACATAGTTTACAATAATTTAATCATCCTATATTGCATTTATGAGTTTGACTTTGAACTCAACATCAACACACAGCATGACTGAAATATTATGAAATATGTCTTAGATACTTGAAAGCAATTGCTATATGTATCCAAGCATCACTAAGCAGCAAGAGCAATTCTAAACAAAGGTTGTGCCCACGTCAAATGTGTTGGACTGTTGCATAGCTGTGACAAACTTGAAGCAAACCCACAAAAACAGATACACAGAAACTGAACATACAAATGGGGGTAAATTACAGAAGCATGTGAAGAGACTTCACCGATGCATAACCAGAGACTAAATCCTATCAGCTACAGAAAGCATATGCACATAAAAATGACCTGCTTCCTGTTTCATATGAACCTCGAGGCATATTTGGTTATAATCAAGAGTTATTGCTGACCTGTACTAAATTTATGGTACGGATGGTCAGCCGCACTTAGATGTTTCTGGAGCTGTACATAGACAAATCATGTAGAAAAAAGGTTAGACGCCTCTTGAAGACATAAATGAATTATGAAACTCAGCAACAATGTGCCCAGCTACACTGGAATAAAACTATGCATAACACATATGATAATAGGACCATAATCCTATAATAGTTCAACTGTTCAAGAACTATTTCAAAGATATACTTTTCTTCAACGAAACTAACTGCAGCCTGAATGTCAGTGATAGTGTTCCAATATTAGTAATATTCAAAGTCTTGGAGTCATATAAAGACTATGATCCAAAGGCGAGTCGTACCTGGTTCATTCTCCATCCATCAGACAACAGGTTTTTCTGATTCTCTGTACACAAGCCACACATTTGTCATTAACGGTCATTACAGTGAAAAATCAAGTATAAAAAATACATCAAAACAGAGCCGCTAACCAGAATCAACAGCTTTGATCTCCCTCATTGTAGCTTCAGCTGACATCAATGGTTTAATAAAGAACTGAGCAAACCTGAACAACAAACCACAAATCAACACTAGGTTCAGCTCTTAGAATTGTAATGATGACGATAGCAGCTAACAGAAATAAAAGCATCAACCTGTCCAAAGCCTCTTCAAAACCATCGGAATTGATGTCAAAATAATAGTTGGTGTGCTCAGAGCCTGTATAAGCATTTGTTCGCCCTCCATGCTGTGCATCAGAATATAAAACACATAGAGGTTGATAAGCAATCTTAGGACCCCTAATAAAAAAATATCTTGCGTACACTTAAATAGAATATGTTAAACATTATTTTCATGATAATGTACTTCCATCATAGTACCACCAAAACATATAATCGTATTGGACAGTCCCTGAGAATGGATTGGCGAACAACGCACTGGAACAAAACATACCTTACAGAATTAGGATAGATAGATGAAAAGAATAGGGGAAGAGCCAGCTAGTCAATCAAAATCTCCAATCGGATTCATCAAACAACATTAACGAATGGTACAATATGGGAAACACCACCCATAAATGACGGTGCACAACACAATCACAATTCTAGATATTAACCAATAGCACCTCAAAAAGCAATGACAATTGTGAAATCAAAAAACATAAAAGTGATCAGAACACCTGTTAGAATTCCCGAACTCCCAAAGAAGATGCAAGTTAGGAATTATCTTCAAGCTAGAAATAATTCTGAACTGTTATACAAGGCTTCTCCTTACAAAATGACACGTTTCTTAGTCGAGTCTTTGATATTTGCTTTTGTATCATTTTAACTTCCACTACTTTCCACAAAGTTTGACAATCAGAAACAGAGAGTGAAGGAGAATAGGAAAGACAAAAGTCCATTCCACATTTTTGTTTGATTGAGCACTCCTGCAGAAAGAAATTCAAAAATCCATGTGTAGCTATGAATTTTGGCAGAAAATACCTCGGTGATGTACTTCGAGTAACAATCCTCCAAAGGGTACTTTTCACTAGCATAAAACAGCATATGCTCTGCAACAAACATCTTTTTCTTTTCAACACCAATGCCATGAAAACTCATTAACAATAAATCACGCAAATATATAATAAACTCCTTTGGTGATCTATTCAACCAACCACAATTTTCATTTGACAATAAGAAATATCAAAAATCTATTCGATGCTAATGAGACTATCGTGTAACATGATTTTATTATCCACCACTACCCCAAATGACATCAGAATAAAACTAGAGTGCCTTTTTTCAGTACTGAAGTTTTTTTTATGTAGCAAATACAGCATCCATATACAAGAACAAACCAAAATAATACTAAACAAAAAGCAAATGCGGTTAGCCGTGTGGCCGCCTTCTAGATTAGAATAGTTTAAAATATCGTCTTGTCAAACCAAAATAATACTAAACAAAAAGCAAATGCGGTTAGCCGTGTGGGCGCCTTCTAGATTAGAATAGTTTAAAATATCGTCTTGTCAAAAGAATTAAAAAGGAATTAAAGTTACCAAGGAAATGGGCAAGGCCCTCCAGGCCATCAGGGTCGCTAAAAGCACCAACATTGACATCCATGGAAGCAGCACACTGAGAAAACATAATTTAAGCAAAAATTAATAAATTATATTAAAAACAAAACCAAAGATTATGAAATGTGACTATCAAGCGAATTGAATTGAGAAAGAGAAAATCAAAAGAAATATGCCTTGTCAGTATCAGGATCGCTGATGAGAAGGATTTCGAGGGAGTTGGGTAGGACAATCCTCCTGTACTCCCTCTTGTCCGTACGGGGTTTCACTATTTCATCCACCTCTTCCTTCCCGATCGCCATTCTTAAATTGTCCTTCTCTTTCTCTCCAACCAAACAAAGAACACACCCACTGCGCCAGAAAAGACTCTCAGATTACACTTTTTGGATAAGAAATATGAGATTCTTAAATAATTTTAAAATTATGAAAATTGAAATGTTGAGATTTATTTTATTGAATTTATGAATTTTCTCTTTTGATTAACTTAAAAGAAAAATGAAATTGAATATATAATTTGTTATTTTTAAATTTTCAATCACATAAATTGAGAAATGACGTATATTTACATAAAATTTAAACTTGAGAAATGGAGGTCTCAATTCCAAGTTTTTTTTCTACGCAGAAATTTTAAATTTCAATGTTTATAAATCCAAACAAGATAATTTGTACATGTCATAGGGAAATTTTATTTGAACCTATATTTTGTATCTCAACACCCAGCTTACTTTTTATATCCACATTGTATTTGATTTATCTATCATTATCTCTTTACATCCAATGTTATTTCCGAAACCACCCTTACTTATCAAAACTCAACTCAATCAAACTTTTTTTACACCCAACTCAATCTTCTTAAAAATAAAAAATAAAACTCTAACCAGTCCATCATCTCCATGGAGCAAAGCCCCTTCTCTCTCTCTTTAAAAAATCCTTCTATCTCCCATGGTTGTCATTCTGCACCCCTATCTACTCCTCCGTAGTCATCCAAACCTCTTCCTCTTCCTTTTCTTCATCATTTGACGTCTCTAAATTTCTAGAGCACTAATTAGCTTAATAATTGGTATGTGTTCAATCAATTGGTTCAATTTTTACGTATTGATTCCTTTTTCTTTTCAATCGACCCATAATATATCAAAATGAAGATAGGAAAGTGTAGAACAACATTATATCCATTTGGAAGCCTAATGGTTGCCAAAGATGGTCGGAAAATAGCCTGAAAGGTGATTGGTCCGCTGGAAAACTGGAAAACTCGCTGGAAACTGAGTAAACTTTAAACGTTCATAACTTCTTCAATACTTAACGAAATCGAGTAATTCAAAAATAAAAATCGTACTTCTTGACGAGACGAAGAGAATTGTACCTTTCTCGAAGGCTAACTCGTCGTGGTTTGGCCGTAAAACGGCTAGAAAGTGGCTATCTTGGTTATCGAGTTAGCCACTGTCGAGCCATTTTCTGGCCAAACCACAGCGAGTTAGCTGTCAAGAAAGGTACCATTCTCTTCGTCTCGTTGAGAAGTATGATTTTTGTTTTTGAATCACTCGATTTCGTTGAGTATTGAAGAAGTTATGAACGTTTAAAGTTTACCCAGTGTCTGGCGAGTTTTCCAGTTTTCCCTCGTACCAGTCACCTTTCAGGCTATTTCTCGGCCATCTGTGGCAACCATTGGGCTCCAAATAGGTATAGTCTTGTTCTACACTTTCCTATCTTCATTTTGATATATTATGGGTTGAATTTGGTTAAGAAACGATTGAGTTACAAAGCTTTGAAAATTGCCCAAACTTCAGGCCAAGAGCTCCGGGGCACTTAGATTTTTTAACGGAATGACCAAAATAATGGATGGTGGACAGTCTCAGGGACCATTTCTATTGATTTTCAATCTCAGTGACCAAAGTGATGTGTTATGCAAATCTCAGGGACCATTTTGGATAAAAAGCCAAAATATTCATTGATCTATCAAAAGTTATCATGGACGTACCCATTTTTCTACCACAGATAGGAATATAGAGTCTAGAAGATTCTCATTTAATTGAAACGTACCAAACTCATTAAACACTCTAACCAGAAGCTCATACCGATTCATTAAAAAAGTATATCGTCTTTGCACGTTTTATAGGTGAACTCATAGGTAAGCAATTTTTATTGTTGACCAAAACTTCGGGAATTGATCTAACTTGAATGTATAATTGAGCTTATGTATTTTAATGATTAAATTCATAAATATCTCGACCGCATATGAATTTAATATTGTAATGTCTTTTAGCCTCTATATTGGTATCTGTGGCAAAAAAAATGGGTACCTCCATGAGAAAATTTTGTAGATCGATGAATATTTTCAATCTGAATATTTATTAGATACCAGAAATTATAAGTCTATTCGCGAAAGTCTAAGTCAATGCCACGTACAATATTTGTTAAGATATACTTAAGGAACTGTTATTAGCACTCCAAAAATCTCATTCTACACTTTGCACAAATGTATTTTTCTTGCTAATTATAGAAAGTTTAGAGTGCCAAATGAGATTTTTGGAGTGCTAATAACAATTTTCTATATTCATATACATTTTATTTTAGTTTGGAAGTTGACTTCCTTTTTTTTCTTCTTTCTTTATCAAGTTGGGAGTATCACTGACTGTGACCCTGTGTAACTAGTTGTTGATTCGTTTTGAATAATCAACATTATTTCTTACAATGTCTTGGGCGTATGAATAACAGAAAGAAAACGGTCATGATACAAGTTGAATAAGAGTAGTACTAATTATTAAACAACTTGTGCATGATGTTTGCTTATAACCAAGTGGAATGAAGGGACAAATGTATATGTTTCATGCATGACTTGGAATAGTATTAGTAAAGTCACACAGGCCAATCAACTTGTTGGCAAGTGGCCCTTTACCACAGTGGTGAAAAAGTGTTGTGCTCTTGCATGACGGTGTGGGTTCGAATTCTGTCGGTGACTAATCTAACATCTAACTTACTAATGTTATCGCTCGACTCCAAAAAATAAAAAATAAAAAAATAATTCGAAATGTATGTACTGGATAAACACAATCTCAAAATTTAATTAAACTCAATAACAACGATAAATAAAGGCATTATCACAACTTAGGGGTGATGAGCAATCCCATTAAAATAGAACTTAATATCACTGTTCTAAAAATCCCCGCCTAGCGCCGCCTAGGCGCTAGGCGGCTGGCCACCGCCCCGATTAATGCCTAGGCGTTTGAAAATTAAGAAAGGGCGCCTAGACCTGATGAGGCACCCGCCTAGATTGCCTAGGCACCCACCTAGCCCGCCCAGACCCGACAAGGCACCCGCTTAGGTTGCGACTCACTTAGACAGAAAATAGATAACTTTCATTTTGTATTTTATTTTTTTCAATAAATTGTAAGAGATTTGCTGAATAGTTAAATGAACACACATTATATGCTTGTTCCTCATGTTTTCATTATGTTCAAATACTTCATAATATATATGTCATTCTATTTTGTAGTTTATGATGAAACTATATATATATATATTATTTTTTTTAAGTATAAATAGACACTTATGTACATGAAATATAATAGATTTACTTAAATCTACCTAGTCGGCCTAGGCGCCCGCCTAGCCGCCTAGGCGCTGGGCCCCAGCTTACAGCCCGACTAGTGCCTAGCGTCTTTTAGAACCTTGCTTAATATATACATATTAAAAACAAAAACAAATTGATGCAAAATCTCCCGATGACTAATACTATTCCAAGTCATGCATGAAACATACACATTTGTCCCTTCATGCCACTTGGTTATAAGCAAACATCATGCATTTACTAATACTATTCCAAGTCATGCATGAAACATACACATTTGTCTTGGTTATAAGCAAACATCATGCACAAGTTGTTTACTAATTAGTATTACTACTATTCAGCTTGTATCATGACCATTTTCTTTCTATTATTCATACGTCCAAGACATTGTAAGAAATAATGTTGATTATTCAAAACGAATCAACAACTAGTTGCACAGGGTCACAGTAAGTGATACTCCCAACTTGATAAAGAAAGAAAAACAAAGGAAGTCGACTTCCAAACTAAAATAAAATGTATATAAACATAGAAAATTGTTATTAGCACTCCAAAAATCTCATGTGGCACTACAAACTTTCTATAATTAGAACGAAAAATACACTTATGCGGAGTGTAGAATGAGATTTTTGGAGTGCTAATAACAGTTATCTAAATATGTCTTAACAAATATTGTACGTGGCATTGACTTAGACTTTTGCGGATAGACTTATAATTTCTGGTATCTAATAAATATCCAGATTGAAAATATTCATCGATCTACAAAATTTTCTCATGGAGGTACCCATTTTTTTGCCACAGATACCAATATAGAGGCTAAAAGATAATACGATATTAAATTCATATGTGGTCGAGATATTTATGAATTTAATCATTAAAATGCATAAGCTCAATTATACATTCAAGTTAGATCAATTCCCGAAGTTTTGGTCAACAATAAAACTGCTTACCTATGAGTTCACCTATGAAACGTGCAAAGACGATATACTTTTTAACCACAGTTCTATGTATTGTGAATTTTTGTCCGCAACTTTTGTGGCATATATAGAGGCTAAAAGATACTACGATATTAAATCCATATATGGTCAAAATATTTATTAGTTTAATCATTAAAATGCAGAAACTCAATTACACATCCAAGTTAGATCAATTCCCAAAGTTTTGCTCCACAATAAAAACTGCTTAGCTATGAGTTTGCCTATAAAACGTGCAAAGGTTATATACTTTTTAGCCACAGTTCAATGTAATGTGAATTGTTGTCCGCAACTTTTGTACATATTAAATATCCACGGTTAAAAATATTCATTGATCTAGCAAAAGTTATCATGGACGTACCCATTTTTCTACCACAGATAGGAATATAGAGGCTAGAAGATTCTCATTTAATTGAAACATACCAAACTCATTAAACACTCTAACCAGAAGCTTATACCGATTATTAAGCTAATTAGTGCTCTAGAAATTTAGAGATGTCAAATGATGAAGAAAAGGAAGAGGAAGAGGTTTGGATGACTACAGAGGAGTAGATGGGGGTGTAGAATGACAACCATGGGAGATTGAAGGATTTTTTAAAGAGAGAGAGAAGGGGATTTGCTCCATGGAGATGATGGACTGGTTAGGGTTTTATTTTTTATTTTTAAGTAGATTGAGTTGGGTGTAAAAAGAAATTTGATTGAGTTGAGTTTTGATAAGTAAGGGTGGTTTCGGAAATAATGTTGGGTGTAAATATATAATGATAGATAAATCAAATACAATGTGGATATAAAAAGTAAGCTGGGTGTTGATATACAAAATATGGGTTCAAATAAAATTTCCCATTTATAAATTCTGATTTCTATCCAAATTCCAAGTCTATTCCCTCATCTAAACATAGTGTTAATGAGTTGATTTTGATAAAACAGTAAATTCATATTGAGCTTTAAGTAAATTTTTGGTCCAAGGAGCTCGATGTATCGAGCCCCTTAAGTCAAGTTGTATGACAAATTAAGGCTCAAAGGCCCAATAACCTTAGGAGGCAAGCATTTCTTTTCACTAATCTCAAGATGTCTATAAAATTTGATTTGGATGGTTGTATATGTGACATTTTGTTTAGTTTGATCAATTGTCTATGATGATGTTTACGTCTCTACTGAGCTGTGGTTTCGCACTCACCACTTTATAGATCTGGTAGGTACCTCACCAGAACCCTAAACCTTAAGCGAAAGTGAAGAATTACCTCTGTAAGATTGTATAACTAATTAGGGTAATGAATACGGTCTCACCCCTAAAATAATTTCACCTATGTATTATGTGGTGTGTAAGAACTAAATTTCCCTTTGGGAATTATGTGTAATACGTTTGGACTTAATGTTCAATAGGTACTCAGATATTATTTTCTGTCACATTTCGGTTTTGGTCGTAAGTTATTAACTAGAATTGAGATGTGATTCATTCCCTAACTTGAAAGTTGAGTTTTCCTTTTTAATCAAGTTGGGGCGTGACACTATAAGAGAGTTATAAGCTTAGTCTTATTCATCCTAAATAAACCTAGACCTATTTAGGGCTTTGTGGAGGAAATTGGAGAAACATCAATCTCCCTTTTCTCTCTAATAGGCCGGCCATCGAGGAGTGATTTTGTTAGCACCAAATCTTCTCCTAGATCATCCATCTCCTCTTCAATCTCTCCTTGGCGTGAACATTAAGAGGTTCCATCGTGTTGGAACTTGAAAATTCTATTCAACACTACAAGAAGGAGCAGAGGAGAAAGGATTGAAGGCCGTCACTGAGAGGAATATTTTGTGAAAGCAAACAATGTTATTCAAAGGTATAAAGTACTTTCATTTCCTTCCTCTTTTAGGTCGTGATAAGTCTTGACTCACTATTCACTAAGCTTTTAAATCCCATGTGTAAAATTGTTTTTGAGTTCATACTGTCATGCTTCCACCTCTAATCTAACTTTAATTACATGTGTTACTCAAATATTCCTAAAATAAATATATTTTCCATTCACCTACAATCTACGTTCACATCTCGTTCAAAGGTCTACACCCGAACACTATATAAGGACAACTTCTTTAAACCCTACAGGTATGTTGAAAAACGAAATGTGCTTAACATAGAACTTCAAACCCATCTTTCTCCATTGTTTCTAACTTGAGTGTTGAAGAGTCTTTCGCAGGCACTACATCGGTGCCCCCATAACCATTCGGAGCTTTCTCTATTTTGAAAGATTTTCCAAGTCCGATCTGAAACTTTAGCAGCTAGTAAGTGCATGCTATGTCAAGAATAAAAATAATGCTCATACCTTGCATATCCATTAAACATGTCCTTAGTTTGTTTGTTTTAATAAAAATTAAAATAAAATTTACTAAACATACTTCCAAACGATTTGAACTAATTTATTTAATGATCAGTGTGCTTTATTTGTGTGATTTAAGGAGAGGGCACATGAAATTAATCTCTCTACTTCTCTCTCTCTAAAACCTTTCCTCTCTCTGCCTTTAGGAAAAACGAAACCCTCTTAGCTGCCGCTCCTTGCAATGGCCTGGGGTCGGCGGTAACCGACTCCCACCTCTTTCTAGTCATCCTTCCCTCTATCTCTTCCTTCTCCACCCTCTACTTTTTTTTTTCTTTCCCCATCTTTCGCCCATCCTTCCTCTATCCATCCTACCTTTTTCTAGCCCTCATTGCCTCATTCCCATCCATGTCCACTATCTGCATCTTCTCTTTTCCAGATATCTTGTACTCTAGATTTTAATGGACTTATTTTGATCCTCAAATTCTTAAGTGTTCTTTTAGCCTTCTCTACATGGTTTCTCGCTCAATCGGTGAGGAATTCACGATCGAACATGGTTTCTCGCTCAATCAGTGAGGAGTTCACGATCGATCGATTCGGCAGAAGTGTATGCCCAATTCTCATTGATTCAGAACAGGAATATTTGGGGCATAACCTTTGCACAAGCTTACCATACTTACCAGAAAGAGTTCCACGTGGGTATGAGATTTAAGCTGTCTTTTGGTAAGGGATTGGTGAAGATTGTAGTGTAGGTGATCAGCAGATTGCACCACTATCTTCACGCTGAATTGAATGGTCACCATTCATTATCCTGCTGCAATTTGTCACCATCATATCGTACTCTAGTAGACCTTTTCGATGATGTGATGTGTTCGCCTCAACGCAACTTTCCACTATCGCGCACCAAGATTCTTCGGTTTGCGAGCACATGGGCGTGAGGTTTGAGCAGTCTTTTAGTAAGAGTTGGATGAAGGTTTTGGTACAGAAGGTTAGCGGATTGTATCACCATCTTACTATAATTCATAGGCATCACATCGGTTCTTTTCCAACGATATGTGCTCATCTCAACGCATCTTTCCATTACTTCACTTTCGAACTTTATTGTTGTGAGTATGTGGATGTCGAAACGCTTCTAGCATATTTATTTGGTGCACTCTGGAATGGCACCACAGCTCGGTTGAGGCGAGAATCAGAAGATCTTTACACTTCTCTGGAAAGGTGTGTGCTCTCTTGAAGTTTTAAGGTTAATCACTTGAGAGTCCTTCGTCTTTCCACCAACATTGATCTTGTTTGAGTAGAAGATTGAGCACTGCAACAGCTCTCTAGAGATACTGCTTGTTGAGGAAGATGACTTCTCGTTTTCTGCTTGCTTGGCTTGAACTTTTGGGTATGTTACTAACATGGTAGCCATTTCTCTTGAATCCCAAAGTACATTTTTCAAATGGGTTTTTGTTGACAAAATTCTGGAGCAGTTGGTCACATTTGGAAGAACTGAGAAGGATATGATGCTTGGTGCTGGATAGAGTTAGTACGACGATAGTTTTTGGTTTTGTTCGATTTGGGTATGACACTTTTGCGACGTGGTACGAGGGTTTTTACAGGCAACATTGGTTGGCAGATGTGTATTGTGAAATGGTATTCAGAAGATCGAATTTACGTTATGAGAAATTGTGAAACCACTGTTGGAAATCACTGTTTACTTAACGAGACAACAAATGGGTGATTGATATCGCGGGCGACCGACTGTGGTATCAATAACTTATTCGTTGGGTTCGTTAAGCAAGTGGGCATGAAGATCCGTCTACAGCAGCTGATGCAGATTCATAATTGTTATTCTTGGGACTCGACCCAAAGACACATATGTTCTTGGAATACGTAAGGTTATGAATTCTTGGGCAAGACCCACTTTCATTCATCAGTTTTGGTTTTCAGTATAATTATTTTAATTTCCTTTACTATATTTAATTAGTTTTGGTGTTACAAATGTTTTGGGGGAAGTATTTCTGTTTTCAGTTTTTAAGTTCAGCTCGAATTTTTGACCCATATGTTATTACTTATCTACTTTGATGCTATCATATTTTATGTACTTATTTTTGACCTTATGTCATTATATGTTTTCGGCTTTATACCTTTATAAAGTATGATTTCTACTATTACACTGATGGGGAAGAAAGTAAGAACTTGGAGGCATGATAGAGGATTTTGCAACCCGCTCGCGACGGTGTGGCACATTTTCTTTGATGCACCCACTTTGACTTGATTTCTCTTTATACATATATTCTTCTTCCTATTTTCGAGTATTTCAGTTTAGTAAGTGATCTTAAATTTCGGGATGAAATTCTTTTAAGGGGGTAGATTGTAACAACCTGTCCCAGGATTTACGAAACAAAAAGGGTATTTTTGTATTTTCACTAAGTTTGGGGATATTTTTCCTTTTAAAAATAGATTTTGGTTCTTAATTGGTGAGCCAAGGGGCCCACCCCTAATTTCTTTGTCCCCCTCTACCCGAGTTCTCTCTCCCTTTCTGCACTTACTCCCTTTTCTCTCTGCAATCACTATCATCTTTCTCATTCTCGTCCTCCCGTGAGCACACACCCACACTCACGCACATACACACCCATCACCAACCCCGTACCTGCAACACCTCCATCATCATCATCACCATCATTATGCCGTCTTTCTCTCTCTTTCTCTCTCGTCACTGCGAGACGCGAGAAAGCCCAGAAAAACTCTCTGGCGGGTTTGATTATTTTTCCAGGCTAGGTAAGTTTCGGGTCTCTTCTTTTTGTCTGGATTATTGTTCTTGGACGGGATCGTTGAATGTTAGACTTGTTGTGAAAAGGTAGGCACAAGATAGGCCCAGAGGAAGGAACACCCATCTCCGGTGAAATAGTGGGTGTCGAGAGGAATCCGGCCATTTCCCGGCCGATCTACGACGAACCAAGGGTACTAATCTTTTCCTCTCACCTTGTACTTCCTTTTGGTACTTAAATCAGACCCTAGAACTAAGTGTTGCAGTCGGCCGGAGCTGGGAAAGCTCCAGCGTTTTCCTCTGGCGAAACCAAGCCTTTCAGGCCGTGTGGAAGAAAACCCAAGACCTTTGGGCCTTTCCTGCAGAGCCCAACCCAAAAACCCATTTCCTTTATTTATTTTGTTTTGGTTTAAATGGGCAGGCCCTTGGGCCATTTTATATTCAGGGCCTTCGGCACGTTTTCTGCAACCCAAAAACCCTTAGACTTAAAGCCTTGGGCTGTGAAGAACCAAGGCCCTAGGCCCGTTCACCCTAAAACCCTAAACCCAAAGCCCAAAACCTAGGGTCCAAATCGAACCCTAAATCGGTCCAACCCGGTTTGACCGAACCGGTGAACCTGGATCCGTTGACTAGGTTAACATTGACCGTTGACTTTGACTGGTCAACGTTAACCGTTGACTTTTAGAGTTGACTTTTTGGGTTTTCGTTCGAGACCTCTCCAAGGCTAATTTCGACGTTCTGGACCCGTTTTTGAAGTTCGTTTTCCCAGATTAAGTCGTTTGAGTAGAGTTTGACTAAATGTACCCTTTATGTGCTTATGGGCAATTATTATGGCATTTCCGTCTTCGTTAGTTTGCGTGGCTCTTCAGAGGCGAAGTATCTGTGAGTAGACCCCTTCAAAAATGCATGTTTTGATAGTAGAAATGCACAAATGAAAATCATGATTTAACAATTATGTTTTATGAAATGCTTTGAGATAACAAGCTTACTGAGGCTAGTTTGAATTACTACTATTTTTCATATAACCCGTGTTCTTATAGAATATCCAATGGATGACGATATGATATTTAGAACATGTTTAGAACACTTCTTTATAGTATAGATGATGGATGACTTTATACTATGAAGTTGCTTTTCAATATACGTTCAATGGTTTTGTACTTATCTAGTGGTCCTGATTCCGCTACGGGACATAGAGATAGGTTCCGGTCCGTCCCAGGTGACAGTTTGTGGTTGGCATAGGGTCTGGAGTGTGTTTCCTTTAGCATTTAAGACCAGGGACAGGGAGTCGGCAATGGGCCCCTTTAGTGTATTTTCCTCTGACTGTCTGCTCAAAGACGGGGAACTGGCATGGGGTCTGGGGGTTATATTGGACATTCACTAATGGCTATTATATATAAAAGTTATGATTTGAGACATTGCACGACATGCTAGGTTTCGGAAAATCTATGTTTATCATGATATATGTGTTTTCATAAAACCTGGGGGTTAGTTAGTACGTTGATAACTGTTTTACTATATATATATATATATATCAACTTGGTCCACTCATGCTTATTTTGCGCCCCCTTCAGGACTTAGATTCGAGGCATACAATCCCGGCGTCTAAGCACTTCCGCATTGGCATCTTCGAGTCATCTCGGTGTAGGATCCATCCTTTTATTCATTCAATTTTATATTAATTCTTTTAGTGTTCTAGATTAGATGTGTGCTCTGAACACGTTCCTCAAATGCATATTCTTTATTCTTTTATATTTATAAGTCTTATCTATCCCCTATTTTCAGCATTTGCACTCAATAAATGGCTTTCGTCACCCTCGGGTGTGGCCAGCACGTGCCTGCCCTGTTGTTCGGGGAATATCGGGGTCGGGGCGTGTCATTTCCTTTCTCCTTCCACTCAATTAGTTTTTTAATTTATGAACTTTTTTTCTTTTGGTCTTTGTTTTAGCTTCCCTTGAGCTTTTTTCCTTGAACTTTGTCTCAATTCTCATGAGCTGGTCTCAAATCTGGACCTTCATGACCCTCTCCTGTTCCGATGCTACTTTACATTGCGTGTCCTCAACCAACGGCCTCTACTACTCGGCCTGTGTGCTTCTCCTTAGATGTTGGGTGGCTGTCACAGTGCTTTTAGCATTATTTGGTAGGATTATGGAAGCGCTCACTGCGCGGATGGCTCACTCACTCCCATTTTCCATTCATCCAGTTGTTTCGTTGGTTCGTTCTCTTGGTGGTGGTGGTGGCTTTGTGATGGAGGCGCGTCTGGTGGTTGCTGGTTTCTTTTCCAGTCTTAGGGTTCTTTTTGTTGTTGTTCAGGTAGCCACTTTTGAGCCTATCTACTGTATTTTCTTATTTGTTGTTGACCTTGTATTTAGGTAGTGGGCTGTCTTTTGGGTTATCTTTTCCTTGTACTCATCTTTATTAATTAATGAAAGTAATTTAGTTTGACCGAAAAAAAGGAAAAGGCATAAAGAATTGAAAAAATTACGTACGATCGAGTCGTGAAATTAAAAGAAAGATGAATGCGAAGGACCTTTGACACACCCCGATCGAGATCGAAGCGTGCTGGCTGTCACGTGAAGGTGACGTAGCCATGTGCGCATTGCGGAAGCAGAAGGATACAGAGAAATACGGATAATTAAAGACCAAACCACTAGCAATACTAACTAAGATAATGTGCTAGTGCGAATAAGCGTGAATTCACCATTCAAAGCATAAGTAACCTAGTTGCAGTCTAGCATAGCAATTAATAATAATACAACATCCGAAGATGATCCTACATGGAAGGTGAACTGTCAGAACCTTCGTCAAGCCTTCGTAAGCGACCACCAAACAATTCTTACTTAATACCTGGATGGGCGAAAAATAGAAAGCGTGAGTGGGCAAAAACAAAGCTTTTCAAATTCATTTCATTTCTTAAATATTCTAACCCCTTGCTGTAAAACCTGTATAGTTTTCCCATAAAATAGAATATATATATACATATCTCAAAATCATGCTCAGAAATATCGAAATCCGCATATAAAAATGCCATGCATATGGCATGTCCAGTATTTATGCCATGTCTATTATCACAATATCACATAAGTAAGCCAGGTAATATAATTCAACATAAATCATTTGTCGGCCGTATTCACCTAACGTGACCTGTACGGCGGAATCTGGAGCTCGTCATCTAGCCGGAGTCACCTATTATGACTGGTACGGCTTAATCATATATCTCAACATGTATATACCTGCACACGAGTCGGAACCACCTCACATTGTCTGTCCGACAAGACTGGGTGTAAATAAATACGTACTAGTGCTACGATCACATGAAGACTGTGAGCTAATCGCGGGCCACCTACGAGTTGAATCCACTTAAAGTGGTCTATACGACAGGACTGTGCACCTAACTTGGATCCAAGATGAGCGTGTGGTGCGAGAGGTGAACATCACGTGAAGGACTGTGCCCTTAACTCTGGGCTGGAGCACTAACACTGGGGTGCATGTTGATGAGCTCAAATATACATCTCAACATCATCATTTATCTCATAACCACTATCAGCATAATATACTCACCTGTAGCTTACCTGGGGCTCCGCAGCAACATGCGACAATATGCATATTTATGCTAATGCATATACTCAATTATCATGCATGTATGACATGGCATTTCAATCACATTTCATTTAAATATGCTTTCTGGGAAAAACATCAAGTGTCTATATATATAATGAAAACCAAAAGCCCACTCACAGATATATCGAAGGGTCGTAGCCTCCGAGCCTCGAATGATTACGCTCATCCTTGGGATAGGTCTCACCTATATGCGAAATAACTGAATAAACGTCACTTAAGAGCACATATACAAAACTATGTAATAACTTCTCATATATTGCTCAATTTGGGTATATGAATATACCACTGAGATCTACTCATCCTCAGAAACATCCCCATATTTTTAGAATAATTTTCCGACCACCCACGCGCCGGCAAGTGCAAGGCCACGCGCAGGGAATACTGACGGAATAGTAACGGCAGTTAGGAATATTCCGTTAAAACTAACGGTGTTACCTGACGCCATTAGGAATATTCTGTCAACTCTGACGGAATATTCTCCATTCTTCTCCGATGGACCTCGCCGTCCGCCGCCGTTTGAACTTCGAATTTTCGTCGGATTCTGGAAAATTTTCAAATCTTCAAATCTTCTTCATTTCTCAACCAAATCTCATGAAACTTGAACCAAAATGAAGCTTATGAAGAGTAGAACCAATTATTACCACTTTCAAGCTCCATAATTCACAGGATCTCGCTGGAAAAAGCCATGAGAATTCCGACCAAACTTTGAACTCGTCGATCTCCACTTCTCGACGTCCAATTCACTTGGTTTTTCTTCTTTGAGCTTCGTGAAGATGATCTAAAGCTTCCTATGGCTTTAGAATACTCTGAAACCTTCACATTTAGATGTGTATGAACATTGCACAAAATATGGGGTTAGGGTTCCGGGGCTTTTCGAAGGTTTCAAGTCTCAAAAATGGTACCAATCGACTCGTGAAGTCATAAGAAACAAGATGGTGACCTTAAATCCCTCGATCTGTGAAGGTTTGGCTTGGTTTAGGTGTTGTCTGTATGGTTTGTACGGAAAATGGGAGAGATCCGTGAGAGTGAAAGAGAGAAGTCCACGGGAGAGAGAGAATTGTCTTGTGTGTGTGTGGTCTAAAATTGAACAACCAACCATAACCACTAAAACCTTAAGTTCCCATTGGCCCCAAAAACTTAGGAACTTAACATTTTGGTCCACCTCTAAAGCATGTCACACACCACATATCTTAACGTCCAAGGGCAAAATGGACATTTTACACTATCGATAAAATTATTTTGGGACGGGCTGTCACAATCTACCCTCTTTATAAAAATTTCATCCCCGAAATTTATACAATCAATACCATCCTCTAATAATCATAAAACAACCTTGGATACATCTCTCTCATCCGATCTTCTGTCTCCCAAGTAGCCTCTCCCACTGAGGGGTTTCTCCACAAAATTTTAACCAATTGCACTGTCTTATTTCTCAGAACCTTCTCTTTCCAATCCAGAATAGTCACTGGCTCCTCATCATAAGTCAAATTCGAATCATTTCCCAAAGGTTGAGGAGGTAACACATGTGAAGGATCTGAAACATAATGACGAAGCATGGAAACATGAAATACATGGTCTACCTTAGACAACTCTGAAGGCAACTCAAGTCTATAAGCAACTTCACCGACTCTTTCGGTGATCCGATATGGTCCGATGTATCTAGGATTTAGCTTAACCTTCTTCCCAAAATGTACCACACCTCTCCATGGTGATAGCTTCAAGAATACAAAATCACTAATCTTATACACTGGGTTAGTAGCATGCCTGTCTGTTAGGCGTTTTTGACGATCCTGGGCCGCTTTCATGTTTAACTTAATCACCTGAATATTCTAAGTATTCTCATCTACTATCTCAAGACCTTAAATTTCATCATGCCCACAAATCCAAAAATCAACACATATGACACCGTTTTCATGGGCCCTATGGTGTTACTTCTAGGAAACTGAAGTGACCAACATACTCAACAAGCTCAACAGATCCGTAAACCTAAATCTCTTTTCCATAAAACAAATAAATAACTGTTGCACTTGTCTGGAAATGTTGTTGCTCCCTCACTGGAATAACATGCTTTGACTTAGTAAGTCGATCAACACTCACCCAAATTCCATCATAACCATTTAGTATATGAGGAAGCTTGTACACAAAATCCATGGTAATATCTTTCCATTTCTACTGTGGAACGTGAAGTGGCTGCATTGACTCAAAAGGCTTCTTTCTTTCAGCTTTAACTTGCTGACAAATAGCACATCTACTAACATACTTAGCAATTCGTCTTTTCATATCCGGCCAATAATAAAATGGTCGAACGGTATGATACATCTTAGTGCCTCCAGGATGCATTGCATATGCCGAACAGTGCGCTTCATCCAAAATTTCTTTCTTTAATTCCATATTATTCGGCACATACATCCTATTCTCCTGCATAAGCATGCCATCAGTCTCTCGAATTTCTTCATCATTAATCTGTGCCTCGAGCACTCAATCAATTAATACTGGCCTGACTTGAAAACTAGCAAGCAAGGCTACTTCTCGTTCTTCTATTCCCAAATCCACTCCAGTATACCTCAAATCTATAAGGAGAGGAACACGAGAAGCATACAAAGCATTAATCCGACCTTGGGATTTCCTACTCAAAGCATCAGCCACTACATTAGCACGTCCAGGGTGATACTCAATCGTGCAGTCATAATCACTAAGCAACTCTAACCACCTTCGTTGCCTAAGATTAAGCTCTTTCTGGGTGAAAAGATATCGAAGACTCTTGTGATCTGTGAAGATCCTACACTTTTCACCATAAAGATAATGTCTCCAGATCTTCAAAGCAAAAATATTGGCCGCTAATTCCAAATCATGAGTAGGATAATTCATCTCATGAGGCTTTAACTGATGCGAAGTGTAACCAATTACCCTACCATGCTGCATCAACACACATCCTAGACCATTCAAGGAAGCGTCACTGTAAACTTCAAAATTACCGCTATCCTCTGGGAATGCTAAAACAGGTGCATGAGTGAGATAATACTTCAACTGATGTAAACTTTGCTCACAATTATCATCCCACTTGAATTTAACTTCCTTTCTTATTAACCTCGTTGGTGGCAAGGCAATGACTGAGAAATCCTTAACAAACTGTTTGTAATAGCCTGCCAAGCCAAGAAAACTCCATATCTCAATGACGGTTCGTGGCTGTTCTCGATTTCTACAGCTGCTACCTTCTGAGGGTCTACCTATTCACTTACTTAACGAATCCAACAAATATGTTATCAATATTACGGTTTGCAGCCCGCAGTATTGATAACTCATCGTTGTCACGATAAGCAAGTAAATAATTCCCGAGGGTGCAATATTACCATCTTGCCCTTCATTGGGAAATATACACACACCGTCTAAACAAAGCCTAGATCGTGCTCTTGCACTACTCCTCAGGTAACATCATCAATAAAAACAATGACAAATCTATCCAAGTATTGTTGAAATATCTTATTCATCAAACCCATAAAAACTGCTGGTGCATTCGTTAATCCGAATGGCATCACCAAAATCTCATAATGACCATAACGAATTCTAAAAGCCGTTTTATGGACATCGTTAATCCTAATCTTTAACTGATAGTAGCCTGACCTGAAGTCAATCTTTGAAAACACACAAGCACCTCGAAGCTGATCAAACAAAACATCTATACGCGACAATGGATAACGGTTTTTAATCGTTACCCGATTCAATTGCCTATAGTCAATACATAGTCTCAAAGTCCCGTCTTTCTTCTTCACAATTAAAACTGGAGCTAAGGATATAGGATCCGTACTTGGAAGTAAATCAATAGTGAACTCCACATCTCTGTCTGGCGGTAATCCAGGTAAATCATCAGGGAATACATCAGGAAAACATCTGACCACCTTTACATTCTCCACGCTACTAGGAGCACATCATTCAACACCACATGAGCTAAATATCCTTGGCACCCTTTCGATAACAACCTATTTGCTCTCATAGCATAAATAGCGCCATGCCTCACCCTACTACGTTCGCCCATAAAAATAACCTCAGGTAATCTAGGATGATGGAAAGTAACTGATTTCTCGTAGCAATTTATATTGGCACGATTATAATGCAACCAATCTGTGCCCAAAATCACATCAAAATCAACAATATCTAACGGAATAAGATTAACTGGCATAACTACATCCTCTACCATCACTGGACATCCTGGATATACACAATCAACATAACATTTCTCCCCTCTAGGCATAGCAACTCTAAATCAAATCCTAGAGGCGTAGGATGAGGTTGCGTCACTTGAGCAATGTATGAGAAATAACTGAGTGCGTAGTACCACACTAAATTAATACCTTAGCAAAATGACCAAGAATATTTAACGTACCCATGATCAAGTCAGGATTGTTCTGAGCATCTTGTAATGTCATGTTGTGGATACGCCTCTGATTCTGCTGTCGTCCACCACGACCCATCTGACCATAATTATTAAATCCAGGAACTTGCTGGATCGGTGCTAATGTTGGCATAGAAGGCTGCTGGGGCCTCTGTTGATTCTGGGGACAATTTATAATTCAATGTCCCAACTGCCCACAAGTAAAACATCCATTACTGCCCCGCCTACACTCACCAAAGTGCTTGTTATTACACCTACGGCACAAGGGAGCACTTCTTCTACCTGAATCTCCTTGCCTCTGAAATCTAGGGCCTCTAGAAAATCGACTACCTCTCCTCTGACCAGTGGCACTAAAACCTCCGCTGGAAGAACTAGAACTAGCTTCATTTCCTTTAAAACTCTGGATCTTACGAGGTCCTTGGGATGATTGACCCTTGCCTTTATCATCCCTCCTCGATTTCCTATGTTTTTCCTTTTCATCCTCACTCTCACTGGGCATATCCTCTGAGTCCTCAAGTCTCAACAAAATCTCATAAAATTTCTGGTATGTAGCACAGTGAGTAGTGATCGCCATAGAACGCCATTTTTTTTTAGTACCCAACTAAATCGACGAAGCATCTTAATCGGATTGGCAGCAACCTCTGGATCATAACGAGATAAATCAATAAATTTCCTGTAATACTCATTTGCTATCATCTTCCTTTGTCTCAAATGAGTAAACTCTTGCTTCTGACTATTAATATAAGCTGGAGGAATAAATCTCTTCTGGAATAACTGCTAGAAAACTTCCCAATCAGCAGCTTCCTTTCGAGTTACTCACAAGCCTCCTGTTCCCACCAGGATGCAGGTTCCTTACCTAAGAACCAAGAAGTCATCTCGACCCATTTATCAGGAAGAAGATTCCCCTGACTTTGCATTACACGGAAAGTCTTTTCCACATGATTGAACCATTTCTCTGCTCCTTCAGGTCTTTCATTTCCCATAAAATTATACAACTTCAAATTATATACAGTCTCAAGAGGAGTCATATGGGAAGGTCGAAATGCAGACTGTATAGCATTAGCTATAGCTTCCCCTACTTAGGCAATATTAGGAAAATTAGGCTCAGCTGAACGATGTGGCACTTTACGAGGTGGCATAGTTCTGACAGAAGACACCAAAATAACTAGGGAATTCACTAAATATGCAGGACTGCAAAACCTATGCTCTGATACCAAGCTGACACACCCCGACCGAGATCGAAGTGTGATGGCCGTCACGTGAAGGTGACGTAGCCATGTGCGCATTGCGGAAGCGGAATGATAAAGAGAAATACGGATAATTAAAGACCAAACCACTAGCAATACTAACTAAGATAATGTGATAGTGCGAATAAGCGTGAATTCACCATTCAGAGCATAAGTAACCTAGTTGCAGTCTAGCATAACAATTAATAATAATACAACATCCGAAGATGATCCTACATGGAAGGTGAATTGTCAGAACCTTCGTCAAGCCTTCGTAAGCCACCAACGAACAATTCCTACTTAATACCTGGAGGGGCGAAAAATAGAAAGCGTGAGTGGGCAAAAAAAAAGCTTTTCAAATTCATTTCATTTCTCAAATATTCTAACCCCTCGTTGTAAAACCTATATAGTTTTCCCAGAAAATAGAATATATATATATACATATATATATATATATATATACATATCTCAAAATCATGCTCAGAAATATCGAAATCCACATATAAAAATGCCATGCATATGCCATGTCCAGTACTTACGCCATGTCTATTATCACAATATCACATAAGTAAGCCAGGTAATATAATTCAACATAAATCATCTGTCGGTCGTAGTCACCTGACGTGACCTGTACGGTGGAATCTGGAACTCATCATATAGCCGGAGTCACCTCTTGTGACTGGTACAGCTCAATCTCAATCTCAATCATATATCTCAACATGTATATACCTGCACACGAGTCGGAACCACCTCACGTGGTCTGTCCGACAGGACTGGGTGTAAATAAATACGCTCTAATGCTACGATCACGTGAAGACTGTGCGATAATCGCGGGTCACCTACGAGTTGAATCCACTTAAAGTGGTCTATACGACATGACTGTGCACCTAACTTGGATCCAAGATGAGTGTGTGGTGCGGGAGGTGAACATCACATGAAGGACTGTGCCCCTAACTTTGGGCGGGAGCACTAACACCGGGGTGCAGGTTGATGAACTCAAATATACATCTCAACATCATCATCTATCTCATAATCACTACCAGCATAATATACTCACCTGTAGCTTACCTGGGGCTCTGCAGCAACATGCGACAATATGCATATTTATGCTAATGCATATACTCAATTACCATGCATGTATGACATGGCACTTCAATCACATTTCATTTAAATATGCTTTCTGGGAAAAACATCAAGTGTATATATATAACGAAAACCAAAAGCCCACTCACAGATATATTGAAGGGTCGTAGCCCCCGAACCTCGAATGATTATGCTCGTCCTCGGGATAGGTCTCACCTATATGCGAAATAACTGAATAAACGTCACTTAAGAGCACATATACAAAACTATGTAATAACTTCTCATATATTGCTCAATTTGGGTATATGAATATACCACTGAGATCTACTCATCCTCAAAAACATCCCCATATTTTTAGAATAATTTTCCAACCACCCACACGCCGCCACGCGCCGACAAGTGCACAACCACACGCGCAGCCACGCGCAGGGAATCCTGACGGAACAGTAACGGCAGTTAGGAATATTCCGTTAAAACTAACGGTGTTACTTGACGTCATTAGGAATATTTTGTCAACTCTGACGAAATATTCTCCCTTCTTCTCCGATGGACCTCGCCGTCCGCCGCCATCTGAACTTCGAATTTTCGCCGGATTCTAGAAAATTTTCAAATTTTCATATCTTCTTCATTTCTCAACCAAATCTCATGAAACTTGAACCAAAATGAAGCTTATGAAGAGTATAATTCTTACCACTTTCAAGCTCCATAAATCACGGGGTCTTGCCGGAAAAAGCCACGATAATTCCGGCCAAACTTTGAACTCGTCGATATCCACTTCCCGACGTCCAATTCACTTGGTTTTTCTTCTCCAAGCTTCGTGAGGATGATCTAAAGCTTCCTATGGTTTTAGAATGCTCTGAAACCTTCACATTTACGTGTGCATGAACAGTGCACAAAATATGGGGTTAGGGTTCCTGAGGTTTTCGAAGGTTTCAAGTCTCAAAAATGGTACCAATCGACTCGTGAGGTCACAAGGAACAAGATGGTGACCTTAAATCCCTCGATCTGTGAAGGTTTGGCTTGGTTTAGGTGTTGTCCGTACGGTTTGTACGGAAAATGGGAGAGGTCCGTGAGAGTGAGAGAGAGAAGTGTCTTGTGTGTGTGTGGTCCAAAATTGAACAACCAATCACAACCACTAAAACCTTAAGTTCCCATTGGCCCCAAAAACTTAGGAACTTAACATTTTGGTCCACCTCTAAAGCATGTCACACACCACACATCTCAACGTCCAAGGGCAAACTGGACATTTCACACTAACGATAAAATCATTTCGGGACGGGCTGCCACAACCTTTGCTTAATGATTGTTTATATTTTAATAACTTTTGCAAGGACCTTTGCTTCTCGCCCCAATAGCTTTATTTTGGACTTATGAGAGCTTGACTGTACTTTGAGCCGTTTTGACCTCTCCAAAGGTCTTCCTCCCCTAATAGTTGTAGATTTTTAAGCTTCCAGATGAGTTGATTTGTATCCAAGGTACACCACGATCAACTTCTCACACTCCATATCTAGACTTCATTCATAGACTTTATCAATTTTCTTCATCACCTACTTCATAAAACCCCATTTAAGAAAATTCAAAGCGATTCTTTAAAGTCACTTTGAGAACACATGTGCAATTTTCATGAACTCTTGATTAGCCATTGATAGGATTTTTTATCATCTGCAAAAGTAGGAATAAGAACACTTAAAAACACTTGCAAGAGAACAATGTAGTTGTAGTATAAACGGCTTAAACATTGTTGTTCTCGACAAGGATTATTTAAAACAATTTATATTTAAACCAATTCTTAATTAATTATTTGAAACAAATTTTAGAAAATATTGATTTTATGACTTCAAATAAGAAAAACGAATTTTAATAAAAACAATTTAAAGGAATCGGCAAAAGCAAATTAAACTAAAAGAAAACGTTTTTGAAAAATCAAGTTGTAAAAGCACTAGAGTTTCGCCGTCATCTTAACAATCCTATTATTTTTACCAATTACTTATAAATTACAATACAACTTTGAAGGTTAGGTTTTTCTAAAGTATGCTGACATTCAAGATAAAGCGTAATATCCACCTATTTAGAATTTTAGGTGATTATCAAACAAAAAAGTCACAATGCTCCTCCTCCGCCATACTCCCCATTCCTTTCCACCTAGGAGTGCAAACCCCCCTCCTTCAGTACTAATCACTGTTATTTTGGCGGTGCTACTGGTATCTTTGGACTCCATTTATGCAGCCTTTTGTGCTAATTTTTGTATCCATCTTGGATCTGTTCTCTGATTTCTATGCTGTGAGATAAAGTATACCATCTTTAGAAGTATGTGCTGTGCCGTAAACCTTCCTGCTTTGTTACACCATGAACATCGGTGAAGAGGAATTGGACTGTTTGAATATCATCCTGGAAGACAGCCTCGGCCTCGAAGAAAGGTTCGATAATACCATTCATCTGGTGGGCAGACTCATTGCGGATCATAAGCCATATCAAATCGTAGTCAATGAAGTTCTTAGATCTGCTTAGAACAAAATGGGTGTGGTTCGGGTCCTTCGTGCGAAAGACAACGTTTTTGCAATCACTGTTGGAGAAGAGGCTGTTGCTAGGAGGCTTATGGAGGGTAACCCCTGGTTCATTAGAGATTACACATTCTCGATGAAGCTGTGGCCAACCTATCACTCTCTGGACGGCATTGAGGCAAACAGGGCTATTTACTGGGTTCAGGCACACTGTATACCGATGAACTATTGCACTGTGAAAAACGCTAGGTGCCTGGGAGCTAGAATGGGTGCAGTTTTAGAAGTATGCGCAATGCTATTGCCTAATCAAGATTTCCCTTCCTAATCAGCTCTTAGTCATCGCCGTAAAGACGAAGAAACCTGACAACTGCATCAATTTTTCAATTTTTCTCGACAACCTTAATCAAATTTCAATTTTAATAGGTTTATAAAATTAAAACACAAACGAATGAGTGACTAACCTGTGGCTCTGATACTTGTTAGCCTTATAAGGTTATACAATTAAAACACAAACGAATGAGTGACTAACCTGATTCCAATGGCCGCCATGAAAGTCGAACAGAAAAGTAGTAGAGCACAGCAACACCAAGATCTTCTATAAACACCTAGCCGAATACAACTACTCTATGAGAAGCATTATGTTGTTTGTTCTACGGCTTATAGGAACCGGTGTTTATATATAGGCTAAAAGATAGGGTTTTCATCCATAAAGGAAACCTAAACTTTACTTTCTTAGCCTCCAAATCAAGTATCATAATCATATTCAATTAAGGATTTCATCATTCCTATTTCCAATATAAGACACCTTATATAGGATTAATATCTTTAAGAGATCAAATCACAATCGACATTATTCTCCAATATTACATTCCTATTACATGTAGTAGACCACTTAAAGGTTGATTTATATTGGATAAATCTCTTCTCTCAAATCCTCTTTCTTTTGCATTCGTCGTCCATTGATATTTTCTCTATCCTTATGATATATATGATCACTCTTTTGCGCTATGAATATATAATTAAATAATTTAGGAAATTGTTATTAGCACTCCAAAAATCTCATTCTACACTCTAAACTTTCAATATTAGGAAAGAAAAATACACTTCTGAGTAGTGTAGAATGAGATTTTTGGAGTGTCAATAACACTTCCCATAATTTAAAGGGCACTAAAGATGACACCTTATCACAATGGTGGAAAGTATCATGCCTATGCACCTGGTGCGGATTTGATCTCCTCTGATTTTCCTTTTCTTACAATTAATTATTTAACCCACTAACATTATCGATATAATAACTTCATTCACAATTTCATATTGATAGCGCTGAATGGATGATCTATTTTCTGTTCTGAAGGTTAGGTAATGAACATAAATAAAATAACTAGCCATCGTATTGAATTTACATCTTAGTTCATGATGTATGTTTGGAACTTTGAATTTGTACACCTATAACTATTTTTATATAAAGAGAAAAATTGTTTTCAACCTTGTAATTTTTGGTTGTGGCGCATTCTTTTTGTTTTTAATCTTATTCACTCTTCAAGCACAGAATTTGTAAGTGATCATTTACCACAGTGGTAGAAAGGTATTGAGCTCTTGCATGAGGACGTGGGTTCAAACTCCGTCAGTGACTAATCGAACAAAATTTATCATTTGACAAAACAAAAAAACAAAAAAAAAACAAAAACCAGAGATTTTGGACACTAATTCCTAGGCCACCTCACTTCATTTTATGGTTTTCTCCAAGGTTCTAATGTAAGAGTATCATTTGAGATCAACATGATGTTAGGGTTACAATTATACAATTATTTATATGCATGCATAGTGCAGATAAACTTATACTTGTATGCTCATGTACATATAAGCAATAAGTAAAGCAGCAAATCTCTGCAGATGAAGACATGATGGAATAGAAGAGACGGAAGTCTTCTGCTCTCACTACACAATATGTTTTTAACCTAGAATAGGGTTTGGCGTACACAAGAACTGACTATATGAGAGCAGGGACATCACCTTTTACATGTGATTTGATTATTCCATCGTGTCCTATTATTGGAAGGAATATCAATATAATCACAATCATATCAATTAGTGTATTACCATGATATCAATCTATGTTTACCGTAATAGGGTTTACCATAAGTTAGTTGCATTAGGGTTTAAGACTTCATGATTCTTACTCTATTTGGGCTACTACAAGATCACTTGTCAATGAAGTAATCTCAAGAAAATCAAGTTGACATTCACAACATGATCTCACTGATGACTCAACAAGATCTTACATTCTCCCACTTGAATGTCAATGATAATTACCCAATAATGAAAGAACGCATGATGATCACAAAGTCTTACAGTAGTATGCAACTTCCCCTTGAACAACCTATCACTTCAGATTGATTGCAGGACTATAGAAAACCAAGCACATATCTAGCTCCACTTGCACTCTATAATCACTTGCACAATCAATTTGATAGAACTTTGTTGTTAACATAATCATGGTGATCGAAATAGCTGAATTACTCATCAACGTACTTAAGAGAAAAACTGAGTTATACTTCAGTTTACTTACATAATTGTTCTGTCAAACAAACTTCAATGGTCAATGCAATATTACAAGAATAACGAGTAAATGAACACAATGGGAAACTGACTTATTCAAAAGTTTAAGTAGAGAACAAAATCAATTAATGAGTGCTTACTCCCACTCATTACTCCCACTGGTGAAGCCTTTGTCAAAGGGTCAGCTGTCATAAGAGTTGTGCTAATGTGCTCAATTTCCACAATTCCACTTTTCACTTCATCCCTCACTCGCAGATATTTTATATCCATTAGTCTGCACGCCAAGGATCTCTTGTTATTCTTTGAAAAGAAAATTGCAGCCTTGTTGTCACAATACACCTTCAAGGGTCTTTCAATATTATCGATGACTCTCAAGCATTTCATCATATTTTTTTATCCAAATGGCCTGATTAGTTGTGTAACAACCAATAAATTCTGCCTCCATGGTAGAAGAAGCAGTAGCCTTTTGTTTTGCACTTTTCCACGAGATTGCACCACCAGCCAGTACAAACACATAACCACATGTCGAATTTCTGTCATCCACACTAGGCTGATTTAAGTAAATTTAATACAAATTGCATAAATAAATGGTTATTTATACTTTAAAAACACACATAATTATATTGGGATACATAAATTGCAAAATAAAATGACATATAAATTAAAAGTATTAGGACACATTGAAAACATGGGGAGCAAGCATATAATATGTATTCATTCAAGTATTCAACAAGTATTCAACAAGCATATAAGATGAAAGTTATCAATTTTCTGTCTAAGTGAAAGTTGCGACCTAGGCGGGTGCCTAGGCAGGTTTAGGTGGGCTAGGCGGATGCCTAAGCGGGTCTAGACCCACTTTCTTAATTTTCAAAACGTCTAAGGACTAATCGAGGCAGTAGCAGCCGCCTAATGTATAGGCGGACATTTTTAGAATAGTGGTTTTCCCCCAATATTATATATATATATATATATATATATATATATATATATTTTTTTTTTTTCAAACATCCAAAACGGCGCTGTTTTACTATTAAAATTTTAATTTTTTTACCAGGACCAAAACGACGTCGTTTTGGCCTGGATAAAAAAAAGAGCAGATCTACTGCTGCTGCTGCTGCGCGCAGCAGAAATAGAACATCAGAAACAGAGGCCAGAGCGCTGCACCAGTCGGTTTTTCGGCGAGGGGAGGGGCTGAACCCAGCTCTCCAGTGGTGTTTTTCGGTGAGGGGAGTGGCGGCCACCACTCCTCGTCCTCACGTGGCTTCGCTACTGTCCCCACTTACACATTTTTGTAAGAATGTATGATGAAGACGTCGTTTGAGAGCTCTAGGGAAAATATATATGCCAACATTTTCTTCCAAGATTTGATTGTTAATTTCGGCACACCAGCACCTAACACTTACACACGTGTTCAGTAACAAATTGAGGATCAAAGAAAAATAAATACAAAGAAAGGTTGTTCGGTGTACAAAGTCGAACAACAATAGAGACTTTCGGCTAGTTTTAGTTGTCCATGGAATCAAATATATTTGGTAGGTGTGAACAGAACACAACAACAGGCTTTCGGCAGCAACCGAACATAGCTGAAGTTGTCCGGCCAACCGGTTCCAAACGCCCTTCGCTACCATATCTCACATTTTGTTCAAACTCGAAACTTTAAACTTTATCTCAATTTCAAAAGATACATAATTGATCCAAGTAGTAACCCCATTAATAAGAATTTAAATTTTAAGTAACATGTGTCCAATCTCAAACCTAAACTACCAGTTCCATTGAGGAAATAGTGAAAAGTAAAGAGAGGAAAGCGCTAGGTTATTTTGTTAAACACTTCTCAGGCAGTGCTCTAGGTAGAGATTATAGCTCTTCTAATAACAGATAATGGGGTCTTTGGGTGCAGAAAATACATTGATTCATGTATATTAACTAATATTTCGGTCTTTTCATTTCGTGTTGCTCTACTATTTAGGAGGGGCAGACTATTTTGGGGAAACAATCAATGAAAAAAACTCCGCTTTGAATGGTTCAGCAATTTCGAATTGATCTCTGCTCTCAATCTTCCTACCCTTCGTCGCTTCTGTGACCGTTTGAAGTATGAACTACAAAAGCTATCTTTTTCATATCGTATGTCGTTACCTTTCCTGGTCCGAAATTAATTAATGATATTGACTAATGGAATATAATGTCCAAATTAATTAAAAAAAATACTTTCTAAATTGAAAATCGAAATAATTTGAAGCTAGCTGTCACCGAAACCCATTCGATTGTCATGAAAACGAAAAGTCCCCTCTCCTCTTCGCCCAGAATTTCACAGTACAGTGTTCAACAAGAACTATGAATCTATTTAAAATTTTCTTGATAAAAAGAACACTACAATTAAATTAATTTCGTAAGTGGATTTCCTAGACCAAAGGAGATTAGGAGTTGTCACTCCTCCAATATATATATTATATATAACATTAATAGTCTTTCTTCCATTAATAAGAACAAAAATAACAATGAAACACTAACAGCGACTTGTGAGTTATGGCTAGCAGTAGTACTAACCCTACTTACAGTCACAGTGCTCCTCCTGCGGCAGCAGCAGCCAGCATCCTTAGTCTTGTATGGCCAAGAGGGCGGACGACAACATTATGGTCATCAACATCAACATCATCAAGGTCAACATCATAAGGAGGACCCGAAGCAGATGATGAGGAATGAGCGTTGCGTTGGGAATTCCACCAGGATGGAGGTTTTGTCCTACTGATCAAGAGTTGATTTTTTTTTACTTGACCAGGAAACTCTTGAATAACATTAACCAGCCTCTGCCTGTCAACGGCAGATCGTTGACCTTCATATCTATGACTTCAATCCCTAGAAACTTGCAGTTTTATCTCTGTCGCTTTCAACTTACATGGCATGTGTGCACCACGACCATGGCATGTCGTGCTAATGCTACAATGACCTATATAAGTTTCTTTCCACATGACAATGCATGTATTATCAGCAAGGCACATCACGATGGTAGTATACATGTGCCATGTAAAGTGGCAAATTCCAAATTTACTGTAAAAGGTATATAAATCATTAGCAGGGTTTTATGAGATTCATTAATTATAAATGTTGTTGAGAATTAAACCCTAATATATTATTGTAAGTTTTAAGCGTGCAAAATTTTCACGGACACGAAAATATACTTCTGAATATAATTTTTTTTTCTTTATTTCGTTTTTAGAATTACTGGCTGATCATCAGAAATATAGTTGTTTCAGAACTCATAAAAGTATTTCATAATTTCTCGATCTGTATTACTCCAACTTCTCAAAATAATAATATAATAATAATTACAATAAATAGAGTTTATGCACTCGTTGGTTTGTTTTTGACATGCAGAAAATTATCAATTACCAGAAGGTCATGAGATGGGTGGGTCCCCTTGGCCCAGCGCGATGATGGTGAGTCCTATGGCCTCGCGTGTAGGGTGACACTACTACAAAAAAGGCTTTCACTGTCGGTGCAAAAATCGACAATAAAACACAATTATTGTCGGATTTTTCCTGCAATGTCGCATAGGTGAAGCGACACCATTGCCACCATCAGCAAAAGGGTATTGACGTCGGTTAGTCTCCTTAATGCGCCACCAAGAAACACAGTAATATAAAATAAAAAAGAGCAACATTGTCACTTAAAAGCGACATCCAAGATTACGTCAGTTAAAAGCGACGTTAGATTCTGACATGATGGCGGTTCTAAGCGACGTCAACTGTGACAGCCCGTCCTTGATTTTACAATTGTATAAAAATTTTAGTAAGTGGTTTTACGAAATTGCCCTTCGGGGCGCGTGTGTTGACTAAGGTTAATTACGGTGTCGTGTCACCTAAGTTTTGTTTTCTTGGCATATTCTCGTAGTACTGGTCACTACGGACGCATGGGCGCAAGCGGTTCGTGATTTGGAGCTATATCGAATAAGATATTAACGTTTGAAGTTGGGGGTTAAAATGATAATTTAATTGTTATTTGGAGAATTCTAGAAATCTGGAGTGCCACGTGGGCGGCCCAGATTAAAAGGAATAAATTATGGATGGTGGAGATGAAAGGAAAGAAAAATAAAGAAAAAGAAGAAGAAGAAGAGAAGGGAAGTTGCCTAATGGCAGCGAAGGAGAGGGGAGGAAGAGAAACAGAAGAGAAGGAAGGCCCAATCGGGGAAAAGGAAAGGAGAGGGTTGCTAGCCAATCAGAAAGAAGAGAGAGGTGAGGGATGAATCAGAGAAGGGAAAGGAGGGGAAAAGAGGAAGGAGAGAAGGAGAGGAACCGGCAGGGTTCCCATTCGACCCGCGCGACCCGTTTCAAAACTCGGCCTCTCAGTGTGATTTTCCGATGGTTTTGCACCATTCCTCCAGTGAATTAGGACACCCCATCCCCTGCCACCATCAACATGACTCTTCTTCTTCGTGGTACTCTGACAAAACGATGCAATTTGTCCTGATTTCATGGTGAACAGCGAGGGTAGCCTGTGAGTCCCGTGGCGGCGATCCACTATTTCTGAATCGAATCCCGTCGATCTCCACCACCATTATACTTTCCTTGAGCCCTTGAGCAAAGCCCAGTTAGTTATAGGGGCGTCGGAGCACCGACGACCGCGAATTTTAGTGCACCCATTTTAGGGTTCCGGCGGATTTGAGACCAATTGAGGCTTTTCCCGGCCAAATTGGCCTTGGTCATAGGTATGAAAGTTGTTCTACTCTTTGAGATCTTCAATTATGCAAATTTTGAGAATTTTTGGAGAAAGTTGGATTTTTCGGTGAGCCGGGGCGGCCGACCGCCACCCACGGCGGCGCAGGCGGCGGTGCGTGGCCAGTGGGCCGTCAATGTTATTTTTAGGTTATGTTTGATATCCTGAATTCAGTTTTGATAGTGGTTGGATGTAAGTGGATCGTTGAGCCATATTCTTTACGATTCGTGGTTAGGTAAAAATGTGAATTGACGATCCGACCGTTGGATCGTCACCAAACTTTGATACGTTGTAGTACTTAATATTTGAAGAAAGTGGAAACTTACGGATCGGGAATCTGAATTATGGATCTTCCCAAATTGGATTTGCAAGTTCATAAAATAAAAGGTTAATCGCCACTCGGTTTTGGAAATTGGCGGAGATCCAACCGTTGGATCATAACGAAACTTTAGTATGTTGTTCTATAAGCATAATGTGAATCATGAGAAGTTACGGATGGGAAATTTGATATGCGGATCTTCCGGATTGAGTTATGTTGGGTTGTGGACCCTACCGTCGATCTTTGATCGACGGTTGACTTATGGTCAATGAGTTTTGAATCACTCTTGAATGCCCTTGAGGATGTGTTTTATATAAGTTATGTGTCCTATCGACAAGTATTCTGAGATGTGATTTAATAATTGTTCTAGGCGCCGATCGTTCGGGACGCTTTGGTACTTGTTCTAGGGAGTTGTAGCATGGACTCTAGGTAAGTGGGCTTTTGTTTTCAGTATATATATATATACACTTACTGATTTTCCCAGAAATCGAATTTAAATGAAAGTATGTTTTAAAATGCCATGCATAGAATTGATATGAAATATATGAATTGGTATATGATGCATATGTATGAAATGGTGCAATGGACGCGCAGGTAAGTGTCAGGTGAGTTATATTGTGTTGATGATGTGAATTGTGTTGAGAGCTCATAACCTGCACCCCTGCATTAGTGCTTATGTTGAGATTCACCTCCCGCACCGTACGCTCCCTTGGATCCAAGTAGGTGTAAGTCCTGTCGTACAGACCACTTCTGTGGTTCCGACTCGTAGGTGACTTGCGATTATTCGCACGGCCGTTTTGATGAGTATAGCACTAGAGCGTATTATTACACCAGGTCCTGTTGTACAGACCATTTTAATGGTTCCGACTCGTGTGCAGTCATAGGTATTGAGCTATATGATTAGCCGTACAGGACCACTGCAGGGTCTCCGGCTGATTTATTACTTCACCTGATATATATATATATATATATATATATATATATATATATATATATATATATATATATATATATTTGCGAATCTTCATTATGTTATTGATGCATATAGCATGGCATACTTTCATAATACTGATTTTGAATCATGATTTGAGAATATGATGATATACATATATTTATATGCTATTTTCTGGGAAAGTATACAGGTTTTTCAGTGAGGGGTTATAAATGTTGATAAATGAGATGTTTTCGAAAAGCTTTGTTTTTGCCTACTCACGCTTTTTGTTTTGCGCCCCTCTAGGTTCTTGTAGCATAGTTTCTTTATCGACAATGACTCGTGGCATATCTCAGTTCAGGTGGCTACTTATGAGGGTATGACCTTTACCCACACTACTGTACTTTACTTATGCTCTGACAACGCGTGTGAAATGGGTCCATACCCACTGACAGCGCACTCTAATAGTTAGGCACCTTTAGGTTTAAATCTATTCGCATTCTTCCATATCATCACTTTTTGGCTTCGTCACCTTCCAGGTGTCGGCCAGCACAGCTCGATTCGGAGTCCTAGTGGACATTCCGGGTCGGGGTGTGTCATCAACCAACAATTAAAGAATTAGAATATCAAACCTACTGTCGGTCCTAACCGACATCACCTAAAGTTAAATAAATAAAATACTCAAACTACTATCGGTTTTAACCGACATTACATAACATATGGATACATAAAATAATTATTATGCTGTCGTTCATAAGCAACACCAAATATATTAATAATTAAAAAAAAAATTCCGTTTTTAATTAATAATAATTAAAAAAAATTATATAAAAATAAATCCCACCATGTCAATGAAAAAACAAACAATTTTAAGCAAACTTCATATTAAAAATAAAATTTCTACCAACTATATATTAAATTTAAAATTAACTACAATTCTTAAAAATGTACAACCCATACAAATTCTTCCCGAACTCTTGCAAAAGATTTTGAACCGGTTGTGTGGTTCATAGTTTTCAACTGCTGATTATGCTTATTTTTTCCGGCAATCTCCTGACAAATAAAAGATTTATTAGACAAATTTCAAGGTATAATAAAATAAATCATGAAACGTTTATCTTTGTTTTTTCTTTATTCCAGTATGCCACCATCAAAATATTTATGTAATCTTTAGCCTCTGCTACTACATGTTTCGAAAATGCACTAGAATTATCACTAAAGCATTTTCCATACGAATCAAACGAACAAGGCTGTTCTTTCCAATTCGGAATTGAGGGTCCGCTTCTTCGTTGAGTTGATCCTTATAAATACAGAAAAAATAATTAAAAACCAAGAAACAAAAATAAATTTCAATTTAAGCATAAAACTAGTTAGAATACAAAACAGAAACTAAAATTAATAATCATAATAATTTAAAAATGAACCACCTTCAAGCTCTTCTTCTTCGAATTGGAGTTCCTCAAAATGTTGATCTTCAAAATGGTGATCCATAGAAAATAGGGAAGGAGAAGAGGATAAACAGAAAAGGAGGAAGAAAGGGACGCATGGATGAAATGGGGAAGCAGAAGAAGAAAGACTGAAATTGGGATAGAAATGAAAGCACGGATGGAAAGAGAGCTGTTTAAATATGGGTACTTTGGCGTCGGTTTAAACCGACATCGATTAAGTGACATCGAATTAAATCTACATGGTGTCGGTTTTAACCGACGCCAACCTGACACACTTCACGTTGAGTTAAATGAACCAGTTAACTTTCTGACATTCTGTTGACCCTAAAAACTACCAAGCCGACGTGGCGCGCAGGCCAAGTAATCTATGAGCTAACTACGTCCTTCGGTTGTGTGCGGGGCGTGCCAACTCGTCGGCCGAGCTCGACCGAGGAGTAAAATTTGTTGATGTTGCGTTGAGTGCGCGGCTGACTTCTGCGTCTTGCGATTGCCGTCGAGGAAAGAACTTGACTCGGCTCTTGGATTCTAAAGCCTAAAGACAAGGCTACTAAACATGCGAAGTTCACAGATTGTTGTCATCAGATTCGGTCACAGTGATGGTGTTTGTCAGAGTAAACTCACGCCGAATTGACACTAAAGTGTAAGGGCACAAATACTCAAAGCGGACGTACGTCTTGATGGTGAATGTGGTTCGGCCGTCAGAATGCCGAACTCTAAAGCCCACTTGTGAGTATCCAATCATACAACAACTCGGCGTTCAATGTGCCGAGCCCTAGTAAATTGTAACATCTCAATTCGCCGAGAAGGCTGATGAGATGACCTCTGCCAATAAGGATTCAAAAATCCTTCTCGACCGAGACTTGGATAGGTAACCAGTCGGCCCTTTCGCAGTGCTGTTTATCCAAACTGAAGGTGCTCCGCGGTCGGCTGATTCTACGGTGATAGTGCTGTTTATCCAAACTGAAGATACCACCGGTTGCCTTCACAGTGCTGTTTATCCAAACTGAAGATGTGTTGGCGAAAAGGAAAATAAAAATCTCAAGGTTGTTGAGAGGTTTTGCGTAGAGCGAAGGTTTGCGCATGGCAGATTTGTGTGTTGAGTTGGAGAGAATCCCAATGTTGTCCGCGACACTGTATTTATAACTCACCAACATCCTTAAGATTGCCGTCATAAGTCGTAGAATAATAGGAATATTATCTTTCAGATATGCATGATCCCCTATGACCTTGATGACTTCGTAGAAACCAATTGAAACTCAAATTCGTAGAATTAAGGCTGATCCGTGGCATCTATCTGTGGCATAGGTTCAAGCAAGATGAAACCTATCCCATCACCCATCCAAAAGCCTATCTGTGGCAAACTTATCCCATCATAATTCTATTAAATCACTTTCACCAATTGAATCCCTGAGACCACGTGCATGCATGATGACTCCCTTTAAAACTCTAATTCTAATTGATGAAATAATCCACATATTCCAAGAAAAGTCACGTGTAACAACCCCATCCATAAATTCCAAGTCAATTTGAATTGTACCACCCACTTCCATATTAGAAATAGGACACGTATAAGATTGCATGCACCTGGGGCTTAATACGATGAGCCCATTCGAGCTAAAGACGGATCAGATCATCTTTTCTCAAATCAACCGACTGGATATATCAAATATTAGGTTTAAATATCCTAGTTAATATTAAGAGATAATATCATGATTAAAATCATAATACTATTTCTCTATAATAGCTAAAAGTCATTTCAACCACTTGTCATCCAACGATCTAATATCCGCTCATTCAACGGCCTTGATTGTTTGGGCCGATGGTGTAATTTTGGGTTCAAACACATTCTTTATTGAAAATACGGCGTCGGTTTAAATTAATGTTAGTGTCGGTCTTAAACAACACCAAATTCAGACACACTTTTTGAAATTCATGTAGCGTCGCTTTAATGAAACTTGGGTCGAATTAAAAGATGATAATATCGGTTAAAACCGACACTAAGTCTAACAATACATTGGCACACAAGCGGGAAATTTCCCACCTAATATTTCATCCATTTCCTGCCTAATGTTTATCCACCTAATATTTCAAATTATGCATCCTTTTCCCGCCTAATGTTTATCCACCTAATATTTCAAATTATCTCCATTTCCCGCCTAATGTTTATCCATCCATTTCAAATTATCTCATATAACATTTTAAGATTTTAATAAATAAAATTTAACTTGAATAAAATACGTAATAAAAAACATAAATATAATTTTATTATAAAATATCATCACATACTAATTGAAACATAGTCTAATTGATACTTAAAATATATAAAATAATTAATATCGGTTTTAAATTGAAGATCAAATTCATTCATAAATATAATTTTAATGTAAAACAACAATTTTGTGGTATCTACTAGTGTAAATATTTTAAATTGAAGATGTCACATCCCGGCCAGGGGCGGATCATTTCCCGGGCCCGCTCCACCACTGTAACACGATATTGTCCGCTTTGGGCTAACCATTCCCTCACGATTTTGTTTCTGAGAACTCACGAGCAACTTCCCAGTGGGTCACCCATCATGGGAGTGCTCTGGCCCCCTTCTCGCTTAACTTCGGAGTTCCTACGGAACCCAAAGCCAGTGAGCTCCCAAAAGGCCTCGTGCTAGGTAGGGATGTGAATATACATTTAAGGATCACTCCCCTGGCCGATGTGGGATGTCACAATCCACCCCCCTTAGGGGCCCGACGTCCTCGCCGGCACACTTCCGGCCAGGGATTGGCTCTGATACCAATTGTCACATCCCGGCCCCTGGGCGGATCACTTCCTAGGCCCGCTCCACCACCGTAGCACGATATTGTCCGCTTTGGGCTTACCATTCCCTCACGGTTTTGTTTCTGGGAACTCACAAGCAACTTCCCAGTAGGTCACCTATCATGGGAGTGCTCTGGCCCCCTTCTCGCTTAACTTCGAAGTTCCTACGGAACCCAAAACCAGTGAGCTCCCAAAAGGCCTCGTACTAGGTAGGGATGTGAATATACATTTAAGGATCACTCCCCTGGGCGATGTGGGATGTCACAGAAGATCGAATTCATTCATTGTATTCCTATAGGGTCAAGGAGTGTAGCTGTCAAAGGTCATCAAAATTAGAGTTAAAATAACCGTTAGATCGTGATTTTTCGTTTATAACCGTCGAAAAGTTTTGTCCCGTTACTTGATCTCTAAATGTTTGTTTTTTTGTGATTTTTGGCGTATGCGATCTCGAAGCATATACAAATAAATTTGACGGTTGGATCGTTGAAATTAGTTTCGTAGGATGCGTATCCCATCAAAACGATAGATTCACTAACACTTAGAGTTTATTTATACTTTCATTAAGTATAACATAAGATTTTGTGGTAACCACTAGTGTAAATATTTTAAATTGAAGATAGAATTCATTCATTGTATTCATATAGAGTCAAGGAGTGTAGCTATAAAAAATAATCAAAATCGGAGTTAAAAGAACCGTTAAATCATGATTTTTCGTTTTATAACCGTCGAAAAGTTTTGTTCCGTTACTTGATCTCTGAATGTTTGTTTTTTGCAATTTTTGGCGTATGCGATCTCGAAGTATATATAAACATGTTTGACGGTTGGATCATTGAAACTAGTTTCGTAGAATGCATATCCCATCAAAACAATAGATTCACTAGCACTTAAGAGTTTATTCTTACCTTCATTAAGTATAACATAAAATTTTGTGGTATCCACTGTTGTAAATATTTTAAATTGAAGATCCAATTCATTCATTGTATTCATATAGGGTCAAGGAGTGTATCTATAAAAAATCATCAAAATCGGAGTTAAATTAACCGTTAAATCGTGATTTTTCGTTGATAACCGTCGAAAAGTTTTGTCCCGTTACTTGATCTCTGAATGTTTGTTTTTTGTGATTTTTGGCGTATGCAATCTTGAAGCATATACAAACAAGTTTGACGGTTGGATCGTTGAAATTAGTTTTGTAGAATGCGTATCCCATCAAAACAATATATTCACTAACATTTAGAGTTTATTTATACATTCATTAAGTATAACATAAGATTTTGTGGTATCTGCTAGTGTAAATATTTTAAATTGAAGATCGAATTCATTCATTGTATTCATACAGGGTGAAGGAGTGTAGCTGTAAAAAATCATCAAAATCGGAGTTAAAATAACCGTAAAATCGTGATTTTTCGTTTATAACCGTCGAAAAGTTTTGTCTCGTTACTTGATTTCTGAATGTTTGTTTTTTGTGATTTTTGACGTATGTGATCTCGAAACATATACAAACAAGTTTGACGGTTGGATCGTTGAAATTAGTTTCGTAGGATACGTGTCTCATCAAAACGATAGATTCACTAACACTTAGAGTTTATTTATACTTTCATTAAGTATAACATAAGATTTGTGGTATCCACTAGTGTAAATATTTTAAATTGAATATCGAATTCATTCATTGTATTCATATAGGGTGAAGGAGTGTAGCTGTAAAAAATCATCAAAATCGAACAAATACATCATTAAGAAAATCATGCATACCAACCACCTCATCTCTTGTTTCTTCTTCTCCGATTGCCACATTTTGCTCTCCAATGTTTTTCTCACCATGATGTCGCCACCAAGCGTTTTTATAATCTTTATCCATATCATGCAATATGAGATGTTCAACAATAGTGTTCCTAACAAAAGTATATCAATTACAACATCTTTTGCAAGGACATCTAAACTTATCAGGGCCAACACCATTTGCAACTGCTTGGTCCAAAAACAAATTAATTCCAGCTGTATAAATTTCCAAATTTCGAGCTATCGTCAACCAACTCCTGTCCATGTTTTACCACTTTACGAGGGCAAAATATTACGTTGACACTAAGATGCCTACAATCGTTCAATCCCTATCATGTAGGCATAACTATTAGAATTTTCAATTTCTATCTTTCAACCCTCGAACTCTATCACGATTGCAATCTTTTAATTTTCAACACCTATTATAGTAAAAACAAATTAAAATAATAACAAAAAGTTAACCAAATTATGCTCATCTAATCCATTATAGTAAATAACATTCAAAACTTATCAAAGTTATCAAAATAACAACAAAAACAAATTAAAATAACAATTAGAGTGCAAAACAAATTAATTTAACATAATATATTCTTATATTACTAAATATTATAAGTTTATGTTATATTTAATAGTCAATTTCACATAAATGCTTATAAATATTATTCATTTCCATTTTTTCATAACAATTCAAGTGACAAAATTAATTCATTCGACTAAATATTTATTAATTTAATAAAAATAGTAGAAATTTATCTAAGTACTTAAATTATAACTTTTAAATAAATAAACTTGTGTATTATACAATTTAAAAATTAAAGAATTTAGTGATAGAAACTTGAATTATAGAAGAATTTCATCGTCGATCAAATCTTTATGTACTCAACCAGCTCAAATAAATTCCCTACAAAAATAAATTGTAAATAAAAATTAAACATAAGACAAGTTTGTGTGGCGTCGAAATAAGGACAAGTTTGCGTCGGTTAAAACCGACGTGAGCCTGACATGTCAGTGCACTTGGATGTGGCGTCAAAATAAGGAAACTTTTGACCGATGCCAACACTGACTGAAAAAGTTCTTCCAGTCATTTGCCCCTACACTCACACTTTACGTCGCTTAAAAGCGACACTAGTATTTAAAAATATTGAAATGTATGTTTACGTCGGTTTAAAAGCGACACCAGTATTTTATGACGCTTATAAGCGACAGTAAATCCGACGTCATGTTCAATTAGTGTCGCAACTGACTTATCCGCCACTAAATTAGATTAAACCAACACCGCCCACTGACACTATAAGTCCCTTTTGTAGTAGTGTGAGTCCCCTTGGCTCCACTTGGTTGTCGATGTGTGGATCTCCCACGTGTGACCCACTAATTGGGTCGCACATGAGGGGGCGTGTTGAATCCTACATCGGCCATACAAAAAGAAAAGTAATGGTTTAAATATCTTAACCCCACTCTAACTAACACCGAGGTCTTTTGTGATACCCCACACCTGATGGATTGTGCAGGTGGTAATTACCAAGTTGGGGACAAGGTATCAGAGCCAGGAAGCGGGCTGTATGTACTGCCATGTGATGGGTGAGTCCCTTTAGCCCCGCGCGATGATGGTGGGTCACGTGGCCTCGCGTGTAGGGTGAGTCCCCTTGGCTCAACTTGGTTGCCGATGTGTGGCTTTCCCACGTGTGACCCACTAATTAGGTCGCACATGAGGGGGCGTGTTGAATCCCACATCGGCCATACAAAAAGAAAAGTAATGGTTTAAATATCTTAACCCCACTCTAACTAACACTGAGGTCTTTTGTGATAAAACCCCACACCTAACGGATTGTGCAAGTGGTAATTACCAAGTTGGGCACAATATCGATGTTGTTGGAAGTGGGTCTTCGGCCCGTCTCCCTGATAATTCTATAGTTTTAAACTCGCAAGTACACAAGATCAAACACATAGTATAGATACCAAATATGAGGTCATTCCCACGAGGATTGCACTAATATGTATCTAAGTTATCTTCCCAACAATTTAAATTAATTCTTTCACAAAAGCGATCAAATATGCACAAAAATGATTTAACAAAATAGTTTGAGATGACTTGAATCTAAAAGTATAAAAACACAATTTTTATAGAACTAGGCAAAGAAAAGTTGTTGGCAACAAGGGTTTTGAAAATGATGTCTAAAAAGTTTCAGGTTTCAATCTCTAATTTTTTTCACCTAAGAAATTGACACACACAATGACACAAAACAAATTTAGATGCTTAACGTTTATCAACCTAAAGGCATGATTGATTTCCCTAAACAGCAAAGTAGGCATGGGTGTCTACACTAACTCTTTTCATTCTCAAACGATTTAGCATGTTATCTACTAAGTTGCACTCCGACAAAGCATAATACAATGGAAATCGACAAGACACGATTCCTAGAACATGGTATCTATTCCGGTTATTTATGATAATTAATTCCAGGAGACCTAACTAATTCTCTTGTTACTTGGCATAGGTACAAGACTCGATCATCCAAATTTACTTATGTAACAAACTCAAATTACAAAGCTATCCTATGGTGATTAGATATATAATAACTCAATAAGATTGGAATAAGCATCGACAAACTGTTTTATAGCAAAGGTGTGTCGAAAATACTCAAGGAAACATGATTAGGACTTCAACCAAGTCCCAAGTATGGAATTTAGTTACTCATAATGTGAATGGGCAGCAAAGACTTACAAAACAGAAAATAAAAATGAGAAGAGGTCAATTGCGGAATGGTGCTCTGGTCCTTCCTCTTTCTCTCTTCTGCCATGGCTGCCTCCTATGGTGCCTGCTCTCTTCTTTCTTTATATATTCCTTCTTTTTCTGTTTTATTCCCCACTGTCCTGCTGCTCAACTGACCAGGGATATACATCCCTTTTATTTGTAACCGACAAGGCTAATAGCCTTCTTTTCCCTTGTCTCATAATAAGCTTAAAGTCCCATTATATCCCTTTCTATCAAAACTCCTTATTTATTTGCTTCCAGATTTTTTCTTCTTCTTCCAACTAGTTAATCTAACATATAATCTAACAAAATCTATCGTTTGACCAAAAAAAAAAAAAAAAAACTAGTTAAACTCCTTATAAATAGGTATTTTAACCCTCCTTTATTTTGCCAAGTAGTAAAAAACTTTAATTTGCGTGCTATTTGACCTTCATGTACTAAAACTACCATAACGCCCTCTAGAAAAATTATATTTACGAATCGTAATATTCTATAGAAAATAGAACCCGTAGCTTTCCAAGCGTGCATACCTCATCTCCTAGTTCTTCCCAAGTCGGTAGAGGAGTGTATTTCACGAACTCGACTGATCTGCACAAGCTGTGCTGACCACATATGATTGTAAAAGCCTTTTTAGTCTCAATGCTTTCTTTTTAACTCATTTTCTACTATTTGCTTGTTTCAACCTATAAAACATAAATAGAATGCAAAACTTACATAAAAAGAGTAAAACAATGGTGCAAACAAGGACACTTATTATGTATTTAATGACGAATTTGCTAGCACAACACTTATACGTATGTATGTTGTATGTATATGTCCAACTTTGGTAGACTAGTTTCGAAGATTAGCTTAAAATTTATGTGTTGCGTTGAATAGTTAATCGAAACAGATGTACAGCGGGCCAGGCCTAATGAGTATCATATATATAATGGCCTCAGTGTATAGGACATGTGTGTTGTGTGGGCCTAAGATCCAATCACCACCTTTGAGAGAGAATATTTTATTTTAGTTTCCACTTAATTTCATACAAATTTTAGTCAATCACACAATCTAATGGCTTTGGGAGTTCCGCACCAGCTTAAGTGTGACAACCCGTCCCGGGGAATTGTTTTTGAAGATGTGAAATGATGGAATTACCCTTGGAAATTTAATGTGTGGTGAGTGTTGTATTTTCAATTTGGACAAGTTAATTTTTCCTGAGTTAGTTACCTTGTTTTGTTTGGTTGGTAACCAAACTAAGACCACATTCATCCCCTTTCCCCTTTCCCCTTTCTCTCTCTCACTCCCGCACTCTCTCTCTATCTCTCAGACTCTCTCTCTCCTTCCCTACGTATGGACGAAGCCCATTCTTCACCATTTCGTCGTGGATCGAAGGTGTTAAGGTAAGATTTGAACTCCTTGTAAGATTCTGAGTTCATCTATACAATTTTGGGAACAGGAGGCCTTCGATTCATCACGGAACCATAACCCCAGTTCGGTGCACTGTTCATGCACATGTAAATATGGACTTTTCAGGGAATTTCAAGCTCATAGGGAGCTTAATGAGGCCCTAAGGAAGCTCGGAGTGGTTCGTTGGAAGATTTTGGACGTCGGAGGACCGAGATCGACGTGTTTCTAAGTTTGCCGAATTATCGAGCTTCCTTAGGTAAAATCTAATGGATTTTAAGCTTTGAATCTTGTATGGATGTGTTCTACATGCTCGTAGCTTCATTTTGGTACCAATTTTGTGAAAAATGGTTGAAAAATGAGTGAGAAACCATGTTTGGAAGTTTACCCAGAAACTGGCGAACAATCACCGACGACCGATGACTCGCCGGAGAAGACAGAGCATATTTCGTTAAAGTTGACGGAATATGCTAACGCCGTTAGTTAAGTTTAACAGTTACCGTTAGGATTTGATGGAATATTCCTGGAATATTCCTGACAGCGTTAACTGACGCCGTCAGTGTGACTGTCACGTGGCTGCGCGTGGGGGCGCGTAGGTCCGTGCGCTCGCCGGCCCGTGGCGATGCGTGGGGCTTCAGAAAATTATTTTAAAAATATGGGGATGATCCTGAGATTGTGTAGATCACTGTGGTATATTTATAAACCCAAATTGAGCAAAGTATGAGAAGTTATTAGCCAGATTGGTTATGTGCTTAAAATAACGTTGTTATAGTTATTTCTCATATAGGCGAGACCTATTCGGAGGACGAGCGTAGCCAGGCTAGGCGTGGGGGTTACGACCCGACTACATATCAGTGAGTGGGCAGTTATTTTCAGTATATATATATGTATATACTTGATGTTTTTCCCAGAAGACGTATTTAATGGAATGTGATTTAAATGCCATGTTATGCCTGCATTTTTAGCATATACATTATCATAATTATGCATATTGTTGCATGTGCTGCTGAGGCCCAGGTAAGCCACATGTGAGTATATTATGCTGGTAATGAGTATGAAATAGTTGGTGATATTGTGATGCATATTGAGCTCATTAATCTGCACCCCGGTTTTAGTGCTCCCGCCAGAGTTAGGGCATAGCTTCACATGGTCGTTCACCTCCCGCACCACACGCTCACCTTGGATCCAAGATAGGTGCATAGCCTGTCGTATAGACCACTTTCAGTGGGTTCGACTTGTAGGTGACTCGCGATTAGCGCACAACCTTCATGTGATTGTAGCACTTGAGCGTATTCATTATACACCTAGCCTGTCGGTCAGACCACGTGAGGTGGTACCGACTTGTGTTCAGATATGTATAAATATGTTGAGATATGAGATTGAGATATGATTGGAATGAGCTCTAGTTTCTGCCGTATAGATCACATCAGGTGACTTCGGCTAGCAGATGATTTATATTGAATTGCATCACCTGACTTATTATTTATTATATTGTGATATTGGGCATAGCATATACATGGCATACATACAAAATGAATCTTGATATACTGAGCATGATTTGACTTATATTTATGTATTCTATTTTCTGGGAAAGTTATACTTGTTTTACGACGAGGGGTTAGTATATTCAAAGGAAAAAAAAGTTTTATATAAGCTTTGTTTTACTGACCCACTCAACTTTGTTTTGCGCCCCTCTAGGTATTAGGTAGTCTTGTTGGTGGCTCACGAGGATTCGGGTGGAAGTTCTGACAGTACATCATCCATGTAGGAATATTGGATACTGTTTAATTTAGTAATTTCTATGCTTGACTGCACTTAGACTTAATTATGCTCTGAAGGTGTAGTAACACTTATTTCCTTTCTAGCCATTCTGGATGTTTGGTTTTATTCATTCGAAATTTCCTTATCTTAACGCTTCCGCTTCGTGCTTATGGCTTGCATCACGCTCACGTGACGGCCAGCATGCCTCGATCGAGGTCGGGGTGTGTCATTAAGGGTTAGTTTGGTATTGCTGTTTTTTAATAATTGTTATGAGAATATTATGTCTGAGTGTTTGATCATTTTTTTTGTTTTTTGTTTTTTGTAAAAGTACTTTTACAAAAAATATTATGTCTGAATGTTTGGTAAACCTTTATATAAATTGCAATGATTATGTTAAATGGCTAAAAAGAAGTATTTAATGTGATATAATAGTTGTCAAAGAGAATAATGTAGTATTTTGTAAAATATGTGGGGTATCATTTGGATTAAAAAAAAAAAAAAAAAAATTTTTTTTAGAAGCACCGTTGATCTTACTTCTGTTTTTCTACTGTCATTGACAGCAGTTTTTGAAAATTTTTTTTTTTTTTTATTTAACAAACACATTTGATATTTAAGAGACGATATCACATACGCGGGAAAAAGATGGAGTGGCTAGGATTTCGGGGTGCTGTGCACCTGCGCCGTCGAGGCAAGTTTCTTGCCACGCTTGTCATTAATTTGTTTTGGATACTTTTAGAGCTAATTAGTTTAGCTGATCTAGAGGTAGATGATAGGGAGAAGCTAATTGTTAGGGGAGATGATAACCGGAGGGATGATTTGAGAAGGATTGAAAATATTAGGGCTAGAAAAGTAAGCAAGGTTGATTTTAGATTTGAAGGTTGCTTTTTCATTGCTGTGAAGTGTGTGGGTTTTGAGTATTATAGGGTTTTTAGGATTCGAGTAAGATTGATAGGATGCAATCTCCTCTCGTGATTTCAAGGTGTTTTAATTGGTGCTGGGTTTGGGATTTGCCTTTGCGTATTAGACTCGTGGGGGGAGGGGGAAGGATTATTCAAGCAGGATTGCTCACTAGGTCTGGTGTGTATTTGTGGTTAAGTTATTGTTTGGTTGCTGAGTGGTTTAGCTTGTGGTTTTTAATTGTTTTATTTAAAAGTTGTAATGATTGTTTTAGAGGCTTGTGTTATTTGTTTGTTGTGTGGTCTGTTCTTACCTCAGCTTTGGTGAGCTGGGATTCTAAGTTGATAGAGAGACTGTTCGATTCCCAATTGTTGTTGGTGGATGTGTTGGCCTGCAGCAACATTAACCCTCCTAAAAGGAACATCATTAATCCTTGTTTGTGTAGCTCAAAGACCAATCGTTGTTCCAGTTACGTAATTATGTTTTGTTTTAGGTTGTACAAGTGGTTTCCTAGGTGGTTTTCACTTAGATTCTCTCTTCTCTTCGACGGTTGGTTTCCTTCGGATGTTGTCTTTGTATTCTGGAGGAGAACGGGCAAGAGGTATTTTATTCTCAGGTTTTAGATCTTGAATTTAAGTTTACGTCTATCTTTCTTAGGTTGCAGGATAGGTTCATCGTCCTCAACATATTTGCTGTTAGTGGTTTTAATAAAATTTGGTCGAAAACTTTAAACTGCCAGTGCACGCTTGATGTGTATCATAGTTGCTATTATTCAATGCAATTCCTGGTGAATTGGGTTGTTAGGTTGACTATGTGGTTGTGTTTTGTATATGGCAGTCCTCTTATTCAGGAGTTAGGTGCTAGTGGAGGAAACATGGTGACTGAAATCAGAGGTGAGTCTGCTAGAGAGGCAGTGAACTCTAGTCTGATGGCTGAGCGAAGTTGTGGTGCCCCTCGTGCCACTGTTGGGATGATAAGTCCAAGAATGATTGTCCGAGAGGAGATTGCAATTCAGGAGGGGTCTAGTTATCTTGAAGAATTAGATTGATGAGGTGTCTTGCGTGGAACTGTAGGGGTATTAGGAGGAAGGAATTTCCTAGTAACTTTAATTTTATATGTAGTTTAGCTAAATTAGAGCTTTTTTGCTTGATGGAGATTAAGGTGGCTGTTCATAAGGTCCCTAGGAACTTTTATTCCAAGTACTTTGACAATATTTTTTGCTATGATCCATTTGGCCGGTTTGGGGCCTCTGCTTATGTTGGAATACTACTAAGGTTTTTGTTAATATAATTTCTTCCTCTTCGAGATGTACCCATTGTTCTGTGAAGAATTTAGTTACTAATTTAGAGCAAGTAGTAACTTTCATTTATGCCTTTCCCAAAAAACATTTGTAGTGTGACATGTGGGAGGAGGTCCTCAAGTTAGACCCAATTTATAGTCCTTGGTGCATAATTGGAGAATTTAACAATATTATTAATCTTTCAGAGAAAGTTGGTGGTAATCAAACCCATACCACAGACATGAACAATTTTATCAATTTTCTTAATCGTGGCAATCTTTTGTCTTTGAATGCGTCTGGTGTTCCTTTTACTTGGACTAATTGGCTTAAGCAATCAAGGCTTCCAGGTAGTCGGTTTCTAACCGGAAGTTGTCTTCAGTTTCCGACTGAGTGCTCTCTTTCTCCTTGTCTTACAGGTATGAGCATGGATAAAGAAAAGGACAGGGGGAAAGCATGATATGAGATACTTTTGTTTTTGAAGAAAACTTCTCGATCAAAACTATTTTCTTGTTGGGGGGAATGAGTTGGGCATTATGAGGGACTTGGCTGAGAAGGTATTCTCAAAGAATAGGAAGAGTTAGGCATTCTTGCAGGTTTGTCTTACCATTGAGGATGAAGGTCGACATATATAGAGATTTCCCAACAGCAAGTATGGGTGCTGTTTGGGACCATTTCATTTACTCTTGTCGGCAAAAGTGGGGTAGTTGGAACAGTAAAATTTCACGAGTTTTCAACTTTGTTAGAGATCTTTGACAAAGTTGCCCGTGATATCCAGAAAAGCTGAGATTGCTTCTGAAAAATGTCAACGAACTTTATTAAAGAATGACATAACTGCTGCAGTAGTAGCTAGGAATTTTCTCACTCCCAAGGATAAGGGGCTACTTTCGAAACGATCTGATGAATTGGCTGTTCAAGACTTTTTGGTTTTTAGTGTTCGGTGTGCGGGTTTTGTATCCAACATGGGCCAATGTCTACTTGCTCGAACTCGCCAAGTTGAATCACTAATGGCTGAGGTGGCGAGCCTTAAACAAGAGATTAGAAGGCTCAAGAATGAGAATAAAGAGTTGCACATGCTTGCAAACAATTATTCATCGAGCATGAAGATGAAGCTTGACCAACTGCAAGAAGTCGGATTCAAAGTGATCATTAGAGTTTTGTGGCTTTAATGCAAAGACATTCATTGCCTTCGCCGTCTGGAGTTCCACCAAGTACTGAGTAACTGAGGCTTTAGATGATCTTTTTTTTATTTTATTTTATTTTATTTTTGTGAGGGCTCCTCCTGTTTCGTTTATTTTTGCAGTTGTAACTCACTTGCATGTATATATAAACATTCCTCTTTTAAGCCCAATATATAAATTAATGAACCTTTGCACAAAGTTTAAGGTTCCCTAGATAAAGTGTTGGGTTGAGTAAGTCCCTAATCAAAAAGCTTTTACAACTAAGTCCTCTCAATGATGTAGGAGTTGTTGAAAAATATGTAAGGAAAATTGATTATTGTTTTTGGGATTTCTGTTAACCGATGGTATAACAATTCGTACTCTCATGTCTATACTCATCGCAATGACGAGTACAACATCAAAAACAAATTTTGGAACTAGTATTGATTGGAATGTTCTAAGCTTATGAATGGAAATTGCTAATAATCTACTTTAAAATGGGATTTAACATAATGAATCTTCCTCCTGAAGATCCGGATTTATAAATATGCTTGAAGGATTAGTAAAGTCGAAGACCAAAAGTGATTGTCCACTAGATGTTCTTTTGTTGAGTGCTACCACTTTAGCACCACATTGGCACTCCAAACATTATGGTTTCCTATCTTGGAAGGATTGGTAACGATGATTGGATAGTAGTAGTGAGAGAGATTGAAAAATTTACAGTGGTACTCAACTATCGATATAGTGACTTGCGTCAGGGCCAACAATTCATTCCAAATTGGGATTTTCCTTGGCAAGGAAATTTTTCACTCAAAGTTTAAAGGCTTTTGCCAATACGATATCTACCATGTTGATAGGTCGTCTAAATTGCCCAAATTTAGGAAAAGTTAACATGTTTTTCGTGCTCGACGAGGTGGCAAGATTCGACATTAGGTTAAAAAATTCTTAGGGCTTAAAAACACTTAAAACGAATGTAGGATTGCCAAACTTATGCTCTGATACCAATCTGACACATCTCGACCCGGAATGTCCACCTGGACTTCGAATCAAGTTGTGCTGGCCGATACATCCTCCACGACATGCTCCTCAAAACTTCCATACATTGGATCTATAAATGGCATGGGATAGTGATCCTTCTTGATTGTGGCGTTGAGCTTCCTAAAGTCAATGTAAAGTGTCCCACCACCTTGAATTAGATTAGGTACCTGCACCACTGAAGGTAACAACCTATTAGTCGAAATGGGAATTGGAATTAGAGGAGGAGACTCACCAATGTACTGCGATGAAGTGGCAGCACTGTCAATAGATGCACAAGGGGTGTTCTCGGCTAGATTTGGGCGTTTGAGGGTTGTGGCCGTGCAATCCTTGTAATCCATTCCAATTCCCTATTCGTTGGTGGTTCGAAATGCATCATTCTTGATTGGTGCTGAATGTTCCTGCCCTTTATTTTCAATTACATCAATGGCAAAACAAGAACGAACATCATTAGTATTCTCAACAGATTCAGAAAGATTAAAGTTAATCATATCGCCACCAAACGCCATAGTTACTGCTCCCTTGGCCACGTCAATCTTGGTTTGAGCTGTTTTCATGAAAGGTCGTCCAAGTAAGATTGGCAATGGTGGAGAGTGGGCTGAATCTTCCATCTCAAGTACATAAAAATCTGAAGTTTTGAGGAGCATGTCGTGGAGGATGTATGAAAGCCATAAAGTGTAGAGATGTGGAAAATATGAATAAATTTAAACCTAAAAGTGCCTAAATATATGAGTGCATTTGCGAGCGAGAATGAATCCATTTCACACATGATGTTCGAGCATAAGCCAAATAATGTAAGAATAGGATAAGAATTATACCATCAAAGGTACTCTTCTATACTAACATTTGCCAGGAATCCTTGTCAACCCCAAAAGCTCTGCCACATAAACCTAGAGGGGTGAAAGACAAGGGTGAGTGGGCTTAAAAATAAAGTTTTGTAAAACCTTTTCAAAACTTAATAATCCCTCGCTGTAAAACAAGTATAGTTTTCACATATAACATACTATGTATAGAAATACTTATCGTAGTCAGCAAAATCTCAATTTAGCAATACAAACTTATCATGTCAAGTGATTCATCATTATTTCAAGAAATATGATAATTCACAATATCTCCTTCATGGTATATGATAATCAAGTGCTCATATATCATACTACGCATAGTATGAAATTACTTACCTTAGCCAACCATAGCTTCATAAAGCATTACGTCACAACAATTCAAAAATGAACATGTAATGTTCAATAATCACATAATCTTGTATAATCAACATATCATAATTGGTACTCATTGCTTGTCGCTCAACGACATATTTCTCATAACCAATCATACCATAACTTATACTCATTGCTCATTGACATATGCTAACACACGAGTTCATTCAGAGGTATTCTGACATGAACACGACTGGGTGTAATCATAATATACGCTCTAGTACTACAATCACGTGAAGAGTGGTGCTAAGCGTGGTCATATACGAGTCCTAGTTGCTTCTCACTGTTGGAGTTTTGAATGGAAAAAACCATGAGTTTATTTTAATCCGCATTGGTGGATTGGTTTTTGCAAATTCAAATAATAAGTCTTACACTATTAGACTTAGCATATTGAATTAAGTATAGACTAAAAGAGTTTGGTATAGATTAGGATGCAGCCCATAATTAGAGCAATTAAGATAAGGGCTCGGGGCCTTGGGATCTCAGAATTAATCTAATCCTTGTATATATATAGATATTTAGATAACTATGAGTTTGAATTCAAATCAGACGTTGTAGCTGAAATGATCAGTTATCAATCAAACGACACAACTGCAAAAGGCAGTTGTTCGTTCTCGTCCAAAAGGCGTGAACAAGTCTATAAATTCACCAACCCGTTCCATTTAGAAAATTAACTTTTACACAACCCAGTTTTAATATAACATTAATATTTTGGAGAGAAACACTCAGTACGTTCGATAGAATCAAATTCCTAGTGCAAGGACTTTGATTGTGATAGTTGAATGATGGTGACAGAAGCCTAGAAGAACTACTGCATAAGTGTAGAGGCCAAATTTTTGTCTATAAGGACATTGCAATCTTGCAAGCCTCTATCATCCATCTGTTAGTAAATTCTTGCTCATTTAATATATAATTTTCATTTTCATTTGTATTGTCCTTATTATTATTATTAGTAGTTTGTAATTTTCTAAATATTATTATCAATAAATCAAATTTTCTGTTTTGTTTCCAACAATCTTATAGACATAAAATTGTTTGTTATGGAGCAATAAGTCAATATGAGTGGCGCCAAGAACCCTTACGTTGAGAAACCAGAAAACTTTAAGGGAGGAGACTTCAAACGTTGGCAGCAAAAGATGTTGTTTTATTTAACAACATTGAATCTTGCACACATTGTGAAGGAAGAAGCTCCTCAACCAAAAGAATTCCCAGTCGACAAAGACACTATGAATGCCATTGATGCTTGGAATCATAGTGAATTTCTTTGCAGAAATTACATTCTCAACGGACTGAATGACACATTTTATGATTTATATGTATCTTGCAAGACAGCGAAAGACTTATGGTTGTCGTTGGAAAAGAAATACAAAACGGAGGATGCATGATCCAAGAAGTTCGTTGTTGGAAAATTTCTGGATTTCAAAATGACTGATTCCAAACCAGTGGTCAAACAAGTTGAAGACCTTCAAATCATAATTCATGACATTCATTCTGAAGGCATGGATATAAGTGATAATTTCCAAGTGGCTGCTGTTATAGAAAAATTGCCACATGGATGGAAGGACTTCAAAAGCTATCTGAAACACAAGCGTAAAGAGATGACCATGGAGGAATTGGCTGTGAGGCTTCGTATTGAAGAAGAGAACAGAACAAGTGAGAAGATTGGTGGGGCTTCATCTGTGGAAGTCAAGGCTCATGTTATTGAAGCACAAACTTCAAAGAAAAAGTTCTCTCATCCTAAGAAAAAGAACACGGGAGGAATCTTTCTTGGACCAAAAGGCAAAAGCTTCAAGAATCAACGTATCAAAGGATTTTGTTGGGTCTGTGGTAAAACTGGTCATAAAGAAGAAGTGTGCCGCCATAAGAAGGATCAACATGTTGATGCAAACTTGAACGACAACAACAATCAAGCAAACATGGCAGAGGAAAATCTTGTTGTTGTTGTGTCTGAGATCAACTTGGTGGCTGATATCGAAGAGTGGTGGATTGATACTGGAGCCACCAAACATGTTTGTGGGGACATAAATCTTTTCACCACATACCAACAACTCAATAATGGAGGAAATTTGTTCATGGGTTATGCCTCAGCCTCTGTGATTGCAGGAAAAGGAAACGTGATTCTGAAATTTACCTCGGGCAAAGAATTGACCCTCCTGGATGTATTGCACGTTCCAGATATTCGCAAGAACTTGGTGTCAGGACCTCTGTTCAGCAACAAAGGATTTAAGCTTGTATTCGAGTTTGACAAATTTGTTCTTACTAAGGGGGGGAATGTTTGTGGGAAAGGGATATCTTGCTAATGGGATGTTCAAACTCAATGTAATTGCTGCTACTAATAATATGAACAAGAATAATGCTTCCGTTTATATTGTTGACTCTTCCAATATTTGGCATGCTGGATTAGGACATATTAATTATTGTTCACTGCATAGAATGGCTAACTTAGGTCTCATACCAAAATTTGATTCAATAAAAAATTATAAGTGTGAAGTGTCTGTGGAATCAAAGTTTGCAAGACAAACTTTCAAAAGTGTTCCAGAAAAGTCCAATGAATTACTAGGACTTATTCACACTGATCTATGTGATTTTAGATCAATGCTAACTAGAGGTGGGAAATGCTATTACATAACATTCATCGATGACTGCAGCAAGTTTTGTTATGTATATCTAATTCGCAGTAAAAATGAAGCCTTGATATGTTTAAAATATATAAGGCAGAAGTTGAAAACCAACTTAACAAGAAGATTAAAATTCTTCGTTCCAATAGAGGGGGAGAATATGAATCTTCAGTTTTTGTAGAATTTTGTGCAAAGAATGAGATTATACATCAAACCACTGCACCATATACACCACGACAAAATGGTGTTGCGGAACGGAAAAATCGAACGTTCAAGGACATGATAAATTCTATGTTGAATAGTTCTGGACTTCCTAATAATTTGTGGGGTGAAGCATTGCTTACTGCGAATATAATTTTAAATCGAATCCCACATAAGAAAACTTGTAAGTCTCCGTATGAAATTTGGAAAGGATGGCTACCAACATATAAAACACTAAAAGTGTGGGGTTGCCTTGCCAAAGCGCAAGTTCCTTTGCCAAAACGGATTAAACTTGGACCTAAAACCATAGATTGTGTTTATTCTTTGAGGGCATATTTCCTTATAAAGACAAATTTTCAAGTTCCAATAAAAAGAGAACAATTGACCATGGAGAGACTTCTTCATCAAGTGTTCCAGCGGAAACACTAGAACCAAGAATAACCAAAAGGACGAAAACACCAAAAAAGTTTGGTCCTGATTTCATGACCTTATTAATTGAGGATGAACCTGTTGACCCTAAAAACTACCAAGCCTACATGGCGCGTAGGCCGAGTAACTAATAAGCTAACTACGTCATTCGGTTGTGTGCGGGGCGTGCCAACTCGTCGGTCGAGCTCGGCCGAGGAGTAAAATTTGTTGATGTTGCGTTGGTCGCACTGCTGACTTCTTGATCTTGCAACTGCGGCCGAGGAAGGAACAATTCTTGGCCTTCGGGTTCTAGAGCCTGAAGACAAGGCTGCTAATTTGCGAAGTTCAATATCAAATTCGGCTGTTAATGTGTCGAATGTAGTAACCTGGTAACACCTCACTTCGCCGAGAAGGTTAATGAGATGACCTCTGCCAATAAGGATTCGAAAATCCTTCTCGACCGAGACTTGGATAGGTAACCAGTCGGCCTCTTCGCAGTGCTGTTTATCCAAACTGAAGGTGCTCCGCGGTCGGCTGATTCTACGGCGATAGTCCTGTTTATCCAAACTGAAGATACCACCGGTTGCCTTCACAGTGCTATTTATCCAAATTGAAGATGTGTTGGTGAAAAGGAAAATAAAAATCTCAAGGTTGTTGAGAGGTTTCGCGTAGAGCGAGGGTTTGCGCAGGGCAGATTTGTGTGTTGAGTTGGAGAGGGCTTGAATGGTGCCACTGCCTTTGTATTTATAGGAGCGTCTCTGCAATCAAGTTATACTTGGATTAGGACTCCGTATTCTGATCCAAAACTATCTCGATTAATCCTTCTTCAATCAAGACTTTGAACCTAGCCTTTATCATGCCGCACACATCTCCATATCTCATCAACCTCACCCTTGCCGAGACCCCTTAATGAATCAGGATTCCTGCTATCCGTAGGACTCTGCCTGCTTCACCTTTATCTAAACAACACTTTTCCTAACAGGACCTAGCCGATCTCGGCCCATGGGCTAAATAAACCACAAGCCTCCAAATAGAACCTTCTGGGCCGAGAATAATTCTAATTCGGCTCAACCTAATATTTTGGGCCTAAACATTGCCCCCCTCGCTTCTGAGGTCTTCGGCCTGGAGATCTACCGGCCAAGCCCTGACCTTGAAGAAGCGAATCTCTTCATCACCCTAGTCCTCGATTTCCAAGAAGCATTTATGAAGCACGATTTCACGATCTTCTTTCTGCCAACCGTCTCACTACGTGGCGTCTTCTGCCATAACTGCCCCTAGTAATGACGCCTGAAGCGTGCGGTTCACTAAACCGTCGAATCTCTTACTAAGCCTAATCATTACACCTCGATTCACGGAATTTTAAATAACCTGGCGATCGTGCAAGCATCAAAATGTCCTTTCCCATAAAACTCGCCGCCACACGTAAACGTGCATCCTCAAAATACGAAAAACTCAGTCTCTTCACCTGGATTCTCCGGATATTCATAATGATTAGAGTCTTTTCGACTAATTTCCTTTTTATTTCAAATTCTGAAACGATTGATCTTCCTCCAAGGACCCTATAAATACCAGAACTCTTTCATTTGCACCTTTACGCTTTCCAATTTTCTGAAATCTCTTGCTCTCACTCCTGAAACACCCAAGGAAAACCCCTTTCCTCCAAGATCCTTGCACTCAGACTCCAAACCAGAAACCCCTTTTTCTAGAAATCTTCCAACTATTAGCAATGGCTTCCTTTACCTCCCAGCTCTCCAAAGAATGCAAGAAATGCGAGAAGATCGTCGATCCCTGCGCCATTAAAACCATTCGCTTCGAATGCGACATGAACACCCCCCATCAGATCCTTGGTCCTCTTTTCAAAGCGGCCGTGCCATCCCCTATTACTGAAATTTTCAAAGCCGAGAGCCTGAAATTCCTGCTGCAAGGCTTCGAGTGGTCAAAGTGGAGTTCGGCAAAACCTCAAGGCTCCTAGCCCTCGACCACTGCAACCTGGGCGGCCTGGGTCGAGCGAATGGAGAAGGTTTTTTACGAGCAGTGGAAAACACTTGGCATCTATGACGCCATTCGCCTTTCATCACTAGAGATAACTATGGACAATGAGTTTCTCATAGCCGCTACAAGCCTCTGGTGCTCGGCTACCAACACCATGGTCATCCCTCTTGGCCCCGTCAGTCCCACCATCCTCGATGTCACGGCCTTTCTGACGACCTCCCGATCTGGCATTCCAATCGATGCAGCCCTCTTTGGGTACCCGTCGAATCTTGACCTGAAAGCGCTTTTCGACAAGCGGGCCCTCGAGATACTGAGCGGCGAAGGTCAAACACCCACGAAGGAAGAGGTTCAAAAACTTCACAAGAACTTCTTCAACTACAACACCCTTTACCTCCATTTCGCCAGCCGAGGGGACGAGGATCTGCGAGAAGGAGAGCACGAGGCCTTTCTCTTCTATTGGTACAATAAATACATCTGTTGTACCAAGTCGAACAAATGTCTGGTTGAGAACATGCCAGTGGCCGAAGCTCTGGCTAGCGACCACACTTTGGCTCTTAGCCCGACGATCCTTGCTCACCTCCTCCGCTGTCTGGCCGAGATGACCCTTCACAAGGTCGACCCACACCAGAGCGGCCCTTTTTGGGTCTTCCAACTCTGGCTGCAGGTTTACTTCGTCCCCCTTCGGCCAGAAATCACCAACTTCTTGCCCACCGAGGCGCTTGGTGCTCAGTTGGCTTCCCGACCAGCGCCCCCGCACAAGGCCGAGGAAGTATTCAGATACTTCTTCACCCTCGATGTTTTCTCCTACGACAAATTTTTGATCTGTCGTCGTTGGGAATACCCTTCGTCGGTCACGCTCCCTTCGTCAGCATGGAGCACGGAGGAAGACGCCGATCTCCGTCAATCCTGGGGGTCGTTCGTGCTCGCTCGTGACCTTTCTCTTGGCTGTGACGCCCGCTGAGCGAGCTGGGAGGTCTACCATCTAAACTTCACCGCCCGGCAACTCGGCTACCTTCAAGGCTGCCCGGTCCTCCTTCTCACTTCTCGCACTCTTTTGAGCCGATGACGCTTTTCTGGTTCATCGAAAAAGGAATGCAAAGATGTGAAGAGGGAGTTTCAAGAGCGGTGCCAGAAGCTTCGCCTTCGACCGGTCGTCCCTGAATCCCTCAGCACCGATACCTTTGGTGACTGGTGGGAAGAGTGCACCCAACAATTCTTTGGCGCACCGGTTGAAGATATCACAAGTAGACTCTTCGGTGACCGTCCGAATAAAACCCCAGCTCTCCCGCCTAAAGAAGCGGCCTAAGGTATACAACTATTTTTACTTTACTTTTGAAAAAATTGTCATAATTTTACTGACTTGATCTCATCTTTTCTCAGGCAGCCGAGCGCCAAAGAGGGTAGAGGTGGTGGCCGCCATTGCGGTCAAGAAGAAATTGATTCCCTCATCCAGGCCAAGCAAACTACCCCGACAAGAGACCGAGACAGCAGCTGTGGTCCCTTAACCTTCCAAGCGTGTCAAGAAATTGGCAAAGAAAGAGGAACGGGAGATCCATGTCGTCGATAGCCAAACGACAAGATCGGCCGCAGCTGACGTCTCTCCCTTCATCGGCACCGAGGTGGTCGTGCGGCGGGCCCAAACTGGCCAAGCACCTGAGGCTCGATCTGAGCCACAAGTCACGGCTGAGCTGGCAACTGCCCAGCTAGTCGAGGACACGGCACCTCCGGCCCCTGCTGAAACGGCTGCTTCTCCGCCGGTTGAGAGGACGACCACTTCTGAACCGGTCTTGGCCCTTGTCTTGGAAGAGGTAACCGCAGCGACGAGAAGAACTCCTTCCAAGACTCCAAAACAGTCGGCAATCATCATGGAGGTATAATGATGCGGTTGTTAATTCCTTCTTTCTTGAACAACTTCGAACAATTTTAACAACCTCTTATTTCAGGATGATGAGAGCGACAACAACCCTAGCAGTCCTCCTCCGACGGTTAAAACAGCCGGCCGGGTCAAGACACCTGCAATCGCTAAAGCGGTCAGTCAGGTCGATCCTTCCACAGTTGCTCATGGGAAAGGCCTTGCCGCCGAGCCTGAAGCAACGGCGGAAACGCCGATCCACCCGCAGGATCAAGACCTCGGCATCCCTCCTTAGGAAACCATCTCCGCCTATGTAAGCACCCACTTCATTGTTCTGTTTTATCAACTTTCTGCCTTAGAATGCTAAACCAGAAAAATACTAAATGTCAGGTGCCCGCGTTTTTTTTTCACCAAAATTTTTATGCGCCGAAGGGTGTTATCTATATCTCTTGGCCACCTCAGTGGCCATCAAATATAGATAACCTTCATCGGCCGCGTGAATTGAGAAGTAGTCTAAAACACTGGGCTCGGCCATTGAGCTCTCTGGGTTCGAGCAACGATCTAGCAGACATGGCCGAAGTCTCTTCTCAGTAGGTCTAGAATTTCCCTCTTGCTTGCTTGTCTGATGATTCAACATATTCTGACCTTTCTTTTTCATGTAGCCTTCGTGGGAAGTCGAATTCGACACCCTCCTCTCAGCTGCGTCGGGAACTGCTGGTCATTCGACGACCACGACTGGGTCCTCGGCTGACTCCTCTACTCTTGTCAAGCTGCAAGAACTTCTGTCGCTTTCGGCCCCCCAAATTCTCGAATGCAAGGGCCTCGACTCCGTTGGCGAATGTCTCAATGACCTCGCGGTTAATGGTCAGTTGAGCCCTGAAGCTATTACCCGGGCATCTTCGGCCTTGGAGAGAACTCGAGAATTCTTTGGCATTTTTGAGAAACCTCTTCAGGCTGAAGATGACTTGAAGGCTGCGTCGGGTGTCCTCGAAGCTCTTCGCCCAAAAGTTGAAGCCATGAAAGCGAAGAAAGACGCTCTAGCCGACCTGGACCGTCAGATCGTCGAACTTCAAAATCGGAGATCGGCCGTGGCTTCTGAACTTGTGAATGATTTCGAGTTAGGTGGCAAAAACTGCCTAACCGATTATGCGGCTAGCATGAAGCGGGTCGAGCAGCACAAAATGGATAAGAAGATTCGTCAAGCCGAGGTCACAGTGGGCGAAGTGAGGTGGCTGGAGCTGAAGGCCATGCTTGAAACTCTTCTTCCTTCATCACCCTAGATTTACTTATGTGCTGACTGACCGGCTCAAGCTGTACTTTTTGACAATCTTTAATAAGATAAAACTCTTATTCTCGCATTTCCCAAGTAGTCGGATAATATTTCTTTAAAAATTTCGCATTGATTGGTAACTTGTGAACTGCGCCGGTTCGATCTTTAAGGTGATATGCCCCCTTGCCGAGGACTTTATGAACGATGAACGGTCCTTCCCAATTCGGCGACCATTTGCCGAACCTAGGATCTTTAATTCCTATAGGCAACACAGTTTGCCAAACTAAATCTCCTTCACCGAATGTTTTCTGTTTAACTCGTTGGTTATAGGCTCGTTCGGTAATCTTTTTCTGTGCTACCAGTAAATTATATGCATCAAGTCGCGCTTCTTCTAGATCTTCTAACTCTTGCCTCATAGACTGACTATATTCGGCGCTGAACAAACTACTTTGCTCGATTATTCGCAACAAATTTATGTTCAATTCGACTGGTAGTATTGCGTCATGCTCGTAGGTTAGAGCGTACGGGGTTGTCCCAGTCGCTGTTCGGAGCAATGTCCGATATGCCCATAAAGCTTCATTCAACTTCAAATGCCACATGCCAGGCCTTTCCCCTATTATTTTCTCAAGAATACCGATCATCACCTTATTACTTGCTTCGGCTTGTTCGTTTGCCTGTGGATAGTATGGCGTGGACTGTTCAAGCCGAATTTTTAGATTCGCCGCATACTCTTTAAACCTCTCGGCTGTAAAGATAGTGCCATTGTCAGTTATGATCGTTTCTAGTACCCCGAATCTGGTCACGATGTGTTCCTCCACAAAGTCGCAAACCTCTTTAGACGTTAATTCGGCATACGATTTTGCTTCGACCTACTTGGTAAAGTAATCGGTCGCCACAAGAATCCATGCATGCTTGGCAGCCCCAGAGGACGGCGTGATTTTGCCAATTACGTCCATAGCCCATCCTCTAAATGGCCATGGTTTGGTGACCGAGTGCAGTGATTCGGCCGGGACTCTTTGTATAGGACCATGAATTTGGCATTGCACACATCCCCGTGTGAACTTAATGCAATCTTTTAATATACTTGGCCAAAAATAACCATGCCGTCGAAGCAACCATCGCATTTTCCGGCTCGACTGATGAGATCCACAAATTCCTTCATGAACTTCTGTGATTGCTCGAGCAGCCTCTTGGGGGCCAAGACATAACAATAGTAGTTCATCTTCGCCTTTTCGAGATAATTCATTTTGGTACATGACATAATTCATGGCGTGAACCCTTGTTTTGCGGTCGTGTTTGCTATTAGGATTATCAAGATACCGCATAATGGGCCATTGTCACCTTCGGGGAGGAACTCCACGAGGTTGACGCCCGAATCCGGCTGTTGGGATATAGCGTACCAATGAGCCAACAATCGTTCTATGGTCGATGAAACTGCGGCTCGGCGTTTGGTTTGACTGGCATCAGACATCAGGGTCGGTGACGAAGTTGGCCAACTCGAGCCTCGCCGAATTTTGGTGAACAGTTTCGGCGCCAACCTCGATGGCTTTCTGAACAGAAATCTGCGTTGGCCGACCTTCTTCGTTAAGGCCGTGTAAAGTGATGTACCCGACGTGATCATCGTAGTATCGTGCCTGGATCATGTTAGCTTCGAATGGCTGAGAATCGGCTGGGTGAACCACGACTGTCTTACAATCCCAAAAGACAAGAACTTGATATAGCGATGAAGGGATACAACTGGTTTGGTGAATCCAATCCTGTCTGAGCAACGCATTGTACTCGATTTTGGAGTCAACTATAAAGAAAGCGGTCATGTGGTTACAACCTGCGACGGTCACCTCCAACGTGAAGACTCTTTTGGTTTGGGATTTTTCACCAACGAAACTGTTCATGGTGATCCCTGATGGAATAAGCTCGTCGTTAGAACGACGTAACGCCCTCATGATTGTCACAGGCATGATATTGACCGTCGTTCCACAGTTAACGAAAATTTTGGACACTGGGTATCCCTCGATATGAGCCGTAACATACAACGGCTTTAGGTGATGGAGATTAGCCGATGACGAACGAGGAAATAATTCGGCGAAAGCTGCCTTGAGGTTATCTTCTTTTATCGCTAACTCGACTTCGGTAGGGAGCACGAAGTCGGCCTGGGTAGCCTCCTCGACCACTACGTCATCATCTAGGAAGTTAGGTTGGGACGTGCGTGGTTGAAAATCTGCAGGCAGAACATGGACCATACTGATTTCCATGTTGTCGAGGACCGAAGGACCCATCGACCCGGTATCTCCCATCTCTGACGGTCCTTCGTTTGTCAGGCTTTTCTCATTCGGACTCCTGTCATGGACAATATTTGGGTTGACCTCATCGACCGTTGCCGAGGTATGTTCTTGCAAGGCGTCTTGGAGGACGTCCTTCTGTTGGTCGATGGGCATAGGCTTATTGGGAACCATAACAGGGTCTAGGACTTGCGTTGTGCCGCGAGCCTGCTCTTGATACATAATGGGGGCGTCCCTAATATCTAGGTAGGCATCTAAGCGTTCCACGCGCTTCGTTTCATCGGCCGTAAGGCTGAAAAGAGAAACGGCCGAAAAGACTTCGAAATGGTATCGCGAGTGCTGGACAGGCCAGAACGAGATCAATCGTATCTTGGCATGCTTTCGGTAAACCGTATAGATCATTGGCTGAATGCTTTTTGTGAAACTCTCGCATATACTCCAATGCCTCTCCGAGGAACGGTGGATGCAGGTTCCGTCTAACCCTGATCAAAGGCTCCTGTATAGGTAGCAAGGGGAGTTTGCTCTCGGCTTCCACCTTCAAATGTTCAAGGCGCGCCTTCATTTCCCCGGGTCGAAGGAGAAGTTTGATTCGCTTATCAGCTTCCTCAAATATGGTTTCCACGTCAGGATTGATCACTTGTCTTTCTTGGAGCAACTCTGTCATGATGTTCGGGGGTTGTCGCTCGTCGTCACTACTAGTTTTGTTCTTCGTCTGCCACTTGGCCGAAGTTTCCTGAGCTGCTTGTCGGCGAGCCATGCAGTCCATTCTTTGGCGCCGACGCTTCTGTGATTTGGATAGTGCAGTGTACACACCTTTAGGGGAATGATAGATGTACCAACGTTGATCACGCGGTTCTGGAGGTTTGAAGGTTTTCCTATTTACCGATGAGTTCGAGCTGCTAGAACTTCGTGCGTAATAATCCTCGTTATAGAATGGTGCATCGAAGTCGAGGCGCCGTCTAACTGGGGGTAGTTCGGTCGGCCGCGTTTTGGGGCCCAGTCTGTCGAAAATTCCCTGGCGCTGGCTCGCACTAAGTGTCTTATGAGCTGTTGCGGCCGAGTCTGTCTTAACTTGAAACAGCCTTCTGTTTGGCGCTGCGTCGACGTTTGTCTTACACCGATTGCAAAGAATTGCTGGTTTATCTTCTTCCTCGGTGCTGGAGTTTGTCATAGGTTCGATGATGGCCGGTCCTGAAAGAACCTCGGATGGCTCGTTCGAAAATAAATCTATCTTGAGCCGTGGCTGAGAACTCTTCGTTCGAAAGTGTTACACTAGGATGGGCTCGACCTTCTCTTTCCCTTTGTCTCTAGGTAGACGGGCATCTACCATATTAACCGTCGCCGTAGGAAACGGGTTGGTATCAACGCTCATTTTCTTGTCTGGAAACTTGAGTTTGCCGTTGTTGATCCAGCTTTGGACGGCATCTCGAAATATGACACAGTTGTTTGTCGTATGTTTATTCGAGTTATGGTACTTGCAATATGTTTTTCCCTTTAATTCTTCGGCCTTAGGAATATTATGCCCAGGCCGAAGCTTGATGATCTTGGCCAGCAGCAGTTGGTAGAAGATGGCGTTGGCCTTAGTAATGTCGAAAGTATAAACCTTTGATGTTTTGGTGGTAGATTCTTCGGTGGCCGAGCGAGTTTTTACATCCTTGGGATTGGTGTACGTCAATGCTTTGTAAACATATGGTTTATCGATGACTATCTCGGCTGCATCAATATTAGCATACTCTTCAGGTTCAGTCGAGGCATAGCTAACTGTGGGGTTTTTATAGATGGTTCCTAGGGATGGAGGCTTTGAGACTTTTTCTTCTCGGAGTAGGTAGTCATATTGCTCCACGTGTTGAGCTAATTTATACATGTCTCGGAAGTTTGCCCCCAGGAATTTCTTCTTGTACTCCACGTCCAGACCATTCAAAGCTAGTCTAACAAATTCGACTTCAGGAAGGGGTACTCGGCACCAATTTCTTGCCGACTTAAACCTGGTCAGGTAATCCATTGGCCACTCATCTGATGCTTGAGCCATCCTAGCTAATGATGAAACCGACATTTCCATCCCCGGCCGATAGAATTGCTCATGAAATTTTTTGGCCAACTCCTCCCAGCTCTGGATGGAGTTTGGTGGGAGATTGATGTACCACGCAAAGGCCGAGCCTGTCAATAAGAAGTTGAATAGCCGCAGTTTATAGAAATCGCTATTAAAGTCGCCACATTGAGCGGTGAACCGGGCCACATGTTCTAACGAGGACAAAGACGACTCTTCGGCAAACAGACTGAAATCTGGGATTTTAAAACCTTTAGGATATTCAAATTTTTCGACGTAAGCAGGGTACGTGTGGATGAATTTTGGGAATTTCGGCCCCTTTTTCAAGGCTGAATCGATCATCCTCTAGATCTCGGTCGCATCGATGGATGTCGCTTCTACTTTCTGGTCAGATCCATCCGCTCTACTGTTCGATCCTCCTTTCTTTTCCAGGTCAATTGACTTGAGCCGAGCAGGCACTGGCTCGGCCCGTACTACTGGTAAATGACCATTCCTTGGTGGTAATTGCCGAAAATGATCGGAGGGTTTTTCTTCACAGATCTTATGTACTAGCATTTCAAGCAATCTGGTGTGTGTTTCACTAGTACTGCTTATTACGTCGCGCAGACTGTCTATTCCTCGGTTGAATACCTGTTCAACTTGCCGAGATTGTTCATTTAGCCGTCTTCGGAGAAACGACCTTGTTGGTGGATCAGCGCCTTCACCACCATCTTCATCGCAGTCCTCCACTACCACCTCATTGAAAATGCATGCGGTTCTGCTAGGAGCCTCTGCATTGCGAGGCTGACCGCCGATACCAGCTTCCTTTTCTCGGTGTGTCGTGCTTGCAGACTCTGGTGTTGTGGTAACAATGGGGTTTTGTGTCTGCGGTACTGACAAATCAGTCGTTGATTTTCCCATAACTGCTTTCTTCTTGACTGATCGTGTCTCAATTAACATGAACTTCGTAGTTTTTGCATTGGGTCCCACTGGGCGTGCCAAAATGTTGACCCTAAAAACTACCAAGCCTACGTGGCGCGTAGGCCGAGTAACTAATAAGCTAACTACGTCATTCGGTTGTGTGCGGGGTGTGCCAACTCGTCGGCCGAGGAGTAAAATTTGTTGATGTTGCGTTGATCGCGCTGCTGACTTCTTGATCTTGCGACTGCGGTCGAGGAAGGAACAATTCTCGACCTTCGGGTTCGAGAGCCTGAAGACAAGGCTGCTAATTTGCGAAGTTCAATATCAAATTCGGCTGTTAATGTGCCGAATGTAATAACCTGGTAACACCTCACTTCGCCGAGAAGGCTAATAAGATGACCTCTGCCAATAAGGATTCGAAAATCCTTCTCAACCGAGACTTGGATAGGTAACCAGTCGGCCTCTTCGCAGTGCTGTTTATCCAAACTGAAGGTGCTCCGCGGTCGGCTGATTCTACGGCGATAGTGCTGTTTATCCAAACTGAAGATACCACCGGTTGCCTTCACAGTGCTGTTTATCCAAACTGAAGATGTGTTGGCGAAAAGGAAAATAAAAATCTCAAGGTTGTTGAGAGGTTTCGCATAGAGCGAGGGTTTGCGCAAGGCAGATTTGTGTGTTGAGTTGGAGAGAGCTTGAATGGTGCCACTGCCTCTGTATTTATAGGAGCGTCTCTGCAATCAAGTTATACTTGGATTAGGACTCCGTATTCTGATCCAAAACTATCTCGATTAATCCTTCTTCAATCAGGACTTTGAACCTAGCCTTTATCATGCCGCACACATCTCCATATCTCGTCAACCTCACCCTTGCCGAGACCCCTTAATGAATCAGGATTCCTGCTATCCGTAGAACTCTGCCCGCTTCACCTTTATCCAAACAGCACTTTTCCTAACAGAACCTGGCCGATCTCAGCCCATGGGCTAAATAAACCACAAGCCTCCAAATAGAACCTTCTGGGCCGAGAACAATTCTAATTCAGCCCAACCTAATATTTTGGGCCTAAACAAAACCTCAAACATATAAAGAAGCCATGGCTAGTCAAGAGGCTTCTTACTGGAAAGAAGCAATTAAAAGTGAAGTTGAATCCATTTTAGAAAATAACACATTGGAATTGGTAGACTTACCACCTGGAAGTAAACCAATTCGTTATAAATGGATATTTAAAAAGAAACTAAAACCTGACGGTACAATTGACAAATACAAAGTACGGTTAGTTGCCAAAGGGTACCGACAGAAACAAGGCTTGGACTATTTTGATACATATTCACCAGTGTCAAGAATCACATCTATACGGATGTTGATCGCAATAGCGGCGGTGCATGATATGGAATTCCGTCAAATGGATGTCAAAACCGCATTTTTAAACGGTGAATTAGACAAAGAAATATACATGGAACAACCTGAAGGGTTTGTTATAAAAGGTCAAGAAACCAAAGTATGTAGACTGGTTAAGTCTCTATACGGACTTAAACAAGCACCTAAGCAATGGCATGAAAAATTCGATCATACAATGTCGACACACGGGTTTAAAATAAATGAATGTGATAAATGTGTTTACTACAAAGGAAATACAAATTCATGTGTCATTGTGTGTCTGTACATGGACGATATGCTTATAGTTGGATCAAATAAAAATGTGAACAACTCAACTAAGAAAATGTTACATTCATGCTTCGACATGAAAGACCTGGGCATTACAGATATCATACTTGGGATTAAAATTATTAGAAATGCTGATGGTTATGCACTTTCTCAATCCCACTATATAGATAAAGTTCTTAAAAGGTTTGGACAATTCAAGAGTAGTCTAGTAGCTACTCCATTTGACACCAATTGTAATTTAAAAAAGAATGATGGAGATTGTGTATCACAATTAGAATATTCTCGAGTAATCGGGAGTTTAATGTATGTGATGAATAATACAAGACCTGATATAGCATACGCTATAAGCAGGCTTAATCGATACACAAGTAATCCTGGACTAATGCATTGGGATGCACTAGTGAGAGTGCTACGTTATTTAAAGGGTACTATTAATTTTGGTTTACATTATGTAAAATACCCACCCGTGTAGGCTATACTGATGCAAATTGGATTTCTGCTAGTACAGAATCCAAATCAACCGGAGGATATGTCTTCACAATGGGAGGATGAGCAGTATCTTGGAAATCCTCTAAACAAACATTAATTGCGCGTTCCACTATGGAATCATAATTCATTGCCTTAGAGATAGCTGCTGAAGAAGCAGAATGGCTTCAAATTTTTTTAGAGGATATACCCATATGGCCTAAACCCGTAACGGCTATATACGTTCATTGTGACTGCATGGCTGCCATAGCTAAAGCTAAGAATAAAGTGTATAATGGAAAGTCGCGACATATAAGATGCAGGCACAATAGCGTTAAGAAATTGCTCTCAGATGGAATCATTTCCATTGATTATGTTAAATTGAAAGAAAATATAGCGGATCCGTTTACTAAGGGTGTGCCAAGAGAGCAAGTAAAATATTCATCGAGGGGAATGAGGCTAAAGCCAATTGAATGAATTAGTCTGACGGAAACCTAACCTAGATAATTGGAAATCCCATGGACTAGGTTCAATAGGCAAACTAGTTGGATATAATTCAAACTGATGAATACACCATACTTCATTCCTAAGGTGATTTTGTGTATTGTTTGCTGGAGTGTTAGGATATTCATATTTAATAATACTAATATCTTATTTACAAGAGGAGTATTGGCAAAGCACTCTTAATTAGTATTACCTATATGGGAGTAAATGTGGGGTCGTATTTATGAGAATGAGATGACTTAATTTCTCTAAAGCTCCTATGAATCCGGGATTTGTTCAAGACCAAAATGAACACAACCGTAAGAACTGAACAAGTGTTAAGAATTGATGTGTGTGAAGCTTATTGTTTTAGTTTACTAAAAATGGTGAACAGTTCAAGACGTAATATTCACTGCGTCACTATGTAAGCTCGGTAAGTTCTCACTAAGGAAGGTTCAAGTCCAAAAGACACCTATCCTAATGCATATCATTTCGACGAAATCTCTCCGCTATTATTATATATATATATATATATAAATATATTTTAAACAAACTTGCATTCATTTTTCCAATTCAAAATGTGGGGTATTGTTGGAGTTTTGAATGGAAAAAACCATGAGTTTATTTTAATCCGCATTGGTGGATTGGTTTTTGCAAATTCAAATAATAAGTCTTACACTATTAGACTTAGCATATTGAATTAAGTATAGACTAAAAGAGTTTGGTATGGATTAGGATGCAACCCATAATTAGAGCAATTAAGATAAGGGCTCGAGGCCCTGGGATCTCAGAATTAATTTAATCCTTGTATATATATATATAGATATTTAGATAACTATGAGTTTGAATCCAAATCAAACGTTGCAGCTGAAATGATTAGTTATCAATCAAATGACACAACTGCAAAAGGCCGTTGTTCATTCTCGTCCAAAAGGCGTGAACAAGTCTATAAATTCACCAACCCATTCCATTAAGAAAATTAACTTTTACACAACCCAGTTTTAATATAACATTAATATTTTGGAGAGAAACACACAGTACGTTCGATAGAATCAAATTCCTAGTGCAAGGACTTTGATTGTGATAGTTGAATCTTGGTGACAGAAGCCTACAAGAACTACTGCACAAGTGTAGAGGCCAAATTTCTGTCTATAAGGACATTGCAATCTTGCAAGCCTCTATCATCCATCTGTTAGTAAATTCTTGCTCATTTAATATATAATTTTCATTTTCATTTGTATTGTCCTTATTATTATTATTAGTAGTTTGTAATTTTCTAAATACTGTTATCAATAAATCATATTTTCTGTTTTGTTTCCAACAATAACCTAGGACAGGGCTGTCACCTATAATGTATCCAAGGTGAGCTTATGGTGCGATGTGAACATACACGTGAAAGATTGGCCCTAGCCCTGGGACGAGTACTACACAGGGTGAAAGCATTCATGATGAGCAGCTAACATGTATACGAACATCCCATAACATTTCATAATTCTCAACAATATACTTGAGAAAATAAAAATGCATACGAATATGTCATGACAATCCATATATCTTAACAATATAGCAACACTTTCAATATGGCATTCTAAGCATCCCATTCAATTCAAATCCATACGATCATGCCATGACAATTTGTATATCTCAACAATCAGTTCGAACTAGGAAAGTCAGTAAATTCCATTCATGAATCTATTCTCTCCCATGGGAACCTGTGTAAGAAACAAACCATAAAATGGATTGAAAGTTACCCAATAATATAAGGCTAAATCGTCAAAATGGTCCCTGAGATTTGCATAACTCATCACTTTGGTTCCTGAGATTCCAAATCGATAAAAGTGGTCCCTGAGATTGTCCACCATCCATCATTTTGGTCCTTCCGTTAAAAACTCGGTTAAGTGTCTTGGAGCTCTTGGGCGGAAGTTTGGGCAATTTTCAAAGCTTCGTAACTCAATCGTTTCTTAACCAAATTCGGCCCATTATATATCAAAATGAAGATAGAAAAGTGTAGAATAAGATTATACCATTTTGAAGCCCAATGATTGGCGAAGATGACCAGAAAATAGCCTCAAAGTTGACTGGTCCGAGTGAAAACTTGAAAACTTGCCTGAAACTGGGTAAACTTTAAACGTTCATAACTTCTTCAATACTCAATGAAATCAAGTGATTCAAAAACGAAAATCATACTTCTCGACAAGAAAAATAGAATTGTACCTTTTTTGATGGCTAAATCACCGTGGTTTGGCCAGAAAACTGCTCAAAAGTGGCTAACTCGAGACCAACACAGCCACTTTCGAGCCTCTTTCCGGAAATCACGGCAATTAAGCCATCGAAAAAGGTACCATTCTCTTCGTCTCATCGAGAAGTATGATTTTTGTTTTTGAATCACTTGATTTCGTTGAGTATTGAAGAAGTTATGAACGTTTAAAGTTTACCAAGTTTCCGGCGAGTTTTCAAGTTTTCACTCGGACCAGTCAACTTTGAGGCTATTTTCCGGCCATCTCCGGAAACCATTGGGCTTCGAAATAGGTATATTCTTATTCTACACTTTCCTATCTTCATTTTGATATATTATGGGTTGAATTTGGTTAAGAAACGATTGAGTTACGAAGCTTTGAAAATTGCCCAAACTTCCGCCCAAGAGCTTCGGGACACTTAACAGAGTTTTTAACGGAAGAACCAAAATGATGGATGGTGGACAATCTCGGGGACCACTTTTATTGATTTGGAATCTCAGGGACCAAAGTGATGAGTTATGCAAATCTCAGGGACCATTTTGGGGATTTAACCGTAATATAACTATCAAAATCACCATCATTTCCTTCTTTAAAGAAAGATTTTCCAGAAAACATAAATTCGTCATACCTGCTTAAGCAGACCAAAACACCATCTTCAGTAGCTCAAATTAGAAATCCATCTTCATGAAAGTTGTTCCTTAGAGAAACTCCACCCATGGAGCCCTCCCCCTGGCAATCCACTATTCAATCCACCCTATTGAATAGTAACTGCCTTTAATGAATAGTAACTGTCATTAATGAACAGTAAATTGCCATTTGCATCTCCACCCTTGGAGCCCCCCCTGGCAATAGGCAATAAAATATTAATTTTTTTTGTTTGTTTAAATAATACAAGATAAAATTATTTGTAATTTCGGATAAGAATTTTTAAATTGTTCTTGTTGCGCCATGTGTCATTTTATCCAAAAAACAATTATTTTTTTGATGGATTTCGATAATATTTTTATCCAATGTCATCGTACCACGTGTCGTTATCTTTTCAGAATCTTTGAGGATAGATTTCGATCGGATTTTAAATCGTTCTCGTTGCGCCACATGTCATTATCCGAAAAGATAATTATAGGAGATCGATTTCGATAAGATTTTTATCCAATGCCATCGTGCCACGTGTCGTTATCTTTTCAAAATCTTTGAGGATAGATTTCGATCGGATTTTAAATCGTTCTCGTTGCGCCACGTGTCATTATCCGAAAAGATAATTATAAGAGATCGATTTCGATAAGATTTTTATCCAATGCCATCGTGCCACATGTCGTTATCTTTTCAGAATCTTTAAGGATAGATTTCGATCAGATTTTTAATGAATGACGGAACGCCATGTGGCCCTATCTACAAAATTTTTCAGATTTTTTTTTGGATTTTTTACAATTTTTTTTAAATTTTTATTCAACTAATTAATCTCTGCCGTTGGATTTAAAAAAATTTGAATTCCAACACTCCAGATTGTGCCACGTGTCAAATGGTAACTTTTCTTAATTTTAAAACTATTTTTTCTTTTTTTTTAAATTTATAAAGCAGATTAATATCAACCGTTGATCTTAGATTGAACGGTTGATATTAAATCAGCTTTTTTTTTATTACCGTTTTAAATCGGACGGCTCATATTAAAGAATCGTTGGGATCAAACGGACCGTGGGAAGCCACGTGGCTTCCCAATGGTCACTGAATCGTGCGGGCCCTGCGCCTGATTTCCGGTCGGGCGACGCGCCCCCACTTACGCGTGAGGGGCACGCGCCTGACACAAAAAAAAAGAAAATAACCACGAGCCTCGGGCTCCAGGCCCGTGGATTCCCCACCCCACCCTCACTCGGGCTCCCACCCTCACTCGGGCCCTCCAACGCTGGAGCACAGTCCACTGGCCCTCGGGCCCTTTCCTCTCCCCTGTCCCCCGAGCTATGTCCAAGGCTGGACTTGCTCTTAACTCATGAACTACAACATATCCAAATTTGAGATCCATCGGAGCAGTAAAACTCCAGAAACCCAGGTATGATCATTGACTGCTCATCACTCCTCTGTCAACCATTCAGGTCTGTTGTGAGCCTCGAAACCCCATTTTCTCTTGCTCAGATTGACATACTTTCTTCATCGAAGTTGTTCCTCCTCATCGGTTCCATAACATAAAAAAAATCCAGAAATAACCATCGATTATATCTTTCCAGATCTTCAGAACACTATGACAGCCTTGAAATCCGCAGAAAATCCGACCGTCATGTTTGAAGCTTCAAAACTCCAACTTCCTTTGCTCAGATAGAAACACTTCCTCATTGAAATTTGTTCCTCTACCCAGTATCTATAACATATCAAAATTTCAGAAAGAGACAACAGTACGATTGTCCTAGATGCCTGAAAAACCAACCCCGCCTCCATTTCTGCAGGAAACTGGACAGCCGTGTTATGAGTGCCAAAACTCCATTTTCCATGGCTCAGATCGAAAAAGATCCCTCACGAAAGTTGTTCGTATAATCGAGAACTATAACATATCCAAAGTTCAGCTCCATTGGAGAAGAGAAGAGGTTGCAGAAATTTGATAGAAGAAGGGGGACGGAAGAGGGAGAGAGGGAGAGAGAGTTGTGATAGAGATGGGAGGGAAAAAAGAAAAAAAAAGGTTAATCTCAGTTTACCATGAAGTTTCTTGGTTTTTAACATTTAATATATGAAGTTTTTCAACATGTGATACATGAATTTTTTTTCGCCTCAGAGTGATACCTAAAGTTATAATTTTGGAACATTTTCATACATTCGTTAAGTGTTCTGTTAAAATCTTTATTAATTGATAACTTGACGCCCATATGAACAATGACTGAATATTACATAGATATTAAAAAACTTTAAAAAATTAAAAATTAAAAAAATTAAAAAATTAAACAAAATAATAAAAAAAATATCTAGGCCTATCCGACCCACCCACCTAGCCCTCCCTCTCATTTTTTAGAACTTTAACGTTCTATACTGTTCACTTTAACGAAAAATCACATTTTTACATTAAAAAATCAATTATGATATTATTCACTTTACTATTTATCTTTACCATTTATTTTGTTATCATTTAAAACAAAAAAATTTCATACTATTTTCATTAATTTTCTCCCATTTTTCTCTCTTCTCTCCTCTCCTCTGCGCCCACCCCAAACTCAGCCATGGCTTCTCCCTCCCCTCACTACTCCAAGATCTGCAACTCCCTCTTAAAGCCACCAGCCCTCATCGGAGGCAATCGCACATTTGCCCGATTCTGCTCCCTCTAAACCAAAACCCCAATATGATTTCTTCAATTTTATACAAATTCAATTTATTTTTTTGATTTCGATTCCCAAAATTGGGAAAAACAAACAAATGGAAAAAGATTTGTTTTTCCCCAATTTTTTGTAGAGAAAAAGGTTTATATTTTGCAAAGATGAAACCCAAGGTTTTTGGTGGGTCACGGGTACCGTGTGCATGGAAGTCGGAGTGGAACAAACTCCTGGTGATGGAGCAGGCGAGGCTGAAAGCGAGGCAATGAGTGATGACGATGACGATGAATTCGGATACGGGTTTGGGTGTGAATCAGAACGGTTGGAAATCGGGGAGATAGTTTTGAGAAGCGGGTGTGTGATGGGTGGGGTGGGTAGCGGCCACGGAAAGAGAAATGAGGAAGGGTTAGGTGGGTAGGCGCAGAGGAAAGAAGAGAGAAAGGAGGAATGGCTGGGTGGGAGCGGGGGATGGTTTTTTTTTCGAAGAAAGGTAATATCATTACCAACAACACGCCAAAGTTACAAAGAAAGAGGTCCAATTACAAGAGAAACACCAAATAAGATATGTACCCCCAAAACAAAGCCCAAACAAAGGTTTTGAGCCCAGAAACAGACAAACCAAACAGCAAACCCTACTCCTGCAAGAACAGTCGCTGCTGAAGTATCTCAGAGATCTCGTCGGAAACCATATCTCCACACAGACTCCATAGGTACAGCCTTCCAACTTCGCATAATGGATGAAAGAGATGACTCCAACATCCTCCAAAAAACACCATGCAAATCGAAACCACAACCACAAACCAAAGGAAGCTAGTGAGAGATAACCCATTAGCAACAAATCCAGCGAAGGCAACAGAGCCACTGAAGAAAAATCCAGTGGTGGTGGTATGAACACTCGAGCCGAAGCTCTACGCACTTCCCGAGGGAATTGGGTCGAAAGGCGTTGATAGATTGTGGTTACAAATCCGAAAAATATATGGGGTTGAAGAAAGCCAGAGCCAAATTTGAAGGGCAAGAAGAGGAAGGAAGAAAACCATGGAGGTGGAAGATGGGAGGGGAGAAAGATCGAAGACGATCAGGGGGAAATACGCAGGAAAACTGACCAGAAGAGGAAAAGAAAGCAGGGGAAACCGATAGCCACCGACCCTGGCTTGAGCTAGGACCGGCGTCAGAGAAGGGATGGTTGATTTGGAAACTGCCACACACAGGTGATAAGAAACTCTCACAGTAAAGGAGAGAAGACCTCTCACGAAGGAGAGAAAATTTAGAAATTGACAATTTGACAGCAACGATGAAAGGAGTAGGCCTAGATTTTTTTTATTAAAGTTTTTTAATTATTTAATTATTATTTTTTTTAATATCCACATGGCGCCCATTCATTGTTTATGTAGGCGCCACATCATCAGTTAATAGGGATTCTAACGGAAAACTTAACAAATGTATGAAAGTGTCCCAGAATTATGACTTTAGATACCACTCTGGGATGAAAAAAACTTGATGTAGCAAATGTTGAAAACCAAGAAACTTCAGGGTGGTAAACTGAGATTAACCCAAAACATAATGAGAGATGCAATCATGCAAGTGATTTGGAAGGCACGGGAGAGGGGAATGAGTGGGGTGTGGACTCCACTTGGCATACAACCAAAAGTCATAAAAGACGGAAAGGGATCCTCTCCGGATCCCTTCCACCGAATCTACCAAATCAAATAATCCAGACCCTTGAAATTTGATCCAATTTCTTGCTCATCATCTCACACTTTGTCAACTCCACAGTCAAGGGTTTGGTGATGGACACGTTGGCTGGAATGGAGCAGTTCTCTTGGACAGTGAGCGCCTTAATAGTTTGTATGATCTAAGTCACAACGTCGTCGTTGTCCTCCGCGGCCCGGCTTTCACTGCTTAGTGTGACTAGCCAAAGCCAACGATGGTGCTTCACACTAAACTAATAAGATTTTAGCTTCCAATTCACGCCCGCGCTTAGGCGAGCCATAATTTGTCTTAGGCATTCATTTTTTAGCCATTGATTCAACTGAGATACTTCTTAAGACACGCTAATTCTTTTGAGGTATCTTGAAACTTGGTATTGGAAACGAACTAGGGGAACTGGGAGTTTCCACTGAGGCCCAAATCTAACTCGATCAAAATGTCCCCAACACAAAGCAAGTGGAGAAAAAGAAAAAGAAGAGCGCGAGGGAGAATTTATGAGCCAGAGAAAGAGGTTAGTACTTATACAATTACATCACTTCTAGGTTTCTAGCTATATAGTTCTTGAGCTAATTTTTAGTCTTAGGCTATTTCCACTGTCATTTTTTTTTTTGGAACAAACGATATTATCCACACTAAGGGGAAGGGGGTGGACTTAGCCTCACAATGGGCTAGCAATAATGCGGTTCAAACTCGCATTTGGTGAGAATCGAACCTAGGAGACCTCTCACTTACAAGTGAGGAGGAATATCACTACACCGTAGTACTAATTAAGTAGCATTTCCACTGTCAATGTTACGTTGTCATCAGTCATCAGTCTTTCTCAATGAACAACGACCTGGACGACAAATTGGAAACTGAGAATTCAGTTGCTGTTGGACAATGCTGCATTAAGAATGTTCTCTTATAAGTTACACCACATCAGATCGAGGAGGCTGTGAAATTAATGTTTGTGAAAACCATTGATGATAGTCTTATTAAGCCAACATTCTGGTAATATAATTAGGGTCAATTCTCAATGCTTGCTAGCGTGCCGTAGCGTATTCATCGTTATTGCTCTTCTCCTCCTCCTCTCTTGTATCTGTATCTTATCTTTGAGCATTTAGCTGCACTAGAATTAATATTGCTTTCTTCAATTGTATATAGTATATATTGTATGCTAATTTAATTAATTTCTTGAAATTCTAGCGACATATATCTCAAGTCTTTTTCTTTTCACCGGGTTCTTCATCACTTAATACACTTTAGAATGTAACTGATTTTTAATAAATTTGTACAACTTTTTTCTCAGAATTTGATGTACTGAAGATATGCATGCAGCTGCTTGAATTTGGTTGATTATTGTTATTAGAGCCATAATCAAGAGTATCTAGATCCAAATTATTATAAGCTATATAGTCAATAAAAAAAAATGAAGAGATTATCATATCAGTCATCTATGCATAACTCGTGGCAGCAAACGCTGTCTAGGTTGATACGGACTCAGGTCTTTGCACTGGCGGTGATAATTGAGTCTAGAGAAGGACGCTACGAACCTGTTGTTGTGGCTTGGGTAATTCCATCTCCTCCATCCCCGCACAGTCTTCTGTCTTTATATACAAAGTAAGAGTCCACATGCCCAATCGAGGAGTCTTTTTCTGTATCACACTGGCATGCTATTTCCTCACCCAAAATCTTTGCTCCCTTGGAAACTTCTTGTGCTGCTGGAAATGGAGAGCCAGCACTCTTCTGAGCATGATCCAGACCACAGAAAGGCATCAAGCAAGCACGGAGCGTGAAGCAAGGAAAGTGATAACCAGGTACAGCTATGTTTAACCGTGTCTTATGAAGCAGTTTCAGCTTTCTTCTACTTTCTAAGTCATAGCTAATGATTAGCTTTCGAGTGCCAAAGAACAGCACATGAGAATTTGAACTTATTGCAAACGGTACCAGAGTATCATGGGGTTGATTGTACTTGTCATCCGAAGTGAAAAGCACTTTCATTCTTAACGTCATGCCACACACTATATTTGAGAGTCCATCTATCACCAGATTCACATCTTGGTCGATGTCGATCATCAAAAGACCAAAAATAAAAATTATCTGAAGCATCACGGTTTACATAACAGACAAGGTCCTTTGACACCCCAACAAGACATCCCACCAGTGTTTTATCATCGTCGTCATGGTCCTCCTCCTCAAGGACAGGACGAGTAGGGAGTTGAAAGGTACGAGCTTCAATAGTATTGAGATCAATACACAAAAGTTTCCCTGAGGTAGCTAAGCTGTATAACACCCCACGCAAGTAGAAAAATTTCCTGCAAAGTTTGAACCTTTTGAAGCCCTCAACAAAAGTGGGGTCAAGTCGCAACCCATGTCGAACCCACTGTCTAGAATGCGACGAGAATATGTCCATTGGGGTGGTTGTGGTTATGGAGGTTGGTTCTTGCTAGGAATGGAAATAATCAATTCGAACAACTCTGTAGTGATCTGACTCGACAGGGTCATAAGCCAAGGCAGCACAAAAATCGGCCTCCACGACTTCGACTACAGGAAGAGGGATGGAGGCGTGTTGCTTAGTGAAGGGGTTGGTCACACAAAACTGGTAAGTTGTTGGGTTGAACAACAGAAGTAAACCATTACAAGAGTCCCTGAGATTGTCAGAGAAGTCACGTCTCTGCCACCGACACAGTTCACCGCCCCAATCCAAAAGCGGCGACGACGATTCGGGGGACTTGAAGGGATAATCTTATAAATAGACCAAGGAGACTAACTGATACATACCGTCGCAAGAGTGGATCGTACGGTAGAAAAGACCCACGGTAGGAGACCGCGGCCAAAATATCCGCAGCCACACTCGGGAGATTACTCAGTGCCTGATAGACCCTTGATCAACCTTGACTCTTAAGCTACCATAGAAGTCGAGAAAGAATATGAACAAGAAGGAAACAATACTATTTTCATCATATCCCTTGTATCTTACAATTCTTGCTATATAGCTACTGACCACAACAACCTTTACCAATTACAACTAACTAACAACATTTTACAACAATACAATCTTATTCACTAATATGATGACACTTGGCACCATCCCAATTGTCATACAACAACCATTTATCCCCCAGATTCCTATCAATTACTCCCCCCTTTGAAATTAGCCTTGTCCTCAAGGCTGGAAGTTAGGAAATTGAGCTGCCAAATCATCCAAACACTCCCAAGATGCATCTGCAACATGATGATTCTGCCAATGCACTAAGACTTCAGTGACTGGAGTCGACCCTCGTTGAATGACCCTGCGATCCAATATAGCTGCTGGTTCATCCTGAATCAAACCCGCATCATGAACTGATGGTAGTGGCAGAGTAGTAGAGGCTGACGTGCCCAGTTGTTTCTTGAGACATGAAACATGGAAAACAGGGTGAATCTTCGAATGAGATGGCAACTTCAATTTGTAAGCCACAGGTCCGACCTTTGCAAGAATCTCAAAGGCTCCATAAAATCGAGGATGCAATTTATGGTAAGGATGTAGAGCCATTGACTTTTGTTGGTAGGGTACCAATCTAAGATGCACAAAATCACCAACTTCAAAAGTCCTCTCAGTTTGATGTTTGTCCGCCTGACTTTTCATTCGTACTTGAGCTGCTTCCAGATTGGCCTTTAGAAGAGATAAAATCCGAGTTCGATCTTGTAAGCACCGATCCACAGAATCAATCCTCGTAGTCCCAGATTCATAGATTGGAACATGTGGAGGAGGCTGCCCATACACCACTTCATAGGGTGTAAGCTTAGTTGCAGTGTGATAAGATGTATTGTAACTCCACTCCGCCCATGGAAGCCATTTCAGCCATTGCTTGGGCTGCAAGCTATAGAAACACCTTAAGTATGTTTCTAAACATCGATTTAAAACCTCAGTTTGCCCATCAGTTTGGGGATGAAATCCAGAACTAAGACACAATTTGGAGCCTTGAAGTTTAAAGAATTCTTTCCAAAATGAGCTGATGAAAATGGGATCTCTATCTGAGACAATGGAGGTTGGCATCCCATGTAGTTTAAACACGTGATCAATGAAAAGCTGAGCTACGGAGTGAACAGTATAAGGATGAGATATGGACAGAAAGTGTGCAGCTTTTGAAAACTGGTCAACAACTGCAAATATGACAGATTTGCCCCTGCAAGGAGGAAGTCTAGTGATGAAATCCATGGATATGTCAGTCCACACCCTTTCAGGAATAGGTAGAGGATTAAGGAGTCTTGCGGGAGCAAGTGACTCATACTTGTTTGTCTGACATATATCACAACCAACAACCATGTCCTTGATGTTTTTCTTCATACCTTCCCAATAAAACGACTTAAAGATTCTTTTGTAAGTCTTGAGAAAACCTGCATGACCTGCACTAGGTGTGTAGTGATGCTCTTCAAACAATTTCGTCCTCCAAGAACTTGTAGGACTTAGGACAATCCTATTTTTGTACCGCAAAAAACAATTAGCAAAGTGATATCTCAGAAATTTCAATGGGACAGAATCTGAAGTTGTATTCAAAACTGATTGTGATTTGGCTAAGATCCAATTATCTTGCTCAACATGCCTGCGAAGGTCATCGAGCCAAGACATATAAGGATAAGATATGGCAGTAAGTTCATTACTTAGTTCCCCAGGTGTCACTGAATTAGTAGCAACACTACTTGTATCAAAAACATCAAGACTGGTTGAAGTAGTGTCAGGTGTAGTCTTCGAATCTGAAAACATTCGAGATAGAGCATCCGCTGCTTTGTTATCACTACCCTTTTTGTATTGAATTTCGTAATCAAAGCCAAGTAATTTCGAGACCTATTTCTGCTGAAAAGAGGAGTTAGCACGATTCTGCAGAAAATACTTTAGACTGTGGTGATCTGTTCGTATAATGAAATGGTTCCTAAGGAGATACGATTGCCATTTCTTGACTGCATGAATTACTGCTAACAGTTCCCTTTCATAAGTCGATAAAGCTTGATTTTTTGGTCCTAAAGACTAGCTTGTAAATGCAATCAGCTTACCCTCTTGCTGTAATACTGCTCCTAACCCCGTACCTGAAGCATCACTCTCAATAATGAAAGGTTTTGAAAAATCTGGGAGAGCCAAGACTGTGGGAGACATCATGGCACTCTTGAGTTCCTGAAATGCGGCTGTGGCTGCAGAGTTCCAATGAAATCCATCCTTTTTGGTGAGTTAAGTCAAAGGGCCGCAGATTCTGCCATAATGGGGAATAAATTTTCTGTAATATCCAGTGAGGCCTAAAAAACCCTTTAAAGCTTTCACAGAGACCGGTAGAGGCCATTCTGTAATTGCTTTTAATTTCGAAGGGTCAGCAGCAACTCCTTTTTCCGAAACTGTATGCCCCAAATACTCAATTTGCATTTTCCCAAACGCACACTTAGAAAGCTTGACAAAGAGGTGATTATCTCGCAGTAAACTTAAAGCAAGATTCAAGTGATGGATGTGTAATTCCCAAGAAGCACTATATATCAAGATATCATCAAAAAATACCAAGATGAACTTCCTCAAATAAGGTTTGAAAATCTCATTCATTAGACCTTGAAAGGAAGCCGGGGCATTGGTCAAGCTAAAAGGCATAACGAGGAACTCATAATGTCCCTCATGAGTTCGAAATGCCGTTTTATCAATATCCTTGGGATGCATACGAATCTGATGATATCCCGATCTAAGATCCAACTTTGAGAAATATTTGGCACCAAAGAGTTTATCTAAGAGCTCATCAATCAATGGTATTGGATATTTGTCTTTAATTGTCAACATATTGAGTGCCCTATAATCCATGCACATTCTCCAAGTACCCTCTTTTTTCTTCACTAACAAAACTGAAGAGGAAAATGGACTATGGCTTGGCCTTATAAAACCAGAATCTAGTAGTTCTTTGACACATTTCTCGATTTCAGTCTTTTGGAAAGGACCATACTTGTAAGGTCTTGCACTAGGAGGCTTGCACCCTTCTATTAAAGGTATCCTGTGATCATGGTACCTTGATGGAGGCAATCCTGATGGTGGTTGGAATATAGATTGAAATTGATCCAACAAAACCTGCAGATCTGTTTCTTGTGTGGAAGACAGCTGCGAAAGGTTGGAAGGAAGTATGTTCTCCTCACTGACTTGTAAAACAAATAGTGCAGCTCCCAAACAATGATCATGAGTGAGTAATTTATCTATTTGCAAAGAAGATAGTGACTGAGGATCTTGAACCGGAGGACTTGTGATAGAGAATGTAGTATTGCCAACAACAAATTGCATAACCATCTTATCAAAATCCCACAAAACCGGTCCCAATGTTCTTAGCCACTGTACTCCAAGAACAATATCACACCCTCCCAAAGGAAGAGCATAGAAATCCAACACAACTGCATAATTCTGAATTCTAACAGAGACTTGTGCTAAACAACCAGGACTGGTGAGGGAACCTCCATTTGCAATCTTAACAGAAAATTGATGTGTAGTATCTAAGTGACCCTTCAACTGTTTTACTAAGGCAATGTCAATGAAATTGTGTGAGCTACCAGAATCTATCAAAAAAATAGCAGGACAATTCAACACCAATCCTTTGACTTTCATGGTACTGATAGACTTCGGGGCAAGCATACCATAAACGGCAGAAGTCGTGACTTCAGCTTCATCATTATCATCAGATTCATGCTCAGTCAGATGGCCATTTTCATACACATCTATAAGTAAAATTTGACGTTTCAGACTAGCACACACATGTTCTTTAGAAAATTTCTCATCACAATTGAAACACAATCTATTTTTTCTTCGAAACTCAATTTCTGCAGCTGTTAATCTTCGAAAACTATCATTCTGTGTTGAAGATTCGGGTTTTGGTATATTGGTAATGTCAGATAGGTGAGTAGGCCTGAATTGTGATGCAGGAAACGAATTTCGTGAAAAAGATTTTACCTTGAGTTCTGCCAATTTAGCATCGACCTGTTGCGAATAGGCGATAGCTTCATGAATATAGAAAAGGCGAAGGATCTTGACATCATGACGAAGTTCTGGTTTCAAACCCCTAATGAAGCAGCTTTTCAAGATTCCTGGAGTCATTTCCACAGTACGATTCGCTAATCGTCGGAATTCCATGATATAATCCCTGAGTAACCCGGTTTGGCGAAGCTTCACTAAATTCTCAGTGCAATCAACAAGATCTGCTGACCCAAATTCGCGACAAAAAATCTTTGTGAAATCTTCCCATTTAGGGTAATTCTTGACGCAATTTACCCATTGAAACCACTGAAGTGCTTCATTCTCCATGTGGAAAGAGGCCATTCTAACCTTCTTATCCGCTGGGATGTCGAAGTAATCAAAGTAGTGCTCTGCTTTATAAACCCAGCCGAGAAGATCATCACCGTCGTGAAATCGAGGAAAGTCCAATTTCACCAATGGAGGTCTTGGGTGAAAACCTAGATCTTGGCGATTGAATTGATGATTTCTTGCATCTTCATGCAAATTGGGATCTGAAGGGGTTGCCTCTGAGGCATCCACATGAAAGCCCATATCACATTTCGCCACAAAATCGCGATGAAATTTCTCAAACCGAGCGTCGGATGAATCTTGGCGCTCTTCCATGGCATCAAACCTCTGAAGCAGTATGTTGAGAGTGTTGTTTATCGCAGCAAGTTGATTCTGCGAGTCCATGGCTTTCTTTGTAGAAGAACGAGTCATACGGCACAGAGAAGGGATGAAAGATCGTGACCTGGCTCGATACCAATGATAGACCCTTGATCAACCTTGACTCTTAAGTTGCCATAGAAGTCGAGAGAGAATATGAACAAGAAGGAAACAATACTATTTTCATCATATCCCTTGTATCTTACAATTCCTGCTATATAGCTACTGACCACAACAACCTTTACCAATTACAACTAACTAACAACATTTTACAACAATACAATCTTATTCACTAATATGATGACACTTGGCACCATCTCAATTGTCATACAACAACCATTTATCCCCCAGATTCCTATCAGTGCCATTGCCAGGACTTGGACATCATCTTGCACTTTACCAAATCCCTTTTTGATAATCTACACAAAACATTAAACAACGAATCCTCGCACCAACATAATAATAATGATAATAAATTGCTCCTCCTCACAACTCCTGAATCTGAAACTGAATTTGAATCTGAATCGTTAAGATTAACACTCAGATTCAGGTCAACGACAGCCTCTTCCGGAGCCGGAGAGGAAACCATTGAGGACGACGACTACCCCGCCACCACCGCCACCAGCTTTGACAGCAAAACCCTACCCTACCCTAGAATGAATGAATTCTGAAACTACGTAATTAACAGAACAGAAACGTCGTCAATGTATTTCTTTCACGAGGAACGTATTCATAATGTTTTGTGGAATAGGAATAGGAAACTCACGATTCTCTTTGTCTCTTTTCCCCTTTGGGTTTGGGGAAATTAATAATTGTACGTTGTAACACTTGTGTGAGTGATTAAACAAAGAATTCAAATCCAAATCGTTTATTTCATAGACAAAAAAAAAAAAAAAAAATCGTTTATTTCATAAAAAGTATCACAATCAAAGAAAAAGAAAAAGTAAAAAAAAAAAATCAAAATTTGGTTAATCAAAATAGGTGTACAGTTGGGCAGACCTGATGAATATTAGGAAAACTAATAAAAAAAAGTTTTAAAACTTTGAGTTTTAACCATAAGAACAAAATAAAGGGTAAAGTGAATAGTACCAGAATTGACTTTTTAATGTAAAAATGTGACTTTTCGTTAAAATAAACAGTACGGCGAGTTTTTTGTTAAAACTCCCATGAATATTAGATGCATAATGGTCTCAGTGTATAAAATATGTGTGCTGGGTGGGCCATGAAAAAGCACTCATAGGAACCTATAAAATCATACCTTAGAAGTAAAGAGAGTATTTTTGTTTTTCTTTTCGTAGTGGTGAGGTTTGCATACTCCTTGAAATGAACTTGTTTACGTGCATTCCTATAATGTCAAACCATTGTTAGACCATTCAAAATCAACGGCGTTCCTTTGAGACGTGTGAATCAGTCCTGTGTGATTTTGCCACTTTCACCAAGGTTGACATTTCAGGGGTGAATATATGTAGAAAAGTTTGATGAAAAATATTTTGCAAAGGTGTTGGGGCAAAAAATCTCACATGCAAGCACAATTATACTTCGAAGCTCGAGTACCGAGAAAGTGCCACGAGCTGAGCTAAATCCATGCGAAGATACTGAATTAGGGGTACGTAAATTTACGATCACGTCACGTCAATAAAATATTAATTTATAACTTGAACGTTTGTATAATCACACCAAGCCTATGCAAATCCATGCAAATTTATCATGCCAAAGTCATGTTATGACGTTCACATTGTAGACAAATCATGCCAACCACGTTACATGCTAAAATGAGCCTAAGCCACATGTAGGGGCTTGCTAAGTGGATTGTGGTATGGATGACTATGAAAGTTTATTGGGCATACGTGAAACTAAGTTTGTGGAAGACTTTGGGCCTATCTCTTCTAAACTCTAGTCATGTAATCCCACCTTAATCTTAGCTGTCCAATTCAAATTAAAAACATCTCTAATTGAATATGAAATAATACTAGCTAGTTTAATTTTGTAGAAAAAAAAGATCTTACGTTGAGACTAGTTTACATATCAAAAGTATGAGTTCTTATATAAACATAGTGTAATAAAGAAACCCAAAGAAAAGAATTTATACTTGAAATAAAAATAATTACCACATACACGTGTGTGTGTGTGTATAATTTTTTTTTAAATACGGGGGTATTACAATCAACCTCCCTTAAAATAAATTTCATCCTCGAAATTTGTAAAACCTTAATCGTTTTATAAATAAGGTAAACAAATATAAAAGACGTAGAAAAATATATCACAAAAATATGGTAATAGTTGAAGAACATTAGTAAAGTATGTAGTTAGAGTGGCTGCATGGAGACTACCCTTCCATATAAAATGGATTGCAATTCTCCAATTACTATGTCTCCCCAACTCTAGCATATAAATAGAACACCTTTAGAATAAACCTGAGAGGAAAACGAAATTAGTCTCTTAAATGAAAATCACTTAATAATGAAATCACTATAGAAAAATATAACTTTTCTGAAGCAACAACAATTTCTTCGTGATCTTCAAATCAAAGTATAGAGCATAATCTAAAATATTTGTAAATTTCGAACTCTTAGTGAAAGTTCTAAAGTGAAATACGAAATCCACATTTGAAATCAATTAGGGAAATTTTACTTAAACTCATATAATCTATTTCTGCACCCAACTTAAAATTTAAACATTAATTGTCTTTTTTACCTATTGCATAATTACCATCAAGTATAAAATGAAATTAATAATAAAACTAAAATTTATCAATAAACCCACACATAAATCCTTGGATAAATAGCAAACAAAGGAACCACGGGGATATGAAATCAGATACTTTATGCTGCAAAATAAAACCACGGGGATATGAAAAGTAGACGAGGTGGACTGCATGGTGTGCCTGGGTGCAGTGGCGAAGCTACGTGAGGGCGAGGAGTGGTGGCTGCCCCTCCCCTCGCTGGAAAACACGCCTAGGAGCGCTGGTTCAGCCCTTTTACTCTCGTCGGAATTCATGGCACCTATAAAAATTGGTTTTGGCCGGTGCACTGTCTTGGTCGAATTTGTAGAGGAAGGGCGGTAGTTTGGTTGGATTTGCAGAGGAATGACGAAGACAGAGGAGAGAGAATCGAGGGATGAGGTTGGGATTGACGGAGCGGCTGACACAAGGAATGGAGGAAGAAGATAGGTGTTTGGTTTTTATCAGTGTTGCAGAGGAAGAGTGAAGACGGAGGAGAGATATCGGATGTCTGGGGTTGGCTCGACCATTGGAGGATGGATTGCGGTGTGGGGGTTTGATTGACGGAGGACAGAGGTTGGAAGAGAGATGGGAGTGGGTAGTGGGTGGTGACTGGTGAGGCTCCTTGAAAGTGTGTGGAACGTGGAAGGTCTGCGTCTAGGAAGAAGAAGATGAGTGTTTCGTTTTTTGTTTAAGGTGAAAGGGTGTTTGGTTACCAATATAACAAGTGTGCGGTAGAAGACAAGTATTGTATTTTTATTGGGTCACTTAATAAGGTGAGTAAATTGGGTGCTGGCTGTCCAATTTGGGTATGAGTTTTAAAGATAGGTATTGGACAATTATTGGGCCACCTAAGTCAGTAGAAATTGGGTATTGACACCTTACCCAAGTATTATTCTGCTGACCATTTATTCACTTTTTTTTTCTGTTAAAATACTGTGCTAACCCACCACTTCTTTTCCGGTCTTTATTTTTCTACCCCACTTGTTTTTTACCTATTTCCCCCTCCTCTTTTTTTCTCTTCTGACCCCACCTTTTTTTTGTGGTTTGTTAACCGATTTCTCTCCTTTTATTTATTCTTGTACGTACTTTTATTTTCTGTTTTAAGACTCTCACCGTATTTATCTTAAACTCTCACATTATTTATAAATATTGTATTACTTTTTTAAAAACAATGTAAATATTGTTTAATGCTTATTTTACGATAATTTAAATCAATCTAGGCTTCTGCCTATATCTCGCCTAGGCACCTAGCTGCTAAGTTTTAGTCCGCTGTTTGACTAGCGCCTAACATTTTTTAGGATCTAATACTAGCCAATTTAAGATTCTTACATTGGCTTTGATATTATTGCGTACAACCGTTTTGGTGAAGAGACTATTTTTTGCTTGACTCAAAACTTTGCACTCTCCAATGTGAAAACAACTGCTTCAATTGAACCTTGCACTCTTGTGAGTTTCGCCCCTCCCCTAGGCAAATCCTAGTGTATACTTAGGTGTTGTCTTTGGCAGTGTTTAGATTGGCCTAATCATTGCAGCAAGTAGAGAGTATAGGAAGGGTTTTCTTTCTTGGGTCACAGACTCACAAGAAAGTTTTACATTTTAGACATTTTTGGATGCATATATAACATTTATATGTAAGATTCATAAATAAGTAGAAACTTTATCAAATTATTCAATTTATCCACAGAAGTTGAAGTTCAAAAAGCTTTCATTCTCATAAACAAGTAGAAACTTCACCAAATTATTCAGTTTGAGATTTTATTTTTTAAATGAGTATAAAGATAACTTTACATTTTGAATTAGGTTTGTGAGGGTAGTTTAGGTAGTAAATTTGGGTTTAAAGAGATATTAATTATTTAATTAAAAATAATAAGAGTACAGAGAATAAGTTGAGTGTAGAAAGAGGTTATATGGGTTCAACAAAAATTTCCCAATTATTAACTATTGTATGCCAACGTTACTATAGTCTAAAATTGGGATTGAAATTGCACTATTCATGTTGGGTGTGAATTAGACCCTCACTTTTAAATTAATAACAATGTTGCCATTGGGTCGATTTTGATGCCTACGAGGGATTTTGTTTCTGCGATCTAGAGAGAGAGATACTGGGTGTTCGAGAGAGATATGGGAGGATTTGTGCAAGGGATTTCAGGGATTTGCATAGAGAGGGAGATGGGACAAGGGTGTCCATTGCAGAGAGAGAGATGGGAGGATTTTCTTTGAGGGTTGAAGGGAACGGGTAAGGAAGGTATGGGTATGGGTTTTTAGGGCTCATTTCCAGGGATTTCTTTGCTCAGCCTTGCTGCATCCCTCCAATTCTTATTGGGTTTCTTTATATACGCTATGAGTACAAAAAAAAATCTCATATTTTTTACATGTTAGTAGGGATTCTTTTGCTACAAGAATATATTAAAGCCTAGCTAGTAGTTTTAAACTCAAAATTCTCCAACTAGAGAGGTTTCTAGTGTTTAACATCCTCATTGTAGTTTTGTAATTTTGTTTTGTACCTAGCTTATATATGTATTAGATTATTTTTGGTAGGCCTTAAAGTAGTTTTTACTTGTTAATGGCAATTATCATTGCTATAGCCGAGCTTAAGATGAGACTATTTGAGTAGCTTTTGCTTGATTCAGTTTTCTCCCAAGGATGAGGTGGAAGTTGGTAATTAATAGAAGCTAATAATTAGGGTGAAGAGGTGGAGTCTATAGCATGTGTATGTTAGTCTATTTGCATGCAGGTGGCAACACTTTGAGGTATTAGAAGTGTTTACTCATCAACCTTCCAAATGTTCCAATGATATGACAACAAATGAGTTTCAGATGTCAATGGGGACGTAAGCGGCCAAGTAGCAACAAGAGATATGATTACATTCTCTATAAATGAAGAAGAAGGTCACGCGAGGTCGGGGCTCGGGGGGGGGGGGGGGGGGGGTGGGGGTATGGGGGGGGGTGGTTGCAAGAAGAAGAACACCAAAGAAGAAATCCTCTTTTCAAATCCCTCCTTTATCATCCAATTTGTGTAGATTATGTAATTGCTTTTCAAGCTAGCTTTAAGTGTCGGACGATCCTGGCGGTTAATAAGCCATTCTGATGGATAAAAGATATCCGACACATAATTTATTTACTGTAGGATTAAAGTTACTTTATGTTGGATATATCCGACATAAATTCCTGACGGATTTAACTGCCATAAAATTAGTATAACCCTCAGTATTTTTGAATTCTTGTTTTTTAATATTTTAAACATATTCTGGCGGTTTTTAAGTTAATGGTGGCATTTATAACCGACAGAAATTGACTATTTTATTATTTTATTATTTTGGCGATTATAACCGACAAAAATTGACTATTTTATTATTTTAAAATGTTATATTGATTAAAAATAAATAAATAAATAAACCAATGGTTTAAATATTTTTTTTTTCACTCATGGTCCCGTTACCTAGTCTTTGAATGTTTTTTTTTTTGCGATTTTTTACACATGCTATCTCGGAGTATATACAAACATATTTGACGGTTGTATCGTTGAAACTAGTTTCGTAGAATGCATATCCTATCAAATTGATAGATTTAACAAACACTTAAGAGTTAATGTTATACTTCCATTAAGTATAAAAATTATCCACTAGTGCAAATATTTTAAATTGAAGATTGAATTTGTTCAATGCATTCTTATAGGGTCGAGGAGTGTAGCTATAAAAAATCATCAAAATCGGAGCTAAAATAACCGTTAAATTCTGATTTTTCGTTTATAACCGCCGAAAACTTTTGTTTAGTTACCTAATCTCTGAATGTTTGTTTTTTGTGATTTTTTAGGTATGCGATCTCAGAGTATATACAAACATATTTGACGGTTGGATCGTTGAAACTAGTTTCGTAGAATGCATATCCTATGAAATTGATAGATTTAACAAACACTTAAGAGTTAATGTTATACTTCCATTAAGTATAAAATAAGATTTATCCACTAGTGTAAATATTTGAAATTGAAGATCGAATTCATTCATTGTATTCTTATAGGATCGAGGAGTGTAGCTACAAAAAATTCATCAAAATCGGAGCTAAAATAACCGTTAAATTGTGATCTTTCGTTTATAACCATCGAAAACTTTTGTTCCGTTACCTAATCTCTGAATGTTTATTTTTTACGATTTTTTACGTATGTGATCTCGGAGTGTGTACAAACAAGTTTGACGGTTAGATCATTGTAAAAATTTTCGTAGAATGTGTATCGCATCAAAACGGTAGATTAAATAAACAATTAAGAGTTAATGTTATACTTCCATTAAGTATAAAGTAAGATTTTGTGGTATCCACTAGTGTAAATATTTTAAATTGAAGATCAAATTTATTCATTGCATTCTTATAGGGTCGAGGAGTGTAGCTGTAAAAAATCATTAAAATCGGAGCTAAGATGACCGTTAAATTGTGATTTTTCGTTTATGACCGTCGAAAACTTTTGTTCTGTTACCTAATCTCTGAATGTTTGTTTTTTGTGATTTTTTAGGTATGGGATCTTGGAGTATATACAAACATATTTGACGGTTGGATCGTTGAAACTAGTTTCGTAGAATTCATATCCTATCAAATTGATAGATTTAACAAACACTTAAGAGTTAATGTTATACTTCCATTAAGTATAAAATAAGATTTTGTGGTATCCACTAGTGTAAATATTTTAAATTGAAGATTGAATTCTTTCATTGCATTCTTATAGGGTCGAGGAGTGTAGCTGTAAAAAAATCATCAAAACCGGAGCTAAAATAATCGTTAAATTGTGATTTTTCGTTTATAACCGACGAAAACTTTTGTTCCGTTACCTAATCTCTCAGCATTAATTCGTTCATTGCGTTCTTATAGTTTCGTAGAATGTATATCTCCGTTAAATTTGCCTAAATTTTGAAGTGTGAAAAGTAATTTGTGCTAAATTTTTATTTATGTTTTTCAAGTATTGATTAGACAATATTTAGTTTGTGTGATGACATTTTCATTGTACAATTATCTTTTTGTTTCTTTATTGCATACTTTACATGGGTTATTATCTATTAAACCAAACAATTATTTATTTTCGACAAAAAAAAAAAACAATTATTTATTTAATTTTGAAAAACTTATTCTACTTAAATACATTTTATTTATTTATTTATTAAACCAAATAATAATTATTTTGTTTTTTAAAATAGTAACAAAATTTTCGGGGGGAATTTAAAATTTTGGGAGAGAATTTTGGGGGAAATTTTTCCACCATTTTTGTTCTGTCGGTTATAACCGACAGGAATGAAAATTTTCTGTCCATTTATTTATTTTTTTTTTAAATTTCTATCGGTTTTAATCGACAGTAATGAAAATTTTCTTATACCCACATCCGGCCCCCATTCCTCTCCTTCATTTTTCTAAAACCTAACTCTAACTCTCGACACTTTCCCTCTCTTTAAGCTCCGAGAAGGAACCCCTACCATTCCTCTCAATTCTGACCAAATCAACCCTCAAAAATCTGAACCTCGAACCCTTGGGACATGGGGAATCAACCTGCAGCGTTGCATGTATCATCGATGCATCACCGTGTGCTCTGCCATTAATGCTGAGAGCTTCAGCTCTCTCGAACTCCATCTCAGGTATGAATTATTTTCCCCTCTTGGTTGTGTGGGTTGTAAACCATCTGTGATGAGTATTATGTCGAAAATCTCTGGGGTTTAATATCTGTTTTGAATCTGTGCATGCATGTCATCACAACGACGAATTCCGGCGAATGTCGTTAAGTTCGAAGCAAGGTGGTGACTGTCTTCTTGGGAACCCACTCATCGTCTTCGTTTCGCTTCAAAGATCTAAGCTTTTCTACATGTCAGTGAAGTACAAATTTCTTCCATAACTCTCGATTCAATCGTCGTTTAATGCATTAATTTCAATCGTCATTTTTTCCCTTATTTCTTCTTCCTTTACTTCGTTTTTGTTGTTGCTTCTTCTTCTTCTTCCCTCTTTTGGTTCCCCCCTCTTGCTTCATTTCTTCTGATATTTTCTCTCTCTCTTTCTGCCTCTCTTCAAAATCCCACAACAGGTTTTCGAGATCGAGCTCCGGTGAGGTTTCGAATGGTGATCCGCAAGCCTTCTTTGTTTTGTTGCAAAACAGTTTGTGGATTTGGACGTTTTTGTTACTCAAACACGATTAATCCACTCTTAACAAAAACATGATTAATCCAACTCGGCTTTGGCTGGAAAATGTTATCTCAAAACCACAATACAGGAGAAGAAGAAAAAAAATAAAGGTGACTGACAATTGACAGTGAATGCAGAAATATTTTTTTTTTATTATTAATATATTTTCTGTCGGTTTTAGCCGACAAGAATGATTTTATTTATTTATTATAAATATATATCCTGTCGATTATATCCGACAGGATTTCTGTCGGTTTTAGAGTATTTTATGTCGGAAAATTCATTTCCTGACGCAGGCAATTCTGTCGCTTATTATATCCGTCACTACATCCATTTTCTGTCGAATTTTGCTTAAAATCCGACAGTAATATACGTTTTTTGTCGGTTTTTGAACCGCCAGTTATAGATAATTTTGTAGTAGTGTACTTTCATTGTATTTTGTAAATCTCATTTTTAGTGAATTACAAATACAAACACAATCCTATTGGACGTAGCCAAATTGGCGAACCACTTAAATCTTGTGTTTTTATACTTATATTTTGAGATCATTACCATGAAAATCACTTTTAACTAACAACGGAAATCTCCTCAAAAAAACCTACAGCCAAAGAAATGAAATCCTAATAATCACCATGAATCTATATTTCCTCTCTCACTTGAACCCAAATCAAATTCAGTTACGTAGGCTATTATTCATAGGAAACTCGATTTTTAAATGGCTTTTTAGCCAAAATGGTCCCTGAGATTTTCATAACAAATAACTTTGGTCCCTGAGATTTAAAATCAATAGAAGTGGTCCCTGAGATTGTCCATCATCCATAATTTTGATCCTTCCATTAAAAAACTCAGTTAAGTGGTACCTGAGCTTTTTAACGGAATGACCAAAATGATGGATGGTGGACAATCTCAAATACCAAAGTTATGTTTTATGAAAATCTCAGGGACCAAAATTATGTGTTATGCAAATCTCAGGGACCAAAGTTATGTGTTATACCATCAACGTAATAGAGTTTTTTAATGGAAGAACCAAAATAATGGATGGTGGACAATCTCAGGGACCACTTTGATTGATTTTAAATCTCAGGGACCAAAGTTATGTGTTATGCAAATCTCAGGGACCATTTTGACTAAAAAGCCTTTTTCAATTGGAGGCAACCATAACTTCACACCAAATTAATCAAGGCACCCAACCGTCTTTCTCCATCTCCTTACCGGTGTTCGAACGCTATAAACAACGCTGGCCTTGGCTAGTCTAGCTCATTAATGGCAGCCATGGAGGACAACGACAATGTCGTGGCTAAGCTCTGATGAGAACCACTCCATGTGCATCATCTGTTCCAGCCAAAGTGTCTATTACTACACCCTTAATTATGGAGTTGAAAGAGAGAGATGATGAAGGATGTTTTGTGGAGACAGAGAGAGACAGAGAGAGATGAAGAAGGATGTTTCGTGGAAAGTGAGACATGAAGAAAAGAAACGAGATAGAAATTTGAAAGAAAAAGGTTAAGCAGTGGATCTTGAGAGAACAAAAAGGAGAAGCAAAAAGATGATCAAAAGACATTAAAGGGTAGAGTGTTGTGTGGAAGGAAGAGGAGAGTCGGGTGGAAGAAAATGATCAGGTTTGCGGGTGAGAAAAATAAGGGAAATGAGATAAGAAGAAGTTGAAGTGGTGGGTTGAAATAAAAATAAAAGATGAGGTTTGGAAGGGGAAAAACTAGAAACAGGGTTTCATGCCTTGTTGCTTTTGAGACATTTATTTCACTTTCAATTTTCTTCACTAACATGGACGTCTAATTCTTGTCTAAATAATAATAGGCACTAGCCAGACGAAAGTGAACAAGACGATGGTAATTCTATAGAGTGGTAACAATAGCAGAAAAAAATATTTGTGCGACATATTTTTATGCGATGAAGTAAAAATAGTCATGATAGAGAGATTTGCACAATGAAAATGAGACAGCGTTGCAAAAAATTGACAACAATGCACGACGAAATAATTTCATCGCCCAAAAGAACTTTGCACGACGAAAAAACAAAGTCGTTGGGCAAACTGTGGGAGAAAATTGTAGGTAAGTCCTTTTTGGTGACAAAAACAATGCGCGACGAAACATTTCTTGCTAAAATGTTGCCCGACAAAGGTTTCGTTTCGCAAGATTTTTATTCTAGACGGTCAGTTTTTTGAGTCGAATGAATCAATGTTATTGAGTTCGAGAAATCAAAACGACATTTACTAAGGGTTTTGCGCGATGAATGATTCGTCGCGCAAGGTGCTGAAACTTCCTATAAATAACTAGTTTCGCTTTCCCTATTACTCAAACTTTTTTTCCAAATCACAATTCCAGTTGTTATTTAAATTTGAGCACGATGGCCGACTTAGGTGCTCGTTCGTCGAAGAGATTCAAGGGCGAAAGTTCCGGAAAAGGTAATACCCACTTAATTATGTGTTTTGTATACAATATATATTTTGCATTATTATTTTTAATATAGATTTTTTTTTAGTAGACAAGAAAAAAAGAGAGCTGTACCCGTGGTCCGATACAGTTTTGGTAGGAGCCGCTACCGAATCAATTTTGAAGAATTAATGGGAATTCAGAAGTCGGATATGCGCAACAAGTTTACGCGCGACATGTTAATATATTTAATTTATTAAAATAGCAAATTTATAACCATACTATAATTAATTATGATGTTATAATTTTGATTATATATTAAAATATTAAATTATACAGTTTGTTACTTTTTTTTTATTACTTTATTACAAAGATCAACAATATTTTTAATATCTTTATTCGCACTTCAAATATGAATACTACTGCCGGAGTTTTATGATTTATGAAAAAATGTTTTTGGAGTAGTTCAAAAATACTATGATGGCTCCCATTTTCCACTCGACTCTTTGGTCTTAAGAATGCTGGTCCATCCCCTAGGACATGAAGACGCACTTGATCGTTGAGTTAGAGCCTGATTGGGACATTGACAAAAGTGACCCAAATCTGATGAAGTGCATCGACAACATATTCAAATCCTCTTTCCGAGAGTGGAAGTTTGATGTTGAACGTGAGGCAGAACTGCACCGAATACCTGAACCACCAGCGGCGGAATAGAATTCTATTTTTGTTTTTCTTATATGGTTAATTAAATAATAACATTTGGGTTTTAAGTTTTTATTTATGAACGACACTTTTTAATATGCAATTTTAAAGTTTTTGTTAAATGAAATATTATTGTAATAAATGATTATATTAATTAAATGTGCATGAATGCTTTAATTTAAACATTTGTAGATTTATTCGGGTGTAATTTATAACTTTGTTTATTAAATATTTATGTGATTTAAAATGAATAAATTAATAAATAAAAAAAAATTATTTTAAAATAACAAAAAAAAAATATAATTAATGCGCGATGTAGGACATTCTGTTGTGCAAAATAAAAATGCACGATGAGATCTATATCGTCGTGGAAAGATTATCATAAGACATGGGAATGGTCATGGTTGGCACAAGAAAGTGGAATGCATATGTTTTACACGACGAAATATTCGTTGCGCATGGTGGGTCAGAAAACGTGGTAAAGGATGACAGATTTGGCGCTAAATTATCGAATGCATAGGTTTAATTCTTCGTCGTGCAAGAATATGGCATTTTAGTTCAGTTTCCTAGATGTTGAGAGGCAAAAACTGCAATTCATTGCAACTCTGCATCTCATCCCGCAGCTCACTGTCTCTCCTCTCCCTTAGCTTGATCACTAGCTCTCGTTCTCCCGCTCTTCCTCACCTATGTCATTTGGTAAGCAAATTTGTTTTCGATATGATTTTGGAAATTACATAATGAAACTAACAAAATTAAATTTGTTGCATGTAGGTGTTTTTTTTTAAACGACTATCGGCGAGGAACGAATTAGGAGGTATATTTTCTTCAACTATTTCATTAACATTAATTGTAGTTTATTTATTTGTTCTTTAGCATTTATGTGATATAATTTATTCGTATGCAAACATTTTTGAACGGGTTGTACAAAAACTATTTTTTGTTGTACGAATTTAATAGTACTTAACTTCGCACGTTATTGTCATGAAACCTTAGTTTCATGTTTGAGAATTAGTTGGATTTCGCGCATGGATGCGAAATCATGACTGCGGTCCAATTATTCTTGAATTGTCCCATTTTTTGGATAGTTTGCGAATGCACAGTTATGTGTCGTAGTTTGCAATTCACATATTAGATTACGATAAGGAGAAATTTGGTAGCATGTATGTGCATTCTTTGAGTGCTGCGTACGTATTTAATACATACGTGCTACAATTGAAGAACTGCAGGGATATGTTGCCAAATTTTCTTCGACGTCAAAATCTAATCTGATAGAATAGTAAAATATGACACGTAGCTGTGCATTCCTGAATAGGATAGGACCCTTACCGGAGGCATAAGGTGGCATGTTATAATTGAAGTGTTTGTAACCATTGTGATTTTGTTTTTTTTGCAGGCGATATGGACAGACAGTGGATACAGAATCCTAATAGATGTGCAGACGAATACCTGGATGGAATAAATCATTTTATTGATTCGCAATGGCACACAACCAGGGCTCACCTCTAATCTGGTGTCCATGTAGGAACTGTAACAATTCAATGGTTGAGTATTATGAAAATGTTCGATACCATTTAGTAAAACATGGTATGATGGAGACGTATACCACTTGGAATCATCATAGAGAACAATTAGTACATGCTTCATCTTCACACGTGACCCTATCAGTTGAGGTAGTTGAGTCTTATGTTGATCCAAACAAACAAATTATGGATATCTTAGATGATGCTTTTCCAAACCCCTCGACCAATTTTGATCAGGAAAAGGGAGATGATATCCCTCGAAGCATGGATAGTGGAGCATTTAAAAATTATGAAAAACTATTAAAAAGTGCCAAACAAGAGTTATACCCTGGTTGCGAGGAGTTTTCGATACTGGCGGCTATTGTGGAGTTGATGCATGGGAAATTAAAATTTCGTATGTCCAACGAATGCTTTGATTATTTTTTGGGCCTTTTCAAGAGGATGCTTCCAAAGGACAATTGTTTGCCTAAATATCACAAAAGTGTGAAGAAGGAGTTGAATGGTCTGGGATTGGGCTATGAAAAAATTCACGTGTGCAAAAATAATTGTGTATTGTTCTATAAGGAGAATGAAGCGCTAGATAAATTCCATATATGCAAAGAGTCGAGGTTTAAAATGACAGCTCAAAACAGAACGATGAAGATTCCACAAAAGATGGCATAAGAGTCGAAGTTATGCGTTATCTTCCAATAAAGCCCAGGCTTTAGCGTTTGTATATGTCGATGCATACTGCTAGCGACATGAGATGGCATAAGGACAGATGGGTGGATGATGATTTGATGTGGCATCCTGCTGATGGTGAGGCATGGAAAAAGTTTGATTGTTTGTACCTCGATTTTTCTCGAGAGCCACGAAACGTAAGATTGAGACTGGCCTCAAACGAACATAATATGTTTAGGGTATGAAACCAAAACCACAGCACTTGGGCAATCTTCGCAATTCTGTACAATTTGCTACCTTGGAAATGCATGAAGAAAGAATATATGATGATGACTTTGTTGATAACCGAGGATCCAGGCAATTCTATTGATGTTTATTTGCTGCCGTTGGTCGATGAGCTGAAAGATTTATGGGAAAATGGAGTTCCGACATACGATATAGCAACCAGACAGATGTTTACCTTGCGAGCTGCAATGATGTGGACTATAAACGATTTTCCCGCGTATGCTATGATGTCCGGGTGAAGTACTTAAGGTTATTTGGCATGCCCAATTTGTGAGGATGACATAACGTCTTCTTGGCACGCCGTGAAAGTTTGTTACCTAGGGCCAATGACGGATCCAGGAAATAATATTAAGGGGGTCAGTAAGAATAGTGCGCGCAGTGCGCAAATATTTTTTTTAACCGAAATAGCATGCATACCGTCATTTCATCGAGTCTTGGTAGGCCTGAAGTCATTTGGAAAGACATACTACACACCTGTTAATGCCTCATTTGCGTGGGTAACTAACATGTTCCAAGACTGCTCCCATATGAATACTTAACAAAGAAACACACTTATCTTGAACACACTAACAATGTTTGATATCATTGCATCCTATTAATATGTTTGTCCAAGAATGATGATGCTTTGTTATTCTCTGAGATCACCATTTCATTTTTTTGGATAGTGTTTTACTTGGTTCTTTTCTTTCTGCCTATAATTGTAATCACAACCAACAAACAAGCCATAGGTACATAATATTAGGACTAGATTATAAAGGGGCAACACCTCGCTAATGCATTTTATCAAGCAGTTAAAGGTCATATATGAAGGGCAACTCCAACCTTTAAAGGGGCAGCACCCAAGTCATCCATGGACATTCACCAAAATTCGGAGGGTTAGCACTCAAGTTATCCCTAACATTCACTAAAGTTCAGGGGGTCATATAACCCCCTACCCCTCAATACATCTGCCCTTGCTAGGGCCTCATAGATGGTTGTCGTGAGGCCACAAGCTGCATCAGAACGAGATAGCATTCTTCGATGGAACATAGATTCGGCCAAGACCTACAGAATGGTCCGGAGAGAATATTAAAGCTATGTTGAATCGTTTGGATTTTGGTCCATTTGGCAAATCGGTAAATAAGACCAAACGAGACACCTATCTAAACTGGACATGCAAGAGTATGTTTTTTGAGCTGCCATACTGGTTGAAATTGAAACTGCATCACAACCTCGAAGTTATGCATGTTGAGAAGAACGTGTTTGATACACTGGTTGGAACTATATTAGACATCGAGGGAAGAACGAAGGACATGATCAAAGCTCGCATTGATTTGGAGCGAATGGGATAAGGCCGCGTTTATGGATGACGAAGGAGGGTGAGATAGCCATAAAGAGCCTAGGATTTTTTTTCCAGTTAAAACCAGAAAAGAGGAAAAAGTTTTTAAAGTTTCTATCCTTCGTAAAGTTTCCAGATAAGTATGCTTCAAATATAGGATGATGCGCAAACGTGGATGGGGGAAAATTTTCTGGGCTTAAGAGTCACAATTGTCATGTCTTCCTGTAACACCTGCTCCTGGTTGGTATTAGACAACTCTTGCCAGAAGATGTGGTGAAGCCAATTATGTTGTTGGCGAAATTTTTTCTTAATTATCTGTTAGAATGTTGCGAAAGTCTGATGTACAACAGTTACGCACTAACATTGTCGAAGTTCTATGCAAGTTTGAACAAATATTTCCTCATTATTTCTTCATAAGCATCATCCACATGATGATTCACTTGCCAGATGAGGCATTACTTGCCGAACCCGTCAACTATCGATGGATGTATCCAATAGAAAAGTATATAAGTCCTTATTCATTTATTAATTCGTGATCAATTGATAATTTAACTTATTTGAATCATAACAATTTTATTTTTGCAGACTACTGGGTAAGTTAAAGAAGAGTGTAAGGAACAAGGTGAAGCCCGAATGGTCAATTATGGAGGCTTGGGTGGTATTTGAGACGAATAAGTTTTGTGCTATGTACTTACAAGATGTTGAGATGGCGTTCAATCGACCACAACGTAATAATGACGATGGTGTGAGAAGGCAAAACTATATATGTTTGCCCAAATCGCACGACCCTTTGGCGAACCAGTACGGGGCGATTCGTTCATCGAAAGGGACATGCAAGTAGCTCATTGGTTCATACTTAACAGTTGTGACGAGATAATGGAATACCTGGATAAGCATGAAGAGCTAATGAAACGGGAACATCCTTCGTATTTATATGTCGTGAAGCATCGTGACCTGTTTCCTCGTTGGTTTCGTGAACAAGTAAGTTGTTTAGGCTTTTCTGGATGGTTATTTCCTAAAATATAATTTCATGTCAGTTGTCTTAGATTTTGGTAAAACCAACATGTCAAATTTTTGATATAAATTAGGTGAAAAATGCTAAAGGAAACCAATTCCCCTCCGTATACTGAGGAATTATACAACCTGGCTATCAAACCTCTAAGCACAGAATTGTACTCAGGGTGTCATGTAAATAGCATAAATTCTTGGGAGCTAAGCGTGATGACAAGCTTTGTTCTCAAAACAGCGAGGTATATGTCCCAGAAGCAGGAGATATTGTAGACATTGATTTCTATGGCAAACTAACAAGTGTGGTCCAATTGCTTTACAAAGACCGTTGCCAAGTCATCATTTTTAAGTGTCATTGGTTCGATATAGACCTTAGTAGGAATAGGAGGGTTAAACGGGATGACAGTTTACTGTCGGTGAACACTAACCGATGTTGGTATAGTGAAGACCCGTACATTTTGGCAACTATAGCCAAGCAAATTTTCAACATCGATGGCCTAAAGGCCGGAAGGGGATGGAAAGTTGTTCAGAGGATTGATCATAGAGGGGTGTATGATATTCCAGATCGAGATCCCGACGACAACGACGATGACCACTCCTCAAAATTTTGACACAAATTGGTGCAGAAACACTTCGGGATACTAATATTGTCCAAGAACCATTTTAGGTAGCTGGAGGTCCTCAAATCCAAATTCCTATACACTTAATTACAATTGATCTCCGAAGTCTCCTAAGATACAATCCACCTGAGGCCACGGATGACGATGTTGATGTACCAACGGACGTGGATGAATGGGAGATTAAAAGTGATCAAAGTACGGATAATGATATTTATTGTACCAAGGATAAGGATTAAGGAGTTTTGACTTATATGCAATGCAATTAAGTGTATTTAATTTTTTGTATATGAACAAATTTTAATTTATTAATTTGTAATTGGATAAAAGATTTTAAAAAAATAACATAATAAAACATTTTACTCAACGAACACAAGAAAGTCATCGCGCAAAATGTACAATCGCGACGAAATTTAAACCTTTCGTCATGGAAGGTAGTAAAATTTAAAATGAAATTTAATTTAAAAGTAAACGCGCACAATAAATTGATTGCACATCGAATGGGACGAGATTCATCGCTATTTACACATTTGCGCAACAAAACTTGTTACCTTCATAACACAAAGGCCTTCAAAATTCCCCAATGTAAAAATGTGAGCGCCTTTTTTTCAATGTTAATTAAACATTGCGCGACGATGGAGGATCAATCGTCGTGCAAAATGGTATTGAGCGACGAAACAGGTTAACTTTGTCGCGATAGGTCCTTCAAAATTTTCCAAATTAAAAGTTTGGGCACCTTTTTTAAAATGTTCATTAAATATTGCGCAATGAAATGAGCCTTATTCATCGTGCGTTATCTTATGTGCGACAAATTTATATCTTTTTGTAGCGCATTGTTCTTGAAAATTAACCAAAAATTGGACGGGTTTTTTAAAATTCATTAAATGTGCAGGATGGATTGTCTTGGTTTGCGCGACGACATTGTTACTCGCGCAAAGTCCTTCGTATTATTAGTTGCAGAGAGCTTCTCTTTCTCTCATTTTCAAGAATTGTCTCTCTCTCACTCGAACTCTCTCTCCCTACAACTCTCTCCCTCCCTCGAATTATCTTTCTCCCTGCAACTCTCTCTCTCTCTCTCCATGTAACCCTCTCGCTCCCAACAACTCTCTCTCTCCCGCGAACTCTCTCTATCTCACTCTCAACTCCGAGGTAAAATTTCTTTTTTTTTCTTCATTTGTTAATTAAATTAGTTGTATGGTATTTGTGGATTGATTACATATTAGGGCATTAGGCATTAGGGGTTAGGGATTTAGGGATTTTGTGAATTTGGGGATTTAGGGTTTATGTCTATTTGGGGATTAAGTGATTTCAAAATTGAGGATTTAGGGATTTAGGGATTTTAGGAATTTGGCAATTTAGGGATTAGGGCTCGAGGTGGGCATTGGGGATGGGGGATGGGTGGTGGGTGGTCGAGGTTGGGTAAGGGTGGCGGTGCTGTCAAATAAGGGTTGGGTAGGGTTTAGTTTGTTTATTTTCTTAATTTTTTGCAAATTTGATTTAAATTGGAATTTATTCAATTTGTTAATATGTTAACATATTAAATTACTTAAATTTATTAAGTTGTTAACTTTATAATTTTGCGGTTAACCTGATAATTTTCTGTTTGAATTTTTTAATTTTAGGGTTTATTTGATAATGTTAGGATTAACTGACACACCCCGACCCAAAATGTCCACTAAGACTCCGAATCGAGCTGTGCTGGCCGACACCTGGAAGGTGACGAAGCCAAAAAGTGATTATATGGAAGAATGCGAATAGATTTAAACCTAAAGGTGCCTAACTATCAGAGTGCGCTGTCAGTGGGTATGGACCCATTTCAAATGCGTTGTTAGAGCATAAGTAAAGTACAGTAGTGTGGGTAAAGATCATACCCTCAGAAGTAGCCACCTGAACGGAGATATGTCACGAGTCCTTGTCGATAAAGAAACTATGCTACAAGAACCTAGAGGGGCGCAAAACAAAAAGCGTGAGTAGGCAAAAACAAAGTTTTACAAAATCACTTCGATATAAAAGTTATAGCCCCTCTCTGTAAAAATATATATACTTCCCAGAAAAATATATACGTACTCATACTGAAAACCAACATTCAAATATTGCCATGGTCCGAATAAACCATATCCAATATCAAAGCATGCAACAAATATCATCAAAGTCAATCAGGTGATATCTCAATGCATAACATGCCGGCAATGCATATAAGTCAGTCGGAGTCACCTCTCGTGACCTGTATGGTTGAATCTATGGCTCCTCAAATAAATCCTCAATCCAAACTCTCAATCAATAACCTGCACCCATGCTGGAACCACGTGTATTGGTCTGTACGACAAGCTGGGTATATAAAGACGCTCTGTGCTACTGTCACGTGAAGGCTGGCGAAGAATCGCGGGTCACCTACAAGTTGGAACCACCTATAGTGGTCTGTACGACAGGCTGGCACTTGCCTTAGATCCAAGGTGAGCGTACGGTACGGTAGGTGAACGATCACGTGAAAGCTAAGCCCTACTCTGGTGGAGCACAAACCTCGATGTGCAGGTAAATGAGCCATATTCTAATCTCATCAATATCACCATAATCCTCATAACAAAAATACATACTTACCTGACTCACCTGGCGTTTGCAGTGCCACAACATATAATCGCATAAACATAGCAATAAAGATATATGGCATTCGACATGGCATTCAATTTCATAAAATCATTTAAAACGTATTTTTGGGAATCAGCCAAGTGTATATATATATACTGAAAACAAAAGCCCACTCACCTAGAGTCCACGTTACAACTCCCTAGAACGAGTACCGAGGCGTCCCGAACGATCGGCGCCTAGAACAATTATTAAATCACATCTCAGAATACTTGTCGATAGAACACATAACTCACATAAAACACATCTTCAAGGGCATTCAAGAGTGATTCAAAAAGCATTGACCATAAGTCAACCGTCGATCTTCACAACCCTACATAACTCAATCCGGAAGATCCGCATATCAGATTTCCCATCCGTAACTTCTCATGATTCACATTATGCTTATAAAACAACATACTAAAGTTTCGTTATGATCCAACGGTTGGATCTCCGCCAATTTCCAAAACCGAGTGGCGATTAACCTTTTATTGTATCAAATTACAAATCCAATTCGGGAAGATCTATACGTTGGATTTTCAATCCGTAAGTTTCTACATTTTTCAATTATTAATTACTACAACGTATCAAAGTTTGGTGACGATCCAACGGTTGGATCACCAATTCACATTTTTACCTAACCACGAATCGTAAAGAATCTGGCTCAATGATTCACTTATGTCAAACCACGATCAAAACGGAATTTAGGATATCAAACATAGCCTAAAAATAACATTGACGGCCCACTGGCCACGCGCCGCCGCTTGCGCCGCCGTGGGTGGCGGTCGGCCTCCCCAACTTGTCGGAAAATTCAACTTTCTCCAAAAATTCTCAAAATTTTCAGAATTGAAGATCTCAACGAAAGGAACAACTTTTATACCTGTGACCAAGGCCAATTCGGTCAATAAGAGCTCCAATTTCTCTAAAACCCGTAAGAACCCTAGAATTGGGTGTGTTCGATCCGTCTCCAAAACAATTCCGCCGCCTCCAAAATTGTTTGGGCTTTGTTCCAGAACTCAAGAGGATTCTATGGGTGGTATTAATTGCGTGTAATCATTTCAGAATTGAGAGAATCAAAGGTTAGGGTTCATCGCACCCACCGGTGCGATTTTGCTATTTTGGAGGCCAATTATCACCAAATTTGGGGTGGAAAGGATATAGGATAGGTCCTAGAGTGTTTCCCAAGTGGTTAGGCGGTTCAATTCATTGGAAAAATGGGTGGAAACCCACCGAAAATAGCAAGAGATTCCAACCGGGTCAGGTCGCACACCCACGGGTCAAGGATCCCCCGCACCTCTTTTCCTTCCTTTCTTCTCTCCTATTGGTTATGTTCTCCTCTCTCCTCTCCTCATTCCTCCATTTATTTCCCATCTCTCTTCTTCTCTATAAATCTCCACCATCCAATTTATTTTCTTTTAATCTGGGCCACACATGTGGCACCACAGATTTCTCCATAATCTGAAACTCTCCAAAAATAATTAAATTACTAAAATGTCTCAAACTTCAAACATCACTAACTTCTGCGGTATAGCTTGAAATCACGAACCGTCTACACCCACGCGTCCGCAGTGACGAGTACTATGAGGATATGCCAAGAAAACGAAACTTAGGTGACAGGACACCATACTTAACCTCAGTCAACACACGTGCATCGAAAGGCAATTTTATAAAATCACTTATTAAAATTTTTATACAATTGTAAAATCAGGGACGGGCTGTCACAATCGTCCCCCCTTAAAAAATTTCATCCCTGAAATTTAAAATAATTTGCTAAAAGTAAAATACTCGAAAATAAGAGGAGTACCTCTATATAAATACTTACACAAGGAAGAAATTAAGTTAGAGCGGCTGCAAAAAAGAGTGTGCCATTCCGTCGCGATTGGATTGCAATTATTCCTCTTTCATGCCTCCAAGCACTTACCTTCTTCATTCCTCGGCAATATAGTGATATAATATCCACCCAATCCACAAGCAAGAACACCAATTACTACGTAATGGAATAAGAAAAGTTTACGAATATCGAAAACAGCTATCAATATAGAAACCTTCAATTCAAATACTTGGGTCAAGTTTAAAACCAAAAATGGAAATAACTCCAATAAATAGAATAGTCTCATAGAAAATGCTTGCATGAAAAATCAAAAATCAAAATGAAAATGGTCCTTGCCAAACATTTGTCGTGACACGAACTTTGAGGATAAGTTCGAATTATCTCTAATTTGTAACTACTACTAAAGATGAGTCGTCTTGCCTACTAGCTTAGAGAACCCAACAATTAAGCTATCGATATTACTATTTACGGCCTGTAATGTCGATAGTTCAGCGTTGTCTCAATAAGTTAGTAACAATCATCTTGCTCCTCGAATACAATTATGTCCAGATCATCTGATTCGTGCCTCGATCGTAACGCCATAAAGTCTTCAAGCGCATCAATCTAGCTGTTAGGAGTGCTTTGATATCCATGTACTCCCCAAATCTTCAAGTCCTAGAATGACGTCCTGAAAAGATGCGTGTAGAAGAATATATATCATCAAATATTTCCTTCGTAACTATTCACTAGCATTGCTCACCAAATCAAGAATATAACCTCTAAAATCCAAAATTTGAGAATCCAAATCTTTATCGACAACATTCGAACGACAATTATAATCTCAGTCTTATCTGGAAGATGACACCCAAAATTACCAAGCTTTATACCTTCACCAATACTATGCTGAAATCCATTCAATTCTCAATACCACATGAAATTCATTTTTGGTAAGTCCAATAAACTCACGAGGAGACTGTACTCCAATATTTCTTGTAAGCATCGATATAAAACTAGTGCACGCCTCTGCCAAGTCAATGTATCGTAAATTACTCCTTGATTGAGCGAGAAACCATGCCAAGAAGACTAAAGCACACTCGAGAATCCGAGAACCAAAACAAGGTCATCAACTTCAAAGTTCAAGATATCTAAACTGATTGGTTGTCATTACCCTACCAAAAACAACTTCCCGAATGCTCAATCACCAACGATAATGATATATTCCACAGAGTGATTGAAGGTGATTGAGGAATTAACGATCGCAACTAGGTTTCAATATCCAAGCAATTCTTCCCAAATAGCTATCTGTCTTTGGAAATAACACGAGCTGCAATAGGATAGACACGCACCAAAGTTGACCAAAATATATTCTCAACACAAGGAATGAATATAAGGTCATGATCAGAAAGGATGCTGACCAAAATGCCAGATAACCGATAAATTCAAGAATAGGTAAATTTAACCAATGGTCTAACTGAATCTCCCTCAGGATCAATGGAAGAATGAGTTGATTGTCAAATCGATCCATAAACATCAAGACATCATCACAACTTCACATATACCAAAATACCTCTCACCAGAAGCTTATAGTAATTATCCCGTTTGCATCTGGATATGGTAAGTGATTATAACCATTCAACTATTCCTTGATGATTCAAAGTAATGTCACAATGATACTCAAAGAGGTCAACTATAATGGAATAAGGAAAATCAAAAATATTTAAGGTAGAAACCACCTGTACTACGATGCTCAGTAGTTACGTTTGCACAACTGGAATAATACCCGATAGTACAATCATTCCAATGCTGCTGCCAGAAACTTACTCTATCCAAAATTTGATCACATATAAGATGGTTCCTTTTTTTTTAATGGTTCCACTACTAGGGACCATAAGTATTACCCCATCACGATGCATCCACACAACCAACCTCTGAGGAAAACATCACCATAGATTCTGAAATTCTCGATGCTATCCAAGGATGTAAAATCATATTTGAAGGAAAGGGCAACACTTAAGCTGCTAGAAATCTTTAATCACCACTCACTTCCCACACTAAACCAACTTTTTCGGTCAACAGTGATGAAGAACACTATAGTCGAAAGATCGCCCATCAATGGTCGATAACCCCAATAAGACCAAGAATATCTTAAATCTCACAACCCTTTGTGAGGATTTCGACCTTCATCCTCAAACTCTTATTGGAATGAGAAAAGAATACCATCTGTGGAGATCACACCTTCCAAGATAAGTACCAATCTAAATAAAACTGGTGTCTGAGGAAGACAGCTCCAACCATCACTTAAAGAAGTGACTAAATTCTAGGTAAAATCCCAAAGTTCGAAATTCTCTAAATATGAGACTTAGTTGAATAAATTCCTTAATCGATAAACTTTAGAACGTAATGTCTGAACAAAGCCTCGTTCGTGCTCACGCACTACCTTCTCGAGCATCATCGTCAATATCATAAGATTCCTACTCCACAATCCCGATCATCCAAATACCTGATTACAATACTCTTCTGCAAATCACATACTATCTAGTATTCATAATCTTTTGGAGAGACTTCCCAAAGCTTGGAAATGAAACGTGTAACACGGTGAAATATAATTATATCCAGCTAGTAATCTGTTCTGATTTCTGCTTACTTGAACTAGTATAAGAGTCCAAAAATAGCTTTCTTATAATGCCATCACCCTCTGGAACAACCAATAAGAAATTGTGGTTGCCCAAGAAGTTAAACTATATATCCTCAAACATTCTTCTGCTCTAACCAAAGGCAGACTCGCCTAAACTGAGAATTTCCTTCAATCATATCAAGTAGAGCCTCGACTTTAATTTCTCTCATATCTCCACACTTGATTGGATCATAAATACAAACTTTTATATCACAAGATGAGAGAAATATATAACAACTCACCTTTCTATCTTAGCTGGTCCACCGATGCATTGTCGTCAAAATTTTAGCGCCCACTTAAGGAAAGAAAAACATCGCCAATACTTTAAGCTTTAGGGCTGAAAGAATACAACTTCCCACTTAAGCAAAGTTACCACCAATTGAAAGACCCCATGAGCATAACATAGGTTTAGCACCATGATTATTAATTCTCACATTCTCAACATATACAAAATATTTCGCACTAAAAGTGTACAATATTACTTCCCAAGTCCAATCATACACCGAAATTGATCTTCCCAAGGTGCTTTTCCGTTAAATACTACAACTTCAGCACCATCGTCACACGAGACTATCCTAGAGTCTTAACAAGGTAGACTTCGCAAGAATTCCAATAGGTGATAGCCTAACCGAACTGACAAGGAATCAAACTACTCTGAGATTCCAATCTCAACGTTTAATACTGATGGCTAGAGGATAAGTATTGAATCGATTGGTAAAGCATCTGATAACATCCAATAATATGTTAACCCAGATTTAGACCATCCACTTGCCCCTACATTGATCCTTAAAAAGGGAAATTCTTCACTTTAATTCTAGTGTGGGTAAAGATCATACCCTCAGAAGTAGCCACCTGAACTGAGATATGCCACGAGTCCTTGTCGATAAAGAAACTATGCTACAAGAACCTGGAGGGGCGCAAAACAACAAGCGTGAGTGGGCAAAAACAAAGTTTTACAAAATCACTTCGATATAAAAGTTATAACCCCTCTCTGTAAAAATATATATACTTCCTAGAAAAATATATACGTACTCATACTGAAAACCAACATTCAAATATTGCCATGTCTGAATAAACCATATCCAATATCAAAGCATGCAACAAATATCATCAAAGTCAATCAGGTGATATCTCAATGCATAACATGCCGGCAATGCATATAAGTCAGCCGGAGTCACCTCTCGTGACCTGTACGGCTGAATCTATGGCTCCTCAAATAAATCCTCAATCCAAACTCTCAATCAATAACCTGCACCCATGTCGGAACCACCTGTAATGGTCTGTACAACTAGCTTGGTATATAAAGACGCTCTGTACTACGGTCACGTGAAGGCTGGCGATGAATCGCGGGTCACCTACAAGTCGGAACCACCTATAGTGGTCTGTACGACAAATCCAAGGTGAGCGTACGGTGCGGGAGGTGAACGATCACGTGAAAGCTAAGCCCTACTCTAGCCGAGCACAAACCCCGATGTGCAGGTAAATGAGCCATATTCTAATCTCATCAATATCACCATAATCCTCATAACAAAAATACATACTGACCTGACTTACCTGGCGTCTGCAGTGCCACAACATATAATCGCATAAACATAGCAATAAATATATATGGCATTCGACATGGCATTCAATTTCATAAAATCATTTAAAATGTATTTTTGGGAATCAGCCAAGTCTATATATATATATATATATATATATATATATATATACTGAAAACAAAAGCCCACTCACCTAGAGTCCACGCAACAACTCCCTAGAACGAGTACCGAGGCGTCCCGAACGATCGGCGCCTAGAACAATTATTAAATCACATCTTAGAATACTTGTCGATAGAACACATAACTCACATAAAACACATCCTCAAGGGCATTCAAGAGTGATTCAAAACGCATTGACCATAAGTCAACCGTCGATCAAAGATCGACGGTAGGGTCCACAACCCTACATAACTCAATCCGGAAGATCCGCATATCAGATTTCCCATCCGTAACTTCTCATGATTCACATTATGTTTATAGAACAACATACTAAAGTTTCGTTATGATCCAACGGTTGGATCTCTGCCAATTTCCAAAACCGAATGGCGATTAACCTTTTATTTTATGAACTTACAAATCCAATTCGGGAAGATCCATATGTCGGATTCCCAATCCATAAGTTTCTAAATTCTTCAAATATTAATTACTACAACGTATCAAAGTTTGGTGACGATCCAACAGTTGGATCACCGATTCACATTTTTACCTAACCACGAATCGTAAAGAATCTGGCTCAATGATTCACTGATGTCAAACCACGATCAAAACTGAATTCAGGATATCAAACATAGCCTAAAAATAACATTGACGGCCCACTGGCCATGCGCCGCCGCCTGCGCCGCCGTGGGTGGCTGTCGGCCGCCCCAACTCGCCGGAAAATTCAACTTTCTCCAACAATTCTCAAAATTTGCAGAATTGAAGATCTCAACGAAAGGAACAACTTTCAATCCTGTGACCAAGGCCAATTCGGTCAATAAGAGCTGCAATTTCTCTAAAACCCGTAAGAACCCTAGAATTGGGTGTGTTCGATCCGTCTCCAAAACAACTCCGCCGCCTCCAAACTTGTTTGGGCTTTGTTCCAGACCTCAAGAGGATTCTATGGGTGGTATTAATTGGGTGTAATCATTTCAGAATTGAGAGAATCGAAGGTTAGGGTTCATCGCACCCACCGGTGCGATTTTGCTATTTTGGAGGCCAATTATCACCAAATTTGGGGTGCAAATGATAGAGGATAGGTCCTAGAGTGTTCCCCAAGTGGTTAGGCGGTTCAATTCGTTGGAAAAATGGTTGGAAACCCACCGGAAATAGCAAGAGATTCCGACCGGGTCAGGTCGCACACCCACGGGTCATGGATGCCCCGCACCTCCTTTCCCTCCTTTCTTCTCTCCTATTGGTTATGTTCTCCTCTCTCCTCTCCTCATTCCGCCATTTATTTCCCATCTCTCTTCTTCTCTATAAATCTCCACCATCCAATTTATTTTCTTTTAATCTGGGCCACACATGTGGCACCTCAGATTTCTCCACAAAATCTGAAACTCTCTAAAAATAATTAAATTACTAAAATGTCCCAAACTTCAAACATCACTAACTTCTGCGGTATAGCTCGAAATCACGAACCGTCTGCGCCCACGTGTCTGTAGTGACGAGTACTACGAGGATATGCCAAGAAAACAAAACTTAGGTGACACGACACCGTAATTAACCTCAGTCAACACACGTGCCTTGAAGGGCAATTTCGTAAAATCACTTATTAAAATTTTTATACAATTGTAAAATCAGGGACGGGCTGTCACATTAACATATTAGTGTTAGGGATTATTTATATTTTTAGAATTATATATAACATTAGGGTTTAGAGGTTTTTTTTTTTTTTAAGTTTTGGAGTAAGTATTACTTATTACGATTAATTTGTTAAATTAGTTTACTTTGTTCATTTGTTAAATTTAAAATCATAGGTTTAGGATTTTAGTTTAATTTTTTAATTTTAGGATTAAGATTTTAGTTGTAGGTAAATCCTAGGTTTACGATTTTAATTTAATTTAGTAAATTTGGGATTAATATTTAGTTTGTAGGTATAAATTTTAAATTTTTTGTTTTAATTTCATAATTTTAGGGTTGCTTTTACAATTTTATAAATTTTGTGTTAATTGTATAATTATAGGGTACAATTTTTACTTTTTAAATTTTAGAATTTTGTATTTATTATATAAATTGGCAGTAATAACATAGTTTTAAATGCTTGTCGTTCAATTGGATTTTGTAGATGTCATAATTGATTAGGCAACATAGGTCAGTTAGTAGGTCCCCTCCGACACCTCCACCACCTACTACTATTGCCGCCACCGCTTCACCAACACTAGCCTCGACATTGGAGGATGTCATACCTCCGCCCCAGGCCTCGATGTCTGCAGTGCCTGAGTCATCAACTTCTTCGGTGACTCATCCGTTATTGAACGCCCGATGGTCTCATCGACGGCCTCGGAGTAACGACCAGGTAGAGGAGTCTGCATTAGCTTCCACCACTGACGGAGAGGGAGCCGACACAGGTAATACAACTTTTTGTGCAAATTTTAAATTTAATAAATTTAATATACCATTATTAGGTTCCTCTATGTGTGAATTGTTGGGTACTTGTGTTGGTTGTGTTGTTTATTTGTTTGCAGGTTCTGGGAAATGTTTTATTTTTAGGGGAAGTTCTGTCGAATTTTTCATAGATTATTTAATTTGTTTTAACACTAACTTATTTCATTTTGCAGCTCGTAAAAACACTAGGGGTCTATGCAAACTCCTGGGCACGTCACAGCTTACCCGCACCACCCAGGAACGTATAAAGATTATGTGGGATGCTCGACATCGGGAGGCATCAACAAAGGAACAACACAACCGTTTAGTCCACGACATTGGATCCGTTGTGAGTCACCACTGCCCCATGCAGTGGGAGTCTTGGAAAGTTATCCCATAGGAGATGACATACCTGACCGGAGTTGAGGCAAGTTGGCCGACACCCGAAGGTGACGTAGCCAAAAGTGTAGGTGAAGTGGAAAAATATGAATAAATTTAAACCGAAGCTAGAATTTTTTTAAGTTAATAAAGAGAGTGCGCAGTTGTGGAAAGAACCCATATTACCGAAGTAGTCAGAGCATAGATGATAGTGCGACATAAGTAGAGCAGTCGAACCTAATTAAGATAGTTATTACACAACCGAGAATAAAATCCTACATTTACTTGGGTGGATGTCAGAATTGCCAGTGATCCCTCGTACGCCTCAGAAGATTGACCTAAGTCATGGAGAGGCAAAAAACATAAATTGTGAGTGGGCAAAAGCAAAGGTTTGAGAAACATGTTTCTTTTCATAACATACTAATCCCTCGCCGTAAAACAAGTATAGTTTCCAAAAAATCATACTACGTATAATTACGAAATCAAATGTAATTCATCAATAATTCAAGAAACACCAACAAATCACAATATCTCAACTGTGGCATAAGAAAACCAGGTGTTCATCAATATATGCTAACACACGAGTTCATACAGAGAAATTCTGACATGAACAAGGCTGGGTGTAATCACAATATACGCTCTAGTACTACAATCACGTGAAGACTGGGGCTAAGCGCATCACATACGAGCCCTAGTTACCTATTACAAGTTAGGACATGACTGACACCTACGATGGATCCAAAGTGAGCATGTTGGTGCAATGTGAACATACACGTGGAGACTGGCCCAGGCCCGGGGCGAGTACTACACCAGTGCAAGCATGTATGATGAGCATATATAATGTATATGAGCATGCCATGACAATTTATAAATCTCAACAATATAATAGCACTTTTAAAATGAAATAAAACATGGCATGATAGGCCCAATATTAAATCCAAATGCATTTGTGGAAACTTTGTATATATTTATAATTAAAAACAAATGTTGTCATTGGGTCGATTTTGGGGTGTAGGCCGATTTTGATGCCTATGAGGGATTTCGTTTCTGTGATCTGCACAGAGAGAGAGAGAGAGATCGGGGGTGTCCGAGAGAGATATGGGAGGATTTGTGCGAGGGATTTTTTAGGGATTTGCATAGATAGGGAGATGCGATAAGGGTGCTGGTTGTTGAGAGAGAGATGAGAGGATTTTCTATAAGGGTTGAAGGGAACGGGTAAGGGAGGTATGGGTATGGGTTTTAGGGCTGATTTCCAGGGATTTGTTTACTTGGCCTTGCTGCATCCCTCTGATACTTAAGGTAACAAGTAAATTTTTTTTTTTTTTGAACAAACAATATTATCTACACTAAGGGAGAGGGGGTGTGCTTATCCTCACAATGAGCTAGCAATAAGCTGGTTCAAATTCGCTTTTGGCGAGAATCAAACCTAAGACCTCTTACTTACGAGTGAAGAAGAATATTATTAGACCGTAGTATTAAATGGCAAGTAACAAATAATTTTAAATTCGTAGGTTTATTGTTGCGAATTCTTTGTTCATAAATTAGGGATTACCAAACAATCCAATCCTTTATGTGAGCAAATAATTATGTGAACAATTTTTGTGTGAATGGATTGTTTGTTAATATATTGGATTAGACTGCATGTGGACTATAGATGACATTTTTCACAAATTAGGGTCTGCAATTGTTTTGATTGTAGTGCATTGTGTGAATGTTTTAACAATTTCATTATGTGCATTGTTAACAATTGTTCACGGTTAATGGTCTTATTTGGACAACTGAGATGTACAATGGTGGGAAACATTGGGGTAAAAGATGCATTAAGGTAATCTTAATTTTTAGTCTTATGCTATTTCCACTGTCAATGTTGTGTTGTCATCACTCAACAGAGTCTCTCAATGAACAACGACCTGGACGACAAATTAGAAACTGAGAATTCAGTTGCTGTTGGACAGTGCTGTATTAATAATTTGCTCTTATATGTTACAACGCATCAGATCGAGGAGGCTGTGAAATTAATGTTTGTGGAAACCATTGATGATAGTCTCATTAAGCCAAAATTCTGATAATACAATTAGGCCTAATTCTCAATGTTAGCTAGCGTGGCGTACCGTATTCATCCTTTTTGCTCTTCTCCTCCCCGTCTCTTGTATCTGTATCTTATCGTTGAGCATTTAGCTGCATTAGAATTAATTTGCTTTCTTCAATTGTTTATATATAGTATAAATTGTATGCTAGTTTAACTAATTTCTTGAAATTCTAGCGACATATATCTCAAGTCCTTTTCTTTTCATTTGGTTCTCCATCACTTAATACGTTTTAGAATCTAACTGATTTTTCGTAAATTTGTACAACTTTTTCTTAGCTCTAGAGAGAGAGCTCAGAAGTCGGGAGTGACAATTCGCAGTCGCACCTCTACAATTTCGTCCCGAACCAAAAACGATCAACATCTGTAAGCTTCTTAGTCCTTATCTCAGATTCATTAATTCCTGATACAGTTAGTTTTAGTTTGATTTTTTCTTGGAATTGAATTTTCTTGATGAGAATATTTTCGAGAATCGAATTGCTTGATTGATTAGGAGAATCTAAGTAGATAGTATAATGTACTTCCTTTGTGTTTGATGTGATGAAGCATTTCTTGAATTGGAGGAAATTGTTGCCTTTTTTTTTTGTTACAGCGTTGCTATTTTTATTTGGGGCAATTCTTCTTTAATTTAGGGTTGAAAATTTATGTCTGCACTATTGCCGCCCAGTTGATGATATAAAATCATGTATAAGTATGATAGATTAAAGAAAATTTAGGAAACGACCAAGAATTGGGTTTGAGGAACACTCATTTATGGAATATATATGTATACTGTATTTGTAGATGGCTTTTTATTGAAAATGGTCCCTGAGATTTGCATCATCCATAAGTTTGGTCTGTGAGATTTAAAATCAATAGAAGTAGTCTCTGAGATTGTCCACCATCCATGATTTTGGTCCTTCCGTTGAAGCCTTAGGCCGGAAGTTTGGGCAATTTTCAAAGCTTCTTAACTCAATCGTTTCTTAACCAAACTCAACCCATAATATATCAAAATGAAGATAGGAAAGTGTAGAATAAGATTATATCATTTAGAAGCCCAATGGTTGCCGCAGATGATCGGAAAATAGCCTCAAAGTTGACTGGTCCGAGGGAAAACTGGAAAACTCGCCGGAAACTGGGTAAACTTTAAACGTTCATAACTTCTTCAATACTCAACGAAATCAAGTGATTCAAAAACGAAAATCATACTTCTCGATGCGATGAAGATAATTGTACCCTTCTAAAAGGATAAATCGCCGTGTTTTGGCTGAAAAACGGCTCGAAAGTTGCTGACTAGTTTTTCAACAGCCATTTTCGAGCCGTTTTCCGGCCAAAACACGGCGATTTAGCCTTTTAAAATGGTACAATTCTATTTTGAGGCTATTTTCCGATCATCTGTGGCAACCATTGGGCTTCTAAATAGATATAATCTTATTCTACACTTTCCTATCTTCATTTTGATATATTATAGGTCGAATTTGGTTAAGAAACGATTGAGTTAAGAAGCTTTGAAAATTGCCCAAACTTCCGGCCTAAGGCTTCAGCGGAAGAACCAAAATCATGGATGGTGGACAATCTCAGGGACTACTTCTATTGATTATAAATCTCAGGGACCAAACTTATGGATGATGCAAATCTCATGGACCATTTTGAATAAAAAGCCTTTGTAGATTAAGAATTTGCTCCTGCACTTTCCTAAAACTGCATACATTTTGGGGATTAATGATAAAATTCCTCTTATGGTAGTTAAAGATGAGAAGGGTAAGGATGTGCTTGTGTGACTCTATATATCTTGAGAGCTTGCTCGAAAGGAGATGGATGTCGAGGGAGTAGAAAGTACTCGGCTCAGACTTGTCCATTTTCATGGTTCATGCATATGTTTATAAAATGGAAGCCTATTGGAAGGCTGGAGAACCTAGGAGAAGCTTTTTACGGGCCTATCAGATCATATATAAGAATTTTTTTTACTCTTGTAAGTTTTGGTTCAATATGGAGGTGCATATTCAGCCAATAACATGCTTCATCACAAATATCGTCATTTGGGAGCCTAAGATTGAAGAATATGCTAAAAAGTTCTCAAGGTATCTCTCAGATTATGAAGAGTTGCAGATTCTTGGCAAAGGGTCCTATGGGGTCGTAGCGCGCTGCAGGAACTTATTAGACAATGTTGGGGCCAAAAAATGTCACACATCAATCCAACCAAAGCTCAAGGCCCAATTGTCATGCAAAGCCTACATTCAAGCCTAAGCACATGCCAAAGTACGGGATCGACGAGGAACATATTTACAAGCACACCATGCTTACGCCTATTCATCATGTCATGCTTCCTTAGCCACTATTCATGTTAAGCCAAAGTCACATATTCGGGGCTTGCCTAGTGGATTGTGGTGTGGATGCTTACGGAAGGTTATCGGACCAACATGAAATCGAGGTCATGGAAGACTTTGGTCTGCTTGGGGCCCAAAGATCCAAGCCCATACCCTTTGTATTTCACACAGGCATCATTGAGAGATGACTAGCCTAGTTTATCCCATTCCCTAGCAAGCCAATCCCCTTAGGATTAAACTAGATTCTTGCATTAAATGCATGTTAAGCCCAGCAAGTCAGACATTTAATGCTGACTTTCCTTTCCCAACCTGCACAGACAGCCGACGTGCAAAAGCCAGGAAGCGCGCTACCAGATTTAGCGCCTGTGGAAGGCCGCCTTAGGAAAGCCACATCTCGGGAAAAAGCAATTTGCAGGTCTTAGCAGTGCATCAAGTTTACACCAAAAGGGAAATAATAGGATAGCTAAGGAGAAAGGAGGGGAAGACCAAGCCACAAAGGGATATTCCCTTGAAACCTAGAGAAGAACCCTTCACTTACATAAGGAGGGGGATAAGCCATTTGATGTGGTAGAAACTAACACACAAATTAATCCTTGTAAATTATGCAATCATAGTACGAGTAAGTAGGGATCGTTATATTCCGAAGATTAGAAGGGATGCTAATCAACACAAATTAAACTTATAAAACTGAAAACTAAGTTAAACTAACACAAAATACTGATTGAGGGAATTTTGGACGAATTTAATTAAAACAAAAGTAAATGGTAGCAAGTAAATTAAGTTGTGAATGAAATATGGATGAAATGATAGCTAAATGATTCTTCTCCACACATGAAACACATGTATACAAATCGATTTCCAGTTGTTCTTCCTATAAACCATGAATGACAATGCCCCCCAAATGAACTGTGAATAGCACTAATTAACTCTCAGATTTTCCTAATTTCATTGAATTGGACTTAGCGATGCAACCAAATTATTCTCCTCAAGTTCCCTAACTATGAAAAGCATGATAGAGATACATCTCAAAGATCATTAAGTTCTGTGAAAATCATAAGCATTGACGAAGCATTCGTAACTATGAAAAGCATGATACTCCTACCAAGAATTTACTTAACTCAATCATGACTAGTGACTCTTACTACTTGCAAATATAAGTTCATAACGATTAGGTGAAATTCTCTTAGATTCTAGCATCAAATCGATGCATGCAAACTAAGTATGCATCTTTAATAAACATACAAGAATAAGTTTTTTATAAAGCCAATAACTAAATCGCATTCAGGTTTTATGAAACAATAACTGGATGTAATCAATTTATATAAAACATATGATCATAACTTCGAATTCGCCTCTATCTAAAAAGAAACTTAGTTACGCATGTTCATCATAACTAAAAAAAAATCTAAAATAAACATTGAAACTTAAAACAAGGATAGAAAGAACTCTGGAAATTCCAGCAACTTCAATGGATAAATGGTAGGCGCGGCACACTTCTCCATTGAAGGACACTCCATATATATAGGGCACGGCTAAATCCAATGAGGAAAGAGATTAGGTGTTTTGAATTATTTTAGGACTCTAAGAAATAGTTAGAGAGTGTTGGAATATGATCAGGATTCTTCCTTGCAGTCGAAGATAAGATAGGATAGGATTAAGGATTGGCAAAATACCCACGGTTATGGGTAACCGCGGTTACCCGTCCATTTAAACTTCACTATTACGGTTATGGGTAACCGTTTAGATAAATAAACAGTTATGGGTATAACCGTTTACCCATGAAATTTAAATGGGTGGTTATGGGTATTAACCACGGTTATAAACGGGTAACCGTTTACCCATTTATTTTATATATGTAAAATTAACACAAACCATGTTCTCTATCTGACAAAACTTAGATCAATGTTATTGACTATAGTGCATGGTTTATATAGCTAATTATAATATAATGTAGCTCATTATATATATTATGTTAATACTTTACATTATGGGTTAAATAACCCAAGAATATTGTCCTCTAAACAGTTTTCGTAACCCAAGAATACTTAGCAAATATTATATTACCTTCATTGGTAACAGTTAAAAATATTGTCCGTAAACTATTATTTCAATTATTGGAATGGTATAAGGACTTAAAAAATTAAAATACGGAAATGTATAATGAATGTACCTATATAACGGTGTTTAATTGTAAAAAAAAAAAGAAAATTATGACAATTTTTTTTAATTTTCAAGTCGTTAAAAAACATGTAGACGGGTGAAAAAAGGTAAATGGGTACATGGGTATTAAACGGTTACGGTTAAATGGGTATGGTTAACCGTTTATAAACGGTTATGGGTATGGGTATAACCGTTTAGGCAATTATCCAAGGGGTAAACGGTTATGCAGGTATGAGCATAAATGGTTATGGGTAAATAACCGCAATTACCCGCCCGCCATAACCGTTGCCCATCCTTAGATAGGATAGGATATGATAAGATAGGATAAGATAATGTTTCACTCCAACTAGGATTCCTCTTTCTTGTGCAATTCCTTGTCTTTCAGGCTTCAACTTTGATTCCTCCAGATTTTACCACATGTTTAACACCTTTTAAACAAAAAAAATGTCCAGCCCATATGCTATCCACACATGCTACCCAATCCAAGTCCAAAACTGCTCCAAATTGCTCCATTTGACCTTTGATTGTCAACTTTACCAACTGGACCTACAATAAAACGAAAATAACTTAAATTACTATAATAAATGGAAATTAACTAAGTGAATGCAAAAAAATAAGATAACAAAGTCACATAAATATGCTTCTATCAAATTCCCCCACACTTGGCTTTTGCTAGTCCCCGAGCAAAACAAAGAAAACAAAACAAAACCTAAGCCTTCCAACAATTGTCTCAGGGATTTCCAATGAAACATGACATGTTAAAAACACTACTTACATAGATTTTAGCCATCTTTACTATTGAGCTCATACTTAACCGCAGTAACCACTCACTAGCTCACATTTAATCAATTAAAACAACAGTCCAAAGTAAGAACATGCCTTAGAGAATTCACTCAAATCCTCACCGGATATACTCTCTATTTTCACACCGATTTTTTTACTACACTCACTATACTAAGTATATGTGAGATGATTGATGTAAACATGTAGACTAGCACTCACATATGTTACAACAAAGAAGTCACTTTATAGAATTATTAATACAAACATGTATATGATCTCATGAACAGAATGCCACTACTTAGAAGCGAGAACCAAGGATTCCATATGCTCGTACCAATTTCAAACTCCGCATATTGAAACACATAACAATCAAGATAAAAGTCTCTAAGGGTTGTAATGGGGCTAAGGTATTGGCTGACAAAGGAATGTTAAAGATAAACAAAGGTTCTTAAAGTGATAGTAAGCAAAGTAATGAAATCAACACTTAGAATTCAACTTTTGATTGCAGCACCCAACTATAAACACAAAGGGGAGATTTGTGCAAACTTTGGGTCAGATTCACATTTTTGGACCCCGACTTCAACAAACAACACTTTTGAACTCATTCTCACTTATTTTCAACCTTTTTTTTTCTTCTTCAACACATTTTTTTTCTTCCTTTTCATTTTTTTTTCTTTTCAACATTTTTCTTCTTCTTTCTTTGAAACTTAAAACATAAACACTACTTCACTGGATTCAAAAGAACAAATCCTTCCCCTACACTTGTTTTTCTGCAAATCATAGATCAAAAGGAATTCCTAATAAGTCACGCTTCACTATTCTTTAGGAACAAGGGTATGGATATTCCTATACTAAGCTAGGTACGGATAATGTAGGCTAACAAAGAAAATAGGCTAAATAAGATTCAAAAGGGTTAAACCTACAATACATTTGCAAGGGATAAAGCTTTTTGGCTCTAGTGGTAACTAGAAACCTTCATCTTGTTATTTGTTATGCAATCGATTTTATGCTTCAAACGAAATGGGCAAGAGTTCTAGTATTTGGAACTAAAATGATGAAAAAGCATTATAAGTAGCAACCAAGCAAAGGAATAATGAGATCATGCAACTACTTTAGAAAACAAGAATATAAGAGATTAATAACTCCCCAAACAAAGCATAGGCTTAAGTCTCACAGGGTTGTAGTGTTAGTTTGAGTGTCTTCCTTCAAGCATGTACAAAAATGGATTTTTTTTTCTTTGTGATTACATGTGATTCGTAAATGACAACTACAACTAAGTATTAACCAAAGAGCATATCAAACTTGCACCCATGTTTGTAACTTTCTTTAACAGTCATGCAATTAAAAACTAAATCCTCATCATTGTGTTCGAATGTACCCTAAGACAAAAACAAGCAACAAAAATGCCTCTTTTTGGTTTTTTCCTCAAACTTTTTCGATCCTTTTCAAATTTTGTTCTTATGACACACAATAAAACACTTTAAAATAGTGAATAACAACATTAGTAGTAATAGGTGGTGAAATTCAAAGAGAAGTCATGAAAAGCAATATGCATGCCCCCACCCCATCCCCCACACTTAAACCAACATTGTCCTCAATGTTTCAAAAATAAACTTAAACAAGAATGCAATAAAAGACGACTAGCAAACAAAACTATCATGGCAAAGTAAAAACAATAAAGAGATGGGTAAAAAAGAGTAAATTTGGTTGCAAGGGCCGGAAATTCCATTGTCTCTTTATTTGAACACATGAGTTGCCTCCCAATAAGCACTTGCTTTAACGTCTTCTAGCTGAACGATGCCTCCATTTAAGCTTCACTATGGCCTGAACCCTAAAGGGTTACTTCCTCCACAACGTGCTCCTCAAAATGTCCATGCATTGGATCTATGAATGGAAGAGGATAGTGATCCTTCCTAATTGTGGCATTGAGCTTCATACAGTCAATGTAAACTCTTCCACTCGCTTGGATTCAATTGGGCACCTAAATCAAAGAATGTAACAACCTATCGAAAATTTCAAGGGCAGCCACAATATCAAAAATTTCAAGGGCAGCCACAATATCAAAAATTTCTACACTATTAGTCTCGCCTAGATTGGTTTTGAGTCCAATTCATTCGGCAATGGTTGTCTCAAGTGCATCCTTATTTAAGAATTCAAGATATTCTTACGCCAAAGAATCAAATACATCAATAGAAAAACAAGAATGATCATTAATCGGATACCTCATAGCTTCAGAAATATTAAAGTCAATGACATCACCATCAAATTCCATTGTTAACGTCCCTTTGAACACATCTATCTTGGTTCAGGCTGTTTTCATGAAAGGTCTTCCAAGTAATATTGGCAATGGTGCAGAGTGGGCTGAATCCTCCATCTCAAGCACACAAAAATCTGCTGGAAAGATTAAGTGGTTAACCTACACCAAAACATCTTCCAAAACTCATTTCGAGTATGCATTAGATCGATAAGCCAATTGAATAATGACACCATCATTTTTAAGCTCTCCTAGATTCGTAGATGCATAAACATAATATGGTATGACATTAATAGAATCACCTAAATCTAGCATAGCATGTTCAAACCTTGTATTACCAATAACACAAGGGATAGTGAAACGACCTGGATCTTTGCATTTAAGTGGCAGCTTTCTTTGCAAAACTGCAGAGACATTTTCACTTACATGTACCACTTCATTCTCTGGAATTTGTCTTCTTGTTGTACAAAGCTTCTTCAAAAACTTTATGTACTTCAGAACTTGCTTTATTGCATCAAGAAGTGGGATATTAACTTGTACCTTACTTAAGGTTTCTAAGATGTCATTTTCACTCTCTTCTTTCTTAGATTGCGTAAACCTGCAAGGAAAAGGTACGTTTGGTGGAATGGGGTTAGAAAGAATTTAATTTGGACCAACCTTACCTGAATTGGGTATTATAAGGGTTTTAAAAAGCTACGGCAAAGTTTGTTCCTTCCTTGTCGTGACCTTGTCTTCCTCATCTTCTTCGGGCAACATCTGTTTGTCCTCTTTTTGGCTTTGTTTTGATGTTTTTGGTTCAGTTACAACCTCTTTATTCTCAAAGTGATAGCTTTAGCGGTTTCAAAACCTCCATTTGGATTGACAATGGTTGAACTAGGAAGTTTGCCTTGTTCTCTAAATTGTCCCATGAATTCTGCTATCTGTCCATTTTGGTTCTTCACGTCGTCCATCTCTTTAGCTTGGTTTTGTAAACCCTGAGTCAAAGAAGTTAGTGTTTGAAGAATTTTATTATAATCCATTGACGAACCTGAATTTGGTTGGGATGGCCTTTGATAGAGTCCAGGAGGTGGCTGTCTATATTCGCCATGTTGTTGAGTTTGTTGAGGTTCCCTTCACTTCATATTTGGATGATCTCTCCAGCCCGGATTGTAGGTGTTGGAAAACGGGGTCATTCCTTGGTTGATTTTAGCCTTGGTAACCCACGACATTAACATTTTCCCATCCCCCATTCTCTATTAATTAAGGACATTGATCAGTAGGATGTCCTTGCATAGAGCACATGCCACATGCAGCTACACTTTGCACTTTGGACCTTTCGACAACTTGTGATATAAGAGTAGTGAGATTAGCCATTTGAGATTGAATTCTGAAATAGCACTTACCTCATTGACTTGAATTGGGCGTGCAGGTTCTCTTTCTCCAACTCCTTCATATTGTTATGCATTCAAGGCATGATTCGGTATTAAAATCTTCGCAGCAACTGGTATTTTGTCAACCAAAGCACCTCCAGCTGAAGCATCAAGCATTTGTCTCTCAAGTGGAACTAGTCCTTCATAGAAATATTGAATTAAAAGCTCATTCTTCATTTGATGTTATGGACAAGATGCAACTAAAGTCTTGAAATGCTTATAATACACTGGAAATGATTCTTCTAGGCCTTGTTGAATTCCACTAATTTTCTTCCTCAAAAGAATGACTCTTGAAGTAGGGAAGAATTTCTCTAAGAATGCTTTCTTCATGCTTTCCTAAGCAGTGACAGTTCCAAGTGCTAATTCAAATAGCCAATCTTTAGCCTTTTCCAAAAGAGAGAATGGAAAGGCCTTCATCTTTAAAATATTCCCATCCACATTAATTGGTGTCATGCTCAAGCACGCTACTTCAAATTCCTTGAGATGCTTGTTCGGATCTTCCATGGATAGCCCATGGTACTTGGGAATGTGATGCAACAAACTAGACTTCAATTCAAACTCATCGGTTTTGCCTTGAACTGACGTAGGATATTGAATGCAAAAGGGAACGGCAATGTCCAATCTCGAGGCTGAAAGTTCCTTAATTGTTCGATTGTCAACAGCCATGTCTTGTTCCTTTTCCAGTTCCGTTTCAGTTTCAGCTTCAAATTCAGATTCAAAAACTAGAACTAGGTGGATTGAATTCTGGATGCTTCCTCTTCTTTCTCAAAGTTCATTCAAAATTATCATCAAAGTCTAATATATTATCACGAACAGGTTGAGAACTCTGAGTCATAAACTTGTACCTAAAACAAAAAAACAAAAGAAAACAAAATCATAAACAAAAGAAAAGACACAAACATCAACAAAGAGGAAGATTAGCAATTTTGCTAATCCCCGGGAACGATGCCAAAATTTGATGTGGTATAAACTAACACATAAACCTTGTAAATTATGAAATCGTAGTACGAGTAAGTAGGGATCATTCTATTCTGGCGATTAGAAGAAATGCTAATCAACATAAATTAAACTTATAAAACTGAAAACTAAGTTAAACTACCACAAAACAGTCACTGGGGGGATTTTGGAAGAATTTAATTAAAATAAAAGTAAATGGCAGCAAATAAATGAAGTTGTGAATAAAATATGGATGGAAGGACAGCTAAAGGATTCTTCTCCACAGATGAAACATATGTATACAAATCGATTTCCAGTTGTTCTTCCTATAAACCATGAATGGCAATGCCCCAAATTAATTGTGAACAGTACTAATTAACTCTCATATTTTCCTAAGTTCATTGAATTGGACTCAGCGATGCAACCAAATTATTCTCCTTAAGTTCCTTAACTATGAAAAGCATGATAGAGATACATCTCAAAGATCATTAAGTTCTGTGAAAATCATAAGCATTGACGAAGCATTCGTAACTATGAAAAGCATGATACTTCTGCCAAGAATGTACTTAACTCAATCATGACTAGTGACTTTTACTACTTGCAAATATAAGTTCATAACAATTAGGTGAAATTCCCTTATATTCTAGCATCAAATCCATGCATGAAAACTAAGTATGCATCCTCAATAAACATACAAGAATAAGTTTTCTATAAAGCAGATAAGTAAATCACATTCATGTTTTATGAAACAATAATTGGATGTAATCAATTTATATAAAACATATGATCATGGCTTCGAATTCACCTCTAGCTAAAAAGAAACTTAGTTACGCATGTTCGACATATTTGAAAAGAAATCTAAAATAAACATTGAAACTTAAAACAATGATAGAAAAAACTCTGGAAATTCCAGCAACTTCAATGGATGAATGGTAGGCACGACACACTTCAACTGAATCCAATGAGGAAAGGGATTAGGTTTTTTGAATTATTTTAGGACTCTAAGAAACAGTTGGAGAGTGTTGGAATGTGATCATGATTATTTCGTGTAGCTGCAGATAGGATAAGATAATGTTTCACTCCAACTAGGATTTCTCTTTCTTGTGCAATTCCTTGTCTTTCAGGCTTCAACTTTGATTCCTCCAGATTTTGGCACATGTTTAACACATTTTCAACACCAAAAACGTCCAGCCGCTATCCAATCCAAGTCCAAAACTGCTCCAAATTGCTCAATTTGACCTTTAATTGTCAACTTTACCAACTTGACCTACAGTAAGACGAAAATAACTTAAATTACTATAATAAATGGAAATTAACTAAGTAAATGCAAAGAAATAAGATAACAAAGTCACATAAATATGCTCCTATCACCATTAGAAATAAGGGATTAAAGTAACATAGAGAGAGAAATAAAGAGAACGGAGTGAAATAGAACCACCCAGAAAGAAGCCCAGAGAGTTCCATTTAGTCATGAAGCATACTCGAAGCTTCAAGCATCACCATTTATACAACCTTAGTAATTTCCACAGCCTTCCATGAAACATCTCAATCATTAGAAGCTTTGCTATCACCCTAGGAAAGCCCAACCTAAGGAATATATAAGGCATTTCATTGATGTGTTGGGTCTTCATGTCGGCGATTGTAACCTACATCTCAAGGAGTTCTCAAAAAACCTAACTGATCGTGCCTATACCTGGTACAACACCCTCACACCAGGTTCCATCCGAACCTGAAAAAAGCTTGCTGGCAAGTTTTGTAAAAAATACTTCCAGCATGAGGAAATGTCACAACAACTAAGCTCAACAATACACGCCAAAAGCACGGGGAAGATCCAGTGACACGCCCCAATCTTGATATCCTCCAAACACCAAAGCCACTTTACCATGCATACAAGTTATAAAGAAACAACGAATGTCAATAAAATATGTAAATTTAAAATAATGAAATATGCAAAAGTGGGGACGTGTTCAGAGTATACAACTAATCAAGATTTCTACGAAAGGAAAATTATAAAAAGTATGATTACAATGGAAAAGGTTCTACACCGAGAATACTCAAAGATACCGATACGAGAGTGCCCTGACGTCGGGATTGTACGCCTCGATTCTAAATCCTAAAGAGGGCGTAAAATAAAGGATGAGTGGACCAAAGTTTATAATAATAGTAATAATAAGAAAACCGATTTCTTTCTGAACATACTAACCCCCTTGTTTTGAAAACTCATATAATACTACATATAGGTTTTTCTAAATACTCTAATATGCCTAAAAAAATGTTCGTAACAATAAAATCAACTTTAAAAGTCGTATCAAAAAGACCGAAGGCAAATATGAAGAATCTCGTAAATCATCTCAGCGATGTACTCAACTAGAGGTATCATAGTCGCCCAAAGGCATATCCATCACCCGAAGGTGAAGCTATACAACACAACACTAGGTTACGCCAGTGAAGAAATATGGTAGGCCTCATCGCCGGAAAGTGAAGCTGTACAACTCTGGGTTAAACCAGAGAAGAAAATATATTTATAAACATAACACACCTACACTAGCCGTGGCTAGTGAAGCTGTCCGACACTAGTTTCGCCAGTAAAGCTGGGAGTATGTCATAAATATCCTCAACTTTGTCCTATGGCCATAGACTTATACATACTCAGGTTGTGTGTATGTGCTGTATGATTCCCCACTAGATAAGCACCGAAAACATAAATCACAATCTTTCCAAATCATTAGAGCCCAAAAGCTCAAAATATCATATTTCTCAAACCCATCATAAATCATATTCGTAAATCCTTAATATTTCATAAGCGTAAATCCAATAATTCATAACCTTTCGTAAAATGTAAATTCGATAAATCATAAATAATGCATAGAACATAAAATCATGAAATCATGCTTTTCATGAAGGCAAGCCTAGTAGTCAATAAAAATCATGCAAGTTAAAAAAGGGTCCACCCACAGATACTCCATCGCTGAAGAGCCGTTCGAACTAAGGAAGACGGGATCACTTCCAACCAACGTACCTAAACACAAATAGGGACCATTTATTAAAACTCTACTAAAATGATTGAATTTGGGAAAACAAATTTCAGGTTCTGATTCGCGAAGTCAAAAAACCTAGGGAGGGCTCGGATTCCCCCACGCACCGCCACGGGGCGGCGGCCGTGGAGGCCACTCACCGATCTAGGTCGCCGGAAAGTTGGCCGAAAAAGTTGCCGACGCCGCCATGGACAGCAGTGGAACACAATGCCTCCGGTGGAGGCGTGTGCACCCCATGTGCCAGCCATGACAACCCCACGCGCCCGTGAGTACAGGCGTACTCTCGTTCCTTGCGAGGCGGGGGGTTTTGCAGGTTTCAGGCCGATTTTCAGAGCTCATTTCGAGCTTGATTCTCAATTAATTCCAATGATTTAAGAACCTAAATGAAGTTAGGAATGTGGGGAATCGATACATACCTATTGGAGGCCGTGACATGGCCGAAGTTTATCTGAAAAAGGTGTCTGAAAGTGGCCAAATGGCCACGATTTCAAATTCCAAAAATCTGAGAAATTCTTCCCAAGGTGTTTCCTGCATCCAACACTCGATTAACACTTACCAACTACTCTAATCTAACCCTAAAACACGATCTAGAAGATTTTAGAAGCTTACCTACGTCAGGGATGGCAAGGACTCGTCATGGTTCGTCGGGGAAGAAGATGAACAGTGACTATCGAAAGAGAGAGAGTGAGATAAAAAAAAGGTGAGAAAAGGATAAGGGATGGTCCATAAATGGAGATGGTGTTCGCCAGAGTGGCAAGTCAAGTCGGGGTGGAAGCGGTGTTGTCATTGTTGGTTGTGTGAGCTCGAATAGAGTGTTGCAGAGATAAAGGGGAGAGACAAGAAACGGAAAAAAGAGGGAAGGCCATGAGATATCAAAATAGGGGTGGGCCCCACTGGCACACAAAATAAAGCAAGAAAAGACAAAACAGAAAAATATCTCGTGAGACGCAAAATTACCATAATGCCCCTACATTTTGAATTCCATAAAATCTAAGACGGGTCGCTACATTCGGTGATTTTGTCAAATGTTTCCGAGACCTCGCCCTTGACTGCTATGACGAGAATGACGAGGAAGCTCTTGTGGAGATCTGCATCAGCAACATTATAGCTGACTACAAGGTGTACTTGGAGAACATCGGTATTAACCAGTTATCGAGGCACTTAAAGGCTGTGAGGAAGACCAGCTTGTCGATCAAGCCTTCCACAGGGAGATCATGGAAAACTAACAAGAAGAAAGTTCATCATGCCCTAGCCGTGGATGACAGATCTGACTACAACCCACGGAAAATGAAGGAAAGAGAGAGCGATAAGGAAACCCACCATCCACTAGCATGCATCGACGAGGAGTTCCAAGCCATCCTTGATACCATGCTCGCAAATGGGGTCATCAAGCTACCCCGGCCATACAAACCCCCTTCCAGGGAAGACAAAAATGATCCCAGGTACTGTCGCCACCGTCATCACGTGAAGGAACACTAGAGCTGCCATGAAAGACACAAGCCATAGACACTGACCCTCTGCCAAAACGCTGAAGGAAAGAGATGGCAGTTATCATCACATGCTCTGGAGATGACGATGTCTACCATCCGTGGATCAACAACCCCAAGCCACCGGAAGCCATCTAGGAATCTTCCAGGAACATGGAGAAAGCTTACTAGTGTAAATACTCCAAGCTGCAGAGCTATGATACTCCATGGCCTCAAGTTGAATGATGGGGAGATGAAGATGCAAATCTCGTGGATTTTACCCCAAGCCTAAGTGATGAAGTCTTCACCATCGATATGCCCAAAGAATACAACGAGGAAGCCTCGGAAGAGTAACTGTTCAACCAGGAAATGACAGCTATGACTTTGTACAACCTTCCCGACATGGAAACCGACGCAGTTGAGCATTACCTTTCCAAAGGGCAGGAGCCTACTTCAACGCAAGTCCTCTAGGAAAACCCAAGGTTGAAATCCCTATTTAACCAGCTTGAATATGGCCTGGAAGCAAGGATTACCACTGCTGAAGCTCTCATGCATGTTTCCAAAAATTATAGCCCTCAATGCTATGCTGCCCAGCTGCAGAGGGCTTTCCTTGAGAACAACGTCATTATCTTCACTGATGAAGACATGGAAGTGGCTTTGCCTAACCACCGAAGTCCATTGTACCTAGAAGGGCAGATTAATGACGTCTTCATCATGAGAGCTTCAGTTGACACTGGATCTTCCGTCAATATTCTGCCTTTGGCAGTGCTTATTGCAACAGGCGTCCCAACGTTAAAGGTGGTAAAATCTCAAATCTGTATCAATGGATTCAGAAACAGCAGTGAGGAAACTATGGGATATATCAAAATCAACTTGAAGATAGGCTATATCAGGTCATTTACTAAGTTTTATGTGATGGATATCAATGTGGCTTACCATACTCTGCTCAGAAGGCCATGGATGAACAAGCACATACTCGTGGCCTCCACCTACCACCAGTGTGTCAAATGAAGGATTGGCTCGAGGCCTATTCGCATCCTAGGAAATCAGATGTCGTTCAACCTGGACGAGGTTCACTATTCTGATGTTGAATTCTATAATGACTTCTGAAGTGCTGGAAGTGGGATATCGCCAAGGTTCTAAAAAATGCTAGGCGCTAGTCGAGCGGCAGGTTAGGGCCTAGCGCCTATGCAGCTAGGTGGAGCCTAGGCGGACTAGGCAAATTTAAGTAAATCTATTGTATTTCATGTAAATAAGTGTCTGTTTATACTTAAAATATATATAATTTCATCATAAACTAGAAAATACAATGACATATATATTATGAAGTATTGGAACAATAAAATGTAAAATAGAAGAATATATCAATTATAAAGTTTATATTTTATTAATTTAACGAAATTCATTATATAACATATATATCTTATGTTATTTTATATGTGGTGAAACATAAAAATTAAATATAGCGTGTTTTTTATTTGATAGTGTATACCAAAAAAATAAAAAATAACTATACTTACAAAATATAATAGTATCATTTTCTTTTTTTTCTTTCTTATTTTGTCGATTAGTACCATTTTCTTTCAATTAAAGTGTTATCAGGATTGTATGACATAGTGTTTTTCTGGTTCCTGGTTTCTTTATGGGCGAAAAGAATGGCACTTACTAAGCCATGTGTAAAGAGTGAACAAAACTTAAAGAAAACTAAAACGACGCGGTGTCAAATCAAAAGATAAGGGTTAACTGTTCATTTTCTTCTTCTCTGCGATGGTGAGTGTGCCTGCAAGTCCGCCAAAACCAAGCTTTGCAACTATGGCTAATTTCTTAAAGTCGGGATTCGCATCACACCGAAAGCCGCCTTGACTCCGCCTTAGACTGCTTACACCACCTGAAGTACCCAGGCGGCCGCCTAGGCTCCGCCTAATTCCTTCGCCGATTTTCTTCCCATCTTACCTTAATCGCGGCGGTTGAGCAACGACTAGCGCCTAGGCCGTTTTTTAGAACATTGGACATCACAGGCCTCAGGGATACCTCTACCCCTTTAGGAAGAAGTTCGAGATCTCAGTGACCAAGAATTCCTAGCCACTGTGGAAAAGGGAAAATTCATACAGCCAGAGACCAATGTCCTTGCCTACACTCCACCTCAATGCTCCAAGGTCGTGCGTTTCGACGGCCGTGTCGTCTACCTCTTACGAAAGGTTGGGGGGCCTAACCACATTTTTTGGGAAAGCCCCGAGTATGGAGACATTGCACGCCAAGCAAGTGAAGTTCCCAAGGAGACTAAAGACATGACTGCACCTGCTGCCGAGGACGAAGCCCTCAAGAAAATCATGCCTGCTCCAAAATATATGTAGGATGGATCCACTGCAATGGCGGAAAAGCTTGAAAAGGTAAACCTAAGTGATGATCCCTCTATGCAAAAATTGAAATCTATTATTGTTTACTTATCCGTCAAGGAAAATAAAGAATTAGTCAGTCTGCCAAAGGAGTTTGAAGATGTCTTTGCCTGGAGTTATGAAGAGATGCCAAGCCGTGATCTGAATTTAGTGTGCCACATGCAAAATACACAGCCTAGGATTAAGATTGTACAGCAAAGGAGGAACTTCCATCTGAAAATACAAACAAAAACAAAGTTGAGGTAGAAAACCTCCTGGCAGCCAGATTTATCAAGTCTATCAAGCACCCTCTTTGGCTAGCCAACATCATCCCAATAAAGAAGAATAACACTGTCCAAATACAGATATGCATTGACTACTGGGACCTCAATGCAACATGCCTAAAGGACAAGTTTCCACTGCCCAACATGGACATCATGATCGATTTTACCTCAGGGCAAGGAAGTGGAAGGACATGATGGGGAAGGAAGTGGAAGACTATGTGGACGAACTCGTCGTGAAATCCAACACCATATAGATTGAAGATGAACCTCAAGAAATGCACCTTCGGTGTTTTCTTAGGCAAGTTCCTGGGCTTTCTAGTGCATCAGCGCGTCATCGATGTAGATCCAGACAAGGTGCGCACCATCAGAGCTCTCATGCCCCCAATAAACGCAAAAGAGCTGAAAAGCTTGATGGGGAAGTTGTCCTACATTTGGCACTTCATCCTAGGACTAGCAGCAGTAACATGAGCCTTCGCCTAACTACTCAGGAAAGGGAAGGAATTTGTATAGACCAAGGAATGCGATAAAGCCTATCAACTGGTCCAGCAGCTAGTCACCAACCTTCCTACCATGAAGGTACCAGCCCCAAGTATTCAACTTAAGCTCTACCTAGCCGCAACAAGCACTGTAGTTGAAGCCCTACTTGCCCAGGACAATCTAGCTGGGAAAGAAACACCAATCTACTATATCAGCAGGCAGCTAAGAGGTGCTGAAACCTGCTATGAGAAAACAGAACCCCTCTGCCTAGCTCTTGTCTACGCATCATGGCGACTACGCCACTATTTCCTAGCCCACAAGTTGCACCTTATGGTAAAGTCTAGCCTGGTTAGGTACTTGCTTACTAGAGCTATATTATATGGCCGTTTGGCTCGTTGGTTACTCCCACTTTCCAAATTCGATATTATATGTGTGACGCCTAAGGCCATCAAAGGCCAAGCTGTGATAAACATGCTTGCATTGTTTCCCGACGAGGAAGAGGCCACCATTTCCAAGGAAGTCATTGGTACGCTACCAAAGATAGCTACCACTACTATGGAAGACGAGTCATGGGTTATGCATTTCGATGGTTCTTTCATAGCCACATGAGGGGGAGCTGGCGTTGTACTTGTCAGTCCAGGGGGCCAAGCTACTACCCTATCCTTCAAGCTAAGCTTTCCATGCACAAACAACGTAGCTAAGTACGAAACTTTCATTATGGGCCTTTCCACAATCAGGGAAATGGGCGCAATGAAGGTACGATTCGTAGAGGATTCAAATTTGGTTCTGAGCCAGGTTTAAGGAAGCTTCGTGGTAAAGGAGATAACCTTGGCACCATACTGCACTATGGTCAAGAAAATCATGCCAAGCTTCAAGCAAATGATGTTGGAACATATTCCCGGCACAATCAACAGGTATGCAGATGCGCTAGCCACACTTGGCTCCAAGCTTACCTTAATCGAAGAACAGCCCAACATTGCTGTAATCAGGAAGGAGTTCCCAGCCATTGACGCACCCTTCCTGTAGGAAACACCAGAATTTGATGACTGGAGAAAAATGGTCAAAAGATAATTTTCCAGGCCAAGCAGAAAGTTCAGCATCAAATGTCTTAAAGAGTACATCAACGGTACTGGGACACTCTACAAGTGCCTACCTAGAGGAGTGTTAACCCGATGCCTTGGACCAAAAGAAGCACAAAGGCAGTTGCACGAGATCTATGTGACCACTTGCGGAGTCGACCAAGTTGTGAGTCTCCACCGCCGACTACATAAGGAGGCAGATCTTTGGACCTTCAAAGTTCGCCCCACACTGGGAAGGGCCTTTTATGATCAAAGAAGCCTATCGAAGCGGTTACTACTATTTGACTTCGGTCAAGGAAGGTATGCTAAAAGAACCTATCAATGCAAAATGGCTAAAGTCGTATTACTACTAAAATGTGCATGCCTATTTTACAAGAACAAGCTCCTAAGGGTAACCTTAAAAAATTGAAAACTGTAAAAAAAATCGAGCCGAACACCGAACCGAAAAAAAAATTGAACCAAACTAAGAGAACCGAACCAAATCAAAATTGGCTGGTTTAGTTTCGATTTTGGTGGTCCACAAATCGGATCGAACCAGACTGAATCAAAATTGTTTTCTTGTTGATGTTGAATGTGAACATCTGCGAAATATTGCTAGAAACAATGGACGAAACCCAACAAACAAGTGCTGATTTTTTACCGTATGAATTTGTGTAAAAGTTTAGTGATTTTAGCATGAAATTCTGGAAATGGTGTTTAAAAGTGAATGCCATTTCATGTTTCGTTCCATATTTTTATTTATGGGCAAAGAATTTACAAGTTTTCTTTATGTCTTCAATTTCTTATAAAAACCGAAACCGAACTGAAAATAAACTGAACCAAAAAAAGACCGAGATAAAACCGAACCGAACCGAACCGAATCAAACCGAACCGAATTTACAAGTTTTCTCTATGCAATGATCATTTTGCTTACTCTATGAAGCCTTGTACAACCATGCAACGATTGATGTACCCCGAATTTTAATGAAATGAAGGAGCATTTTGTTAAAATCTTTGGTACATTCGTTTTCTTTACATTGGCAAGAGTAACTAGAAGGATTTCTTCTAAACAAACTATAGGAATAATCAGGCCAAGGTTATAATAAAAGCCCAAACCAAGCAAGCCGCCCTAAGGGGCAAATCATGCTAAAGTTATGCTCATGCAACATGCCAAGCCTAGCAATGCCATGCAAGCTACTCAATGGTTCAATGCTCATGCAACATGTCGAGCCGACACGCCTTGCAAAACCATTGAGTCAAGCAACTAAAGCTTTTTCAAAGCTATACTTAGGCAACATGCCAAGCCTATCAATGCCATGCAAGCTACCCAGTGGTTCAATGCTCATGCAACATGCCAAGCCAACACGCCATGCAATACCATTGAGTCAAGCAACTAAACCTTTTTCAAAGATATGCTTATGCAACATGCCAAGCCTATCAATGTCATGCAAGCTGCTAAATGGTTCAATGCTCATGCAATATACAAGCCAACACGCCATGGAAAACAATTGATTCAAGCAACTGAAGCTTGTCCAAAAGCTATACCTATGCAACATGCCTAAGCCTATAAATGCAAAATGCCAAGCTTAACATTGCAAAACCCAATGCTAAGCAAGTCAAGCTTTCCTAACTTGTTATGTTTCCTAATGGAAGCTACAACATCTTTTTCATATTTCCTCAAGGAAGCTCGCCGGCAAAATGCCAAGCTGTAGGATTAGCTATCTCCCCTATGAAAGCAAGCAAAAGCTCAAGCCTATGTCTCAAAGCCTAAACAAAATTTCATCCAGCAAATGTTCATGCAAGAAAATGCCAATATCATAGCAAAAACATTAAAGACATCACAAGCATTGTGATAAAATCAACATTAGCATCCAAAGCCAAAGGAAAAGGTCAAAGGAAAATAAGAAAAATACCAAGCAAAGCGGCCTCATGGCCATTGTTCGAAAAGCAATCAACTAATTGTCCAAATGGAAATTACAACTAAAAGTAAAGGCGGACTGAGGAAAGCAATCTTTTTCATAGCCTGCTCCTGCAACATCTCAAGGTTCATGCTTTGCTAAGAAAAATAACCGAGGGTTAAGAAAATGCAAGCAGTCATACAAAGTGCGCAGTTGTGTGAAGGTGAAGAGTTAAGCTCAGAACACCTCTTTTTAGAGGAACTGCTAAAGGTGTCAGCATGCAACTGGTCCGCTGCGAGTTGGAGACAAGCTGTTATTTCCTTGGAGCTCCCACGGACCAACTTCTTCAACTTAAGCTTCTCAGCCTCTAGTTTCTTGTGCTGCAGCTCGAGAGCATACACCGACTTGTTGACTTTAACGAATTGATTTATGACGACTTTCTCCTCTTTGAGCTGAAGCCTAAACATAATATCGCCCAGCTCTCCCAGCTTCTCAACTAGGGAATCCACAGGGACACCCAAAGCAGCTACATCACTGATCATATCTCGCCAACATACACCTTGTGCTCGGTGAGTTCTAATGAGGAAGTATGCTTCATACCATAAAGCAGGGTCCCAAGTTCTTCAAAGATTATCCCATGGATAAAGGGAGATAAACCTATCAAACTCACGTCTACATCACAAACGCGCTCAAAGAACTTGCCCAACGCTTCAGCTAGTTTGGAACGACCTTTATTCCCTTGAAGTCAACTCGAGAAGAGAAAGCCTCACCGGAGGGAATCAGTTCCTCAATTGAACTTAGCACCCTAGCTTTATTGGTAATACTATGCTTGAGCTTCTTGAAGACCTCGTGCCACAAAGCCTACTCCTCAGGGGAAAAAAACCTCTAGAGGGGTACGACGTCTGCCGGAAGAACATTACCGCCCATCGCAGCATCCTCTGTAAGCCCAGGAACAACACCACTGGGGGCTTCAACACTTACTACAGCCTCTACGACACCAGCATTCACCTCCAGGGGAAGTGATAAAATATGAACAAGTAAGGAAACAGATCAACAAGCAGAGCCATTAAGTAGCAAAGCCCACAAAAGCTATCGAAGGTAGAATCCCAACAAATCAACATGCTAGAAGAAGTTTATTTACTTCCTACACACATATGTAAACTTAAGCAAAAATATCAAAGGCTTAAAAAGGAAAGCTAACGGTAGCAAATTCATGCAAGGGAAAGCATCAATGAAGAACAGGGAGACATACCTCTATATCTTCCTCTTCATGAACGTCATCATTTAAAAACCCGTCAGCTTCATCGAAATCAACATCTTCTGCTGCTTTATTGTCATCCTTACTGCTTGGCCCTCCGCCACAATTTTCACCCTTCCTTAGATAAGCTTGAGGATCCACACTCCCAGGGTCAACTTCGACACTTGTATTGCTGCTTTCCTCGGTGGCCAAACCCTCTTCAGCTGCCTTATCGCCTTCAATTTCCCAACGCTCTGCTCTTCCTCACTCGCCCCGGTAATATCAAAGAACTCAAGAGGCTTAGGAATGCTGGAAGAAGCAGACTCTCAGGCAATCCTGGTCCTACTTGCAGGGCCAACATGAGCTACTTCCTTGGATGAGCTTTTGAACAATAGAATTGGGCAATGACTTGGTAAAGAGATCGGCCAGGTTGTCCTGGGAACGAATTTGCTTGACTTTAATGTTCTGAAGCTGTTATTGCTGGGGAGAATAAAAAACATTTGGTGCTATATGTGTGACGACCCGGCCCCGAAATATTTGTTTTATTTTGGAAAATAAGTATATTGATGATAGGCTCGAACTAACTCTTGTTTAATTAACTTACCATTAATCCCAATTAAACACTTTAATTTCATGAACCCTCACAATAAATTTATAACCAACATTTAATTATCAAAGCATAAGGATAGAACTCAAGTTATTGACCAACTCCCTTCTCTTAGTACAATCGTTCAATAAAAGATTTACCTCGATTAATTAGCTACCACTTAACATGTTTCTTTATTTATAGGCCTTGTTCCCATCCATGGACCATAATTACAATTTCTATATCAAATGCACTATTTCTTTTCACACTTTGTCACCACATTCCTTTATAGATCAAATCCCATTCAAATTATGTATCCTCGAGGTATTTAATCTCACTTATTTTATGGCTGCATCTAACGTCTTCGTTAGACTGCCTACATACCCTAAACAGGGATCAAGCCATTCATAGTTCACATTTCCAAAAAATTCAAACCAAATCCGAACATATTCATTTAATCCAACATATACCACAATCGTATTAATATTCAAACCACCTCAATTGGATATCAAAAGCATAATTAGAATAACAAAATTTTCATAAAAACACAATGTTGGCTCCCTGGCCGTGCGCCGCCATGGGCGGCAGTCGGGCACCTCGACTCGTCGGAAAATTCAATTATTTCTAAAAATTCTCAAAAATTACAAAAATGGAGATCTCAAAGAGTAGAGCAAACTTTATACCTGCGGCCAAGTCCAATTTGGCCTAGAAAGGCTCCAATTTGCCCCAAACCCGCCGGAAACCCTATAAATGGGTGGCCTCGAATCGTCACCTCCGGTGCTCCGCCGCCCGTACAATTGTTTGGGCTTTGTTCCAAACCTCAAGGGGAGTCTAATGGTGGTGGAGATGGATGTGGTTAGTTTCAGATTTCGGTAATTTGAACCCAAATCTGCCGCACCCTAACGTGCGGTTTCTCCCAATTTCAAGGCCAAAACCCTTGATTTTTTGGGTGTAATAGGAAGAGGGAATGTCATGGAGGGTTTTACAATGGTTGGTTTGATGTAATTCGCCGGAATAAGGGGCAAAATCCCACCGAAAAAGGGCAAAGGGACCGATCGGGTCGGGTCCCCAGTACACGGGTCGCGGATCCTCCGCTCCCCCTTTCTCTCATTTCCCTTCCTTTCTTCTCCCTCTCATTGGTTCCCCTCCCCTAATTCCTTCCTCCTTTTCTCCTTTCTATTCTTTTCTTTCAATTATAGCCATCCATTATTTATATTTCCTTTCATCATAGCCACACACGTGGCACAACTCACTGCTCCAGATTTCTGGAGCCTTCTAAATGGAAATAAAATTACCAAAATATCCCTAACTTTAAACGTTAATAACTTCTTCGTTATAACTTCGTTTCACGAACGGTTTGCACCTACGCATTCGTGAGATCGAGCTCTATTCAAAAATATAAATTGTGACCTAAAAAGGTTTACGGATTTTAAATAATTAATTCCTAAATTCCAGACTTCATAACTATTTTAATTTAAAACTAACTCAAGTGATTTTATTTAAATTCTCGATTCTTTTCACATATTCATAATTTTGAATATTTCAATTCATATATTTAAATTTTTCAGCGTATTATAATATGCTTGGTGTTGTCTCCCTTGATGTATCTCTTCTTTAACTACTCGATACATGCTGCACTGTCTTCAAAGATTGTCATAAAAAGGTCAACGACTGTAGTAAGACCACTAATGCTTCGAATATGTTCTATGACTACTCTCAACCAAAAGCACTCACGCAAGGCTTCATGCAAGGTGAGAATCTCAGCATGGTTCGAAGAAGTCACAACTAGCGTTTGCTTCGTAAACCTCCAAGATATTGCTGTGTCTCCAATGGTAAAGACATAGCCCGTTTGAGAACGTGCCATATGTAGGTCAGACAGTTAACCAACATTTGTGTAACCAACAAGGTGGGAATCAACCCGAAGACCGAAGGGGAAGGCGGCTCCTCTCGAGGATTCATGGATGTAGAACAAGCCTAAATTTGTCGTACCCTTGTGGTAGCGGAAAATGTCCTTAACACCATTCTAGTGTTTACGTGTAGGCCCATTGCTGTATCTAGCCAAAAGATTAACAACGAATAAGATGTCGGGTCTAGTGCATTGAGCCAAGTACAATAAAGCACCAATTGCACTTAGGTATGGAACTTCAAGTCCCAAAATCTCTTCCTCATCCTCTTTCAGACGAAAGAGATATCGTTTAGCATTAAGAGTCCGAACGACCATAGGAGTACTCAAAGGCTTCGGTTTCTCCTCATTAAAACGTCACAACACCTTCAGGCTGAGATAATATCGAGTTTTCCTAAGATCTTTTATCTCAAATTTCAATTTCAAGTGAACGATAATTTTCTCAAGCTCTGCGGGAGTTCCGATGAGGTTCATGTCATTGACATAAACTGTAACAATCGCAAATCTAGAATGTGACTTCTTGATGAACACGCATGGGCATAGTTCGTTGTTCATATAACCCTGACTTGTCAAATATTCACTCAAACGATTATACCATATCCGCCTGGATTGTTTCAATTTGTAAAGTGATCTCCTAAATCTAATCGAGAGAGTGTTCCGTGGTCTACAACTATTTGAACCAGTCAATGAAAGTTAACTTTCATGTAGATTTTTGTATCTAGATCCCCATAAAGATACGCGGTTACCACGTCCATAAGCTGCATATTCAGTTTTTCGAAAACAACCAAACTGATAAGGTAGCGGAACGTTAAGTCATCCATTACGGGGGAATATGTCTCCTTGTAATCAATCTTAGGGCATTGAAAGAAGCCTTGCGCTACGAGGCGTGCTTTGTAATGCACTATTTCATTCTTCTCATTACGCTTCCTTATGAAAACCCACTTGTAGCCCACGGGCTTCATATATGGTGGAGTATGAGCTACATGCCCAAACACCTTACGTTTTACAAGCGAATCAAGTTCGACCTGGATTGCTTGTTTCCAGTTTGACAAATCCGTTCAACGTCGACATTCATCAATGAAACGTGGTTCAATGTCATCGCTAAGCATAATGTCAGTAGCTACTGCGTACGCAAATGCATCATCAACGATCATCTTATTTTGATTTCAAAACCTAATCCAATACTGTATAATGGTCTGAAATCTCGCGATTCTACAGAGCCGTGTAGGAGGTGCGGCCGCCCCACCTTCGGGGACGGTCCGGCCTTTCAAGGTAGTATTATGGCGTACGTTAAGTATGTCTATCCTTCTAGGTGAGTTTGATGCAGATGTTATATGATATTGTCACTTTTTCTAAATCAGTAAAAGCATCCGACATGCTTGGAGCAATGCCCTGAAGATCTAGAATACGTTGCACTTCCGTTTCAGGCTGAGGAGTGCAAGGATTTAAACAAGACATAGTGGGAGTAATCCACGATAATTCGCAACGTTCTACAGGAACGTTAGTGATCTTATCTCCCCCTAACGACGGGAACATTGTCGCATCGAAGTGACAATTCGCAAAACGTGCCGTAAAGAGATCTCCTGTCAAGGGCTCTAAGTAGCGAATAATGGATGGCGAATTATAACCGACATAGATTCCAATTCTTCTCTGAGGACCCATTTTGGTACGTAGTGGCAACGCTATTGGCACGTAGACTGTGCACCCAAACATATAAATGCGAGACGTCAGGCTCTTATCCAGTAACCAACTGTAACGGTGAATGAGGCTGGGTAGTGGTGGGCCTCAAGCAAACCAACATAGTTGCGTGTAATATTGCATGGCCTCAAGCAGATACCGGCAATTTGGTTCGCATAACCAAAGTTCGAGTTATCGTTTGAAGGCGCTTTGATAGAAGCATATTTATGCAACTTTGTTATCTTATTTCTTTGCATTTACTTAGTTAATTTCCATTTATTTTGGTAATTTAAGTTATTTTCATATTATTGTAGGTCTAGTTGGTAAAGATGACAATAAATAGCCAAATGGAGCAATTTGGAGCAGTTTTGGACTTGGATTGAATAGCAGGCGTGGATAGCAAATGGGTTGGACGTTTTTGGTGTTTAAAAGGTGTTAAACATGTGCTAAAATATGAAGGAATTAAAGTTGAAGCCTGGAAGATAAGGAATTACACAAGAAAAAGGAATCATAGTTGGAGAAGAACATTATCTTATCTTATCTTCAGCTGTAAGGAGGAATCCTTATCACATTCCAACACTCTCTACTTGATTCTTGGAGTCCTAAAATAATTCAAAATGCCAAAACCATTTCCTCCTTGAATTCAGTCGTTCCCTTCCCTATATATATGAATTCCTGCACGTCTTAAAGTGTGACGGGCCTACCATTCATCCATTGAAGTTGCTGGAATTTTCAGGGTTCTTTCACTCTTTGCTTGAAGTTTCGATATTTATTTTAGATTGCTTTTTAGATATGATGAACATGTGTAACTAAGTTTCTTTTTAGCTAGAGGTGAATTCGAAGCCATGATCATATGTTTTATATAAGTTGATTACATCCAGTTATTGTTTCATAAAACATGAATGCGATTTACTTATTTGCTTATAGAGAACTTATTCTTGTATGTTCATTAAGGGTGCACACTTAGTTTGCATGCACGGATTTGATGCTAAAATATAAGGGAATTTCACGTAATCGTTATGAACTTATATTTGTTAGTAAAAGTCACTAATCATGATTGAGTTAAGTAAATCCTTGGCACGAGTATCATGCTTTTCAAAGTTATGGAACTTGAGAGGAATAATTTGGTTGCGTTGTTGAGTCCAATTCAATGAACTTAGGAAAATCTGAGAGTTAATTAGTGTTGTTCACAATTAATTTGGGGCATTGTCATTCATGGTTTATAGAAAGAATAACTGGAGATCGATTTGTATGCATATGATTCATGTGTGGAGAAGAAACCTTTAGCTATCCTTTCATCCATATTTCATTCACAACTTAATTTACTTGCTGCTATTTACTTTTGTTTTAGTTAAATTCGTCCAAAATCTCCCCCCTCATTGTTTTGTTGATAGTTTAACTTAGTTTTCAGTTTTATAAGTTTAATTTGTGTTGGTTAGTATCCTTTCTAATCCCTGGAATTGAAGGATCCTTACTTACTCATACTACGATTGCATAATTTATAGTGTTTAATTTATGTGTTAGTTTCTACCACATCACGCTTTATGAAAGCTTCTGCCAAGCCATTTTAGGTGTGAACATAGGGTACATGATGTTTCACTTCAATCTCAACTGACATGCAATAATCGTCAAAAGATTGTGATGTAAACTCTTCAGCATTATCCAGTCGAACCGACTTGATCGGATAATTAGGGTGATGAGCCCTAAGCTTAATAATTTGTGCTAGGAGTTTCACAAATGCAGCATTGCGTGTGGACAATAAGCAGACATGTGACCAATGTGTCAATGCATCAACCAACACCATAAAATATTTAAATGGTTTGCATGTTGTTGAATAGGTCCACAAATATCCCATTGAATCTTCTAAAGAAACTTATGGGGGTCGTGAATAATCTTTGTAATTAAGGGTTAAATGTTCAACTTCCCATGTTAGCATGCTTTGCAAAGCGGGTGACCGGGATAAGATTGAAGGTGATGCCCATGTGATACTTTGAGGATACAGCGCATCATATCTCATCTAGAGTGTCCCATTCGTTCATGCCACAGCAGGAGAGTGCTCTAGAACCCAAGCATAGGGCCAGTCACATGGTGGGTCTCCACGGCTCCAATGGTTGTTATGTACAACCCACTCGGGCGATATTCCAGCTTCTCGTGAATGCGCTTCTAGCCATATTCATAAGAAGTGATACAAAGAAATTCATAATCATTTTCTTTAGTGGTTTCAACTTGATATTGATTATCTAGAATATCTCTAAAACTCAACAATGTTCTTCCGGCACGAGGAGAATAGAGTGCCTCTTTAATGGTTAATTCAGTACCATTAGACAACATTATACGGATCTTTCCATATCGCTCTATCAAGTTGGATAGGCCTGAGAGGGTTGTCAGAGGTGAATTTTTAGGTACGAAGTTAGTAAAATAGTGTTTCTCACGCAAGATGGTGTGCATGGTAGCACTATCAGCAAGACAACTAACTTCCTCACTAGTCATACCTCAAAATAAATTAATTGAATCGATCACATGCATAAATATAATTTCATTCATTCAATTAATTAATTGAGAAAATAATGTCCATAAAAATAATTATCCATAATTCAAAACAAACCAAACCAAACAAATAATTCCAAAGACTTAGAAAAATTGTCTGAAAATTAAACCATAAACCTACAAAATTAGGGGGGTTCTGCCACTCCTAGTGGGTTCGGCCACTAGGGGTAAAAAACACCCTAAAAACATGTCTAGAAGAATAAAACTTATTCGTCTATAGGAGTTGATGTCTCCTGAAAATCTGATATCTCCATATATGCAGTAGCATCTTAGGGATGTTCCACATGCCCAAAGTTAGTCTCACGACGGAAATGATACTTGGCAATAGCCTCGAGGGTAGCTCAACACACGCGTGACCAATGATCTTTTGATCCACAGTGGTAGCACATGTCCAGTTCAGTAGAAGCTAACTGAACGGTAGTTTTTCCCATGTTCTTCAAGTTTGGGGCCTTTGGGGCAAGGGGTTGGCGCTTCAGGGTCAAATTTCCTCCGTTGTGTGGGCCTTTGCTCTGTTGACCTTGGGCCCGTGATAAGGCCTACTGCCCATTTCCAAAGGCCACGACGGGGTTTCCATTGGTTGTGGCTACTAGAATTAGTCGCATGCACTTCAGGCGGAGCGTTCGAGCCAATGGGTCAAGCTTGATGATTTCTCATCAAAAGCTGGTTCTGCCTTTCAGCGATAAGTAAAACAGAGATCAAATCTGAAAATTTGGTGAACTTATATGCCCTATACTGTTGCTGCAGGACAATATTGGTGGCAGTGAAGGTCGAGTAGGTCTTCTCCAAGAGATCATCACTTGTTAAGTCCACTTTATAGAACTTGAGCAGTGATCAGATTCTACAAACTTCAAAGTTGTATTCATTCACGGACTTAAAGTCTTGGAAGCGTAAATGTTGCCAGTCGTGTCTTGCTTCAGGCAAGTAAATGTCTTTCTAGTGATCGAAACAATCGGCCAGAGCAAGCCAGAGTGTGTCTTCAAATGAAGATCATTGCAGTTGCTTTCTCAGCTTTGTCGATGGGGTTGTCGTTGATAGGTTCCTCGATGATGACTCTAATACCCTTTTCAGTGTGATGGAGCTTCACGTCTTGAACCACTTCAGGTAGTTTCTTCCAGATACTTCCAAAGCGATGAAATCGAGCTTATTCAAGTTCGACATGTCCCTAAAACAGAGGGTACAACTAAAACGTGGTTAGTCATATGGAAATCTATAGACATATATCGTACAAAATATGGAGTCTATAACATGTGTATGTTAGTCTATTTGCATGCAGGTGTCAACTCTTTGAGGTATTAGAAGTGCTTACTCATCAATCTAAAGGAATCTTAATCATTTGGGAAATATTCTCACTCCAATGCAACTCTATCAAGCTTCCAATTGTTCCTATGATATGATAATAAATGAGTTTCAGATGTCAATAGGGATGTAAGCGGCCAAGTAGCAACAAGAGGTATGATTACATTCTGTATAAATGAAGGAGAAGGTCGAGGCTGTAAGACTTTTATTGGGCTTACATCTATTTAGGAGTCCTAATTGATTAAGAATACAAGATAGGAAGTAATATTTGATTATCCCAGATTACTTGACGGTGAAGTAAAGCAATAATTAATGGGAATATCTATCCTATTAGGTCTTGGATTCTAGAGGTGCTAAAGATATGTATTGGGTTTTCTTTATGGGCCAGAAACCTAATACTCTCACCTATAAATATAAGGCTTAGGTCCCCACTCTTATACACAATATTCTAGCACAAAACCCTACCCCATATAGGAGTGCATAAGGCGTGTAGAGAGAGTAGAAGATCTTTGCTTGTTGCTGCCGTTTGTGATTCATCCTTGTGCTTCGATATAATGGCTTCTCAAGGTTAGTACTTTTAGTGTGCATATTATAGATCGACTTACATGTAGTGTCAGAGCATATGTTATATGCATCTAGAATTCTAAAATAAAGACAAAACTGAAAATAAAACCGTGAAGCATGACAGTTGATTAAATCCATATCTGCTCATATACCATGACTATCGTTTCTGCAGCCATATGTTCTCATATTATTACAGATTGATATACATGTTCTTTCATCAAAGAGTCTTACGACATGTACTTATTTAATTGCTCTTTACATGCTGGTGATTTTATTTGTTATGAGTTATATAAAATTACACGATTTACTTACTGCCGTTTCTCATATTAATAAGAAGGATTTGTATACTGATTAATCAAGATCTTATACACGCATGAGAATTGAATATTTAACTTACTACAGAATTGAATATTTGACTTACTACTTTGCATATGATGATGATGATGATTACTCTTAGTTTGCTAAAGAAATCTAGGCATATTGGCATTAAGTATTCTGTTGCCTTGCCTATTCAATTGCTAAATGTTTGATTTTTAAAAGTTTGTAAAGTTGGCTGCAGCACATACATGTTGAAGTTAATTGAATGACTTAATGTCTTGCACATGTGAATTGTCGTTGGGTTTAATTTGTTTGGATTTGGACATAGAGCATGTTTACACTACCTGCGGCATATATTCATATTCATATATATAACCTGCGGCATACAATTTCAGTTTTCAATTTTAATAGTCTATGCAATATTATAGTTCTGGTGCGTATGCAATTGAAATTGAATAAGAAACGAAATTAGCACATTCAAGATTAAATTAGCATATTCTTCCTCTCACCTGAAGTATGAATATGTTAAAATTCCGCATAAAGAATTAAGACCCATAAAGATGTCACGATTGAGGGATGACCTAGCTTACTGTCTAGCTACAGCTATCCAATAAGAAAGACCGTATTTCCAATCCAACATTATACTAACATAATTGTACTATAGACATTGCCAGTTAGAGTTTTATGTCTACAGATGTAAACTTTTAATTGGGCATAATCTAGACCTGGCATTTGTGTCGTGTTTTCCATGTTCGTGTCGTTTTCATGTCATACCCGATATCTTAACGGGTCATGTCGTGTAACACCCGTTAAAATAAACGGGTAAAATGACCCGACCCGAAATCTACCCGATAATATTAACAGGTAATATGACCCGATCCGTTACCCGTTAAGGAAAATATATTTTAAACCAATAAATAATCAAATGAAAAACATAATACTAAATAAGTATATACATACCATATTGTTACATCCAAAACATAAAAACGCATTTTTCTTTTAAGTATATTTTCGCTTACCTAAATTGATTGCTCTAGCTTTTTTCTTGCAAGACTCGTATTTGTATTCTCTATACTTTCGCTTCCAAGATCTCGTTCTATTCCCATTATAATTTCCACAAACTTCTCATCACTAATGTTTACTGAATCTGAATCTCTAGCATCCATTGCTTCTTAAACAAAATGGGTATAAATAAATTAATAGCTTAATTAATTAAGTAAAGTCTTTAATAGTTTTGTAATTAATGTAGAAGTGTAAAAAATATAGAAAAAATATATAAACGCTTGTAATGACAAGCTTTACAACCTTCATGAAAAGCTTAACTTCGAAATTCACCACTATAATCATATAAATCATAGATCAAAATTTAACCGTTGATTGTTGTTTACATTTACGCTTCATTGTTCTCATCAAATTTTTTTTTTTCCAGATTTTCTTTTTTGAAAACATGATCTATTAGAGGATGCATAAAGATAAACAGTTTGGATCGTTGATATTATATTCAGAGTTTTACAGTTAGTGAAAATATTGATTGATGTTTACAAAGTTTTTACAAACTATATGACTTCGACTCATATTTCAGTTAACCGTAAATATCGAAATGTGATATCAAAGATCTGAACGTTCATCTTCTTACATCCGCCAAATGATCATGTTTTCAAAAAAGAAATTCAGTAAGAAGAATAAAGCGTAAATGACAATCGACGATTAAATATAAATATAAGGTTTATGGATTATAGTGTTGGATTTCGAAGCTAACCCCTTCATGAAAGTTGTAAAGCTTGTCACTACGAGTGATTGTATTTTTTTTTTTACATTTTTACACTTCTACAATAATTATTATTAATTTTATTAATTTTGCCCTCAAATAAAAAACATTATTCATGAGGGTTTGGAGGATTTTAAAAATCTAAACGATAATGTAAGTGTAACCATTATCTACTCGTGGAGGAATAATGATGAGTCACGAGTGTTTATATATTCTTTCACATTTTTCATACTTGTATGTATGTCTTCTTAGTTCTTGCCTATACAAATACTGTACTAGTTTATTTTAATTTTGGACAACAACATGTTAAGTAAAATTTATCCTAGTAATGATAATAAGGAACTCCCATGATAAAAATAAATAATGACTAAAGCTTTTTTTTTTAGCTTATATAGACTAATAATACAAAACTATATATTTAATATAGAATATATTGTATATATTAATATGGCTATTGTATTTTATAATAAATCTTTTGGTAATTAAACTTTGAAATTATCAAAATAATTTTTTTCTTAACGGGTCGAAACGGGTTACCCGCGTGTATACCCATTAAGAACCCGTTATTAACGGATTCTTAACGGGTCACCCGATAATGACCCAATTAGTTATCATGTTGACCCGAAATCCGTTATTTTCGTGTTGTTTTCGTGTCGTGTCAGAAACTATCGGGTCTAGCATAATCTATAATGGAACAAGGTATTACATTGACTTATGTGAAGATCAGGCTCTCTTCAGTCTACAAATGTAAGGGGTTTTGATAAAAGTTTTTCATGTTAAGTTCATGCAGTAGCCTTGTGAAAGTATTAAAGGCATGTTGATATTCTGTCCCCAGATGTTTATCAATTATGCATAAAGTTTTTGGGGTTAAAGATTAATAAAATTTCATATTCCATGTTTTCTAGTTTTAAATCCCTTTTAAGAAATTGTAACAAGATATGGGATAAGAAATGTTACGTCTTGTTCAAGTGTATTCTAGAACAGTTTATATGAAGTGTTTAAATGAAGGAGTAAATAGATCATGCTATCATCGTAATCAAACGGGAAAGAGGTTAAGCTTTTTACCATGGTGGCTGCAAGTGACACTGAAGGAGTTTGAATCTGAAAGAGTGGTTTTGGTTGAACTGTTAAGACTATTAAGGTTTTGCGGACATATAATGACGTTGCGAGTATGTAAGATTGAGTCAATGAGGTAAACACCTGTTTCTTTTTATCTGAAAATCTTATATGATAAAATAGATTGCATTTCAGACTTTCCATTGGCTCAAGACAGAAAAAATATTAAGTTCGGCGTCACTAATATTTCCTAACAGTTATAATTATAAGGTTTATATTAAGTGAAGGATCAATGTAACAGTTTTTGGAATAACCTGAAATTTAAGTATGACGAACTTGAATATGTCTCATATTAACCCGTGAAGTTTCGTAGTGATACAGTATGTGGATTGTTTGTTTCATTTTTAAAAAAAAATGATATATCTAGGCAAGAGTCAAGTTTAGCGGGATTGGTTATATGGGCAATGCAACTAAGGATTGTATTTAAATTAGGAAAAGATTTTAAGAATGGCCCAAAATTATTAGTGTCTGAAGCTTTAAGTCTCCTTGTGATATTTGTCAAATTAAAGATTGAAAGGACTTCTGATTTTATTTTTTATTTTTAGAAAATGTACGATATTCATTAAGATTGATATAGAATACGTACAAGATAGTAGGATAGGGTGCATATTTAATGGGCCTCGATAAAAACCTTGCCGGGGATTTCAACCCGGTCGAAGGGAAAAAGAGCATCCCGCACCAATAAAATTACATAGTTAACTATCATTTATCAGGAGGTCCAAAATTACATCCGGAGGTTCCCCATTGCGCCAATCTGTGCGCAACCTTGTTTGCCTCTCTAGGAGCATGTCTTACTCTGACCTGTGGAATAGACCTTAAGGAAAATCTTGCCTCATTAACTACATTGCCCCACAATGAAGTATCATCCTCGGCCTGCAAGTTTAAAGCAGCAAAGACCAAAGCAGCATCACCCTCTAATTCCAGCTGCTCCTTTTGCATATCTTTCACCAGCGTGATGGCCGCACGTGCTGCCTCCAATTCTGCCAACCATGGTGAAGCTATATCGTCTAGATGCATCGCTAATGCAGCCAAAAATCTTCCCTCGTCACTTCTAAATACTTCCAATTCCTCCCTTGTTATCCTTATCCTTCCATGCCCCATCAAAATTACATTTGATCCAACCCACTTCTGGCTTCTTCAATTTTTCTACAACCCCCTTTTGTCTGCTGCCTTTCATTTGTTGCCCATGCCATTTTTTATATTCTGCCAATCAAGCTTGAGCATTATAATTGATATCCAGTGGGTGCCTTGTCGAGCCTTGCCACACTAACGCGTTCCCTTCCTTCCAGATATGCCATATTGTCATTAGTATGAGATCGAAATTGTCTCGTGCCAAAGATCGTGCCAACCTTGCAATCCAATCCACCCATGCAATATTTCTGGCTTCGTGAACTTGAAAGCCCAACGGACTAGAGAACCAAATGCTTACCGCCATTGTACAATCCCGCAACACATGCTCAATCGTTTCTACTCTACCACTGCACAAACTACAAGAGGCATCTTGAATGATTTTTCTCCTAATCATGTTGTCTTTCGTGGGCATTGCATTCATACAGCTCCTCCATAGATTTTTATTTTCCTGGCACACACGCTCTCCACAATGCCTTCCACAAAAATTTAATCTCACTTTCCATCGAAGATCCGCTCGCCGTGCACTCTCCTCTCCACACGAACGTGCCAAATGATATGCACTCTTGGCGGAGAACTTACCATTCTTTTCCCCATGCCAAATGAGCACATCCGGTGGTTTAAGAGAACTAAGTGGGATGCTACAAATTAAGTGGACTTCCTCCTAACAAAAGATATCGCATAAAAGAGCCATATCCCAAGAAATACCTCCTTCGTCAACAAGCAGGTTGTTTACCTGAAAAGAGTTTATCAAGGCGGTTGTTCAAGCCATCCCTGCATACCCTATGAACATTTTGCAGATTTCCAGATACTCTTTCCCAGGAGATTGACTCTGCCGTGGCACATCTTAGCTATAGAAATAAATTCTACAACCAAGACATAGTGGAAAGCTATGTGGTATGTTGATGTCCCACCAAAGATAAAACACTTCCTCTGGCGGGTTATGAATAGGGCAACTGCCACAAAGCTTGAGCTCTTTCGCAGGCGATGTGGCTCATTTCCTATCTGCCCTTTTTGTAATCTCCATGAGGAATTGATCGAACATGCCTTGTTATTATGCCCGTGGGTTGAAAGGGTTTGGTTTGGGGGCCCGTTGGGTTATCCTGTCACTCGGGACTCTATTACCTCCTTCCATGTTTGGCTGGTACACATGTACGAAGGGGTCTCCGAGAGTAGGGAGGACCGGATGCACTCCATGGCTTTGATTGCGTTCACTTGCTGGAACATTTGGAAGTCCCAGTGCAATGCTACTTTCAACCACAAATTGCCATCTCCCCACCAAACATTTCTCACAATTTCTGCTGCTACCACGTCGTTCTTCAATGCTCATGTTGTAAGATCGGGGGGAATTGGCCGGGAGCAGGTTGGTAGGGGGGAGGTTAACCTTTCTCCTAATGCTTTTTGGTCTCCTCCTCCGAGCGATTCCGTTAACATCAGCTTGGATGCAAGCTGGCCGGCGTCCAATAATCAGGGGAGGGGTATGTTGGGGTGGTTGTGCTGGACTCCAATTCCCATTGCCTGGCTGCTCGAAGAAGAGCAATTAAAGGCCCGAGCATCACAGCGGCTGAGGCTCTTGGTATTTTGGAGGGATGTTTGCTTGCTCAACTTCGGGGATTTCCAAACGTAATTGTGGAATCAGATTCCAAGGAAGTAATCTCATGGGTGAATGAATGTTTTGAGCAATGTAGCTGGGAGGTGTTCCCTACGGTGTGTAAGTTACGACGGCTGGAGGGTGCCTTCCACGCATGTGTCTGGTCTTGGATTCCAAGATCGGCAAACAATGCGGCAGACTTTATTGCATCGCACGTTGGCGCGGAGATGTACGACTTGGCTTGGGTCTCTTGACCACTATCTTCATTTGTGCGGGTTCTGAACAAAGACGGGCTACCTTACCCTCCTAGTTAGCGTTTTGTCGGTTGTAAGGGATTGGTGTGAATGTGTTTCGTGCCTTTGTATCTTCCTTACTTCCAGTTATTTTACTATGTTTCTGCTTGCCCTCTGTGGCCTTCGTTTCTTTTGGCTTCGGCAAAAAAAAAAAAAAAGAGTTGTGGAGGCCCGGAGGAATAGGACTAGTAACCTTGAAGAAATTTTGTCTCAAGAGCCAACAACCCAACACCACAACTTATACTACTGTCATCCCCACACGCCATATCGCCCCCTTTCATATAACCTTCTGAGTCTCCGCAATGCTCCTCCAGCAAAAAGATGCATTTGTTTTCACAGGGGCGCTCATGAAATCCGTCTTTGGGTAGTACTTGGCTCTGAATAACTGAGCCACTGGTGAATCCGGCTGTTGAAGTAGTCTCCATCCTTGCTTTGCCAATAAAGCCAAATTAAAGACAAAGAGAAGCAGCAACGTCCATGCTTGTACATTGTACAAGAATGTTGTGAAGGGTACCAGATTGAGACTACCGAAACATATGTGTTATGTATTTTTTTTCTTATGTTAACTTTGTTTGGTTAATCCTCTTTTGCAGAACTTTGAGTGAGGAGCTATTGGAGAGGAAGGGTAACATGACATGGGATGAGACATCGATTGTTTTCAGAGGCATAACAAGAGGGTTGCTGTACATCCATGAAAATGGTATAGTGCATGGAGATCTGAATCTGTCAAATTTACTTGTAAAAGACAACGAATGGAAGATAGGAGATTTCGGGATTGGTAAGTGTTTTGAATTTGTTTATTAGTAAAAGTAAAAGATGGTGAAAACTTTTGGGAAATAATTTAACGCACATGTATATGCAGCACGAAAGCTGGTGGGTAATTGTTTCGGGGATGAGGAGATAGAAGAAGAATTGAAAGGTCGGATGTATGATGCCCCAGAAGATAAAGTGGATTTCAAGAGGGACATGTTCAGCCTTGGTATGATTCTCTTGGAGCTGATTGCGCAACCACGGACAATTGCTGAAAAGTGTGACATTCTCAACGGCTTTAAGGAGGACGGAAAACTTCCTGAGAAAGTGAGTGGCCATCGACTTAAGAGCCTTGCGCTGAAGCTTTTGGACAACGACGTCGACCCTACAAAGAGGCCTTTGGCGGCAGAGGTTTTGGATGATATCACTGCTTAGGACGCACATGGACATAACTGTTTTGTTGTTGTATAGTGCCACTCCACACATTCACTCACTCGTCCACAGTATGCTGAAGTAGGTATATTCAATATCGTGATATTAAGAGTTTCTTGTTATACAAATGTTTCAGGTTTTTGTTATATACTTGATTGGTTGGTTGAAATTGATCACAATATATAGAATGAAATTGATTGGTTGCATGTATGGTGAAAGGCATGCGCATATATATAATCTTGTAGAGTGTTTTGACGTCCATGATTAAATGTGTTTTTAGTATTCTATTGTTTGGGATACTCGTTGTATGAAATTAGCAACCTAAAATTAAGCTACTAATTACATGTTTTAAACTTGCAAGTACACAAAATCAAACACATAGTATAGAAACCAAGTATGAGGTCATTCCCACGAGGATTGTACTAATATGTTATCTTCCCAACAATTTAAATTAATTCTTTCACAAAAGCTATCAAATATGCACAAAAATGATTTAACAAACTAGTTTGAGATGACTTGAATCTAAAAGTATAAAAACACAATTTTTACAGAACTAGGCAAAGAAAAGTTGGCAACAAGGGTTTTGAAAATGATGTCGGAAGGGTTTTGGGTTTCAATCACTAATCTTTTTCACCTAAGCAATCGACACACACAATGAGACAAAACAAATTTAGATGCTTAACCGTTTATCAACCTAAGGGCATGATTGATTTCCCTAAACAACAAAGTAGGCATTGGTGTCTACACTAACTCTTTTCATTCTCGAACTATTTAGCATGGTATCTACTAAGTTGCACTCCGAGAAAGCATAATACAATGGAAATCAACAAACACACGAATCCTAGAACATGGTATCTATTCCGGTTTATTTATGATAATTAATTTCAGGAAACGTAACTAGTTCTCTTGTTACTTGGTATAGGTACAAGACTCGATCATCCAAATTTACTTATGTAACGAACTCAAATTACAAAGCTGTCATGTGATGATCAGACATAGAATAACTCCTATGGTGCCTGCTCTCTTCTTTCTTTATATCCCTTCTTTTTCTGTTTTATTCCCCACTGCCCTGCTGCTCAACTGACCAGGGATATACATCCCTTTTACTTGTAACCGACAAGGCTAATAGCCTTCTTTTCCCTTGTTTCCTAATAAGCTTAAAGTCCCATTATATCCCATTATATCAAAACTCCTTATTTATTTGCTTCCAGATTTTTTGTCTTCTTCCAACTGGTTAATCTAATATCTAATCTAACAAAATCTATCGTTTGACCAAAAAAAAAAAATATTGGTTAAACTCCTTATAAATAGGTATTTTAACCCTCCTTTAATCTGCCAAGTAGTAAAAAAAATTTATTCACGCGCAGTCTGACCTTCATGTACTAAAACTGTCATAACGCCCTCTAGAAAAATTATATTAATGAACCATAAAATTCTATAGAAAATAGAACCCGTAGCTTTCCAAGCGTGCATGGCTCATCTCCTAGTTCTTCCCGAGTCGGTAAAGTGTATTTCACGAACTCGACTGATCTGCACAAGCTGTGCTGACCACATATGATTGTAAAAGCCATTTTAGTCTCAATGCTTTCTTTTTAACTCATTCTCTACTCTTTGCTTGTTACAACATATAAAACACAAATAGAATGCAAAACCTATATAAAAGAGTAAAACAAAGGCCCAAATAATGACAATTATTATATATATAATGACGAATTTATGAGCACAACACTTGTACGTATGTATGTTGAATGTATATGTCCAACTTTGGTAGATTAGTCTCGAAGATTAGCTTAAAATTTATCTGTTGAGTTGCATAGTTAATCAAAACAGATGTACAGTGGGCCAGGCCTCATGAGTATTAGATGTATAATGGACACAAACATATATCCTTCCTAATAAAGGATTTTTTTTCTAGGGTACGGTAGGCTCTGATGCCAACTTGAATTTTACGGCTTAATTCTCATTGTATTACATAACTGAAAATATATACAAGATACAATCCTTGTTCCGTAAAGAAACAATAAACAATAAAGGACACAAACATATATCCTTCCTAATATTTACAATATATTTACATACCCTTTTAATTATTACTCACGACAACACTTTCCCTCAAGTTGAAGCATAGATATCACACATGCCCAACTTGACAAGTGAGTCACCAAAAGACCTACTACACACGGCATGAGTGAGAATATCCACAAGTTGCTCTTCCGAGTTCACAAATGGTATTGGCACAATCTTCTTCTCAAGTTTTTCCTTAATGAAATGACGATCAACCTCCACATGCTTTATTATGTCATGTTGTACTGGGTTCTCTGCAATCTCCCGTGCAGACTTATTATCACAATACAAATTTATGGCCTCCTTTGGTTTGAAACCTGGACCCCAAAGTAACTTACGCAACCAAAGAACTTCACATACTCCATGCGCCATACCTCTGAATTTGGCCTCAGCTGAAGACCTTGACACCACATTTTGTTTCTTGCTCCTCCAAGTGACTAGATTTCCACCAACAAACGTAAAGTATCCAGAAGTAGAGTGCCTATCAGTCACATCACCTGCCCAATTAGCATCAGTAAATCTCTCAATCTTCAGATGATCGAAATTTTTGTACAAAATTCATTTTCCCGCTGACTTCAAATAAGCTAAAATCCGCATAACAACTGCCATATGATCCACACTCGGTGAGTGCATAAACTGACTCACCACACTTACTGCATATGCTATATCAGGACGGGTATGAGCTAAATAAATTAGTCTTCCTACCAACCTTTGATATCTACCTTTATCTATTGGTTCTTGATCCGGATAAATCCCCAAGTAATGTTTCTCCACAATGGGAGTATCCACGGGTTTACACCAAGCATACATGTTTCCTTCAATAAACCCAGAGCATATTTTCGTTGAGACAAGAAAATATCTTTGGATGAACGAGCAACTTCAACTCCAAGAAAAAAACTTTAAGTCACCTAAACTCTTCATCTCAAACAAGGCAGAAAGGTTTTTCTCCAGTTTGACAATCTCATCTGAATCATCACCTGTTATTATCATATCATCTACATAAATAATCAAGGTTGTTACTTTACCGTTTCTCCGCTTCACAAATAAAGTATGATCACAATGACTCTGATAATACCCATTTTTTCTCATGGCCTAAGTAAACCTCCCAAACCATGCACAAGGTGACTACTTAAGCCCATAAAGTGACTTTAGCAATCGGCACACTCCTGATTTCCCTCCGTTACTGTATCCTGGAGGAAAATCCATATACACTTCTTCCTTTAGATGTCCATGAAGAAACGCATTTTTTACATCAAACTGTTTTAGTGGCCAATTCAAATTTGCAGCTAATGAGATAAGGACTCGTACTGTATTCATCTTAGCCACTGGAGATAAAGTTTCCTAATAATCAACCTCATACGTTTGAGTATACCCTTTCACCACCAACCTTGCCTTATACCTATCGAGTGATTCGTCAACCTTGTATGTAACTGTAAAAACTCATCGGCACCTAACTGGTTTTTTTCCTTTCGACAACTCAACTACTTCCCATGTATTATTTTTCTGCATTGCCCTCATCTGTTCATCCATTACCTCGGTCCATTCTTGACTTTTCAAAACCCACAAAGACATACCGAAGAGCACAAGGATCCAATTTACTACGATGAATCTTGTGAATATGAACATAAGCAACGCATCCAAACACTCGAGGAGTAAGAGTATTGGTAGAAATAACCAGAACAAGTTCCGTCAACACCTGGAGTGGAGTACGAAATTCTACAACTCGGGATGGCATGCGATTTATAACTTACATGGCATAGGTGATGGCGTCTGGCCAAAAACCCTTGGGCACGGACCCATCAATAAGCAAGGCACAAGCAGTTTCCAAAATATGACGGTTTTTTCTCTCATCTACCCCATTTTGTTGTGGGGTATAGGAACACGTTGTCTCATGGATAATCCATTGATCATAGAAAAAAGAAGATAGCTCAGAGTTAGCATATTCTCCCCCGTTATCAGAATGAATAACCTTAATAACAGAGGAATATTGAACAGCCACCATCTGAGAGAAAGACCGAATAATCGTACTTACATCACTTTTAGGTTTTAACATATACACTCATGTCATACGAGTGCAATCATCAACAAACGTAACAAACCACTTAACTCCTGGAACAGTATTAACGGGCAAAGGCCCCCAAACATCTGAATGCACAAGCTCAAACGGAAGCAATCTTTTATTCATACTAGGAGAAAACGAAGCATGATGGCTCTTAGCAAGGATACATACTTCACAATGTAAGTCTGATTCTTTTATTTCATGAAACACACTAGGCAATATACACCTTAAATAACCAAAAAAAAACATGTCCTAACCGACAATGCAACAACCAAACTTCTTGCAGATTACTAGTACTGGATGCTCGAACTGCATTAGCTCTTCCAGGAACGACGTCATCCACATAATACAACCCCTCTCTCTTAGTGCAACGCCCAATTATCTCCTTGGTCTGAATATCCTGAAGAAAACAAAAAAAATAGATACATAAGTAAAACACAATCCAATTGCTCAGTAACTTGGGGACTAAATAATAAATGGTGAGACAATGACGAAACAAGCAAACAGTGGTGTAGAGAAAGAGATGGCGTGAGGTCCATTGTGCCGGCCCCAATCACCACGGCAGTGGTGCCATTTGCCGTGGCAACATATTTTTTATGTGTCGTTGTCATATACTTAAATAACCTTTTATCAAATGTCGTATGATCAGTTGCTCTAGAGTCCAGAATACAACCTGTATGGTGTTTAGTACCAGAGGCTAAAAGAACATGCCCATCAGTACTTGTATTGGACAATGACTCATTATGATTGAACCGGGTCAACAAGCTTGACTCGGATCCCCTTGAGTAGGCACGACATCTTTGTTTCCAGTTGTTACGACAGCTACAAGTGGACGCCTCCCACTAGCTTCGATAGCGGCTCACTCTTTAGCACACAATTTTTTCTTCAATTATGGGAACCATTCAGGTACTCCGTGTTTTTGAAAACATGTATCTTTCGTATGACAAGTTTGCCCACAAAAGGTACATTCAAATCATCTTTATTTTCTCAAGTGAATGAACGAGAATCAGTTGATGAAGACGGGCCATAAGACCGGCCAGAATAAGGAGACCGCGACACCATAGCCATCGGGAGGGTTCCTCCTTGGTTCCCAACAGCACTACCTCCCATCATAATAGCATAGCGTTGAGCTTCCCGCCTAACTACTGAAAACACTTCCTTCACGGATGGTAAAGGCTCAGTTCTCAAAATATCACTACAGACCTTGTCAAAAATATCATCAAGTCCCGCTAAGAAAGCATACACACGGTCTAGTTGAACTTCATCTCGAAGTGTCTTCAAGTCAAGAGCACACTTCATCTTAATTGGTCTTCTCTGATCAAGTTCTTGCCAGACAGCTTTAATATCGTCATAGTATACACCAATAGGCCGCCCTTCTTGGCGAAGTCAGAATAACTTTACCTTCAACTCAGAAATCTGAGAGATATCAAACCCATCATAATATGTCATGGCAACTTATTCCCATACTTCTTTAGCGGTACGAAGATGGATGAAAAAACCCATGATGGTAGGATCCATGGAATTAATCAACCATCCTTTCACAATTGTATTCCCAGTCTCCCAAGCATCATATTCGGCACTGTCTTCTTTGGGCTCCTTAATACTCCCTATCACGGACCATTTCTTTCCACGCCCGGCAATATGCATCTCCAATACTTTGGACCAAAGAGGATAATTTGATCCATTGAGTTTTATGGTATTTGGTACATTTGAAGCATCATTTTGAATTACGACCGGACTCATGACCGAGTTGTGGGATGAGCCATGCACCTCACCCTCCAATTTCAGTCCTGAACCTCCTTTGTCACCAGTCATTGATCACGCACAACAGCACACAGAGCACAGCACACCAGTACAAAGCACGACTGCTACACCTAAGGGTTCGGCTTGCTGCATGGATGCAGCGACAGTCCAGAAACCTTGCTGTTTTCCTCCTTGCGATACACGAGTACGATAGGTCTTGGTTTTTTTCCTGAGGTACGGTAGGCTCTGATGCCAACTTGAATTTTACGGCTTAATTCTTATTGTATTACATAACTGAAAATATATACAAGATACAATCCTTATTCCATAAGGAAACAACAAACAATAAAGGACACAAACATATATCCTTCCTAATAAATGATTCCTAATATTTACAATATGTACATACCCTTTTAATTATTACTCACGGCAACAGTATGTACTTTCATAATTTAATTTTCTCTCATATAATCCTTCATATTCCAGCACATGACTTCAGTTAAATGGACCGTCGTTAGGCCAGAATTTTAGATACACCACACAACAACTATGTGTCACTGATGAAATTGATTCTTTATTCATATTTCTTAATCAACGTATTAGATACGTACCATTCCTCAAATTTTATTTTTCGCAACTAATCACTTTAATGTGAGACGTGGGAAATTATGGGACTCGTTTCTAATAACGCATGGCTTTATTTTTTTCTTAATTGCATGTGTGCTTGCAGTTGGATAGGTGGGTTCTATGCAGGATTTATGAGCACAAAAAAAGCAAGAAGAACAGAAAAAGTGGAAGCGTTTCTGACGACGATGAAGAGGAGAGAAATTCAACACCAGCTCTAGTGTTGTAAGGTCAAGAAAGTCAAGACAATCCATTGCTTCATAAACCTCTACCGCCGCCTCCGAATAACATGAACCACGCTGGGCCATCTACTTCTAATCTATCGGGACAATACAACAAGATCGATAATAATCACAGTGTTCATGCATTTAACAGTGGATTAATGTCACCATTTGGGTCAACTAATGGCTATGGAGCTCATCAAAATCCTGGTACCCGTTAGTTTTGGTTCAATCCGGGCTGTCCAAAAGATCCAGCTGCTGAAGTAACGTCCTCAAACATGATTTTTCTCCACTAACTGTATTTCAAATTTCAACAGAAATTCCATCGATCTCTCTCTTTCTAGGAACACTACCTTTAATCTGTTGCTTCATATTATTCTCTGCAATCCCTAATTGAAAATTAGGCAATTGCTAAATGAAAAGATGAATCGTTACAGCAGAAAATAGAACAAAAACGAAGATTTGGATATCAACTTGTCAACTGAGTGAAACAAAACCCAGCCAAAAAATGGAACCAAGATAAAACTATAGATGGCCACCAATACCATTAATTTTTCAAAACTATTAACTACTTTATCTACATTTTCTCCAGTCAAATCCAAAGCTAATAACTACTTTATTTTCTCGCCATTGAATTTTTGTTTTCATTTTGCTAATAATTTTCATACAAGCATATTTTCATTTTTTTTTTCCAACATTAGAGGGCCTCCTTAATGTTTTGCCCAAGGGTCCCCAATATCCAGTATAATAATTATTGGCAAAATGATGAGAAGAGTGTAAGAGTACGTCTGAGAGCTTGAAAAAAAAAAATATTAGTGGAATCTAGGTTATCTCACGGAATCTTAGTTATTCAATCTCAAAATATTGGTGCAGATTCATTAAGTTGCGAATGGAACTTTTTAGAGGTGAATGAAAAAAAATGTTTTGCAGAAGATTTTTAATATCAATTTTTTATATAAAGAATGATTCACTTGGCCCAATCCTCATAATCCTTGAAGGGCTTGGGCCATAACACAGCGTACAAGATACCATGGATTGCCCAAAACGATTGTGAGATTCTAGCACCATGATTCATACAAGGGCCTGACTGTACGAATAAAATTGCATTTTTTTAGAATGCATCTGGTAGCTTAATCGACAATGATTTTCGAAACCGGAATTTGTGAAATTGGTTTTGCAAAAGGTTAGATAATGTTGCTCTTTAATTTGAACGATAATTTTGTAATGCAACCATATCCACGCATAACAACTTACCTTGTTACACTAATAGCAACGTCATTATGAGTGGAGCCAAAAATTTACATAGGGGTAGACTAATTTTTCTTTCCCGTAGCATGGAGTGAACTTTACGTGTACAGGTAGTCTACATTTCAACTTTCAAAAAAAAAAAAAGTTCAGGTTGAAAATTAATATTGTTTACAATTTCACAAGTAAATCAGTTAAAAGGTTTTTTTTTTTTTTTTTAAAGAAATTATATTTATAAAACAGAGAGTTTGTTGATTATAACCCTAAACCGGAGAAATCCCTGTGTCCAAAACATTTTTTGTATGCAAATTAGCTAGGGTAAAAGAACACGAGTGACAAGAGTGAGACTGAAAATTACATGAATGAAAGCAAGGCGGCAAGAGAGAGAAGAAAAGTAGACTTTGTGCCTTAAAGAGGTGAGACAATCCATGATACAAGGCTCATGATGCATGTCTGGTAAAGAGAGATCCCAATCTCAAATTCTCAATCAATAGAGATTCAACACTGAAATACCATTTGCTTTTTCAGCCCTTTTTTCCTAAAGATTATCTCATTCGGATGACAATCGCACCTAAAGTGGTTTGCCCGCACCATCACTCATGCACATGCCTTTGGAAGAAGGTGGGGGAGTGGAGTCTTATCCTTTGAAAAGTGACAAAAAAGGTGATTAGGGCAAGGTGGTGGATGGCCGGCCTCTATCAATGTCTTCATTTTTTGCCTCTATTTTAGTTGCTTCCCGACATCCATAGTACCACAACATAGGATTTCCTTGATGCAAACACAATTTGGTTTTGATTGTGCTTCGCTTTAAGGACCCATTCAGAAAAAGGGACTATGAAATATTAATATGTAAAGGTTAGTTGGCTAAGATAGTATACTCAATTTCATCAACTCGAGTTCAAATCGTAATAATATAAGTCATCGCATTATAGGGAAAAAAAAGGAGAAAGGCCCATGTTTTTGTCTATAAAGAGATGGCATGTGCATATAAACAATTTCTTAACTCCATTAATAAAAACCTTCATTAATAAAGAGGTTTATTACTTTAATCATTAGTTTCAAAATGTGTTTTTCATTAAGGATCATTTTTGCTCATCATCATAGTAATTGTCATGAGTTTAGTTTTGAGATTTGTGTAGTAGATAAATTAAATCACTTGTCCAAAAAATAAAAGATAAATTAAATCACATTTATCCGATAGTAGTTAACGTGGTGGTGATGCTCACCAATCACAGCTAGTTAAGAATGTTAAGGAAAATTTGATTTTTTTTTTTTCATGGGTGCTATTATTGGCACTCAAAAATTTTTGTGTCAAAGTGGAACAAATTTTAAGTTTCAGAGAGTAAAGTGGTAACTTTTAAGTTACAGATGACAAAATGAGATTGAAATGAAAATCCAGAGGCATTGCTAAAAATAAGCAATTTAATAATAAACAAGTGGATTGAGTTTGAATTGTTAATAATAAAATATTCAAAATTAGTTAAAATAAAGAGTGTAGTTGGCGATAAAACGTTAAACTGAATAGTTACAATAGTTTTTTTATACTGTTCACTTGCTAGATAACAAAAATTTAGAAGTTTATGCCTGATGAATGCCGGATTGATATTCGGGCCTCTTGTTTTTCTTTTTATTTGTTAAAGGAGTTGGTCATTATTTATGCACACAACAGAAGAAAAACAATTCATAAAATGATTCTATATCCTGTTGACGGAGTGGTGTAATGATAACTTAACTATTTATCCAATTTATAAACACCATTTTCCACCGAAGCAGGTGTTCATGCGGCTTTTTAGAGTGAAGGCATTTGGTCTTTAAAAAATACAAAAAAAAAAAAAATTAGTATAACGATATATTTTACAATAAAGGAAGAGGAAGTTTGGCAAAGCCACACAATGCGCAACTTAATTTGGTATCGAATTCGCCATCCACGACATTCGAACCTAAAACCTCTCACTCAGAAGTGAAAAAGAATATCATCAAACCATTGTACTGAGTGGTTATAAAAATTATTATTGACTTTCACAAAGTAATTATATCTTTTATAAAAGAAAGTTGTGGATTTTCATTCTTAATTTTAATTACTATTCACAATTTTAACTCTTCTACTATTGATCAAAGAATTAAAAAAATCATAATTCACATATGTTATTACAGTAAATCCTCTTTAATCTCTATAAAGAAATAACCTCTTTAATGTCATAAAAATTTTGGTCCTAACTTGGAACCAGTTATGTATTGAATAAATCCACATTGTAATAAGTTATAATTTTTCTTGGTCCAGTCTTTAGGAAACACACATCCACATAGTTATAATTTTTGCTTGTAGTTAGGTTTGGTGCTTTCTTTTTGCACAACTCAATACGTATATTTTCAGTTAACTCATTTTTCATACTGACCTTGAGTGGCATAATTTATTTAATATACAAAAAAAAAAGGTATTCAACAACATTTATTTGCATCATGCGGCATTGGGCATCAAAGAACAACGCTTTGGAGTACAAGTAAATGTGCAAGAGATAAATATTGGTGCCCAATAAATTATATTTAAGAAATACAACTTTACTAAGGATAAATAAGTCATAAACAATATTCTTGAACTACACCTCTATTAGGTAGTAACCTCTCTAATGTTATAAGTTATAAAATTCAATCTCTGTTGGTGCCCAATTTTTGCTGGTGCTAGATTCTTAGGTGAAAATTTAATCTCTGTTTCAAAAAGCTTGGCTTTAAGGGATGTTCTCTAGATGGCTAGAAGTAGAGGTTTCAAGAAAATTTGTGTGGAAGGAGACTCTAAATTAGTGATTGATTACATTTTGGGATCCTATAATGTTCCTTCGCTCTTAAAAATTATTATTGAAGACATCAAAAATTTGGCGGCCTCTTTTGATTCCAACTTCTAGGCTCATGTTTAAGATCTTCATGTGTGGGATAGATCACTACCTAATGTGGCTCACAAGGCCTATATATTTGATTATAGGAATAATTAGTGGCGAAGCCAGGAATCGTCAGGGGTAGGGGCGAACATTAGTTTGTATTGGTTGTCTACTCGGCTTTTTAGAGTGAAGGTGTTTGATCCAAGTGCCTAGCATTAATGTATTAATGAATTTACATGTCAGTTACATAATTTTTAAAATAAAAATTAATAATTGATTTAGGATTTTAATACTCCTACCTTTATTAAACTCTTAACTAATTTTTAATCCAAAACATTTCCAAAATAAATAAAAAATTAGAATAAGTTTGTACCCATTAGCTTTTTAAAAAATGTTTTCAATTTTTTAATCTTATATGTACCCATTCATGTAATTTTTTTCAAATTTTTAATCTTAAAATGTACCCATTCTTAAATATACCAATTTGTTATATGTAAAATGTACCATTTTTTTGCTAGAAAATAAAATGTATTCATGTTTAAACTTATATGGGTACATTTTTTGCTAGTAAATTTTTTTCAAACTTATGTAGGTACATTCTTTTTCTTTGATTTAAGAATGTATTCATGTCAAGTTTCATCGAAGAAATTTACTAATGTTATTAAGCCTAATATCTATTATTTTTTTGTGGTTTTGAAGAATGTACCCATGTTTTGGTACAATAATTTTTTTGTTAATTTTGATGAATGTACTCATGTCACACACACACACACACACACACACACACACTGTAAGGTCCCACATCGCGCAGGGGAGAGGATCCTCTATACCTTATATGTACATGCTCCCCTCCCTATAGCACGAGGCCTTTTGGGAACTCACTGGCTTCGGAGTTTATCGGAACTCCGAAGTTAAGCGAGCTTGGATGAGAGCGGTCCCAAGATGGGTGACCCACTACGAAGTTCTCGTGCCGAGTTCCCAAAAAAAAAACCGTGAGGGAATGGTAAAACGGCGAAGCTGAGTCTGGGATGTGACACACACAATAGTATAATTTATATTTAAATATTTTTAATCCCACAAATTATGGGTTTTTATTTAAAATCTCATTAACATAAACAACTATAAATTTCAATTTTTAATTTAAAAAATATAGTAACATAAATAGAAATAAATTATCACATTAATTTCAAGGACTTAGATCAAAAATTGAAAACCAACAAGGTTTCAGTCAAAGAATATTGATAGATAGGGACCGCATCCAAAGTCTCCCTTGATTATATGAGAACTAGTTGTTGTAACAGCCCGTCCCGGAGATTTTGTACAACGGACGTGAAATGACGAAAATGCCCCTAGGCATTAATTAAGGTATGTGTGTATCTACATTGGGAGTTTGGTTGGTGGTAATTGGATCACACACACACACATTCACACTCTTTCTCTCTCTCACTCCCGCACTCTCTCTCTACCGCGTGGGGGGCGCGTCTGGCCGTGCCTTGGCCGGCGCGTGAAGGCGCGTGGGTGATCGGAAAATTATTTTAAAAATATGAGGATGTTTCTGAGGATGAGTAGGTCTCAGTGGTATATTCATATACCCAAATTGAGCAATATATGAGAAGTTATTAGCTTGTGTTGTTTATGTGTGTTAATTAACGTTATTGCAGTTATTTCTCATATAGGCGAGGCCTATCCGGAGGACGAGCGTAGCCAGGCTAGGCACGGGGGTTACGACCCATCTACATACCAGTGAGTGGGCTTTTGTTTTCTATATATATATATACTTGACGTTTTTCCCAGAAAACGTACTTTAAAGGAAAGGTGATTTAAATGCCATGTCATACATGCATCATATTTTAGTATATGCATTATCATGATTATGTATATTGTTGCATGGTGCTGCGGAGGCCCAGGTAAGCTCCAGGTAAGTATATTATGCTGTAAATGGTTGTGATATGAAATGATGTTTATGTTGAGATGTATTGAAAGCTCATAAACCTGCACCCCGGTATTAGTGCTCCCACCCAGGGCCAGGGCATAGTCCTTCACGTGATGTTCACCTCCCGCACCACACGCTCACCTTGGATCCAAGTTAGGTGCATAGTCTTGTCGTACAGACCACTAGAGGTGGTTCCAACTCGTAGGTGACCCGCGATTTATCGCACAGTCTTCACGTGATCGTAGCACTAGAGCGTATTTATTTACACCCAGTCTTGTCGTACAGACCACTACAGGTGGTTCCGACTCGTGTGCAGATATATTACCATACAGGTCACTTTAGGTGACTCCGGCTAGATGGAGCGATGAGCTATATAAATTAACCGTACAGGCCACTGTAGGGGCTCCGGTTAATATGTTATTTCATTGAGATTACTTTACTTGGCTTACATATGTTATATTGTGACATTGAGCATGGTATATGCATGGCATACACATGTGGTTTCAGATATATTAAGCATGGTTTTGAGACTCATACGTATGTATACTATTTTCTGGGAAATTATACAGGTTTTCCAGCGAGGGGTTAGAACTTTGAGATATGAAATGATTTTAGGAAAACCTTGTTTTTGTCCACTCACGTGTTTTTGTTTTGCGCCCCTCCAGGTATTAGGTGAAAGTTTGGTTGGTGGCTTACGAGGATACAGCGGAGGTTCTGACTGACCATCGTTCATGTAGGACCACCTTTGGGTGTTGTTTAATTAGTACTTTTGCTTGACTGCTCTTAGGCTAGTTAAGCTCTGGTTGTGTATTTCACACTTACTCTCGCACTAGCACGCTATCTTAGTTAGGATTGCTAGTTGCCTGATTTTAATTTATTCGTATTTCCCTTCTTAATCTTGCTTCCGCAATGTGCTTATGGTTACGTCACGTTCACGTGATGGCCAGCATGCCTTGATTTAGATCGGGGTGTGTCAGTTGTGACCGTAGTCACTCAATTCAATATATGTCATTGTTTTATAAAAATAAAAAAAAGAAGTTATAAAATGGGAACTTTAACAAAAAGCTCTCGATACTGTTCACTTTAACGAAAAACCACATTTTTACACTAAAAAGTCAATCCTGGTACTATTCACTTTACCCTTTATTTTGTCATTTTCGTTAAAACTCAAAGTTTTCAAGTCATTTTTATTAATTTTTCTTTATAAAAGGGAACTTGGTTTGGTCCAAACTTTATAACTTTATAGAAGTTTTACTGTATCTTTTAAAAAATGGAATCAACTCATAACAATGTAATTCTATGCAAAAATTCAATGTAATAGCGCCCTTTCTCATAAGTATTCATCATGAGATGGGATGATTGTTGATATATTTTTTCCTAATTTTCTGCTACTACTTGTAATTACATGAATAAATAACCGAAAAAATTACATAATGTTAGAAGAAATGTTTTCCATGTTACTTTTCTGACCTTTCCATCTTATGCTTTTAGCTTCATATCATATAATATGTAAGTAAACTGCCGATCTCCTCCTTAAACTTTCATTTAACTTTCGATTTCCTCCTCAAACTTTTCAATTGGAAAATCCAGGACTTCAACTAATTTTTTTTGGTCAATTTCACCACTACCAGTAGTTTTCCATAGATTTCATTCAAATTAACGTTAACTCTTATCACGCGCACATCACGTGACTCTCTTTTAAGGAAAAAAGTTTCATTTCACTAGACCTTCAGACACAAAAGCTATAGAATCACACAAATTTGCATAGGTTGACATTCTAGAAATCCAGGGCTTTCAAATATGTTAAAGAACAAAGTTACCGAATTACCCTCACATGTTGTGCACATGCTTCCATTTAATAGAAATTTGGATGTGGAATGAATGAAAAATTAATAGCAGGGGGAAATTGGCCACTAAAATAGTTTAAGTCCTTATTTTCCAATTAAAAAGTTAAGGGGGAAAATCGAAAGTTAAGTGAAAGTTCAGGAGGAAAATCGACAGTTTACTCTATAATTAATATGTAGTTGTTTTGTTCAGCCTATAGTTTCTAAAGACAAGCTACGTACGTCCCTACTTGTCACCCGAATCCCTGACCCATTACTGGGCGGTCCCATGCACCATATGACATCATTCACGTCGGCCCCCTCTTGTTCTTTGTTTTTGCAGAACGATTGAATTTGGACAAGAGGAGGATGCAACTTATTGTCCAAGAGGTTGAATAAAAGTGTTGCAACTTCAATAATTCGTTGAGAAAAAGTGATGCTATAATGCTGCTGATATAACTTCACTACTGTAACTATTTATCTTTAGTATTATAAAGCCATGCATGCACTGAGGACTTCACTGAGATGAGTTATAAGATGTAATCATATATTAAAACGTTGTAATTACCTATAACCTTTAGCCGTGGAGGTATAGACCCTACCAATTGCGTTTTATTTTTTGTTGAGCGGTGAAAATAAAATTCGAGACCTCTTTCAACGTGTACCGTTAAACCAATTATTTGATTCACTTTTTGTTGTGGATCCCATTAGATATAGACAATTAGGTAAAAACAATCTATTAATCATGGTCGGTGAGCTCCCTCCCAACTTTTAGTCAGCCACTTAGGTTCAAACTATAAACAAATGACCGACCATCTTTCATTTGATAGCCAAATGAGTCGAGTCCTAATCAATAAAATTTCAACATCATCCTTTTTTGCTTCCATTGCTTTAGAATTGGTGCAAAGGCATATAAAATAATTACAATGCATATTATTTAGATTTGATAATGTGAGTGAGGAATGATAGCACTAACACAATAGATGAATTTACGCGGAAAGAATTCATTGTTACCGTGACATTTTAGTCTAATACTATAAGGTCATGCATAAATTTATCTTTATTGGACATTACGTTATTAGACTAGACGTCACGTCACGGTAAAACTACTACATGCAAGTTGTTTTCCAACACAGAGGCAGAAGAACAATTAAGAGACAAAGTGTGCTTTCCAAAGTGGGGTTTGAAAATGATAATAGATAAGATATAAAATAATGGCTTTTTATTCAAAATGGTCCCTGAGATTTGCATAATCCATAAGTTTAGTCCCTGAGATTTAAAATCAATAGAAGTAGTCCCTGAGATTGTCCACCATCCATGATTTTGGTCCTTCCGCTGAAGCTTTTATCCGGAAGTTTGGGCAATTTTCAAAGCTTCGTAACTCAATCGTTTCTTAACCAAATTCGACCCATAATATATCAAAATGAAGATAGAAAAGTGTAGAATAAGATTATATCTATTTGGAAGCCCAATGATTTCCGGAGATGGTCAGAAAATAGCCTCAAAGTTGACTGGTTCGAGGGAAAACTGGAAAACTTGCCCGAAACTCTCCGAAAACTGGGTAAACTTTAAACGTTCATAACTTCTTCAATACTCAACGAACTCAAGTGATTCAAAAACAAAAATCATACTTCTCAACGAGAAGAAGAGAATGGTAACTTTTTCAATGGCTAACTCACCGTGGTTTAGCCGAAAAACGGCTCGAAAGTGGCTGTTGAAAAACGAGTCAGCAACTTTCGAGCCGTTTTCCGGCCAAACCATAGCAATTTAGCCATTTAAAAAGTTACCATTCTCTTCTTCTCGTCGAGAAGTATGATTTTTGTTTTTGAATCACTTGAAGATATGAACGTTTAAAGTTTACCCAGTTTCCGGCGAGTTTTCCAAGTTTTCCCTCGGATCAGTCAACTTTGAGGCTATTTTCCGACCATCTCCGGCAACCATTGGGCTTCTAAATAGATATAATCTTATTCTACACTCTCCTATCTTCATTTTGATATATAATGGGTCGAAATTGGTTAAGAAACGATTGAATTACGAAGCTTTGAAAATTGCCCAAACTTCTGGCCAAAAGCTTCAACGGAAGGACCAAAATCATGGATGGTGGACAATCTCATGGACTACTTCTATTGATTTTAAATCTTAGGGACCAAAGTTATGGATGATGTAAATCTCAGGGACTATTTTGAATAAAAAGCCTAAAATAATTGAGCATTTCTAGAGTAATTGATAATACTTATATCTCCAAATGCGAGGATGGACATAATTTTATTTGTGAATAATACACCTTGACCGAATAAAATCAACAATTGAAATTGTTTAGTTTATTTTTTTTTTTCTGAAGATTGTTTTAAAAAAGAATCATTCAAATTGGAGATCATTTAATCTTCCAAGCGTATCAAACAAATAGACGATTCAACATGAATATTTCACTTGGTACCTACATTGTCGATTTTTTCAATACATTTGAATGACGAAATGATCTTAAATTAAAATGATTTGTTATAGGAGTGATCTTGAAATGAAAATTAAAAAATTAAACGATTTCAATTATGAATTTATTTAGTTAAAATAAGCTATTTTGCAATGGTAGAATAAACTCATCACAAAAGAGAATGCAAGTATTATCCACTAATTAACAACACTGTAAGATTTAGAGTGCACCACTGCAACGAGCTGCAAGCCCTAGGATTCTCTGCCTACCAAAGAGTTGTCCTTACATGTTGTCCCATTTTCTTTTGGACAGCTTTGTCTCAATGACACGTTACTGAATATATTATCCATCCCACTTCATATGATATAACAAACCCTGCATCTGATTTCCCTCCTTCACTCCAACTCTATCCCTTCAAGAGATTGTATTTCCCAATAGGTGCTTATAGCCCATTTCCATATGGTAAGGGTGTTGTATTGTCTTTGGAAAATATGCCTAAAAAATTTAAAATAATATATAGTCTTTACAAACGGTTAGATGTGGATAAAACACACTAGTTTAACTTGCTGAGAGCTATAAAACATATCACGTGATGAAAGGCATATTAATATTTTCTTTCATTATCACACAAAATATTTTTGTTAGGAAGAGATAAGTTGCGATGGTAATAGTTTAGAATTATGCTAGGTCAAAAATTAAATTTCTTCAATTACTAGAAAGAACGGGTAGAATATATTAGGCTATCAAATCATCAATCTAGTCTCTTGACACAATCTTAGTTTTTTTGTTTTTGATCAAAATTTTAAAAATACAAAATATCCAATACTCCAAAACACCATAAAAATCATGTTAATCATATACGAGACAAGAATTAGTGATGTAAAATTCAAGCTATCTCAAAAGAGTATCAACCTTAACTAGATTGTTGTTACCAAAAATTACAAAAGATGTTTAGGTCTTGCACCCTACCTAATTTCAGCAGAACAACACTATCCCTAAAATGCTGCTAAATATTACACCACAGTTAAATAGATAGAACCAAAGATGTACTTAACCATCCATTTATGTCCATTGCGACCATTTGATTAGTGTAGGGTCCTCTTGATCCCATAATTTCTGCATTTTAATCATCTTGTTTTTCTTTCTTTTCTTCGGTCGATTTAATAATCTTGTTTGAACGAAGTTTAAAGGTTTCTAAAGAAAACTAACCACACTAGATGGGAAATTTCGAGAACCAACTATTAAGTACTGTCAAAAGTTGAAACTCATAACATTGAAATGTCTCATTGAAGTTATACACTGGGCGCGGATCGGTTTGACACCAAAAACACAACCGAATCAACTAGTATTCAACGATTTAGTTTCGTTCAGTTTTGACCAATACCATCATTGAAACTGAATCAAACTAAACTATTGTTAATCGGTTTGATTTGGTCCGTTTAAGCCTATCCAACGCATACATATCAAACATTCAACATTTCAAAAGTTTTAATCTTTTAAGCACCCACACATCTCATGCATTCCAATTTGAATGAAAGATTAAGTTTTCTGGACATAAAAAGTTCATCAAGTCAAATAGAACTAACCAATTAAATAAAATCTCATGCTAGCAAAAGATTTATTAATTACCTCACATAAGCATAAAATACATATAAACATTCTAACTGTTAATAGTCATTAACAATTATAATATGTGTATGGCAAGGCCTCTAATTAATCTATAATAAGTCGACATCTGCAAAATACATTAATTAATAATTAAAGATACATGGTCGATTCAGTATGGTTTTGGTCGGTTTCAAAAGTATCACAGCCGAGCCAAACTAAAAGTAAATCAGTCTTCGGTCTGATTTTTAAATTGTTTGACTTTTTTCTTAATCAAAACCAAATCAAACCGACTAATATAGTTCGGATCCACAGATTTGGTTGGTTTAATCGATTTGATGTTGTTAACGCCCAAAACCGTTGAGGTCAAGGGCTTAGGCTTTGCAAAGAATAAGAAATGGATAATAGGATTTAAGTGGTTCCTCAAAATTAGGCTACATCCACTAAGTCTCTTGTATAAATAGAGAATAAGGTTACAAATAGCGCTCGACTTAGTATATATTGTACAGTACAATTTCTCTCTCAATTTGTCCGACCCCTCTAAGTAGTATTTGTCCTCCTTGCATAGGCCCTCACTGATTCTTCAGCCCCTAGGCTCAAATCCTATCACTTCCTTTACATTTAATGTGTCGAATGCACAGACTGAACCTACTAGATGTCCCTCCATGCTTTGGCTGACACGTGGCAATGAAATGACACTTGAGCACGTTTATTTGTGTCCTTTCTTGGGATGACGTGACCGAGCGCCTTGCTCGGTCCTCGGGTTGGTAGGAACTCGCATCTGAGCTTCTTACCTGTTAGTCTTTATGTCCCTTCGTAGGCTTATATTCCCCTTGTCTAGCTGCGACATGGCTTGGAGTTCAAGTATGACTAGGCAAGCCCTCTCTGCTCTTGGGACCTTATGCCTTAAAGTTGTCAGTGGCCAACTTACCCCTCTGGTGCTCGGAAGGCACTTTGTGGGAAAAGCGTTCGGCTTGATTGCTGACAAGACGTCTAAGGGCCACAGACTATTTAAAGTGATCGGTTTCGTCTTTCCATGCTCATAGGGCCTTGACCTTCCTTTGGACCCATGTTTCTTTGGGCCCGTGTTCATTCGAAACCTAGCCTCCAAAGAAAAACCTTAGCGAAAAACCAAAGCGTCGAGACTTCTTTCCTGTCTCATCGTTTCTAGTTTTAGTAGTAACAAATAACAAGTCCCTTGTGGCGACGAAGTCTAAGCAATGCTCAGTTTTCAGTACCAAATCACCTTTGTTTTGCTCATCTCTTATTTCATTCCTTTTCCAAAAACGCCTTCTCTAAATTTTTCTATTTTCTCTAACTTTATTTTTACCGCAAATTTGAATGACCATGATGTGATTTGCCATTTATTTAAGCTGGCAATATCGTTATTTAAAATAAGTAAAAATAAAAACGATTGCCAGAGATGAAAATGGAAGTGCAGGATTAAACATAACTGTTTAAGTTGTAATTTTTTTTTTACCAAATTGAATTGACCACAATTTTCTGTGTCCTTTTTCTTTTAACAATTGGAAAGTGTTTTGAATTCAATCACATGAATGTCCGAAAGGAAACTGTACAAAAGTGTCAAGACAATGAGTGATGCCTGCCACTGCCAAGTGTAATAGAGCCAGTAGGACGTTTACTCAAACTAAAGGTAGTCTAAAGTTTAGTGAGCTCTAAAGCACAGGTACCAACCTGAATTATGTATTTGGCTAACATAGAAGAGTGAGGGTCCTCCCCTTTGTGTGGATCCCGGAAATTCTCAAATCATATCCGTTCATCGTTCGTCAAGTACTGTTTATATTCAATTTTAAATAAAAAATGTACTGTTTATATTTAATTTTAAATAAAAAAATTTATAATGATTTATGACCACACGATGTACAATGAACGGATGTGATTGGAGAATCTTCGAAATCCTCACAAAGAGGATCCGGCGAGGATCCTCTCTAACATAGAATATGCTCAGCCAGTCGGTCCTACACGTCATAAGTACTATGTTAAGTTTTCTTTTTTTTTGACAAACGATAGATTTGTTAGATTAAGGAGTCGATGGGTTGCGAATCCACGCAGTGATACAAGGACAACACTTCTCTTCACTATTGTGGTAGAAGGTCACTTGTTATATTAAGTTAATTAATCATTCTAAATACACATATAGTCTCCTTTCCTATCATATAGCACACATATTACCCCAACTTGACTTATGCTTTAGTTATAAATTGATGCTTCGACCCCAAAAAAGAGTTACAAATTGATGCACCTTAAGTTGATCAATAGTATCAGAGATTCTACAAGACTATTGCTATATCCGCTCACTTGTTCTTTTTTTTTTTTTTTTTTTACATTTTTTATAACCGAAAGATAAATAACAAATATCTATAAAGTTGAGTCGAAAAATAGAACACATAAGTGAGCATAGTATCAGTCTACTATGAAGTATGAAAGGCCAAACTTTCTTATTTACATAAAGAACAAAACTGAGAGTAGAATTCTAGCTTGTGCGTAGTTTTTTTCAACTGAAAATATAATCCTCACTTTATCTTCGGACCAAAAAATCTGCAAGATATAAATATCGTATATGCTATGAGGTGTATACATGTATATGTATATGCTTGTGTGACTAGATGGGGTGAGGTGTATACATGTATATCCCTTTGGCTTCACTAAATTTATTGAATTGGATGAGCTATTAGTGTAGTCTTGTGTTTGTTACGTGCAAGAGCTGAGTTTAATGAGACTATAATGGACTGGCTCTGACTAACTCCCTCGCTAGTCCAGTCAGTCCATGAAGCTAGATCAGTCCGAAATAGTCCGATACAATAAACGCACTCTATGTGTGTGTGTGTGTAAGTTTTTCATTACATACCTTTTATGCAAAGGGATCCTTTTTTTTTTTTTTCAAAAAATGGGGATTAATTGTGGGACCCACTCCACATCTAACTTCAACAATCTGAACCGTCTATTTTATGAGTCTCGATTCATAGATCATTCTTGTAAAAATCCAATTCAATCCGAAATCATTTGCCTACGTAATTATCACAATGAAAGTTCATTGTTTCTTATCAAACAAAGTATTTGTTAATTTCTTTGAACCTAATTAGATGTCTCAAACTCTCAAATATTTTTTTATTTGACTAATATTTTGTGAGGATGATCTATGAGATGCAATTTGAAAAATAAACGATTCGGATAATTAAAATTCAATGTGAGTGAACCCTACAACTAATTAAGTTAGTCCATAAAGCTAATCCAGTTCGAAATAGTATGGTATGGTAAGCTATGAAATGCGCAGTACGGCCAGGTAGGCCTTATGTAGGCAGTTCATTCACTCATCACTGCCCATTTCTCGTGAAGGCCTACGTGACAAAGAATTTCATCTCTCTCCCTTCCTTCCCTACTCCTGTACTCCTTTCCGTTCAGACCCACAAATCTCTCTCTCTCTCTCTCTCTCTCTCTCTCTCTCTCTCTCTCTCTGGTACCAAAAACATTGTACTCTTTACTCTTTCTCCCGTTTCTCACAAAAGCCTTTGCCTCTGGAGTCTGGACTCATTTTCTTGTTTGGTTCTGCAACCAAGGCTTCTCTTTCTGTAAGTAAAATGATATGATATGGCCATTTTCCATGTACAAAATCACAACCCATGTTCCATAGTTCAATCATCTTCTTACCTCTTTTTTTTACCTTCCCCTTGTTTTTCTCTCTGCACTCTACTGTACCAGTAGCTCTTCCTTTCATTTGGGTCTTCAATCAGTTCCATCCCTGAAATCAAAACCCTTTGATGTTGTGCTTTCCTTTTTATCTTGTTCCCCTTAGAATTAAGGGATACCCCCGTAAATTAAGGGATTGGGTTTGCTCTTTGATGCAATGCTGAAATGCGTTTTGTCAAAAAAGTTGACATCTGGTTTGGGGTCATGGTTTTTCATGGTGAATCCCTTCAATGCTTTTCTGGGTTTGATTCTCTGAGCAAGAACAAGGAAGACTGACATTTGGTTGCAGTTCAGGAGCTGAAAACTAAATCATTGAAGAAAAAAAAAGAATTGGGTTTTGGAGGTTGAAGGGTTTTATGTATGCCCTTGTCACTGTTTTGGAGTTTAGGGAGGAAAGTTGAGTTCTTTTCCACAGGGGAAGTGTTGCAGACAACCCAAAAATGGAGGTTTTGTGTTTGTTTTGTCTTCTTCTTGTTGGGTTTCTATCCAAGTCTCATCTTGTGGCTGCTCAGCTTCATGATCAAGCTACATTGCTCGCCATTACAGAAGAGCTAGGAGTACTCGGATGGGGTGGCAACGGCTCAGATTACTGCTCTTGGCCCGGCATTGGCTGCGGTTTGAATCATTCCATGGTGGAAAAGCTTGATCTTTCGCACCAGAACCTCCGTGGTAATGTGACTCTTGTTTCTGAGCTCAAGGCTTTGAAGAGGCTTGACTTGTCGGACAATGATTTCCATGGACCAATTCCTTCAGCTTTTGGGAATTTGTCACAGCTTGAGTTTCTTGATTTGGCTTTGAATAAGTTTGGAGGTTCAATTCCGCCTGAGCTCGGTAATCTCAGAAACCTTAGATCATTGAACCTCTCCAATAACTTTCTAGTAGAAGAAATACCTGATGAAATTCAGGGGCTAGAGAAGTTAGAGGATTTTCAAATTTCTAGTAATAAGTTGAGTGGTGTTATCCCACTTTGGGTGGGGAATTTCACCAACTTGAGAGTTTTTACTGCCTATGAGAATGCATTTGAGGGTAAAATTCCAGATACTCTAGGCTCGGTTTCTAAGCTCGAATTGTTGAATCTGCATTCTAACCAGCTAGAAGGCCCAATTCCCAAAAGCATTTTTGCTTCAGGGAATCTGGAGTTTTTGGTTCTGACCCAGAACAGACTAGGTGGAGATATTCCTGAAGAAATTGGAAGCTGCAGTAGCCTTTCGAGTATTCGAATTGGTAACAATAATCTTATAGGTAGCATTCCTCATGCAATTGGAAATGTTAGTAGCCTTACATACTTTGAGGCAGACAATAACAATCTTTCTGGTGAGATTACTCCCGAGTTTTCCAAGTGCTCCAATATCACCCTCCTAAATTTAGCCTCAAATGGATTTACTGGGAAAATTCCTCCGGAGCTTGGCCAGCTCGTGAATCTGCAGGAATTGATTCTCTCCGGCAACAGTCTGTTTGGAGATATTCCGAAATCAATTCTTGATTGCAAGAATCTTAACAAGCTTGATCTGAGCAATAACAGAATCAATGGTTCCATACCAAGTGATATCTGCAACATGTCGAGATTGCAATACTTGCTATTGGGTCAGAATTCGATTAGAGGGGAGATACCTCATGAGATTGGAAACTGTATTAAACTGCTTGAGTTGCAGATGGGAAGAAACTATTTGACTGGCAGTATCCCTCCTGAAATTGGTCATATCAAAAACTTGCAGATTGCCTTAAACTTAAGCTTCAACCATCTCCGCGGACCTATGCCCGCGGATTTAGGGAAACTTGACAAGCTGGTTTCTCTTGATGTCTCCAGCAATCAGCTCTCTGATGCTATTCCAACTGCACTTAAGGGCATGTTAAGCTTGATAGAGGTTAATTTCTCCAACAATCTGTTCACTGGCCCGGTACCAACATTCGTGCCATTCCAGAAGAGTTCGAATTCAAGTTTTCTTGGGAATAAAGGGCTTTGTGGAGAACCACTGAGCTCCTTATGTGAAAATTCTAATGGTGGTGACCGTGCAAATCATCATCATAGGGGTTCGTACAGGTTCATACTGGCAGTTATCGGCTCTGGTTTAGCAGTTTTTATATCGGTAACCATTGTTGTTTTGCTGTTTATGATAAGAGAGAGACAGGAGAAGGCAGAAAATGCTGCAGGGACTGAAGACGAGGCAGCCAACAACCTACCGGTGATAGCAGCAGGCACTGTCTTTGTTGAGAATCTCAAACAAGCAATAGATCTTGATAGTGCTGTTAAAGCAACCATGAAGGCTTCAAACAAGATCAGTACCGGGACCTTTAGCACGGTTTACAAGGCTGTTATGCCGTCTGGGCTAATCATATCTGTGAAGAGGCTGAAATCTATGGACAGGACAATCATTCATCACCAGAACAAGATGATCCGAGAGCTCGAAAGGCTGAGCAAACTCTGTCATGATAACCTAGTGCGTCCTATCGGATTTGTTATTTACGAGGACGTTGCTCTCTTGCTGCATCATTACTTGCCCTACGGGACATTATGTCAGCTTCTTCATGAATCCACAAAGCTGCCCGAATATGAACCTGACTGGGCAAAAAGACTCTCTATTGCCATAGGAGTAGCAGAAGGGTTGGCTTTCCTTCACCATGTAGCGATTATCCATCTCGATATTTCATCTGGTAATGTTCTTCTGGATGCTAACTCCAATCCTTTGGTTGGAGAGATCGAGATATCGAAGCTCTTGGATCCATCCAGAGGTACAGCCAGTATCAGCGCGGTTGCAGGCTCCTTTGGCTACATTCCTCCAGGTATATTTTTTTTATACAGTTTATTCTTCATTCCTTTCACTTGGTAGCTTTGTTAGTGTGCTAATCTAGTTTTGTGTTCTTCCTCTCTTCTGTCATCAGAATATGCATATACAATGCAAGTTACAGCGCCCGGGAATGTCTATAGCTATGGTGTTGTTTTGCTTGAGATCCTTACAACCAAATTACCAGTAGATGAAGCCTTTGACGAGGGGGTAGATTTGGTGACGTGGGTGCATAATGCTCCGGCAAGAGGCGAAACCCCGGAGCAGATTCTCGATGCAAGGCTCAGCACTGTGTCCTTCGGTTGGAGGAAAGAAATGCTTGCAGCTCTGAAGATTGCTTTGCTCTGCACTGACAGCATACCTGCCAAACGTCCGAAAATGAAGAAGGTTGTGGAATTGCTGCAAGAAATCAAGAAAAACTGATGGATGGTAGGTCATTTGAGTCTTCTATGCCCTGAACGCATCAATCATATCATCCATCTGGTTGTTGGGGGTGTTCAAGAAATGAAGCGAAAAGGCGGCGGTTGTAATCGGTTCGAGTTGAAGCAGGAAGAGGGGGTGGATGAATGCAGGGAAAGTCCTCCCACTGGAAAGGATTAGTCTAAGTTTCTGTTTACATATTAGGTCCATATCATATGTTGTAGTTCCTGGTTTTTGAGATTTATATGTGAAGGTGATTGTTATGGCTTCTCTTTCAATCAAGCTCACACCTTTTTGCAATGAAAAACTAGTCCATATCTGATTCAAATCACTTGGGTCATTTCCAATGGAGAATGCTAAAGGTCCAAAAGCCAAGAAATAACCTCATTTGCGCAAAAACTCATCTTCAACCGATGACTAGGCCAAATGTGGTCTCCCTCTTAGCCCTTTTTTTGGGCCTCAGCTCCTCAATTGCAATAATTGATTCAAATTCGATGGCTAGATTTAAAAACATCCAATGATAGTTTAATTATATCAACTAATAAGTTTATGTTATAAAAAACTAATAAATTGTTGGAGCTATATTTAATCCATTCAGTTGGAATATGACCTAACACCATTGATTTAAGAATAATTTTTTGTAAGGCTATAATTCTGATTGGGTTATGTTTAACCCTTCCGGTTGGAGATGGCCTCATATAACCATCATTTCTCTCAATTGTGAATGCATCAGATCCAAGCTTTGGTATGTGAGAATTCTCCATCCACTTAAGCTTGTTGGGGGGCCTTGAGGCCATCTGTTTCATACAAATCCCAATTGTTGAAATGATTAAGAGACGACATAGTGATCAAATATTGACTGTTTCATTCAAATACAGACATATCGATAAAATCCCGAAGAGTGATCATTTATACACGGTGATTCATAGTTGGGTTATTGTACCTCAGATTTAGGATTCCCTGACATTTTTATTTTGGTACAAAAAAGTTCACATCACAACATTATCAAACCAGCCTAACATTTATTTTGCTAATCCTTCAATCCTCCTTTCAGCTCACAACACACATAAACGGAGTGAAGATCCGGAAAATCTTCAGGAGTCGGTGCGGGACTTGACAATGAAATTCTGACGGCTAATGGGATTCATGACCACCGGTGGACCGGCAGTCCGAGGCCATGCCTGAAACTTCTTGTCAGTTTCTTCCCACCATTCTTTGTTTGCAACAGTTGACGGAGTGCTTCCTGAGTTTATCAACAAACATAATGCCATCAGGCTATTGCAACAACTACTACGCAATAAATTTCCTAAAAAAAACCCATAAAAATGTAAATAGAACAAACTTGCCTCCAAATATTTTCTTGTCAGCGAAGTAATGGTCAGCTGCCCATGCCACTGCAAATGATCCCAAAACAGCAGGAATGATGTATTTTGCAGGCATCTTCAAATTTCAAACTGCCAGTGAGAAACATAACCCAGTTTCGTGAGAGAATATGCAATGACAAAAAAAAAGGGAAGGCATTCAAAATATCCCCTAAGGTCACGTTTGGTCCCTTAGGATTGGTAGATGGGATAACTTACTAGATTCAAGGTATGTTGAAGTAAGAGATGAAGACCGTTCCTTCAACTTGGGCAGAATTTGAAAGTCATGAGCCTTCACATCTTACTTCAAGATACCTTGAATCTAGTGAGTTGTCATATCCAATCCAATCCAAACCCAGGCACCAAACGTGGCCTAAAACGAACTAGATAGTTCCCTATCTGTTTGAATTGCCAATTAAGAACGACTAGCCTAGTTCCCTATTTGGTGGCTGGGACTGCAGAGGGCAAGACCAATTAAAATGGAATAACTGTCGTGGCTTATGCTCGATGAGCTTAACAATAGCGGGACTAAGAATCAGTTAAATTAGATAACTTTCCCACTTATCAAAGAAAACATGTCTCCTCCCCAAGGGTCGGGAGAATCTAACATGCAACCGGAGGTACATCCCCCTACTATCAGTATCTATATCATCGTGTGAGCTATTAGTATCTTTCACATCATGTGGATTTACGTGATGAGAGAGACTAATAGCTCACACAATGAGAGAGAAACAAGAGGGGGTACACACCCCCGTTTACCAAATAATCCCCTCCCAAGCCGGGACTCTATGGTACAGTGCTGGACTCAGTCCTAATCCTGCAACAGGATTCCAGTCCAGTCCCAGCCGCCAGAAGGGTATCCCAACTTAAGACTGAAATTCAAGTCCAAATCTGTTGCATGTCTAAAATGCATTCTCCAAACCAATTGCAAAGCAAAGAGCCGAAATAAATGACTCTTCAAGAGATCTGAGTTAGTTCACAATATTGGAGAATAACCAAGTCAATTTATTTACTTATAACTCTCATAATCTTCATAGCATAAACCGCCCTTACCATTAAGTAAATAAAAAAAACACCCCGACAACTATAAGTTTCATACAAAAACACCTCAAGAGCCCAATTGGAGGAAAAAAAACCCCTCATCTATACACATACTCTTAACTACTAATTTTTAAATTGAAATAGAAATGAAAAATATCAGAACGTATATAGGTAGAACTTATAGCGGGGTCTCGAAATACAAGTAATTTCTGTTGGGCCTTTATTCTTTTTTTAGGTTCATTAGGGGTTTTATTGGTTGGAGTGGTTTTTCTCTAAATTATAAATTCATCAAGGACCTACAAGTGAAAAAACCCATTACAATTTCCTTTTTACTGAAACATAAGCACTCAATTGTCTTCATTTTCATTCGACCCACTTCATGTTTCTGTTTCTTCACTAATTACTAAGAATCTTACTCAAACATAAGCACACAAAAACATAGTAACAATCGAACAAAACTGCAACTGAGGACAAACATACAAGGAAATAACCTTTCTGAAAGAACGAGCTACAACCTCGGAGATTTTTCTTTGTTTCTATGTCTGTAGATGAAACGGAAAACTTACCGCAGGAGGAGTTCCGAGTCGGTGAGACCGCACGATGGTGTCTGTCAACAGGAATTCTTGAACCTTCTTCTTATCTCCACTTCTGACAAGATAATGAGAGAGAAACTTTCCCACGACAGGAATTCTTGAACCTTCTTCGTCTCTCCACTTTTTGATGATCAACGACAATGCAGTGGGTGTCGTATTCATTGTTGGATCATCTATTTTATATTTCAAAGTGGAGAAATGCTAAGGAGAATCCATCAAAGTTAGACTCTTCATGAATTCTCTATTACCTTATTATTTAACGATAATTCTCGTATTAACATTAGAAAATATTGTGCCAAAAGAGGTGTGAGAGTTTATGAAGATGCTCACTTTTGAAAGAGTCTCCTTAGCATTCATCTTCAAAGTAATAGTTAAATAATATACTCTCTTTTGTTGGTCACTCACATTTAAATCTGGGCTCAATGGTAATCTCAAAAGGTTGGTCTTATAAAAAACGAGCAAGGGTTTGAAAGTTCGAACTCGAGTTCGAACTCCCATGTTGGCTTCTTTGGAAGTCATCAACTTTGAATTGACGTACCGTTTGACATGGAGGGCAAATTATGATGCCAACTAATATGGTTCTAGACCTGCATTGGGTGGCCACGCATTCTTTGGCCACCTGATGTCCAAGACAACATTTCTAAATAATAAAATACCACTCATCTTTAATTTTCATTTCATTTTCATGCCATTAAGTTGGTCACGATTTTTTTCATTTCTTCCTTCAACACACCTTAAAAACAGTGATTCACCAATTTCGATCCAATCTTCTATACCAAATAAGGCCCGAGATAGTAGTATTTGTTGGGGTTTGTGAGAGTTTATTTTATTTAAGCTTTCATGAGCTGAGCGTCAAAATAAGTTAGAGCAATTTGGAGCTTGTAGTTTTTAAGTTTGTTCTTTTGATGGTTTAACAAAGCATATTGGCTTTTTCCGACGGACATGTCCCTGGCCATCTGTGGTGGCGGGGAGAGGAAACCTCTAACTTTTCACTCCTCACCTCCGAACTCCCTAATCGGCAACGCAGCACGTTGGAAAGTACATCAGAGTTTACATTACACACAAAACTCCGGTGTTTAGTTTTGCTCACCATCTACAACAAAGGAACTCGGATTTCGGTTGAAACCACGAATTCAATTGCTTGGTGGTGAGGGCCAGCAGAACTGAAATAGGGAAACGGAATCCACAAAGCCCATTTTCCCCTTATCCACATCCGCTAATTTTTGTTCTCGATTCCTCTTTGATTTATTCAATACAAATGCCAAAACTGGAAAGAGATATACAAGTAGAAAAAACGGATATAATACTTGATGAATATAATACTATAGTTTTGGGTTCTGGTATATACCAGGAGAATGATGAATAATAAGAGACGAAAATTGAGAAACCTTGAAAGAAACTGAATATTTGTCAACCATTATCTCCATTATAAGGCTCCAAACAGACATCTTGATGTTCCATTCATCGCCAAACATAATATTTCACAACAATATGTTCAATTTTAATGTCACTACAGCTGCATTTGTTACACTGAATTACCTTGCCCGATTGGGCTATTTTGAGTTGGCCCCCAAGTTGTATCAACCATGTTGGTATTTAACAAGCGACACTCTACCTTTCATGTCACCTGCTGCCATGCTGAGGAGCTCTGTGCGGGTTTCTCAGCGTGCCTCATACTGAACAACTGCAAAAACAACCATGAGTCATTATAAATCATTGAATATTGTCACTGAGAGAGCGATAGATGAATGATATATATATATATATATATATATATATGAAAAGGCTAGCAAGAACGCATTCAACAGTGCTTCATACGGGACACTACAGCAGAATAGGAAAGAAAGAGGACACGACAGCATTACAACTTCTTTGTGCGTTCGTGTTTATCATTGTTTATTTTATTTTTTTTTTTTTTGGCTTTCAAATTGATGTAAGGATGAAGTTCTCTTTCAAAAGTGGACCATATCAATACAATTCTTTATGCATCAACTGTACGATACCTGTGCTGGTAGATAGTATAACATGGCGATGTCATTAAGACATAAAAGAAAGAAAAGAGAGTATATATAGCTGATTACTTTAGGACTAGCATAACTTAATGCCTAACATGAACAAAGTGACGCAACAGCCGTTATTGTTTCGTGTGCAGTTACCACGTTGTGATTTACACTTTGGGGCACCAATACTGCTAGCTCGATCAATGACCATAAATCAGCAGGAATGACAGATATTTCAACAAAATTCAAATAATTGGGTGCAACGCTTTACCTAACTTTGATTCAGAATCTTGCCGATTAAATTCGGTGATCAAATATTAGTACTGGTGCATCTTGGTGTAGGCTAAGTGCACGTAAAACCATATCCTCTAAGCCAGAGCCCTAAAAACAAACGGAAAACTTATCACTCTGGTCAGTATCGCTATTTGGCATCAATATAACGATTTCCTACAGTGCCTATAACTTTACAAATAATTTATGTTGCTAAGGTGTAATAGGTCTTTTGATTAGTATTGCTAAGATAACAGCTACTAATTACTAAAGATGAAGAACACATGAAACATAACGAATTTCACCATCTTGTACAAAAAGGGTGGCAACCAGCCAAACAAAGAATGAATTCGACCAGGCTTTTTAAGTTTTAAAAAAAAACCTAGTGAGATACTATGAACTGAGAAAATAACAAAAAGACAGTGATGCCTAATTGAACCTAAATTGGGCCTATTGGACCAGAGTAGTTTTCAAGCACATAATTGGGTGTAAATGAGATGATTAACTCGCCAAAGGGATTGGAAGGATTCACCTAGAAAGCCACTCAAGTTTTAAGGTATTCATAACCATCTTAATTTGTAGATTTGCTCGCTGCCAAACATTTCGATTACAAAACACTAAATGCTGACAGTGAAAAAACACGAATTCCTTACCCAAAACCATGTCCTCCTTTTGCAACAAACTAAAACTAATGTCATACTACGAAATTCGGTAAGTGACATAAACCCTAAAAAAATAAAACAATAAGCTAAAAAATTCGACTCCCTCCACCGTTAGAATAATAAAGAGAATCCACATTTGTCAATCCGAAATCGATTACTGATAATTGGGTATTTACCCAATCCCCGAATATATTCAAATAATCAACTTTTGGAGAAATCAACCAATATTGCAACAATAAAAGCATATAAGGATATCGAGACTTACTGCGGCGAGTACGCTTCTTGTATAAGATACGGTAACCGCACTCGCGGCACTGAATCACATCGTTGGATTTCAGCTGCACCTCCATCCCACAATCTACAATACATTACAACAACATTAAATCCTTAATTTAATATCACAAAGTCAAATTCTTCTGTATGTAATTCAGATCAATACCTCCACAGATGTAGTAGACGGCCTCTGGCGGCGGAGGATCCATGAGAAGAGCTTGAAAAAGGCTGTTAATTTTCTAGGGTTTTGCTGCTTCTGTTTTCAGGGAAACAAATAATCACGGGGTTTCTTCCTTTTATTGGGACTTCTCCTGGACTCTTATTGTATGTATGATGGGCTGAAATGGATTTGGGTTTTAAGCCCAAAATGAAAAAGGGACCAGTTAGAAGTTTTGTTAGGGCAATCCACTACTTTGAAAGTCGTAAAGCATAGAGACATTCTAGCCTCTCATTGGTCACCATCGTGGGATTCACCAGCACAATGAATCGAACGCAAAACGTGCACTGTAAAGTCTTTGAATTCTATCAACATTGCGCATAAAATTTAAAATAAATTGAAACTAATAAAAAAAACAAAAAAAATCCTTCAATTTTAGGTGCTGCAATTACCCTTCCTGTAAGTAAACTATTTATAAGTAGCCTGTCACATCTACAAACAACAGTTCAATTTTTTGGACCTAGATTAAAATATTCCCTCTAAATGTTGTGAATGGTTGTTTTGTACTAACGGGACGGACACATGTTCAGCGTCGTGTATGTGCCAGCGCATGCACATATACAGTAAGTCTTTATAATCGTTCTAGTGACAATACAGGGCCATAAGCTTCACATGTTCATACACTTGTAAGAGATGTTTTAGGTTCGAATATCCTAGATGACGAATTCGATACCAACCATTGTGTGGCTTAACTCCCATCTCCCCTTCTTACAAAGCCCAAACCCCTCCTGACCTAACAAGGCCTCAAAGAGGGGTTAGCCTAACAAGGATAAATAAGGAGTTAACTTGCAGTATCAACGACAGGATGAAAATTCCTACAATCGTGGCTCCGTCACATGCCATGAAATCCGATGTGGCTAAGACACCTTAAAGGAGACTCTTAATAAGGTTAAGGTGCCCTTCATGTCTTCCAAAGTCAAACGACTAAATGTTTTAATGGGTGAGATAACAAGTCAAACGACTAATGAATCACTTTCAAGCTCAGACTTGCCACTATATAAAGACATTACTTTGAAAGTAATTTACATTTCCATCCACACCAATTCATCTCTACCCCAAACATAAAATAGCACCATAAAATATTATCCTACCCCCTTAGTCTTGATGCACACCAAATATAGGATATGATTGAGTCCAAGACAAGCCTATCTAGCTCAATCTGTAAAATTAGTCCAATTCGAGCCAATCTTGCGTAACAAACATCCTTTCAATAGCTTGTTATGTTTGCCTCACAACTGCTAGTAAGAAAATGGTAAATGTTCCAAATAAAACACCCTGGTGAAACCTGCAATTCACATGAAGCTCCACAGTAACAATTAAAAGTGACAAATAATTTTTAACTTTTATACACAAATACATTGAATTAGTGTAATTGGAAAAAGGAAAAGAATGAAAGAATTGGAAATGAAATTACAGGGCCTAAATGAAAAAGTTAAAAGCTAAAAGTAAAAATAATAGTTAAAGCTGGTATCCCTTGAGCTTCTTAAATTCACTAACCAATAATTTTCTTTCATCACTTGTATACAATCAGCAACCCGCAGCTTTTAGGAAGTTATCATATGGACTCGACGCCGGTAGCCTGAAAGAGTGGGGATGATGCTGATATTCGTTTACACACATCACTGAGGCACGGCCTGCGGTTGGGGGTGGATTGTATGAAGTGGCAGTGTCATCAACAAATGGGTTTCCGCTCTGTATTGTCATTCAAGTTCACAACTTTAGATTTAAAATGCCAGCCAGAGTGTGTGCATGGTACTTGTACAGTACTAAGTATGCCTAATTTTGGTTAAAGCCAGAAAGCAGTACCCTATATGAGCCGAAGTCAGCATGGAAACCAGATGTTATCCATTTCGCATCATTGTTATGATTTTGTATAGACTGGTTCATCAAATACTCCTGTTTCTGTTGGGATCTCATCAAATTCGACATCTGTTGCTTTCCTATCAGGAGTGCCTCACAGTGGCCGGCCATTTCCTTGTATGGCACATCAGGTGCATTAGAGACCGACAATCTTCCAACTTGATGTGCTGTCTCCAAGACCTGAGCACATAAAAACATTGTAATGGTGAACACTTCTCTCTCTGAATCTTGCCTGTGAACAAACAACAGAAAACTATTTTTCTTAAAAGCGATAAAACTAAATATAGAACATGCAATGGCTAACATACAGATTCAATAAATTGATTGACGCTCAGAAGATTGGGAGAATCTGCAGAAAAATCTAAGTTGTTCTTTTGGCTATCAAATGAACCTGGAAAGGAATCATCATCCAATGAAAATATTGGAGCATCCTGCGTTACAAGAATAAAACCATGAGTCCTGAGCATTAAGAGAAAACTTGATGCTGATCACCTCTAACTGTGGTGTGGTGATAAGTACCCCCGTTTCTTCCCTCTCAACGCTTATGTTTTAGTTGCTGCACCCCCACACAACCAAAAAACAAAAACAAAAGTGAAAGCTATGAAGGGTACTTACCTCCTTCATAGATTTACTGTCTCGGGAATCAACCTGATATAACTTTTGCGGCGCATCCATACACAACTGGGCTCCCAGTGGACATACATCATCAGGTAAGAATTCACTGAGCAGCTCCTCCCTTATAGTAGACAATTCGGCCTGCATAAATAGCTCGCTATTCATAATCCATGGTATAACACAAATGATTTTTTTTCCTGCACTATGAAAAGTCCAAAACACTTAAACAATCGATATAAAAGCTTACATCTAACAATCTTTCCAAGCTCTTCACAACTTCAGAAGCAAAGAATTCCTTAGTTTGCTCTTCAGTAATATTTATCTCTGACAGAGATTTTAATGCCAGACTATCATCTTCTTCAGATCCATAAAGATGTCTGGGATGGTCCGGTCCAGTCTTAACAGCCTGTAACTTGCGATCTTCAACCAAACGCAGGAACGGATCAACCTGATTAAGCATACAAAGGTGTCAAAGCTATTTTATGTTTGATAGAGAAGTTTGATTATGGAAATCTCACATAAAAAGATACCAGTCCATGGTTCACTTTCTTCGCGTCTTTCATGTCCTTAGAATTGATAAGTTTAAGCAAAATGTCGCATACATAAGCAAGTAGTTATTAAAGATTATTTGGAGCTTATGAGACCATAGAATATTAACGAGGCAACCTATGTGAAACTTCACCTGAAAAAGCAACTTACTATTTTATCCACAAGTACTGCCTTGGCTCTACGAACAAGAGAAGCAATATTGTATGCTTTTGATAGAAAGAGAATCATTGAAGTTGCCAGGGTAAAGAGGGACCTGCGACGCGATGGTGGCAGCACACCTGAAAAGATAGAGGGAAAGAGCTTGTTATGACATCCTAACAAATAAATTATTGACTATCCAGTCTATTACTTGACCAATGTTTTACTTTCTCATGTTTTCTTCTCTAACTAATATTTAACATTAGCAAATGAATTAACGAACAATTATATCTTATCATATATGAAAACGCAAGCAATAAGCATATGCATTATGCATGCTGGTTTGGACATACTGCGGGGCTCACCTCCTTCATTAAGAGATATGTTCCGCAAGGAAAATGCTAGCTGAAAACTTCGAACAAGAACCTCAATTCTGGAATTCTACAACAAAAGATATTCAACAATAAGAAGAGAGAAAACTAAACAAAAATAAGAAGAGAGAAAACAAGAATATAGAAGCAACAAAGATGAAGGAATGACAAAATAATAGTGCCATTATCCGAGTATAGAACCGGAAAAATTTCTCCAAGTCGTCTCTTTAAAATTCTGAATTCTCCATATACTTTAGAGTCAGAGTTTTCCCATGCTGACATTACCCTCAAAATTACAATGACATAGGAGGTGGGAAGTGAGCTAAGAAGCTTATAAAGCAGTTAGCAGCAGTTACGGAAGATTAAGACAATGTCTTGAGCTTCAAATGAGCAATGATCTAGGATGGATTTTGAGCGAATCTTAGAAATTATGTTATCATTTTTCATTTTCATTCTAGTGCAATTACATAATAATCAATTGTCTGAGGTTCCAGGGCATACAGTTGGAATTCATAGGGAAGATTGACCAACCTTTACTTGTGCCTCAATTCCTTCCAGGATTAAAAAAAAAGTGATGACTCTGATGTTAAACAATCCACTAAATACACTCCGAAGAAGAAGAAAACTGGAAATGAACTAAATTCCTGTAACATGTTAACTATCGCTCTAGCTAAATATTAAGCAATAACACGAAACCATGCAATTTATCATGCAAACATGCTATCAACATCGGATGCCATTAAAATAAAAATGCCATCAGAAAGAATAGAAACTATTAAAAAAACATCACCAGCATATAAAATAGAAATGACTCATCAAGCAACATCACTCAAGCAATTACCTTGGCCCGAGAAAAAAGTACTACGAGGCTATGCGTGTGAGCAATTGCTTCATAGTTTTCAGGCATGTTCCCAGGAGAGATGGATTGCGCCCAAATTGATAAAAGCAAGAGAGTTATCTGGTGGCTGCTCAATCTGAGGGAATTAGCTTCCTGAGGTTTAACAAATAAAAACAGCTATTCACAATCAAATCAACGTTGTTAGACAACTATTGAACTCCAAAAGTCTAATTTTTTATGGAATGTGCCAACAATGTATATCAAGCTAACATCCTCTCCCTGACAAACATATCAAGGCAGAAAGAACCATATGGCTGCACCCCTGCGCTGCATCTTGCAAACAAAAAAAAAGAAGGGAGCAATAAGGAGAAGAGGTTTCAAACTGTTAAAACTCACAGGTTCCTTAATCGAATTGTTGATAGAATTTTCATTTATTGCTGAAGGTGCAGGAGAACTTTTCATGCTATACGTCTGACTATAAGAAGACCTCAATCTGCTCAGAATCCCACTATTGGTGTCTCCTTGTTCCCCCTCAGCAACAGAATTTTCATTGTCCTCTTCACAGATACTATCTCGTGAAGAAATTTTCTCTCTCCTTAGCTTCTCAAAGAGGGCAGCTGAAGAAGAAAAGACAGATACAGTTCTTGAGAGTGTCCTGGGAAAATTCAATACCTTTTTTGACTCAGCATTAGGCAAGGAGAGACTAGGGCAAACTGAAGATGGAACAAGAACAACGGAAAAGATGCGATGGGCTCCAACACGTGTTTCATGGTCAGGATGGACCATAGCTGGGAGTAGTTGATGAATCAATGCCTCAGGAAAAGCCTAATGAAAGTGCACAAGGCAAATAATTAAAAATTCTGTACATGACTCTAAGAATCTCAAAATTTTGAAACAAGTACGATACCATAAGTAAATTGCTTGCCTTGTTTTGATAGGACAAATAAGACTGAAAGAATCTCAAAATTTCAAATAAGTACACGACTATAAGTAAATACTCACCTTGTTTTGATAGGACAAATTTGGCAAGGAAGCTACAATTTGAGCAGTACGATAAACAGCAGAAATTGTAGTTCTGGCTATAACTGTTATGGTTGAGATATTCTCCAACATAACAGCCATAGCATCAAGGACTGGTCCTGGTTCTCCAACCTGTTAAAGAATGACAGCTTAGTTGTTGTACTTGTGATGGAGTCATTAACAATAAAAATTGATATCTGAACCTGTGGAAACTTATGACTCGCTAAACTATTTGCTATGATAAGAATTAACATTACAAGAAGCAATTATAGCTCAGAAAATTTCGTGATGGTGGAATTGTAGGCACAAAGTTAATTCAGTCACTGTTACAGAAGAGTACCACCTTATATGATAACTGTACAAGGCACTTATCCACTGCTTCTCTAAAGCTTCTGTTCCATTTTATTACATCTGTTCCTAGATTAGCATCATCAAGCGAGCAGTGAATGCTCTTCCTCAAATGCCTCATGGCATCACTTACTGCACCAATTATTGCCACAGAGGGCTCAACCTTGGCAAGTTGAGAAAGAGAGGTGGTGACCTCCACTATGTCGACCTGCATGTTGGGTTGTTTGAGGACATTTTTGTGATCCAGATGCTTGATTAAAATGGAAAGAAAAACATGTGTACTTTGCCCTGCAACCAAAGACCGAAAGGCTGAATAAGTCTATCAATAGAAGAGCCTTTGTGGTTGAAACATCTGATAGGATCTAAAGATGAAGTATACAAAAGGTAAAATTAGATACCACAATCATCCATTAAAACTTGTATATCCTTGAGGACTGGGATTGCAAGACCATATTTGGGAGACCATAAGTTCCCAATGTCGAAGTAACGGAACAAAGATTCCAGGACACGCCTTATTGTTGTAGCCTCCTTGGCTAGCTTGGCCATGTTGTGCAGGCAAACCCTGGACCAAAAGCAGGGGTTCTTGGCATCTTCCCTATAGGATAATAAAACAAACATTAATAATTGAAATGAACCGGTCTATTGACAAAACAATGTAAAGCTGTCGACAAAATCTCATGCCAACAGAGACATACACTGTCACATTTAGATTGCCTTTGTCATCCACTAGGGTGCTCCAAGATGTAAGCCTGATGACGACATCTGGGGAAGAAGAAACATGACCCTCATTACTTTGCAGTTCCTGCACCCACCGATTCTTATAACCTTCAAGGTTCTCTGAAGTTTTATTTAAGCCACCATAATTTTCCAAGACAACTGCAACAATCTGTATATTAATATGGAAAAAGACCAAGGTCAAGAGGATTTTAGGTAGCATTCGTTCCAGCTGCTTCATAAGAATGACATCGAGAAGTAAATGAGTGATGACGAGTAACACAATCATAAAACTGAAGAACCAATTCAACCTGTAACTATTTTTTTTTTCACAATGTTATCATATATTCAATCAATTCAACCTGTAACATTAACTGAAATGGGTAGTCAAAGTTGACAATCCCTCAGATTTAATATTGGCAATCAAAATGGAGCCTTAGGCTAGTTATAACTCATAAGTTCATAATTATAAAAAGAAAATTCTAGCAGGTAGAAAATTTTAACCATCTGAAAGATTGTGAAAAGAAAATTTGGAGGGACAACTAAGGGCCCATTCCGTAACCATTTCGTTCTTAGTTTTAGTTTTCAATTTTTTGTACTTGAGATATAGGGAAAGTATATGGGGGAAAAGACAGGATCCAGAAGAGTGGAGGAAGGATGGTGGGAGAGATGTACAATAAATGTATAAGAGGAGGTACACAAAATGAAAATTAAAAATCAACAACTATTTGAAGTTGTTCTCCCTATAAGATTTTGTTTTCGTTCATTGTACTTTATTTCTTCCCCACCTTCCCACCACCCTTCTCCATCCCTCCTTTCTCCCCTTAACTTTCCTCATATCTCAAGCACAAAAAGTGAAAACTAACAACTAAAAATGAAATGGTTATCAAAAGGTCTTGAAGGTGTTAATATTTGATATTTAATGCAAAATTTTAAAGCATAAATAATAAATTTATGGTTGAGGTTGATCCAAAAAATTATATTCACATTTATCATCTAGAACTATCAAAAGATTACTTGAAAGTTTGGAACAAGATTTAAGAAACTTCAAATGTACTTACGTTATCGAACTCGACTGATATATGAGAGTTCTCACCCATAAACCAAACCTACAAAAGAAAATTTAGGAAACTCAGTTTTGCATCAGGGATATAGATTCTGAGCTTTGAGAAAACATGCTACGACGAGCATATATTTCCAACAGAGATATCATATTATTTCACTTTTAAGAGCTTCATAAGGCAAAGAATACAGAAAAGCACATAATTCATGGTAAAGGGGACAAATTTGCTAAGTTCAAGAAAAAGGGGAGACGGAAAAAAGAAAGAAAGATCAAACCAAAGTGTAATAAGAATCTCCCATAGCATGTTTCATTTTTGAATTTTGAATTTCACATGCATTTAACATGACATGAAGTTATTGCTAAGGTGTAGTGTTAAATTTATAACAGAAACAATATGAAAAGAGTACCATTGAAGCAAGGGCTTGGAGTGCAGCTGAACGTAGATTACTTGCCCTTTCATCTTCCCCCGGCTCTTGTGCTATCTGACAGAATTTTGGAATAAAGCCTTCTAAGTTGAACATATAAGTTCCATCCGTCTGCAAAAATCAGAGAGACGGATTAAATTTGAAATTTTCTCTAGCCAAGCTGGCTGGTGATAAATTAAAAGTGAAGCTTTGTATCTTGTAATTTACAACTAAGTGGTAAAAATTTACAAACCTGATTATTTACAAAGTTAAAAAGAGTCTGACATCCTATAATTTGCATTTCATCTTGCCGTGTTTGATCCAACAGTGTATGCATAATGCTGAGTAAGCTACTCGCAAAAAGAGGCCTAGGAAAATGTCACTGAACATATAAATTAACCATGTAATCGCACAAAAATATGCATTTATATATACACACCCACAAGCACAAATAAACAGAGAGCTTGAGTGAGAGAGAGAGAGAGAGAGAGAGAGAGAGTCTATTGTTGGTAGATTTATGCCATGTTATACGTTGCCAGAATGTGGATCAGGACCTCATGTTCCAACATATCATTCCAACTCAATAGTCCAAATTAACAGTCAAAAATAGCAAATACTAGGGTTTAAAGTGTTGCTTATAGTTTTAGACCTTAGAGCTCAACTCTAAGCCCCAAATGAGACCATCATAAAAGAAAATTTGCACTCTCTTTGAACAGACAATACTGCTATTTGAAAAGTGTGAGATCTTGTTCAAGATTCACACACAGTGTGTGTGTGTGTGTCTGTGAGGGGGAGAGAGAGAGAGAGAGAGAGAGAGAGAGAGAGAGAGAGAGAGAGAGAGAGAGAGAGAGAGAGAGAGAGAGAGAGAGAGCGAGAGAGAGAGAGAGAGAGATAATAGAACAAAAAAATAGATAAGGACGAACTCACATTTGCTCCTTACAAGAAATCAGCAATTTGTTGTAAATGCACATGACAATTTTTGCAGATCGAAAGTTCTCGTTCCTCAATTCTTTGTAGCACCTTTGCTCAAGATAAGTAGTGATCTGCTCCCAAAATATTCAAATTTGGTCAGAAAAGAAAGAATATTTAACATTGTCTGTATATGGTACTTTTTCTTAAACTGATTTTCACAAAAATCTTTAAATTGCTACTCCTTCAAAATACTGTAATTCAAAAGACATTTCACTTCGTAGAAAAAAGAAAGCAAGGAAGGCTGAATTTTTATTGACAACAATTGCATAGTGAACCATATCACATATTTATGGTGCAAGGAAAATGTTTGATTCCATTGGTAACACCATTCAGAAAAATTAAGAAAACTATAAGAAGATTGAACCATTGCTGAAATTCAATATCAGAAATGATTTGAGAAACCTGTTAGAAGGGTCAGAAATTCACATCATCGTGAACAAGGCCTTTTAGACATGATGACAAAGCCCCCAACGAACGCAAATAGACAAATGAACAAAAATATGTACATTTGAGATCCTGTACGTTTGAGATCTTTGTAGTTTGTGACTTACTAATAACTACATCCATTATTTTCTCTCAACTCTTTCAGTCAACTTACTTCCCAATGTTTTCTCCCTTCTCTCTTCTTTAAACAAATTCTCTATTGAGTTACGATGATAATTGTTTTTTATTTTTATCAATAGTTAAGTTATATATGACGGACATATATGGAGGGAGCTTCTTGAGGGATCCCTCAAAGGTTATTTCAGGGACATCAACTCCCCTTGTATTTTGATGATCCAGCTCACCTTGTTTTATGTCTTCACTCAAGATCGTACTTGCAAAAATCACTCAAATCTGAAACCCTTAACCACTCAATTAAGTGGTGTCAATTTAGTGTTTTCTTGAAATACCATATTGGTCTATTTTCTTGGCTACAACTAGATGTCTTAGTGGTAGCGGTTTTGTCTAATGTTTTGCAAGGATGACCTTTGAATGAAGAACTAAAACATAAGACAGTTCAGATCATCGAAATAAATTCCAGAGTGCGCCGCACAAGGTGCTCCTCAGATAAGGGTATGTTTGGGATCCCTCAAATAAGGTTAAAATAAATTTTTAGGATTTACAGAATATAATTGATACCTTTGGGATTCGCAAAGGATTCTTGGCAACATATTCGCACAACTTTCCAATCTTCCGATCATTTGGTCCCTCTTCCTGTCAAAGTGAAAAGAATAAGTCCTGAAACTTGATAATGCAACATTCGTTAAGAAAGTGATTGCATGGATGTTAAAAATTCATAATCAACTTTAAGTTAACTGAACCACATTTTAAATTTTTTTGCATGAATATTGAGTATGTGATGCTTAATTAATACTTTTAAGGGATGCAAAGAAACTAAATTTGATGGTGTCTAACCAGGATTTTCCATCAAAGAACATGTGTTCTGACCAGGAAAAAAAACCCAAAAGGGAGTAACACAAACATACATTATTACATACTTTTCTGACAGGATTCTCCCTTGGGTGAGTAGAATAAAAACCACAAGAATGAGAAAAAAAAGGTTTAATCAACTAGTATTTATCAACCAGAGAAAAAAGTAAATTCTTCTTAACTGAGCCTGAAAAAAAAGGTTAAATCAACTAGTATTTATCATGGTTTTTATTTTCTTTCTTGTATACCCAACTGAACCTCATTGTATAAGAATTGAATTCTCAAGAAAAATAAAAACCATGATGTAAATAAGAAGATAAAAACATAACACCGCCAACACATCATACATAAGGCCTGCAGTTAATAACGACATGGCACACAACGATTACAATGCTCTGTTTTCAATTAGAGCCATAAACAACTTACTACACCGATAAGCAGTTCTTTCTAGGCCTCATTTCATCCTCGAATGGCAGACAACAATATGAGAAACTGGGCCTTCAATCGGCTACCATAGTCATAATCAGTTTCAACGTTTGTTTACATGAGTGCTCTAAAGTTACGAAATACTCATTTTACTAGACAAAGATGCATGTTACATAACTCTAGATTAGCCTCACAAGGCATCCAACACTAGCAGATACTTAGTTTTTCAATTAGTTTTCAAAGCCATAATAAACTCAATATTTGTCGACATACAAAACATATTACATATGTATGTAGGCTTATAAATACAAAATGGATGGGCAAGTAACTGTCAATTAATTCAAGTACTGGTTAGATGTTACCATGTTAAAATTTATGATTTGGAGGAGTGATTCTATTTGACTAGAAGATCCAAGAACTTGGATTGTCAAAATTCAGACAATTCAGACGATTCTTCAATACTCAATCTACTCGATTAGACTATGTAATGGATTGTAGCAAGTTAAAGAATTGTCCTCTCAATTTCAGTTCACTTGGGAAAAATCATTACTTTGATGGTCACGTCAAATGGTTGCATTTTCACAGCAGAATTCCATCATCCAGCAATGGACTACATATCTACCATAACATCAACACTTTTCCAAACCCACAAAATGCACATAGAGATGGCATATATTGTCATCCACACAAGTCTCTTTACAAAAGGTAAAACTAACAAACCTGGTTACGAGGAAAAATGTCAGCAATGAGCTTCTTGTACCTCTTAACCGGCTGTCTAGACCTGGCTCGCAATGCCGGGCAGAAGAAGCAAAGGCTGCCACAGGCAGGCAAAACTTGGCGCGAAATCACCCCCGAAACAGCGCTCATTGTCGAATACAAGATACATACAACTCGACACAAACAGGAAAAATGGGCACCTCAGAACTTGGCCTTTCTTTCCCTTCCAAATCTATGAGAGGAAAACCTCACAATTTGGGTGCAGAGAAGGGAAGGAAAGGCTCGAAGCTGAGATGGGTACCTCTAAAATCGAACAAACCAGCCTGTGAACAATTAACAAAATATCAAAAATCCAATCAAAGCCTACTTCAAGAACAATTCAATTCCCAATACAATTTTCTAATGTGGGTTTTCAAATTCAAGCAAAAGGGTACTCCAAAATCGCAAATACACATCGAAATTCGATCGCTTTGTATGGAATCGTGGCGATGAACGCCTTCAAAGAGCAGGAAGAGGCCTGAGGCTGGAAAATCCACCTTATGCCATGCAGAAAATGTACCGGAATTCCAGCATATTCCACCGCGATTTCTTACGTGTCCTTCCCTTTTTCTGTTTTTGAATTTTTGAATTTATACTCCAAATAATATCCGTCCAGCCTGCGCCTGCAGTGCTGGGGCAATAATCGTATAAACCGTCTTCACGTTTTAACGGCTCAATTTGTGGGTCCCAGGGATTTGGTAGATTTTTGGTGTCCATGATGACGTGGATGCATTAGATAAAGGTTATGTGATCATACACATGCCCTCTGCCCTCTCGACAGTTAAATTTTTCCGTTTTTTGTCAAACGAAATTTTGACAGTTAATTTACCTAATTTCTTCTGTTTTTTTTTTTTTTTTTTTGGTAAAAACCTTACTTTGATAGAAAAAGGAAAAAACGGTTGGGGTACTATGATTTTGCATTTCTTGGTATTATGCGACTAAATGTTATATATTTCCAAAGTTGGCTTAATCAAGTTGGATAGAATATCGATTGAATCAAAACGATGTCATATATTCATTTATTTTTAATTTGATTTCTATCATGAAGTTTAGTTCCATGAATTTTGTTTTAGGCCGGAAAAATTAGAATAAAAAATCATATTTGACTCCAAATTTGTTACATCGCTCTTTAGTCCTGTTGACCCAAAAAACTATCAAGCCTACGTGGGGCGCAGACCGAGTAACTAATGTGCTAACTACGTCCTTCGGTTGTGTGCGGGGCGTGCCAACTTGTCGGCCGAGGAGTAAAATATGTTGATGTTGCGTTGAGCGCTCGGCTGACTTCTGCGTCTTGCGATTGCGACCAAGGAAGGAACACGTCTCGGCCTTTGGGTTTTAGAATCTGAAGACAAGGCTTCTAGTTCTGCGAAGTTCACAGATCGTCGGCGCCGGGTTCGGTCACGGTGATTATATTCGTGAGAGTATAAGCACGCCGAACTGGTACCAGACTATACGGACACAAGTACTCAAAATAGATGTATGTCTTGATGGTAAATGTGGTTCGACCGTCAGAATGCCGAACTCTATAGCTTAATTGTGAGTATCCAATCATAAAACAACTCGACGTTCAATGTGCCGAGCCCTAGTAAACTGTAACACCTCACTTTGCCGAGAAGGCTAATGAGATGACCTCTGCTAATAAAGACCCGAAAGTTCTTCTCGACCGAGACTTGGATAGATAACCAGTTGGCCTCGACGCAGTGCTGTTTATCCAAACTGAAGGTGCTCTGCAGTCGGCTGATTCTACGGCGATAGTGCTGTTTATCCAAACTGAAGGTATCACCGGTTGCCTTCACAGTGTTGTTTATCCAAACTGAATATGTGTTGGCGGAAAAAGAAAATAAAAATCTCAAGGTTGTTGAGAGGTTTGCGCATGGCAATTTGTGTGTTGAATTGGAGGGGGCTTGAATGATGCATAGCCTCCTCTATTTATAGCAGCAGCCCTTCCTACACTCGAGCCATAAGCATTTTCAAATTAGGATTCTTTAATCTAATCTCATTAGGCTTCGGCCAATCCTAGTGTAAATAGGACTTTGAACCTGCCTCCCTGATATACCAGATTCATTCCGAGCCCCAGCATGTTTCCAACTCCTTCTCTCACTAGGTCTCGATTACTCTTTTATCCATACCAATCCGTCTTGTCATGGGATTCGGTTGACCCCAACTAGGCAACCCATGACCCAAAGGCCCACGATAATTCAATAAAGATCACTTGGCTGAATGCAACTCTAAGTTCGGCCCAAACCAATATTTTGGGCCCAAACATTGTCCCCTTGCTTTTGAGGTCGTCGACCTTCAGTCCTTGGTCGAGCTTCAACCTTGAAGAAGCGAAATTGATCTTTGGCTTCTCTAAAACATTGAATTGCCTCGAGAATCTCAACCATGCACATTTATGAAACATCAGTTCACATCCTCGATTCTCCTAAGCATCTCGCCACGTGTCGATTCCTTGGTTAACCTAGCAGCCTTTAATAACCCTTGAAACGTGCAACTGCCGAAACGTTTATTTTCCATCAAATTCGCCGTCACAAGCAATCATGTGTCTTTAAATCATGAAATCTTCGGTCCCTTCATCTGGATTCCCTGAATATCCATAATAACCCGATTGGTTCTTTTCCATTTTGAAAATCATACGATTAATCTTGCCCCCAAAATGCCTATAAATACCCATTTTTTCTTCATTCAAACTTTATGCCCCCAAAAACTCCTGAAATCTTCTTGCCATTTGCCTTCAAATTCACAGAAAGCCCAAAAACTCTCAACCTAGAAACTCTCCGAGTCTTCATCAATGGCTTCCAACACCTTCATCTCCAAAATTTTCGACTAATGCACCTAGTGCCGGGACTTCATTGACCGAAGCGCCATTAAAACCATGCGATTCGAAGCATATTTAAGTGCTTCTCACCAAATCCTGGGACCACTCTTTAAAGATAACGTCCTAGCGTCAATTACCAACCTCTTCAAAGATCACTACCTGGAGCCTATGTTTCAAGGATATGACTGGTCAAAGTGGGAACTGACCAAACCTTAAGTGGTATGGCCTTCAACTACTGCGGCCTAGGTTGCTTAGGTCAAGATGATGGAGAAGTCTTTCGATAATGAGTGGAAAACTCTCGGCATTTACAATGCCATCAAGCTCTCGACCGTCGAGATCATCATGGACAAAGAACTTCTCATGGCAGCCTTCAGTTTTTAGTGCTCGACCACTAGTACAATGGTCTTCCCACTCGGCCCTATTTATACACTATTCTTGACGTCTCAGCCATCCTTGGGACCTCCCCTTCAGGTCTCCCGATCGACGCCACCCTCTCTAGGGACCAATTCAATCAATGTCAAGACACTTTTCAACGAACGCGTTGTCGAATCGTTGAAGAAGCACGACCAGGAACCCTCAAAAGAAGAAGTTCAGAAGCTGCACAAGAACTTCTTCAACTACAACACCCTCATCCAACACTTCGCTGGCCGAGGGGAACAACCTCTCAGGAAAGGAGAACACGAAGCCTTCCTATTTTACTGGTACAACAAATTTATTTGTTTTACCAAATCAACTAATTGCTTGGTCGAGAACATACCGGTGGCCGAGGCTCTGGCAAATGGCTACACCCTGGCCCTCTTTTCGACCATCCTTGCCAACCTCATGCACTGCTTGGCCAAGACGACCATCAACAGAATCAATCCACATCAGAGTGGCCCACTCTGGATTTTTCAACTCTGGCTACAAGTCTACTTCGCCAACCTCAGGCCAGAGGTCCCCAACCTCAAAACCTCTAAAGCGTTGGGTCTTCAATTGGGCTCTAGACCCACTTCTCCTCACCTGGCCGAAGAAAATTTTAAATACTTTTTCGACCTAGAAGACCTTTCCGATGACGAGTTTCTTATCTGCCGTCGTCAAGAGTATCCCCCTTGGAGATCTACCAACCTTATTTCACCACACGGCAACTCGACTACCTCTAAGGCTGCCCAATGCCTCTACTCACCTCCCGCTATCTCTTAAGCCAATGATGCCTCTCCGGCACTTCAGAGAAAGAATACAGGGAGGCTGAGTAAGAATTTCAGGAAAGGTGCAAGAAATTTCGCCTCCGGCTGAACGGCCCTGAGACTCTCAATACTGCCACCTTTATTGACTGGTGGGCAAGCTATACCCAGGACTTCTTTGGTACTCTGGTCGAAGACGTCATCAAAAAGCTTTATGGCAATCGGCCCCAAAAAGCTTATGCCCCACAATCCAAAGAAACAACCCAAGGTATATGTCTATCTCTATCTTCTTTCTTTAAACACTTATTCAAAACTTTATTAACTTGGTTTCACTCTTTTAGGCGGCCGAGCTCCGAAGTGGACGTTTCCTGACATATAAAACAAGTCAAGAAATTGGTGAAAAAATGAGAGCGGGAAATTCACGTCATTTCCAACTAAACCACGGGAGCGACTACTCCTAATGTCTCTCTCTCTGCCACTGTCGTCCAGGCCTCGATAGCCGTGTAGCCAGCTCCAACTGGCCCAGCATCCGAAGTTTGACCCGACCCTCAACTCGTGGTTGAACCAATCGTTGTTCCGTTGGTCGAGGAACCGGCAGCTCCGGAGCTGGCCGTTGCACTTGTCTTGGGGATCGTGACCTCTTCGACCGGGAAAACTCCCCCCAAATGACCAACGATCATCTTGGAAGAGGTATGATTATATAGTTGTATAACTCTCTATTCTTATTAAATTCAAAAGTGCTAACAGTTTTTATTTTAGGATAATGAAAGCGACGAGATTCCGCTGGCGCGTAGCCCTCAACCAACTAATCATTCCCCTGTGATCGAGGCGATTGACCAGGTCGACCCTCCTGCAGTCGATCGTGGAAAAAACAGATGGCGGAAATGTCGATTCACCCGCAGGATCAAGACCTAGGCATTCCCCCGCATGAAGCCATTTCGGCTTACGTAAGTACTCTTATTGCATTCCATTGATCAATCTTCTGCCTTAGAAATCTGAACCAAGAAAATATTAAATGTCAGGTGCCCACGTTCTCATTTCACCAAAAATTCTATGCGCCGAAGGGCTATCTATATCTCCTGGCCACCTCAGTGGCCATCAAACATAGATAACCTTCATCGGCCGCGTGAATTAAAAAGCAGTCTTAAACACTGGGTTCGGCTATTAAGCTCTCTAGGCTCGAGCAATGAGCCGGAAAACACGGCCGAAGTCTCTTTTCAGCAGGTCTAACATTTCCCCCCCCTTTTTACTTCCTTGTGACTTAACTTGTTCTGACGAGTTCTTTTTTGCACAGCCTTTATGGGAGGTTGAACTTGATGCTCTTCTTTTGAACACTTCGGGAATGTCCGTCTCATCGGCGATTACAACCAGACCCTCTGTATCAATGACTAAATCAAGTGCCTTCGTCAAGCTCCAGACGCTTTTGTCTCTCTCGGCTTCACAAATTCTTGAAAGCAAGGGTCTCGACTGTGGGAGAATGTCTGAACGACCTTGCAATGGGCGGTCTTCTGAGCAACGAAACCGTCACTCGTCTGTCTTCCATCCTAGATCGAACTCGAGAGCATTTTGATATTTTCGCGAGAGCTTTTCAGAGAAAATATGACCTTAAGGCTGCATTAGTTGCTTAAGAAGTTCTACGCCTAGAAGTCGAGACGATAAAGGTAAAGAAAGAACAACTGGCCGACTTCGACCGCCAAATTACCCACCTCAACCGGTGAATTGTCGAACTCCAACGTCAGCGGTTGGTCATTGCCTCTGATCTTGCTGATAACTTCGAATTGAGCAAAACTCGTTTGACTAACTATGCGACTGGTGCAAAGCGAATTGAGCAACTGAAGATGGATAGAAGAACCTGGCAGGCTGAAATCACAATAGGTGAAGTACGATGGTTGGAGTTGAAGGCTGCCCTTGAAGCTTTTCTCCCCTGAGCTGTCTTTGTAAATTGGTCGATCGGCTTCTACTTGTACACCCTTTTTACGAATATTAATGAAATGAACTTTTATTCTCACATCTCCCAAGTTACCGGATAATTTGTTTTTTTTTTAAACTTTCCATTGATTGGTAGTTTATGAATCAAACCAGTTCGATCTTTGAGATAATATACCCTCTTGTCGAGAACTTTGTGTACAACGAATGGTCCTTCCCAAATTGGCTACCATTTGCCAAACCTAGGGTTTTTAACTCCCACGGGTAGCATGGTTTGCCAAACCAACTCTCATTCACCAAACATTTTTTGTCTAACTCGTTGATTATAAGCTCGCTCGGTAATCTTCTTTTGTGCCGCTAATAAGTTATAAGCATCAAGATGAGTTTCTTTTAAATCTTCTAACTCTTGTCTCATGGCCTGACTGTACTCAGGACTGAACAAACTACTTTGTTCAATTACTCGTAACGAGTTTATACTTAACTCGACTGGCAACATTGCGTCGTGTCCATAGGTCAACGCGTATACTCTTTAAACCTGTCGGATGTGAAGATCGTACCATTATCTGTTATGATTGTTTCTGGTACGCCGAATCTAGTCACGATGTTTTCTTCTACGAAGTTACAAACTTCTTTAGACGTTAACTCGGCATATGACTTCGCTTCGACCCATTTGGTGAAGTAGGTTGTCGCAACAAGTATCGATGCATGCTTTGCTGACCCAGAAGATGGTGTAATTTTGCCGATTACATCCATGGCCCATCCTCTAAACGGCCATGGTTTAGTGATCGAATGTAGCGATTCGGCCGAGACCCTTTGTATAGGACCATGAATTTGTCACTGTGCGCATCCTCGTGCGAACTCAATACAATCCTTTAGTATACTCGGCCAAAAATAACAGTGTTAGCGAAGCAATCATCGCAACTTTCAGCTAGACTGATAAGCCCCGTAAATTCCTTCATGAACTTCTGCGATTGCTTGGGCAGCCTCATGAGGTCCGAGGCATAATAGTAATAGACCATCCTCACTTCTTCGGTACAATTCATTTTGGTACGTGACATAGTTCGTGGCATGAACCCTTGTCTTGCGATCGTGTGTGCCATTAGGGTTGTCAAGATACCGTATAATGGACTTTTTCCAGTCATCTGGTATTGCCTCGACAATGTAAATAGTCATATTGCTCAACATGTTGAGCTAGTTCATACATGTCTTGAAAGTTTGCCCCCAGGAATTTCTTTTTGTACTCCACGTCCAACCCATACAAAGCGAACCTAACAAATTCGACTTCAGGGAGAGGTACTCGACACCAATTTCTGGCTGACTTAAACCTTGTAAGATAATCTATTGGTGACTCATCAGATGCTTGAGCCATCCTGGCCAATGAAGAAACTGACATTTCCATTCATGGCCGATAGAATTGCTCATGCAATCTTTCGACCAGTTCCGTCCAACTTTGGATGGAGTTAGGTAAGAGGTTGATGTACCACGCAAATGCCGAGCTTGTCAACGAGAAGTTAAATAGTCACAGTTTATGGAAATCACTATTAACATCCTCGCATTGCGCAGTGAACCGAGCTACATGTTCTAACGAGGGCAAGAATGATTCTCCAGCGAAAAGGCTGAAATCTGAGATTTTAAAGCCTTTAGGATATTCAAACTTCTCCACGTAAGCCAGGTATGGATGAATGAATTTCGGGAACTTCGACCTTTTTTTCAAGGCCGGATCAATCATCTTTTGGACCTCGATCATATCAACGGATGTCGTTTCTACTCTCTGGCCGGATCAATCTGATCTGCTGTTCGATCCTCTTTTTTTTTCCAAGTCAATTGTTTTGAGCCGAGCAGATACTGGCTCGGCCTGTACTGTTGGTAAAGGGTTACTTCTTGGTAGAAATTAAAGGGAATGATCGGCAGGTCCATTGTCGTAAGCTTTACTAACGAATAGCTCAAGCAATCTAGTGTGTATATCACCATTACTTTGTATCACCTCGAGCAAATTGTTCATTTTTTGGCTGACCGCCTGTTCGACCTGCCGAGACTGCTCATCAAGTTGTCTTCGAAAAAACGACGTAGTCAGGGGCTCAGAACCTTCACCACCATCTTCATCGCAATCTTCTACTAACCCATCAATTGGAATGCCTGTGGTTTTGTTGGGAATTTATACGTTACGAGGCTGGCCGCAGTGACAAACTTCATTTTCTCAATGCGTCGCATTTGCAGCCTCAGGTGTCACAGTAATAAGAGGATTTTATGCATGTGACAAATCTTGTCCGGGGCCTTAAACTGACAGGTCAGTCGTTGACTTTCCCATGACTATTTTCTTTTTTACTGACCGTGTCTCAATGGTCATGAACTTCGAAGTTTTAGCACTAGGTCCCACTGGGCGTGCCAAAATGTTGACCCTAAAAACTACCAAGCCTAACTACGTTATTCGGTTGTGTGTGGGGCGTGCCAACTCGTCGGTCAAGCTCGGCCGATGAGTAAAATATGTTGATGTTGCGTCAAGTGAGCGACTGACTTCTACATCTTGCGATTACGACCGAGGAAGGAACACGTCTCGGCCTTTGGGTTCTAGAACCTGAAGACAAGGCTGCTAGTTCTGCGAAGTTCACGGATCATCGACGCCAGGTTCAGTCACAGTGATTATATTCGTGAGAGTATAAGCACGCTGAACTTGTACCAGACTATACGGACACAAGTACTCAAAAGAGATGTATGTCTTGATGGTAAATGTGGTTCGGCCGTCAGAATGCTGAACTCTAAAGCTTACTTGTGAGTATCCAATCATAAAACAACTCGACGTTCAATGTGCTGAGCCCTGGTAAACTGTAACATCTCACTTCGCCGAGAAAGCTAATGAGATGACCTCTGCCAATAAAGACCCGAAAGTCCTTCTCAACCAAGACTTGGATATATAACCAGCCAGCCTCGACGCAGTGCTGTTTATCCAAACTGAAGGTGCTCTGCAGTCGGCTGATTCTACGACGACAGTGTTGTTTATCCAAACTGAAGGTTTCACCGGTTGCTTTCACAGTGTTGTTTATCTAAACTGAAGATGTGTTGGTGGAAAAAGAAAATAAAAATCTCAAAGGTTGTTGAGAGGTTTGTACAGGGCAATTTGTGTGTTGAATTTGAGGGGGCTTGAATGATGCACAACCTCCTCTATTTATAGCAGCAACCCTTCCCACACCCGAGCCAGAAGCATTTTTAAATTAGGATTCTTTAATCTAATCTCATTAGGCTTCGGCCAATCCTAGTGTAAATAGGACTTTGAACCTGCCTCCCTGATAGACCAGATTCATTCCGAGCCCCAGCATGTTTTCAACTCCTCCTCACACTAGGTCTCGATTACTCCTTTATCCATACCAATCCGTCTTGTCATGGGATTCGGCCGACCCCAACTTGGCAACCCATGACCCAAAGGCCCACGATAATTCAATAAAGATCACTTGGCCGAATGCAACTCAAAATTCGGCCCAAAGCAATATTTTGGGCCCAAACAAGTCCGTAAAAAAATTGATATTTATATATGACTTTAGAGTCAAGTCTGAAGTCATACATGATTTAAGTTTAACTTCAAAGTTAAAAGAGGTTCTTCATTGAATTACACATAAAAGTAATTTTTATTTCAAAATTCTTAACTAAAAGGGGATTGCTCATCCAAAGTATCTTGAAGGTGTGTAAGATACTCATGAAAGAAACTTATCTGTCCAACTCACACAATATAGTAGGATATGGACACCTTGTACTTATTCCTTTAATTCTCTAACTGTAAAATTTATTTCTTACTTCAACGTACTTTAAATCTTAGCTGGTATTTAGTTCAATTATAATCATCAAAATGATGCATTTCTTTAAAGAAAGAAACGATAGCGATTTTATCAAAAAGATTACAAAAGGTTGCAATTAATGCTCTTGGCGATCATCCTAAACTAATCCTCAAACCAACAAGAATCAAATTCAAAGTACAGGCTAACTTAGCAAATATGCAAGTCATCATTTTAGCAAATCTACGAACATGATAATCACAAGACCTGAAAACACAAAGTAAAATCACATGCATAAATAAATAGGATAGGATCAAAGGCCAACAATATTGACAATGTTGTGGTCTATTTTTATCTGACAAAGGAATAGGGCCAGCGGCAGAGGGAGAGAGGGAAGAGAGATGTGTGTTTGTAGAGTTGTAAGAGAATTGTGTGTGTTTCCCTCCTACATTGCACCTTTATTTATAATAATAATAAGATAAGGATATTCCTTGTTCTCCAAGGAATATGAGATACAATAGGAGAGAATAAACCCTAATCAAATCTAATTTACGATTTACACAATCACACTTAAACTAGGAATGTTTACAACACTCCCCCTTGAGTGTGTAAATACTCAAGGTAGATTTAGCATCATGCAGAAGTTGATGAAGTCGATTCGTCAATGCTGATTCCAAGGAACAACGCTTATTCTTAATAAGGTAGGAACTTGCATAAGTAGTAAGTCTCACTAAAAAACCCTAAGGCTATGGCAAAAACCCGAGTAGGGACAAAATCCATAGTCTAAGGAAAAATGTGTGAGAAATGCAAAGTCAAAAGAAGCGTCTACATGACGTCATCAGGGATATGACCAGCCCAAGGTGGGTGCCTCGTTAAAACCTAGTTAGGTAGCAAAAACCCAGTGGGAAAAATGCTCCTAATCGTAAGGAAAAATAGTACATTAAGATTAAGCAAGTATCTACAAGATACTCCCCCTGAGTTTGACATAATTCCAAAGACAAATAGCAAAGTTACAACTCAGAAAGTTTACGCATACCAATTCCATGAACAAGCTTTTGAAACGTCGCATTCGGTAGTGATTTGGTGAAGAGATCAGCCAAATTGTCTTGTGAATGTATTTGCGTGACTTCAATCTTCTGATGCTCTTGTTGTTGATGTGAAAAGAAAAACTTCGGCGCAATGTGCTTGGTGTTGTCTCCTTTGATGTAACCCTTCTTGAGCTGCTCGATGCAAGTTGCGTTGTCCTCAAAGATCGTCGTTGGGACATCAACGGCGGGATGAAGATCGCAAGAGCTTCAAATATGGCCAACTACTGCTCTCAACCAAAAGCATTCCCGAGTTGCTTCATGTAAGGCGAGAATTTCAGCATGGTTAGATGAAGTGGCAACTAAGGTTTGTTTAGTTGACCTCCAATATATTGCGGTGCCTCCAACGGTAAAGACATAACTCGTTTGAGAACGCGCCTTGTGCGAATCAGATAAGTATCCAGCGTCGGCACAACCAACAAGGCGAGAATCAACTTGAGGAGCATAGGGTGTGGCACTACTCAAGGATTCATAGGGATAGAACAAGCCCAAATCCGTAGTACCCTTAAGGTAACGTAAGATGTCTTTCACGCCAGTCCAGTGTCTGCGTGTTGGTGCATTACTGTATCTTGCCAAAATATTAACAGCGAAGGAGATGTCGGGTCTAGTGCATTAAGCTAAGTACAATAAAGCACCTATCGCACTTAGATAAGGAACTTCAGGCTCCAAAATCTCTTCATCATCCTCCTTTGGACGAAATAGATCTTATTTTGCATCTAGCGTACGAACGACCATAGGAGTACTCGAAAACTTCGCTTTGTCCTCATTAAAGCGGCGTAACACCTTCTGGGTGTAGTTCGATTGATGTACTAGGATTCCATCCGAACAATGCTCTATCTCGAGACCAAGACAGTATCAAGTCTTACCTAGATATTTCATCTCAAATTCTGACTTCAGGTGTGAACCAGTTCTCGCTAGCTCTTCAGGAGTTCCAATGAGATTCATGTCATCGACATATACTGCAACAATCGCAAATCCAGAATGTGACTTCTTAATGAACACACAAGGGCATAGTTCGTTGTTCACATATCCTTGATACTCACTCAGACGGTTATACCATATTTTTCCGGATTGCTTTAAACCGTAGAGTGAACGCCTCAGCCAAATTGAGAGCGTGTTCTGGGGTTTGGAAATATTTGAACTAGTCAATGTAAGTCATTCGAGAACTTTCATATAAATTTTCGTATCAAGATCCCCATAGAGATACGCGGTTACTACGTCCATTAGCTGCATATCCAGTTTTTCGGAAACCACCAAACTGATAAGGTAGTGAAAAGTAACAACATCCATAACGGGTGAATAAGTTTCGTCATAGTCAATCCCGGGGTGTTGTGAGAAGCCTTGCGCAACAAGATGAACTTTGTAATGCATAGTTTCGTTCTTCTCATTACGCTTCCGAACGAAAACCCACTTGTAGCCAACGGGCTTCACATGTAGAGGAGTACGAACTACAGGTCCAAACACCTTACGTTTCGCAAGGGAATCGAGTTCGACTTGGATTGCTTGTTTCCAGTTTGACCATTCAGCTCTACGTCGACATTCATCAATGGAACGCGGTTCAAAGTCATCGCTCAACATGATCTCAGTAGCTACTGCAAATGCTAATGCATCGTCAACAATCATCTCATTTCTACGCCACACATCATCTAAGCTAGCATAATAGATCGAAATCTCACGATTCTCTGGATGAGGATTTGTCTCTTCAAGGATGTTTCCGTAATCTAGAATTTCCTCATGAGTTCGGTAGAATGAGTAAGCGATAGTCAGATTCACGGTAGGCTCTTCAGGACCTTGTGCCGTGGTTTTCCTCTTCCGGGGGTATGAATCCTTTGAACCAAGGGGTCTGCCACACTTTTGTGTAGGGGCAGATGATTGGCTAGCCGCTAATGTACGTGGATCACCATAATTGGTGTACCAGGCTTCTAGGAGGACAGTCTGTCGTACATTTGGTACATCTATCTTTACAGGCGTATTCGCAACTGGAATGTGTGATCTTGTCACGCGTGCTAAATCGGTGAAAACATCTAGCATGCTCTGAGCTATGCTCTGAAGATGTAATATGCGCTGCACTTTAGTTTTAGACTGAGCGGTGCGGGGATCTAAATGAGACAAAGTAGGAGTCGTCCACGATAATTCACGTCGTTCTTCAGGAACGTTGACGTTCTTATCTCCCCCTAACAACGGGAAGACTGTCTCATAAAAGTGACAATCCAGGAAACGAGCGGTAAATAGATCGCCTGTCAAAGGTTCTAAGTAACGAATAATCAAAGGAGAATCATATCCGACATAGATTCTCATCCTTCGCTCAGGCCCCTTTTTGTACGTAAGGGTGGCGAGATCGGCACATATACCGCACAACCAAAAACGTGTAGATGCGATATGTTGGGTTCGCATCCGGTAACCAATTGAAGGGCACTAAATGGTTATGTCACAACAAGCCTCAGGCGGACCAACTTTGCTGCGTGCAATATTGCATGGCCCCAAGCAACGATCGAGAGCTTGGTACGTATGACCAACGATCGAGCAATCATTTGTAAGCGCTTAATGAAAGCCTCTGCCAGGCCGTTCTGCGTGTGAACATGGGGTATATGATGTTCAACTTCAACCCCAACCGACATGCAATAGTCATCAAAAGTTTTAGATGTGAATTCTCCAGCATTATCCAATCGAATAGATTTGATTGGATAATCAAGATGGTGAGCCCTGAGCTTGATAACCTGAGCCAACAGTTTGGAGAATGCAGCGTTCCTTGTGGACAACAAGCACACGTGTGACCAACGTGTGGAAGCGTAAACCAAAACCATAAAATAACTAAATGGTTCGCAGATAGGGTGAATAGGTCCACAAATGTCCCCCTGAATCCGTTGTAGAAAAATAGGAGGATTTGAACGAATCTTGTCATAAGAAGGCTTAGTAATAAGCTTTCCCATTGAACATGTTTGACATGCGTATGCACAGAAATTCAACTCCGTTTTCTACGTGGTTTTCAGCGTGGTAATTGTTATCTCTAATGTCCTTGAAACTTAGTAACGTTCTTCCGGAACGTGGAGAATAGAGTGCCTCAGTAATGGTCAAAATTGTACCATTGGACAACATTATACGTGTCGTACCGTATCCTTCTATCAGGTTGGATAGGCCTGATAGGGTTGTCAGAGGTGCATTCTTACGTATGAAGTTAGTGAAATAGATGCGTTCACGTAAAACAGTGTGCGTGGTTGCACTATCTGCCAGACAACTAACTTTCCCAATAGTCATACCTAGAGTGAAAAATTAATTTGAATCGGTCACAAGCATAAAAGCTTATAAAAACAAATATCAATTCAAAATAATTTCATGTATTCAAGGATTAAAACTTAATATACAAAACAAATCACCAACCAATAATCCAAAACATAAAGGAAAATTGTTCAAAAATCAACCAAAAACAAGGGGGGGTTCGGCCACTAGGTGGAATTCGGCCCCAAATGTCTTATTTCAACAAAAAAATAAGTCTATGTCTAAGATTCTAATCTTCTATAGGGGTGGTATCCTCCTGAAAGTAAGAAACCTCTATCTTTGTAGTCTCTGATTTGTCTACTTGCACGAAGTTTGATTCAAACTTCCTACGACGAGAAGGATATTCATTACAACCTTATTGGGAGCTCGGCAAACACAGGACCAATGGTCATTTGAACCACAGCGATAGCACATATCTGCATCTATGCTTTCAGGTGCTTTGCCCTTATTCTTGAAGTTCGGGGCCTTGGGAGCGAGGTTTGGGCGCTTCTGGGCTTTGTTTCCTCCCTTGGATGGGCTTTGACTCTGTTGACCTTGGTGGGATGGCTTCTGGCCGCCCCTACCATGCCTCTTTTGGTGTTTTGGGTGCTGATTATTGCTATTGATGTGCTTCAGGCACAGCAGTAGCCCCAGTAGGTCGAGCTTGATGATTCTTTATCAACAGCTGGTTCTGCTTTTCAGCAAGAAGTAAAACAGAGATCAAATCCAAGAACTTGGTGAACTTTTGAGCTCTATATTGTTGTTGCAGGACAATATTAGAAGCAGAGAATGTCGAATAGGTATTCTCCAGGAGATCCTCTTCGGTCAAAGTTTCATTGCACAACTTGAGAAGTGATTGGATTTGAGAAACTTCAGAATTATATTCATTCATTCATTCACAAACTTAAAGTCTTGGAAGCGCAAGTGCTGCCAGTCATGTCTTGCTTCAGGCAAGAATATGTCCTTTTGGTGATCAAAACAATCAGCCAAAGCGACCCATAATGCACGTGGATCCTCCTTAGCAAGATACTCAGTTTGCAGAGTGTCTTAGATATGTCTTCGGATGAAGATCATAGCAGTAGCTTTTTCAGCTTCGCCAATAGGTTCATCTGTTGCTTCTTCAATGGCAAGACACAAGTTCTTTGCAGTGAGGTGGAGCTTCACATCTTGAACCCACTTGAGGTAGTTCTTTCCAGATACCTCCAAAGCTGTGAAGTCAAGTTTGTTCATATTTGACATGTTCCTATCACAGAATAGATGGACAATATGTGGTTAGTGTAATGGAGAAAGAATCAATCCATTCACGTAGGAGTAGAACATACAGGTTCTAATAGACATGTATTGGTTTAATTTTGCATGAAAAACTTCGGGGTTTTCATAGGTGATATGTTTAAGTGAAAACTTCAGGTTTTCAAACAAGGCATGTTTATAAGAAACTTCAGGTTTCAAAAATAATTATGAACTTCAGGTTCATATATTCCTGCAGGCAAACACAAATATATATGCAAGCAAATATGCAACAAGTATATACAAAAATATAACTTTTAGGTGTATAATTATAATTGAATTTTAATTTATTTAGACTTCGGGCCAAATTAAAGTGTGGGTGAAAAAATATAAAACCCTATTAGGCCTAAAATAATTAGGCGAATAAAATCCGGGACCCAAAAAAATATGAAGCCACAGGTGGCTAAAAAAAAATTGGTCTGTGAGACATAGGCCCAAAAATTGGGCTAGGGAGAGTCTCGGGTGGGGCTGTAGGCCCACGGGAAAAAAAATTCTCTTTTTTCTTCGCGGGCTGCTTCAGGCAAGCCCAAAGAAAATTTTATTCTATTTTTCGTTTTTTTATTTTTTTTTCTCGGGCCGTGGAAAAGCAGTTGGGCCAAAAACAGGAGGCCCTAAAATTTTTTTTTATTTTTTATTTTTGTTTCTCACACGAGCTGGGCCGTGACAACACACAGCAACAACAAGCCTAACAAGACGCTGATGCAGGCCAAAATATGGAGCCCCATAGAGCTCGGGTCAAGGGGGTTCAAGAGACACCCCAACGACGCTGGGTGTCGGAGCACGGCAGGGTGGACGTCGGCGTCGCTTCAGGCAACTCTCCTCCGTGGGTTTATGGCACGACGGAGCACGGGGAACCAACTGGGAACGGGGATTGGAGAAATCTCGACGTGATATCAAAACCCTAGAATTTCAATTGTTATTTCAAAGAAAAAAAATTGAATTTTAGACAAGAACTCGTTGGGGACGACTGCAGGTCGTCGGGGGTAGCTGGGCATGGCTCCCGGTCATGTTGTTCGACGATTGCATGGGTGGCGACGCCTTCTGGGCATCGGGTCTCAGTGTTGGACCTGGAGCCATAGCTCCAGGATGGGTTCTCGGCTCAGGAAAGCATGGGGGTGGCCCATCGTGGGCACTGGTTTTCTGAGAAGAAAGAGGGCTGCATGCTCTCGGTTTTGGGTGAAAGACCCTATCTACAGGATGGTGGTCATGGGTTCGAAAGAACCCTAGGTTCCCAAAATTGTTTTATATTTTTTTTTTCAATTCAATTTTTGATATATAATTCAATTCAATATATATTTCAATGAATCACAGATGTAATTCGATGCATATGTAAAATAATATTTTCAATGCATATACATATGTATGATTCAATTCATGACAAATATCAAATTCACATAATTGAACAATTATGGTTATGAGGCATACACAATTTATGTAGAATCTAAAATACGTAAAACGTAAAGTTGGGTCATGCATCATGGTGAATGTTCATGCTATCAGGGCTGCAAAATATCGAGTTAAAAGCCGTTGTTTTGAAAGAACCTGATTGTGTGATGATATGTATGAACTGGTTTGATGCAGAAAAATTTCCTCCAACGTCAGATTCCTAAGCGCAGCGGTAGGAGCATGCTGATAATGTGTTGTGGTCTATTTTTATCTGACAAAGGAATAGGGCCGGCGGTAGAGGGAGAGAGGGAAGAGAGATGTGTGTTTGTAGAGTTGTAGGGGAATTGTGTGTGTTTCCCTCCTACATTGCACCTTTATTTATAATAATAATAAGAGAAGGATATTCCTTGTTCTCCAAGGAATATGAGATAAAATAGGAGAGAATAAACCCTAATCAAATCTAATCTAGGATTTACACAATCACACTTAAACTAGGAATGTTTACAACAGATAAAGATTTTTTTCACTTCTTTTAAAATTTTAGATTTTATAACATATTTCTTTAGGTATTTGGCCGTTTAATATTTGACTTAGTGACTTAAAAACACAAAGTAATACAAAAAAATGAAAAGGCCAACTACAACTATAACAAATAGATGAGGTTGGATGAGGAAGTTAGAGAAGAGAAGGGACAATTACGAGGTTGATTATTCAGCTTCTTTCCGAAATGGAAGCACTCAAACGCCCGTTCCCTTTCATGTCTTTAACCGCCCGACACGCACTCAACAATAATCAGCGGGTCATGGCGCTTCACTTGGCTTGAAGATAAAAGGAAATTATTCAACCGGTTCGTCTAGTAGTATTTATGTTCATTTTAAAGTGAAGAGTCTTAAGTTTAACTTCTGTGAATAACGAGTTTGTTACCAAATTATTAAAGTTGGTCCAATGTGCTGACTTAAAAAAAAGAGGAAAAAAATAGATGTTCTATAAACATGGTTTAGAAATTCATTTTAAGTATGGTTCAAATCATGAAACTATATCACAGAATAAGTCTTACAAAAATCTTAACTTAAAATCTTAACTTAATGTTCTCATTAATTAGCTTTTGTCTGATTGTCGTTGTCATTTATTTGTTTAGAGATTGTCTCAAATTTGATTCACATGAATACAAGGATATTTTGTTATGTTAACACCTTGTTGTGGCTAGCCCATTCTGGTAGCGTAACTTTGATAGGAATGAGTGATGCCGTTGTAAAAGTAGCTTACTAAGAACACTATCATTTGTCAAAATAAAATATGAGAAATTATTTTCGCACGCTCTATTTTTCCTTCTGCAAACCCAAATTTATTTATGCCATGTCATTCTCTTTTGGTTTCTCAATACAAAAGCCAAAAGAAACATGGGTGTGGTGTGTTGTGAAAGAAAAATGATGTGTAGAAATCACTATCCTGAAAACATAATTGAACAATTTTGTATTCAATTTTACAGCTTAAAACACAAGTAGTTCGACTGAATGCTTAAGAGATATATGCATTTGTGATTTGTCAATGTGAACCGTGAAATGTATACCCAACAGAAAATATAAATAACAAATACTTTCTCCAAAAACGACACCTATGCTCTTGAAGTACCGCCGTGATCTCTCTCAACGTGCTCTACAAGTGCTACTGGATCACGAAATCCTTTACTACATTTAGGGCAGGCATCAATTGTCACCTTCTTCACCGCAGCAGCTCGATTGCCACCCTTCTCATGGACATTTTCTACGTGGTCTACTAGAGTGGTGACTGAGGAAAACTTAGCACCACACTGAGGACACACCTCACCCTGCCCGTTTCTACTCCCGCTGCTGCTGCTGCTCTGCCCTGTTCCATCCTTTGCTATCTGCCACTTTTGGCTAAGTTCGCTACTCAGTTTTGCAACACTTGCTTCAGCTGAGGCTCGAAAAGATGAAGCTGCAGTAAGAAAGCTACTCCAATTCGGGGAGGATGCAGCAGGAGCATGATTCGGTTTTGACACTTCTTTCCTACTCCTACTTAAATAGCCCAAAAAGGGAAATTCTGCTTCTGGTTTGTTGGATCCAGGGCACTTATGATCAAGTCCAAATCGGTGCTTCAAACAGTGGTCTACCGTGCAATCCCTGCACTTGATTGTGTTGGAGACTGTTAAGATCTCCTTGCAGCCAGGGACAGGGCATTTTTTCTTCTTTATGGCTTTCTCATAATTAGAAGGGTCGCAATCAGTGTTAACATGTCTCTCCCAAGTAATGTTCGGATCTTCATCGGGAATCAGATGAACTCCTTTGGCACAGAGGGGACAGATGACAACAGTGACATTTTTTGGGTCACCTTTTGGACAATTATGCTTAATGTAGCTTCTATGCTCCAAACAAAATACCTGCATAATGTCAGGCTTGTGTGAGTATGAAGAATCGAATATTCTTGAGAAGCAGAAATAATGCAGGTGAATGGTAATCCACAATTAGGAAGATGGAAGATGGTAAAAAGATTGAAGACTATGCTATTGTATTAACCTAAGTAAATAAGGCTTTTCTGACCTAAAAATATTGAAGTAAATAAGACTTGAGAAATCAAATGGAAAACATTCCAACCCCTAACTATCTTTGGTTAAATTTGGTCAAAAACTGCATGATCTACGTGATGCATCACACCACCATTCCGGAAGAAAGAGGATGCAAAACATTTCACTTCCCTTTTACCATCAGTTTGTTAATTTCAAACACCTTCCACTGTCATTATTTTCTCCGAAACATACCACTTCTTGGAGTAATCTAAGAACATGAAGCTACAACGTTCAATTCATTCCCAGCAAACAACTTTAGCACCTCGATATTTAACATCACATAAGAAAATATTCAGTAATGTACTTGGAATTCAGTTAAATCCAAACATTGCACCATGCACGTCAATCTAACATGAATCCGAAACAAACATTTATAGCAAAAGAAAAATACAGAGCAGGAATGAAATATCACCCTATAAAGCCAAACAGTTTCAACTCAAGCAAACGCCAAGATTAGAAATTTATTGTAAGCTTCCAGACAATGTCGACAGAAAATTGTCAACCATTCAAATTTCGATAACATAAATTTATTCCGGAATTTAATCCTTTTCTTTTCCAAGAAATACAAATTCATAATCCAATCCAATGTGCATTCACACCCATTTTGCGTTTTCTCAAGCAATCTCCCCCCTTCCCCCCCCGCCCGCGAATCACCAAAATTTGAAAATTTCCGTTCTTTTTGTCTGGGTAATTCTACTTTTCTCAGCAACCAAACAGAGGATAATCCCGATCCAAATAACTAGAATTCCTATTTCCAAACACAATGCACATTCGATATTTATATAATATGGACGTATATAATTTCACAAATGTGTGTATATATATATACAGAGAGAGAGGACCTGATGGCAGCTATCGCAGGTGAAGGGCAAGAAATCGATCTGCTGGCACTCGGCGACGTAGCAATGCCTACCCAGATCTGGGAATTCCGGAGTTCCCATTCAAATTTTGTATGAACAACACTAGAAGCTCCCCGCCAATAAACGAAACGTGCTGGAAATGTAGAATCGACGGGATTTGTTGAGAGACGCCGGAATCGGATTGTCCGAAGGTTTGGATTGGATTTTGGCTTCCGCGGATACAGAGAGAAACACCGAATCCGCGGAATCCCAAGCCCACGCCCGAGTTTTCTCCGAAGAGAAAAAAGACGGTCGTGCAAATTGTCCCCCCGGGAAATTTACTGGGAAACCAAAAGGACGAACAAAAAGGGCAAAATGACAACGAAAAAAAAAAAAAAAAACAAGGAATTGGAGATTTGGGCCGGAATAAATGAGAAAGCCAGTGTGTTTGGGCCCATGGGCTTTTAGTAAAACTAAATATGCGGCCTGTCTCTTTATCAATGTAAAGGAGATATTTTCAGTGTACACAGCACATGATTTTATATACATAGTACATAATAAAGAAAAAAGATACTAAAAATATATATTTACTTGTATTATGACATATGATATATTGGGCAGTACATAAAAAAGTCTCAATGCAAAATCGTTTTGAATAAAATATGAGGTACATATTCTGGAAAGTACCGTATGTGCAACAGTTAGTTCTAAAATATAGAATTATATAATTTTATTGATAGCTACACACACATAAGTGTATGCCTTGGAGGTCATAACATAGTTACAATAAGGAAACTAATTAATCAAAGCATAATCGAAGAAGATTTAAATTAATCCTTGCGTGATACTCCTCCAACAGGTTTAGTCGACGTATGTATCAAATAAATGGATCCATGCATTATGATAATGCATGTTAATTATTATACTAATACGGGCGAACTTTTGATACATATAATGAAATGCAGGACAATAACAACACATATTAAGCCAGCTCAACACAGCTAGTACACTATAAGTGCTTGTGTTCATAGACATTGGCAAGTCTCATATTGCCCTTCTAATTTAGGACAAAGCGGGCAAACAACTCCTATGCTAGTCACATTAACATTGTTGCACAGAGCTTTAGCTGTTTTCCTTCCTTCGTGTTGAAGGTTAATATCTTGCAATATAATCCCCAGACAAGGGAAGCTCTTACTGCAATCGAATTTTATAGCAATATCTGAAGCACTTGTTCCTTCGATGTTTTTGTACACTACATTTTTTACTTCAACTGCTGATATCTGTGATTAATATTGAATCAATAGATACGTCATTTTCGATCAAGAAATTAAGCAATATAAGTTGGTTTGGTCTCGTGGTACTTCTATAAATTACCTGTTCTTTGCACGGTTTCTTTCTGTCACAGTAATATTGGTCTATAAGTATTGGGTTGGTAACATTATGCATTTCAATGTTCTGAAATCTGATGTTGCTTGCACTTCCTGACCCTCCCTGCATATATATCACCTTGCTGGTTTTTGTATGTACTTTGTACTCAAAGCTCAGTAAGCACATCTAATTAATTGAAGTATTTTGAAACTCTACCTGCCACGTTTTGATCCGAACTCCATTTGTAGTTCCATAAAGTTTTGCTCCATTCACTGTAACATCTGAAACATACGCTTTCGAGTTTCCAGATCCCAAGCTTCCAATACTGATGTCATTGTGAAATCCCTTTTGTCAGTCAGACCGGCATATTATGTTTTCAAACTATCAATCGAGAATCGATTAAAATAAATCCCAATAATAAATATTACAAATTTAAACCTGATACCATGGCCTGGTCCGCAGGTTATGTTCGAAGCTTGCACCATTTTGGATCCATTTACAATAGAAAGACAATCATCACCTAATTAATTAAACACAGCTTAGTTAATTAAACACAGCTAAGTTATACAACATGAGTTAATATTGTAGGACACTTGGATGTTTCTATTAAGTACCTGTGGCTATAACACAGCTTGTGATCAATATGTTTTGAGTATCTGTAACATGAATTCCGTCGGTGTTGGGGCTTTTTTGTGGTGCAGTTATTGAGAGATTGGAAACTTCAACGTTCATGCATTTCTGGAAAGACACATGAATTTGTTGTGCATCTTGAATTTTCAGGTTCCTCACCATTAAATTCTTGCACTTATAGAAGGTGAGTGCCTGCAGCCCAAATACACGAGTAAAACTCATTCAGAAACTCCAAAACACACGAGTAAAACTCATTCAGAAACATAGAAAAGAAAAATTGCTATCAAATACATGTAGAAAACCCATGCAAATACCCCATTTTTTAGCCTAAAAGCGGCTCCAATTCTATCTTAGGAAGTAATTTTTACATGCTTTTTTAACTTTTTGCTTTTTGTGACCTTTAAATTGAGCAAATCAAAAGAGAATCAAGCATTAGAATTAGAAAGAAACGTGTAAAAAGTGAAAAAGAGTGGGCAGAAATTACTCCCTCTATCTTATTTTAGAAAAAATAATTATGATTACTTTAATTTGAACTATATTTTCTTGTACAATTTGTATTATATATACTACAAAGTGTTAACGTTCTATACAATACTGCTATTGGACCTCTTTGATACTCAGTTCTAATACAGATAGGTCCATGTAGAGAGGTGATTCATAATGTGCTGAATGAATGTGGTATGATAATTGAAACCTTGAATATGTCCCTTCTTTCCAACAACAGAAATCCCCTTTAAAAGAAACTGCAAAAACAAACAAAAAATGGCTGCAACTTTCTTCCAGCTAATTTTTGTGTTTACTACACTTGCAAATAAATTTCCATTCAGAATCACTTATATATAATTCTTGTAGCTAGTGAGGGAGTTAGGATTTCATGTGAGCGGGCCTCTCACATACATAGGTAATTTGAACTCAAAACATGAGAGATTGGAGTAATTTGCATAAAAATTTAAAGACCCTAAATTCAATAAAGAGAACTAAAAACATTGTATATGCCCAGAAACCCGAATATGAGGTAAAGAGTATGTAAGAATTTTTTGAAATATAAGTTAAAGCTAAAGAAAAGTTGATAGAATAAGGAGGGGAAGTGAAGAGTAGTGCACCACAATAAGACAGTGGAGAGAAAAGTGAGGATTGGATTGGAACGGAAAAGAATTTATATTAATAACACACTTGAATTTTAAGGGTATTAGACTAATATGTAGCAACATCTATTAGAATAGCAAAAAAAAAAGGCAGGATGGGTCATAGACCATTCTAGTCCCTTCGTGGCTCTGCCATGCTTGCAGTACTATGAATATTTTTTTTTTTAGTTAATATCTGATAATTGAAAAGAATTTCATCATATGTGTGTCCTTTTCCTTGTTTATTGAAGGGAATCCTAACTCAAGTTGGCCATTACAAAATACTTTTTAGCACCAATGAGCATAAAAATTTCTTGCAAAAATACTCCCAAACGTGTCTTCAAAAGAGAGCATCTAGGTTTAAGTCTAAGCAAATGACCCAAATTAACAATAATACATGATATTTAAAAGTTGCATTTTTTGCTTTAATTAGGCAATATTGTTGATCAAGACTGGAGACCGCATGTAACAAATTAATTTACTATTTTATTAGCATATATATATATATATGTGTTTTTTTTTATTTTTTATTTTTTTTTATAAACAATAACATTAAGGTTTAAATTGTTAGGGGGAGGGAGGTTGGTGGGAATCGAACCCGCATCAGAGTGTATAAGTATGATTGTTTTCCGCCACTGCGGTAAAACGTCATTTGCTGTATGTGTTTATCAAGGACATGAAGTTATATACCGTTGGTGCGTCCTTGCAGGGCTGCAAATCAATATTGAAACACATATAGTCAGCAATTAATTAACCAAGTACAAGTATCTAATTATAAACAGAATTAGGATATATATGATTTTGTTGTGTTGGTAATTAATAAAATACCTTAGATTGATCGGTTTTGCATGAATTTTGCCACCAATTTTTCCCATTGCCATTGATGGCTCCACCACCTTCAACCACCAAATTGGAAACACTGTCAAAGATAAGCCAGTGTCTACCATCTTTGCTGAAGTCAGATCGATCATCAGAAGCTATTAACGTTCCGAGAATCTGAAAGTTCTCCAAATTTTAATTTGTTCAAATAAACCTAAACATAAATCTTAAGCTTCGAACGCCAGTCTACAACGTACAGTACATAATTTATATAACTCACCTGCACTGTAAGTTGAGATTTGCAAGGACCTGAAAATCGGATTGGTTTAATACGATACGTCTTCTTAGGCACCACCAGAACAGCTTCCTCAGATGAACAAGCTACCTTCCAAGCCTTCTCAAAAGCCTGGAAGAGCTCATATGTAAAGATTGACCAATTATTAGGGAAATTCTACGGTATAAAGAAAAGTTATAATGTAAACTACATATTAGTTTGTCGCCACTTAGTATTAAGGTCCAGTGGTATTCCTTTTCACTTGTGAGTGAGAGTGAGGGATCTTAGGTTTGATTCTCGCCAAAGGTAAATTTGAACCATAGTATTGTTAGATAATTGTGAGGCTAAGTTCCCTCCTCCCCTTAGTGTAGATAATATCGTTTGTTAAAAAAAAAAAGTTATTGTCAACCAAAACCTTATGAAATTACCATTTTAACCCTCTAATTAAAATTGAACATGAAAAAGAAATATGGGCAGAATATAATTTCAAACAACCAAAATTTTGTTGTTTTTTTTTTCAGAACCTCACCTACATGTGATTCTAACATGTCTCTAATTAAAAAATAAAAAATTAAAGATAAAAATTAAAGCTCTCTCCCCACTCCCACATTCTCTCTTCCTCTCTCCATCCATTTAAAAAAAAAAATTTTGATTAATAAGAGACGTCGTAGAATAACCTATCATGGTTTTTCACTTTTGGCTCCTTACTAGGGGTGGTTCGGTATGAGATCCCATACCGAAACCCTTGTCCCGATTCCCAAACCGAAATTTTCGGGAATCCCAATTTCAACACCGATCCCAAACCAAATTTTCGGGAATCCCGATTTTTGGGAATCCCGAAACTCCCATACCGAAACCCTTGTCCCGATTCTCAAACTGAAATTTTTCGGGAATCCCAATTTCAATACCGATCCCAAACCAAATTTTCGGGATTTCGGGACAAATCGGGAATCCCGAAATGGTTTTGGGCTTTTGGACTAAAATTTGACATATTATGCTTTTGGGCTAAAATTCAACCTTTTATATTGAAAAATTGACATATAGGCATGCCCAATCTGCCAATTTGTTTCTACTAATCCGTGCACACAAATCTGCCAATCAAATGGCAAGGCCCAGTTAGTATCTGCCTATTCAAAAGCAATCTGCCAATATGAAATGTTAATATATGCTTGAGTAAACTAGTAAATCTATCTATAATCATGCTAGTCCCCAAAATTACGTCTAAAACGTTAATATATGCTTGAGTAAACTTCTGTACATATATAATATAAATATTATAGATAGATGTAAAGTTTTCTCAAGCAAATTGTAACTTATAATCTATCCATGTATCCATCTATCAATCTCCCATGTTTATTCTGCATCCATGTATCCATCTATCAATCTTCTGTGATTTAAAAATTCTGCATATGTTCCACTATCTATCTTAGGGCTCCTTCCTGTATATGTTCCATTATCGATTTCCAGTGCTCCTTCAGTATTTCAATTTTCACTATTGTAGGTAGATGATGTTCCCTTTAAAGATGTGACCCTATATATTTAAAAATTAAATAATATATATATATATTTTTCGGTTTGATTTGGGAATACTGAAATCCCAAAAACTTGAGACCGATTTCCGTACCAAAATTTCGGGATCGGTTCGGTATTCGGTACCAAAATTTTCGGGAATTTCGGTTTGGGATTTTTGGGATTTTTTTCCAGCCCTACTCCTTACTCACGTTTAACATTGTTATAACATGACATTAATGGAGTCTTAAATGTAAGAATATATTTTTTTTTTTTGGAACAAAGAATTACAAGAAAGTAAGGCTCGTGAAAGTTATATTTGCAGTGTAATGTTACATAGTAATGGTAATTTTATAGTTAATAGCACGTAATGGAATTGTTATCACTGTAAGAAGGTTGATGTTTAGGTTGTGAACGTCCTATTCCATTGCAAGGCAGGTTGTTATGTGCATACATGATTGCATTACAAAATATCGTTAAATGAACCAAAGGGTACTATAGACTAACCCTATTATTTGCTATCTTCTTGTTATTATTACTACTATAATTATTTTTATGTAATTAATTACCTTTGTGTCATCAGTTTCTCCATCACCCTCAGCTCCAAAATCATAAACACTGACCGTCTCAGCCGAAGATGAAGTGCTGATATCCACTTTATCGAAGCTCTTTAAGCATAGGACATCTGCACTTTCCTTTATCAAGCCCTTGAACAAGTTACTGCCATCGTCGATCGTGTTGAAGTACGATGGATACGCTTTGGAATCAAATTCAGATGCTTCGTCAACATACTTGTCGATGAGTTGGTTCTCATGTAAACTGCTATAACATAAAACAAAGGAGGGGAGGGTGATGATAATGAATAGGATGAGTTCATTTTTCTGAAGAGCCATCCTACGTTTTCTTCTATTATATAATATGAGCATGCAACATATTAGATGTCCATTATGAGATCCAATATTTATAGAGACAGACACAAACTGATAAGTTGCATGCATCACTTTTTGATAGCCCCTCAAGTTATTGATGCTAATTTGTTTTGGCAGTACTAGGAAAAGGGAAACATAGCTGCGAGATGCATGTAAATCCATGTATGATATGTTTATGAGTAATGTTACTCTTATTATATTTTATATACTGTATTTGTATTACTTTTTTAATAGAAGTAGGATCCACTATTGACTAAAAAACAGAAGTATGACCTACTAACACATGCGAGGCCTATCTCTATTAAAGACATGGTATAAATGTGGTACGAAAAATATGATAAGAGTAGCATTTTTGTATATTTAATCAAATCTTTCTTTCTTTCTGTACAACAAACATGACACTTGCTATGTAAGTTAGAGGAAATTTTTTTAGGTAATAAAAATTTATCAAGAAACGACCATGAACGTGCATAGGACAAAAATGTCCCAGAAAATTAGTGTGCACACGCTAAAATAAATGACACGATTCAAACTGAAGATCTCTCACTTACAAATCAAGAAAAATATTACTAAACTGCAATACGAAATTACATTTATTGAACTTTGAAAGGGCATATATATGGTTGACATTTCTTATAGGAAAAGGATCCTCGCTGGATCATTTTCCTAAGAATCCTAAGGATTCCGTGATTTTGACCGTTCATCGTACATCGTGCAGTCAGTTTTCATTAGGTACTATTTATATTTAATTTTAAATTTTAGATTTTGAAATGATTTCTGATTGCACGATGTACGATGAACGGTCACGATCATGGGATCCCTAGGATCCCCATGAAAAGGATCCAGTGGATCCTTTTCCTTTCGTATATATGGTGTTAGAATTCATCTGCCTAATTGAGTATTTAGATATATAGATGTCTTGCAGACTCAGCACAACAGGGAGCTTATCTGTCATTTAGGACCCTCAAACATCCAAGAAAAAGAAGATGTAGTCATCATGGCACCACAAACATTTTCAAATAAAGGTACCCCAAAAGATGTACATTACGCTAACACATCGTGCTCTCAAGTCATATGTACAACTACTGACTCGACCCGTGTACCCTTTCTAAACTTCATATTTATTTTTATTTTGAAAACTGTTATTAGCACTTCATAAATCTTATTCTATATTCCTTTTAAGTATATTTTTCTTTTAATTATAGAAAGTTTGAAATGTAAAATGAAAATTTTAGAGTGCCAACAACAATTCCCTTTATTTTTTTTTAATCATAAAACAGCCTTACGGCTATATTACCTGCATGCAATGGCGAGTGTAATTTCTATACTACGGCAGTAGGATGTGCGTACTGACTAGATAACACTTGAATAAACGGTGACAATCAATTTAAAAAACGTCGCACTTCACTAAGAAAAATTGAAATCAACATGTTCCATTTGCTTTTAGATTATACGATTTCCAGATCAACTAAACTGTCCGCCAAACAATAAAACCTAGTTTTAATATTAAATAGTTTATACACTTTAATATTAAATGACTACTTAGGCACATAAAATGTTTTAGATAAAATTCAGCTTTATGAATTTATTCTCAAGTTCAACCTGAGATTTCAAGAATCTTTTTCTTCATACTCTCACTCTACATTGTAGAACAAAGGAAGCCTAAAGACACAAATACTCACACTGATAAAGAAAAGGGACAAAAAAAGAAGCTTATTTTGATGAATGAAACATAAAATCGGCTGTTTGAAGGCTCCACATGAAGTATAACTTCTTTTTTTCTTTTCATGTTTTATCAATTTTAATGATGCAATACGACTAGTGAAACTCTAAACCAGAAGATAAATTTTCAGTATATAATAACAACCAAACCTATGAAGATATTTCATTGGACGTCTACCTAAAAGTATAGACATTTCGCACAAACATGAAAATATTTCGTTTCGGATCTACTGACGTTTTAAAACAATTTCGGTACTACTGAAACACTACGATAAATCTTGTCGAAAATTACGTGCTTTCAGTTGGAAGCTACTGACTTAATAAAACAGTGTACTGCCAGGGGAATGTGAGGGCAGTTTGGACAAGTTTATAAGTGAGTATATTATGTAAGATAGTTCTTCGTATGAAAAGTAGGCGTGGGGTTTTCCCTTTCTGAAAATCTCATATATAATATCATGGTTCTGCAATACAAGATCTGTTGCGTGCAAAATAGCATGTAGTGATGATTAATTAATCGAATAGCACATATATTAAACGACATATTCCAACCATATAAAACATTAGAGATATAATAAGCATCTATTTAAAAAAGAAAATTTACATGAAGGATCCAAATTTTACAGAGAATTATGTCAGAGGGAGAGTCGTGTACATCAAACGTTGCGGTATATTATTCGTAGTTGATCATCATGGTGGGATAAGAATATTCTAAACCCTCATCATGTTGGCTACTTTGATTAGGTTAGCAAGTATTAAGTATACATAACATGATAATTATTAAAGATCAACGATTCATAGTAGACAAAGACCTTCAACCTATATATGTCTGCAGGTACGCTACAAAGGTATTTCTGTTAACAACGACACAAAATTTGATGCACATTATCTCAAATGGTATGATAACAAGATATCCAAATTTATGGAAAATGCCAAATCTTAACGTGTTATCATACGAAGGTGGTGAAGTCTTTTTTTCGTGGTGTTTATAGAGTAGTTTTTTTGCTTGTGAAGGTAATTCTTATTTCCGTTGTTGGTCTTTTTTTTTTTTTTTTTTTTTTTTTTTTTTGGTCAAAGGGTAAACTTTATTAAATTCTAATAGTAACGTTTACATCTTTAGCAAGAACATTAAATAAAAACTGCGGACCAATAGCATCCCAACGAAAGGCACCACCATGTAAGGCAGCATATGAGGCTACAACATGAGCAGCGGCATTTCCATTCCGCTTGACAAACCCAAACCTCACCCCTCGTAGTTGAGAGACCAACTGACCAATATCATGAATCTAACATTCCAAAGTCGCATCCACCACACATTCCCCATTAACCATACTAATTATCATCTGAGAATCCGACTCGATCTCAACTTCCTCATAACCCAACTCCATACACGCCACCAATGCCGCACGAATCGCCTCAGCTTCTGCCATTGCCGCCGTATTGAAGTACATACCGCCCACCCCTCCAGCTGCTTGCAACAGCCTAGCAAAATCCCGCATTACCCATTCATATCCTCCTTTACAAGTCTTAGCACACCATGCCCCATCGCAATTAACCTTGATCACACCATGACCTGGCCACTTCCACCGTACTGGCTGTCCTGCAAAAACAGCGGCTGCCGCAACTTCACACCCCCCAGATTCCTGCTTCACCTCTGAATTGTAGACTTGAAATTCCAGAACTTGCTTCCTCACCAAGTCAATCATCTCCGTGGGATTATTTAACACATCATGAAAAACTATTTCATTCCTACACTTCCATATTCTCCACATAATAAACACACACTCCTACAACAACTCATCCTTCTTGTCATTTTTATGAAATCTCACACATATCCTCCTCCAAGACTCACGAAAGTCCCTCCCAATAATAGCCGTGATATCTAACTGCACAGAGCAACAATACCACAATACACGACTAAACTCACACTTAAAAAAACAGATGGTTCTCAGTCTCATCCGCAGCCCCACACATCACACATTTACTTTCTACTAGCATTCGCCGTCGAAGAAGGTTAATCCTCACTGCTAACGAATTATTGCAGCAGCGCCAAATAAAAAATTTCATTTTATTTGGCACAACCAAGCTCCAAATTTCCCTCCAGTCCCAATCACCTTCATCCCTCCTACTACTCCCCCCATCCCTTTCCTTCCAAGATCCCCATTTTCCTGCATTTCCATGGCAACACCATATCCCATTTGAACCGTATAAACTCCACCTTTGGAATAATGCCATATTAGTCTATCTGAGCATCCTCCAACACTAACCGATAAACCAAGGATAAGATTGCCTTCCTCCTCCTCAAGGCATCGCCGCACCACGTCACTCTTCCAAGCCCCCAACCTGAGTCAATCAACTCCTCCACCATTACCAACATCTCGTTATGCTTCGATCGAACTTTAAAAGTATGTGGTCGAGGAAGCCACGGGTTTTGGATAAGCCGAATACATCTACCATCACCAACCCTCTATCTCATGCCTTTCTCCAAAATCCTTCTTCCTTGAACAATACCTTTCCAACCCCACGACGACCTTCTACCCATCTTAGCCTCCATAAACGAATAGTCCGAGAAATATTTCGCTTTAAGAATTTGCCCCAAAAGTGTATTCGAATCCTGCAAGATTCGGCATCCAATCTTTGCTAAATAAGCTAGATTGAATGATACTAAGTCCCTAAAACCGAGCCCCCCAAACTTTTTCATTCTTTTCATTTTTTCCCATGAGATCCAATACATGCCGCGTTTGTCCTTATTCCCCCGTCACCAAAACTTAGCAATAGCAGACTCCAATTCCTTACACAGACTTACCGGAAGTTTAAAACACGACATTGCATAGTTTGGCAATGCCATAACGACTGCTTTAATTAACATTTCCTTCCCGGCAAGGAAAGGAATTGCTCCGCCCACCCATTTATTCGCCCTTCCAACGCTTCACGAACCCCTTCGAAAATCGCCTTATTCGAAGAGCCAAAATCGACCTTTATCCTCAAGTACTTCCCAAAGTCTTCTTTGCCTATAATATTTGTACAAATAGTAGGTGCCTTCCTTCGTTTTCGCGAACATTGAGCCCCAAAATACAAAGAACTCTTCTCCCTATTTATAACTTGCCCGGAGGCTTCCGCATAACACTGTAACACAACCATGACCTCTCGAACTTCTTCATCCTCTGCCCTACAGAAGATTACAACATCGTCAGCAAAAAATAAATAGGATAGTGGCATCCTCCCAGGTACCACCCACATCTTGTGCAACACACCCCGCTCCTCTCTCTTCCAAAGCAAAGCCGAAAATCCTTCAACACAAATTAAGAATAAAAACGGAGACATAGGATCCCTTTACCGTAGCTCTTTCTGCGGCTGAATAAACCCAATGGAAGCACCATTACTCAACACACTATAAGTAACCGTAGTGATGCATTCTGCTATTCTATTCCGAAACTCATCTGGAAAACCCAAAGCTTCCATCATTGCCAATAGAAAACTCCATTCAACTCGATCATAAGCCTTTGCCATATCCAACTTCATAGCCACCGACACCTCATCCTCATTACCACGTTGATTTAGAGAGTGGATTATCTCATGTACCACTAAAACATTATTCTGAATCTGCCTTCCAGCCACAAATGTCGATTGATTCGCACTAATGATATGTGGCAAAGCCAACTTCATGCGATTAGTAAGAAGCTTTGCAATTACCTTATAAACCACGTTACATAACGAGATCAGTCGTAACTGAGTCATATTCCGCGGGCTAGAATCTTTCGGAATAAGAACAAGATGAGTATGATTTAGTTTTCTAAGGACTTTCCCAGAGAACCAAAATGCCTTCACCATCTCCACTATATCACGATCAACCACATCCCAATATTCATGATAAATACTTCCCGTAAATCCATCCGGGTCTAGAGACTTATCAGCAGGGATTTGGAACATAGTTTGCTGTACATCCTCATCCGTTATCGGTCGCAACAATCTTTTCTTGTCCTCCAAGGATATCCGAGCCTCAACACAATCCATTATCTCCTCAACCCTACTCAGAGTACATGTGAGGAAAAGGTCCTTAAAATAATTCACTACAATCGAATCCACCCTACTAGGATCGGTACACCAGACACCCTGATCATCCTCCAATCCTATGATTTTATTACATCGCCGACGTTTTGCTGTTTGAGCATGAAAAAATTTAGTATTCTTATCCCCCACCTGGATCCATCGGGTCCGAGATTTAAGCTTCCAATACATTTCTTCCTCTTTTACCCGAGCCTTTAACTCCCTCTCATTGCCCCGCACCTCATCATTCACAAATGTTGAAGACTTATAGGCATTTTGAAGGTCATTCTTTAGGGACTGAATACGTACCTTCGAATTACCACCGTTAGTTCGCCTCCAATTCTACAAACCCTGACGTACCCATTTCAACCTTTCCACTACCTGAAAAACACGGGAGCCCACAAAACCATGCCTCTAATTTTTCTCCACAATGTCGTGACACTCGTTCTCCTTATTCCACCATGGGTCATAAATGAAACATCTTCATCATTTTAATGGCATAACATCCATATCCAAAATAAGCATAGCATGATCGAACCCTTCTAACACTTCATGTAGAACTCTCGCCTCTGGGTACACGCTAACCCATCCACTTGTTGCTAAACCACGATCCAGACGTTGTTATATAGGCCTCTCATCCCTTCGATTCCTCCAAGTGAACGGGTAACCAACAAATCCCAAGTCAAGTAGCCCATTATCAACAATAAACTCACTGAAATCCCTTTTACTAGCCACAGACCTATAATTTCGACCTTCCTTCTCCGAATCATCTAGAATGTCATTAAAGTCACCAATGACAAAGCATTTATCCCCATCTGCCTCAAGCCGTCGAGACAATAACCTCAATTGATCCCTCATCTTCTTGTTATCAGTACTTGCATAAACCACGAACAACCTCCACTTCTCATTTTTTTATTCCATCATAAATGCCTACCTCAATAAAGAAATCAGCATACTTAACAAGTAACACTTGATCATAGTTCTTCCAAAAAATACACATACCACCCGCAATTCCTTTTGGCTCAACAGCATGCATGAACTCCATCCCAAGCCGCCTTTTTAAATAAACATAGCGACTACTTTGATTTTTTGTCTCCAATAAAATCACCATGTCGGGGGTATGGAGCCTTTTTTGCTCCATCAAATCGTCAACTGTCAGGTCACCCCCGAAACCCTGACAGTTCCAGCAGATTAGCTTAATGGGGACTTGGGAGACCTTTCAAGGCTGGTCTCCTCCACCTTAAATAAAAAAATCTTTCGTGGTCAGTTGGTTTTTGGTTTAACACACATCACAGACTCCACATACTCCACCTCCTGAAAGGAACACTTTTTCCCTTTTGTCTCATTCATGACAGCCTTATTAATGGTTGCCAAGTCAAAAGGATCATCATCCAACACTCCATGTCCTCCTCCAAGTTCGTCTTTCACTGCCTGCAGTTCCACCCCCACCCCCGTGTCCTTCATATCCCTTACACTACCATTAGGTAAATGTACCTCCACATTCAAGTCGATTTCCTTGCCATTTCCTGCCAGACACACACCCCATTAACCTGTTCCTCCCCTTCAGGCAACTCTTTAAGAATAACATTCACTACCGCATCTGCAACCACACCCCCCGGGCCAATGGCCACCTCCCTATCCCTCATCGCCATCTCTTTTTCATTTCTCTGACATCGAATTGTATTGGCAAGAGAAGTACCCCCATGCTCATTCTGACACAAAGAACCCCGGAGCTTACTTGGTGAACCACCAGCATCAGACATTTCGTTCTCCTTCCTAGCAGCACTATGGCCTCCACTTGACGAACCTTCCCTCCCATTATCGCCATCTCTCCTTATCCCTACCACCAATGAAGAACGCAAACCTATCCATGTCCCATCCCGCTCATTACTCCTCATCTCCCTCCATCTCCTTAGGCTACGCCGACCCTCATTCGTGCCTACAGAACATCCACTTCGGAATTCAGGTCACAGCGGATTACCCCAAAGATCAGTCTCCGCATCCAAGCCACGATACACTAGATTGTCGTCTAAGTTCCCAGAAACCGTACCACTTGCCCTATCCACATCCAGAAATTCCTTACAAACTCGAGTTGCATGCCCTATAATCCCACATCTTAGGTAATATTTCGGCAGAGCCTCATACTTAAAGTCCACCTAGACCTTCCCATCATCTGGGAAGTTCACAAATGTCTCATGCATTAATGGTTCACGAACATTGAAGCGAATTTTTACCCGTAAAAACCTACCAATGCAATCCCTACTCACCGAAGTGTCCACCTTCCGCACGCAACCCATACGCCCTCTGATAGATTCCGCAACCGTTACAGTCATACTTAGTGGTGGAACATTATGAATCTGCACCAAAAAAATACCAAGGGAAAATGGCGACCATCTATTCAAACCCGCCCTCGTACGATCAGCCACCAACACAAGATCACTTTTAAAAATCTAAGGCTAATCCGCATCCATCACCATTTTCAAATCGCCATGTCCAATAAACCTTGCTAGGAACCTTCGATTCCCAAGGTCTCGAATGGATACACCTTCTCGTCCCTACCAAAGCGACATAAAACAATCAATGAAGGCTTCGCTATGCACGTCTTTAGAAGTAAGCACTTCCGCAACCAAAGTATATAGCAAAACCCCTTCCACAACCTTCCTATCAATTGCAATCCCCTCCCTCTCCTTTTTAGTCAGCCGCAATTTCAAGTCAAACTTGGAACCTAACTTCTCCAAGTCCTTCTGCTCACGGTCCGCCGCCATCCCAGCAGACAAGCACCTTAGCGCACTCGTACCACACTCACATCAGCCCTTTAGTTGCACTATCATACTCGTACCATATCCAAAACCCCTCGCTCGGTGTAGCACAGCCCAAAAGTATTGCAAAAACCACACACTGCCGAAATTTTTTGCAGAAAACCCTAATCCTAAGTCACACCGAAAAACCCTCATTTCGAGGAACCCGATACTCTCCTATAACATACTTAATTAGAAGCTCTTATTTCCGCTGTTGGTTGGATGTGAGTCCTTTGTAGTTGAGGAATTATGTTGTATTTCTCATGGGCTTGTAATTGTGAAGGATGTTTTATTCTTTGGCATGTGTAGCCTCTGTTGGAGTGTTACTCTGACATTCTTTTTGAATGATACGGCCTTGTAGTCATTGTAGGATTATCAGTAATAAGCTAAGGTTTAGGGATTGTATTGAGTTAAAGCAAGGTCATTTAATAGTTAGTGTTGGATAAGATTACTAGAGGCTAAATGAGTTCAAAGGGATAAACCCTAATGTTGATGAGAGGATCAAGTAAAGGCTTTATAAGTGGGCTTTAGGGTTTCTTTATGGACGGGACTATAGAGCCAATGCCCCTATGTATATGAGAGATCCCAACGCATACTCACACTACTACGTTTAACTATTTACTTGATGGAAACTTCGTCGCACAAAATCCATCGCGCAAAGATCGTGATGAAAGACTCTGCACGACGAACAATAACATTAATCATAAGAACACGGCATGGCAGTTTAGCCTTCGTTGCACAAATTTTTTAGGAACGAATGTGTTCGTTACACAAAATACCAGGATACAAACGTGGGACGACTAGCATTCGTCTCTCAAAACTTTGCGCTACGATAATTTATTCTTGCGTGATGGAATATTGTTAGTCGCTAGAATTTTGCGAGACGAAGGTATTCGTTGCGCAAAAAGAAAAATATTTTTTTTTAAATTTAATTTTTTGTTCTGTTTTTTTATTTTGTAAGAAAATTAAATTGCAATTAAAAAATGTGATGAAGAGAAAAATAATTTCTTTAAATAAATATAAATGTATGTACAAGGAAAATGTTTAAAAAGTAAGGGAGTAAAAAACTAAGAAAATAATGTAGCGTAATCTATGGGGTCGTCACTCGGAGGTGGCTGGAAGGTCTCGAGGTTGGGGATGGGCTCAGAGGTCGAAGGGGCGGAGTTGTGGGCATGCTTGGGTTGGATGGGCTTAGATGTTCACGGGGGACGAAGATCCGAGAGACGAATGCCGGACTGACTGAGGGCCTGTACAATCAGCGACATCTGGCTCTTATACGAGGCCAGCTCAGTCCTAAGGTCGGCCACCTCTGTTGTCAAAGCTATCACCTCTTTGACTGCGATGATGAAGAGACTCTAGGTTCATGCCGCTGGGCATTCCCCATCCCCCTACAATACGTCCCCGGCCTCTGCTTGAGAGTATGATCCAAGGTCTCTGTAAGGATCTGAAACCCTGCATCCCCTGGGGGATCCACATACTCGAGCGGAGTCTCAGGAGGAAGCTAGGAGGCGGCCTCCTGAAGAACCAACTGCCTCTTCTCCATCATCGTCGCCTGTGTAATATAACATGAAATATTATTAATAACATTCAAATAATAACTATGATACTTGAATGTGTAAGATAGTAATTACAATTGAAGAATACTTACATGAAGGGACTCGGCCAACTCATCTCCGGGTCGAACATAAACGTGGCTAAAGACATCGATCTTTGAGAATTTTGAACCCCCTGAATAGAACAAGAGAAGAAAAATTTTAGTATGAAAAAAAAAATTATTATTATTGACATATTAAAAATTGAATATGAACCCGGTCCACAAACTCCTTTGGGTAACCCTCCTCAAGAGCGACCTACAGATTATCAAATGTATCAAAATATTGGTGTAGGTCGCTTTTCCACTGCTTGTATCGTTCAGCGAAGAGCCTATTGCCGTACGCCAACATATCGTTGTTGATGTCGTCGAAATTGTAATGTAGCAAATTAATTACATACATTAAGTAATAATATAAATATATAAAATTTGAAGGAAAACCAACTAAAAGGTAGGATACTTACCGACAACAGTGCGTGCACCTTCATCCTCAACTTGTCTGGCATCGCCTTCCATGACTTCCATTGCATAGGGCAATAGGTCCGAATGACGTGACCAATGTCGTGGGCCAATACGCTATGCTGCTCCGTCGTTGGTGCAGCCCGATGCACGTCGTCATATCCGATCGTGATACGTCCATTGGTGACCTGGGTGACCTTCGCCGTCTTCAACTGGCGACAAGGTTCTTGGGTATTTTTCTTTGCTGAAAAAAAAAATAGTAAAAAAAACATAACAAATAAAACCGAAATTTCGGCATAACCTCCCCTAAAGTTTTAACAATTCCCAAACTCTTGACATTGTAATGAATAATATATGATATCCAACAACAATCACAACAGTTGAATAAGCCAAATTTGGACCAAACACACAATTGCAGTATGTAAAAATTTTGATTGAAAGAAAGCCCGATCACTTAACCTTTATACTAGCACACTAGTAATAGTAATTTCCAATAAGCTGGAGAAACTAAAAAAATTTAAATTCATATGCAAGATCAACTGATGGAAACCACTAGGCTAAATTTGTGCGGATCATAATAGCTCAGCAAAATTCTATAAGCAAGAATACAAAAATGACAAGGACTTATTATGAAAATTCAAAACATCTTCAGTTAAACAAAGGAAACGGGATACTCCAGGAAGCACAAAGGTAATGTAAGATATGCTATATAATTTAAAAGCAGCAACTTGCTATGGCGTGGCCATGTTTGGCTAGTCCCTTTTCTAAGAGAAAAAGAAAACTTACACTTGACTTATAAATGTCTATTAACTATTTTATGGCAGATTGATGATTAATAAGAACAAAACTAAGTGTAGCCCTTTTAAAATTTGTTGTTAAATTGACAACTCATGGCATGTCGAGACAAACTTGATGAAATAACCATTCCAAACTGATTAAGAACAGAATGAACTAAATGGGTTTCTGAAAACCTGACCAAGGTGAGTTACGTATCATATATCTTTTAAGGCATTGATTCTAATAGCGAGTCACCCCTATTTGGACTAAATTCACAAGGAAATAAAAGAAGTTATTTAAATTTACCTGGTTATGACCCCGAGGCATCAGTAGTGGATGCCGATGTCGTGTCGGGCATGCGGGGACGGCGGTGACCACGCCTGGCACTAGCAGGTAGCGCCACTGAAGAGGCTGATGAAGCTGGCGCCTGGGAGACCCGGGGACCAACCGGATCAACCGGATCCAACAAATTAGTCGGCCTGGGGTCCATTTCTGCTAGAGTAGTGGCTGCTGCAGTAGGAGGCGGGGGAATCGAACGGAGTGCAGTTGTCACCGCCTTACGACTTCTAATAAGCTACGACATCTGCACAATTAGAAAAAAAATTCAATGCATATATATGGTTAAACTAGAAAAACTCGGCCATTTTGAAAGATGGCAAAGAAGAGATTGAAGATACAAATATTTAAGTATCTGATAACATAATGTTAAAATGGAAATGACAGAAAAATTAATATAATTACAAGGAACTATAGGGACATATTTGACACTCTAAAAAAGTTCTTAGTTGTTCCACAAGTAATCATATTTGACACATGCAACATTTCACTAAATGAGAATCTACGCATAGGCATGTGTTGCAACAATCAAAACATAGAGAGTTGAACCTTGAAAAATAAAACGAAACCAAATTGTAAGCAGCCTATAAACTTAACCCAAAACCAGATTAACTGTCCAAACGGTCATCCAGAGAAGCTAAAAGATAAAGAAGTGCACAGTTGACAAATACAACTAAGCTCCAAATGCACAGTTAACTGTCCAAACGGTAACCCAAAACAAGTTGCCTAGAATCTACATCCAAGCTCCAAATGCTACCCTTGCACGTTCCCCATTATTCCACTCGACAAATACTAAGACATAACATCTCAAAATGCATGGAATATCACCTAAACAAATGCAACCACCATCACAACATTAACATTGTCTAAACTCAACCAAAACCGCATTCAAGGAAACTGTCAATCAGTATACAAGCATAAAAATCAGCAAAAACAAAACAAATTAAAACAAACAGCAACAAAAAAGATTAAATACAATAACATAGAATACACCCCAAATTAATTTTACCTGATAAGATTGATCCAAATATAGTGTTATCTCAACAGGATATAATCCTAAACAAAATGATATCCAAAACACTTGTTAATTCATGACTGCCTTAATGAGATACAACATTACAAAACAACAATAACAGAAACCGAAGTAAATTTGCCATGTATCAATTAGGAAAGCAAGCAAGCACGTAGGATTTAAGCCACAAAAGCCTTCTTACTAGATGCATCCAAGTAAATTAACCATTTATACCTTGAGGAGGTTTTCAGGGGAAATGCTTTCACAAGATTTTGAAACCTAGCATCATAGTAGTTTGAATTAAAATCAAGCAATTACAACAGTAAAAACAAGCAGACTAAACCATCAACTCATTAAATTAAAGTCAGCATAGTAGTTTGAATCTTAACATAAAAAAATGGAATGTCAGATCGCCAACTAAAAGGACCATATTATGGGGAGTGAGGTTGTTTGTGGATGTTCTATATGTATGGCCCTTGCTTTATGTGTTGGCTAATGTATGAGTGAGAGAAAGACTTCGGCTGTAATGATTTTGTAATAAAGAGTAAACACAGTAAAATAAACACCAACCACATATATTTAGCTCAAGTGAAATTTTTGTTTCAGATTTAAAATGTGTGCAGAATGCAACTTAGAAAATGAAAACAAAAACCACAATAACAATTCAAAATCAAACAAGAAAATGACCAGAATAATCACTTTTCTGTGCTTATAGGATTCTGAACCATATATAATTTAATATCTCATACTCACGTTTTTCTTAACACTTATGGACCTCAATGGTCATTTAGTCTCAAATGAGTACATATGTTTGTTGAATTGAACTCAAACAACTCAAAGGAAACCCTTCTCATACCAACTGCTAATGTTGACATTTTTAACATGACTAAAAAAGCATTTAAGTATTTCATCATGTTGCTTTCTAGTTAATATTCACATGATATGAGCTTTTGTCACCCTTCTATACAATTAGCTCACTCTAACTCTATACTGCACCAGATTCCAGAGATCTTCCCTAATTTTCCCTCGACTGCGTGTTCATATATATGTGGTTTCCTAGGCCTTACTAAAGCAGCCACTGTCCTCCCACTGCAATATATATGTGGGATTTGGGGTATCAGAAGACAACAACTGACATAACATAGCTCTTCAACAAGCACAACCCATCAATGGCACTGACTTTGTAATACTACCCTCTCCCTTCTACCATGAATTTGCACTCGACATATTATATGTATAAACATCAATTATAAAAATCAAAGCAGATTAGAAACCATATTCAAAGCATTAGATTTCGAGTAAGCAGAAATCAATTAATTATAAAAATCAAAGGACATTAGAACCCTAATTCCTAAATTTACTAGAGTTAAGTAAATTGAAAATTACCTTAGAGAGAGACGGTTGTTGGAGGAGGAAGAGAAAGTGCGAGGGAGAGCTGAGAGAGAGAGCTGTCGGAGGGAGAGAGTTTACAGAGAGGAAGAGGTGAGGGGAAAGTGTTTGCGATTTCAGTTTAATCCCAAGGTTTTTGCGCGACAAATATAAAATTTTCGTAGTGCAACAAATTCAAATTTTCATGAAATTATTTTAGTGCGAGCCCAAGACCTCAAATTTTCAGCTCATTGCGCGACGAAGAGTAATTAATTGCCGCGCAAATGCCACTCGTGAGACGAATAATATTTTGTTCATCACGCAATGAGCTGAAAATTTAATTTACCCGGATAAATTTTTTTAAATTTATATTTATTCAAATAAAAACAATTTATTTATAACATAAGATAATTAAATTACAAAAAATTTTATTTAGTATTTTATATGGCAAGTCACAAATAAATTGCATTATTCATCATCCGAACTATAATAACATTCGCTATCGTCACTATCATCACTTTCGGTCTCCCAATCCTCATCCTCGATAAGTACGTCACCATCGTCGTTCGGGTCCACTGCAACATCGTACCGCGGAAGATTACCTGGGCCAATTGTAATTGACTGAATCGGTATTTCGATTGAAGACGAACATAATGATTGTAATTATAAAGTTTACGTAAACTTTATAATTACAAACAAATATTCAATTAAATATTTATTCTAAAAATAATTACTACCTTAAATATTTATTCTAAAAATAAATAATACCTTAATCCATTCATTTATTTTAAAAAGCAAACATGAATTAAAGCCTAATTAAGTCCAAATACATAACTTATAAAAAAAAACCTTCAATTTAAATATTGTCCTCAAAAACATAAATTTAAACGACTATTTCGATGGTCCTCCATTCCGCTGGACGTCATAACGCCACCGATTGTAACCTCCCTCCAACGCATTCTCCATCAACTTCATCAACTGTTCGTTTGTATCATCATCAAGAGTATACTTACACTGTTACATATATATCCAAATAATTAATTCCAACATATAACAAAAAATTTCACAAAATTAATTATTGATCCATCAACATTATACTTACTAATAATTCATCCATCATCGCCTTCTTCGCATTCTCGAGCACAGATTTCCAAGAATGCCACTCATCAGTAGGACAATTATTCCGCATGGCTACAGCAATCGCATGCGCGAACTAAAAATGTTGCCTCAAATAATTCGGGTCGACGGCGGGCACGCTCTGATCCTTGTTTTTATCCTCCATCCCAGAACGAACAGAATTGTGAAGAATAAAGAAAATAGAATTGTGAAGAATCAGGACAGTAGAAGCGCATATTTATAGGAAGGTTAAAATTTATTTATTTATTTTCCTTTCTTGTCTTTTTTGCGTGACCACACTTTTTTTTTCGTCACGCAAGTATCTCTTGTGAGACGAAATATCCTTCGTCGGCCAAAACCTCGTCGCGCAAGCTGTTTTTTCTACCAGAGTAACACACGCAACAAAATCCCAAAGTCCCCATAGAGTCATTGCCTTAGGATTAGGAGGTGTAGAAGGTTTCTTGAGGTTACAGTCAGCCCAAAGCTTTTCCAATGGCGGCTCGAAGTATGGTTTTAACTCATGTTTCTATATGATTCGCCTAGATTAGTTTTACAACCTCTTGTTCTCACCTAGAGATTCTCCTGTGGGTTTTTTTTCTTTCTGAGTAAAGTTTTCTCTGAGATTCACGTTTGACATAACTGTCTTATGTCATTCATAATGAAGCTTCATTTGATTTTAAAAAAAAAAGGGTGTTACGTGGTTATGTTATATATGGTGCGATTTATCATCTAGATTTCTGATTTTAGGGGAACTAAAATGTGTACATGCATAGCATCTTACTCAATTCTTATTGAAAATTTTAAACGTGAATTTTCTGCTCCAAATAACTGAAGAACGCGTATACAAACTAATGTTTATATTAATGTAAAGATTTAGGGTTACAATCTCTGTTGCAAAGTTTGAATATTCTTATTCGATCTCCAGGGTTGCCAAGTGTATATTTAGGGTTGTTAATCCGAGGATCGAAGTGACTTGATCTTCGGCACATGTAGTTGTGTTTGATGGTTCTTCATAGATGTGGTGAAGAATGCAGAGAGCTTTTTGAGTTTTTGAGAGTTTGGGAGTTTGGGTGTCTGGGTGTGAGGATGTGTTTTTTAGGGTCTTTCTTTGTGAACCTCGTATTTAGGCTCTCCAAGTATTGATTTAGTCTTGACTTGGTCTTGATTTTGAACTTGATTAATTAATGAAAGAACCAAGACTTGATTTGGGCTTGGTTCATGATTTGACTTCATCAAATAATTCTTGATTTAATTAATTATCTTTTATTTAAATAAATAAATTAATCACTTTTAATCCATAATTTGGTCATCCTTGATCTGGCCAATCTCTCCCGATTTGGTATTTTCATTTGTTTTAAATTTAAATCAATTAATTTCTTCGATTTGAATTAAAGGAAAAATTACACATAGAATATATTTTTAATACTTAATTTTATATTGAACCAACACTTTTTAAACATTTCAAGGTAGGACAAAAGTTAATACATGTAAAAGATGACATTATTAACTTTTTTCTCTAGATTGTAAGTTACAGATATACCCTTTATAGTGATAAAAGTTTTCTCACAATTTTCTCTATTAATCTGTTACTTCTTTCTCTCTCTTTCTGTCTTCAAGAAATATTAGAGGTGAGGTTGGAGCGGAGCTTGAAAGATTGGCAATCAGCGAGAAGCTTATCAAATCCAGTTCAATTTCGTTCAGGTCTCTCTCTTTTTTCATTGATTCGACCTCTTGGTCATGTTGCAGGTGTAAATTCTTAAATTTTTGTACTTTAATTTCTTCCTCACTTTCTTGGCAGCCAAATAGAGCACAAACAAAAAACAGAAAGAACATCAGGAGACATATATGGATGAGCAACCAAGAAGCCCTTAAAGGATTCCCAACGAAAGAGGAAAACACCGAACTGAAGCACGGGGAACTTCTCGACCAAGTCCTTCAACTTGAAGTAGCAGACGTCGGTGTAGTTAAACTGATTATGCAAAAATGGTTGAGGACGAATTGAACTGATTCTGCAATAATGGTCGAGGACGGGTTGAACTGATTCTGAAAAAATAGTCGAGAACGGGTTAACTGATTCTGCAAAAATGGTCAAGGACGGGTTGAATCGATTTTGCAAAAATGATCCAGAACGGGTTGAACTGATTCAACGAAAATGGTTGAGGGCTGATTGAACTTATTCTAGTGATAAAAGATACAAATTGTATCTACATATCGTTTCAAAACACATTAATTTTGTTGAAGTTGTGAAGGCTGGGTTATATTAACAGCTCTACAGCCTTAGGGGTATGACTGGTATTTTAAAACATTGTTTCCATGTTTTGGGTTGCGCTTTAGTTGTTTTTATGTTTTCGTCTCTCCTTAACATGTTTAAAAACTAGTCGAGTTCCTTGAAATATAGTGAAAGTTTTTGTCTCTATATATAAAGCTCCCTTATTTATTTCTTTGATTTTATTTTCAATTTATTCTTCCAAACCCTGGTTGGTTTCTTTGATTTATTTTTGTATTCAGTATAGCCAACTAATGTCATCCTCATGTTGTAAAGAAAACTATGGGGAAACAACTAATGTCCACAACTCATCATATCTGGTGGAAATAGTTAATGTATAAAGAGATAAGTACCAACAATTACTCAACATATATAAATTTTGATATGTCGTAGTCCTATTAGATTACGAATGTGATTGTGTAAATCCTAACATATCTAGGATATCCTTATGAGATTCTACCATATCTCTTAGACTAGATATTATCCTATTAGAGTTGTAATCCTATTAGGGTAAGGAATTAACCTTCCCTACTACTATAAATAAAGACACAATGGGATGGAATAGAACACACCTCATAATTACACATCTCTCTCTTTCTCTCTATGATTGCCGCACCCCTCTCTCTATGGCTTTCATAATTGTTCAGTAAATTATACCTTCAACATGATACGATTATTATAACATCTTCCTTCTCTTCTCAGCCAATCAAATTGCAGAAGTTTAGGTTGATGACTGGTTGAACTGATTCTGCAAAAATGGTCGAGCAGGATTGAATCAATTCTGCAAAAATGGTCAAGGACAGGTTGAACTGATTCTCCGAAAATGGTTGATGATTGATTGAACTGATTATGCAAAATGGTCGAGAACGGGTTGAACGGATTCTGCAAAAATGGTCGAGGACGGGTTGAACGAATTATGAAAAAATGGTCGAGGATGAGTTGAACTGATTGTGCAAAAATAGTCGATGATTGATTGAACTGATTTTGAAAAAATGGTCAAGGACGGGTTGAACTGATTGTGGAGGAAAATTAGAGTACATAACTCTAATACAAGTGTTGGAGCGACAAAACAAGTAAACAAATTACTTGTATTACACACAAAAAATATTATAACACAAACTCTCAATGACACAATTTAGAAGCTATGACACTTTCTCTTTCTAGAGACACACTCTACACCACTCACACTCTTCAAAAGACTACTCACTTACAAGGCTTCTCTCTCTTACTTAGCTCTCTCTTGGTTTTGCTCTCTTAGTTCTGGCCTACTTCTTACAATAGCAGCCATCTCATATATATAGATGGTACTAGGCGACACTATTAAGTCAATGCTTATCGCTGACCACAACCTAACCACTAATTCAAACATGTTCTAGCATATTCTAATCACAACCGACCTACTTAATTACTTCCCAACCACAAGTGTGGTTTGTTTCTAGATTTTTCACCACCATACCATTTTTCTAGCTTATTCTAGCCTAAGTCGGTGGACTTGGCTTTGCCATCTTGTTGCTATACTTTGCTAGAACTTTCTAGCATAATCTTATACATGTTTGAACTACAACAATCTAGTTTCTTTATATCGATTGATCTTAATGGGCTGGTGTTGATCTTTAACACTGTTTCTAGTAATAAAAGATGCAAACTAATACTACAAAACTGATTTTACATAAATAGTTGATGATGGATTGAGCTTATGACACATTAATTTTGTTGGAGTTGTGAAGCTGTGTTATATTAACAGACCTAAAGCTTTAGGGATATGACTGGTATTTTAAAACATTGTTTCCATGTTTTTGTGCTACACTTTAGTTGTTTTTATGTTTTTGTGTCTTTTTGACATATTTAAAATCTAGTGGAGTTCCTTGAAATATAGTGAAAGTTTTTGTCTATATCTATATATATATATATATATATATATATATATATATTTTTTTTTTTTTTTTTGTCGAATTGTCTCTTTATATAAAGCTCGCTTATTTGTTTCTTTGATTTTATTTTCAATTTATTCTACCAAACCCAGGTTGGTTTCTTTGATTTATTTTCGTATTTATTATAGCCAACTAATGTCCTCCTTATGTTGTGAAGAAAACTATGGGAAAGCAACTAATATCCACAACTCCTCATATTTGGTAGAAATAGTTACTATATAGAGAGAGAGAAGTACCAATCATTACTTAACACATATAAATTTTGATAAGATTATTAGAACATCTTCCTTTTCTTCTCAGCAAATTAAACTGCAGAAGTTTAGGTAATTATAAAAAATAAAAAATAAAAATGGTCGAGAACTGGTTTAACTGATTTTGCAAAAATGGTCAATGACGGGTTGAACTGATTCTGCAAAAATAATCGATGACTGATTGAACCGATTTTGCAAATATGGTCAAGGACGGGTTGAATTGATTCTAGTAATAAAAGATACAAACTAATTTTACATATATTTTAAAAATATATTTTGCATAAATAGTCGAGCATGGGTTGAGCTTATGGAACATATTAATTTTGTTGGAGTTTTGAGAGCTAGGTTAAATTAATAGTCTTAAAGCATTAGGGGTATGACTAGTATTTTAAAACATTGTTTCCATGCTTTTGGGCTGGGCTTTAGTTGTTTTTACGTTTTTGTCTCTCTTTGACATGTTTAAAAACTAGTAGAGTTCCTTGAAATATAGTGAAAGTTTTTGTCTCTATATATAAAGCTCCCTTATTTATTTCTTTGATTTTATTTTCAATTTATTCTTTCCAAATGCACATTGGCTTCTTTGACTTATTTTCGAATTTATTATAGTCAACTAATGTCCTTCTCATGTTGTGATGAAAACTATGGGGAAGCAACTAATGTTCACAACTCCTTATATTTGGTGGAAATAGTTAATATAGAGAGAGAGAGAGAGAGAGAGAGAGAGAGAGAGAGAGAGAGAGAGAAGTACCAACCATTACTCAAAATATGTAAATTTTGATAAGATTATTAGAACATCTGCCTTCTCTTCTTAGCCAATCAAACTACAGAAGTTTAGATAATTATCAAAAATTAAAAATAGAAATGGTTGAGGACTGGTTGAACCGATTATGCAACAATGATCGAGTACAGGTTGAACCGATATTGCAAAAATGGTCTAGGGCTGACTGAATTGATTTTGTAAAAATAATCAAGGACGGGTTGAATTGATTCTGCAAAAATTGTCGAAGACGGGTTGAACTGATTCTGTAAAAATGGTCAAGGATGGGTAGAACTGATTATGCAAAAATGGTTGAGAACAGGTTGAATTGGTTTTGCAAAAATGGTCGATGATTCGTTGAACCAATTATGCAAAAAATAGTTGAGGATGGGTTGAACTGATTATAGTAATAAAAGATACAAACTGATTCTACATATAGTTTCAAAACTGATTTTGCAGAAATAGTCGAGCATGGGTTGAGCTTATGACGCATATTAATTTTGTTGGAGTTGTGATGGCTGGGTTATATGAACAGCCTTAGGGGTATGACTGGTATTTTAAAATATTGTTTCCATGTTTTTGGGTTGGGTGTTAATTGTTTTTATGTTTTTGTCTCTATATATAAAGCTCCCTTTTTATTTCTTTGATTTTATTTTCAATTTATTCTTTCCAAACCCAGGTTGGTTTGTTTGTTTTATTTTCATATTTATTATAGCCAATTAATGTCCTCCTCATGTTGTGAAGAAAACTATAGGGAAACAACTAATGTCAACAACTCATCATATTTGGTTGAAATAGTTAATATATAGAGATAGCGGTACCAACCATTACTCAACATATATAAATTCTTCTCAGCCAATCAAACTGCAAAAGTTTAGGTAATTATCAAAAATAAGAAGAAAAAAAACAAAACATTTGCTGAGCTACCGATCAAAATATCCTAAGTAGTTAAAAGGGTGCGACAAATTTATTCAACTGCAAAAGAGTAATAAATTATCTTAAGGCATGTAGCACATGGGATTAGGTTATGATTACCTGTGAAAACTCAAATTTTATAACAGTAAAAACACTTTTGGTGGCCACTTAGTACTATGATCTAGTGATATTCCTCTTTTTCTTCCTTGCCGCTTCAACCTGCAGCCTTCTCTTTTTCTTTTTCTTTTTTTCTAAAAAATTATTTATGTAAAAACTCCCCTTTATTTCCTCCCTCAACGTTCCTTTAAACCAAATCCTTACTGCATCATTTTCTTCTACATAACCCCCCCCCCCCCCCCCCCCCCCCCCCCACTAATAGCAATTTGAATGAAACAGATATAAGGCATTTCAAACACTTAAATTGCAAAAGAACTCCAGGTCTAAACTTGCAAACCAAATGATGTTTCACCAATAGGAAATAAGTACGTTAATTAATACTTAAGTAATAAACCAATAATCAACAACCACATAATTTGGTTAAGATAATATCATACGTTCAATGAAATAAAACACTTATGGAGAGCATCATGAGGAAGGATGACGAGAGAAATCCAACTTCTACTAAAATATATAATTGCAATTTCCTGCATATCTGTCATTAACTCATAAAATTTGAATGAAACAGATATATGGCAATTCAAACACAATCATCAACAAAAACATCATTTGGTTTAGATATATCATATGTTCAATGAAAAAAAAAACACTTCTAGTGAGCATGATGAGGCAGGATGGTGAAAGAGGACCAACTTTGGATAAAATATATAATTGCAATTTCTAGCATATCTGCCATTAACGCATAAATTTGAATGAAATGGATGTAAGAGAGTTCAAACACTTAAACTGGAAAAGAACTCCATGTCTAAACTTTAAGTTAGGTGCAGTTTATACCGCAAATTTATTATATATGACAAATCATTTAGGTAAACATTTCACTTAGGGGCTTTCTGTGAAGCAGAGAAAGCTCGATTTTATGCGATTAATGAAGGCCCCCAATTTCTCGATCTTTCCAACCACAACATTGAATGCTAAGGAGATCAAATTTTTCAACAAATTTTGTAAACTAAATAATGCGTCACCAATTGATAGTAAACACGTTAATCAACATTTAAGTAATAATTCAATCATCAACAAACACATCATTTGGCTTAAATTATATCATATGTTCAAATGAAAGAAAAAAAAAAAAAAAAACACTTTTGGTGAGCATCACGAGGGATAATGGTGAGAGAAATTTAACTTTTGATAGAATATATAATTGCAATTTCCAGAATATCTATCGTTAACGCATAAAATCTGAATGAAATGGATATAAGGTAGTTCAAACAAATAAACTCCAAATGGTCTACAAGTCTAAACTTTAAGGTAGGTGCACTTTACACGGCAAATTCATTGTACATGAAAAATCGTCTAGATAAACGTTTCACTTAGAGGCCTTTTGCAAAGTAAAGAAAGCTTAATTTTATGCGATTAATGAAGGCCCCCAACATCTTGATCTTTTCAACAACAATATTGAATTTTCAATCAATGTTCAACCACAACATTGAATGCCAAAGAGACCAAATTTTTCTACCAAAATTTCAAACCAAATAATGTCACTAATAAGAAATAAATACGTTAATCAACACTTAAGTAACATTCCAATCATTAACAAACACATCATTTGGATTAAATAATATCATATGTTCAAAGGAAAACAAAACACTTGGTGAGCATTACGAGGAAGGATGGTGAGAGAAATCGAACTTTTGATAAAATGTATAATTATAATTTCCAACATATTTGTCATTAATGCATAAAATCTAAATGAAAGGGATATAAAGCAGTTCAAACTCTTAAACTCCAAATGATCTCTAGGTCTAACTTTAAGCTAGGTGAAGTTTACACCGCCAATTTATTGTATATGAAAAATCATTTAGAAAAACGTTTTTTTTATGGGTCTCCTGTGATGCAGAGAAAGCTTGATTTTATACGATTAATGAAGACCCCCAACTTCTCTATCTTTTAAACCACAACATTGAACTTTCAATCAATGTTCAACTACAACATTGAGGCTTGGGAGACCAAATTTTTGAACCAAATGATGTGTGACCAATAGGAAATAAGCATGTTAATCAACACTTAAGTAATAATTTAATCATCAATAACCACATCATTTTTTTAGATAATATCATATGTTCAACTAAAAAAGGCATTGTGGTGAGCATCACGAGAAAGGATGGTGAGAGAAATTCAAATTCTAATAAAATATATAATTGCAATCCAGTGTATCTGCCATTAACGCATAAAATCTAAATTGAAAAGGATATAAGGCAGTTCAAACACTTAAATTGCAAAAGAACTCCAGGTTTAAACTTGCAAACTAAATGATGTTTCACTAATAAGAAATAAGCACGTTAATCAATACCTAAGTAATAAGGCAATCATCAACAACCACATCATTTGGTTTAGATAATGTCATATGTTCAATGAATAAAAAATACTTCTGGTGAACACCAACGAGGAAGGATGGCGAGAGAAATCCAACTTCTACTAAAATATATAATTACAATTTCCAATATATATGTCATTAACACATAAAATCTAAATGAAACGGATATAAAGCAATTCAAACACTTAAACTGTAAAAGAATTATTGGTCTAAACTTTAAGCTAGGTGCATTTAGACCGCAAATTTATTGTATTTGAAAAATCATTTACATAAAAGTTTCTTTTAGGGGCCTTTTGCGAAGCAAAGAAAACTTGATTTTATTCGATTAATGAAGGCCCTCGACTTCTCGATCTTTTCAACTACAACATTGAATTTTCAAACATTGTTCGACCACAACATTGAATTTTCAATCAATGTTTAACCACAACATTGAATGCTACAGAGTCCAAATTTTTCAAACAAATTTGCAAACCAAATGATGTGTCACTAATAGGAAATAAGCACATTAATCAAACTTAAGTAACAATCCAATCTTCAACAAACACATCGTTTGGTTTAGATAATATCATCTATTCAAAGGGAAAAAAAAATTCTGGTGAGCATCACAAGGGAGGATGGTGAGAGAAATCCAACTTCTTTTAAAATATATAATTGTAATTTCTAGCATTTTTTCCATTAACGCATAAAATCTGAAGGAAATTGATGTAAGACAGTTCAAACACTTAAATTGCAAAAGAAATCTAGGTCTAAACTTTAAGCTAAGTGCAGTTTATACCGCAAATTTATCGTATCTAAAAAATCATTTAGATACGTTTCACTTATGGGCCTTTTGCGGAACAGAGAGAACCTGATTTTATGCGATTAATGAGGCCCCCAACTTCTCGATCTTTTCAATCACAACATTGAAGTTTCAATCAATGTTCAATCATCAATAAACACATCTTTTGGTTTAGATAATTTCATATTTTTAAAGGAAAAGCCACTTAGTACTACGGTCTAGTGGTATTTTTCTTCACTTGTAAGTGAGAGGTCTTAGGTTCGATTCTCGCCAAAGGTGAATTTGAACCACATTATTACTAGCTCATTGTGAGGTTTAGTCCAATCTCTCACCTCCTTAGTGTAGATAATATCGCTTGTTCAAAAAGAAAAAAGAGAAAGAAAAAAAAACCCTTTTGGTGAGCATCACGAGAAAGGATGGTGAGATAAATCTAACTTTTGATTAAATATATAATTACAATTTTCAGTATGTATGTGGTTAACGCATAAAATCGGAATGAAAGGGATATAAACAGTTCAAACACTGACCCAGTTGTCGGCCATCACATCTAAAGTCATGTGGGTGTATAGAAAAAGGGTGAGCCCCCAACATTTGGGTCAGCCAAATGAAAACCAAAATATGGGTTTTCATTTGGGTCAAAACTCAATTATTTTAGGTTTACGTTTGTTGTTTGGTGACAACTTTTTGAATTTAAACCCAAATGGTGACCTATACACAGGAGCAAATGGTGACACCCAATAAGAGAATGAGTGAAAGAGGTCTTTTATTATTTTATTTTTTACTTTTTATTTGACTTAATCGAATCAATAGTTTCAGGATATTCGAAAAATAGCCCATGTGGTAAGAAAAATCAAGATTTAAACGTATGTGATAAAGTATGTGAGCTAAAAAGATAAATTTAGCCACACATATGAGTTTCACGTACTAACAATTAACGGAAAGTTTTGTTTTAGCCTTGCATGTGTGGCTCACGTTCTAACCGTTAACGAAGGTGTTGAAGATAAGCATCAACGCTCACAGTGCCTTGGAGAGATCAAGGAGTTGGAAGCGGAGATTAGCTTCAGTAGCAGCAGAACTTTGAGCAAAGTGTTGCTGAAGACACTCTCATACATCCTTCGTGGTGTCATAGCCGATGGTGAGAGGAAGGAGTGGTTCAGAGACGGCAATGGTGATGTAGCTAATGACCAATTTGATCATGTTGAACCCAAGGCTGACAGGAGGGGTTGGAAGTTTTGGGAATAGACTCGTTTTCTCTTGGCCTTGTGAAAAAAATGTATTTTTTAATTAGACGTGAGAAATCCATACGAATTATACCATATAAAAATATGAATAAAATTAATATAAGACGACGTGTTCACTCATGTATATATTAATTAAAGTATATTAGATGGATGGCAAATTTTGACTAGGAAAATTTGAGACAACCACCTCGACAACAGTGGTATACCATTCTATTACATTCGATGTCAAACCATCAGTTGCTTTTGTTAAATTCTTTGTCCTATTGCGGTTTATAGAAAATACAACGGAAAAAAAAAATTTACTATCTCAGCATATTTCAGGATTTTCGATTTACTTTTCCATAGGGTGCATAAAATTTCATGGCTGGCCCTGTTAGCTATGTCTTTAACGGCCCACTTGCTCTTATTCACGTGTTAGGCATAAATGACCTCACACGTGTACCATGTGTTGAGCCCGACAAATAGCCATGTGTTAAACGAAACAGCCCGAAACAGCCCACGTGTTAAATGACCCCACACATGAACCATGTATTGAGTCCAACGGTTCACGTGCTCTCGCGTTACCCATTGTGTTAGATATTAGGCTTAAATGAACCCACACGTTAAGGGATTTGTTAGGACTACAAATATGAAATACCACATGGAATTAAAGAACCTTGCATGTCCGAAGTGATTCGGAGAATGATGAATTGATTTCGAAACCTCGAGTGCAAAGGTGAATGCTTATCCAACTGCAAGCTGCTTGCAATCGATTGACCTTAAGAAAATAGAAAAGGAAAGGCGATGCAGAATAGATAAGATAGGCACTTTTATTACAGAGAAAACCAGAACACTTCAACATTGGCCACCCTTTCTTAGCAACATAACTAATGAAACTGGAATACTACAACATTATTGGCTGCTTTAGTTATTTCCCAGGCATTTGAGTCTCCCTCCATCTTGCTAACCAGATACTTCATACCTTCAGATGCAAGACAATGTCCTAATACCTAAACTCTTCATATCAGATCAGGCTAGTTACACTTGAATCTCTACTGACCATCTGTACATCTCTTTTTCTGGGACCGGGATGGTAATCGTCATTAATCCAGATGCAGAGTCATATTCCAAGTCGGTCTCAGCGTTGTCAACAGTGCACTTCAGCAGACGCTGGGAAGAGTAAGCTCCAAACCTTGCACGTCCTCTGATTTTGAGACCAATTGTCGCAGTTGGAGATTGGTTCTTATCAGAAGCCAAATGGATGTCAACCTGCTCCACAGCAGCGCTTGAATTGAACATGTCAAGTAGGCCTATTGGTGCAAATGAGATGTCGGATGTAATTTTCTGCAACATAGAAAACCATATCAATTAGTAAATCCTTTGCAATGATTAAACTTCAGTCGGATAGATGTCAGTGATAGCAAGACTAACCTTGAGAGGACAGAAATGGAAAACCTCATATTCAAGAACCTTGAGAGTCACAGGCATTGAAGCACCTTTTGGCAACCGAAGAACCTCTCCTGACAGTCAATAATGGTTCACATCGTTAGAAAGCTGAAGACCGGAAATACTATGAGAATAATGTTAAAATTCGTGACAGCTAGGTAGAAGTGTTCTTTCGAACTCGCTTCTGTCAGGCAGTAGTGGTACCTGACTTATGAGCATAAACAACTGTTTCTCCATTCCAATCAGCTCCAGCAACTTGAGCAATGGCATCAATATCAGTGGCACAAACAGAACCACTGAGGGTACCCGGAGAGTTATCATGAATGCGTGTCTTCTTTTCAATCTTGCACCAACCGGCACCTTGACAGTTAAACACACCAATCACACCAGAGCAACTGTTGACATTCCATATTTTGAGCAAGCTGCAAAGAGATTTATTCACATGAGCTTTACTCAGAGGTCTAAATTTTGGTAACCACATAACTTGGAAAATTTAGAGAGGAAACAGAACGAACCTGGTCCTGTCTCTTGCTGGATCAGCAAAGAGACAATCATTGGTAGGCCTGCCAGGTAACTTGGCACGGAGGACAGATCCAACAGGGAGGACCAGCTTCCTCAGAAGGTCAAAATTGTGATTGCCTGGTTTATCACTGTTTAGAGAAATACCAAATTATGCATCAGAACTCCTACTTTCCTGAAGTGACGAATAGAATAAATTTGTTTAGTGCATACCTGACATAGATTGCACATCTGCCAACAGCACGAGCTGCACCATGATACTCTGCCACTGGATGTACACTCTGCAAAGTAGAGATTGTTTCATCAATGTCGTGATATACATAATTAACTTTTATTCCAAATACAAAATGATTGCAGATAATCATACAAATTGAATTGTAAATCTTCAGCAAACAGACATATTGACGTTTCAAGCCTCCACCAAATAGAATAGACAATTATGCATCAGTAAACCATATTTTACAATTATATTTTCACTGTAAATTTAAAGAGCAATACATACAGACTAATTTCAGGTAATTCGAGGAAATGGTCTTCACTAGGTTTCCATACATCATCATCCATAAAAGGAGAAAAAAAAAATCAAACAGTATCAAGGCAAAAGAAATAAAAAATTGAGATAGAAGATGAGTAATCGTTTTACTTACATGAAACATATCCCAGTCAGGGTGCATGAATTCCCCAAGAGTGTTATAAGCAACAGAAGATATATGAATCGTGTGTGAAGCAGGATCACGGGGGTAGAAGTCATCAGAAGCTCTGACAACAGCAGTCTGCTTGGAGCTGTAGAGCCCATCAGTGTTGTGACACATGCAAGCAATGCATCCATTGTCAGGAAAGTTTCGAGCAACTGAAGCCTCAAGTGCCTGGTGGTAGCTGCGGGTTAGAGAAACTCTACCACCATGACCAGCCCCTAGAGTCTCAATGATGTTCTGAACATCAACCTTAACTCCATCAGGGACATGGAGAACATTATTCAAACGAAAATTTGCAACAGGGGTATTAAGAATGGTAGTACCAGTGTGATGGATTTGCATACCTTGACCATCACCTATATAGACTTTGTCTTAACCGTTGTATGGCACTGAAGATTGGATGGTTGAGATATCATTAGTAATATGTGAGGTGGCTCCAGAATCCATAAGCCAAGTAGGAGCAGAAGATTTGAAGTTGGTGTGAGCACACATAGCTGCCAGTTTCGCAGAAGGTACTTTGCCAGCAAAGGCATGATTCATCCGTTCAAAACAATTAAGAGCTTCATGATCGGTAGAGTGACATATTTGACATGGCATTTTGTGACCAGAGTTGCTACCATATGAATTCCCCCCAGAGTTGCGATTGAAGCCTCTAGAATTGCAATTGAATTAATTTGAATTGCCTCTGTAATGGCCTCGATTGCTACCACGATAGTTGTTTGCACGATAGTTATTGCCCCTGTAGTTACCTTTGCCACGGTAGGTATTACTACGAGAGTTGTGTGCAGTATAGCCTTGTGGTGTGGGAAGAAGATAAGGTTGAGACTGGGGATATTGAGCTGCATAAGCTTGAAAGGGTTCAGAGGCAGAAGAGGCAACAATCTTCTTTTTGCGATTCATAAACAACTTTTTGTTAATCAACAGGCCATGTAGTTCATCCAAGGAGGCGGACGAGATGCGGAGCATAATCGAGTCAATGAATGACTCATAGTCATCAGATAGACCATTAAGGGTGACTACAATCAAATCACTTTTAGAAACTGGAGCTCCGGCGGCCATGAGTGCATCAAAGATGTTCTTGATGTGTTGAATGTATTCTGAAATTGCTAGATCTCCTTTCTGAGCAAAATGAAGACGAGATCAAAGCTGATGAATGTGAGCAGCTGAGTCATCTCTGAAGCATTGCTCAAGATTAACCCATAGTTCACGAGATGATGTGACACCAACTGTGAAAGGAATAATATCTTCCGAAAGTGTAGAGTTCAGCCAAATGAGGATATTTTGATCCTTTTCATACCACAAATCAAAGTTCGGATTTGGAATTCCAGTGCTTCTGCCAGATTCATCAAGAAGAAATTGCGAAGGACAAACCTCAGAGCCATCAACAATTCCTATGAGTTTATATCTTCGAAAAATTGGAGCAAAAAAAGCCTTTCAGACAAGGTAATTATCTCGTTTGAGCTTTGTAGGAACCATACAACTTATATTCTGAATCAAAATTGAAGAAATTGAGGAAGAAAGAGGAACCGCTATGAAATTAGGGTTCATCTGAGATAAATTTGGGCCAAGAACTTTAGGATTTCCCAGAGAAGAGTTCGACGAAGTCATCGTAATTGCATATCACAGAGAGAAGAAGATCGCCGAGTGGAGAAATCATAGAGAGCAGAAAAATTGCAAATCGCAGAGATCGATTGCAAAGATCACAAAGATCGCTGAGATTGCAAGAAGCAAAGGAGAAGAAGATCGAAGAAAAGCGGTTGAGCAGCAAAAATTGCAAAGATTGCAAAGATCACAGATATCGCAAAAATCGCAGAGATCGCAGGAAGCGAAGGAGAAGAGGATCAAAGAAAGGCGGTGAAGCAGAAAGGGATGATACCATATTAGAAATATATTTCTCATTGATTAAAATGATTTACATTGGGGTATTTATAGAAGTCAGTTAATAAAGATTAGTTATCAACTAATGTAACTAATTAACCTTAAGCTATGATTAGTTATAATGCAGTTACAACAGACAAAACTTCTACACTAAGTAACTGCTGACTGTACTGCTGACTATACTGATGACTTGGACTGTTGAGCATGATGTGTCTCTTTTGAATTAAAATGAATTAAAGTTAAATTTGACATTGATGTCAAATTTGACTCCTAAACATAAAACCTTCAAATCTAATCAGCAAATAACACTTCAGTTGGAGAGAGTTTTAATGTCAAATAGGCACAGTGGCATGCTGCTTAGAATTTGGACATCTCCTTTAAAGATACTTTAACACACCAAACGCACCAACCCACAACCAAACTATACAAGTAAGATATGCTTGATTTTTATTGGTGGTAGAATTGGTCCAACTTCTCCCTTCTTCGTCTTTGACTGAGAGTTGTGGATGTTGGTACAATTCAATCTTGTACGCAATTTCCTCTGTTTAATTCAACACAAAATACTAGTGTCGGGCACGTGGTCTTTTTGGACGAGAAGGCTTAACAGCGTACACAAAAAGAACGTAAATTAATTGGAAAATTTTAGTTAAGGGATGAATTTTAAATTCGGTGCGATTTAGGGACTAATTCTAGTTAAGGAGTGCACAATGCGGTTTTACAGTGCTAACAAAAGCAATTTTTTAAATATAGAGCATTATTACATGATATTAGATGACAAAAAATTTAGGGGTCCCTTCAAATTTGGGACCCTGTGCGACTGCTCCTTTCGCTCTCCCCAACGCTCCCTCTGCCAACATGTTATATTTAATGCTCTGTTCTGTATCTGAAAACTAGTGGTACATGATATTATGGATGATTAATTAAGCTTATTAGTTACTTAGTGGTGAAACCAATTGGTTGCTCCTAAATCTGACAATTTTTTACACGACTCGTTACCAAAACATGAAAACGACAAAAAATAATAGATTTCGAGTTAATACAATAACTAATCCGGTCACCCATTATTACCCTCGCAGACCTGACAGTTGGTTGCTCCTAGACCTGACTATCTTCGACTCGCGGCGTTCCCACGCGATAAACATGCCAACATCAGCGTACCGAAATTGATAAACATGCCAAACTTAGCGTACCGAAATTGAAAATTTGGTATACGGTAATGCCCCTAATCTGTGGTTCATTTGATCAGTAATTTCAAATCGTTTGCTTTCCAAATAATTAATTCGAATACATATGAATCTCAATAACTTTTACCAATGACTCTGATGAAAATATATACGCCATTTGTAACATATTTACAATCACAATGAACTTGTTTTCCAACCTACTCCTTCCCCATCCAACCCTTACAGCAAATACGTTACATACATCCCCATTCACCGAGACATGAACACCCTTGGCCCGTATCCTATCAATCACAAAACGGTCTAAAAAAGGACGAAAAAACGAAAAAAGAATTACATAACACAACAAAACAATGAAAGATTCTTTCCTTCATATGCCTCTTCCACACAAGTACCTCGAGTCAATCCTCCAACGTTATGTACTCTCCGTTTTACCTTCCAATGATCCATCCCTAAACAATTTCAAACTGAGACTATTGAACCGATCTCGCGAATACTGCCTTGATGCTTTCCTCCAATCTGTCCCGGCCTTCATCATTGCGGCAAACTCCTCATAACTTATTCGTCCATCCTGCAACCATGGAAAGGGATTCAGTGTGAATTCTAAGCAAATACTAGAACAAGAAATTAACGGTTTTGGTTCATAAGCAGATTTGCAACAAGACTCTCATTAACAATTTAACACGCAATCTGACTGACCTTGTCCGTATCTACGTCATTAATAATGGCATTGATAACATCTTCAATGTTATCATCAACTTCATTACTCAAGGCATCTCGCAGCTCTTCAATTTCAATATACCCATTCCGGTTTTTGTCGAAGAATTCAAATGCTTTGCGAAGATGCTCCTCATCATTGCCCATCCTTCTTAGGTGAACAGAGATGGCTACAAATTCTCCGTAGTCTAGATATCCATCATTATCTACATCACCCTGTTTAACAGAAATGAAACCCCTCTTATTAGTATGTGCAGCATTATATGGATCTTTAAACAGTAACGCAATACACGAAGTCATTCAAGCAAGAAGGTTTCAGATTCTTTGAGTCGAACATGCATATAGATGATAAAATCTATGTCAAAAGAAATCACTTGGATAGTCAAACATGCATATGGATTGTTTTTAGCCCAAAGGCCATAACAAATTAATCCTCTAACATATAAAACCATAAACTAATACAAGATAATACTTACAGCTTCCATCAGAATATGAAGATCCCCATCAGGAATTTGATGGCCAAGTTTATGCAACCCAACTCTTAGCTCGTCAATGTTAATCTTGCCCTTGTTGTTAATATCCATGAGCTTAAATCCCTCCTGTATACCACCAACTTCCTCCATCGACAAATGCTCGGCTATAACCTGTTAATTTAAAATTCCAAAAGAAAAAATTAGCAACTGAGGACACATGCATCCCAAACGTATAATAGAAGTATAGAACACATAAAGCAGATGAAGGGTTATGAAAAAATTATCAAACACAAATCTTAGAAAATAATACCTTGAGAGCGCTTTTCTTGAGCTTGTTCATAACAGAGAATTGCTTGAGCCTTGACCGAACAGTTTCACCTAAAGAAACATTTGGAGCTTTCTTTGCATTTTGTAACCAAGGATGATCTGCACTCAAAGAACAAAGAATAAGATGTACGTTCATAATATTATGTTTTGCACTTCCAAATTCTTCAAGCAACAAAAGTCTCTTTAATATTAAACTATAATGATAAACATCGACAGAACTGAACATTACCTAGAACTTCCTGAGCTGTAAGCCTCCGCTTTGGATCAGGATTAAGCATCTTCTTCACAAGGTCTTTCGCATTATCAGAAACCAGAGGCCAGGGGTCCTTCTTAAAATTTACAACAGACCGTATAATTGCTTCTGCAACTCCTTGTTCAGTTTCTGCACGCAAGATAATAGATTCAAGTCAGAAATTGTACAAGATGCTAAGCACTAGGAAAGCCAGAAAGTAATCAAAATTCGATAGAAGTGAAGAGAAATTAGAAAGTGGCAAATTCATTTCAACGGGTCTCAATTCATGCATGCACGTATATGGTGAGTAAATATGGTAGCAGCACATCACTTTTTGTTAGTAGATAAATTTCCAACCTAAGAATCTACAGCACACAAGCACATATTTTAATAGAAGCAATGCCCACTTGTTATTTGTTACCAAAGTCGATAAAATACAATGTGTTTGGAAATATTTTGACCAACCATGGTCCATGGACGCACAGTGCAAGCAAAAAGATAAGGTATAACTGGTGAATGTGAACTTTAAAACAGTTCTCCCCACTTAATTTCTTCAGTGAAAATATAGATAGATACTGCCTTCATATTATCTAGAGTGTAGGAGTGTTAATTTGGAGAACAGCATTAGTTAAGAAAGAAGAAAACAGCACCTACATACTTTAGTCAAGCTATACTGCATTACACACACACACACACACACACACACACACACACACACACACACTATTTACCATATAATGTACCTTCCCTATAAGAATGTAACTACTGTACAATGCAAGTCGTATCTATACTATAGTAAAATATTTAGATGAACAGACATTTGGCTTAGCAAGCAACGCACATATACAAACAAACACAAACCTGCCCAAAATGGTGGAACACCACAAAGTAAGATATAAAGTATAACTCCAGCACTCCACACATCAATTTCAGGACCATAGTTACGTTTAAGCACCTCAGGAGCCATGTAATAGGGACTTCCAACAATTTCATTAAATACTTCACCTGGAAATACATGAAAAAAAATGTTTTAGTAAACTAATCAGAACAAGAAAATCAAATGCCATAGTTTGGAGAAGACTTTACCAGGTTTAAAGAATACGGACAACCCAAAATCAATTGCCTTTAAAGGTGCCGTTTCTTTCTTGTTTTCAAACAAGAAGTTCTCGGGTTTGAGATCCCGGTGCATCACACCGTGCTTGTGACACATCTGCAAGAGAATTAAACACATTAACATTATGCTAGTGCATGTAAACCTATCAAAAGGTTTATTCCTCAAAGAATAATCTTGGGAACAAAAATCTATTCTATACATAAACGGCAAGAAAATCAATTCACCACAATCCAATCAATCACCAATCCAACATGATCACTAAAAACCACCAAAATCCTCACCTGAACAACTTCGACAATCGTCTTCGTGACGGCGGCAGCAGCACGCTCTGTGTAGTGACCTCTGGACACGATTCGATCGAAGAGCTCACCGCCCTCACAGAGCTCCATAACAATGTGGACGGCATGGTCATCTTCATAGGTGTCTTTCAAGCTCACTATATTGGGGTGCTTAGGCAAATGCTTCATGATCTCAACTTCTCTCGTCACATCCTCTATATCCACAGCTGTCCTCAGCTTGCTCTTCGAAATCGACTTACAGGCGAACTTCTCGCCGGAGTCCTTATCGGTGCAAAGGTAGGTAATTCCGAACTCTCCACGGCCGAGCTCCCGACCCAGTTCGTATCTCTGCTCGATTTCAGCGCCAGTCGGGTCTTTCAGCACAGAGAGCTTGGAACCACCATTTCCCTGGCCGGCGACGTAGTTTATCGAAAATGGATTCTTCCTGTTCTTCTTGTCCTTCAACGGAGAACCCGTCTGGGGGTTCGCACAGCAATTACCCATCTGTGAAAATCGGTCTGGGAGCCACAATCGTATCAGAATTCGAATTGAATACTCGAAATCTGAGGTTTTAGGGGGAAATCAAGAGATGGGTTTCGAGATCCGAATTGCTCTGTAACCCAATTGAATATTGAGAATTTTTTTGGAAGATGAACAGAATTTGAAACGAGAGATGTGATTTAAGGAAATGGGGAGAGAGGGGTTTGGGGGTTTGGAATTGAAGAAGAAGATGAGAAGGGGAATTTAGCGTGTGGAAGCCACCATTTGGTGGATTGGTGGAATAGAGAGAGACAGAGAAAGGGTCCAGCCTCTTTCACACAGACTTCCCTCCTTACTCCTAACCCTATTTTTCTCTCTCTCTCTCCACGCGGTTGGATAGACAGATGGAGATTTAGAGAGAGAGAGAGAGAGAGAGAGAGAGTGAGAGAGAGGGGAGCTTTGTTGTTTCCAAAAATATTGTAAACAAAATTAAAATTATCTCAAATTGTTTTTATATCTCATACAATGCCCCTAACTACTTCTCATAATTACAATCCATGTCCCATTTTATTTTATTTTATTTTTTTTTGTAATGATTTTGTTTTTCACACTATCATCAAAAATCATTAAACTAAAATCTTGATCTTACAAGTACAAATGAATACCAGTAGTATTAGTGTTGTCCATTTTATTTAGTTGTGAGAAAACTAACTAATATTCAGAAAGCATGCACTATATATTATTTAGTTTGTAAAAGTGTTATTGACACTTTAAAATTGTTATCGTGTACTCCAACTTTATAAAATAGTAGAGAAAATATGCACAAGAATGTGCATGATAACCCTTCTGAAGTGTCAATAACAACTCCTTATTATTTCTTATATTCAATCCTTTTTATACAAGCAATATTGTTAGATGAAAATAATTGAACAATTGTATAAAGGTAATTTACTTAAATCATCGGAAGAATGCCTTGCTTCTGTTTTCGTTTAATTCACTTTGTATAATGATTAAGATAACAATGATTGCATTTTTTAATACTTTTCAAAATATGAGATGAATGATGGATAAATACACTCTTACTCATCATTGCAGAATTTGGAACTCTAGATCTGCCATACTCTTACTCATCATTCAATGCACTTGTATCATCGAGCTAACCATAGTGGCTTATGTAGACTACGTTGACATAACTAATTGGTTTTTCATATTATAAGGAGACCATGGAGGAATTGAGAATTACTCCTAACTGACATCTGGTGCACGATAACATACTCTAAGCTAGTATTTCCTAATTAATGTGCATTTTATACTTCTTCTTAGTAATTTAGTAGCTTTTGTGATACAACTAAAGATCAACGAGTCTCCAATTCAACTAGCACCCGAACTGATAAACGTATCAAGAGATATGCAAACACAAAGTGTATAAGTTGCCATCCTTTTTTGAGGCGATTTGAACATGTAGGAATTGCATCTTCTCTTAAGAATTTCTTGTGACCCATTTTTTGATCACATCATCACATCTTCTCTTATATATATTAAAAAATATTAATATACGGGAAGACTCAAGATCAAAAGACGAATCTTAATAGAAAAAGAAAGACAAAAACATCTCTTTGAAAATATCACATTTTATAGTACCACCCACCATAATATGGCATTATTCATGCCTGCATGTGAAATTTAACTCGAAGATTATATATCTTTATCATCTTCTAATATTAATATTAATATACACAAACAAATTAATCATTTTTTTAACAAACAATAGTATCTACACCGGTGAGGAAGTTGGCTGAGCCTTACAATAGGCTTGCCATGATAATGTAGTTCAACTTCGCTTTTGGCGAGAATCGAATCTAAGACCTCTCACTTACAAATGAAAAGAAATAATCATTAGCATATACAACTAACACATTCCAAACAAAATGAAAGAAAAATTAATTAGATGTCTAATTGTTGTTATTGCCTCAATCATTTCCATTAGCTTTATTAACCATTTCCATCGTACCTTCATCTTTTTCGTCACAAGAAATTTCAGTGTGCTTAGATGGCTCGGTATACCAAGTGTCATAATACAATTGGTTGAATTTTTTTTTCAAGTATCCAACGACTTATATTTATATCACTTGGTGTATCAGACCCAGCACACTTCTACACTTTGCAATCAAGCTAGTAGACTGGCCTAGATTTTCAGCATGTACTGCAAACATTCAACGAAATAGTACAAGAGTGATTTTCTGTAAAGCGAGTTTAATGAGAATACTCTGACATCTAATGTAAATGTTTTTATCGTCAAGATAAACGTAAGTATAGTATAAGCACAATGTATATTTTAAGATCTAAAAATTGGTGTGGAGCGCTTGTATAGGGCTTTCAAATAGAAGTGCAGAATAAGGAGCGTGTGAGATTGAAATACAAGAAAAATAAGGTGCGATCAGATAGCCACGTGATCGGGACGTCGGCATCTACAAGTTACAATCCTTAAGGTGATAGGGGTGTTTTCAAGAGAAAGGGCAGTGTGGCAATTAAGAAGAGAAGCAAGGTTGATTTAATGGATGAAATGGTCAGCTTAGGTGCGGACACGCTACACGTTCGGTTGGTAAGAGTGACCTATTCTCTCTCCGTCTCGTTATATACAAACTGCAACTACCACTGCAAAACACTTGGATTGTCTGCCTTCCCACTTATCATCATCTTCCCATCCTCTTTTATTTGTGCGGTAACAGTTAAGTCACATCAATATTTTATATTGATTTTTTTTAAAGATAATAAGACAAAAAGTAATATAAATATAAAATGCTAACGTGACTTAACCGTAATCCTACAACTAGGAGGGGATTGAAGGGGATGAGAAGTGAGAGGGCAGACGATCCAAGTCCACTGCAAAAAACTGTAAGTTTATGCACACGTGGCTCGATTCCTATGATATGCCTGTTCAGAGTAGACCTTCTAGAAGCCAACTAATAAATTAGTGAGAGCGACTAAAATATTGCCTCATTTGAACTCCGTATATACCCCTGCCCTGCCGCTTTACACAAATTATCTCACAAGGGTAGACTGGTCAAATCATGAATTTTTTTTATAGCGTTTATTGACCGCCGAGGCGCGCCAGCCAACCATTATTTGCCAAACTATGACAACTTATTTATTTTTTGTAAACAAAGTTATGGAATTGACCTAATCTTACGGTTTAATAGTATTTTTTTCACTTATAAGTAAGTGGTATTCTTTAATCTAGTTTTAGTAGTATTTTCGACTTTAGTAAAAAAAAATACATTAATATATTAATTTGGTATTTATTTCTTGTCCCTTTTTTTCCTTCTATAAATTAATACGAGTAAAATTCGATTGTATAAATCGAAAGTTTTTTTTAATATAAAAAGGAGAACAATTGGTGGCGAGCAATGATCATCCATCTTTTTTAGGTTTGAAAAGGCTATGAGAAATTTCAATATGTATGTTACCACAATCAAACAGATATATCAGCTCAAAGCATCGAACTTGAGATCTCAAAATAATTTGCTGTCTGTCTTGCGGCCGTTCAGGAGTGGGAGAAAAGGGTCGTTTTGACATTTTGTGCTGGAAAAACAAAATGGCATAAGAAGCGTGGCCATGCTTTTTGGGCATTGTGGGTTGACTAGTCAAACATGTCGATTTTGACTTGGGGAGTTTTGGAGTGGCCACGCTATTTGTGTGCCCCTAGTCGATTTTAAGCTGATTAATTAAATATTAAATATTTTATATTATTTTTACGTTTTTTTTGGTAAATTTATTATTTTTACGTTTGCATGTGACTGTGCGAGACGTTATGGCACAGGATTTTATCTTGATTTTAGTAGTCAGACCAACAATTATAAAAAATGAAAAATAAAAAGTAATTGGGTGATGCTTCAAATTGGACTGGGAAAAAATGTAGCAGAGTTGGAATCTTCTGTAAGCCAACCGGATTACCTGACAAAATAGACGCCATAGAAATCTTGAATCACAGACGTGACAAAATGGGTATTGGAGTTGACTATACGTACCCATAAACAAACAGTAACACAACCAGAATTTTATATGAGAAAAGTCTTTTCACAAATGTAATAAAAATGACGAATAACACATTACAAAACTACTAAACAAAACATCATAATAACATATTCATTGTCAATGGTGTGTTTGAAAGTATTTTAAAAATGACTGACGACGCTTTTAATGAAAATGTTTATAGAATCAATCTTTAGTTAAAGTGCAAGTGAATCTAAAAAAGAACTTGAAGTATTTCTTACAAGATGTGCATAATTGGTGATTCTTCCAAACTTTTGAAACTTAAAAAAACTTTCACCAAAAGCGCTTTTAGTTAGTTTAAAATTACTTCCAAGCATACACAATATTACTTGTTACATGATAACCTTACCATCTATACTATTAAATATAATAGTGCGAATCAATAAAAAATTCTAAACACTAACACTTAAATAAGAGGTAAGATAGAGGATAAACAATAAAAAGTTATAGAGAATAAGATATATTTTACAAATCTTATTGTTGAATTAATTTGAATTTGGTATATGACAATATATGTGAAAATTTAGAAAATGAGAAGAAGAATAGCTTTGTAGATTTGGAGTCCTGCTTCTGGGTTGCACCGTGAAAGAGAAAAATCAAAGTAGATTTTTTTTCATTTAAAAGTGAAGGTTTATTGTTAAGGTTTTTCATCAAATGCTAAAGATTATTAATTCCATGGAATATACATAATAAAGTATCGAGTTAGTGGTGGGATGTAATCAGACTTGGAAGTTGAATTTTGGAATAGGAAAGAATAGGTTTGAATTGTTGCACTATTGACCAATAAGAGCAGGATTCCAAAAGAAGTAAGTATCATACCTATCGGAGGAGGGTTGCAAAGAAAAACTCAGGGGCTAATACTTGTCTCAAGATCCCTCCGCCACTGCCCATAAGAGATTTTTCCACGTATTAGGTACATAAGTAGGTACTTCATGTGTTTTTACATGTAGAGAGAATATTTTTTTTTCTTTTTTTATGTTTTTCTACTTGTATTATGACACGTGAACCGGCTTGTGTACCAAATACGTGAAAAAAGTTATCATACCACAATAAATAGTTGATTGGGAGCGGACATTTCCTTCTCAAATTATTGGTAAGGGCGCTTATCTAGTTTGTAAATAAGACTTTGTTAGCAAGGCTAGCTAATTATTACTAATTCAGACTCCTTAGAGCATCTTCAAAGGAGATGTCAAATATAATATGTCAAAATTTTATTTGATGGCCGATGTGGCAAATTGAATACAAGTGCTAATTCTCTTCTTTTCCATGGATGTGTTAAATATTTATTTTATTATTTTATTGGGCCTAGAGTTACATTAACTATTAAAAAATAATAAAAAATAATTGCAGTTTTTATTCTATTGGTTGTTAATGGGATCCATGTATTAAAAAAATTCAATTAAATATATTTGATGCCTTCTTTGTTTGCTGTAAAAAAAAGGCAGCTAGAAAGCAAGAAGTCAGATGACTCACATGCCACATCATATATGACATATCCATTGGAGAACACCTAAATGTCTTTTAATCCTATTTGGCATATTTGACATCTCCTTTGGAGATTGTCTTAGAAGCTAATGAAGTTGACCTTATCTATTTAATATATTAACGGTCGTGTAGGTTATAAAGCTTGCACATCAATGAAAGATGAAGGATAAATATTTTAATGCCACCAACTAGTACTACGATTAAGTGGTATTTCTCTTTACGTGTAAGTTAGAGATCTCATGTTTGACTCATATGGATAATGATGGCGTATTATATATATATATATATATATATATATATATATATATATATATATATATGTTTTGAGTTCGATACTAGTTAGTGACGTGTTCATTGTGTGACCTAGCTCAATCTCTCTCCCTTGAGTAGAATATCTCATCCCTCTTACACTCATATGCACAACATTAATCTAGAATAATACTTGCATTATGTGGAGCCAAAAATATTCACAAGGCGACGCATGGATTTTTGGATAAAAGAGGACAAAAATACCCTTGAGGCATACTGGGATTCCTACACGCGAGCAGCGGGCAATTATCCCTCAACCAAGTCAAAAGTGCCCAAGGAAGGTAACAAATTCAAAGTTATCTCATCCATCCTCATCTTAGGTAATTACTTCATAACCTACAAATTATTTCATATAAATGGAGATTAATTGGCTAATTAATGGATTAATTCCTAATTAATCTATTAATCACTAATTCAGAAAAGAAGCACATGGAACGTTCCTCGACTAGAGAAGACTCAGCAGCCGAAACATTCACCAAGTTCACAGTTCCAATCGGCCAAATTCTCCGTAAACTCAAGAACGAACCTTGGTTCGAACTGCCGCCACCCATGAAAGGCGATCTTACCAGGCTAGATCATACAAAGTATTGCGCATTCCATCAAGGACCAGGCCACACTACCAACGGCTGCCTGAAGTGGAAGCAGTACCTTGAGAAGTTGACAAATGAGGGCCGGTGCAACGAATATCTTGACAGGTCAACAAAACGGCCTACACAAGCAGGGGAAGTCTCCATCACACTTTTCCAAATAAGTTCGAAGTCTCAAGCAGCTTGACAAACAAGGCCTTGCAAACCAATGATTATCCAGTTCGTTATACAGTTTCTACCGTTGATTTATTTCTTTATTCTCAATGAAGATTCAAGAAGTTATTCATGAGCCTAGCTCAACTCCTGTCTACAACAACTGCTCAAAACCCTTTATGGGTCTGCTCTCCAGTGCGAGAGGATAAACTAATTGCTCTCCAATGCGAGAGGGTAAACCAATTCCCTGACACCCATATGGGTCTGCTCTCCAGTGCGAGAGGATAAACTAATTGCTCTCCAGTGCGAGAGGGTAAACTAATTCCTCGACACCCATATGGGTTTGCTCTCCAGTGCGAGAGGTTAAACTAATTGCTCTCCAGTGCGAGAGGGTAAACCAATTCCCCGACACCCAAAAGGGTCTGCTCTCCAGTGCGAGAGGTTAAACTAATTGCTTTTCAGTGCGAGAGGGTAAACTAATTCCCTGACACCCAAAAGGGTCTGCTCTCCAGTGCGAGATGTTAAACTAATTGTTCTCCAGTGCGAGAGGCTAAACCAATTTCCCGACACTCAAAAGGGTCTGCTCTACAGTGCAAGAGGTTAAACTAATTGCTCTCCAGTGCGAGAGGGTAAACTAATTGCTCTCCAGTGCGAGAGGGTAAACTAATTTCCCGACACCCATATGGGTAAGCTCTCCAATGCGAGAAGGCCACATAGTTCAAAAGATCGAATGCTTGAAGATCAACTAAGCAACAAATGGTTAGGGGGCAGCAGCTACTTTTACGCTTAACAATTCGCTCATCCGACATTTCATCTTCAGCAACTCCGATCTTGGCAGTTTCATCCTTGACTGCTCCATCTACGGCAGCTGAGAAATCAAACTTAAAGCAGTTTCCTCATTTTTGGCAAGCAGCCCAAACGTGGCAGTCTAAACCGTTGTCCATGCCACGCCACTTCCTCGGCCCATGCCGAGCCAATCCTTGGCTTCAATCAAGCCGAGCAACACAAACAATAGCCCCTGCCACACCACCTCCTTGGCCCATGCCAAGTTGACTCCTGGCCCCTGCCAGCTGACGTGCCACACCACCCCGACGGCTGCCCCGTGGCAGTACCTCCCAAGAGGAAGACAAGAAAAATTAAAATTTTCTTACATTGGTGCAGCACGAAGAAGACAAAGAAATCAACGAAAGACGGTCCTTTGCACGAGCAAGATGTAGAAGATTGCTAGAGGAGGGGGAACAAATATCCTCTAAGCTCTCTCTCTTGTAGGGTAGAATAAATCACTCTCCAAAGTTGATTTAATAACCAACTTAAGGTGGACTTAAATAGGCTTTGAGAGAAATTTATTTCCCTTTCCTAGAAGGATCTAATTTCCTATTGAATAGGGAATCTACATCAGAATAGGAAGCATTCCTAAGTTTCCTAAAAGCAAGGAAATCTCTACACCTGCTGCCCTTTCCTGTGAGCAGCCCAACAGGTGTGGGGGCATTTGTGGAGCCAAAAATATTCACAAGGCGACACATGAATTTTTGGATAAAAGAGGACAAAAATACCCTTGAGGCATACTGAGATTCCTACACGCGAGCAGTGGGCAATTATCCCTCAACCAAGTCAAAAGTGCCCAAGGAAGGTAACAAATTCAAAGTTATCTCATCCATCCTCATCTTAGGTAATTACTTCATAACCTACAAATTATTTCATATAAATGGAGATTAATTGGCTAATTAATGGATTAATTCCTAATTAATCTATTAATCACTAATTTATCACCCAATTAACCACAAAATACATCCAATTCAACCCTAAAGCTAGTCAAAACCGGTCACCATCCTTTCTCTTTACCTTTTTCCATTTTTCCCTCTTTATTATCCCATTTATGCAAATTAATCAATTTGGTAACCACCAATTTATTCCTTTAGGGTTAATTAGCCAATAAATTGGCTAATTAAACCAAAATTTCAACCTAAAAAACCCCATTAAGGCCGGCCATTTCTTCTCAAAAAGGGACAAGCCTAACCCTATAAATAGGCACCTATTTTCACCAAAAAGTGATTCCGATTCTCTTGCAAAAAATCCCAAATACTCTAAACACTCATTCTCTCTAAAATTCTAACTTTGGCATCCGAGGTTCTTCGGCCAAAGCCCCCCCATTCATTGTGGGCGCGTGAGGTTTTTTGGCCTTAACCTAAGGTGCTAGTTGTTTTGTAGGTGCAAAATCGTCCAAGATCGAAGAGGAGAAAATTTGCATCATTCTCTCGTGGTAGGATGAGCTCATTCATCCACTTGTAAATAATGTATCTTCACTATAGAAATTTTATAATCATTCAAATTAGAAAACGTTTACTAATCCAAATGTATTAAATTAATTGATAGTTCATTATTAATATATTACTTGATAACATACGTATTTGTTTGATACATTTAAATGATTAAACGATCACTGATAGAATTGAATTTTGTAGATATAATCTTCAAATGAAGATTAAGGAATTGAACGTTTCCGATTATAAAATTTCTACAGTAAATATACATTATATTTCAAGTTGAAAGAATGAGCTCATCCTACCAAGAGAGGAATGCAAATATGATTCATTAATCTATAGAGTTGCACACGCTGACACATGCACATAAATTCTCAATGAACTACTAAATGAGTCAGTGACACTATCATTCGTCTTAACTTTTTATAACATAAAGTTTTGGCGTATACAATAACAATAAAATTATCTAAACGCACAAAATTGATATAAGTTGTAATAAAAATAGATCTTACATGTATTAGAGAGTGTGTTAAGAAGTGTATTTTTTTTGTTTATAAATAACATTAATTATATATTAATGAAGCTCAAACATTTTTCACTACGTGAAATAAGCTTTTTAGCCGAATACTCTATGAGTTTAGCATAACTTGTCACGTTTGTCCCTGAAATTCAAAATAGATAGAATTGGTCCTGAGTTTGTCCACCATCAATTATTTTGGTTATTCCGAAATATCTCTATTAAATAACGATAAATGGCAAAAATACTGTCAATTTTTGTGAAATTATTTTGGCACATTGTTATTAAATTGAGGGTATTTTTGTCATTTTAGTCGTTATATAACAAAGATTTTACGGAATGACTAAAATGATTGATGGTGGACAATCTCAAGGATCACTTCTATCTATTTCAAATCTTAGGAACCAAACTGAGTAACTTTGTCAATCTCAGAGATCATTTTATCTAAAAAAAAACCTATAAAATATCTACAGTTAAAATTTTGAAGAAGTGAAATAAAAGTAAGAAAACTAGAAGAAAAAAGGAAGAAGAAAACAACCCATAGCTCACCAAACAAATTAATAGGCGGTGCCAACGTTGTTTTGACGACTTTTGTATGGAAGCAGTAGGAATCCGCACGTCAATTAATTATTTTTTTAAATCCCTCATTTTTCCATTCTTAATCCACGTTTTCTCCACCATGCAAGAGAAAAAATCTAAAGCACCTGACCTCGATTTCAATTCATCACAAAGGGAAGAGAAAGTTTTGTTTATTTTCATTTTATTTCTGTGTGTTTGGGGTGGATTAGGTTGGGGGAGTCTTAAGATTCATGTGTTCACATTTTCTACATGTCGTCTAATTTTTTAGGTTGAAGATAATTTGGTCCTTGTATCTTTTATGGATTTAATCATTTTAGTTCATGTGTTCTTTGGAAAATTTAGTTTGTGTGTATTTAGTTTGTTCTTTGCCCCATACTTTGACATGCTCTATCAACCAACCACGTTGCTCGTGAAAGGTTTAACTAGCGTAGTTAGTAAAATATGAAACGAGTATAGTACTGTAATTATATTATTTTGCATGTTTGTTTATTGATATAAATTATTTCATTTCTTTTATAAAAAAAAAATATAAAATACGTGAATTTTACATGTAGTGAAAAAGTGTATTAAACGTGGAAAAGTATGTATGCACGTGTATAACACATGTTGACACACCCCGTCCCGAAGGAGGGCGTGCTGGCCGTCACGTGAGAATGACGTAACCATTTGCACAGTTCGGAAGCTTTAAAATACCATTGTGAATTCTGTCAGAATACCGTTGGATTCCTCGTGGCCACCAAAGCTCTGCTCTAACTCGAACCTGGAGGGGCGCAAAACAAGGTGAGTGGGTCAGTAAAATAAGTCTTTCAAAATCTTTCCTTTATCAACATATATATATATCCCCTCACTGTAAAATCTGTATACTTTCTCAGAAAATAGCATATATAAATATATATAGCTTCAGAAATCTCAAAACACCATTCTTCATCATTTTTCAGAGAAATATGCCATGCCATGCCAAAAACATAATATGGATGCATCAACATAAATCAGGTGAAATAATAAATCAACCGGAGACCCTGCAGTGGTCCTGTACGGCTGATTCTAGAGCTCAATATCCAATCCAGCCGGAGCCACCAACTGTGACCTGTACGGCACTGCCGGAGTTGCCAACTGCGACCTGTACGGCACTACGCTGCACATGAGTCGGAACTACCTGTAGTAGTCTGTACGACTCGGATGGTGTAATAATACGCTCTAGTGCTTCTCTCATCAATCATCTGTGCACATAATCTAAGGTCACCTACTAGTCGGAACCGTCTCTAATGGTCTGTACGACTAGCATGTCGGAACCACCTCCAGTGGTCTGTACGACTAGCATCTACTTGGATCCAAGGTGAGCGTGTGATGCGGTGAATAACATAAGCACTAACACCAGGGGTGCAGGTTATGAGCTATCAACATAAATCTCATCAAACAATTCAATGCACCATATCTAACTCACCTGATACTCACCTGTGCGTCCGCAGCACCAATTCACATATATGCATCATATAACAATTCACATAATTCATGTAATTTCTATGCATGGCATTTCAAATCACATATTCATATAAATCTATGCATGGCATTTCACAATATACTTTCATTCAAAAATCGATTTCTAGGAAAACGTTAAGTATATATATATATACTGAAATAAACTGCCCACTCACAGTTATATCGAAGGGTCATAACCCCTTAGCCTTTCTCGACTGTGCTCGTCTTCCGCATAAGCCTCGCCTATATGAGAAGTAACCGAAATAACGTTAATTAATGCGCATAAACGACAATTACAAATAACTTCTCATACGTAGCTCAATTTTGGCATATGAATATACCAACGAGACCTACATGACGTCACGAGCGTCGTGATATTTTTAAAATAATTTAACTGTAGCTCACGCGCCCCCACGCGCCTGAAAAGGTACTGTGAAACGCGCCCCCACGCGCATGGCACGCGCTGGCGCGTGTCGTCTTCTTCCTCGGGTCGCCGGCGCCGGCCACCGGTCGCCGGAAACCTGCAACTCGCCATATCTCGGCCATTTCTTCACCATTTCGTCTCATTTTTCTTCCTACGTGCTCTAAATTAAGAGAGGAAGAGGGCTATACCTTCCAAAACCTTGAAAAACCTTCGAATCACGACGGAGCAAAATGTCATAAATCGGCCACCTTCGAACTGGGGTTTTCCGACGTCCAACTCGAGCCAACGATACACTCCGAGGTTCGTGAGGGTCTCACAAAGCTGCCTGTGAGCTTGGATTGTCCTAAAACAAAGCCAATAAAAAGTTGATGAATAGTACCCAAATCGGACCTCGGGTTTTCGACGTGAAAACGTACAAGTTCTTACCTGAAACTGGTGTCGATGGGTTCGTATGGACCTCAGGAACACAATGGAACCTTTTTCTGCTTCGATCCGTGAAGATTTTGGCGTCCTTGGGCGTGGTCCGTACGTGAGGGAAGAGAGAGAGAGTTGAGTTTCTGAGGGGGAGAGAGAGACACACACGGGAGTGAGGGAAGAGAGAGAGATTATGTGAGTGTGTGGTTCAAAAACAACCATCAAAATATCCCAGGTACAATACACCCATACCTCAATTAAATGCCTAGGGGCATTTTCGTCATTTCACGTCCTCCGTACGTAAATTCCGGGACGGGCTGTTACACATGTAGTGTATGTTGAAGTTTTGAAAATGTGTAATTTAACGAGACATGCGCAAAAAACAAAAAATATGTTTGAAAATACTAAAAAAAATTAATAAAAAAAATAATAGATTCCCCCAGTTGTACACATGTTTTGATATCTCTTTCAAATAATAAGAGAGATAAGAAGATGATTATTTATTTATTTATAATTGGTTACACCAAATAATTTATCCTCTTTGGGTGACACGGAGCGTTTTCTTGAGTGGTAATCGCGGTCACAATTAAGACATTTGCACTTCTACAAGAAATTATAAATTGTTGTCTTTTGAATTTTCACTTCAATAAGGTGACATCAGATATAGAATTGTAGTGACAAAAAATCTTGGAAAACTTCGTAGGTGGGACACTGTTGATGAAAATAATAGCATAAAAAATGGAATGATTTGGGCAAAAAGACATATGTTTTTTTTTGGTAGTATATATCAATATTTTTATACTAAGGGGAGGGGGGGTTCGATTGAGTCACATAATGGGCAATCTAATTTGGTCTTGAATTCGCCATTCATGAGATTTGAAGCGAAGACCTCTCACTGAGTGGCAAAAGATATATATGTTTTTAAGAGAATGCATGGTTGGAAATGATAAAATTGGAAGAAAATATGAAATTTTAGGATAAATAGAGGGTTTTTTTTATTTTTTATTTTTTATGGTTGGAAATAGAAGAAAATATTTAAAAGCGCGCAGTTGGTATTGGGAGATGGACAAAAACTATATTTTTGTTAGTTTAAGTAAATTAATTAATTATCAGTAGAAGAAGAGGAAAATAATTTTGTAGAGGTAACCAAGTCAATAATCGATTGGTGTTTGGATCGAACCACCAAAATTTTTTGGTCGTTGACCTTTTGGATTAACTAGTCCCCATGCTAAGGGGATGAGATTTTTTAATGTGCCCAAACATGGGCAATACGCCATGTGGTACTATACAATTGAAGTGAAGTTTTTATTTCACGTATCCCTCCACTTTTATAAAGACGTATGACGTATGTATCCGTGTTCTAAATACACTTAAAAATCTCTCGCCAAAGAGAGATTCTTGGGTGTCACTGAGTAGTACATGAGTCTATCCTAATAATTAGATATGAGAGAGATTAATGACTACATACAATCAGTGATCGATCAAATTTTATCGATGCTTCGTATACGATGGTTTCTAAGTTTATGAGAAAATAAGGTGACTTTTTCTTTAGTTACATTGTAAGAAAGACATATTTGACGTTAGAAGCAACCTGGTTTTTCATATTAATATTGGCAAGTGCTTGAACTTTGAAACCCTTTACTCAAAGTTTAACTGCATGATGCATTTCGAGTCACATGAAGCATTTCGTCCCATGGCCAGTAGTTCCCAGGGTTCCGGAGAGCCTCTGAAGGATTCTCTTGTTTTGTAGTTTTTACATTTTTAAAAACTACAATCTTGCTTGGTAATTACTTTCAGTTTGGAAAAAATGAAAACTGCAAACCAAAATGTAAAAACTCAATGCCGAATTTTGAAAACTCAAGAAAGTAGTTTAGTTTTTTGAACAGCGAAAGTAGTTACCAAACGAGATTTCAGTAACAAAATGACTATCAAACAGCCCCAACAAACCAAACTTTGAAGTCAACAAAACGAGACAAAATGCTTCATGTATGTATGACTCTGTCATTGGGTTTGGTCTTATAATCTTTTTTGTCCTGTGTCGTATGAATCACGGTTTAATTGTATATAACACACAAACCGTTCTAACCTACAGATAGGTACTGGACCATTACTATATTGAGTGGAATCAGAAACTTCTCTTTAATATATTTTACACACTTCAATTTCAAACACTCACTCAATCTAGAAACCTACAAATTTCTTTGGTGGAACCAACTTCTGTTCTAGAAGGCGGTCCCACACGTGACACGCCCCATCTAGATGTTACAAATTCGTAGCATCGATGACATGACATGAAAGTAGAATCTAGAAACATGAGAGCTGGAACTTTGGTTTTGGTCTCAACTCATGGAAATCAGACTTTTCTATAGCAAATACAGCCTCTCATCGTGCATTCAATCATCATCTTTCTCGTAATTTTACCAACTACAGGTAGTAACTTTTTCTCCAACCATTAGAAGTAAGGCAGTAAACTTTTCATGAACCAAAATTTGAGGAAAACCAGCCCTCAGACCTTAGTTCTAGTCTTCTAGACCATAAGAATAAACATAACAGCTTCACTATATTATGTGTGTGTGTGTGTGTGTGTCTATATATGTATATAGGGTAAGTGAGTGACAAAACGTACCTGTTAAGCAACTGACGACAGACCTGAGCTCGAACAAGCAGCGGTTAAATTCACAAAATAATATACGCTTTGCTAACATTTCCTTTCCATTAGCTGAAATATTGAGTTCTTCAATAAAATAAAAACTCTGACAGTTCCAGTCTCCGTTACAACTCAAAATCAGAAATCATCAATTCAATTTGTCTTTCACATCACCATTGAACATCTTTGAGTAATACAACTTTGGTTCTCATTCTTTTATATAAAACCAATTAATATTGCAAAACTTTGCTTACTCTTTCTCCTTCATGTCTAAACATTATATCGCGGCTTACTCAAATGAGTTATCCAATGAGCTTTGCCAGCATAATCATCAGTTCAAATCATATATATTTACAAAAACTGACTACCTGTTTGATTTCTTTGAAAACTTTGGGTTCTTGCACATTCGGATACTTGCAGGAGTGACCTCCACCAATTCATCCTCTTGAATATACTCAATGCAGTCATCCAGACTGTAGTCCAATGGGAGATTCAAGATTATTAAATGCTATGAACTGACGCTTGCTTCTGCAGATTTACAAACTCAAGAAAATTGAATTTGAGGTTTAGAAGAAAACACGAGAACCCAACCATTTTATAACCAATCAATGCCTAGGTAGATTATTGAAGTGGGAAATTGGAGAGACCTCTCAGAAAATATTAGTCTAATAAAAGGCCTATTGCACTGGTTCTGACAAATATTAAGCATAATGTTGAGCATATCGCTTTTAAGAATGGGAAAAATAGAACAAACTCCGGAAATCGAAAACAAATAACCAAGACAAATAACACTAAGAATCAACGTGGTTCGGCTATATATGCCTACGTCCATGGGACAGCAACAACAATCTTTCACTATATCAATAATGAGTACAACCAACAATCTTACCAAGTCTCTAGAATTATGACTTGACGAAAAACCTGAAAGAACAAGAACAAGAAATACACCATCTCTTTTCTTTTCTCTCACACACTTTACAATATTCTCTCACTCTAATCCCTTGAGTGGTATACAATTTATTGTTTTGCTCCCCTCAAAACTACTACAATAGCCCCTTAGACATAATAAAGGTCGCCTTCAATAAGGATTATTAATCCTAATTGGGATCTAGTTATGAATCATTCTCCAATTGAGAAACAACAACTTTAAATGGGAAAACAGCTCCAATTAGGAAAACAACTCCAATTGGGAAAACCACTAAATCTTCCAAGTCTATAATTCCTAATAGACTTAGGACATTTTATCATGGGCTGGAAAAAACCCAACACATAAGACACCATTAAACTTAAGAAACATCAAATATCCCGTTCTCCTCACAAATACAAGGATAATTTTGTTCTGGAAAAAAAAGAAAGTGGACATCTGAAACATGTAGAGCAAAACCAAAATTATTATGATAAAAATTCAATCTATCTGGGTGAGTACTATGTTTATTGGGTCTCCCTAAAAGTACCATTAACAATGGGATAAATAGTTTACGATGTAACAACTTGGTTAGACATAATTGAATTATCAGGAAAAAAATTTAATTTTTATTATTTACTCAGCATTATTGCCTTAAAACAGCTAAACCTCACCGATATATATTTTTGGTCAACATATCATAGCTTTAATAAATGTAAACTTAACAATATCAGAAGGGAGTTAACTCTTTCACGCAATAGACAGGAAATAAAATAAAAAGGTACTGTAGTTTCTTCTCACCTGTTTGTTCTTTGTTGGAACGGATATTTGTTGCAGCCTTCTTCTTACACACATTAAGGGACAAGTCCCCAGGCCGCTGATGGATGCCAACTATCTGACCTTTATAAACTTCCACGCCGGGACCAATAAACAACTGCCCCCTCTCCTGTGAGCTAGAAATGGCATAAGAAGTACTCGTTCCACCCTCAAAGGCAACCTGAAAATCAATTTTTCACAATTCAATTTAGTTATCCTTAGGGGAGACATACATGCAAGTCACATATATGATCTTTATTGTTATTTTTGATGACGGAAATGCTTGACCTTGACTATTCACTTCAATGAAAAATTAGGTTAAAATCATCTCAACTTTAGATGTGCAAAAGTGTGACAAGTGATATAACAACTATTGTAATCATTACCATAGCCGACATTGGCAAAAGGCTTTCACGACCAAGACTTGTAAACTTAAACATCAAAACAATGAATTCTATATCGAAAAAGTTACCAGTGAACCCTGATCCCGGGTACTCATATCACCAGCCCAAGGTCCATAGCTATCAAATATTGTGTTGAGAATTGCAGTGCCACGAGAAGCTGTTAAAATTGCATTTCGAAAACCAAGAAGGCCACGAGTTGGAATTTTATATTTGAGGAAGGTTGTGCCTTCAGACCTAGTGCATGCATAAAGTCCATACAGATATTCAGATCAGATGTTGCATTCACCAAGCAGAAAATTCAAGTAATAACTGTCATTGGCCATAATCAGAAAACAAAAAAAAGGAGAGTACGTGCCACAGTACCCACTGCGAGCGAAAGGGACCATTTTTGAACAGATGACAATTAAGTATTAGTTTACTAATGTTCTTTTGGTTACATTGTCTAATCATTTCAAAACCAGACATGTGCTAGTTAAGAGACCTCTACATTGAAATGTATCTGCACCAGTTCAGGAAAAGAGTGAAACTGACAAGCAATTGTGGTAGAGAAATCACAGTAAATATCTAACGGAAAAACAATCTTTCTCACAAGATCTTCATTATGGGCTGGATCTTCAGGGGCAAGGTCAACTAATGTGCATTACATATATAGGGGAAAATGTGAGGGTGCATGGATATTGCACCTGCACAAACAGATGCATAAAATTATAGCTCGGCAACTGAATTCTAGGTAATTACCGTATATTTACAAAATATCTTATCTTCTACAGTGTGCAAAATTTTGTTGCACCCTAACCACTGCTAGAGTTATAAAGAAAATTATGCTCTAAATATTATCATGTGTTTGCTCATTGCCTCTGATTCTACTTTATGCATTTACATTGAACTTATAAAAGATGATTAGTTAAAAATGAAAATGGAAGCCGGAAAAAGTCTACACACCCAACTCCCTGCATATCAAACATCTGCCCCCGCCTTTTGCCAAGAAGCTCAACAACAGGGCCCATGTGTTCTTCTGGCACCTCCACAGTGGCTATCTGCAAGCAATCCACATGACATAAATGAGTGATATCAGATGAGTGCTAGCATGATTCGTAACTTATAGGGAATATTGCCCTCAAGAAAAAGAAAAGTATTTGGCAATATCATTACTACATTTGTAACTCTGAACGAGCTACGCTTCGTAGTTCTTAAGGACTAAGCAATGCAATTATAATATATTTAAGTAGTATGACAAGTGCCCTATTTTGATTCCAATCCATTCAAAATGGAAAGAAATATTGTTCTTCAACCGTGACAGTAAGTATTTCTACCATTTGCCCATTTTGTACACATAAGAAACAACAAAGTTTCAACACTCACCTCATATGGTTCCAGCAATTTGTCATTCACCCTTTTGCTAATAACTTTGGGGGGTCCCACCATGAATTCATATCCTTATCTTTGCCTGAATTGAATAATCATTTAAATCATGCATATAGAGAAACACGATTGTAGAATAACAACAAATTAACTATACTCACATGTTCTCGATCAATATGGTAATATGTAAAGTACCCCGTCCAATACCAATGAAGGTATCTGCTGTTTCGCCATCTTCAACCTTCATAGCCAAGTTACGCTCAAGCTCACGAGAAAGGCGATCTCGTAAGTTCCTACTTGTAACATACTTTCCCTGTAAAGTACAAAGTAAATTTCCAATCATTGTCACACATGACAAAGGTCCCTTGATCACTGCATTTTGTGCCAGAACTAATTACCAGTAGGACATTAAAAAATATATGAACCATTGACCAGGCAGAAACTGAAGTTGTCAGATATATTGCATGCTATGAAGCTAGACTGTCAATCAAGGACCACTGATTAGGTGGACTCTCATTTTAATCTACTGTGACATTCTAACATCTTACTATGCAAAAATGTGGCAATTGAACAATTTTACCCAATTTTGACCAAAAACAAAAAATATTACCCTAATATATGTTAATACAAAATCATCTATATTACCCTAATATATGTTAACATCATACTATGCAAAAATACAGGGTAAATACTTTAGCCTTTAGTATGTAGAATGACGTTTAGGAGGTTTAGGAGTCAGGTTTTAGGTTTTAACAGTAAAGTCTTGGATGAGAGATTTAATGATAAAGTACCAAGCCGTTCCAACGCTCCTGTAAGACTTGGAATACCAGATGTGCAATGTTAAGCATTCTCAACAATATAGCCCAATATAAACTATACATTTTAAGTATTCTCAGCAACAGAAAATCTTATGTGTGATGCGTATATCTATGAGCGACGGGGTGTTGGGAAGGAAAAAGGGAATGCAAATACATGAGAGAGCCAGGATGCTCGGAAAGAGATTATGATGTTAATGAACATAGTGTACTCAGTAAGCCACTCAATTTATTAACATAGTTTGAGAAACCGTTGGATGGAAACAGAGAAACCGTTGGATGGAAATAATACATGCATACGTATTTATAAAGGCTCATTTAGAATAGGGATCCCTTCCGAGGAGAATTAAAAGGGTGCATTGTTCGACTTTGCAAAATGGTCAGGCTACCGAACTGTCTAAGTTTTAGACTCCCATCTAAGAATTATCTCTGGAAAAAAAAATTCAAAAAGTTGGAAATTGTTTGCCCATTTGATATCATCATCTATATTTCAGTTCTTAACGAAAAGACTCTGTCTACATATTTGATCAAAATTAGATGACTGATTTCAGAATTGTTGGTTTTTTACAAGGATGATCCCCGAATACGAGACTAAAAATGAAGAGCTTGGATCAATGACTGCATTGAAGATTGGGCCCACATGTGATACCATCATCAAAAGAGATCCCTATTGATAAGGTGACTCTGTACTTTACAAAAGCAGATTGTTCAATATTCTGGCTTGTTCATACATATACCCTAAAGGAAATCTTAAGGAATTGGGGAAAGTTATCATAGTATGAGACAGTAAACATTAGCAGAAACTATTTTATAGGCATACCTCACGTCCAACAAACGGTGAAGTGTTTATGGCAAAAGCCATTTTCACTGTTGGTTCCTCAACCCTAATGGCGGGTAATGGCGTCCCAGAGATCTTACAAGCAATTGTCTCACCAATCTGAGTAAATTAAAAAATATTAAATAAACCATGAAATAACTCTCAAATTTATAAAATTGTGATAGCATCAACAAAGTGATAACCTGAATATCATTGATTCCACAAACAGCACATATATCACCGGCCTCCACACTTTCTGCGGGAACCCTACTAAACTTCTCATACACAAAAAGCTCACTAACTCTTGCAACTCGACATGCATCTTCTGAGGTGCATACCTATAAAATCACATCATAAGCAGAAACTTAGAAAACTTGTTTCTTTTCCTGTATTGAAGAAAATGCATTAAGATGAACTTTATGCATTCCTTTTATTTTTGAAAATGAACTTTAATCATGAAGACAAGAATACAATCTTAAAAAATCAGATTAAACATATAAAAATATTACTAATAAGGGTTAAATATTAACAGCAATAATCAGATATCATGAAAATAATATCCCAAGCTATTTAATTTGGTGAAAAAAAAATGAAAAGAAAAGGCTAGAATGTAACGTTGACCATGTTCCAGATTTGGCTCAAACTCACCTTCACATCCATCCCTTTCCTCAGAACCCCAGCATGCAAACGTCCAATAGCTATTCATCCTTTATGTTCATCATACTCAATATTTGTAACCTGCATGTTTTGATTAAAATTAAATACAGAATAAGCTATAGATGCCTAAGTTGAATAATAAGAAAACTCGAGAAATAAAGATAGTAAAATAAAAGCACATGCAGCTAAGTTTCATAGTAGCAAGTTAAAGCTATACAAGTATTATAGTATTATGGTGACAAATAAAAACTTTTAGTAGTGCAGTTCATTTTGCCTTCCCCAGACACACTACCCAATCACTTTAATATGGACCAGAAATTTTGTAATTCATAACAGTCAAATATAGCCATCAACTTTCTTCATTTTCCTGAAATGTAGTAAAATGTCTTCTTGGTCTGAAAGCACATCAGAAACTTGACAAGTAATTAAGGAAACTCACCCTTCCAGAGTTATGCAAGCAGCAGCTCACATTGCCTTGGATGATTTACAAATATTAACAGGTGTTATGGAAGCAAGAACAATTAATATAAATTTCTTGTTCTTCATCTTCCACTTATCAATTTCACTCAGTCAAGATGTTAAAGAGTCTGAGCCTCCTTTGACTCTTCTCCGATACTAAAAAAGAAGCGTATCCGTTAGAGGTCTTTACATCAAAAGCCTTGTAACCTAATTATATTGACCAGCCTTTCTTGATACAAAAATAGTTTCTTGATCCAGAGTTTACCATCATGTAGTAAATATTTATAAAATAAAAGGAGACAGAACGATGGTATTATCAAAAAGTATTGACAAGCATTTGAAGTGCACCATCTTTGTCAATAGCAGGTCCAGGTATGCATCTCATTATGGCCTCAAAAAGCGGTCCAAGATCATCTGCCAAATTATCAGCTGACAACCCAGCTTTTCCTTTAATCCCACTAGCATATATTGCTTGGAAATCACACGGCAAGCAAAACGATGAGATTAGACATTTTAGCTTTCCCAATCTGATCAAGATTCAATCATTCAAAACATGTTTTAAAAGGAAAGTTTTGGCTATTATATTCAACAATAACCACAAACTAGTTGCTAGTATTCCAAGGTACCATTCCAACGCCCCAAATACATAGTTTCAAAGGCATGAGGAGTCAAATAATGCACCCGGTTTGAGAAACAAATTATGATCCAAAGGACAATTAATTTGTTACCTGCTCATCAGTCGCATTTAGTTCAATGAATAGTTCAAAAGTGGAATTGATGACAAAATCTGGACGAGCTGAAGGCCTGTCAATCTTATTAACAACGACAACAACTGCATGGCCAAATTCTAGAGCCTTCTTCAAAACAAATCTTGTCTGTGGCATCGGTCCCTCAACAGAATCTACCTACAAAGACAGAGCAAGCAAACTGCTGATTTCAAGGGCACCAGGCATAAGGATTACAAGCCAAAGTAACAGAAGGTGCAAAAGGGTACCACTAGAAGAATCCCTTCCACCATATTGAGGATGCGTTCGACTTCGCCTCCAAAGTCAGAATGTCCAGGAGTATCAATTATATTAATCTTTGAGTCTTTATAAGTAATAGAGGTATTTTTGCTTAGTATGGTAATCCCCCTTTCACGCTCTAGATCATTCGAGTCCATTATCCTTTCCTGTACAAATTGGTTATCACGAAAGACCTGCACAAAAGCCCCTAACAATGTCATTAAGAAATTTAGAAATACAAAAACCTAAAAAATATAGACATGAAGAATTTTCATGAGGTTTATACTCTACCTTTGATTGCCTCAACATCGCATCAACCAAAGTTGTTTTTCCGTGGTCGACATGCGCTACGATTGCTATGTTCCATATGTCAGTTCTCCTCATCAACTTACTCCTCCTCTCTAAGACAAGAACCAAGTTCCCAATCAGATTAACCTTACCCACCATTCCCAACCAACACACACACACAATCTACAAATCAAGCACGAAAACAACCTCCATCGCTACAAGACTATTTCGAAGACAAATTCTGAGACCAATGTGCTCTAAATACGAAATTACGTAACGAATTGATGCAGGAAATGGGAAAATAACGAACACAGGCATGGAAATGAAAGATTGCAAGAGAAGAAGAAGAAGAAGAGAATGTACCCGTTTCAATGGCGGCGGCTTCGGTGGCTTCAGAGACGGAGCATTTGATTGGCGGGTGAGCGGAGAAGCGTATCGCGTTCCGGGAGCGGAGTTTGAGTGCGGTGGTTTTGGCGGTTGAGGAAGAAGGTAAGGTGAAGCCGAAGGGTTGCTTGGCGACTGGAAGAGGAGAGGAAAGGCTGGTGCTTCTAGGGTTTGGGATGGAGGAGGAGGAGCTGTGGAAGCTGCAGGTTGCCATCTCCATGGCTCTCACTCACTCTGTGCTCGCAGTGGCTCAGCCTCAGGGAGAGACAAATAGGAGATTTGGCAAGTGAGGCTGCTACTGGAACTTCCAAAGCAAACGAAATAAAAAAAAAAAAAACAAAACTAATGAAAAGGCTTCACAACTTTGAAACTTTATCAAAAATCACCTACAAACTTTATTTAATGGTTACGACAAACCCAACATTAAATCAGCCCAATCAAAACTGGCCCAAACAATGAGTTTCCGATTTTACCCCTGATGGCAACACCTTCTCCTGTTTATTTAATCCGTTTCACTTCAAATGAAATAAAAAAAACTTTTGTACGGTTTTTACAAGTTTCTACAGATCTCTTGTCATTTTCACTCTGCTATTTTCTCAATTTATAATTTTGATCTAATCGTCTACGATGGAGATGATGCCACCCTTGTGATCCATGAGGAAGTCAAGGCCAAGAAGAGTTCGAGAAGTTCAGGACGCTCCCGACTAGTCTTCCACTGATAACTAGGAGTTCGAGCGAGTTTTGACAATTATCAGAGATAGCTTAAAGATGGACTCCAAGAGGTACCTATAAATTTGGTTTCGAATTTGTGAAAAAGTGTGGATTTGTTTTTCTCTATTTATTTTCTGCATATTTGGGGTCTTCTAGTTGTGATTATGTTGACTATTTCTGGGCTTTTGCAATATTTTATTCATATCTTTTTCAAGTGATTTTTTAAGAAGATGAAATGATTAAGTGTTTGAAGTTTTCTGGTTGCTTTGATTTGTAGAACTTTTATTGTTTAAATTAATAAATGAATTATTTTTTAAATGTAAAGATTGGTTGGTTTGCAGTAGAATTGAACATTTGAATCTGTTTTCACAGCTTGCTGCAAGAGAAGATAAATATGCAAGTCAAATTTGCAATCAAGAACGATGTCACCGAAGTACCATTTTTCTTCATGAAACTTAGGCATTCAATTTAGCTTTCAATTTTTATTTTGTTTTATATTTTGATTTGGTCTATGATGTACTCTCATTGTCCTCTTGATTCCTGCAGCTAATTGGAAATACCCCGTTGGTATATCTCAACAATATTTGTTGTGGATGGTTGTGTAGCACGAATTGCTGCCAAGCTAGAGTCAATGGAACTCTGCGCTAGTGTAACAGGCAGGCATATTCTTTGCACTTTTCCCTAAGGGATATTGATTTTGTTGTCCTTATACGAAAGAAATCAATACTCAAGGTTCATACACATTTGATCTTGAATTTGTATATGCAGGAGTGCATATTGTATGATCAAGGTTTTTAATTTTTAGAAATTGTCAGTATCCAGTTTAAAAAATAATGATAATACTCGAGTTTAGTTTTCAGAAATAGTCAGTTTTCAGTTTCAGATATAGTGTAGTATTTGTGCTCAGTTTCAGAAATAGTGTAGACCCGTGTTTAGTTTCAGAAATAGTCAATTTTCAGTTTCAGATATAGTGTAGTATTTGTGCTCAGTTTCAGAAATAGTGTAGACCCGTGTTTAGTTTTAGAAATAGTCAGTGATCAATTTAAGAAATAGTGATAGTATCAGTATTAAGTTTAAGAAATAGTGATAATACTCTTGGTCAATTTTTAGAAATAGCAAGTGTTTAGTTTCAAAAACAGTGTAATACTCGTGTTTAGTTTAAAAATAGTTAGTGATCAGTTTAAAAAATAATGATAGTATCATTGCTTAGAAATAGTGACAGTATCAGTGTTCAGTTTGATAAATACTCAGTGTTTAGTTTCAGAAATAGTGTAGTAGCTGTTTAGTTTCATAAATAGTTAGAGTTTAGTTTCAGAAATACTGTAGTATCCGTGTTCATTTTTTTATATAATCAGTTTAAAAATAGTGAGGGAGAGAGAAAGTGTGTGTTTAAGAAATAATCAGTATTTAACTTATAAATAGCTTATATGAAATTTATAGTAATCTTACTTTAATTCTATAAATATTTCAATAAGCATTTAACATGATTTTGACTTTGAATCTTCCTCAGTCTAAATTATTCTTAATTCAATTCCTCTAATTTCTTACTAATTTATAAATTAGTAAATAAGCAATCCTTCTTTATCATTTTAGTTCCTCTATTTTCCTTGAAAGTTGAGACCAATCGAGATTTAATCAATTCAATTTTAATTATATATGATTGATGTTCTGCAAGTAAAAGAGTATATGGATATGGCAAACAAATGAGGAAGATGTTGACTGGGCTCTAAATTTAATTAGTAAACGATAGCATATAGGATGAGGAGATGCAGAGGGAAGCAATTTGTGCCATGCTAAAGAATACCTGACAAACCTACGGTACACGCCATACACTTTTCTCTCTCGGTTTCGATTTCTTTTTCAGGTTGTGTCCGAAATTGGGTTAAATGAAAGAATGTTTGAGTAAGAAGAAAAATGAGTGAAGTTGCTATTGCTTTCTATGGTGTGTTTAAGAAATGGGAAAGATCGGTGTACTTGAAATTTAATGTGCTATTTTGTGGTGGATATACTTACACATATATGCCTAATTATAGTGCTAATAAATTAATAATTAAAATAATAACAATGGAGTAATAACTGGGGATGAAGGTTCTAATTTTTAAGATTAGAGAAGGCGGTGGGGCATGTGACACATCTTATTGGCTAAGATACTGGGAAAAGAGAGTTGGAGGCTAAAACTCATGGACATGCAGACACAGACACAACCAAACTAATATTTAATAGGAGTGTGGCCCCGACAAACCTTTCACTCAGTTCAAACCTAGGAAAATTCAATTTTCTGATGGCATTGGACTGACGAAATGGAGTTTCCGTCAAGGGTATTGGTTGGAATAAAAAATTTTGGTTTTGCATGTGGGCTTATTTCCTACCTATGAGGCTTTAGTTTTTGTTTTAGTTTTTGTTATATTGTATTTTGTCCTGTTTATTAAATTTCAAGCCTTTTATATTAAAGAAGATTATATGATGTTTTTTGGTTAAAATAAACAGAGTCCAAACTTTTTTCATTAAACCCTTTTTTTTTTTAAATGGTTATGTCTAAAACTGGACACATGTACTATTTTTGAAACCAAAAATGGATACTACACTATTTCTTAACCAGACTATTTCTGAAATTAAATACGGATACTACAATATTTCTTAAACTGAATACTGACTATTTTTTAAAACTAAACAAGGATACTGTAACAGCCTATCCTGGAGTTTTCGTACGACAGACGTGAAATGACTAAAATGCCCATATGCATTAATTATGGTAAGTGTGTGTTTTTACTTTGAGTGTGGTTGTATTTGGACCACACACACACACAGTCACTCTACCTCTCTCTCACTCCCGTACTCACTCTCTCTCTCTACCTCATAGACTCTCTCTCTCTCCCTCTCGGTTCTTGTACGGACAAACACAAATCCTTCCTAAACTTGGCAGATCGAGGACGTGAAGTACCCCATCGTGTTCCCGAGGTCTATACGAACTCGTTGGTACCCGTTGCAGGTAAGAAAGCCTTCAAAAAACCCGAGTTCTCATAACCTCCGAATTTGTCACTATTTATGCTCACGTAAAACCTTGTGTTTTTGGAGATTTCAAGTTCATAGGAAGCTTATTGAGGTCCTAAGGAAGCTCGGAGTAGTTCGTTTGAAGATTTTGGACGTCGGAATAGCGAGATCGGGGAGTTTTCGTTTTGGCTGGAATTATCGAGGCTTTTTCCAGCGAATCCCCAGCGAGTTGGGGGTCGAGTCAGGTATGGATGTGTTCATCTTTGTGAGATCTTCATTTTGGTATAAAGTACGTAGAAAATGGTGCAAAAATGAGTGAGAAACCATGTTTGGAAAAATACTAAAAAACCGACGAACAGTCCCCGGAGAAGAAGGAGAATATTCTGTCAGTTTTGACAGAATATGCTAACGCCGTCAGTTAGAGTTAACGGTTACCGTTAGGTTTTAACGAAATATTCCGAGGAATATTCCTGATGGCATTACCTGACGCCGTCAGTGTGCAAGTCACGTGGCCGCGCGTGGGGGCACATCTTGCCGTGCCTAGGCCGGCGCGTGGCAGCGCGTGGGTGGTCGGAAATTATACTTTGGCATTCAGTGATGATACTTTGGCATGGCATACATACTTTCATACATACATATTTTCCAGTGGGTTTTAAGAATTATATATATGAGTATATACTTTATTTTTGGGAAATTATACAAGTTTTACGGCGATGGGTTATAACTTTTGAGAAAGGAAAGGTTTTGAAAAGATTTGTTTCTGACCCACTCAGTTTTCTGTTTTTCGCCCCTCCAAGTATTAGGTAGTGTTCGTTGGTGGCATACAAGGAGCTCATCGGACGTTCTGACAGAATTCACCTATGTAGGACCACCTTCGGGTGTTATTTCTATTTAGTACTTCTGCTTGACTGCACGTAGACTATTATGCTCTGTATTAGTGGATTCCACACTCCTTTTACACTAGTATTGCTACTGTTTTGGTTTTATTTGATTCGTAAATTCTATTCTTTATTGCTTCCGCACTGTGCACATGGCTTACGTCACGCTCATGTGACGGCCAGCACGCCCCACTTTCGAGACGGGGTGTGTCAGTTTGGTATCAGAGCATAGGTTTGGCAGTCCTGCATATCTTGTGAATATTCTAATTATCTTGGTGTTTCTATCAGAACTATGTCGCCTCGTAAGGAGCCACGTCGTTCAGCCGAACCTAGTTTCCCTGACATAGCTCAGTTAGGGGAAGCTATAGCGAGTGCTATTCAGTCAGTTATTCACCCGCCTCAGCGAACCCCTCTGGAGTTGGTTCATAATTTGAAGATAACCACTTTTGTGGGGAATGAAGGCCCCAAGGGTTCAGAGAAGTGGTTGATGCATATTGAGAAGACTTTCAGGCTGATGCAGAGTCAGGGGAGTCTATCTCCGGACAGATGGGTCGAGACGACTTCATGGTTTTTGGGTAAGGAACCAGCTTCATGGTGGGGACAGTTGGCTGATGAGTTACCCCAGGAAGAATCTAGAGATTGTGAGGTATTTAAGTAGTTATTTTATAAGAGATTCATTCCTCCTGCATACATTGATCGTAAGAAACAGGAGTTCACTAGTTTGAGGCAGAAGAAGCTGTCAGCTAACGAGTATTACAAGAAATTTACTGATCTATCTTGTTATCATCTGGAAGTTGCTGCTAATCCAGTTGAGATGCTACGTCGTTTTAAGTTGGGCACTAAGAAGAAATGCCGTACCATTGCGACTGCGATTCCCTGTACTACTTATCATTAGTTTTATGAAGCTTTGCTGCAGATTGAAGATTCTGAGAATTTGCCCAGCGACAATGAAGAGGAAGAGAAAAATGGGAATCAGAATAAGGATAAGGGCAAAGGTCATTTCTCGCAAGGGCTTCACTAGACTCAGAGTTTTAAGCGCAGTGGGACTAGTTCTAGTTCTTCCAGTTGAGGTTTCAGTTCCACAGGTCAAAGAGGAGGTGGTAGGTTCTTCAGGGATTCCAGATCCCAGAAGTAGGGGAACTTTGGTAGAGGAAATGCACCCTGGTGTCGTAGGTGCAGTAGTCGACATTTGGGGGAATGTCGAAGAGGTAGCAGTGGTTGTTACACTTGTGGTCAAGAGGGACATCTAGCTAAGTTTTGTCCTCAAGGCCAGCAGAGGCCTCAGCAGCCTTCCTTACCACCGCCAGCTCCAGCTCAGCAGTTTTCAGGACAGGGTGGTTATACCCAGATGAGCCGTGGTGGTACATACCACTATCAGGGGGCTTCCGTTCCTTATTCTTTATGACAGTACCAGTAACCCCATGATCCCTATCAGCAGGGCAGTTATGGACAGTATTCCGGAGGATATATGCCTCCACAGCAGTACTCTGGAGGATATATGCCTCAGCAGCAGTTTTCAGCAGGTGGATCTCAGTGGCATTCTAGAGGACAGTCTCAGCAGGTTGATGCTACTTCCAGTAGAGTTGGGTCTTCAAGACAGCATAGTCAGTCAGGACAGGGGCGTAATCCTCAGGAGCGAGAAGTTCATGCCAGCAGAGGTAGAGGAAGGCAGCAGAACTAGGGATGTATCAACAACCTTTCGCTGCAGGATGCTCAGAACAACCCGGATTTGATCATGGGTACGGTAAATATTCTTGGTCATTATGCTAAAGTGTTAATTGATTATGGTGCTACTCATTCAGTAATTTCTCATACGTTTGCTCAATTGACATAACCTTAATTTTTACCTCTTGAGTATGAGTTGGAGTTTGTTATGCTTAGAGGGGAAAAGTGTTATGTAGATTATGTGCACCCAGGCTGTCCCATAGTAGTGGATAATGTGGTTATGCCTGCTAACCTCACTCCACTAGACATTGTGGATTTTGACGTCATCTTAGGCACAGATTGGTTGCATTGCAATCATGCTAAGATTGACTGTTACGGGAAATCAGTGACCTTTCATCGTCCTGGATTACCTGAGGTTACATTTTTTGGTGAGCCTAGTGGATTGAGGCATGGAATCATTTCGGCCGTGAGAGCCAAAAAGCTACTAAAGAAAGGTTGTCAAGGATACTTGGCTCACGTGGTACTTAATGATGATGCTCCGGTTAGCGTGGAGAATGTCAAGGTGGTTAGACATTTTTTCGATGTTTTCCCTGATGATTTACCTGGATTGCCGCCAGATCGCGATGTGGAGTTCGCCATTGACTTACTCCCAGGTACTAATCCTATTTCTTTAACTCCTTATCGTATGGCTCCTGCCGAGCTAAAAGAGTTGAAGATTCAGTTACAAGAGTTGGTTGATAAAGGTTTCATCCAGCCTAGTACTTCACCTTGGGGAGCTCCAGTTTTGTTTTTAAGAAAGAAAGACGGTACTTTGAGGCTTTGCATCGATTACAGGCAATTGAATCGGATGACGATTAAAAACCGTTATCATTTGCCTCGTATTGACGATCTTTTTTATCAACTTAGAGGTGCCTGCGTATTTTCTAAGATTGATCTAAGGTTTGGTTATTATCAGTTGAAGATAAAGAGCGACGATGTTCCTAAAACTGCTTTCAGGACTCGTTATGGTCATTATGAGTTTCTTGTGATGCCATTTGGATTGACGAATGCACCAGCAGCTTTCATAGGTTTGATGAATAAAGTGTTTTAGCAGTATTTAGATAGATTCGTCATTGTCTTCATTGATGACATTCTGGTGTATTCTAAGTCGAAAGCAGACCATGTCCGACACCTTACTTTGGTGTTGAAGAAGCTAAGGGAACATCAGTTATATGCTAAGTTCAGTAAGTGCCAATTCTGGTTAGATCAAGTTACTTTCTTGGGGCATGTTGTTTCAGCTCAGGGTATTCGGGTGGACCCTCAGAAGATAGCAGCTGTGGAGAATTGGGACCAGCCGCACACCGTCATCGAGGTACGGAGTTTCCTTGGTTTAGCGGGTTATTATCAGCGATTTGTCAAGGATTTCTCAGTTATGGCTTTACCACTAACGAGGTTGACCAGGAAGGAAATTAAATTCGAGTGGGATGATAATTGTGAACAGAGTTTCCAGCAGTTGAAGTATTACCTCACTCATGCGCCTGTTTTGACTCTTCCTGATGATAGTGGTAATTTTGAGGTTTATAGCGATGCTTCTTTGAATGGCTTGGGATGCGTGTTGATGCAGTATGGTAGGGTAATTGCTTACGCTTCGCGTCAGTTAAAGCCTCACGAGATGAATTACCCTACACATGATTTGGAATGGGCAGCCACTATTTTCGCTTTGAAGATTTAGAGACACTATCTTTATGGTGAGAAGTGTAGGACTTTCTCAGATCACAAGAGTCTCCAGTACCTGTTCACGCAGAAAGATTTGAATCTTCGTCAGCGGAGATGGATTGAGTTGCTAAGTGACTACGATTACACGATTGAGTATCATCTTGGACGTGCTAATGTGGTGGCTGATGCTTTGAGTAGGAAATCTCAAGGTCGGGTTAATGCTTTGTATGCTTCTCGTGTTCATCTTCTTGTAGATTTGAGGTCTACTGGAGTGAAATTGGAATTGGAAGAACAAGAAAGAGTTATAGCAGAACAAGAAAGAACCTTACTTGCTAGTTTCCAAGTTAGGCCTATTCTGATTGATTGTATACTCGAGACTTAGATAAATAATGAAGAGATTCAAGAGTTAGTTCATTTGAGGAATCAAGGGAAAAAGAAAGATCTCAGGATTAGAGAGACGGATGACCTGCTTATGCAAGAGAATAAGATGTACGTGCCAAATAATGAGGAATTAAAGAAGGCAATTCTTGATGAGGCACATATTTCAGCTTATGCGATGCATCCAGGAGGAACTAAAATGTATCATACCATTAGGCCATTTCATTATTGGCCAGGTATGAAAAGAGAAATTGCTGAGTATGTAAGTAGGTGTATCGTGTGCCAGCAAGTTAAAGCTGAAAGAAAGAAGCCGTTTGGGTTGTCACAGCCACTTCCCGTTCCACAGTGGAAATGGGAAAATATTACTATGGATTTTGTGTACAAGCTTCCTCGTACACAAAACGGCTATGATGGAATTTGGGTGGTTGTTGATCGACTTACTAAGTCAGCGCATTTCATTCCTGTTAGGGAAAAGTATTCTTTGAACAAGTTAGCTGAATTGTTCATCACGAAGATTGTGAAGTATCACGGAGTTCCTGTGAGTATTATTTCATATCAAGATCCGAGATTTACTTCTAAGGTTTGGTAGCGTTCCAGGAAGCTTTGGGTTCGAGATTACTGTACAGCACGGCATATCATCCTCAGACAGATGGACAATCTGATAGGACGATTCAGACCTTGGAGGATATGCTAAGATCTTCGGTGTTGCAATTTGGCGACATTTGGCATAGGCGGTTGGATTTGATGGAATTTGCCTACAACAACAGCTTTCACTCGAGTATTGGTATAGCGCCATTCGAGGCATTATATGGCAAGCCTTGTCATACACCTTTATGTTGGTCAGAGGTTGGCGAACGAGTTTTAGTGGGCCCTGAGTTAGTGGAGGAGACTACTCAGAACATTCAAGTTATTAAGTCTAATATGAAAGCAGCCCAAGATCGCCAAAAGAGTTTAGCAGATAGACATGCCACTGATCGAGTGTACAAGGTTGGTGATTGGGTATTTCTGAAGTTATCGCCGTGGCGAGGTGTAGTACGATTCGGGAAGAAAAGCAAGCTAAGTCCTAGATTCATCGGACCTTATCAGATCACCGAGCGAGTTGGTGAAGTTGCTTATAGACTTAAGTTACCGTCAGAACTGTCTAAGGTACATAATATGTTTCATGTGTCGATGCTTCGACACTATGTCTCAGATCTTTCACATGTGATACCTCATCAACCCTTGGAGATCAGTTCAGATTTGACTTATGATGAGAAGCCAGTGACTATATTGGATTGGAAAGAAAAGGTTCTGAGGAATAAGATAGTGCAATTGGTTAAAGTTTTGTGGAGGAACCATTCAGTGGAAGAAGCGACGTGGGAGACAGAGGATCAGACTGGAGAGATGTACCCGAGGTTGTTTTATGAGTACTAGTGGATGGTTTTGGTTGTGTAAATTTCAGGGATGAAATTTTTATAAGGAGGGTAGATTGTAACAGCCCGTCCCGGAGTTTTCGTATGGTGGAGGTGAAATGACTAAAATGCCCTTAGGCATTAATTATGGTAAGTGTGTGTTTTTACTTTGAGTGTGGTTGTATTTGGACCACACACACACACAGAGTCACTCTACCTCTCTCTCACTCCCGTACTCACTCTCTCTCTACCTCACAGACTTTTTTTCTCTCTCTCTCTCCCTCTCAGTTCTTATACGGACAAACATAAATCCTTCCTAAACCTGGCAGATCGAGGACATGAAGTACCCCATCGTGTTCCTGAGGTCCATACGAACTCGTTGGTACCCGTTCCAGGTAAGAAAACCTTCAAAAAACTCGAGTTCTCATAACCTCCGAATTTGTCACTATTCATGCTCACGTAAAACCTTGTGTTTTTGGAGATTTCAAGTTCATAGGAAGCTTATTGAGGTCCTAAGGAAGCTCAGAGTAGTTCGTTTGAAGATTTTGGACGCCTGTTTAGCGAGATCGGGGAGTTTTCGTTTTGGCCGGAATTATCGAGGTTTTTTCCGGCGAATCCCCGACAAGTTGAGGGTCGAGTCAGGTATGGATGTGTTCATCTTTGAGAGATCTTCATTTTGGTATAAAATACGTAGAAAATGGTGAAAAAATGAGTGAGAAACCATGTTTAGAAAAATACCCAAAAACCGGCGAACAGTCACTGGAGAAGAAGGAGAATATTTCGTCAGTTTTGACGGAATATGCTGACGACGTCAGTTAGAGTTAACGGTTACCGTTAGGTTTTAATGAAATATTTCGAGGAATATTCCAGACGGCATTAACTGACGCCGTTAGTGTGCAAGTCACGTGGCCGTGCGTGGGGGCGCGTCTGGCCGTGCCTTGGCCGGCGCGTGGGTGGTCGAAAATTTTTTCTAAAAATATGGGGATGTTCCTGAGAGTGTGTAGATCACGATGGTATATTCATGTACCCAATTTGAGCAATGTATGAGAAGTTATTTCTAAGGTTTCGATTATGTGCGTTAATTAACGTTATTTCAGTTACTTCTCATATAGGCGAGACCTATCCGGAGGACGAGCGTAGCCAGGCTAGGCACGGGGGTTACGACCCGGCTACTTATCAGTGAGTGGGCATTTGTTTTCCGTATATACCTATATAAATGAGTTTTTCCCAGAAAATCAGTTTAAATGAAATGTGATATGAAATGCCATGCAAAGTATCTATTTGTTTATTATGCATTATTGATTGTTTATATTAATGTTGGTGCTGAGGACACACATGTAAGTGGCAGGTAAGTTTATATACTAGTTGTTGAGAACGAATGATGTGATGTGATGTGATATGATTAGAGCTCATAAACCTGCACACTGATATTAGTGCTCCCGCCCAGAAAGGGGCTCAGTCTTTCACGTGATGTTCACCTCCCGCACCGTATGCTCGCCTTGGATCCAAGTTAGGTGCTCAGTCCTGTCGAATAGGCCACTATAGGTGGGTTCGACTCGTAGATGACCCGCGATTTATCGCTCAGTCTTCACGTGATTGTAGCACTAGAGCATATTAGTTTATTATCAGTGATGCTGTGCAGACCACTAGAGGTGGTATTGATGTGTGTGCAGGGTATATATATGATATGACTGTGATGATTATGAGCTATATGATATGATGAGCTTGATATGAGCTATATACAGCCGAGGGCTGAGATGATTATTTAGTATTCAATCACATTCACAGAGTTATGCTTTGGCATTCAGTGATGATACTTTGGCATGGCATACATACTTTCATGCATACATATTTTCCAGCGGGTTTTGAGAATTATATATATGAGTATATACTTTATTTCTGGGAAATTATACAGGTTTTACGGCGAGGGGTTATAACTTTTGAGAAAGGAAAGGTTTTGAAAGGATTTGTTTCTGACCCACTCAGTTTTCTGTTTTTCGCCCATCCAGGTATTAGGTAGTGTTCGTTGGTGGCATACGAGGAGCTCATCGGACGTTCTGACAGAATTCACCTATGTAGGACCACCTTCGGGTGTTATTTCTATTTAGTACTTCTGCTTGACTGCACGTAGACTATTATGCTCTGTATTAGTGGATTCCACACTCCTTTTACACTAGTATTGCTAGTGTTTTGGTTTTATTTGATTCGTAAATTCTATTCTTTATTGCTTCCGCACTGTGCACATGGCTTACGTCACGCTCACGTGACGGCCAGCATGTCCCACCTTTGGGACGGGGTATGTCAGATACTATCACTATTTCTTAAACTGAGTACTAGTACTATCACTATTTCTTAAACTGAACACTGACTATTTCTTAAATTGACTATTTATGAAACTAACGCGAGTACTACACTATTTGTTAAACTCACTATTTATGATACTGACACGGTACTATATTATTTATTAAACTGATTGACTATTTATGAAATGACACAGGTACTACACTATTTATTAAACTGACTGACTATTTATGAAACTGACACATGTACTAACTATTTATTAAGCTCACTATTTATGAAACTGACACGGGTAATACACTATTTGTTAAACTGGCTGACTATTTATGAATTTGATACGGGTACTACATTATTTATTAAACTGACTAACTATTTATGAAATTGACACATGTACTACACTATTTATTAAGCTCACTATTTATGAAACTGACACGGGTACTACACTATTTATTAAACTGGCTGACTATTTATGAATTTGATACGGGTACTACATTATTTATTAAACTGACTAACTATTTATGAAATTGACACATGTACTACACTATTTCTTAAACTGACTGACTATTTATGAAACTAACACATGTACTTCATTATTTATGAAACTGACACGGGCACTCACTATTTATATTAAACTGACTGACTATTTATGAAACTGACACGGGTACTACACTATTTATTAAACTAACTGACTATTTATGAAACTAATATATGTACTACACTATTTATTAAACTGACACATGTACTACACTATTTATTAAACTGACTGACAATTTTTGAACAGAACCAAAATAACCCATCCTAATAAGTAACAATGAACGCACTTACGATAGTGACTTTAATTATTAGACTATTAGTCAATTAGGCAACCAGAAGTTAGATTACCAAATTAGCTAATCCTAACCCACCACCCTCACGAAAAGTCATCTTAGTCATGTGTGATATGCTAATGCTATATATATATAAAATATATATAAAAAAACAAACAAGTAACAAGCACGTTCAAGGAAACTTGGATAACCGGCTCACAAGTACTATAACAATGCACTAGTACTACTAGTGTTTGCCAGCATTGTGGCGCATGAAGGAATGTTAATGGTGGGTGCTGCTCAATGAGATCTTTTATTATGGTCTTGTTTCTTTGAAACTTTGCTTTATATATATAGAACAACATCCAAACCAGGCTTTTCATAGTACAACATCCAACCCAGGCTTTTCATGTGGATTTTCTTCCTTGGAACAAGTTGCTTCTTCTCAGCCCTCATCAATGCATTCTGACTGGAATTGAGACAAGCCATTTCTCATCTTCTTCATTGCACCATCAACCAGCTTATTGCCAGATGATGCGGCCTTCTCCCTTCCCCTTTTTCGTTCCATATACACTACATTTCAAAGTTGCTAGAGGCTTGGCTATATCCAAAACGAAATGCAGCTTCTTTCTCACACAAACTTTTATAAGAGATTAGCACGGTGAAACGCAAATCACCGTTGTATCTAAAAATCAAGAAGTCCCAGCACTCTACGTAATGGTCTATCACAAATGTCGACCACCCATGATGCTAGAACAAACCACCATTTTGTTGAATCAATTCAATACTCCACGCACTGCCGCTAGGGTCGAACAACAAAACTAACCCAGTTATTCTGCCTTCCATTTTTCTCATGAATCTTTATAGGATTTTCAGTTTTTCGGAGCTCAAATCATCATAATAAAACGCAAAAAATGAGGGCTCCTCACATTCTGAGCTTCCTCCATTGAAATTAGCTCTGCAAGTTTCAAACTCTAAACAGAAAACAAATTCTCAGTGAAATTTTCTAAGCAACCAAACAGGTTCTAACATTAGCCCCTCCAATTTAAAATTAACGAAGCAAGAACGAACAAAGTTCAAGATGGGATTTGTGATTGTATAAATTATTGGGTTTTTTTTTCAATTTTTTTTTTAATGAGGAAGTGGCATACTTGTAAAAAAAAAAGGAAATTCTATTTCTAACGGGAGTGGCTGACGGAGTGAGGTTCCGTTAGGGGTAAGAGCTGAAAAAAAATATATTTCGTTTTGGGCTTTTAATTCAGCCCATGTGTATTCAAGGTTTATAGGGCCTGATATATAATAGTTTTGTCCTTATAATGAAATATAAAGCCCTTTTGGTTAAATAATAGTATAGGGTGGTTTTTGGTTAAAGTAAACTTAACTCAAGCCCTTTTCATTAAAACTCCCAGTAAAAAATTGCGAGAGGCCTTCTTGGATTTGGATCCTCTCCTGAGCCCAAGGAGAAGATCTTCTTGATCAAGGGGTGTGAGCCGTTGGATTTTTATCCAACGGCTACAAACAGGGGATCCCTTTAAAGTTATAATAATTATAGCCGTTGGATTTTCATCCAACGGCCCACAATCCTTGGTCAGGAGGATCCTCTCCTTGGGCTCAGGAGAGGATCCAAATCCAGCCTTCTTTACACCACATCCTCGTTGAGTGGGACCCGGAGTAGGTGGGTCCTCTGTCATCTTTAGTTAACGTGGGTACCATCTGGTTTTCGATTTAAAGTTTTTTTTTTTAACATTTTGGAGAACATGATACCGGTTCACCATCACGTAACATTTTGAATTAATAAAATAAGGATATGTAGACAAAAACTTATACATGTAATTGTTTCATTAGAACGGGACGCTACGATGATAGTGAACATGTGCTATATAAATTATTGGGAGTTTTAACAAAACACTCCCGGTACTGTTCACTTTTAACGAAAAACCACTTTTTTACCTTTACCTGACACTATTCATTATACCTTTAAAAAGGGCTTTTCATTAGTTTTCCTTAAATTATTCTCTCAAGAGATGTAGTAATTGGGCAGCAAATGCATCTCTAACCGGTGTAGCAAAAATATTAGCAAGTTGAAGAAGAGAAAATGATTTTAACACATGATTTCTCACCTCATACACGCTATGTAGTTTGGCAGCTTTTAGATTGAACAATTAAATTAAAGGCAATGGTCAAAATTAACAGGGAATATGCACAAAATAAAAGATGGTGTGTTAAAATGACTATTCAAATATATAAGGTGAGTTACTACTTTTTAATTTAGCAAATTAAACTCTACAATATATATTAATTAAAATATTGTTTATTAAATAGTTGGAAGATAAAATTTGGGCGGCCAAAATAAGATAATCTTAAAAAAATGAAAAATAAAATTTAAAGAGTGGGTTAGAGTGACATATTTTGAAGGATGGTGATTTTTACAATTCCTATTTTACCTTTCACGAATTATTTTAATTGTTTCAGATTATTGAGGGTGTGTGTGAAATAAAACGAGATGTGTGAAATATCACCATCTTATATATTATTACATGAAAATCTATTAAATAATGAAAAGACTGTGTATAAAGTAAAATGCGATGTGTGAAAACCATCGCCTATTTTTAAAGCAGCATAAAAGTGCCAAATTGCTAACTCCTTTGAAAATGCTTGTCGGTCATTTTTACAAATTCAATAATAATATTTAAAAAAAAAGTCATTCTCCACTTAAAATATGCAAAAATACAAGGGTATTTCTAATGGGAGACTTTAGCCCAAAAAAGTCTCCATAATGCATATATTTGGCTGGGCTGAATTTAAGTTTGGAATGTTTTGGACTCAAGGTCTAAAATATCCATAATATCCCGATATTTCCATCGAAATTTCCGTATTTCTGGACTATCGATATTTCCGATGTCATCGATATTTCTATCGAAATTTCCGTATTTTTTAAATTTCTATATTTAAAAAAACACCAAGGGGATTCAAACCCCTCCCATTTTACTCCTTCAACACCTTGACCACCATATCACTTATATTTTTGTGAAAATATGCTAAAATATTTATATATTTTCTACACTCACAATGTTTGCCAGCTCGCTATATAATAAACTTAAATCAGTTAAATCCATCATGCAATGCATTTCCTTCCATTTTTTTATGATAAACTAATAGATAATTGACTAAATAAACATCCTGCAAAGTTTCAATAAAAATTTCCAAGTTTTTCTTACAATTTCTGTGGTTTTTATTCAATTTTTATCGATATCGATAATATCCCGATATTTCCATCGAAATTTTCGTGTTTTTAGACTACCGATATTTCCGATATCCTCGATATTTTAGACCTTGTTTGGACTCAAATATTATACTTGTGACAACTTGGACCATAAAAAATAGTGGGCCTAAAACTGAAGAAAGTTAGTCTATCTGAAGACCAGTAAATAGAAGATGTGACATGCACACTCGCCAAAAGCAAAGTTGTATTGCCCTTATTTAATTCTAGATTTTTACTTTTAATGGTTATAATAATTTAATGGTCTAGAGTGCATTTTAACATTTTGTAATAGTTTCGAACTCTCACACTCCTATGACGACCCCTCCCTAATTTTTCATGTAATTTTCTCCCCGAGTGTAAATTGACGTTTATGCCCTTTTTGGCAAAAGTGGAACCTAATGTGGACGTAGTTATTCGACTCTTAAATTATTTTCTCGTTATCGTAATTAAATAGTACTCGTTGTTATGAATGCGTGAGCGCAAGTTAGACCCAAATCGGAGTTATAACGAAAAAGTTACGCACAGTTAAAGTACGTTAACAACAGGAAAATTTGGTACACACGCGTGTTAATTTATCAGTGTGGGAGACACTGTTATTGATAAGGAGATAGATTTTGATGTACGACTTACCGTACAAAATCTGAAAATCTTATCCCTTTCTTTTTTAAAAAAATTGGACCCGTGCCCTTTTTCCTCACCATCAATCAATTACTTTCCCACACTATTGCACCCAATCTGATTTTTTTTTCTTCTTCTCAGCCAATCAGAACTCATCTTCTCTATCTCTCTCTCTCTCTCTCTCTCTTTCTCTTTCTCCTACTGTCTCTTCTCTGCAACCACTAAGAACTAACACCAAACTCCACGGATCGAGCCTAAAATTTCCACCATCACACTCCTCTCATCCTCACGAACCCAACCGTACAAACCGATCGTGAAATGGTTGAGTTTTGAACACCCAACTCGGAAGCTCCGTCTCTGACGAGTTTTCCCCGACGTGTTCCCGGCCGAGTTACAAGCTTTTGGGATGTTTAGAAGCCTCCACACAACTCCCTCGAGTCAATAACCTAAGTTTGAAGTCAAGTTGACGTGAAAACACACGGTTTCGAGGCGAAGAAAATAAGTCCGAACCTTTCGAGGCTTTTTTAGGCCACTTCCATCCACTTTTTGGACTTTTGAAAGGTACAATCTTGTTCTACTCCTCAAGAGCTTCAATTCCATATAAAGTGTGTTGATAATGGTTGAGAAATGAGCAAGTTATGAAGTTTTGAAATATTTTCCAGAAACCGGCGACTTTTTCCAGTTTCCAGTGAAACCAGACGGCGGCGGACGACGAAAGTCACCAGAGAAGAAGGAGAATATTCCGTCAAGGTTGATGAAATATTCTGACGCCGTTAGGTTCCGTTACTATTTAACAAAATATTCTGTCAAGTCTGACGGAATATTTCCTAGTTTCTGACCTCCGTGTGGGCGCACGTGTGGCCGTGGGCTAGGCTGCGCGTGAGGGCGCTTCCGGCCTCCGGCCGGCGTGTGCTTGACGTGTACGGGTCCATGACGTCAAGTAGAACATTTTCGTATTTTTAAACCATCCGTTTGAGCAAACTATGGGGGTTTTTCCTAGCCTCTTTGTGTATATGTTAATTAATTAATTATTTTAGTTATTTCACATATAGGAGAAAATTATCTTGAAGAAGTACGAGGTCATGCAAGGCAAGGAGGCTACGATCCGACCACGTATCAGTGAGTGGGCATTTGTTTTTATATATATGATATATAAAGTTTTATAGTTTCCACAAATGCTTTTGAATTGATTCATGCCTATTATGCCATGATTAAATAATGTTATAAGAAATGTTGTACTGTTGTGAAATGCTAAAATAATACTACGGGATGCGCATGTAAGTTTACTATGTTGATTAGAATTATTGAATCATTATGACATGATTGTATTTATGTAGTTTGCTCATCATTGCTGCACCCCGGTGTTAGTCCTCGCCTAGGGCCAGGGCCAGTTTTTCACGTGTATGTTCACATCTGCACCGCACGCTCGCCTTAGATCCAAGTAGGTGCCCGTCATGTCATACAAGTTGCAATAGGCAACTCCGACATCTTGTCGTACAGGTTGCAATAGGCAACTCCAACTCGTATGTAACCGTGAATAGCGCTAGTCTTCACGTGATTGTAGCACTAGAGCTTATATTATGATTACACCCAGTCCTGTCGTGCAGGTTGCATTAGGCAACTCCGACTTGTGTGCTAGCATAGATTGATGAGCATCAGTTTAGTCGTACAGGTTGCATTAGGCGACTCCGACTTGTGTGCTAGCATAGATCGTTGAGCATTTGATTTTATTATGCTACTGTTGAGATATTGTGATTGGCATATTTCTGGAATTATTTTGGATTTGCATTTGATTTCATACTTATAAGTAGTATGATTTTCTGGAAACTATACATGTTTTACAGCGAGGGGTTAGTATGTTTAGAAAATAAATGTGTTTTATAAACCTTTGTTTTTGCCCACTCACCTTTCTGTTTTTCGCCCCTACAGGTCTTAGATGGCTGAACTCTCTGTGGCATACGAGGAATCTCCGACGGTTCTGGCATATCTATAATTAAATGTAGGAGCTGTTCCTGTTGTGTATTAAGTACTTAACTAGTTTCGACTGCACTACTTATGTCATCTATGCTCTGAACATTTGTGTTTTATGGGTTCTTCCCACTATTGCACACACTTTATTAGCTTAAATAAATCCTAGTTTCGATTTAAATTTATCCATATTTTTATGCATCACTTTCCTTTATGGTTACGTCACCTTTGGGTGTCGGCCAGCACATCTAGACTTCGGTCGGGATGTGTCAACTCCTATTATTTATTATAAATTAAAAACAAATACACTTTGAAAGAAAAGTTATTCAATAACCGAAATTTAAATCCAACAAACAAAATAATAATATTAATTAATTCAAATATTATCCAACCGTCATCTCAAACTCTGTGTTTAATAATCTACGGAAAAAAAAATTGAATTTGTTCATCTTTCTCACTAAAGTTCTTCAATTATTTCCATTATTCTTTCAAAGCTTTTTTTATTAGCACCCCACATAATGTTGATTGCACCACACATTAAAACTTAGTATTAAATGATTTGTGTGCCCTACTATGCAATGACAATTTCGATCTTATTAGATATAAATAAAAAAAATTAAATACACCCCAAATCACTTTTAATGTATTATTTATCTTTTTCAACTATCAAAACCCCTCTTACCCTCCATTGTTAACAAAACCTTAACCAACGAAACTACAAACATGTTGATTGGGAAAAATATTTTTGACAAATGCAACACGAAATCAATGTTTCGGAAGCTTCACATGAGATAAGACTTCATATTTTTCATTGTTTTAGTGATTTCATCGACATCGATAATTATTTAAGCCTATTTTCTTTGCGTGTCGACAACCCCGTTGAACTAAGCCTTCTCTTTCTCTTCCTGGATCTTGCCTCTTCATTATCCAACACACCGTTGAAAGGCGTATTCATTCATTGAGTCTCCATAATTTCTCAAAATAATACAATTGTGTTGCAATTGTTACCCTAGAAGTAATTAACCTGGAAACAGTATGATGAGAATGTGGGGTATGAGAGTATTATGGGGAAGTACGTGAGGTGTATTAAGATAATTTTTATTTGAAAAAACAAGTGCGGGGTGTATTAAGTATGTGGGGTTTATTCAAAAATATGTGGGGTGTTAATATAATAAGCCTTATTTCAATTTAACTCAAATGGTAACAAAACCCAAAGATGAGACAAATAGCAAACCTAGTGACGATGATTGGTACTGATAAAGTTGAATCTACATAAAAACATGTAAGTCAATAATATTAGGATATGAGACGTGGATGAGTTATAACTTTTTAAAATATCTTCTAAATTTTTAGAGATCAATAACAACAATATTTGCAATTGTTATATTGTGGAAATCTTGATGATAATCCTTGAAAGAATGAGTAAAATAGTATTTTATGATAATTTTGCCAAAGTTGACATAATTCATATGAAATTAGTTAGTTATTTTTCTAATCTACATTTCAATTGTTGTATTAATCTAAAACATATTATTTTGGTAGATTATATTTTGCATTCTCAAATCTGTGTTGAATTGCAACTTTATACAACATTTTAAAAATATTTTAATCTTATACATTTACTTAATATTTCATTTTAAGGTCATACAATCATTGGTGAATATGTTAACTTGGCTGTTAAGTGATGATGTGTCAAGCGCTGAGCTTACATTTTGCTAATTTGGAGTCCAAATTTGTGCTTATGTGCTTTTATGTATTTGATTGGACACAAAATAGTCGACTTCATTTTTGTATCCAAAAGTTTCGTTTTTTCTTCTAGGCTCTATAGATTTTCTCTAAATTCACATTGAACGTGAAAAAAAAAAAACAGAGACCCAACATAGAACAGGGCAAGATGAAAAGACCCAAAAGCAGAAAAATTGAAGAAATCTAGGAAAAGTCTGTGGCAAAAGGTCTTTAAACATAAAAAGAAAAAAACAGCAAAAATGGTAAGAAACTAAATCGACCGTGCAATTTCTTTTCTTTCCAGTCTATGCAGCTTTTTGGTGGAATTTTCCAAGAAACTATGATTATAATCCAAAAAATTTTGAGAAATCTAGCAAGTATTTTAGAGAAAGTGAGGAAGAGATAGTTTTAGAAGAGAGGTGGAAGGATTGAAATATTTGAGTGAAGACAAAGCAAAAGAGTAAGGGTGGAAGGCCAAAACACTAAAATCGTTGTTATATAGGATTCTAACAACTGAAATTAGAAAAGACTCCCGACATAAGATTGATTCTTGAATTCGATGACTTTGGTCTTTCCATCCTTGATGGTGATGTCGATGGCTTTGTTCTTTCTGTCATCGTCGAAGTAGATGGTTTTGGTCTTTCTTCTTCTTCTTCTTCTTCTTCTTCTTTTTTAATTCATCTTAAATTTTTTTTAACCACGTGGCACAATTTTGGACTCCAAGTCAACAAAATGTTGGCTTCGCGCTTGTTAAATCGTCACTGAACAACCAATTTAACGAATTCACTAATGTTTTAGGACATTGAAATAAAATATACGTAAAAGTATAAGATTGAAATGTTTTAAATATGTTGTATGAGGTTGCAATTGAACACAAACATGAGGGAGGAAAATATCATTTACGTTATTATTTTTTATTAGTTAGAAAAATTGATGTTCTAAAGAATAAAACGGTGTCGATTGTAAGTTGTAAATTAAAAGTTCTCAATGTAATAAAGAAGGAAAAATTGTTGAAATGTCATATGAAATTATACAATTTTTCAATTTGTCATATGAACAAAAAATTTAAGCGATTTCTCATTCCAAATTTCGGAAATCATTAATTTGTGATCTCATCCTAACTCCATTAAGTTTTCCATCTTAAATTAGTTGCACATCACTTGTGTTCAGGGTTACTTCAGACATTCAACACCTTACTCACTTCTTTGTGTTTCGAAATCAAGATGACTCAAATAAAAAGTCACTGAAGCCCTCTAATCTTTGGTAAAGTTAGATGATATTTTTTTTACTAAAATGTCAAAAATAATCCTGGACACAAGTTTAGTGCATGACATATGACTTATTTGAGATGGAAAATTTAATGGAGTCAGGGTGAGATGACAAAGTAATTATTTTGAAAAGTTGGCCGCTTAAAATTTTAATTCATATGACATTTAAAAAAAAATCCTAATAAAGAACAACATATGCAAGCACTTTGAAAGTTTTACAAGTAGTTGAAACTGGTCAAATTGTCATGTTTTTCTTTGACTATAATTTTTTACTGCATTTCTTCTGACTGAAATTGTACACAATTTGTTAGTTTTGTCGATCACATATCCATAGACTTTTTTAGTAGTTTCAACATGTATTTTGGTAAGTTAATATCATACACCATCACACTAAGCATGTTCTTGAAAATGATTTCTTAATTCATGTCAACAACTACCAAGAATAATTTGCCAATAAAATTTGTTATGTTCTCTTTTGCAAATAGGGTTATAAATGAATTTCTACACATATGTATATAGATTTCTAACTGAAGGTCAAATGTACGATGGTTTCAATACTAAGATGGTCTTTTAAAATAATACATTATTTTTTATTTAAAAATATTGTTATATCGAAGTTTTGTTAGTTTTAAGTGTTTATCAATTGTCTAATTTCAATTAAGTTCCTTAATTATATAGATTTATAAGTACATAATCATCATGTCTCCTTTATTTAGGGCTACTATATCATTCCATTGATCCAAGACAATCTCCTACATCATCAAACTTAGACACTAAATTAGTTCAGAACACAAACTTTATTTTCAAACAAGTGATATTATTTACACTAAGGGGGTGGGGGAGTGGGCTAAGCCTCACAATGGGCTAACTACCTTTATAACAACCATCTTCATCTAATGACACATGGCACAATCTTAACCATTGTATTTTTTTCACTTTGATCACTAGCTTCAATATTCTTACATCTATCATCAAGCTCATGCTTCATGGAACTCAGCATGAGATTGTTGTAATGTTGATAAAACAGTGACGATGATAGCTCTTTGGTTAGAATGTCTGCGAATTGCTCTACAGAAAACTCATGTTGAACATGAAGATCACCTCTTGTGACTCTTTCTCGAACAAAATGGTAGTCAATTTCGATGTGCTATGACTTGGAATGAAAGACTGGATTTGTAAACAATGTTATGGCCGAGATGTTGTCACAATATGGCATTGGAGTTGTGAGAAGTGGAAGATGCAAATCATAGAAGAGCTATCTTATCCAAGCAAGTTTAGTTGCTACGATAGCCAATGCCCGATACTCAGCTTCAGTAGATGAGCGTGACACTGTATGTTGTTTCTTTGAGGCTCAAGATATAGGATTGGATCACAAAAACACAACAAAACCAGAAGTAGAACGTCTGTAATTAGGATCTCCTGCAATGCTATATAAGGTCTTGTGAAGGTAAGATATTGAAGTGCACCTACAATGCTTTTGTATTGCTTAGGGCTATGATATGGTTTTCCATCATCTTTTAACAACCTATATTATGGCAAACATGGTGTAGGACAAGGTTTACAATCCTACAAATCAACATTGTCTATCAATTTTGATATATACTTGGATTGAGACACAAAGAGCCCTTCTGGTGTATAACTAATTTATAATCCCAAAAAGTAGTTCAATTGACCCAAGTCTTTCATATCAAATTATGCAGTGAGATCTTTAATGACTGCTGATATAAGTTGTTGATTGTTGCCTGTTAAAATCACATCATCTACATATAACAACAATACCACAGTACCAAGTGATGAATGCTTGACAAACAAAGATAGATCAGCCTGTGAACTTTCAAACCCCAAACCAGGTAAGAAACTTGTAAAGCATTCATTCCATGCTCTTAGAGTCTATTTAAGTCCATAGAGACTTTTGTAACTTGCACACAAAGTTGGATGGACATTGGTCACTGACAAAACCTGGAGGCTGTTCCATGTAAACTTCTTCTTGGAGAACACTATGTAGAAAGGCATATCTGAAATCCCATTGCCTGAGAGGCCATTTGAACTGAGCAGAAAATGCAAGAACAAGCCTAATGGTTGTTGGTTTGACTACTGGACTAAAAATTTCACCATAGTCAATTTATTCCTATTAATTGTAGTCCTTTGCCACTAATCTGGCCTTATACCTTGCTATGGAACCATTTGCATTCTTCTTGATCTTGTAAACCCACTTACAACCTACTAGATTCTTGTTTTGTGACAATGGGACAAGAGATTGTTTGTTGGGAATGCAAAGCATCTATTTCTTCTTACATTGCAGATTTCCATTTTGGAACTTTATTAGCTGCCTTGAATGTCTTTGGTTCCAATGTAGGTGAAACTGAATCAATAGTTGCAGTGAAAGCTTTCTTCTTGATAATTCCTTTTTTTTTTTATCTTGTTTTCATTGCATGCAAATTCATTGATATAGGAAGAACAACAGTGAGCTGTTCATGTTCGAAATCAGGATCTATAGGGATAGGTGACTATGTACATGAATTGATCTCTGTGGTTAAGTTTGGAGAATGGGAATGATCATTTCATGTATACGGTTTTGAATAGAATATGAGGCTTTGGATTTGCAAGGAATCTGAGGCACTAGATAATAATGCAGACAAAGAATCTGAGGCCCCAAATGAGTTGTTCTCCATAGAATTTGAAGTTGATGATAATAATGAATGTTCTTGACATGAGGGTGACAGTGTTTGAGTTTGAAATGAAATGCTTGGTAATGCAGTGACCTGTGTTTGTATTGGTGGGTGCACAGATGAATTTTGTAATTTTGAAACCAGTGTGTGATATGGAAACTGTGTTTCATCAAAATGGACATGCCTAGACACATAAGCTCTGTTTGTTTCAAGATTAAAACAAATGAATCCTTTGTAATGACCTGCATATCCCAAATATGCACTTCTTGATTTTTGGTTGAAACCAAGGAACAAAATATCGATAATATCGGCGAAATATCGCCGATATCATCGTTTTTTTGATATGACGATATTTTCACGCATAACCATTAATTATCGTCAACATATCAACGATATTATTAATAATATCAATTATATCGCGAAATACTCGATAATATCGCGATATAATTGATAAGAGTCACGACCACCGGGTCCAACCCTAAGGATGCTCCTTCATTTGGGCTTCTGGTCCCTTTTATAATCCCTCACCCAGCTTCTTCTTTAGAACTTGGGCGATGTGGGACAACAGCAACAACTAGCCCTTTCTATAATCCCTCCACCAGCTTGTTCTTTAGAACTTGGGCGATGTGGGACTAGGGCGGGCGATGTGGGACAACAGCAACAACTAGCCCTTTCTATAATCCCTCCACCAGCTTGTTCTTTAGAACTTGGGGGATGTGGGACTTGGGCGATGTAGGACAACAACAACTACTAGCCCTTTTTATAATCCCTCCACCAGCTTGTTCTTTAAAACTTGGGCGATGTGGGACTTGGGCGATGTAGGACAACAGCAACTACTAGCCCTTTTTATAATCCATCCACTAGCTTGTTCTTAAGAACTTGGGCGATGTGGGACAACAGCAACAACCAGCCCTTTTTATAATCCCTCCACCAGCTTGTTCTTTAGAACTTGGGCGATGTGGGACTTGGGCGATGTGGGAAAACAGCAACTAGTCCTTTTTATAATCCCTCCACCAGCTTCTTCTTTAGAACTTGGGCGATGTGGGACAACAGCAACAACTCTAATCTCACAATTGTATTGTATTCTTTGCTTTCCCATTCAACAGCCACCGGCTTTATCCAACAAAATTGCGTTTTTATTATGGGTAATGATCTTTTGGACTTATACGAGTTGCAATTTAGTTTTTTCAATTACCCACCAAAGAATTTAAGGCTACTTCAATTTATACATTTTAGGTTGGGGAATGAGTTTAACGATGAGTACTAATTTTCTCACATTGCACCATTAGAAAAATATCATATTGATATACGTCTTTTGGTTATTTGTTAATTTGACTGTTCGCCAGAATAATGATATGATAGGCATTCGATTTATTTGTGGGCTAATGAGGGAAACCAAACTAGCACATATGAACAAAAACTCGTCATCGTAGAGTTTCGGCTTCTATTCAAATTAGTAACATGAAAGGAAAACCAATCATACAATTTAGTCTAAATGGTGTTATGACGTTTCTACGTCAGTCTTATATTTACTACACCATCAATTTAATTAAAAACCTATAATTACCTAAGTAGAACCGTTCATCTCATTGTGGCGTCTTCGATTACCAAAACATAATCATGTACTATGTCTATATGATTTTGTATTAACACGTTGGATAAAAATATCACTCAAAATTTTGATATGGCTTTCAAAATTGACCAAACAGCTTTCTTTTTTCTCGAAACTAGATGATGTAAAATCTGATTAACCAAATTATTATTATTTTAAAAAAATAAAGAAAATTAGTATCCAATCCCTAGTTTCTAATGTTCATTGACTAAGATCTTATCAGTTTTTATATTTTGATCAAAGTCCCCAGCATTAATGAATTACATGTAACTTACATAACTTTCATAACAAAAATTAGTAATTGATTTAGAGTTTTAATACTCACATCCTTATTAAACTCCTAATTAATTTTCAATTCAAACATTTCAAATATATAAAAAAATAAAATAAGAATAAGTTTGTACCCATTAATTTTTATAAAAAAATTGATATGTACCCATTATAAGAATAAGTCACTCATGTATCTTACCATGCAATGTATAAAGTGTAAAATATTGTACTAATTCATTATATATAAATGATTATGGTGTGTTTAAACTTCTTTCATTAATTACTACATATTTTCTACACTCACAATGTTTGCCAGCTCGCTATATAATCAACTTAAATCAGTTAAATCCATCATGCAATGCATTTCCTTCCAATTTTTTGTGATAAACTAATAGATAATTGACTAAATAAACATCCTGCAAAGTTTCAATAAAAATTTCCAAGTTTTTCTTACAATTTCCGTGGTTTCCATATTATTTTTATCGATATCGATATTATCCCGATATTTCCATCGATATTTCCGTGTTTTCGGACTGCCGATATTTCCGATATTACCGATATTTAATACCTTGGTTGAAACTTATCTGTGTTATATGGTTTAAGTATGGAAAACAAATACATCCAAAGATTTTAAGGTGACTTATACCAGGAACTTGACCATATAACAATAGCTAGGGAAATTTAATTTTTAAAGTAGCACAAGGCATTCGATTGATTAAATAACTTGCAATAGCATAAGCATAAAACCAAAATTTGGAAGGAAGATGTGCAGTTTGTAGTAAAGTGATAGCAGTCTCAATAATGTGTCTGTGTTTTCTTTCTGCAAGTCCATTCTGTTCTGGGGTGTATAGACAAGAAATTTGGTGTATAATTCCATTATCAAGAAGATAGCTTTTAAACTTGTTGCTACATATTCACCACCCCCATCACTTTGAAAAACTTTCATTTTTGCAGAGAATTGAGTACACAGATATGTATTGAACTGAACAAATATTGGAAACATTTTTGTTTTATTATGTAATGGAAAAATCCATATATATATATATATATATATATATATATATATATATATATCTAGTACATTCATCTATGAAACTTACGTAGTACCTAAAACCTTCAACATATAACAAAGGGGAAGGTCCTCATACATCATTATGAATGACCTCTAGAGGTTGTACAAACTTATTTGAAGAATACAAGAAAGGTAGTTTGGTAATTTTTCCTTCTAAACAAGGTGTACAAATGTTTGCAGTAGGATCTTGTGATGCAATAACTTGATTATTGTGCAATATGACAAGTTATTGCATATGATGGATGTCCTAGTCTTTTATGCCACAAGGTTGTATGTACTGGCTTTGCAAGATAACATGCATGTTTGTGAGATGATGCAGATAACAATTGCTTTGGTATGTAAAATGGAATAGGGTTATGGCCATCCCTACACAACCCTTTGATGAGTATTGTCCTTGTGATCTTATCCTAAACCCAAAAAGAAATTTCATCACATATAAACCTACATCTATTGTCTTTGCAGAGTTAATAAATGGAGAGTAAATGTTGTGACAATTTTGGCACATGAAGAACATTTTTTAACTTAAGAGTATGATTTAGAGTATGCAATTTTGAAGAACCAATGTTGGTAATAGCTAAACATGCACCACTAGCAGTGGTTATTGTGTCAATGCTTTAATATTGGTTGACTAGCTCAAGATTAGCAAGCTCAGATGTCATGTGAGATGTAGCTCCAATGTCAGTAATCCAAAATTGGTTTGGTGGAGCTGAAGGGTGATGATTCACATACATGGTACTGAGATAAGGTGCATGAGGCCTTCATTGATAGGAAAAAATTGCCTTTGTGATAACATTGGATTGTTGCATGTCAAAATTTCCAGCAAATTTGGCATTGAAAACAGTCAGTTGCAATGTGTCCTCTTTTGCTGCAGATTTGCTTCTTCGGCAAGCAACTGAGAACGATTGATATTTGCTTCTTCAACAATTACTAGACTCTAGAGATTGATTAATAGTTGCTTTTTCAGCAAGCAAATAAGAACAAAAATCTTTAATGGAGATGTCATTTTCCCTGCCTCTGATAACACATCGAAATGTGTTGTATTTTGCAATGAGACCCTTGAGAGCAAGAATGATGATATCATCATCTTCAAAAACAACCCTAGCTGTCTTTAATTGAAAGATACTTGCTTTAGTCATAGATGAGAACCTTTCCTTAGGATTCACCCACATTTCATTAGAACTAGTACTACCAATGATACAAGACAATGTAGTGGATGACAAAGTTGTAGTAATCTGCATAATTGCACGATCATGCAACTTCCAAACTTGGTAGGCATTCATCTCCACACCTTCCACATTTGAATCATTGACAAATCTTGATGGACATTTCTTAGTGCCATCCACAAATTCTAGGATCCCATGACTTTCAAGAAGTAATGTGATCTGAAAACACCATGTCAAGTAGTTGGTGTCATCCAATTTCACTATAACAGATGTCGATACTATTGGAATAAGATTGGTGATTGGTGATTGAACAATCTGTAGTTGTGCTGTTGTAACCATTATTGTAGGAAGAGAGAAATTTCTTCATTGCTGCGTTTTATCAAACAATTGATCTTCGTGATCAAGAACTCCAATTTTCTTGTGAATCAGATGATTGTACTTGCCCAATTTTATCTCAGAAGATGTACAAACTAGAGGATTGAGAAGAGAAGAGAGAAATTTTCAATGAGATTGCGGAAGCGCCGGATCATTTCTTGGCTTTGATACCATGTGAGAATTGAAGAAATGCAGAAAAGAACGCACATAGAAATTAGAGAGAGAGAGAGAGAGAGAGAGAGAGAGCTTGAGAGTTTTGTGAATTGTTCTTTCTTCATTAACAAGTAATTGTTTTACAAAGCATCTAATACAATGTGCTAGCACCATATCACAACAAACTACAATCCTAACTACCTTTATAACAACCCTTTTCATCTAATGACACATGGCACAATCTTAACCATTGTATTCTTTTCACTTGAATCACTAGCTTTGATATCCTTACAAACCTCACTTCCCCTTGGAGTACATTTGCTTAGTATTTAAGCTCATGAAAGGCAGTCTCAAAACAAATTTGAAGCGCGAAATACCATCGCATATGATCATTAACCTTCTCAAACAAATTGGTAAAGGTTTCTAGTCTTGTCACTTTGTGGGTGTGGTCCATCGCGATTTGAAACCTGCTAATATCTTTTAAAAAAATCAAAGGAAAGAAGAATCCCGAGATCAAGATCATAGATGTAGAAATTGGTCGCCTTGCACCTATGATGGGCGAGCATTAGGCACTTGAAATGGTTATGCTCCAATCCAAGGCTCTACAGATGTTGCAACTAATAATATGATAGTGATGTTGATTTTGCTTTGAGAAATTTTATTTGAACCTATATAACCTCATTCTACAACCAACTTAAATTTTAAATGTGAGATGTCTTTTTTATCCTATTGCATTATTACCATCAAGTACAAAATAAAATTAATAATAAAATTAAAATTTATCTATAAACCCACTAATCAATAAACCATTGAGGGCATGAGGCTCCCTTGAATTTAGAATATGAAAAAAAAAAAAAAAAACAAATTGGATTTAAGAAGGGGCCTATCTTTCTTGACATCTTCATTTAATATAAACAAATGGGCTATCTTTCTTGACACTCAAGTCTACTCTGTACTTTCAACCTTCCTTCACCAACCTAATTTTTCAGTACTAAAATTGTTGCTTCCCATTAAGGTTTAATCCTTTGAAGTAACCACATGGTGTCTACTATGAACACCACATCAACAACTGTTTGCTGACCTCGAATTCTTCCTCTGTTGTCTAGTAATCCCCATGATCGACAAAGAAGGATGACTGGAACAAGAGAACCTTTATAAGCAGAAGTGACAAAGGTCGAGTAAACATGCCATTTCACTCGACCAATTTTTGCTTCTTGTTCGTGTCTTTTTTCTTTTAGAAGCTTTGCCATTATTGAAAGGCTCTGTTTCTTGTAGAACATCTATTAGATTAACTTGATGGTGAGCTAATCATCTTATTAGATTAATGTATGGATTCACCCACTAGTTAAATAGCCTTCTGTCTTTTGTTAAGAGGGAACATGAATTGTGCGGGCAATCACAATGGATATATTCATGGAAATGCCACTCAACAACAATTATTATCCAAACGAATTCATGACACCCCTAATACTAGCTTAAGTATTTGGGCCTAATAAACATTACAAACCAGACAAAAGAATCCATTTTATATATTTTCTGTATTTATATAATTATTATTACGATTGTGTGCTTGGTATTCATAAAATGATTTTGAGTTCTATAATTCATCGAGGAGAGTGTAATTACTTGGTAATGGGTGAGTTTGAATAAATCTTGTTTATGAAGCGGCAATGGGGTAAGAACAATGGGAATCCAATTTAAAACCCAACTCGATTTCCATTGTATGCGAAATAGCCTACTGATTTAACATTTCAATCTCAGGTAAGCACAAAAGGACTGCAACATATGATTTAATTACTTCATCTAATCTTGTCTGCTCACATAACTTCCCAATTCCAGATTGCTTGTTTGATCAATTCATCAAACACGACTCCAAACATGTATGGATATTATACTCTGATCAATGAAATAAACATCATTCATTTGACTGCTCTCTTTTATGCTTTGAATGAGTTGGAGAACTCTGATTTTGGGTTTTTATTTTCGAGTAAATTGTACGAATGGTCCCTTAACTTTAATCAAATTAGAGCAATGGTCCCTCAACTTATCAAAATGTGTAGCTATAGTCCTTATCATCAATTTTGTCAAAATTTTGTCAAAATAAGCTATGTTGGAATGACCATTTATACAATTAGAATCCCTCAACTCATCAAAGTGTATAATTATGGTTCTTTTCGTCAGCTATGTCAAAATTTTTGTCAAAACAAGTTATATTGGAAGGACCATTGCTACAATTGGGTTAAAGTTAAGGGACCATTTCTCCAGTTGAATTAAAGTTGAGGGACGAATGGTAATGGATTTTTAGTTGAGGGACCATTGCTCCAATTGAGTTAAAGTTAAGGGACCATAGCTACAATTTACTCTTTATTTTCTAAATTGGTGTGAAGATAAATTTACATATTGAATTGAGTTTGTGTGGATAGTTTAGGTAGTAAACTTGGGTTTAAAGAGATATTGATAGTTTCATTAAAATAATATGGGTGTAGAGAGTAAGTTGAGTATAAAAAAAAGTTACATGAGTTCAAATAAAATTTTCCTCCTGCTTTTTTATTACGTATACAAATCATTAAATTGAACAAGTAGCCATAATTAATTGGTTTGTGTACATGTTCAATGGAAGCCATTGATGAATAGGATTTTCTCGCCTCTATTTCTGCCTTTCCTCTCACATTTTCTACTTTGTTTTTCTCTCTTTATAAATAAAGTAACACAAATCGTTAACGTGGCCGTTCAAATAAAAGACGAGGAATGCGAAATAAAAATGAGTGAGAGTCCTTGTACAGCCATTGGGGTTATAAATTAAGGAACAAAATGCCGATAATATCGGCGAAATATCGCCGATATTATTGGTTTTTCACGGTACCGATATTTTAATTACTATCCAACTGATTTTCGTCAAAATATCGCGATATTATCGATAATATCGATAATATCGCAATATTTTCGAAATTATCGCGATATTTTGAAAGGAGAAGGAAACACAGAAGTGGGGGGAAGAATAGGGGAAGGCACCCGAGAGGAGACCCCATCTGTGTGTGTTGGGGGGGCGAAAGGGGCTTCGAGAACAACGCCAATCTGCAGAGGAAGGCGTTCTGGGAAGGAGGGGAGGGGAGGAACGGGGGGGCGGGGGAGGGGGGCGAACGGGGGGGGAGGGGAGGGGAGGAACCGGGGGGGGGGGGGAGGAACGCAGGGGGGGCGGGAAGAAGAATCTGGGCAGCAGGCGTTCTGTGAAGGAGCGGAGAGCGAGCGAGGAGGGGGAGGAAGAATCTGGGCAGCAGGCGTCTTGGGAAGGAGGGTAGAGGGAGGGAAGGGAGGAGCGGAAAGGGAGGGAGGGGGGGGAAGGGGGGGAAGAAGAATCTGGGCAGCAGGCGTCTTGAGAAGGAGGGTAGAGGGAGGGAAGAGAGGAGTGGAGAGGGAGGGAGGGGGGAAGGGAAGGGAAGGAAGAATCTGGGGGGGGGGGGAAGAATCCGCCCCGCGCGGGGGGGGGGGAAGAAGAATCTGGGCAGCAGACAAGAGAGAAAGGTGGGGCAAGAAGGGATCCTGGGCAGTAATGGGGAGTGGAGAAGAGAGGGCGGGTGGGTGTGTGTGTGGGGTGGCGTGCGTGCGTGCGTGCGTCTGTCTGTGGCACATGGTCACACACGGTTTTGGCACATGGTTTTGTACAAAACCATGGTTTTGGCATATGGTTTTGTGTACAGTTTTGTGTGTGTGTGTGTGTACGGTTTTTTCTGTGTGTGTTTGTGTGTGTACGATTTTTTTGTATGTCTGTCAGAGAAGAACAAAAAAATATTCTGTTAGAGAAGACCAAATATTCTCCACGTGAAGACCAAATATTCTGTAAGAGAGGAACCAAAACACGTGAAGACCAAAAATTTTGTAAGAAAAGAACAAAAAAATATGCTTACTTTTACAGCCTTTACATTACAGCTTGTACAAAAATATGCTTACTCAATCTTCAAATGATTTTGCTTATGGACAACGTCAACCAATCTCGGATCCATATGGGTGGCATGTTAACAATTACATGCAAAACTATTTTGGGGATTTATCATTTGATAACTACTCTTCACAATACACTCACTCTACACATAGAGATGATGAAGATAGTGGAAAATTTGAACCTCATAGGAACTCTATGTGGTACTAAGTCACTCATGTATCTTACCATGCAATGTATAAAGTGTAAAATATTGTACTAATTCATTATATATAAATGAATATGGTGTGTTTAAACTTCTTTCATTAATTACTACATATTTTCTACATTCACAATGTTTGTCAGCTCGCTATATAATCAACTTGATAATGTTAAATCCATCATGCAATGCATTTCCTTCCAATTTTTTGTGATAAACTAATAGATAATTGACTAAATAAACATCCAGCAAAGTTTCAATAAAAATTTCCAAGTTTTTCTTACAATTTCCGTGGTTTCCATATAATTTTTATCGATATCGATATTATCCCGATATTTCCATCGATATTTCTATGTTTTCGGACTACCGATATTTCCGATATTATCGATATTTAATACCTTGTTATAAATTGAATGGAGAAATGTGGAACTCTAAAATATCCAGTGGGTGAGAGCCGTGGAGATGGCAACCTGCAGCTTCCACAGCTCCTCCTTCTCCATCCCAAACCCTAGAAGCACTAGCATTTCCTCTCATCTTCCAGTCGCCAAGCAACTCTTCGCCTTCACCTTACCTTCTTCCTCAACCGCCAAAACCACCACATTCTCCGCTCCCCGAAACCCTTCTCCACTCACCCGCCAGTCAAATCCTCCGTCTCCGAAGCCACTGAAGCCGCCGCCGCCGCCACCGCAGCAGGTACTTCCGCTTCTTCATCTTCTCTTGCAATCTTTCATTTCTATGTCTCTGTTCGTTCATTTCCTATTTACTGCATCAATTTCATACTTAGAGCAAATTGGTTTCAGAATTTATCTTCGAAATAGTCTCGTAGCTATAGAGGTCGTTTTAGTGCTTGATTTTGTAGATTTTGTGTGTGTGTGTGTGTTGTGGGAATGGTGGGTAAGGTTAGTCTAGTTGGGAACTGGGTTCTTGTCTTAGAGAGGAGGAGTAAGTTGATGAGGAGAAGTAACATAAGGCACATACCTGGACCTGCTATTGACAAAGATGGTGTAAATACTTCACCGATTGTCGGGCGTGAGGTCTGTGTTCGCCCCCTAAATTCGCCATGGGCCTGCGGGAAGCCTGGGACATTCCAAGCCGAACAGTATGCCTATATAGTAATTTCTATAGATGTTTACTGTCTCAGATTATGACAACTTTCCCAATTCCTTAGTTTTCCCTTGGGGTATATGTATGAACAAGCCAAAGTCTAAAGAGATGAAACTGTCTAGGATATTCGGAAAAATGATCTGAATTTTGTAAAGTACAGAGTCTTTTAATACGGGATCTCTTTCGATGAAAGTCAAGAGGATCACATGTAGCCCAACCCTCATGGCAGTCCTTGGTCCAACCTCTTCACTTGTTAGGTCTCTCTTTTCATGGATCTTTTTTAAAAAATCAACAAATTTGAAATCACTTCATCCTAACTATGATTAAATAAATAGACGAACACAGTCTATCTGTTAAGAACTGAAATATAGATGATGATAGTTCAAATGCCAAGCAATTTTCAACTTTTTGTTTCCAGGGATGATTCTTAGATGGGAGTCGAAGGTTTAGACAGTTCAGATACCCAGACCATTTTGCAAATTGGCACCAACGATGCACCCTTTTAGTTTCAGAAAGAATCCCTATTCAAAGGGGCCTTTATAACCATATGAGGTGATCGTGTTGAACTTTTATTGTTTCTGATGTTTAGGAAGAAAGTGAAGGGTAGAAATAATTACTGTCACCGGTTGAAGACCAAAACGTCTGCTCCATTGGAATCAAAATAAGCACATTGTCATATTACTTAAAAATAATAATAATAATGCAGTGCTTAATTCATAAAAACCGTGATGCCGTGGTTTGTACAAATTTACAAATATAGAAACGGTATTGCCAAATATTTTCTTTTCTTTTCTTTCCTTGAGGCAAATATCAATTTTACAAATATAGAAACGGTATTGCCAAATACTTACTTTTCTTTTCTTGAGGCAAATATCGTTATGAGTTACAGATCATATCACTCGTCTGATATCAGTCATTTCTGTCATTTGGATTGCTTGCAGATCGCCACTGTGGAGGTGCCAGAAGAACATATGGGCCTTGTTGTTGAGCTTACTGGCAAAAGGTGGGGCTGATTTGATATGCAAGGAGTGGGGTGTGTAGAAAATTTCCTGCTTTTATTTTCATCTTTAACTAATCATCTTTTAATAAATTCAACATAAATGCATAAAGTAGAATCAGAAGTGATAAGCTAGTAGAGTCAGAAGCGATACGAGCATGATAATATTTACAGCATACTTTTCTTTAAAAAGTTATCAGTTGTTATGATGCAACATAAGTTTGCACAATGTAATACATAGATTTATAGATAAATATAACCGTAAATGTTTAAACATCATTTGCCAATCTATAACTGTACGCATCTGCTTCTGCAGGTGAAATTTCTCTGCACACTCACATATCCTACATACATAATGCACATTAATCGACCTGCACTTGAACATCCAGACCATAATTTTTCTGTACCACAATTGCTTGTCCTGTTGCTCTCTTATATAGTAATATGCACATGTCTGGCTGTGAAATGATTAGGAGTATGAAACTAAAAGAACATTGGTAAATTAATATTTAATTTTCATTTTTTCAACAATTTGTCCTCCCCCCCACGGGTGGTGGGTACCATGGAGGTGTTATACATACTCTCATTTGTTTGTCTGATTATGGCCAATGACAGTTATTACTCGAAATTTCTGCTTAGTAATGCATCATTTTATCTGATTATCTCAACTTATGTATGCACTAGGCTGGAAGGCACAACCTTCCTCAAACAACGAGAATACACACTTCTCTTCAATGACTGGCCTCAGCTCCTCCAACTCTCAATTGGGTCCAAAATCCTCATTCTGGGTCAGGCAATTCATGCATTTTTATTCAAATGTGGCTGCCAGAATGACACATTTCAGGGCAACAATCTTGTCAACTTGTACTCGAAATTCAAAAGACTGGATGATGCACATCACCTTTTCGATGAAATGCCTGTTAGAAACACAATCACTTGGACTTCTCTCATGAAGGGGTATTCTGACATTGGTGACCTTGAATCTGTCTTCCACGTTGCACATGATATGTTTTGCAGCGACGAGAAGTTTAACGAGCATACATGCTCGGTGATTTTGGAGGCGTGTAGTTCACTTGAAGACCGGAGAAGTGGGGAACAGGTTCACGGTTTTGTTGTAAAAAGTGGGCTTCAGGAGAATGTTTTTGTGGCCACTTCTTTGGTTTCTATGTACTCTAGAAGTGGCTTCTTGGGTGGTGCAGAGAAAGTGTTCAATGACATGGATTACAAAGATGTTCAGTGTTTAAATTATATGATTTTAGAATATGGGAAGGCGGGCTATGGAGAGAAAGCAATTGGGGTCTTTATAGATCTTCTGAGTTCTAGCTTAGAGCCAAATGATTATACTTTTACCAATCTGATTAGTGCATGCGATGGAGATGTGGATGTGGATGAATGCTTGCAATTACATGGGCTTGCTGTCAAGTATGGTATTATGGGCGAAACTTCTGTTGGAAATGCAGTAATAACCATGTACGGAAAGCATGGGATGGTTGAAGAAGCTGAGGCAATGTTTTATTTACTGGATGAGAGAAACTTAATTTCTTGGACCGCGCTTTTGTCAATGTATGTTAAAAATGGCCGTGGGGATATGGCCCTCGATGCTTTCTTAAAAATACTCGATCGAGGTATTTGTGTTGATTCTAGCTGTTTGTCTACCGTGCTTGATGCCTGTTCAGAGTGCAGAAATCTGGAATTGGGATGTCAGATCCATGCATTTTGCATAAAGCTTGATTTTGACTCTTGCGTCAATGTTGGGACCGCGTTGATTGACATATACGCTAAATGTGGGAGCCTTCAATCTGCAAGACAGGTTTTTGATGGCCTTTCAGTTAAAAACATCGCTTCATTTAATGCAGTACTTGTTGGATTCATGGAACAACATAGAGATGTTGAAGAGGATTCCATGGTCTTATTTAGTCAGTTACGGTCGTCTGGTGTAAATCCAGATTTCATAACGTATTCACGACTCCTCAGTGTAGCAGCTGAAGAAGCTTGCTTAGCAAGGGGGAAGAGTCTCCATGCTTGCACTATTAAAGCTGGATTTGAAGCCAATTCCACTGTATCTAATGCTGTAATTACCATGTATGCCAAATGTGGTAGCATTGAAGAAGCTTATCAAATGTTCAATGGTATGAATAGTCGTGATTGCGTATCCTGGAACGCCATAATTTCTGCACATGCCCTTCATGGAGAAGGCAACAAAGCACTTTCACTTTTTGAATCAATGAAAGGAGAAGGGTTTGCCCCTGATGAGCTCACGTTATTGGCTACACTTCAAGCTTGCAGTTACAATGGACTATGGGAAACTGGGTTATGCTTATTCAACGAAATGGAGCCAAAATATGGAACTAAGTCAGGAATTGAGCACTTTGCATGCATGGTCGATCTTCTGGGTCAGTCTGGGAATTTTTCAGAAGCCATCGATTTCATCCACAGAAGTCCATTTCCAGATTCACCTATGCTTTGGAGAACATTAGTGAATGTGTGCATGTTAAGTGGGAATTTGAATTATGGCATGTTAGCCTCAAAACGTTTGCTTGACTTGCAACCTGAGGACGCTGGGTCTTACATACTTGTTTCAAATATGTATGCTCGAGGAGGAATGTTTGATGAGGCTGCAAAGGTTCGAACCGTTATGAATGATTTGAAAGTGAACAAAGAAGCAGGATGCAGCTGGATTGAAGTTGATAATAAATTTCATTATTTTGTTGCAAGTGATATGGACCATCCAAAAAGTGCTGAAATTTATGCAGAACTCAATCTATTAAAGGTTTTAATAAACAAAACAGTGATGATAGATGTGATCTCCATCTGATTTGAGATCTGATATCTGCATCAAAACAAATCAGCATCTTCTTCCTTTGAGATTTGCTGCAAGTACAATTTGTACAATTCATTGCACATGTAGCCCATGGAACTTGATCACTTCTCTTACATGGAGATGTCAATCGAGATGAAGAGTATCAGTCAAGGAGCTTTTGTTTCAGTAAGTGGTCCTCTTTTTTCTTGAAACGTGTTTTCTGTTTTAGAACTTTAGAATTAGTAACAGAAGACAAGCTAACATATGGATATATCATTCACTTACTTGATTGTAAAAGTTTAACATTGTGATGGAATTATGTAAATAAACACACAATTTTGTCTTACAGTTGGATGGAACTCCTATTTTTTCCTGTAAATGCTACCTGAATTCAATTAGAGATTCCGGTGTGTAGCAATGTTCAGGCCTCATTAAAGAAAGATTTGTTTACCTGTGCTAGACTTTGGTCCCTTCGTACTTTGTTGTTTGTATGTGATAAAAATCTCTAATTCGAAGTTTGAAAGTTCGAACTTTGTAATCAATAAAATGATCGAAATGGGAATAGCTGTGTGAGAGATATTTATTATCTGCTTTAACACAAACTACACAAATAGGAAGTAGCATCCATCTTTCCTTGTTAGCCAAAACTAAAACTTAGAACCTTAAACTCCCCATCATAAACATGAAAGAAATCTGGGTCTCCTTTGTTCGAATTTGAAGGGAAATATCTTTCCTGTTTGCGTTTTTGTACTAAACAAATAAGACCTTATTTGTAGCAACCGTTTAGGTGACAATATGTCCGATATTTGTGATATATAATTTTCAAAGTTTCAAAACTTTGTTCGAATTTGAAGGGAAATATCTTTCCTGTTTGCGTTTTTGTACTAAACAAATAAGACCTTATTTGTAGCAACTGTGTAGGTGACAATATGTCCGATATTCGTGATATATAATTTTCAAAGTTTCAAAACTTTGGACATTGCTACCACATTGGGGAATACCAAATGGGCCAAGTTCGTTGTCACGGACTGAAGACAAAATGCTTTCTACTGTTAAAATCTTTTCTTTTACTTTTGAAACTGGTGTTGCATTTTATTAACAGAAGTGCTTTCATGCTTGTAACGTATGTCGTAATTCCAGGCACTAAGCAAACTTTCGTTTGTTTATTTTTACTCTACAGTAGTCTGTGGATGCCTAAAATCCTTGTTGTGACAGAGGATCATAGGTCGGAAGGTACCAAAAGTCCTAGGTCTGAAGGTACCTTCAGGCCTGTCTTTCTTCATTGCCAGGCTTACATTAGTTTGAGTTAGGTTGATTAGGTGAGGACGTTGCCATTTCTTTTTGGTCTTATGATCGGATTTGAACAATATTTTGAGGGAAACATCGTCATGAGTTTTGTAATGGCACGAGACCATTGGGTCTTGAAGCGTCGTCTTGAACTAGCTCCCATCTTGAGAACAAAAATAAGAAACAAGGACCTGCAGTTTTACCTTTGCTTTGATGGTTGGCCTCCCAGAATTCGTCAAGCTGACTTGACACAAGAACTTCAAAACAAAAGAAAGACTGCTAACAGCCTCTTGCTGGGAACTTATGTGAAAGAGAAGAGCAAACGAGAAAATCCGAGCTAGGAGGTCATAACGAAGTACGTTGGGAAGCAGAATGCCATAATAGACGGTACAGAATCATTGAATGAGGAGACACTTAAGACTGCTCGAAGTGCAGGAAGTGCCTTTATTTGTTAATTCTTCTCCAACAATTGAACTACCAGTTTGCTTTTTCACTTTCACAAGATGAATACTGAGTTTTCTATAAAATACATCATATCATAGATCGTTTGTCATTTGCTACCTACCCGTAGCGGGTAGGGTACCCGTGTGCCGTGTAGGGCTTAGGCCAGACTCAACCTTTTGATACAATCAATCACTTTAATAATCTGCTTAGTCACAAATTCAAACCACTAGGCTCGGCAAATACAGAATCATTGCAAATTATCATTCCATTTCATAGGTGGAAAATAAAATACACCAAATTAGGCGTAGGAAATGATATGTATTACAACATCACACTTAACTCCTGCCCAAGAATACAAAAACTGTACAAGACTCGACGTCGTTTCACTACGATAACTAGCAAATCCATCCCAAAATTCCAGCACACTTAGGACACTCATAAGAACGCATCAACCAAAAACACTCAAAATCCATAGTTGCCAGATTTCTCTGACTTCACAGCCCCATTTCATATAGGGGTGCCTTTGTTCAAAAGGTGAAGGCCCTTGCATCATATGATCACGGGGCACTTATTTGCCCAAATAATTTTTTCGTTTTTGTTTTTTGGGTTTTGTTTGTGGGTATGGAATTTCTTTGGGATTTTATGAAAAAATAATTAAGGGGGCTAGAAGCCTAGAAGAAGGATTTTTTGGCAGGTGCTCTTCCAACAGCTCTCATTAGATTGGCAATTTCAAGAACCCTGGCCACTTTTGTTCCCCTTTTAGCCTCAGCCGATGCCTTCCTCTCCTCTGCTTTCCTACGTGCTTTGGCTACATCATTTTGCATATTCTCTAGGGCTCTTGCTCTTTTCTCCTCCAACTTTCTCTGCATGCACATATTATGTGATGATTTAGTTGGCCTATATATTATGAGTATTCAGTTTCAAATTACGCAAAATTCAAGGAAAGCGGAAACACGTCCAAAAATGAATAAAGTAAGAAAATTGGTTAAGATGATCAAAAATTGAATTACAGTAGTTGAATTGGTCAAATTCAAATATCAACAACATATTGATCGATCGGATCATTTCAGCAAGGGAGGTATGAAAAATGATCAGTTAGGCCAACTTCCCAATAACGTGTTAGTTCCATCTAAAAGAAGCTTCAAAGGTCAACGTATGCCATAAGAATATGAAAAGGATGAAACGTATGCCATAAGACTATGAAAAGGATGAACATCTTTATCATTGAAGTAGTTGTTTTATCGTGAATTGAAACATAGGCAAGGATAAAAATATTATTAAGACAATATAGTTTCACCAAACAGAAGCTTCAAAGTTCAAATATTGGTACAAGATGACGTTGAATATGATGACGATGTTCATTATTGTTATTATTGCTATTTGATGATCACGATAATGATTAATTGTTTCCTCATGGATTAGTTGCTTCGTCAAAGAATAATGACAAATCGGCTAAAATGATCAGAAATTAAACTTAACAGATCAAAATCAAATAGTGACAACATAACGATCACACAACGACGAGGAAACTAAAAACTGATCACTTTAGGCCAATTCTCAAGAATAATTGGACGGTAAATAGTATGAAGTCACTAAAAAAGAAAGTAAATCATCCTAGTTTCAACTAGTCAGAGAAACCATCATGGGAAATCAATTTTCCAACATGCACAAAAATATAAATCAGTTTTTAGCAACGTGCGTACCTCTACTTTCTTCATCCATGAAGAAGCTTTCTGTACCTGCTCACTTTCCCACCCATTAATAATAGCATCCTCCCTCTTAAACCTGTTATTAAGCTTGGCAATCTTGTTGTTTTGCCAAGCCGATATCTTTGTTTCAACCTCTTCCTTCTTCACCCGATGCACTGACACCGTCTGATCGCCGCCGCTGCCGCCTTGGTGATCCCGAGTCCTAACCATGCTTGATGAAGAGCCAATTCTATAATTGTTAGTCTCACTATTCCTTGGAGAATAAGGAACTGGGTCCACAGGGTTGTAATTATCCGGGACTATAGCCAAAGGGTTGGTCTCCAGCTCCTCCTCCGGCATATTGTTGTCCTCCTCCTCTCCGATCCTACCCAAATTATTGTTATTAGTACCATGGTCACTATCATTGGTGGTACTATTATTAGTCCCGATTGCTGACCCTGCAACCACAAGAGCACTGAATTCTCTACTCATGGTAGTGAAGTTCTCAGTTGAAGCTGTTCCTAACTCAGTGCTGGCCATGGACAAAGATGATGATCTATGGCTACCAGTTTCCCAAGCTTCTCTTCTACGGCCGTGGTTGCCGGGAGGTGGCGGACGGGGCGGTGTCAAGGCATGGATGTCCCTGATGATCTGCTCTTGATCTTCACCATGAACATCATGATCTTGTGCTGCTTGGCTAGTCCCAGCCCTTTGATCATTCATCTCAGATGGTTTGAGTGTGCGTGTGTATGTCGGTGTTTGGGAAAATGAAATGGGGTTTTGAGAGTACTAGGATTGGTGGATCAGCTGAGAAATTAGGAGTAACAGGGACTTATGAATTATCTATTTTTATTGCTATTGACAGTTGACAAGGGTTTAATTAAAGTGTAATCGGAGCCACACGTGGAAGTAGATTTGGAGAGGTTTGAATAACGTAAATAAGGCCAAATTAGGCCTGTTAATTATCCCAATGGGATAAAAAGTGCTTTGGGTTAAGATTATCTTTTTTTAAATGAAATTTATCTGTTTAGTCCCTTAGTTCTAATCTTATTCTTTTGTTGGCTCACTTTATGGATTCTTTAATTTGCATCCTCTCCTTGAACATCGGCATCCACATGTACTAGTTAGTAGACATAGCTTAAGTGGGATTGCACTTAACAAAATAAAAAGCGTAGTAATGAACAATATTTGATCAAACTTTTTTTTTATATATATTTTTTTAAACGAACGATATTATTTATACTAAGAGGGAGGGGTGGACTTAGCCTCACAATGAGATAGCAATAATGTGGTTTGAATTCGTCTTTAGTGAGAATCGAACTTAAGACCTCTCACTTACAAGCGAAGAGGAATATCACTAGACCGTAATACTAAGTGACATATTTGATCAACTTTTAATATACCAAATTTGAACATAAAATTTAGATTTGACGGCCTATGTGGCACTTTGACATTTTTTTAAAGTTTTGCTCTTCACTCCATATGTCAAATTTTAAATATAAAATAAATATTTATATTTATTTTCTTTGCATTAGTAATGAAAGAAAATGAACTAAAAGGTACTAAAATGACATTTCATTGGTAACGAAAGGAACTGAAAAGACAATGCTTAAACCAAATAATAATAATAATAAGGCTTTTAATAATTAATTAAAAATTATTTGAAGTTGCTGTCAAATTTGACAATAATCATATTTATTGTCATTCCATGTCATATTACATAAGAATTGACATTTTGGTAGGAAAACACTAATATTGTCATTTTTTACTGTTATTGCTAATATAGACTTTTTGACATCTCCTTTGAAGATGCTCTAAATTGTTATCTCTAGTATTTATCATATTATTGTATTAGTTATTTATTTTTTGTTACAACGGGATTATGCTCTAAATGGAGTGAATATTCTACGAACATGAATGACTGAGCTAAGTAACCGGGTTGTGAGCTCAACATGAATATTATATTTCCTCAACATTCATGTGAATCAAACTTGAAATTTCTTATTTATAAGTGAAGAAAGATATTAATAGGGGTGGTATTGGTTTCTTGATTCTTTTAATATGCACTCTTACTTTGCCACCCTACCTTCACTTTTACAAAAGTAGAAAACTTCACTGTCTAAGCATTTTCCAGACGTCTAGTTAGTTATTGCATGTTGAATTATCATTGGGAATATGATGATTGCACTTGAAGAATATACAATGGCTATCCAATGCATGGGGCTCCCGCCATTTATATCAAAGTCCTTCACTCACTAGTTTCTAATCAACGACTTAATTAGGTTAAAAATAATAATAATAACAAGGATTGCTAAAACAAGTAGATAATGGATCCATTTGGAGATATATTTCCACAAACAACTCGTGCCTGTAGAAATAATTTTTCGTTTAGAATCCACGTATCTCATAGTTGCTCAACTATGCTCATCAGTCATCGCTGATCAGACTAGGTAGACCATTTCAAAACGAATTAGCTTTGCTATTTTAGTGTTTAGCTTTGTGTGTGCTCGAATTTAAGTCTATCATGTTTGTCATTTACGTGGCAAATTTGTATCGATGACGCTTGTTTCTTATGGTGATCGTGTAGGGTTTTATCTTAATTGCTAGTAGTGCGAATTTATCTCCATATTAGAAAATTGATTACAGGAGTTGGACACCCTCTTGTATTTATTATGTTCTTATTATCAAGACTATTTATGTACACTTACTTAGTATACTACCACTAAAATATGAGCTAAATTATTTTTCTTTTAGTATAAGGTGTATCCTATCATGCATTGATAATAGACTAATCTTCCTCATCATTCAACCTTTTATCACATAAGACTTCAACGTACTTCTAACTCTTTGATTAAACGGTACGCCAAAATAGAGCCAACAACAACAACAACAATAACAAAGCATTTTCCCATTAAATGGGGTCGGCACGCCAAAGCAAAGCCATTTACCAAAAAAAACAAATGTGTTCGTAGGAGACCTTATTTGTTATTCACGTTAGAACTAGATATATAAGGGCAATAGCCAAAATCATAAGTTCAAGTAATTTGTAGAAGAGGAATGCTAAAAGGACCTCTTCCAAAAAAAACTCTTCATGAAATTTCTATCACCTAATATTTTAATGTCAATTCTCATGCCAACGTTACAAGAATGTTGTGTTAAAGTGTAAGATGAAAAAAAGTTCATAAAAAATTTCGTTTTAAGAGAGTCCTCTTAGATCATCTCCAACCTTGGGCTAAATGCTATTTTTTAGGTTTTATTCCCCCCCCAAATCCAACCCAACCCATGCTAAATGTGTGGGCTAAAAGCTAAAAGCTAAAAGCTAAACAAAAGCTAGATTTAGCTCATGATTAGTGGGGCTGACCCACCATATATGTGTATTTTATTTAGTTTTATATTTATAAATTCATTGAATCCAACGGTTAAGATCTAATTTGATGAAATTCAACAGTAAAAAAATATATTTAACGGTCCAAATTTAAATCTAACAGCTAAAGTAATTGAAAAAAAAATCTTTTATGTGTTCCATATTTTTTCATAGTGTTTAACGAGTTTCATGGTGTCGGTTTGTGATTTTTCAATATTTGTCAGAATCTAAATATTTTTAGGTTAAAATGTTCATAAAATTAAATTAGGATAGTCTACATAATTTTTTTCTTTTAAAAAAGTTACTTTAAGAAAAAAATTAGCCTAAATTCATTCTTTAATAATCTGGGGCTAAAAATTTAGGCCATAAAAGTTGGAGCAGAAAATTTATTTCTGAACTAAAACCTAAATTTTCTGGGCTAAAAATTGTAGGTTTTAGCCCAAGAGTTGGAGATGGTGTTAGCATTTCTGATTTTTTTGAACGAAGAGGAGGATGTGGGAAAAAAGATCAATGGGCACTAGTGCAAAAGTACACCTTATCCAAATCTTTACCATATTCTATTTAGTAGTGTCGGCCGAAAGGATTTTGTCTGAAAAAAGAACAAAAATAAAAGAGAGACTTAGAGAGCCCACAAATATAATGAATTAGGTTTAGTGGGGATGGACGATTCAGACGCTAATCACGCGTCACACCGTAACTATCAAGGACTTGTTTATGGGATACACGTGGAATAAACCCAATGGATGATGCACCCATCAGATGTGCACGTATGTTCCCTCCATGCAAGCGATGACATCATACCACTAGATCAAGGACACGTTTAAATATTGATTAGTATGCATATTAATCCCGTGATTAGTCTAAAAATTTGTTTTATCTTATCGGTGACATGTAGGAAAAGATCAAATATGCTTAGAATAATGCATCTTTTTAGTCTTTAATTTTAAATTTTTGGGGTAGGGTTTTAGCATCCAATTAGAGATCAACATTTGGGGATTGATCTTTAGTGATGTAATTGAATGTAAAGTGGAGCTTGACAAGTGTCCACTATTATTAACAAATTAACAATAAAATAATAAAGTTTGGTGTGGAGTTGTTTTCTATTTGATTAGAAATTTGAAACTGAATATAATCCATTCATCTATCTATCATGAACTGGTGATAATATAATTTGCAAAGCCATAGACTTGGACTTTCCAGGAAGCCAAGGATGGAGAGGTATTTTTAAAGATAATTTAATCAAACTATAAGCTTGCAGAAGTGTTATTTTATTTTTTCTTCGAAAAAAGCTAAGGAGACTCTTTTAAAATGAGATTTTTCATGGATTTTCAGGTATCTCACAGTTTAACGTTAATTTACATGCCAACATTAACAAACATTTTGCCGAAAGGGTAATGATAAGGAGACCAAATAATTGTACATGAAGTGACAAAGAATTCATAAAAAGTCCTACTTTTGAGATAGTCTCGTAACATTTCTCTTTTCCTTTTGACACAAAAGTAAGTTTCGGTCAGCTTTTATGATTTTCAAAGTATTAGTGCTTGCACTGACCAACAAAAGAACACGAAACTTGATACCGAAGTTTTGATGAAGGTTGTAGAATTTGGAAATTGTTCATTTTATCTTGTCGAATGTAGTCAATTCTGGATGTCTAAAATGACACGGCTTGTTAAGAGGCATGCACGGCACGAGATTAATGAGCATTATTACTGGAAATCTAAGAATATATGCCCTTCAAAAGACACAAACCAACATCATCTTTCATTTCAGTATTTGGAAATTGAAGATTAATGATGCTATGTTTATCTGCATGGAGAAGATCATGTAACGCAGGAGATTCAAATTGAATCAGTGATTTACATGACTTGGGCCTAAAACTTTTTCAGGCAATAGACCATTATGAACCCAGCGAACCAAATAAATCCTCATTAACGAGAACCCAAACCCATTATATGAGAAATGAGAGGAACAACCAACACAAGTCGCCTAGGGCAGCGGGCAGCCAATGAGTGTTTATTGATTCGGTAAAGATCATTCTCTTTGCCAGATCAAGACCTAGTTCCATTGCCGAGAATTTTTCATGGTAGACGATCTGTAAAAACTAAAAAAAAGTCTAACACCCCTCTGTTAGTCATCAAAGAGGCTTGTGGTATGCTAACCCTGGGATGGATAGCTTCCCCACCCCTAAACTTTTAACAAGAAAACAAATCACCTAGGGAAACCTGAACCCATCAAATTTAACTTGCAAAAATATGTGGTCTCCTTGTCTTCACTCTTCCAATAAATTCAAAATTTCAACCTAGATTATGGACATAAAGGTAAGCATGAATATAAGATATTAATATGTGTTCTAAAAAATAAAAACGAAGAAAAATCTCCAGAATGAAATAGCACAAGCTATATCAAAATTAAACTTCACATTAAGATTATAATTTTTGTTTATAAATATGTTGAATCTTTAGTTGGTACGAATAGTATAATGGTGACTGGCGAGAAAACAATCCCAAAAGATCTCGTTTGGCAGGTCGGACTGTATTGACTATTTCAGTTAGATAGGATAAATAGTCGTTGGATATTTCGCCGATATTATCGGTTTTTCACGGTACCGATATTTTAATTACTACCCAACTGGTTTTCGTCAAAATATCGCAATATTATCGATAATATCGCGATATTTTCGAAATTATCGCGATATTTTGCAAGAAAAATGAAGGACACAGAGAAGTGGGGGCGATATTCTGTAAGGAAAAGGAAGGACACAGAGAAGTGGGGGGAAGAACAGGGGAAGGCACCCCAGAGGAGGCCCCATCTGTGCGTTTGGGGGTGCGAAAAGGGGCCTTGAAAATGTCCCACCGCAGAGGAAGGCGTCCTTCTCTGTAGATGAAGGCGTTCGCGGGGGAGGAAAGGGAAGGGAAGGAAGAATCTGGGGGGGAGGAGATCCGCCGCGTCCCAAGGAAGGATCTGTTTCGCGGGGGGGGGGGGGAGGAAGGATTTGTTTTGCCGGCATCTGTTTTGCCGGGGGGGGGGGAATGATCTGTTTTGCGGGGGGGGATGACGGATCTTCTGGGCGCGCGGGGAGGGGGAGGGAAGGATCTGTTTTGCGGGGGGGGGGACGGATCTTCTGGGCGTGCGCCGGGGGGGGGGGGACGGATCTTCTGGCGTTCTGAAGATTTTTTTTGTATCTTTTGGCGTTCTGAAGATTTTTTTTGTATCTTCTGGCGTTCTGAAGATTTTTTTTGTTCGGGGGGGAGAGAAGAATCTGAGGACAGATAGATAGGTTGGGGGTCACAGGGAGCGGAGAAGAGAGGGTGGGGTCCTGCGTCTGACTGTGGCACACAGCCGCATACGGTTTTGGGACATGGTTTCGTAGGAAACCACGGTTTTGGCACATGGTTTTGTGTACAGTTTTGTGCATGTGTGCGTACGATTTTTTCTGACTGATCTGATTGGCAGCCACCAGCAAGTTTGCATCACCAGTTTCAGTTTTCAAATACCTTATTTCTATGTCTGTCAGAGCCATTCCAAACATATATTCTTTCACATTTGTATCAAAGCCATTCAGAGTATTTTTCGTTTCTACTTCTTCCCTTACCCCTTTCAAAGCCATTCCAGATATATTACAGAGCTTGAACACAAAGGGTTCCATATTTAAGGTAAGTTTAAAAACTTATATTTATATTATTGTAATCTACACAACAACAAAAAAAATTTTGTATGTTAATTTTTGTTAATACTTGCATGTTAATTTTTGTAATTAATTAAGTAATGTTAATTTTTGTATGTTAATTTTTGTTAATACTTGCATGTTAATTTTTGTAACTAATTAATTAATGTTAATTTTTGTATGTTAATTTATACAACAACAAAAATATTATTGCAAGTATTAAGTAATTAATACTTGCATGTTAATTTTTGTAACTAATTAAGTAATGTTAATTTTTGTATGTTAATTTATACAACAACAAAAATATTATTGCAAGTATTAAGTAATTAATACTTGCATGTTAATTTTTGTAACTAATTAAGTAATGTTAACAATTACATGTTAATTTTTGTAAGTAATTAAGTAATGTTGTATAATTATTCCCTAGGATAATTTTAATATGTTTAATGTTATTTATTATTTTATTAATATTAGGTTTTATTATCAAATTAGATTATTATTCATTAATATTAGGTTTTTTTTTATTATCAAATTGGATTATTATTCATTAAATTGGATTATTATCAAATTGGATTATTATTCATCACTATGTTTTATATTAGGATTATTTTTTTTTATCAAATTGGATTATTATTCATTAATATTAGGTTTTATTATTCCATATTATTTTTATAATTACTTAAATTTTTACCATCATTTTCTTTACTTCGTATTTAATTCTTCTGTAGAATAACTTTATTATTTAGGTTCTCTTATATAACCGTCATCATTACTATATTTTTTGGCCAAATAAAAATTGTCTAATTTTCATGAAAAATAAATATAGGTACGTTTAAGATGTCCAGTGAAGTTACTAAACGTGATCCAGCTTGGGAACATGGAGACCCAATAGACGGAAACAAACATGGCACCATTTGCAAATATTGTCATCGGGGAATGAAGAGTGGCGGAGTGACACGACTTAAGTACCATCTTAGTGAATTAGATCCAGCAAAAAATGTCCAACGATGCGATAATGTCCCCCCAGAAGTGAAGGCATTCATCAGCACATTATTAAAAAATAAAAAACAGCAGAAGGAAAAGATAACACATGGAATGGAAAATATTCGAGCTGGGCTACAAGGAGAAGTCATTGGCGAAGTGGTTGACAGTGATGATGATACGATGAGGACGAATGTGATGATGACATGGGACCTGAAGAACGATGCAGTTTGAAACAAGCATTACGTGCCTCCAAACAGTCAGCATGGGAAAGAGAACACCTTCATAAAATTCCTAATAAAGCACAAGGTTCCGGGACAAGTGGTGGTGCACAAATGAGACGGGGAGGCAGTCTTAGAGAATCACAACCAACACCACCAATAGTCCTAAGTTTATATAAATCATCCAAAGCACGTCAAAAGAGTGTTTGGAGTTATTTCACTGGAGGTAATGTGAAGGAGGGAATGGGGCGTCTAATTAGCAAGTCCTTTATCTATGAAAATGTCCCTGCTGAGAAAGCATCATCACATCATTTCAAAAATATGGTAGTGGGATGTCAACAAGCCGGTGTTGGAGTACAACCTCCCACTCCCTATGAGATAAGAAACAAATATTTGGATATGGAGTATAAAGACATTGGCGAGTATGTTAACAAGTTGAAGTCAAAGTGGGAAACTAATGGTTGCACAATCATGTGTGACGGATGGACTGGCCCGACCAGATTGTCTATTATAAACTTCATGGTATACTCCAAGGGAAAGACAATTTTTTTGAAGTCTGTTGATGCTTCAGACCATATAAAGAACTACAAGTATATTTACAAATTATTGAGGGATGTAATCATGGGGGTTGGAGAGCATAATGTTGTCCAAGTCGTGACCGACAACGGTTCTGCATTTGTCAAAGCTGGAAAAAAGTTAATGAAGCATCATAATGTGTTTTGGACATCATGTGCAGCACATTGTATTGATCTCATGTTTGAGGCAATGGGGAAGAGAGAGAATGTTGCTACTGTGGTAAAAAGAGCTAGAACGATCACAAATTATATTTACAATCACGGTTGGTTGTTGGCAAAGATGCGTGAATTTTGCAAAGGAGAAATTATTCGTCCAGCTACCACTCGATTCGCCACCAACTATATTGCATTAGACAGCCTACTTAAGAAGAAAGCAGGGTTGAAGCATCTATTCACTAGTGACGATTGGGCCAACCATAATTTGAGCCGCTCAAATGCAGGTCGTATGGTGGAAAGTATAGTGCTTGATCATGCTTTTTGGACTCAATCAGAACATGTGTGCCAAGTGTTTGAACCTCTTTACAAAGTTTTACGGATCGTTGACACAGAAGTGTATCCTACTATGAGGGCAATATATGAGTTGATGCGTGTAGTGAAGGATGAATTGGAAAGAAAACATGGTGCAAGGTGGGTCATAAAGATAATTGAAGATCGATGGTATAAAACATTATACCACGATTTGCATGCAGCAGGTATAAATTATGTCATAATTTGCAATTCATTTCTTTAGTTGCATAAGTATTATTTCTCTTATTAGAGTATGTGTTTCTTTGAACAACATATTATTTGAATCCTCGATACCAATACAGACCCGGTGTTGGAGATGATGGTACCCTTATACGTGCTGTACATAATGTATACTCTAAATTAGACCCTGCATCACCAACAATTGGCCAATTTGGAAATGAGGTACACAATTACTTAAATTATAATAATTACTTTGTTGGATTAAACTAACACGATTTATTGAATTTAGCTAACATGGTTTAAAGATGCAAGAAGAACTTTTGGAGAACCAACATCAGTTGCTGCTCGAACAAAAATGTCTCCTAGTGAGTGTAAACATATTTCACTATAAGTTTATAATAGAATTTGTTGGAGTTATTAGGCTTATCAACATTGTTTTTCATTGTAGCTGAATGGTGGATCATGTATGGGACTGATGCACCAACTGTGAGAAAGTTAGCAATCAAAGTATTATCACAAACAGCTTCCTCATCTGCTTGTGAAAGAAATTGGAGCACATTTGCACTCATACACACAAAGCAAAGAAATAGGTTGGCTCATAGTAGGTTGGAAAAATTAGTTTATTGCTACTACAACATGAAGCTTCAAGTTCGAGATAAGGAAGCAGAAATAGATCATGTCGACCGTGGTGACCCACTAGATGTGTTTGATATTGTTGCTGAAGATGATGATACAGAGGGTAACCAACTTTATCAGTGGATTAGATCTCTTCATTTAGATGATGATGAAGGCAACCCAGCTCCCAGAGTTGCTGAAGAAGCACGTAATGAAGGGATAAATGTAGAAAGAGTATTAGAGGAGGAGGTGGGATCTAGCAGCGCTGACTCTTTGGAAGAACTTTTGCGCCCCAGACCAAGAAACACTAGAATTCCACCTTCTTCCAATCCTACACAACCACAACATCGTGCTGATACTAATGATAGCTCTAGTACAAGATCAGGAGACTCACCTACCACCGGAGGTGGGAATGATGAAGGATATAGTGGAGCTGGAGGTAGTGGTGGTGGATATGGAAACTATTATGGACCACCTCCCGGATTTATGAGCCCCTTCACTGGTGAGGCAAACTTCACGCATGCAACACAGGATGATGACCATGGCAGTAGGCGGGCAGGACCAGGAATTGGTGCCATAGGGAAGGACTATACTCGTAGAGAAAGAGGCAAGGGGATTTTGTCAAGTCAAGAAGATGACTCGTTATCTAGAACTTCAGACTCTGTTGGAGTGGGAGGCAGTAACTATGGTTATACTCATAACCAACCATTTCCCTACCCTTCATATCCCATTCCTGTTGGGATGGAATCGAGCGACTCATGGAAAGAATCCGAGACTCAATCTTCAAATGATTTTGCTTATGGACAACGTCAACCAATCTTGGATCCATATGGGTGGCATGTTAACAATTACATGCAAAACTATTTTGGGGATTTATCATTTGATAACTACTCTTCACAATACACTCACTCTACACATAGAGATGATGAAGATAGTGAAAAATTTGAACCTCATAGGAACTCTATGTGGTACTAAGTCACTATGTATCTTACCATGCAATGTATAAAGTGTAAAATATTGTACTAATTCATTATATATAAATGATTATGGTGTGTTTAAACTTCTTTCATTAATTACTACATATTTTCTACACTCACAATATTTGTCAGCTCGCTATATAATCAACTTGATAATGTTAAATCCATCATGCAATGCATTTCCTTCCAATTTTTTGTGATAAACTAATAGATAATTGACTAAATAAACATTCTGCAAAGTTTCAATAAAAATTTCCAAGTTTTTCTTACAATTTCCGTGGTTTCCATATAATTTTTATCGATATCGATATTATCCCGATATTTCCATCGATATTTCCGTGTTTTCGGACTACCGATATTTCCGATATTACCGATATTTAATACCTTGGATAGTACTGACTAAATTAGTCGGGTATTTGGTGCTGTATTGGATTAATCTGTATGTCGGATAATATCCCGAACTATAATATTTTTTAAAAAAAAAAAACTAATTTTAACAGAATAATTGATGTTAAAATGAAAATTTAAAGATAAAATAAAAAATCAAATTTCAAAAAATGATAAAAGAGAAAATGAAGAGAAAAAAAAAAGATAATAAATAAACAATCAAAATCCATTACACCGACAAAAAGAACCAGAGAAAAGAAGAAACAAACCCAGGTCGCCACCCAACAATCACCACCGCCACCATACTATTGATAACAGTGGTGGAAATCTCAATTCCTAACAATTAATTCATTGATAAGAATTAATTATGTTTAAGAGTCTGAAAGGGGCTGGGTCACCATCGCACACCTCACCGCGAACAGAGTGAAGAAAAACTTTGCCAATCCAATAAATTGAGACAAAAGATGAAGAAGAGAGAAGGCTGGTGGAAATCTCAGATCATTGCCATAACTTTCAGTTCCGAATTCAAAGAAGTGGAGGAGGAGACGAAGGAGAAGGGTGGCAATGGAATCTCTGGGATGGCCAATCCAGTCTTTATATTTTCCATTGCTGCACTTGTTAGTCCTTCGATTAGATCCAGTTCATGGGGAGGACTTCACGGACGATGCGCAACGAGCGAGAGATTGTTGAACAAAAACGAAGAACCCGACTAATAATACCGAGGTCTTGGAGAGGATAGATAAGCGGGCGTGTGCCGTATAAAACTAGTGGGTCCGATTAATTATCTGGTGACTATTTAGTACATAAACGCACCAAACAACCGGTTTCGTATAATTAGTCTTATTCGGTACTCTATACGGTACTCTATATCAATATTTTGTTTCGAAATTTATTATTTATTTATTTTACAGTTATGAGAAAAGTGATTTGAAGGGCGTTTTGATCATTTTAAATGAGAGTTGCTAAACCCACTTCGTTGTCTTATTTCCCCACCCACGTTATATTTACACCCACTATAAAAAGTTAAAAAATTAAAATGTCATTTTCCCACCACTATTATTCCTAAAATAACCCTATATATAATTAGGGATAAATTTCTCTTAAAAAATGAATATAAACAAACCTTCTAAAAACCAGAAGAAAAAAAAAACCGTGTTTCCTTTCCAAATTCCAATTTGAGTGTCCTTTTTGAGATGCATAGCAATTCGCATTGTCATTAATGTATAGTATTTTCTAGCTACTCAGCATCAATTAATTTATTTGTCCGCTATTTTCAACTTTAACCATGTGGATGTTGTATGCTTATAATAGATGTGGACATGGATGCTGTCAATGAAAGAATAGCTGCATTGAAGCCTGCTGGTGGGGTAAGTAAGAAATCCATAAGGGTGTTCAAGGTGGGCAAAAGAAGGCGCCACGGCAAGGGAGGAAAGGTGAAGAGGCGTCATATTTAACTTTTTGATAGAAGAACAGAATGCCCAATTGTAGCCCAATACGATAACATTATCCGACGAATAAGCACCTAGTCAAAAAAATACAGAAAAGCATCGAAACGAAGTTTACTGGAAAAAAATACTATGAATAGAATCTTGAATTGTCCGATGGATAAGCACGGTGGTGCTGTTTACCAGCTTCAATTTTCGTCAAGCTCCACGATCTCTTTAGTTATAACAGTAGACCCTACAATGCGTTTGAACTGTTGTATACGATCAATGTAGGGAGTAGCCCATTCTAAACTCCATGGTTCACAATATCTTTCCCAATTTGTCGCTATAGGAGGAATTGGATGACCTGATTTCAAGAACACCTGCATAAAAGTACAACTTAATTAAATTAGACTACAAGAAATTTATAACTTAAAGTAAATGCATTCATTCCTTATAAGATCACTTGCAAAAATTTCCAACAATAAATCCTTATATACATACCTGCACAAAATGATGATTGGTGAATCCAATGGCGATCTCCTTACGTGCTGCTAGTGGTATAGGTTCTGTTCTAAGAGGTAAAAATGTAAGACATTTGTACATCCGATAGGTGGATAAGTACCACACCATAACATGATGCAATAATATGGCCCATGTCAGGCATAGTCATCCACCGATCAATGTTTGCATGAGTTTCAAAATATCTCAATGCATGCTTCAACTCATGGACCCTATTTTCAAACCCATATAGCTTGGAGTAGCAACTTGAGTAAGTCTCTAACTCTTGTAATAAATCTTTTCGCACTTGTACCCGTCCATCCTCATTATAACCCAATAATGATGCAATTGCTCTAAAACCGCAATGTCCATCAGCTGCCACATCTTTTATAAGAATAATGTATGGCCTCAATGCTATTGGAAATGCATTAATTAACTCAATTGGCTTAACTGTAGAAACGCGATGCACCTTCTCCTTTGGTCGCCTCTTTTGTTTTGAACTCATTTCAGGATAAAGATCACCAAGTGAATAACTTCCTTGCTCTAATTCCACAATCTCAAACAATGAAGGATCACTACGAGTAGATTTATCCGCCTTTTTACTTGGCCTACCTCTAGTCTTGGTTCTCACAGATGGTTCAACAAGTGAAGTAGTTTGTGGTAATACTAACTCCTTAAGTTTCCTTTTAAGGGCCATTCTTGCAGTTGCATCAGATTCTATCCAACGCCTACGAAACAACTCCATCTCTGCATCATAATCGTACTCTGCTGCATTTCTTATAGGTGTACACTTCATGTCAAGTTTCCTCCAATGGGGATCAATGCTCCCAAGTGGAATAGGTCGACCATCTCTTATGTATCTAACAATCTCATGAGCACATGGTAATCCATGAGTGTCTCGTAAAACACAACCACATGCCTCGGAGTCAATACCGTTCATTTTGGACAACTTGTACTCTTTTAGGACCATATATAGTGCACTAATTGAGACAAAACCACGAAGTTCCATGAAATCTGAATGTCTAAAATCATGATGCACCACTATCAAACTTTTCTCAAAAGAAACCTTGATTTCAGTGTGCTGCAACCCAAGCAGAGCATGTATACTTTCCCATGATGTCTCAAATGTTCCTTGGCTACTTCCAAGATATCTTTTTAATTTGGCATGTGAAGACTCGACCCTGTTAAAGTAAAAAGGGTTTCGCAATCTCAATAGAAAATGAAAATGAAAATAAAGTAACAAGTGATAAATGCTTACCTATTTGAGTTCGTATTCCCAAAGTGCATAAATTTATCGATCCATGCTGCAACAAACCTTTCTTTATATGGATTCAACCAAGTATCTATAACATATTGAAGCATCTCTTGATACATACTGAACTCATTGCACAGTTGTCTTGTCTGCCTTATGAAGTCGGCTTCAGTAGAAGATGCAACCATTGTATTCCATTTCTCCAAAAATCTATCGGCAATCTTCCTTGGACTTATATAATTTTTTGAACTTGGCTAGCACATTCTTATTGATGTGCCATCTACACAATAAATGCTTACTTGTACCAAATATAAGTTCAATGGCCCTCATCAAAGCCATTTCTCTATCTGTCACAACATCAGGCATAACAATATCATCCATGAGTCCTCGCAATATACTTAAGGCCCAAACGTAATTATCTTCTCGTTCCGTAGAAAGATAAACAAAACCAATAGATAATGTCATATCAGTTGACATAACTCCAACTATTTCTAACAATGGCATACGATACCTATTGATCTTGTACGTACAATCCATAATCAAAATATGTGGAAATGCATGTAACAATTCCAAAAAAGTCGGGTGTGTCCAAAACAAGTCCAAAATAGTATTAGTCTTTGGGCAACTCCTATGCCACTCAGTGTACCTATGCTCAGATAGTACTCATCAATTGTTGCATTTGGGACCTCCCACCTTTCTCCAAAAGCCTCAAACGTTGACGTGCATTATAAATTGTCCTCATTGTAGATACGTTTCGTTTGTCTCTTCGTTTTAGTGTAGTTAAAATCTCTTTTGGTTGCACCAAACTTTTAGACATATTAGTCAATAACAAAGTCTATTCAGACGATAATCTACTAGCAAATGAATGACCCTCCAAATGGCTTGCTGCTGTGTGATTGTGCACTCCAATAACTAATGTCAATATCCAATCATCATCAGTTGCTAGCTTTTTACCTTTTAATTGAAACGGGCATCCCCATTTTTTCGTTCCAGAATTCTTTCTATCCTCATCATTTATGTCTTTTTTGTGAATTCGACTTACATATTGTCCACTCCTTTCACAACCCAATATAAGTCTAGGGCTCCTGTTATCTTTTCCACCTTGATCGAATCGTAACATCACAATAACAAAACTATTGACCTTCCCAATTTCTCGAACCCATTGTATTAATTCTTCTCTACTCTTGAATAACTACGTACAAAAATTGCACATTATGAATAAACATACAAGAGTATAAGTGAATCAATTGCGAAGTTAAGCAAATATTACCTTATGTGTGGTAAATTCACTAGTACAGTCCACCATATGTGTAGATGCTGAATTATTACTAGATTCGTCTACCAGCTGCAAACGAATTCCATCATACGTAAATAAATGGGCATTACATCAAGTTGAAAATAGTGCCAATTAACTCAGAAAATAATGAACCCCATATATGGCAGGAATGCTTTTCCGAGCATAATGTATACGTCGACTAAACAGAAGACAACAGCATGCACAACATAAAATGAAAAAATTCAGTCACTGGCACCAGATGAATATATGTTGAATGTAAATTGAGACATGCCTCGTAAAATTTAATGAAGCTACTCCCAATTAACTCAGAAAACAATAAACCCCAGTGATGTGTGAATGGTGATTTGGAGCTTTTGGTCCCTCCTCCTCCTCCATGCCCTTCTTCTTCTCTCTCCTGTCTCCTCTGTGTTTCTCACTCTAAAATACCAAAAACGAAATTAACCATAAACCATAACCCCCAATGTTATAACCCCAATGTTTTTGTGATGAACATTTTTGTCTTTCTGAATGCTAGTTCAAAACAACCTTTATATGAGAGAGAAAAAAACGGACACTACATCCCTTTGATTTAGATATACTTCGTGAAGCTTTTCTATTAAGGGAAACAACTTCTGTTAAATTGCCTTCTGTAAGTCATTTCCTACATATGTGTTTGCCTAGTTTGGTCAGAGGGTTTGTTTGGTCTTTTAAATTCTGTGATATAAGCCATTTTTGCATGGTTTTAATAGGCAGAGAAGGGGATCTGTACCTCAGTATAGTGAAGTCAAAAAGTGAGGATGGTAAAAATGAGAGGAAGCATAAAAAGCACAGATACAAGGATAAAGATCATAAGAAACACAGAAACTGTCACAAGGACAACAATGGCGATGCCGGTAGGAACAAGAATACTGCTCATGGCTTGAAAACTGAGCAGTTGAAGGAACAACAATATAGGGTAAGAACTTGACTCTTTTTATTGCCACCTAGGGATTCCATGGTCCCAGTTTTTACCCATCGCGAATATGACAGCACCGGAGATGGTTCGTCATCTAACCTACGCGCCGCCGTTCAGATACAGCAGCAGCAGAACCACCCTGCTGAGAAACGGCGAGCTGTCAGCAAAAAGGAATAGCAGCATCATAGAGACGAATCACGGTCGTCTCTGCAATGCAGCAGCGCTAGCAAGATTGTGACGCTGCTGGTGGAACCTCCCCCGCCCTCGCTATTGCCTCGCTGGACCCTCCGCTCTATATAGGAATTGGCTTTCGTAAACAAATTTACTCTAACCTAATGAAAACGAATTCCAGTTTTCCAGGAATTCTCATAAGAAACGTGAAACAAATTGCACCCTAACCTAATGCAAATTCAAATAAAAAGTCACAGAGCTATACATGCCGACAAATCAAGATGACCCACATAAAATGATCTTTTACCTCTTCGACGGAGACATAATCACTTACTTCTTCCATAGAAACGTCATCTTCTAAGTTCATTCTTTTTGCTTTCTCTGAATGAAAGGAGATGAGAATGATGAGTTAGGGTTTAAGGGAGATAAATTTAAACATAACGTGAGAGTTATCACTCCCAAACTTTTTTTTTCTTTTTTATAAAAAAAAAAAAGTAATGCAAAAGGGGGTAACTAAGTCATTTTACAAATGGACAAATTTGTAATTAAAAAATTCATAAAAAGGTGGGTGGAAAGATAAGACATTGGGGTAGGAATAACATCTCTCTTTTAAATTTCACATTGGTGTTTTGGATGTGTTTTGGATGTTGTATTAGTGTCACTTGATGCGATGTAAAACAGCACACAAATTAAACCCTCTTTTGACAATTGTAGTATATGTATAAGTATGGATCGTTCTGGACTGGGGATTAGGAGGGATTGCTAATCTAAACTAAACTGACTTTAAAACACAAAAACACAAAAAGAAACTTAAAAACACTTAACTAGACTCTATAGACTCAATACAAACTGAAAAGACTCAAAACTAACTAGAAAGACTCAAAATAGCACAAAGCAATGAAATAGACTCAAAACTGACTCTAGGGAGTTATTTGGACGAAAATTAACTTGAACTTGACTCAAAACACTTAAAAACACAAATTGGACAGATTCTAACCTAATTAACACAACAAAATAAAAGGGGATTGGATTTTGGACGAAAATAAAGTAAAACAAAACAGAAACTAGAACTGGACAGATTTGCACGAAATTAGGTGTTTTGGATGGATGATGGACTAGCTAGAGGGTTCTTCTCCACACATGACACACTTGCATACAAAATGATCTCCAATTGCTTTTCAATAAACCATGAATTCTCAACGTCCCAGATTAACCGTGAATTGCACTAATTAACCCTCAGATTTTCCTAATTTCATTGAATTGGATGATTGCATACAACAACCCAAAGCATTCTCCACAAGTTCCCTACATGAATTGCATAATAGAGATACGAGCAAAGATCATTAAGTTCTATGAAAATCATAAGCATTGACAAGGCACTCGTAACTATGAATTGCATGATACTTATGCCATGAATTTACTTAACACGATTGTGACTAGCAACCTCCACTACTTGTGAATATAAGTTCATAACGATTAGGTGAAAATCCCTTATATTCTAGCATCAAATTCATGCATGCAAACTAAGTTGGCCACCTTAATCAACATACAAGAATAAGTTTTGAATAAAACAGTTAGGCCATCTGGCCCTCTGGCCCTCCAAGATTCTCCAAGATATTAATATTTTAATGAACAGTACAGGGCCATATTTGTCTCCGTCTCCAACCGAGGGCCAGAGGGCCAGAGGGCTCGTTATAGCCCTATCACAAAAAACGGTCTCCAACCGAGGGCCAAAGGGCCATAGGGCCAAACATAATTTTTTATGTTGTTAAATGTTTTTAAAAATGTTGTTTAAGTTTCATGTTGTTAAATGTTTTATTATGTTGTATAATTTGTATGTTGGTTAATGTTATTTAATGTTGTTTCATATTGTTTAATGTTGTTTCATGTTACTTAATTTAATTTAATGTTGTATAATGGCTTAGGAAGTTATAGGAAAAAAAATATGATTTAAAAAAAAATGAAACAAATTTTGTGAAATAGAAGTTATAGGAAAAAAAATAGAATTTAAAATAAAATGAAACAAATTTTGTGAATAGAAGTTATACGAAAAAAAAAGAATTTAAAATAAAATAAAACAAATTTTGTGAAATAGAAGTTATAGGAAAAAATGGAATTTTAAAAAAATATGAAACAAATTTTGTAAAATAAAAGTTATAGGAAAAAATAGAAGTTATATGAAATTATTGAAACAAATATTATAGATGAAGGAAATATTGGAAAATATATTGAAGGAAATATTGAAAAATATTGAGAAATATTGAAGAAGGAAATATTCAAAAAAAAAAAAAAAAAAAACCCAACGGCTAGGTGACTCAGCTAGCCGTTATATTCAAAAAAATTTCAAACTATTAGTGTCGGTTATAACCGACACTAATAGTAAATAAAAAAAAATTTGCATGTGAATACCTATTACTGTCGGTTATAACCGACAGTATTAAAAAATTATTCTTTAATGCTGTCGGTTATAACAGACAGCAATAGGAAAACAATAAAAAAAAAATAGCCAGCCCGGGGCTGGCTGGCTGGCCGAAAGCAGCCAGCCCTTTGGCCCTTTGGCCTTTTGAAATTCCGTGGGGCCCTTCCAGATTCCCGAGCCCTCTGGCCTAGCCCTTGGTTGGAGACGGTTTTAGGGCTATTTTCGGCCCTCTGGCCCTCTGGACCATTCGGTTGGAGATAGCCTTAAGTAAATTGCATTCACAATTTATGAAATCACAACTGAAGGTAATCAATTCATATTGCAAGTATGTTCATGGCTTTGAATAGCCTCCTAGCCAAAAGGGCTTAGTTCCTCATAATCGCAAAACAAAGGTAAACAGATTTATACATTGAAAACAAAAGAAAGAAAACACCTAGAATGCTCCAGCAATCCAAACTTGAATGCTAGAACGTCCAAAAGCTCTCCTTCTTCTCCTTTGCTGCAGCACAAGGTTTGTTTGAAGGTTTTAGTGATGAATTGTGGTGGTGGATGGGTATAGGTGAGTTATGGTGAAGGGTGAATGGTGGATTTTCGGCAGAAATTGTGTAGAGAGATTTAAATGGTGCAACAAGCTTTATTTAATGGGCTAGGGTACTCAGAAAATAATAGGAAAGGTTCAATACTTAGCTATTTTGGTTCCACAATTTAATAGGTAAGAAAGAATCAGAAAATCAAAGAGAATAAGAATGTGAAATTCGGCAGAATATGTAGGAGAGAAAAGGAATGTGTTTTAAGGGTCAGAAATTAAGAGAGAAAGGGAAATAAGGTGTGGCATTGATTTGTAAGAGAAAGGGGAAGTATTTTTGGGCAGAAAATAGGCAAGAAAACCTCTCCCTTGTGCAGCAAGGATTGAAACAAAAAGGGAATGTGTTAGGCACGGTTTTGGGCTTCTAGAATGAGTAATTAGGCAACCTACATGTTTTGGAAACCCCAAAAATGGAAACCTCCACAAATGGAAACTTGCACAAATGGAAACCTTCACAAATAGAAACTTCCAACTTTAGAAACCTTGGTTTCCAATTTTGAACTCTTCATTCTTCATTTCATCCTAAGCTCATTTGATCTTCAATTTCATCCATCCACTTAGCTCCAAGCATGTGCAATCCATTTAGTGCCCAAAACTGCTCCAAAAAGCACCAAAATGCACTTTCTTGCATACTTTGCACATTAGACCTGCAAACACACGAAAATAGCTTAAAATACTAAAATAACTAAGAACTAACGACGTAAATGCAAGGAAACAAGCTAACTAAGTTGCATAAATATGCTTGTATCATCACTCACACGAGCTTCACATCTTACCTGGCTTTTTGCTTTGCCAAGTGCACCATTCTCACGGTGTAGGGTTGTTTCTTGCAGAGTACATGTAAGGGTTAGAGAAGGATTTCAAGGGGTATTGTTGCCGTGTGTAGTCACTCGAGAATGGCTTTGCCTAGTGCACCATTCTCAAGGTGTAGGGTTATTTCTTGCAGAGTACATGTAACGGTTAGAGAACAAGATTGTAAGGGGTGTAGTTGGCGTGTCCAGTGCACTTGAGAATAGGATTTGTTCCATTTTATTACAATTGTGTTTCCGCCAATACTTTGATGTATATTGTATTTGTCCCAGCTATTGCTATGTAGTTATTGTACTATTAGTTTCTGCTGCCATTTATTGATCTGGGAGTCTTTTAAGATCAGAGCGTGACAATACCATTAGGTTGAGGGCAAACAATTTCATAGTATGATAGCATTAGGTTGAGGAAAAAGCAGAAAAAATAATAGGCAATTCAAAGAATATGGAAAATAAAACTAGATAAAACAAAAAGAGCATGGTTAACTACAAAACTAATAAAGAAATATCTGCAAGTGGCCATTTACCATAGTGGTGGAAATGTGTTGTGCCCTTGCATGACGGCGTGGGTTCGAACCTCGTCGGTGACTAATCTAACATTTAACTTACTAACGCTATCGTTTCACTAAAAAAAATAAAAAAAGAAATATCAGAAAAAATATCTATGAAGTCAATATCATCAAATAAGTGTCTATCATATCCAAAACTTTTTTTTTTTATGCAAGTGGCCCTCTACCACAGTGGTGGAAATGTGTTGTGTCATTGCATGACGACATGAGTTCGAACCCCGTCGGTGGCTAATCTAACATCTAACTTACTAATGCAATTGCTCAACTTAAAAAAAAACAGAACTAATTGATTACGATTTGGGAAAGCCTGAGGTGTTACAATATTTGTAACTGGCTGTACTCGTCCTTGTCGTTGTTGTTTATTGTTGAAGTTGTGGATTTGTCCCGAATTTCACTGATAATATGCGGGGTTTTGACGTTTGTTTGCAGTGGAAGAACTGCCACTAGATTGAAGAGATGGATGCTGCACTAATTGATCTGGCAAAGTATGATATGTTATGTTATTTGTGTAGAATTATAAGTTGTGAGCTATTTTTAATTAGAATTAATAAGCCTTGAGATTAATTGTGTATTCACTTAGTCTTAGAGTGATAAGTGTAAGGCTTTTATTGTAAGGCTACGAATGCCACGTGTTAGAATCCTAGAGTTTAGGAAGATGTATGGCTGAGATCACTTGATGAATGTGTGAGCTCCAGCTACATAACTAATCGTTGTAATGCACGATTCCATGCGTAAGTGAGAGAAATGAAATACTCATCAACTACTTGTAGATGCTGAAGAATTCCAGAAACTATACTGCAAATTCTTTGCAGTTTGCATCATTCATCTTATTTTCCTTCTCTCTATCAATACAAAAACATCATATACACTAACATGGCCTTAGAGCCAGGTTCGATTGTTTGAATCTGGGGGTGAATCTGTGAAAATCAAAATCGGAGCTCTCTCGAGTTCTCGTGAAAGTTTTTGGTACTCGATTGAAATATGAAACAACTCATTTTAGATTTGTCTAAGTCTACAATGGCTAGATCTGGAGGTTCCAACATAAGAACACTGATCTTCTCCGGTGAGAACTATGAGTTTTGGAGAATCAAAATGGTGACCATATGAGCTTTGGAATCTGGTAGAAAAGGGGGCTACGACTCCAGAATCAAAGAAGAAAAAGAAGATTGAGGGAACTTTAGAAAAGGATGATGATGAAACGATGGCTACAATCTTCATGAAATATGTGAAGGCTCTAAGTATACTACAAAATGCAGTTTCGGATCAAATTTTCCCTCGAATAGCTAATGCAAACTCAGCTAAAGTGGCATGGGATTTGCTGTTTGGGGAATATCATAGTGGTGATCAAGTTAGATTTGTAAAATTGAAAAATCTCAGGCGTGTATTTGAATATGCTAGAATGCGTGATAATGAATCTCTTTCTAATTATCTTACTCAAATAAATGAATTGATCAACAAGATGAAAACATTTGGTGAAGTTTTATCGAATGAGAGACTTGTTCAAAAGGTTCTGATTAGCCTTAGTATTGGTTTGGTACTGAGGTGCTTTTATAAAAAGTGGGTATAAAAAAAAGTTGAGCTCAAAAAGGTGTTTGGTAAACACTTAAAAACAACTTATTTTCATAGTTTTGGGTGAAAAAAGCTGAAAACATGAAGCAACATAAATGTTGGATTATATGTTGAATGTTGGATTATGATTTCTTGTTAAAAGTTGGATTATATGTTTAAGATAAAGTTTATAAATATTTTTCTTTTAAAAATAAAGTATATTTAGTAATTAACCTTTATTTGTTAAGAAAATTAAATTAATGGCACATCTAGTATTATACCATTTTTGGTCATTTCATACAGTCACAGCTGTTTTACATAAAAGTTTACCAAACATTAATACTGCTTTTTTTTTTTCCAAAAGCACTTTTACAAAAAAGTTTACCAAACACTTTGCTTCTTTATTTCACAGCTGCTTATTCTCACAGCATAGCAGAAGCTGTTTTTTTTTTCAAAGCGCAGCAATACCAAACTAGCCCTTAGTACAGTATATGATCCCATGTCTTGTGATAGAAAATACAAAATGCCTTGAAACTATACAGTTGCAGGAAGTTGTTGCCATTTTGAAAAGTCGAGCAATGATTTGATTTGCATACTGTTGATACTATTGAGAAAGCATTTGCATCATTTTCAGTGAGTTCAAAAGGGCAAAATAGGAGTGAAGCACAATTTGGTCCATCTAAATTCTAGAAGAATTGGAATCATAAGGGTAAGAAGTGGGATTCAAAACCCAAGTTTCAACAGAAACCATTTGCTAGTTCTGCACAAAATTTGTATCCATCACAATCAATGGGTCAAGAAACTACAAAACCACAGTGTAAGATGTGTTCCAAGTTTCACTTCAGTGAGATATAAGGGGAAACTTAAGTGTTACAATTGTGATAGGTTTGGTCACTAGGCTAGAGACTATACTGCAGGTAAATCAGGGCAAAATGCAAACTGTGCCAATCAAGTGGAAGTGACTGGGAAACTATTTTGTGCAAATTGCACAATCACTGAACCAAAAGTGAATAGAGAATGGTATGTTGACAGTGGTTGCAACAACCATATGACAGGTGATTCAAAACTGTTGATTGATGTAAGAACAAATGATATTGGCAAAGTTCAAATGCCTATATAGGAATTTGTAAATGTGGTTGGTATGGGCACTCTTGTGATTGATACTAGCAAAGGTATAAAATATGTCAAAGAAGTAATGTATCTACCTGGATTGAAGGAGAACCTGCTAAGTGTGGGACAGATGGATGAACATGGTTATTACTTACTATTTGGAGAAAAAATGTGTAGCATTTTTTATGGTCGATCACTGGAATGTCTTGTGCTCAAAGTCGAAATGAAGAAGAACATATGCTATCATTTGGCACTAGTACCAAATGATCAAATTGCTTTGAAGGAAAGTATCTCCCAATCTACTTGGATCTGGCACAAGAGGCTAGGTTATTTGCATCTCATGGGTCTCCAATAGCTCAAAGACAAAGATATGGTGCATGGACTTCCACAATTGGAAGAAGTTGATGAAGTCTGTGAGGGATGTCAATTGGGAGAGCAACATAGAGAATGGTTTCCAAGGGAACAAGCATGAAATGCAACAAATCCTCTAGAGCTAGATCTCTGTGGTCCTATGCAAAATGACTTTCTTACTGGTAACAAATATTTTATGCTTCTTATTGATGACAGTACAAGAATGGTGTGGATATATTTTCTCAAATATAAGTCAGATGCTCTAAATTGCTTTAAGAAATTCAAGTCAATCGTGGAACTACAAAGTGATTTTAAAGTGAAGTGCTTGAGAAATGATAGAGGTGGTGAATTCACATTTTGTGAGTTTAATAAACCATGCGAGGAGGAAGGTATACAAAGACAACTCACTATGGCCTACACTCCACAACAAAATGGAGAGGTGGAGAGAAAGAACAGGACAGTGGTTGAAATGGCAAAAGTTATGCTTCATGACAAGGATTTACCATATTACTTGTGGGCTGAAGCTGTACACACAATAGTCTACATTTTAAACAGGTGTCCCACAAGAACTCTTGGAGATATAACTCCATTTGAAGCCTATAGTGGTAGAAAGACGAGGATTGCTCACCTTAAAGTCTTTGGTTCTATGTGTTATGTACATATACTAAATGAACTAAGGCAAAAACTTGATGTGAAAAGTACCAAGGGTATATTTGTAGGCTATGCAACCTATAAAAAGGGTTACAGGGTGTATGATCCTGCTACTAAGAAGTTGATCTTGTCAAAGGATACGATATTTGATGAAGGTTCATCTGAAAAATTAGAGGGACATCTCAGAGAAGCATGTGACTGTGGCTAATTATGAAGAAGTATCTGGGATCACTCCTAGTATTGAAAGAAATATAGAAGCAATGTCTGGTTCAAGTTCCATATCCCCAAGTACTCACAAAACAACTCTTCACATAAATAAATGTACTCAGTTATCAAGATTTTCATCTTCATGTAAATCTTTAGAGCTGCTCAAGGTTTTCATCACACTCCACTGAAATAGAGAAATCTAGATGATGTTCTAGCACAATGCAATCTCTACACTGTAGAACATGAGAAGTTTGAGGAAACGGCTCAAGATGAATCATGGATGAATGCTATGGAAAATGAGATATCCATGATTGAAAATAATGCAACATGGGAACTAATGAATATACCAACTGATAAACCTATATTTGGGGTTAAGTGGGTGTCCAAGACAAAGCTCAATCTTGATGACTTAATGCAGAAGAACAAAGCAAGGCTTGTAGCCAAGGGCTATGCTCAGAAACCAGGTGTGGACTACAATGTAACATTTGCACCTGTAGCTAGGCTTGACACAATTCGAACACTTGTAGCTTTGGTAGCTCAAAAGAGTTGGAAACTGTACCGACTAGATGTAAAGTTTGCATTCCTGAATGGTGTGTTGGAAGATGAAGTTTATGTAGAACAACTAGATGGATTTTTGGTCAAATGGAGGGAAGATAAGCTCTACAAGCTTCATAAGGTTTTTTATGGCCTAAAGTAGGCTCCTAAAGCATGGTATGGTGAAATTGACACCTACTTTGCACATTGTTGTTTTGCAAAGAGTCAAAGTGAGGCCACTCTTTATACCAAAATCAGAGGGGAAACAACAATCTTGATTGTCTCCATATATGTGGATGACATTGTGTACACAGGGAATAACAAAGAAATGTTGAAAGAATTCAAGGAAGATGTAATGGAGAAGTATGAAATGACAGATTTGGGGTTTCTTCACCATTTTCTTGGTATGTGAATCATTCAAACTCATTCAAGTATCTTTATTCACCAAAGAAAATATGATGCATCTTTGTTGAACAAATTTGGTTTGAGTGATTGTAAATCTGTCTTTACACCTCTGGTTGCAACTAATACACTTAGTAAGAATAATGACAGTGGTCCAGCAAGCAAAGAATAATACAGGAAGATTGTGGGAAGTTTATTGTATCTAACTGCTACAAGACCAGATGTGATGTATGCAACAAGCTTACTTGCTAGAGTTATGCATTGTCCTACAAACAAACATTATAGAACTGCCAAAAGGGTTCTCAGGTACATCAAAGGAACATTAGACTATGGTCTGGAGTATGTGAAATGAAGGAATACTATATTAATTGGTTTATGTGATAGTGATTGGGGAGACTCTGTGGATGATAGCAAAAGCACCTCAGGGTATGTTTTTTTCTTTTGGTAGTGGAATCTTTTCTTGGGCTTCAGTTAAACAAAATTGTGTAGCACTCTTAACTGCAAAGGCAGAGTACATTAGTGCCACAGAGGCAACTGTACAAGCAATTTGGCTTAAGTTTGTGTTGGAAGACTTTGGTGAACTTCAAACTGAAGCAACACCACTTCGGTGTGATAATACTGCAGCAATTGCCATCATTAAAAATCTGGTGTTACATCAAAAGACCAAGCATATTGATCGAAGATACCACTTCATCAAGGATGCTTTACAAGAAGGAATTATTGATCTGGTGTACTGTCCTACAAATGAGCAGCTAGTAGATATCTTTACAAAGGCATTGGCCATGGATCGATTCTATTATCTCAAGGATAAACTTGGAGTGAAATCAGTTCAAAACTTAAAGCGGAGTGTAGAATTATAAGTTGTGAGCTGTTTTTAATTAAAAATTATAAGCCTTGAGATTAATTGTGTACTCACTTAGTCTTAGAGTGACAAGTGTAAGACTCTTATTGTAAGGCTATGAATGCCAGGTGTTAGAATCCTAGAGTTTAGGAAGATGTATGGATAAGATCACTTGATGAATGTTTGAGCTCTAGCTGCATAATTAACCGTTGTAATGCACGATTCCATGTCTAAGAGAGAGAAATGACATACTCCTTAGCTACTTGCAGAGGCTAAGATTTCCAGAAACTATACTACAAATTCTTTGCAGTTTACATCATTCATCTTATTTTCCTTCTCTCTATTAATATTAAAACGTCATATACACTAACAATTTGAAACTGCACGCATATCAATATCTCCTTGATCAGATTCTATAGTACCCTTAGCTGCATTGTCATTTTTCTTGTCCGTCTTGCTTCTGCTAATCTTGTAAATCTTACACAAAACACAATCATTCAACTGTAGAACCAAGATACAAAAAAGTTAGAGCCACACCAGAGCATAAACTAGAAAATTCCGAATTGTGGTTCACAATATAAAGAGCCCACAAATGTACCCACACAAATACTTCTATCAGATGACACACACATACGTGCACACTTCCATACCTTCATGTCAGTACCATCTGTTTGGGTTAATATTTGAACATTGAACCTAGATGAAGGAAAACCCAAGAACACCAAATTAAAGGGGACTTGCCCGAAGCCCAACATCGAGCCCAAATATAATTTCAAGCCTTCTTAGTTAAAGAACAAGCCATGTGTCAATTGGAGAAGCAACAAGTGATGGGAGCTAACCTACTACTAGCCAAAGAACATTTTCTAGTGGCATTCCAAGTAAAAAGCTGATAACTCACTACCCTTTAGATGCTTTCGGGTAAGAGCAAAGCTACAGCAATCGGGCTAAATTGCTTATAAAAGGAGGAAGAGGCCCCAGAGACAAGGACACTCAACCAATCAAACAAACAAACATACAAACTCTACTCTCAAGCCAGATTTGCATCCAAAAGCTGAAATCAACACAGATTGAGTCCTTTTTAGCAACAAGCTATCTCTTTTTCTAGTTTAAAGCTCTGCTACCTCCCTCAGTGGTATTGTATCGATTCCCTTGTGTAAACTTGTTTACCATCCACCCCTTTTTAGCATATAAACCCATGTTAATTCAAGGAGAAGTGACTGCAAGAAGTTCAACCTTGCCAGACAAGGTGAAATCTTGCCCGAAACTCTTTGTTTGTTTTCGGAATTTGTAGATCTATTACTTAATGCATTCTCTAGTATGTATTCAAGCTATTTCCATCAGTTTTCCTACTTTAAAAATCCCATTTGCATCTGGATCTGGTTAGTTTAATGGACATGTTATCATTAAAATCAATCAAGAACCAAGCAAACAAATAAATGGCTAAAAGGGGATTTGGACTCCCTTCATTCAAACATACAAGACCATGAACTAAAAGTCCTTGTTTACAAGGCAAGAAAAAGAACTTAATGTGGGCTTAACCCATCCACGATAATCCTTTGATAACAAGAAGTTTGAGTAACTTGGGGCACAAGTAATCGACTAAATACACTCTTGTTCTACATCTGCTATATTGAGATAGCAGTGGCTCGCCTAGCACTTAGTTAGTTTTGATTGCGAGCCTCAAGGCCTACACCTAAGGCCCCATAAAGGCACATTTCAGAACTAACTTTGTCCTCTTCTTGTAGCACATCAACAAGCAAGAGCCCGACTTCACATCCAAAGTGCCAATCCCTTGGGGAGCTGTGCTGAGGTCCGAGGATCTTTCTCCAAAGAAATCTTCCCCCGAACATAGTTTTGGCACGCCCGGTGAGATGCCATTTAGTCTTGCATGCCAAGAAAGAGAAGGAAGGAGAAAACCTTCAGGTGGAACACAAAATACGGGCCACCTCAGTGTCTACCAAGATCAAGCATGATAAATCATCTAGAGGATTTTCCTTCCCTCCAAGGATCAGCTATTCTAGAAAGCCCGACTTCATCCGAGAGGTCAGGAGGGAAGGTAACCAATCAAGATTTGCAAGCCACCATGGTACAAGTGCTGAAAAGTATAAAGAAGATCACTCTGGAAACCAGATGAGAAGTAAGCAGACTCTGTTCTTTAACAGGGAGTTTGCAAAGAAGATTAAATCTGGAGTACTCTACTCTAAAAAATGGTTATCCCAGGGAAGTGATGAGAGAGGCTAGTCCTGAGAAAGAACTAGTTATCCCCATATTTCCTTTGCTTGAGGAAAAGAGGGATAAAGGAAAAAACAAGGAAATATCTGGAGCTAGTCAGCCAGTGTTGGAGGAGATCCTAGAAGCGGAGTTGCCCGACCCCTTATTATTTTCACTAAATAATAAAGGGCAAAGCAAACAAGAAAGAACGAAGTATGAGATGCCCCAGTTAATCAAAGAATCCACTGAAAAAGGCGAGCCCACCAAGGCAGACAAGCATCCTCCTTATAGGCCCCCACCATTGGCCAATAAGGGAGGGGATGCCAAGTGGAGACAGCCCGACCCAAAGAAGGAAACCTTCTCGGGCAATGATCATAGCCCGAAATGGGGACATCCTCATACCCCATACAACAATACAGCTAACCAGCAGCTTAGAGATAAGTTAGCTGAGTTAAGAATGATTGTGGCCTAGAATGCTCAACCCCAACCTCGCCCACTGATCAGAACCACCTACCAGAAGCCATACCCGAAGTATATCGATGAGCAGAATCCTTTTCCACTCAACTTCAGTCTGCGTTTCCCACTTTTAGTTGGATGATGGCAGTGTATCCTCTAGAGATCACATCTTCAAGTTCTCCAATCATTGCGTGGCATTTGAAGACAATCCTAATTATAAGTTAAGATTATTTGGGAACTCATTGGTTGGCCTAGCATCTTATGGTATTCTATGTTGCCCCTCAATTCTATTGCTAACTAAGGGCAAATGGAGATGGCTTTCCATAAGCAATTTTATAGGATGGAGCCCGAGATGTCTATCAATGACCTTGTGGAGGTGAAGCAATATGAACATGAGTCTACAGAAGACTTTATGATGAGGTTCAGAAAGACAAGAATAAGGTGCCAATTCCCAATCAATCTTGCCCAACTCATATCCATTGCTCAAAAGGCCTTGATGCTGCATTTGAGGAAGAAGTTTTATGATGTAGAGTTCAATGAGTTGCAAGAGTTGGTGATTGCTGCCACAAAGTATGAGAAGTTGTTGCTTAAAGAACAACTAGTGAAACACTCATCTAAGGTGCCTCATTTTTACAAAAGTAAAGTTGTAATTCACCAGGTAGAGTTTGAAGGAGCAGAACCAGAACAAAATGATGGCCATGGGAGAAAAGGGGTGGACATGTGTGCAGCAGAGATAACTACCCCCTTCAAACCTTTAATAGTGAAGGTGTTAGTCTAACCAGTCAAGGATCAAAAAGTGGTGATGAATGATGGTGAATTTGTCCCTATGAAGCCCCCTAAATACCAGAGTTATTCTTTTGATTTAACCAAGGCCTCAGAGATTTATAAACAATTGGTGCGGGCAAGAGTGATTGTGCCTGACAACACCAAAAAGATGCCTAAACCAGAAGAGCTAAGAGGAAAGAAGTATTGCAAGTTGCACTATACCTTTAATCACTCCATAACCAACTGTGTCCAATTCAGGGATTGGATACAAGACCTCATAGTAAAGGGAAAGTTGTTGTTGGAGAAACCACAGGCCAATATGATGATTGACACGAATCCCTTTGCAGAAGCCCCAATAAACATGATCAACCTAACTTGGGCTGAAAAAAGGGAAAGAGAAGGCCACCTAGGAAGTAAAAGCAGAAAAGAGGCAAGTTGACATACCAATAGAATGAACTATCAAGTTGTCCGAGAAACCCAAAGCAACCATAGTCAAATGAGTGGTATTATACAGCAAGTGTCAGTGTGAATGTGAGTTGGAAGTATCAGCATCTGAAGTTGATCAGAAGAATGGAGCAAGAAGAACAAGAAATCCGCAAAAGCATAATGCGGGCAGCTAAGAAAGAAACCCCCTGAGATGTTTTCCAAAGGTTAGGAGGAGATTCTCAACCAAAGGGTTTATCAGAGGTATTCAGAAATTATGAAGCCTCTAAAGAGGTGGAGGACAGAGAAGCGAAAATACCAAGATGGGTGGATGTGAGGCCACCCCAGCCAAGCTATACCGGTGGAGATGCCAGAATAAGGGAAAGGATAGTGAATCTAGTCACGAAGAAAAATCATGCTCGACTCGGCGGAAATGGTATGTGGTTGGAAAGGATGAGAGACCTGTCAAAGAAATAGGAGCCTCTATGATCAGGAGAGTCCAGAGGCAACACAAAGCCCACATGAACTCATTAAAAGTCCCCACTGCCTCGGAAACCTTTGAAAATGTGAAGTTTAAGAAAGTACCTTATGAGGGAAGAAATCAACTTCATTGGAGAACCAAAAAGGAGGTAGAAAAGGCAAATAGCAAGACTGAAGGGAAATGAGACCATGTGCCACATAGCCCATATCCTCGGAAGGACAGAATCCTAAAGAGAGCTTAAAAGGACATGGTAATGATACCAACACCAAGCCCAGAGCCAATATGTTTTGGAACTATCTCGCCTGAGAGAGGAATGCCCCCACCATTGTTGGTTGATACTTTCTGTGAGAACCTAGTGTAGGCATAGAACTTTGGCATAACCCGGGAAGAAAGGTTGCCCAAGCTGATGTTGCCAAAAGAAGCACATGTCTGGTTAGATAGATTCATGGGCCACATTGGGGGCAATAAGGATGACTTACCTGAATCTAGCAACTTTGATGTAAACATGACATTTGTTCTATCTGCCATGTTTTGTCCCAAGCATAATCAACCTGCCACAATGAAGGGTGATTACTTGGTAACAGAACCTATGATGGCACATGTTAGTGTGGAATGAGCGGGAAAAGAGGAGTCAGGCAAAATAGGTTTGCCTGAGCTCACAAAAAAAAAAGCCCGAAAGAGTGTACTCAGACAAAATGGTCTTCAGCTGCCCGAGTTTGAGCCTAGCCAACCATCTTAAGCCTATTTATGTAACTGCTCATCTGGAGGGAGTGCCCTTCAAAAGGGTTTTGATTGATGGAAGAGTTGTGGTCAATGTGTTGCTGTATAAGTAGATGAAAAGGGCGTGTAGAAGTGAGGAGGATCTCATCCCCATGGATCTAACAGTTTCTAGTTTCTTTAGAGCCATCACTAGAACTCATGGGATATTGCCCCTGGAGGTTGACTTGGGTTCCAAGCAAATCATGTTAGCCTTCTTCGTGGTGGACAACACTTCCACTTATGGAGCTTTACTAGGCTGAGATTGGATTCATCAGAGTCTCTTTGTGCCTTCCACTCTACATCAACATGTAGCAATTTACCACGACGAATGAGCCATGAGACCAAGATTTTGGGAGATTGTGGAGGCCGAGTCACGTCCATTCTTCCTCACAGCTAATGTTGCAAAAGCCAGCTTTTACAATCCTAGTATTGAGATTCTCCAGTGCTTAGGAGTTGATGAGAACGGCCGCCCGACTAAGGTGATGGCCCAAAAGCTTCTGGAATAAGGATTCTTCTTCACCAAGGAAGAAAGCCCTATATTATCCTAACTCCCTAACACTAGTGATGTCAGAACAAAGAAGAAAATACCAAGTAGTTGCAGTCAGGTCCTTAATCAAAAGACTGTTAGTGTATGGAAGAGAGATAAAGCAAGAAAGGGAGAGCTTGGCTGACGAACAAGAGGATAAAGCTTTAAGCAGCCAAAATAGGGATAAAGAAAAGTTTTTTGTAAGAGAGTTGGAAGCCGCCATACAAATGGCTGAATGTATATATGACCTGGATAGGCCAGAAGACTTGCCCGAGAGTCCAGAATTAGTCGAATTTTTGTGTACAGAGCCTGACAAGCCACCGCCAGAGGCACAAGACCCCTTAGAAACCATTTATTTGGGGACTAAGGAATATCCAAGGCCTATACAGATCAGTGGCCCGTTGGAAGTTGAAGTTCGGGCAAAGATAGTCAGCCTTCTACATAAGTTTAAAGATTGTTTTGCTTGGCATTACACTGAGATGCCAGGTTTAGATTCAACCTTAGTATAACACAACATGCCTATTAAGGAGGGATATAAACCTGTGAAGCAAGCACCAAGGAGGATGTCAAAAGAGATTGAAGAAAAAGTCAAGGAAGAGATTGAGAGGCTGGTAAAGGCTGGATTTATTAGGCCCACCAAATATGTCAAGTGGTTGGCCAACATTGTACCTGTATTAAAGGCTATAACTAATACAGTTCGATGTTGTGTTGACTATAGAAACATTAATGGAGCCATGCCTAAATATGAATATCCCATGCTCATGGCCGACCTATCCATAGATGCAGTTGCAAAACACAAAGTCCTATATTTCATGGATGGTAATGCTGGTTATAATCAGATAAAAATGGCTAAATAAGATATACATAAAACAACTTTTATATACCCAAGTCATGTTGGAGCATATGAATACTTGGTAATGTCATTCGGGCTAAAAAATGCTGGTGCAACCTATCAAAGAGCAATGAATGCCATTTTTCATGACTTGATCGGCCATAGCATGGAAGTATACATTGATGACATCGTGTTGAAGTCTAAAACTGAAGAACATGACTTGGTAGATCTCAAACAAGCCCTAACAAGAATGAGGATCCATAAGCTAAAAATGATCCTAAGAAATATGTTTTTGGGGTGAGGTCGGGCAACTTTTTGGGATTCCTTGTTCATCAAAGAGGGGTGGAGGTTGACAAGAACAAAGCTCAGGCAATAATGGAATCACTTTCCCTCGCTAATAAAATACAACTGCAAAGGCTGCTGGGGAAGATCAACTTCTTAAGGAGATTCATTGCTAACTTGGCAGGCAAGATTCAGCCGCTAACTCCTTTGTTAAGATTGAAAGACAGAGAAGAGTTTGAGTGGGGCCCACCACATCAAGAGGCTTTCGACAGCATAAAGGCTTACTTGACATTTCCACCAGTGCTCATGCCACCTCAGAGAGGGAAGCCTTTAAAGCTTTATATTTATGCCTTTGAGAAATCAATGGGAAGCTTCTAGAAACAAGATACATACCAGTAGAGAGGTTCTGTTTGGCTCTATACTTCACTGCCTGCAAGCTAAGGCATTGCATGTTGCCTTGCCACATTCACATCATCGCCAATACAGATGTGATCAAGTACATGCTGTCAAAACCAATGCTAACTGGGAGAATTGGAAAGTGGATTCTAGCACTATCAGAGTTCAGCTTTCAATATGTGCCTCAAAGAGCGATCAAGGGACAAGTAATTGCAGACTTCTTGGCTGAGCACCAAGAGTCTCAATAGGAGATTATCAACATCCCAGGAACTCTGGAAGTGGCCAGTGTGTGGATCCCTCCAAGCAAAGCCTTCTCGGGCAAATAAAAATGGATCCAACAAGAGATAAAAAGAATAACTAGCCTCTAGATCACTCATTGAAGACCGTATTTTGATGGTTTTTGCACTTAAAATGCCGCTGGAGCTGGGATTGTCATCATCAATCCCAGAGGTACTCACCATTGTTATTCATTCCTCCTAGATTATCAAGAGACTACCAACAATTGGGTAGAGTATGAGGCATTGATAAATGGCCTGGAAATCTTAATAGAGTTGGGGGCAACTGAAGTTGTGATGTTTGGTGATTCATAATTGGTGATCAATTAGTTAAATGGAGAATACAAGTGCAGACACATCACTATGGCAGGTTACTATTTGGCATCTACACAACTATTGAGCTAGTGGGGCACTGAAATATCAGTCAGCCATATCCCCAGAGAGTCAAGCACAATTGCCAATGAGATGGCATAATTGGCTTCTGGAGCACAGATCCAAGAAAGGAAGTTTGAAGGAGATATAGAAGTTCAGAAAAGAAATCTCCATTCTATCATTGAAAGGGGATTCAGCCTAGATATGATGATTGAAGAAATTAAGATAGAGGATTGGAGGACACCTATTGTTCAGTATTTGAAAGATCCATCATTCCCCACAAGTAAGAAAAATAAACGACAAGCAATTAAGTATGTTTTGTGGAATAAGGCCATGTTAAGAAAGACTCCAGATGGACTTCTGCTAAAGTGCTTAGGCCATGAAGAATCAATGAGGGTAATGTCTGAAGTACATGAAGGAATTTGTGGGGCACATCAAGCTAGAACTAAGATGAGGCGGTTGCTTAGAAGATATGGCTATTTCTAGCCCGAGATGGAGAAAGACTGCAAAGCTTATGCCCAAGGGTGTGAAGAATGCCAAAGACATGGACCTCTCCAAAATGTGCCCTCAATACCTTTGAACCCCGTGGTCAAGCCTTGGCCTTTTAGAGGGTGGGCAATGAACTTCATCCAGCAAATTCACCCAGCTTCTAGCAAAGGACATACGTTCATAATCATGGCAACAGATTACTTCACTAAGTGGGTAGAAGCTTCAGCGGTCAACACTATCACCTCAACTACAGTTAAGAAGTTCATTGAAACCAAGATCTTACACAGATTTGGGGTGCCCGAGATAATTTTCATAGAGCGGGCCATCTTTTATTTCAAGGGAAGTAGATAAGTTTGCAAGTACGTTCAAGATAAAGATGATTCAGTCTAGTCCTTACTAGCCCCAGTCAAATGGTCAAGCAGAAGCCAACAAAAACGTCTTGGCAAGCATTATCAAAAGAATGGTGGCAAATAGTCCAGATGAGTGGCATGAGAAATTAGAAGACACTTTGTGGGCTTACAGAACCTCCAAACGAGCAGGAACTGGTACTACTCCTTACACCCTAACCTTCCAGCAAGACGCCGTGCTTCCCATGGAGATAAATGTGAGTTCTGTTTGTACCATACTTGACCAATCCCGAAACTACTGAGAATCGGTCAACATTATACCATCAAGGACCCACAAGGTCAGAGGCCAATCACAAGGCTACACGTGTCAACATTAGATGCCAATCACAGCACGACATGTGTCAACATCAAAAGCCAATCACAAGGCGACACGTGTCAACATCAGATGCCAATCACAGCATGACACGTGTCAATGTCAGAACAAAGCTAGAAACTCTCTTCTATAAATAGGGATCATTCTCCCACAATAATCCCTAATGTCATTTGTAATAGACTATTCACTAGAACTCATAAAATGAGAGCTTGAACCTATGTACTTGTGTAAACCCTTCACAATTAATGAGAACTCCTCTACTCCGTGGACGTAGCCAATCTGGGTGAACCACGTACATCTTGTGTTGTTTGCTTCCCTGTCTCTATCCATTTACATACTTATCCACACTAGTGACCGGAGCAACTAAGCGAAGGTCACGAACTTGAAACTTTCTGTTGTACCAAAGTCCTCACTGATTTTGTTCATCAACATTTGGCGCCGTCTGTGGGAAATCGACACTTATTCCCACTCTCTTCAGCTTTGTCAAGTTGGTTTCCACCATTCGTACACTCTATTTTGATCAAGCATCCATCTCCAACATGGGGAGCAAAGGAAGCCACAGCTCACAGAATGACACCCCTCTCGCACCTAGTGCGAAGCAACGAAAGAATGAAGGAAAAAGGGTTTCTCTTCAAGCTAAAGTCGATGAGCTAGAAGCTTAGAACAACAAGATAGCAATGAAAAATGAGGTCCTTCAAGAGCAATACGAGAAGCTCTTCGAGACGCTCCACGAAGCTAGGTATGCTCAAACACACGAGCTCGTTGCCCCTGTGAACGTCAACCATCAATCGGATGCCTTCCAACGCGGAGGGTCACCTGCTTTCAACATGGGTATTCTTGATAAGGAGCAAGCTACTCCTCAAAATGTCGATCAACATGAAACTTCTCTCAACCTAGCTGCTTCAACCCGAAGCAGGAGAAGTGAAGGAATGCACCTCCTAGTAGAGGGAGCGGAAGGATCGAAAGCTGTTTATCGCGACTGTCGAGACTTTCTGAAGCAACGTCGAGAGAACCCCATCCACATAAACTCAAAGATCAATGACCCAAGGGTTTCTGAAAGACTCGGTCCCCTACCACGGCCCAAGCCGGCTACCAATTTGGGGAATGGGCAACAAGTCCTAGAGAAACATGAAGGTATAGGGGACTCAGAGGTGTTCTGACAGACATACCCTATAAGTCAGTACGGCGAGTCCAGGGAAAAATCACATGCTCTTGATCAGACTTTCCTACTTTCAAGAGGGGATGGAAATTTCCGAAAGAAAGCTCTAGTGATACAAAACTCCACCTAGGACCCCCTTGTCCTACAACTCCTTGAAGAAGTAAACAAGTTAAAGGCCGAACGACAAGCTGAGATACCTGACTGGAATCAACCCAGGCCTGGCCCTCTTACAAGGAGGATCCTCGACACCCCCCTCCAGGCGAAGACAAAACAGAAGCTTGGCTTGCAACTCTGTATTGGAAAGGAGGATCCAATTGAACACCTTAACCTCTTTGAGTCTACCATGGCATACCGGATGCACACCGACGGAGAGCGATGTCTTCTCTTCCCCTCCATCCTCTCTGGTGGAGCTTTAAACTGGTATTGTCATCTTCCACCTGAGATGGTTAACTCATTTGAGGAATGGAGGAAACTGTTTGTTTCTCAACACATCTTCCAGACCGATCGCTTGCATTCTGCAGATGATTTATACACTATCCGCCAAAAGCCGGACGAGTCACTACGAGAGTATGCCGGCCGCTTCAGCCATGAATATTCTCGCTGCGCTGAGGCAGATGACAAGACCGCCCTCAAGGCCTTCACAATAGGCTTACGTGACTGTTTCTTCAAGTACATGATCAATGCCAACACTTGGAAAACTTACTCCGAGGTGATGGCACATGCCTATAACCACGTCTCCGCTGAGGCAAGAACATATCAAGGGAAACCCCCTACAGCCACCCCTTATCAGCAAGTAGGGAGTGGAAGCCAGATCCAACCAAATGAAAAGACATCGGCCCTCCAAACGGCAACAGAGTATCCCTCTGCCTCACTTAATGCTTCGCCAAGTCAACAGACATACTAATCTCAGGGCAAGAGGAAGGACTTCCATCCCCACCACTATCATTTCAGTAAAAAGAGTAAAGGGCACTATCGCGATAACCAAGGGTATCGCCACGATAATGTCCGCCCCCAGCAGTCAATGAAGTGGGCCAAACACGTATCAAGACACGCCCTACCCCGAGGTATGAGACATACACGCCCTTGAACACCACATGCGTGGCCATTTACCCCAGTATAGCTCACCTGATACCGAAGCCAAAGCCGAGAGAGCCAGTTTACAAGTCCACGAAGAACACGGGCATGTTCTGCTGCCACCATAAGTATAACAGTCATGACAGCGAGAAGTGTATCATCCTCCGTGATCATATTAAAGCTTTGGCACGTGAAGAAAAAAATTGATCAATTCCCCCTTCACTCTCCGAGGGATAACTGTAACCAACGCCAAGTGAATGTGATATATTCCATAAGCGGCGGCACACCCATATCTGAATCTTCCAACAGGGCCATGAAAAACAGTGAACGAACTTTGAGGCCTGGTCACCAAGTGTTTCACGTGGAAGACATTAGGGGAGGCAAGTATCAAAAGCCTAACTGGGATCCAATATGTTTCTACCCTGAAGAAAAAAAGAGGTCTACCAACTCAGAGACCCAGTATGCATAAGCCAACAGAGCTTCAAAAAGATTCACAGTACTCCAAAAAATTATTCGGCAGCCTGCCACTATTACAACCAACCAGGTGATCAAAAGTACATCCAGGTTTCCACAATCATTCGGCAGTCTGCCGTTATTACCACCAACCAGGTGATCAAAAGTATATCCAGTACTCCAAAAATTATTCGGCAGTCTGCCACTATTACCACCAACTAGGTGATCAAAAGTACATCCAGTACTCCAAAAATTATTGACAAACCTGCCGCTATTATCACCAACCAGGTAATCAAAGGTACAACCCGTACTCTAAAAAATTATTCATGAGCATCACTCATGACAATCATACATAATCATACATGAGCATCGCTCATGACAATCATACATAAACATTCATGAGCATCACTCATGTCAATCATACATTAGCATCACTCATGTCAATCATACATGAGCATCACTCATGTCAACATCCATGAGCATTACTCATGTTAATCAACATACACATTCATGAGCATCACTCATGTCGATCAGCTTTGAAAGCTTCATTTACAGAGCTCTAGCTTCGAAAGCTTCATTTACTGAGCTCTAAGCTTCGACAGCTTGATTTACAGAGCTCTAGCTTTGACAGCTTCATTTACAGAGCTCTAGCTTCGAAAGCTTCATTTACAGAACTCTAGCTTCGAAAGCTTCATTTACAGAGCTCTAAGCTTCGACAGCTTCATTTAAAGAGCTTTAGCTTCGACAGCTTCATTTACAGAGCTCTAGCTTCAAAAGCTTCATTTACAAAGCTCAAGCTTCAAAGCTACAATTACAAAGCTTCAGAGCTACAATTACAAAGCCTCAGAGCTACAATGACAAAGCCTCAAAGCTACAATTACAAAGCTTCAGAGCTACAATTACAAAGCCTCAGAGCTACAATTACAAAGCCTCATGGCTACAATTACAAAGATTCAAAGCTATAATTACAAAGCTTCAGAGCTACAATTATAAAGCCTCAGGGTTACAATTACAAAGCCTTCATTGCAAAGCTACAATTACAAAGCTTCAAAGCTACAACGCTTCAAAAACAAAAAAGCTCTCAGGCTTATAACATGGCACACGCCATACAAACAACAAACTAGTATATTCAGAGTACATGCAGAAAGTGAAGACACTTCTAGTCATCCTTATCTGAAGTCGAACCACTGACAAAGTGGTGGCGATGGAGTATGCTCTTCGTTTCAAATTCAAGGCGTCGAACAACGAGGCCGAATATGAAGCCCTTTTAGCATGCTTACGTTTGGCCAAACACCTTGGGGTTAAACAAATTGATATCTTCAATGACTCCCAATTGGTGGTTAACCAGGTCACCAACAACTTTGATGTTAAGGATAGCTCTATGGTAGCATACCCTGCGCAAACATAACTTTTGCTCAAGCACTTCCACTACCAGATCACTCAAGCTCATCGAGCGGCAAATAGTCATGCAGACACCCTAGTTGGCCTCGCCTCAGCAGTGGAAGACAAAGTTGGGAGAAAAATTCATGTTGAACTGTTGGTTGCTCATAGCACCACGGTCGCCGAAGTGTGCAACTTACAACAGGGGGATAGTTGGATCACCCCAATTTATAAATTCCTTGCTTATGGCTTCCTCCCAAATGATAAAGTCCAGGCTAAGCAAATTCGATACAAGTCTACCCGCTACCTGATCATCAACGATCAACTCTACAAGCGAGGTTTTAACTTGCCGTACGTAAGGTGCCTTACGCCTGCCGAGGCAGAGATTGTCCTCCGGGAAATACATGAAGAAGTCTGTGGAGATCATGCTGGATCTCGGTCCCTAGCACATAAAACTTTTCGCCAAGGATATTACTGGCCAACACTCCACCAGGATGCCATCAAAGTATCCCGCACATGTGACAAATGTCACGCTATGCGACTATTCCTCACTCCCCTCTAGAACCTCTCACTCCCATAATCAGCCTTTGGCCCTTGGCCTAGTGGGGGCTTGATTTGATCGGCCCAATGCCTGTAGGGAAGGGCAATGTCCGTTATGCAATCATTGCGGTTGACTACTTCACAAAGTGGGCCGAAGTAGAACCCTTGGCAACCATTGCTGAGGCAAAGATAGAAGACTTCGTGTGGAAGAACATCCTTTGCAGATTTGGCATTCCCAATGCGATAGTCACTGATAATGGGTGACAGTTCGACAACAAGAAGTTTAAGATGTTCTGCTCTAAGTTCAACATCAACTTATGCTTCGCCTCTCCAGCTCATCCCCAATCTAAATGGACAAGTTGAGGCCATCAACAAAATAATCAAACGCACTTTGAAAACCAAGTTGGACAAGGCTAAAGGTTGTTGGCCTGAATTTGTACCCCAAGTTTTTTTTTTGTGGTCATATCGCACTTCATATCGGACTTCAACAGGAGAAACTCCATTCTCACTTGCCTTTGGCACAAAGGCAGTTGTCCTAGTTAAGCTTGAGCAAACTACCTTCCGAGTCCATAACTACATGCAAATTGAAAATGACAAACAACTCACCCTCAACTTGGATCTAGTCGAGGAACACATAATTCAGGCTCACTTGAGGAATATGGCTTACAAGCAGCACATCTCCAACTACTATGACTGTAGGGTCAAACCTCGCTATTTCAAAGTAGGGGACTGGGTATTAAAGAAAAAACTACTTTGCGACAGAGTCCTAAGCGAAGGCACACTTAGTCTAAACTAGGATGGAGCGTTTGAAGTCATTAGCATCAGTCGCCCTAGCTCCTACAAACTCAGAAGCTCCGATGGCAAGACCCTTGGCCATCCATGGAACGCTAATCACTTGAAGTACTACTACAAGTAGACTCACAATGTACAAATGTTGAGCTATAGCCGTTCAGAATCCTATGTAATGAAGGTCATTTGGTAATATGCTCTCTCTCACTCCAACATGCACACTCGGCATAACCGGTGCATGACTTCACCGAGCGCATCTTATAGCAATAGTGCCACTGATGGAAGGAGAGCTCACCTAATCCACACTTCATCCAAATAATATAAAACCCGATCAAGGTATCCCAAAAACCAGGGTTGAGTTGCCATGCACATATCTAATAAAAGATAGCATCTGCTGCAACCACGGGTGCAAAGGCAGCTTCACCCCTAAGGTCATTAGTATCGGGGTGTAGAACATAACATGACCCATGGACGGCTCAGAAGGCAACTCCTAATGATGCACCAAGCGCATTCCTACACTAATACTACATGACTGCCTTAGGGCCTCAAGCTGCTTTTCGCTATCTAATAAGTTGTTTTCTAAATGGTCTGCTTGGAACTCAGAGCGAATTATGGGTATGGCGTCACAAACAACCCCCCTCACCCACTAGCATGGAGGAATAACCAATATTGGCTAAGGTTTGACAATTGTGAAGATCAAACCATGAGAAAGCCCCACATGGAAAATCTTCAACTTCCACACAAGCTAGAGAGTTTCAAATTTCAAATGTTTAGTTCCCTCACTCAAAAAAAAAAAAAAAAAAAATATTCTGAAAAAAAAAATAAAAAAAAATAAAAAAAAAATGGAAGGGGGAACACAACAAAGCTTCATCAATGGAGAACAACCACAATTCTCAAAAGCTTCACACACTCTTGATCAAGATAGTGTGAAGTAAAATCAATTTATGATGCAAACAAAGCTTCACCCTACAAAGCTTCACCCTACAAAGCTTGACCATACAAAGCTTCACCTACAAAGCTTCACCCTACAAAGCTTCACCCTACAAAGCTTGACCATACAAAGCTTCCCCCACAAAGCTTCACCCTACAAAGCTTAACCATACAAAGCTTCACCTACAAAGCTTCACCATACAAAGCTTCCCCCACAAAGCTTCACCCTACAAAGCTTGACCATACAAAGCTTGACCTACAAAGCTTCACCCCACAAAGCTTCACCCTACAAAGCTTGACCCTACAAAGCTTCCCCTACAAAGCTTCACCCTACAAAGCTTCACCTACAAAGCTTCAACATCAAAGCTTCACCAACAAAGCTTCATCATCAAAGCTCCACCCACAAAGCTTCACCCTACAAAGTTTCACCCCAACAAAGGTTCACCCACAAAGCTTCACCCCACAAAGCTTCACCCACAAAGCTTCACCCCAACAAAGCTTCACCCCACAAAGCTTCACCCCACAAAGCTTCACCTACAAAGCTTCAACATCAATTTATGGTGCCAACAAAGCTTCATCAATGGAGTGCAACCACAATTCTCAAGAGCTTCACACACTCTTGATCAAGATAGTGTGAAGCAAAATCAATTTATGGTGCCTACAAAGCTTCACCACCAAAGCTTCACCTACAAAGCTCCAACATCAAAGCTTCACCAACAAAGCTTCATCATCAAAGCTTCACCCACAAAGCTTCACCCTACAAAGCTTCACCCCAACAAAGCTTCACCCCACAAAGCTTCACCCACAAAGCTTCACCCTACAAAGCTTCACCCCAACAAAGCTTCACCCACAAAGCAAAATCAATTTATGGTGCCTACAAAGCTTCACCACCAAAGCTTCACCTACAAAGCTCCAACATCAAAGCTCCAACATCAAAGCTTCACCAACAAAGCTTCACCCACAAAGCTTCACCCTACAAAGCTTCACCCCAACAAAGCTTCACCCACAAAGCAAAATCAATTTATGGTGCCTACAAAGCTTCACCACCAAAGCTTCACCTACAAAGCTCCAACATCAAAGCTTCACCAACAAAGCTTCACCCACAAAGCTTCACCCTACAAAGCTTCACCCCAACAAAGCTTCACCCCACAAAGCTTCACCTACAAAGCTTCAACATCAATTTATGGTGCCAACAAAGCTTCATCAATGGAGTGCAACCACAATTCTCAAGAGCTTCACACACTCTTGATCAAGATAGTGTGAAGCAAAATCAATTTATGGTGCCTACAAAGCTTCACCACCAAAGCTTCACCTACAAAGCTCCAACATCAAAGCTTCACCAACAAAGCTTCATCATCAAAGCTTCACCCACAAAGCTTCACCCTACAAAGCTTCACCCTACAAAGCTTCACCCCAACAAAGCTTCACCCACAAAGCTTCACCCACAAAGCTTCACCCCACAAAGCTTCACCTACAAAGCTTCAACATCAAAAGCTTCAACATCAATTTATGGTGCCAACAAAGCTTCATCAATGGAGTGCAACTACAATTCTCAAAAGCTTCACACACTCTTGATCAAGATAGTGTGAAGCAAAATCAATTTATGGTGCCTACAAAGCTTCAACACCAAAGCTTCACCTACAAAGCTTCAACATCAAAGCTTCACCAACAATGCTTCACCTACAAAGCTTCAACAACAAAGCTTCACTACAAAATTTCAACACTAAAACATGCAAGAGCTTCACACACTCTTGATCAAGATAGTGTGAAGCTAAATCAAATTTTGTGTCCAAAAAATAGCTTTAACTAGTCAAGCCTTTTTCCCTCTCTTCCTCTTCCGTCACCTTTCATCTATCAAATTTCCGCAACTTCTACTCTTCTTCAATGGAGCCGAATTTTGGATATCTTATGGTTCTTGAACAGATAAACAACTTTCAAGAAGGAAATATTTCTGTTTGAGCGAAGGAAATTAGAGTTTTAAAGCTCCAAACATGACAGTCAGATTCCTGCCGATTCCAAAGCTGTTGTGATGTTTCAAAGATCTGGAAGTATTTAACCATTAATTCATTCTGAATTTTTTATATGTTATGGAAGAGATAATGAGGAACAACTTCGATGAAGAAAGTATATTGATTTGAGCAAGATAAAATGGAGTTACGAAGCTAACAACAGGTCTGATGGGTTGACAGACAAATCATGAACAGTTATTCATCATACCTGAATGTCTGGAGTTGTACTACTCCGATGGATCTCAAATTTGGATATGTTGTAGATCACAAGTTAAGGAACAACTTTCATGAAGACGACTTTGCGATTTGAGCTACAGAGAAGGGTGTTATAATTGCAGCGACTCAGGCTGATTAGTGGAAACGAAAAGCAATTCCACCACAAAAGGGGGAAGCAGAAATGGGCAAAGGGATGAGACCTTGGGTCTCATTTTTATTATTTCCCTACCTCTCAAACATGAAGCAAGAAAGAATTGTACTTCACTAAGAAAGAATTGTACTTCACTAAGAAAGAATTGTACTTCACTAAGAAAGAATTGTGCTTCACCAAATGAAGCAAGGCAAGGCATCGATATTCTGACAACTTGGTAACAAGCAAGACACCTCCTTCGGCAACTCTCCTCGACCGACGACTTGGGGGACTCCTATCATATGCTACTACACCTTGGTACTCGAAAGTTCCGCTACTACTTAGTGACTTGGATCTTTCAAGTCCCCAATCGAGAAGTTTTCCTCACTCGGGAAATTAGGGGAGCACTATTTCAACCTACAGGATCCACCCATGAAGTTTCAACATGCAAATTTCAACAAAAGAAATAATTCAAAGAACTTAGTGGAGGATGCCTTAGTGTATTTAACACAATACGCTGAATGAAGTAAAGCTTGTTTATTGACATCATCGATAAATTACATATATGTACATACACAAGAATCAAAACAAACAAACAGGAGGGAACCTTCACAAAGGTTGCCCAGGAAAAGCCTCAGTACTCGACAAAGCACTAGAAAAAGGAGGCACCGGAGGGTGGTCATTTGGAACCTCTGTACTGGGCAGAACCCCAGAAGGAGGAGGCACCGGAGGTCGATCGTTTGGAGCTTCAGTACGCGGTAAAGCTCCAGAAGACGAAGGCAATAGATGCCCTTGCAACAAACCCACAAACCTCTGATGATCACTTAGAATCTGACTCTCAGATTCCTCCAGCCGGTCAAGCTTTCTCTTCATGCCCATGGAGTAGCTATGTGCAAGCAGGTGCAACTGTCTATTCTCATGCTTAAGCCCTCTGATCTCCTGTTTGAGGCTTATCACCTCAGCCGCCAAAGACTCAACCTGGCGGGTTCGAGCAAATAGGCGCTGGGCCATATTAGACACAGAAGCCGCACACTGAACACTCAAAGCCAGAGAATCCTTAACAGCCAACTCATCGGACCGTTTGGAAAGTAGTCTGTTATCTTTGGGAGTGAAAAGATTCTTGGCCACCACCACAGCGGTCATGTCATTCTTCATCATAGAATCCCCAACGGTAAGATGACCTTTAGGGGATAAGAAAGACGGACGCCATATGTTGTCTTGAGGAGACCTGGCTGCCTCTTCCTCAACATTCAAGTCAAAACGACAGTCAGATGGGCCAGACATTTTCAAAAATGAGGTCTAATAAATCTCAGAAGCACAAAAATGAAGGGAAGATTTCTACAAGCAGTAACTCTCTGAGCGTACTTCTTAAACACAATTGGTGCCCCTATAAAAGAAAAGGCAACAGGGCCATTTGTTCGAAAATCAAAGAGGCACCGCTCCTTGAATTTCAAGAGCCAGATCTCCTTTGATAAAATGTGTCTGCAATCTTCACACGCAACATCAGCTTTCCGGATATCACGGACCACTTTTTCAAAGTGCTCTAACAAAGTTAAGGCACGAGAATTTCGAAGTTCCAACTACCCTACTATTACCCACAAGGGTAAAGGAATAACACCACTACTTGCTAATTGGGAAATCACTATACGAGTCAAATCTGTCCTCTATGGCAAAGCATACCCACAAGAATGCCTAATCTTTCCTCATCTCTGAGAATACACCTTCAACAGATATGCTTGTTCAAAAGTCAAAGGGGCAACGCTTTCCGAACTTCGAGAGCCAGATCTTCAATAGATTTGCTTGGTACAAAAATCGAAGGGGCAATGCTTTCCGAACTTCGAGAGCCAGATCTTCAATAGATTTGCTTGGTTCAAAAATCGAAGAGGCAACGCTTTCCAAATTTCGAGAGCCAGATCTTCAACAGATCTGCTTGGTTCAAAAATCGAAGAGGCAACGCTTTCCGTATTTCGAGAGCCAGATCTTCAACATACTCGCTTGTTCAAAAATCGAAGAGGCACCTCTCTTCGAACTTCGAAGAGCCAGATTTTCCTGGATATAATTTGTCGGCACTTTTCACAAGCAACATCAGCTTTCCGGATATCACGGAACACTTTATCAAAAGATCTCTAACAAAGTTAAAACACGTGAATCTCGCAGCTCCCACTACATCGATATGACCGATAAGAGTAAAGGAACAACATTACCATTTGCTGTTAGGGAAATTCCTAATATATGTGGACCTCCATCCTCCATAACCAGGTAGACCTGCAAAAATGTTTAACTCCTCCTCACACCCGAGATGACACTCCCAACGAAGCCTCTTGAAATACTTAGCTTTCTTTCCCCCAGATAATACCTCTGCAAACAAGCCACACCAAAGCAAGAATATCTCATATCATCAGGGACAAAAGCAAGAGTATCCCATATCATGCTTTTTCCCTGTCTTTTCCTTCGCCCTTGTTCTTACCTGCAAGACAAGGAGAAAGAAAGCAATCAGCCAGCACTTGGAATTAAGCTTCCAGTCAAGAACCGATTGCCTGGAACCCCTTCCTGATTGCTTACCTAGCATTGCTCTCGAGTACTCATCTTCAACATTTTGTGCTTCCAGAGAAGATGCCACATCTGCATGGAGAACAGATAAGGCAAGTGAAACTGATACCTTGAAGCATGTGGAGACAACGTGCTAATTCATCCTCAACTAAACTGAGGATCACTTGCCATGTGAGATTACTCATGGTTCGATTTCCTTCAAAAATCAAGCCACCAGCGGCCCTTGAAGAAATTACAAGTCCAATTCAAGATCAAGTCTCCTATTCCTTGCTAAGAAGCCCTCCAGCTCAGTTCAAGAATAAACCTATGGAAAGATACTTCTTCAGAAGCAAAAGTACCTCATATCATCAGAGTCGAAGGCAAAAATATCTCATGGCATGCTTTTCCTTTACCCTTGCTCTTGCCTACGGGAGAAGGAGAAAAAAAGCAATCGGTCGGCACTTGGAAAGATTGAACAAAGAAACAGACCATCACCTCTACCTCGTGCTTGCCTGCCGTTCAGAAGAAACAAGCAGAGAAAAATGCAGCATGATGAGCTGTAACAGATCGCTATGGCATGACACCCCGCCCTGCACAATCATATAACTCAGCAAAAGAAGTCTGAGTTGAATCCAAGAGCTCGAGAAGCTTCAACAACCTTTCGCTGGCATCGTTTCCAAAGAGCAAAGCCTCACCATACCAACAGTAAAAGTATCCCATATCATCAGGGTCAAACGTACTCTAGATTTGACGGACTTGTTTTGACCCTCAAATTCCTGAGTTGGCTCGCTTATTTGGAGGAAACTAGAAAACCCTCCAGCTCAGTTCAAGAATAAGCATGTGGAAAGTTACTTCTTCAAAAGCAAAAGTATCTCATATCATCTATTCTCCATTTTCTTCTCTTTATCCTTCTTGCTGAATGAGAGACAAGGAGAAGGAGAATAATTAGCCGGAACCCGAAGTCAAGCTTCCGACCTAGACCTGATTGCTTGGAACTCTGATTACTTACCTTGTCTGTCACCTCTTTCGGCAGATCTCCTCGCTCAGAGACTTGGGGGACTCCTACTATAGTGTTTGTATCACACTTGACCAATCCCGAAACTACAAGTAAGCTTCAAGTGAAAATGATACATTACCTTGTGCGTCAACATCAGCTAGAGATACCACTCATGAATGGAGGAGAAATGCTTCCAGAGAAGATGCCACTTCCACCTATGGAACAGAAAAGGCAAGTGAAAACGACACCACACTTCAGTACTTGGAAGTTTCGGGATTACTCAGTGGCTTGGAACTTGCAAGTCCCCAACCGAGGAGCTTCCCTCACTCAGGAACTTAGGGGAGCACTGTTTGTACCATACTTGACCAATCTCGAAACTATTGAGAACCGGTCAACATTATACCGTCAAGGACCCACAAGGTCATAGGCCAATCACAAGGCGACACGTGTCAATATCAGATGCCAATCTGGGTGAACCACGTACATCTTGTGTTGTTTGCTTCCCTGTCTCTATCCATTTACATACTTATCCACACTAGTGACCGGAGCAACCAAGCGAAGGTCACGAACTTGAAACTTTCTATTGTACCAAAGTCCTCACTGATTTTGTGCATCAACAAGTTCTATTAGGATTCAAAACCAATTTGGGTTGCACAGTGAAGAATATATTTAGGTGATGTGTCAAGGAGTTGAAGATCTTGATGTAGCCCAAATTAAACTTTGAACAAGATTCCAGAAGGAAAGAGAGTTGTTGCCCGAGCATACAATAAGAAGGTGAAGTTGAAAAACTTCAAGGAATGAGAAATAGTATGGAAGGCAATCTTGCCTTTGAGTACTCAAGTTAAAGGCTTTGGGAAGTGAAGTCCGACTTGGGAGGGCCCTTTCATTATCAACCAAGTACTAGAGAAAGGAGGATATTACTTGGCAGATATGGAAGAAAGCTTGCAGAAGCATCCAATTAATGCTAAGTTTTTGAAGAAATATCACCCAACCTTGTGGGATGTTAGGGATTGTTACATTGAAGAAGTTTAGACATTGTAAGAGATCCAAAAGTTAGCTTATATGCTCATCATAGTTAAGTTTCAAGGAGGAAATACAAGCTAAAGTGGATTAAAGAAGTCATTTTCATTTCATTGAATGTTGAAGTTACACTAGAATCAGCTCAATAGTTTTACATCCTTGGCTAAGGCAGCTATCCTAGAGTGATATGTTTGCATGATGGTGAAGATTTTGCCTGGCTCCTCTAAAGCAATGTTACTATTAGCTAATTGTGCTTCAACATCTTCAACTTCAACATTTACTTTCTTGACCTCTTTAATCTTCTAGTGAAGCTGGTTGGTTAAGGTCGCTTGTTCAGCCTTAAGTACAAACAGTTGCTCCTCTAAACTATCAATTTCAGAAGACACCTCTATAATCCTTGCCTCCATAGCAGAGCCTTCTTCCACAAGTCCTACCAAAGTCTTTGACATTGATCCTAAAACCAACAAGGTCGTGGTAGTTGATCTCGAAGCATACACCTATGATGATGAAGTGATCAAGAAAGCAGAAGCTATGGGGAAGTCTGGGCTTGTGGATATCAGTGCAAGGGAAGATAGCTTTATATTCACAAGTGGGATCTACCTGTGCGATTAAAGCTGTTTGGCTACTCCTCAATGCCATAGAAATCCTGAAATAGAAGCTAGACGCAGTGCGCCTTTCTGAGGATACTATCTTGAGCTTATTGACCCATTATGTCCATCCTTCATCCTTCATCAGAGGGAACCCACGACGATGGTTTGACCATTTGGATGAGGAGATGCCCGACTTAGCCTGAAATGGGTTCGGGGTGAACCAATTCTCCTTGGGCATGTTGGTCTCTACTGCAATTGGGACCTGAGATGTCCATGCAGGCCTTAGGGAATGCACTCCCCCTTTCTCGAAGAAAAAAGAAGTCTGCAGACCTGCCCAATGACGATACAGACCATTCAGTAAACGGGGCATGGTGGTAATCCCCTCACCAGTCTCGTAGGAAGATTGAGTTCGAGCAACTTTGGGTGCCATTGAGGATTTTAAGTAGAAAATGAAAAGAAAGTTGGAATTAGAGGGCAAGAACTGAAGAACGAGAAAAGTTTCTGGAAAATCTGAAAATTCTGAGGGTTCTGGGATGTTCAAGAAATTTGAAGGTTCAAAATGGCTAAGGTATTTAGCCAAATGAGTTTAAGTGAGGATTATATAGTGAGCAGTTAATTAACGATGGAATTCGTGGGTTAGTGCAAAGGTTTAGTTCACAACGGCTGCTTTAAATGGTGCAAGTCCCGAGTAAATGCATGCGACGGCTATTTAATCATTATTAGCATCTTAGGGTGTAGACTCAACAATGATTAAAGAGGGCACTGTTTGGGTTAATATTTGAACATTGGACCTAGATGAAGGAAAGCCCAAGAACGCCAGATTAAAAAGGACTTGCCCGAAGCCCAGCATCGAGCCCAAATATAATTTCAAGCCTTCTCAGTCAAAGAACAAGTCATGTGTCCATTGGAGAAGCAACAAGTGATGGGAGCTAACCTACTACTAGCCAAAGAACACTTTCTAGTGGCATTCCAAGTAAAAAGCTGATGACTCACTACCCTTCAGATACTTTTGAGCAAAAGCAAAGCTAGAGCAGTTGGGCTAAATTGCCTATAAAAGGAGAAAGAGGCCCCAGAGACAATGACACTCAACCAATCAAACAAACAAACATACAAACTCTGCTTTCAAGCCAGATTTGCATCCAAAAGCTGAAATCAACCCAGATTCAGTCATTTTTAGCGACAAGCTATCTCTTTCTCTAGTTTAAAGCTCTGCTACCTCCCTCAGTGGCGTAGTATTGATTCCCTTGTGTAAACTTGTTTGCCATCCATCCCTTTTTAGCATATAAACCCCTATTAATTCAAGGAGAAGTGACTGCAAAAAGTTCAACCTTGTCAGACAAGGTGAAATCTTCCCCGAAGCTCTTTGTTTGTTTTCTGAATTTGTAGATCTATTACTTAATGCATTCTCCAATATGTATTCAAGCTATTTCCATCAGTTTTCCTACTTTAAAAGTCCCATTTGCATCTGGATTTGGTTAGTTTAATGGATATGTTATCATTAAAATCAATCAAGAACCAAGCAAACGGATAAATGGCTTAAAGGGGATCTGGACTCCCTTCATTCAAACATACAAGACTATGAACTAAAAGTCCTTGTTCACAAGGCAAGAAAAAGAACTTAGTGTGGATTTAACCCATCCACGACAATCCCTTGATAACAAGAAGTCCGAGTAACTTGGGGCGCAAGTAATCGACTAAATACACTCTTGTTCTACATCTGCTATACTGAGATAGCAGTGGCACGCCTAGCACTTAGTTAGTTTTGATTGCGAGCCTCAAGGCTTACACCTAAGGCCCCACAAAGGTATCTTTCAGAACTAACTTTGTCCTCTTCTTGTAGCACATCAACAAGCAAGAGCCCGACTACACATCCAAAGTGCCAATCCCTTGGGGAGCTATGCTGAGGTCCGAGGATCCTTCTCTGGAGAAATCTTCCTCTGAACACCATCTATTTTCTTGGAGGATCAGTCTCATTACTGAGCTTATATTCATGCATTTTCCAGTCTGTCATTGTCCCTTCTCGTTGTATCCCTTCATAATAATTTAGAGTACCTTTAGACCCAATTACTTGGCCATTAGCGTCTTAAATGTCATCAGGCTTTCCAGTTGACTTCCAGTATCCATTATTTGTTGTTCGATTTGGCCGTCCTCCTTTCGGGTACTTCCGTCTTCATGGAGTGAAAAAGTACCACTCACTCTCTAATCAAATGGTACTCTCCTGAAAGGATAAAAAAAAACATACCAATCTTGTTAAAACCTCAGAACTTGTCTTTTCTATCTTAATTGTTACAATTACAAGTCATGAATAGAGAACCGATTTAGAGTAGTATTATTTACTAGTAGTCTAGTAAGTATAACATCATACTTCAATGGCTTCCAGTTATATATTGCCAAAGAAGAAAAACCGATTGTCGTTGGCGTGCCTAGATTTAGAAGGAATTTCAGGATTAACAGAGATTGGCTACTGACTAATAAACTAAAGAGTAAAATACATTTCAAAACTTAACCTGACAATATTAACTATATGAGACACAAAAAAATGTACTTCTGTATACAAAATACTTACAGTAATGCAGTCATGGAAAGAACTAAAGGCGTAGAGCAATATTGTTTGTTTTATACAATATAAAATTTCAGAAAGTAAAGAAAAGAAGATATAGGTACGACAAACAAAAAAGAAACGTAAAAGATACTTGAAACACAAGAAACAAAAAGCACTACTTGTTAGGAGTATGTAAAAAGAGAGTAATCATAAAGAGGATTGCAGAAAAAGAGATTATAAAGAGAAGAATATAACAAGAATCTAACCGGTAAGTTCTCGAGGATGGTGCTGGTAGATGTTAACATTACGAAACCTGTTAATGGGAAACTGCTCATTCATAAACTTCCTCATTAAGTAGTGTAAAATCAACTCATCGTCGGTAGGGACGAAGCGATAACCCGGTGGAAGAGAATCAATGTGTGCATCAACCGAACTTACTTCATTGAGAACTGGAACCATATTGTTGTTGAACTGATTGTTTTCTTCCATTGAAGGTGATAAAGAAGAGCTCCTAATTTATGATTATGAAGCCTTTTATACAAACTACCTGAAAATTATAGGCGTGAAGGGTTTTGGGCCTTCTTTGCATAGGGCTAGAATTCAGAGTTGGCTCATAATTGAATAGTAAAACATGGCCCAATTGTAAAAAAATTGGTAAGTGTAGCAATTTTCAATAAATACTAATTTTTTTTTTACCAAAAATGATATTATGCTATATGGTGACACCATATTGTATGTTGACTATTTGTTGTAATTATAATAATTGTATCCCATGAATTATTATATGTATCTTAAATCTAATATTTACGCAACTAGCATTTTGCCGTAGTGACGAAAATAGTTATGTCTATGCACTGTGGTGCAGGTTCGATCTCTACCCATTCTTCTCCCCCTTAACAACTAATTATGTAACTTACTAATGTTATTTGTTTGTAAAAAATAAAAAAAATCTAATACTTACTAGTTTAATGAGTTTGTAGCTAAGTTAATTATGAGCATTTATTCTTACACTCGAAGCTGTGTGTTCGACTTTCCATCCCATATTATTACTAGTAAGAAAACAATTCACTAAAAGCATCTCTAATGGAGAGATACAACTTTGAGATGCAAAAACCATATTGCATCCTATTTTATACTTCAAGGAGATGTATATGGGAGTTGTACTCCAAAGGGAGATTTGTGAATTTGAGATCCTATTTTGTTTTTTTTTTCTCTTTGATTGGCGGACCCACTATCGAAGATGTAAAAATATGTACATTTTCTAGCCAAGATGTATATTTTACATCTCTCAATTAGAGAGTTTTTCGGCCAACCAAAAATTCAAAATACACATTTCTAGGCATTTTGCAATCCATTGGAGATGCCCTAAAGACTCCAATCTTATATTTGAGTCCAAATATAAAGCAAAACATCTCCAAATTCACATAAGACCTAAATCTTATATTTGAGTTTTGAGCCAAGGCGAGACCAAAATTTGGGTTTCAATATGAGATTTAAGTTCAAGGTGGAATCCATGCCATCCATGCCAACAAGGGAAAAATAATATTCAACCAAAAAAAATATATTTTGAGTTTTGAGTCCAACCATCTCCAATGCACACATCTAAATTGTCAAAAACTCAAAATTTAAGTTGCAAAAATTCAATATTTTCTCTTCCAATGCAAAGACTCAAATTATAAAACTCAAAATTTAGGAATATTGGTCTAAGACATTGGAGGAGAAATCAAAATGATGAAACTCACTTTCTTTTTTGAACCTAAATATAAGAATGTAGGTTTAAAATGTGAGTTTTTCATTAGAGATGCTCAAAGTACATGACTTTTTTTTTTTTAAACAAACGATATTATTTACACCAAAGGAGTGGGAGAATGCGCAAGGCCTCACAATGAGCTAGTAATAATGTGATTCAAATTCGCCTTTGAAAATAATCGATTCTAAATCTTCTCACTTATAATTGAAGAGAAATACTACTAGAACGTAGTATTAAGTGACTTAAATATTAATAATTGTATACCTGTTACTATTTATGTGCACCAAATGGATTCTCATGAGTAACAACCAATCAAATATTGTCAATTAATATTAGGCGCAGTTGAGCAAGTTCAACCCACATTTATAGAGGAATTCCGAGTACTTGGACGAGACAATATAACAGTACCTAGCAAACAGTCCTAAAGTTGAAATACTAGTGGCTTTTTCTAGATTGTCACTTTGTAAAGTCCTTGTGCTTTTCATAACAAGTTGTCCACTGGCGTTATGCCAACTTGTCCATTGGGTGCCTTTCCCCCAAAAAGATTTATGAGGACGATCCAGTTTGAACGGGTATAAAGAAAAAGGATGAGTGGTGGAGAAGAACAAAAAAAGAAATAATTCGACTGAAAAGAGCTTCTTTTTTTGTTTTTTTTTTTTCAGACACAAATTGACCAACACTAATAGAGTAATTAAATAAAAACAAACATAAAAACTAACTGTTCTTTGCATGACAATTGATGTCACCCAAAATGTGACAGCAATCAAACCAAGTTTTCAACCCCACTTCCGCATTTAGAAAAGTTTTCAGGATGGAGAAAGAATTTAGTTTACATGCAATGGAAGGCCTACAACGGCTACCACTTCATGCCCCATTCATACATTTGATATTGAGCAATGTTTGGCTCTTCAAGGTTAATTGAGAAGGAGTTCTTTCCCAATTTACTTAATAGCTAATTTATAGATTTTAGTGTTTATAATTTCTTTTTGGTAAAGATCATCTTTATAAAAAAAAATTAAAACCACGGTTATTTAATCAATCAATGATAGCAAATAGATAGACGGGTTTTAATCCTTATATTGGATCCATTCATCTATTTTTACAAAATTCGATGACTAATCGATCTCATACTTTATTGATTTTTTTTTATTGATTTTTTCTAAAGATGAATTGTACAAATTGTTTTATAGTATGAACGATTTTAATGATAAACATAAAGTTCCATAAATCGGCTACATATGAATTGAGGAGGAGCTCCTCATCATTCATTGAGGAGCAAAGTCAATTCCTTTGAAATTAGAGGACAACTTGGCTCCTTAAGATTAAGGAGGAGTTCATTCCGTTCATATTATATAATATTCTGTAAAGGTCATCTCTACAAAAGAAAAATCAATTTAAAATAAGGTTGTATAGTCAATCAATTGTAGCAAATAGATTGACATTTTGTAATGTTTTTATACAGTTCGATGACTAAACGATCTTATATTTTATCGATTTTAATTCCTTGAAATCCGTCTTACACCTTTTTCTCTTGTAAATGTGCATAATATATATATATATGTAAAGGGATCCTCTCCGACCCTTCCACCAAGGGAGGCAGATTGTCTGCCCTCCTAGTTGTGGTGCCTTTCCATACCCTCCTATCTTGTGCGGTCACAGTTAAGTTACGTTAACATTTTATATTAATTTTTTAATAGAGATAATAAGACAAAAAACAATAAAAATGTAAAATATTAACGTGACTTAACCGTGATTGCACAAATAGAAGGACATTGAAGGGCACCACAACTAGGAGGGCAGACAATATGCCTCCTCCACCAAGTCCACTCATCCGGGTCATTGAAATTTGATCCAATGGCTAAAGTTATTATAACTTTTAAAGGGACCCCCAATTTGTAGCCGTTGGATCAAATTTCAATTGCCCGGATGAGTGAACTTGGTGGACTTAGTGGAAGGGATCCAGAGAGGATCCCTTTCCTATATATACAATCAACATTATGTAAATTGACGTGACTTGTGCCTTGTAAATGTGCATAATTGGAGGGTGAATATATACAATCAATATTTAATGAGATAATTTTATAAATTGACGTGACACGTACACATTACTTATCACATAATAAACTAATATGGTCCATAAATATGATTTCTCTACCATTTTTATTTTTATTAAGCCATTTATCTTTTGTAAGGCAATATTTAAAGTATTTTAATTTATGATTAAGGGTATTCGAGCTGAGATGAGATATTCTGCACCCAAAAACCCATGTAACATCTCTGTGCCTTTGTTAATTGGCTGATAATTTGGTTTTTTTTTTATATTTTAATTATTATCAAATTAACATTAATTATGTTTGGTTTAATTAACAAAGACGCAGAAAGACCATAAAGATTTTTAGATGCAGAAGATTTGGATTCATTCGAGCTTGGTACAGAATGGCTTACACCCTTTTTTAGCCAACTAATTCATTCTCAAGCATCATCCACAACGCTAAAGACCAGGTCTCATGCCGCCGAAAGAAAATGGTGAATTCTTTTGACCAAACCATTTCCGACCTAAAATATAAATATATAGAACAAGTAGCACGTCCTTTTTGTACTGTAGTGCACTAATCACTACTTGATGGCTGATGCTTTTGCTTGGAATTTTTAGATCATCTCCGATTCATAGGATAAAGTTTAAAATATAAGTTTAAAATCTCTTCTAAACCATCTTCAATCATGGGCTAAAATAAGTCATAAAGAAAAAAATATATCTCTAAACTAGATTTCTCGCAAGATTTAAGCTTGGCTTAAATTATTCTAGACCCACCAAATTGTCGTATTTCAAACTTTTTTTTTTGTTTTTTACTTATAATTTAACGGCTATGATCAAATGAGATTAAATCTAATGATAAAAAAAAAAGATTTGACAGCTCAAAATTAAATCTAATGTCTAAAATTATTTAAATCAAATTTAACTTAAAACTTTATAAATACCTATGTATTTGTATGATTTTAAATTACTTATAGGAATTTATATATTTTTAAATTAAAATGTTCATAAAAATAAATTAGGATAATCTACATAAATTTTATTTTCAAAAAAGTTACCAAAAAAAAAAAGTTAGGCTAAAATTATTATTTAAGAATATCAGGCTAAAATTTTAAGCAATAAAGGTTGGAAGAGAAAAACAGTTTATAGGTTATGGTTTAAAATATTCTGGCTTAAATTTTTAAGCTTTATGGTTTTACAATTTATTTGTAAAATAATGTAAGCATTGTAGATTTGAATCTATATTTGATGGGAGAAGATTCTCTCCCCTCCTAATCTTTCTTCCTTTTCCTTCATTTCTACTTGAACAGTTACGATGAAGTCAAGTTAATATCTTATAATGATCTTTTAACATGAATAAAAAGACAAAAAAACAAAATGTAAAAAGAGAGAGAGAAGTGAATGAGAACAAAAGGTGAGAGAATTCTATATTTTCTATTGGTTTTGCTTCTGTGACTTGACCTAGCAAATGGTCGAAATGATGTTGACATATTATAGTAGATATAATTTGCCGACTTTTGTAGTTAGGGTTTAAGGGTCACCTAGGGTTTACTTTACGCCCCATTGTGCATGCATTTTTTTCTGAGAGACTCGGTCAGCAAGTGGAAATTTTGATTCCTGGCCCCATTACCCCTACTATACTCCAGAAAATTATAAAGACTAGGAAAGTTAGCACATGCTCCAGTTAATAAATAATTTTGCAGTTTTTCTTTATTTCTCAGTAAGTGGTGATCATGCAGGTGCTGAAATCAGTTTAGACTATTCAGAGTAAAACAGCTAGTAAACGATTTGGTCCCTCCAGAAACTATATATATGGAGCAAACTTTGCTAGCTTTGGACTGTTCTGCTAAAATTTTACAGTGGGACTGGTGGTGCACTATTAATCACACCAATATTATTCTAATTCATCCACCTACACATCTAGATACGTGTTGATACACTACTAATCACATTAGGTAGACTAAATTTGAATACTTGGAAAAAGTTTGCTCATGTTGCTACGCGTTGTTGCGTTCCTCTAGATGATGGAAGCCTAAAAATTGGTAGCAGATATAAACAGACTTGACTGTGGTACACATGCATTTTTAATTTTCCTTTTTCAAACATGGACGTTTGAAAACTGGACCTTCGGAAAGTCGAGCGTTGGCTCCAGTGACTAATTACTGAATATCGAGGCCTTCAAAAAGTCGTGCATTGGCTCTATTAATGGACTACTGAATACCGACGGGCACTCGAAAAGCCATGCATCAGCTTTGGTATAATAATTTGATCATTCTCCGAAGTGGGAATTCGTTATGTGACCCCACATGGGGCCACTCGTGAGATGGCATGTTGGAGAATAGGATCCTATATCAGTCATATGACACAATAATGTATAAGGGAGTTTCCACCCTTAATATCACCGATACTTTTTGCGATAAAAATCAACACCTAAAAATAGATGGTTAAGTTGGACAATATCGGTGATGTTAATGGTGAACAATATTGGACCTATAAAGCTTATCACAGAGTCCATACACATGTTGGTTAGACCAGTGTTCACCACCTTTCATCAAAATTCATATCGCAAGAGTAATTTATATCATGTGAAAAGAAACTTCTAATATTCCGTTTGATAAACCTACACACATGCATTGTGGTTCAAGTTATTTCCTAGACGCTTCATTTTAAATTTGTTGCCTTTTAAGTATTCTAGCGCCAACGTCACCTCAATTTTTATGCCTTTATCTAAGTTTTGACAACTTGGTTCAACCAATTTTTGACAACTTGGTTCAACCAACACTTAGATACTAATGCATGTCGACAATCAAGTTTTTTTTTTCCTTCTTAATTCTTTAGCTAAGATTGAGGAACAATCCTTCAAGAATAGAATGCAAACATATAAATTGCAAAGCAAGTTTCTCTTTGATAAAGCGACATCGAAAAGAGAGAAAATAGACATGAATCCTTGAATACAAGAATCCTGCTTATAACTTTCTGAACTACAAGTCTCTTTTTCAAAGTCTGTTTCTAAGAGTTGGTGCATTTTTCTTTTACCTTTGTTATTTTTTTAGTAAAACAATAATACTACTTTAACTTACATTAGAAAAAGGAGGATGGTTTAAAATGAGGGTAATGCAACAGAGAAAATTTGGAGACAAAATTTTGTAAATTAAATGATATGAAAGTTAATGATACGATTCTAACTTAAGCATTGGTAAATGTGCTCATTTTTATTGATGATACATCATTTAGTTTACAAATTTTATCTACAAAATTAGTTTCGCTAACATTACGAAATCAAAGTGAATTGATACACTACCTTCTTTTACCAATTTGGCAAGTAACAAATTTGTGACACAGTATTCCCATCACACGTGTCACGATTGCAAAGGTTCTATTAGTACACGTGTCGATCCACCAATTCACATTTCAATGCCTTGCCTTCACATTCACTCGTGAATTTTGTCCCCATTTTTTGTGTATGAGGATTCCAATGCCAAACGGGGACTTTCCAAAAAAAATAATAAATAAAAAAATTAGGGTTTGTTTTTTCGTTTTCTGTTCTCCCAAGAGGAAAACGTATATAAAATAGAATTTTAACGAAAAAGGTTTCGGTACGGTTTAATTTAATGAAAAATTATATTTTTATTCTAAAAAGTCAATCCTGATACTATTCACTTACAACACATTTTTTTCTTATCGTTAAATCTTAAAGTTTTCAAGCTTTTTTCATTAATTTTTCTTATATAAAATCTAGAAGCCCTAAAATTGATAAGAAAAGAAAGAGAAAAAAAAAGGACGAGTAGCGGTGGGGGAAGGGAAGAAACTTCCTTTGCACCTTACAAGAAAACGAAATCCGGTCTTCTCTGTGTCGTGAATTGAATGCGACCACAACAAGGCTTTCACTCCTTTTCTCTTTCTCTCTCCTCCTCTTCTCGCTCCTCTTCCGCCTTGCCACCACCCCCCCCCCCCCCCACCCACTTCCTCCACGACAACTTTTGGACTAAATTCAAAGATTCCCCCTTTCCCTTGCTACAAATATGAGAACGCTACCCCAGATTTCTCCCACCTTATTCTACCACTCCTGTGATTTTTTCCTACCCAAGTTTGTGTTGATTTGATTTCTAAGCCTCCCCAAAACTTCACCTTGAAAAAGTTAGTACACCAACTGGCCTTTTAAATCGTTGTTTCCCTTCTGAAATTTGCATCCCTCCCAAGAAATAAGCTTGGTTTTTGTCACAGAGCAACTGCTGCTCACAGAAAGGTATTTGGGTCCTTTTCCTTGTTACCCAATATTGTTTTGGGATTTCTAAGGGTTTTGATCCATATGTTTTGGGTTTTTTGAGGTGGGTTTTTGTGGTATTTTGCATTTTGATGTTCTTTGCTCTCTGCCCATTTGTTTTTCTTTTGGTTTGTTTTTGTTTAGTTTTATGTGGGGTTTGAAGAGATTTTGACAAAAATTAACAGTTGTGTTTGTGTGGCATCATTTTCTCTCATTTTTGTTCTTGTCTGTGTAAATGTTGATGGGCCATTTGGGGTTTTGATCCCAGAGTTCTTTTCCAGCTCAATTTATCTGTTTTCTATTGGTGTTCTGTTGTCATTTTGTCAAATGTGATAGATTTTTATCGTTTTATTGCAATATACCCTTTATGCTTTTTCTGGTTTGAATATATTTTTTTGTATATTACTTAGATCCAGGAAATATTGAATTATTCTGATCTCTCTCCATGTCTACTGATCAGGGGGAATCTAGAGTTGCAGGAATAGCTTTTTCCATGGTAAGCCCCTCATACCTGTTTTATGCTCGATTTTGGTGTGAAAGGAATGAACTTTGATAAGGAATGTGATTAGAAATGATGCTTACATGTTAACCAAGGTGGTTGCTTTGAGTTGCTGTGATTTGATAGATATTGGTTGTTGTTGTCATCAGGGAGAAGCACCAACTTTCTTTGTTGATGAGCTGCAGAAGGGATTTGCAAATGGTTTTGATGTAAAATCAAAAGGCGGTGAAACGTCCGTTGTCGTGGGCAACAGAACAGTATGATATTTAATACATCAATATGTTTTTCTCGTCCAATGCGCCTGTTTGTCCTTCAATGATTTACCACCAGGTCAATCATATTGCCAGTGCATTTTTTGACAGTATGTGATTGGTGGAGCCTGTGAGGAATCGGCATTGTCAATTGGAGTTTGTATTCTTGACCAATCCAGTGGTGAATGGTATGTGCATGTCTCTTGGTAATGAATTGCTTTCTTGTGATTTTCTGTTACTAATATCTGGTTCAAATTTGCAGGATAAATCCTGTCGTGTTGGGAACCAAACCCAAGCCATCTAAAGGCCATTCAGCAGTGCTTTTAAGTGAAGACCGGATATTGATTACCAAGAATGGTTCCAGCACAGATGATTTTGCCTGGTTTCTTGAGGTTGGTACCTATGAAACCATTCAGATATGATAAGGGAACATAAGTTGTTCAGTTAACACCATTCTAGCCATTACGTATTAATTATCCAAATTTCTGAAAATGCTTTGTTGTGTTAGGTGGACACCCAATACGTTAGGCAGCAGAAGAAGATTTTGGGCACTGAGGTGGTTGCGTGGAGTAAGGGAGTGAGGGGCTATGCTGAGAAGCCAATTGTTATTAGTGGTCCTTCCGGGGTAGGAAAGGGGACACTAATATCCATGCTCATGAAAGAGTATCCATCCATGTTTGGATTCTCGGTGAGCCACACAACCCGTGCTCCAAGAGCTATGGAGAAGGATGGGGTCCATTACCATTTCATTGAGAGGAGTGTCATGGAGAAAGAACTGGAAGACGGCAAGTTCCTTGAGTTCGCTTCTGTGCATGGAAATCTCTATGGAACAAGTGTTGAAGCAGTAGAAGTCGTAGCAGATGCTGGGAAGGTAAATGTTTGTATTTTTGTGCTCTTTGAAAATTCGGTTTCTATTTTATTGACGATTATGGAGTGTTGGGGTCTGGCTCAGTTTTTGTTGTCATGTTGGATTTACTATCTGGATCTGCCTCAATGTTTTTAAAACACACCTTGTGGCAAGATCACACAGCACCCGTATGATGATTGGTTGTCTTTGGAATTGCTCTAGTTATAGTCTGGTTTAGCTGTGGGACATTGTGAGCTCTCATAAATTTATTCACAAATTACCGAATTTGGGGAAAGTCTAGGGTGTCCCATCAAACTCAACCCTTATTACATCGGGAACCGGCATAATTTTGTCTTGTATGGAACTGTGATATTGTCATTACACCATAATAGTGTCTTAACTTATGTGTGGTGTTGTTTTCTTTCAATGTAGAGATGCATTCTTGACATCGATGTTCAAGGGGCAAGATCTGTGAGGGCTAGTTCACTTGAAGCTATCTTCATCTTCGTATGTCCACCCACAATGGAAGAGCTCGAGAAGCGCCTTCGGGCAAGGTAGTTTAATATGCCATTTATTATTTCTCATCCTCAAATTCCTCTTTCCATGTTCCTGTTCTGAGCATGGTTGAATATGGAAACAGGGGAACTGAGACAGAGGAACAGGTCCTAAAGCGACTTCGTAACGCCAAGGCAGAGATTGAGCAAGGGCAATCATCAGGCATCTTTGATCATATGTTGTATAATGATAACCTGGAAGACTGTTACCAGAGTCTAAAGGTAGCTGTTCCCACCGTCATTGGATTGCACCGATGCTTCTTGTGAACTTTTATATTTACTAATTACCTTGTTGGTTACTTTTACGTATTACTGATGCCATATTCATCTGTTTGTGTAGAAACTCTTGGGGCTAGATGGAACTGTTACTGCTGCTCCTAAATCAGGTAAGAAGCGGTTCAAATGAAATTGGTTCTCATTTCATTAGTATTATATTACATTAAACCGAAATTTAATGTGTTAAAATTCCACTTCAGCAAGTAAAGTGATTGATCTGCCATTGGACCATTCGTTGACCAAGATTGATAACAAAATCATCATAAACTCCAGAACTCCAGAACTGGAAAAAGCATCCATTAACACGTAAGTTTCTTTTTTCATTGCTCGTTTAATCAATATATAGCGTAAGATATTCAGCTGTTTATACGTATGCATGGTCTGATGAGCAGGATCGTGCTGGATGTGTCAGCCCTCAAAGGAGGGGCGCCTGGGCGGACTAGAGGGCTAGACATATATACCATGGACTCATTTTTAGACGGTCTGACTGGGATTAATCAGAGAGATAAAGATTTCAACCCCGAAAGACACCAACTTTGATTTCTTATTCGTACTTTCTTTTCATCTCGTTTAATTTTAATCCAAGAGAAAAGTGACGACGCTTCATATATGAATGTGCGAGATCTTCCATAAATTGAATTATTTCATTCCCATTCTTTGTTTGTGTAGAATAGAAATGACTCAGGACTCCGGCGCAGTGTTGAACAATTACAATGAGAGCTGATTTATGATTTTGTGCGGCAATTTGGACGTCGAACTAAGAACCGCTCTTATGGATGCCGTAAAACGTTCTCTAATGTAGTTGTAGCTTTCATTTTCCGTTCCTCAGTTTATTAAACTCCTTGAATCTGGTTGAGTAAGAGCTCGTGAGCGCATGACTGATTGTCGACCTTTTAGCAAGTCCTGAAATGCATCTACGGTCCCCAATTGGTCAACAATCCGTCGCGCGCCTTTAAGAAATTCACCGTTTGTCATGCCTAGAAATCAGGCCGTCCAACTTTACAAATACGATACAGATTGTAATGCTAATGGTTGCACAGTCAGCCTTGTTTATTATTAAACATTATTAAGTTTGTTAATCTGGTTTTACTAACCATAACGCAATCCACTTACCAGAAAGGAGTGAAAGCAGAAAAGTCGGCAAATAGATTGGACTTCGAGAGGGTCTTGGTTCACCGTCAAAACTTCTCCAAAAATCGGTCGTTTAGTCAGAAAGGTAGGGAAGAAGAATTGGTCAATTTTTGTTTCAGTTTTTGTTTTCATATATGAACCGGTCAAATTGGTTAGCTGTTAAACGAGGGATTCGGCAAGGTCACCGTGTATACACTTACTTGTGTCTACATTTCTTAGGTTGTTCGATGAGATACGTAGAATAGGTGGATTGACTGGTGACGCGTGATTTCCTCCAATTTTTTAATTGCGTTTGAATGAAGAAATTTAAGATTATTAAGGAATTCCAAAATTGAAAGGACGAAATTTTATTTTCTAGAATTTGTGAATTTTCTTGTTTGGCTAACCTAAAAGAACAATGAAATTTAAATACGAAATTCAATGTGTGAATAGATTTATTAATATATAAATGAGATCGTAGTTAGAAAATGTGCTAATAGTAGTGGTCACAATGGCGGTGATGATGTTCGGTGGTGGTGGGACGGTGATGCGTGGCAGTGACGACAACAGCGGTGATGACATTAGTGTGGCAGTAGCAGCGGCATTGATGATGTTATGTGGTGGTGGCGACATCCGTGATGGTGGTAAGTGGTGATGGTGGTGGCGGCAGCAGTGACAAGGGTATGTGGTGGTGATGGTGGCCACTGAGTTTTCTTGTATTTTTGTTTTTAACTCTTACTTATAGAAATTTGAAAATGACAACTATTTACATAGAATTCAAACTTAGGAAATTGGAGATCTCGAATTTAAGTTTTTTTTTTTTTTTTTCCATGCAAAAGTTCTAAATTCTATGTTTAGGATTCTAAACAAGGGAATTGTGGCATGTCAATTTCAAAATTCTGATGTCTATATTTAAAGTTTATTTCTCTCATCCAACATAGTGTTACATGAGTTCGGATTTTGATATTTGTGTAGTTGATAAATTTAATCAAACTCATCTAACAAGAATGGTGAACAAAAATATTTCGGAAGAAAAATGCCCTCTACATGTACTTGCTAATGTAACTATCAACCAGTAATAGACAATTTAGTCACGCATATATGACCGCCAATACGCAATTTTGCCCAATTCCCATCCCGCAATTTAGTCACGCATATATTATCGTGTGATTTGTCAGTAATCAAGTTTTCTGCTCAAATCAAGTTACGTGATAAAAAATGCAGACATATTCACCTGGTGACGCTTCTATATGGCATCAAATACAATTAAAGAATTTGCATATGTAACTATCAACCAGCTGCAATCTAACAAGCATACAATCCAAATTCAAATATACCAACAATTATAAGGAATCGTAGTTGGAAATTAGTAGAAGCTGAGGCTGAAGTTTCCCCAATATTTAACAATTGACAAGATACCCCGAATATTTAACAATGGCCGTTAGTTGAATTTCATCGGTTGTGAATTGACCTACCAATGGCCTCAATTTGCAGACAACCTCCCAACCAATCAATTTATTTTCTTAAAACAAAAAGAAAAAAAGGAGAGAAAAAAGAAAATAAATGACAGATTCCAGAAGTCCCTAGCTGTCGTGATTTGGAGTGGGGTCTTAGGTGGGTTGTGACACAGCCGTAAGTTGTGTAAGTTCACATGGTCCAGTTTTGCACGTTAGGTCTAGTTGGGCATACAAACTTATTGCAAATTAGGCTTGGAATTTACAAGGCTCGAGTGTCTCCACATATTATGTGCCACATATTTTAGGGCAAGGGCGCATGGGCGTGGGTCGTTAAAGGGCGCTAAGGTGGTGAGAATGACTTACCTATAGTTTCGAGACGTTATTGCAACATTTTAGAACAATAATGCGTGTTTTATGTTTTCTACGCAATCCTACTTGATTGATTATATGAATACGCGTGACAGATTATAAACACTGTTATCTTATGGCTCGTTTGGATGTACTTTTAAAATTATTGAAAGTACTTTTAGAAAAAATATTTTTTGGTTCCAAAAGTACTTTAAGTGCTTCCAGGAAGCACTTTAAGTGCTTTTTTTTCCAGAATTTACTTGCATTTATACTAAGAATTGATTCCAAAAATATTTTCACCAAAAGCACTTTCAGTCATTTCAAAAACACATCCAAACGAGCTCTTAGTATTCCAGTTGCACGTAAATCTTTCTGGCATATCCTATCTATCTAGAGCAGTTGGAGATGGCCCGTATGAGAAGCTTCCGCACTGAGGGTACTCCTATTCATGTGTCTGTAAAAGTTGGAATCTTGCACCAAATTTTTTTCGGTGGTTCAGTGGGTGACCCTGATGCCTGAATGAGGCCACACAGGGCAATTGGGAGATTTGGTGATTTGTGCTTCAGTTTGTGTAGGTCCTATTCACACACTCCAAAATTTCACATGCTATGTAGCTACAGGTAGAGTGCAGCTTTTGGTATCTTATGTTTGGCAGCTATGGCTGTGGACCATCAACTCGGTATCTACTTTGTTTAAGGATGACTAAGTTTAAATTTAACGGTTAACAGTGTTTGAATGCAAAATGATTTTCGCACACTTTTATATATTTTTGTTTGTTGATTTTCTTGTTTATTCAATTTAAATGTTAAAAATAAACATGATTGAGTTGGGAGAAATATAAATTTGCAGAAATCACTTCCCTTCTTCGATATATAGCATGACGATTGAAAAAAAAATGAATATACAGCAAAGGGCCCATGAGTTTGCAGAAATAGATTTGTGGAATCTTACGAAGCTCGAACATGAAGTGGCTCTTGGACCAAAACATATCCGTGTAGCATGAACAAATTCGAATTTCAGCCCTTCCCCAACTTGTTTGTAGACTATATATCAAGAAGGCTGCTACACAAACAAAATAAAAGTTAAAAGACCCGTTTGATGATCATTTCGTTTATGGTTTCTCATTTTTACTTTTGGTTAGATATAAAAGAAAATACAACGAAGTAAGAAAGGGATGAATAGAGAGAAAGGGTGGGTGGTGGAAAGGATGTGGAATACGGAAGAAATGCACATGAATACACAACATGTATACCAAAAATAAAAAACAATTTGAAGTAGAGGGTTGTTTGATAGCCATTTTATCTTTGAAATTAGAGATCCGAAAGTTTAAAGATGTATACTAAAGGGAATGTGATATTGGTTGGGATATGAGCAAGGAAAAGAAATGCTGGTACTTTGTATACGAAGAGGAATTCGTTAGGTCAACTACACAAATATTGAAATCCAAACTCATCTAATGACATTACTAAGAACCTCCAATTGAGTTAATCACGAGACTGATTAACAATTTTTAGCATTAGACTAAAATTTACTTCTAATGTCATCTAATTAAACAACTAGACCATTTCATCTTCTCTTGACGAGTTGAAATTCATGCAACCCAACTGAAGGAAGATATTTTACTATATAAAATGATTCACTTGTTCAATCATCTTTCATTATTAAACATATGATCAATATTGGCAGAGAACAATTCATGCAGCGGAAATAAGAAATAAAGTAAATATTTCTTTCAGATGAACTTAAGACGTCGGCTTTGGTACCACATGTAAACAAATAAGGATTACTGCGATTGCAAGTTCAGAGATCATTAGGAGATCATTAAAAAGTCATTAAGAGGTCATTAAGCAATGATCGCATGACAATTCTATCGGATCGCATGTTAACGAGTGAAGATTGCGGAAGAAGATCTATAATCGATTCGACCAAGTTTCAAACATCTACTATCGTAAAACCATAACTAGTAAAATTACACTAGTAAAAGTATAATTACATTAGTCTACAACAAAGGTATGAAGAAAGTTGATGTTCCACCATTAAATCAACTAGTAATATGAAGAGTAGCCCAATCTACTTATAAGCCCATGCAATGTTCCTCCTCTCATCAATGTGAGACTCATTCTTAACACGCCCCCTCACATGTGGCGAATTTTCAAGCTTAACATGTGGACAACACAACGGGGTGACGTGGAGTGCGTGTGACCGTTTGGCTTCACACATGGGACAACCTGGTCTGATACCACGAAGAAAGTTGAGATTCCACTATGAAACCAATAGGCAATATGGAGAGTAGCCCAACCTCAACACGCCCCCTTACGTGTGACGAATTTTCAAGCCTAACATGTGGACAACACAACAGGGTGACGTGGAACGCGTGTGACGCGTGTGGCCGTTTGGCTTCACACGTGGGACAACTTGCTCTAATACCATGAAGAAAGTTGAGGTTCCACCATAAAACCAATTGGCAATATGGAGAGTAGCCTAACCTCTTATAAACCCATGCAAGGTCCCTTCTCTCATCAATGTGGGATTCATTCTCAACATGCCCCCTCATGTGTGGCAAGCCTAACATGTGAACAACACAAATCGGGTGATGTGGAGCACGTGTGGTAGTTGGGCTTCACACGAGGGACAACCTGCTCTAATACCATGAAGAAAGTTGAGGTTCCACCATAAAACTAATTGGCAATATGGAGAGTAGCTTAACCTACTTATAAGCCCATGAAAGGTCATTCCTCTCATCAATATGAGACTCATTCTCAACAAGGTACACCACGTTGACGTCTGGAGACTCATTCTCAACAAGGTACACCACGTTGACGTCTGGAGATCAATCTTCTGTTCTTTAGAGTTCCTTATGTTCTTGCTTACAATAGGACTAGCACTCATAATGAACATGTAACCCAAAAAGAGGGATTTACAACAAATTGTAATAGCACTCATAATGAGCATGTAACCCAAAAAGAGGGACTTACAACAAATCACGCTTTACTCCAGAGCTAGAAAGCAATGATGCATATGTATTCTGGTGCGGATTCAATTCCCATCGGTCTCCTTTCCTTATAACTAACAATTTAACCTACTAACGTTATCGTTTGTCCAAAAAAAGAAAAGAAAGAGACTGATCTGTATATGTGGTGTAACTGCTCCACCTATTATGGAGGAAGTTCCCGTAGGTTTCAAGAGTTTGTCATCAACTCTTAGTTTCAAATTTGAGTTCAATATACTTTTCCCTCCAATAGTAGTTAATTAAATTTAACCATATACTAAGTCCATACATAACACAAATATTTATATTTGCTACTAAGTCACTGAGCATAATCTCGATCACACTCACAAATAGTAGAGTTCTTACATACGGAATAACCTGAGGAAGTTAAAAAGCAACAGGTGAAGATCAGAGAGATTTTTTAGTGTGATGGGAACACGAGGTGGTACACCATGTGTCATTATACAATTGGTGGGATATGTGTGTTAAAAATTTAATAACTTAAAAAATAAAAATTTTCACCTTTTATATAAAAACATGTGGTGTACCACTCATGTTCCGGTCACAATGAAAAATTTCTCAATACAGAGAAATGGCACAAGACTCGAGACATAGGCATGCATAAATTCTGTATTTTCCAAATGATAACCCATTGTTTATGGTGGCGGGCAAGCTTTGGTTGATTTGATGACGGTTTTTGTTCATGAGGAAAGTCTGTCTCTCTATTTGATCACAATGAAACAAAGCATGTTTGATTTTTTTGGTCAAAGGAAATTTTATTACAAAAACCACACTTTACAATAAAGGCCCAACACACACTTTAAATACAACTAAAAAAGGCCTGAAGCTAAAGGAAAAAAGAAGAAAAAAAAAGGCCCAACAACAGAAAGGCCCTGAAACTACACAGCTTCCGCCAGAAGCATCCACTGCCATCTCTACCCTCTGAACCAGGTCCAACGGCCGATTCCCTTCGTTCGTCCAGTATCGCCTCCACAGATGCCACCTCCAACCACAAGTTGCTACAAGAGCACATCCATAAACAAGGAATAATCGGCAGCCAAGTGAGCGAAGCCGACTATCAAAATGAAGTTCGTGGATACCCACGAATGACTCTGTCGAAACCGACAGATTATAAGGAGAAAGTGGTGATGGTTGTACCACCAGAGCCAGAGCAACCACCGGAACTCTACACACAATCTCACAAAGAAACATGGCTGACAATCAGATCGAAGAGAGGCAGGGAATAGGTATACCTTCAAGAGTAGAGGAACAGGGGAGACCAGAGAGAAAATTGAGAAGAGATAACAGTAGAGGCAGGGAGAGAAGACTGAAAAGAAAAAAGAAAAGACACGACAGCCAACCCTAGTCAAAGCTAGGGCTGGTGCCACCAGAAAAACCCAAGATTGAAAGGCTCACAGGCAGTGAGAAAAACTCTCAGGGAAGAGAGAAAGAACTCTCACCAAGGAGAGAAATTCCAAGTTTTTTGGTTTTGTTTGCAATAACAAAGCATGTTTGATTGGTATTTAAAATCATTTGCAGTTGAGTCTGGACTATGCAATCATCGTACACTGGCTCAGTTTGTTTCGATACTAGTCTTCAGCTTGCCAATGTCCGGTATGTCCAAATTTGTTCTTTTTTAATTGGGAAGTGTTATTAGCACTCCAAAAATCTCATTTTACACTCCTCACAAGTGTATTTTTCTTTCTAAATATAGAAAGTTTGGAGTGTAGAATGTGAATTTTGGAGTGCCAATAACAATTCCCTTTTAATTTAATCATTTGCATAATTAATTCGTGTGGATTTTTCCGTAATTTTGATTCAGAAGAAGAAAAATATACAAGGCTTTCACATTAAGTTTATTTTACGCTGCCAGTCCCAAGCTCGGATAAAGTAGGTGGGAGGAAGGATCAGATAGTCGATAGCCGGCACTCTGTTTTTCACGTCTAATCTCTACGATTCCGTATTGAGTTTTGTCAAGCCCTAATGATGAATTAAACATAGGAGGCTGCATTGTTGCATTTTAACATGAAGTTGACAATTAATTAGCTGAGACCAGATTAATAAAAAGGGAAGGCATTGCCAAGGTAGAAAAAAATTGCTAAGTAGCGAAATAAATTGATGGGGAGAAGTTGCGTATTCGAATTCGGGTGCTTAAGGTGATGCAGGGAGGAAAACAAAGAGATGTTGATTGAAATATCAAGCACAACTATGACCCAATGAACATATAGAGAACTAGTCCTTGTTTACATAAACTCATTCAAAAAGCATAATTTGTTTCTTCCTTAACGATTCTAGCCTTTTAATAGGCCTAGCAACAAGATAGTTAAACCCTAACACAACTTCCTTGTCCACTGGAACATAAGAAATAATAATCACCAAGTCTCAATCCAACCATATAATTAAAAACACAATATTCCAAATACTTGATTACTAAAGATATTAACTAGGTTTGAAAACTTAATGGACCATCCCGAATATCAAGATCCGTAATTAATCAACCTCCTTAATGCACTGCATCATAGGGGGAGCATATCCGCTCTAGCCAATGTAGCTACACCATGTCTGCAGAAGGGGAGAAGTTATTAGTGACATTGACAAGCCTTTCTTTATTGGTGAGGTTCCTCAATGCTGCTTTGTGAGTTCTACTACATGATCATTCCTGTCTCACCCTTATGAGGGTGTTTGCTTATTTTTCCCTTTCTTATCGCACAACGACGTCATACACTGCAATATGGCCTGAGTAAACTCTTCTTCATCATGCTGGTATAGTAGGCGGAGACCACACTTATGGACACTGAAGGCCTCATGATCGCTTACGACTGAAGCTTCTAGGGAACTGCATTCATTCAACTGATCTGAAAACCACACTCGTGGTATGTAGGATACCCAAACGAATCCTCCTAGATGCAACCACATGAATTCTTCTTTGCTTGTGCAGTAGTGATGCAGAGAATTCCCTTTGTCCGATTCAAAATGACAACTAAGGTTGTGAGAAATTGCTGGGAAATCCAATTTGTCAATCTCGGAAGTCAGATGCTCCAGGATTGCAAAGTTTGCGCATACAGCCAATCCTAGCCAATTACTGTCCATGTTTAGATTTTGTGGCAGACTGATTGTTAGCGAGTAGTCATTGCTTTGATGGCCAAACCACTCTAGATCTATGTTTGAAGGGAAACATGAATTGTATACAGAGAAACGATCGAAGTCCTGTAAAGGAGGAGAGACAAGTAGTCAGATATGTAGATATATGTACATGTGTATTGTGGGAGGATAAAATCCGGTTTCGACTCATGGGCCAATACCAATCATTCAAAGAGATGATGTTGTGCAAGATAAACTGTGAGGAAAGCCTACAAGAAATATACAGACGCAAGAGAAGAGAAACGTGTCTAGATAACTACCTTCACTACGGAGGACCACTAAGGAAGAGGGAGAGAAAGACAGGTCGTGGTACTTGTTCCCTAAGCATGTAGTCCTATAAATATGGAGAGGAGCCAAAGAGCAAGGTACGCAATCAGAACCCAAGAGAAACTAGAGAATAGAAAATCAATCGACTGACTTGAGCGTTTGAGTATCTCTTGCAGGTACCCCCGCCCAGACAAGCTACGGAGAAAGACTGTTTGGAGACGCCTCTTATGAGGGATTCGGCAAACGTAAGGATTGCGGTCAACAAATCTGTGGAGGTATTTCTTCCCGTAGGAAATTTCGCTCCAACATGTATATAATTCAGTTTGACTTTGTGCAAGATGGCTTGTCTTTGACGAGTGAGAAAACCTCACTTCTCAATAGTCCTACTTTGATCCATTATTGACAAGCTTGATTGTTTTATGCTATAGAATCATCATTTAGACCTTAGACTTTAGGTTTCTAATCTCGTATTAGTTAATCAATTTGATGTTAGGAGCAAAGTGTGATACTAAAAACCTAAAGGACCATTATATACCCTAAATAATCAACCAAATGGGATCAAAGTTGAAGAGAATTAAGTAGAAATGAGATTTTCTTAATGCATAAGAGGATGTCCTGCACATAGAATTTCTGCAAATAGTTCAGGTGTGTATATAAATATAAATGTGTGTGCGTAGAGAGCGAGAGTATAAAGAAAATCATACCCATTTCCTGTGACTCGGCTTTACTAATCTTTCAAGATGAGGTTTCATAATGTAGCTGCTACATCTACTAGATGATTCCGAGTTACCCTCAGCGCATTGCTTATTTTTTCCTTTCTTATCTGACAACATCATATTGTGAAATAAGGCCTCCTCAAACTCTTCCTGATCATGCTGATATACAAGGCGTAGCCCACAACTATGCACATTACATGCTTCATGATCGCTTGCAATTGAAGCCTTCAGGATACTGCATCCATTCAACTGATCCGAAAACGACGCTCGTGGTATATAAGATACCCAAATGAATCCCCCGAAATATAACCACTGGAATTCTTCATTGGTGGTGCAGTAGTCATGGAGAGGTTCTATTGTACCTCTTTCTGATTCCAAATGACATATCAGATGGTGGGGAATATCTTGATTCAAATTGTCTAGCTCAGCAGTTGGATTTTCCCCAACGGAGAAGCAAGCACATAGAGCCAATCCTTTCCAATTAGTGTCACTATACAAATTTGGTGGTAGTGGAACTATTACTGAGGAACCATCGCTCTGACCCCCAAACCACTCTAAACTGATGCTTGAAGGGAAACAAGAATTATAGATCGAATAACAGTCAAAAATCTGTAGAGGATAGACAAGGTGTGAGATATACGTTTAAATATATATATGTGTGTGTGTGTGAGAGAGAGAGAGAGAGAGAGAGAGAGAGAGAGAGAGAGAGAGAGAGGGAACTCTACCCATTTCTTATCACTGGGCTGCTCTGATTTCTCAAGATGAGGATTTACAATGTCGACGCCTGTAATACTAGATGATCCTACTTCACAGTCCTGGTGTTGTTTTTCTTCACCTTCATTAATATCAGACAAGGAAGTCATGCAGTGCATTATGGTCTCCTTGAGCCCTTCTTCATTTTTCAGATATATAAGACGGAGCCCGCACCTATGCACACCCAACCTCCCACAATCGCTTACAATTGAAGCCTCCAGGTGTCCTCCTTCATTTAACTGATTCGAAAACCAACATCGTGGTATATAGGACAACCAAATGAATCCTCCCATATGATTCAACCACTTGAATTCTTGGTTGGTGGTGCAATAGCCATGGAGAGAATCCAGAGAACCTTTATCAGTTTCTAAATGACATGAAAGATTGTGAGAAATATCGAGATCCAAATTTTCGTGGTCGGTCGTTGAATGGTCGAGGACTGAAAAGTATGCACATAAAGCTAGTCCTCTCCAATTGGTGTCTTCACATAGATTTGGTGGTAGAGAGACTTTTACAGAGTGATCTCTGCTTTTACCCGCGAACCAGTCCATAATCTCATTGGGAGGGAAACAAGAATTATATATCAAGTCACGGTCAAAGTCCTGCAAAACATGAGAGATAGGATAGATGAATATTTATACATATATATATAGGTAGATATATATATACAGAGAGAGAGAGAGAGAGAGAGCGCAAAAACTCAAACTATAATTTTACCAGGAGCCGACTCTGATCCAAGCTTATATTGTTGGCATGACCATAAGAACGAGCAATCTCCTGTAGTAGAAAGTCGTAATTACTTCCACTTGTTTTCTGGCTCTGATCCAAGCTTATGTTGTTGACAAGACCATAAGAAAGAGCAATCTCCTGTAGTAGAAAGTCGTAATTACTTCCTCTTGCTTCATCCTGACAAGCTGATGTTCTTTTTCTTTCGTGTTGAGATTCCTCAGCAGAATAAGTTTTTGGGCGAAAATCAAATGGCATGAAACGAGGACAAACTTCACTCACTGAGCTGTGCTCCGTGGATTTGGCTGCTTCAAGAAGATTCATTAACAAACTTGTAGCTCCCAAACTAATTCCATTATATTTCTTGGTATCTGTAAAATCACCAGTTCCGTAGTAAACAGGCCGACCCGTTGTGGTGGTGCAATGGGTTATTGTTTGGATTAACCCTTTCAAGTCTTGGTCGTATACTAGACGCATCCCGCACATTTCAACCTTCACACCTGGAGTTCTACATCCAAATAAAGCTTGAATGAAACGACACCGATTCAAACGTTCCGGAAAACGTACTCGTGGTATATGAACAATAAGGAGTCGATGTGACCCCACATTGTCATCCAACGGGGAAGATAACATTAGGCGATGCATCAGTGCTTCCACACCCACAGCTTCAATAGGTGTATACAAATGACACTCATAGTAAGTGCGGCTAAGTTGAATACCTTGAGGCAGACTGCAGACAACATATAGAGAAAGTCCCGCCCATTTCTCATCATTATGCAGATACGGAGGTAGAGTTAAGTTGACCGTGCATGCAGACGTAGTGCTCTGTTCACTGAACCATTGTAATTTTTCTCGTCGAGAAAAAATAAAACCATAATCGTGGATATTTGGAAGGCCCCTCCGCAATCCCTATACATGCATACACACTCATGATATCAGTAATCAAGTTGTCAGTTTTGTTGTGTGCGTATGTGAGAGAGAGAGAGAGAGAGAGAGAGAGAAAGAGAGTACCTCAAATAGTTTTTCAAGCAATGACACTACGTTTCTTCTCAATTGACCTACAATGGGAGTTGAACTAGTAGTTTCTTCTTTTTGTAATTCTTGTTGAATTTGAATCCCACTTGTCGACGGAACACTTCTCATACCATCTTCTTTTTCGTCGTCGTCTTCAGGCTGAAGGCCGTTATAGAAATTTTTATTGTGCTTAATCAATTTCCTGACAAATGTGGTCACGTGTTCCGAGTTTATTTGACTCGCCCCACACTCTTTCACTTTTACTTCTGGGCTATCAGGTGTAATCAAAGCTCGGATGAAGCGTTTATTTGAACATTCTTCAAGGCCACTTCGTGGTATATACAACCAATGTATAAATGGTCCAGTGAAATCAAGATCACCGTGATTAATCACTTGGGGACGTTCATGAGGATCTTCAGTTGTATAGAGATCAATGCGGAAATTGCGAGTGAGGTTTGTTTGCGATTTCTCATCAAATTCTGGCACATCTTCCAAATTATCATGCTTCTGTGCTGCTACACAGACAAAACATAGAGCAAGTCCCATCCATTTACTTATACCATCAACATCACGAGGCAGTGGGATTGTTACAGTGGATTCAATACTCTGACGGCTCAACCATGCTGGAATTTTATTTGATCTATAAGAATATTGTAACATAGTACTGCGATGAATTGCATCCTGTAAAATAGAAGCGAGATAATTTTTTTTAAAAAAAAAGAAGCTAATTAGAAAGGTAGAGAGAGAGAGAGAGAGAGAGAGAGAAAGAGAGAGATAGAGGACCTCAAAGAGTGTTTGATAGGACTCCCTCAAAAGATATTTAGGCGGTAGCCAATACGCCTGACCTTTGGTTTTATCACTTCGGCGATCTATAAAACTAAATCCAGCAGCAGGTGAATTCCATACCATTATTTTATCTGAATGTGCTCCCTCCAACAAGGGACAATTATGTGCCCTTACAGCTCTTATACTAAATGGAAGTCTTGGCCATGACTGAAGCTTGCTACAATCATCCAATACAAGTTCTCCAAGTTGAGAAAGTTGAGAGATGCTTTCAGGTACTTCACTTATAGCAGTCCCGCCAGCATAAAGCTCCTGTAAACATTCTAAACTCCCCAAGTTCTCTGGCAACTCGTCAAGATTCGAACACCCTGAGAGGTTGAGAATTTGAAGTAATGTCAAACTAGTACAAATGGTTGCTGGCAAACTGCAAAGGTTTTTGCAATATCTGAGATAAAGCGTGCTAAGCCTGTTCAGATCCTTGATTGATGCTGGTAGCTGTTTTATAGCTGTCCCGCTTGCATCAAGCTCCTGTAAACATTTTAAACAACCAAGGTTTTCTGGCAACTCTTTAAGATTCGTGCACCCTGAGATGGTCAAAGTTTGAAGGGATGTCAAACTAGTACAAATGATGTCAGGCAGACTCAAAAGGTTCTTGCAGTCTTTGAGATTGAGCACAGTAAGTCTGGTCAGATGCTTGATTGATATCGGTAGCACTTCTATAGGTGTCCCATCTAAATGCAGTTCCCTTAATTGTTTCATGTCTTCTCCAATCTCTGGAAGCTTTTCAAGTCTGGAACATCCCGAAAGAATGAAAGTCATAAGAGATCTCAAGTTGATTATACCGGGAACCTCGGACAAGCTTGTGCAACCTTTAAGGATTAGCTGCTCAAGGTTTGGGACTTTGCCGAAGTCGGGGGTCTCGATCAACTTTTCACAATCAGTAAGGTTGAGTATTACCAACTTTTCCAAAGGCTGTAAAGAAAAATGGAGGAAAATGGTATATGTTTGAGTACGAGTAGCATTCTCCGAAAGCCTTAAATTTGTCAAACAAATTCAGCATAAGAAATGCATGGAGTATATAAACATTATTACCTTCTCAAACTCCTCCCATAATTTCTCTATTTTGCTTCGAGGCAAGTGCAGTTCAACAAGGTTTTCGGGTTCAAAACTTGAAGGCAGCAATTTTAAAGGATATTCGTGCCATTCCAAGAACCTTAACTCATCTGAAAGAGACTCCAGGCATCCAGAAAATATCACATTGTGAATTTTCAACAGTTTTAGATCGTCCATGTTTAAGAATGTGTCTTTCTTCAAGTGCACTTTCTCTTGCTTAGGCGAGCTTAAGAAAATGCCTTTAACAGCATCTGTCCCCTAATAGCCATTGGAAAAAAAACACATAATTGAAAATCCAATTAAAAAAAATCAAATTCAAATAAAGTATGTATCTTACCTCTAAAATTATAACTAGACAACTTTTTAATCGAGATAAAAACATGAGCATTTCATTAAACTTCTCACCTTATATTTCTTTATTACATGAAGGGCATCTGTGCAAAGCCACAATCTGCTGCGTTTTCCCTTCTCTTCATTTTCTCCACGAACAATTTCTCTGCCCATTTCTTGTAGTAAATCATGCATCCACAATTTTCCTCCTATGATGCTTACCAAGTTTTTCTCGCGGAGAATCTTTATATTGATACCGGGATAGTAGCCACAACTTTCAAATATCTTTTTTACCCGACAAACATCCTCCCCATTGAAGAAACATGCAACGTCTAAAAACATTTTCTTCTGTTCTGAATGCGTTAATCCATTATAACTTACTTTAAGAGTACCAGTAATTCTCTCATCGCGAGAATAATTATGATCTTTCAAAGAAGCCAACGTACTGGACCATTCTTCCACACTTCTTTCCAGGAGGGAGGAACCCAACACTTCAAGAGCCAGAGGAAGACCATAACATTGATCGACAAATTCATAAGACAATTTCTCATAGCCATTTATAGGACGATCCTCGTTGAAGGCTTTCCGGCAGAAGAGAAGAAGAGCTTCCTTGTCAGTAAGTTCCTTAACCTTGTGTACTAATTTTCGCTCATACTTTATCAACAGGTTTTCATTTGTTGTGGTTACAATGATTCTGCTACCCTTACCAAACCGGTTATATAAATTTTTGCCATCCCTTCCAGCTACAGCTTCTATTTGTTCTAATTCATCCACGTTGTCGAGAATTATCAGAACCCGTTTGCTGCACAATCTCTCACTTATCACTTTGTTGACATCCTTCGTAGTTACTTTTCTATCCAACAAGTGATCACATAGTTGTTCTTGGATGTGAAATAAACTTTGCTTTTTAGATATCTCTCCCACCTTAGAAATGAAACTGAAAGCTTCAAATTGATTGCGCATTCTTTGAGAAAGAGCTTTTGCAATCGTACTCTTACCAACTCCTGGTATCCCACAAATCCCAATTATACAAACTTCTTCCGACCCTATAGACGAACGCATTTTGGATTCGATTGTATCTACTTGATCCGTACCAACGAAGTCCTTTAGATCATTTGACAACGTGTGATTTGTGTTATTCAATTCACCGAAAATACGTTCAACTATCTTTCCAATCGGTTGTGTCTCGTATCTGCCAAACAGTTGAAGCATAATGTTAAGTATTTGGGATCATTAAAATATGGGTTAAAACATACTCGTTAACAGCTTAAAATCATTTAGTTTCTCAGGACACAGTTTTTGGGCATTAAATAATTTTACAATCACTTAGTATGTATTCAAATATAAGACAAGCATGGGTTGATGATCTAGCTATCTGTTTATCTGTAAGTTTTGGTTTTTTGCTTTCATATTTGAGTTGAGTGTGTGCAGCTGTGTGTGTGGGGTTGGTCGTGGTTAGGGAAGGGCCTATCATCGATGGAGGACATGGTTTCGAAGTTCTCCGGGAAATTTGCAATTACAGAGGATGAACAAAAGATTATTGTGGTTGATAGAGAGGAGACGTTGTCTCTGAAATCTTCTAAGGTTTTCTTAGTGGGCAGGTTCTGATGAGGAAACCTCTGAACAAAGAGAATTTCAAGCGACAGATGAGGAGTTTGTGGCGGCCTAAAGCCAACGTCCTAATATTTGAATTAGAGGCTGACAGATTTGCTTTTGGATTCAACACCAAACAGGAACGGAGCATGATACAGAGGGATGGCCCGTGGTTATACAATAACCAGTCGTTGTTGGTCCTTGAGGAGGCTGACGATATCACTCATCCAACAAGGGTGGCTCTCTCATTCCCAGAGTTGTGGGTCCAAATCAAGGGGCTCCTTATTTGCTACATGACGAGGCAGATGGGTAAACTTATTGGAAACATTTTGGGTGAGTATGTATTAACGGATCAAAGCAGAAAAGAGTTTCAGTCGAATTTGGGTTCGGATTGATGTGCGGAAGCCGTTACGCCGTTGGGTGTCGGTACAATTGGATGGAAAGGTGGTTCAAGTGCATGTTCGTTATGAGAAGCTTCCTCTCACATGTTTTCTTTGTGGTTTCATGGATCACGTAGAAGAATAGTGTGAGAAATTTCGCGGGAGAAATGATGACGATCGAGCAAAACCGTATGGGAGGTGGTTTCAAGACGATGTTTTGGGCAAAGATTACAGGAAACCAAAAGGAAAAAAATTTGGCCTGGATTCGGAGGGTAAGTGGTCTATGAAAGCTCCAGGTACAGAGGAAGGTGATGAGTTCATAGGGGAGGCTGAACAAGTGTCGGAAGTTGGTGATACTGGCCTGCGCGTGACACGGTCGACCGACGGAGAGGAGCAACAAATCACCAGGGATTCTTCTGCAACTTTTGGAAAACTGGCGCATAATCATGGGGTGATTGATGAACATTTTTCACGGCGCAACATCCCAGACCTAAATGAGGTTGCACATGATGAGGATATGATTGATGCCTCTTTGGCAATTATGCCTTTTGTGGATTCAAATGCAGTTATCACAAGTCAACGGGAGTTGGAGAATGATTTGGTAGGTGAGCAGGTCCATCAATCTCTAACTTCCAATCAAGGTGGATTGACTTTAGGTAAGCCAATTCCAAATGTGCATAATCGATTACAGTTGGCGAACTGCGAGGGACATAGGCTAAGGTCCCAATCGTTGTCTGTTGGGCCTATTCCAATGGTATGTCCCACTGGTACGGGGCAAACTAGTCTACCACAATCGGTTCAGGGAAGGTTGAATGAGAAGCAAAATTTAAGGGTGGAGACTGATTGGTCTTTGGGCTCTGACCCTTTCAATTTGGACCCATTTATTTCTGGTAATGATGACAGCATGCAAGGAAGGAAACAAAGGGATAACAAAGGGATGGGGGATTCAGAAACAGTGAGAAAGAAGACAAAATGGGCGTCTAGAAAATTACCTGAACTTGGGAAGAGAATTACCCGTGAGCAAGGGGGAGAGAGGGTTGAACCTGCACCAAAGAAACGGTCTGTTGCGATGGATTCCATGAGTTGTTCAAGGGAGGCGGCTAACGAGTATCAGCCCCGTTGAGACTAATGAGTTGTATTAGCTAGAATTGCCAGGGGCTTGGGAACCTCCGTGTAATTCGTGCACTTCAGAGACTCGTTCTCTTCAAAGCTCCCATTGTGATTTTCTTGTGCGAAACAAAAAGCTCGAAAGAGTATATGGAGAAACTAAAATCACAATTACAGTTTGATTTTATATTTACCGTACCTAGTAGAGGGCGATCAGGTGGTTTATGTGCAATGTGGAAGGAGGAGGCAAATCTTTCACTTAGAACCTATTCTAATAATCACTTGGATTTTGAGGTGGGTGGCTTGGGAGACCCACGACATTGGCGGATTATTTTCTTCTATGGTTATCCAGCGGAGACCGACCGTCATAAATCTTGGAGTTTACTAGAACGTATGTATGCCAATTCATCCTTACCATGGTGTTGTGTAGGAGATTTCAATGAAGTCCTAAAAGCGGATGAACAAGAGAGGGGTGACATTCGGAGTGAGAGGGAAATGGAGGGCTTCAGAAACGCATTAACAAATTGCCAACTTCAGGACTTGGGGTTTATAGGAAATAAATACACTTGGGAAACTACCCGTGGTGGGGATATTAAGGTTCATTTGGACCGAGCTGTAGCTAATCAATGTTGGTTGGATTTGTTTCCTCAGTTTTGTGTGAGTCATTTGAAACCCACGTCGTCCGATCACATTCCGGTCTTACTTGAGTGAGAAGTAAAGAAAAGAGTAAGAGCTAGGAAAAGTTTCAGATATGTGGAAGGGTGGACGGTCCAGGATGGTTGTATCGAAGCTGTAAGGTTGGGCTGGGAGTCGGCATTTGCGGGTTCCTTCTCCCATGTATCGGGTTACAGAAAAAATAAAAGCCATGCGATTTCAGTTGCTAAGATGGGTAAAACGTACAGAAAGATCTATTCCGAGGGAAATTGCAGAAATAGAGGATAAGCTAAATTCTTTATTTGGACAACCTTTCATAGAGACTACCATTGCTCAAGGACATGATCTTTACACTCGACTCCACTCGTTACTTGCACAAGAGGAATCATATTGGCGCCAAAGGTCTAGGGAGAATTGGGTGCGGTTGGGGGATCAAAATACTAAGTTTTTTTCTCACCAAAAAGCTAATAGAAGACAACGAAAGAATGGGTTATGTTGGCTGTTTGATGATAATGGAGTATTGCATGAGGATAAAAAAGGTATGGAGAATATTATTGTACATTATTTTATGAATTTGTTCAACACGCAGGGGCAAAATGATGCTTCAATGGTCCTTGATTATGTAGTTCCCAAAGTGGCGGATGAAATGAATTGTGAACTCTTATTACCGTTTATGAATGAGGAGATAAAGTTTGCTCTTTTCCAAATGCACCCTACAAAGGCTCCAGGGCTGTCACATCCCGGCCTAGGATAGATCATTTCCCGGGTCCGCTCCACCACCGTAGCACGATATTGTTCGCTTTGGGCCCCGACCACGCCCTCACGGTTTTGTTTCTGGGAACTCACGAGCAACTTCCCAGTGGGTCACCCATCCTGGGAGTGCTCTGGCCTCTTTCTCGCTTAACTTTGGAGTTCCTACGGAACCCGAAACCAGTGAGCTCCCAAAAGGCCTCGTGCTAGGTAGGTATGAGAATATACATTTAAGGATCACTCCCCTGGGCGATGTGGGATGTTACAATCCACCCCTCTTAGGGGCCCGACGTCCTCGTCGGCATACTTCTGCCCAAGGATTGGCTCTGATACCAAATTGTCACATCCCGGCCCGGGCCCCCATCACATCCCGGGCACACCTCCACCGTAACACAATATTGTCCGCTTTGGACCCCGACCACGCCCTCACGGTTTTGTTCCTGGGAACTCACAAGCAACTTCCTAGTGGGTCACCCATCTTATGAGTGCTCTGGCCCCTTTCTCGCTTAACTTCGGAGTTCCTACGGAACCCGAAACCAATGAGCTTCCAAAATGCCTCGTGTTAGGTAGGGACCGGGCCCCCACCACATCTCAGGCACGCCTCCACCGTAGCACGATATTGTCCGCTTTGGGCCCCGACCACGTCCTCACGATTTTGTTTCTGGGAACTCACGAGCAACTTCCCAGTGGGTCACCCATCCTGGGAGTGCTCTGGCCCCCTTCTCGCTTAACTTCGGAGTTCCTACGGAACCCGAAGCGAGTGAGCTCCCAAAAGGCCTCGTGCTAGGTAGGGATGGGAATATACATTTAAGGATCACTCCCTTGGGCGATGTGGGATGTTACAATCCACCCCCCTTAAGGGTCCGACGTCCTCATCAGCACACTTCCGGCCAAGGATTGGCTCTGATACCAAATTGTCACATCCCGGCCCGGGGTGGATCACTTCCCGGGCCCGTTCCACCACCGTAGCACGATATTGTCCCCTTTGGGCCCCGACCACGCCCTTACGGTTTTGTTTCTGGGAACTCACGAGCAACTTCCCAGTGGGTCACCCATCCTGAGAGTGATCTGGCCCATTTCTCGCTTAACTTCGGAGTTCCTACGGAACCCGAAACCAGTGAGCTCCCAAAAGGCCTCATGCTAGGTAGGGATGGGAATATACAATTAAGGATTACTCCCCTGGGATATGTGGGATGTTACAGGGGCCGGACGACATGTCCCTTGGATTTTATCAGAAACATTGGGGGGAGATTGTAGGCCAGGATGTATGTGATGGAGTTAGGTCTCTTCTATCTTCGGGTGGTATGTTGCGGAAAAATAATTTTACTCATGTGACTCTTATTCCGAAGACCAAGGATCCCACTTTGATGACCCAACTCCATCTGATTAGTCTCTGTAATGTCATATACAAAATTTGCTCCAAAGTTCTAACCAATAGGTTGAAGCGCATCTTACCGGATATTATCTCACCTACTTAGAGTGCTTTTGTACCTGGAAGATTTATCTTGGATAACTGCCTAGTGGCGTCGAAGATTGCGCATTATATGCATAAGAAGAAAAGTAGTTGGAATGGTGTGATGGCATTAAAGTTAGATATTAATAAAGCCTACGATCGTATTGAATGGAGCTTCTTGGAACAAATTATGAGGAAATTGCATTTTGCCGAGGCTTGGATTTCACTTATTATGATGTGTGTCACTACTGTCACATATTCGTTTAAACTCAATGGCGAACTTGTGGGATATATGCATCCAAAGAGAGGTATTCGACAAGGAGACCCGTGTGGAGAGGAAGCTTGTTGAGTAGTGTGGGGAAGGAGATTTTGATAAAAATCGTGGCGCAAGCCGTGCCTTTATATACTATGCAGACCTTTTTACTTCCTAAAACACTATGCGAGGAACTGAGTCAAATGGTTGACCAATTTTGGTGGGGCCGCAAATTGGGCGAATGTCGAATTCATTGGATGAAGTGGAGTAAACTGTGCAAGCCTAAAAGTCAGGGGGGGTTTAGGGTTTAAAGACCTCTGTGCCTTTAACCTTGCATTACTTGCCAAGCAAGGATGGCGTTTCATCCAACAATCTGATTCTCTTGCTGCACATGTTTTCAAAGCTCGATACTTTCCAAAGTCAGACTTTTTGCAAGCCCCAGTGAAGACAAATGTGTCGTATTGCTGGAGAAGTATGGCGGAGGCTCGAGTGATTATTTGAAGGGGTTCTAGGTAGCGGGTAGGGGACGGTACAAAGATTAAAATCTGGGGGTGGCTGCCCAGAGAGAGTTTCTTTAAGGTTTTAAGTCTTATTCCTGTTGGAGTGGAGCGTGATACTATAGTGAATAGTCTGATGGTGGATGAGGGGTGTGTCCAATGGAATGTGGATTTAATTAACAACATATTCTCTGAGGAAGAGGCAAAGTTGATATTGAGTATCCCCTTGAGTTTTTTTAAGCCACCATATAATTTAATTTGGGTTGTGGAGAAGAACGGAATGTTTTCGATAAAAAGTGCTTACTTTGTAGCTCGGTCTTGTGGAGTAGGTGGTGATGAAACAACTAGCTCTGAAATGAATGGGGAGTTAAAATATATGTGAAAGGCTTTGTGGAGAGCTTGTGTACCATAGAAGGTTAAAATATGCGTATGGCAGTGCTGTCTAAACGCCCTACCAACTAGAGCAATTTTGAAGAGAAGGAAGGTGATCACGACTGACACTTGTCTTTTCTGTGATGGAGACACGGAAAGTGTTGAACATGCGTTGTTGGAATGCGAAAGATCAGCATCTATCTGGTTCTCTAGCCCATTATGTTTGAGGACGGAAATGCATATCCATTGTGGTTTTCGTATGTGGCTGGTAGAGGTGGTGGGATTACTTGCCCGTCAAAGCTTTGACTTAGCTTTGACCTTGATATGGAGTATATGGAAGGAACGTATCTCCTTCTTATGGAATGGTACGGGTTTGAATCAGTTGGATATCAACTGCAAATCCCAAGCTTGGCTGCAGGAATTTAGGAAGTGGCACGGTTCCAAGAAATGCAGCAAACCATCAATCCCTCAAAAATGGGAGAAACATGATGTGGGCTGGCTTAAATGCAACTTCGATGGCGCGTGAGATGAGTTGGTGAGCTTGGGGGCATTGGCATGGTGATTCGAGATGAAAATGGTGCTTTTGTGGCAGTTACAGCAATGAAAATTCGAGGGGTTTGCTCAGTAGTGCTGGCTGAGATCATGGCTGCTCGGGCAGCAGTATTTTTTGCTCACAACCTAGGAGTAACTCATTTGGAAGTGTAGGGGGATGCAATGATGATTATCAATGCTCTTCAAAAGGATGCGGCAACTCCATGCAATGGTATCTTTGGGAATATTTTGAATGATGCTAGTCAATTGTTGAAGTCTATTTCGAATTGGAAGGTCACGTTTGGTCGACGTGAGACGAACAAGATTGCACATCGGCTTGCGAGATTGGGCCTAACATTGGATGCTCAGGTTTCTTGGTTTGAAGAACCTCATGATGTAATTTCTGATTTTCTTTTTTAGGATAGTATTACTATTTAATTAGAGGTGCGTGAAGCTCTTTTTCCCTTGGTCTGGGTTGAAATCCCTAACAAGGTTTTTATTGAGGCCCATTGTTAGCACTCTATCCTCTTTGCTTGTACGTTTTTTTTCTCATATAATGAATATCGTACTTCATAAAAATAAAAATAAAAAAACAATTTCATATTGGTATTATGCATTCATGTAAGTTCGTCGTGAATTACTGAGTTGTGAAGGTTTTAATGCAGCTGCTAGTTAAGTGCTCATAAGTTTTAAATTTTGCACTTCGTTAAGGTTCACGGCATTGGCAGAAGTACATAAAAGTTATTAGCTGCATTGGACTATGTTTTAAAATTTTAATTTTCTTAAATGATTTCATGGCAGTAAAGGAGGCATCAAATGTTTACAGCTGATTGGTTTTACCGTCTATGAGCTTTCGTTCGAAGCATAATGCAATCTTGTAAAGACTGATAATTAAGGAGGACCCTGGAGTGAATGAACTGATATACATTCGGGTCTTTGCTCTTCACTACTAATAACTTTATGATGTATGCTACATGGAACTTATTTGTGTGATTGTAAAGTTTAATGGGTGATTTAAGTTAATCAACCTAAATAATCCCAAAACGAGTAAACTTTATTTGACAGAAACGTATAGGGAGCTTATCTTAATTAAATTCATTGTCCAATAACGTAATCTTGCTCAAATTCCATTGAACTTTTTCTTGGATTAATTGTTTGACCTAGTGTTGCCTAATAAGTCTTTACACTTTGGCTCCAAATTATAATCTATTTGGGATTGGACTTGGTGGACCAATCCTATTGGATGAAAGAACTCTAATGATATCGATGATGGGTAAGTAATAAGTTCACTAGGGTTTTGCCTATAAATATAAATCTAAAGAGAGAAAACTTTGAAAAGTGAAAACAACTTGGAAGAGTTTTTGTTTTTATATTATTCACATTACATTTCTTATGTATCTTTCTCACATTCTACCTCCATTCTTCTTCTACTGCTAGAAATTATCATTTATCCGACGAAAGTTTGTCCAACGAATCAAATAAAATTTTGGACAGACAAAACTGGTCAACGGTTTGTTTTTTTTTTCATAGATTTTAGGCGATGAAGTATTTCGATGGGCAAAGGTTTCACGCCAAGGAAAAAAATTGGCGCATATTATGCCACCCTTTGCCCAACGAAAAGGCAAGTAAGTTGGCAGAGCTATCTTTGCCCGATAAAATATTGTCGAGCTAAGCATATGGGTCATTGGGCAAAGATCTACAATGACTTGTCATAATCCTACCGACACTTTTTTGCTCGATGACCCATATACTTTACACTATGAAATGACTTTTTGGGCAAACCCCAATTCATTAAAGCAGGTCATGCACCCTTCTCCTTTTCCTTCTACTTCTCCTTTCTTCTTTCTTTCCCTAATCGCTTTTCTACTCTATATTTCTCCTCTCTCTCTCTCTCTCTCCCCCATCCCACAGCCACCTCATCACCCATCTCTCAATCTCCCAATTAATTTAAGGTTGTTTATTATTTGTTAATATCTTTTGTTTAGTTGTGAAGGAGCAGAGACTTATAGTTTGAAGTTATTATTTTGTAGTTGTCGCGTTTGATATCTACAACCATTTCTCCGGCTAACCAGTCATCCGACAATCCTGCGACATCGACAGATGAAGGTTTATTTTATGATTTAGCTTTTAGGGTTTACAGTTCTTCGGGAAAAAATGCAAGATTTCGCCAGGTAAAGGTGAGGGACATTTTCGCATATTCAACTCTTTCAATAGTTTTTGCGGTCTTCGAAATTAATTTCAATAATCCAACGGTCAATGTAGTTGGCATATACTCTGAGATGACATATGCTAAAAATCACCCAAATGCTAATTTTTGGGATTAGGTAACGAGATGAAATCCTTCGAGATTGACATGGAAGAGCCGGGTGTGTCTGAGTATATAACCCGAGTGTGGATTGATTAGTTCAAGGAGTGGAAGTACAAGCTTCACAAGTACTATGAGACTTGTGCATCTCTTGCTGAAGCTCTGGCCGATCCACCTCCGGAGTTTATGGAAAGGATGGACGAATGACACTGGCTCTGCGATCATTTTCAGAGCCTGAACTTTTTGGTAAGTTTTTTTTTTTAAACTTCATTTCACTATTCTATTTTTTTTTTTTCATTTTAATTACTTTTTTTTATTCACAACGAAAATCTTCGGCAAATAAGGCTATATACTGGGAAGCGAAGCAGTACCTTCGTCACTCCGGTGCTCGGTTCCTCACTTACCGGGTTGATGAACGATGTGTGAAGGGTTCGCTTTTCCGTGAAGTCAACGCCTATGGGGATAGGCATGCCAATTATGGCAGTCAGGTGGCTGACAACATTTATGTAAGTATTCCGTTCAAGAATTTAAGTACAAATTTCATTACACTTAAAAAATTTTAAATTATGATTAATAATTTTAATTGGTTTCTCTTTTTTGGTAGGCTTCTATGTCGCAAAAGGAGAATGAGTATCTAGCCAACCTTTCCTAGCAGCAACCGAACACGCCACTGGAGTAGCTGACACCTAATCTAGATGCGTTTTTATAGTTGTTGATGGACTGGGTTAGGCGACGGAAAGGCTGAGAGATCCGTGACCTTGGAGCTGGTCGGTTTCGAGACCTCAGGGTATTTTCTTCAGCTAGCTCTCAGCTTGCAAGGAGGATGTCTTCCAGACTGCAACAGTTAGAGTTAGAGGCTAGGGGTAGGTTCAAAAAATCGAAAACCGAACCGAACCGAAACCGAAAAAACCCAACCGAACGAAAAAATCGAACCGAATTAAAAAAATCGAACCGAACTGAATTCTTTTGGTTTGGTTCGGTTTTAGTGGTCTAGAAACCGAACCAAACCGAACCGAACCGAATTAATTAAATTAATATTTTTAATTATATTTATTTAATTATTTGTTTTGGGTATTATTTTTTAAACCTAATTTGTAATATTTTTAAACCCAATTTTATTTGTTTAATTATTTATTTTGGGTAGTATTTTTTAAACCCAATTTGTAAGCCCAACGTGTTGCCAAAAACTTACTACCCTTTTCTCATTTTTCTCACACTCCAATTTTACTTGTAATTTTTTATGGTTTGTTTGTTTCATCACTAAACCAGTTGCTTTCCATTTGTCTCCTGATCAATTATGTTCTTCTTTGTTTGTGTTTTTATTGTTTGAATTGAAATTATGAGTGATTTGGAGTAATAATCACAGAGTAATCAAATTTGCTTGTACAACTTCTCTCTCTCTCTGCAGTCCAGTCCATTTACTTTCATATCTCTGCTGGGTAAAAATTGAGGGGGGGAGAGAGAGTTAAACATCTTAAATTTCATTTTTTGCTGCTTGACTTTGTAAGAGACTGAAACTTTCACTGCATTCTCTTAGAAAACTAAACATACCATTGGATTTGATGGTTGTTTGTGATTTGGGTTTTACTGCTCTGTTTGCCCCTTATTAATAATCATGTAATGTTTGAGTGATCTCTTCTGCTCAAAAGTTTTAGAACTTTCTTTGATATTTTCTCAGGAACCAAACAAGGATTAACCTTGTGTATACTTTGTTTGCTTGATGTGAAAAAAAATAATATCCAAAACAAATAATTAAATAAATAATACCGAGAAAAAGAGAATTTAAAATATAATTATTTTTTAAACCCAATTTCTCAGGAACCAAACAAGGTTAACCCTGTTTATACTTTGTTTTTTTTTTTAACCCAACCATGATGTGAAAAAAAAAAAAAAAAAACTGAAACCGAACCGGAAAAAACCAAACCAAAAAAAAAGCGAACCGAAAAAAAAAAAAGAACCGAACTGAAATTTCAGTTCGGTTTCGATTTTGGTAAAAAACCGAACCCAACCCTATTAGAGGCCATGCGTCAACGAGAATAAGCTGGGGAACAAGTTGCGCGCTGTGAGAGAATGAATTTAGACGATAGATTCAAGAGATGGCACATGTATGGTTAAATAATTTTTTTATGTTGGGATTTCTTTTGAGATTAATATAATTAAAACTAATTATTTTATTTAAATCATATATAATTTAAAATTATGAATTATAAAATAAATAAAAATGAAATTATAAAGTTTGCCCGATGATACTTTCGTCGAGCATGTATTTTTATTTATTTATTCTTTAAATTTCTTGCTCAACGACAATTTTTTCGAGCAATATATTTTTTTTGTTTCTAGAAAATACAATTTTGGCCGACGAAATAGTAGAAAATTCGTTGGGCAAAATTGTACAATTTTCGTCGTTTAGAATACCATTCTAGCTCATCAATAGGTTTTATCGACGGAATACTGTCGTTGGACAAGTTAGATTTGTTTGTCCAAATTGGTCAACGCACTTGGCTCGACGAAATTGTCGTTGGTAATTTCGTTGGGCAAATAATGTTTGCCTGACAAAGTTTTAAAATTCGTCAAGCAAACGTTTGTGCGACAAGTTTTATTTGATGAATTTGTGCAGGGCAGAACATTAGGCTATGAAACCTTATTTGGCCCGCCAAAATCCTTTCGTTTGGAAAGAGGGTGTTTTTCTTGTAGTGTTTGTTTCTCTTTTTCATCATATACTTTTCCTATATCTTAAAGACAAAAAATTAAACCACACCAAATAGTTACCAAATGAGCTATGTTTTTGCGAGTTTCAAAATTGGCCTAATTGATAATCGAAAATAGCTACCAAAAACTAGAAACTGAAAATTCAAGTAGTTGTCAAACGAACACTAAGAAAAACATATATTGAAATGAGAAATGTTCAACCTAAACAAATGAAATACATAACAGAAGCACCACATACCTATAATGTCTTAGATCAAATCCTGAAAGGTCGGCTATTGTAGTCAGGGAACTCTTCCACCTTGTCACCTTCTCTCTTTCACCTTTGAAATCTGTTTCATGTTGAGCAAACGCCTCTTCAAAACAAACTCCGGTCTGTTTTCGGACTTCCGACGGTGTCACGTCATAGAATACCGGCAGAATTAGTCTAGACTTATCGTTTGCCGCAAGTTCTACCATACTTGCAAGTTCATCCAGGCACCATGTGGAGGTTGCGTAGTTTCTCGAAAGAACAATGACGAAAATTTGTGATTCTGCGATTGCTTTGGCGAGTTCCTTTGAGATGGGTTTTCCGCTCTCGAGTTGTTCTTCATCCCTGAAAGTGTGGATCCCGTCTCGAACTAGAGCATTGTACAAATGGTCAGTGAAACCTTTCCGAGTGTCCAAACCTCTAAAACTCACGAAAACCTCGTATTTCAGTGGAGGGGTCGGAAAAGGAGGCAAAGGTGACGAGGTTTGGGTGGTCATGGGATCAGCCATTGGAGACTAATCACCAGTAACCAAACTTGGTATAGCTGCGAAGAATCACAAGTAAACGGACTCAGAACCGCAATATAAGGACATCAACTTCTATGACACGAGTAGTTACGAGTACATTGTACATCTACATCATTAATTTAAGAGGTATATGTTGATTTGCCCCCTGAACTTGTATGCAGCTGCCAATTTTTCGTCTAAACTTTAATTTTAGCCGATTACCCCTCTAAACTGTTATAAAGAGCCAATTCCCCCTTTGGCGTTAGATTTTAAAAACTTTCATTCAATTTTTCATCCATCCAATGTTTCATCCTTTTTGCCCTCATACAGTTGTCATGTATTGTTTCCGTGATCAAGATGAATGAAAACTTTTAAAGTTTAACGCCAGGGGGAAATTGGTCATTTATAAAAGTTCAGGGGGGTAATATGCTAAAATTAAAGTTCAAGGGGAAAATTAGCTAATTATAAAAGGTTTAAGAAGGTATCGGCCAAAACTAAAGTTAAGGGAGGAAAATTGACAGTTCCATATAAGTTCAGGGGGTAAATCGACAAATATGCCTTCAATTAATGATATAATGTTAGGTGAATAAATTTTTTTACTTGGCATTATACTATTAATACAAAACATGACGATAGTAGTGTACAAGAGCCATATATATTATAAGACTTGGACGACAAGAATACAAAAAAAACAGCTCTCGCACTGGTGGAGTGCATACCCGTAGCTGAATACAGGGCAACCTCGTACTATATTATATGTTAATCAAAAGATGGGAATTTTTATACAGGGCAACCTCGCACTGGTGGAGTGCATACCCGTAGCTTCAAAGTCCCTCCCACCGCGATGACTAATTTTTTTAATGTCAACTTGTTTGATTATCTCGTGTAAATAGAAATTTTAGTTTTATTTTATGGCAACTTGTTTGATTTTCTTGTCTGAGATCTTAAAAAATAGGGAGACAAAAACAAAATGATAGTGTGAACGTGAACCTGCTTGCCCTTTTTTGGTGGGGCTCGACGTTGGAGGATTAATAAATCAAGGACCAATCCACATGCATTCACTGTAATCAAGCGAGTCCACAACGGATGCCACTGCATTGCCAATTCCATTGATTTATTAAAAGAGATTTGAAAGTATACAACCACGCGTTTGAATCCTTTGTCTTAATGTCGCTTATTATTGGACAAAGCAACAAACTTTTTCATTTGAAATTTTTTGTTTTACTGTCTCGGCTTTTTTTATTTATTATTCTATAATATTACACAATAATTTGAACTGTCTATTTTCTGAATCATATTTTAAAAAAGAACTTTACTAAAATCATTCAAATTCGAAATCGTTTAGTCATCTCATGACCATCCACCAGGGACGGAGCCACTATAGGCCTAGAGGGGGAAAATTAGCTAATTATAAAAGGTTTAAGAAGGTATCGGCCAAAACTAAAGTTAAGGGAGGAAAATTGACAGTTCCATACAAGTTCAGGGGGTAAATCGACAAATATGCCTTCAATTAATGATATAATGTTAGGTGAATAAATTTTTTTACTTGGCATTATACTATTAATACAAAACATGACGATAGTAGTGTACAAGAGCCATATATATTATAAGACTTGGACGACAAGAATACAAAAAAAAACAGCTCTCGCACTGGTGGAGTGCATACCCGTAGCTGAATACAGGGCAACCTCGTACTATATTATATGTTAATCAAAAGATGGGAATTTTTATACAGGGCAACCTCGCACTGGTGGAGTGCATACCCGTAGCTTCAAAGTCCCTCCCACCGCGATGACTAATTTTTTTAATGTCAACTTGTTTGATTATCTCGTGTAAATAGAAATTTTAGTTTTATTTTATGGCAACTTGTTTGATTTTCTTGTCTGAGATCTTAAAAAATAGGGAGACAAAAACAAAATGATAGTGTGAACGTGAACCTGCTTGCCCTTTTTTGGTGGGGCTCGACGTTGGAGGATTAATAAATCAAGGACCAATCCACATGCATTCACTGTAATCAAGCGAGTCCACAACGGATGCCACTGCATTGCCAATTCCATTGATTTATTAAAAGAGATTTGAAAGTATACAACCACGCGTTTGAATCCTTTGTCTTAATGTCGCTTATTATTGGACAAAGCAACAAACTTTTTCATTTGAAATTTTTTGTTTTACTGTCTCGGCTTTTTTTATTTATTATTCTATAATATTACACAATAATTTGAACTGTCTATTTTCTGAATCATATTTTAAAAAAGAACTTTACTAAAATCATTCAAATTCGAAATCGTTTAGTCATCTCATGACCATCCACCAGGGACGGAGCCACTATAGGCCTAGAGGGGGTGGATGCCCCCCACTAAAAAAATTGTACAATTTTGCATCTCAATGACCAACCCTAATTAAAATAAAAATTGAATCCTATATGTTAATTGGTATCAAGAGAAATGCTAAGGAGACTCTTGCAAAAGTAGACCTCTCCATGGACTTTCCGTCACCTCATGTTTTTAGCACAATCCCCGTACCAACATTATTAAACATTGTGCCAAAAACATGAGGTGGCGGAGAGTCCATGGAGAGTCCCACTTTGAGAGTCTCTTTAGCATTTCTCTTAGTATCAATATGACTGACTTCACAAACAATGATTTGTATGAAAAACTTTATAGATTAATATATTAGTGTTTCTTTAGTAAATTTTTTAGAATTTTAATTGTAACTTTGTTGTTTGAGGATGCCCCCATTCATACAAATCTCTGGCTTCGTCCCTGCCATCCACAATGTTATTTAATTAAATATTGAAATTTTGACAACCTTAATGGAATAGCTAAAAGATTTCTTATTTCAATTATTTTATGAAAAAGTTGAACTTTAAAGTGTGAACAAGAAAGTAATGGTTACGATCATCTTGCAACATTGCAATACTAAAATAAGAGCCAAAAAGATAGAACGTGAAAGTCCGACTAAAAAAATAGTCCCCATTAGCAACTATTGATCTAGAAGAGTTGAATAATTTAATTTAAGGCTATTTAGCATGACTTGGAGATAATGAATGAATTGTAATAAATTCGTCAAGACCATTGAGCTCAAGGTTTTGTCATGGCGTATTTATAACTAAGTAGTGTCAAAATATACTTGAGCAAATAATTCTGGTTCCTTCATTCTTGGACGCATGGTCAATAGCACTTAGTTTGGTGGTACTTAAGAGTCGGCATTTGAACTTGTAAACCGGTGAATGAGAAAGGAGCTGAATCCAGCCGAAAAACTGAAATAATTATTTTTCACCTGGACCGGTATTCCACACCATTTAGCTATGTTTCGGTGAGGGACTTTCAAATCTTATTAAGGGACTAAGGCGTTCGTACGAATTGAACCTCTAAATGATAGAGGGGCTAGAAATGCACTTTAAAAACATTACAAAGATGCGTGATAGAAATTTGCAAATGAATACTTCAAGTAATAACCCCAAAGATCATGTGACGATTCAAGAGTTCTTAATAGAATTTGAAAAAAATTGCATCTGACATTCAATTTTGAGAGGGAACATGCAGTGCTTAAAAAATCTGTCTCTACAGCCAGTTGGTTCAAATTGAACACAGAAATGCTCAGTCTCGAGTTCCTGGTTGTCGTTGGGAACAGAAATGCTACTTTAAGCCTTATGCGCTCACGAGGTGGTGGGGGGGTTAGATCAATGGATCTCTAATGCCTAAGTTAGTTTATTTGAAAATAGTGAGTGTTTAAGGCTTTTAGGGGTAGCAAAAGCTTACCGAAATTTAGTAGAGATGGAGGTATTTATAGGAGGAGAGGCCAGCCATGGTGTTAGGGTTTTACCCTACACATGGCGGCATCATATTGGCCAAGGTTTATGGAGAGAACATTATTATAAAGATATTAAATAGGAAATAATATCTTGAGATAATGGTGTAAATATCCCTAATTTATTTAAATAGGGATTACTTACTTGAATGGAGTCAATCTTCATTTAGGAATGTATTAAAGGTACGATTTGGGTAATTAATCCTTATCTTTAATGCTTTGACTTTTACTTGCCAAGGGCAGGTGAGCTGTGGGCAGTCGTATTCAGCTACTTGGACCTTCAGGGGTGCTGAGATATGTGTGGGAGTATTTGAGAAACCTGCCCATTTAATGACGGCAATCTTGTCTTTCTTGAGCTAAAGTCCACGTGTCACCTCTATGATTTTTAGAATTATTTTAGGCTCCACAATAAAGCTTCATCAATCTTTGGCTTTAATTCGTGATGGTTCAAATCTTTTGAATGATGCAGTGGCTATTCAAGATCATATTGTGTTCCATTACAAAATTTGTTTTCTTCAGGTGATGATATAGCAGGGACAGGAGAGGAGAATATTTCTTTTCTTAGGGTGCCCACCCCTGATAAGGTATTTCCAGCAGTAAAAAGTACGAATCTTCCTAGCTCTCCCGGGTTAAATGGGTTTAGTGGTTGTTTCTTTGTTGTTTTTGGTGTTGTAATTGTTGGTCCAGATGTGGTTTTGGCTATTCAAATTTTTTTTGGTTGATGGGCAAATTCATGTCTGTGTATGTGTTTTTTTTTGGGTGGGGGAGGGAATAATAATGTTGCCATAAAGTTAGCCAGTCGGAAACCTTTTGGCACTTTGGACTGGTCTTTTTTGTTACGGGTTCTGTTTGATTTTGGTTTTTCACATGTTTTCGTCAATTGGGTTGATAAGTTGCTACGTTTTGCGCACCTTTCTTTTATTCGCTTTCCCCTCTTTTATTTTGTTTGGCAGATGAGGTTCTTACTCGTGGTTTAACTTCGTTGGTCTCTTCTAGGCATCTGGTGCCTATGCATGCCCATCGTTGTCTGTCTATCCCTTCACACGTTCATTTTGCAGATGATATTATGATTTTTAGTTTTTTTATGTGTCACTCGTTGCAATTGTCCTCAACTCAGGTCAACTTGTTAATAAATCTAAATATTTAGGGTTTCTGGGTAAATATGCTCGTCCAAGATATAGGTCTATTACGAACCTACTTGGAATTGGTTTGGGTTCTTTTCCTTTTAAATATTCAGGGGTTTCAATCTTTCAGGGTCGCCCCCTACGTATTTACTTTCAAGACATTGCAGATAAGGTTAAGTGCAAGTTATCGGCCTGGAAGGGACATATGCTTTCTCAAACAAGTCTTCATCTTATCACTTCTACCATAGAGCATTCTCATTTATAGCTTCCATGCACGTCTTCTCCTAAATCAAGTACAACGGTGGGTGAGATATTTTTTCTGGTTAGGTGATCCCGATTCTCATAGTGTTCTTCTTGTCTCCTGGTATGTCTGTTGTCGTCCACAGAATATCATGGGTTTAGGCTTGAAAGATTTGTCTGTTCTAAATCGCTCTCTTCATTTGAAAAGTTGTCGAGACATGTTTAAATCACATTCTTTGATGACGTTTTTTATGCATGCCATTTTCATGCATCGAGGTTTGATTCATTTATCCACGTATAAATAGTCTTTCTTTTGGATTGGTTTAAGAAGATTAACCCTAATATTACATGGGTCCTTGAAGATGGTTCACAAATTTATTTTTGGTCGGATAATTGGCTGGGTAGGCCTTTAGTATCACATATTGAGATTCTTGATGCTCTAACTCACATTATTAATGCTCCTGTGCGAGATTTCATTATTGATTTTCATTGGGATTTGCATGCCGTTTTTTGTAACTTATTTCCCGAGGTGGCTTTGGATGCAAATTTTCGCCGTCTCTTCCTTTGACGAAAATGCACCTGCAAAATAATAACATCTAAGATTATGGCCAAGATCTTCATGCGCCCACAATGAATGGGAGGGCTTTGGCTAAAGAATCTCCGATGGCAAAGTTAAAATTCTGAAAAAAATGTGTTTAGGAGTTTGTGGGTAGCAAAAAGCCTCCTAAATTTTGGAGATAAAATGGGTATTTATAGGAAAGGAGATGAGTATGGGCCAGCCCTCTAGGGTTTGGGGATGGCGGGCCCTAAGTGGTATTTTTGGTGGGAATTTTCCAAGATATTTGTGTGAATAAATATCTTAAAGTAATTAGGTAAATACCCTAGATATATGGAATTAGGATTACTTACTTGAAAGAGGTCTTATCTGATTAGGAATGTATTTATGATAAGAATAAGATTATTTTATCATAAATACCTTTGTCTTTTCCTACAGGCAGGGGTGCCTTGAGTAGTCGTTGATCTTTACATGCTCTACCTCAGCTGCTCGTGGTGAATGAGAATGCTTCTTGCTCATTTAATAGGAGAAATCTTGTCTTTCTTGGAAAATAATCCACGTGTTAGCTCCATGATTTTTGGGATTATTTTTGGCTCCACAAATGCCCCCACACCTGCTGGGCTGCTCACAAGAAAAGGCAGGAGATGTAGGAATCCAAAGCTGTAATGGAGTTTGTGTCTTAATTTGATGTAGATTCCCTCTTTGACTTGGAATTTAAATTCTTCTAGGAAAGGTAATGTAATTGCCACCAAAACCTATTTAAGTCTGCGTCAAGTAGGGGATTAAATAAATTTGGAGTCCAACTAAAACCCTGCAAGAAAGAGTGAAATCTAGAGGATATTTGTTTCACCTCCCCTAGCAATCTTCTTCACTTGCCCGTGCAAAGAATTGTGTTCGGTTATTGTTCTTCATCACCAAGGTAAGAAAAATTTAATTTTCTCTCTTTTTGATTTTTTGGAGCCTCGGGGCTTGAATTTTTGGCTCAATGGGGGTTGAGGACTTGGGAAATTATGCAACCGTGGTAGCTTGGCTGCCGCAGGTAGGTGGTGCAGCTTGGGTGGCTGGCTGATACCAAGTGTCGGCTTGGCTTGGGCCGAGGGAGCACTGGGCACTGTGAGGGAAGGCCAGCTTAGGCTGGGGCTTCCATGAGCTACGAGGGAGCGCTGGGGCACTACGGGGGAAGGCCAGCTTGGGCTAGGGCTTCTGTGAGCTAGCTGCAGGGCTCAAGCTTGTGCAACGAGGGAAAGACGTAAAAGAAAGGAAGGCGCAAGGGTGTCTGCCTCATCCAGTTGATTTGGGCCGTAAAGTCGTTGGGCCAAGAAAGCGGTATGCCACCTATTTGGGCTGAGAAATGGCCTGGTGTGCTGGGTCGGTGCCTCAGGTCTAGTGCGCTGTGTAACGACCCGTCCGGGATTTTTACAAAACATGGAACGTCGAGGGTAAATTTGTAATTTCACTTTGGTGGGGCCCACCCCTTTGTTTTGGTCTCCTAGCCCTCTCTTATTCTTCCCTTTTCCTCTGACTTTTCCCTCATACTCTGGACACTCTCTCTTTTTCCCCCTCACTCTCTCAGACTTCTTCTTCTTCTCTGTCGAGCTGAGGCCCAAGACCTCTTCCGCCCACAACTTTCCATCCTCTCCGACCCGACCCGGACTTAATGGAATATTCTTCGAAATATTCTTTGAATATTCCTGGAATATTTTCTGAATATTCCTGTTGACTTTTACGAAATCTGACCAGGACCCTTCTTAGGGTATGTTGACGCCCTGATTCCAAATTCGTGCTCCGTTTTCTCAAATTCAATCATTTTAGTAGAGTTTTACTAATTGGTCCCTTTACGTGCTTAGGTGCATTTATGAGTGGCGTTTCTGTCTTCTTTAGTTCGAACGGCTCTTCGGCGACGGAGTTCCTATGAGTGGACCCCTTCTAAAATGCATGATTTTATTACTAGAAATGCATACATGAAAAGCATGATTTTATGGCCATGTTTTATGAAACATTTATGAGTAAATCATATTTACACTTTATGAATTATCATGCTTTATCGAATTTACGTTACTGAGATATTTATGAATATGATTTATGATATGATGTTTGAGCTATTGAGCTCTGATGAGATATATATTTTGGAAAGATTATGTTCATGATTTTCTGTGCTTACTTAGTGGATATTCATATATATATGTGCCTTCGGGCAGGCGATGTAGTGCCTACGGGCGGAAGATTTATATATTACCTTCGGGCGGGCGATGTAGTGCCTTTGGGCGGAAGATATTTATATATGCCTTCAAGCGGGCGATGTAGTGCCTGGGCGGAAGATTTATATATTGCCTTCGAACGGGCGATGTAGGGCCTTCGGGCGATTGTGATATCGTTACTAAGCACACTATATATGATATATGTTTTACGAAGGTTTTATGGCATGCTAGGGTTTTCGGAAAACCTACTACTTATTATGCTATTATTCTTGAAGTTTGGGGCCTTGGGAGCGAGGTTAGTGCACTTCGGGGTGTTGTTTCCTCCCTTGGATGGGCCTTGACTCTGTTGACCTTGGCGATATGGCTTCTGGCCACCCCTACCACGCCTCTTTTGGCGTTTTGGGCGTTGGTTTTTGCTATAGTGTGTTTCAGGCACAGCAGTCGTCCCAGTAGGTCGAGCTTGATGATTCTTCAACAGTTGATTCTGTTTTTCAGCGAGAAGTAAAACAGAGATCAAATCTGAGAACTTAGTGAACTTCTTAGCTCTATATTGTTGCTACATGACAATATTACTAGCAGAGAATGTTGAATAGGTATTCTCCAAGAGATCCTCTTCCGTCAAAGTTTCATTACAAAACTTAAGAAGTGATCGAATTCGACAAACATCAGAATTATATTCATTCACAAACTTAAAGTCTTGGAAGAGCAAATGCTGCCATTCATGTCTTGCTTGGGGCAAAAAGATGTCCTTTTGGTGATCAAAACGATCGGCCAAAGCGACCCATAGTGCTCATGGATCCTCCTCAGTGAGATATTCAGTTTGCAATGCGTCATGAATATGTCTTCGGATGAAGATCATAGCGGTGGCTTTCTCAGCTTCGCCAACAGGGTTGTCTGTCTCATCTTCAATGGCGAGACGTAAATTGTTTGCAGTGAGGTAGAGCTTCACATCTTGGACCCACTTGAGGTAGTTCCTTCCAGAGACCTCCAAAGCGGTGAAGTCAAGTTTGTTCAAATTTGACATGTTCTTATCACAAAATAAAGGACAAGATTTGATTAGTGCAATGGAGAAAAAAAAATCAATCCATTCACATAGGAGTAGAACATTCAGGTTCTAATAGACATGTATTGGTTAAAATTCACATGAAAAAGCTTCGGGTTTTCATGGGTGATGTTTTGAAGTGAAAAACTTCAGGTTTTCAAACAAGGCATGTTTATAAAAACTTCAGGTTTCAAAATAAGTATGAACTTATGTTCCTGTAGACAAACGTAAATATATACAAAGAAATATGCAACAAGAAAATATGCAAATAGAACTTCAGGTCCAGAATTATAATTGAATTAATTATTTGGACTTCGGGCCAAAATTAAAGTGTGGGTGAAAAATATAAAACCCAAATTGTTTAAAAATATTAAACAATCGAAGCTCGGGGCCCAAAAATATAGGCCAAAGCCTACAGGTAGGCTGAGCAAATTTAAGTCGTGCTACCAGGCCCAAAAATTGGGTTGGGTTGAGTGGATCAGGCCACGGGGGTTCAAGCCCAAGGTAGCAAACGAGCTACCTAGAAAGAAAAAGGCAGGGCCCAAGAAATAGAAGCCCAGATGGGCACTGATCCAGTACGGCGCAGTGCAAGCGCACCAATGTACCAGCTACAGGCTAGGATCGTGTGCGATGCATGCACATAGGACACCACAGCCCTCGGGTTGGTTCGCGGTTTGGGCCAAGCTAGGGCTTAGGCCGCTGCAGGAGAGTCCAAATAAAAAAAAAATTGTCCGAGCAATTCAGAGCCCAATTGGGCTCGAGTTGCAACCAAAGACACCCTAGCCGTAACTGGGTGTGTTCACCGGAGAAGACGATCGGCGCTGCTACTTCAGGCGACCGTGTTCTGGGATGACAATGCTCGGGGCGAGTTTATAAGTCAGTGGGGACCACGAATATGAATAGAGATAGAGAAAACTCAAAACCCTAGAAATTCGAATCGAAAATATTTGAAAATTTCGATGAGATTCGAGAGAATCTCGTTCAATCGTTATCGAGGACGAACTTCAGGTCGTCAATTACGTTGATCCATGGGCGAGGATTGGCTGTAGGCCAACCTACAACGGTGGAGATGCCATGGAAGGTGTCGGGGTTCTGGGTTTCAAACCTGGAGCCCTCGGCTCTAGCTAGGGTCTCGCGGCTCGGTGCAGCTTAGTCACTTAAGCTGCAGGCTTGGACAAGCAGCTCAAGGTCATGGGTTCGAAGAACCCAGGGCTTGCCGATTTCAATTTTTCAATTCAATTCAATGCATATTCAATTCAAATATTTTAATGCATGTACTTATATTTCATGCAATTCATGGCAAATATCAAATTCACATAATTCAACAATTATGAATATACACAATTTATGTAGAATCTAAAATTCGAAAAACGTAAAGTTGGGTCATGCATTATGGTGAATGTTCATGCTATCAAGGCTGCAAAAATATCGAGATAAAAACCGTTGTTTTGGAAGAACTTGATTGCGTGATGAAATGGATGAATTGGTTTGATGCAGAAAAAGCTTCAATGTTAGATTCCTAAGCGTAGCGGTATGAGCGTGCTGATAACGTGTTGTAGTTTATTTTATCTTACAAGAAGGAGAGGGTCAGCGGCAAGGGTAGAGAGAGGAGGAGATGTGTTTGTAGAATCGTAGGGGAATTGTGTGTTGAGGATCTGTTATCCCCCCTACGTAGTGCCTTTATTTATAGTAGTAAAAGGAGAGAAGAAATCCTTCATCCCCAAGGAATACAAGTTCATATAGGAAAGAATAAGTAGAATCAAATCTAATCTAGGATTTACACAACCACACTTAAACTAGGAAAGTTCACAACAACAACAAACTTTTTCATTTGAATTTTTTTGTTTTACTGTCTCAGCTTTTTTTATTTTTTTTATTTTTTATAATATTACACAATAATTCGAACTGTCTATTTTCTGAATAGAAAACTTCATTTTAATCCTTGGCAAAGATGACTTTTAGATTAAAACTATGAGTATGATCAAAATCTAATTTTAGTCCCTTGATACATTAATAATCTCATTTATTAATTATATTTTGATTTTTTAATTATATCTCTTTTTCTTCCTAATTTTTAATGTATTAATTTTATTTTGTTATAATTTTCATTTTCATTTCATTTATCGTAATATATTTTGTTGTAAACATTTAGATAAACTAATTTTTGTTATACAATATATTTCGATGTACTTTGTCTTCTTCGTTTAGGTACATTAAATTCATTATAATACATTTTGGTGCATAGATTTAAGTACACACATTTCGGTACATACATTTCAATACAAACATTTAGGTACATTAATTCAATATAATACATTTCCGTACACACATTTAGGTACAGTAATTTAATATAATACATTTCGATGCATATATTTCGGTACATACATTTCGTTCCTAACATTTAAATACATTAGTTCAATATAATACATTACGGTACTAACATTTAGGTACATTAATTGAGTCTTTCAAATTTGAAGAATGTTAAATAAAATTAATAAATTAAAAAAAAAATCTTTTTTGGTCAAAAAATAAATTAAATTTGTATATTAATAAATTTAAATATTTAATGGGAGACATTAAATAAAATGCACATTAATTATTTTGAATTAAGTACATATTAAGGGATCATAATCAATATGTAATCTCACACCAGGTTTATTTTAAATTTCAATCTTCTTGAAGGATTAAAGTTAAAAAACCCCTTTTCTGAATCATATTTTAAAGAAGAACTTTACTAAAATCATTCAAATTTGAAATCATTTAGTCATCTCATGACCATCCAATAAATAAACAAACAATGTTATTTGATTAAACATTGAAATTTTGGCAACCATAATTGAACAGCTAAAAGGTTTCTTATTTGAATTATTTTATGCAAAGTCGATCTTTAAAGCGTGAATAAGAAAGTAAACGGTTACGGTCATCTTGCAACATTGCAATACTAAAATGAGAGCCAAAAAGATAGAACGTGAAAGTCCGACTAAAAAAAATAGTCCCCATTAGCGACTATTGATCTAGAAGAGTTGAATAATTTAATTTAAGGCTATTTGGCATGACTTGGAGATAATGAATGAATTGTAATAAATTCGTCAAGATCATTGAGCTAAAGGTTTCGTCATGGCGTATTTATAACTAAGTAGTGTCAAAATATACTTGAGCAAATAATTCTGGTTCCTTCATGGCGCATGGTCAATAGCACTTAGTCTGGTGGTACTTAAGAGTCGGCATTTGAACTTGTAAACCGGTGAATGTGAATGGAGCTGAATCCAGCCGAAAAACTGAAATAATTATTTTTCACCCAGACCGGTATTCCAAACCATTTAGCTATGTTTCGTTGAGGGACTTTCAAATCTTATTAAAGGACTAAGTTCGTAAGAATTGAACCTCTAAATGATAGAGGGGCTAGAAATGCACTTTAGAAACATTACAAAGATGCGTGATAGAAATTTGCAAATGAATACTTCAAGTAATAACCCCAAAGATCATGTGATGATTCAAGAGTTCTTAATAGAATTTGAATAAAATTGCATCTGACATTCAATTTTGAGAGGGAAAATGCAGTGCTTAAAAACTCTATCTGTCTCTACAGCCAGTTGGTTCAAATTGAACACAGAAATGCTCTTCTCATGGACACTAATAATTTATATTCATAAACTCATTACTTGATGATTTTACTGAGCATATTACTTTAAGCATAGCGATTAATCTTACTCATAAAATTATGCATATAATCTAAACCGAGACGAGTTATTAGAAATCTTTCAGAATATGGAAGAACAGTTAGCAAACAAAAAAATTCTTAATTTAAAAGATAAGTCTCGAGTTCCTGGTTGTCGTTGGGAACAGAAATACTACTTTCTTTCATTCTACGGTGAAAATCATAAATGTCGATGCAAATTTCCACCATCTTCAATCTTGACGAAAATGCACCTGCAAAACTATTAACACCTTTGATCAAAGACCTAAGCCTCACGTGCCCACGAGGTGGGGGAGGGGGGTTAGGCCAATGGATCTTCGATGCCTAAGTTAGTTTGTCTGAAAAGAGTGAGTGTTTAAGGCTTTTAGGGGTAGCAAAAGCTTACCGAAATTTGGTAGATATGGAGGTATTTATAGGAGGAGATGTCGGCCATGGTGTTAGGGTTTTACCCTACATATGGCAGCATCCAATTGGCCAAGGTTTTTGGATAGAACATTCTCAAGATATTAAATAGGAAATAATATCTTGAGATAATGGTGTAAATATCCCTAATTTATTTAAATAGGGATTACTTACTTGAATGGAATCAATCTTCATTTGGGAATGTATTAAAGATAGGATTTGGGTAATTAATTATTATCTTTAATGCTTTGACTTCTACTTGCTATGGGCAGGTGAGCTGTGGGTAGTCGTATTCAACTGCTTGAACCTTCAGGGATACTGAGCTACGCGTGGGAGTATCTGATAAGCATGCCCATTTAATGAGAGCAATCTTGTCTTTCTTGAGCAAAAGCCTATGTGTTGCCTCTAAGATTTTTGGGATTATTTTAGGCTCCACAAATGGCCCCCACACATGTTGGGCTGCATGTAGGAAAATGGCAGTAAGTCTAAAAGTCCCAAACTGCATAGGTGTGTAAAGTTGTTTCCCAATTTGATGTAGATCTCCTTCTTTGACTTGGAGATAGATTGTTCTAAGAAAAGGAAACCAATTACCCCCAATACCTATTTAATTATGCCTTAAGCAGGGGATTAAATAAATTTGGAGAACAATCTTTATTCCAACAAGGAAGAGAGAAACTAGAGTAAATTTGTTCCCCTCCCCTAGCTCTCTTATTTTCTTGCCCTTGCAAAAAGTCGTTTCTCATTGTTGTTCTTCTTCTCCACGCTGCACCAAGGTACGAAAAAGGTAATTTTCTTTGTCTTCTTGGGTGGTGCTGTCACGGGGCAGCAATCGGGGTGGTGCGGCATGTCGACTGGCATGGGCCAAGAGTTGGCTCGGCGTGGGTCAATGAGGTGGCATGGCAGGGGCCACGGCTTGGGCTGCTCAGCTCAACCAGAGCCAAAGGCAGCTGCGCAGCTGGGGCTGGGACTTGAGGCGTTAGGGCACAGTGCAGAGCGAACCATAGGGCTCGAGCTCTTTCTAGGGCCCTGAATCTGACATGGGCCAGTCAGGCATGCCGGATGGTGTAGAGCAGTTGAGGTCTCGCCATAGGTTGCTCAAAGCCTCGAGCAAAGGTGATCATGAGTGGGCGAGGTAAACCGCACGCTAGGCGCGAAGTTAGGCAAGCCATGAGGCTCTAGCCCTTCTAGATTTGGGGTTGACGCAGGCCAAGTATGACAAGGTAGGCTCGAGCTGAAGAGAGAGGGAAAAGTGCGGGGCGCCATCTTTCTTGCTTGTGACTTGGGCCACAGGTTGGGCTTCTTATGCAAAGAATTACATGGCTAGGGCCACGACTTGGGTGCAAAGTGATGTGCTTGGCAGGTTGTACACAGGCCCGTGCTGCTGAGGAGAGAAAGATATGGGTCAAGCGTCAGCTGGAAAGAAAAATGGAGCCTTGGTATATGCTGCTGAAAAACTTGTTGTTGATCTGACTTCTCCCAAGAGAAAGAAAAAGACTGTTGAGTTTGAGCCTGTGAAACCTACTACTCTGAAGATGGCCATGGCTGTTGCTGAGAGGATTGTCCAGCGGAAAGGTTCGGTGGTGCCCTAACTGTCTGGGTTTGTATCGAAGTGCGCATCAAGAGCTAAGTCTGGTCCGGCTTCTGAGAGGCTCGTCGCTATGAAGAGCGGGAATGTGGATTCTGCTGCTAAGGTGGAGCCTGAGCCTGCTCCTCTTTCTGCTGCGATTGAATCGTCTGCTGAGAAAGGGAAGTCTGCTCGCATGGGCAGTTGTGAGAAATCCACCGAGTCTTGAGGATGTCGATGCATGGGCCAAGTTTGTTGATAGTGTTTGGAAAGTTATCCGCTCAGACTATTCTGGGAAGCATCCTGCCTACTTGATGAGGTTATCCCTGCTTGCTACAATGCATAAGACTTTGATCATAGCCGCTGAGTTTATGCACGTTAATCAAGATGCTGTCAAGTGTGCTAAGGAGGTTGAAGTGGCGTTGACGGCTCAGCTTCGCTCGGTTACTGAAAAGATCAAGAAGCTCGAATCTGAACTCGCCGTTTTGAAGGGGTCTGATGTCTTTACCCCCACTTCTATGCAGGAGGTCATCGATTTGAAAGTTAAGCTTAGTGCGACTAAGGCGATGTTGGAAGCTGCAGAGAAAGAAGTCAGTCGTGTTGCACTGGTGGTCCAGGACCTTAAGCGTGTCAATTCAGAGCTACGATATGCTTGTTTTGCCAAGGACGATGAACTTATCTTCAGCCTAACCCCCATCCCCCACCTCGTGGGCAAGTGAGGCTTAGGTCTTTGATCAAAGGTGTTAATAGTTTTGCAAGTACATTTTCGTCAAGATTGAAGAACGGAGCAAGCTCTAGCAAGTTGGTGGAGAGTACTCAACCAATTGTTCACTTGTTGGAAAAACGCCATCAAACAAGCTCATGATAACATTCGAAGTGGCGAAAATTTATCGAATGAGGTGACAATATTTTATTTATTTATTTGTATTATACCCAAATTGACATTAATTAGTTTGGGCACAATTGTTTTTCTCCCCAAATTTTTTGTAGACACTTCAAGCACAAGCTTGGTACAATACGGCCAACAAAAATAAGTCATTCAACTGCTTTGAATGTTGGAATGTTGTCAAGGTTGCCCCAGATACAAAATTTTGTCAAATGGTCCAAAAATTGTCATGAACGACACCCCTCTATATTCTACATTCTACACCAAAAGAAGTATCGCCTGTTCAGGAAAACGACCCACTTGAAATGCTGGAGCACTCCTATCATTCACTTAGGCCCCAAGGTAAAAAAGATGTGAACAAAAAACGGAGGTCTTCCAAGAGTGAATATACAAAATATATGAAAAAAGTTACTCGCCAAGGTGCATTGAGTTTGGAGAAGGACATGGCTAGAATTGAGGCTAAGAAGGCTACAAATGAGCCTAGATTTGCGAAATGATTTGATCGATCAATATGTTGTTGATATTTGAATTTGACCAATATGGAATCCTATTCTCCAATAGGATTTGACACCCTATTCTCCAACACGCCCCTCACGAGTGGCCCTATATGGAGTCACATAACGAATTCCCACATCGGAGAATGATCAAATTATTATTCCAAAGCTGATGCATGGCTTTTCGAGAGCCCGTCGGTATTCAGTAGTCCATTAATAAAGCCAACACACAACTTTTCGAAGGCTTCGTTATTCAGTAATTAGTCACTGGAGCCAACGCTTGAATTTCCGAGTTAGTCACTACTGGAGCCAACGCTCGACTTTTCGAAGGTCCAGTTTTCAAACATCCATGTTTGAAAAAGGAAAATTAAAAATGCATATGTACCACAGTCTAGTCTGTTTATATCTGCTACCAAGTTTTAGGCTTCCATGATCTTGGAGGCTTCTATCATCCAGAGGAATGCAACAACGCGTAGCAACATGAACTTTTTCCAAGTATTCAAATTTAGTCTACAAATTTAGTCTACTTAGGCCTCGTTTGGCAGCTCGGACTGTACTGACTATTTCAGTCGGATAGGATAAATAGCCACCGGACAGTAATGACTAAATTAGTCGGGCGTTTGGTGCAGTATCGGACTAACGACCGTATTATTTATACTGTGTTTGGTACTATACCGAATAAGAAGAATTCAAAGTATTATTACTTTTTTAAGATAAAAATAGATGATTAATGAAAACAAGGGGAATTTTTTATTTTTTTTATTTTTTTTTTACACTTAGTAAAATTCACAACCACCTAATGGATCAAAGTAAAAACAAAAAACAAAATCTTCTTTTATTTAGGGGTGTGATATCCACACACCCATTTTTACTTCTCACACACCCTTATAATTTTCGGTCGTCGGATCGGATGAAATGAAGAAGATCTAACGGATAGAAATTAAAAAGGGTGTGTGAGAAGTAAAAAGGGGTGTGTGACCCCTTTATTTAAATCAAGTTACTTAAAATACAATTATAAAAAAATAAAAAAATAAAAAACTCTTCAGTCTGTTGGAAGTATGCCCACAAAGCCACTCATTTGATGTAATAGCTTTTGGAATACTTATTGTATTAAACTATTATATGTTTAATAAAGGGCAAAGCTTATTGTTAATCACTATTTATTGTATCATGTGTTTAAGCAATAAGGGAATCCAAGGAATGTATTTGATCTAAGAGAGAAGTGATTTAAGTAAGTTAGATTAACGAGACCTTTCTCTTATGTTCATTCCTAAAACATTCCTAGCCATAGGATTGCCAATTGGGCATTGACAATCCTCTAAGGTTAGTATGCGTTATGTTAACTCAAGTGTGAGTATGACTAGTCTCAAGTCATTTAGTGTTGGACACTGAGACAAACACATAGGTGCTCGAAAGAGTAATCGAGTACACTGAACAACGATCAAAAGAGAGTTCGAGCATACATGTCATGTAAGAACTCGTAAGTTGCAATATGCAAAGTAGTCCTTTGACCTGAGGCATCATTGATGTCTAATGGTTAGGTCCTTGATACTTGATTATGTCAAAGGCATTCCATTGAAAGTGTCCACGGCATTGTTGGGGTCAAGCTATCTAGTCATGTAGGCATGTGAATGCACAACAAGGGATCTCTAGCCTTCCATGGTGGAAGGAGAATACTCTGAGATATGATTCGAGAGTCTTTGGCCAAAGCATACGAATATGACTTAGGAAGTTTGTTCCAAATCATATCCAATTGAATCATATAGAGAAGTATCACATTGGATAGAAGACATGAAACAAACTATCACTCAAACAATGTGATTGAGAGTATTGTATTAGAGAAGGATCGTATTGCATTGTAATTGTAACTGGATAGGTTCTCCAACCATTTCTAATTAGCTTGGGTAGCCATGAAATACTGCTAGGTGTCACTCATGGTTTGTGGAAGCCTTGAGGATTTGCAAACACTAATCTTCATCAAATGGAGAATTGAAATGTAGTTTCAATTCACAATCGATCGTTAAGAGTAACAATCGCCCACTGCCTCGCTAATTGGAACCTAATGGATCGTACACCGAGTAAGGAGGAAAGTGAAGAAATATAAATGAGATGGATAAGCAATTAAATAGTTTAATTGAGAATGGACAAGATTAATTAATTAGTTAATTAATTTTACGAAAGGTTCGTATTGGGCTTTTAAGTTGGTTTTGGGTTTCGGGGCCCAAAAGGGTTTTTGGTCCACAAGGCCCATTATGTTTAAGTTGTATGACAATTAAAACAAAATGAGCAATTAGCCCAATAACAATGCCAAGGCCGGCCATAAGAGTGAGTGGAAGCAAACTTGATTTAATTGCAAGTTTGCCACTCACATGTGATGTAGTATAAAGTCAACTTTATAGCTTTCATTCACTTAGGGTTTTCAAGAAGAAAAGGAGAGAAACATTTTCTCTCTTTTTCAAAAAGGCCGGCCACTTAGAGAGCTTTTCACTAGCATCAAAATCTCTCTAAGTCGTCCATCTTCTCTTCACACTACATCCTTGCTGTGGAGACTTAGAGGTACCAAACCTTTGGTACTTTTTGGAGATCATTTCCTCACATCATCAAGGAGCAAAGGAGCATCTAAAGGAGAAGAATCACAAGGAAGATCCAAGGAGCTAGGAGGTGACTTGAAGGCCCTCCACTTGGGTGAATCCCTTGTGCAAGCAAGGATGAGCTTCAAGGGTAATGAATCTCAAAATCCTTCTTCTCTTTAATGTTGTTAAAGAGTCTTGTGGTTCACCATTCACTAGGCTTTGAAAGTCATGGGTTTTAGAATTGTTTTTGAATGCATGCCTACTTTAAAGTGTTATTAGTTTGCATATGTGTTCAAATGTTCTCACATGTTCTTAGTTAGGACAAAATTTTTCCTTCACAGTCTTCCCCAGATCTCTCTGCCTCACTGTCCCCTAACAACCTCAGTCTCTATCTCCTTACAATTCTTGGCCTAAAGAAGCAATGAAATGCATCGTCAAGCAGATCTTCCCCTTCTGTACATCTGAAACTAATCCAAAAAATACCCCGAAACTAAGGAATCACAATCAGAAAACAAAAAAAGGGAAACATGCAAAATCGTAAAACCCAGATTAAATCCTTCTGAATTTTCGAATCTTGTCATCGATTCCAAGTCAAGGTTCTAAAACCCAAATGAAATCTTTCTGAACTTGTGCGGTGGTGGTGCGATTGGTCTCTCTGTAGGCGTCTGAATTAAACAACAAAAATGGCAACTAGGAGAACAGAGCTGGGGAGATCAGCGTCAGTCGAGGAGGAAGGAACCGATGAGAGGAGACCGGGAGAATAGAGCTGGCCAGGGGAGACGGCAAGAACATAGCCAGCCAAAGAAGACAGGGAGAATGTAGTCGGCGAGAGAATGAGACGGCGAGGGAAGCGAGAGAGAAAGCCCAGTTAGCGCGAGAGAGAAATGACCCGACTAAATTATACACTTCTTTTGGTAAAACCCAGCTCCGTATTAATAATCCTATCTGGTGCTATATACGACGTACCAAACGAGGCCTTAGTGTGATTAGTAGTGTGCCAACACGTATCTAGATGTGTAGGTGGATGAATTAGAATAATATTAATGTGATTAGTAGTGCACCACCAGTCCCACTCTAAAATTTTAGCAGAACAGTCCAACGCTAGCAAAGTTTGCTCCCTATTTTTAGTTTCTAGAGGGATCAAATCGTTTACTAGCTATTTTACTCTGAATAGTCTAAACTGATTTCAGCTCCATCATGATCACCACTTACTGAGAAATAAAGCAAGACTGCAAAATTATTTATTAACTGGAGCAGGTGCTAACTTTCCTAGTCTTTATAATTTTCTGGAGTATAGTAGGGATGTGTTATGCGGCCAGGAATCAAAATTTCCACTTGCTAACCAACTGTCTCAGAGCAAATGCATGCACAATGGGGCGTAAAGTAAACCCTAGATGACCCTAAACCCTAATAAGTCGGCAAATTATATCTACTATGAATTGTCAACATCATTTCGACCATTTGCTAGGTCAAGTCACAGAGGAAGAGGATCCTCTCCGGATTCACTTTGTGGGGATCCCTAGCCGTTCATCGTACAGTCAGTTTTCGTCAAATATTATTTGTATTTAATTTTAAATAAAAAAGTCAAATGATTTTTTACCACACGATCGACGATAAATGGCTAAGATGTGGGAATCCCTAGGATCCTTACAAAGTGAATCCGGATAGAATCCAATTCTAGTCACATAAGCAAAACCAACTGGAAATATAGAATTCTCTCATCTTCTATTCTCATTCATTTCTCTCTTCTCCTCTCACACTTTGCTTTTTGCCTTTTTGTCCCTGTTAAAAAATCAATATAAGATGTTGACTTGACTTAATCGTAACTGTTCAAGTAGAAAGGAAGAAAAAGGAAGAAAGATTGGGAGGGGAGATAATCTTCCCCCATCAAATATAGATTCAGATCTGCAATGCTTACATTATTTTACAGATAAATTGTAAAACTATCTCCAACCATTGAAGATAAAGCTTAAAAATTTAAGCCAAAAAATTTTAAATCATAACCCAGAAACTGTTTTTCTCTTCAAACCCTTAAAATTTTCTCCTCCAACCCTTATGGCTTAAAATTTTAGCTCGAGATTCTTAAATAATGATTTTAGCCTAACTTTTTTTTTTTTTGGTAACTTTTTTGAAAATAAAATTTATGTAGATTATCCTAATTTATTTTTATGAACATTTTAATCTAAAAATATATAAATTCCGATAAGTAATTTAAAATCATACAAATACATAAGTATTATAAAGTATTAAGTTAAATTTGATTTAAATAATTTTAGACATTAAATTTAATTTTGAGTCATCAAATCTTCTTTTTTTTTATCATTAGATTTGATCTCATTTGATAATAACCTTTAGATTATAAGTAAAAAAAATAAAAAAATGTTTGAAATATGTCAATTTGGTAAGTCCAGAATAATTTAAGTGTGACGACCCGTTCCTGATTTTTACATTTTTATAAACTTTTAAAATAGTGATTTTACAAAAATGCCCTTAGAGGCAAAGATTTTGATGTACGTTGGCCATGGTTAAGAGACATTAGACTCCTTCCATTAGGGTATCCTCGTAGTACTCGTGGCTACGGACGCGTGGGCGCAAGCGGAATGTAATTTGAAGTTATTACGAAGCTTTTGCGAATTTTTGAACGTAAGGGCATTGTGGTAATTTCACAAGTGGAGATTTTATACCACCCTTGGACCACTCACGGGCTGCCACGTGGCAGATTTCTCCCCCATTTTCTGGAGGTTTCTTTGGTTGACCCGTGCCCCCTCACTCCAGAAACTTCATTTGTCCCTCACACCCTCCTACACTTTTCTCCCTCTCTCGATGCTCTCGTCCCAGACACAACACACACGCACATACATATTTGCACCCGCTGCAACTATCAAAATTTCTCCCTCTCTTCCTCACACTCCATATTCACCCTTTCTCACCCTTTAATATTGAGTAGTCTTTGTGTGGTAACTTCGTCGGAATCTCGAACCTTTCGACTAAGGTAAGTTTGGAATTTCCGACCTCAAATCCTTCTCATTTTGAACTCCTAGTGATGTTTTATATCTTAAATAGAAGGTTTGTGGGTGATTTATTGCAGATTTTATCTCGGGGAAGAATTTCCCCAGATTTCTAGAAAACGAGCAGTGGTCGTTTGACTATTTTCAGATCAAATTTCCGGCCAACTCCGGTTCTCCGTTGGGTCTCCTAAGGGTATAAATCTATTCTCTACATTTCTAACTTCAAAATGGTTTTTGAATCATCAAGTTTGGTTAAGTATCGAACTAGAAATTAGTTATGAAAGTCGGGAAGACATTTCCAGATTTCTGGAAATTTTGGTCGTGACCATTTGACCATCTTTAGGCCATTTTTCCGGCGAATACCGACATAAAATCGGCTTCATTTTGGTATGGAATTGTTCTCTACATTTCTAGCTTTACTATGACTCCTGAATCATCGAATTTGATTCAGATTCGAGCTAAAAATTAGCTCTGGAAGTTGGGATGAAATTTCCCTAGATTCTGGAAAACTTGGACCCGTGGCCATTTGGCCACTTTCTGACCATTTCCCTGGTCAATTCGGCCACTATTCGGCTTCATTCTGGTACAAACATGTTCCCCACATTTCTAGCTTCTAGTTGGCTTTTGAATCATTGCATTTGGTTGAAAATTGAGCTTGAAATGAGCTCTTAAAGTTAGGGGAAAAACACGAAAAGAAATCTGGAAAACTCGTTTATACGTTAATACGTTATTCATAATTATATAATGGTTTTGTTTCTAGGTGAAGCGCATTGCAAGGATCTTCGAAGCCCGCGAGGGGGGTTCGACTCGGCAACATAATCTGTGAGTGGGCTTTTGGTTTTCCGTATATACCTATATACTTGAGTTTTTCCCAGAAAATGAAATTGAATGATTATATGTTTTGAAATGACATGCAAAGTATCTACTTATTTAATTATGCAATAGTAGTTGCATATATTTATGATTGGTGCTACGGACGCACATGTAAGTTCATAAATTAAAGATTTGAGATTTCTTTAGTTATGAGATATGAGGTGATGCATTGTGAGCTCATAAATCTGCACCCCGATGTTAGTGCTCCCGCCCAGAGTTAGGGCACAATCCTTCACGTGATGTTCACCTCCCGTACCATATGCTCACCTTGGATCCAAGTTAGGTGCACAAGCTTGTCGTACAGACCACTATAGGTGGTTCCGACTCGTAGGTGACCTGCGATTATTCGCACAGCCTTCACGTGATCGTAGCACTAGAGCATATTTATTTTACATCTAGCCCTGTCGTACAGACCACTTTAGGTGGTTCCGACTCGTGTGCAGGATTTGATATGATTGAGATTGATTATGAGCTATAGACTCAGCCATGCAGGTCACGTTAGGTGGACCCGGCTGATATGATATTTGGCATTTATATATGTTAACTGGATTACTTGTGGCATTTCATTGTGATACTTTGGCATGGTATACTTCTATGGATTTTCATCCTGAGCATGATTTCTAATATGGCATATATTATATTTTCTGGGAAATTATACAGGTTTTACGGCGAGGGGTTAGAACTTTTGAGAAATGAAATGATTTTGAAAAGCTTTGTTTTTGCTCACTCACACTTTCTGTTTTGCATCCCTCCAGGTTTTAGCTGCTGAAAGTTCGTATGGACGAGGATTCTTGGCCAATCTCAATGTAAGTGGCTACCTCTGAGGGTATGATCTTTACCCACACTACTGTACTTTACTTATGCTCTAACGATACGTGTGAAGTGGGTGCATACCTGCTCACCAGCGCACTCTGATATTTAGGCATTCTTAGGTTTAAATTTATTCACATTTTCCACATCATTTCACTTATTGGCTTCGTCACCTTCCAGGTATTGGCCAGCACAGCTCGATTCGGAGTCCTAGTGGACATCTCAGATCGGGGTGTGTCATTAAGCCAGGCTTTAATCTTGGGAGAAATCTAGCTTAGAAATATATTTTTTCTTTATGACTCATTTTAGCCCATGGTTGAAGATGGTTTAGAAAAAATATAAAACTTATATTTTAAACTTTATCCTATGAATTGGAGATAGATCTAAAATTCCAAGCAAAAGCATCAGCCATCAAGTAGTGATTAGTGCACTACAATACAAAAAGGACGTGCTACTTGTTCTATATATTTATCTTTTAGGTCAGAAATGGTTTGGTCAAAAGAATTCACCATTTTCTTTCGGCGGCATGAGACCTGGTCTTTAGCGTGTGGATGGTGCTTGAGAATGAATTAGTTGGCCAAAAAAGTGTGTAAGCCATTTTGTATCAAGCTCGAATACCCTTAATCATAAATTTAAATAATTTAAATACTGCCTTACAAAAGATAAATGGCTTAATAAAAATAAAATGGTAGAGAAATCACATTTATGAACCATATTAGTGTATCATGTGACAAGTGATGTATACGTATCATGTCAATTTATAAATTTATCTTATTAAATATTGATTGTATATATTCACCCTCCAATTATGCACATTTACAAGGCACTGGTCATGTCAATTTACATAATGTTGATTGTATATATTCCCCCTCCAATTATGCACATTTACAAAAAAAAGGTGTAAGACGGATTTCAAGTAATTAACTTCCCTCCACAATGGATCAGGAAGAGTTCCTTCTCAAGATGCTTTATTAGTATCGATTATAGAACTTCGTACTTATGATCGGAACTGTTCATATTATAAATTATCCTGTAAATATCATCTTTGCAAAAATCGATAAAATATGAGATCGTCTAGTCATCAAATTGTATAAAAGTATTACAAAATGTCAATCTATTTGCTACAATGATTGACCATACGATCTTATTTTAAATTTTTTTTTTCTACAGAGTTGACCTTTACAGAATATATTTATAATATGAACGGTTCCAATCATAAGCACAAAGATTTATGAATCGATGACAGTGTATCTTGAGAATGAATTCCTCCTTAATCTTAAGGAGCCAAGTTCTCCTCTGATTTCAAAGGAATTCACTTGGCTCCTCAATGAATGATGAGGAGTTCCTTCTCAATTCACTATGTAGCCGATTTATGGAACTTTATGTTTATCATTAGAACCGTTTATACTATAAAACTGTAGACATAGAAATTTTTGTGAAATAAATGTTGACCAATGCATTAAAATTACAACCTCCATTCATTTCACCTACATCATACACTCACTTCACCTACAATCTACACTCATTTCACCAACAGCATACATTCACTTCACCTACAACCTCCACTCATTTCACCAACATCATACACTCATTTCACCAACAACATCCACTTATTTCACCTACAACACCCACTTTCTTCACCAAGAAAATTTGTGGTGGTGATTCACTCTCAAAATCTATAAATAGGCTTCTCCATCACAAGACAAAGATACCAATTGACATCACACCAAAAACCTTGAAGCTTTTAAACTCTAAAAGCTTTCAAGCAAATCCCAAATGATCCAGAAAGCTCTTTTCGTTCTTCATCAAATCCTCCTTCAAGATCAAGCCCCCCGACGACCCTTGAAGAAAGTGTTCATCGTTCATTAACCTTCAAGATCAAGCCCCGAAGGCCCTTGAAGAAACTTATAACTGTTTATCCAAGATCAAGCCTCAACAGCCCTTGGATCAACAACACAACCCACAAATCTACATCTTACGAAGATAGAATTAGAGGACTAAATTGTAAAAGAGATTGTAACCCAAAAAAGTTAACACAAAATATTATTTTGTACACGTGTTCTTATTTCGTTCGTTTCAGGAAAATTCGTGTTTACAAATTTGGCACGCCCGACGGGACATTCTCTACCTCTCATCTCTATCTTCAAATCCGCAAAAAGCACAAATGGCATCAAGAAAGGATCAAGTTGTTCCCGTAACCAAAGTAAAGAACAAGAACATCCTCGCCGCAAGTGGTGGCACTTCGGGCGTCATAACTCGAAGCAAGGCAAGAGCTCTCTCCGCCGTGTCTTCCACCTATACATCAACTCTACCGAAGGAACAAAAACACCCGAGGCACGAGCCCGTGATCACCCTGGCCTCACTAAGGGCGCCAAGAGAGGAAGGCCCGAGGAAGTACTCAGAGTCCTTACTTTCCGATGCCAACTCGAGCGGCAGCTCAGCCATGCAAGTCATGACCACATGAGCGACTTCAATCGAGGAGCAGCTGGCTCAAATGAATGAAGCGATCACAAAACTCACACTGACTGTGGAGGAGAAAAATTTTCAAATCGCCGCACTCGCCAACCAACTGGAGGGGCAGCGCAACGTAAAAGTCGACCTAAAGGGTAATCCAGTAAAGAAAGAAGCCAACGAAGAAGATGAGCCTCCGGTGTAGAAAGTCGAAGAGAAGCCGGAGCCAGACCAAGCAGCGGCGCTCATGGGATCTCTCTCTATCCAGCAGCTGTAGGAGATGACCACAAGCACAATTAAGACGCAGTACAAATGAAGCTCACATGACTCTGTGCTGTACTCAAAGCCCTACTCCAAGAAGATTGACGCTTTGAAGATGCCGAGGGATTATCAGCCGCCAAAGTTCATGCAGTTCGATGGAAAGGGAAACCCAAAGCAACATGTCACCCATTTCATTGAAACCTGCAACAATGCTTGAACATAAAGAGACTACATCGTCAAGCAGTTTGTGCGCTCATTGAAAGGCAACGCATTTGACTTGTACACCGACCTCGAGCCCGAGTCTATCAACATTTGGGATCTGCTAGAAAATGAATTCCTTAACCGTTTTTACAGCACCCGCCGCACTGTAAGCATACTGGGGCTGACTAGTACAAAACAGTGGAAGGATGAACCTGTCGTCGACTACATCAATAGATGGCGTTCATTAAGTCTAGATTGCAAAGGTCGGTTTTCTGAAACCTCTGCCATTGAGATATGCGTTCAAGGCATGCACTGGGGGTTACATTACATCCTCCAAGGCATAAAACCAAGAACATTTAAGGAGCTGGCAACTCATTCCCACGACATGGAGCTGAGTATCGCCAATCATAGGGAAAATGAGCTGATCGCTGACTTCAAGAAGGATAAGGTGTTCACCCCAAATGTAGACAAGACTGGGAAGAAGCCTGCCAATGAAGCTTTTACCGTCAACACTACCCCCATCAAGACCTCATCCGCGCCCGTCAAGATCTTCTCCAAGAACAAAGTGAAGGAGATAAAGAGAAATGAGCCTTCTCACACTCAAGACAGGTACAAAAACACCTTGAGGAAGCTGGAGCAAAAGACATACCATTTTCCTGACTCAGATATAACTGCAATGCTAGACGACTTGCTGGAAAAGAAGGTGATCGAGTTACCAGAATGCAAGCGCCCTAAGGAGATGAATCGCGTTAACAATCCCAGGTACTGCAAGTACCATCGCATCGTGAGCAATCATGTTGGCAAATGCTTCATCCTCAAAGAACTCATCATGAAGCTAGCGCAACAAGGGCAAATCGAGCTCGACCTTGAAGACACAACTACAACACATACTACTACGATCATGTTTGGATCATTCGACCCCATTCCCCTCCAAAGGATTCATGACCATTCCTGCCAATGCTCAAGCCACACGGCACCTTCTGCACAACCATCGCTGGGGGCAAACGACCGAGATGCACCTACCGACGATGAAGAAAGGTGGACATTGGTGACCTACAAAAAGATGAAGAAGCCAAGACCGCAAGCTACAAGGTCAAATGGGGAGCAAGGGAGAAAGCACCGCCGCTGCAACAATAGGAAGCCCAAAGGAAGCATAAGAGCTGCTATGCCAACATACAGTGGGGGAACCTATGGAGCAAGAGCCATGCATTCCTGTCTCCTTGCATGAGTATTTCCCGAAGGACTTCTTCCACAAGTGCACTACCGTCACCTGTCACATAGTTGAAGTAGAGATGGAAGAGCCCTCAAAAGGCAAAACTATCACCACTGAGGAAGAAAAGACCCCTACAACCAAAGAAGGTCTGCCAACATACTTTAGCATCGAGTAAGCGCTACGATTGCCAAAGAAGATGCGAAGAGCACTAGCAGCAGTTTTAATAAGTCTCGATGACCACGAAGTGCAAAAAAGCAAGGATAAAGGCTTGAAGCTTCGGCCACATAAATATGCCACATGTTGCGCTGCCCAAGACGCAATCAAGTTCACGGACGAAGACTTACTGCTGGGATCGAAGCCTCACAACCGTCCTCTCTTCATCTTGGGGTACGTAAGGGAGCACAAAGTCAACCGCATGCTTGTAGATGGTGGGTCGGCCATAAACATCATGCCAAAGTCAATAATGACCACAATCGGCATTAAGGTGGATTAGTTGTCCCTAAGCCATCTGCTGATCCAGGGTTTTAACCAAGGATGACAAAGGGCGATGGGCATGATCAGAGTAGAAATTATCATTGGTGAACTTAAATCAAGCATGATATTCCACGTGATTGATGCAAAAACTTCATACAGCTTGCTCATAGGAAGGCCTTGGATCCATGAGAATGGAGTAATGCCATCCGCCCTCCACTAATGCTTAAAATTCTACCGAGAATGAGTAAAAGTGATCCGAGGCGATACTAAGCCATTCGCTGAAGCCGAATCACACTTCGCAAACGCCAAGTTCTACATGGATGAAAACATGGTGCCCAAAACTCTTCCAGAATAGATCAAATCCACGGGCAAAGCAGCACCTAAAAAGTAGGAGTGGCAAGCTATGCCCAAAAAGCAAGAAGGGCGAGCCATGCGTCTTCAAGCAAAAACGATGATGAGCTTGCTAAACTTGCAACAACCAAAGGAAGTAAGACACCAGTCTTCCGATACATCCCGATGTCGAGAAGAAAGAATGGTCAATCCCCATTTGAAACTGGAGCAAGCAAAGCCAACATACAGCGGCACAAGGATAATGTGAAGTTGCTCAAGACAAATGCAGTTTTGCCTCTGACACAACTAGGCGACGCTAAGGTTGCAAGACTACCACAAGGCTTCATAAAAACTCTGCCAAAATGAGTGGAACCAAGCTTTCTTCCAACCAAGAGGACCAAAGAAGGTTTTGATCCAAACGCCTACAAACTCATGTCAAATGCTGGGTACGACTTCGCTTCTTCTTCGAATCCTGGAAAAAAGGTCTCAAACACCGTCAACGATAAAGAACGTGACCTCACCAAGACTCAAAAGAAGTTAAAAGAGCATGGTTATGGAGTTGACAACAACAAGGCTGGACTTGGCTTCACACCAAATGCACCCATGAAGATTTCAAAACAAGCGAAAAACGCTAGCACTCAACACATCAACGTGAGCATTGAACAAGATCAAGAGGAGCCTAAACCCACCCTTCGGATATCAGTCTTCAATAGGATGAATCGTTCAAGGTCCAGAATTTTGGCACTTAATCGCATTGGTGGTCAAGACCGAACTTCTGTTTTCAAAAGACTTAGCGCGCCAACATCCCAAAGCTCTGTTTTCGAAAGATTGTCGAAACTTAATAAACAAAGCAACACGACTGGCTCTCATCCGCAATGGTCAGCGTTCGAAAGACTTGAAGACAACAAGAAGCTTCTAGAAAGAGGGAGACAACGCCAAAGGAAGAAAAGCTCGACGAGTAAGCAAAAAAAGGCGACATTCGAAGCTCGATTCCTTCAAGGATGAGGCGCCAAGTAATCTTGGAGGTTGACACAAATGGACCACTGAAAGTAAGAAAGCGCACCATCATCCACACTGGACAATCTTCATGCCAACAAGCTCGAGAAGACAACATTGAAGAGGAGGTCCAAGATGTCTTCCACATCATGATCCAAGAAGGCAAAGAAGAAGAAATCCCCGAGGAAGATGTCACTGCTGCGCCACCACAACTTGAAGATGGGGGGCAAGCCACGGTTGATGATCTCAAGGAACTCAACTTAGGCACAAGCGAGGAACCAAAGCCTATCTTCGTAAGTGCACTATTAAGTGTGGACGAGATAGAGGAATATTACCAGCTGTTATTAGAGTACAAAGACGTTTTTTCTTGGACCTACAAAGAAATGTCCGGCCTTGACCCTATCATCGTTGTGCATCATCTTGCAGTCAAGCCTAGAACGCGACCGATAAAGCAAACCCAAAGACGCTATTGATCCGAGCTCATCCCATAAATTGAGACCGAGATTGATAAGCTAATCAAAGCAGGCTTCATTCGAGAGGTTCAATACCCCAAGTGGATCTCCAACATCGTCATTGTCCTTAAGAAATCCGGACAAATACGTGTTTGCGTAGACTTCCGAGACCTCAACGATGCTTGCCCGAAGGACGACTTCCCATTGCCAACGCAACCTCTTGCCACAAGGCACTATCATTCATGGATAGCTCTTCTGGATACAATCAAATTCGCATGGCTCTCGAAGACGAGGAACTAACAACCTTCCGCACTCCAAAAGGTATCAACTGCTACAAGGTAATGCCCTTCGGTCTAAAGAACGTTGGAGCTACATATCGACGCGCAATGCAGAAAATCTTCAATGACATGCCACACAAAAAAGGTAGAATGTTATGTAGACGATGTGGTGGTCAAGACAAAGAAACGATCAGATCACTTAAAAGATTTACGAATAGTGTTTGAAAGCTTTATTTCTTTAAAGGAATGATTTGGTTATAAAGCCTTATTACAAAAAAATGAGCAGCACTCCAACGTCACCACTGAGGGAAAACTATGACCAAAAGGCGCAACACAGCGAAACCCTGTTGCAGTTTTTTGCACAGCACCACATGGCAAAAAGTGACGCACTGCAACAAGTTTCAAGCAGCAAGACGGTGGACAATGCAACAAGGACAGCAGACGGTGAAATGACGGTAGAGCAACAAGCAGTGCAGTGGCTGTGCAATTGTGGCACAGTGACGGTTCGATCCCATATATATATATATGTAGAACAACTTAGAGAAGCAAAAGAAGTGCGGTGACTGTGCAAATACAGTGCGGTGACGGTGCAAAGTAAAAATGACCCGCATGCAGAGAAGAGTGAAGTGCGGTGACTGTGCAAATAATAGTGACTGTGCAAACAACGACCCGTGCCTGGAAAAGAAAACCAAAATGAGAGGTGATGGGATGGTGCACTTGGAAAATATGATTATGCACGGCACTATCCTGGAAAATGTGATTAAAAAAAAAGGTTTTATTGTTATTTAGCACAATACATTGAATGAAATAAAGCATGTCTATTGATATCTCCGATAAAATACAAATATGTACAAAAAAAAAAAAAAAAAAAAAAAAAAAAAAAAAAACCGGGAGCCTTCACAAATGTCATTTATGTGAAGCCTCAGTACTCGGCAGAACCCTAGAAGAAGGAGGCACTGAAGATAGATTATTCGGAACCTCAATACTTGGTCGAACTCCAGATGACGAAGGCAAAAAGTTCCTCTGGAATACATCCACAAACCTCTGATGGTCACTTTGAATCCGACATTCGGAGTCCAGCAGCTGATCAAGCTTCATCTTTATGCCCGTCGAATAATTATTTGCAAGCACATGCATCTCTCTATTCTCGCGCTTATGCCGTCTGATCTCTCGTCCAAGGTTTGCCACCTCGACCGTCAATTATTCGACTTGGCGAGTTCAAGCGAGTAGGCGTTGACCCATATTGGACACAGAGCCCGCACACTGAACACTGAGAGCCCGGGACTCTTGAACAACCAACTCATTGGACCGTCTTGAAAACAACCTATTGTCTCTAGGAGTGAGGAGGTTCTTAGCTATTACCGTAGCTGTTGTTGCATCTCCCATCACAGAGTCTTCAACTGTAAGAGGGCCATTAGAAGATAAGAAAGATTGGCGCCATATATTACCCTGACACGGTGCACCTGTATCACTCATGAGACTCAAATCTAGGCAAATGTTAGACGGGTAAGCCATTTTCAGAAATGGTAAAAGAAAAGGTTTAAATGGAGTAAAATCTCAGAAATACACCAGAGATAATTTTCACAAGCGGGTAATCTTCAAAGTGTGCATGTTGGATGTGATCGACACCTTTATAAAAGGAAAGGTAACACAGCCACTAATTCAAAAAATCGAAGAGACACCACTCTCTGACTTTCAAAAGCCGGATTTTCCTGCATAAAGTCCGTCAACGCTTTTCAGGCGCAGTCTCAACTTGTCGGATAACACGTGCAACTTTGTCAAAAAATCTCTGACAAAGTTGAAAGCACGTTTTACTATTCCAACTACCACATTTTTGCCGACAAGCGTGGGTGACAAGGCCACATCCGCACCACTACCTGCTATTTCGCCCTTCTCTATATAGGTCGACCTTCATCCTCCATAGCAAGGCACACATCCAAAACGCATGACTCTTCTTCCTTGCCGAGAATGCATCTACAACCAAACCTCTCAACATACTCAGTTTCTTCCTCCCTGAAAACACTTCTTCAACCAAGTCACACCAAAGCAAAAGTATCTCATATCGTCAGGATCGAAAGCAAAAGTATCTCATAGCATGATTTATCCCTGTCTTTTTCCTTGTTCTTGTTCTTCACTGCAGGACAAGGAGAAAGAGAGCAATCAGCCGGCACTTGGAATCAACCTTTCAATTTGGAACCGACTGCCTAGAACCCTTTCCCTAATTGCTTACCTAGCCTTGCTCTCAAGTACTCGTCTTCAACATCTTATGCTTCTAGAGAAGATACCACATCCGCCTGAAGAACAGATAAGGCAAGGGAAATTGATATATCGAAGCATGTGGAGACAAGCGCAACCAATACATGCGTTGATCCATCCGCTGCTTCTTCAAAAGCAAACGTATCTCATATCATCAGGGTCGAAAGCAAAGGTATCTCATATCATGCTTTTTCCTTGTCTTTTCCTTTGCCCTTGCTTTTACCTGCAAGACAAGGAGAAAGAAAGCAACCAGTCAGAACCTGAAATCAAACGTCTGATCTGAAACTGATTGCTTGGAAACTTTGCCTGATTGCTTTCCTCGCATTGCTCTCGAGTGGTCATCCTCAATTGTTGTCAAGGTCACGAATTCCTCCGGCAAATACCTCATGACAGTTGATCAAATATTGGCTCTTTACACTCAAGCTACCAAGCAGGGATGAGTCGCTAAGAAGTAGTGTTATGAAGGATCATTCAAATGCAAAGGTTGCACACCACTTCTGCTATGCCACAAATTGAAGTAGAAGATTCAATGATGAGCTGGAACAGGCCACTACAACACGTCTTTCCTGCAGAACCGCATAATCCAGACAAAAGAGTCTAAGTCAGATCCAAGCTTAGCATCGCTGCCCTATCTAAAGAACTTGAGAAGCTTCAACAAACCTTTCGCTGGCACCGTCGCCGAAGAGCAAAGCATCGCCGTGCAACGTTGTCAAATCACCACTACTTCTTCAAAAGCAAAAGTATCTCATATCATCAGGGTCGAAAGCAAGAGTATCTCATATCATGCTCTCTCCCTGTCATCTTCCTTGTCTTTGTTCTTACTTGTAGAACAAGGAGAAAGAGAGTAATCAGTCGGCACTTGGAATCAACCTTCCGGTCTAGAACCGACTGCCTGGAACCCCTTCCCTAATTGCTTACCTAGCATCGTTCTCGAGTACTCATCTTCAGTTGTTGATGTACTTCTAGAGAAGATACCACATCTGCCTGTAGAACAGATAAGACGAGTCACAATGAAACATCAATCTTGTGGATCATCAGCAAACACAACAAATGTACGTGTTGATTCATCCCCTAACCCTCTTCAATATGAATTGGAAAGAATGAACAAAGAAATAGGCCGTCACCTCCCCCTCGTGCCTGCCTGCCAGGTGTTCAATTCCTAAAACCGCTCGTGGTCCTATCTAAGTTCAAGATCAAGCCCCAATGGCCCTTGAAGAAATCACAAGTCCAATTAAAAATCAAGTGTCCACCACCCTTGAATCAAATTCAGCTCCAGATAAAAGAAGTAAGTTCAGACCTTTGGAGGGAACCAGGAAACCCTCCAGACCAGTTCAAGATTAAGCCTATGGAAAATCAACAATTGGAGGAAACTAGAAAATCTTCCAGCCGAATTCAAGATCAAGGCCCAAAGGCCCTTGAAGAAATTTCCAGCCAAATTCAAGATCAAGCCTCGACGGCCCTTGGATCGACATCTACATTAAGGAACTTCAAAACGCATCTTTTACACGTGACAAGCACATGTATACGACGCGCCTTGAAGTGGGGGCATTTGTAGACATCGAAATTTCTGTGAAATAAATGTTGACCAATGCATTAAAATTACAACCTCCATTCATTTCACCTACATCATACACTCACTTCACCTACAACCTACACTCATTTCACCAACAACATACACTCACTTCACCTACAACCTCCACTCATTTCACCAACATCGTACACTCATTTCACCAACAACATCCACTTATTTCACCTACAACATCCACTTACTTCACCTACAACATCCACTTACTTCACCAAGAAAATTTGTGGTGGTGATTTATTCACAAAATCTATAAATAAGCTTCTCCATCACAAGACAAAGATACCAATTGACATCACACCAAAAACCTTGAAGCTTTGAAACTCTAAAAGCTCTCAAGCAAATCCTAAAGGATCAAGAAAGCTCTCTTCGTTCTTCGTCAAATCCCCCTTCAAGATCAAGCCCCCCGACGATCCTTGAAGAAAGTGTTCATCATTCATCAACCTTCAAGATCAAGCCCCGAAGGCCCTTGAAGAAACTTCCAACTGTTTATCCAAGATAATCAAGCCTCGACGGCCCTTGGATCAACAACACAACCCATAAATCTACATCTTACGAAGATAGAATCAGAGGACTAAATTGTAAAAGAGATTGTAACCCAAAAAAATTAATACAAAATATTATTTTGTACACGTGTTCTTGTTTCATTCGTTTCAGGAAAATTCATGTTTACAAAAACAATTTGTAAAATTCATCTCTAGAAAAAATCAATAGAATATGAGACCGTTTAGCCATCGAATTGTGTAAAAATAGATGAACGGATTTAGTATAAGGATTAAGAACTGTCTATCTATTTGTTATCATTGATTGATTAAATGACCGTGGTTTTTTTTTTTTTTTATTTTTTATTTTTTTGTAAAGATGATCTTTACCAAAAAAAATTATAAACACTAAAATCTATAAATTAGCTATTAAGTAAATTGAGAAAGAACTCCTTCTCAATTAATCTTGAAAAGCCAAACATTGCATTGCATGTAATTTTTTTTTTTTGTTTTTTTGTTTTGGTTGTAAAGATGACCGTTGTAGGCCTTCCATTGCATGTAAACTAAAATCTTTCTCCGTCCTGAAAACTTTCTAAATGCGGAAGTGGGGTTGAAAACTTGGTTTGATTGCTGTCACATTTTTGCTGACATCAATTGTCATGCAAAGAACAGTTAGTTTTTTTTTGTTTTTATTTAATTACTCTATTAGTATTGGTCATTTTGTGTCTAAAAAAAAAAGCTCTTTTCAGTCGAATTTTTACTTTTTTTGTTCTTCTCTACCACTCATCCTTTTTCTTTGCCCCCCTGGGCACTCTCAAGCATGTGATTCTAATTTGGTATGCAAGCTACATAAAGTCATATATGGATTGACACAATCACCTTGTGCATGGTATACCAAGTTGTGGGGTTTAAGAGAAGCAATGCCGATTCCTCCCCATTTGTTCGAAATGGATTCTATGGAAAACTGGTTGTTCTTATCTATGTCGATGACCTCATTGTCACTGGAGACAATTTGGATGAGATAACAAGCCTCAAACAATCATTGCACCAAAAGTTTGCCATTAAGGACTTAGGGAAATTGAAATATTTCCTAGGAATTGAAGTGGCCACTTCCCAGAAGGGATTATTTCTCAATCAATGCAAGTATGTGATTGATTTATTACAAGAAGCTGACATGGGTGATTCAAAACCTAGTCGCACACCCCTGGACAGCAAGTTGAACTGGAAATGGGAGGTGATCCTCTTAGCAACATCACCAATTATCAAAGACTTGTAGGTAAGCTCATCTACTTGACAATTACAAGACCTGACATCACTTATGTTGTTAGCATAGTGAGTCAGTTCATGCACTCGCCCACTGTGGCACATTTGAATGTTGTCAAGAGGATACTTCGCTACCTTAAAGGCTCAATCGGTCGTGGCATTTTGACAAGCAATAATGATCACATAAACATCATGGGATAACCGACGCTAATTGGGCTGAAAATGTTATCAATCGTCGTACAACCACTGGATATTGTACCTTTGTTGGAGGTAATCTGGTCACTTGGAAAAGCAAAAAACAAAATGTTATTGCTCGATCCACTGCTGGAGCAGAATATAGAGCCATGGCATCCACTACATGTGAACTTATATGGCTGAAAGGGTTGCTTACAAACTTAGGGTTTTCAGGTAATCAACCCATGTCTTTATTTTGTGACAATCAAGCAGCCATGCACATAGCTCCTAATCCTGTATTTCATGAGAGGATAGAGCATATTGAGGTGGATTGCCAGTACATTCGGGAGCAAGTACAGTCACAAGTCATTCAAACATGTTTCACTCGAAGTCATGACCAACTGGCCAATATTCTCACTAAAGCTCTTCCCACAACTCAGTTTCATCGATTACTTTCCAAGCTTGGATCAATCAATCCTCTTGATCTAGCTTGATGGGGAGTATTGGAAGTCAATTATGGGGTAGGCGGCTGCTGTGTTGTTTCTTGTTAGGCACGCATCTTGCTGAGCTGACTTATGTGTATGCCTGGTTGATTAGTTCTTTTTAGTCTTTCAATCTTACTTGTAATTTCCTAAACTTGTGGGCTTTGTTGTTGTTTCCCACACGGTTTCTCTTTTAACCAAGTCTAGGGTTTGTCTACTGGTTAAAGAAGAAAGTTGTGGCTTCTTCTCTTGGCTATATACTTTAGCCTTCTTGTAAAGCATACTTATGAATGAAATATACAATTTGTCATCGAAAATCAACACATTCACTCTAGTAAAGAAAGTCAACAATTGATGCCATTGCATTGCCAATTCCATTTTTTATTAAGAGAGATTCGAAAATGTACAACCTCGCATTTGAATCCCTTTCTTTTAGTATTGCTTATTATTGCACAAAATAACAAAAAATACGTTATATTAACTTTTTTATTTGAATTTTTTCATTCTACCATCTCAGCTTTCTTTCTTATTGTACAAAGTTGCACAATAATTCGAACCGTCTATTTTCTAGGTCATACTTTAAAGATGAACTCTACCAAAATCAAATCTGAAATCGTTTAGTCATCCCATGGTCATCCAACAATTTTGAGAGGGAAAATGAGGTGCTTAGACCATCTCCAACTGAAGGGTCCAGAGGGCCAGATGGCCGAAAATAGCCCGAAAACCATCTCTAACCTAGGGCTAAGCCAAAAGGCTCGTGGGCCCAACAGGACAAAAAAGGGCCAAATGACCAACCGGCTGGCCATCTTCAACCCGCTGGCTAGCCCACTTTTTTTTTTTTTTTTTTTTGTTCTTTTCAATTTGCCCAGCCCAATTTTTCTTTTGTCCCAGCCCACTTTTTTTTTTTTATGCCCAGCCCACTTTTTTTTTTTTTGACATTTTTTTTTTAATTTCTATTTTTTTCCTACACCATTTGTCACATATTTTTCACCATTACATACTATCTTATCTCATTTTATTTCAATTCTTCACATTTCATACTATAGCCCTTTGGTCCTCAGTTGGAGACAGTTTTTTGTGACAAGGCTAAAACGAGCCTTATAGCCCTTTGGCCCTCGGTTGAAAATAGTAAGAAATATGGCCCTGCACTGTTCATTAAAATATTGATTTTTTGAAGGGCCAGAGGGCTAAAACGAGCCTTCTAGCCCTCCTTCTGTTGGAGATGGTCTTAAGACCTTTATCGGTCTCTACAACCAATTGGTTCAAATTGAACACAGAATTGCTCTTTTGGTGGACACAAATAATTTATATTCATAAACTCATTTACTTGATGATATTACTCACCAGATTACTTTTAGGGTAAATGACAAAAAACTACCTCAACTATTGGTGTCACGACACTTTCATACCTCATTTTTTTAAATTGACAATGTCATACCTCATCTTACGAATTTGGTCCAATGTTATACCTTCCATTAGCTTGCCGTGAATTTCTCAGTTAAATGCTGACGTGACTTGATCCGGGGCCCACTTTTTATTAAAAAATTATTAAAATATTATTAAAAACTAAAAAAAAAATCATTTAATATTTTTTAAATATTAAAATAATAAAGAAAAGTTATAAAAAAATTAAAAAAAAAACACAAACCCGTCCTTTCTCCCCCCCCCCCCTTTCTCTCTCTTCTCCCCATCTTCTTCTTTCCCCCCTCCTACAACCCAGAAAAACAGAAGGAAGGAAAAAAAAAAAAAAAAGGTTCACGATTTTCCCTGACCCCCCTTTCTTTCTTCCCCCATCCCGTCTTTCCTAAACCCTATGCACCCACTATCTGCAACCTCACACCCACTACCTGCAACCCACACAAAAAAATCGAAAAAAAACCCAGATCCCGTTGAGGTGGAATTGGGAAACCTTCGCTAGGCCGATTCCGAGGGTGTAGAACCTGGGTGAGCAGAAAATGGGGGGAATGGGTGTGGAGGGAAGAGGGTGGGTGCGAGGTTGGGTGCGGAGGGTGGTGCGAAGGTTGGTGCCAAGGTTGGGTGCAGAAGGTGGGTGCGGGGAGAAGAAGGGGTGGGGGGGTGGGGAAGACAAACTGAGGGTGGGAGAAGACAAATTGGTTTTTTTTTTTTTTTTCCACTTTTTTTTTCTGGGTTGCAGAAGGGGGAGTGAGGAAGAAGAAGATGGGGGAGGAGAGAGAGAAAGAGAGAGGGAGGGAGGAGAGAGAAAAGCACGGTTAAAGTTTTTTTTTTTTTTTAACTTTTCTTTATTATTTTAATATTTAAAAAATATTAAATGATTTTTTTTTTTAGTTTTTAATAATATTTTATTAATTTTTTAATAAAAAGTGGGCCCCGAATCAAGCCACGTCTGCATTTAACTGAGAATTTCACGGCAAGCTAACGGAAGGTATAACATTGGACCAAATTCGTAAGATGAGGTATGACATTGTCAATTTAAAAAAATGAGGTATGAAAGTGTCGTGACACCAATAGTTGAGGTAGTTTTTTGTAATTTACCCTTACTTTTAGCATAGGGATTAATCTTACTCATAAAATTACACATTACTTTATTCTAAAGTAGGAAGGGAAATTGGCACTATTCATGTGAACAGTGTTTTGTAAGACATTTCAGTTTATTTACAAGAATGCCACTGGCTCTCTCTGCACGTGCTTTTTGTTGGATTTCACGTTATTTACGAATTTGCGACCGCCTCTTCATTTCCGTTCAGATTGCAATTTCGGTTTTAAGAGAGAGCCTGCGGCTTGCAGAATCACGATGATGGAAGAAGAAGAAGCTTTAGAAGTCTGATGGAAGCTGGAAGTCCATAGGTAAAAATCTCCCCGATTTGCTCGATTATGTCTCCCCCGATCTGATAGGATGTATTTTTTTTTTCCTTTTTCAAAGATTTTTTTGCTAATATTTTACACTATATATGTGGAGTAATTTTCTGAAGAGTAAACATGTTTAGATTTGAATATGTGGCAATTGATGCACCAGGAGGATTCTTATTTCAATGGTGCTCTGTCTTTGCATCTGAGTATATTTGTACCGTAAAAAAGTTAAGATCTGGGTCTGGGTCTTCCAATTCTGGCGAGCTACTTCCGTACGAACGCCGGCGCACCATGTAACGCGCCGTCGACCACAATCATCTCTATTTTATCTCCAGCTTTCCAGCCATTTAAGGTAAGCAATTTCATATTTTATAAAACGAATTAGGGATTACGATGTAGGGCTTTTGAATTAGGTTTCGGATTATGGATTTACAAATTGAGGATGATGTTTATTAATTATTTGTTCTAACTTTTCACTTCAGCAGAAACCCCTGATTGATTTGTAGTTCTTTCAATTAATTTGGAAGTTCAAGTTCTCTCTTTTTTTTATTTTTTTTTATTTACTTGAATTTGATTTGATTTGATTTTTTTTTTTTTTTTTTTTTTTTTTTTTTGTGATAGGTTGAGAATGTGAAAGCTCTGCTGAAGGTGGAGGTTAGAAATTTAACTTAATTGCTAGCTTCTCTGCAAGAAAATTGGCAGTCACTGATTCCCCTAAGAGTGCTAAGAACAGAGGTCTTATTGATACAACTGCTCCCTTTGAATCAGTTAAAGAAGCTGTTTTCAAATTTAGAGGAATTGTTGATTGGAAAGCCCATAGAATCCAAACTGTGGAGGTGCATTTTCTATATTTATTCTGTTTTATTAGCTATGCTCTTATATTTAATTTCCTTTTGAAATCATCTGTTACTCTGTGCATATATGAAGAAAATTGAGTTTTAGGTTTTTAGCAACTTCGTATTTCCATGTTTTGACGATGGGAATATTTAGATAACAGTTTTGACGATGGAGATTGCATGTTGAGTGGGAGGACTTGGCTTTTGGGGACATGATAAATTCAAATTTTAGCAGATGTTTGTTTTCTTCCATTTTCCCAGTTTGTTGGTTTCTAATTTCTCTTTGGAATGAATTGAACCTCTCCAGTGTGGTGTGGTGTGAGTAGATAACATTGTAATTGGTACTGTTTAAAGAATCCACAAAATGCTGTGTGTTTATCTCCTGTCAGTTTAATCTTCTTCTTCTGGGTGAAGAGAATGAATTGGCAGAAAAAAGTTTTGATTTTGCTTATTGGGTTCAATCCTTTTCCTTCCCCAAACTGTTTGGTTGCCAAGAAAACGATGGAACAGGAAGAAAATAAACATTGACTTGGTTGTATTAATTTTTCCTCATTTAGGTAATTATAGATGTGGTTTATATTCCTCTTATGTAAGAGATGAGTTCTTGAAACCAGAAGAAGTTATTGTTGAATTGATGCTGAATTAGATGCATTTAGATTTAATTAGTTATGAATTATCCATGTTCCTAATCAGCGATTCATTCTTTTCCTTTTCAACATGAGTTGGCCAAAATTTTCTTCAACCATTGAATGAAGTGAAAACGGATGCTGGTTTGCTAGATGGTTTTATGAAATTGGGTCGATGAAACTGAACCATGTAGTTGAATTTAGCTCAGTTGCGTGCTGGTTTGAGTTTTCTCATGTCTTAAACTTGGTGCCTGGGAATCCTGCTGTTGTTTGCTTTCAACTTGGCAGCAAACCAAACTCATTTGTGGGTTGGTTTATTTTTAATGTTGTATGATGAGGTGGTCGTTTCTGTCTATACATGTTTCTGTTTAATCTATTTTATTTGTGTATACATGTTTGTGTGTTTAATTTATTCCATAAGTCTTGATAAAAAAATAAAGACTGCAAACAAAAAAACTAACCCAGTTTTTGGAACTTCTAAGAATACCCTAAATCCTAATGGACACTTAAGTGTAGTCAATCATCAGAACAACTTTTTTATTATTTTTTTTTGGAGGAGTAGGAAGAGAGAGAGGGGGGTGGGTGTTGGGGTTGGGGAGGGATAGTGGTTGTCCCTGATTACTGGATTATGGTTGTTAAATTGACACGTTCTTAGATTATTGGATTATGGTTATTTACCTTCTGTTTGAATTTAGCATGTTTGAGAATTGCTAATGGATTTACTATGTTTCAAAATTTTGGATCGTTGGAGTGCGAACTTGGTTCTTTGGCATTTTGAGGTATATAATCACACACCTTTTTTTTGTTCAGAGCTTAATCAATGGGACATCCTTATTTAGATTTTCTTCTCTGTGAAAAAGAGAATTAGGCCTCAGTTTTTTTACAGGATTCTCTAATTTCTGTGATGTTTGATATCTATTTTATGGTTTGTGTTTTGTGGATTTTAGGAATTTGGATTTGGTATAAACTATTTGCACATGTTCTGTTGAATTTTCTGCTATATCGGTTAACCTTGGTCTTTGGTTTTCAAATTATGTTTTTTTGGGTATAAATCTTGGGATTTTGGGGTTTTTACTGTGGTGGGTTTATGGAAATTCAAATTCTTGCATTCGCAAATCCGCAACCGCCGTCGAAAACATGCTTGGGTTTTCGCGTTCTGATTTCTTTGTCACTTGCTCGCTGTTATGCAGCTTAGACCATCATGATTCACCATCGTCACCCCATCACCGCCGTCGCGACCACCACTGCCGTCAAAAACACTACCATACCATCATCCTGCAAAAGATTAGGTAATTTCTAAATTAGGGTTTTTTTTGTTTTTATTTTTATTTGTTATTTTTATTATGTGAATTCCTGGTTTAGGGATTTAGGGTTTTTGAATTAGTATTTGTGAAGGTCAGTGTTTGATTTTAAACCGATTTGTGCATTTCTCTGCATATTACTATTGCATGATTAGGCCTTTCTGATTAATTTTAGGTAGAGTGTCCGTTGCAGAGAGAGGGATTTCAGGGGTTTGCAAATCCTTCCCCTTCACACAGATGCGGTTGTTTCTCTCTCATTTCTCCCAACATCTAGCCCCAGCGCCGTTCACCCCCATTCTTCTTCATCATCTCTCATGTATTTCATCTTCTCTAAAAAAAATAAAAAATAAAAACCCTAGCCGCTCAATTTCTCTCAACCCTAGCCGTCCCTCATCCAATTTCTCTCAACCATGGCCTCCAATTTAGGCCTCGAGTTCACGAATATGGAGAACTTTCTCTCTCGCCTGCAAACGACGGTGGCCGAGAATGAGGGCCCGTGGTGGACCACCGCCAAAAAACCCAACAAATCCCCTTTGATGGGATTTTCAATTTATTGTGTGGAAATTGGGTTTCATCTGAAAAATCTGAATGTTTAGGGTTTTTGTTTGCTGATTATTGTTGGTTTTATTTGTATTTTTTAGTTATATTTAATTTATGTTTATATTGTTATATTTCGTTTGCATCTTTAGTCTTCAGAAGAGGGGCTGGTTTTTTGATATCTTTTGAAGTGTGAATTTGCTGTTAAATTTTTATATCTTTTAAAGTTTTTGTTAATTTTTGTTGTAAAGGAACTCGGGTGGTGGTACTAATTATGCTTTTGAGAAAACCTATTGCAAGTTCTTCTTTCTCTCTCTCTCTGTATTTTCTTTTTCCCTACATTTCTTAGTTTTAATTATGTCTTCTTACGTGTAAAATTGAGTAATCAGTAGTAATGCATATGCAAAGAATGGATGCACCAATGTATATGCAAAAATCATAAGTTGGGTTAATATAAAATTATAAATTATTTTCTGTCTTTTTGCCCGTAAAAGATGACTGATAATTGATAGGAGCATATTTATGCTACTTAGTTAGTGTGTTTTCTTGCATTTGCTTAGCTATTTGTTGCTTAGTATGGTGTTTAAAGTCATTTTCGTGTGTTTTTAGGTCCTAGAAGCAAAGTTGGCAAAAAGATGCATTTTGGAGCATTTTAGAGCAAATCTGGGCTTGGAATGGATAGCACAAGCAATGGGCATGAAGATGGACGAATTTGGAGTTTAAATGGAGTTGGGAATATGTTTCAAGGTTGGAGAAATAAATTCAAATCATTGAAGATAAGGAATCAGCTCAAAAGAAGGAGAATTATCCAAAATATTATCCAAAACAACCTTATCTTATCTTATCTTACCCAATCCTTATCTTATCTCACCTTATCTTATCCTAATCTTATCCTAACCTGTTTTCTTCAGTTTAGGGGACTTAAAACCTGATTTCTAGAAGTCCTATCCATTCCCCTACAAAAGTGGCGCCCCAAACTCTTCTAGAAACCCCAAAATCTGCCCAGAAACACATTCTTTCTAGAAGCCTAAAAATCTGGCGTCTTCTTCCCTTCTTGAATCCTTTTTCCTTGCCTTGCAAGGCATTCCCTGCCCTTATCCTATTGTGCCGCACCTTAGGCCCTTTCCCATTAGAAATCTGATTGTTTTGAACCTATTTCTGGATGGATTTGGCTTTCTAGAAGTCCTAATCTGATTCATATAGGGTTTTTGGTGCCTATATATATATATTTCTCCCCCCTTGCTGCAGACACCACCCTCCATACACAACCATTCACGCCAGAAATCATCCACCACCCCCTGCCGTGCCATATCATCCACACAGACCCAGAAAACCCCTCTTGTGCCGCAGCTATTCAAGGAAGGAAGGAGAAGGTGCCACTCTAAGTCGTGACTACTGCTGGAGCGTTCTTAGGTGTTGTCTATCCTTGTTTTCAATGTTTCAATTCAGTTTTCTTTGTTTAATTGCTATCATGAGGAACTAAGCCCCTATTAGTTAGAGGGGGAATTTGAAGCCATGAATATATGTTTCTTATGATTTGATTTACTCCAGTTATGATTTCATAAATTGTGAATGTGGTTTGCTTAACTGTTTTATTAAGAACTTGTTCTTGTGTGTTGATTAAGGATGCATACTTAGTTTACATGCATGAATTTGATGCTAGAATATAAGGGAATTTCACCTAATCGTTATGAACTTATATTCACAAGTAGTAAAGGTTGCTAGTCACAATCATGTTAAGTAAACCCTAGGCTGGATTAACATGCGTCTTCCATAGTTATGAATGCCTTGTCAATGTTCATGATTTCCATTGAACTTAATGATCTTTGTTGAATGTCTCTATCATGCGTATTCCATAGTTAGGGAGTTTGAGAAAGAATAATTTGGTTGTGATGCGTTATCCATTCAATTCAATGAATCTAGGGAAATCTGGGAATTGATTAGTTCAATACAATTAATTCGGAACATTGTCATTCATGGTTTATCGAAAGAGTAACTGGGAATCAAGTTGTATGCATATGTTTATGTGTGGATAAGGATCCTTCTAACTAGCCATTCACCCATTTAAATCACCAATTTCGTACAAAACTAAGTCTAGTTTACAATTCTGTTTTGCTTAAGTTTAAATTCGTTCAAAACCAATCCCCTGATTTTAGTTTGTGTTAGTAAGGTCTAAATTCGTCAAATCTTGAGTCTTTTAGTCTTTTGAGTCAATTTGAGTCTTAATTTCGTTCAAATCAATCTTAGGTGTTAGTTTAGAGTCTAGATAACTTGTTTTGTGTGTTTTAGGTCTATTTAGCTTGTTTTGAGTCTTTAGAGTCCAGAAACTGTTTAATTGAATTTTATTTGCTGTTTTGAGTTTGTTTTGAATTATTTGAGTCAAGTTAGGTTGTTTAAAGGTGTCTAGAGTTAAAATTCGTCCAAATTGATCCCTAGTACTTGTTTTCATTGTTTTAAGTCCAGTTTATTGTTTTAAGAGTCTAATTTGTGTAGATTAACATCCCTTCTAATCCCCGGCCTAAAACGATCCCTACTTTCATATACTACGTCGATAGGGTTTTAATTTGAGTGACAAGTAATTCTCACATCAAATTTTGGCGCCGTTGCCGGGGATTAGCAAATTTGCTAATCCCCCGTGTTTCTGTTTGTGTTTTTATTTTTACGTTTGAGTTTTTGATTTTGTGTCGTTTTGTTTTCTTTGTTTCAGGTACTAGACATGGCAATTGCCAACATTCAAGCTCAATTGGCCAATCTTACTTCTCAATTGTCCCAGATTGCCAAAAGAACCACATTGCACACTGCCCCTACATTTAATGTACCCTATGGGCAAGCACATCAAACTCGTCAATTCACTGCAAACGGAGGTGCTTGGGGTTATCAAAGCCATAACCAATCAAGGGACAATATGTTTTCCAACGCTTACAATTCGGATTGGAGAGATTATTCAGATTATATGTGGGAGGAACCTCAACAAATTCAACAAGGTGGATATTGGCAGCAAGAGGAGGAGTTCTATTCAAGATCTGTGCAGCCACCACAACCTCCCCCACAACAATTCCAATCGAATTCAAGTATACCTATGAGTTATGATGAAATTCGTGACGTACTAACCTCTTTGAAGCAGGGCTCACAACAAGAAGGGTATTGGCAGCCATCTGAGGAGATCTATCAAAAGCCATATGAACCACCACAGCCTCAACCTGCCCAAACCAATTCAGGTTCGTTGTTAGAAAATGATAAAATTCTTCAAGTACTAACCTCTTTGACGCAGGACATACAGAGCATAAAGAATCAAGCTAAAGAGGTGGCCGAATTGAAGAAACAAATGGGGCAAATGGCTGAATTCATGGGCCAATTCAGAGAACAAGGCAGATTGCCTAGTTCAACCGTTGTTAATCCTAAAGGAGGATTTGAAACCGCCAATGCAATCACGTTGAGAAGTGGTAAGCAGGTTGGAACTGATTCACAGCCATCTAGATCAAGTCAAGAAGAGGACACAAAGCTGCAATTGGAGGAGGATGAATCACCCAAACCCACGGCAAGGAAAGAGACATCTTTGCCGCAGCCATCCCCAACCATCAAGGTAAGTTCCAATATGAATTCTTCTAGCTCTACTCCACTAATTGTGCCCTTTCCTGGCAGGTTGCGGCAATCAAAGAAAGAGGATGCTGAAAAGGACATTCTAGAGACATTCCGGAAAGTTCAAGTCAATATCCCACTCCTTGATGCAATAAAGCAGGTCTCAAGGTATGCTAAGTTTCTGAAAGAGCTTTGTACAACAAGGAGAAGGATTTCTAACAAAGAAGTGGTTCAAGTAAGTGAGAATGTCTCTGCTGTTTTACAAAGGAAATTACCCCCTAAATGCAAAGATCCGGGTAGTTTTACAATTCCTTGTGTTATTGGAAATACTCGTTTTGAATCTGCCATGTTAGACTTAGGTGCATCTATAAATGTCATGCCATATTCTGTTTATGCATCTATGAATTTAGGAAAGCTTGAAAATGATGGTGTTATTATCCAATTAGCCAATCGATCTAATGCATACCCAAAAGGAGTTTTGGAAGATGTTTTGGTGCAGGTAGACCACTTGATTTTTCCTGCAGATTTCTATGTGCTTGACATGGAGGATTCAGACCATTCCCATCCATTACCACTCTTACTTGGCCGACCATTCATGAAAACAGCCCAAACCAAGATTGATGTGGCCAAGGGAACATTAACTATGAAGTTTGGTGGTGATAAGATTAAATTTAATGTTTCTAAGTCTGTTGAGAATCCTAACATTGTTCGTTCTTGTTTTGCCATGGATCAAATAAAAAAGATAGGGCCGGACCGTTCAAGCACAAAGGATACATCAAGAACCATACAAAACGAGGGAATTGGAGTGGAGCACAAGGACCATACAGCCACTGCCTTCAAAATGCCCCAATTGGTCGAAAATATCATGGGGAAGAATGTTCATAGTGCTGCCACTTCATTGCAGTACATTGGTAAGCCATCTATTCCAGATTCGATTCCCATTTCAACTAATAGGTTGTTACCTTGTATGGTGCAGATTCCCAATCAAATCCAAGCTGGTGGGCATGATTACATTGATTTTAGGATGTTCAATGCCACAATCCGGAAGGATCACTATCCCTTACCATTCAAAGATCCAATGCACGAGCTGTTTGAGGAGCATGTGGTGGAAGAACTACATCTGCATGCCGTGGGTACCATGGGAACTTAAATGGAAGAATCGTCTGGCTGGAAGACGTTAAAGCAAGCGCTTCTTGGGAGGCAACCCATGTGTTCAAACGAGAGAACGATGGAATTCTAGCTCCAAAACCAGATTTGCGTTCTTAAACTCTCTCTCTTTATTGCTTTTGTTTTGCCATATCTGTTATGTGTGTTAGTTGTGTTATTTGCTTGCTTTTGTGTGAGTTTATGTTTGAAACATTGAGGACAATGTTTGATTGAAGTGTGGGGGGGTAACAAAGTGTTTTTTGCATGAAATTCGTGGGTTTTTATCACCTATCACTTTGAATGTTGTTTTCAGTGTTTTTAACTGTTTTTAAGCTGTTTTGGAGTCTTTTAGTGTGTTTTGAAAAGAAAATCCGAAAATACAATAAAAATTTGAAAAATTGTTTTGAAAAACCCAAAAAGAGTTGTTTTTGTGTGTTTGTTTGTGTCTTAGGGTACCTTCCAACACAATGATGAGGATTTGGTTTTTAATTGCATAACTGTTAAAGAAAGTTACAAACTTGGATTGACGTTTGATATACTCTTTGGTTTATGCTTGGTTGTAGTTGACATTCATGAATTCACATGTAATCACAAAAAGGATAAAATCAGTTTTTGTAACATGCTTGAAGGAAGTAACTCAAACTAACGCTACAACCCTGAGAGACTTGAGCCTTTAACGTTCTTTGGAGAGTTAAAAATCTGTGCATTCTTTGTTTTCTAAAGTCGTTGCATGATCTCATTATTCTTTGCTTGGTTGCTACTTAGAAGGCATTTCATCATTTAGTTCCAAATACTAGAACTCATACCCGTTTCATTCAAAGCATGAAATTGATTAGCATAACACATAAACAAGATGAAGTTGTTTAGTTTAAAACCAGAGCCAAAAAGCCTAACCCTTTGCATATGTATTGTAGGTTTAACCCTTTTGAGCCTTGTTTAGCCTATGTTCTTTGTTTACCCACATTATCCTTACCTAGCCTAGATTAGGACCATCCTTACCCTTGTTCTTAAGGCGTAGCTAAGCATGACCTAAGAATGAATTCCCTTTGTTCGTTATTTGGGCGGCAAAACAAGTGTGGGGGAAGGGATTTATGTGTCTGATTGTGTGCCAACAAGACAAACGAGGGCACGGGTGAAGAAGCAGAGAAGAAAAAAAAAAGAGAAAAATTCGTGTGAAAAAGAAAAGAAAAAAGAAAAGTTGTGAAAAAGTATGAAAAGTGTTCAAAATAAGTGAGAATAAGCTCACAAGTGTTGATTGTTGAAGAAAGGGTCCAAAAAGTTGAAGTTGGCCCTAAGTATGTGTGATCTTCCCCTTATGTATCAAAGTTGATTTCTGCATGCTAAAGGGAGTTCTAAGTGTCATATTCATTACTTTGCTTGCTATTGCTTTAAGAACGTTTGTTTTCCTTACCCTTCTTTGTTAGCCAATACCCCCTAGCCCCGTTATAACCCTATACTTCAATCTTGAGTGTTGTGTGTTTCAATATGTGGAGTTTGGGATTGGTATGAGCATATGGTATCCCTGGTTCTCGCGTCTAAGTAGTAGCATTCCATTCATGAGATCATATCTATACATGCATTCCAGAAATTACTTTTCTTGCTATACATATATGTGAGTATTAGTTTTCATGTTTACATCAATCTTCTCACATATAACTAGTGTAGGGAGTGTAGTCAGAAAATCTCTGTGATTGAGTGCATATTTAGTAAGGAATTGAGGGATTCTCTAAGGCATGTTACTACATTCAAAATGTTGTTTTAATTGATTAAATGCGAGCTAATGTGTGGTAACTTTGATTAAGTATGTGCTCAAGGGTAGGGATAACTAAAATCTGTGGGAGTAATGATCTTTGGCATGTTATGTATCATTGAAGATCCCTGAGGTGAACGTTGGAAGGTTTAGGTTACGTTTTGTTTGTTTTGTTTTGCTCGAGGACTAGCAAAAGCTAAGTGTGGGGGAATTTGATAGGAGCATATTTATGCTACTTAGTTAGTGTGTTTTCTTGCATTTGCTTAGCTATTTGTTGCTTAGTATGGTGTTTAAAGTCATTTTCGTGTGTTTTTAGGTCCTAGAAGCAAAGTTGGCAAAAAGATGCATTTTGGAGCATTTTAGAGCAAATCTGGGCTTGGAATGGATAGCACAAGCAATGGGCATGAAGATGGACGAATTTGGAGTTTAAATGGAGTTGGGAATATGTTTCAAGGTTGGAGAAATAAATTCAAATCATTGAAGATAAGGAATCAGCTCAAAAGAAGGAGAATTATCCAAAATATTATCCAAAACAACCTTATCTTATCTTATCTTACCCAATCCTTATCTTATCTCACCTTATCTTATCCTAATCTTATCCTAACCTGTTTTCTTCAGTTTAGGGGACTTAAAACCTGATTTCTAGAAGTCCTACCCATTCCCCTACAAAAGTGGCGCCCCAAACTCTTCTAGAAACCCCAAAATCTGCCCAGAAACACATTCTTTCTAGAAGCCTAAAAATCTGGCGTCTCCTTCCCTTCTTGAATCCTTTTTCCTTGCCTTGCAAGGCATTCCCTGCCCTTATCCTATTGTGCCGCACCTTAGGCCCTTTCCCATTAGAAATCTGATTGTTTTGAACCTATTTCTGGATGGATTTGGCTTTCTAGAAGTCCTAATCTGATTCATCTAGGGTTTTTGGTGCCTATATATATATATTTCTCCCCCCTTGCTGCAGACACCACCCTCCATACACAACCATTCATGCCAGAAATCATCCACCACCCCCTGCCGTGCCATATCATCCACACAGACCCAGAAAACCCTTCTTGTGCCGCAGCTATTCAAGGAAGGAAGGAGAAGGTGCCACTCTAAGTCGTGACTACTGCTGGAGCGTTCTTAGGTGTTGTCTATCCTTGTTTTCAATGTTTCAATTCAGTTTTCTTTGTTTAATTGCTATTATGAGGAACTAAGCCCCTATTAGTTAGAGGGGGAATTTGAAGCCATGAATATATGTTTCTTATGATTTGATTTACTCCAGTTATGATTTCATAAATTGTGAATGTGGTTTGCTTAACTGTTTTATTAAGAACTTGTTCTTGTGTGTTGATTAAGGATGCATACTTAGTTTACATGCATGAATTTGATGCTAGAATATAAGGGAATTTCACCTAATCGTTATGAACTTATATTCACAAGTAGTAAAGGTTGCTAGTCACAATCATGTTAAGTAAACCCTAGGCTGGATTAACATGCGTCTTCCATAGTTATGAATGCCTTGTCAATGTTCATGATTTCCATTGAACTTAATGATCTTTGTTGAATGTCTCTATCATGCGTATTCCATAGTTAGGGAGTTTGAGAAAGAATAATTTGGTTGTGATGCGTTATCCATTCAATTCAATGAATCTAGGGAAATCTGGGAATTGATTAGTTCAATACAATTAATTCGGAACATTGTCATTCATGGTTTATCGAAAGAGTAACTGGGAATCAAGTTGTATGCATATGTTTATGTGTGGATAAGGATCCTTCTAACTAGCCATTCACCCATTTAAATCACCAATTTCGTACAAAACTAAGTCTAGTTTACAATTCTGTTTTGCTTAAGTTTAAATTCGTTCAAAACCAATCCCCTGATTTTAGTTTGTGTTAATAAGGTCTAAATTCGTCAAATCTTGAGTCTTTTAGTCTTTTGAGTCAATTTGAGTCTTAATTTCGTTCAAATCAATCTTAGGTGTTAGTTTAGAGTCTAGATAACTTGTTTTGTGTGTTTTAGGTCTATTTAGCTTGTTTTGAGTCTTTAGAGTCCAGAAACTGTTTAATTGAATTTTATTTGCTGTTTTGAGTTTGTTTTGAGTTATTTGAGTCAAGTTAGGTTGTTTAAAGGTGTCTAGAGTTAAAATTTGTCCAAATTGATCCCTAGTACTTGTTTTCATTGTTTTAAGTCCAGTTTATTGTTTTAAGAGTCTAATTTGTGTAGATTAGCATCCCTTCTAATCCCCGGCCTAAAACGATCCCTACTTTCATATACTACGTCGATAGGGTTTTAATTTGAGTGACAAGTAATTCTCACATCAATAATATGTTTTTCTCTGTTATTGAACCCTCCCAAACAGAATGGGAGTTGGTAATGACAAGGGTATTTGGCATGCTATAGCTCATGTGAATTAGTTGCAGAGTGATTTTAGTGTTTGAATTTCATCTGTCAAGCATTATCTAAATTGCCTAAGTGCTTCAGTGTTTGAGTTTGATCTTTCTAATTGTAGTGAGTTTAATACATATGTAGTTGCTCTGTTTCGCTTTGGGGTTTTGATTTGGTGTTTGTTTGGATTTGGGAATTACCATTGATAGATAGCATTCAAGCAAGATGCATAACTCATACACACATTTTATTTTTCATATTCCTTTTCTGCCATCTCTTATTTAGATTTGTGTAATTGATTGGCTCAAAGATGGTCTACAAGGCAGGGCTCTGTATTCATCTTAAGATTGGTCCATATATTTGTTCATAATGGAATTTTGGGAATGATCATTTTCCTCGGCAGTTTTTTGTTTCGTCAATGAATTTCTTTTTGAATGTTTCTATTTTCTTTAGGTGGTTTCCAGTTTGGCTGAAGTTTGTTCCAGGCATTAGCTTCAGAACAGATAATGAGCCTTTTAAGGTATGTGTGCTTTTTTTCACTAAGGATGCGTAATTTGAAAAGTTGACAATTTCAGTCATTTGTCTTAATTAATCAATGATTAGTTTTTTACCTGCCCCAAAATTTTTAATTTTATTTTCGTGCCCTGATTTCATATTAGGCGCCTTATCTTCATATGAAAAATTCCACCGTTTTCAAAATTTTTGGTAAAGTTAGCAGCTGCCTCGCTCTCGATCTCTCAGCCCTCTGCCTCGCTCTCGATCTCTCAGCCCTCTCACGGTCTCTCTCTCAGTAAGCTTGATTTGGATTTGGATTGTTCTGTCTCATATTGGAATCTCAACTTCTACCTATGTAATTTCGATTTCAAGTTTTATAGTTCATCAGCACAACCAAGATCATGAGCATTTTGGTAGCCTGCAGCTCTCAGTTCTTGGTATTTCTTCTTACACATAATCTGGTTGAATTTTTTATTTTGTGGGTTTGGAAATTCAAGATTTTTTTTTCTGCAATTTATATTTCCATTGATGTTTTTGAACTGTTGTGTTTGGTTGCCAGTATGATTACTTATGGACTATTTCGCTATATGCATTTGCTACAAAATGTAAATTTATTTTAAATGAAACATGTTGAAGTCTCTTTGCATTTGCATAAGCTATTGTGTGTTGTTAAAAGAGAGAGGGCATCTAGCATACAACACACACGCCATGGGTGTACAACTAAGTTTGCCATGGAAGGATTTCTGGATTTCTTCGATGCCCTCTCCTTCAGCCAAACCTCTGCATTTACATAAATTTTTAGATTGCAGGGTCTGACAACATCAAGAATATAGACCGTTAGTAGCTATAGATTTATTTTTCAAAGCATTTTGGATGGGAAAATTAATGGATGGTAGAAGTAAAACTGAAATTGAAAAACACTGAGGTTAAACATGTACAGTTGAAACTGTACCATTTGTATATTTTTTTCAAAAAAAAAAAGAAAAAGAAAAGAAAAGAAATTAGGGTCACATGGCTTCACCAAGCTCATAGCACACACGCCATAAGATGAAAGTTAATGACTTCTGTCTGTTGCTCAAAGGGAGATGGAGGGTAGAAGGTAATGGAATAAATCTGTTCTCAAAATCTGAAACTAATATTCTCAATATGTTTGAATTCTCTTCTTTTCATTGTCATTATTTGGCTTTCTTCTTTCATTGTTTGTTCATTGTACAACTTACCAGTAAAATCCAACTGTTATAGTTTGATATTACAGATATGATATTCTAGGAATTAGTTGAAACAGTTTATACTCTAATCAAATTAGTAAGAAAAACATATGTTCACATGCATGTAGAAACTCAATGGAGATAAAACTACATTTGCAAATGAGGCAGAGCACCAATGAAGTGATTAGAGTCCATGTGTTGTGTGGTCTAATATAGGATGTACATTAGTTGAAGGAAGGATAATGTGACTTATTGCATGTAAATTTGTCATCAAATTTGAAAGATATTGTACATTTATTTTGGAGACTGATATATCATTGTTTGATTTTAGTCTTTTGTTTTTACCTTTTCAAATAGGTGGTCTGCTTCTCTATATTTTCTCATTGCCTCCACGCAAAAGGTCAGTTTTCTTTTCTGTCATTAAAATATTCTTAGATTGTGGTTGTATGTGTTTGGTTTTTTGCTATTGTATCTTTTGAAGTTTGCTTATTTGTATATTTGTTTGCATCTGGTTTTGCTTGGTTTGTCTATAGGTGGCTTGGTTGTATTTTTCCCCTTCCTTTTATCAATTTATTGCTTGGCAATGTTAATTTGTAACTGCAATGCGCAAAAAACCTAGGACTAGCAAGAGAGCAGGTGATACAAGAAAGACATTAATTCCTGCTTTAAGTGGTACACAAGTGTCTAATGAGAATATTTATGATACTAACAATGTGGAAATCAACCTGCATTGTTAGTTTTACTGCCCTCATGTAAATTTGTAATGAGTCATCAATTTTTGTTCTTTTATGCACAGTTTTGGGTTTGTGGTATTGTGTTGATTGATGCTATTGGGCTGGAGAATGTTAAAATCCCACGTCGGAAACGTAACAAATAAAATACAAAAAGAAATGAATGTTGGCAATGTTAATTAGTGGTGAGCTGCTAGACCGCCTCTAGAATGACAACTGGCTGGCCCCATCAATTTTCACTTTTGGGTTTCCATCTAATTTGGTGTTTATCTTTGGCAGATAGATCCGGGAGACACCGATTGCTAGCAACATGAACAATTGCTTCTTGGGCTCTTCTAATCAACTGACATTCAGTATCATGTAAGGAATTATAACGGTTTTGATTCTTATGTACTTTTCCTTTTAAGTTTAGCATTGTAGTACTAAATTTTCTGGATGTCACATTGAATCCTAGACAATTTTTTAAGTAGCAACAATGTGCGTAACGTGAAGTGAGTTGCTTTCCTTTGATCAATATTGACCGATATCCTAAAAGAACACTTTTGATATGGTTCAGTTGCTGCAAAAAATAAAAAAGGATTTCTGCCTGTCACGAACAAGAAAGATGGATACGAATTTGTCTCCCCTTTGGATGGCAGGTGAGAGATTTATGTGTTTCGTCAGCCTCGGGCCTATGTGCTTGATCCCTCGTTATTGCGGCCAATTTTATTGATGGATTTTTCCAGAAACTTACTACTCCTGCCAGATGCTCAAGTATTATGTCTTCTACTTTTTTACTTTCCCTTTTCTGTGTAGTAAGTTGATTACTTAAAACTATGATATTGGTGACACAATACGATCTACAAATGAATGTTTCTTATAGTATGCATATCCATATATAGCAAACAAAGTTTGACTTCATTGGTTCTTAGGTACTACGTCTTTTTAGTTGTTTTGTGTGGAAACTATTCATGCCTGTTGCGACTAATACATTCAACGCCCGCAGCAAAGCGCGGGCACATTTTCTAGTTATCTATTCTAAAGTTAGTGGGCAATTGGCCTGTTCATGGCTACAGTAAAACAAATGCCCCTCGATTTCACCTTATTTGCAACAATACCAACCAAATTAGGTTGGGTTGGGAGGGTAATTCTCAAAAGTGAGGGTGATTTTTTCCATATGATTTAGCACGGAGCCACTCGATTTCATGCTATTTACAACAATACCAGCCAAATGGGGTTGGGTTGGGAGGGTAGTTCTTAAAAGTTCAGAGGGTACTTTTGTCCGTTTGGTTTAGCACAGATTGATGGGTTACACCCGTGCGCTCTCCTCTCATCTCTTTCTACGGGAGCCCTCTGTCATCTCTCACTCTTCCTGTTTCTGTTCTTCCCAAACCCTAGCAGCCACAACTCCATCTTTGGAATAGCATCGGCTCCTGCTTCCTAAAACCAATCCATTTCTGTAAATCGAGAGCTTCGGTGAGATGAAGGAGAGGAGTAGGGAGATGGGCTCGAGTCCGCCAACGGCGGAAGATATCTTCAGGGATTACAGTGCTCGGAGAACCGACGTCGTCCACTCTTTAACTAACGGTACTCCGATCTCTCTCTCTTCTCCGTTTCTCTCTTAATTTCCTTTTTGTTTTGTTTGAATTTCTTTTTTGTGATTTTGGATTTACAAATGGATTTTGTGTTCAAATTTCCTTTTTGTGATTTTGGGAATTTTGTTTGTAGAGCGTTCATCATCGTTGAAGATGCCTCTTCTCGAGTCTTCTGCTTCATTCCGTTTCTCTCATCCAAAAAATTAATCGCTACTTCTCAAACTCTCTCTCTCTCTCTCTCTCTCTCTCTCTCTCTCGCACCGCCACACTAGGCACCGCAGCCGCTCAAAGGCTGAGTCTCCAGTTCTCTTTCGCCAGTTTTCCAGGAAGCACAAATCGAGTTCCCTCTTCTTTTTCTTTGAGAAATAAAAAAACGCGAATCCCGTCCCAATTCGAAGAAAATTCCTCAGGTGGATTTGATTTCAGGGTAAGTCCTCTCTCTCTTTAGAATTTTGTTTGGGATTCTCTCTTTCTCTCTCTCTTCCGCTCAATCTCAAAAAAAAAAAAAGGAATTTTGTTTGGTACTCTCTCCTCTCTAAAATCTCTCTGTTGTCTCTTCCATTATGTCAATTTGTATAATTTATTTTTTGATGTGAGATTTGGTGGGTTTATTTGGGTTATGGTTTGAGATGTTATTTGGAAGATTTCATTTTTGAGTTGGATTCATGGTTTTTGCTTAAGATATCTCCATTTTTTTTTTTCGTTGTATGTGATATATTCTACCAGGTGCAGTATTATCCAAATTCATTACTGCATTTCAAGAGCTTGCGACTTATAACTTGGCTCCCAACTCCCAAGTGAGTCTTAGATAGCAAATCACACTAATAACCTTTCTAAAATACATTAAATGGTGAAAGTAAGAAATGGTGAATCTAAATGGTGGCGTGGTACATTATGTAGAATCTTTTGAATTGAAGTTGTCTTTTTTTTTTCCTTCCCTTTTTGTTGATTTAAATTGGGATTGGCTACTGATTTGTTTTTCCAGATTAGGAGGAAAAGAGAAATCATGTGCATTTCATTGTTTTGGAGCATTGCACATAAATATGATATACAATCAAATTAGGAAAAGATAAAGGTATATGCTTGATGACTAATTGGTTTATGGATTAGAAGTATTATTTGTGATGTAGATCATGGTTTTCAGGTCTTTTACAATTTTAGTGATTGTGCTTAAGGGTAGATGATGATGTAGGATGAAGATAGTTTTTAAAGAATGCTGGAGTTACATTCGTTGGAGTACATTTAAGTAGTTTTTTGTCCCTGTGAGGTATTTGGTATTCCTCATAGTTTCGTTCTTGACCATATTCCTTCTCGAATCTTCATCGATAAAATGTTTCCTTGAGCATCTTCTTTAAATGTGTCTTTTATGTTTGATCCAGTTGTGACTTTCCCTACCTTTGTGTGCATATACTGGTTTAAATTTATGTGCATTTTATTGAAATGATTCGAATTGAATATTTATAACTAGAAGAAGTGATTTTTCTAACTGTGATAATTGTGCCTCATGTTTTGCTTAGGACTTTGATATTCTAATTTCTTCTTGATAATACATCGTTTTTGTAAGTGTATAGGGGTACTTATAATTCATCATTGTTTAACGATCACATGCTTTACTGAATGTGAAAATAGTGACCACTGAAAGCTTTGACCCCTTAAGGCCACATCTTCAACCGAAGGGTCCAGAGGGCCAAAGGGCCGAAAATAGCCTGAAAACCGGCCAGAGGGCTCTGGAATCTGAAAGGGCCCCACGGAATCGGAAAGGGCTGGAGGGCCGGCCACTTCCAGCCAGCCCCGGGCTGGCCTTTTTTTTTTTTTGAAGTGTTGTTATTCCTGTCAGTTATAACCGACAGGAAAACATTGTATTACTAATAACCGACAGTAATACATTTATACTAAGTAATATAGATGTATTCCTGTCGGTTATAACCGACATGAATTCTTAAGAAAAAATTCAAATGCAACGGCTAGCTGACTAGTCGTTGCATTTGAATATATATTTTTTTTTACAGTTTTATTATTATTTTTTATTTACAAAAATTTTCATATAAAACTTCTATTTTTTCCTATAACTTTTATTTTACAAAATTTGTTTCATATTTTTTTAAAATTCCATTTTTTTCCTATAACTTCTATTTCACAAAATTTGTTTCATTTTATTTTAAATTCTTTTTTTTTTTTCCTATAACTTCTATTTCACAAAATTTGTTTCATATTTTTTTTAAATTATATTTTTTTTTCCTATAACTTCCTAAGCCATTATACAACATTAAATTAAATTAAGTAACATGAAACAACGAGCCCTCTGGCCCTTCGGCCCTCGGTTGGAGACAATTTTTTGTAACAGGGCTATAACGAGCCCTCTGGCCCTCGGTTGGAGACGGAGGCAAATATGGCCTTGTACTGTTCATTAAAATATTAATATCTTGGAGAATCTTGGAGGGCCAGAGGGCTAAAATGAGCACTTTGACCAGCCATTGGTTGGAGATGGCCTAACAGGCCTTTGAAACTAAAAGTATTTCATTGTGGTTAATTACTGATAAAAGTTTAAATTGGGAAAAGAATATGCAAGTGGATTACTGATTTATGATGAATATGATTTTCAATTTGTTGGTGCTACAACAAAAACGTGTCCTTAACTCTGAGAGGAATCCTCCTTTGTGACTTTGGTTACCGATTTATGATGAATATGATTTTCTCAGCTTATTATCAGGACAATGTTAATTTCACTTGATTACTTCACATTTTCCAGGTCAATCTTTGATTTTGTGTTCCCGGAAGCTGCTGTCATCTGCAGCTCACTTAGTTTGGCCACATGCCTTCATTGTAGCATGCTCTCTGTGACAAGTAAGCATTATAATTCCACATTGTGGATTGATATTAAGTTGGCTTATGGAATAATATAAGGTCGTGTCATGGTTGAACATTTCTACATTCTTTATAGCTAGCATTATTTTTTTTTTCTTTGTGATTTTTGACCTCTTGCTTTTCAGTTAAGTAGCCCGATTACTGCTGCAATTTTTTATGGCGGGTCACTAATAAATATTCGTACATTATTTTGATTAACCTATTTTTCTAGGAATATGGCTTTTATGAATTGTGGTTAGACATAGTATTTGAATTTATTTTTTTTCTGTTGAAAATTGCAGGGCACAGTTAATAATTTCTCTATCATTATTCTCATTATTCTTTTTGATAAATTAGTTTCTCTATCAAATTTGAAGTCTGAATATGCCAATAGAACCATATAATTATAATAGTTGGGACATTTTCTACAAATCTTTTTGTGATGCTTTTTTAATGGGTATATTGTTCCATTGTTTTCTTGCAAGTATATATTGGCTATTTGAGAATGTGAATGAAGACGCAAGGTCTTGATGATACCATATAGGTACAATGTAAGACTTTTAGTGTTTACAATCTGATACCTCATTGACCATGGGATTCCATTTTAGTCTATTTTTTCTTATTGCTTAGAAACCCGCTCTCTTTGTTGTAGATAGGCTTTTGATGTAAATTCAATAGAATATAGATACAAACTGAAAGATTCATTTTATCATGTGGATTCAGTTGCTTTGAATGTTTTCTGAATATTATAAATGGGTGCGTTAAATTGTGGTTACGATTTCAAGACCCGTAGTAGAGCGCGGACATTTTTGCTAGTATAATCTAAACCGAGACGAGTTATTAAGAAATCTTTTAAAATATGAAAGAATTAGCAAACAAAAAATTTCTTAATCTAGAAGATAAGTATCTGTTTTGCTGGTTGTCGTTGTAGGATAAAAATATTACTTTCTTTCATTGTATGGTGAAAATAAAAAAGCTTAATCAATCTTTGGCTTCAAGTCGTGACGGTTTAAATCTTTTGGATGATCCAGTAGCTATTCAAGATCACATTGTGTCCCATTACAAAAATTTGTTTTCTTCATGTGATGATACAGCGGTGACGGCGAAGGAGAATATTTATTTGCTTAGGGTGACCACCCCTGAGGTATTTTCAGTAGTAAAAATATCCTTCTACTTCTTTTGGACCAGATGGGTTTAGTGGTTGCTTCTTTTTTGTTTGTTGAAGTATTATTGGTCTAGATGTGGTTTCGGCTATTCAAAACTTTTTTGTTGGCAAATTCCTCTTTATTTCAATTCTAATTTGTTGGTTCTTATTTCTAAAATTCCAGGTGCATATCTAGTTTTGCAACTCCATCCTATTACTCTGGTCAACTTTGTTTTCAAAATAATCACTCGAATTGTCACTGCTAGACTGGGGCCAATTGCATCCAGGATTGTTTCCCCCTCAATGGCATGCTTTTCTTAGAGTCGTTCCATTTCAGATGCCACTTCTTACCTCTGAATTAAGGTTTTAAAATACGCAAGGCGCTAGTCGGGCGGTGGACTGGGGCCTAGACGGCTAGACAGGGTTAGGCGGACGTCTAGGCGAACGAGGCCGATTTAAGTAAATCTATTATATTTGGTATAAATAAGTATCTGTTTATACTTAAAATATATATAATTTCAACCTAAATTACAAAATATAATGACATATATATTATGAAGTATTGGAACATAATGAAAACATGGGAACAAGCATATAATGTGTGTTCATTTAAGTATTCAACAAGTCTCTTACAATTTATTGAAAAGAATAAAATGCAAAATGAAAGTTATCTATTTTCTGTCTAAGTGAGTCATAACCTAGGCAAGTGCCTAAGCGGGTCTGGTCGGGCTAGACGGGCACCTCAGCAAGTCTAGGCGTCATTTCTTAATTTTCAAAAGCCTCAGCAGGTCTAGGTAATTGTTTCTAGATACTTTGCTCTATAATTTACGTATAAAGTTATTGATATTACTATTGTAATATTATTTCAATTTTTATTCTTGCCATCTCTGAACTTTAATTATTGTAGATTTGCCCTAGACCTGTAAATAGACCCAATTTGAATCTATAATCAGATCTATTTATAATCGGATTATTGGATTTGGATTTTGTACGTGTTTAGGTTATTGAATATGACTTGTCTATCCATATTCGATAAGCATCTGATACGGATTGGATTATTGTGGTAATTTGGATTTTTTAATTTTTTTAGTTAAAAAACCTTGAATGATGTAGAAAATAGTGTAGTTTGAATGCTTGAAAAAACTTATATTACTGTCTTAATTATAAAATAATATAGAGAATATGTGATCTGTTATTGAATCACGTCCGATTATTATTGGATCCTCCTGAAGCCATAACCGGATTGATAATCCGATTATTGTATTCGGGTTGTATTCAGATTATTGGATTGCAAGTCTAAATCCATATTCTCTTAATTAAATTGGATTCAGAACAAATCCTGACCAAATTCCAACCTATTTACAAAGGGAAATTATATGTACACACCCAAAATTACTTATTCACATCCTTTTAATTTTTTAATATTTTTCTATCAAGTGTTAGTGGTCTGTAGAAAATATTAGAAAATTAAACGAGTGTGAAAGAAATAATTTGAAGTGTGTGAATATAATCTCTCTTTACAAATCTACTTCAATAACCTACTTTTCTTTCCTCTCTCTTTATTTTTATTTTTTGTAAATATCATTTCTTATTTCGTTTTTGCTTTATGGTAAATTGAATCATTCCTTATTTCGCTCTTTAGTGGGACCCAAAAACACACAGGCCAGCAAGGTGAGAGCTTTCTCCGGTCGAGCAGGGCAGTGCCCAGAACACCCAGAGAGAGCTTTCCTGAAGCCAGTATGCAGACTAAGGCCAGCAAGGCGCAAGAGCTGGTCGAGCAAAGGGGCGGTGCCCTGAACACCCTCAGAGAGCTTTCCTGACACCAATATGCAATTGATATCTCCTCAGGTTCTATTCTGTTAAACTTTCTATGTATTAATTTTATAATTTTAGGGTTTTGGTGGGATGCAAGATTCAAAATTCTATTCTGTTAAACTTTCTCAGTATGTATTAATTTTATAATTTTAGGGTTTTGGTGGGATGCAAGATTAAAAATTCTATTCTGTTAAACTTTCAGTATCTATTAATTTTATAATTTTAGGGTTTTTGTGGGATGCAAGATTCAAAATTCTATTCTGTTAAACTTTCTCAGTATGTATTAATTTTATAATTTTAGGGTTTTGGTGGGATGCAAGATTAAAAATTCTATTCTGTTAAACTTTCAGTATCTATTAATTTTATAATTTTAGGGTTTTGGTGGGATGCAAGATTCAAAATTCTGTTCTTTTAAACTTTCTCAGTATCTATTAATTTGGTAATTTTAGGGTTTTCGTGGGATGCAAGATTCAAAATTCTATTCTGTTAAACTTTCTCAATATCTATTAATTTTATAATTTTAGGGTTTTGATGAGATGCAAGATTCAAATTTGTATTGTTGGATTATTTCACGCAATTTTCGTTACTTATGGACGCCGCACAAAATTTTTTAAAAATGATGAAAGAAAATTCATTTATCACATCCTCTGGCATTGGTTCATTTATCACAACCTCTAGCCTTGGGATTCGTTAGGACCAGCTTTTACCACAAGTCATTGTTCCACATTCTCTAGACTTTGTTCTCTTCCAGGGTGATTTGCATTTCTCCCAATTAATCCTTCCAACATCCCCTGTGGAACCACATCCTTTAATATATCCCTAGAAACCTCTGTAAAATAGTAATGCTCTTTCCTATGTTTTTTGCCCAACTTGTAAAAAGATAAATTGAAATCTTTAATCACGGGATCTCTACACTTAGGTACATATCCACGGTTAAGTAACCCTTCTTCTGTTACATGAAAAGTAAGGAGGTGGTTCTCATAATCTTTCCTTTTCAATACCACTCTATTCACTTGATAGCCTCACACATAGCCCAACACATGAGCATGCCTCAAAACTGTCTTCTTGTGGAAACACTTATGAATACGCTTCTTATCGAAGTCCTTAGGGAAGATAAGCATAGCTACCTCGTCCGGTTTAATATGATTTGCATATATCTCCATATAGTTCGAGAGTGTGTTTAGTGAATAGGTGTTGATGTGTCTCACCATGAACATTATAAAATTATTTAATAAACCCTCCCGTAGATCGATCATGTAAACTAGCAAACAGATATGATTTCTCAACAGTCCTTATAGTGTCTCTTCATCATCTTGGTCAGACTAAAGGACTGCAAGTAAAGACCTTGAACCTACGACATGATAGGCGCAACTTATCAAGGTATAATGAGGCGTATCTGCTAAGGGACCACCAACGTGGAAAATCTCTTGTCTAAGTCCTCCAGCAATGATTATTGAACACGTTTCAAAAAGGAGGATTCCTTTTTGTTAATGGACGCCGCACAAAATCTTTAGAAAATGATGAAAGAAAAATCATCTGTGATAATGTCATAAAACGATAGGCCGTCTCCGGAAACGTGTGCTAGAGTGTGAATTGAGTCCTTCTATCGTTTCTAAAGTAGCACGTCTTGTTCTGGATACACTGGCAATGTCTCGAAACGATAGGCCGGATCAGTAAAAACGATAAGTTGGTGGTCCCATGGCAGCTTCAGAAACGGTAGAAGGACTCAATTCACATTCTAGCACACGTTCCCACATATGGCCTATCGTTTTTACTGATCCCGCCGGTAGAAGGACTCAATTCACACTCTAGCACACGTTTCTGGAGACGGCCTATCGTTTTATGACATTATCACTGATGATTTTTCTTTCATCATAATCTAAAGATTTTGGCGGCGTCCATCAGTAACGAAAAGGAATCCTCCTTTCTTAAACGTGTTTAATAATCATTGCTGGAGGACTTAGACAAGAGATTTTCCACGTTGGTGGTCCCTTAGCAGATACGCCTCATTATACCTTGATAAGTTGCGCCTACCATGTCATAGGTTCAGGGTTTGTACTTGCAGTCCTTTACTCTGACCAAGATGATGAAGAGACACCTTATAAGGACTGTTGAGAAATCATATCTGTTTGCTAGTTTACATGATCGTTCTACGGGAGGGTTTATTAAATTTTATAATGTTTATGGTGAGGCACTTCAGCACCTATTCACTAAACACTCTCGAACTATATGGAGATATATATGCAAATCATATTAAACCGGATGAGGTAGCTATGCTTATCTTCTCTAAGGACTTTGATAAGAATCGTATTCATAAGTGTTTCCACAAGAAGCAGTTTTGAGGCACGCTCATGTGTTGGGCTACATGAATAGAGTGGTATTGAAAAGGAAAGATTATGAGAACCACCTACTTACTTTTCGTGTAACAGAAGAAGGGTGATATGTACCTAAGTGTAGAGATCCCGTGATTAAAGATTTCAATTTATCTTTTTACAAGTTGAGCAAAAAACATAGGAAAGAGCATTACTATTTTACAGAGGTTTCTAGGGATATATTAAAGGATGTGGTTCCACAAGGGATGGTGGAAGGATTAATTGGGAGAAATGCAAATCACCCTAGAAGAGAATGTGGAAAGACGACTTGTGGTAAAAGCTTGTCCTAACGAATCCCCAAGGCTAGAGGATGTGATAACTGAATTTCTTGGAGAAGAACCAATGCCAGGGGATGCTTATGATGAACTGGAAATCAATCAACTGGAGGTCCTTGCTTGTGGTGGTAATTATTATACACGCACCTTTTTCTTTTGCCAATAATTGAGGTTGTCTGCGCATTTGGTCACACTTTAGTCTTGACATAATATCAATGTGTCTTTATATTCAGTGTCATGTGGTCGCTGTACTGGTTTCGTCATCACCTTTTCTTTTATAAGGGATCTAGGCTATCATCTATATAAACATAAGTTAAGGTCCCTGTTACGCTAAACATACACGCGCACACATAGCAGCCCCATTTCCACTTGTGCAAACATGATGTGTATGGAGAAGAAAGAATATCAATATGCATGTCTCTTATTGTTCAGTGTCTGATTATCACCTTTTCTTTAATAGGGAAGGAGCAACCAGAGGATTCTATGAATCCCGAATTTGATGACGATATTACTGGTGATGGTACTGACAACCATGAGATTTGTGTTTTTTGCGACTCTGGTGATCAAGGCTCTAGCATTTGCCCCAGAAGTCCAAAGAATCTTGGGGTCCTCGTCTGAAAGAAAATGGTCATAAGATCTGTTCTTGCGACATTTGTTGTAAAAATGACTACCCCTTAGGATTATGCCCATGGACTCGAAAGTGCCATCCTGGCACAAAAATTGAACCTGGTGCTGAAATGATTTGTAGGTCCTGTCATTCGTACATGTGCTTCATTGAGTCAATATAACAACGAAAAACCTCATGCTGATGGATTTTTCTAGAAAGAAGCAAATCCGGACACTTGTGTGAGGTGTGCCCTTCTCAGGTGAAGGATCTTCTAGCTGACATAGAACTAGAAGGCTCTGGCGATGACAATAATGGTCAGGGTGGTGATAGTGAAAAGCCAAATCCAGAAGCTGGATCATCTTGTGATTCATTTTTTGTGGTCAATCTCGCTCCACAGGCAAGAATTTGTGATTTTAACTCATAGCATTACCATGCTTTTGTGCTCTCTCTCTCTCTCTGGTTGTCATTAAAGATCTCTTGTATACGATTGAATGCTTTATATTTTATTGTTTACGGGGACATAGGATTGGGATAAATTATAACTTTTTGGCAAACTAGTGCATTATCCCAGTCATTTGATTTGAAGCTATATGTAAGGGGCGCTGGCATACTATGTTTCTGAATGCATGAATATTTTAGATAAAAGAGTGTGTGTGTGCACGCGCGCGCTCAAAGAGGATCCGCCAGGGAGGTTTGCGTTGCCCTCTTTTATTTTGTTTGGCTGACGAAGTTCTTCGTCGGAGTTTTAACTTCGTTGGTCTGTTCTGGACATTTGGTGCCTATGCCTGCCCAGCGGAGTCTGTCTACCCCTTCACACATTCTTTTTGCAGATGATACTATGATTTTCTTACGTGTCTCTCGTTGTAATCTTCGTCATCTCATGCGTTTTATTGTTGAATATGGGCTCAACTCAAGTCCATTGGTTAATAAATCTAAACCTTTAGTGTTTCTTGGTAAATATGCTTGTCCAGGGCATACATCTTTTACAAACCTACTTGGAATTCGTTTGGCTTTTCCCCTTAAACATTTACGGGTTCCAATTTCCGGGGTCGTCCCCTGCGTAGTTACTTTCAAGACATTGTGAATAAGGTCAAGTGCAAGCTATCGGCCTGTAAGGGACGTATGCTTTCTCAAGCAAGTCTTCATCTTGTTACTTCTTTCATTCAGAGCATTCTCATTTATAGCTTCCAGGTTTATGCTTGGCCCCGTCTTCTCCTAAATCAAGTACAACAACATTGGGTGATAAATTTTTTCTGATCAGGTGATCCCAATTCTCGTAGTGTTCTTGTCTCCTGGCATGTATGTTGTCGTCGAAAGAATCTCAGGGTTTAGGCTTGAAAGATTTGTTAGTTCTGAATCGCTCTCTTCTTTTTGAAACGTTGTTGGGATATGTTTAAATCTCGTTCTTTGATGGCCGTTTTTTACGCGTGCTCTTGATTCCTTTATCGACGAATAAAAAGTCTGTTATTTGCCTTTGTTTTAAGAAGATTATCCCCATGATCTCGTCAAATTCGAGGTGCGTCCTTGGAGATGGTTCACAAATTTCTTTTTGGTTAGATAATTGGTTGGGCAGGCCTTTGGTATCACATCTTGAGATTCCTAATGCTCTAGCTCATACTACGAATAATCATGTGCGGGACTTCAAACTGGTTTTCATTCGGATTTGCCTGCCATTTTTTGTAACTTATTTGCGGAGGTGGCGGCTTCCATTGATGCTACTCCTTTCCCGTTACAAGCATCTACGGATTCCTTGTGTTGGTCGGGATCTTTATCTGGCCTCGTTTCGGCGAAAGAGGCTTATTCTCATTTGCTTAGTTTTGACAATCAAGTGCCATGGGGGAGATAATTTGGTCTCAGCAAATTCAGCCTTGCAAAAGTCTTCTTGTTTGGAAGGTGTTGCAAGGACGCCTTCTCATAGATTCAACTCTTCAACGCATGAGAATTATGTTACTTTCTTGCTTTTCTACGTGTAATTCGACTTCAGAGTCTACTTGGCATCTCTTTTTGGAAGGTAGCTTCGTGGCAATGGTTGTTGGCTCTCTTCCGACGTCCTTTGGACACGGTGGAGTCTCTCACATTGCTGGTTTTTCAGGCTCTTGTAGAAAGTTTTGGTTTTGCTAGTCTATATTTTTACTACAGAAATTTCTGGTCGAATGACTGCATGCAACTCCTCCGGCGGAGCTCAGCTGGAATTCGACCAGAAATTTTAATTCCACTCAAACGCATACTAATTAATTTTCTTAATCTTGATGTGAGATTATTGTATTTCTTTCAATAATGTGTAATTAAAATATGCATCCCCCTATGTGATTCAAAACAAATCCTGTAAGAAGAAAACCAATGAATCACAAAATCTGAAAAATTAAAAAGGTGAATAGTTCTTGCCTTGAGCCAAAAAATTGGGTCAGGGAGTTGATGATTACCATCTCAAGCAAGAATACGAGAAACTTCACACCTTCTACAACTCCGGCAAATCCAACCTACTCCACGACCGGAGACAATCAAAGGATGTCAGTTTTTGGCCGCCCCTTTTCTCCTTTTGATCCAAAGGGAAGCAAAGCAAGAAATCCAATCAACTAAAACATGGGGAAAGCAACAATTTGACAAAAGAAATCCAACAAAATCCACAACTTTTAGCCTTAGAAATTCAAGCGAGTTACAACGGTAACCTTCATTAGCAATAACGAGAAAAGCAACTCCTCTCATAACCAAAATACAAAAATTATCTTTAAGCCATGTAATAATGAAAATGAAATGAGAATTCGTACCTGAGAAAACTGGATTTGGCTACTTGGAAGAGAGCAGGGCGTTGATTGTCATGATTATTCTTATATGCGGAGGAAAAGAGACCGCAAGATTGCAAAATATATTTCAAAGTTCAACACGAAATTCAAAAGTTAAATGGGAAAATGGCATTTCATTATATAGCTCAGATAGGGGGAAAATCTCGTCAGGACTATCTCAAAGACAAGAACACAAAGCTAAATTGTCATTGTGTTGTTAGTCCTACTATGCACAGCTTAAACTCGAGAAGATATTTCAAAAATAAAATAAACTTTCTTCCATACAGCTGGATTCTACGGCTCCTCTTCGTCATCAAGTGGCCCTTGACAAGCAAAAGGGGGTGGTGGTGGATCAACGCTCAAGGTGCCCTCCAAGACCTTAACCACCTCTCTCATTGGAGGTCTTCTACGTTCATCAGTTTGGACACACCAAAATGCAATTCTTAAAGCACGTTCCAGCTCTTGCGCAATAAACCCACCAATTATTTTCCTATCAACCACATTCTCTGGATGCCCTTGCAGCCACTCTTCGTATGCCCACTCACAAAGGTCCCCAACTCGACACCCACTTACTAATACTAACACCATCTTACCAAAGTCCTCCACATCTATCTCTGCAGAAGAGCATGAAGAGCATGCTGCCTTGCTGACTATGTTCCCAAGTCCAAATTCAGTCACCTTGGCCTCTAAATTTTCATCCAGTACCACATTCTCGCATTTCAAATTCCCATGGCTCATAAATTCCCTACAGCTTGTGTGCAGATAACAAATGGCCCTTGCGACACTTAAGCATATATCAAATCTCTTCCCCCAAGTCAGCTTCTTACACAGTTTAACATCTTCTATATACTTTTCCAGAGAACCATTCTTGACATATTCATAGACTAGAAATCTGTGATCTAACTCACAACAGTAGCCCTGCAGCTTCACAAGCCTTTTGTGATGAATGTTTCCTATCTTTGCAACTACACACCGGTATTTTCTTTCTTCTACGCTTGCATCCACATCTTTGATTGCAACTTGTTTTCTATTTGGAAGAACACCTTTGAACATCTTTGGCCCAATTTGATATTTGAAGTTCTCTGTGAGCTCCTCTATTTCAGAGAAGGATAACACTATCAAACCATTCGAGTTTGGGCTGGTATAAGCAAATGCGGCTTTCTTCCTATCCAAATTTCTTCTTCTGTAGAACCAGAAACCAAGTGCCAATTGAACTAAAACAAATACAACGAACACTCCTGAGGCTGCTCCGATTAGGCAAGGGAAACAAAACTTATGAGACCGATTGAGTGGAGGAGGGGAAGGCAACGAGAGATTGGGATTTACAGCTAATGGATCTGCACACATCTTCACGTAAGATACTGAACTCAGTGAGGGGTCTGAATAGCCAGTAACATACGGTGTTCTCTTAATTAAGCATCGTGCAGTTCCATCATTTGTAAAGGTTGCAGCTGTACAAGTCAGGTCATTCTGACACAAGCTTTTGCATTCCTCTAGACTAACTTTGGCAACTACATCATCAGTTGGTGGGTACATTCCATGTAGGGAAGTATGCTTATAATGATGCATGTTGGAACCAGAAGCACACCGATGATTTGGAATAAAACATCTGGAAGTGGACTCATTTGTCTGCTGCTTAAATGGACATTCGCAATCAGGGAACCCAGATTCATTGAAAACACAGATGCCACGTTGGCCACAGGTTGCAAAGACATCACACTGGTTCTCAACTGCTTGCCAGACTGATCTCCATGACTTTGATTCTTCTACCCATGAGTATAACCGGAGATTACCATCAACATCTAGCCTAAGAAACCTGTAACTTACAGAGTCATTGTGATCTTGACCGTATAGTGACCACACAGGTTTCAAGTTTTGATCACGGAGTTGTAGGGCTCCATCAGAAGTGATGAAAGCACTGAGGTTTGAACTAGAAGGGCTTCCACATGTCCAGTAGGTGACATGACTTTCCCATCGAAGTTGCAACTGACTAGAAGCACTCATGAAAAGAGTGTAGTAACTGGACACACTATTCCTGCTTGCAGCTCGAAGAGTTTGAAATGTAGAGAAGTTCTGTACAGGAAGAAGTATGTCAGATGGAGAATCAAAACTTTGCCAAACAATGTGTTTCTCTTGATTCAATAGAACAAGATTTCCATTGTCATTAAGAGCAGCAGAAACAACTGATAATTGCCTTGTTTTACTGGTCCATGCAGTGACACCCTTCAAGGAATCAAATAAAACTAGTTCGCCATCCTGGGTCAGCTGGGCATAAGAATCGTTACCAAGAATAAGATCATCTGCAGCACTCCATACTAAAAGTTGTTGGTCAAGCGGAATGGATTTTGAATTGAAACGGATCCCAAAACTATAGTTTGGCTGGTCTGAACAGTTAAAAAATCCAAATGCAAAATCACCATTTGGAGAGGTCCATATGTTTTTATCGGCCACAGAAAGTTTTGAACCTAAGGGAATCTCTGCACCTGAAAGAGTATGTAACAGGAACACAACAAAGATGCCCAGCAGGAGATACGATTTAGGGAGATGTTCGACCAGTTCAGGCATATCTGAATATCTTTATAGATCCTACAAAACAATAAATTAGAACTGTGAGCTCTCCAAGTGCTGAATCATGTTCGCGTATCAAAGTTAATGAATTTCACTAGGAAAATTCAGAGTAGAACTGTTGAAGCAGATAAAAAGGTTGACAAGTTCCAACATTTTCCAAAGCAACCCCACTGATAAGTAAAAATGCCAAGAATCAAGGCAACTTATAGCCCAAATAAAATTAAAATAAAAACAAAAAAAAAATTGAAAAATCACTGTTTTCAGGCCAAAAGAAAATTGAAGTTCCAAAAAATTATGATAAACTCAAAGAAATAACATTCAACACAAACTTCATACAATTCAAGAAGGAATACATACAATCTTCAGAATTTAGTACCTGAAAATACAGTTAAAACCCTAGAAATTTATCAAGCCGGTGTGGAATGCCCCCATGACCATCTCAGAGGCACCCCATTATTATATATTTGGAACATTATAATATTGTCATTTGACCATTCAGAATTTTGAAGAATCAATCAGAGATTGACTGACAGAATTAAGCAGGAAGTAGACTATGACAAAAAAAATGAGCTGTAAAGGGAGTAAAGATTTGAATTGATTCCTGTGGATGAATGGGACCCAAAATTAACCCAATTGGATTCAGTGTTTACTGTTTAAGCAAAGCAATCCCTCTCAGGGCTTGAAAGGTTAAACACACTGGACAATGAATATTGCAGACAAATCATCATTCAAGATTTTTTTTTTTTTTTTTTGTCAATTATCACTGAAGATAATCTCATTTACACTATGAACTAGTGAGATATGAATACAAGCGATGTTACTACTTTAATATACACTAGGAGCAAGGGTGAGAATCCTAGGGGCAGGGGTGAGAATCCGGGACGCAGTGGGTTAAAGAAGAACGCCCTAACCAGTACCCCTAGGACAATCCAACACTCTGCTGCATTAGTGAGATTTGAAAATGTAATAAAAATTGAAACTTTAAGCATTGACAGTGAGTGTCATCCTACTAACTAGTTTGCCAAATTTGCTTTTCTTCTGCTTTTTCTTGAAAGCTTTCCAAGAGATGCTTTTTTCTTGAAAAGTTGAACAGATGAAATGTAGGGGCCTAAAAGCAGAGGATAAGAGAGCACTAGAAGTGTTGGTTCATATAACAACTCAACAAACACAACAAAATCCAGTAAAACCCTAATTTGCAAACCCTAATTCAAAACCCCAAATCAAATTCCCAACTTTAAACACCACAACTGAACCATAAAAAATACAAAAACAAAATTAAAAAAGCAGAAATTTGAGAGAAACGGCGGCAGTCGAGAAAACTGAAGAGAATAAGAACTTACCAAAGAAATGTGAGGCGAACGGTCGAAGACTGAAGAGAAGAATCGGCGGCACGAGAAAAGCCGGGCGGGCTGGGGTTTTGTGAAAAGTGATTGTGCAGAAGCAATGTGAGAGAAAGTGGGAAAGAGAGCGGGGTTCGAGGTGGGGCGTTAAATGTCAAAGCAGCCGGAGACGGTGAGAAAGAGTCGCCGGAGAAGAGGGGGTGACATAGTGATTAGTGAGTGAGTGAGTGAGTGAGTGAGTGAAAGCGAAAGATTTTGCTGCTGCTACTGCTACAGAGAGAGAGAGTACGAACTCAATTTTCCTTTTGCACCCTTCTTTGTATTTATGTGTTTTTTTTATTTTTCTTTGATTAATTAGAAATAAATAAATAAATATTTATGAACATTACCTTTCACATGCTGCACGTTCATTACTTTTTCTAGATTTTTTATTTTAAATGATTATTGAAATTGACATCCCTTATCAATTTGGTTCTTGAATTTGATTATGTCAAAAATTCTGTTTATGTATTGATGCGGCTCAATGTGAGGTCGACATACTCTAATAACATAGTATCACGTGTATTTCACTAAAAAGAGAGAAGGCAGCGAACAGGAAGTGAGGGTATTTGGGTCAACCATTCTATATACAAATTTATATGAAACGAGTTTAATATTATTGGACGTCTCATTTTAATGATACATTATCACATAAAAATGTTACATGTCATGATGTATTATAATATTAAAAATTACATATAAACTCATTTCATATAAACCGTTGGTGGCATGGTACAACTAGAACAAAAATTTTGAAGGCCTCCCAGCTGTGCTTGTATGAAGTCAAACATTATATGATTAAAGAAGAATATACAAGTCTGCACAGTCACAGAACCAAAGCTGATCTGGTTAAAGGAACAAGAAGATAACCTTCAATCCTTACCAAGATAACAAGAAAAAGGAAAATTCTTTTTACTCTTTTCTTTCCTGCTATTTTCTCCCAAAAGGATACAAGAATTAAATTAAGCTAAAAAGCCACAATGCCTATTTTTAATCGGAGTAGGATTGTTTTTCACTTTTTTTTTTCTCTTATTTGAATGGTCACGATTAAGCTACGTCAACATCTTATGTTATTTTTTATAAAAAAAATGATAAAATAGAAAATGTAAAAGGAGGGAAGGAAATGAGAGAGGAATGGATGGGGAGATAATTATACTCCTTTCTAATCACAATGCACCCACTCAACTGGTTGATGTTGTTGGCTTTGTATTCAAAGGCAATGATTTGAAATTTTAGACCTCCAGTCACGGATTTCTACTGTTCATTTTTTATGTCATCGTCCAATGATTATCCAGAGATTATACAACATATAATCATTTACTTGTCATCATGATTATTTCATTGTTTGTAGGTAGAAATGTTTTAGTTAATAAGTTGATTATAGTAAGATCATAGTACGTTTAAAAATGAGTAGTGTTATTCACACACTTTTTTTACCACTTACACTCCCTTGTTAAATTTTGTCCATTTATCTTTTTTAATTTATTCGACCCAATGGCTGAAAATTGAGAATGTGTGTGAGAGATAAAAATGAACTTTTAAAAATAAGTAAATTGAATTCATGGCTGCGCAATCTTCATTGGTCTAAAACACGAATTTTGATGCAAAAATCAACCAATTATCACTATCGATAAAAATTCTATAAAAATGTTAGAAATTGTGAGAGGTGTGGAGTAAAAAATAATTCCAAAACTTTTGGAGATGACACATAGATTTTTTCCCAAAGAATACCAAATTGCCCTCATTAAATAAGCAGGGCACACAAAAATTCTCACGCGCAGCTGAACATCCTTGAAGACTCAAGCAGTTGACACTGACAGTACCAAGCTCCCCTGCTCGTCGCATATAAAAGTCAAATGCATGAAAGATAAGATTAATCACTAAATCTTATCTTTAATACGTTTATGTGGGACTATGATTTTCCAAGGCCAAAGTAAGACAAATTGGAATGCGCCTATCTCAAAAGTCTGGTCAAGGACTCGATAGCGGAGCTGACTAAACTGATACCGATGCCACCATCATCCTGTTCCAAAATCAGTGAGCGAAGTTCGTTAAGATTCAGGAACCTAATCCAACAAGGAATCATCAGGTTTTATATGTCTTGGAGTCCTTACAATCTAAACATTGTTTTGCACCCTAAGTAATCACATTCCTAAGAGGATGCAATATCTACTTCCTAGATATCTTCATGGATTCTCCTAGTTTAACAAGGATTCTACTATCCTAAAAGGTCCTCTCCTCAACTGATATAATATCGCCTTCTATGTTTCATCTCTAGTAACGCAATCTCTGAATACTTATTCTCTTACATATTGCTTGAGTCTTAATATTACTTACTAACTTGATCGTTGGAGAGCCTTTGACCAACACACCCCCTCCCTCGGTACTAGATTTGCTTACAGTTGTTTGTTCTTTTACAGGTTAACGAGGTTGGGCATCTCTACCACAAGTAGTGCTACGCAAATTTGGTTCCAACAATTCCTATTTGAAGATCAACTCAAACAAGTAAGGAATCCTCATCACAATCGATCAAGGATGGTTCCATCATCATCTCAAGATATTATCTCCTAATTAATATCTTGGGATAATTCTTTCTTCATACATCCTACAGATGACACAACCTGACAAATGGGAAGCCGTCACGTGTAGGGCAGAACCCTACACCTAGGCCGGTCACCTCGTATAAGTACCTCATCTCCACTAAATTTTGGTAAGCTTTTGCTATGCATACAAGGTCCTAAACATTCACTCTTTTCAAAGAAATTGACTTAGGCATTAGAAATTCATTGGCCAACCCACCACCTCGTGGGCGTGTGTGGCTTTGGTCCTTGATTAAAGTGTTTTTTTGTTTGTAAGTATAATTTCATCAAAACTGAAGATAGCAAAAATTTGTTACCACAAAAATTACGTGGAATTGTGTATTCAGTCAATTATCTAATATTTTGACTAAAGAAATTGAGGGAATTTCATTGCATATTTGGTTTGAGTGATTTAAGATAAGTGTGATACGAGTTGACAATCTACGATATTTATAATAATATACTCCAATATTTTATATTGCATGGTCCGTTGCAAGAGTAACTTAATATCACAAGATTCAAAATTTATTTTATTATTTATATGCAATTAGTTTTTTCATTTGACCATGATTATCAATTTAGAAATGAAGAGTGAGCTTTAATAAGAGGGAGAAGAAAGGGAAGGAGAAGGAAAGCAGTTGAGATTGAGAGACTTTGAAAAAACGAAAGAGAGGACCTATATGATTTTTCTATCTATTTAAGAAAATTTAGGAATGACAAGGGAAAGGGAAGTCGGAGGGAGTTCCATATGATTGAACTGCAACTGTACATCTTTGAGTCTCTTTTTAAGACAATATGCAAGCTTCCAATACGATTAGATAAAAATTATATATTATTGGGTAAACGCTATAATGATACTTATTCAAAGCGCAATTGCTACAAGATAAAATAAAAAGAAGAAACTTAATGAAACAGATATATTTTTTACGGCGTATCAATTCCGCTCTTATATAAATTAGCTTGACACTATGAGATATAGATTTAATTTACATCGTAAAGAGTGAAAAATTATGGTTCGTCTTCACCGGAAATATAATTAGGTAATTAGTGGGCATGTACTTCTAGGAGGATGTTTGTTGCTACATTGACGTCATTTCTCACCCGCACTAGTGGCTGTCTGGTAGAGTTCCCGCACATAGAAATCGGAATAGCAATGGAATACTGGGTTGGCTCTGTTGCAGACAACATGGAAGTGGATAATTTTTCTACGACCAACGAAACTGATGACGTGCATGGAAATGTGAGTTCTAACCGAACTTAACCCAAAAAACATGCATTATGTAACTTGTGCATCATAAGCAAAAGCCTAGCTTAAGCAAAACCAATAAGCACTCATCTATATTCATTAAAAAAATATGATAACAGACAGATGCTAGTTTCTATAAAAACTATTGCGGGATAAGTATTTAGTCTCCTCCAATGTCACACAATAAACAACTTGACAATCACCTTCTTCCACTCCTCTCCAAGGCCTGAAACAATCCACAACTGTTTAGCAAATTGGGGGCCTAACAAACTGATCAAGTTAAACTGGTTCGAGTCTCTGCATCTGTGGCGTGGTATGCGATGGAGTTCATGCTAAAGAAATATCAGCAGAGGTTCTGGACGAGAAGGATCGGTGGGCACAACATTATATAAGTCTCAATTAATTTTATGGTTCACGAACACCTCCTCTATGCCCATGTGTCCCAGAGTTCAGACCTCTCGCGTTCCGTTAGTATTATTAAGTGTAGAACATCTTTTAGCGGTGATAAGTGTGTGTAATGGAGTGAGTGTTTTGCTATGAGAGTTTCTTCTCACTTGAAACCTGTGTTCTGAAAAATTGAACTTCCATTTCATTCACATACAATTCCTCGGTCACAGTTTGGCTAGCCCATGCAATGCTGCAACACCCACTGTTCTATGTTTGTGTTTGTGTATTTTTAATATGATGTTTGTATTGGTGGATAATATATATGCAGTTTCTTGTACATACCAACTTAAACCTAACTTGTAATTTAGGTTTTTTTTTTTTTACATTAAAAAAAAAAGAATGATACAGAAATTGAATCGAAACCGTCAATGCAATCAGGAATAACAGGTGTCGTCTATGATGGAATGGAGAACTCACTTTTGGTCCCCATGATAGGGTGCCAAATATATACCCGGCCAAATTTCATGTCATGTTCATAGATAATGATGGCAGGTTTACATACCAGTATTGCAAAAACATACTTATTTTACTTTTCGAACATTTTTTTTTAATTTTTTACTTTCGGATCGAATGAATTAAAAAAAAATCAATAGCAAAAAATTAACAAGAATGTGTAAGAAGTTAAAATGAGTGCATAAATATAGCTTAGTACCAAGGTATTAAATATCGATGATATCGGAAATATCGGTAGTCCAAAAACACGAAAAAATCGATAGAAATATCGGGATATTATATATCGATAAAAATAATATGGAAACCACCGAAATTGTAAGAAAAACTTAGAAATTTTTATTGAAACTTTGCATGATGTTTATTTAGTCAATTATCTATTAGTTTATCACAAAAAATTGGAAGGAAATGCATTGCATGATGGATTTAACTGATTTAAGTTGATTATATAGCGAGCTGGCAAACATTGTGAGTGTATTTGGAACTATCAAATTAGTCCTTTATCCTAATTAAATCTGAACTCTATATCTGGATTTCGAAACCCTCCTAGGCTGCCACGTGGCAGCCCCCCAGCACTCCTCACGTTTCTCTCTTTTTCCCCTACCCCGAGACCCCATTTCCTTCTCTCACTCACTTCGACTCTCTCTCTCTCTCTTCTCTGCACTGTCTCTCTCTCAAAACCTTCTTACCTCTCTCCCTCTCTTGCCGTGACCACACACACACACGCAGCAGCACCATCTGCTTGACTCGAGCAGCTCGAGGACACCACCATCATCACACATCACCACCTGTGAGCATCATCGGGGGACTATTCGATTCGGTGGGGAAAGGACGAGGTGAATCTGTAGCTCTCGCTTTTCTCGATTCGATTTTACGAGAAGATGAACTACACTCGGTGGGTTTTTCCCTAAATTTCCCTACTTTGGATATGTAATTCTTGTTAGATCTTGAAGCTTTTTGTGTAAATTAAGGTAATTTTTGAATCATTATGCACTGTAATTCCATAATTTGATATATTGGAATTTGGGTTTGCTTCAACTTCGTGTTTGTTTATGGGGATTTGGGGGAATTTCAGCGGTGGTGATTGTGATTGGCGGTCCGGAGGATTCGATTGGCAAATACGAACAAACAGAAAGGGAAATCGAAGGATGCTGTCGTGCGTGAGCAAGCAGTGGCACAAGACGGCGGAGGACGAGCGGCTCTGGGAGCTGATATGCACCAGGCACTGGGCCAACATCGGCTGCGGCAACCAGCAGCTGAGATCTGTGGTCCTCACGCTCGGCAGATTCCGGCGGCTCCACTCCCTCTCCATCTGGCCGTTAAGTAAGCCCTCCTCCGCCTCTTCCAGCTCTGCTTCTTCTTCTTCCTCGACGGGCCCGTCCTCCTCGCGAAAATATCAAAAATTTCGTGATATTATCGGTTATATCGCAATATTATCGATATTATTGATAATATCGCGATATTTTGACGAAAAATCATTGGATAAGTGTTAAAATATCTCTCTCTCACAAAACCGATAATATCGGCGAAATATCGCCGATATTATCGGCATTTAAGACCATGCTTAGTACTACGGTATAAGTGGTATTTCTCTTCACCTATAAGTGAGAGGTCTTGGTTTAATTATCGTCAAAGGCATATTTGAACTACATTATTGCTAGCCCATTGCGAAGCTGAGTTCATCCCCCTCTTCCTTAATGTAGATAATATCGTTTGTTAAAAAAAAAAGGGTAAATAACACTATCCTGGTAAATATTATGATTCTTGATTTTAACACAATGTGTGTCTCTTGAGTGAAACTCTCCTCCCTTAGTATATCAATTTCACTTAAACCAATTCTTTCTCTTCACAATTTCACTCAATTCAAGTAAATATATCGCCTTTTACTATTATAATTTGGTGATATTTTTTTTTTTTAAAAATGAAAGGTCTTAAATTCAAATTTTGCATATGGTAAGTTAGATATCAATTTCATCTCACACTTGTTAATGTAAATACATATTTTATATAAAAAATAATAAGTAAACATACCATGAGGTGTTTAGTTAACTTTGGCATTTGGCATACCCACAAAACCAATAGGTCCCTTTCTTTTGTGGGGGCATGTTTGTTTGGTCTTTTTGTTGATGGATTTGGCCGATCGAGAGACAATTGAAAAGGGTGCAATCTTAGCCCTACAAAACCCAAATCTTCAAACTTAATTGGGACAAGACTCTTATCTTAACTTATAAGATATGCAAGTGAATGTTGTTGTCAAGGGTACATATGCTTCTTTCACGTCTACATCTTAAAACCGTTGAAGCACACAAACAGACATTAGCAAATATATTTGATTCGTACACTCTTTTTACCTTTTACACCCACTTTTTAATTTTTTACCATTTAATCGAAATGAATTAAAAATGATCAAATGACAAAATTAACATGAGATGTGTAAGAGGTAAAAAAAGAAATTTGTGAATAGCATAATAAAAATAAATAAATGCGATGAATTTGTGTTTGGTGCGGCAAGTTGAAGTTTATAGCTATGGCTTGTAGTAGATTTATGATTTTTTATTGGCAGTCAACCACCTAAATATGTTTTAGACGAAAAATACTCTCAAATGAAATTACATTATTACAGAAGAATGCAACAATACAAGCTACAAGTGTTCATGGTCGTGATGGGTGGTGCAATTTAGGGAGGTAGGCAGATCGTGGTGCGGTTCATATTAGCTTATATTATACTAATAGTCAGGCCCTGAAAGGAATTCCCATTTTTTTGAAAGAAAAAAGGGAATTAGTTATGAGACATATTCCACATCAAATTTCAACGATATGAATTATTTATTTTGTAAGTCTCGATTCATAGATCATCCTTACAAAAGTTGAATTAAATTCGAACCATTTTATAATTTGGTGACCAAACAAGAATAATAAAAATTATTAAACATTGTTTAACCCAACTTATCCAACAAAGAAAGATTTCCATCTCAAACAATTAACTAAAAAATTAATAAGAAAATAGTGTACCCAATTATTTCTGTACATGGAACCCTTGTACCACGTCACCACTATAATAATCACTTGACGTAACGCTGTGTTCCGATTACCACAACCTATACGTTTTACACATCTATATATAAAGCCAACAATAAAGGCGAATAATACTTTTTGATGACATGGGCTTCAATAAAAATAATTAGACAAAAATACCCTCAAAATAAAAACTTCAAAGGCATCTCAAAATAATGCATCAAATATAGCAATGGCATTTTCGTCATTTTAATAGTATTTTTTTAATAATTAATTTTTTTGTGGTTTGTTTGTTTGTTTGTTTGTTTGTTTTTTAAAATTAGTATCTCACAATAGACTAGCAATAATGTGATTCAATTTCTCTATTTTTAAACACGTTCAAACATTTTAAGAGACGTGTAATGCCGGTTATAAAAAAGGTCATTCGCACGTAGATAATAATGTGATTAAATTAGTTATCAAATGATTATTTTTTTTAACAAATGATATTATCTACACTAAAGAGAGGGAGAGGGGATGGGATTAGCCTCATAATGGGCTAGCAATAATATGATTTAATCAGTTGTTTATTAAATATTATTTTCTCTATTTTAAATACGTTCAAAACATCTTAATAGGCATGTAATGCCGGTTATAAAAAATGTATTTCGCACGTGGATAATAATGTGATTAAATTAGTTGTCAAATGATTTGTTTTTTAAACAATATTATCTACACTAAAAGGACGGAGGTGGGCTTAGCCTCAAAATGGGCTAGCAATAATATGATTCAATCAATTGTTTATTAAATATTATTTTCTCTATTCTTAATGTAAATTCTATAAAGATCCATTTTATTATGTGAATTCAGCTGTTTTAATTGGTTTATGAGAAGTTTCTTCTAGCATAATCTAATATTATTCATTTACTTTAAATTTACTCATATAAATACATTTAAAATGTGTAAGTCGCGCGTAGTACGCCGCGATTCAAAAAATGCCTTCTGCACGCGCTTGGGCGCCTGCATGAAGGCTAGTAACTGTTAATTTTCTTAATTTCTTTCACTGTTTTACTAGTCAACTGGGGCGGCTCAATGCTTATTTATTTTTGAAACTTTTTTAAATATAATATGAATTTATGTATATTTTTTAATTTGTCATATAAAATAATGTTTTAAAAATTTGTTATATTAATTTTCTAAAATCTTTAACTCGTCATTTATTTTAATTTCATGTTGAGTTTTCTGTATAAAAGAAGTTTTTGTACAATCATTTCAGAATGGTTTTGAACTCTTACCTTTACACAAGTTTTCTACTTCTCTTTAGAACCAAAAAATTTTGGCTAGTAAAAACAATATGCCACGTTTTTTTCATTGTTCTAAAAATCTCCGCCTAGCGCTACCTAGGCCCCGCCTAGACGCTAGGCGGTTCGTCACAGCTCCGATTAATGTCTAGACGTTTGAAAATTAAGAAAAGACGCCTAGACCTGATAAGGCACCCGCCTAGCCCGCCCAGACCCGCTTAGGTTGCGACTCACTTAGACAGAAAATAGATAACTTTCATTTTGTATTTTATTTTTTTCAATAAATTGTAAGAGACTTGCTGAATAGTTAAATAAACATACATTATATGCTTGTTCCTCATGTTTTCATTATGTTTCAATACTTCATAATATATATGACATTCTATTTTGTGGTTTAGGATGAATATATATATATATATATATTTTTTTTTTAAGTATAAACATACACTTATTTACATGAAATATAATAGATTTACTTAAATCTGCCTAGTCTGCCAAGCCGTCCGCCTAGACCTCGCCTAGCCGCCTAGACGCTAGGCTCTAGTCCGCTGCTCGACTAGTGCCTAGCGTCTTTTAGAATCTTGGTTTTTTTAAAACTTATGGTGATCTACTAGCAAAGTATATTAGGCTCACTAACGTTGAGTTTAACTATTTACAAGCTATAAGGATTCAACGTGCTCAATCATGTTTATTAATTTTGTTTAAATTACCAATTTCGTTAGTTGGATTGAAGGAAACGCTTTCCGTTGAAGGAACATCAGATCTTTAGTTATTTCAAATCGATTTTATAGTTGGAGCATCTAAATGTAATGGAAGACAAACAATTAGTTACAAAACAAATTGATTAATGATTCTAAATAACTGAATTACAATAATTAGTTTTAGTTATTGAAAAAATCATGTTGGCATGAAAAACAAAATACCAAAATCCGGGTAAAAAAAAATCTCTCAAATTCCCTCCCTAAAGAGCTTACTTTTGCAAAATATTGGTAAAACATAAATTTGTTTAACCTCTCTCTATAATCACCGTGAAAAAGAACAATGAGTCTCTGAAATGTCAACGAACTAACGTTTTTTTCATCCTAACTGATGGATGAGGTAATATGAGATAACATTTGTCTCAACCTAGTTGATGAACAAGGCAATATGAGATATGTACGATGATACAGAGTGTCAGAACTAAAATGAAACATAATAAAGTGTATAGAATAAAATGAAATTTCATGTAAAACACACGAGTATAACTGAAATGAGCGCGTTCTTTAAATCATTTTCATATAAGATAAATGTTTTAACCATTAAATCATTTTCATATAATATATTTACAAATTCTTTTAGCCAGTAAAAGGAGGAGCGTAGGAAAATTATTTTAATTTAATTAATTTGTGTTAAAAACCTTTTCGTTTCATTATTTTTAGCCCTTGGTGCTCCATGCCTTTTACACCAAGGGCCTCCATGCTTTTAGTTTTTCTTTTCCGCTCCTTGTGGATTTGACTACACAATTAACCAAAACTGAGTCGTGCCTTTTAAGTCCGCTCCCGTACGCTTGCGACCAGAGGCCCGAACCGCCCTAATTGGCGGACGCCACTCCCTCATTCCATTCCAGTTTAATCCAATTCGCGCACGCGCGTGCGTCATCACCGGCTTCTGTGGTCACGTTGATACTCTTTACACCTAACCGGTAACTCCTCCAACCTTTCCACCTTCCAAACCGGTTTCCGAGGACTCATAAACTTCGTGCAAGAATTCATTACACTCCCTATAGTCTGCCTGCCAGGACCACCATCATATCTCACGTGTCATCCGAACACTGGTCCACCAACCTAAATACGAACTCATTCCAATAGAATCGTGCCACGTCACTTGGTTGCAGGTTAATTGTGTCTAACCGGGAGCACTGGGTTTTCTCGACACACAAATGAAGTTTCATGTCGACTGGATTTAGGTTGAATTTCAATGGAATGTCACCGAAAGACAAAAGTCAGATCATTACAACAGCGCTCCGGCTCGTGTGCTCTTATTCCCACTTCTGCTACGTACCATCCGCCAATCAGGCTCCGCCACGTGCAGATTCAGGAGAATTTAATTTCCGATAATTTCCCTCTCTTTTGCGAAAATATCGTGCGTGTCCAGACCACCGTGACGTGGCGCAATGTCATTGGACCTAAAAGAAAATGGCGTGAAAACAGCGACCCTCAGTGCGCCTTTGGCTTTTTGAAGTTTTCCTTTTGCCCGTATTGGATAGGCGATTTTATCAACAACCCAAAAAATTATTAATTTAATTTATATTTAATTTTTAATTTTAATTTCGAAAGCAGAGGGCAGAGGAATTGGGAGAAGGAAGAAGAGGGGCGCTTTTTTATTCTCTCTCTCTTTCTTTCTCTCTCTTTATTTGCTCAGAAAACAGGGGAAGATTTTCTCGGAGTCCAAACAAGTCTCTTTGAGAGGTGACCTGAAGAAGAAGAAGAAGCAGTTTTAGATCTGCGTCACTGTCGCAGCCCTTCAATGGTGCCGCTTCCGCCCTCTCTTTCTTAGCTGGAAGATTTGGTAAGATTCGCTTCGATCACACTACAAACTCACCTACACATGCACACACACATATATATTGTGTCTCAGTCTTAGACTGGCTGAGGATACCGTCGTCTACTCTTGATCTTCGGGAACGACGACTCTCGATGTCCATGGATATTTTGTACGTATTTTTGTTTGGTTAAAGCTGTGATTTTTGAGGAGTGAGAAATTATCATATAAATTTTCAATATTTTTCTTTATTTTTTTGACATTTTTGGGAAGATCAGTAGTGCGTTTGTGGCTGCTTTGATCCTTAAAAGGTGTATTTTGGTTTGAGTTTTGACTTTGGTTTCTGTGCTCGCAGATCTATTTGTTTTAGGTGATGATAAAAATTACAGAAAGGATGCAATTTTATGTTAAGATTTTTTAGGGGTTTAATTTCTCAGCATAGTTCAATGTTGGTATTGTTTCTGATAAAAATTAATCACCCATTGGTGTGAATCTTAATTTCTTATATAATTTTATTTTTGGTTTTTCAATGTTTGCTCAGTACTCTAACAGGGGTTGATTTCTTAATATTTTTCTCATGGAATTAATAATATGTTGTTTGAGATTATGTGTGATTTATATGGCATCGGATTTGAAATCTACATATCTGATATACAACTTGTGTGAGTGAAAATCCTTGAGGGAGTTAACCATTTGTACTTGCTTTTAATCAATCGGCTAGTATCGAAAATAGAAAACCAGTTTGATTCGTGGATTACTGAGTTCCGTTGTTGGATTTCTATTCGCGTCTGTTAAATCCACCAAGCTTGTGTTTCTTGTTTCTAAGAATGTTGTTTGTTAGTCTAAAATCGGTGTCATCCTTGTATGGCCACTTTGTCCTTATGGTTTCTTTTGGGGACATTTAGTTCGTATGGGTGTTTGTACGTGTAATATGTATATCCATATATCTATATATTTCTTGTAGTTTAATTCAATGATTTGTTATTATTATGTTCAGCTGGCATCCCAGCAAATGAAAGCATGTGCAATGGATCAAACCAGATAAAACCCAATTCTTCTCCAGCAGCATCTCTTATCTCCGTTGACGAAAGTAGACTCTCCAATACAGCCATGAATCACTTGACAGTTGAAACTGAAGATGCTTTTGCCAGCTTACTTGAGCTTGCTGCGAACAATGATATTGAGAGCTTTAAACGATCAATTGAGCATGACCCTTCAGCCATCGATGAGATTGGGTTGTGGTATTGTCGTCAGAAGGGCTCAAAACAGATGGTTAATGAGCAGAGAACCCCTTTAATGGTTGCTGCTACATATGGTAGCATTGATGTCATGAAGCTAATTCTTTCTCTCTCTGATGCTGATGTGAACCAGGCCTGTGGGCGTGATAGGAGCACTGCTCTTCACTGTGCCGCTTCAGGTGGGGCTGATAATGCTGTGGATTGTGTGAAGCTGCTTTTAGGAGCTGGTGCTGATCCTAATTCGGTTGATGCTAATGGTCATCGGCCTATTGACGTTATAGTTGTTCCTCCTAGGTTACAGAATGTCAAATTAGCTCTAGAAGAACTCCTTGAGATAAATGGTATTGCTGGTGAAAAAACTCTCACGGTGTCAACGAGAACCGTACATTCAACTTCTCCTCCACTGTCAGCTTCCCCAGAAAATGGGTCTCCATCTGCTTTAGATTTTACTTGTTCCCCAACAAAGTCGAAGTTCTATAATTCTCTCTCTTCGGCATCAGAGAAGAAGGAATATCCTGTTGACCCCTCTCTTCCAGATATCAAGAACAGCATTTATTCAACTGACGAGTTCCGAATGTATTCATTCAAGGTGAGGCCTTGTTCACGTGCATACTCTCATGATTGGACTGAGTGCCCTTTTGTCCATCCAGGGGAAAATGCACGAAGAAGGGATCCAAGGAAGTTTCATTATAGCTGTGTTCCTTGTCCTGATTTCAGAAAGGGGGCTTGCAGACGTGGAGATATGTGTGAATATGCTCATGGGGTTTTTGAGTGCTGGCTACACCCAGCTCAGTATCGAACCCGACTTTGCAAGGATGGTACAAGCTGTGCAAGGAGAGTCTGCTTTTTTGCCCACACCACAGAGGAACTCAGGCCATTATATGTTTCAACTGGTTCTGCTGTTCCTTCTCCTCGCTCGAGCACCTCTGGTGCTTCGGCCATGGATTTTGCTGCTGCAATGAGCCTCTTGCCTGGTTCCCCATCATCGGTCAATGTCATGTCTCCTTCACCATTTACTCCACCCATGTCTCCATCTTCTAATGGCATGTCACACTCATCTCTGGGTTGGCCCCAACCTAATGTCCCAGCCTTGCATCTGCCAGGTAGCAATCTTCAGTCTAGTCGCTTGAGATCTTCTCTTTGCGCAAGAGATATGCCAGCGGATGATTTTGATTTACTGCCAGAGTTTGATATGCAGCAACAGCAGCTACTAAATGAATTATCTTGCCTATCCCAACCATCTCTGAGTAATAATTCACTGAACCGTTCTGGTCGAAGGGCAACCCTAACCCCCTCAAATCTTGATGATATCTTCTCTGCAGAGAGCTTATCACCCCGGTACTCTGATCAATCATTGCAATCAGGTGTTTTCTCCCCAACTCACAAATCAGCTGTTCTCAATCAATTTCAACAGCAGCAGAGCATGCTTTCACCGATCCATACAAACTTTTCTCCAAAAACTGTTGATCATGCTCTATTGCAGGCCTCTTATGGGGGCCCATCCTCTGGGAGGATGTCTCCACGGAATGTGGAACCTATCTCACCAATGGGCCCTCGGGTTTCGATGCTAGCTCAAAGAGAGAAGCAACAACAGTTTCGTAGCCTTAGTTCACGGGAACTCGGCTCCAATTCTGCATCCATTGTTGGTTCCTCTCCAAATTCTTGGTCAAAATGGGGATACTCCAATGGAAAACCAGATTGGGCAGTTTCTACGGATGAATTGGGTAAGCTCCGCAGATCATCTTCTTTTGAGCTTGGGAACAATGGAGAGGAGCCAGATCTGTCATGGGTTCAGTCACTTGTTAAAGAATCTCCTACCGACATCAAAGAGAAGCAAACAGCGAGCTCAGCTGTTACGGCCACTGGTTCCTCCAACAACGGTCCAAGTGCAAACTCCCAAAGGGAGGCGGTCGATCATGCTGTGTTGGGAGCATGGATTGACCAAATGCATCTTGATCTCGTGGCTCAGCAGAACTGACACAATGTGGCGGCTATCCCAAAGGTAGTTAACAAGAATGTTTTAGTATATAACATAATGCCTTTTTCCGACTCAAATTAAATAACACAACACCCACTTTTTTTCCAGATTTTGTTGGCCGATGGGCATGGAAGGTAGCTAAACATGGATTACCAGGTCACTTGAAGAAATTCATTTCACCATTTATTGTCACAGAAGTTAGAAAAGAGTAAGAATACCTCTGGGTTAAAACTCGAAAAAGTCGGAACCCGGTCTAGGTGCCGTTTTCTTGGAAAATATTTTAAAATTTTAGGGGTTTATTATGATCATCAAATTTTTTTCTTCTAAGATGAGCAAACATGTTCTATGACATGAAGCTCGAAAATCATATGGCCTGTTTAATATTTTGGGTTCCTTTTATTCATTGTCAAAATTCAGTACAAAAATTAGGAGGGGGTCATTTTATTATTGTCTCAGAAAGGTTTCTTCATATTATGAGCCTGGACTGGACCTCTGGTCCATTTTTGGGGATTGGAAAGGTTGTTCTTGCTTCTAATGGTTCTTTTTTCTGATGTAATTTTGTAATACAGCAACTGCTGCTAGTGGGGCAGTTGCTAGGGATAAAAAGAGGGAGATGGAGAAATTATGATCCTTCCATAATTGTAACATTCAAGTTTTACTGCTATTGGTATTCAGATGCTTATATTTTTCATGTTTTTATGTAACCTATCATTCTTTTTAGGGAACTTTATCGAAAAGTTCTCGATACTGTTGTTCACTTTAACAACGAAAAATCATATTTTTACATTAAAAAGTCAATCCTGGAATTATTCACATAACTTTTTATATTGTTTTTACCGTTAAAACTCAGTTTTTAAGTTCTTTTCATTAGGGTTTTTTTTTTTTTTTTTTATCCTGTGTTTGAGTATGTTAATTGGGAAGTGATATTCACGCCCTTCTTTATTTTCCGTGTGTTTCTTTTTGGGGCCATAGATTAAATAATCAAAGAGTAATCAAGGGACGAAAACAATATGAGTAATTCAAAAGCGGTGAATGAGAGAGTGAAAATCTCTATCCTGTCAAGGCTCGTCGGTGATTGTTTGTGTAGAAAATACTAATTGACTAAGTGCTCGTTTAGAAGTGTTTTTAAAATGATTGAAACTGTTTTTAGTGAAAATGTTTTTTGAATCAATCTGTAGTAAAATGACAAGTGAATGTTGAAAAAACAATTTATTGCTTTATGCAAGTACATAACTGGTGTTTTTTGTAGAAAGTAAATACTTTCGAAACTTCAAAAATATTTTTTCAAAAAACATTTTCAATCATTTTGAAAATAACTCTTTCGCTGAACATAGGCAATTTTTTTTATATCTTCAAAACTCAAAGCGGTTTTAGCCAAGCAATCTAAGAATATAATTACCTTTGTAATTTGATCCTGGTTCGCTAGCTAGTTGTACTGGTTTTGGTTTTTGTGCGTTAATAGGATAGCATTAAGATGGGGAAATGCGCTTTGGTGGGGTTCCAAATCACGATCATGGTGGTGGGATTTGAGATTATGTGGATGTGGGATTTGGGATGTGGATTTGGATGGGGAAAAGAAAAAGATATTGGATTTGGATTCTCTCTCAATCCTTTTGGAATATTTATAAATTCTGGGTTCTACTGTTTATTTTATGCCTAGTAGCATAACAAAAGTTGCAGATCTCACTGTTTTAATGTGATTATATAGCGATTATCATCTGCTTTTCTTGTTTTTCTCTCTAGAGTTCATTATTCAAAAAGTATATTACAGCTGTTTACGGGTTTAGTTACTTATAATGTGCTAATGCGCGAGTGGGTGATACGCTGCTTGGATGCGAAGTTGGTTATTCATATGTGAAAGAAAAATAATGTGTGCATTGTTTACTCGGATAGCATATCATGTGATGTTGATGTTGGAATCTTGTATTATATGATGTTGACGATCATTAGCTTCTTTTAATTTCAAGTCATTTTTCGGTTAACAATATGTCAACATTTCGGATTTTTTTTTAAAAGTATAAATATATTAATAATAAAACAGAGAGGAAAATTGGGATGTTTTGTGGAATTTCGTTCATCTTTGTGTATTTTTTTCTTTCCCCTAAGATATAGGTAGACGACTCATGAGCACAAAGATGAGCCATAAAACTAATTACAAACGAGAAAAAGAAGAAAGTTGAAAGAGACTTGGAGAGGAATAAATGTCAATAAGAAGGGGTTGGTATTAACTTTTATTTATTATGTAATGTTGTTTGATGAAGAGCATCGTCTAAATTCTAAGTCACTCTTTAAAGATTAATTACGCAAAAAATCAAACAAATTAGAAATCTTTAAACCTTTTGATTAAAGTTTTTGAAAAAAAAAATGTTTTTGAAATTTCACTAGTAGCCCTCGACCACAGTGGTGGAGAGGAGTGTTACCATTGCATCACGGTGTGGATTCGAATGCGGTTGGCTCCCTAATCTAAAATCTAATCTAACAAATCTATCGTTTGAAAAAAATAAGATTTAAAATTACAGTGTTACGTGAGTAACATAGTTTGTCTTATTACTATAGAACTGTTAAATGAGTAACAATTCTAAATTTAGTTAATATTTAGCATAAATGATTTTTTAAAGATGAATTAGAATATAGACGATTCATGTCATTATATGTTTTACAGAATGAAAAGAGCTGAAAAAATAAAACAAGAAGGCGCAAAGCATTCTTCTAATGAACATACATGTTCCACTTTCGGTGCATAGGATTGATGGGGACATTTCTTGTTAGCAGCCAAACTTTGCCAAGAACTTGCTTAAGGATAACGAGCCCTCTTTAAAGTATTGTGGACATTTGATTGATTTATTTATTTTTATTTTTTATGAAGTGAATTTAGTACTTGTCAACCTAACAAAAAGGATGAACCCTAAGCCCTTTATTGTATCCTAAATAGAGTACTTTTTTTCTTAATATTTTTATACATTTGATTGACCGTCTGGAAATAATGCATACCCTAAATGTTTGATTACTGAACATATTATTACTGTGTAGTTATCAGTCACAAATTAGATCGTTAAACAATAGATGAAATATTACCATGAACAATATATACACAAAAATTTATTACGAGAGGTCGGATGAGCAACAAATTATTGTCGATTATCCGGTCTCTCGCAAGTATATATTGGTTATGCATTTGACACTAATCCAATATTCCTCGACACCAATCAAATTTGAACAATAAAAAAATATCAATCAAAACTTAAATTATGAAGAAAATAAATTATTTCAAAAATTGTCTAATAAATATGAGCAAAGTGAGATTATATGGTTTTCAGCTCTCTAGAGATGGAAAATACTCTCTCAATTTCGGCAATGCATCATCAATATGTATTTGTAATGTCACTTTTTCAAATAAAATTATAAAATACAAAATCACCTGATAACATGTGCCTAACCTGATAGCATTTAACTTAATGGTACTTCTATTGTAGAAAGAGGTTTTTAGTTCGAAATTGGGTTTTATTACGTAAAATCTCACACTTATAAGTGAAGAGTATTACCGCTAGACCATAGTGCTAGTAGCATCTCTGATTGAATGATGCCAATACTCACGGATATTTAGTTTAGAGACAAAAACTTAGTCATTGGATGGTTGCTACATCGCTCAAATGCTGCTGGAGTTGGGAAAGGGGAAAAGTGATACACGTTCGACATATGAATATAGCGACTGAATGAGCAGCTAACCAAGAGGTTGTCGCTAGCACTCCTCTTGGATCAAAATTCAAGTACCAATACTTTAATTTTCTCAAAATACACATAAGTCTTAACCAAATTTTAAAAATAAATAAAACTAAATTACACATCAGCTTCATATATGTTAGTATCCCACAATTACATCAGCAGGTGATGTAAAAATGAAAAAAAAAACTTTAAAGTGGGTAAAAATGATAGATTTGTTGTTTTTAATAGAAAATGTGAAGTATTACAGTTTGCCACGAAACTAATTTTGCAATATGCCAATATCAGACTTCTATTGGTTTTGGCCCAGAGGAAAACAAAAGAAGCTACTTTGCATCTGCCCTCTAAAATACATTCTAGTGCAGAATTGACATATCATCCACTTTGATATTTGGTTTGTTTTGTGTATTATTTTTGATACCACACAAAAGGAATGAAAAATCTAGACGAGTTCACTTCGTTTTGCGAAAATTACCATATGTTAAGATCACTCAAGCGAGAACAATTTATATGAAATGAGTTCACTGATATAACAATATATTATTTAACCAGAATGTCCCAATTGCCATCTTAATCGTATATATGACTTCAAATGTGTCACTGTTATTCTTGTGTTACTTAACGTCGAATTCCCACTTCATATATGAAGTTTTCCAAAAAAACCTGCCAGTGGAGGAAGACCTCCCAAGGATAAGAGACATAGGGCTAAAGAGAGAGCCAAAAAAGGATCATTTGTGTATAATCCTGCATAATCTCGAATGTTATCAGTTCCGGTACATAGACCAAATGATACAATGCAAGCAAAAGTTTCTTGATTCATGGAGATATAGAACACCTTGGGAATACTCCAAGCATGTATAGGTGACTGTCATCTATTGATGCATGTGAATTTCACAATGCAGCAACGACTGACCTTCACCAGCTTGAGTAAGTTGTAAAAGAATGGCGTTCTCTTTTTCTTCTCATTACATATTCCAAATTGTCCCCTAACAAGAGAGGTTAAGGCAGATAAGATGTATTATCCCTAACAAGAGTTCCCTCCTTGCCCTTTTGGTGAACTTGCAAGACCATGCAGGACAAACCATTTTTAGAACAGTTTGGAAGAGAATGAATACATGTAGAAACATACTTGGCCTGCAATTTCCAGTTCCTATCCTGCAATGTAGTAGGTTCATGATGTTGAAGCAGCTTCAAGTTACGGATCAACGTATTATGTTATGAAAATCCTGGTTCAAGATTCTTGAAGAACTCGGCATTTATCCAACTCGAGAAATCAACAAACACAGAGAGCATAGCTTGCCCTTCAAGAAATTAAACCATCTAAAAGTCATATTTTCGAGCTGGAAACTTACCTCCAAAGTCCGACCAGTGCGCGCAAACTCATAAAGGCCGATAATCCAACCCAGATACCAACAGATTCATGGCTTGATAATGCAAATAGGCACAGTATGCTCACTATAAAGCCACCAAAATCTGGTGTCAAAAACAACAATCAGATACAGAGAAAGTAAGAGATAGAAACTTCTGCAGAGATATCTTCCCAAATAGCCAGAAAAAAATGCTAGAGCATTAATAAGCTGAGTCACTGCAACAAGCTAGAAAGAATTCTGAGCTCTAAAATTGTCTGCAAACACACTGAATGAATATTATTGATAGCACAAAATACGTTTATATACAAGTGTGGTAAAGTACGTTTATATACAAGTGTGGTACTTGATGTACAAGAAACAATAACGTAATACACAAGAATACAATTATGAAAGGATTCCTATAACTAAGGAGAGTCAGGTTCCTTGAGTATCACGCCACCATTATCATGCCCCCGCAAACTTAACGGTTGAGACAGTGGCGGAGCACTTGAGGACCAGTAGAGGCCTGGGCTTATCTGAAGTTTCTTCACTTTGTAGCTTCTGCTTGTGTGCTTTTGGTTGGATACTCTGCATTCTTCAACTTATGGACGACAAAAAAAAAAAAAAAAAAAAAGTGTTTTACAATAGTATTGTTATGAAACCAAAACCTTATATCAACTAGCATTCCTTGGTTAGTTCACCATTTTGCATAGAGTGTTGTTTTACAATGAAACCATGCATATATGAAATAGAGGAAGAATTTATCTTGAAAGACAATTGTCGTAGTTGCAGTTTTGAGCCACGATAATTAATATTTGTTCAACTTCAATATAGGAACTTATAAAGAAGTTTGGCGGTTATGATATAATTATCTCAACCTTTTTTTTTTCGTGACTCCATTATTCTCTTTTGATTAAAGTTTTTCACTTAACTACAAAAAATGAACCTTTTTCTCACATTAGTTATTTTTTGTGAAATTTCTTTCATATGGCTTAGAGGCCCCTCCTAACTTTGGTTTATGGCTCCGCCATTGGGTCAAGATAAGACAAGTTTGGAATGAAGAAAGAGGATTCGTTGTTTTGAGAGCCCTTTAATTAGGATATCTACAGGTTGATCCAAAAAAGGAATAAGGAACACCTTGTACGCCCCAAGTTTAACCCTCTTATGAACAAAATGGTAATCTAATTCAATATGCTTGGTACTAGCATGAAACACCGGATTAGCCGCCATATATGGATGTGCAAGTGCTTAGAACTGACAAGGGGAAAAATAAAAGGAAACTTTAATGAAAAGCTACTGGTACTGTTCATTTTAACGAAAAACCACATTTTTACACTAAAAAGTCAATTCTGATACTATTCACTTTACCCTTTATTTTATCCTTATCGTTAAAACTCAATGTTTTCAAGCCATTTTCATTAGTTTTCCTTAAAATAAAATGGTTCAAGGAGAAATGGCTCTCTCTCTCTCTCCAACGAAAAAACCATCAGAATGATCGACGAGAGGTTCTACTAATGCGCTTTGTTATTAACCGGCAGCAGGATCTTGAAGAGGAGTTTTAGACTATTCAGACCATCTTTTAGTTAATCGTTAATGAATTTGATACATATTAATCACCAATAATCTCCGCAGGTACACTTTCCATCCTCAAACCTATGAAACCTATTGTTATCCCTCAATATGATAACCCTTACTGAGCACTTGGACATAAACTTAATTGCAGTATGACAATCACCACAAATGCGCAAGTTCTTCATAATCCTAATTGGTCTATCGGGCGGAAAGGTTATAAGACCAAATGCTACAGCTAGTCTTTCGCTGTGATACCTAATTGTCTGATCTTTCTCTTCGCGATTTACCTCTCTTAGCACGAAACTTGTGTCTGCAACATAACCAGCTTTCTCCATTTCCTCCCCTAACTCCTCCAACTTCTCATAAATCTCTTTAGTTCTCATGTGAGTCCTGTCCCCAGCCGCGAATGTGTGAATCTTGTTTCCCTCCTCAACCCAGCTCAAACCCGTTTCCTTTTTCACACCTCGATCTCTTAGCATCTTCCTGACTTTTGCTGCTTCCTCAAATCTTCCGGCAGCAGCATAAGCATTAGACAAAAGCACATGCAGGCCAGAGCTCACAGGACCCAACTCAAAGACTCTGTCAGCCACAGAGGCTGCCAATTCAGTGTCACCGTGGATTCGACAACCCGTTAATAAAGCTCCCCATATAGATTCTGTTGGTTCTATAGGCATTTCATCAATAATTTTAACTGCTTCCTGCAATTTTCCAGCACGGCCAAGCAAGTCCACTAGGGTAGCATAATGCTGCTCCCCTGGCTCAATCCCATACTCTCTCATGAGCCCAAAGTAATACTGCCCCTTTTCAACTAGCCCAGCATGACTACAAGCATAGAGCACACACAAAAACGTAATGAAATTCGGCTTAATCCCCGCCCTTTCCATCTGTTTAAACAGATCAAGAGCGTTATCCGTGTGCACGTGCTGGGCGCTTGCGATCAGCATTGCATTCCACATTCCAAGATTCTTAACGGGTATCTCATCAAAAACACGATAAGCTCCTTCAATCACTCCACACTTAGAGTACAGAGAAACCAAAGAACTACCAACAAAGCTCGACAAATCAAAGTTCGTTTTGAAGCACAAGCCATGTATTTGCCTCCCCAATTCAAAAAGCGTCGAATTGCCACAAACCCGTATAACACTTGAAAACGTAAAGTCATTGACATCCAAATTTTCAACCATGGCTTGTTTAAATAGTCTCAAAGCCTCCTCGTCTTGACCCAATTGAGTATACCCATATATCATCCCACTCCAAGAAACCACATTCTTCTCAGGAATTTCGTCAAACACCTTCCGAGCATCCCTTATCTCTCCGCATTTCGCATACATATCGACCACAGAACTTCCCACAAACACATCAAACTCGTACCCAGTCTTCACCGCAAGGCAATGCACAGACTGCCCAACATCGAGCCGATTCAAAATCGCGCAGGACTTGGCGACGCTCGGGTATATATGGTCATCAGGGCGCAGTTGCGCGCCAAGCATTCGACGAAAGTACTCAATGGCGAGGACCGGAAGCTCGTTCTGGGCAAATGAGGAGATGACTGAGCTCCAAGTAGTTGATGACTTTCGTGAGGCTTCTTCAAAAATTTGGCGGGAATGAAGGGGGAGCTGGTTCTTGGAGTAGAAGTTGATGAGGTGGTGGGAGATGAGAGGGATGGTTTGGAGGCCTGATTTGAGGACATGGGAATGGAGTTGCAGACCCTTTGGGAGGGACCTTGAGTGGGTTAGGGAGAGGAGGAGATTGCAGATGTCTCTGTAGTTTTGTTCAAAGCTTTGCTGGTTTAGAGGGTTTTGTGGGGGTTTTGGGAGATTTGGACGAAGCATTTAGAAGTTTTTTTGCGAGTTTTTCAGAGATATCTGTTACACTTTTACTAGCAACATTTGCAGTTGTGAACTTGTGATCTTATGTTTGTGTGCAATGTATGTGAGCAATGTACTTCTGCTTCAAGAATGTTTTTTAATAGGAACCGATATATTTTAAAATTTGCATGCACATATCTCATCTCTTGCGAATAACATATCTTTACGTATAAATTTTATAATCGGAACCGTTCAATTTCTTCATCTTTATATTAAAATCATCATAAAAAAATATTTTATTCGAAGATCGCTTAATATTCCATTGCATCAAATAAATAGATGGTTCATCGTGAATGTGTTGCTCACACCTTAGATTTGTTTAGGGTTTAGGGTTTTAGGTAGAGTTCAAAAAACCATATTAAATGTGCGTAGAGTTTGAATTGAATTAATTGCTCTGTTTAGCGCTACTTTTTTTCTTCTTCTTTTTTCGCAACCATTATGCCATAAATTAACATACAAAACGAGTACATGTCTCAACCCAAGACAAAGCCCCTCACCATATGCATATCAGTACTAGGCCGGCAATAATGCTGGAAAAGATCTTCATAGAGAAACATGAGTAATCAATGATCCAATCCTATTACATAACAGTAGCCTCTTTTTTTTCTTCAATTGCATGATTGCGCACCAGCCAGGTGGTCGAAAATAACCATCTTCGGGTTTGGAGATGAGAGGGAGACAGAGACAAGCAGGTTGAAGATGGTGGCAGCAACATATATTTGGTTATTTATGAAAATTTTATGGTGTCTAAGGCCTAATTGAGTTTTTGCCCTAGGCCTCTAATTAGCCAGGGCCGGCCCTGCCCCTGCTCAATTCCCAACTTGATCCGTACATGATGGCAATCAAACTTTGTTTCATTATATATCTTTTGTTACGTTCACTTGTATTTCTTTCCTTTCTATTGTGTCTCTGTGATTTCGGTCAATTACCATAAGTTGTGGTGCATGTCTACTTTTGTGCCTAAACATAGTGTTTGCATTTTTCATACACTCTTATTTTTTTCATGTGTGCGATCTTATGTGTTTTACTTCTCTAGAACTTGCTTTGTGACCTCTCAAAACTTTATGTTTCAGGCCGGATTTATGGGTCCAGTCCCTCACATAGCTAGCCAAGGGAATGACACTTTGCTGGTTGTTGAGGGCGAGTTCTTGCTGCTGGGTGAGCTGCAAGATGAATTTACAGTTAGTTTGAAAGGTGCCTTTGTGGGGCGTTTGGTGTAGGCCTTGAGGCTCACAATCAAAACTAACACGGATCTGAGTATGCCACTGTTATCTTAGTATAACACATTGTTGAATATGTGTGGGTTAAGTTGATTACTTGCGTCCCAAGTTACTCAAACTTCTTGTTTATCAAAGATTGTCACAGATAAGTTAAGTCTGCATTAAGTTCTTTTTCTTGTCTTGTAAACAAGGACTTTTAGTTCATAATATTGTATGTTCAAAACTAAGGGAGTTCAAGGCCCTTTCAACCATTCTCACGATAACAGTTTACTTTTAATGAAAACAGGCTTAAAAACTTAACCAAATTCAGACACAAATGAAGCTCTTAAGTGGAAAACAGTTGAAAATAACTTGAATACATGAAGGAAAGTACGCTAAACGACAGATCTATTACATATAAGTATAAACAAAAGAGACTTGGGCAAGATTTAACCTTGTCGGGTAAGGTTGAACTTCTTGCAGTCACTTTTCTTTGTGTTTATAGAGGTTTGTATGCTAAGAGGAATGAAAAGTAAATAGGTTTTACACAAGGGAATCGATACTACAAAACTAAGGGAAGGTAGCAGAGTTTTTACACTAGACAAAAGATGGCTTTTCCTAAGGGAACTATAGCTAAAAAGACTGAATCTGGAAAAGTTTTAGCTTCTGGGTACGAACTGGCTTGAGAGTAGAGTTTGTATGTCTTTTGATTGGTTGGTTGAGTGTCCTTGTCTCTGATGTCTCTTTCTCCTTTTATAAACGATTTGGCCCGATTGTATTGGCTTTGCTTCTGGCCGATGGCTTTCGGGGGCAGTGAGTCATCACCTATTTACTTGTCATGCCCTTAAAAAGTGCTTTTTGGCTAGTCGTGAGTTGGTCTCTGTCATCCATCAGTTCAATCATAGGCACATGGCTTCTGCCTTAGCTGAAATGGCTTTAATTCACCTTAGTCCTATTGACTGGGCTTCGAGCAAGTCTGATTTGTTTTAGTGCATTTCGGCTTTCACTAGCACAAAGCCCAATGTTAAATATTAACCCAAACACCTTGTATCATATATTACTCTATTTTAGAGACGATAGTAGACATTAGGACTTACCACCATTGCCATATATGCCAGTGCCTTACATTTTTTCCCTTAGTTAGCCATTTTGAGCCTATATGTAAGCCTTTTGTTCTTAAACCTACATTTTCCTTACCTAGTCTCTTATATTAAAAATTCCCTACTAAGAAGCTAGTAGAGTACGTTTTTCAAAGGAGAGAGTTCAAGGTTATTTAAAAGTTGAAGATGCAAATTTTGTGAAGAAAGCCAACTACAATGAAGAGCAAAAGAAGGAAAAGAAGTCATTATGAATCACAAGTGAGCTGCCAGCATTATAAGAAATCAAGTGTGTCATTGTAAATGAAAAGGAAGAATCATCAAAAATCAATTGTGCAATTATATGTCGTTCATCCAACCACTCAATTTACTACCAAGTTGCTTGGTTAATTGTTGCATGCTTCTCTCGGTTTCATTTCCAACTACTCTATTAGTTTCTTAGACTTTGTGTTTCCTATGTCCTTCATTTCTTTAACAGAGTACCCGAAGCCCCATTACAACCCTTGACAAAGACTTACTTGATCCAAAGAAGGTAATTTTTGATGTGTGGAGATGAGATTAATTTGCAAGCCTATGGTAGAGCATTCATGTAATGATCTTTTAAGGTTGAATGACAATTCGAGCGTGTGTCTTGTGAGCTTAAGGGTTAAAGTTAAGTTGGTCATGTAAGACTTAATTACATTTTTGTAGTTTCAACTTTCAGCTATACTTGCAACTACACTCATACCTGGTATGTTTTGGGGAAAATGTTAGTTTGTGAATAAGGATTCAGAACTACATGTGTTTTTGCACTCTTTCATTACAATCATATGCTTCTCATATAAATTATTAAACAAAAAAAAAAAAAATCATATCAGTTACATGTTGCATTTCATTATATTTTCTTTTTTCACAGCATTTGTTTAGGGGGAGCTTAACAATATGGAAGATGTGTTTCTTTCCATGCTTATTTTTTCAACCGTTGCACCAGTATTCTTTTCCCTTCCTAATTTGTCCCCACTTTTATTCTTCCGAAGAGGTTCTAGTTCACAGAAAGGAAATCATTTTCCGTCACATTTTGTTATGTTCCGCTTATCTTCTGCTGACTGCACCCAATGGTTACCTCTAAGGCCTTTGAAGTATGATGCTTATATTTAGGGGGAGAAGCAGAATTTCGGAAACCTGGTTATTTTTGGTTGCTTGCTATTACATATATATACGCTTTCTTTTTCAGCAACTTATATCTTTTGTGCGTCCCAGGTTTTCTTGTTTGAGTGTGCGCAGGTTACAGACTTCAATGTTATGGATGGTCTTTCATATTACTATTTGTTTGTAATATTGTGGTTGAGGGTTTTGTCAAGGAAATGCCAAAGGGGGAGATTGTTAGAGTAAAATTGGCAATTCCTAAAAAATCGTCTGAGTTTGTAATGTCTTAGACCAGTGCATGTTTTCGGTTTTAGTTTAAGTTTGTCTCATGTGCTCTCTATCACAAGAATACCAAGCGTTTCAGAAACACTTACTCAGGTATGTTTGCACGCATGGCATCTCATGAAATTATGGTTTACGTTAAGTGTTTTTGGGCAGCAGTTTTCAGCAAGATTACAAGTGAGCTTAAACATTAACTAAAACTTCTTGTTGCCATGAACTGTGGATTGGGTTTGGGTATTTGACTTTCAATTCAGGTCTTATTAGTTAAAGCCCATATTTCTTAGGTGGCAGCATATTCTTTAGTATTTGTTTGATGCACACAGATAATGTTTGGTGGATTTTCACGCCTATCAGCACAAAACAAATAATATCTCTTGGTTCTTTATCTGGTTTGTTAATAAAAAAAAATTCAGTTTGCCTTGATCACATCTCCTTACTCTGTTTCACCTACGCCTATACATATATATATGCATCAGTTTAGGGTTTTCGCTACTGCTCCGTTTCAGAACATATATATGCACTGAGAGCAGTCATTTATTTGAGAGAGCATGCATTAGGTTTTTAGAAGTCATCATCGTATCATAATTGTTGGTTTTGGTTGCTGCAGCATGCATTAGAATAGGCTTTGTATTTGGGCTGTTGTTTTTGTGCTTTAAAGAAAGAAAAAAAAAGGCTGTGGCATAGCACACTTGCATGCACCAAGGGATATTTGAGCTTTAGTCAGCAACACTAGCAGCACAGCATATATTCCTTCATTGTTTTTGTTATCCATGCGCCGCATGAATTAGACTAGGAGTTTGGTTGTTTTTGCTGCATGAAATATCATTTGAAAGCAACGACATGTGAGCAGCCCGTGTGGACAGAGAAGGATTTTCATGAAGAAAAATCAGTTTTATTGTAGATGTTTTCAACGAGAATATATTAGTTTTGGTTCACTGATTTTTCTTGCACTTAAATTAAAAATTAATTATAAAAATGTGTCTTGTGATTTTCGTAATTGGTTGATTTTTAAAAATCATTTCATTTCATACATTCTGCATGATCGCGTCAGTATCTTGCAAAGTTCGAGAAGACAGTGATTGGCGGTCGCATTAGTGTCGTGCCACTTCCACTCGAAGGCTAAAGAAAGATCGAGTAGCAAAGTGCGAAGACAGAGTTGCCAGCTAGTATGCATGTCTAGTTGATGAGTTTTGTAAGTCTTTATGTATTCGTTCTTTCTTAGTGTTTGTCCTGGCTTGGGGGTCCGAGGATTTTCCCGGTGATAGGTTTTGCCTCGTTAAATCCTACATCCTATGTGCACTTTTTATTTATTGTTTTAACTGCATATGTTTAGGATAATTTGATGTGTTGTGAATGTAGAAATTAAATTAATTTGAATTGTGTTTTTAAATTGGATCATATTCACCTCCTTTAGGTTAAATTAGTACTATCCTAGAACTCTCATCACTTGATTTCTTCTCATCATGTGTCAACTAGCTCATTACAACCACTCGATGGATTAGAGGAAATGGCAAACCAACCTTTAGGTACTATAACAGAAAAGGAGACACCGGCACAAGAAGCAAACGTTGAATCCGATATGGCAGATATATAGCTGGATTGGGAAGACAAGTTACTCATAGTGTTTCACGCTGGCACATTAAAAACGTGTCAACGGGTGGAACCCATAAAAATTCTCGCTAAGGTGGTTTGAGACTGACTCTTCTGTATATATCACAAATTCAATGCATGATTTTGAAAGACAAAAACAAACAAAAAACTATTATAATGTCTTTGTTGGGGAATGGACTAAAGTATGTGTTGAGGCTATTCGTATTGTCAAGCTCGGACTCACAACTTTTGAGGGAAACCAAGACCATTATGAGTGCCATTTTTCAAATGAAGATCTTGGGAGAGGCTCACTATGTTTTGGGAATTGAGATCATGAGATAGGCAGAGAACACTTCTTTCTGTCATAAAAGGGCTACATTGAAAGAGTGCTTGACAGGTTTACTATGGAGAATTGCAACAAAGTAATTGTTCCAGTAAGCAAGGGTGATAAGTTCTCACTAGATCAATGTCCCAAGAATGAACATTAGTCTAAATTGATGAAGTTGAAACCATTTGCTTCATTAATTTATCTAGAACATGAGCAATTTAGTAATTATACTGGTTTTAATGCCTAATCAGGGTATTTGGTAAACAGTTTTTATGGAATCAGCATTATTCCTACTCTAATTCCAGAAAGTTTAGTAAACAACTTCCATAAGAATCCGATTTTGATTCCTCCTCAATCCAACCCCTTCTCAATTTAATTTCTCCTTTGTGCAGCTAAAAAATAATCAAGAAAATTGTGGATGTAACACGTGGACTTTTGGTTGAAAATGACAAAATTAGCCTTGAGGCACACTGAGATTCCCACGTGCATGCAACAGACATTAACGGCTCAATCAAGGAAGAGTCAAAGGTGATCAAAATGGTATTCATTCAAATCCCTCCCATCACTCCTCATCAAATCCTTATTCAAAGGGTAACTCCCAAATTTCCTATGTAATTTAGGATTAATTGCCACGCTAATAGCAAGATATTATTTCACATAATATCTTGCAATTATTCACACAATTTCACCATATATGGCCGGCCACTATTCTCCAAATAGGACCGGCCACTCCCCTATAAATAGCTATATTCTCCCACTAAAAAGCTAAGCCATTTGCTACCCACAAACTCCTAAACACATTCTTTTCAGAATTCTAACTTTGGCATCGGAGATTATTTGGTCAAAACCCCCCAATTCATCGTGGGCGCATGAGGCTTTTGGCCTTAATCTTAGGTGTTACTATTTTGCAGGAGCATTTTCGTCAAAGGAAGACGGCAGAAATTTGCATCCACAAATTGGTGCTTTCATTGAGAGTCTTGATTCACACGCTCGAAAAAGACTCTCGCATTCAACGTTTCTAATTTTTCTTCGTTCATTCGTAGATTTTCCCACACGTTCCTACTCCTAGAATTTTTAATAAATTCTTTGAATAGGAATGGAGAAGAAATATGATGAGGAAAAATTATGAAACAACAACAAATGGCGCACCCTACAAATTTGGGTTTTAACCCACTTGACGGATCGCGGAGCAACGGCGGCTGCCGCCTCCCATTACCACTGCCGTGGCCCAATCAACCATCGGTGCAATTTTTGCAGCTAATCAAAACCCAGCCCGTGCTGGTGTAACCTGTAGCCCAATTCCAAAAACGACCCAAGCTTGGAGGCCCGTGAAAAGACCCCTACAGCAGCCTTTATTGTGCGGCTCAAACCGCTAGTGCAACCAAGCTGAGATGCCGAGCCAGCTCACTGAGCTTCTAGGATCAGGCCCAATGGCCCACTTTGCACAAACCTTAGAGCGCCCAATCTAGTGAGTAACGCGGGCTTCCCCACGAACGAGCCTAGCAACGGCTGCACATGTGGAAGCAGCCCATTTTAGCAGCTTCCCAGGCCCAATCCGCATGCACTCCAGCAGCCTAGCCGGTTGACCTATGCTCCAGACCCGTGCCCATATGCCCTGACCTAGATCCGCTCATCTTTGCACCTGAGCAGACCCATTTTTGGTGTTCCGGACCCATTTTTTCAATGTTTTTGACCTATTTTATGTAGATTTGGCATATTTTAGCTCAAATCTCCCCCGGAGTCCATTACACTTCCACCACTAAAGGAGACACATACCGTCCAAGCTCTTCCAACCCAAATGACATCTCGACAAGTCATTAAGTTGACAAACGCCTTCGTGCAGCAGACGACCTTGGTGAATCAACTTTTGCCGCGTATCGAGATGTAGCATGCCCCAAACGAGGTGTCCTGAAGTAGGACAAGGGCAGACGACGAACCTCTCCAGCAACGTCCCGGCAAACAACCCCTCAACCAGCCACGAATCGAGTGTTTGGGCCGTGTACACTCTTGACTGGGCCTCTGAGATAGTGTATACTCTTTTCTTAGGGCGCAGAGGAGTGTGCACTCTCGGTTAGGCACACAGACGAGCATACACTCATGGTTGGGGCCACACTCTTATAATTAACATGAGCAACCTTTTAGGCAAAATGTTCATTCGCAGCTAGGCGCGTAAAGAACATCTTCCACCTCACATCTGAGTAGGCAGCATGACGAACGGAGAGAAACAGTCACGTAATCTGGCTCAAGTTCAACTAACAGCCTACAAGTAATTCGCTTACCTACTAATGTACCACATGCACCGCAGCCGCGGTATAGACGAGTCGAGCACATGGAAGAGCAGCCTAGATCAGCAGGTCATGATCAGGGCTAGCCGAGAGCTTCGCTACCCTCAACAAAGGCAAATTCAGGAGGAAGTAGAGAAACTTCTAACCAAACGATTACGCGATTTTCAAACGCAATGAGGTCACTGACAAGGCACTACGACAGGACATGACCAACATAAGCAGGTCATCATTCACGGACAAGATCGAGCTGGCAGAGCCTCCACACAAATTCAGCATGCCACATTTCACATCTTTCAAAGGGGATGGAGACTTGGAGAGACACCTAAAACACTACTGAAGCGCAATGATCCTCTATCGAAACAACGACGCCTTCATGTGCAAGATATTCACCATCATTCTACAAGACGATAAGCAAGATTGGTTCCACACCATGTCGCCACAATCCATCCGGAGTTTCGATGAACTTTCTTTGGTTTTCACCAAAAAATATTCATCCTATCGCTCAATCAAGAAGAAGTCCAACCACTTGTTTAACATCAAGAAGAACCCAAACGAGTCGCTTCATGACTATGTGAAGAGGTTTCAAGCAGAAAAGGCAAAGATAGTCGGATGCAATGACTCGATAGCTAGTGCAGCCTTCCAAAAAGGACTCTCAGCAGACCACTCGCTGTTTAGAGAATTGATCATAAAAGAAGATCTAACTCTGGCAGAAAAGCATGCACTTTAGGATGAGGCTCAGCAAGCAGACAAGGCACCCGAGCAGCCTCGAAAAGAATCAGCAGTAGCTCAAAAGAATGAGGACAAGAAGTAGTACAATAACAAAAGCAGGCAGGATGCCAAGCACAGAGACCAATCCCCAAGTAAAGGAGGCCCGACACCCAAGAACTACTCTAAGTTCTCGATCCCGATCCACCAAATCCTTCGCTACATCAAGAGTGAACCATGGTTCAAGCTGCTGAAGTAATCAAAGGGAGATACCTCCAAGTTGGACCACACTAAGTACTACCCATTCCATCGAGGTCGTAGTCACATAACCGACGACTGCTACACTTGGAGGAACTACCTAGAGAATCTAGTGAAAGAGGGCAAGGTCGATAGATACTTGAACAAGCCAGCTGCGTAGCCTAGACGGAATGCAGACATCGACGAAGAACTGCCAACCAAGACGATTAAGATCAATGGCATCTTCGTCGAATTTGAGCACTTGGGGGCCACCAATAACTCTAAGAAAAAGAAGATTCAACAGGTTCTATTAGTCTCTCAGGTCTAGGCAGTCAACACCCAACCTAGGCCTATCGTTGGCTTCACCGAGCAAGATGCCGAAGGCATCGACTTCCCACACAATGACCCACTAGTGGTATCTATCCAACTAGCCCACGTTATGGTCGACAGAATGATGGTTGACCTACTCTTACTCTTAGTCATTCAGCAGATGGGCCTGGAAAACACAACCATACGCCGAGCGGAGGTACGCACCAAATTCAACGGTCACACCTCGATTGCTATCGGTAAAAGAACACTCGACATAAGAACACCCCTAGTGGTCTTAAAGCAGACGTTCAAAATAGCTAGCAACCCATCTCCCTATAATGGGATTTTAGGTAAGCACTGGCTAGTGAGACTGAACGCGGTAACCTTTATCGAGTATCAGAAAATCTAATTCCGCATCTCGGGAGGAGGAGTCGGAAAGATCAAGTCAAACCAGGCCACATCTCGACAATACACTGTGCAAGTACTGAATGAGGCAAAAAAGAAGTCATTTACCCTCGTAAAGGCTACTAAAGTGTAGAAAGATAACTCTACCTTAACCGAAGACGGGTCAAGAGACGCCGATCACATATTTCTTGACCTAAAGTAGCAGTCAGACCACATCAACAACTTAGCGGAGACAAGAAGCCCAAGCCCGTCGATGCACATTAAAGGAAAATCTGAGTGATCTTGAATATAAAGTTCCCCATTACTTTGAAGGAGCCTCAAGGTCTGACTAGATGACCAGCAGCACTTAACCGTTTACCTTTTTGGTCTTCCGATCAACGTGAGCCTTTTTTTCGTCTCAATAAAAAAGGAACAACAAGACGAATAAAATGACAAGTGCAAGAAAGCATTCAAGGACTTGAAGAAGTACCTGACATCACCTCCCTACTATATAAACTGGAAGCAGCGGATGACTTATTTACATGCTTGACGGTATTTGAAGCAACAATAAGCTCTACCTTTATACGAGAAGAGCTAGGGGCCCAACTACCTATATTCCACAGTTCAAAAGCTCTTCTCGATGCGGAAACCAGCTACCATATATTCAAAAGCTAACTTTGGTGACAGTTGGTAACCCATAAGCTCAAGTTATACCTATAAACGCACGCAGTCATCCTTATGACGCACTATTCCGCCCAATCCAGACGAGCAATGATAAAGGCCCAGACACTGGCGGACATAAAGTTTTCCGACGAACGTAGTAACTCAGCCCAAAAGCGCACCAAGGGCAGACAAACACTATAATGACACACTTGGAAGCAAGTTTTGTCTTCGTCGCCCCATAAGATTCTACATAGGAGCAATAGGTACAAAAGCAGCTTGAGGCGTTTCAGACTTACATCATCACTTAAGTTTCGCAGGCAGACAACATCCATGCGGACGCGCTAGCCGGCCTAGGCTCATTCCTTTACCACTAACTCAAATGCTTTATTCCAGTGGAATACCTAAACAAGCCAAGTATAGAGGCGGAGCTAGCAGTCGAGGTGTCACATGTTAGTAGAACTCCAAACTGGCAAGATACCATTATGGACTACCTGGTCAATGACATGTTCTCCGTGAAAAGATTGGAGTCTAAAAAGCTCTAAAGAAAGCACGTACGCTACTGCATATGGAACGACATTCTCGTCCGAAGATCTTACATTGGACGACATCTCTGTTGCCTAGCGTCTCCTAACGACTTGAAGGTTCTAAGTTCAATCTACGAAGGCGTTTGTGGAAATCACTCCGGAGGTCGATCCTTAGCATAAAAGGCTTTTAATGCTGGCTACTACTGGCCTACTATGCATCAAGACGCTAAGGAGTTAGTGCAAAAGTGCAACCGCTGCCAACGTTACAAGTAGGTATGTCACATCCCAGATCGGCTCCGCCGTAGCACGATATTGTCTACTTTGGGCCACGCCTTCACAGTTTTGTTTCTGGGAACTCACACGAGAACTTCCCAGTGGGTCACCCATCCTTGGAATGCTCTTGCCCGAACTCGCTTAACTTCAGAGTTCCGATGGAATTCGAAGCCAGTGAGTTCCCAAAAGCCTCGTGCTATAGGAAGAGGAGCATGTACATACAAGGCACATCATCCCCTCTGCGTTGGTCGATGTGGGATCTCACAAGGTACTAGCACTGCCTGCCAGCGAGCTACACCCGTAGACGAGTCATTGGCCATTCATGCAATGGGCAATCACCTTGGTAGGGCCTATGTCGTCTGTTATTGGCGGCAGATGCATGATGATCGTGGCGACTGACTACTTCAGCAAATGGGTGGAATGAGGGCCCATGACAACCACAACTCAGACGGACATAGAGTGCTTCATACCGAGGAACATCATTTGCTGATTTGGCATCTTTTAATCCATCATCACATACAACAGCCTGTAATTTGTAGGTAAAGATTTGGCTAAATTCTTCCAGAAATATAGCATCAAGCAGCATATGTCCACGTCGAGGTATCCCCTAGGCAATGGGCAGGCTGAAACATCCAACAAGGCGATTATTGACTACCTCAAGAAACCAATATCTGACAAGAAGGGAAAATGGCCAGACGAACTTCCCGGATGTCTATGAGCGTATCGCACAACCAAATGACGAGCAACAGGTGAGACTCATTTCTCTTTGGCATTTGGTTCAAAAATAATAATTCCTCCCAATGTCATCGTGCTAAGTATCTGCACTTAACTGCCAAACATCAAGTAGAACAGAAAAAAGATGGCCATAAATTTAGATTTAGCAGAGGAGGAACGTGAGAAGCTCATCACTCGCATCGTAACCTACCAGCAGCAACTCTTCTATAACAAAAGAGCCAAGATCTGGCAGTTCTATCTTAGAGATCTAGTCCTAAGAAAAGCCTTCATCACTGCCCGTAGAAAAGGCTCCAAAAAGATAGATCCCATTTGGGAAGGTTCGTACAAGATTAGCAGAGTAGGCAGCAATGGTAGTTATACCCTCACCACCATGAACGACAAAGAGATAGAAAATTAGTTGAACATCTACAATATGAGGAAGTACCATGCGTGACCTTCCGCTACATTAAAGCAAAAGACTCAAGTAGCTTGACTGCTTAGGGACTTACAACAACTGATCACTCATACACTTTAAAAGAAGATCGCGCCCTTCTTAGGGACTTATCGCAAGAATTGCACCCCCTAGGGACCAACCATGCTATCTAATGTGAGAGGATAAACTATACACACCGAATATCCAGACATTGGATGAGTCGGGCTACCCTGGTATAACTAGGTGAATGATGGCTTGTGCCGGGATTCCTAGAAGTAGCCACAATGGTCTTTTTCAAGGCTTAGTTAACTGAACGATTTTTGGTTTTTTGCCCTAATCCACTAGGAACTGAGCCTCAGAGACGAATGAGGCACATTACGCGGTACGCCCTATGGACGACTACCCTAGAACCCTAAAGTTGCTACCGAGTGCACTAAGGTAGCCTACGGTTTCTAGAAGACTGCCTACAGCTTGCCTTTCGAGCAGTAAGCCGTGTTAAACTTATACAACTGCACATTTTTGTGAAAGGTTAAACAGTTAGCATGCATATATGAAGCTCTATCCACTACCGACATGCTACGCAATCGATAAGCTTCACCTCTGCCAAGTGCGGAATGATCATTTAGATCTATACTAATTCCTAAAATGTTGTGATACTTGCTACGCAACCCACAAAATTGGTTACATAAAGAGCAAGGAGTTCTCTTGGACTTTTGCTTACGAAATTCCATACAACCGTGTACGTTTAATACGAAAGGTTAGCAAATTTCATGACCCAAAAATCTTTAGTATGTTGTGACGCAGGCCACACAGCTCAAAGGATTGAAGAAAACCAAGGTTAACAGACAAATCGTCACGCGGACTCGTCTGCTTCTGTAAGTAAGGCGTCCGACTGCCAACCTTATAGCTAGCAACTTTACAAAAGTTCTACACCAACACCTACGGCTGCATAGGCTATGCGCGCCTGTCTACTTATAGAAAAGCAGCACGCTTGCTGCTAGTCTAAAGGTTAAAGGTTAGGCGTAAACAAAAGAAGCGAAGATAAAGAAAAGCGAAGGAAGCAAGTTTATTAAATTTTCTAGCAAAATTGATAAACAAATAGCAAAGGCCGAAGGAGTTCAAGCAAAGAAAAAAGCAACAAGGAAAATAAAGAAAATCCTAAAGGCTACCTAGAAGACTACTCTTTGGCAGCTTGGACATCCCACGACTACTCAATCGTCACATCTTCAACAGCCGCGACGCTCTCAGCTGCTGCATCAACCAGCGTTTCACCTCCGGCTGCCCCAGCATTGGCACCAACTTCTCCGACTACTTCACCAATGGAAGCTTCAAAAGTAAAGGCAAGCAAGTATTCCAGAGAAATAAAAAAGGTCTCGAAGTCTTTCCCAGTAAACTTAAAGTCAGAGCGGCCTACCAAAGAGATGATCTACATAACCCATCTTGTAGAAATCGACTTGACTTTGAACAAGTAAAGCCTCGAGCCCAGCCTTTTCACCCTTCAGCTGCTCGTTCTCCTCGAGCAGACCAACACGGACGCGCTGCAGCTTATCCATTTCTTTCTTTAGATTTTCGTTGATCTTCAATGCACCTTGAAGTTTCAACACTTGGGGTTTAAGCCTATCAACGATCTTCTTGAAGTGGATCACTTGATTATAAGCAGCATCATTTGTGTAAGCAGTGGAACGAAGCTCAGAAACGACACGCTCAAGATCTTAAATATGAGGTATGTAACAACCAATCTTCTTCTCTACACTTTCATACTTAACTTGGATCACGTCAGGCCTTGTCTTAAAGTCAATGATGTTTTGGCAAACGGTCTCAAGCTGCAGAAAAATGAGGGTAGATATATTATACCCCTTCAAAACGATGAACTCAGACTCTAACCTCTTGATATTCTTGGCAGAAGAATAAGCATCAGCTGCCATATTCATTGCCATTTCCTTGGTAGCCTTGGTATCCTCTTGGTTAAGGAGCATAAACTCGGCTACCAGAATCACTATTTTCTGCATCATAGCAAACAGAGTAGTCCTCCTATATTAGGTTGTCTGCTTCGCAAAGGAACTTAGGCAAACAACCCCTAACGCCATCAACAAGCTTGGTACACACGTCCATATCTTCAAGCAGATCTAGCTTCAAAAGCACACAGATCTCAGCAGCCTATCCAAAAAAAAGCTTAGTGGATTTCTCACAACTGCGCACATGAGCAGTCTCATTTTTCTCAGCAGGTGAACCAGTCTCAGCAGCAAGGGGAATAGGCTTTGGTGCCACTTTAGCAATGGAGTCCACCTTATCGCTCTTCATAGTAGCAAGCTTCTCCGAAAGTGAACCAGACTTAGCATTTAATGAACGTTTTGGCACATATTTCGGCATTGGAGGCACGACAAAACCTCTATGCTGAGAAATCCTATCAGCAATCGTACTAGCTATCTTCGACATGGTAGACGTCACCTGGTCAGATTTAGCAGCCTCATCTTTTTTCCACGTGAAAGAAGTCAAGTTAATCACAAGCCTATTGGCAGCATGCGAACCCTCACAAGCAGTGGATGAAGCCTTTGGTTTTTTCTCAACTGGCATTTCTTGAGCAAGCGAGGAAGATCTCTTATTTCCACCTTCATTCATAACAGGCTCCACAACAGCGATCAGGTGAGCTAATGCCTCCGCCTTGATCCGTTTTATCTCCTCTCTCGGAGGCAGGCCACAATACTCTTGGTAAAGAGGATTAAGTAGCCAACGTCATTCACGGTACTCAACAAGGATACCTAAAGCAACATACACCTTCTTCATATTTGGAAAAGTCTTGGGAGTTAAGCCGAATTCTGAATCTACATAAGCAAAGAAGGACAATCAACAAATCAAAGAGCAGCTCAGCAAAAGCACAAAGCAGCCTAGAGACTAAGCAGTCTACTTACCGGTGATGAAAATTGTTGGAATGCGCAACTCAGGGAAAGAATCAGACTCCCACTCTCTACTTATCTCCAAAGTCTCATTGGCCTAATCATGATCTTCCTAGCTCGAATGATCGAAGACCCTGTGGCGGGATCGTAGCTGCCTAACTCCATCAATATGGCCTATGTCAAAGAAGTACTAGAATTTGTTGACGATCAGATCCAAGTCAAAGAATTAGCTTAGATTGAGGAATCCCACCATCACATGGACCGCATTTCGAGAACATTGAGCAGGGGCACACTTCATGGAGCAAAGCACTTCTTGAAAGAAACGCGGCATGGGAAAAGTAAATCCTAACACGAAGTAGTAGGGGTGAAACTTGATAGTTCTCCGAGCCCCACTACATGGCTCACGACTACTACCCTCCTTGACACACTTCATATGCATCCCAGACAGAATGGCGTGCCTATATGCTTCAAGGAAATCCCTGAGCAAGTTGTCAGAATTAATTTTGAAGTGAGCAGCCTTGAAGTAGCCCACCTTACTCAAAGACCCACCTTGACGATACAACGGCGGCACACCATCATCACTCTTGTGGCTTGAAGAAGACATGCTGGAAGAAATTCTACAAAGATGCGAGGAAGAATGATTAAATGGCTGCACAAAAAAAAAAAAGTGCAGCAGGCCCCACGACCCAAGGGCAGCAACCAAGGGAGCCCAGTCCGTGGTGGCTCCCGTTTTTCTCTCTCGGCCCAGCAGACCTCATGGCCCAATGCAATTGGAGGGGGCTGGCACCCACGTGCCTCCCTCTCATTCTCATCTCTCATGAGGGCCAGCCCAATGACCTATGGCCCAGTTACATAGGTCCGAGCCCAACGGCCCATACTTCGTGCCCCAACGTCCACTAGCCTTGGCTTAAGCCAAGTGGTCCCTGGCCTATGCCAACCAAATCCAAGCCAAACCCCAGCTCGTCTCTGCGGCCCACGCCACTGTACCTAGACCTCACCATCGTCGAGCCGCCGCCACAGCAAGCCGACAACAGCTACCCACGTCAACAGCCATGTCGTGCTCTCCAACAATTTTTTCACACATCCTCGACCCCCGTCAAGCCAAATTTCAAGCCCCGAGGCTCCCAAAAATTAAGAAGACAAGGAAATTATTTTTTCTTACCTTGGTGCGGCGTGAAGACGAAGAAAGCAACGAAAGACGGTCCTTTGCACATGCAAGTGTAGAAGATTGCTAGGGAGGGGGAACAAATATCCTCTAGCTTTCTCTATCTTGTAGGGTAGAATAAATTGCTCTCTGAAGTTGATTTAATCATCTATTAAGGTAGACTTAAATAGACTTTGGAAGTGATTTATTTCCCTTTCCTAGAATGATCTAATTTCCAATTAATGTGGGATTCTACATCAAAATAGGAAACAATCTTATGTTTCCTAAAACTAGGGAACATCTCTACACCTGTTGCCCTTTCCTGCGAGCAGCCCAATAGGTGTGGGGGCATTTATGGAGCAAAAAATAATCAAGAAAATTATGGAGGTGACACGTGGACTTTTGGGTTAAAAGGACAAAATTACCCTCGAGGCACACCGGGATTCCCACGCACATGCAACGAACAATAATGGCTCAATCAAGGAAGAGTCAATGGTGATCAAAGTGGTATTTTTTCAAATCCCTCTCATCACTCTTCATCAAATCCTTATTCAAAAGGTAACTCCCAAATTTCCTATTTAATTTAGGATTAATTGCCATGTTAATTGCAAGATATTATTTCGCATAATATCTTGCAATTATTCACACAATTTCACCATATATGGCCGGCCACTATTCCCCAAATAGGGTTGGCCACTCCCCTATAAATAGCCATATTCTCCCACTAAAAAGCTAAGCCATTTGCCACCCATAAACTCCTAAACACATTCTTTTCATAATTCTAACTTTGGCATCGAAGATTCTTTAGCCAAAGCCCTCCCCCCCGCTTTCATCGTGGGCGCGTGAGGCTTTTGGTGACACACCCCGACCTGGAAATCAGGGCGTGCTGGCCATCACTAATGTGACGTAACCATAACGCAATGCGGAAGCAATAAGATAATAGAGTTATGAAAGACTAAAAGCCGAATACTAGCAGTACCATCCAAATGACATGCTAACGAGAGTTTAAATGTGAAATACACATAATCAGAGCATAAGATTCTAAGTGCAGTCAAGTAGGACAATTACTAAATTACAACACCTGAAGGTGAGTCCTACATGAGTGAAGTCCGTCAGAATAGCAGTGGGGATCCTCGTGAGCCACCAAACACTCCTAACTATAACCTGGAGGGGCGTAAAACAAAATGAGTGGGTCAGTAAAACAAAGCTTTCCAAAACATTTCCTTTATCAACATATATAACCCCTCACTATAAAACTCGTATACTTTCCCAGAAAATAGCATATAGCATATATATCTCAACATTTTCTCAAATCATCGTTCAAAATCAATAGTATGAAAGTATGCCATGCCATATGTATCAAATCATAGTGAGGATATGCAAATATATATCAGGTAGAATAATAAATTAGCCGGAGACCCTGCAGTGGTCCTGTACGGCTAATCATATAGCTCAATACCTATGCCTGCACACGAGTCGGAACCACAAAAGTGGTCTGTACGACAGGACTTGGTGTAATAATACGCTCTAGTGCATCTCTCATCAAATAGCTGTGCGACGTATCACAGGCCACCTACGAGTCGGAACCACAAAAGTGGTCTGTACGACAGCACTTACACCTACTTGGATCCAAGGGAGCGTGCGGTGCGGAATGTGAATATCAACATAAGCACTAACACCGGTGGTGCAGGTTATGAGCTCTCATCATAAATCACATCATCAACACAATATAACTCACCTGATACTTACCTGTGCGTCCACCACACCATTTCATACATATGCATCATATATCAATTCATATAATTCATATCAATTCTATGCATGGCATTTAAAAACATACTTTCATTTAAATTCGATTTCTGGGAAAATCAGTAAGTATATAGGTATAATAAGAAAGCAACTGCCCACTCACTGGTATGTCGAAGGGTCGTAACCCCCGTGACACCTTTGATTGCGCTCATCCTCGGCATAAGTCTCACCTATATGCGAAACAACTATAATAACGTTATTTAGAGCACATAACCAACAATCCAAAATAACTTCTCATACGATGCTCAATTGGGGTGTTTGAATATACCAACGTGATCTACACAACCTCACGAACATCCCCATATTTTAAAAAGAAAATTTCCGACATCGCACGCGCCGGCCAAGGCACGGCCAGACGCGCCCCCACGCGCAGCCATGTGCCAGGCACACTGATGGCGTCAATTAACGCCGTCAGGAATATTCTGGGAATATTCCGTTAACTTCTAACGGCGTCCGTTAGATTTAACTAACGGCGTCAGGAATATTCCGTCCAAACTGACGGAATATTCCGTCATCTTCTCTGGCGATTCGCCAGCCGCCGGTGGGTTCGCCGGATTCTGGGTATTTTTCCAACTATGGTTTCTCACTCATTTCTCACCCATTTTTCATGAAATTGGTACCAAAATGAAGCTCTAAGCATGTAGAACACATCTGAACAAGTTTCAAGGCTTGAAAATCACTAGATTTTACCTAAGAAAGCTCGATAGCTCGGCACACTTTAAAAACCTTCGATCTCGGTCCTCCGACGTCCAAACTTTACCAATGAAGTACTCCGAGACTCGAGAGGACCTCCTTAAGCTCACTATGAGATTGAAATTCCCTGAAATGCAAGATTTTACGTGTGCATGAACAATGCACATTTTTGGGGTTAGGGTTTCTCGACTATTTTGAGGGTTACAAGTTCCAAAATTGGTACCAACATGCTCAGGGGGTTACAAGGATCAAGAATCTTACCTTTTTAGCGTCGATCTGTGAAGAAATGGACGAGTTCCAACTCCGTCCGTACATGAATAGTACACGGGGAGAGTCAAACCGAGAAGGAGAGAGAGCTCAAGGGAGAGAGAGGGAGAGTGAGGGTAGTTTGTGTGTGTGGTCTACAATCCTAGCCACACAAAACAATACCAAATATTTCCCAAATTAATTTCCAAACTTAGGAATAGAACAATAAAACCAAATATAAATGCCATACCTTAGCAAACTTAAGGGCAATCCCGTCATTTCACATCCTCGATAAAATAATTCCGGGACGGGCTGTGACATTTGACCTTAATCTTAGGTGTTATTATTTTACAGGTGCATTTTTGTCAAAGAAGAAGACGGCGGAAATTGACATCCACATCCTCAGTTTCAATTCCTTTCAATCTAATTATGGATTAGTAAATGTGTCATCAATGTTTCTGTGCTGTTGTTGGAATTGCAAACCAAAAGCTAAGTTATTATCTTATTAGTTTTGGATAACTAGTTTAAATTTTGCTCAGTTAGTTTTCCCAGCTATGAGCTATATTGGCATTTGTTTTGGTTTTCAGTTAGTGTTGAATTATTTCAAACTTTGTGATCAATTGTTCCAGAAAAAAATTTATTTAATGATAGTTCTTGTTTGCTAGAAAATTAGTTACTGATTTTGTGAAGCATTATTTTGAATTATTATTATACTATCCTTTTTGTGTTGGAATGGTTATCGGTTAATAAATATACTTATGAATTAGTACTTAACTTTGTTAAGTGTGGCCTAGATGAGTGGTAGCAATTTGTTGGTTTTGCCGTAAATATCAGTTGGTTCACATAATTACAAAATGTAGATTAAATACGATGTGATTGTTGGGTTCATTATGTGATGTGTATAACATAAAAGATTTTTAGAGAAAATTGTAGCAATCATCTCTTAGTTTTAACCTAATTGGAGCAAATGTCCCTTAACTAAAAATTCATAACCATTGGTCCCTTAACTCATCAAAACATATAACTATGGTCATTTTCGTCAACTCCATTAAAACTTCCGTCAAAATGAGTAACGTGCCACACACATGAGGTTAGAATTAAGGGGCAAATATGGAAAACTAAATAAAAAAAATTATAGAAATGATCCCTCAACTTTAACCCAATTGGAGAAATGGTCCCTCAACTTTAACCCAATTGGAGCAGGGACGGAGTTGACGAAATGACCATAGCTGCACGTTTTGAGGAGTTAAGGGACCACTGGTCATGAATTTTTAGTTGAGGGACCATTACTCTAATTAGGTTAAAACTGAGGAAATATAGCTACAATTTCCTCAAATTTTGAAGTCCCATACTTTATAACGTATAGGTAAGTTGTATGAAGGTTAGGCTTTTGCTATCCAAAAGACTTGGTGATCACTTCTATGAATATAAAAGACTGTGTGAATAATGCGTTTCATACTCAAGTGAGAGAATGTTAGAGTATGAGTATAAAACTGTTTCAATTGATATGAAAAGGTCTTGTTAAAAAGCTTTGTTGTGTCCTAATTTTTGTAGGATTATAGTTCAGTTTGTCATTGGATCATGTGGGACAGAAGTCAGTTTTTTGAACTGATGCACTCATAGTTTGATGTAGAGTCTTTGTTGGTATCATATGTTGATTCCAATAAGAGAGTCATTAGGACTGATCTCTTATGAATAGTGTCCACTGCTCTCATAAAAGATACACTCTATTATTGATCAAAAGACATTGTTTGGATGTTTCCAAAAAAAAAAAAAAAAAAAAGAAGACATTGTTTGGAAGAATATTGAGTTTTTGCAATATAGGAGAAGGTGCATTGTTTTGAAGCTGAAATCGCTTCATCTGTTTCAAATTATGCAGGTGAGTTTTCTTTTTCGAATGCAGTTCTTGTTATTCTTGTTTATATCAGCCAGCTGGTGGTTCTTTTGGTTTAATCTTGATTTGTGGTTGGAGTTAATCTTTCAGAATACACATACCTCATTATTTGCGAATAACATATCCTTACTGCATAAACTCTATAATTGGCATGGTTCAATTTCTTAATCTTCATTTAAAAATGATGTCTACTCAAAAATAAAAATCATTCAAATATGAAATCGTTTAATCATCAAATGTATCAAATAAATGGATGGTTACTTGATACTCACACTATTGATTTGTTATTTACATTGCGTAAACGAGCTCTAGTTCGAATATTTTTATAGAGATAATCTTCCAATAAAGATTGATGTTATCAAATTTATAAGGCAAAGATGCATTATTCACAAGGAATGAAGTATGTGCATTCAGGAGAAATGCAAGTATTATCTTTTCTTTCTTTAAAAATGGGACAACTGATGGCAAGTCACAGTTATTCACCGCTTCCGGGCCCGAAGGGGCTATGAGAATTTCACCCTATCTGTATCCACAATTAAATAGACCCACCAGCTCGGAGGAATACAAGTATTATCAACATTTTATAGAATGCATTGTAGGGCTTGCAAAGCTGGCTTAAACAAGGAGGGAAGAGAAGAAAAGAAGTCAATGGAGGGAATATTGTCTATTTAATGTTTTTGTTTTTCCTTTGTAGTCGTGGCAAGCATTGAATGATGCATACAGTGTCCACGATCTCGAGCTTGATCATCCGTAAGTCTCTGTTAACGGACCATGGAGGTCAAATGGGCCTGAGTAAGAGTTTTAAAATTCGAATTTTATAAATAAAGAATTCGATAAATTAATTTCATGTTGAATTATTTCTCTATTTTTTAACATATATAATAAGTTCGATAATTAGCTATGTGTACGTCTCTCTCGTGCTGTAATTGCTATCCTATTCATTTACCAAAAAGATATGTATAGAGGTTGATTCAAAGTTCTCATACGTTCCCTCGGGTCCTTGTCGAACAACTAGTCTCACTTGGAAGCCGAAGTACAAACCAAACCTTCCTGTGGGCACCAATTTCTTCTTTGAAACTCCAAAGAAAGTGCTACTACATGACCATAAGATTCAAGAACATTCTGTTTGGGTTAATATTTGGACATTGGGTTGCGAGTGTGGTGAAGCCTAGAGAAGCCCACTGAAAGATGACTTGCTCGAAGCCCAGCACTGAGCCCAGAGACAAAGTGGCATCTCCCCATTAATGCATAGGCCATATACCTATGCATTAAGGGTGTGTTTGTTTGCCCTCACTAAATTTCACTGGACTGGACTAGACTAAGAGTTAGTGTAGTCCAGTGTTTGTTAATAGAATGGACTAACTTTAATGAGATTAGCTGGGACTCGCATGGACTAAAGAGGTCGCTAAGGGGTCATAGCGAGAGACCCCAAAAAGCGTCGGACTGCTAATACCGTTTCTGGGTTTTGCAGCGCCTCGAGAAATCCAAGTGTTCTAACCCCAAGTCACCTTCGTCTTTCACTCCCCTGACTCCACAATCCCCCACTCCCCGCCGGTTAGCTCATCGGGCCTTGCTGCAGGCTCGTTCCACCACTCCCTAGAAGCTGTTTGAAGATTCAACGACGAACAACGCGATGTCTCAACACATGATTCGGCATTGCAAAAACCCCAAATCTGCTGAGAAAGCAAGAAGTGGAGGGGCAAAGAGGAGGGGGATCTGACTAATTGGGAGAAAAGAGAACGGCGGAGAGATAGGAGTTAGATGCAGAGTTTGATAGAAACAATGAAGATAAGAGAAAGGAAAATAAATTAAATATAATATTTATCTATTTTTTGTTTTTGGTTTTTTAAAGTAAAAGTAAATTAAAAATGATAAAAAAATATTTTGGGCTCTAAAATAATTTTAGTCCATAAACTAGTCTGGTACTACACCAAACACTTCACTATCCTTATCTAGTTTAGTCCAAGCCAAGTCAGTCCAACTTAGTCCCGGAAGCTAGTCCAGTCCGAGATAATCCGGTGCAACAAACGCACCCTAAATGCTAAATGATGGAGACTAACTCACAATCAACCAAAAAACACTTTACAGTGGCAATACAAGTAAAATGCTGATGACTCACTACCCTCCAAGTTGCTTTCGGGCAAGAGCGAAAACATAGCAGTCGGGCTAATTCGTCTATAAAAGGAGGAAGAAGCCCTAAAAACAAGGACACTCAACCAATTAAACAAATAAACATACAAACTCTGCTCTCAAGCCAGATTTGCATCCAAAAGCTGTAATCAGCCCAGATCTCAGTCATTTTTCAAGATTAGTCCCTACAAAAGCCATCTTTTGTCTAGTTTAAAGCTTTGCTACCACCCCTAGTGGCGTAGTATCGATTCCCTTGTGTAAACTTGTTTACCATCCATCCATTTTCTAGCACACAACCCTTGTAAACTCAAAGAGAAGTGATCGCAAGAGGTTCAACCTTGCCCAACAAGGTGAAATCCTGCTCAAAGCTCTTTGTTTGTCTTCTAAGTTAATAGATCTACTGCTTAATGTATTCTCTAGCATGTATCCAAATCGTATCCACCTGTTTTCTTACTTTAAGAATCTCATTTACACCTGAATCTGGTTAGTCTAATGGATATTCTTTCATTTAACGACCAATCTAGAACCAAGTGAATGGCCTAAGGGGATTTGGACTCCCTTCATTTGAACGTACAAGACTATGATATAAAAGTCCTTGGTCACAAGGCAAGAAAAAGAACTTAATGTGGACTTAACCCATCCATGAAAATCCTTTAATAAACAAGAAGTTCGAGTAACTTGGGGCGCAAGTAATCGACTAAACACATCCTTGTTCTACATCTGCTATACTGAGATAGCAGTGGCAATCCTTGCACTTAGTTGTTTTGATTGCGCCTCAAGGCCTACACCTAAGGCCCCACAAAGGCACATTTCAGAAGTAACTTTGTTCTCTTCTTGAAGTGCATCAGCAAGTAAGAACCTGACTACATATCGCAAGTGCCAATCCCTTGTGGAGCTATGCTAAGTGCCGATGAGCCCTCTCTGAAGAAATCTTCGCCCGAAAACATTCCTCTTGGAGAATTTATTTTAAGAGACAGATGGAAGTTTCGTTCTCTTAGTCGCTAGATAAGTAAAGACATTTACTTTTAGACATGACGTTTATGCTCGATAGCCTCTCATCTCGATCGTGGTTGACCTTTCACCCCTAGCCACAAGGCATCCCTGTATTTTACCACGTATGTAGATAGTTAATATTCTTCTTCATTTCGTTATAAATCTGAATCATTTCCTTTTAAATAATAGAACTGGATGGTATTTTAAATTGGTCATCGAGGCAATAATGTCGGTCATCTTGAATAATCAATGCCCAAATTCATCAAACCCAATTAGATTGAATTGGATTCGGTTGGTTGTACATTGCTTGGATTGGATGAACAACCCCACTTGTAGAACAGATGAAGAGAGTGAGACCTATACACTATAGGCTTTGTTTTTTTACTAAAAAGGGAGAGAGGCAACACGAGGGCTATATATTATAGTATATATCCCACTTCTTTTAACATTAGGTGAGACTCATAAATTCATATTATAAACGGATAAAACAAGCTATTTTTTGTCCATGATGTCATGTCTATCTTAGAAAATTGCAATAATAGTCTCTCAACTTAAGTTCATGAGTACTAATTCCTTAACTCATCTAAATGTGTAACTGTAATAGTTTTCGTTAATTCCGCTAAAATTCGGTAAAAATGAGTCATGTTGAAATGACTATTTCCATAATTGGGTTAAAGACTGAGGGATCATTGCTCCAATTGGATTAAAGTTGATGGACCATTGTTATAATTTTTTCATTTGGCTTTTCATATTTGCCCCTTAATTCAGCCTCATGTGTGTGACGAACTTGACAAAAATGACTATAGCTACTCGTTTTGATGAGCTAAGGGGTAATAGTTATAGATTTTTAATTGAGGACCATTACTTTCACTGAATTAAAGTTTAGATTATTATAAAAAAAATTCTTGAAAACAGAGAAGAAAAAATAATTTAAAAAAAAAAAAAAAAACTGGTGACAAACCACTATTATCCACATTTATGAGCTTGGAGAGGCTATAAAAAATTTCACTTTGTCTATGTTCAAAGTCAAGCAGAAAAACAATTTGTTGTTTACAAAACTTAAAGCAAATATTTTTTGTTTGTTTTTTTTATCTTTTAAGTTTGTTTTCACAAAATACATTTTCATCTGCTAAACGAAAGCTTTATTTTTGGAAATTTTGAAAAAAAAGTTGGTTGCACAAAATTCGACCAATAAAAATTTAAAAAACTTCAAATAATAAACAAGCAGCCCCAAATTAAAAGTCCAAAGTTTGACCCAAAAAAAAGGAAATTAAAAGTCCAAAACCACATACCAAAAGTGAAATGGAAAGACAAATAATAAAATTTCATTTTTCAGTCTCTCTTCGAAAAGTCTCTCTCTCTCTCTCTCTCTCTCTCTCTCTCCCCTCCAAAACACAAACCCCAAAAACCCAAATCGTGTTTGTTTCACCATAAATTCAGACCTCCAGAGTCCTCATAATCTCTGTCTGTTTTCCGTTGGAATTTCGTCTGTTTGTCTCTTGAATTTTCCCGAAATCGAATCGATTCTTGGAGCTTTTGATTCGTCGGAATTTAATTAAGCTGAAATGCTGCAGCTGCTATTCGCGGCGGCTTTCTCGGCGGTGCCTCTGACGCTTTACGTGCCGCCTATCCGAAGCCTGAACCTGTTCGTGGAGACCGTCGAAGACTTCCTCCGCCACACCACCATGTACACCCAAAGAATCTTCCCGCGTCTCCGCCTCGCCTTCTCTCGCCTCCTCAGCTCCCTCCGTTTCACCAGGTAGATCTTCCGCACACGCGCACCCAATTTTCCAGGAATCCTTCAAAGCCATTAGATTACTCACCGCACCCGATCCACCCCCAATAACCCCCGTTTTACTTTTTATTTTGTATAATTTTTTTTAATTTTGAGAGTTGTGATGTAATTGGGTTGGAAGAGATTGAATTTTTTCAGTATTCTTTTGGGGATTTGTTAGTCTTCCAATTGATTCAGGTTTGTGTTGTACTTGTAAATAATTTACATGGGCTAATTCATAATTATTGCAAAATTAACCCATGATTAACAAGTTAATTGAGTTTTCATTGAGCTCAAATTATTGCACATCTCCCTCTTTGTCTGTGTTGGTATCATTGAGTTCTTGTGGTAGTTGAGCTATCATTTACTGGTTTTCTACATGGACCAGGTCTGTATAGTTATCGCAAATTATTTGCCACTTGTAGCGGGTTTGTAAATAAGTTGGTTAAATATGAGAAATCATATTCACACGTTCCAAATTACTTCTTTCACATTTTTTTAATTTTTTAATATTTTCTTTGATCAAGGTATTTACTTTGTTTGTGTATATGAATGAATCGGTGCTTTCATGCATGTAAATGAATGAATGAATTTCATTCCCTTTTCTTTTGTATAAGCAGGACAAAAGGAATTTACTTGTATTGGATCACAACAAAATCCCAATTAATTTTATGTGAAATTATTTATTTAATATATAAAAAAATGCTTAACCTATCTGGCCATTTTTAATATTTTCTTTATGTAGAGTAACTGTACAAGAGAACTTGGTGGGAGGAGGATTTTCTCCTCCTTTTTTCCCATACAATTCTATCCTTATTCTGTGTGCGATCACGGTTAAGCTACGTCTTTTTGTTTTATTATTTTTATAAAAAAATCAATATAAAATGTTGACGTGGCTTAACCGTGACCACACAAACATGAGAATGATGGAAGTATATGAGACAAAAGAAGGAGAGAATCCTCCTCCAACTTGGTGTGATACTCTTAAAATCTTGTCAGAATTTTTAACCTAATCGAAAGAAATAACGTATATTTATCCCTTTATAAAAGTTGAAAATTACATCACTAGGCTCTCAATCCAAATATGACCAACGCTACAACTGACATGGTTGCAAATTCTATAGTGCCAAAGTTTCAAAGAGACATGTCAATGGTCTAACGCTGATACTGTTATTAACTTAATCACTTACTAGCCTGCAAAAATGAGATTTAGTTTTGAAAGGACTCGGTGTGATTAGGATTAGAACCGTTTAATTGTAAGTAATATATTATTTTGTAAAACTTTTGACGTGGGATTTCCGAGTTCCGACATCTTGAAGACAAATCAAGATACCTTCAGGCGGGGTACATGCCCTCTGGACAGCACCCCGCAATTTTTTCAATGGAACTCCCTATACTACAGACAAAGAGAGCTTGATGGCACTACGAGTTATAGTGGAAAAGGCAATTTGATAAGCACTTCGATCTTGTCTAAATGCCAGATCAGTAGATCATGCGGTTATCATGAACGTGTATAAGTTCAACCTCTTTTGTGCGACGGACTTGTAATTAAAGTGGTTAAGAACACTTACCCTTACATTCAAAGTTTTGGCTTCAAGTCCCCCTCACCGAACTCAAAAATCTCATTCAAAAGCAGACTATCCCATTTTCTCAAAATTGGATCAATCAAATCACGTACTAATGAGCAAGTAGGTGATTGACCGGGCGGATATTGTCTTCATCTTTAATCTACGGTGTTCTGGGTCAAACCGTCCGCCTCCCCTAATGTAATTTAAATTCCATATTCAAAATCATTTGGTGCACATTCTACACCATATAGAATACATGGACTAAATTGGTCAAATGACTATAACACAAAAACCATTTCGACATTTAAGCCTTAACCATATATATGAAGGCCGAATTATAATGCAATTATCTTTTGATTAAAAAAGAAAGAGCAGCCACTTAGTACGGTCTAGTGGTATTCCTCTTCACTTATAAGTGAGAGGTCTTAGGTTCGATTATCGCCAAATGCGAATTTGAACAACATTATTGCTAGCTCATTGAGGCTAAGCCTTTTAGTGTAGATAATATCGTTTGTTCAAAAAAAAAAAAAAGGCAAAAGCATAGGGTTAATTTGTTAATTTTCTATTTCATATTTTATTAAAATTTTGTAGATTAACAAAGAATAATCATAGTGGGGGGAGGAAAGGCTAAATGGGGTTTCTTGAGAGCAGCTCCACCGTTGTTTATTGTCTTGGTGATAGGCAACCCAATCCATTCTCTTCCCTCCCCAAAACACTCTAGCCCACTCGGGCAATTGGACCTAAGGCGAGCCTGATGGAGAAGTCAGGCAATAATCGCCTATCCCAGTGCTTTGCCTATGTGACGTAAGGCTGACGTCATCATGACGTAAGCCACAATTTAAATTATTAAAAAATTATAATTTTTTTTTTATAAATACGGAACCATGTTCTTCCACTTTACACTACATTTCAATAGTTTCGAATACTTTCAACTAATCTTTCATTCTTATCCGACATTACAAATAAAGTTATCTTTTATTATTTTATAAAATAAAAAATACTAATATTTTAACATAAATTGCATGGGCCATTCAATTTAGAAGTAGAGATATATTTGAGCAGTTACTGTTTATTTAAGGGGATTAAGTTGCCTATTGCCTAGGGGAACCTTCCTACACTGGAAGTGCTCTGATAGTAGCCTATAGTTTGATGGCGGAGGCAGAGGCATTACATGCAGCCTTACTTGGTCCTGTGGAGAGAGGCTTTGATGTTATCTAGGTGGAAATGGATCCAAAGGTTCTTGTGGATATGCTCCAGGGCAAGACTCAACCGTATGCTGTTATTGAAGGTCTTTTTTATGATATCAAATGTTTGCAAATGCAATTGAGGTCAGTAGAGTTTATTTTTGCTCCCCGAAATTGTAATAAAGCATCACATCTAATGGTTTCGTTTGTATCTCGTATCAGGGGCTCCCATACCTAGGACTCTTTCGAGCCAAAGTGGCTGCTTAACACTTTGACTTCGGATGCTAACGTTTCTATTCGAATTTAATAATATCTACCTTTTGACAAAAAAAAAAAAAAATAGTAGCCTATAGTACAACAACAACAATATTGACAACCAAAAATCTCTAGCTGATTATTTTCAACAAAATGCAATTTAAAACCTAGGACCGAAACCGCAATGACCCGTCCCAGATTTTTCGAAACGGAATGGCAATTTTGTAATTTCACTTTGATTGAGAGATATTTTGAAATGTTTGCTTTCGGTCTTAATCGGTGTGCCTTTAGGGCCCACTCTCTTGGTTTTGTCCCTCGGCTCTCACTCTCAAACTCTCGCATGGCTCTCTTTCTCTCCCAGCTCATTTTCATTTCTTTCCCTTCTTCCTCGGCAAGCACCGAGATGGTGCCATGGCAAAACCCACCTAAAACCACCACATCCATGGCGAGGCACCCAACTTACCACCACCTGGACCTCGTCATCACGAACCCCAGACAAGGGACTTGGAAACTCGACAGTGGCAGAGGCCACTGTTCACCCTCTCCCCGATGAACTCCGACAAGCTTCTATCACCTCCGATGTAGATGAGCTTCGAAAACACTCTAAATCTTTCCTTTTTGTCTTCATAACTCATTTTTTTATCGTATTGGTGTTTTGTAGATAACGAGACATCCTAGAAACACCTCGGAAAGGCTTTCCCAGTTTTTCGACGAGAACCCGTGCCTTCCAGACCATTTTCCAACCAACTCTGGCCACAACACGACTGCAAATTGGTAGGAATCTCTTCCTTTCATCTTAAGCTTCATTTTAACTTCTGAATCATTGCAAATGGTGTAGAAATGAGTTCGAACGGAGCTTGAGAAGTGTTGCCTAGATTTCAGCCGAACCTACGGCCTGAAACCGGGTTGACTCAACTCGAAACTAAAATCTGATCCGAACCCAGCCCAAAATCCAACAAACCAGGCCCAACCTTTTAGCCAGGCTCAACCCAGTAACCCAGAACCCAGATTTGAACCGGATACGACCTGGATCTGACCCGACCCGAGTCGGATACCCAATTCCATGGTTAGCACGTGGAGCACACGTGCCTCAGCCGGAGGTACTGTGCTCTGCCAGTTTTTTGACGAGAACCCGTGCCTTCCAGACCATGTTCCAGCTAACTTCGGCCACAACACGGCTCCAAATTGGTATGAATCTCTTTCTTTCATCTTAAGCTTCATTTTGGCTTTTGAATCATTGCAAATGGTGCAGAAATGAGTTCGAACGGAGCTCGAGAAGTGTTGCCTAGATTCCGACCGAACCCACGGCCTGAAACCGGGTCGACCCGACTCGAAACCCAAATCGGATTCGAACCCAGCCCAAAATCCAACAAACCGGGCCCAACTCTTTAGCCAGGCTCAACCCAGTAACCTAGAACCCAGAACCCAGATCTGAACCGGATACGACCCGGATCTGACTCGACCCGACCCGAGTCGGATACCCAATTCCATAGTTGGCGCGTGGAGTACATGAGCCTCAGCCGGAGTTACTGTGCTCTGCCACCGTCCACAGCGGTGCCGGTGACTTTTCCGGCCAACTTTCCAGCGACTCAACTCGCCGCGTGGGAGCTTGTGGCCTTCTGGGCCACCGTCCAGTGGCGACGTGTGGGGTACCCGAGGTCCCCCTTTAGGTTTTTCGACGTCCTGAATCCGTTTATGATATCCGTTTTCCCAAATTCAATCGTTATAGTATAGTTTTATTAATTGGTCCCTTTATGTGCTTAGCTGCATTTGTTAGTGGCGTTTTCATCTTCTCTTGTTTGCACGGCTCTTCGACAACGAAGTAAGGTGAATGGACCCTTTCCAAATTGCATGATTTTACTATTAGAAATGCATACATGAAAAACATGATTTTATGATTACATTTTAAGAAACGTTTATGAGTAAATTGGATTTATGATTATTGAAATATCATGCTTTATCATATTTAAGTACTTTGGAAGATTTATGATTATGTACTATGAATATGATTTATGATATGATGCTTAAGCTATTGAGCTCCAATGAGATATATGTTGGAAATATTATGTTTATAATTTTCTATGCTTATATATATGCCTACGAGCGAATGATATCATTAAATGGCTTCGGTCGGGTGCTGAAGGGGCCTACGGGCGAATGATATCCATTAAATGGCTTCGGTCTGGTGATATTGGGCCTACGGGCGAATGATACTTATAAGCTTCGGTCGGGTGATGTAGGACGTTCGGGCGAATGAAGAGTTATATATGCCTACGAGCGGAATATGAAGAGCCTTCGGGCAAATAAAGATATATATATATATATATATATATATATATATATATATATATATATATATATATATATATATATGCCTTTATGTTCTATAAAGGTTCAATGGCATGCTAGGGTTTTCAGAAAACCTATTACTTATTATGCTATATGAGTTTTCTAAGCTGGGGGTTAGTATGTTGAAGAATAACTATTTTAGTATTACTTATATATAAACTTGGTCCACTCATGTTTTGTTTTGCGCCCCCTCATGACTTAGAATCAAGGCGTACAATCCCGACGTCAAGGCACTCCCGCATCAGTATCTTCGAGTCCTCTCAGTGTAGGACTCATTCCTTTGTTCGTACATTCTTATAATATTCCTTTTACAGTGTTCTGGATTAGTTGTATGTTCTAAACACGTTACACAATTGCATATTCATTATAGTTAAATTTATGAGTTTTATTTATGTTCGTTCTTTCTTCATAGTTCTCATGCATGTTAGTACGACTTCGCCACATTCGGGTGTCAGCAAACACGTGCCTACCTGGTGTTTGGAGGATATTGGGGTCGGGCATGTCAGAAATAATGACAAACATGTCATAGACCAAAGAAGAAAATCTAATATCATAAATTGGATTCATTTTTCTCCTAATATGTGCAAGAAAATCTAAACCAATATTACAATGCAACGTGGAAACGTTAAAACACATCTATTTGTACTGTATTATTAGTTTGAAATATCACGATAACTTTTTGAAGAATGTTTGCCTATAAATTTTATAATTCCCATGCTAGTTCTTAATTTGATGGACCATTGTACGTAGATCTAGTGGAGACTCATGGATTGGATAAGCTAAGTATACATGGAGCATTGGTGCAACAAGGATTTGTACATAAGCTTCTAGTTCATATAGTAAATAATATATTATTTTATTGGTTCAAGTAATTTTTCACGGAAAATGATCATCGCCGAATTCTTTTCCTAGAGATTCCGTGATCATGACCGTTCATCGTACATCGTGAGGTCAGAAATCATTTTAAATTTTAAATTTTAAATTTTAAATTAAATATAAATAGTATCTAACGAAAACTGACCGCATAATATACGATGAACGATTACGATCACGGGATCCCCAGAATCTCCGGAAAAAGAATCCGATGAGGATCCTTTTCCAATTTTCACTACTTGTTTATATTATTTGGTTATTATTTCGGCCACATTTTGAGTTTTCAACAATAAAAGTGGTATAACGTGTGGTATAATATGTATCACAAGTGTTGGGGTTGGATTGAAGTATTTTGGTAGATGTTTCGGTCGCATTTCGGTTTTTGGATTACAATTTAATTAAATATAATGTCCTACAATTCCAGTTCTTAATAATTTGTAGTACATTGAATATAATATATTTCAAGAAAGGGATCTTCTCTGGATCCCTTCCATCAAGTCCTCCCCATCAAACAATCTGGGTATTTGAAATTTGATCCAACGGTTAAAGTTATTATAACTTTTAAAGTGGGCTCCTGTTTGTAGCTGTTGGATCAAATTTCAAGAGTCTGGATTAGTTGATGAGGAGGACTTGGTGGAAGGGATCCGGAAAGGATCCCTTTCCTATATTCCAGACCACAATAAGTTGGTTTTCACGTACAATAGATATTCCAAGTGGCCATTTATCGCAGTGGTGGAAAGGTGTTGTGCCTTTGCATAACAGTGTGGGTTCAAATCTCGTCGATGGTTAATCTAACATCTAATCTAATAAAATCTATCATTTGACAAAAAAAAAAGATACAATAGATATTCAAAACATACCATAAAAGTAGAGCACAAAAATAACCTTTACACTATGTTTGGATGAATAAATTTAAAATTACTAAAGAATTTTAAAATGACGGAAATTGAAATGATGATATTTTATTTCCTAAAATTTGTGAATTTTCTTGTTTGGTTAATCTAAAAGAATAATGGAATCGAATACGGGATTTGTTATTTTTAAACTCTCAATCATAGAAATTGGAAAATGACACATATTCATATGGAATTTAAACTTGGGAATTCGAGGTCCCAAATTCCAAGTTTGTTTTCTACGTAGTAATTTTAAATTTCTAAGTTTATGAATTCAAACAAGAAAATTGGTGCATGCTAATTTATAAATTCTGACTTTAATTCAAATTCTAAGTTTATTTCCCTTATTCAAACATAATGATATTAAGAATGTATGGGACTATAAAGATGGATCAAAGCTAGAAGCCGTAGGTTCAACCTTTTCAAACACTACAACAAAAATGGGCTAAGAACACAATTCATTTGTGCCCTTTTCATTATCATTGAGCACAAATACATATATGTGCTTTTTAAATATCAATGAGCACCAAAACCATCTCAAATGTGCCCTCTAAACAAAGGGCACATTGGTTGGTGTCCTGCATTTGTGCCCATTAAAATGTTTGCACCAAAATTTGTGTCACTGTTTATAAATATCAGTAATCATAAATTTTTATTAATTTACGTACACACATAAATAATTTTTGTGCCCTTTGATTTAGTATATTTAAATTATTTAATTTTATACACATCAGTATCTTGTCTTACTTCAACAATCTGAAGACAAAATCTTATTTTAATATATTTTTATTGATCAAAACCCACCAAACACCCCCCCTTTCTTTCTCTTTACTCTCTCATCTCTCTCTCCGTTTCTCTCATTTCTCTTTTCCTGTCTTTCATCTTTCCTTTTCTTTTACTTTCCTTATCTATCTCTTTCATCTCTGCTTCCCCAGATTCAGTCCAACCACCCTTTTTATCTCTACCTTCCCCAAATCCAGTCTATCTCTCTCCATTTCCCAATCTTCTCTCATCTCTGCCTCCCTCTCTCTGCGACTCGACTCTTCTGAGAGTGCAGCCGCCGAACCCAGTTGAGATTCGCTCGAAGAAGTCGCCAGAGAAGCTTCGGCTTCCGCAGCCAACGGATCTGGATCTCGAGACCTTCCACTCAAAGGAGGAGGCCGAGGTGGCGGTTGCTTGACTGTTGTGTCGTCGTCCGCATCGACCGCCAGTTCGCTTTTATTCCTCAGAGAAGAAGACCCGAAGCTTTTGGAGTCCTTTTGGGCGGATGTGAAAGAGGAAGAGGAAGAGATCTTGGAGGTGGAGTTGTCTCTGAAGCTATCACCTCTGTCTGTCTATCTTTCTTTCTCTCAACTCTGCCTCCCTTATAGACGTTGGCGGTCAGATCGACAACCACTGCATCCGCTCAACAACCACCGCATCACCGATTCCTCTCACCCCTCTCAGATCTGTGTTTTTTGTTTATTTTTTCTTTGATTTTTGTGTAATTTTTTAACAATTTATTTTTGTAGGCGGGTTTTTGTGAGCTCATGTGCCCCATAATGGAAGTCTGAGTTGATACGGTCTTTGCTAGCTGCCATTTCAATGTCGTCGACGAGAACAAGCTCTATAACTATACTTTGGACTCTCTCATTCCTTTCTTCCTTCACGGCGTCCAAAGCGAAGGTGGGTACTCTCTCTCTTTCTCCATTTCTCAGCTATGTTCAATACCGACACCTCTCTCAGATCTGGGCTTTTCCTTTGTTTTGTTTATTTATTTATTTATTTTTTTTTGTACTTGATCCTGCAGGAAACTCAACGTCACCTCAGTGAACGATTTTTGTTTGAAATTCTTTTTATTTTTGCCCATAAATTCATAAGTTTGATGGAACTCTGCTTGTGAGAATGATGAATTTATTTGTGGAGCAACAAAGATGAGATGAACAAAGCTTTCTAGGGAAGATGCTGTTGTCCAGAAATGATTGTTTTCGAGTGTTATCTTAATTAGGGCAAAAATATGTAAAATGTTTGTTTTTAGTTTGTATGGTTTTTCGATTTTTAATTTTTTTTTAAATATTTAATTGATAGGGCACAATTACAAACTTTGTGCTAACATGGATGGGAAAGTCATCTGACAATCTTGTCAGAATAAGGGCACAAAAATGCTCTTATTTGTGCCAAGTCTATAAGCACAAACCGCTATATGGTGCCCTCTAACCAAAGGTAACGCCCATAGAGGGCACATATATATTATAGTAGCCGCATTGTTGCTATTGGTTTATGGGCACATGTGATAGTGCCCTTAAGCCTCATAGGGCACAAATATATTTTTGTGCACAGTGACCATTTTTGTTGTAGTGAAACGAATTACCCGATATGCAATTGATTCCATAGAGATTCCTTCATAGATTTTCATCAAGATTTCGAGCTCCAATTTCCAGATATTATTTCTTGTTAGAAGCGCTTAGAAGGTCTTTATAGTACCAATTTATAATTAAGATTAGTCTAGCATGAAGTTAGTCTTAAAATGTCAATGTGCTCAGTTTTATGTCAAATCTTTCGTTAGTTTCGAGTACTCCATGTTATTTATTAGAGTTTATTTTCAAGTCTTTCTAGGTCTTCGTCTACCCATTTTACCTTAAGCCACTGTTTCTTAATCACATTTTCTAAACGGAGTATCTATATGTCTTTGGTTCATGTGTCCAAACCATTTTAACTGATTTTTTCTCATCTTATCTTCAATTACGGCTATTCTTACTTTATCTCGAATATCCTCGATCTTGTCATTTATTATGTGCTCACACATCTAACAAAGCGGTTTCACCTCCTCTATACTCATTTTTTTCACGTATTAATGCTTAACTGCCCAACATTTCATACCATAAAGCATTGATGGCCTTATTGACGTCTTGTAAAATTGAAGGAGGATTCTCTTCCCTCCTAATCTTTCTCCCCTTCCCTCCCCTCCTATTTAAACAGTTACGATTATGCCATGTCAATATCTTGTATTGATTTTTTATAGAGAGAAAGACAAAAAGAAGATTGTGAGAGGAGGGGAGAGTATGGGATGGGAATAGGTGAGACGTCAATAAGGCCATCAATGCTTTGTGGTACGAAATGTTATTGACGGCATGGCCTTTTGTAACAAAAAAAATATAAAATTTGTTTCAAGGAACTTAGCTTAGTTGGGTAAGAGTAATCTCTCTTACACCTGAGCTCAATTTCAAATTCTCCTCCTCTAATATCACTTCTACAAAAAATGGGTAAGAGAAAGTGAGGATGGAGTTGAGAATTACAACTAAGTGTTACGAGTGTTTTAGTCATTAAAATTCCTAAACTTGTTTTTTTTTTCTTTTTCAAAAAATTTCCTACACCTGTTAGATTTATATGTTTTATGTTTAATCTCAGCCATACATTTTCGTATAAGCGAGTGCAAGATAGTTTATAGTAGCAACACTAAAAATATAGAAGGTATTCCCACCGAGCATTTAGGGATGACAATTCTAACCGTTAAACCCGATAACCGTGGATAACCGCCCCAATGAATTGGATTTGGGTATGGAAATTTGGTTATATTTTGGGTATGGGGAAAAATCGTGAATATTATTCGGTTATGGTTTTGGATATGGTTATAGGGGTCCCCAATCCATATCCGTACCCGAATCTGAACCGAATAATATATAATATAATTATATATAATATTAAAGTATTATATAATATATGTATATATATACACGTATATTCATTATCCATCGAATCCATTACCTTGAGAATACAAAAATTGCATTGTGTGAGTTGCATTTTATGACAAAGTTCAATAGTTTTGATATGAATCAAAATCTATGAGAATTTAATGGTATTTATGAGCGATATCAAAGATCAACCAATATTATCAATGTTTAGCTTTAATTTTCATGCTCCTCAAGATCCATTAATTAAATCATTTTATACATCAAATATTTAATGACAAAATTAATATTTACTAAATTATCATGCGTTAATTGGGTGAATATATTTTTATACTAACGAAGATGGATATAACCGTTAACTGACGGAGAATCCGTTATCCGGTGGGTATGGTTATGGTAATACCCAATGGGTAATTTGCGGTTATGGACATGGTTAATTTTCGTGGTTATGGGGATGGATATAGCATTTCCGTTGCCAAATCGATATGTTGCCATCCCGGGAAATTTGGAAAAGTGACCGTATTTTAAACCATATATAGAATTATAGCCACCATTTTAGTTTCATGATAATTCTAACCAAAATTTGATGGAAAAGTACTAATATACCCTTAATATTAGGGTTTCTCACAACAAAATCTCCTTTAAACTCTCTCGCAACCTTCTGGTTTCTCACCTTAAACCAGAATAGCACCCTTTGCCAAGTTTGCATAATTAAGCAGCAAGGATATTTTGACAAAAAAAAAAAAAAAGCAGTAGGACGAAGCAGCCTTTTCAAATTGTCTAGGAAACAGTGGAATGGTTGGTCAATTGTAGCTTCCAATTCCTAAATCAACTTTTTGATATTTCATATCATGGTTTTATGTTTAGTTTACTGGGTTATCTTCATTTTTCATGTTCTCTGATTACATTTGAATATCTATATATATATATATATATGTATATATATATATGTGTGTGTGTGTGTGTATATATATATATATATTGATTAAAAAAGTGTGTAGGAAATGGAGGGGTTCGAGAGTAGGGGTACTAGGTAGTATTCAAGAGGCTACCTCTGCTTCAAGATCTCTATTAATTGTTGTTTTTTCATGGTTAAGAGTAATGGAGAATTTTTTTGTCATTAAGGGTATATTGGTACTTTTATATAAAATTTTGGTTAGAATTACCATAAAACTAAAATGGTGGCTATAATTCTATATGGGGTCTAAAATATGGTTACTTTTCCAAATTTTTTTGCCATCTCTAAGCATTACGTAGGATTGGGCGCCACTTCAACAATATATTCAAGTAGATGTATTCATCAATTTACCCCCTGAACTTGTGACCATTAGCCAATTTCCCCCCCTCAACTCTCATAATTAGTCAATTTGCACCTTACTGTTAATTTTTTTAATTTTCCATCTATTTTTCCGTTAAAAAGGTATCCACATGACTGCCTTTGAAGGGCAAAAAAAGTCAATTTGCACTCTACTGTCATTTTTTCAATTTGCACCCTACTGTCATTTTCTGTTAAGTAGGTTTCCCTACACCTTACCAGAGGTAGACGAGGCCGAGGGAGGAGGCAACGGGGTGTAGGCAACTGCAAACAGTAGAGGAGGGAGGCGTTGGCATCAATCACGGGGTCGGCTTGGAGAAAAAGAAGAAGAAGAGAAACTTCGAAGAAAATGAAGAAGATTGGTGTAAGGAAAATGACTTTTTTGCCCTTTAAAGGCAGTCATGCGGATCGCTACTTAACGGAAGAATAGATGGAAAATTAAAAAAATTAACAATAGGGTACAAATTGACTAATTATGAGAGTTGAGGGGGAAAATTGGCTAAAATTAAAGTTCATATAGGAAATTGACTAATTATGAGAGTTGAGGGGGAAAATTGGCCAAAATTAAAATTGAGAAAAGAAATTAACCAATGATCATTCATAGGTAAATTGATGAATTCAAATATCTGAATGTCCAGAAAATACGAAAAAAGAAAGAATGATCTCCCTTTTCAAGCAAAAAACTCCGGTCTTTTGGTTTCTGGACCTTCTTCTACAGCAGCCTAGGGTTTCCCATGGACGGCATGAACGACCATGAGAGAGCCATTGCTTGGCTTTGGGCCATTGAAGCCCTCGCTAGCTTCAAACAAGTTGATGCATCGCTTTTACATGGTATATTCACAAACCCACATTCCCACTTCAATGTTTGTTTCTTTCTTATAATTTTTTCAATCAATGTGTGTGAGTGATTCGATTGCACAAGATTAATTTTTTTTTTATGGTGTTTGGTACTTTTTGGTGGCCTTTTCAGATTTAATTGCGATGGCTCCAACATTACCTGAAGATATTGGGAACAATGCAAAGGAAAGGATTGCTTTGAAATGTTTGGAGAGTTTGTTTAGTCCTTGTAATGTGATGAGCAGTGATGTTCCTTCTTCTCAGCATTCGAAAATTGGCTTTAATTTATCGGAAAATTGGCTTTAATTTATCGGAAACTTGTGAAAATGTTCTCAAACGCATTGTAAATGAGGTAAGGTTCTCAACTTTTTGGCTTTTAAATGTAAGTAATTTGGATGAGTAGATAAAAAGGGTAACTTTTGTGGCAATCCATATTCTTGTGGTATTCGTACCCTTTAGGATTGAGTCTCGTTTTTGTTCACTCCCTAGCCTTGGCCTCCTTTAAAATTGTGGCACGATCCACACGACTCTAGAGTGGGGTAATGCTACACCATAGTTAAGGGGATGAGCAAAAACGGACTCTTTAGGAATTTTGGAAGTGCGTATGTTTAAATGTTAAGCATCAAATATTTCTTTTGTCAGACACCAGAATCTGATTTGAGAACGGGCGGACCGGGGGTGTTAAAATGGGATATTCACCCCTTTATTATGCACAAAACAGCTTCTTTGCCTAAATGTGCATTGAAACAGGTAACCCTTTAGAATTTCTTTGCTTATTTTGCTCTTCAATCGATTTTTCTATTTAGTCTACAAATGGATTTCTGGATTTTCTTTATGAACAGCTGAAAGAGTCAATCCTTGATGATACACATCCACATGCGGATTTCTTGAGAAAAAAGGGCGGTTTAACACTTAGAAATGATGGTGATAGAGTTCCTTTGGGAGAGAGTAATCCTAGGCTCAATGAGAGTTGCTCTAATGCTCAAAACATGGGAATCAAAGGAAACGCAGATCCTCTGAATATTGAGCATGAGAGTAAACAATCGGAAGACCCAGATAATGCAAATCTATTGCCTTCCAAAAGGAATAGGATTGCCTCAGATGCTCAAAATATGGCAGATGAAAATCGTAGTAGTGTAAATGTTTCTGATGATTGGAATATCATATCAAAGAAGATGAAGTGTGATGCCTCTTATGTTTTACAGTCTACTGAGCAGAACCAAATTCATTTACATGGAAAAGAACTATTGGGAGATTTATCTGAGAGGGAAAGGTGTGACTTTGCAGAAAATCAGATGGGAACGATGGATGGAAGCACGGCCTTAGAGAATGGTCATGACTATTGTACTTCCTCAAATAGATGTGGACAGAGCAATGGCGATGCGGTCCATAAGAGTCATTCAGAAAATCATCTTAATGCCACTTCAATGCCTCAAGATAAATCTTTGGATAAGCCCATCAATATTCATGTGTTGATCAAACCAAACATGATAGCGGTCTTCATCCGGAGCCAAGAGCATCAAGTGTTGCTCCTCCAGATGGAACCCAACACAAGGTTTCTGCTAAAGTATTCAATTTTAACAGTGAGCACAATTTTCATTCTGCAGATGGACCCCAAGAGAAGAGCATTTCTGAAAATGGCAATGGCTTGGTTGCGATGAATCTGGCAGCTGAAAACCATAAAAGTGTAATTGGTTCTGATGATTGCTGTGTAATTGCCAAGAAGGTGAAGTGGGATCCCTCGTATGTTTTACTGTGTATAGAGAAGAAGCAAATTCCTCTACATGGAAGAGAACTGTTGGAAGATTCATCTGAAAGAGATGCTCCACTTCCGAAGAGAGAAAGGTGTGACTTGGCAGAAAGTCAGATGGGAACGATGGCCAAAGGCAAGGTCATAGAGGATGGTCATGATGATCATACTACCTCAAAGATGTGTGGACAAAGCACTGACCATGCAGTCAATAAAAGTCAGTCAGAAAATCCCTGTAATACTGGTTCATTGCCTCGAGACACATTTCAGGATGAAGCCCCTATATATACACATATTGATGAAGTGAAAGATGATGGTGGGCTTCATCCTGAACAAAGAGAATCTTGTGTTGCTTCTCCAGATGAAACCCTGCATAAGGTTTCTGCTGAAGTATTCAACCGTAAGAGTGAGCTGGGTATTCTTGTTAAAGTATCACTTCCTGCATCCACAGATGAACCCCAACAGAAAAGCATTGCTGATGAAGTTAAAGACGATGAACATTGTCCTGAACCAAGAGCATCAAGTATTGCTTCTCTAGATGAAACCCAGCATGATTCTAGCAGTGAGAATGATTCTCATATTAAAGTAGCACATCCTGCATCTACAGATGAGTCCCCGCAGAAGAGTATTGCTGATGAAGTGAGAGAGCTCTTGGATTGGCTATGTCATTATGAGTCAGAGATCTCGACTGATAGTGTTGAATTTCATGACGAGAAGATTGATGTTGTCATGAAGAAGCATGCTTTGTTGAGCTCTCAATCCACATCCAGTCAATATTCCTCAGAGACAACCAAAAATCTTTGTAAGAAGCCTAATGAAAGCAGTCTGTGGATTTGTAATACCAGTAATTGCCCTGTTGTGGTTCATGAAAACTGGCTGAGTTCCTCAGCCATTTTATATGAGAGGGATAACTTTAAATGCCCCTTCTGTTCATATACTCTTGGTCTTACTGAATACCTTGATTCTAAGAAGAGAGCCTCAATGTTAAAGAAAGACCTAGATGCATTTATTCATAGTCTGGAACATCAGCCAGAGGAACGCCTTGGTAGCCAGCACAACAAAGAGAATATTTGCATGAGAAAATTTCATGAGGATCTTAATGCAAAAACAAAAGGTCGTCAGAATGGGCATTTGGGAAAGAGTGTAGAACATCTTGAAAAGCAATGTGAAGAACGTGCAAATGAAATCAATGACCTTCAATTGCAGAATATTACAGGTACTGAGCAACAAGTAGCACCTTCTGGATCTTGTATTCATTTCAATTCAGAGTGTAGAGATGAAAGTGTAACTCTAGTTGGTATAAACCTTGATGTATCAACTGGTGAAAAAGAATGGAGAGAAAAGGTGATACAGACGTGCATATCTGTGGTAGGGCTTGATGGATGTCAGAACCAAGTACCAGCTAAAGGTGATACTTTGTCCAGCAAAAGTGCAGTAAGCCTCCTTGCTGACAAAAGACAAGCTGTAGTAACTGAGCAGGAAGATCTGCAGCGGCGCATTACCAATGCACAAGAGGTACAAGGCCATGCACTTACTATTGATTCCGAGCAAGCTGGTGCTCGAATGTCTAGCACTTCCAATTACAACACAAGACTCCAGACGAAAAATTCCTAGTAAGTTATTGATAAAGTGTTTTCATTTTTATTTTCTTTGTAGTGTCTACCTTCATGCCTTATAAAATGTAAAGTACAGTCTACATGCTCAAATAATGTCCGAATAAAGTCAGTATTTATGTTACCCGGATCTTAAATTGCAGTCCTGTATTTTCCCCAGTAAACCATATCCTTACCTGTTGGTTAGAAAAGCAGCGATTTGAGAATTCGATTGCAGTAGTTGTTAATTTAGAATAATCACTTTTTTGTGTCTTGTAGCACATCCCCGACCATCTCTCAGTTAAGGCTGATAAAAGTTCCGTGGAACGTTGAGGAGGAAGAAATGCTCAAGGTTCCTGGGTTTCTTTCTAATTTACCTTTATAAGTTATATTCAAGTTCTATTTCACATTTATTACCTGATGGTAGTTAATTAATTGCATATATGTTGCTTCAAAATATTTGATTACAACTCTTTTATACTGCTGCAGAAGGGACTTCAAACATTTTCAAAAATTGATGAAAGAACTCCTCCATGGAAGCAAATATTGGAATTTGGTGGTTCAGTGTTTCTGCATAGTCGTACCCCAGTGGAACTTAAGAATAAATGGAGGAACATATGTAGGCGACGTTTGAAGTTGAATTGAAGTGGTCAGTTACATATAAGAATATGCTCTCTTATTTTGGTCCACTTCTGAAATTTCATTTGTCACGGTACCAATTTCATATGAAACTATAAATACTGGGAACTTTTGAAACAGGCAATGACTTAGCTTCTACCAGTTTAGTTTATAATTCAAACTTGAATTTCTAGTTTTTGGTTTTTATCTTTATATCCTACAAATTCATTGCCAAATAGTTTGATGCTAAATTTCCTCTTGATATTGATATCAGGGATCTCATGCCAAGTTTATAACTGAATAATTAACTGACTTCAATACCTGTTAATCCATGCTGCCTCCTCCAGAATATTTCCATTCCAACACATGATCTAGGATTCGCAATTGATAGAGTTGTATTGAAATCAACTCAAAAACTAGCCCTCCTTTTTAAATAGTTATTCTCCTTCATCACTTCATTTGTTGTGTCATCCTATTTTATCTGAGATGTTACCCTTTTATGATAACTTCAACCTTCTATTGCGTTCAATCTGACCTCGGTCTTGCTCTGAATCCTTGACATAGCCATGGTTCTCTGTCCTTAAAATATGATTGCTTGATAGCATGTCTGCCATCTTTTCCCAGCCAAGTCAAATCCCTCACCACCTTGGCATTTAATATAATATTTCTTGTGACAATTCTTGTGTCCAGTTTCTGAAAAAGTGACGATGAATGTGGCCCTATTGTTTGTGTATTTCTCAAACCAAACTCTTTTGCATTTTCTTAAAAATTTCAGTTGATTGTCACAGACTCTCAGTTTTACTTTTTTACTGTCTTTTTTGGTTCCAAGCAGAATTATTTTGCCCCTACTTAATTCTATGTTAAATGCCATCTATACTGCAGGTGACGAATTTGATAGGTGAAGAGAACATAAAAAGTAGCAGTTGTAGAGGATGACATGATTGACACAGCTGGTTAGTTTTAAATTTTAATGCTCTAATGCTTTCTATGAAATAGAACATATCGAAAAGTTTTGAAAAAAAATTATATGAAGAACACGGCAAGGAGCCATTCCTCCTGACAAGCTGATACATTTACCAAAGTGACTTAAACATAATTTCTCGCCACCCTTGCTCGTGATGTTAACATGTATGATTAATGGAACAAATAATATTGAGTTGTTGACTTTGATCATGTCTTAAAGAAAATCAAGGGAAGTGAAATTATGTTCTTTCAGGATCCAAGATCTTAGTACAGTTTCCAATTTGAAAAAATCAGCGTGTGCTCTTAAGGAGAACCCAGTGTTTGGACCATTTTGGCCAGGGAACTTATATTCAGTTCGTAGCAAGATTCAGGAATGATTGGAAAAAACTGTACTAACGACATCCATCTCAGGTTTGAATTGCGAAAGGTTTCTCAATTTGTTCTGATCACGAATGAAGATGTACAACTGCATAAGCTAACTGCAAATGTGGATACTAAAATCATACGCTAATTGATCTGTTCGAATTGCCAATCAAGAAGGGACCATGTGTTTGAACTCAACTATGGAATTAAATTTTTTGAAGAACTGAGAATCCTCCGTTCATTGACAGGAACATCCGATAGCTTATTTTATTTCTGTTTCCAGGTCTGTTAGTTACATTTTCTATTGTTCCTTGTGAGTTCAACTTTACACTTGTCTTGGGCAGTTTTGTGGCAGGTAGCTTTGTGTTTTGGTATTTTGTGGTTCCTCCAAGTTGGACGGGCGACGGAGATTATCTTTGTTATGCCAAAGGGGGAATATGGGCAGCGTTGAGGGAGTAGGAGTTGGTCATTGCCAGCCCTTGATGTTATTTATGCTGTGCTGATATGCTATTTTGGGGATGTTGTCAATCTGTTAATAGAACTGCATGTAAATATTATCAACAGGTCACAAGACTGTCTTGTTGCCATAATTATTTTGAAAAGAAAAAAAAAGAAGCCTAAGAATCCATTTGGCAACACTTTATTTTCTCTTTTTATTCTTCTTTTGAATATTGAAGAGAAGCAAAAACGTCCAAGGTGAATGCTACTGAACTTTTTAGTCAAATCTTCTCGGGGGTTGTTCTTCTCAATATGCAATGTTGCATGATCATCAAAACCGTTTACTTCTAGTTCCCTCTTTGAATATCAACTTTGCAAAAAATAATCCACATCAGAACCCGTTTAATGGTAGGATTAGTGTTGTCAAAATTTCAATGTTTAACCTAATAACTTGGCTTGTCTATTTATTGGATAACTGTTTGATGACTAAATGATTTTAGATTTAGTCATTTCGACAGAGTTGTCTTTAATGCATGACCTACAAATTACACGATTTAGATCACCGTGCAACATTTTAGGATGTGAACGAGAGTTGAGAAAGTTCAAATGAGAAGGTAGTGCATTCCTCAACGTACAATATGGTTCTCAAAATCATCTTGTACCACCATAACATCAAACTTCATGCTTCTCCCTCTTCTTCTAGAGAGAGAGAGAGAGAGAGAGAGAGAGAGAGAGAGAGGGAGAAGAAGCATGGGATAAAGGTGAGTAGAGTCCCGGATATCAGGTTGTGAATGGCAGGAAAACATGTGAAATAGAGCTCGTGAAAATGGAAAATGTTGAGGTGGAAATTGTCTCTCTGAATTTAAACCAGTAGGACAAAAGAAGCAAACTCCTCCTCCTCCTCCTCCTCCTCCTAATTTCCCACAGAAACAGAATCCAAGGAAGGAGACTGTCAATACTATTAATTACTACATTCAAAGAATTCACTTCCTTCCATCACATTATATGTTATAAAAGTCAAAGCATTTTAGCTTTACCTATAATTCCGATCACCACCACAACATTAAAATCATCCGACTTTCAATCTTAGGCAACATTAAAAGCATATTGCCAACTTTATTAGGTATCAAATCAAGTCAAATTTGAGACTTCTCACACATAACTAAAAAGAAATAATACTAGACCTCGGTACTGCTAGCATTTTATTGTGTGATCATTTGACAGATGATAGTTGCCTTGTTTTGTGGTTGGGCCTAAGTCCAGTCCAATCCGATAGAATTTCACCCCTGTTTCGAGGTAAAAAAAGTTCAATAGATCAACTTGATCATGTCGGCTAGAAACTCTCATAAGAGAATAGGTCTCCTGTATCTAAGTAACTTTTCTTATTGAGCGATTTATCTTCTACCTCAAAATTAGTCACAATTGTTTTATTTGTTCTATAATAAACAAGGCTATAAGTTAGAATAGAAGGTAGACATACAATTTGGAGATATTCAACTGTTGAATAAAAATATTTGAGAAATATTTGATAATTATATTGTTTTAAGGGTCCCATGGTTCTTGGGTCATAAAATTAGAAAATTCTATTAAGACACAAAATTGCTTTTTTTTAAGTGGTAATGAGTAAGTATTAAGATTCATTTAATTTGATTTACCACCTAAATAGTTACCGATTTAGTTTGATTTGTCATTTCAGTGATATATTAACAACTCAATGGGTGATTTGTCACCTCTAATCATGATCCATCCTTCTACTATACCTCAAGTATCTCTTACAAAATTTATGGTGTCCAACTATGAATTTGGATCATTCATTCATGTGAGAATCAACTTGATGAATAATTCCTAGATGTAGGCTTGTAGATTATAGTATCAGTTTAAAATAGGGACCTTTAATGAAAAACTCCCGGTACTGTTCACTTTAACGAAAAACCATATTTTTACACTAAAAAGTCAATCCTGGTACTATTCACTTTACCCTTTATTTTGTCCTTATCGTTAAAACTCAAAATTTTCAAGCCATTTTCATTAGTTTTCCTTTTAAAATATTGTTTTGCAAGATAAAATTAAAAATTATAATTCACATTTACAGTCTGATAATATAAACATCTTATTTTGTCATGTTGAGTAAGAGAACTGTTGTGTGAAACTAGTTAGACCCTTTTCCACAAAAAATGTAAGATGAGTAAACTTTAAGTTATGTTCTGATGCAATTATAAAAACAAATGTGAGAATAGTATCTCCCCCTAAACTCTTTGTTACCAAAAACAAAAAAAATGTGTTTTATGTATTGATGAATTTATTTGATATAATAATGATGATGATGATGATGATGATGATGATGATGATGATGATGATGATGATAATAATAATAATACATTATTGCCATTCACCATCCAATATATATATATGAATGCTCAATGTATTCGAAAGTTTGATAACTCGAATGTCTCATTTCACTGACTCATCTAGGGGTGGGTTGGTATGGTTACCGTACTAAAATTCTCGTACCAATTACCGTACCAAATTTTCGGTTTGGTAAAATCTATTATCATTACCGTACCAAACTTTCGGTATACCAAAGTTCGGTTGGCATGGTATGGCAATGGTAATTGCCATTTTGTTTTGGGACAAAATCTGTTTTTGTTTTTTTAACCCAATTCAAGGGCAAAGCTTTTTTTTTTTGTACCTTTATCTCATACATTGTAGCTTAAATTCATCGTTCACAATTCACACACACAATAATTCAAATGATGCATCAAGATTCATGATGAAAATTAAGCTTACAATCCAAATAGAAGTTACGAACCAAAACAAATAGAAATTAACAATCCAAATATAAATTAAAGTTTCAAACCAAATGAAAATTGGAACTAAACTTCAAAAAGTAGAATTCATTAATAAATTATTCAAGCTTGAGATGTCGAAGCTTTTGGAGGAGGCATGGAACTTGTAGAAGATTGAGCTTGTGTCAAGCCTACATTACAAACAAAGAAAACATATTAATTAGTAGCAAGAAGAATTAAAGTTGAAAACCATTTAATAACAAATTTACTAAAAAAATTAAAGCATATCTTTCTTGTTTCCTCTTCTTCCATTTCCTTGTAAAATTGAAGCATATCTTCCGTTGGTTCCTTGTAGAAGTTTACTTCATCTGCCCTAAGCCAACCACTAGTACACACTAGTGTCTCTACTATTTTAGGAGTCAAGGATGCCCTAAAAGAGTCCACAATCCTCCTCCCTAGGCTAAATGCATTTTCACTAGCAACGGTACAAGTGAGGATTACAAAGGTATCTTGGCTATTTGTGAAAGAATTAGGAACTCTTTTGTATTTGATTTCCACCATTTTAAGAGATCAAAGTCACCAACAACAATGCTAATATAAGTAGGGTTTTATTTTCAAATATTGGAATATTATAAATATGTGTTATATAATTATCTATTATATAATTTATAAATTATATATTATATTGTATTTTCGGTACAGTACAGTAATACCATGGTAATGGTATCCATTATCAATACCGTACCATGGAATTTCGGTACGGTACAATAGGGTACCATTACCGATTGGCACAAAAAATTTGGCACAAAATCGGTATGGCACGATTGGCAATTCGGTTGGCTCGGTAATTTGGCAAAAAAATCCACCCTAGACTCACCTAGAGCCCTTGAAATCTGAGAGGCGGCCTCGAGAGAACATTTTCCTACCCAACCCATCCATCACATACTGCCACGATGCCATTTTATATTTATTGAATTGTTAGCCAAAATTAAAACAAAAAGGACCAGAGAAAAACAAAATTATAAAATAGAAATTTAAAATCACACTCACTAGCTAGAGTGTGTGCAAGAGAAGAACAACGGTCACATGCATGAGCTTGAAAACTTCGGGCAAACGTGACAACATTTAAACCAAACTGCACTCTCATTCACTACATATCCCGCGCCTTTCCCACCATTCTATACAACACACTCACACTCTCTCTCACTCTCTCTCACTCTCACTGAGCTTCTTCCAACCCTCCCCCCAAAACCACCATGGATAACAGCAGAAAATCTCCGTTGAAGCCGTGGAAGAAAGGCCCGACGAGAGGCAAAGGCGGCCCTCAGAACGCCTCGTGCGAGTACCGAGGCGTTCGGCAAAGAACTTGGGGCAAATGGGTGGCTGAAATCAGAGAGCCTAAGAAGAGAACCAGGCTGTGGTTGGGCTCTTTTGCTACGGCTGAGGAAGCTGCCATGGCCTATGACGATGCTGCCAGGAGACTCTACGGCCCCGACGCTTTTCTCAACCTTCCTCACCTTCAACCCAGCTCCAATCCTTCACTCAAATCTCAAAAATTCAAGTGGTTCCCTTCCCACAACTTCATTTCCATGTTTCCTTCGTGCGGTTTGCTCAACATCAATGCGCAGCCGAGCGTTCATGTCATTCATCAGAGGCTCCAAGAACTTAAGCAAAATGGGGTTCTTGGTCACACCACCCCTTCCTCTAGTTCTTCCTCCTGTGATTCAAAACCTGAGGCTCACATCCTGAGTGACAAAACCGAGATGCGAAATGTTGCAGAGAAGGAGAAAGATGTCGAAATTTCATCTGAAAAAGCGGCGGAAGACCACCAGGAGAAGCCACAGATGGATCTCAATGAGTTTCTTCAGCAACTGGGAGTGCTGAACAAGGAGACACAATCAGAGGCAACTGAGACAACAGAAAGTTTTACAGCTCCGGAATTTTCGATCGGAGAAGTTCATGATGAATTTGGACCCTTTGCTGACAAGAATATCAATTGGGATGCATTGATTGAGATGCACGGGATTTCAAACCAAGGAGCAGATGCTGGTACCTTTCAAGTTTACGATATGAATGAAGAGCTTTCCTTCCCCACTTCCATTTGGAACTTCTAAGAGAAAATTAAGAATAAGCTTGTTTAACAAGATGGAAGAGTACGACGTGCTTTCACCGGAGGAGTTTGTTAGAGATCGGTGACTAGTAGTCGCTTAAACATAGGCTATAGTTCAGTGAGTAATGTTTTCTTGCCATATAACCAGTATGTTATGTCGTTAGACTGTCAATTTGCTAATCCTCTCCATCCATAACTCTTCAGTGACATTTCTGTTCATGAATGAGCTGGTTGAAATCAGTTTCACTCTACTTTTAGCAGTTATGGATGCCGAGGACCGAAAAAATTAGTTCAATCTTGCCCTAGTAGTTACAACGACCGAGTCAAAGTATCGTTATGCTTACAGAGTTCATCAAACAAATTTCCGACATATCGCATAACATAACATCAGATAATTAGAGAAGAAAAAATGCATTAAACAAATTTTCAATCGGTATTAATACCATTAAGAATTATAATATGCGTTTAGTAGGTGTAAGGTTTCCTCTGCCTCAAAAGCAGTGGAAGATCTTAAGAGGAACTATATCCGTGAGGTATGGTATCGATCACCAAACACAGCCAGTTTGTAAATGCCTGTGGAGGCAGAGAAGCCGATTTTGCAATTTTGGTCATTCATTGCTATACTCTGAGGCACTTAGATACTCGCCATGCTCCTCAAAATACTCTATTAAACGCTTCAAGAATGCATCACTACTCACCGTCTCTGTGTCACATACAAGACAGCATTGCCTTCTTGCCCGTGTTACAGCCACGTTCATTCGCCTGTGGTCCTTCAGAAACCCCACCTGAATTATTTTGAAAAAGTTGAACATTTAATATCTTATACAATATTTTGGTATTTGAGAATCTGAGATGTCTACCGTCAAATTATGAAAAATTGCATTAGCAATAGGACCAGAGATACAAGGATACCTCTTTTTTTGAATTTGACCGAACCATTGAAATAATGATGGCTTCCTTTTCCCGACCCTGGAAGCCGTCAACTGTTGAGATTTCCAAATCCTTTAGCTTGTCGTCATTGCTTCTCAACATCCTGAGTAAGACAACCTGCAATACTAGGTCTGATATAAGTAAGAGAACAAACAAAAATCGACGCCATGGCTACTCGTATTTTCATGGAATGCTTGATTTTCATTTTTCAAGAAGCTATTGTAATCCTTCACCTTATTTAGAGAAATAAAGCTCACAGAAAGAAGCTATTGCTTACAAGAACATAGGAAAAAGAAGACACTTTAGTACCTGTGCAGCATAAGGAGTGATAATTCCAATATCAGAAGCCTGAACACCGCTTTGAACAAGTCTCTTGCCATGGGCAATAGCAACATCTGCTTCACCCTCATTCAAAGTGCTTTCTTCTTCATCCTTCCTTTCTTCCATGTCACACCTGACACCAATAAGCATGAACAGGTTACAACAGTTATACAAAAAGGCGTTTTACGAAATAGGAAGGCTGTAAAGAAAATGTGGTATAATATCTACTCACTTCTCACAACCTTCAAAATGTCTCTATTAGCAGCGAATCCTAACTAAGTTAAGATAGTTAACAGCACTTTGTGTGGCATTACCATGCTACTATGAATGACAGTTTTCAAAACGACATGATAAAATGTCACTACTCACAACACTATGTAGAATTGGCATTAGTTTCGAACAAGAGACTGTCTTTGTTCCATTAAGTATTTGTATCATGCATTTTCACATGAAATTGGCATGAAATAACCAAATAAACGGTAAAATAACCATCTCAACATCATCGTGTCATGCATTTGACAAATAGGCTACGTTTACCTCAGGCCTAAATAACACGATGTCTTGTCTGTCGTGTTTGTGTCTTTGGTTGTGTGCGTAGTATCATTTCAGTATTTGGAACAAAACACCAAAAACATGAAGTGGCACCCCTAGGTGTTACTTGACAGTTTTCTAATACCAGCCTGCTGGTATTCCTAATGTTTAATATTTCACTCAAGTCTACAATGGCATTCTAAACCAAATTCCAAGAGGATATTGTGGTGATTTACTTCATATGATTCTAAACCTCCTTCAAGAGAGACACAAAGTAATCTCAAAAAAACACGCTGAATGTTGGATATATGGCAAGAATACACAGCATACCCAGCTGTATCTATTAGAAGAAGGGTCGGTTCTGTAGAAGAGGTCGTCTTTACATCCTCCAGATCCAAAAGCATATGCCCAGCAACACTTGAATGGGCCTTAATCTGTAATGAGATTAAACCACAAAATAATATAACACAATAAAATATAATGACTTTCATTTAATTTTCCTTTTAACATAATAGAACTTCTAACAGAGTCAATTGATGATATAGTTCTACTCAGTAAGCCAACATCCAGGCATGCTCTGAGCACCTTACTGTTGTAAAGCTCCTTTGACGACCAATCCATGATCCGCTCGTGCATGCGGTACTGGACAGTGAGCATAGACATGACTTCATTTCCATATATGTCTGCAAGGCGTTCAAAGAGGGTCCTTCCTAGACCCTTCTTCTCAGCTTCAGCACTCTGAATGGTAGGAGGAAGCTGAAGATGGTCGCCTGCAAGTATACATCTTGAACCCTAAAACAATGAACTCAGATACTTTAAAGTGAATTTTGGAACAAGCTGTACATGTATAACGAAAATTGCTAACAATAAAACTTTCTGGTTTTGGGTTTTCATTAATTTAAAATTATTAAAGACCTTCTCTTTTCTTTCAATCATACAATAAACAGCGTCCTTTTCCATAAAGCGCTGCTCTAGTTTCAATATTTCACTTATTCTTGTCTTGAATTTTAGAGTCCTCAAGTGACCAACTTTCTAAAAGAAAACCATAACATTTCTTTGAAGATCACTAACCAGCAGGCATTACTATGTGCATGCATATGTCATGAACGGGCATTTTATGGAAATACTTATGCAAATTTTTGTGCACATGTTCATGTACATACCTTTGTATTAGAGCATTACCTTTAGTAGAGCCATCCAGCATGCTATCTCAAGTGCCTGAGCAGCTTCATCAATGATTACCAAATCAAATGAAGTATTGTCGAGCTTGCGAGAAGATGCCCCAGTCAAAGTTGTCAAAATTACATCTGCATTTTTTATTACATCTGTTACAGCCAGCTGCTGCCTTTTACGCTCTTCCCTAGAAAGAGTCCTCAGCTCCTTCTGGATTTCCCTCCTAGTGTTCTTATCTTTGGTCCTTAACAGCTTCCCATTTAATGCCTGGAAAAGTTCAAAGTGCAAGTTCCTATGGTTAAGCCATGCAATGGTCAGTGAGAGTTCAGTCTTCAGCAAATTAACCTCTATAATTAAGTCCTACTAAATAAATCCAAGTGTCAAGGGAGGGGTCGCGAATGGCTGTGAATGGGATAGATCAGAGTTTTGATCCTTCCAATGTAACCAAACAAAATAGTACTACTAAATATATGAATACTAACAAGTTAGTTTGGTAAAGTGTCATTGTCAACAAAAAATGAATTGCAACTTTTATTTGAATTTGCATATAGACATAGATTTCAATCAAGTTCAGGCTTCAATTTTACTCTACATAACTACCTTCATTTCCTTCCGAATGTCATTTGCCAGAGAACTGTTATCCCCTTGCAAGACCTGAAAAGAACAATATATGGTAAGGACAACAGTTCAAACAAATATAGGCAAGTAATTATATGATAAAGAGAGTGTTATTTTTTATATATTATCATAACAAGTTCTAATGTTTGTCATAACACTCTGTTTATCTTTCTATATGATGAAGTTTAGAGGAAACTTAGAGGATTAATGATTTCTGATTTGGTTTATTTTTCAAGGATGATCGTGTAAGGAGTGATTAACAATTAGATGGTTTGGATCATAAAACCACATTGTTATCCCCACATGTGATCTTTTCTTTTCTCATAAAAAGGCATCCTATTTGGAAGTTTTGCCCTATATGCACCATAATATAAAAAAATTAAGGGGTGTGCTATCCACACACCCTTTTTTACTTCTCATTCTCACACACCCCTTGTTAATTTATGTCCTTTGATCTTCTTAAATTGGTCTGATCAGGTGGCCAAAAATCAAAATGGTGTGTGAAAAGTAAAAAGGGGTGTGTGGATATCACACCCCAAAATTAATGCATCTACTTAGAAATACACATCCATGCTAACACTATCAGTAATAATAGAAGCAGAAAAGAAAGTATCTGCAACTGAGGATGGCAGTAGAGGTATATTTTATATCTTTTTGTGTGTGTACACATTTATACGTATTAAGAGGAGATGCAAAGAAAGACAAGTATCCATGGCTTGCTCAAACGAAGAATCGGAGAAGAAAATTAGTGTTGCAGAATGCACAGATATCAAATAATAATGCTAAAAATATTAATATTTATTATTTATATAAGAAGTCAAATCTTCCATTAAAAAGAGAAGAATTAATTTTCTTTTTGTTTTACGAATTTGAAGATTTCGTATACCTGTGCATCCAGTGCACTGTCCAGAACTTGAGGTAGTAAACGTGCAGGATGCCCCAATCTCACTAACTTTACTCTGAATAAAGAAGCAGAAATAAGTAACGAGGTAGTAAACGTGCAGGAAGCCCCAAACCAACTAAACTACTGTCTACTTGATGAAACGAAATTAGTAGATGAGAAGGTATCACTATGACCAACTTAAATTAACAGCAGATATCATAAGCTAAACAGATGAACTTGGCACAATAAGGTGCAAGTGCAACAGATAGGATGACAATTAGTTGAAACTATCAAAATTATTGTTTTTAGGTAATTACGTCTATTTAATAACAATACAAGCTATAAATTTGGGTCATAAATCAACTAAGTCAATGGTCAACAAGCTAGTCCTGAATAACTATCCGAAAATGTCTACTGAAGAAAGAAATTCATAATTGGCATATGGCATTCAAGTAAGGGTGCCTCTGTTTGGCACCTAACTTTTAATTTTTCAAATAAGTTCACCCATTGTAATTTCTTGACCCATCTCTTTTAAAAAAAAAAGTATAAGAACTAATGAGTACACCCAAAGCACTCCCAAATTACCCCCATTACTAAACCAATCTGAATTACCTAGAAACTTTGTAAGTGTACCCAACTCACTCAACACCATCAAACTCAACCACTAAACCCAAACACAACCACTGGACCCAAACAAGGAAGAATCTCCACTGAGGTCCATGTGTAGATCTCTAAGTGTTCAAAATTTTGTACTTTCAGTTAAAATTTGTGTAAAATGGGGTTAAAATTTGGCAATCACAATAGGACATACTCGAACTGGTGATATGATATGCATAATCAACATCAAAATGGGTTCTTTATGTACACATAAGCTTCCTTAGTTTGAAATTTTTTGGGAGGCCAGCAAAGAAATTGTATTCAGGACCTTGATATTTCTTTGTTATAGTTAAAACTCAAATATCAAATAAAAGTTGAAATCCTCAAATATAAAGGCAGTGAAATACTTGTGGCGTGCAAGTCGTTCAACTATGTTGTCAACAGCAATATTTGAAGCAGCACATGCAAGAATCTTTGATCCACGTTTAACTTCTTGCAAGATAATTTCCACCACAGTTGTGGTCTTTCCCGTGCCAGGAGGTCCGTGGAGCAAAAATACATTCTTTGATGACAGGGCCTTTGAAATGGCATCTCTCTGTAGAGCAAATAAAAGAGAAAAAAATTAAAATGAAAAAAGAAATGTAGAAGGTGCCTTACTGAGAAATGAAACATGGATTACAACGTGAAATAGATATGCATGAAAAGCAAACTTTGGACTCAGATGCTCATAAAAATAAAGGGGCACAGATACACAAAACAAAACAATAGGCATGGTACTATATCAGTCAACTAATATTTAGAAGTAACCTGAAGGAAGAATAAAACTTGTCAGCTATAATTTGCCTAATCTCGTTGAGGAGACCTAAAGGTGGAATTATTTAGACACATAATAGCAGTTTTATTCTTAAGAATTTTATGGAATTCAAAACCGTAATTGTTAATAATATACAAAAAAATGATATTAGATAGAAGAGGTTATGATATCCTCGGGACACCGCACATGGAGCAATTTATATATGATCTGATGAACTATTTATTCCTTTTCTTTAGGTTCACTAGGAAAATGCTTAATTTCAGAAAACCTGTAGGTGATTACATTATGTGCACATACATTACATAGTGATAAAAACATGCATGCATTTACATATTCTGTGTTTGTATTTGTTGAATGCATGTTTCTGTGCTTTCATTCTTTGAAGCCGCTGATTCAGAGGAAGACCGTTAATAGAATGTGTGATGTTAACTCGAAATGGCACATTGTGAGTGACACCGTTATGATTCAGAAGAAAAGGGAAAAACAAAGAAGAAGTTCAAAACATTAGGGTTAAGGACCTGAGAGTGATCAAGGTTTTTGTTAAATGGAGTGAATGTGACATCCTTCTTGGACACTGTTGGTGTCCTCTCTCCAAATAAGACAGGAATTAAATCAGATGCGGGGCCCTTCTGCACACCTTTGCTCAATTGTATCAAGGCATCCTTCATCCTACGATATGTCACCTGAAAAGATGCAGTTAATATTTCAGCATTTTTTTCCAATGAATATATCTGGCAGGGCATGAGAAATAGAAGACTGAGTAATGCTTGCATGGACGATCTACTATTAAAAACTTCTGTTGTTTCCTCATTGAGAACAATATTAACGATAGAAACAAAATTTTAAATAACATTCCACTTCAATGACTAATATGATTTCAGGTGGGAAAGCTTTAAGAATCATATCACCAGATTAACTGAATTGCAGCCTCTTAAACAACATCATAATTGCGGAAATTTGGAGAAAAACATCTAAGATTTGAGAATTTCAATTTCATACCTCATTTCCTAGTTTCTCTAACCGTAGAGGACTATTTAAACCATCTTCAGGAACATCATCAAAAGCAACAGTGATTGATGAGTCCTGTTCACAAAACGTTAACAAACCACCAGCACAAGTAAGCTCAAGAGCATGATCCTCGATAACTAAAATATGATGACCAAAAATGCAAACATCCCAGCATAGAATTACCTTTAACCGATAAACTACACCTTGTCCAAGAGCAGGGGCCCCCAAATCAGCCTTATTTGGTTTTAGAACAACCACATCATGGGTGCTAAACTGCAAATTAAAAGAACAGAAAAGAAATCAGTAGGACAAACTTCTATTTGTTAAAATAACCACATTTAGTCTTGAAGGTATTATACAACATAGCACGAAGAGCAAACATTGCAATAAAACTCACTGAGCGCGTAGAAGCGAGAATTCTGGATTTCTCACCTTGTGGGGAGGAAGAACATCTGCTTTGGTGGACTGAAATTCAAGAAGACTCTTCCCCATGAGTCCTGTCTATTCTCAAAACCAAAGGCATAACAAGTTAGGAGGACATTATTATTGTTCTATGCTACACATGCCAATAAAAATTGTTTGTTTCGACCGAATGCATTCAATTGTGGAAAGAAATTTCACCTGGAAAGTTTTATGCTTTCTATCAGCACTCTTTTAAATTTGTTTTATGAATGCCTCAACTGACATAAACACCAGACAAATTTTCATATCTTCTCTTTAAGTAAACGATTGTAGTATAAAAAACTAAAGCCCTGTTTGTTTAGCCAGAAGACAGCTCTAATTTTTTTCTGGCGTTTAGAGAAGAAAACCTTTTACAACCCTTATGTGCATTGAAGCCAAAAGTGAAAGCAAAGCATTTTGTGGAAAGCATTTTCCTAAAAGCTACTTCTATCAAAACAAACCGAGGCCTAAGCATTTCTTTCTCTCTCTTTTCTTTTCGGGTTGCCTCTGATTTTCCAAGCAGTCGAAAAAACCTCGAAAGCAGTAACTGGGAAGCCATAGAAAAGTGGAAAGCAAATGCAACACTTGGTACCTGAGCATCAACACATTTCAAATTGAGAATGCTGGAGCCCTTCTTCTGCGCAGTGTCCAAGTTTCTGAAGGACCCAGTTGTAATGGAAGCAGATATCTCAGCTTCCTGATTGCCAAAGCATGTTAGTTCCATAAAAGTCCATTTCTTTGCGGCATCTTAACATTCAATTGGAGTGCATATTAAGCAAAAGCAGGAAAAAAAAACGCCATGACTGATTGGTGAGAGAGAGAGAGAACCTTTTCGAGGTCGATGAGAGGGGCGGTGGTGGAGATGAACTGCTGGAGAGTGAGAGCTGGTGACTTCTGCTTCGTCTTCCCTCCCTCCATTTTCGCAGCCGTCGCTGCTCTGGTTCTGCTGATTTGATAATTAGAGAGGGGCTTACGTTGTTTGGTGAGACCGTTATACGCACCGTTTTGAAAAGGTTTTTGTCCTTTCCTTTTTCTATTTTTTTTATATTCAAAGTGAAAACTGTTAGAAGGATTCCAAAAATTTCATTCTAAAATTTTAGAGTACAAAATGTTATTTCTGAAGTGATCACGTGATTTGGTACAAAATGGGACGTTTTTCTAGGGAGCGAAAATCAAACCATCCAATATGAAGTGTTTTGGTTTGGTTCGGAGAAAAAATAGTCAAATAAATTAAAGCTTACGGAACCGATTTATTTTTTTGTTTGGTTCAGTTTTCATACTTTTGAAACCGCAAAACCAAATCCATCATATATTTTTATACTTTAATTATTAAATTTATTTATTTTACACCTGTCATCATATTATGGGCTCATTTGAGGTTTTACAATACACATATTATGAGTGATTGCATATTATAAGTTGTAATCGCTATTAAAAATTAGAGATTTTATTTGCCTTTTATTCTTATGTGATACCAACTAATAAATCGTTTGCAAGTATGAAATTTTATTTAATTGAAACTTGGTCCTAGTTGATTAGATAGAATTTTTATGTTCCAAAAAACGTTACTTTCGATAGAATTGAAATTTGTGAATACTTAAAACTCGAGATGTTGCACATTTGTTATTGACGTGTTGGAGGCTTAAACCGACCAAACCAAATTGCCCCAAACCGATTAACAAAGATTTAGTTTGTTTTCAATGGTGGCATTGGTCAAAATCAAACCAAACCAAACCAAACCGTTTAATTTTAGTTGACTCGGTTATATTTTGTGTCGAACATAATCAAACCGAACTGCGCCCGCCACTACATTTTCCTATCCAATCTGGTTACTGGATATAACCCTTGCTTTATATGGCAGTAGTTTAAATGGACTGTAATTTTGAACACAAGAAATATGACCAACAGAAGGATAGAGAAAGACTCCATCATCACATAATATGGCCCCATGAACGAATGTACGTTACAGTCTTGATATTTGCTTGTTATCTGCGCAAATCAACATGAATCTTCACATCGACAAAAACATAGGGCAGAGCCTAAAATTCAAACCTTCGAAACTAAATCCGTCACTCCCGAAAAATACACGAATAAATAACTAGACAAACTATACCAGCCAACTGGTGACAACGGCATCTTATCTTCCACAACAATTTATCTTCCTCCCTACGTATATAATAAATCTGTCTTCCCCATAAGAATAAACGAGGCCTACGCAGCTGGAGGTGAGTTGTCCCTTCAAGCACAATCGTAACCTGCTTCAAGCATACACATCCAGCTAACCTTCCCCGCAAAACCAGTCACAATATTGATACAAAAGATAAGTCACAATTTTTTACTACAAGACGGAAAGCAAGGGGTAAACCCAATCTCCACCCTTAATCCCTGCCAATGGAAGAATGTCTCTGGGCACCAGGTGGTGCAGTTGGCCTTGGGAAGTGATAGTCCGTCTGCGCTCCTGCAATTTGGGGGGCTTCCACATAGGGGCTCTGTGAAATCGAAAAGAAAAAAAATAAGGATAACGCATTAAGAAAAGAACAAATGTACAAGGGTTTCTACTTTCTACTTTCTTTCCAGTCCTCAACTCTCTCACCATCCCCCAAGAATTGGGACAAACGCAAGAAATGTAAGTTTAAGCTCTCTATTATAGTTGGGAGTCTTGTGACTCGTGTGTTTCACCTGTTTACAGTAATCTTCTTTTCTATTCTGGTCATTTGAAATGTGTTTTGTAGTAAAAAAATTGTGTTTGTTGTCAAAAAACAGAAAACCCATTAGAAGTGTATAAATCCATTACCTTAACCACCATTTAAAGGTCATTTCACTTTTTGTTGTTATCGAAGAGCTGAACTTAATAAAATTTACAGTGGTTTTTACTTTTCAGGAGCACAAGTACTGGTTCTAATCTTGAGTTTAATCAAACTGTCCTGTCCTTTTGTGATTTTGTACGTCTCTCAATGGTGTCAAATGAGTCGATACTCTTCTAACTGTTTGTTTCAGGCAAGTAATACCTAGTTAGGAATGCCTATCTTTAAAATTACGTACAAAAGGTCATGTCCCAAAACTAGAGAATACCAAATGTCAAAAACTTTTGCATTCTAGGCCATGTTGGAATGCTATTTGATATGAACTCAAAAAGGATAGAGTCAGACACATAAAATGGATTTATTAAAAGAGAAGATACCTGCAGCTCGAATGCAGTATATGATGGCTCTTCAGGCCTTGAGGACTTTGGTGTTGTTATAGGAGAAGAGGGATCATAGTGTAATTCACTTCCATTCAGTTTATGAACTCTACTATTTTGTGGAGTTTCACCCTCATTCCCACCGGTTGACTTAGTTCTCTATACGAAAATGTCATAGCTTCCATATGTATTAGACAATGGGGATTATAGCAACAGAAAATCATAAATATAGGTTAAGAAAACAATACCTGGAAGATTTTGCCAAGAGTTTTCAACCCCTTTGCTCGTGCACGGAGTTCCTCTTTTTTGGCATTGTTGTCTTGAAGAACCTAAAGATGAAATGAAAAATTACAATCTAGACCAGATTTCTATTCATGTTTTGAAAATTACCAAATACAACATTGGGGCAGTGAACAACCATCTGACAAACACGAGAAAGAGTGGCCTCAATATCAGCCACATTAAGCTTCCACAGGGAATCAATCATCACTTTCTTGTGAGATTGCATGTATTCTTCGAGCTCTTCCTCTGTGTAATTTCCTTCAGCACTTAGCTGCTTTTTCATGTCTTCCTGCAGCTGGATCAAAGCAATTGCACCTGAAATAAATAACAGTCCATTAAGCAAAGCATATATTGGCTTAGCCAGAAAACTTGTGTGGAATTGTGAAAACGTATACCTTACATATACAAAAAAAGAAAGACAGAAAACACATGAATATTCCTTTTCCTGTCAAATATTTAAATACATACGGATGAAGTGGATTGGACCCTATTAGTTTGGGTAGAATCGGTCCCCACACCCTGGTTAGGTCCATAGCTCAATTAATTATTGGAACAAAAATTTACAGTCACCATGATAACAAAGATTTAGAAGCAACTGTCAATGACCGAATTCAGAAAGATCCACTAACCTGTTGCTGCCGTTACTTGGGATTTAATGAAATGCCCTTTATTTCTAAACCACTCTGCAACAAATGGCACGCCCAAATACATTGCTTTCTTGCCTAGCTCTTTTGCTGATTGTCTAGCATATATGTAGCCAATTGTATTCAACATATCAACACCATAAGCTGTAGAAAATAGACAATATCATTGAAAATGGTAGAGAAAAGCTTAAACAATAATCATAGAAACAGATTTATAAGGTATTATGTGTCGTAAAATCCTACCATAGTTTGAAAAACGCGCAATATTGGGAAATATAGTGCGCAATATCATGTTGCATCACAGAAGATATTTTGCGAAATAATGCAAAAATATCACAATAGTCCAAAAAAGTGTTCGGTTTCTATGCGATATTGCGTTATGTGCCACATCTAATTTGTTTGATGTTCCTTTAGCCGACGACGATCACCACATCCATCCAGTCAATGAAAATGACTATACTACTAATGATATTTTGCAACAAATTGAAGAAGAGGAAAATGAAAGACGTGATAGTGACGATGATTATAATTTGCAAGGTAATATATTCTTGATGAGGATGATGATTACAATGGGTAAAATCTAGTATATATGTGTTTTGGTGCAAGTATATATACACACACATTACTATTTTATGCTATGCAAGTCTCGAATAGCTTATGTGAAACCGCTACATAGCGCGACATTGCATAGTGAAACCTCCCATGCAAAGCCTTACACGATGCGATTTCAAACTATGGTTCCTACAACCTGAACAATGAATTATTACTCGGCAATTTCTTTTTTGACTTTGAAATATGATGAACTATTGGGCATAACTTGGATTGCTAGTCCCTGTTAACTGTATCGCTGCATAATCTCCATCGAAATTGGATGCAGTAATAGAATTAAGTGAGTTGACAGAAATGCAATCCATGATAAAATTACACAATGAGTACCTAAATTACCAGGCGTAAGATACTACAGTTATATTTTTATTGACTTGTTAGTTACCAAGTAGCAGTATGATGGTTGCATTGCATTAATCAACATCTGAACTAAATGACAATGTATTTATAGAAAGAACCAAGGAACTAAAATAGCCAAAAGTACTGATATTTTGGTCGATAATATGCTAAAATCAGGGATTCCACCACGTGCAGTAGGTTTTTATTTGTTAGTTTTGAACCCGAGAAGCAGTGGGTTGAAGAGGAAATCCCCATCCACCAAGGATTCCATCACTTGCAGTAGCAAAGTAATTATGAGTTAACCACGTTGCAAAATTTATATGTTAAATGAAGCGTTATTTGTTAGTTTTGGATTTTAGAAGTTTCAAAGATAATTTGTATGTTTTTATTTCTAATTTTTATTATTTCGTTTTTTCATCGATATTTCTACCGAATATCGATATCTTCTGATATTTCTCTACATTTCGACTACTGAAATCCTTGGAAAGAACAAATCAACGTAGGCCCTAAAACGGCAATGCTTCATAGAGAGTGTTTTCAGGATCTCATCTTGTATGGTCCCAACCTACATCTACAAAGAGCTAGCTTATTCTTCAGTTATTCTTCAATTCAAGAGGATAGATACCAGCCAAAGCTCATCAACTTTTACACAAGAGCCGACCTAAAAGCAGTTGAAAATATTCTGTTCTCGTCACCCAAAAGCACCACACGTAATGAATTACCTGCATTGGAAAGCCTCGCAACTTCAGCTTCAGCATGACTAACAAATTCCTCTTTGTTGCCTTGCACATATTGGTTGAGTCGATTTTTTAGTGTTTCTGCAAGCTTTTCTTCTCTTTCCTTCTGAACAACCTGTAGTAAAAGGATATTGGCAGTTTTGCCACACAGTAAGCATTCTTCAATGATATGGACTAGTTCTTTCCATTCCATCAAAGAAAATTGCATGTAAACTGGGCTAGCGAAAAAAGTTAAACAAAATTGTACCCGCATTTTGTCTTGCAACTTTTTCGCATCAAACTGTTCCCCTTCTGTGAAAATATCTAAGGAAGCCATTGATGCCATGGCTAGCTGTCCAATATATTCCTCAAAGAGCTCACTACCAAAAAGCATGGCAAAGATCGCTGCAGGATCAATAATTGCGTCGCTGAAATAAAAGTAACATTTTGAAAAATGTCAGAAGCACACAGCTAAACACACACATTGATGCCAGAAGCACACAGAAAAATGTCAGAAGCACACAGCTAAATACACACAGGAAACCCATAAGGTGTCTTGTATCAGCCACCTTTTAGATATTAGAACTCATATATTAATGAAATAAGAGAAGAAAACTAACGTTGAAATTCCTGATTTTCCATGAGCATCATACGCTTGGCGTTGGCTTGGGTCGCTTAACACTTGGTAAGCTTCTCCCAAAACCTGAATCAAATGAAAAAGATGCATATACACTTGGTAAGCCTATACTAGACCAACAAAAGAAATTACTAACAATTCAAGTCCACCCCCTCTTCACAAAACAACCTTCCCACAATAGAACTATACTAAACTAAAATGACAGAATAAAAGACACTCCGTTTGAGGAAAGGGGCTCTGAATCCAGTTTTGAGAACTTGTAGTTTCTAATATACAAGTTCGTGGAAGCAAATAGCAAGTCTTTCATGTCACAAATACAATGTATTGACCATAATGTATAATTTGATGGGAATTAATTTAAATGAAAAACAAGAGCAAATCTCACCTGAAAATTTTGTGCTGCAAGTGGATCATTTGGGTTTTTATCTGGATGAACCTGCCTTGCCTGCGATCCACACAAAACCCAAAGTCATTAAATTTATAGCTGTTAGAAATGCTTGTTAGAAAAGCACTTCTGCTCAGACTGAACGCGCTTCCATTAAAACCGCATCGAAAAATTTAACAAAAATGCAAGTGCTTCCTAGAAAAGCGTGCTTGCTTCCTGAAAGAAGCCCACAGCGGGTGCTTCTTCCAAACATTGTCAAAAGTGCTTTTGATCATCTAAAATCACTTCCACACAGACAATAATCATATACAACTGATACAATTCACATTTCTAAGTGATGTTATAGAACACGGCTTGGATCTATTAAGCTTATCACATAATCGATTGAGGAAGAAGCAACTGATTACGAATCAAAACTTCCGATTAATTATCGCTTAATCAAAACTAAAGCCAAAATAACGATAATCTCTCAGTTTCTGCTGAAAATCTAACTGACCTTCATGTAATAAGCTTTCTTGATCTCGGCCTCGGTCGCCGCCGGGCTGACGCCGAGAACGTCGTAGTACTCCGTTTCCTTCACCATTTTGTCCGATCGGTCAAAATCTTCGCCTCGCAGTTTGCAGGGAGGAGCTAAAAAAATATAAATAAATAAATAAATAAAAGGGAAGAAAAATAGAGGAGGAAGAAGAAAGGACGATAAGAAGATTCCCCTGCCCACGTCCGCACGCAGGTACGCGTAATTTGTCTAATACTATTTAGTTGTGCTACTACCCACCTTCTAAGTCCTAAGTCATTAATTAAGTTAATTAATCTTTATTATGACCCAAAATATTTAAAAATTAATTTGATTAATACAATAACCGTGGGCAACTTGGCGTTGACTTTTCGCTTGAGACGTAGCTAACTTATTACTGAAGTTTCAAGGTATAACTGTTTTGTAGATCAAGTGGGCGTTTGAATTTGAGTTGATGAGTTGTACATGTAACCTCAATTAATAAGTTTATCTTCTTGTACGTTGGTCTATTTGCTACATCAAAACTGATCTCGTGAATGCTTAAAGGTAATGGTGATTACTTGGTATTTTGCACACTTCTGCTAGAATTGCGATGAGAGTTCGAAATATGGGATTTTAGTTAGAACAACCTCTTTCATTGCGAGTTTCATCATCGATTCCGGGTAAGGTGAGACCTCTAACTATCATCAATGTGTTTATCTCGTTGAGTAGTTAAATTTGATGTATGGATTGCATGAAATGGTTGAGAAATGGTGAAGATGAGTTAGAGAAATCTTTGAGTTTACCGGCGAGAAAACCCATAATCCAGTGAGGATTTCTGGCGGCTGCAGGAACAAGGTCGATCTGACCCAACCCCGAACGTACGGATCCTATGCGAACACCCCAAACCCACATCCAAATTCAGATCCGACCCGACCCAACTCTAGGTCAGAATATTTCAAGGAATATTCTATTAGGAAACATTCCATTCCCATGATGGAATATTTTGGTGTTGACCGTTGATCTTTTTGGGATTCAGCCTGGGACCCCTCCTAGGGCATTTCGACGTGTCGAATCTAAATCTGTGCTCCCTTTGTTCAAATTCGATCAATTGAACACAGTTCCTTGAGTGACCGTCACTTGAATTCGTAATAGGTGGAGATCCAACCGTTGGATCATTATAAAATTGTAATATCTTATCGTAGGAGAATGTGTTGGCCATAGAAACTTATAGGTCGTAAATCCGATGTGCGGGTCTTATGGAATGAGAATAATTATGGTGGTTGACTTTAATAGAAACTATTTTGACTGAGGATTGACTTGGGGCCAACATATCCCGAATAACTCTCGAAAATTGACGTTAGCATCACTAGAGGCTTGCTAGAGCCTAGTAGGCAGAACCTGCCGATCGTCACTCTATTTCATAATTAAGTGAAATATCCATTTCCGCTAAGTACGACATTTAAATGTAACATAGCATATGTTGATTTTTGTCACATGAATAATGAAATATAATTGGTTTGATGCCTTCATAAGGTACTAAGTAATTTAACTCGAAGGTTAAATGTAGCCATAAGTTTAATTAAAATTAAATATGGTATCATGTTTCGAAGTTCAGGACATGACATTATTGTGTTTTGATCTAGGTACATATTTTACTAGATGGACAAGGACAAGGCTCTTAAGTTTTTCATCTTCAACCATGAAAGGCTATTATTTATGGGAAGTGTTATTGGCACTCAAAAAATCTCATTCTACACTCCTCACAAGTGTATTTTTCTTTCCTAATATAGAAAGTTTGGAGTGTAGAATGAGATTTTTAGAATGCTAATAACAATTCCCTAATTTATTCTCTTAAATATTTTATTACTTTGGGCTACATGTTGCCTGTCCTGAAACTAAACTTGGCCTGAAGCTTTATCCTAGAAATGTAATAACCGTAGCCACCAAGCCCCTCCGCATGTGACCAATAGCGAGATAGTCTAATGCCTTAAAAGTATGGAACATTTTTGCTCACCGCTATTTAGTGTGGTATATGCTCATCACCCTAGTTATCATCGTTAGATGAGTTTGAATTTCGAGATTCGTGTAATGGAAAGACACAAATCTCAAAATTCTTACACGAATCTCGAAATTCAAACTCATATAACGATGATAACTTAACTAGGGTGATGAGCATACACGATACTAAATAGTGGTGAGCAAAAATGCACTCCTTAAAAGTATTAACTTTTATTTTCCTAGCAAAACCCTAGAAATGTAATAACCGTAATTAAGTTTACACTTTTCCAACCTCTTGATGTTCTGACTTTTCCAATCCCTACAGACGTAAAATTGAATTAAAAATTCAGAGACTCCTAGTCTCCCACCAAAATTAACAGCCTGCAACTAAATTATCCTCTTCCCGCCGAAACCACCAAGCCCCTCTGCATCCGCATCCAAAATTCAGACCCACTCTCTTCTTTGATTAGCCTTCACAAGATTATTATTCTTCGTACTCTTCTGTCATCCAATCAATTAACCTCCTACGACTCACCAAAAAAAAAACACATTTTTTTAGGAAAAAGGGGAGCTACAGTGAGGTGGTCACGGCGGAGAAAATTTTCATTGTGACGGGAATACAGGTGGTACATTACGTGTTTTTATGTAAGTGGTGAGAAATTTTATTTTTTTAAGTTATTAACTTTTTAACACACATATTCTACTATTTATATAATAACACGTATCACTCCGTATGCCGATCCCACTGAAAAATCTCTCGTCACGGTGGATGCGGAAGTGCTGTTAGTTTGAATTTGCTGCTTTGTAAGCAAAGCATGTGGTAACCACATTATTGCATTAATACGAGTGTTTTATCATCGGTTGGTAGAGAAGCTCACACTCACATGTAAACAAAAAATGATATCTGTCCAAGGGGTGGATTATCAACAACAAAAACCCAGATTTTATACTAGAGGGAATATTGTAGAGATTGAATTTGACAAAGGTTGTAAGCGTGAAAGTCTCTACCTTTACTTATAGAGGTTTGTGGAGAGCATCATGCTCGTTAACTGGGCTGAGGGCAAACGCTATCAAGTTGTCCATCTCGCACGACGCAGTCCTTGTGACATTAAGAGAGCACAAGATTCCCCCAGTCTGGTTGTCTACTTTAAAAGCTAGGCATCAGATATAGTGTTTCGGGCTCAGTCTTACATTAACTGGCCCTCGTTGGTACGGTTTTGGCAAAATAACATTTACTTGCCGCCATAGCATCCAACGTTAACACATGACTGAAGACGCTAACTAAAAAATGAATATGGGGAGAAACAAACATGAAAATTTTTAGGCAATAGTGTTGGAGATGCTATGTCAACCTAGCTAGCTATGATTGTTTACGAACTTTAGCTTTACAAGTTCGAGTGTTGTCAGTTATGGGAAGAAAGGAGCATGGAAGAAAAGTTCCGATGTTTTTTTTTTTGAGTTTGAACTATCTACTGCAACTACAAGCTAGAACATGTTTATTTGAACCAGATTATAATTCAGTATCCAAAATTAAGGAACATTACAGAATTTCCAAAACAACGAAATCATAGACAGGAGAGCCGTTCCTCCTCATCCCCGTAATAGGATTTGTTCAGAAAAGGGTAGTCTGTGTACCCAACAACAGGGTCTTATGTGTAGAAAGTCTTCCTGTTATACTTTGTCAAGGGGGCATTATTAAGCTTAAATCTCAAAACCAAGTCGGTTCGAGATAAAAAGGCGTCCGTATGACACCAAATCAGCGTCGCCGAAAGCAATTGCTTGCATTCCAAGCTCTCTAGTGAATCCTCCACTAGCTATGAATGTACCGTGATAAGAGTTTCTTAAAGTCCTCATAAACACATCTTCCTCTTCGTCATTGCTGAGTTTACTAGCTTCTGCTTGGGCATGAGCTGAATAGTGAGGCTGTGTCACATAGAGATAAGCCAGTTTCGAGCCCTAATTCTGTTGAAGCCTGTTGAGCCTCTCGATCACTGCCAGGCCTAAGATAAGTGGTCTGGAGTCGATGGCATCCAAGTGATCAATAGCCGGCGAGATTCTGACCCCAACTCTATCTGCACCTATTACTGCAACAACAGCTTGAACAATCTGAATAAGAAATTTGCATCGATTTTCTTGCGATCCACCGTACTCATCAGTTTGATCATTGATCCCGTCTTTCAGGAATTGGTCAATGATAAAGCCATGTGCCCCATGAATCTCAACTCCATCAAAACCTACAAGACATGAAAATTGATCATAAGACTCAAAAGTTGTATAGAAAGTGCAACACAACACGAGCAATCATATCACGGGAAAAGAAACTGACCTGCTCAAATGGCATTCAACGCACCCTGGCGAAAATGCTCAACCACTTGGGGAATTTCCTGGGTTTCGAGGGCTCGAGGCTTAGGATAAGTGCCGTGAGAGCCATCCGGCAACAGAACATTCCATCTCTTTGAAATAGGATTGTTGGTTGAAGATATCGGTAATCCCCCACCAGGTTGATAAACTAAATCATTAACCATGTTATGAACAAAAACAATCAGCCTACTGCTCCAAAACGTAATAGGTAAAAATCTACCTTCATGAGATGCACGACCAACGTGCCAAAGTTGACAAAAAATGACTGCGCCTTTGGCATGAACTGCATCCACCACTTTCTTCCATGCCTCCACCTGTTCGTCGTTGTAAATCCCAAGAACACGGGGCATCCTGCCATGACATTAATAATTATTTATAGAAAACTTCATTTTAATCCTTAAAAAAATTAGTTTTAGACTATAACCTTGTGTAAGATTAAAATCCAATTTTAGTTGTAACAGCCTGTTCCGGAAATTTTGTACAGTTGATGTGAATTGACGAAAATGCCCTTGGACATTAAGTTGTATTATTGGTTAAACTTGGTTTTGGGCCAATTAAAGGAAGTCCTAATTGTTTGGAACCAATTAGGATTAGATTTTATGTATTTTGGGTTATTGACCAATCCAAAACCACATACTCCTTTCTCTCTCCTCTCCTGTGCTCTCTCTCTCGGAATCACTCTCTCTCTCTCTCTCTCTCTCGGAATCACTCTCTCTCTCTCTCTCTCATTCTCACTTGTACAGACGACACCCAAAAAAAAAAAAAAAAACCCATTGACCGTCGCATATCGAGTTGTTGAAGACTATTTTTGAGTTCTTTGTGAGGTCACAAACTCAACCACACCTTTGGGTCGAAGAAAAGACGTCGGAACCTTGAGATCACATAAACTCCGATGAGGTGCACAATACCACAATGGTGTTCGTGGAAGTTTTAAGGTGTTTTAAGACTCTAAAAGGTATTGTTTTAACTTCCTTGTCATTTTGAAGTGGTTTTGGAGTAGTGTTAACATCGGGATTGTTAGTTTTAGAAATCCCGTCGAAGGTCACTGTTCATGTGGTCGTAATTATGGATGTTTCAGGAGATTTTAAGCTTATAGGAAGCTTAAGGAAGTTCCTACAAAGCCCGAAGAAGAAAAACCAAGTGATTTGGACGTCGGAAAGTGGAGATCGACGAGTTTCAATTTTGGCTGGATTATCAAGCTTTCTCCGTGGAGATTCCGTGGTTTTCAAGCCTTAAAATTGGTAAGGATAGGTTCTTCTGGTTATAAGCTTCATTATGAGACCAATTTCATAAGTTTTGGTTAAGAATTGACGGAGATATAAGGATTTTAAAATTTTCCAGTTTCCGGTGACGGTAGCCGGAGTTCAGAGGTAGGAGACGACGGAATATTCCGTCAAGTCTGGCGGAATATTCCAACGCCATCAGTTAATTTGGACAGATTCCATTGGGTTTTAACGGAATATTCCTGACGGCGTTAACTGACGCCGTCAGTGTGCCTGTCACGTGGCGGCACGTGGCCGGCACGTCTGGCTGTGCCTTGGCCGGCGCGTGGGTGGTCGGAAAATAATTCTAAAAATATGGGGATGTTCGTGAGGTTGAGTAGGTCTCAGTGGTATATTCATATACCCAATTTGAGCAATATATGATAAGTTATTAGCTAGAGTTGGTTATGTGCTATTAAACAACATTATTTCAGTTATTTCTCGTATAAGCGAGACTTATTCAGAGGACGTGCGTAGCCAGGCTAGACGTGGGGGCTTCGACCTTTCGACATATTAGTGAGTGGGCTTTTGTTTTCAGTATATATATTAGTGAGTGGGCTTTTGTTTTCAGTATATATATATATACACACACACACACACACACACACACACTTGACGTTTTTCCCAGAAAACGTATTGAAAGGAAATGAGATTTAAATGTCATGTCATACTCGCATCATATTTAGCATATGCATTATCATAATTATGCATATTGTTGCATGGTGCTGCGGAGGCCCAGGTAAGCTACATGTGAGTATATTATGTTGGTAACGGTTATGAGATATAATGATGATGATGATGATGATGATGATGATGATGATGATGATGATGAGATATATTAGATCTCATAATCTGCACCCCGGTGTTAGTGCTCCCGCCCAGAGTTAGGGGCACAGTCCTTCATGTGATGTTCACCTCCCGCACCACACGCTCATCTTGGATCCAAGTTAAGTGCACAGTCCTGTCGTATAAACCACTTTAAGTGGGTTTGACTCGTAGGTGACCTGCAATTACCGCACAGTCTTCACGTGATCATAGCACTAGAGCGTATTATTTTACACCCAGTCTTGTCGGTCAGACCACGTGAGGTGGTTCCGACTCGTGTGCAGATATGTATATACATGATGAGATATGTGACGTATATACATGATGAATTATGTGATTGAGATGGGATTGAGATATGAGCTATAGATTTCACCATATAGATCACGTGAGGTGACTTCGGCTAGCAGATGATTTATAATGCATTGCATCACCTGGCTTACATTTGTTATATTGTGATATTGGGCATGGCATACATATATGTGGATTTCGATATTTCTGAGCATGATTTTGAGATATATACGTATATATTCTATTTTCTGGAAACCATACTTGTTTTACAGCGAGGGGTTAGAATATTTGAGAAATGAAATGATTTTGAAAAGCTTTGTTTTTGCCCACTCACGCTTTCTGTTTTTCGCCCCTCCAGGTTTTAAGTAGGATTGTTCGCTGGTGGCTTACGAGGGCTTGACGGAGGTTCTGACAGTTCACCTTCCATGTAGGATCACCTTCGGGTGTTGTTTAATTAGTACTTTTATGCTTGACTGCACTTAGGCTAGTTAAGCTCTGTTTGTGTAATTCACACTTATTTCGAATTCTTCTTATCTTTATCGCTTCTGCAAAGCGCATATGGTTACGTCACGTTCATGTGATGACCAATATGCCTTGATCTCGGTCGGGGTGTGTCATTAGTCCCTAATACATTTAATCATATCATTTATTAGTTATATTTTGATGTTTTATCTATCTTTTTATTTTTATTTTAATGTATTAATTACATTTAAATTTAATTTTTATTTCATTCATCATAATATATTTTAATGTCTACATTTAGGCAACTAATTTTTTTATAATATATATTCCGATAACAATTTTGTATGTTCTTCATTTAGGTATATTAATACATTTGAATATTTCGGTATATCCATCGGTACAAACATATAGGTACATTGATTCAATATAATGCATTTCGTTACGTACATTTTGGTACACACATTTGAGTATTGACTTTTAGGTACATTAATTCAATATATTATATTTCGGTACATACATTTCGGTATTGACATTTAGGTACATACATTTCGGTATTAACATTTAGGTACGTACGTTTTGGTACATACATTTCGGTATGTACATTTTGGTACATACATTTTGGTATTGACATTTAGGTACATTAATTCAATATAATACATTTCGGTATATATACATTTAGGTTCATTATAATATAATTTGGTACAATCATATAGGTACAAATATTTCGGTATAAAAAAGTCAATTTTATATATTTCGGCACAAAAAAGTCAATTTTATATATTTCGGCACAGTCATTTATGTACACTTATGTATTTATATATTTTTGTATCAAAAATTTCTTTTAATATTTTCTCATTTAAGTTCATTTATAATTAAAAACTAAATATGTGCATATTAATAAAATTAAAATTTAATGTGGAGAGATTAAATAAAAATACACATTAAATAACAAAAATTGAATGTAAATGTTGATAAAAGTACTCTTCAAGGGATTAAATTGAATATATAATCTAGTACCAGGTTTTTTTTTTTAAATTTTAATCTTTTGCAAGGACTAATGTTAAAAAACCCCTTATTTATCAATAAGACACCATTTAAAGAAGAAATTAGTCTTCACAGGAACACTAGATTTCTTGATAAGGAAGAGTTCAAAATACAAAGCTAATTTATTGAGGCATTGATAAAAACAGTGTGATATTTTACGTTATTAGATTGTAAACCAAAGGCGTATTTTATAATCAATAGCAGAGTCAAAAAATCATGTTGTGAGGGGCACACTTTAAACTGTAGTGGGCATAATACATATAGAAATATAGTCTCGTTCTTTTGATCACCTTGGCGACCAAGAATGCATGGTCAACTACTCTTGAATTTCATATCAAGGGTTAAGAATAAAACATTAAAACCATATTTATTTATTGTACATTATTTATGTTAAATTCAAATGTGAGTAATCATACATTCATTTGTACGTAAAAACATAACGCATAAGACCATCTCCAATGGTGACCTAAAACCTAAAAATATTTAGCCCAGAAAATTTAGGTTTTAGCCCAGAAACAGTTTTTCTATTCCAACCCTTCTGGCCTAAAATTTTAGCCCCAGATTATCAAAGAATGAATTAAGGCTAATTTTTTTTTTAAATTAACTTTTAAAAAAAAAATTATGTAGACTATCCTAAATTAATTTTTTGAACATTTTAACCTAAAAATATTTAAATTCTGATAAATTTTGAAAAATCACTAAATCAATACATGAAAATCATGATAAACCACATAAACTTAATACAATCGAAAACTCATACACTACATAAACTTAATAATGATATCCACCATCTTGACTTGGTGATGGACTTGGGTGATAGTCTTGAGATGAATCATCATCTTGAAATATACTCCTTGTGGCATTCCTTCGTAAAATTTCATTTTGCTTACCACATAAGTATTTCTTCCTCTCTAGAGTGTATTTGTCGAGGTCCTCCATTATCAAATTAGTTTCATACCTTTCTTGCTCCCTATCCCCTTCTTCCTTCATGGCCAAAAACACTTGGGACTTCCCTTTTCTCTTTGCTTCCTTTTTCTTATCTCTACCCGGGGGCCTTGGAAAAGAAGAAGTTGGGCTCATTTGGTTGACATCTTCATTGTCGGCAAAATTCACACCTTCATTGACATCATTTGGGGGTGGGGCTTCATTATGAAATAATCTTCCACATTGTTTATTCGCATCGGTTCCCCACCTCGGACAATCCTTGAGGATGTTCCAAGCATGATGCAACTTAAAAGCTTGATTTTTTGGTGTAGTTCGTCTTGTAAATTGCCATTGCTTTGTCACCCTATGCAACAAATACATAAAAACAATTAGTTGCAAAATACTATTATGTACATGACAACTAAAATATCAACAAAGAAACTCACAATTTCTGAGGCGCCCCTTCCACTAGGCATGTCAACCATGGCTCTCTCCAAGCTTCTCTTCCACAAAGTGCACACTTTGTTGATAATCTTCCACCGATCATAAACACCACCAACTTCCCTTCGACTGGCATTGGAGTTTTCATGGAACTTAACAACGATTTTACCCCACAAAACCTTTCTATTTTGATTGGTGCCGACGGCACAATCTTCTGTCACATCCCGGCCCGGGGCGGATCACTTCCCGGGCTCGCTCCACCACCGTAGCACGATATTGTCCTCTTTGGGCTTACCATTCCCTCACGGTTTTGTTTCTGGGAACTCACGAGCAACTTCCCAGTGGGTCACCCATCATGGGCTTACCAAAAGGCCTCGTGCTAGGTAGGGATAGGAATATACATTTAAGGATCACTCCCCTGGGCGATGTGGGATGTCACATCTTCGCTAACAGAAATCCATGCCAAACATAAAGCAATATCTTCGTCAAAGGTCCAATTATGACCTCTAACATGCTCTTTTGCCATCTTGAAAATTTTGGAAATGAGAAGAAATGGTATAAAGAAAAATCGGAAGAATTGTAGGAGAAAAGTGAGTTTTGTGTGGATGTTTGAACGAATACATAGGTATTTATGGAGTTTTTGGTTGAATTTTAAGTTAAATAATTTTTTTAAAATTATTCTAGCTGTTGGATTTAAATTTGGACCGTTAGATCTGTCTTTTTTTACCGTTAGATTTGATTATATTCGATCTAAACCGTTGGATTCAATAAATACATAAATATAAAACTAAAAAAAAAAAAAATTGAACCTAGACCGTTGGATTAACCAACGGCCCATTTAAACGTAGCCGTTGGGCTACTTATTGCACTGACATGCGGGGGAACACCCCCACGTGGGGCTGTTGCTTTTCTGAAAATGCCTAGCGCGTGCAGCACGTAGGCCAGTAGGGAAAGGGAACTGGGCTTCACAGCCCTGGTTTCAGTCTCAATTGGTGAGGCCCATTTTACTTTGTGGCCTAAAACTGGGCTGGTATTTGACCCTCAAATGAGTTTTAGGTTTTAGGTTAATTTTGGGTCATTGGTTGGAGTGAATTTTTTTTGGGGGGGGGGGGGGGGAAGGGGAAATTTTAGGTTATAAGTCACCATTGGAGATGGTCTAAGAGAAGTTTGAAAGGTCTTTTTTACCAAAAAACTCTCCCTCCTTAATTTCATAGATAATTTCATAGATGATATAATAGAGGAAAAAATAGTTTGAAATGGTGGAGGATTATTAATTGGATGCTTTTTTGCCCATGATATGCATTCTGTATGAATATCTATCCAACAATTTCAAAAGTCAAATATTACATGGGCAAAAAAACATCCAATTAATAATCCTCCACCATTTCAAAATTAAAAAGTACTTGAGCAAAAGCATCTAACAATTCGTAACTTCTCTACTATTTCAAAGTTTTAAAAGTACATGATCAAAATCATCCATCAGTTAACTATCATTCTATTTCTATCTTCCTCTTGGATTCTATGCCTGAAAATTACAGCAAGAACAATCACTAGACAAGCTAAATTTTCCATAATAATGTACAGCTATTATTAATATATCTCTTAATACCGTATCTCGTCGAGATCTTTGAGCATTTTGAATGATATCAAAAGTTTCATAAGTTGATATGGCATGTCCCTATATCTCTTATTCATTTTTGCTTCGAAATTAAAGGTGATGGAGACTTCGAAACAGGTTCTTCATCTCATGTTTTAAAACCAGTTTGAGGTTCTGTTTTCTTGCATATCAGTTTAATCACCTACACGTATCTTGGTGATTTATAACCGTATATATAGGTGATTTCAATCATTTACACATCAATTATTTGCAGATATGATCTTTAGATGATGACAAAAATTATGATCGGTTCTAATTATGAAGTTTGTATGGTGAATACATTAATCATAAGTAGAGCCACAAGTAGGAAGAAAGTTGAGGTTCCACCAAAAGACCAATTGACAATATGGGGAGTAATCATACTTATAAGCTTATGTAAAGTTTATTTTCCCATCAATGTGGGATTGTTTCTAAACATGCCCATCGCTGTGGCGAATTTTTAAGCCTAATATGTGCATAATACAAACGAACCGGATAACGTGAAACGCGTGTGACTATTTGGCTTATAGGGTAATTAATCTTCCATTTCAAACCCAGTCTTCGGCCCCGTGCTTTTTCAAAATTTATCCAAACAAGGCCTTTTCAAAATTTATCCAAACAAGGTAGATAGGTTTTGGGATTTCCAAAACTTATTTTCTAATCTAAACCTCTCTTTAGGCCTTCACCCAAGCAGACCCTAAGACCGTCTCCAGTCATGGTGTGCTAAACGTAGCCGTTAGTTATGTTTTAGTTCTCAAAAATTAATATTTTAAAGAGTACTTTAGAGCTAAATTTTTCCTTCTCCAACAGTGCAGGCCAGTATATCTGTTCATTCTGTCTCAAAGGGTTGCTGGCTATGCAGTAGCGGAACCAATAAAAGAAGCACTCAAAGCCCTCTCGTGTGCAGTTGATGGAAGTGGTAGAGCTACTAAATTTGAAGCAAAATTAACTATTCTTCAATTTGGGGATATCAGGTTTCAAGGGGAAGTCATGACGACAACCCCTTCTGTTCCGGAAGCGTGTAATGAGAATCTGAACCGGGCTATCTTCTGTGAAAAGGAAGCAGTGCCTGCTTTCTGCGGCGTCAGAGCCATGGTGTATCACTTTATGTACCGGTCACACTAAAAAATTTCTCCAATTGGAGAACAATTAAACGCTACCCTAGTGGAGGGTTTATCAAGTATTGTAGGGTTCCAAGATGTATGATTCAGAAAATTGAGGGAATGCATAAGAGTATTTCACTTAATTATGAGTTGACTAAAGTATGGCAGATCCAAAACTTGTCACTAAGAATATTCCTTGTGTTTTCATATGGAAACCTACTTGTCCCTGCACTTATAATTAACGTATCTTCATCATACGAACGTCGTAATCAAAACAGTTCATACTTCATCATCATCGTAATTAGCCTTAATTAACCGTAATTAATCAGAACACTTCATACTTTCCAAGCAAAACCCTACAAATGTAATGACGTAATTAATTTTACACTTCTCCAACCTCTAGATATTCTGACTTTTCCAATGCCTGCAGATGTAAAATAGTCTCCCACCAAAAGCAACAGCCTGGCTGCCACTATCCACTTCCCACCGAAACCACCAAGCCCCACCGCATCGGCATCGGCATCCACCACCACCTCGCTATCTCTTTTCCCTTCCCCTATCTCTTTATTATTCTTCGTACTCTTCTATCCAAGGGCAGAGCCATGATTTTTTTCTTGGGTGGGCTACCTGAAATTAGTACCATAAATTCATATGTTTATTTTTTTTATATAAAATTATAATCAATATCAAAAAACAACAATAGAATATAAACAATTCTTGAAATCATAACCCTAACCTACAACTTCAATGACCATATAAATAATTAACCTATTAAATAAATAAAGAATAAGTAAATAAAGTGATTAAGAACGTACCAATGTTACATTCAAAGAAAATCGCAACTATAAGTAAGGAATTGCGGAGATAGGAATTTAATTGTGAACTAAAATAAAATTCTTTTTTCTTTTCTTGAGTAAGAAGTACATAGGCTAAATTGTATAGGATAAATGGTATTTTCCTTTAATGAATAGGATAGAAGGGAGATGGGAGATAAAACTAATTTATTATTTTTAGCATAAAAAGTATTATTTATTACCTATCCTCTACTAAATATCCACAAAATAATAACCTGTATTGGAATTGAGTGGACTATATAGGCTACATTCATTAACATAAGCCATTAAAGTACACGTTTAAAAAAGAATATTGTTATTCACACACCCTTATTAATTTTATGCGATTGATCTTCATCATTTCATTCGATCTGAAGGCCAAAAACTGAAAGGGATATGTGAGAAATAAAAATGGGTGTGTAGATAGCACTACACTTACAAAAAAAACCTCCCTAGACTACAACCCATCTTAGCCTTGTGGGTGGCTCCACTCGTGCTTCTATCAACCAATCAACCTTCTACGACTCACAAAAAAAACACATTTTTTTAGAAAAAAGGGGGAGCTACAGTGGAGGTGGTCACGGTGGACGCGGAGGTGTTGTTGGTATGGGTATGTCCTTTTGGTTTGACATTAAATCCTTTGACCACGAAAATATATGTTTATTTTTCCGTGCCTATTTTAGTTACTAGGCAAATATTGACTAATTTTCATGTAGTTACAGTGGTTTGTGGAGAGAATCCTTGTTCTTATCCTTGAGCGGGGCTGAGGATAAACGTAATCGCGTACAGAGAGGTTTGTACGCGATCAGGTTGTCCATCGTCTTTTCAGATAACGTGGTTGTGAACACAAAAATTTCCCGCTTCGAACGAGACAAGAACACGTGTACAAACAATTGTAGGTCACAATCTCTTTATAATTTGGTCTTCTGATTCGATCTCCGTAAGATGTAGATTTGTTGATGTTTTGTTGATCCAAGGGCCGTCAATGCTTGATCTTGGATGAATGGTTGGAAGTTTCTTCAAGGGCTTTCGGGGCTTTGATCTTGAAGGTTGACAGAAGTTTCTTCAAGGGCTTTCGGGGCTTGATCTTGAAGGTTGAACGGATCTTCAAGGGCCGTTGGGCTTGATCTTGATGAACAGTTGTGTGGATTTCTTCAAGGGCCATTGGGGCTTGATCTTGAAGAACGAGGATGAAAGATTCTTCAAGGGCCGTTGGGGCTTGATCTTGAATGAGCGATTGGGAGCTTCTTCAAGGGCTGTCGAGGCTTAATCTTGAAGGAGGATTTGACGAACAATGAAGAGAGCTTTCTTGATCATTCGAGATTTGCTTGAGAGCTTTAGAATTTCAAAGCTTCAAGGACACAATTCTTTGTGAAGTGAATTCTCTTCCAATTTGGGAGTAGAGAATGTATTGTGAATTTTAGTGTGTTTGATACCTTGATGGAGAAGCCTATTTATAGGCTTTAAGAATGAATCACCACCACAAAATATTTTTTTCTTTTCCAAGCACCATTGCCTAATTTTCCCACTTAATGCAATATTGAAATTGAAGTAGTGTAACTTATGGCCTAATTTCCCACTTAATACCATTTTAAACTTGAAGTGGTCCAACTTATGGCCTAATTTCCCACTTAATACCATTTTAAACTTGAAGTGTGCATGCTTTGTCATTGCCCAAATGAGAAAAACTTGCTTTGTTCCGTAATGGATTGAAGTGTGCTTGCCTTGTCATTGCCCAAAATGAGAAGAAAACTTGTTTTGATCCATAATGGATTGAAGTGTGCTTGCCTTGTCATTGCCCAAAATGAGAAGAAAAACTTGTTCAATCCTCCAAGGGTATTTCTTCCTATTTTGTTGAGTCACATGCCATGTGGACAATTTGTACGACACGTGGCATATGCCATGTATGCCCTGACATGTCAAAACTTCGATGAATTGGTGAACAGTTGTTTCACCGAAATTTCGATGTCTACGGTGGTCTTCGTGACATTAAGAGAGAATAAGTTTCCCATAGTTTGGTTGTCTGCATGAAATACTCGGCCTAGGAGATAATGTTTCGGGCTCGGTCTTACCATTAACTTGAATAGTTCATACCCTAAAAAACAAGAGTTTCATGTATCATGACATTATTTGACCAAAAGAAAATGTATCATGACACTGAAGAAGTGTCGTTAACGTTTAAACAAGCGCTCCTGTTTTTATTTTTTATTTTTTTAATGTTCTTCTTTAAGGACATAGAAAACGTCATGTATGTCACAACAAGCGTCAGTTATTGTTCAAGTACAATGTCGCAAAAACTATCAATTGTTTGTGACTTTGTATGGCTTTATAAGGTGTGTCGCTCAAATACACTTTTATGTCTATATAAAGTGTGAAAATTGTGTATATCATGTTAGCGACTTTGTATGGGCTTATAAGGCGTCTCGTTTCACATTTTTAACAACATACCAATGTTTTTTCTTTATATCATGAGAAAATTGAACTAAGACGAATTTTGAACCAAAGTCTTATACTATCACCTGTATCATGAAATTGTAGTTTAGAGTTCTAATCATTCTTATTATTATACTTCCGTTGGGGGGTAATATATATACAACTTCAAACCTTGTGATACAAGGAATATTAAAGGAATTACAACCAAAGTAGGAAACACACCTATATTCCTAATCCTCCTAGGCTGTTGACTCACGCCAACACTCCCTCTCAAGTTGGTGCATAGATATCTCATAGGCCCAACTTGTCGAGTGAGTCCTGAAATCTTTTAGCCGAAACTGCATGTGTCAAAACATCTGCTCGTTGTTCATCTGTCTTTGCAAACGGAACATCAACCAGCTTAACCTCCAGTTTTTCTTTTATAAAATGCATATCCACCTTAACATGTTTATCATGTTGCACCGGATTATTAGCTATCTCTCAAGCTGCTTGATTATCACAATACAATAGCATAGGTTCTCTAGGCTTAAACCCTATTTCAATAAGTAGAATCTGAAGCCATAGATGCTCACAAATACCATGTGCCATTTCTCTGTACTCAGCCTCTGCTGAAGACCTCACCACCACATTTTGCTTCTTGCTTCTCCAGGTCACAAGGTTACCAGCTACAAACATAAAATAGCCTGACGTAGATCACCGACTAGTAATATTTCCAGCCCAGTCTGCATCAGTATACCCTTTCACTTCCATATGTCCATGCTTACTGTAAATCAACGCTTTCCCCGGAGCTCCCTTCAGGTAACTCAAATTTCGCATTACTGCAGCCATATGATCTTCACTAGGTGCATGCATAAACTGACTCACAACACTCACAACATAAGCAATATCCGGCCTTGTGAGAGACAAGTAAATCAACCTTCCTACTAACCTCTGATATCTCTCCTTATTTGTTGGAACTTGATCCTGATAGATCGCAAGATGATTATTTTGCATAATAGGTGTATCTACTGGTTTACACCCTAGCATACTAGTTTTAAATAGAAGGTCCAACACATACTTTCACTGTGACAAGTACGTTCCTTCCTGAGACCTAGCAACTTCAATCCCTAGGAAGTATTTAAGTCCCCCAAGATCTTTCATTTCAAACTCAGAAGACAAATACCACCGCAATCGTTCAATCTCCATTGTATCATCAACCGTGACAATCATATCATCTACATATATAATAAGCAAGGTTACTTTGCCATCCCTGCGTTTGATGAACAAAGTATGGTCAGAGTTACTTTGCCGATACTCGTACTTCTTCATAGCCTAGGTGAACCGCCTAAACCACGCTCTGGGTGACTGTTTGAGACCATACAGTGCCTTTCGAAGTCTGCACACTTTCCCATTGGAGTTTGTAGCACCATATCCAGGAGGAAAATCCATGTACACCTCTTTCTCTAAATCTTTATGCAGAAATACATTTTTTACATCAAACTGTCTCAAAGGCCAATCATAGTTAGCATCAAGAGATAATAAAACTCTAATGGTATTCATCTTCGCAAAATGAGCAAATGTCTCCTGATAATCAACCCTAAAGGTCTGGGTAAACCCTTTTGCCACTAACCTTGCCTTGTACCTGTCAATTGTCCCATCCGCCTTATGTTTAATAATGAACACCCACTTGCATCATATTGATTTATTTCTTTTGGGAAGTGTAACAACACTCCATGTATTATTCTTTTGTAATGCTTCCATTTCAACTTGCATTGCCTCTGTCCATTTTGGATCTTTCAAGGCTTTTTCCACTCTAGTGGGTATTTTGATGGTTTCCATCTGTTGAACAAATGCACAGTATTGCGGTGAGAGTCGATGAGTGGAGACATAGTTGGTAATGGAGTAGCGTGCTTTTCCTTCTGGAAAGTACCTGTCTGGTGGTTTTCCTCGATTTCTCGATGAGGTAACACATAAGATGATTTAATAATATCTGGGTGAGTACCACTTACCTCAAGGATATCCGTTTGATCATGGACGTGTACTTGAGGAATATGGGGGTGGTTGTCATAGTCTGCTTTGCTGGAGTTGTTATGTTGCCCATTTAAATCTAAATGCTCACTCGGACCTGCATCATGATTTTCTGCATTCGGCCCACTTGGGTCATCATTAATGTCCACCATATTTTGCCTAGGGCGTGAATCATTATTCACTTCATTGGGCCCACTTGGGCCATTAATAATTTCCACCAAATTATGCCCACTTGGGCTCTCTGCAATATCATGATTATCATGATTTTTCCACCTTTTTAGGCTGGCAGATTCTGGGCACTCATGTGGCCCACTAGTGGTGGTGTTATTTGGACTATGACTGTCATGGTCAAGCAGCCATTTGGGGCATGTACACTGTCTTCTACATTTAATTCTTCAATTATATCGAACCCGCCATAATCGTCGATTAAGGTTGTCTCCCCTTAAGGAGTATGGCTGGGAGGAAAAAATAACTTGTCTTCAGAGAAGGTAACATCCATGGTGACATACATATGTCGAGTAGATGGATGATAACATCTATAGCCCTTTTGTTGAGGACTAAATCCAAGGAACACACACCGTACCGCACATGGATCAAGTTTGCTTCTTTGATTTTTGTGAAGATGGACATATGCCACATAACCAAAAACTCGGGGTTCGAGATGAAGAGTAGATGGTAGCAAAACATGATCGGCAAGCACAGCCAAAGGTGTTCTAAAAGAGAGAACACGCAACGGCATCCAGTTCATGAGATAAATAGCATAGGTGACTGCATCGGCCCAGTATGTCTTAGGTGCACAGCTACCAATAAGAAAAGCACGAGTAATCTCAAGGATGTGCTGATTTTTCCGTTCGGCAACTCCATTTTGTTGTGGGGTTTGAGGACACGTAGTTTCATGAAGAATGCCCTTTTTTTTTGTAAGAAACTGAGAAAGATCCTGATTAAGATACTCACCACCATTGTCTGATCGAAGCATTTTAATAGGGAGTGAATATTAAGTATAGACCATGTGATAAAAACCTTTGAAGATGCCACCCACATCGTTTTTATTTTTCATAAGGTATAACCAGGTCATTTTAGTGCAGTCATCAACAAATGTTACGAACCAACGCACACCATGTTGAGTAGTAATCGGAGATGGCCCTAACATTAGAATGAATTAACTCAAACAGAATTGTTCTTTTATTCAAACTTGGAGAATATGAAGCTCGATGACTTTTAGCTAATGTGCAAACATCACACTTTAACGAGGACTCTGGAATATTACGAAATAATGACGGAAGCAATTTTCGCAAATAACCAAATGAGGCATGACCAAGCTGACGATGCCATAGCTGAATCGTCTTCAATTTTCTATTGTCACAACCTTGAACTTGATGAACACAGCCTTGTGCAACATCATCAAGATAATACAACCCCCTCATCTTAGTACCACGTCCAATGATTTCCTGAGTCCGGATATCCTGAAGTAAACAGAAAAACGGAAACATTTGCACACTACAGTTTAATTGCTCGGTAACTTGTCCCACAGATAATAAGTGGCTAGAGAGTGCGGGAACAAGTAAGTAGTTGTGTAAGGAGAGAGCAAGGTTCTAAAAGTCGCTAGGCGCTAGTCGGGCGGCCCGCTAAGGCTTAGCACCTAGGCGGCTAGGTGGGGCCTAGGCGGGCGCCTAGGCGGACTAGGCAGATTTAAGTAAATCAATCATATTTCGTGTAAATAAGTGTCTGCTTATACTTGAAATATATATAATTTCGTCATAAACTACAAAATAGAATGCATATATATTATGAAGTATTGGAACATAATGAAAACATGTGAAATAAGGATATAATGTGTGTTCATTTAAGTATGCAACAAGTCTCTTACAAATTATTAGAAAAAAAACAAAATGCAAAATGAAAGTTATCTATTTTCTATCTAAGTGAGTTGCGACCTAGGCAAGTGTTTAGGCGGGTCTAGGTGGTCTAAGGGGTGCCTCAGTAGGTCTAGGCGCCCTTAGCATTAATCGGGGCGGTGGCCAGCCGCCTAGCGCCTAGGGGGGGTTTTTAGAACAGTGGGAGAGAGTAGGAGTGAGTGCTATCGAACCCGCCCCTGTAACCTGGGCCACGCCTCCATTAGCAGTGATAATACTATCTCGAGGTGGTGGTGTTGTAGAGCTAAAAAGGGACCGATCATAAGTCATATGATCAGTGGCTCTAGAGTCAATGATCAAACCTGTATAAGGAATAACGGATGCAATTAAGGCAGAGCCCGTGTTACCTGGATCGTCATACTGTTCTTAGGAACTAATTAGATTTAATAGGGACAGCTGCTGGCCCAGGCTGTCTGGGTCCAAATCCGGTGCATGATTGCTGTCCGCTGGTGGTTTGGCAGGCCCACGGTTATTTTTCCACTCGGCAAGCTCGCGGTTTCTTTTTCTCTGGCGTCATCACTTATGTCAGTGCCTCCTGATAGCTGCCCCACTTTGATTTAGGCCTTCGGTTCAGCAAGTCCAACTCGCTAATGAATGTCGCTGCAGCGTCTGCTGGAAATCAGCATTGCAGGCCCAGGTGCCGAGTCTGTAATCTTGGCCTGGGCATTCAAATTGGACGACTTGTTTGAACCAGATGTCTTGGTCATGATTGGGACCACGGCTCTGTCATCTGCCATAGTTGTGGTTTTGCTTTTATGTTTTAAATGTCTGGGTTTGGGATTTTCAAAGGAAAGTCTGGTCTCTTGGGTTCGAGACTTCTGGGCACAATTCCACGCAGATATGAAGCAGTCAACCGCGAAGAAATTGAGTTGTCAGTGAACATGATTAGGGTTAAGAGAAAGAGAGAGGCCGAAAGCTGCTCTGGTACCAAGATGAAATTGTAGTTTAGAGTTCTAATCATTCTTATTATTCTTCTCCCGTTGGGAGGTAATATATATGCAACTCCAAACCTTGTGATACAAGGAATATTAAAGGAATTACAACAAAAGTAGGAAACACACCTCTATTCCTAATCCTCCTAGGACGTTGACTCACGCCAACATATCCTACATGTATACCTCTCGGTATGTAAGATAATATGAAAACATACAACAAGTTTGTACTTTCGTCTCCGCTTATTCGGATAAGAAACGGCAGTCCCCACGCGTGCGCGGACAACTTCCGGCCAAGATGTTAACAGTAAATAAGTATAGAATGAGAAGAAGATTAAGGTCCTTCCATTTGGACAAAATTGCCTAAACTGGAGTACAACGTTCAGAGCACCTGGCTTTCTGTATCGAACTGGATGCTGTTATTGTAAAGTTGTGAATGACAATGAATGATGTATTGGATTACTTATGTTGTAAGCCACTTGTTTATCGAGTTGTTAACGACATAAGTAATCTAATAGTCCTAGTGAAATAAGGATTATGGAGTCTTAACCTTTGCAATTGACCTAAAGAAATCTGATGGATTTCGCTACAAAGATATAGTATCATGGTGGGACTTAAACACTTAAGTGATAGGGTTTAATTTTCACAACCAATAATAGGCCGGCTGTGATTAAACCCTAATGATATAAATACTATGGTTAAGTCCCTGTTTCCATACGCTCAATCTCTCAAAATACGCTAAATCCTATTCACAGCAGAGAGATATTTTGAAGTACTAGAATTAGAAGACGACCTAGAACTCTGCAATGTCTTCCAGATAAGTTCAATATAATTAGTTAGTCTCTATTTCATATTGATTTGATTTATTCGTGATCTTAATGTCTTGTTGTTGTGATTTTAGAATATGTCTTACATGTGGTATCAGAGCCACACAACAAGTTTAGGGTTCGGATTAAAGGTAATTGTTTGATTACAGAATATTGTTTTGGTTGGCTGATTTCTATCATTCTATCCTACGAAATCAGTTAACATGCTTCCGCAATTCTGAATTCTGTATCAATTAAATTTTCGTATGTTTATTATGTTTATATTTTACGGAAAAATAAAAGTATATATTTATATATATAATCAAAGTCACTATTGTTCTAGTACTTCACCGTTAAAAGAAAACTTCTTTTTGAATTGCAATATGACATGGTTTCTTTTCGAATTGCATGAAATTTTGTAAACTAAGTGCAGGTTTTGATGGCGTTTGACCAAACCTAATGTTGGATGATATTTGGATTTATTATATAATCCTCTTATTATCAATTTACTTGCGATAGTTCTATTTCATTATTATTAAAAAAATAATATAAAAAAAAGGGTGAGATATGGCGTTGAAACAGTACGGGGTCTTCTCCCTCGCGTGTGAGGTTTGTAGTTCTCTCTCACAAAACTCCTGAACAACAGTTTTTTGGATATATTCGGCGTTTTTCAGTAAGAGTTCTATCTGAAAAGGTATGAAATCGTGCAATTTAATCTACCTAATTTGGTTGAGTTAAAATTAAGCTTTTGGTTCCAACTAAATTGAGAATTAGATAAAGATGATGTTGATTCTGGGCAATCAACCTTTATTTTCTTATTTATTTATCTCAAAATTAATTGAGTTGAGAATTTAAGCTTCCGCTTATTGCGTTGCAAAATCTAGACTTCAAAAAAAAAAAAATTAAAATTTTTGGTCAGTTTGCTTATATTTTGGACTATTCTCTGTTATGATTCTGTCAAATTATTAAATTAATCCTTGCAGATGTGAGTTTTCTGGATGAATATTGTATTGGATTTCATGCTTTCATGATTTAAAATTTGGATTTAGCCTTGTTAATTAATATGTTCTAAAAGGCATTCCCAATTTGTTTGTTTTCTGATGAACCGATAATGGTGAAACTATATTTGGCAACTTACGTAAATATAAACAAATTATTGTATTATGAAGGATTGCTTGCTGTCATAATTTTGATGTGTGGTTAATTACATTATTATGAATTACTTTCAGTCGGTTCGTATTGGGGTTTTCAATTTTTTAATAAATTGATTCAATTGTGGTGTGAATTATTTCTTGCCTAAACTTTTGTCAAAATTAATCATGCTAAATTATAGTCTTTTCAAACTATAATATTATAGGGGTATGACTCCATTAAAAGGAAACCCATTCATGTCAATAACCTGGGCTTGATACTCTTCCATAACTCCAAATATTATGAAAATCGGCCATGTCGTAATATTAAATGGATTGTAGACGCTGGTATGTTTCCACGTTTTTTGGACAAGAAATGGATTTATGGTAAATTTTTAAGTGTGATACCATGTTGCTGGAATTCTCCAGACTTCTGAAGAATAGTCTGTTTGTGATATTATTTTGATAGACCTATGTAACTCATAAATTCATGAAATTTGAGTATGATATACATCGAGATGTTTATTTTAAATATGGAAATTTTCACGAGTATTGGTCTGAAAATGAATTATTGGTGAATTTTGATCTCGGGACTGTACTGCAGATTTATGAGTTTCTGCAGCACGTTCCATTTCGATTTCATTTTTAATCCACTTGTAAAATCGAACAAATTATGGAATTTTGGGTGACAGTAAATTTATATGTCTACTTAATTTCTGGAAATTTTCACGCACATTGGTGAAAAAATTGAATTCTTTGGTGAATTATTTAGTCTCTGGTATGTATTGCAGAATATTTGCCGTTTCTGCCGCACATCTCATTTCGTATTTTCTTTTAGTACACTTGTAAAGTCTCAAAAATTATGAAATTTTGGGAATTAACAGAATTGTATGTTTACTTATTGTCTGAAAATTTTCATGCATATTGGATGAACAATGAATATTTGGTGAATTTGTAATCTCAGGTCTGTACTAAACATTTTCTGCAGTTTTTAAAGCACCTCTCTTTTCGAATTCATTTTTGGCTCGCTTAAAAATTTTAAAAATCATGAAATTTTGCGAAATAGTAGCCATATATGTCTAATGCATACCATGACAATCTAAAGAGAATTGAGTTTTTAGTGAATTTGCTTTTGGTACTTCAAAACTAGTTTTGTTATGTAATATTGTTTCACTGATTTGTGCATATCTATTGGTACCGATTATTATACAAGTTTATGGTTCCATTATGTCCTTATTTTATGAAAATTCTCAATACTAATGAATTTCATAGACAACACTGATTAAATTTTGGTTGAAAAGTGTATTGGTTTATTTTGCTCAAACCAATGTTTTGTTTGGTGATCAATTTTGATTATGATGATCATTGTCTTTTGAGACAAAAATTGGAAAGTGGCATCAGTTTACTAATTGATCATTTTGGTCCCTATCGAATAACTGAATAACCATGTTTCCTTTTTCGAGAACTCTATTGTTCAATGTCAACAACGACATACTTTTGTGTCTGATTGAATCTTTTGAGAATTATTGAATATCCAACAAAACGGTTATTTAATACTGTTCTACAGGATTATTTTGAAAAATTAGAATTCTAATTTATATGGTGAATACTTTTGTCCCAATGGGAATTTCAGGAAATCACTCACCAATTATAAATTAGTATTATAGCAAATCATAAAGTACTTCTAACATATTTTCATCTGGCCAAAGCTGTTGAAGCTATATGTATTTTGTGTATTTTGTGTATTTTATGTTTTGGCTAGCTATGCAGGTATTTCCTTTGCATGATTAGTTTCTGCCCAAAGGTGTAACAATCATGCAATTTGGAGTTGGTTCGATCCTCCACAACTCGACTACTTCCATGATGAATCTTGCAGAATCGAGAATAAGTAGGTAAATTTTCCAATCTTTTGCCTTAATTTTCTGTAAGTTCTAAATTGGATTAAAATTATTGTTGAAAAATTAATAATGTTGAGATATTGTTCCTTATATAAGCCTAATTTTGATACATATAGATTGGTTTATTATGTCCAAACCAACTATTTTGTGACTCAACAAATTTGTTTAAGATATTTTAATGTTTTGGGAATATTAAAGGTTATTTATCTAATGAAATGAACATTTAATTTATTTAAGAAATTTTCGTGTTTTGAGCATATTAAAGATTGTAAATTGGTTTTATTTAAATTATGACTAAATCTGAAATTTTGGTAAATACTGATGGAGTTTTGCATACCTTGCAACGTGTTCTATTTGATTACAATTTTGATAGATTTTTCTAACTCCAAACTTTGTAAAAATTTGCCATGTTATATTATATAATGGATTGTGTACACTATCTTTATTGATTCAACTAGCCTATATTTTGTTATATGAAAACCACTTTCTCTAGTGTTTAATCTTGCAATTTTGAGTGTTTGCCCAAGTGGGAGAAATAATGTATTATGGGCTTCACACTCGTCAATTTTGCATGCTTTTAATGGTCATAGTTTTGGTAGATAAAATGTACATTATCATACTTGTTTATATTTTATTGGTTATATATGCAACTGATCTTGCAGGAAATTCAAGAAGGGTTAATAAGTATATTCTGCTCAAAAGTGTTTTGCTTATTAATTCTTGTTTGTTGTTCAAGAAATTGGACTTGTGATTTATAGGTTATTGATGAATAATTAATCTGCTCAAAAGTGTTTTCTTATTCAGTATAACTATAAATCAATGGATAGTAAAGCATGAAATTGACAAGATTGTATATACTTCATCTGCTCAAAAGTGTTGAAGCTATATACGTTTGCCCTTGTATTTTATGTTTTAGCTATGCAAACCTAATATAATTAGTTTCTGTCCAAAGATGATTCTAGAATTATATGTTTTTGATGCATTAGAAAACATTTAGTTAAAGTTTTCTATTTCTGTCAAATGTTAGATGAACAAAATTGACCAAATGATTTTGTATAGTTTTTCAGTCACAAGAGTCACTTCCCTATAGATATCTAAAATAAAGATGTTGAGCTCGCAAATTTTGTGTTGTAGATCCCATGACTAATGTTTTGCTAATGGGAATATTTGAAAGGTATCTGTTTCATTTTGTAGACATTTACAAAGTTTTTTTTTACTCTCTTAATCAGTGGGAGTAATAATAATTTATATAATTTTGTCTCTTTTAATCAGTGGGAGTAAGAGATTACCTTTTGTGTTAAAAATTTGAAGTGTTAATGGCTGATATTTTAAGAGTTTTTGTTTAAGTTTTGTTCATAAGTTTTAATAAGAGATCCTGATTTTGTAAATAGTATGTCGTATTTTACTTGTTCTCTTATCATATTCTAAATTGACAGAAAAGTTGGATGTTGTTACCAACGTTGTTGAGTTCTTTTGTGAACTACTTTTGTATTGAAATATATTTTCATATTTTCAGTTTGACTATTGTAAGCTAATGTTTTGACTATTAGCTCTTGACACCATGACTTTGTTAGCAACAAAGTGCTTTAAGTTGAATGTGTATGTGATTTTGGAGTGCAAGGAACAGACCAAGTTGTTCTTTGTTTTCTTTGGTTCTGCATTCAATTTAAAGTGACAGGTTGCTAGGAAAGGTTGTTGCATACTTATGAAGACTCAGTGATCACCATGAGTTCTTATTTGTTAGGATAAATCATTGACATTCAAGTGGGAGAATGTAAAGTTGTGAATGACAATGAATGATGTATTAGATTACTTGTGTTGTAAGCCACTTGTTTATCGAGTTGTTAACGACATAAGTAATCTGATAGTCCTAGTGAAATAAGGATTATGGAGTCTTAACCTTTGCAATTGACCTAAAGAAATCTGATGGATTTCGCTACAAAGATATAGTATCATGGTGGGACTTAAACACTTAAGTGATAGGGTTTGATTTTCACAACCAATAATAGGCCGGCTGTGATTAAACCCTAATGATATAAATACTATGGTTAAGTCCCTGCTTCCATACGCTCAATCTCTCAAAATACGCTAAATCCTATTCACAGCAGAGAGATTTTGAAGTACTGGAATTAGAAGACGACCTAGAACTCTGCAATGTCTTCCGTATTCTACAGATAAGTTCAATATAATTAGTTAGTCTCTATTTCATATTGATTTGATTTATTCGTGATCCTAATATCTTGTTGTTGTGATTTTAGAATATGTCTTACAGTTATACGATGAGCTTCTCGTTTGAATGACAAGTTGTCGCCATGCTTGCTTTCTCTTACCCGATGAGCTCTTCAGATGCAGCAATGATCATCTCTACAAATTGGTTTAGCAGTACGTAAGCTTGTTTCTTCAGTTGCTTTTAAACAAACACTCTTGAGGTAACCCGAACTCCTTTTTGACATGAACATGTTGCCTCCACGGGTCATTATGCAACTTGTAATGCAAAACCTGATTAAGATCCATGAGAACAAGCGGTCAGTGATTCCATCTTGAAACGTTTCAGAAAAGTAATTCCATAAACTTTTTATCAACAAACAACAAATGTTGAAGGAGGATGGTTTGAGCATTAAGCATCTTTCTACATGGAATAGGAGGATATTTACCTGTATCAATGTTGCAAACACATCGTCTTCAATTAGCTGCGAGAATTGAGCTGCCCACTCTCTCATACGACCAAAAGCTGTTTTTTGCCTCTCAGCTTCGAGCATAATAGAATCACGATACAGAAACCTCTGCCAAATTTTCTGCACATTAGCCAGCCTGAACTTTATTTCTGTCTCATTAAATGCCTGCAGAATTCAGGATTCCGAAAATCAGTCAGCTTAACGCCTTCAAACTTCCAATCAGAAGCTTTTTTGTATCAATCATAAAAGTAATAACTTACCCGAAGAATATTTATCAAATTTGGAATTTCATCTTCGCGTATCCGGACAGCAAAACTTTCATAGTTGAGCACATTTTCATATGGCAGGAAAATCCCATCCTAAACATGAAGAAACAAAATAGAAGAACGACGAATGTAAGTTATCATCATTTGGATATCATGGTTCGTGATAAAGCATCTAAACACGACAAGGAAAGACAAAAATGCTTAATAACTTGAGAACGTAAATAACAACAGAGGGTTACGTGTCCCATAATATGAGAAGATGCGAACAATCACTGTCTAACAAGCATTTTAAAGTAAGTGATGAACTAACTGAATGTTCCGAGACTCCAATAAGATGGCCAAGAAACGAAATAGAGAATTAACAACCTGAATGACAACAGGAATGCACCCTTGCAAAACACAGTCTTCCATACGACCACTCCAACCATCTCCAGGAAATACCCCGCAAAACATAGAACTGGCGATATCCAAGTGATAATTTTCAGATCTTAGTGGTGTAACAATCACATCTTCTGCATGTTGTTTTCCGAGTTTCCCTTCCTTGTTAGGACTTGACCCAAATTCTTCTGCCAGTTTCTGTCTGATACCCATGCTATAGCTGCATAAATACCCCAAACTTTTATATCAGATCTTCTGTAAGTTGTGCAATATAGTATCGGTAGCTTCTCAAATTGAAAATCCAAACTACCAAAGAAAATTACTTTCCACTTTCCAAACAATTTGAAGCTTATAAATCTTCTCCGAATGTATAAGAGAAAAATGGAAACAAGGGTCGGCAAGCACGTTCTTGACAGTTGACAGGTTGTCCACAGAAAAATTAAATTCAACCCACCCCACAATTAGATAAATAAATAGCTCTTTCGTTAACTTACGAAGCTTCTGGTCTTCCATTTGGGTAAGCTGGTCCCAGATTTCCATTGAAGTAGAACAGTGTTTTCCGGTTCTCTCGGGATCTGAAAATAAAGTGTTGAACTGTCATTGATTAATTATCATGGTTGACTAGATCAACAAAACATGGAAAACAAAGGGGAAAGCTCAAAGACAAAAAATCATGGAAATATGAGTATGCTTTCTATCGGATATGCACCTGGACCAAAGTTTTGAGCTTAAGGAGTTGACATCCGGACTTTTCCAAGCAGGTAGTACGAGATCTTTATCAGGATCAAAGCAGGGATGGTTACCCCTTTCATCAGAAGAAATATCATTCCAGTTGTCCGCCCAATAAGCTGTCGTTGAATGCTTGTGCTTCGAGTTTGTGTTTCCCCAGTGAACCAACATCATGCTGCTCCATATCTCCTTGGGAGCATAGCAAGCACCTTCATCCCATGAAAAAAACTGCCTTCCGATATGGAGACAACATCATCAGCATGTACACTTTACAAAATGATCCAAACTACGAGAAGATGGAAAAATCTCATTCTGTTCAATTTTTCTCCACACTGGCCTTAAGTAATTCTCTCAGTTACATCATACCCAAGTATGGTCTCTTCCAGATGAGCGGTTCCAGAAGGGATACTGTTCAACGATGTGATCGTAAGCCTTCCTATAATATTCCAGAGTGAGAGAGCTCCTCAAGCCCTTGTGTTCCTAAAAGTTTCAGTAAGCACATTAGAACAAAAGCCAAATCCGGAAACATTGACTTGGCAAACCCAGGCGTGAAATTGCAATTTCACCAATATATTAATAGTTAGATAAAGCATACCTGCATACTCAAATGAGGAGCATCGTCAGCACGAGTTATAATGCATGAATCAAGAACAGGAACAAAGAAAAAATCTGCTTCTTCACCATTTAAGGTACGATATGGACTAGCTAAGATACTTTCATAAAGTGCCATCTGCAAACAAGCAACAAGACTGATGAATAATCCTAACCATGCTTCGAATTTACAAGTTGACTACTAGTTTCAGTTCAAGTAATACCTGGGCACCATACAGCTGATCTGTCCACAATGTTGAATTTCGGTCATCATAGATTCTGTTTACACACTCTAACCTAAAGTGACGCCCCTACACCGGAAATCGAGAAAAATAAGAAACTTGCTTTGAGGATGAATCAAACAATCATAGTTTAAGCTAATTCTGACCTCAAGAAGTAGGCTGTTGAAATCTGGAGGCAAATCATAAACATATATAAGGGGCCTTTTCTTTTTCACCACAGCATTGAGGTTGTCAACTTTCCCTGGGAGATGCGAACTATCAAGAACATCAACCTGAGCAGGCCGAAGCCATTGAGGCCACTCTCTAACTGATGATGCAACGGATGGAATGCTGCAATCAGTTCCGTACCATCCATTGTTACACTGGAAGGTACACTCAGTTAAGTCAGTACATATTGACAAAAGAGCAAATATTATGACGTAGTACACATCTATTGATTAATTACAAGGAATTTGCAAGGAAAAAAATGCTAAGTTTTGGAATATAGTGTCACCAAAATAGGTCAACCGGTTTCTTTTTTGAGTGCCTCCGCAACATACAAACATGCACCCGCCCCCGCTTCTTGTATATCAAGCTTATAGCCTACAGTTTGGTTCCATATGCTGGTAGAACTTAACCCTAAAGTTGTTGTTCCTCATTGTCCACAACTACAAGAAGGCTAGCAACAATTTTCCCCCTTTCAAACAAACAACACTTAGCACTCATGCATAAGCAACCAATTGTTACCTGACAAAATCCACCACGGCAATGCCCACGACCAGAGCATTGATTAATACAAGTACATACTGTAGGCACTTCACAGAACCGTCCCCAGAAACCATCATATTTACAATCACATTCCTCTTTGAATTTCACCTTAAGAGCATACGCTTCAGCAGGGTCCACATTACACCATCCTGGTTTGCTACCATTTGTTGTGAAAACATTATCCAGGTCGGCTTTTGCCCAATCGGTCAGTTTCGGTGCACCAGGTTCAGAAGGTAGCCTGAAACAGATGTCAGGGATTAGTGGCATGTACAGTGTTTAGTAATTTATTTATACTGACGGAAGCCTAGTTTAGATCTGATAAACTTACTTCACTTGAAAGCCACATGACTCTGCCATAGGTCGATTTGGATATTTAGTGCCCTCCCCACAGAAGCACATTGCTTTTGTTGTGTCACAATGTGCGGAGCAAATTGAGACAACCCATCTCCCATATGGTAGATCCGGCGTTGCTGGGTAGTTGCATTCCAGCTGCTGTCTCTCAGAGCATCCTTCCCCTGAAAAATTAGTTCATGTTATAATCACAGAAATGACTCATCCGACAAGAGCAACTAGTGCTGTTTTTCCCGCAACATAACAGACTGTTTAGAAAGAGAAAACCAGAATCTTTGTTCACTGATCCTTCTTTCTTTGTTTTTAATCTTGGCGGGCAGGGAGTCAAAATTCTCAACTAGAATAAGGGAGGCGATTGGAAGAACTCTTTGAAAGTGATACAGTGACAAGGTTTTTTCTTTTGTAGTGATGCCACAATTAGAGCCAAACAACAGAAATGGTGAACCTGCAACTTACCGAAAGTGCTCAATAGCCGGGATAGGGGAGAAAGTAAAGGGAGCTTTGAATGTCTTCTACCAAGTAAAGATATCAAATGTTCCGAAATACACCTAAAGTTGGTTCTACAGAACATTTGTGCAAGTATTGTCCATAGAATCTCTTTAAAAGATTCACCATTGCATGACATACATGTCTCGGTTTAATTTCAAAAATTAGAATTCTTCCATCTCACTAAGCAATGATTGCAAAATATTTGTCATTAAGAATTATTCCATATGTTCTACTACTCACTGACAAGTTTGTATTTGATCAAGTTAAAGGAGAGAAAGAAGAAGAAATTACACTGACCACTGTATCCATGAAAGCACCGACATTCTCCCAATTCATGGTTACAGACGCCTTGACCGCTGCAGTCATTTTTGCACCGACTACCACCTATAATCTGCCAATGTAATTAGTTAAAGTTATAAACAGATGAATACTCCTCCAATAAAAATTGGTACCAACCTGAACCCTGTAATTTCTGAAGGGATTATAACTAACAAAGGAAAAAGCATTTGCGTGGTGACTTGTGCAACGCACACCCACCCCTCTCTTCCATCCTCTATATACCAGAATACTCCCATGGCGTTTCTCACCAATATATTCACGCATTTAGAATAAAACAGAAATGTAATGTACGAAGTTGTTCTTATTACCTCAACAATATCAACTTCATTAGAAATTGAATGACAACTAGCAAGCCACCGGCCTATCTCAGCCTTCCATGGTGCACCATGAAAAACAACTGCCTTGTGCACGTCAGATGGAAACTGACGATCCAAGTCAATAGGTGATTTTACATTTCCCTTTACATGATCCGTAATTGAATCAGCCGATCCATTAATTGGGACACAAGAGTTCTGAGCTTGACTGAAGTAAGCAAAAGAAGGGACCAGCGGAAACCAGAACAGATGAACTATTGAAACCAATACAATCGATACCAATGCCACAACAGAAGTAACTGTTGCTATCTGAGACCCTGGGCATTTCCACTTCTGAATGGAAAGCATTATCTTAGAAGACTCTTCTGCTATATCTCCATACTTTTGACCTTCAAGCACCCAAGAAACTAACACAAATACAAATAAGAATCTATAGATATAAGAATCCGTAGATATGAAAAACATCAAAAACCTTTTCTTGTTTTTTTCAAATTCTCTTCTTGACAATTGAACTTTTCAAATCGATCGTGTTAACCCAATTTTTGCAAGAAATTCATGGCGTATTGCATTAAACAAATCACAGCAAAGAGAGTGACAAGTCAACCATTCCAAATTCCATCACAGAAATGTAAAAGTCAACTATTACAAATCTTCCATAAGAAATAGAACTTCTCCATTAATCAAACTGTTAACTAATTAATTTTTGTATCCAAGAAACTATAAAAAGTGAGTAATTACGAATGAGTTTTAGCAGATTAGCAATCACGGAGAGCATTGACTGACCTCTTCTCAGATCTACGGTGGAAATTCTGCAAAAACAGACCTGATGAGCTCAAAGAAATATTTCAATGGAGGGTTCAGATTCAATTCAACGGAGAGAGGGGGGATAGAGAAATCGTTCTTCTCTTCTGGGTTTCCAGCTAAACCTGCAATATAAAAATCTGAATTCCCCACTATTTTTATAAGATTTAGACAGAGTTATATACATATATATATTTATATTGACAGACAGACAAGAGAGCGAGTGGTCCGGCAATACAAAAGCCACCACCAAGGTTTCTGGCTGACAAGTTTGAACAAAAGAAAACACAACACGATCTGGCACGATTCAGTTAAATTGACTGCAATTGCCCTTTTCAGTTGATTTTTGTAGGGTTAGACCGTTGGATTTCCCATGGGTATTTCTGTCAATCTACTTGTTTGTGTCTTTCTCCGGTTAAGTACTCGTTTGTGTCTGTCTTTTTCCTTTTAAATTTTGTTTCTTTTTTCCTGAAAATAATTAATAGCAAAATTAGCAATTCTATTTTCTTTTGTTTCATTTTGTAATAATTTTTGGTGCAGAAAAAAATGTCAAAGTACAGTGACAAGCTCTAGAAAGTAGAAAGGGGGCCAAAAGAGGGGACGTAGATTCTCTCCGAAGCTTACTATCTAGAGCCTAATGAGCAGGCAATTCAGACCATTCAAATTGAGGATAGCCCCCCATTCACTTATTTTGTTGGTCCATCTCACAAAAACCAAAGGTTCCGATATCTTTTTTTATCTCTCTTGAATTCTAGTCCTTAAGGCTCCGAATTGGGAGGTCTAGAGATGATTAAATTTCAAAAGGGGGAATGGATGCGGACTAAAAGCTGCAAAAAAATGTTGACATAAATTAATTGTTTTGGTACCACTAGAAACAGTTGAACCCAAAATTTAATGTAATCTTATTACGTGCTTTAACTTCTGCCTAAATTTGGAAAAAATTTGGCGTGACGTTTGTATCGATACAAATATATTATTTGATATATAAGCAATAATGTTTTATAAAGAAACATTTTTAAATGTTTTCCCAAAAAAAAAAAAAAAAAAAAAAAAGAAACATTTTTAAACGGGTCATAAGTTCCTAACACATCATGAGATTTTAATTTACTTCTATAGATCATCTATTGTGAACAAATTTACCTTTGTGGTTAATTACTTAAAAAATGAAAGAGATGGTTAGATGTAAGCCCGTTTAGGTGGTTAATTATTAGGTTCAATACTGTAGATTTTTCTTATTAATTGAGGTCCATTGACTTTTGTTCCAACTAAGCAACTTTCCTTTTGCGACAATGAGTCATCCTATTTTTAAACTTGGAACGTATGATTTTTGCTGTGGAATTAAAGCTTGTATTGACGAGGGGAAGGGGAAGGCCGTTTGAGAGCAGCGGATTGATATGTTAAAAAATAATCCTAATGTAGTGTGGTTTTTGCAAGAACATGAAGAATTCGAATTGGTTTGCTGCGCTGCCTGACAACCGAACCGATTCCTTAACGAAATTTTATATGCATTCTGTTCTCCGCAGACATCAAAGATCCCATTGCGTCCGTCTAATAACCCCTAGAAGCCTTCTGGATTCAATCTATCTGAGCCAATTTCAACGGCTTCAATCTAAACCGAGAGTGTCAGCGTCGAAGATGTTAGCGAACACTAGATATCTGTATCCTTTGATGCAAAAGGTGATGATGGCAAGGGCTCAGAAGCTTTGTTTACAAAACCTCCCTCTCAAAAGATAAAAACTAATTGCCTGTATGTTATATCATCTCACACCATTTATGTATTTGTCTGCAGTGACAAATCTGAATTGATATTCCAAAACCATTTGCTTACTTATCCTGTTCCCTCTCGACTGGTTTGCTGAGGCGGGGCCAGCTTCTACAACGTTTTTCTGCCACAACGGGTTTACAAGCTTGCAAGTGTTAGATCATACTGTGCATTTTATCTGGTACAAATCAAGACATTCCCCTCTCCGAAGTCGGAATCTTGTCATTATGTTCACGGAGGGATGGTCTTAAAATCTCATCTGTTTTCAGTATTCGTATTGCAGGAGGAGAACATGTCACCCCATGAAATAGACGCTGCAACCCATATCGGCTCAAGGCATCCTGACCGGCCTATCAAACCAATGCGGAATACCAGTAACTAGGTTTCCAATATTCCAGATCTGTTAGCTGCTGCCCTTTTTAAACCATATGATTGCACTGTCTCATACTTTATGCTTCCTTGTTGTGCAAGAAAGTTAAACCGGCTAATACGAAATTATTGATTAGTTAACGATGATTTGCTATATATGTTGTATGTAGTATGCTCTGTATCATTACTGTAAATGGATCCACTGCTAATGCAATTTAAACTACTAATGCAATTTGCATTTCGAACTAATTAGTAAATTATATATTTATATATGAATAATTGCTTAGAGTTTCTCTTCTTTAACAAGCAGACTCATCCTCTCTATAACGCTTTCCTTCTTCAAACTACCTCCCTCTCTTCCACCTTTTGGTGAACCCCTTCGTGCCAATTTCTTCAATTCGGTACAAAATTCTGTGATTTGATTCAAGATTTCGTGCCCCCCAAGCAAATTACTCGCGGAGAATGTGGTCTTTAGCTGCGGCTTCCTGCCATTTTTTGATGAATCTTGAAATGATGACTCATCAACTTGTTTCTTCTTCTCACTGCTTGGATTCACTGCAGCTTTCTTTGATTTGGTTTTGAAATGCGGAATCGAAGCTGGGATATTGGGATTCTTGTTCTCACTTTGTTCATGGACATAGCTAAAAGAATTCGAATTTTCGTTCTTCATATTTGGTAAAGTTGTCCCTTTTGCCTTCATATCCCTGGTAGGAGAGGTATAGAAATACAACACTTGATATTGGCAATAGTAAAAGAAAGCGTAATCCCGGTCGCTACATTTGTAAACGAATGTTAATTACTGAATTTATCTCATGTGATGTTGGTTGAATATCACGCTAATTTCTTCCCTAAAACTTTCTCGGAAACCAAACAGATATAAAGGGTAAGTGATTATACCTTCGATTCCTTTCCCCAAAAGGAAGGATTTCAGAAATGGTTAAAGATCTCATAAGCTTCACCTGGATGAAAAAAAAAAATCTGACCAATCAGCAAATTTTTCACAAGTTGAATATTAAATAAACATCCCAATGAAAACTTTATTTGTTATTGTATCAGTAAAAAGAAAGATCATTGTCAGTTACAACCTTCAGATTACGTGCCGATTTAACAAAATCTCCAGCAGCCTTCGGATGCTTGCAATCTGCAACTCACAAAGTGAACATTGGTTCATGAAACAGACAACATTGGGTGTCATTTTTTTTGTCACACCCAAAACCGGGCACGTAATATTGCCACGCTTTATTGACGACATTCTACATAAGTTGTCCGTGCCCAGTTTTTGGGTGTGAAAGAAAAATGGTATCGATAACATTAAATGGTCATTTCTCTTCTAGTTTCTTTCCTAGAAACTAAACAGAATTTTGAGAAATTGGGTCCTACCAGGAGTGCAGAACCAGGCTTGATCATCATCCATGAGCTCATCTGGGGAAGAGAGGTCGACCCACTTAGGCGCTTCGAAGTTCTCGTACGTTTCATCTTCGACGAATACGGATTCTATGCTGCTCCAGTCAATGTTCTCTGGTTCCATTTTCTCTCGAGGAACCTACAAAAATTTAAAAGAATAAGAAAGAAAGAATAATTAGAAATGGTTACGCCAAGAAGGGAATCGAACTGGGTTTGTAAATGTAAAATTAAAGAAAATTGAATAAAATTTTGATCGGATTCTGAGAAATTCTGTGGAGATTTGTGAACGGAAGGGTGAAAAAGTAAGAGACCTGCAGGGGAAAAGCAGTAGGGGTTTAAGAAGGATCTACAGGATTTGTAACGCCAGAAAACAGAGGTAGCAATTACATTTTTAAATCGTTTTTCGACCGTTGGAGGTGCGACTTTTTTTTCTTCTTCTCTTTTTGGACAACTAAGAGTTAGATTGAAATCTGAACATTTAACAGTTAAAAGGGAGATATTTTCACACACATTTTTTAGCTTCTCATATTCTTATTCAATTTCTAACCGTTAGATTGAATAGATTACACAAAAATAGTGGACAAGATTAAAGAGAGGTTTGTCAGAAATTAAAAAAGATGTGTGTTAATCATTTCCCACATTAAAATTGATGCTATAAAGGTTAGGAGTTGAATGAATTATTGTGGTCTTTTAACATTTGGACCTACTCGCCACTTAGTACTAGGGTTTAGTGGTATTCCTCTTCACTTGTAAGTGAGAGACCTTAGGTTCGATTATCGCCAAAAACGAATTTGAACCACACTATTGCTAGCCCATTGTGAGGCTTAAGCCCACTCTCCCACCCTCTTACTATAGATAATATTATTTGTTAAAAAAAAAAAACATTTGGACCTACTCTTAATTAAATGTTAGTACAACGAAGCCTCTTTTACTGCATTTAGGCCACTTTTGTTGATGAAAAATTGTTTCACTTTAAAGTTAAGCAATAAAAAAATTAATCAATAAAAAGTGTGTTAATAATTAAGAATCTTGTTTATTTTTAAAAGTTATGGTTGCGGACAACAACTTTTAAAGCAGCATGTACGTTGCTTGTGAAAACTATTTTTATAACAAGACAATTGAACCCTGAATGAATATTTTTATTTTTTGTAATACCTTCATTAGTTCTTAAAAAAAGGCATTGTTTATCCTTCTACACACATTTTTTTCCTTATAAATGAACGCTACCACCTACACCTACAACCACCATCATTACACCACCATTGCCATGACACCACCAACATTGTCATTGCCACCACCACAACTGCCTCTGCCACCACCGCCCCTACTAACATATATACTCCAACCATTGTTGAAACCAACAACACCACTTAAGTGCTGTTGCCGCCAACCCCACCATAATGTCTATTTTGTTATTATCCATAACTGAACACTTTTAGAATAAAATTTATTAAACGCTTTTTACATTTCATATTTCACGGCTTGATGATTGCGATATTATTCAATTATGATTTCCAAATTGAATAATTTTTTTTTTATAGATGATATTTAGATGATGATGATGAAGAGAATAAACGATTATGATTGCCCTTATTATATGGACAAATGGTGCCACCTTAGCATTATCATGTTATACATATGTGTAGAGAACAAATTGAAAATTATGGTATAGCATTATCACGATGAACCAAAAATTTATTTGATTCATATGAATAACTAAACGATCTCCAAATCAAATGATTTTTTTAGAGATTATCTTTAAATGATGATCATTAAAGAGAATGAAAGGTTTCGAGTATGACATTTACATTTATACAGTAAATAAGGCCACTTTAGTAGATAATTAGGACTTTCCTCCTCATTTAACTTTTTGCATGTGTTGTAATTTGTACAGCTGTTTGCATGCATGTATTTACTAAATAAAAGTCTATTCTATAAATCCTTTCAAATTAAATTTCTCGTACATGTAACTAGCTAGTAAGTAACTAATTCAATTATACAAAATCAGTTTTCATCCTTATAGCCAAAAGAAAAAAGAAAGAAAAAAGGATTCCAATACGTCAATTAACTGGCATCCTCATGTTCTTCTTGTTTTGCTTTCTGGTTCTGCTAGTTTTGAGGAGAATCCTCATGCTTTTCATTCTCATTTTGGTGCCGAGAAGCATCCTTGTCATGTTCTTCATTCGGGTGCTAAAGAGCTTCCTCATGTTAATTCATCATTCTGGTGCTGAGTATTGGATGACACACCCCGATTCGAAAGTGGGGCGTGCTGGCCGTCACGCGAGAGTGACGTAACCATGTGCACAGTGCGGAAGCGATAAAGAATAGAATTTACGGATCAATTAAACCGAAACACTAGCAATACTAGTGTAAAAAAAGTGTGAATTCCACTAATACAGAGCATAAAAGTCTACGTGCAGTCAAACATAAGTACTAAATAGAAATAACACCCGAAGGTGGTCCTACATAAGTGAATTCTGTCAGAACGTCCGACGAGCTCCTCGTATGCCACCAACAAACACTACCTAATACCTGGAGGGGTGAAAAACAAAGTTGAGTGGGTCAGAAACAAATCTTTTCAAAACCTTTGTTTTCTCAAAAGTTATAACCCCTCGCCGTAAAACCTGTATAATTTCCCAGAAATAAAGTATATACTCATATATATAATTCTCAAAATCCTGCTGGAAAATATGTATGTATAAATGTATGTATGCCATGCCAAAGTATCATAACTGAATGCCAAATCATAACTCTGTGAATGTGATTGAATACTAGATATCATTTCAGCCCTCGGCTGTATATAGCTCATAACAATCTCATCATATCATATAGCTCATAACAATCTCAATCATATCATATATATCCTGCACACACATCAATAGCACCTCTAGTAGTCTGCACAACATCACTGAATATAAACTAATATGCTCTAGTGCTACGATCATGTGAAGATTGAGCGATAAATCGCAGGTCACCTACGAGTCGAACCCATCTATAATGGTATATTCGATAGGACTGAGCACCTAACTTGGATCCAAGGCGAGCATACGGTGTGGGAGGTGAACATCACGTGAAGGACTGAGCACCTATCTCTGGGCGGGAGCACTAATATCAGTGTGCAGGTTTATGAGCTCTAATCATATCACATCACATCACATCACATCACATCATTCGTTCTCCTCAACTAGTATATAAACTTACCTGCCACTTACCTGTGCGTCCTCAGCGCCAACATTAATATAAGCAATCAATAACACATAATAAAATAAATAGATACTTTGCATGGCATTTCATATCACATTTCATATCACATTTCACTTAAACTGATTTTCTGGGAAAAATCTCATTTATATAGGTATATACGGAAAACAAATGCCCACTCACTGATAAGTAGCCGGATCGTAACCCTCATGCCTAGCCTGGCTACGCTCGTCATCCGGATAGGTCTCGCCTATATGAGAAGTAACTGAAATAACGTTAATTAACGCACATAATCGAAACCTTAGAAATAACTTCTCATACATTGCTCAAATTGGGTATATGAATATACCACCGTGATCTACACAACTTCACAAACATCCCCAAATTTTTAGAAAAATTTTCTGACCACCCACGGGCCGGCCAAGGCACGGCCAGACGCACCCTCACGCCCGGCCATGTGATAAGCACACTGACGGCATCAGTTAACGCCGTCAGGAATATTCCTCGGAATATTCCGTTAAAACCCAACGGTAACAGTTAAAGATGACTGATGGCGTCAGCATATTCCGTCAAGACTGACAGAATATTCCCTGTCTTTTTCGGCGAGTTGCCGGTCGCCGGCGACTGTTCGTCGGTTTCTGGAAAAATTTCCAACTATGGTTTCTCCTTTATTTTTGCACCATTTTCTATGTACTTTATACCAAAATGAAGATCTCACAAAGATGAACACAACCATACCTGACTCAACCCCCAACTCGCCGGGGATTCACCGGAAAAAGCCTCGATCATTCCGGCCAAAATGAAACTCCCTAATCTCGCGATTCCGACGTCCAATTTCTTCCAACGAAGCACTCCGAGCTTCGTAAGGACCTCCTTAAGCTTCCTATGAACTTAGAATTCCCTGAAAAACAACATTTTACGTGTGCAAGAATAGTGCACAAATCGAAGGTTACGGTTTCGTGATGAATCGAAGGTTTCCAGTTCTAAAACTTACACTAATGGCTTCCTAGTATCACAAGGAACATGAAATTGCTTACCTTAGTCTCGATCTGCACGGTTTGAGATAGGTTTGGGTGTCATCCGTACGAAAACGAGAGGGAGAGAGAGAGAAAGTCTGAGAGATAGAGAGAGAGTGCGGGGGTGAGAGAGAGAAAGAGTGTGAATGTGTGTGGTCAAATACCACCAACCAAAACTCCCAAACTTAGATACACACACATACCTTAATTTATGCCTAGGGGTATTTTCGTCATTTCACATCCATCGTACGAAATCTTCGGGACGGGCTGTTACAATATACCCACCTTATAAAATTTCATCCTCGAAATTTACATAACCAAAATCATCCACTAGTACTCGTAAAACAACCTCGGGTACATCTCCCTCATCCGATCCTCTGTCTCCCATGTCGCTTCTTCCACTGAATGGTTCATCCATAAAACTTTCACCAAATGCACTGTCTTATTCCTCAGAACATTTTCCTTCCAATCAAGTAACGTCACCGGCTCCTCATCATAAGTCAAATCCGAACTGATCTCTAAGGGTTGATGAGGTATCACATGTGAAGGATCTGCCACATAATGTCGAAGCATCGAAACATGAAACACATTATGTACCTTAGACAGCTTTGACGGCAACTTAAGTCTATAAGCAACTTCACCAACTCGCTCGGTGATCTGATAAGGTCCGATGAACCTAGGACTTAGCTTGCTTTTCTTCCCGAATCATACTACACCTCGCCATGGCGATAACTTCAGAAATACCCAATCACCAACCTTGTACACTCGATCAGTGGCATGTCTATCTGCTAAACTTTTTTGGCGATCTTGGGCCGCTTTCATATTAGACTTAATAACCTGAATGTTCTGAGTAGTCTCCTCCACTAACTCAGGGCCCACTAAAACTCTTTCGCCAACCTCTGACCAACATAAAGGTGTACAACAAGGTTTGCCATATAATGCCTCGAATGATGCCATACCAATACTCAAGTGAAAGCTGTTGTTGTAGGCGAACTCCATCAAATCCAACCGCTTATGCCAAGCGTCACCAAACTGCAACACCGAAGATCTTAGCATATCCTCCAAAGTCTGAATCGTCTTCTCAGATTGTCCGTCTGTCTGAGGATGATACGCCATGCTGTACAGTAATCTCAAACCCAAAGCTTCCTGGAATGCTATCCAAAACTTAGGATGTAAATCTTGAATCTCGATCTGAAATAATACTCACAGGAACTCCATGATACTTCACAATCTTCGTGATGAACAACTCGGCTAACTTGTTCAAAGAATACTTTTCCCTCACATGAACGAAATGCGATGACTTAGTAAGTCGATCTACAACCACCTAAATTCCATTATAGCCGTTTTGTGTACGTGGAAGCTTTTACACAAAATCCATAGTAATATTTTCCCGTTTCCACTGTGGAACGAGAAGTGGTTGCGACAAACCAAACGGCTTCTTTCTTTCGGCTTTAACCTGCTGGCACACGACACACCTACTTACATACTCTGTAATTTCCCTTTTCATACCTGGCCAATAATAAAATGGCCTCATGGTATGATACATTTTAGTTCCTCCTGGATGCATCGCATAAGCTGAAATATGTGCCTCATCAAGAATTGCCTTCTTTAATTCCTCATTACTTGGCACGTACATCGTATTTCCTTGCATAAGCATGTCATCCGTCTCTCTAACCCTGAGATCTTTCTTTTCCCCTTGATTCCTCAAATGAATTAGCTCTTGAACCTCTTTGTTATTCATCTAAGTCTCGAGAATACGATCAATTAGAATAGGCCTAACTTGGAAACTAGCAAGTAAGACCATTTCTTGCTTTGCCACAGCTTTTTCTTCTTGTTCTTCCAATTCTAATTTCACTCCAGTAGACCTCAAATCTATAAGAAGAGGAACACGAGAAGCATACAAAGCATTAACCCGACCTCGAGATTTCCTACTTAAAGCATCAGCCACTACATTAGCATGTCCAGGGTGATACTCAATCGTGCAATCGTAGTCATTTAGCAACTCAATCCATCTCCGCTGACGAAGATTCAAATCTTTCTGCGTGAATAGGTACTAGAGACTCTTGTGATCTGAGAAAATCCTACACTTCTCACCATAGAGATAATGTCTCCAAATCTTCAAAGCGAAAATGATGGCTGCCAATTCCAAATCATGTGTAGGGTAATTCATCTCGTGAGGCTTTAACTGACGCGAAGCGTAAGCAATTACCCTACCATGTTGCATCAACACGCATCCCAAGCCATTCAAAGAAACATCGCTGTAAACCTCAAAGTTACCACTATCATCAGGAAGAGTCAAAACAGGAGCATGAGTGAGATAATACTTCAACTGCTGGAAACTCTGCTCACAATTATCATCCCACTCGAATTTAACTTCCTTCCTGGTCAACCTTGTTAATGGTAAAGCCATAATTGAGAATTCCTTAACAAATCGTCGATAATATCCTGCTAAGCCAATAAAACTCCGTACCTCAGTGACGGTTCGCGGCTGCTCCCAATTCTCCACAGTGGCTATCTTCTGAGGGTCTACCTGAATACCCTGAGCTGAAACAACATGCCCCAAGAAAGCAACTTGATCGAACTAGAATTGGCACTTACTGAACTTAGCATATAACTGATGTTCCCTCAGCTTCTTCAACGCGAAAGTAAGATGTCGAACATGGTCTACTTTTGACTTAGAATACACCAGAATGTCATCAATGAAGACAATGACGAATCTATCCAAATACTGCTGAAACACCTTATTCATCAAACCTATGAAAGCTGCTGGTGCATTCGTCAATCCAAATGGCATCACAAGAAACTCATAATGACTATAACGAGTCCTGAAAGCAGTTTTAGGAACATCGTCGCTCCTGATCTTCAACTGATAATAACCAGACCTTAGATCAATCTTAGAAAATACGCATGCACATCTGAGTTGATAAAAAAGATCGTCAATACGAGGCAAAGGATAATGGTTTTTTAATCGTCATCTGATTCAATTGCCTGTAATCAATGCAAAACCTCAAAGTACCGTCATTCTTCCGAACAAACAAAACTGGAGCTCCCCAAGGTGAAGTACTAGGTTGAATGAAACCTTTATCAACCAACTCTTGTAACTGAATCTTCAATTCTCTTAAATCGGCAGGAGCCATATGATAAGGAGTTAAAGAAATAGGATCAGTACCTGGAAGCAAATCAATAGCGAACTCCACATCTCCGTCTGGCGGCAATCCAGGTAAATCATTAGGGAAAACGTTAGAAAAATGTCTAACCACCTTGACATTCTCCACGCTAACCGGAGCATCATCATTTAGTACCACGTGAGCCAAATGCCCTTAACAACCTTTCTTTAGTAACTTTTTGGCTCTCACAGCTGAAATTATACCATGCCTCAATCCACTAGGTTCACCAAAGAATGTAACCTCAGGTAATCCATGACGATGGAAGGTCACTGATTTCCCGTAACAATCAATCTGGGCACGATTGTAATGCAACCAATCTGTGCCTAAAATAACGTCAAAATCCACAATGTCTAACGGAGTGAGGTTAGCAGGCATAACCACATTCTCCACTAATACGGGACAACCTGGGTAAACATAATCTACATAACACTTCTCTCCTCTAGGCATAGCAAACTCCAACTCATACCCAAAAGGTGAAGATTGAGGTTGTGTCAATTGAGCAAACGTATGAGAAACCATAGAATGAGTAGTACCACAACCAATCAACACTTTAGCATAATGACCAAGAATATTTAACGTACCCATGATCAAATCCGGATTGTTCTGAGCATCCTGCAGCGAAAGGTTGTTGATATGTTCCTGGTTCTGCTGCATTCCTCTACCTCTGCTGGCATGAACTCCTCGCCCCTGAGGATTACGCCCTTGTCCTGACTGACTGTGCTGTCTCGAAGACCCAACTCCATTGGTAGTAGCATCGACCTGCTAAGACTGTCATCCAGAATGCCACTAGGATCCACCAGCTGAAAACTGCTGCTGAGGCATATATCCTCAAGAGTACTGCTGTGGAGGCATATATCCTCCTGAATACTGACCATAACTACCCTGTTGATAGGGATTATGAGGGTATTGGTACTGTCCCGAAGAATAGGGAACAGAATCCCCCTGATAGTGGTATGCACCACCACGACCTGTCTGGGTATAACCACCATGTCCTGAGAACTGCTGAGCTGAAGCTGGCAGTGGTAAATGAGGCTGCTGAGGCCTCTGCTAGCCTTAAGGACAAAACTTAACTAGATGTATCTTCTGACCATAAGTGTAACATCCACTACTACCTCTTCGACATTCCCCTAAATGTCGGCTACTACACCTACGGCACCATGGTGCATTTCCTCTACCAAAATTCCCCTGCCTCTGGGATCTGAAATCTCTGAAGAACCTACCACCTCCTCTCTGACTTGTGGAACTGAAACCTCCACTGGAAGAACTAGCACTAGTCCCACTACGCTTAAAGCTCTGAGTCTGGCGAGGCCCTTGCAAGAAATGACATTTACCCTTATCCTTATTCTGATTCCCATTTTTCTCTTCCTCTTCACTGTCGCTGGTAACTTCTCGGAGTCCTCAATCTGAAGTAAAGCTTCATAAAACTCATGATAAGTAGTACAGGGATTCGCAGTCGCAATGGTACGCCATTTCTTCTTAGTGCCCAATTTAAAACGACGTAGCATCTCAACCGGATTAGCAACAACTTCCTGATGGTAACGAGATAGATCAGTAAATTTCCTGTAGTACTGGTTAGCTGACAGCTTCTTCTCCCTCAAACTAGTAAATTCCTGCTTCTTATGATCAATATATGCATGAGGAATGAATATCTTATAGAATAACTGCTTAAATACCTCCCAATCTCTAGATTATTCCTGGGGTAACTCATCAGCCAACTGTCCCCACTATGAAGCTGGTTCCTTACCCAAAAACCATGAAGTCGTCTCGACCCATCTGTCCGGAGATAGACTCCCCTGACTCTGCATCAACCTAAAAGTCTTCTCAATATGCATCAACCATTTCTCTGAACCCTCGGGACCTTCATTCCCCACAAAAGTGGTTATTTTCAAATTATGAACTGACTCTAGATGGGTCCGCTGAGGCGGCCGAATAACTGATTGAATAGCACTCGCTATAGCTTCCTCTAACTGAGCTATATCAGGGAAACTAGGTTCGGCTGAACGACGTGGCTCTCTACGAGGCGAAAAAAAATATGCAAGACTACCAAACCTATGCTCTGATACCAAACCTATGCTCTGATACCAATCTGACAAGACAATTAGAATATTCACAAGATATGCAGTACTACCAAACCTATGCTCTGATACCAATCTGACACACCCCAACCCTAAAGTGGGGCGTGCTGGCCGTCACGCGAGAGTGACGTAACCATGTGCACAGTGCGAAAGCGATAAAAAATAGAATTTACGGATCAATTAAAACCGAAACACTAGCAATACTAGTGTAAAAAAAGTGTGAATTCCACTAATACAGAGCATAAAAGTCTACGTCCAGTCAAGCAGAAGTACTAAATAGAAATAACACCCGAAGGTGGTCCTATATAAGTGAATTTTGTCAAAATGTCCGATGAGGTCCTCGTATGCCACCAACGAACACTACCTAATACCTGGAGGGGCGAAAAACTAAGTTAAGTGGGTCAGAAACAAATCTTTTCAAAACCTTTGTTTTCTCAAAAGTTATAACCCCTCGCCGTAAAACCTGTATAATTTCCCAGAAATAAAGTATATACTCATATATATAATTCTCAACATCCTGCTAGAAAATATGTATGTATAAATGTATGTATGCCATGCTAAAGTATCATAACTGAATGCCAAATCATAACTCTGTGAATGTGATTGAATACTAGATATCATCTCAGCCCTTGGCTGTATATAGCTCATAACAATCTCATCATATCATATAGCTCATAACAATCTCAATCATATCATATATATCCTGCACACACATCAATCGCACCTTTAGTGGTCTGCACAACATCACTGAATATAAACTAATATGTTCTAGTGCTACGATCATATGAAGACTGAGCGATAAATCGTGGGTCACCTACGAGTCGAACCCATCTATAGTGGTCTATTCGACATGAATGAGCACCTAACTTGGATCCAAGGCGAGCATACGGTGTGGGAGGTGAACATCACGTGAAGGACTGAGCCCCTATCTCTGGGCGGGAGCACTAATATCAGTGTGCAGGTTTATGAGCTCTAATCATTTCACATCACATCACATCATTCGTTCTCTTCAACTAGTATATAAACTTACCTGCCACTTACCTGTGCGTCCTCAGCACCAACATTAATATAAGCAATCAATAATGCATAATAAAATAAATAGATACTTTGCATGGCATTTCATATCATATTTCACTTAAACTGATTTTTTGGGAAAAATATCATTTATATAGGTATATACGGAAAACAAATGCCCACTCACTGATAAGTAGCCGGGTCGTAACTCTCGTGCCTAGCCTGGCTACGCTCGTCCTCCAGATAGGTCTCGCCTATGTGAGAAGTAACTGAAATAACGTTAATTAACGCACATAATCGAAACCTTAGAAATAACTTCTCATACATTGCTCAAATTGGGTTTATGAATATACCGCTGTGATCTACCCAACTTCATGAACATCCCCAAATTTTTAGAAAAATTTTCCGACCACCCATGTGCCGCCACGTGCTGGCCAAGGCATGGCCAGACGCGCCCCCACGCGCCTCTATGTGATAAGCACACTAACGACGTCAGGAATATTCCGTTAAAACCCAACTGTAACAGTAAAGATGACTGACGACGTCAGCATATTCCGTCAAGACTGACGGAATATTCCCTGTCTTCTTCGGCGAGTCGCCGGTCGCCTACGACTGTTCGTCGGTTTCTAGAAAAATTTCCAACTATGGTTTCTCCTTCATTTTTGCACCATTTTCTACGTACTTGATACCAAAATGAAGATCTCACAATGATGAACACAACCATACCTGACTCGACCCCCAACTCGCCGGAAAAAAGCCTCGATAATTCCGACCAAAATGAAACTCTTCGATCTCACGATTTCGACGTCCAATTTCTTCCAACGAAGCACTCCGAGCTTCGTAAGGACCTCCTTAAGCTTCCTATGAACTTAGAATTCCCTAAAAAAGTAACATTTTACATGTGCATGAACAGTGCACAAATCGGAGGTTACGGTTTCGTGATGAATCGAAGGTTTCCTGTTCTAAAACTTGCACTAATGGCTTCCTAGTATCACAAGGAACATGAAATTGCTTACCTTAATCTTGATCTGCATGGTTTGAGATGGGTTTAGGTGCCGTCCGTACGAAACCAAGAGGGAGAGAGAGAAGGTCTGAGAGATAAAGAGAGAGTGCGGGGGTGAGAAAGAAAGAGTGTGAATGTCTGTGTGTGTGGTCCGAATACCACCAACCAAAACTCCCAAACTTAGATACACACGCATACCTTAATTTATGCTTATGGGCATTTTCATCATTTCACATCCATTGTACGAAATCTCAGGGACGGGCTGTTACAATGGATATTCATCATCATCATCATCATCATCATCATCTTTATCTTCATCTTCATCTTCATATTCGTCTTCTTCTTTGTGGTGCTCAGCGCACTCAAGAAGAGGTTCATTATGTTAGAAAGCGATCGGGGCAGCAAAGCGTTTGTTTCCAAATGTGAGGACTTGTTTATCTGCCGGGTTAGGTTTACTATATCTTGACGAAGTTAAGGTTTCACCATAAAACCAATTGGTAATATGGGAAGTAGCCCAACCTCTTATAAGCTCATGCAAGGTCCCTCATCCCATTAATGTAAGACTCATTCTTAACACGCCTTCTCAAGTGTGGCGAATTTTCAAGCCTAACACGTGGACAACACAACGGGGTTACGTGGAGCACATGTGGCCGTTTGGCTTCACATGTGGGACAACCTGCTGTGATACCATGAAGAAGTTGAAGTTCCACCATAAAACCAATTGGCTATATAAGGAGTAGCCCAACCTCTTATAAGCCTATGCAAGGTCCAACCTCCCATCAATGTGGGACTCATTCTTAACATATCTGAGGTTCACTTGTTGGCGAGATCTTCTACAGCTCTCAAGGTGGCTTTCCATCAAATGATGTCACATAAACTATCCACTTTTACTTCCTTACCCACTTCAAATTCGTACATTCCTTTAACATTATTCTTCCATATTCAAATGTTGGCACTCCCCCTTTGTGGTCGCTGCACTCCAATTGCACCTATGCGCCTGCAATATCTGTAAGTATGTGCATGAGATTTCGAACAACTAAAATATTGAAGGCCTCATTTGATTCGTGAAATGAGTTTTTCATAAATGCAACTCTCATGCTAGGAAGTGAGAAAAATACTTTGGCTTCTCACATACAAGTTGTTCGGGCTAGATGTTCCCTCGCACAACTACCTTGTCGTCTTACCTGTCGGGCAAGGTTTGCTAACTGGCTTACTGCAACATGAGTTTAAAATTAGTCTCAGAGGTGCCTTTGTGGGTTCTTTATTAGGCCTTCAGGCTCACAATCAAGATTAATATAGACTGAGCATGTCACTGTTACTTTGGTTTGTCAAATTGTCCTTTTAGTTATTAGTTTAATTGATTTATTGCGCCACAAGTCACTTAGACTTCTCTGTTCGATAAGATTGTTTACAGATGGGTGAAGTCTGTATCAAGTCATTTTTCTTGCCTTGTAAACAAGGACTTTTTATTCGAATATCATATGTCCAGTTATAGGAAAGTTCATGTTCATTTAAGCATTTTCCTTAGTAACCAACTTGGATTAATAACAAGGAAATAAGAGTACTTAGTTTGACAGAAAAAAAAAACCTATAGGAAAACTTTAAAGTAAGTAATGGAAAATGACATGGAGACATGCATAAAAGTTAGATCTACTCCACGAAATTGTAAATAAAGGAGATTCAGGCAAGGTTACAACCTTGGCTGGCAAGGTTTGTTTTGTCGTATACAACTTCTCCTTATGTTTTTTTTTACAAAAGCAGGTACTTCTATTGAATAGAACAACAACAAAGATTTACAAAAGGATTTGATACTACAAAAAGAATATGTAGCAGAGCTTCTCAACCTGACAAAAGAAAGTTTTTCTATGGTGGAACTATCACTAGGAAGAAGGCAGACAAAACAAAGCTATTTGGTTTTTTGTTGTTGAATTCAGAGTATTGAGAGAGCTTTTTTGCTTGCTTTCCTTGCTACTTTTACAGACTTCTTAGCCCGAGTGTCCAAGCCTTCCCTTTCTAATGAACTTTTCTCTCGGTGATTGTCTTTAGAATAGGGTGTCACCATTTGCTTTTTGTTAGTTACTTATACCTGCCATAGAAAATCACTTTTCACTGAAACTGAGCTGCCCCTTGTCACTTCGAGCATAGGCTTGCTACCTATTAGCTACCAAATAACATTATTTAAATTCCTCTTGGGCTATCGCCTTTACCAGCTCAAAACAAAAAGCTATTTGTGCACTTGGGCCTTAATTGAATTAAGCCCAATATTAATTATCCAACCAAACACAAGTGTACATGAACTTTTGGTTTTGTATATTTGTTAGCTTGTAATTTACGTAAAAAATAATGACACCTTACCTATAAATAGTCAGACAATTTTCAAATTGATAACAAGGAATTACATTCGATTCCTATTTTATGGAATCTTTTTTGTTTAATTGTCTAAACCTATATATATATAAACTGTAAATGAAAACTGGCTCTGATACCAAATGGGGCGGAAAGTCTAATGATAATAACGATGAGGACAATTAAACCAGGGGCAATGATGATTAGGGTTGAATGAACTGTTAATTGAATTATTGGTAATTTGTTGTGGAGGATAACCAGGATTAAATATGCCATGAAACCAACTGTTATAAACAAATAGAAAGAATTGAACAAATGATTGGTATGTGTTTACCTTGAATTTGAGATATTCAATGAATTAACTGTGAGTAAGGATTTTATGTCATTCAAAATCAGTTGTTATGAAAATATTCTTCATAATGAAAACAATGAATTCAAAATAATGATGCAAATATAATTTGAACATAAGTTTTATTGCAAAACTTACACTGGAACTTACAATTGATTTACTGACGATTGAGTCAGCAAATAAGAAAATGACTGATGAAAAGGATATTGGTGCACCCAGGCATCCTTGACATTTGAAAATTAAAAGTGTTTACAATTTTTGATTTCTATGGGTACAGTGTGAACTCAAAGAAAGCTTTTACTGAGAAATTATGGAAATTCCAAACTTGAAACTTTCTCCTCCGTAATCCACTTCTTATAGACTTGGAAAAAGGTCTTGGAAGACTTGCTTTTACTATTTGATGAATGATGACTTGCTTTCACTATTGATGAACAATGAAATTCGTTAGAATAATTGTAGCTTTTACTGTGGAAGCACGGGATGGATGATTGAATGACTCCCAACTTTCTCAGAATCATTGGTGGGAACGTGCTAGCTGACTGAATAATTCCATGCTTTGTCGGAATTATTGGTGCGTATAATGCCTAAACGCTTCACATGGTGATGACTGAAGTTTTCACATGTCTTTATGCAAATAGGTCCTGGGAATCTTGGTAGTCTGCCCACTTGGCTGACTATGTTTTTTGGCTTACTGAGTTGGCTGGTTGTGAGGATGCATTTGAAGATTCAGATTATGCGACTTCCTCTTCTTTAGTATAGAGCATCGTTGCTTCTGCAAGTAATTGTTGAGCTAAGTCTTTGAGTTGGGTGGCTTTTTCTTTACCTTATGAGCTAGATGACTTGGATGACTTGGCTGTTTCTTTGAGTGATGATGATGGACTAATGTCCGATAATAACTGTTCCGGGATGGCTGGCAGAGATGCATGTGCTGGCTGTGCCGTAATTAGTGGAGATTGAGTAATGGGAAATTCTGTGAGGACCAGACTGATGGTCTTCTAATGGTTAAATTTATCCCACCACTTGACTGATCTGGCTTTGTAGAGTTCACCTGTTTCGACTTCATAATTCCACTTCATGATCCATGTGACTTTGTACTTGGCCATGAATATTGGGAGAAGTGTAATTCTATAGTTGAATCGGCTTCTGTCAAATTTGTGTTGGAAACTGGCAGAGAACACCTGCATAAGCTCTTTTGGTAGGAGACTGGCTGTTGCCGTGAATTGACCACCATTTAGGGAACCTTGCAGGAAAATTTAATCTGAAACTCTTGTCAAAATTAATGAACCATGAATGACTAAAATCTTCTGTTTGATGGAAAAAGATGTTAGTCCATGCATCAATGTAATCAAAGTAATTGTAATGGTTATTGGGAATGTGGACATATTGGGTATGAAGATGTTTGGTTTTGTAAAGGAGGATTCCCCAATCTGATTCGGTTAAAAACCTTCCAATGTAGAGACAATGCTAGAGGATTTTGTTTTCATGGGTTTTGCTGTAGAGAGGTTTGATTGAAATGGACTCGGTTTTGCTGAGGATGGCTTGGTAGTGTTTTATTATTTTATGTGATTCTGTATGATGATAATGGAAATTGGGTGGAAAGACTGTTTTGGCTAATTTTTCTGGTGCTTGTTTCTTGATTGAGATTGAAAGGAATATTGAAAAAATACTCACTGGGGTTTTTCTTGACATATGGTGATGTTTTGGTATAACTGACTGATTGGGATGATGATGATTGGTATTTGGGGTTGAATAAGGATCATATTGACTGACTAATGCCGTTTGATAATTGGGACGTGGTGATTGGTAGTTTGGCCTAAGGTTTCCTATTGTGGAACCTAAAGGAGTTAAACGGTTGGTAATGGCTAAGGCCGATGAAGAATCTGGACTTGATTCTTGTTTGACTGGGGGTGGTGGTAGAGTGGCTAGAAGCATCCTCTGATCAGGTCTTCTTGCTGTCATTCTTCCCCTACAGAAATTCTCTGGTTAAGAAATCAAGGATGCAAGTTTGACTATCTTTGATGTATTCGAATGCAAAATAAAAAAATACTTAATATAGCTTGCCATCATGCAAAAATCTGTTTTGATGCAATGTTTTGAACATCATTTTGTAAAACATGTTTTGCAGATTTGCAATCAACTCTGACTAAAAAAATTTTATTTAATAAATCATCTTGAAATTTACTAATACCTAATACTATAGATAATATTTCTTTTTTAATAATACTGTAATTACTTTGTGCTGGATTCCATACTCCTAAATGGAAACAAACAATTTGTTCAGGAGATCCGAAAGAAATTGACTGTTTGAGAATACCTCCGTAACCAATTTCAAAGGCATCAGTTTCAACAATTTTGAATGAATTGGGAGTTGGAATGCCAAGACAAGGCAAAGTCTTAACATGTGATTTAATTTGTTTGATAATGGAAGTATGAGTATTTGACCAAGGTGAAGGATTCTCTTTTAGATGATCAAACAAGGGTTTGCATTGTTGCCTAAGATGAGGATAAAATTTTGCAACATAATTTAAAGATCCTAGAAATCTCTGTAATTAGGTTTTGTCAGTGATTTCATCTGGGAACTTGTCTGCAAACTGAATTACTCTATCTATTGGTTGAATGGTTGACAGGTGGATATTGTATCCTAAAAACCTAATTTTGGTATGGAATAACTTAATTTTGGTTGCTGAGACAACTAATCCATTTGATTTAATTATCCTAGCAAACATATTTAAGTGTTTCCAATGCTCATATATTGATTTGGAATAAATGAGAACATCAACAATGTAAACAATTGAGAAATGACTGTATTGATTAAATATTTCATTCTTGATATTCTGAAACTTACTGGGTGCATTCTTAAGACCGAATGACATTACATTCCATTCATAATGACCAAAGGGAGTGACAAATATTGTTTTATAAATATCATCCTCATGAATTTGAATTTGCCAAAATCCAGACTTCATGTCGAATTTGCCAAAATCCAGACTTCATGTCGAATTTTGAGAAGATTACAGCTTGAATAAGTCTCTTAATTAAATCTCTTTTGTTAGGAATTGGATACCGTATCCATTCCAATACTTCATTAAGAGGTTTTTTAATTAATGACTAACGTAGGAGTTCCTCTTTCTAATTCAGCATTCTTTTGGACATAGAAAGTAGGACAAGACCATGGTGATTTACTTTTTCTAACTATCCCTTTATAGAGAAGTTCTTGAATTTCTACTTTGCAAAATTCCCTAACTTCTTGACTCATTTGAATTGGCCTGGCTTTTGTTGGTATTTTCTTTTCATCAAATTCCTTATTGTAAGGAAGTTTGACAATGTGTTGCTTTCTGTGCCAAAAGGCGTTGGGAATATCCGAACAAATTTCATTAACAAGTTTCATTTGAAAGTTTGTAATGCTTTGTAACAAAGATTTGTGTGGTAATTGTTCTTCAATTCTTTTGTAATTAATTTCTTCTTTTAAGAAATTAATTTATTGTGATTTTTTGGTGACTAGATTGATGGTTTTTGAGATACTATCTTTTTGTAATCGTCTTAATTTTTTGAGATCTATTTCCGTGCAGAATTCAAATGTGATTTTTTGTCCTAACATTTTGGTAGGTATACGGTTATGGTGTACCTTAAAAGGATATAGGAGAGCTATGAAGGGGAGACCTAAAATGACTGGGTCTGAGATGTTTTTTTAATCAAAACAAATGGGGTTTTAAAACAAACATTGTTTTGACAAACATGGGCTTTTGGGATTTCATATTTCAACTGCATTGGTGACTGGTTTGCTGCAGTAAGAATTTCTGTTGATTTATGAAAATACTTAGTGGGAATTAAACCTTCCTGAATACAATTCAAGTCTACATCTGAGTCAATTAAGGCAATTGTTTCTAACTGGAAGTCTTCAATTATTATTTTTATTTTAGAATACCATTTCTGGATCCTAATTTTTTGAAGTAATGCTTAAACTAGGCTTTCTGTTGCATTTTCTATGGACTTGGATTCTGATTCTTGGTCTGAGGAAGAACTATTGTGTTCTTCATCATTATTGCTAAGGAGTGCTTGTGTTTGGATACTACTGAGATGTGAGCGAATTTCTATGTTTTCTGATTTTAAGGACTTAATTTTGTTGACTTCTTTTTGTAGATCTTTGACTGTAATTTCTTTCTTAGCCTTATTAAACATTTCCAGGGCTGTGCTAAGACAGAGTTTTGGGGCCACTTGGGGTTAACTAGTACTGGCTTCTTCAGGGGAGACTAACTTCTTAAGTTCTTTAAATAAAATGACTTTAATTCAGGGTCATCTACTTTGCTGATTAATTCGATAAGAAGATCTTCTTATTCTTCTTGTTTATTAAGGACTAAAATCTTTTTACAACAAGCATATGTGCATCCTATTTTAATGTCGGGGGATGAAAGACTACTTGAGGAATTATTGGAAAAAGACAAATGAGAACTTTAATCATCTTTGGATTGACTATGGTCTGTGTCTCTTAATTCTAAGACTTGGATTAGCTGGGTTTTCTCTTCTTCAGAGATTTTCAACTGGTTGATTGTTTTCTTGACTTTACATTTATTTGCATAATGACCGAATTTGTCACACTTGTAGCAATTTCCTTTTTGTTCTTGATTTTTGTAGTGAAATTTTCCTGAGGGTTTTCTCTTCCACTTGTTGGACTTGGGTTTCTCGTAAAATTTATTCGTTTCAAAATTCTTATTTTTGAATTTGTTATATTTGGGATGTCTCCTACTGGGGTACCTATTTGGGTATCTATTGTAGGCCTCTGATTTTTTTCCTTTTTGTTGGATGGAGCAATAAGAGGTAATCTGTATTGTTCACAAAATGTTCCTAATTCATATTTAGCTATTGATTTGTCTTTGTTGACTTGTTTTGTAATTTTCATATCAGTACACATTTTCAATCCATCTTTTTGGATAATATTAATAATATTTCCATAAGTAAGGGTAGGATATGGTATGATACCTTATTCACTAACTAAAACATTTCTAATTTTATGGGCAAATAGATTTGGTTCTTTCCAAAATGGTTGATTACTATCCTCTCTAAGCATGACTCTAGACATGAAAACATCTTTGTACCATCTAAAATCACTTAGGATTGGACATCTTAAGTTACTAAGTTGGTCATGAATTATGGAGGTGACATTACTGGGTGTCCCTGTGAAATGTTCTATAATAGTGAAAAGTAATGTGTTGACTGCATCTGGGACTCCTTGTCCTATATGCTCATCAAAGATGGGTGTTCCATCTTCGTCTTTTTTTACTGCATTTTTAATTTCATTTCTTGATTGTTCAGTGAGTGTTTTTCCCCCCAGGACTAGAGCATTCCTGTAAATCCAGTGACCAAAAGGTCGACAACTTGTGTTTGACTGAGGTTATGATTGGTGATATAACTATTAGCAACCATGGAGATCTGTTGTAATTTGTTCAAAAGTTCTTGTTCTGATAATCCATCTATGTTTAATTCATAGAGTTTATCAGTGAAACTGAGAATTGGTTTTGGATGTTTCTTTCCTCAAATTGAATATCCGAAGGTGTTGGCCTTGGATACCAATTTTTGGTAAGAGTTGTTGGATTGATTCATTTGTTTGTGATTCGTTTTAGTTCAAGATTTTGAAAAGTTTCTTCCACTTTTCTGATGGAATTTGTTTCACTCTCGCCTTCTGAATCCCATATTCCAGAAGATGTTTCTGGTTGAGATTCATATGGGTGTTGTAAAACATTGACTGTTTTTTCTTATTTTAACTCTTGTAACATTGGATCTATTTTTTTATTTATGGAAATTGTTTTCAAAGTGGTTGTGCTAGAGGAAGACTCTGGGAAGTTGACTAAGGGTTTTTCCCTAATTGTTGGTTTTGGTTGAGAAAGTCTATCTATTTTGATTTCACTTTTGTCTAACTATTTTTCTATGGTGTGTAGACTCTGGTTTATGAAATTGTTTTGTTCAATGACTGGCTTGACTCCTGCATCTTCTTTGGGAAGTTTGAAATGAGTGGCTGGTACTTGTGTTTTTGCAGTTGTAATTAAAATTGTTTCTTGTGGAGGGTGACTAGAATAGACTATGGTTTTGTCTTCTTTAACCCAATTTTCTTTGGTGATGACTTCTAACTTCTTTTTAGACTTGTAATATTTTTCAACAAAATCGAAGAAAAATACTTCAAATTTATGCTTTTTCATGAAATTGGTCCATTTATTGGAAATGTCCAATTTTTGTTCTTTTGTATATTTATTTCGAAAAATATTCCTTCTGGGAATATTTTATGTTGCTTAGATGTCAGCATTGAGTTTCTTCCATCGATTTTTGAATGGTTTGTTCAGTACGAGTAATTGGTGGTTGATTTGACTTGCTTCGAAGTCGGATTCTGTTGGAGAGGTTTGTTCTCCTTGGTTATGAGTATTGGGCTAATATATTAGGTGAGTCACCTGAGAGGCTGTTTCTATTTACTTTAGTTTTATGCTAATCAAATCATTAATTAATTCTTGCCGGGTGACTGCTGAGCTAGTTTCTACTGCTTTTAATTTTCTATTAACTAAAGAATTAATTAAATCTTGATCTTGACCCATCATATCGATTGATGTGGATCCAGAAAAAGAATTCCTACTTGGTTCTAAAGATTTTTGTGACTGGGCTAACTCGTGTAACTGGACACTAGATTTTCTGGCTGGACGGTCAAAGTTGATTTTAACTGTTCCGTCAAAGTATTGTTCTATGTTGTCTAGGTTGACTAGACTATTTTGGATACTAACTGGCTTACTTTCATTAATCAAATACCAATCTGAAGGCAAACTGATATCTGACCACCTAATGGTTCTGGGTATTTTGATGTTGGCGTTTTCTTGATTAGTTTGAATTAGGAGTGTATGGTCTTTTAACTAAGGCTTGGAAATTCATGTTTGTTCCTGTGACTTTGTAGTAAACTCTAAAGATTAAGGCTAATGGTTGGACTCTTTCAAGAACTTGGTACCCTGAAGTTTTGATGTTTAATGCGAGTGCTTTCAGCATGTGAGGATCTGAAAGACTTATCGTGAGATTTGGGAAACAATCAAAATGAATTGGGCCATTGTAAAGACTTGACTCGATCATTCCAAGAATACTATCACTGAAGTCAGTGAATCTTGCATCTCGAAGACATAACAAAATAGAGGTATTGAGGCCTCTTCTTGTTAAGGGCTTGACTGCTATTTGGACTAAACCTATGTGAATGTAATTGTAACCATCTTTTCTATGAGTTTTGATTTGTTCTGGTGTGAATAATTGACAAGTTTCACGTTCTTTACTAAAAGCATAAGCTTTCTCAACTGTTTTGACGTGGTGTTCACATCTAAAAAAGGCTACTGACCATTTCTTTTTGTAAATGTTTTTACTAGAAACCTTGGGGATATTCCAATCTCCAAAGTCGACACTGTCATCCGTTTGAAATTCTAATTTTTGTTCTTCATTTACTATGTCTGGAATTCTACTTGAACTGGATCTGGTGCTAGTGCTGGCAGTTGAATTTGCTCAAAATGCAGGTTTCCAATATGCAGAAATCTTACTGGCTTTACCTTCCTCGCGTATTTGCTAAACTCCATCTCCGCTCATGCCAATCCTATAGACTTATTGTTTGGAACACGCCTTACTGTTTGGGTTGAGAGTAAACAATTCTACTTAGAAGCTTAACAAATAAGATAAACTGTAAATGAAAACTGGATGACGAACAAATGTAGTGATTATAAAGATGATAACTTAATTACCACTCACTTGGCTCTGATACCAAATGGGGCGGAAGGTCTAAAGAATTGAACAAATGATTGGTCTGTGTTTACCTTGAATTTGAGATATTCGATGAATTGACTGTGAATAAGGATTTTATGTCATTCAAAATGATAAGTCCATAAGATTGGCAGAATATAGACTTGAATTGTATTCAAGAAAGTTTAATTCCCACTAAGTATTTTCATAAATCAATAGAAATTCTTAGTGCAGCAAACTAGTCACCAATGCAGTTGAAATATGAAATCCCAAAAGCCCATGTTTGTCAAAACAATGTTTGTTTTAAAACCCCATTTGTTTTGATAAAAAAACATCTCAGACCCAGTCATTTTAGGTCTCCCCCTTCATAACTCTCCTATATCCTTTTCAGGTACACACACACACACACACACACAGATATATATATATATATATATATATATATATATATATTGTGGTTCATTTGGTTATACCTTTAATCACCTTACTAGACTAGACGTTGTCAGGAACCCTAGATGGCAGTTGTCATAGTAGACTAGGCCATGCACGTAAATTGACTCAGGGTTTTCTTTACAGCAAGCGAAATCATGGGACAATATCGAAAGTGCAGAGACAACAATAGCCGCTACTACAAAAGAGGCTATCACTGGCAGTGTAAAAACCGACAATAAAACCCAATTACTGTCGGATGTTTGGTAAAAATCCGACATGAAGTCGTGCAATGTCGCATATGTGAAGCGACACCATTGCTACCGTCACCAAAAGGGTATTGACGTTGGTTAGTCCCTTTAATCCATCACCAAGAAGCAAAGTAATATAAAATAAAAAAGAACAACAACGTCGCTTAAAAGCGACATCCAACATTACGTTGGTTAAAAGAGACGTTAAGTTTTGACATGATGGTGGTTCTAAGCGATGTCAAGCAACAATTAACGAATTAAAATATCAAACCTACTGTCGGTCCTAACCGACATCAACAGTTAAAATAATTAAAAAAATATAAATTAATTAATAATAATAAAATAATTATATAAAAAATAATTCCCAACATATTTTAGGCAAAAGCAAACATTAATAAAAATTAATAACAATTATCTACCATAACAAACATTTTATATCACAAATAACATACAAAAACTCATATGCCAAGATCTCAACTTTACATATCAATTTCCAAAACCCATTACAAATCATAAAAACCCCACTACATTCTGCTGAAATTCGAAACCCTAAGTTTTGGGGATTTCTTAAGCCCTCTCGCCCCTAATCCTACGAGCAAGCTGGATGTCCTTGGGCATAATTGTGACCCTCTTGGCATGAATGGCACATAGATTGGTGTCCTCAAATAGCCCTACCAAGTACGCATCAGCCGCCTTCTGTAGCGCAGACACTGCGCTGCTCTGGAACCTCAGATCGGTCTTGAAGTCCGGTGCGATCTCCCGCGCTAGCCTCTACAACAGCAGCTTACGAATCAGAAGCTCAGTGCTCTTCTAGTACTTCCTGATCTCCCTTAGGGCAACAGTTCCCGGCTTGAATCGGTGAGGTTTCTTCACTCATCCAGTCGCGGGAGCAAATTTTCGAGCAGCCTTAGTTGCCAGCTGTTTCCTTGGTGCCTTACCTTTGGTGGACTTGCGAGCAGTCTGCTTGGTACGAGCCATTTGGGAAGATGAAAGTGGAAGACTGAAGGGTTTAGGAAGTGTTTGGTTCTCGGGAAAATTGGAGAGATTTTGATTTGGATTGGATGGAAAATGGCGGAGGGTTTGAGGGGTATTTATTTATGATTTGGAGAGCAGAGGAATCGTGGGAAGTTTGAAATTTTGTGATTTCGTGTGAAAATTTTGGAGGAGGGGTTTAAATATGGATACTGAGTTGGCGTCGGTTAAAACCGACATTGACTGCATGACGTGATAAGCTCATATTTATATATATTTTACATCAAATTCACTTATCTTTTGTTAGTTAGTTCCTTATATTTTTGAGCTATTTACTTTGTTTTTGTGTTTTGTAGGACTAGTCAAGCAAAGAAAAGAAAAATAGCACAAGTGGGATTTTAAGTAACAAATTCGTCAAAACTGCCTGTGCAGGTCAGCTGACTTTGGAAGCAAGTTACGAACAGCTCAGAATGAATTAGAGAATGAGCCTTATATGCTTAGAAAGCCATGGATGTCTATTTTCTGGTGCATTTTGCGGATTCCTAATATCATTTTTCTAGAAGAAGTTATGGCCGTTTTAACACTAAAAGGTTCCCAAGAGGCTGAGCAGTTTGTAACTGACAAGAAAGCATTGAAAGCAATAAATCCAATAAAACTAGCAGCCAAAACTAATGCAGCCAAAAACAAACCAGCTGACACCTATTCAAATATCAGAGGAAATGAAATTAAAGATGAGGATTAAGAGGGAGTAATTGGCATAAAGACTACCTAAAGAGTTACAATTGTTTTACCATTTCCTCTCACTTATTGTCATCACAAAATGGCTATTAGTGGGGGAGTTATGGAGCAGAAATGGGGCAGCAAGCATGGGCATAAAGGCTGCAGGTTGCAGCGGCAAAAGAGGAGTTTTTTGGAGGAAAAAGAAGGAAAAAAGGCAAGGTAGCAACGTTGGGGAAGGAAGGAAAGGAATGAGGAAATCTTGGCATTCTCTTCTTTTGGTTCTATCTTCTCAAACTCATGTCTTTCCTTTGGTTTTATTTGAGAATTATGTGTAACTAATTTTTAGTAGTTAGGGGCTGTTTTGAAGCCCCGAATATGATTGCAAATGTGTTATGACATTTCGTTTCAATTTCTTTTATGAAAGGATGAAAATTGGTTCACTAATTGTCTCATTGATGAATTCTTTATGTGTTTTCTACGGATGCATACTTAGTAAGCATATTTAGGATTCTAATGCTATGAATATGTGTGTGCCTGCCCTCGTCAAATGAGGACCTACATATCTTCTAGAGTAGTACTTGTTAATTGCGATTAACAGGTGAATCAATTTCTAGGATGAGTAAGACAACGCCAGTACTTACGATGCCTTGTGATGACTCAAACTCTTTTCATTCTTAATGATTTCTACTTGTTAAATCTATGAACACGCCATTCTAGATTGCATGCTAGGGACTAAGTTAAGTTGAAAACGCCATTCTCTTAACATACTACGTAAGAAAGAGTAATAGGTTGAGTTCTAACATTGAGCCAACTTGAGCACCTTCATCCAGAAATAAAAGGAATTTGAATGAAACATAACATGTTTTCATGATTATTTGGTGGTGGATAGCAATTCCCCTAACTCGTTTTTTTTAATTTGTGAACTACTTAAAATCTGTTTCTGTCCTGTTTTTGTTCAATTTAATTTAAATAGAAAATCAACTCCAAAAATCCCAAAAATTTGTATGAGTGTATCTCTGTGTGTCTAGTATCTTCATATAAAATTTCGTAGACTTTAGATAAGTGTAAGTTGGTCTAATAATTATTTTTCAGTGGCTGGTCAGTAGGGACAGCAACCCAGTTTTTGTGACATTAAGTAGTTAGATAAAACAATCTTCTGCGGGAAAGACCCTTATTTTCATATGCTACAATTGAAAAATCTTAGTATTAATAAGGAAAATCAATAGGACATTTGTGTGTTACTTTGTGGTGTGCATTTAATCCTATCAAATTTTTGGCGCCGTGTCGCCGGGGATTGTTATTTCTAATTACTTATTTCTCTATTGTTTTCTTTTCTTGACTAATTAGTGTTTTTGTTTTTGTTTTTATTTCAGGTACTCTTTGTAGTATATGCATACTCGACGGTCCAAGAGTATTGATCTAGCTTCCTACGATCCTGAGCTTGAACGAACACTTTGAAAGCTTCGAGGAACAATCAAACAGAAGCGTGCATCGGTGTCTTTACCACCATCTTCTCCACCACATTTGAGTTCGGAAGAGGAGGAAAAACCACAAGAAGACATGGCTGATAACCGTACTTTAAGGGAGTTGGCAACGCCGAATACGGATCAACAACCGTTGTGCATCACATATCCAAATGCAGAAGGAGGATTTGAGCTCAAGTCCGGCATGATTCACTACTTGCCTAAGTTCCATGGCTTTTCAACGGAGGATGCCAACATGCATCTCATGGAGTTTCACGTGGTATGCTTGGGAATGAGACCAGCAAATGTGGATGAGGAGCAAGTCAAGTTGAGGGCATTCCCATTTACATTAGAAGCTAAGGCAAAGGAGTGGCTTTACAATTTACCTTCGGGATCAATGAACACATGGAACCAGGTGAAGCAAGCATTCTTGGAGCAATATTTTCCGGCCACAAAAGCTGCAAGCATAAGGAAAGACATATGTGCAATCCGACAACAACATGGAGAGCCTTTTGGAGATTACTATGAGCGATTCACACATTTGGTTCCATCTTGTCCTAATCATCAGATTTCAGAGCATCTTTTAATACAGTATTTTTATGAAGGATTGTGTGGTACTGATCGTGTAATGCTTGATGCAGCAAGTGGAGGAGCATTCATGGACAAGACACCAACAAATGCTAAGGCATTGTTAAAGAACATTGCTGGCAACACACGACAATTTGGAGGGAGAGATGAGCTACCTCTTAAGAAAGTTAATGAGGTAAGTGCTAATTCTAGTATTGAATTACAATTAGCTAACTTGACTAATCTTGTGCAACAGGTTATGGTGGCTCCAAAACAGGTATACGGTGTATGTTCAATGATGGGACATGCCACGGACATGTGCCCTTCGTTGATGGATCAAGGTGGCTTTGAAAATATTTAAAAACTATCATTAGTGTCGGAAAAACGCGACACCAATCTTCTTTTAACAGACGCTAACATTATGTCGGTTAAAAGCGACACCACTGTTAAAAAATATTAAAATCTATGTCGGTTATAAGCGACATTAACATTTTATGTCAGTTATAAGCGACAGTAACTACGACACCATGTAAACTAGGTGTCTGAATGTCTTAAGCACCACTATGTTTTATAAAAGCGACACCAACCACTGACACAATAAAGCCCTTTTGTAGTAGTGAGCCCTTGAACATTTTTTCATTAATGTTGATCAATTATTTCCTGCTTATTTGGACAAAACAAATAAAAAAAATTAAGAGAATAATTTCCTGCTTGAAATCTTGTTTTGTTGGAGATGCACTCAGTGGAGGGAACTCTTTTTTTATAAGGGAATACTGTACGTATATTATGGGAACTTGTGGTTAGGACAATTATTTTGACCCGACCTTCTCTGGATCTGATCTTAACCATGTGGTCATAGATTCTCAGACATGCATGATGCATGTATGATGGATCATTATAAGTAAAACTAATACGGAGAGCTTGAAAAACACTCACTCATCTCTCTCTAAACCCTTCTAAAACAACCCTAAATCTAGAAGCTTCATAGCCGCTGGCCCCTTGCTCCGACTTGGGGCTGGCGACAACCCTTTTCCCCATTTCTTCTAGCCTCTCTCATTCTTCCCCTCTTTCTCTTTGTCGTCCTTCCTCACCTTCACCCTTTTGTTCTTCCCCTTTATCTTCTTCCCCCTCTCGTTGATCCCTCCCACGTGCCTCACCTCCCATCCTATTTCCTTTTCACTAATGAGTGTGTTGGTCATGTTCACGGCGCACATGGTGGTTCGTTGTGCAGATCCGAAGCCTCTATCGGCGGTTGGATTGGTTTACTAAGGCATGCATCTCGTTCCTTTGGTTTTGGGTTAGTGGTGCTGACTGGCTATAGCGTCGCTTCGGTGCCGGCAGTGGCTTTGGCATGACTTTCCTCTGCTCCACACACCACTGTTCTTTGTCAAGCACATGCCCTCCAAGTTATGGACTTTGCTGTTGTAATTGGAAAATTGTTGCAACTTGCCCATTTTGTTGCTTCATTTTGTGGATAGCTATTGGAATATTAAGGATGTATGAATGATTTCAATTTTGACACCTCTTTTATTTGGTTGTTCTTATTAATGAAACACTTTATCGCTTCTGTTAAAAAAAAATAAAATAAAACTAATACAACCCAATGAAAATGAAATTTTATATTATTCAGAACAAAAAATCTATAGTATTCTAAAGTATATGATATTTTGGATTTTTAGCCATTAAATTTGATTTTTATGTTTTTAACTAAAGAGCTAAGGGTTAAAAATTGGAGAATTCGATACTCTAGAATACCATAGAAAATCTCTACTTAGAAGTCTCAACTCATATGTTATAGCAGACGTGTTATTGTAGATAGTCATATATAATGTATTCAATGATGCAACACTCTTTTTCTTTCGATTTGGGACAAAGTTTAATGACGCCACCCTGTACACTCTATCCTCTTTGTACGAATTCTTCTATATAATGTATTCAATGATACAACACTCCTTTTCTTTTGATTTGGGACAAGTTTACTAAGGCCACCCTATACATAATACACTCTATCCTCTTTGTACGAATTCTTCTATTTTTATGAATATCGTACTCTGTTTCAAAAAAGCCTTAGACCCAAAATAGGTCAGCTTAATTCATGGTGGTCCAATTTTGATACTACGCACAATGTGAATTACTTAAGTGCCTCTGTAAAAAATGGTGACTGAGGGACTAAAACTCCATATGATCAAGGGCTAGCAAGGAGGCGACCATGGATTATAGTCAAGGTAGCTTTTTATGAAAAATAAAACTATTACATAGCTATATTTTAAATGTAATTCCCCATATATAACCTTTTTTTTAATACAAAGAAGATCCACAACGGATTTTTTATTCCGTATATCACAAAACTTATCTTAGGTATGACATTCTTAGGAAAATTACAAAACCAAATACTAGAGTGGTTATACTTGAAGTTCACAAAAACATTTGTTGCCAGATTTGCTGCAATTGTTGAATCAAAGAGGCGCCCTTACTTGATATTACATTAGAAGAAATAGAATGGCAAATTACAAGTAAATATATTACTTGATATTATATTACCTTGTGTAGGGTTCATTGGCAAATTACAAGTAAATAGTAGTACAAGGACAAAATTAGAATTACACAAAAATTTAGAAATTTTTGGAAGTAGAGGAATTTCTATCCTAAAAGCAAAAAAGGCAGATATGTTAAAATTAGAAGAAATAGAAAGGAATGTGTAAAATATCTTAGGAGATACTAATACAAGAGATCCCACAGAATTTAACATGCATACTCATTATAATGGAGACCAGGCAGTAAGATTTAGTGTTTACAAGCCTAGTAGAAAAGAGTAATACGAAGACAAAATATTAGAAGAATAGAGGTACTAATTCTTTAGCTTGTTCCGCAAAAAGATATTGGCTCAAGAACGAAACATGAGACCCTCCAATGAAACGAAGAGGAGCCCTTAATGCAGAAGACAATATACATTTATTATGAGTTTAATATTTAATTGTGGTAAGTCTATGTAATGTCATAGCATTGTTGTGATATTACGAGTGTAGTGTTTAACATGTTAACAAACGTAATTGTGTTGTGACACTATATGGTGCATTGTACAATTTTTGTAAATTAACTGGATGTGGTCCTAAACACTGTGCGAGTAATCGTGACAGGTGACTGAAACTTTACTTTACCTGCAAGGTATGGTTCGCAGTTGAATTAGGCAAAAAAATAGTTGGCCAGCACCAGCCAATAGACAGACAGCAAAGAAATGCACCAATTTTGTGTTCATCTCGTAAAAATTATTTAATACAACAGTTGAAAGTTTAAAGTACGGTCAGAGATGAATAAATTTTTTTTTTTAGTACAACGATATATTTTACACTCAGAGAAGTGAGAGTTCGGTTAAGTTACACAATGTCAACTTAATTTCGTATCGAATTTGTCATTCATGAAATTTGAACCTAAAATCTCTCACTAATAAGTGAAGAACAATGTCACCCAACTGTAATATTGAATGTCCAGAGACGAATAAATATTTAATGTGATTATTACAACATTATCTATCATTGAGGCAGCACATGGTATGCACGTGATTTTCCAAGTCCTGATCTGCAGTCTGCAGTAGAAGTCCAAAACATGTATGGGTGCGTTTGTTGCACCGGACTATCTCGGACTGGACTAGCTTTATGGACTAAGTTGGACTGGCTTTGAATAGACTGAGCTGGACTGATTTAGTGAAGCATTTGGTGCTGTGTCAGACTAAAAAGCAGGACTCATATATTATATTATTAAATTTATATTTACAATATTTTATCATTAATTTAATGTATATATATACTAATATTTTATTATTAAATTATCATTTTCCTTTCTAGAATCATCTTCTTCTCTCATTTTTTTTGTCTGCCCACTGCATCCCTCCCCTCTCCTCTTTCTCTGTCATTTTATATGTGCCACTGTCTTTTTCCCCTTTCCCTTTTCTGGGTTTTCTGGGTTCAATTTTATGGGTTTTCTGGTTGTGGGAAGTGGGGAAAAAGGAGATGTGAGGGGCAAAGAGGAGCAGAGGTAGCAGTGGAAGAGGTCAAGGAGGACGGAGCCCAAAGTCCTTGCCATCAAAAATTGAGGTCTAGGAGGAAGGAGCCCAATCGAAGGGCGCGACCGATGAGCTTGGTCTGAGAGGAGGTGAATCGGACGATAGAGCTCGTGAGTTCTCCGATTGAAGTTTGAATTGAGGTCTTTGTTCTTGATTTAGGGTTGGGGACAAGGAGAGAGGGAGAGAACGCGAGCAGAGAGGAGAGTAGAGGACACGAGTAGAGAACAATCGAAGGAATTAGCTAGTCTCATGGTTCGCGACGTCTCTTGCTAAGACCGTCTAGCATAGTCCTTAGTCGAGGCGAGTCCGACTTACTCCCACTAAAGCTAGTCTCGTGAAGTAACAAACATGGGATTGGACTAACTATTAGTCTAGTCCAGTCCAGTGAGGGCTAGTGAAGGGAAACAAACACACCCGTATTCTCTTGTGATTTGAGGCCAATTTGGCATTGGATATTACAGATTGACATAATTTAATTGTCTTCAAGATGCTCTTCATCAGTTGGTTTAGCTGCACTCATCTTTATTTAATTGAAGGCAATTTCAAGCTTGATTTATACGGGTGCGCGAATTATATGCTAATAGCGAATTTCATACTAACCTATGAAATTGTTGTTTGAATCATCTCAAGCTTGTCATATTATGACTTGTTGCAAGTGCATTAACGTCGTTCATTTAAAAAAAATATCCTATCGTTTAGAGAAAAAAAAATTATCTGCAATATCAAAGGGCAATAAGGTTATGTTCTCATATAAAACAAATAGCAACCATGTTACCCGATAGTTTTTAAATAGAAAGTAAACATCATCAATCTTCAAATTAAGAAAAAAACATTTCACATATTAAGCCGATGTTTAAGATAAGTAATGGTAATGATTTTTTTTTTTGTTCATTAGATTTCCACTTTATTATGTTTAAGATAAGATCGATCGGAAACCAAATTGTTAAACCACTTTCATTTTACTAGAGAAGTGTTTGAAAACAAAAAGAACACTACAATCTAAAACAAGAATTCAGCTATTAATAATGCTTTAGCGACTTTCTTTCATTGATTCGACATAAACAAACCTCACATGCACTAACCGTCGAATATCACTTACTAAAAAACACTTCCCATGCATCAACAGATAAAAATCACTTCGCTCGAACGTCAACCGAGCACCTCTCTTACGAATTAATATCCCGACACTATTTAGGAGTTCAACTTATTTGGTGACAAGGCAAACCTATTTGAATGATTAGGATAACACTGACATAGATGTGGGCCAGTGGACCCACCACCCCATCAACATTGAGATTGAAGCCAACGTGAACCAACCGTGTGATGCCGACAAGAGGATGCGCTTTGTGATCAGCCCAAGGAAAGGAAGTCAGCAAAATTAATTAATATTTACAGTTTTCTGTCGAATCCAGAAAAAGCCCATTTCTCACACAATGTCCCCATTCCCTTGAATTGTATATCATCAACGTCTCTCTCTCTCTCTCCCTCTCCCTCGCTCTCGCTCTCGCTCGCGCATTTTCACAAACACGTTGCGCGGTCACAGCCAGTGCCTGAGTTCGTTCCAGAGATACTGCCGCGTAGGCTCGCTCGCGTGTCCAATTCGTTTGAATTCCTGATTTAAGTCAACTTTGATTTGAAAATTTTCGTTTCGTTTGCTCTTGGGCACTTGGAAGTTTTGAAATTTGAGGAGAAATCGATTCGTTTCTCTCTGTGGGGTTTTGGGCGCCATGGCGATTGCAGCTGCAGCTGTCATCGTTCCACTGGGCCTGCTCTTCTTTGTATCAGGCCTCGTAGTCAATCTCATTCAGGTGCACCTTTTTCTGCCTCTTTCCATTCATGGGTTCTGGATTTCATTTGCTTATTGCCTAGATTTGGTTTTGTTTTAGCTCAGTTTTGTGTCTTCTGCCATCGATTTCTTCAATTTCTGCGTGAATTCCACGAGGGTTTTGCTTCTTTTCGTTTAAGTTTCATGGGTTTGTTGTTTCTCAAGTGGGTTGTTTGGGTAGGGTATGCCTATAAGCTTGCCTGTGAATATAGGTTTTATTTCGACTTTGTACTGTAACCTGCTAGCTTCGTTTGATTGTGAAGAACGTTTCGGAAAAGAAACGAAGCTTTCAAACGTTTATTTTAATCTTACATTGCCACCAAACCCATTGAGCTCATTTCGTTTACTCAGAAACGGAGTTCCAAATTGAGATTTTGGAGTTTACTTTTGTTATCTCTTTCTGTTCTATTAGCACGTCAATTGTATGTGTACATTTGTGCACATGTGTGTGTGTGTGTGTGTGTTTGTGTGTCCATTCATACACTTTTTCGTTTGAGGTTTTAGTCGATTTAGCCTAATTGGTCTGTTGTTTCAGGCGATTTGCTTCATTCTTATTCGGCCACTGTCTAAGAATACATACAGAAAGATCAACAGAGTGGTGGCAGAATTGTTGTGGCTCGAACTCGTGTGGCTCATTGATTGGTGGGCGGGTGTCAAGGTACTAGTTATATCCCCATATCTTGTGATTGTGAATATTTTGATTTCTCTAACTTCCTTAAATGCAGTTGTTTTATTGTACGCTGAGCACTTTTAGGTGCATTCCCACTTATTATGCCAGCTTCTAACTATGTATTTTTTCAACCAAATATTTTTCCCTACAACCCTTATGGAATGGTCAAAGTTATTGCTGGGTTTTGAAAGATTTATTGTTACCACAAGAAAGACTAGAAGGTGTAATTCTGAAGGAGGAAAGTAAAACATGTAGATCAAATTTTCTTCTGATAAGCTTGTATAAACCCCTGAAATGCGTAGCAATTGCTAAAGGAAGGCTTAGTACTTTAAATCATAGTAATAAAGGGAAGGACAATGCTTATGACCTGGTGTAATATTTACTTTAAGTGTCTTGAGATGAAAATTTGAGTCATGATTTAGTTAACCCTTTTTGTTGCAGATCCAAGTGTACACAGACCCTGAAACCTTTCGTTTAATGGGTAAGGATTAAACCTTCTCTTTTGTTTGATGCTTCTTTGTCATTAGGACTATGTATGTATATCTCTTTTCAAAATTATGCAGGATAAATTATTTAAATGCATGTTTTCTATTTTCTAGGTAAAGAACATGCACTTGTCATATGCAATCATAGAAGTGATATTGATTGGCTTGTTGGATGGGTCCTGGCTCAGGTACAAAGTTTATGTATCATGCTTTAATCAGATGCATGCACAAATATATTTAACCATACAAATAATATGTATATTTATAAAAAATAATGCCCATACTAATTTAGTTTTTGGCTTTTTGCATTACATATACTCATAGAGGCACACAAAAGTTACATTGAAGACTTATTCACATGTACTTGTAAAAACAGACCACTGTTTCAATTTAGACTTTTGGTTCCATATGGATTTGTATTCTCTTTATACTGATGTTTTAAATGAAATTTACTTGTGCAGCGGTCAGGTTGCCTTGGCAGCACCTTAGCTGTAATGAAGAAATCATCAAAGTTCCTTCCGGTATGTTCCACCCTAAGATGCCTTGTCAGTATGTGTAGATGAAGCTAATATTCTCTTGTCAGAAACTTTGGCAATACATTCTTGATAGAATGTGAATCAGGACCATTGATTACGTTGATTCTTGCTTGAATGTTTGGCCTAGATCGTAGTTTGCCAACAGAAACATCTTATATTGACTTGCCACTTTGTCTTGACAAGAGAATATTCCATATATACAAGGCCCTTGCATGGAGGAATGCAAAAAGTTGGTTCCCTTGGGGGCCCACTCTGTACGTAGTTCAGTATCTGAACTGTCTATCTTCTATACAATCCATTTAAGAATCATCCTGTAGATCATTGAATGTACAGAAATGGCTGGGGAAACTTAGCCTAAGCATTGATCATTAAGGCATCTAATCATGATCAAATAAATAAACCAACACAATGTTTCTGGTAAACCCCAGTTGATTGTAAATGATAATCAAGTGGTTAGGTGGTTTTCGATTTGGCTGATTTGACAAAGATGATTCTTGAATGGAGACTAAAAACAACAAATGGTTCAGATTCTGGAGCAGCATCCGCAAGAAAATTGGAGGGCCCTGTATATATACATATCTTTAATCAAATGAGAGTAATTTAGAACCTTAACAGCTTAGTTAAGATTTAAAAATTTAGAGTTTGTGAGTCTGTTAAGGCCATTAGTTATTACTAGTTGGGAGTATCAATATTTAATTTCAGATCCTATTGTAATATTACAGATTTTTTATTTTTATTGTTCTTATTTGATTTAATCCGTATTATTCATGAATTAATTGGTGATTTTGGTTTTTCCGCAAACATTGTCATGTGGCCCCATCATACTTAAGCATTACCATTTGCCTTGTTTTTGAGGGTTTACTCCTTGTCACCAAATGGAATGCCTTTATACATGCAGGTCATAGGGTGGTCAATGTGGTTTTCTGAGTATCTCTTTTTGGAAAGAAGCTGGGCCAAAGATGAAAACACTTTAAAGGTATGGGTGCATATGTTGTATTTGTACGAACATTATACTCTATATGCACAATATACACAGGCAGGCATTAATTTTAACTATAGACTTTTCCTTCTCATGAATCTGTAATGGAGCATCTCTTGTCATACTCTTCTTCAATTTGATAAGAAATCTGGACATAGATATCCAATATATATTCATGTATAGAAGTGAGGTTTTGTTCCCAAGCTAAAGAATCAGCGGGTTTTTAATGGTTGCGTAAGTAGTTTGATTGAATTTTTCCACCAAACGCTCATTGAATTCTTTATTCGAGCCTCTAATAAAAAGAGTTTTCACTTATCTTCCAAGAGAGGCTACCAAAAAAAATTCTTGTGGTCATGTAATCAAGGAATGCTTCTGGTTGTTGTCCCTGTAGGGATCAGTAACTTTCAGTTCTCAAACATCTCCCCAAAATGTATAGGTTTTTGCCTTGGGGCTGAAGATGACAATCGTGTTTCCATTTTTCCTACCTCAATAGCTATTTTCCAATTTCTGGTGAACTAATTCTTTATTCTTTTTCAATCATCTCAGTGAGTGTCTTCTCATTCTTGAGACAGTCCTTAACTCTAGATGAAAGTTGTGCACCTGTAACCATTTTACTTGAAGAAACAAGAGAGATTGGAAGAAATAGGTAGAAGGTGAGCAGTTGCCTATGGTTATTGTGGATATAGATGGTAGAAACTCTGTTAATTAGAAGATGTTTAGATAAAAGAAGATTTGGAGTTGCTGTGTCTCCAAGGTACGATGGGGAATAATATATAATAGGACGGTGGGTGTGACTGAGCAGCATGGGGTTGTCAGAAGGATGCTTTGTTGTCATGCTGTTTAGTCCCTCTGGTGGTGGGTGTGGATAGAGAGGAACAAGATAATTTTTGCGAGGAGGAAGGGTGCAATCTGGGATAGAATTAGACTACTTGCTTCTCTCTGGGCTTCTTCTGTCAAAGTATTTAAGAATATTCCTTTTAGTACAATCTGGGATTAGCTACTTGCAACTAAAGGGAATAATCCCTAATAAAGCACAATTTTCAATAACAGGTTCATTTCTAACCTCGCTGTCGCTACTGCACAACATACCTTTAGTACAGCCCAGAATCCATACTACCCTTTGCCCAACTTTAAATAATCTTATCTGGACTTTAGAGTGACAACAAAGAAAACTAATGAAAGAAACAAAATTCTGGAAAAAATTGAGCTCCTTTTATTAGTCGAACTACCCTAATACCCTAATCATGATGGTAAATCAGAATAAAGCTCTTAAGAGTTTGTAAATAAGCTTGAACAAAGATATCCCACTTTATAAAAACAGCAAGATTTTATTGTGGTGAGTTGGTGAATGAAGTGGTACTGAAAGTGGTTGTGTGGTCATTTCATTGTGTGGGAGATCTTTAATGTTCTTAGGTTGAAAACAGATTTAGGTTGACTGACTAGCTTTCCTCATCTCTTGCTTTTGATGGCTTCTGTTTGGTTGTTTCTTTAATCGGGCGAAGCCCAGGGACACGTTGTCCCCTCTGTTGTATTTCTCTCTTTTCAATGAAGTTTTGTTTCTTGTAAGAAATTTTTTTTACTAATTTCATCTATGTGGTCATGTGATGAAAAAATTACAGTGGGTGATACTTTCTATTGAATGAACAGACAATTATTGATTTATTGATTTAAGTGTCAGTTTTCAACTCTAGGGACTAGATATTGTCACAGGTTTAAATTTTAGGGTGTTGCTGAATTCGTTTTGAAATGTATGTACATGTTAATGCGTCTACTTTTGGAGTAACCTTGAATCTTGTGGTAACGTATCCTGCAGTTGGGTCTTCAACGGTTGAAGGACTACCCTCAGCCCTTTTGGTTGGCTTTGTTTGTAGAAGGAACTCGTTTTACACAGGCCAAGCTTTTAGCAGCACAAGAATATGCAGCCTCAACAGGGTTGCCTGTTCCTAGAAATGTTTTGATTCCTCGTACTAAGGTAAAATTCTTATTGCATCGTCCCATGATAAGGATTCAGCAATAATTATTTTTGTGGAATGCCTTTTCCATTCCTTGCTGGTTAAGAACTCGCCATGAGCAAAAGTACAATGTTCTGGAATCTCCCTTTACGGGACCATTATTCCCTACCACACTGTGGTCTGGCATATCCAATAAATTCCTGTTTCTTTCAGGGTTTTGTCTCTGCAGTAAGTCACATGCGCTCATTTGTTCCAGCCGTCTATGATGTAACAGTGGCTATTCCTAAAGCTTCACCTTCACCAACAATGTTAAGACTCTTTGAGGGGCGACCTTCTGTGGTAAGCCTACCATAGTTCAGTTTTTAAAATAGGCTGTTTAAATAATTTATATATATGTTGTAGCAATAGCATGTAGGTTTGGACATTAAATTCATACATAGTACACTAGTACTGAAACAGAATATTAAAATGCATATTTTTGTTCAATTGGATAGCAATCTGGCATTTTTGCGCGAGGCATTTTAAGAAAGATCCATCCAGATCGTTGTGATGTGATGTGCAATGCGAGTAGTGAAACTGTCTATCATTCTCTTATTCTGTGGTATTGGGTCACTAGTTGACATGTCATTTCTTCACTGTGTGTTCTGGCTGAGGAAAAAGTGCATAGGGAAAGTGTTTTGTGTTATGCAATTTTGGACATTGTTGGTCAATTGGTTCTACCAGAATCTTTGAGGACTCATGGTTTTCTAATATATTTCCCGTGGGTAGTAGGAAGTGCTTTATGTCATCGCTGGATGTCAACTATGTAATTCGAAGTTATTCTCCTATCCTGTTATAATGCTAGATTTGCGTACTCCAGTCATTTGATACAAAATGGGAGCAGGGTTGTGCACTGTGCTGCCTTTTTTATATTTGGGTTTATATAAACTTGCTTGGTTGCTACTCTCTTGCAGGTGCATGTGCACATTAAGCGGCATTTAATGAAGGAATTGCCTGAAACTGATGAAGCTGTTGCCCAGTGGTGTAAAGATATCTTTGTAGCAAAGGTGGTTACTATATTTTATATCTTATGTTGCATGGTCTTGTGTTCCTCGCATTTCTGTTATCATTCGAAAAATAAAAGGAAGAAATGAAGATGATTTTGCACAATATATTCTTGAAATAAATGAGGTCACCAATCCGGTGTTCCTCTCCAATGATTCATGTACTAATCTTCGCATTCTGTATCTTCTTATTTGCCTGTCGTACACTAGGATGCATTGTTGGATAAACATACAGCAGAGCAAACTTTTGGCGATCAATTATTGCAACCTACTGGTCGGCCACGAAAGTCTCTTTTGGTGGGATATACGCTCTTACAAGTCTACTTTTTTTTATTTGCATGTATTTTTCTCTCCATATTTGTGTTACAGGAGGTGTTTTGTAATACTGCTAATTAACTTTTATTTCGGGCAGGTTGTTGCGTCTTGGTCATGTCTACTTACTTTAGGGGCTCTAAAGTTCCTCTACTGGTCTTCACTTTTATCCTCGTGGAAGGGTATTGGATTCTCAACATTGGGTTTGAGCATTGTCACCGTCCTTATGCAGTTCTTGATTCGGTTTTCTCAGTCAGAGCGTTCAACCCCTGCCCGAGTGGCTCCAGCCAAGGACAATAGCAAAGGAGTGTGTTCAAGCAACCTAGACAAACAGCAATAGAGTACAGCTCGGCTCCAATGTCTTTTACAACCGGGCAACTTGTGATTCATGTGGCTTATGTGCTTTCTCACCCCTGCCGTACGTTAGTGAAGTTCCTTTGCTGTGCCATGGTGCCCCTTTGATTTTATAAAACGCGTATTATGTATGGCTATCTCGATTCATTAACGGTTGGTTGATTAGGTCAATTTCTGTATAGACTTGGAAGAATGGCTGTAGCAGCACTGCTAGGTCTAGAAATCCCCTATGAAATTACACTTCCTTTGGCCTTGTTTGTCAATTTTAATGTCGGAAACCTTTCAAAATATCAGCATTAGGGACCGTGGTGAAGCTTTGGACATTTTTACTTTATAGGTCTTCTATATTATTTTGCTTTTTATTCATTTACGGTTTAGAAGGAAAAAAAAATGGCGTGTTGAAATCTCTTCCCTTTTTTGCATGAAAAATGTCCATAAGAAAACTAACATCAATACAGGCTAGTTGAAATCTCTTCCCTTGATGGTCGGAAAGCCCTTCAATAATAAATTTTAACAAGGTATTAAATACCAATCTTGGTCGGAAAGTTTAAATAAAATATAACCAATTAAAGAAAAAAGTTAATTAATTAATTCTCAATTTATATCTCCCCACTAGAGTAGAATACACATTCACATCTTTCGGAAATGTATATGAGATGTGGTTTTTACATCTCAATTGCATCTCTCCCCTGAAATTGTACAAAGATGGGCACTTAAACACTTCCAACTAGGTAACTCCATCCATATGCTTATACTCTTATACTCTCAGTGAACATTGCAACCAAATGATAAGGGGAAACTAAGAAGATATACCAGCAATTCTTTGTTGAAGTTGTGCCCTAAATGTCAATTGGAAATTATGTGATAACTTCGTCTTTAATTTATTAAATAATAGGTTAAATTTTATTCTTTTATGAGTATGACTTTATATTATAGAGAATATACTATGAATCAGCCCACAGAACTTAAGGCATGGAAACAATTTCCTAGACGAGATTAGGATATGGAGACTTATTCCATAGTCACTTAGACCTTGAACAAAAAATTTAGCCATTTGGAAAGCCAATTGGACATTGTCTATTCAAAATACCGATGTATACCGCATTAAGGATAGCATGATCTTGTGCTACATGTGTTGGACATGTGGTGGATATACATGTTCTTGTTTGTTGTACAAATTCACAAAACACTGATTGTCCAAGAAGCTTAAACATATGAATTCTTACCACATGTGAAATGTTACAAAGCTTTGGGTTGTAGTATACAAAATAATTCTGAGACTTGAGGCATTATTGAGCATCTTGTGCCTATAGGTATGAACTTAACTTCACCTCAAAGCATTTACTACCTCACAAGCCTCGATATTGTGTTTCTTTAGTTCATGTGTATAAGTATGGAGATACATGAATGCACAATAAGGAATCTATCACCTTCTAGTAATTGTTTAATAGAAGGATATCCCTTTAAGCAATAGAATTAAATCCCTTGAAGCAATTTGAAGAACCTTCGGATGAATTACTTATTGATCAAGCTACGTTTGTAAAAATTGTTTCAACATGAGATTTTACATTATTCTATATCACACAAATCTTGATCGCAATATGGATGATAGAAGAATCAAATTGCATTGTAACTATAATCAAGGTTCAAAAGCGTATCATGCTTATTTCACAAATACTTCTATCTAAATTGGGTAAGTATGGCATATTGTTAGGTGTCACTCATAGATTGTGAAATTAAATTAATTAAAAAAAAAATTGGGTTGGGCCATGTAAACGGACCAATGCCACCACACTCAGTTGGACTCCGGAATGGTACGCAGGGCCTGCATGCCTTGTTGAGAATGACCTACTTATTTTACAAGATACGGAAGCCTGATCCGACTGGGGATCAGATTGGTTTCCTATATTCTTAATGATTCCTACAATCTAGGGATTAGCTTGAGCTAAAAGTAATCAAAATCCTAAGAGAAAATAATATATAATGTTATAGATTATTTAGGATTATGCCTGTTTATTATGGATTCACTGTCCTAAAAAGTTTCTCTCTTGACTTCACCTCAAAGCATTTACTACCTCACAAGCCTTGATATTGTGTTGCTTTGGTTCATGTGTATAAGTACGGAGATACATGAATGCACAATAAGAAATCTATCACCTTCTGGTAATTGTTCAATAGAAGGATATCCTTTTAAGCAATAGAATTAAATCCCTTGAAGCAAATAAGAACATTTGGACGAATTACTTGTTGATCAAGCTATGTTTGTAACAATTTTTTCAACATGAGATTTTACATTATTCTATATCACACAAATCTTGATCATAATATGGATGATAGAAGAACCAAATTGCATTGTAACTATAATCAAGGTTCAAAAGCGTATCATGCTTATTTCACAAATACTTCTATCTAATTTGGGTAGGTATGACATACTGCTAGGTGATTGTGAAATTAAATTAATTTAAAAAAAATAAAAAATAAAAAATAAACTTTAGTTAGAACCTAAGAGGTCACACACCTATGATTTTGTGGGACCATAAATTCTCAACAACCGAAATAAGGAAGAATGGAGTAAATACGCCTCCGTAATCCGTTCATGGACCAAACGGCTCCAATTGGGTTGGGCCATGTAAACGGACCAACAACGCCACCACACTCGGACTCCATAATGGTAAGCAGGGTTTGCATGCCTTGTTGAGAATGACCTACTTGTTCTACAAGATACGGAAGCATGATCCCACTGGAGATCAGATTGGTTTCCTATATTCTTAATGATTCCTACAATCTAGGGATTAGCTTGAGCTACAAGTAATCAAAATCCTAAGAGAAAATAATATATAATGCTATAGATTATTTAGGATTATGCACGTTTATTACAGATTCACTGTCCTAAAAAGTTTCTCTCTTGACTAGTATAAATACACCTTTTTAGTGTTCATCAGAGGTAATTTGATATCATGCATCTTGTATACATATCACTCTCTCACTCTCTAGCCAACTGCTTAAGTTCTATAAATCATTCACTAACTTGACCATTGAAGAACCTTTAATTGGTACCACACTTTTGGTCGGTGTCTTAGGGGTTTCACGGCTATCCATTCTTTCTTGTAGGTGGTCGATCAAAGCGCCCATCCGCCCATACCGTTGGGAAAATTTGGTTCCAACAGAGAGTACTAAAGACATTATATGAATGACGATTAAAGTAGAATATTAATTGTTAATTATATTGGGAATACTTAATTGTTAATTTATTAGATTAAATATTTAGGCCTATTTGACTTGTTTTAATTAAAATAAGCTTTGGGCTTTATTTAGTAAAAAGAGAGACAAGTTCCTAGGCCACAGTGAGCTAATAGAAATGGACTTGAGGTCAAGGAAAACGTCTCATTGGCATCAAGTCCACTAAAGAGGCTGCTAGGGCATTATAAATACCCATTGTTTTCACATACGTCCTTGTTTTCACATACGTCCATAGTCATTTTTCCTAGCGTACCCAAGAGATTTAGTCTAAGAGAGTGATATTGCAAGCACAGTCGAATCATTCACTCCATCTTCCATCCACTACAACACGAATTGTCATTAATGAAGGTCAAATGTTGTAAAAGAATGGCGTTTTGTTGTCGGAAAATTTTGTTTCAGCAGGAAAAAGTCGTCATTAGTTGACACATCCCGATCCGGATATCCAGGTGGACACCAAAGTCAAGGTGTGTCGGCCGATACCAGAAGGTGACGAAGCCATATTATGAAAATGTTGGGTAAAAATGTGAATAATTAAAACCGAATCCTAGAACTATTCGTGAGAGTCTGCAATGCAAGATGTACCCATATTCTATAAAGTAGCTACATGGAATAAGCTGGGTGTAATAATCTATGCTCAAGTAGTACATGCACGTGAACTTGGCGCTAAACGCTATTGACTGAGATAGACACATCAGCTATTGATATCGCAGCAAATAGTGACAGGTGGCTTACACATCAGCAAAGGTTGTTAGGATTGTTGGTATGTTGTTATAAAGGATAAGAAAGGTAGTTGTATTGTTTGTAGCTTATCTGTGAAGCTAAGACTATTGCTTATATAATAGTAATCATTGTAATCGCATATTCATCCAATACAACAGTTCATTAGTTCTCTCTCTCTCTCTCTCTCTTTCTCTACATTTTTCTGTAACATTTCTTTTGGGTTCTTCTTCTTCAATACTGTGTGTACTGTTAATATGGTATCATCACCGGAGGTCTTTCCTTGGTGATCTCTCATTTTTCCGCTGCAACGTTGTGTCCTCGGAGGTGGTCTTTACAGCTTGATCTTCTGCTGTTCTTGGTGGTGATTTGGGGCTCGAACAATGATGCTTTTTCAGAATTGGGTTTTTTGCACTTCAGCTGTTTGGTAAATTGTTTCAGTGAAATCTTTCTTTAGTTTCTTTCTTCCAAGGCCGATTACCAATATTTCTATGGAATTGTGAAGGATTAAAAAGGTCGATTGCCATTCCTTATTGATTTGTTTGATGAATTTACTTCATTTAAGGCCGATTGCCAGAGTTTTGTCGAAATCTTGAAGTTTGCTGTTATGTCTCTTCGATTGAAGGCCTATTGCCGAATAGGGTATTTCTTGAGTGCATAGTTGAAGGGTTTTCTTGATTGTAGTTGGTTATTTTTTTTATCCTTGATTGTGTGATAATTCTTGAAGTCTGGTGGTATTACTTCAAATGTTTGAAAATATGGTTGTCTCTGTGAAAATTGAGGGGCTTCTAGGAATGCTTACTGTCAAGTTGCAAGATGATAACTTTGTGAAGTGGAGCTTTCAGTTTCAGTCAGTCTTGCGTGGATATGATTTGCTTGATTTCTTTACTGGTGATAATCCATGTCCACCTAAATTTGTTATCCATACTGAAACTGGTGTTACTAAGGAGATAACCACAACATATAAGAAATAGGTGAAAAAGGATATAGCATTACTTAGCTTGCTGATTGCTACACTGTCTGATGATGCTATGTAGCATGTTATTGGTTGTAAAACATCTCAGGAAGCATGGAGTGCTCTACAAGATCGATTTGCTTCTGTTTCAGTGTCAAGAATTAATCAGCTTAAAACTGAGTTTCATACTGCACAAAAAGGAGGTGATTCCATTGACAAGTTTTTGTTACGATTGAAGGCCATTAGAGATCAGTTAATTTATGCAGGAGAAAGGGTATCAAACAATGATCTTGTTATTGCTGCACTAACTGGTTTGCCACAGGAGTTTGATATGATCAATACTGTGATATTGGCAAGGGAGACGCCAATCTCTGTGAAAGATTTTCGAGCACAGTTGCTTAGTGCTGAGTTGACAATTGAATCCAGAGTTACTTCTCTTACTAATACAATGTCTGCAATGTACATAAGTGGTGACAGGCTCTAATGGTCAGTTTTCTAATGGTGGGTCTAAGAATGGTTCTACTTGGCAAAACTGGAATGGCAATACAAATTTTAGATCCTCTATTACACCTGAGTGCCAAATTTGTTCTAGAAGGGGACACACGGCACCAAACTATCATTTTAGGAGTATTAATGGCTCAAATACAAATCAGTATCAAGTACTAATGTGTCAGATATGTGGGAAGAAATGACATACTGCATTAGAATGTTATCATAGGAATAACTATGCCTATTAATGAGCTCTATCGCCATCAACAATCATTGTTATAACTGCTCAAGGAACTCAAGGTTTCTCTCAAGCCAGGGATGAGCAATTGCCACAGGGCTTCTCTGCTGCAGATACATGGGTATTAGACACTGGAGCTACACATCATATGACTGCAAATGTCAACAACATGAATCAAGTCACAGCTTATAATGGAGATGAGAAGATAATCATTGGAAATGGTCAAGGTTTGGATGTGAAGCATATTGGCTCAACTACTCTAATCACTCCAACTCACTTTCTATATTTGAAAAATGTTTTACATGTTCCTCATATTACTGTAAATCTATTAACGGTAAAGAAATTATGTCATGATAATGTCTGCTGGTTTATATGTGATGATCTTGTGTTTTACATACAGGACAAGGCAACCAAAGTGATACTATGCCAAGGAATGAGTGATGGGGAACTTTTCACAATACCTGTGACAATGTTTACAAGACCTTTTTCAATTAATGGGTTGCAAAAAGAGTTGAAAGCTGGATTTCTTGGGAAAGTGATCAAGACTGCAATTTGGCATCAGAGGTTGGGGCATCCTTCTGAAGAAATATAGACATCAATGTTGAAATCTGCCAAAATACCAGTTAGTATAGATTCTTCTCAAAAATTGTGCTCTTCTTGTATTTCAAGCAAAATTTGTAGACAATCATTTCCTATCAGACAAAATAGAGCTAGTTTTATGTTTGAGAAAGTACATTTAGATGCATAGGGGCCTTCTCTAAAAATTTCAATACAAGGATACAGATATTATATCAGTTTTATTACTGAATATACAAGATTTTTGTGGATTTTTCCATTGGCTAATAAATCTGAAGTTGTGTCTGCCTTTGTAAAATTTCATGCCTTTGTGCAAAATCAATTCAACATTTCAATTAAGTGTCTCCAAACAGATGGAGGAGGAGAATATACGAGCAAAGTGTTCACTAATTATCTAGAATCAAAGGGGATAGTTCATATGATTTCTTGCCCATACACTCCTCAACAGAATGGCATTTCTGAAAGAAAACACAGGCATCTGGTAGAGACGGCACTAACTTTAATGTCTGAGGCAAATTTATCTCCATCTTTCTGGTTTCATTCATGTTCTTATGTAGCATTTCTTATAAATAGAATGCCCTGTAAAGTGTTAGAGATGAATTCCCCATATCAACTCTTACTTGGTAAAGTGCCTGAGATACAGAATTTAAAGGTGTTTGGTACAGCTCTTTATCCCTTTCTCAGGCCATTCAATTCAAACAAACTACAAGCAAGATCAGTGCAATGTGTGTTTCTGGGGTATGCTATGAGATACAAGGGAGTGATATGCTACAACATTCAGACTAGGAAATTGGTTTTATCAACGCATGTAATTCATGATGAATCTATGTTTCCTTATAAGATACAATCTACTGTGAGTATGAATCAAACTCAGCAAGTACAGTCCAAGGTTCAGAGACCTATTATAATGCAAATACCTGTACCAAGTGTATCTAACTCTATTCAAAGTGAAAATCACAATAGTCATGAAGATAATTTGTATGTTTCAATGTCTGGAAGTAGTGTGGCAACAAGTTCTCAGACACCAATTTCTTCTCAAAATTCTGTTTCAGGTTCAGATTCACTGTCATATGGTGGTTCATTACATTCAGATCATCATCCCATCACTTCTACTCCTACTGGTATGTCACAAATGTTGCCTATCCATAATGAAACACAACTAGAGGTACTTCTTCCTATCTCATCTCCTATATCATCTAATAGTGATTAATCCAGTAAGGCTTCAATTCATCCAATGGTCACTAGATCAAAGAATGGTGTTTTACCACAAAGGAGCTACAAATGATATATTGATGCACTGCCTGAGTTACAAACGTTGCAATTAACTCAAGATGAGTTTTATGGTGGAGGGTTTTCTTTCCTAGCTAGTAACACTGATGTTGTAGAACCAACAAATTTCAGACAGGCTTCAAATATGCCACACTGGAAAAATGCAATGCGGGAGGAATATAACTCTCTCAGGGCTCAAGGAACATGGGAAGTTATGCCATCACCATCTAATAGATAAATAATTGGCAGTAAATGGGTTTACAAAATCAAGAAGAATCCTGATGGGACTATATCAAGGTATAAGGCTCGCTTAGTAGCACAGGGATTTTCACAAGAACAAGGAGTCGATTACTCAGAAACTTTTAGCCCTGTCGTTAGGCATACTATAGTGAGATTATTACTGGCATTGGCTGCAATTAATCATTGGGATTTGAGACAGTTAGATATCAAGAATGCATTTTTGCATGGTGATTTACAAGAGGAGATTTATATGAAACAACATCAGGGATTCGTGGATATAACTAAACCATCATATGTTTGCAAGCTAATCAAGTCCCTATATGGTCTCAAACAAGCTCCAAGAGCCTAGAACTCTAAATTCACAAGTTACCTACCTGCAATGGGATTTAAAGCTTCAGCTTCTGATGCAAGTTTATTTGTCCAGCAAAGTGGGACTGATGTTGTCATTCTACTACTATATATAGATGACATTATTCTTACTGGATCATCTGCATGCAAGCAAAGTACAAAGTGTTATTACAGAGTTGTCTGAAGTGTTTGAACTTAAAGACATGGGAAGGTTGACATATTTTCTTGGTCTGCAAATTAATTACAAAGGAAGTGGTGATATCTATGTGAATCAGTCTAAATACATAAAGGATTTATTACATAAGGTTGGTATGGAGTCCTGCAAACCAGCATCTACACCATGCAAGCCTCACAATTCATTATTAGTCACTGAAGGCAATCTATTGTCTGATCTTAGTATGTATCGCAGTATTGTAGGTTCCTTGCAATATCTGACCTTCACAAGGCCGGACATAGCATATGCAGTTAATATTGTATGTTAGTTCTTGGTTTCTCCCATTGAGATACATTTTGGAGCAGTAAAACGAATCCTACGATTTCTCAAAAGAATAATACAAACTGGTATAACCTTTTCAGTAGATACTGAGGTCGGAATCACAGCTTTTAGTGACTCAGATTGGGCTGCGAATTTGAACACACGAAGGTCTGTGACTGGTTTTGTTGTGTATCTTGGTAATAATCCTGTCTCATGGCAATCTAAGAAACAAGATTCAGTGTCACGAAGTTCCACAGAAGCTGAGTCTAAAGCTTTGGCTCATACTGCAGCTGATGTTGCCTGGATAAGAAATGTGCTCAGAGATACGAATGTTGTCTTGTCATTTCCCCTTGTCATATATTGTGATAACAAGTCTGCCATTGCATTAAGTGCAAATCCTGTTTTTCACTCGAGAATCAAGCACTTAGACACGGACTGCCATTTTGTGCGAGAGAGAGTTCAAAAGGGGGATCTACAAGTTCAGTATCTACCTACTGAGGATCAAACTGCTGATGTATTAACTAAGGGATTACATAGTCCTTCATTTCTGAAACATTCATACAATCTCAAGCTTGGAAACCTAGCTAAGATTGAGGGGGGATGCTGACTGAGATAGACACATCAGCTATTGATATAGCAGCAAGTAGTGACAGGTGGCTTACACATCAGCAAAGGTTGTTAGGATTATTGGTATGCTATTATAGAGGATAAGAAAGGTAGTTGTATTGTTTGTAGCTTATCTGTGAAGCTAAGACTGTTGCCTATATAACAGTAATCCTTGTAATCGCATATTCATTCAATACAACAGTTCATTAGTTCTCTCTCTCTCTCTCTCTCTCTCTCTCTCTTTCTTTCTCTCTCTCTCTCTACATTTTTCTGTAACATTTCTTTTGGGTTCTTATTCGATACTGTGTGTACTGTTAATAAACGCATCACATACGAGTCTTAGTTGCCTATTGTGAAACATCACTACGTAACACAATGGGAGATAAATGATGAGTGATAGCATGATTGTTTACGTTTAGAGAGATGTATTTGCTTTTATTGATAATGAGCCTATTATGAGATATTTTCATTACAAGAAATTTTGCCGGTAACAATTATAACTTATTTGTATTGATAAATTATAAATGACATTAATATTATGTACTATCTAAAAAGATTTGGTTATCTGAAATTTTTTAGGATCTTTTACCATTTTAAACGTGGCCCCCATTGCGCAAACCCGGCAAAAGGTGACCCCAATTTTCATTCCATTTTTTGCGTCCTTTCGTATTCGTTTCGTTTAGCTTCATTGTTTTGAATTATACTCTGCAGGCACGCAATTCAAATGGGAATGCGTTTATTTTATAATTCTACCAAGTGCTATGTATCCAATACAGTATCAAGAGGGGTAAATTTAGAAAAACAACCATAATATTGACCCCATATAGAATTATAACCACCCTTTTAAGTTTATAATAATTATAACCAAAATTTGATATGCAAATACTAATATACCCCTAATGGGTGAAAAGTTATAAACTTCCTCATGTTCTTAACCATGAAAAAACTAAAACAGCCAATCGCTCTTTGCACTAGCTCGTCACTTCCCGAAAAGCTGGTTACCAGCAAGATCAATGAACGACTTAAATGCTGATAACTGGAGTTGGATCTCAACCGATGAGCTATGTGAACTCTATTCTTATGGCCTAGGAAACGAGAATGAAAGCCTATAACATTTCAGAGCCCATTCAGTAAACTTTTGAACCTTAGCGGCAGCTTCTGCCTTCAAGACCTCATCTCCATTGCTGGAGGCGCTATGCAACTTATCAAAAATAAAAAGGGTAACCAATAAAGCAAATGGCACATCAATTCCAGGATTAAAAGGAAATAGATGGCAAAGGTGCTCAGCAGACACAATAAACAATACCGCACTACACTAGTAGTTCAAAGCAAATTAATAAAAGGAGAGGACATCCAAGAATTTTAAGGAATAAAATTTGTTGTATTAATGGTATATTAGTACTTTCATATCAATTTTTAGTTATAATTATCATAAACTTCAAAGGATGGTTATAATTCTATATAGGCTCTAAATTTTGGTTACTTTTCCAAATTTCCCATAAAGAGGTGGGCTGGTATTGCCGTTACAACTAGTGACGTTTAAAGAGAGAGTGGAACAGTCTTGAACTGTAAATGTTTAGGTTACAGTCTTAAACTGAAATTCAATTGGTTCGTTGTAAATGTTTAGGTTAAAGGGAGTTGCTGTCTTCCCTCGGCTCTCAACCACATCTTCAATATAAGAAGCTGAATACAACTCCATCTCTTCAACTGATGGAATCTGTCACACATTTCAAATAGATCATTTATCTTACTTATCCTCTATCTTCATCCTTGTAAATGATTTGTTGCTGGAGATAAATCTCCATTGTAACTGACTCTCTTTTAATCTATATATAATCAAACAGTGGGCTCACTCAGAAAATAGTTTTTGATTTTTTTATAATAGTATATACTAAGATCAAATTTCCATGCTACTATTGTAAATTCTACTAGAGCCATTAATATATACTAGCCTTTCTGCACGCGCAACCTTTTTTACATCACGGCATGCTACACGTGGCATACAGAGTTTTTATCCCTTCCACATTTGCTTCAGAAACACTTCATACATGTTCTACATGCATTGATTTTATATGTCCATAAGTTTCCATATTAAGGGAGTGATAAAATTAATTTTGATTGGGGCACTACAAAACTAAGAACAAGTAGAGGCCAAAACATTTGCACTTATTAGTTTAAAATAGGGGCAAATAATGGGGTTTTTTGCACCTAATAGTTAAGAGTGGCGGATATTAGATTTGCACCTAAAAGTGGCGTTGCTATTAGTAAATAGGGGCAAATAAGTACTTATTTCCGCCCCTAATACATTTTCTGCCACGTAAGCCAATCTACCGTGGAAAACATATTAGGTGCGGATGTTTATAAAATTACGAAACAATAAGGAACTTAACACAAATGAGTTCACAAACTCAATGGAAACACATACTGTTTTCATCATCTGCTTCTATGCTGTTGTCTGAGCTATAATCCTCATTCAAATTATTGGTTGCACAAATGACTCATTAAGGAAGCCATACATTTCACCAGTCTCCTCTTCCTCAATAGAATCTGTTTGGATTGTATTTATTTTAGAATTGATGTAGGTCTCCCCATGATGCGTCCAACGAGCTGTCATATGTATGGGATCCATTCCATTCCAAAGAAGATGCCCCTTGACAGTTATTATATCTTGATAATACCAGGTGCAACATTGTTTGCAAGGACATATTATCTTATCTTTACGATTAGAATGACAAATGGATTCATTTATAAACAAATTCAACCCTACACTATACTCATCGGAGGAGCGATCCAAATGTACCCAACTTTTATCCATATTTTCCTATTATGCAAAACAATAAACATAGATAAATAAAATAAAAACATGACGAAGACTTTACACCCTGCCAATTAAGAAGCAATCACACTCACCTTAATTAAGCTTTCAACTTTATAGATACAAAGCAATCCTCTTGGTTAGTTTCTGCACCATAAAGAGTACAAGTTAGAAATATATCCAAATTTAACCTACACAGGAGAAGTTAAAAACAATAAAGAGTACAAGTTGGAAATATATCCAAATTAACCTACACAGGACAAGTTAAAAAAAAATCAATATTATATATGTACGTAGCAGGCAGTGAATTAGTATTGTAGCAACAACGACAAGTAGTAGCAGGCAAAGAGGCTGTGATTTTGTTTGTTGCAACTAGCTTAGATGGCAGGTAGTTGTGTGTATTTTTTGTAATTGTTAGCTAGAAGGGGCACTGAATTTTCAGGAAAAAGAAACCCTAAATTAATCATTCAAGAACATACCTTCGAAAATTGTGAGCCAACTGCACATTCAAAATCGCACACGGTATATTTGCAGCCTTTAAATTAAAAACCAAACCCTAAGTCAGTTAAATCAATTCATCAATAGAAAAATATGAATCATCTAAAAGGAGAAACGATAAGAGTAGATTAAAAAGAAAAAAAAAATTTGCTTACCAGTTCATAGTTGGATGAAGTAGAAAATAAGGATGATTGAGATAAAACGAGACTGGGAGAAAACGAGAGAAACAAAGATGGCGTGAACAGGAAAAGAAGAAACTAAAAGAATAAAAGAATAAAAGAAATTAAAATAAATGTTAATGAGTTTAGGTTTAATTCATTTAAAACTAAAGAGAGGGAATTGAAGTTTTAACAAAACTCTCCCTCCCTTTGAAATTTCATAGCCGGCAACTCTAAAAAAAAATTCCAAAATTAAGCTCTCTATCGAGCTAAATAATTTTGGCACAAAAACAGAAAAGAAATTTAATTAAAACAAATAATATTAGGCACAAAATATTTAAAAATTAATAACGAAAACATTAGGGGCGAATAATAGCCCACCTATTTATTAAAAATGACAGCTGGAAATTTTTGGTGAATTTTTTTGGCGGCAATCTTCCCACCCGATCCCTCTTTAATATTGGATGCTATTTTAAACGCACCTAATACTACTAATAGGGGCAATTAATAATTTTGCCTCTAAAAACTCATTAATAGATGCGATTCTTTTAATCTGCACCTAATTGACTGCCCCTACTAATTCATTTTCCTGTAGTGGGGCCTATCAACTCTCCAACTTTTCCAGACGTTGTTGCCAATAAGAAATTTGTGTACTTCACGGCAACAGAGTTGATAGGGGCCTCTTTAGCATGGCTTTTATATTCTAGAAAATGCAAAATGTAACTTCACAGAATATAAAACAGTAATTTTTTGCGAACATTTGTCCGAAGTATCTAAGACACTTGGAACTTTTGGCTGCCACATCCGTTCGGTATCAAAATGAATAGTTGACTCTGTAAAACTACACAATCCCTCACGCAGAGTAAGGGAACATTATAAATTATCAAACGAATATAAAGAGTTTTATATGTGAAATAAGTGAAGAGACAGAGGAATCATGCATACAAACTCCCAATCCTGTACATGCTGATTGAACCAACTCACTCAAACATTCGACTCTGATCGAATTTGGATCCTGATTTCTTCCTTTTGCCCCAACAATTTTCTCACCACGTTTTATATTCTTTCTAATTCCTTGTGCCAAAGAATTCTTCATGCAACACATTCGTTTCTGGTTTCAAAAAGACGAATTAACATAATCAAACCACATCTCTTGGTGTTCATGCTTCAAAGGTGCCTGTACAATAGAATAGCATTAGAAATAAGCGAAGAGACAGAGGTAGATTACCTATAGTCGGACAAACAAACGTAAAGAAATCCAAAAACGATCATCCCAAACCTGCACTAACCGAAATAGAATTGAAATTAAAACTATGATTCTGATTCGACAGAGAACTGAGGAATAGCCAAGCTAGGAATACCATAAGTGCTCGACAGATAGTCGAATTGATGAAAACACAAACGAACAACATCAGTAACAAATCATGGTATTCTTTCGACTACCAGATCAAAATGACAGAAGACCACTCCTGTGTGAGAAGTGCCTGAAGGGATAAGCAAGTAATATAAGCTAAGGAGAATGGTTAAGTAAACCAAACTTATGCAAAACTAAAGGATGGTTAAGTAAACCAAACTTAAGCAAAACTAAAACTCACATAAAAACCTTTGGGTATCAGTGGAGAAGAGCTTGCTTTCGAATTTCACAATGGAGCAATCGATTTTATTCCTCCGCTTCCGCAAAACAGTTTTCTCGCACGTTCGCATTTTCCCTCCTTCGTTTACACGTCTACACAGCGAGGTTTATCATGTTTGTAGATTAAAACTTCTACAAAAGAGAGTCTCTATGTGTATGTATAATTAAGCGGAAATGAGAGTTGCAATACCAGGATGTGCTCCATGCAGATTGCAGAATGTAACCATGAACATCATGAAAAAGTAGGCGAAGCACAAATGGGAAGAGGCCATGATGTTTTTTTCAGTCAAAAAAAGGGAGAACCTGCAAAACAAAGTCGAATTCTCAAGAGTCATGAAATGGCTTTCTTCAAAAGTGCTTGATAGAATCCAATCAATATGTATATAGATGCAGAACATAGAAATACAAAAACTGAACAAAGCAGAATAAAAACAATCTATCGGTCTTAAATCGTGACCGACTCAAAAATAGAAGAGGAATGATGAGCTTCACAATGCACAATTTGTGTTCTTGCTGGAGTCTAGTAACTGTTGGCAGCGTCGTATAATGAAATTGAAAACAAAAATTTACTCAAACCATTCCAAGTAGCAGGAACAATGAAGCTTCTTCCCTCCTTCTTTAATGTTGGATTTCTGAATTACTGAATGTGGATTTGTGAGTTTTTGGGAGTTTATTCATCTTCTCAGTCAGTTTGCGGTAGTTTACTCTCGACTCCTCCACGATCAGGTTTCCTTTTCGCACGTTCAATTTCTTTTCTTTTTTTCTTTCTATTTTTTCTCAGTTTGTTGCAGTTTAGTTCGAGTCCTCCACGATCAGGTTTCTTTTTTGCACGTTTAATTTTTCTTTTTCTTTTTCTTTTTTTTTTAATTGTTATTTTTTTCTTACAAAACTACCTTAGTAATAATTTCCTTGCATTTCTTTTCAGTTAATGCGTTTTTTTGTTTTAGGGTTATTTTGATCCAATAATTTTTTGTGAAGCCCACCAAACTTGACTTCTCGCTTTCTAATATTAGATATATATATATATATATATATATTTACTATGCTCCGATGACCAAAGATCGAATGACCAAAAACTATGGAGTATAAGATACCCCAGCGGATCGTGCAGCGGATGAGCAGGAGGTGGATGCCGAGGTAATGATGCAACAGGTGGTGTTTGGTCTTTGGCGTATTTGGAAATGTAGGAATGAGGCTGTGTTTAAAGGGGTGCGGCTTTTACCTCACGTGGCCGTTAATTTGTGGCAGTGGCAAATGATAGAATTTAGGGATGCTATAGGGGACGCGGTGGGGGAGGGAGGGGATAATATCAGGGTTGGGTTGTCTGGGGTGGGGATGTGTGTAAGGGAGAGCCGTGGGGAGGATATGGGAATTGGGGAGGGCATGGGATTGGGTGAGGGGAAACAGTTAGGCACAGGGGAAGGGCGAGTGAGGGGTGCTGGCAGAAACCAGGGTTTGGTGTGCTAAAATTAAATTGTGATGCGACATGGATGAAGCACACGAATGAGGGAGGGGTGGGGTGGGTGTTGCGGGACTTTGCTGGGATCCCAAAGCTCGCGGGAGGGGAAGGAGGGGGGGTGGTTTGGGGCTGTAATTATGGCAGAGGCTGAGGCAATACGTAAGGGATTAGAGGCAGTGGTGGGTAGCGAGGGGGGAACTAGTTCTAGGTTGGTGGTTGAATCGGATTCTAAGGGTTTGATACAGATGATCAACAAAGAGATTGCGGTTGATGTGATGTTTACCCCTCGCCATTGTAATCATGCAGCCCACTCGGTTGTAGTGTACGTTGTTAAGCATGGCGGAAGATTTGGCTGGAATGAGTTAGGACCTGAGTTTTTTTTTAATATTCTAGCAGAAGATGCGCACATAATGATTTGTATTTAAGTCAATAAAATTTTATCTTTTGACAAAAAAAAAAAAAGCATATTGAAAAATATTTCTATATATATGCCCTTTATCCAAAGGAATCTTCAATTTTTTTTTTTTTTTTGTGTAAAAATGGGGATTGGTTGTGGCGCCTACTCCACATCAACTTCAACAATCTGAATCTTCAATTTTTAAAGTCTCCATTCATTTGTCACCCTTGCAAAAAATCAAATTCATTCCGTATTAAGGATATAAGTGTAATACAATTAGAAATACAGTTAGCAAGTTTGTTAGTATTTGGTTAAAGAAGTTAGGATTTCTCTTATAAAAATAGTGTGTGTAATCTTCATTTAGTCAGTTAATACAAATCATATTTCTTTCTCTAAACTCTCTCTCTCTAATATCTCTGTGTTCATCCTAATCCTTTCTTCTTGATTTTCTCTTCAATTCCCAAACATTGCAATGTAGTTAACATGGTATCAGAGCCACCAAGCTCACGCCATTGATTCTAGTGGTTCCATTTCTCATTATTTTTCATCTGTTTCTAGCTTAGTTTCTTTCCAAATTTCCATTAGATTTTCGATGATTCCGCGAGCTTGGGTTACTTTTCTGCGATTATTGGGATCGTGATTGTTGCGATTGTTGAGTTGATTGTTCTGGTTTGGAGATTTCACCACCGAGAGCTTCTCTTTCTCAGCGTTGGGTTCGGATACCGGTGGCGATTGGGTGGCGGATCGCCTCTTTAATGTTTTCGTGGGATTCTTGGGATCAACGACGGAGGAAAACTTGAAGGTGCTGTCAAGGCGGAGCCCAGGCAACCGATTTCTCACCGCCTCCAAAACTAAAGCTCTCCGCTACAGGATATGTCACTTTGATTCTTGTTGGGCACAATTGTGTATGCGTTGAAGAATCAACAACTTCAAATTTTAGCCTCAGACAAAATCCAATATCATGCTCCTTTGGTACATAATATTCCCAATATCCCATTTCAATCCATGTTTTCCCATCTTGTTCCACCGCCTCATCAGGTTGTGAATCGTCATCCTGATAGCCAATTCAGGTGTTTAATGAAATGCCCAACTCAGAATTTTCATATGAAGAGAGAGGACACGATGGTATCTTGGGTGCTCTATCAAGATTTTCCTTATGGGCAGCTTCCTGGAAGATCTTATTTCCATTGACATGAAGGAAAATTTGTGAAAAAACATGTTCATCTGAGCAACATCTATGGCATGCAATTAACAATTAAAGGCGGAATCATGCTTGTATGCACTCAAAAACAAAACATTACCCATGAAATTCAAAGCCTAGTAGTTGAGTGAACCAAGACTCAACTCAAGAACAAAGTGAGTTGAGAAATTTATACCTTTGTTGATTCCTCTTTGCATAAGCAAAGGCTAATCACCCAAGAGATAGGGCCTTCATTCCTTACTTCTTAGCTCCATGGATTTCTTGGAGGAGGATGGTTGAAATGATTCTCCAAGTTCCCAAAATAGAGAACCTCTAATTTTTCCACACCAAGGAGAGCATTGATGAGGAGATGAGTGACCTAGAGGAAGGAAGATTGCTAGCTATATTCCTCTAGGGTGTCCGGCCTCTTAGAGAGCAAAGAGAGCTTTGTGTTCTCATCTTTTCTCCAAAAGAAACCCTAAGGATGAAATGGCTATAAATTTGCCTTTATACCACCTCACAATGGAGTGGCAAACTTGCAATTAAGCCAAGTTCACTACCCCTCTCTATATGGTCGGCCATTAAGGGTTCATTGGGCTTTCAAGCCCTTTGTGTGTTCAAGTTGTCATACAACTTGAGTTAATGGGCTTGACATTTAAATCCCATTGGACCTTGCAGCCCAAAACTAACCCGAGGTCTATAACAAACATATTCGTTTGATTAATTAACATATTAATTAATCCTAGCCATAAATAATTAAACCATTTAATTATCCTTACTCATCTCCGTTGTTTCTTCAATCTCTACCTTACTCGGTGTACAATCCATTAGGTTCCTTTTAGCGAGGCAATGGGCGATTAGAACTTTTCAAATCGATTGTGAATTGAAACTTACTTTCAATTCTCCCTTTAGTGATTATACACGTTTAGGGCTTCCACAAACCATGAGTGACACCTAGCAGTATGTCATGGTTACCCAAGCTAATCAGAAGAGGTGGAGAACCTATTCAGTTTAGGATTACAATGCAATACGGTCTTTCTCTAATACAATACTCTTGACCACATTGTTTGGCTTGATAGTTTATTCATGTCTACTATCCAATGTGATTCATTTACTTATATGATTACCTTGAATGTGATTTGGAACAACTTCCTAAATCTTATTCATACTCTGGCCAGAGATTCTTAATCATATCATAGAGTATTCTCCCTCAACGTTTGAAGGTTAGAGATCCCTTGTTGCGCATTCACTTGCCTCCATGGCTAAGTGGCTTAACCCCAACTATGCCGTCGACACTCTGATGGAGTGACTTTGACATAGTCAAATATAAAGGACCTAACCACAAGACAACTATGATGCCTCAGGTCAAATGACTACTTTGCATTATCCCAACCATGAGTTCTCATGTGACATGAGTATGAGAACTTCTCGTTGATCGCGTTCAGTGGACTCATACTCTATTGAGCACCTACGTACTTGTCTTGGTGTCAGTCACACCATTGACTCGAGACTAGTCACTCTCCCTAAGAGAAGACATAACACGTACTGATCTTGACGGACTGTCAATGCCCAATTGGCAATCCTATGATCAGGAACATTTAGGATATGTATTTGAAAAAGTATGGTCTTATGAATCTAACTTTTTTAGATCACATTCTTCCTATTACATATTCCTTGGACTTATCGTTTAAGCATATAACATTTATATGAGATGGCTTAAAACAATAATCTTTGCCCTTTATATTAAACTAGATTAGTTTAACATGTAAAATGTCCGTAAAGTATCATCATATGATTGGTTTTAGGGCACATTTCCAACATGACATACTCAACTGCATGTTGATGGCCACTTTCATTGGCAAGCTCAGGATCAGCAGATTTTGGTATGGTTCTCTACTTCTTCCTTCCATAATGTCTCACTGAACTTGCACTGGATTTGGGTATGGTTCTTGAAGTTCTTGGAATCTAGTTGGTTCAAGATTGATATGTTTGATGGTTCTGCTCAGTCTCTTTGTTGGGTCTGATGGTTCTGCAAATCTTGATATGTTTGGTGAAATGGGTATGGATTCTTGGATTTTTGTGTTCATTATCGAATTACTTAGGCAGTTTTGCAGTATCCAATTTTTGTCTCTCTACTTCACTGATTTTTTGCAATTCTATTGGGGAGGTTATGCAGTAATTTTCCCTTATCTCAGCCTATAATGTCGAGTCTAACCAACTTAGTTGTTAGCATGAATCTACAGTAAGTCTAGTTATATGATGAAGTTTGAAGAAGTTGTAAATGGTAAATCCCACGAAGGGTAATCCTACATAGATGTTGATTTTCTGTTGTTGAAATTGTGAAGGCCAATGTCATTGTTAAGAGTAGTTGTTTTTTTTTTTTTTTGGTAAAATCCACAAAGGGCGATCCCGTGGTATTATAGTTAAGGCCAATGCCACACTACAGTTTGTTAATTTTCTGTTTTAAAGGCCAATGCCAATGTTAAATGAAGTTGATGACGGTAAATCCCACAAAGGGTAATCCCGCAAGAAATTGTTATAACCGGCATTAAGGTGTGTTACAACTTTATAAAAGTCTATTATTTGATTCTGTATTCTATTGGAAACAGAGGCTTCTGCATACAAAATGGTTCCATATTCTTGCTGAGTATGTTGAAAGAAATATTGGAGAACATTCTGTCTTTGGAAGATTGTATCTGCAAAAGTGATGTGTGATGATAAGGGGATGAGCAAAGAAAACAGTAGCTATAGAGGTGTAGAAATCAGTTTGAGGGCTGAAATTGTTTGGGAAGTTGATTGACGAATATGAAATTGCACCGTTCTTGAGTATGGATTTAAGTTCTAAATACCTGTTAGTTTATGTTTGAGTATAGATACCTATCGGTTTAAGTATGGATTTAGTTCATGTTTGCGGGACCGCAGTTGAGAAGAACATGGGGAGCAAGGTCCAAGTTAGGAGTGTGTACATAGAGGGCAGAAGTCAGCCTTCGAAGGGGCAACATTTCTTTGCATATAGAATACGAATTACCAATAACTCAAATCGCCCTGTTCAACTTCTTAGAAGGCATTGGATTATCACGGATGCCAACGGAAAATTCAAGAATGTCTAGGGGATTGGTGTTATTGGTGAACAACCAGTTATTCTTACTCAAACGAGTTTTGAATACTCATCAGCTTGCCCATTAAGCACTCCCAGTGGCAGAATGGAAGGTGAGTTGAGAAGAACATGAGAAGCAAAACCAAGCTCAATTGCTGCAATCTCCAGCGCATCCATTTGTTCATATTTCAGTATTTGCTATTTGAGACTTTGCTGCAATCTCAAACTGGGAAACCCCAGTTAAAATTGAGGAGGAGTATTAAGGATACAAGTCTAATACAGTTAGAAATACAGTTAGTAAGTTTGTTAGTATTTGGTTAAAGAAGTTAGGATTTCTCTTATAAAAACAGTGTGTAATCTTCATTTAGTTAGTTAATACAAATCCTATTTCTCTCTCTAAACTCTCTCCCTCTCTCTAATATCTCTGTGTTCATCCTAATCCTTTCTTCTTGATTTTCTCTTCAATTCCCAAACATTGCAATGTAGTTAACATTCCGAAAGTATTAACCCATTTATTGTCATGATGAAATTTCATTGTTTTTATGCTCGTCAATTTTTTTGAACTCAATTACATGTCTCAAACATTTTCGATTTGGCTAATATTTTGTAAAGATGATATGTAGAGTGCAACTTGAAAAATAAACCGTTTGGATTATTCAATTTTGATATGGATTGGGCCTACAACTAATCCACATTTTAACTAAAAATGGAAACCCTTAGATAAAGGGCATATATATAGGAATTGCTTAAGGGGAGGGATCCCCATTTTTTCAAAAAAATGGGGACACGCTTCCCACCGTTGGATTTAACTTTAATGAAATTGTGTGGTTGAGATTGTGTGGCCTGTGTTTTAATCTCAACTACACAATTTCATTAAAGTCAATCTAACGGTGAGAAGCGTGTTCCCATTTTTTTGAAAAAATGGGGATCCCTCCCCTTAAGCAACCTGATATAGGAATTGCTTAAGGTATATATACATGATAACTAGACAAATTTAAGTTAGGGTTTCTAGGTGACGTTGAACTTCCTTGTCCATTAAGAATCTTTTCTTGCAAGAAAGAAAAAGAAAAACAATGACTCACATATAGCTAGAAATTCAAATTTCCATATTTAGTTTTTGTTTTTCGGTTTTGCAAGAGATTTTTTATTTTTATAATACAACCATACCCTACGCGGATGTGTGAGGGATTCAGACTAATTTAGACAATAAGTTGACTGTAAAGAATTATGTACCAAACTCCTCATCCGAATCAAAACGACTCAAACTTAAAAGTACCTACTTACAAGTGGAAAAAGTTAGAATACCACTAGATAGTGACTTTGTCCTACAAAAGGATTAAGCTAGTCCTTGTCCAATTAGGACTAGAAACTTTAGAATGATGTACCTATATATACATTAAAGATCGCCAACCCCAAACATCCACATAAACTCTTCTTGCTAGGTTTTCAGAATTTTCTTTTTCTCATTAAACGCTTTCTCCGTCCACTGAAAACATCACAAACAGAAAAGCAATTGAATTCTTAATCTTGTAGCATAACCATGAATTGTGTTCGTGGTCGAGGAAGGCCCAAAAAGTGTTCTTCCACCAAGTACGATAATCATCAGTCTATAACTGAATACTTACCCCAGAATATAATTCGAAAACCAAGGACTAAAACCAAGTCAATACAAAGAAAATTTCCTTTAGGTTTTCAAGTTGAAGGTTTGGCTGGATTCCCGACGAAAAAAAGGAGCAGCACATTGCAGATTATGACTCCGGTACTTCTTCTAAATCTCGATTTATAATGTTTTTATTTACTCAAAGAGGATGACACGGTATTCTGGTCCGTTTGTCTAACATATATCTGCAATATTATGACTAAAAATTTAATATAACCTATAAGTTCTTACTACTATGGTCTTCCAAACCCTAGAAATCCTGCTACGAATATCACTTCCAATCCAAAATTGCTCACAAGTTTTTTTCTTCTATGAACACATTGCTTACAAGTTTCAAATAATTTGTGTGTATCAGGTGAAGGACATTAATGCACAAAGTGTGCACTTGAACAGCAAGTCAATGAACTACACAGACAACTCCATCACCAACTACGGCAGAGAACTAGATATCGAAAAAGAGAACAACCAAACAAGAGAATCTGACGTTATGGAATTTGAATCTGATTTCTTCCGAGATGTGCCAGAGGAAGATGATTTGCCTATAAATTTTGAAATAACTGGGCCAATTCCTGAGTTGGTGGACTTGTATACTTTTGGAATCTAAAATTGTAGAGGAAGATGATTTGTATATATGAGTTTGGAGGGGTCGTTTGGTGTCCAAGATTCAATTAGATTGTTTATAACTCATAAAAGAGAAGGTATATTGAATTTAGAGATGAATGAATTTTCAGTCTGAGGGATTAGAAGTGGGATCAACGTCATGAATGAAACTTATCTCTTCTAATCCTACCATTTTAATTAAAACGATTGTTGGATTACTTTCTTTAAGTAACTCATCTTATACTTTTTCCCTTGCATACTTTCTTCAAACGTTAACCTAATCACTAGAAACATAAACTGGACTCTTAGATAAAATCGTAATCTGGCCATTCTAGTGGGTAAAACAGGTATGTACTCCCTACATTAACTTTCTAAAGAAAAACCCTTGAGCTCGACACAATTGTTCCCTTATTTTTTTCCTTCAACATTCCTTGACTTTTGTGAGTTATTCAATCTAATTAATCATACACAATAAACAAATCTTGAAATAGCAGGGTTAAGTCGAAGACTTGTATAGAGACTCTTAGTTTTGATGTTTCACCAATAATACAAGTACTAACAAATCAAAGGAATTTAAGAAGGAAGTTAGTGATGAAGTTGACAAGATATTTTAATATAAAAAAATGATCAGCGACCCACTACTAATTACCAAATACCAACCATCCAAATAGACTCTGGCCGCACGGATTCTTCAACCGGTACCGTTGACAACAACATCGATTTGATCTTTTTCATGTTAATAAAAGTAAATTGTTCACCATCTAAACTACTAAAGGTCAGGCATATTGTCAAAGAAATCGTCATCATGAGAATACGGATCTGTCAACAATTCATGCATCGAGATTTTCTGGAAGCAGACCTTCAATATGTGGAAGAACATTGCCATAATACTCAGCTGCAGAGACCATTGATTCACTGTTACTGTCATTCACTGTGCGTTCTCCTTTCTTGCACCTTTGAGTTGGTGGCTCTTGCTCTTGGGTGCCACTATTGCCAAACTTATATAATTCCAACAAGATAAGAAGTGGCCCATCAATTTCATAGTCCCTTTTCTGAGTTACATGATCAGTTACTTCACCCTCATACAGTCATACTTTGCCATTGCTTCTATATGAAAACAAAAATTTCAAAACGAAAAAAAAGCGTAATATAATGAATATTAGTTACTAGTTTGGGCTGGAAGAAATAATATGGGTTGAAATTTCACTAGTTAAGTGCAATTTTTTTCGAAACATGATAATTTGTACTAAATTTATCTAAATTACGGGGAGGGAGATCAAACACAGAACCTCGGATGAGCGTGAAAACTTTTAACCAACTAAGCTACAAGTCAAGTCATTTGACTCATTTTGCCCCCTAAATCATGTTTTTTTTTCCCACTTTAACGGATTTAGAGGGATAAGATAAAGTGGGACAAAAAAAATCATTTAGGGGGTAAATTGAGTCAAAATGACTTTGTTCTCACCCATCTGATTCTCCAAAACTACCCTTCATCACAAATAAGACTAACTTTTACACTCAATTTTCTTGTTCTCACCCAAGCACAAATCCACCATCCACCACAGATATAAAACCCTAACTGTCAACTTCACATCACAGATCTCATTTCAACTTTAACTATATTGTTTTATTTTTCATTTGGATTGTATTAAAACACTCATTTGAGTGACTCTACCACGTTTGGGATGGTTTAATATGTGAAGGCGGTGGGAAAAAAAGTTCTCAACCAGCGAACCCAGCCTATGGAAGGCGGTGGGAAAGAAAGTTGGAATATTTTTAGGGTATTTTGTTTCTTTAGGAGAAGAGGGGCTGGAAGTTGGGGAAATAATGATAAACAAAAAGTGTTCTTCCACCAAGTACGATAACCATCAATTTGATCTTGTAGTTGTTCATTTTTTATTTCAAAAAGCAGGAAAAAAAGAGTAGATTATTCACCATCTGAACTAGCCAGAATCGTCGGGAATCTCTTCAAGTACTTCTGGTAAAGTCTTGGATCAACATCTGAAAATTTCCAAGGCTCTTTTGGTGTCGAAATCACTTCCTCATCACTTACCGGAATCACATTTTCATCTCCTCTCTTGACCTTTGAGCCTCTTCCACTGAAACGTCACAACCCTTTTCTTCTTTGGTGTAGAAATCGCTTCCGCTTTCGCTCTCGGGTGCAGAAATCACTTTCTTGTCACTTCCCGGAATCACATTTTGATCTCCTTTCCTGACCCTTTGAGACTCTCCACGGAAACCTCACGACCCTTTTCTTCTTTGGTGTAGAAGTCGCTTCCACTTTTGCTTTCCAGTGCAGAAATCGCTTCCTCGTCACTTCCTGGAATCACATTTTCATCTTCTTTCTTGAACCTTTGAGCGGCCTCCACTGTTGAAACCTCACGTCCCTTTTCTTGTTGGGTGTGGAAATCATTTCTGCTTTGACTTGCGTGTGCAGAAATCGCTTCCTTGTCACTTGCAAGAATTACATTTTCATCACCCTCCATGACCCCTTGAACCTCTACCTTTAAAACCTCGAATGCCCATTCTTCATTGGTGTAGAAATTGCTTCTGCTTTCGGGTGCAAAACTCACATACTCTTTAGCTTCTTTTGTACAAGTACTAATCCTCCTTAGTGTCGCTATTCTTGAAACAAGTCACTAATGGGAGAAATTGGATCCGGAATTTCAAACAACGGCTTTACATTGCCATCAATCTGCTCCTTTTCGGTGTTTTTTATTAGCTTTGTATCTGCAATAGCTTCTTGATCTTTTTGCTGCGTGCCTTCAATTTGATCATGATCTTGATAAGCGTCCGAAGCAGCATCAGATTGATCGTCAGTATGATCTTCTTCATCTCTCTGCTGCAACTCCAACAAGTTCTGCGTCAGGACTGGTTTCTTTAACCGCATTCTCTACCATTTCTGAAAGAAATCAAATACAATGAAAATTAAGAATGGGAGAGAGAGAGAGAGAGAGAGAGAGAGAGAGAGAGAGGCAAACTTGGGGTTTGAATAGTATTTGGGCGTACATATATAGAGAGACAGGTGGGCTGGTATTTCTGTTAGTGACGGTTAGCCAAAATTTTGTCTCTACTTTCAAAAATGTCAATTTTTATAATATCTTTCAAATTCAGCAAAAAACCAACTTGAACAAATCTAAATACCCTTATAATAAAACCAATTTACAAAAGCTATTTGATCTTTTGCGTTTGTTCAAAGATGGAGACTGGAGTTCAACAAAATGAAAATAGACAGAGACTGCAGAGGCTCCCTCTACAAGTTCTCATCGGTAAATACTTGAGTTAATTGGATAGGAATTAAAAGAGCATTAACGTCTATAACTTTTTGGTTCCATATAATTTTTTTTTTGGTTCCATATAGTTATGAGTTCGTATATATTGGCATCAGTTTCTTGCAATTAGGTTTTAAGATATAATACGTCTTTTGTAGATTTTTTTTTTTTTTTTTTTTTTTTTTTTTTTTTTTTTTTTTTGCGTTGAAATTCGTATTTTCAATTTGATTGGTAGTTTAGCCTGGTTTCCTTACTTTTATGTTCTAATTTCTTTTCCTTTATTGCTATTTCGGTATTGAATTTCAATTTTTGGTTAGGGAATCATAGTCATTGTTTGGCCTTAGGATCTATAGTACAATAAAGTATTATTATTTTTAAAATTCTTTAACCCAAAAGGATAGAAGTTCCCATCAGGCTACCTCTCAAATTATGAAGAAACCGAATTAGGTTTTGGTGTGTATGTTTAAAGTTGTTCAAATAGGGCTCGGCTTGAAGATTTGGTTTATTGCACAGAGGAAGAAGATGAAGAAGGGATGGGCCGGATGGCAAGTGAGCATCCCAATAAAATGGGTTCTAATTTTATGGGTATTTAGGTCAATCAATCATATTTTTGGCTATATTTGAAAGAATTTGTAATAAGGTGGGTTTGAAAAACCGAAAACCGAAAAAAAGGGACCGAAAACCGAATCGAGGCCGAAAAAAAAAACAAACTAAAAAAAAAAAACCGAACCGAAATATTGTCAAAACACGTCGTTTTATAATTAATTATAAATTAATGCTTTTATTACTAGAAATGGCGTCGTTTGTTCTCCTTTCAGTCTGAAAGACTTGCGTTTGTATTGGTAACCCTAAACATCAATCCCTCTGTAGCCTCTGCCCTCTGGACCCTCTCCTTCCCAGTTGCTAGCCTCTGCCACTTTGCGCACCCTCTCTCAACTCATTCAGTCTTCGTCTTCTTCCTTCCCAGCAATACACGTACCACCCGTCTCACTCTCAGTCAGTCTGTCTCTCACATCTCGCCGATTTGCAAGTGTCGTCGTCTCACTATCAGTCTCTCACCCCAATAATTCGCGACCCGCGACTTCCCCTCGCCATTTCGAGTCTCGACCCACGATTTCCTTTGCAAGGTTAGTCTCATGGTAATTTCTCTCATGTTCTACAGATTTTATTTTCATGGGTTTTGCATATTTTATTTTCAATTTCATGGGTTCTGCAGCTTTTCAATTTCATGGGTTTTGCGATTTTCTTTTATTTTTAGTGATTTTCCTTTCAATAGTAATGCTTACTATTGTTGTCAATTAGAAGAATTTGATTGAAATGTTGTCATTGTCGTTTCAACTTTCAATTATCAATCTTTTGACCACAATGTGTTTGCTTACAATGCTGTCATTGCTGGGTTTATAGCAAATGGGCTGGGTAGAGATGGGTTTGAGTTTTATAGAAGAATACGGTTTGCCAGTGTTGTGTTGGATAAGTTTACATTTCCGTGTGTGATTAGGGGTTGTAGTGGGGTTCTGGAGTTGAGGAAGATTCATGGGTTAGTGGTGAAGTTTGGGTTAGGAGGAAGATTCATGCAATTTGCCGATGGTCAATGGGTTTGCGTAGATTGGGCAACTTGAGAGGCTTTGGCGGTGTTTAGGATGATGGGTGAGGAAGGGGTTGTTCCGAGTAGGTATACCGTGACTGGGGTTTTTCCTATCAAGGCATAGTCACACAACAATGACAGCATTTCAAGGCATAGTCACACAACAAGCAGTTTAATGGAAGTTTGAATTTTATGTATTCAAGAGGTTTTGGTTGAAGTTATAATCTAAGATGCATGAATGACGCTATAAATATAATATACTGAGGATGTGTTTGACAAATAATGATTGGTTGTTTATAGTGTCGAGATATGAGGGCTCAAGTGGTACATATTTGTTTGATGATTTGTTGGTTGCGTCTAGATGGATTAGTAGCTCATTTAATTGAAATTTATCAAAGTGTGAATTTTTCTATCATTTTATGTTGCTTCCCCCGTCCCTAATATCACTTTTGTATCAAAAGAATGTTTGTTACAATCAATTTTGTTTAAATAACTTTTACATATTTGGTTAAAAGTACATTTGTAGGTTTGATTCTGAAACATAACTTTTAGGGACATTTTCTTTATCAGTGACATATTCTTGGTCTTATTATTTGTGTTAGTGGATGTCATATTGTCATGTACAGTTTTATCTTATGTAATTGGTGTATGGGAAGGCTTTATGAAACGTGATTTTTTTTGTTCCCTAATTGAATCTTATTATATGTTTTGTATCTTAATTAGATGAAGTCAAATGCATCAAAGACCTCGAGCTCAAGCTCAAACTCAATGAGATCAGAATCATCAAATAGCTCCCATGAAAAACTAAACTCATCTACTTCTACTCCATCGCAAGTAAGTTGTCATCTCTATACTTTCTCTATGGTTCTTATGTCTCAATTTATTTAATAAATAATTGTAATGGTTCTCTCTTATTTTAGAAGGACATTGTTGGTGAATCAACTCCACCTCAACTCTCTATGGTGACACCTCAACAAACTCCTCTTACTCATGGTGGATCCAAAAATTTCCTTATGCAACTCCAAAAGAAGGTGGCTCACGTGATCAAGTAAGTAAAGAAGACGCTCTCTTGGATTCACTAAAAAATCATGAAAGGTCTACAATTGGGAGTACTTTGATAGGATAATTGAGGGAGGTAGAGTTAAGGGGTGTGCAAGTATTGCAACAAACTGTATATGGCTGACATGGATAAAAATGGTACTAGTATGATGTAGTTCATGTAGAAACTGCAGCAGAAAGGAAAAAGGGGAATACAATCTGCAAGCTAAGAAAAGAAAAGTTGTAGGAAGCTAACTCAATGGGGTAAAATTCTATTCAAACTTCATTACTCAACTTCTCAAATACACCTTATTTAAACTTGAAAATGACACTTGAAATAGTAAATAAGAATTAAAGAAAGAACCAACTTCTAGATACAACTATTAAGTGCAATAATCTTGGAACTTGATGAGTATTTTATTCTTCCTCTTTGGACGCTCCTCGGAAGTATCAGGTTTTTCGTTTACCAACGATTCATAATTGAGACCTAAGGGTGGCTTTTCAGCTAGTCCTCCATCATAGTATAAGAAATCGCTTAGCAAGATGTAGAAGCTACGATCCTAATAAGGAAATATTTGCCGCAAATAGGCAAAAGATCTTAACCTTTGCCGGCACAAAAGATAAGTTAAAAGCTATAGGTTTTTCTCATTTGGAAGTTACTAAGGCTTGTGTTGAGATGATAATTATAGACAAGTTACCTTTTTCTTTCGTTGAGGTAGATGGTTTTCGTCATTTTTATATGCATGCATGTCCTTTGTGGAGAGTACCTAGTCGTAAGACAATAGCTAAATATGTACTTGGCTTGTTTTACTTCGAAAATGAGAAATTGAAAAGTCAGTTGAAGACATTTAAGGTGTGTCTAACAACGAATACATGGACTTCTATTCAACAAACAAATTACATGGTTCTCACCACTCATTTTATTGATGATGATTGGATGTTACATAAAAAGATTTTGAATTTTTGTGTCATTCCAAATCATAAAGGAGAATCTATTGCTCAACTTTTGGAGAAGTGTTTGGTGGAGTGGGGCATAGAGAAGGTGTTAACTATTACGGTTGACAATGCTTGCGTAAATGTCTCTTGCTTAAGGGATTTGGTGCACCGAATAAGTGGGTGGGGGATTCCTAATGCACTTTTGCATGATGGAAAATATTTGCACATGAGGTGTGTTGCTTATATCCTTAATTTGATTGTGAATGATGGGATAAAGATGTTGAATACCGCTATACAAAGCATTCTAATGCGGTTAGGTATGTAAGATCTTCCCCTCAAAGGTTGGAGAGCTTTAAAAGGTGTGTTGAGAAAGTGAGAATAATAGCAAAGGGCTTATGATTTTGGATGTCCCTACTAGGTGGAATTCCACATTTTTAATGTTGGAATCGGCTTTGAAGTTTAAGATGGCTTTTGATAGGTTGAAAGTAGATGATGGTCATTACCTTCCATACTTTATTAAAGACAATCATGACAATATAAGAGAAGGGCCACCTTCAACGGATGATTGGAGTGAGGCTAGAATATTTGCATTTTTTAAGACCTTTTTATGAAGTCATTTTAAACGTATGTTGTTCTAATACTCCAACAATTCATACTACTTTTGGTTATTTGTTTAAGATCAAAAGTCTCCTCCATGAAAACAAAGATAATGAATTTTTGTTTATGATCTCCGTGTTGATGCAAGAAAAATATGACAAATATTGGGGTTCAATTGAGGATATGAATCAATATGTTTTTGTTGCACTTGTGATTGATCCTCGCCATAAATTGGAGAAAGTGGTTGATTATTATGAGATACTATTTGGTGAGAACGAGGAAAAAGTTGAAATTGCCACCAATGCGGTGAAAGATTTGTTGATTGATCTTTACAAGATTCATGAAGAGTTGTCTTTTGATGCACAACAAAGCACAAGTAGTGGTGGTAGTTCTCAATCGGCAACTACAAGTGGAGATTCTTCATCAAGCATGACCGAAATAGAAAGAAAGTTGAAAGAAAAAAGTGAAATTAGAAGAGCAAGGAGCCCGTGTTGTGCATAATAATGTGGATAGATATATTTCCGATTCTAATGAAGGGAAAGAAGTCAAACTTCGATATCTTGAAATGGGGTTTATAAGCATCCTATTTTGGCACGTGTTGCAAAAGTGATTTTAGTTATTCCTGTATCAATCATTGCTTCGGAATCCTCCTTTAGCACAAGTGGACGAATAATTGATCCATATCATAGTTCTTTGAGTCCAAAAATGGTGGAGGGTTTGATATGTACACAAAATTGTCTTAGGTCTATCCATGTTGCATTGCATCATGAGCCAACCATTGAGGAGATTGAGTTTTGTGAAGAAGTTGAGAAATGTAATCTTACTTATTGCATTTGGTTTTGTTAGATTATTTTAATTAGATGCTATGTTGCATACTTACATTACTTCATGTTCTTTCTTTTTTTATTTGTATGTAGAAATGGCAAGTGGAAGTTTAAGGAAATGTGCTATGTTGCCTCCTAGGCCACCTAAGCATTGAGCTTGAGCACTTGAAGAGAAGAAGTGTGTGCAAGACATGAAATCTTGAAGGTTTATTTGACTTTATGATTTTAGTTAAGTGGAATATTTTTTTAGAGTTTGGACTTCGTTATGTTTATTTTAGGTGTGGAAGACTTGAAGTGTGATGTTTATTTTAAATTTGGACTTGTTGAAGACTTAAACTTTGATGTTTATTTTAACTTTGGACTTTGGAAGACTTGATTGATGATTCTAATTGAACTTTAAATGTTTATTTTCATTGTCTTTGATTCTAGTTGGAATGCTTATGTTATGATTGTATTTGAGATGTTAAAATTTCATATTTCAATTTTTTTCATTCTTCAAAAAGAAAAGAAAAACCGAAACCCAACCAAAAAAAAAACCAAAAAAAATAAACTGGACTGAACTGAACCGAATCAAAATTTTGGTTCGGTTTCGGTTTTGGAAAAAACCGAACCCAGTCCTAATTTGTAAAAACTAACATTTGTGAATTTAGAGGGTAAATTTTGACTATAATTGATAAATAAGAGGAAGTGGGAACAGTCTTTTTACTTAAGGGTTTATGATTTGTGAAATTCGACATGTCTACTAAGAATTTTGTTGCTGATGATTTAGCTCATTTCGATTTATCTTGCAAATTGGGTCTCGAATTTTTAGAACAGGCTCCTTCATTCCGTTGACGTCTTCTAGTTGTTGATATAGCAAGATCACTTGGCCTAGTGGTATTTATTGCAGTCTTCCTTCTTTTCTCGAGCTTTACGTAGTTAACCAAAAACAAAAAGTGCCAATTTGGTTAGTAGGAATGGTACATAAAGAATTGGTGTATTAGTTTACGGGAATTTTAACGAAAAGCTCCCGGTAATGTTCATTTTAACGAAAAACCACATTTTTACACTAAAAAGTCAATCATGGTACTATTCATTTTACCCTTTATTTTGTCATTATCGTTAAAACTTAAAGTTTTAAAGCCATTTTCATTAGTTTTCCTTTAGTTTAATTGGAGATTTTTTTTTCGTTTACTAACACAAAACCAATGGAAAAAAAAATATAAAAGTACCACACTTTAAAACTGGTAATATGATACAACCAGATGACGTTTTGACTCTAAAGTATTAATTTAGAGCTACATCACATGTAAAATGCAATTGAGTAAGGTAGGGTTTCTAGGTTTAGGAGACGTTGAATCTTTTCTTGCAAGAAAAGGAAAATAAAACTATGACTAACATTTAGCTAGAATATCAAATTTCCCTATTTAGATGTTTTCCTTTTTGGTTCTACAAAAAGATTTATTTTGTGGAGACTCGGGATAAGAAAAATAACGGGTCAACTATCATATTTAGATATCGAAATCGTAATTCAATTGAGTCTAATACTCCTACTTGCAAGTGGAGATGAACTAGGAACAAGGGCTGATTTGCTACAAAACTAGGAACTAGGAACAAGGGCTGATTCTCAACATACACATTACATTTTCTACATACACCCCACATTTTCTATACTTCCAACATTCTTCAATCTTATAATACTCATTTGCTTCTTAAATCTCTCCTTGTTCAAAGTTTTCCGCGTTAGTACCCTTCCCATTAAGAAAACTTTGGAAGTTCATAGCAGTAAACCCTCCTTTTTATCAACCACAATCACCTGCTGCTCCTCACTTGTGAGGGCCAGCTCCGCAGAGAACTGGGAAACCATGTCCTCCATTGCTCCTTCCAGAATCTCTAAACTCCACTTGGTTGTTCTAGTGATTGTTTCTGCGAGTACTCGTAGCACTCCAGTTCGCATCCTTAAATAAATATTGGGTAGTATGGTTTGCTAGGGAATCACAAGCAGGTATTTAAGAAGGGCCTCCTATATTAAAAAAAAAAAAAAAAAATTGAAAAAATTTGATCTTGATTCATAGTTAGATGCCCGGCAACATATGTTCGAGAAGATAATTATTATACTTTCATAAAGTTTAATAACTCATAATAAGAGAAAGGGTTTGGGTAAGGAGGGATGAGCATATATGAAAGTGCAATGAAGGTTTTTAAAGGTACGTAATTTCATTCATTAGAGTTTTGTTCAACAGTGAAGGGTGGGAGTGAGAGGGGCTTTGATAGTTGAAGAAGATAAATAATACATTAAAAGTTATATGGGGTGTATTAAGAAATTACTTATTTTTTCTAAACCTAATATGTGACAGCCCGTCCCTGATTTTAAGAATTTTTAAAGTTTTAATAAAGGATTTTACAAAAAATGCCCTTTGAGGCAAGCGCATTGTTCGAGGTTAATCGTTGTGTCATGCCATCTAAGATTTGTTTTCTTGACATATCCTCGTAGTACTCGTCGCTACGAAAGCGTGGGCGCAGACGGTTCGTGATTTAGAGTTATAACGAAAAAGATTTTAAAGTTTGAAGTTTGGGCATTTTATGAATTTTATTATAAAAGTTTGGTGTGCCATTTGGATGGCCCAGATTAAAGGAAATCTGAAATGGTTGGCTCGGATGTAAGGGAAAGAAAATAAAAAGATGAAGGAAGGTTTTGTGTGTGTGTGTGAGTGTGACTGGTGGAGAAAGAAGAAAGAGGATTGGGCAAAACTGCCCAACCAGAAGGAAGAAGAAGACAACTCCGGGAGAAGAGAGAGAAGCTTCTGGCCAATCAGAGAAGGGGAAAGGAGGAAAAGAGAGAGGGCGAGAAGCGGAGGAAGAAGAACAGAAATGGGTTTTCAACCCGCGACCCGCGCGACCCAGTGGGTTTTCCACCCGTGTCCGTCAAAATTTCTTCATTTTTCCGGTGAGTTACTTCAAACCATCACTTGGAAAACCCTCTATGATCTTCCCTCTTCCTATTACACCCCAAAAATCAAAGAATTTGGCCTTGAAATTGGATGGAACCGTACGGTGTGTGCGGTGGCTTAGTGTACAAATTCTTCAAATCTTGAAACGTTTTCTTTCAATTACTAACACCATTAGCATTCCCTTAGGACCTGGAACAAAGCCCAAGCATTGGTTGGAGCATCAGAGTGGTTTTGGAGGTCGAATTGAAAACACCCATTTCTAGGGTTCTTCACGGGTTTGATGAAATTGGGGCCTTTCCATGCCAAATTGGCCTTGGCCACAGGTATAAAGTTTACTCTACTCATTGAGATCTTCATTTCTGTAAACTTTGGTAATTTTTGGAAATAGTTGGATTTTCCGGCGAGCTGGGGCGGCCGACCGCCACCCACGACGGCGCGTGGCCAGTGAGCTGCCAAAGCTATTTTTAGGCCATAATTCATGCTCTAATTTCAGTTTTGGTGAATGAATGACGTTTGATGATCATTCGTTACAATGCATGGTTAGGCCAAAATATGAATTGGTTATCCGACCGTTGGATCGTCACCAAACTTTGATACGTTGTAATACGTAATATTTGAGGATTATAGGAACTTATGGATCGGGAATCCGATTTACGGATCTCCCGGAATTGGAGTTGTAAGTTCATAAAATAGAATGTTAACCGTCACTTGGTGTTGGCAATTGACGGAGATTCGACCGTTGGATGGTAATGAAATTTTAGGATGCTATTCTAGAGATATTGTGGGCCTCTGGAAGTTACAGATTGGAAATCTGAGTTGCAGATCTTCCGGATCGAACTTCGTAGTGAGATGTTTTATATAAGTTATATTCTATTGATATGATTTCTGAGGCGTGTCTTGATGATTGTTCTAGGCGCCGATCGTCATGACGCCTTGATGTGTTGTGCTAGGGAGTTGTAGGACAAACTCCAGGTGAGTGGGCAGTTTTGTTTCCGTATACACCTATATAAATGAGATTTTTCCCAGAAAATCAATTTAAGAGAAATGTGATATGAAATGCGATATGAAATGCCATGCAAAGTATATGTCTATTTATTTATGCATTAGTAGTTGCATACATGCATGATTGGTGCTACGGACGCATAGGTAAGTGCCAGGTAAGTTCATAAATTAAAATCATGTGATTGTTGAGTTGATATGATAGAAAGCTTATAAACCTGCACTAGGGTGATTGCGATTTAGTAGAGATGATTCAGGCCTGTATACTTATAGTCACCCCCGCACCATATGCTCACAATTAGATCCAATTTAGGTGCCCAGTCTTGTCGTACAGACCATTTAGTGGTTCCGACTCGTAGGTGACTAGCGATTATCACATAGCTATCAGGAGAGGATAGCGTGAGCATAACTCACCCAATTCTGTCGTACAGACCTTTTCAGGGGTTCCGACTCGTGTGCAATGTAGTGCCGTACAGGTCACTTGTGGTGACTCCGGCTAGATGGATTGAGGAGATTGATTATGAGCTATAGTTTCAGCCGGGCTGATCACTCGGTTGACATGTTATTATTTATGATGAGATATATTTTGGCATGGCATATAATTCACATATCACTACTTCTAAATATCGTTTTGAGACAAGTATACGCATTATATATTTCTGGGAAAGTATACAGGTTTTACAGCGAGGGGTTAGCGCTTTGATAATGAGATGATTTTTGAGAAAAACTTTGTTTTACTGACCCACTCCACTTTGTTTTGCGCCCCTCCAGGTTCGAGATAGAGCAGAACTTTGGTGGCCACGAGGAACCCAACGGTGTTCTGACAGAATTCACAAAAGTAGGATTCACCTTCGGGTGTTATATCTTAGTAATTGTATCTTTAAAGCTTCTGAACTGTGTAAATGGTTACGTCACTTTCACGTGACGGCCAGCATGCCCTCCTTCGGGACGGGGTGTGTCATAATAAGGTCGAAATTGTCATTGCATAATATGATACATAAGTTATTTAATATTAAACTTTAATGTGGGGGTGCAATCAAGATTATGTGGGGTGTTAATAAAAAAAAAAGGTCAATAACCTTTCATAAGAAATGTTAAACTAATTCCAAACTATCACTAAAAAGAAATTAAATGTCAATAATCCTTTCATAAAATTGTCATTGCATAATATGATACATAAGTTATTTAATATTAAACTAATTCCAAACTATCACTAAAAAGACAGAACTTTTAATTTCTGTAGTCTCTTCCTACGTTAAAAAGGTCAATAATCCTTTCATAAGAAATGTTTTCAAAACTTATGATACATTAAGTACGTTTAGATTTTAAATGTTCCAAGAAACAAAATATACCAGAAATCCAAATGTATTAAAAACCAAATGTACCCATATTATAGGTAAACAAACGTACCAATATAATCAAACGATCATACAAACAAACGTACCTTTAGTGGCGGAGCTAGCATGGGATCATTGGTTGTCCTTGACCCCAACAACTTAAAAAACCCCATGTATATTTGTTTTGTTTTGACCGCTAACAACTAAGGAAACTAAATTACAACCTTCTGCTCCTACTTTTATTTTCTTCTATCATATTTGTCTTCATTTTCCCTCTTCTTGTAAAAAATACTTTAGTTGAAATGCCTTGGCAATCTTCAGCATTATTGCACAATATCCTGCATCCACCGTCGACAAGCCTTTACAAATATCGACGTATGTCGGCATAAACCTTCGGCATATGTTGATAGGAATTAGAAGGTGCCTACTAGATGCTTGACGAAATGGCCCAAAAAGCTTTTTTAATTTATATTATGACCCCATTATTTGAAAATCCTAGTACGTGACTGCATACCTTTACCATGTTTATGTACCTTTACAATCAATCATACCAATGAGTTTTGAACATTCTATTTAACTCACTAATATAAATCTTATAATAAACAATGAAAAGAATTTTAAAAAAGGAACGTGTAAAATTGAAGCTCTAATAAAATGAATTCAACTACTAAAATTGTAGGAAAAAACTTAATCAAATTCCCAAAAGGAACAGATGTTGAATCAACGAAATTGAAAAACGAGGCACATATATCAAATTAGGCTGCCCATTGTGTGGCTTAGCTGAACTCCCTCTCTCCTTAGTATAAAAATATCGATGTACTCAAAAAAAAAATAATAATAATTCCAAAATTTGCCCTAGGTTATGGCCCACCACAACCAAATTGTGTCTCCATCCTTAATTAGGAATATCAATAGATTGTAATAGCTAATCAGTTCTACAAAAGGATTAAGCTAGTCCATGTCCAATTTAGGACTAGGAATTTAGAATGATGTGCCTACATAAAAGATCGCCAAACCCTAAACATCCATGTAAACTCTTATTTGCTAGGTTTTCAGAATTTGTTTTTTCTCATGAAACGTTCTCTCTGTCCACTGTGAAGGAAACACAAACAGAAAAGCAAATAGTTATCGAATTCTTAATCTTGTAGCATAACCATGAATTGTGTTCGTGGTCGAGGAAGGCCCAAAAAGTGTGCTTCCACTAAGAACGATGATCTCCAGTCTATAATTGAGTACTTACCCAAAATATAAGTACAAAACCAAAGGAGTAAAACCATGTCGATACAAAGAAATCATCCTTCAGGTTTTCAAGTTGAAGATTTGGTTGTATTCCCGACGAAAACAAGGAGCAGCACATCGCAGATTATGACTCCGGTACTTCTTTTAAATCTCAATTTATATCTACAATGTTTTTATTTACAGTGTAAGAGGACGGCACGGTACTCTAGTCGTGAATTTGTCTAACGTACATCCGCAATGTTATACTAAAATTTAATATAACATATAAGTTCTTTTTGACTCACTACTACGGTCATCCAAACCCTAGAAATCCTTCTACTAATATCACCTCCAATCCAAAATTGGTTATTAGTTTTTTTTCTTGTATAAAAACATTGCTCACAAGTTTCAAATAATTTGTGTGTATCAGGTGAAGGACATTAATGCACAAAGTGTGCACTTGAACAGCCAGTCAATGAACCACACAGACAACTCCACTACCATCTGTGGCAGAGAACTAGATATCGAAAAAGAGAACAACCAAACAAGAGAATCTGACATGATGGAATTTGAATCTGATTTCTTCCGAGATGAGCCAGAGGAAGATGAGTTGCCTTTAAATTTTGAAATTCCTGGGCCAATTCCTGACTTGGTGGACTTGTATACTTTTGGAATCTAAAATTGTATAGGAAGATGATTTGTATATGAGTTCAGAGAGGTCGCTTGGTGTCTAGGATTCGATTAGATTGCATATAATTCATAAATGAGAATGTATATTGAATTTAGAGATGAATAAATTTTCAATTTGAGAGGATTAGAAGTGGAATCAACATGAATGAAACTTATCTCTTCTAATCCTACCATTTTAATTAAAGCAATTTTTGGATAATTTTCTTTAGTGAGTAACTCATCTTCTACTTTTTGCTTTGCAAATTTCTTCAATACATTAACCTAATCACTAGAAACATAAAAGGGTGTGCTATTCACACACCCTTTTTTACTTCATACACACACTTTTAATTTACGACCGTTGGATTTACTGAATTAAAGATCAAATGATAGAAATTAACAAGAGGTGTGTGGATAGCACACCCCAACATAAATTGGACTTTTAGATAAAACCGTAATCAGCCAATCTAATGGGTAAAGACAAGTATGTACTCCCTACATTAACGTTCTGAAGAAAAACCCTAAGTCTAACACAAATTTTCTATATCTCCTTTCAAAATATCTTGAATTGAATTTATTAAGAACTCGTTTGGGAAATACTTTTAAATGATTGAAAGCGCTTTTAGAGAAAATATTTTTGGATTTCAAAAACACTTTACCTTGCATTTTTACTAAAGATTGATTTCAAAAACATTTTCTTTAAAAGCGCTTTCAGTCATTTAAAAACACTTCTCAATCTGGTGCTTCTTGTAGGAAGCACTTCAAGTGTTTTTTTCATGATTAACTTGCATTTTTACTAATGATTGGTTTCAAAAACATTTTCGTTAAAAGTGTTTTTAGTCATTTAAAAATACTTTCCAAATGAGACCTAAATTATTCAATCCTCAGTCATAAACACCAAACGATCCTTGAAATGGCAGGGTCAATTCCTAACTTGGTGGACTTGTATAAAGACTCACTAGATCTCATGATATGGATATTTTACCGAGGACAATAGGAGTATTAGCACATAAAACGAATTTAAAAAAAAACTAGGGATGAAATTATCAAAATTTTAAAGAGACGAACCATCATTCCACTACTAATTAATTATCAAATACCAGCCATCCAAACTCTTCAACGGTACCGGTGACAACTACATCAAATTGATCTTTCTGATGTTGCCAAAAGTACATTATTGACTATCTAAACTACAAAAGGTCAAGTCCGGTCATGAACACCTCGGGCAGCTTTAGCCGTCGACGCCTCAGGCACATCTTCGGTGTACTTCCTATTTTGTTTTGGAAGAGACCACCTTGTTTTATTGCCAAACTTATACAATTCCAACGGGTCAGGGAGTGGCCCATCAATTTCATATAAGCATGTTTTGGGACCTCCATTTTGCTCTTCATTGTCCCTTTTCTGAGTTGCAGGATCAACCACGTCACCCTCATGCTTTGCCATTGCTAATATATGAAAACAAAATTTTCAAAACGAAAGAACATCAGAACACATCAGAATATTAGTTACTAGTGTGGGCTGATATAAGAAATAATATGGGCTGAGATTTCAACTTTCATGGTGAGTTCAATATTTTAGTCAATATATCGTTGTATAAAAAATAAAAACAAAAACAAAAAAAGGTTAAAAAAAATTTTTGTTTAAAAAAACAGATGGGCTAAGCCTTACAATGGACTTGTCATAATAATATAGTTCAACTTCGCATTTGGCGAGAATCAAATCTAAGACCTCTCACTTACCTAAAATTCACATGGAGTCTATGAAACTTCATTAAACATCATAAATTTATAACTATTCTAAAATCTTTCAAAATCTCAATTGAATACACCCTTAAATACAACAATATATTTACACTAACAGGATGAAGGGATAAACTCTACAAAACTCGTCATCCATGGGTTTCGAACCTAAAACTTCTCACTTACAAATAAAAGAAGAATATCACTAGACTATTGTATTAAGTTTATTAAATTAAAATTTGAAAATAAAACTACAAAGAAACTCACTTACTTCAAGTTACTCCCTACCTAACGCCAATGTCTTGCTCTTTTAACGTTTTGTTACTGTTTTTATTTTATTATACACCTTTTTAGGTTTTTTAATTAAAATGGTCTCTGAAATTTACATAACTTCTAACTTTGGTCCCTGATATTTAAAACTAATAGAAGCGGTCTCTGAGATTGTCCACCATCAACCATTTTGGTCATTCGGTGAAAAATTATGTAAAGTAAGGAGTAAAATAATGAAAATCAATTTAATAAACAATAGGCTAAAATGTTTTGACAAAAATTGAAGGTATTTTTGTTATTTTTTTCCTTATTTAATGGAGATTTTTCAAAGAATGACCAAAATGATTGATGGTGGACAAAATCAGGGACCAATTCTATCGATTTCAAATCTCAGGGATTAAAGTGATGAATTATGTAAATCTTAGAGACCATTTTAGGCTAAAAAGCCATTTTTTTATACATACATATTTATTTGCTCTACAAAAGATCATGTGCGTGCCAAAAGACTATTTACTAGATTTGAGCTCAACCAAATAGAAGTCAGCTAAAGTAATTGGTCTTAAACTCATCATTACGAGAGTTGATTCTAAGACTTCTCACTTACGAGTAAAGAGAAATATTAATGCCAAGTCTAAAATCAAAATCAACAAGTTAGAGTAAATCTTATCTTATTCTTTCCTGAGCATTAGATAACCCGAATGTAAGCGTTGCATATATTAAATGAAATTGAATATGAATGCGCCCAATACTGAATCACAAGCACAACTCTGCTAATTACAAAAAAAAAAATAAAAAATAAAAAAAAACCTTAAAGTTAAAGGTGCCAATAGTCGTCGAAAGCAAAGAGAAACATCAATTTGATTAACTTTAACATCCATATAAGAAAGAAAGAAATATGTAGAAGATCAAACTAAATACGAGCTACACTTCGACTACATGCAGTTGACTAATCCGAACTATAAATCATAACAAAACAAACCTTAGAGGCACTTCAGGAAATAATACCTGAAATTTGGTGAGCAATTTTCACTCGAAATAAGTTTTCAATGAAGAAATCTCAAAGAAATCAGTTGTATATCGGCCTTTGATTAAAAGGTTGAAGGTGTTACTTCTGTTTTTCAGCCATCTTCATATAATGTACATACATGCTGAGTAAAATCTACGTCGAGTTCTACTTTTATGGTATGTTTTTAAAAGGGTATCTCAAACAACTAATAATTGTCTGGAAAACATCTAATTATCGTCTGAAATTAATCATATTCAATGTTTCAAAACCTTTCTAGAATTAGAGTTGTTCAATTGGTCTTATCCTATCATGTATGGGCCTATGACACTTTATGGTGTAAAATGAGAAAATTAAAATTTTGGCCCATTTTAAAAATCACCATAAACATGGAGGGCGTGATGTTACAACCGTTTCTAACTTTTTGTTATATTTTACATCCCCCGAGGTTGTAAAATTACAAAAAATGCCCTTAGAAGGGACAAGTGGAAGTCCTATGTGGACATTTAAGCTCATTTTAATTTATTTTTTTATCTTCTTTGTTGCCATATTCTTGAAGTACTAATCAATACAAACATCTGAGTGCAAACAAGACGTAAATCAAACTTGTAATGAAGAAGTTACGCGCATTTTAAGAATAAGGACAAATTGGTAATTTTAACTCACATAAATGAGTGGAACCTTCCAAATTTGCAAGTGGAAAATATTTTATTGTTTCTATTTTGGTAAATGGGCTATTTATAGAAACTTTTTCTTTAAGAAAATAAATTCACTCCCACTTACACTCCACCTCTCCATCATTCTCTCCTCCCGCCCTCATTTCACACTCTCTCTCATTCCCTCCCTCCCGCTGCAACTCAAAAAGTGGCGACGACGTCACCATATTCTTCAGTAAATCAAGTCTTGAAACCATCACCATCTTAATCTACTCATCAAACCCAACACAACTATACTTTCTATTTTCTTGAACTCATAGCCAAAGTCTGAGAACCACGAACTTAGTGGAGTTTGACTTTTCACGCGAGTTTCCTGACAATCCAAGTGGCGGCCAACCTCAGGGTTGCCATAAATCGACTCCCTATCAACGCATGAAACTTCTTAACCCTTTGGTTGTGAGGATACCCATCGTATTAGTGAGTATCGACGCTAATCTTCACGAATCCGGTTTTTAGCGAGTTTTTGCATATCACGGTGACCCCTGTTCTGTTTTAATCTCATTGTGTTAGACGAGATTATTACCACCAGAAGACTTATCGTCACCTTTAGACTCATATTTGACCAAATTGTGCTTAGATCTACCTCGGAGTAAGAAGATTCAGAATTTCAGGTTTCTAGTCGAGATTGTTCGACCATTTCAGCCATCTTTTGGACTCCCAGTAAGTATAATCTTGTTACTCTCTTCATAAGCTTCATTTTGACATAATGATTGTGAAAATTTGTTGGTTTTGACTTTGTTATGTCTCTGTGAGATACCAAGAATTCAGCGAACCTCCTATCGGCAGACAGCAATCAACGGCGTCTCTGACGACTGGGGAGAGGAAGAAGATGACAAAATGTTCTGTAATGGTGACGAAATATTCTCAAACGATGTTAGCATATTTCGTTAACTGAAGGTATATTCCTCTCCTGAATATTCTTTGATGACAAAAAATATTCCATCTGGTCAACAACGATGAAATATTCCACTGCCAGCGCGTGGCCGCGCATGAGCCAATTTTAAGCACTTTCAATTCTCGTTTTGAGTAAACAGAATGAATGTTGAGTATTTACGAACTTTGAGCAGTTTAATGATTAGTATAATGATTTCACATAGAGGGTAGGCAAACAAGTTCTGGACCCACTGGTCGAGGTGGGTCCAAGCGATTGGGAAGGTCCAAATTTTCTAAATCCTAAATAGGCGGGGCATATATAAATAACGGAATAGGATTCTATACCCTCTTTTTTCTCTCCCCTTCCCTCCCCTCCTATTTGAACGGTAACGGTTAAGCCACGTCAACATCTTATATTAATTTTTTTTATAGAAAGAGAAAGACAAAATAAAGAATGCGAAAAGAGGGGATGTAAAGAGAATGGTAGATAATCGTAGTCTATTAATAACTGAGAAAACAGGCCCCGCCTAAACTGACACCCCAATACAAAACTCCAATGCATTCCATGCACAACATTCTGAACCATTAGATTGGAGTGCAGAGAGCTTCACAACACCCTTTTGCAGCTCTTTTTCATCTGCAATATGGCCGAAGGGATTCAGAACCTCCTCTTCCACTATCACTCACTTTCTGATACAGATTTGCAGAAAATGACAACAACCCAGGAAAAGATCAGTGTTGTTTCTCGAAAAATTGAATCTGATTCCTGAACTTTCTGCTTCAAATTGAAAAACCTAGTTCAAGATTCAACTTTTCTCGAACTGGGTTTCTTCCAAATGATATATTCTTCTCCGGGAAGCTTCAAACTTTTGATCTTATTTTTGGAAATGGTTGAAATTGTTTGTTTGAGGGGTGCCTTTATTAATCCCGGAAAAGTTGAGAAAAATGTGCTTTATCTTATCCATTCATCAATATAATCCAATCCCCTTTTTTCTTTTTTTATTTTTATTTATTTTTATTAGTTTCTGTTTATGCCGGTCGGTGTGGTGGAGTAGTAAAATTTTTTGCGTGAATTCGAAAGAAAAAAAGTTTTATTTCCAACGGAGGATGCCCAACGATGTCGCATAACGATTGTCGACTACCATAAAAGATTACTCCACCATAAGGAGCTCGAGTCTCTAGTCCGCGCAGGTCAGATTCACTCCCAAACCCTAATCTCTTTTTTGTAGTTAATAAACCAAATTGCCCCAATTAGTAAGCTGTGCTCGCTCTTTTAGGGTTTCGATTTCGATTTTCAATTGAGTGATTCAGTTCTGATTTTTTTATCTACTTTTTCAAATATATTTGATTTCGCTTTTCTGGGATCGTAGTAGGAATTGGGGAAGCAGAACCGCAGAGAGACTTGAAGAAGAAGCAAAATAGTAAAGATGAAAAAACTAAAGAAAAAAAAGACCCGTGGCCCGTAGCGATAGGGATGGTAATGGGACGGATTGGGTTCGGATGTGCCATCCCCATAACTGAATCCGTTTGTTTTCTCCGTACCCAAAATCGAAAAAAACCTGAACGGGTATTCCCCGTAACCGAACCCGTCGGGTAATGGATTCACCATCGAATAACGATTTTCCCATAACCGTAAAATTTAACTGATTAAACAGTGAAAGGGACGAGGAGGCCGGTGGTGTCTCGGTGGTTGGTTCTCGGGGGAGTTTGAGGTGATGGTGCGAGAGGGACGAGGAGAGAGAGTGAGAGGTTGCAGAGATGGTGTGGGGTCTGGAGGGTGTGGTTTGAAGGCTCCCCAGATGGTGGTGCCGTGTGGGTGGTGGTGCCGTGTGTGAGTAGCTCGGGAGAGGTGAGGACTGAGGAGAGTCTAATGAGGAGAGGGAGAGAGAGACAAAGAGAGAGAGAGAGAGACAAAGTTGCAGAGAAGTGAGGTGAGGGAGAGAGCACGGGAAAAAGAGAAAGGTGAGGGATGAGGGAGAGAAGATGATGGTGTGGTCCTTGTTTTGCATGTGTGTACGCGTGTGTGTGTGGTGCTCGAGGAAGGGAGAAGCACAAATCACAAAAATGGGAGGAACATGGAGAGAGAGTGAGGTGTGTTTTCTGGAAGAACTCAAAGGCTTTGAAGTGTGCACTGCACGGTCAAGACTTTTGTAGTCTCCCATGGAGTATTAAAGTTGTTGGTGAAAAACATAGGGATTTCATTCTTTTATAAATATATATATATATATATATATATAATATTTATATTTGTTATTAACGAATGAAAACGGGGCGGGTCCGGGTTCAGATCGGATACCCCTATAACCATAGCCGAACTTGAAACCGAATAATTTACCCAACGGTTACCCATAACCATAAAAAACCTGAAATTTGCTACCCGAAACCGAACTGTTTGGGTCGGTTACTTGCGGGTATCGGGTTTGACGGATTAAATTGCCATCCTTACGTAGGAACCGTCCTACTTGAAATGGGTTGGCTTAGGTCTTGGTCCATTTCTAAGATAACACGATCCACACTGCTCTGTTTCACTTACAAACAGGTCCGGTTTGGTCGCTCTAGTTTTAGGCTCAGCCAGGCTCGTGCCTATCACTAATTTCACTAATTAAGAGAGACTTATCCCAAGGATTTTAGAGGCCAGGCAAGGCAAGACGGCTACTACCCCACGACTTATTATTGAGTCAGCTTTGTTTTCTAACCTATACTATATTTATATAGTTTCCATAACTGTTTTTATGGAATTTTTGGCATCATGCCATGCTTTTACTTAGAAGCATTGATGATGACGTTGAGTTATGAGATTTATGAAGTTACTGGTGGCATGTCCATACACATTTTAGCTGCTCATCATGCATGCTTACCTTAGAGTCTATAGTAATCATCTAGGCCAGAACCAACTTGTATATTCACCTCGCACTGTTACACTTACATCGGATTCATTGTAGGTGCCAGCTTGTACTAGTTACTTTTGCATCTAGGATCGTATGTGAAGCGCTTAGCGCCAGCTTCACGTGCATGTAGTACTCAAGCGTAGATCATTACACTAGCCTATTCATGTAGCTACCTTATGCATTGACTTGTGTATACATTTTTATGAGAACATTGTGTTATATTGTTGAGATATTTGTGATTCACTCGTATCCTTAACATAACTTCTTTTATACTATTACTATGATTTTCATACTTATACATAGTATGATTTTAGAAACTGTATGAGTATTAAAACGGGGGGTTTATGTTACTAAAAGTAAAGATTTTAATAAATCTTTGTGTTTTCACACTTTTCTGTTTTGTGTCCCCTATGACTTAGCCCCAGTTTGGGGTTGAGGTGATTTTAAAAAAAGCTGCTATGAAAAAAAGCTGGGAGAGTTTTTAGTGTTTGGTAAACATTCATCTTCAACTTTTTTTTCCAGAGTTTTGGGTGAAAAAAAGCCAAAAAACAAGAAGCTGCAAAACCCAGCTTTGAAAAACCGGCTTTTTTTCACATCTGTTTTACATAAAAGTTTACCAAACACTATAATACTGTTTTTTTTTTCAAAAGCACTTTTACAAAAAAGTTTACCAAACACTCTGCTGCTTTATTTCATAGCTGCTTATTCTCACAGCACAGCAGAAGCAGTTTTTTTTCAAAGCACAGCAATACCAAACTAGCCCTTAGTAATTGGATTATGTGGCATGTGAGAATCATTGGCAGATTTTGACATCCATTTCTGACAATGTAAAATTTTTATTTCCTACTGGTTATGTAACCAAGATATAAATATTCTTCTTTCTGCTGCACTCATATCAGTGCTTTGATGTTGCATGTATTGTAATAAAGGTTCATTACCAAATTGCACACTCTCACTATTAGTTAATTTAATTTTAGACCTTAGTTTTAATTTACTTGTAGTTTTTACACACTAATTGCATATTATGGCTTTATGACCTTTTATGTGTCCTCCAGAATGCCTCAATTTTGTGCTTCGATATCCGGGATCGAGGTGTATCATGTGAAATGTTGTTAGTTCTTTTTGTTTACTTGTTCAGGGAATAATTTAAGTCTAAAACTCATTCATACTAGCAAAACATTTGAAACTAATAAAAAATTAGGACATAGTGGGGAGAAAAATAAAGAATTAAGACATGATGACAAAAAGAAGAAGAGGAATTATGAAACATTTGTAACATCCAAAATAAGCAAAACATTTGAAACTCATAAAAAATTAGGACATAGTTGGAAGAAAAATAAAGAATTAAGACATGATGACAAAACGAAGAAGAGGAATTATGAAATATTTGTAACATCTAATATAAAAAAAGGGAACGTGCCCCTGGACATGTTTAATGACTAAAATCACATGATTATGATACATTAGACTGAATGAGAAACATTATCTTAAGGAGGTGATCACGGTTGGCTGAAATGTTTATCAACCAATTCATACTACGTGGTAGCATAACCATAAATGTTTTAGGTCTCAGGGATTGTGAGTTGTGTTTGCTTTGAAGAAAGTTTAAGATTATGCTGAGATACAATTATTGAAGAATCACTTGAATTTGTATAATCATAGAGATTGAATTTGACGAAGACCCATTTCTTGAAGATCTCGGCTCTATGTGTAGTGTAAAAATGCACAAGGAAAAGGATTTGAAATTTGACATATGTCCATACCGGCCAAACCAAACCGCGATTGTCTGATGCCTTAATTAAAATCGAACTGATCCGTTTTATAATCAGTAAATTGTAGCTATGGTCCCTTAACTTTAACTCAATTGGAGCAATGGTCCCTCAACTAAAAATCCATTACCATTGGTTCCTCAACTTATCAAAACGTGCAGCTATGGTCCCTCAACTAAAAATCCATTACCATTGGTCTCTCAACTTTAATTCAACTGGAGAAATGGTCCCTTAACTTTAACCCAATTGTAGCAATGGTCCTTCTAATGTAACTCGTTTTGACAAAATTTTTGACATAGTTGACAAAAAGAACCATAATTATACACTTTGATGAGTTGAGGGATCCTAATTGTATAAATGGTCAATCCAATATAACTTATTTTGACAAAATTTTGACAAAATTTATGAAAAGGACTATAGCTACACATTTTGATAAGTTGAAGGACCAATGGTAATGGATTTTTAGTTGAGGGATCATTGCTCCAATTTGATTAAAGTTGAGGGACTATTAGTACAATTTACTTTTTTATAATTATTGGTCGAAGTCCGTATAGATCGGACCGTGTCCTTCTATGTCCATCTAAACCAGAGCGTGCACACCCTAACGGGGGTCCGGTCCAGCAAAAGAGAAGGAAAAAACCCCCAATCCGAGTTGGAAAGAGAAGGAAAGTAGGATACTGCAAAACCCTCTCTTAAACCCTCTCTCTTCCTCTCCTCTCTCTCTCTCTAAAATCGAACGTTCCTCTCTCCTCTTCTTCCTCTGCCGCCCACTTTCTTATTCCTTCACAGTTCGCCGCAGTCGCCATGGCTTCCTCAGAGGTATCTCTCTCTCCTCTCTTTCTCTCTCTAGAAGATATGTCTGTATACGAATTGTATTCGATTTTTAATCTGTCGGTTGTGGAGTTTTTTGCGTTGAGTCGATTGGGAAAGCTTAGTTCTTTAGTAAATTTATCTAAAAAATCCGTGCTTTAATTGCAGGTTCCGACTGCGTGCACGGAGGCGATTAAGTTTGCTTTCTTAACTGACGAGGAGGTGCGACAGCACAGCTTTCTGAGGGTTACCGACCCATCTCTCCTTACTCAATTAGGAAACCCCGTGGCCGGTGGGCTATACGATAAGGCACTCGGCCCAATTGATGACAAACCCGGCGAAAGGTGCCCCTAATTTTCATGCCATTCTTTGCATTATTTTCGTATTCGTTTGGTTAGCTTCATTGTTTTGATTATACTCTGCAAACAGGTAATTCAAATGGGAGTGTGTTTTATCCTTTAGTTTTATTTTTGACCAAGTATATAAAGAGGGAATGAGGAACGGAGACTGATGAAAGGACGTGGTAGGAGGAATGGGGGGAGAAATGAAGGAGATTCTATGAAAATAAAAACTTGAAAGTGAAAACAACAAAAAATTGTTTTCAGTTTTTGGTTTTTGGTTTTCATTTTGTGTGTCACTCCATAAACATTCCTTTAACACTCCATAAACATTCCTTTAACAATTCTTCCACCGTCATTCATTCACCCTTTTTCATTCCTCATTTATCCCATATACTTTTCCGGTGTCACTGTACAAAATCTAAAAGCTAAAAGCCAAAATAGTTATCAAGCGGGCCTTAAGTAGTTGATTTTTGGTTGGTGAAGTTGTCATAGTTAAAAGAGTTCCTGATGTTTTGACTTACAGTTGATTGATTTAGCTCTTCATTTTTTATGCAGTTGCGGAACATGTGGTGAGAAGTCGCGTAATTGCCCGGGTCATTGTGGTCATATTGACCTTGCGTTGCCAGTTTATAATCCCTTGCTGTTCAATACTCTTTTCAAACTTCTACAAAGAACGTGTTTCTTCTGCTACCATTTTCGGACAGACCGAACACATGTAACTGAATTTTGATGAAAATAAATTAGTTTCTTGAGGCTATAGTCTTTTGTGCCGTTCCGTAATTTTATTGCATTCAGAAGTTTATATTGTGACCATTTCCACCCTAATTTTTACCATTCTCTTCTGCGATGTTTTTGGTTGATTAAGGTTGAGAAAGCTGTTTCCCAATTAAAACTGATAATGGAAGGTGACGTCGTTGGGGCTAAAATGTTAGATTCTGACTCACCTAGTGAATACTTAGACTGCAACGAGGGAGGTAGTCACAATGACAAGCATGCAAAGCAGCAAGGATGGACTTCTCTTCAGTTTACGGAGCTAATGTCTGTTTTTGATAAGGCTTTGCCGAAACAAGGGAAGGACTGCAACAATTGCAAGGCGAAGAATCCCAAAATCATCAAACCTACTTTTGGATGGTTTCAAATGGTATGATCTTCCATGCTTAGTGCTTGAAGCTGCTATAGGAGATATGTATAATCTGTTAGTATCTCCTTAAATAGTTTTTAAAGGAGAAGCATACTTGTTTTTTTTATCAACTTTTAAGCTTATGGTGGAAAAGCGGTATATGAATAATTTGCTTATAATTTTTGTTTGTGAGTCTTATCAGTCATTTTTCCTAATTTTGATGATTGCCTTATGAACTTTTCTCAACACACAAAATTGTCAATACTGATGGAGTGGAAAGTGGAACAAAAACTTTGGCTTATAGTGAATTATGCTTTGGTCTACCCTATTCAACATAAGATAAACTTGTGTCAACTAAGTCTATGCTGATTTGAGGAGACGGATCTATTTTTTTCCACAATGTTTGCAAATTTAGGTTTATAGTCTTATCCATAGGCATCAATGTCCTTGGAAATATATCTCTTAGGTTATTGTTCTTCATTTTTTCAGCTGTCTTTGTGGTAGGGAAGGGTTTTGGAAGGCGTTTGGTATGGTGAATGATTTTTGCGTTCTTTTCCTTACTCATTATCTATTATTCTAGTATTTTCCATTACTCCTTTGTCCCTTTATCTCATAATATAGGTAGAATTTGAACAGCAGGGGATTTCCAGATCTCGGCTTGGGTAGTTTTGGATTAATAATGTGTTGCTGAATCTAGTTAGGTTCATCAAACATGTATTCGTGCTTTTAGAGTTTCCTTTTTTCTTTGATTTTCTTGTAATTCACATTTTCAGCTCACTTGGTGTTAGAAAAGATATTTGCCTTTATGACTCGTCTTCTTTTATAGGGTCTATCCGGGGATACTAAGCCTGGGATAAGTTTCGATCTATGGCAATTTCTTTGTAGTGGGCAGTTAAAGCTAATCTAGGTGGCTTGGTTTCAAGCCCTCTAAGAGGATTTAGGGTTGGTGTACCTTCTAACTGAAGATTTTTGTAGGTTTGGCAATTCCTTGAAGGTTTCTTTACCAAAATATGATTAGGAAGTTTGAGATCCCTTAAAACTCTAGATTTTTGTATATTTGGCAATCCAGTAGAACAATAATATTTATGAGATACTCCAAGCCAGGAAACCACACACCTTCCTCTTCTCATCCATGTTTCATTTGATGCTGACGGTTATAGATGGTTTATTTATTTGGTTTTTTTTGCATTGCCTTTTCAGTTCTTAAAATTTTGGTAAGGTTGCCGTGAGGTGTGCAACTCTGTGGACTACTGTTTTGCCTCAAATTTATAGGGGTGTGCTATCCACACACCCCTTTTTACTTCTCACACACCCCTTGTTAATTTATGTCCGTTGATCTTCTTCAATTCATCCGATTTGACGGCCGAAAACTAAAAAGGTGTGAGAGAAGTAAAAAGGGGTGTGTGGATATTACAACCCAAATTATATTCTTTGTTGGTTGATGTTTTTATGGGAGTTGCTGCCGCTATGATGGAGATATACTGTTTTGTTTGTTTGGATGACGATAATAGTAGAATTGTTCAAGATAAGGTGGAGGAAGTGAGTTTTCTATGGAAAGAGTAGATATTTTGGCGTCTTTATGGGTTCAACACCAGAGTCTTTTGATATTCCCTTTAATCACTTATCTTTTGCTGGAGGGATGCGGTTGTAATAATTTCTTATAGTTTTCTAGTTCTAATGTTTAACCAGAGATGCATTGATTTCATGTGTTTTTTATTCTATTTGAAAAAAAGTTTGTGTTTCCTACACAAATAAGTCACTAGTATATATCTTAAAACAAAAGGGAGAAAGGTACACTTGCACTAGAAGTGTCATATCACTATTATCTTGCCCATTATTGTTACCAGATGTGGCATGGGATTGATGGGATGACGGTAGAGGGCCCTGACGTCCTAAGTTAAAATTTTCATGTAATAAAAAACAATATGTAAAAAAGAAGAACAAAAGGTGAGGAAAGAGAAAGGGACCTTTCAGTGTATAAAAGCAACTCTGTCTTTTGACTGTTCTCTTGTTCTTGGTTCTTAGGTTCTATTGTTATTTTATGCTCCATTGTCCAGTTGTGTATGCTTTATGGACAAGGCTGTTTAGGGAGACAAGGTTAAGCTGGGGGAATCCCTGAATCTTGTGCTCCATTACTTTGGAGAAGCCTATGTCTTTTGGAGAAAGGAAAGGGGGCTTGGTGCTAGGTCAATGTGATGTATTGAAATTGCTCTGGGTTGTTTGGATGGAGTGAAATAGGAGATTTCTTAAAGGCCTAAGTTGGAAGATGTGGATTTTTAATGGGAGTGTATTTTTGGGATTCTTCACAGGCTTCAGTTTCTTTAAATATTAAGGACTGGTGCTATTTATTTATTCTAATAGGGATGCCGTTGTTAATTAGTTTTGTCCTTTTGTTTTGTTTCTGTTGGGTTCTGTTTTGTTGTTTCTTTAGCTGGGTCTGGGGTGCACCCTCCCCCTTCTGTTGTACGTTCTTTCTCTTTTTAATGAATTTTGACTTTTTATAAATAAAAAAAAGAAAAAGAAAAAGGAAAAGAAAACAAGATTGTATTGTTATTATGCTTCTTGTTTATTTTCCTTTGTTTTCTTTTCATCAGTTACACATTTTTATTGGCTTCTTGTGTGACGTAAAATATAGACTCTTGATTTGATTATAATGTTCTTCTCTGTCAGGTATTGGGTACTTTTTAGTTATCCTTTGCTATATATATACATTGAACTAAGATGATATCTACCAAATTACCAATCTATTTATCTCTGTCTTTAAACACATGGACAGGCCTATAATATATATTATAATTTACATGTTTCTCAGCCTTATATTGTATTTATAACTAGCTTTCTCCTTCATGGGTTGGTGATTTAGAGTGGTGCTGAAAATGCGAGAGAAAATGTTATCAGAGGGTGCAACCTGGTCGGACCCTTAACTGGTCAAGATGAAGGGGATGAGAATGAAAATGTTGACAATAATGATATGGAAAAGCACAATGGAGAAGGAAGCAAAGTGCCAAGTGAGTTCCTTAATCAGACAACTAACTTGTCGGGAGATCTATTACCAAAACAGGTATGTTCCATGCCAGTGTTGGCATGACAATAACATTATGATATGATATATGAGCGAGGTTAACCTATAATTGCTGTCATTGATCAAAGTCTATACTATGTGGACATTCAAAATAAAACTTAATTCTTATTAGGAAGGAAGAGCTTTACAATCGCTCATTTCTTTCAGGTTCAAGACATCATAAAGCTTTTGTGGGAAAATGAAGCTGAGTTCTGCTCTTTTATTGGTGATATCCAATGCGAAGGAATTGGAAGAAAAGCAGGTCACTCTATGTTTTTCTTAGAGACTGTACTTGTGCCACCAATCAAATTTCGTCCTCCATCCAAGGGTGGTGATTCTGTACGTATGTTTTACTTTAGGGACTCTCTCACTCTTTCTAAACTTATTTGTTTCATTAAAACTATATCCCACATTGGGAAATGGAAGTCTTCCTTAAGAGTTTAAAGATCTTTGGGCCTCTCCATGCATTGACAATTGGTTTTGAGTTAATCTTTGTGATTGAAGGGTCCTTTGGTAACTGGACAGTAGTCCAGTTGAAGAGGCAGTTTTGTGGGTTTGATTTGATAGACTTACCAATCTTAAGCTCAAAATTGATTTGTTCTTTGGAGCAACTTTGCTGAATTTTTTACCTTTATTTTAAGATGTTTTTTTTTCCTTCAACTCTCCATTGGCTTTCTTGGTTCATGCACCACGTACTATATTGTCATTGTGCATTTTATGGAACCTTTTCTTAGGAAAGTGTCTTCTTTTCTTTCTAAGTTGAAAAATAATAGAATTATGGAACTCCTTTAGAGAAAATAGTACTCTTGTCCACACAAAAAAATAGAGAAAGTAGTACTGCAAGTCTGTAATACAATGATTTATGTCCCACCGCCTTCTCTGAATTCTATCTGTTTGGTCATGTTTTCACATTTTAGGTGATGGAGCATCCTCAAACCGTTTTATTAAGTAAGGTGGTGCAGGCAAATAATTCTTTGCAAGAATCTGTTGTTACCAAGTCCGACCCCTCAAAGACAATTCGGCAGTGGAGGGATCTTCAAGAGTACATAAATGTGATGTACAATAGCAAAACTGCTACTGGTTAGTGAATGTGTATTTCAAGTTCTCTGTTAAGTGTTTTAATATTTAGTTCTAGAGTTTCCTATTTCTTTTGTTTATATAAATTCATTGCTTTCTGTTTGTTTTATTTTCATGTTCCAACTTATATTTTCATCTTTTGGTGGTGCAACATGGAGTAGAAGTGTAAAAACAGAACCATAGGCAGATACTGGAAAACGGTATGATATGGATAACCAACAACAACAACAACAACAACAAAGCCTTTTCCCACTAAGTGGAGTCGGCTATCTGAATCCTAGAACGCCATTGCGCTCGGTTCTGTGTCACATCTTCGGTTAGATCCAAGTACTCTAAGTCTTTTCTTAGAGTCTCTTCCAAAGTCCTTTTAGGTCTTCCTCTACCCCTTCGGTCCTGAACCTCTGTCCCGTAATCTCATCTTCTAACCGGAGCGTTAGTAGGCCTTCGTTTCACATGTCCAAACCACTGTAACCGATTTTCTCTTATCTTTCCTTCAATTTCGGCTACTCCTATTTTACCTCAGATATCCTCATTCCTAATCTTATCCTTTCTCGTGTGCCCACACATCCAACGAAGCATTCTCATCTCTGCTACACCCATTTTATGTATGTGTTGATGCTTCACTGCCCAACATTCTGTGCCATAAAGCATTGCCTACCTTATTGCCGTCCTATAAAATTTTCCCTTGAGCTTCAGTGGCATACGACGGTCACACAACACGCCGGATGCACTCTTCCACTTCATCCATTGAGCTTGTATTCCATGGTTGAGGTCTCCATCCAACTCTCCGTTCTTTTGCAAGATAGATCCTAGGTAGCGAAAGCGGTTGCTCTTTGGTACTTCCTGATCTCCAATCCTCACCCCTAACTCATTTGAGCCTCTGTTTGCACTGAACTTGCACTCCATAAAAAAAGAAAAATATGATACGGATAACCAAAAAAAGAAAAATATTTATGGTGTGAAAAGTTCATGACAAAGTTGATTCAATTCCCCATTCATGAGGAACACATAGAAATAGTGTGAGGAAGGAGTGAAATGAAATCAAAAGAAAAACGAGGAGGAGAAGAGAGAAATTTAAGGCATCTTGCTACTAGTATGATAATTTCAATCATACCAAGATGATATCATATATGGATACTAAGTGTCTAAGTGCGCGATTGATGTGGCTCAACAAGGCTATGTGTGACCCCTGATTTTCAAACTTTTGATACCCTTTGTTCTTGATTTTTTTAGAATGTGAGTGGTGATGAATTGAATTATCTGTGGGAAAATTAGGGGTCAAAGATGGGTTATGGTCGTAGTTATGAGGTTGTTGAGGATGGTAGTGAGTAGGATTGTTGTTTTAGGATAACCTCCCTTGAGTTCTTGTCCATTGTGGTGCTCTATTTCATTTTCTTTAATAGTTATTCCCTATTGAACATGAAGGACCTAAGGCAAAAACTAAAGAGCTCATGTATCAGTCAATATATTTTATATTAAGGGCTTGACATAGTGGGTCCTACTGTTGATATCCTATCTAATGAGTCCAGTCCGTATTAGATTGCTTCTGACATATGACAACCACCAGCCCAAATGGTTAACTGATTAGTCAAGGCCAAAAAGTGATCCAAGCAAATCTCTCCAATGCAGCCAGAAATTATCAAAAGCCAAAGCACTGGTGAGGGCTGCAAATCCCATGTATATCTCACTAACTTTGCCTTTTGGCATTCGTACCAATGGAAATGGGACCCACCACCTGTTATGCAGGACAATTGAAAATGACTACTTGGTTTACAAGATGATAGAAAGTTCCTTTTTTACACTATACTGGATTAATTAGTTCATTATCTTTCAAATTATTCCCTGTCTGTAGCAGTTAAGTAGTGACCTTTTGAACTTCTATTTAGGTAAAGGTCAAAAAGATGCGGATCCTGGAATATGTCAGTTGCTTGAGAAGAAGGAAGGCCTATTCCGGCAGAAAATGATGGGCAAACGGGTTAATTATGCGTGTCGGTCTGTCATATCCCCAGATCCCTATTTAGCTGTTAATGAGATTGGAATTCCTCCATATTTTGCAACGAGATTAACATATCCTGAGGTAAGGTTTACTATTGGCTTTGTGGCTTCGGATGAGCATCAATGTTTTCTTCTTAAATTGATGTCGAAATTACTGCAGAGAGTTACTCCGTGGAATGTTGACAAGTTGAGGAATGCAATTGTTAACGGTCCTGAAATCCATCCTGGAGCTACACAGTATGTTGATAAGTCCTCTGTGAAGATGTTGAGACAAAACCGGAGAGAACGCATTTCAACAGCAAGAAAATTACCTTCTTCAAAAGGGCTTGCTACACAACACGGAAAAGGCTCTGATAATAGCTATGAAAACAAAGTTGTTTTTCGTCACTTGCGAGATGGGGACATTGTCCTTGTCAATCGACAGGTATTGCTTCATTGACTTTCGTATGTATAATGTCCTATGCATATATTTGTGATGAGGAGTTTTATATCCAGGCTGATTATAAGCATTATGGTACGAAGCAGTTGGTATTGCGCTACCATATTAGTGGATAAATTGCATACATTGTTTGTCTTCCTTTTACATATAAAGGAAAGAAATTTTGTACTTGCCCAAAAGAGCATTATCTAATAGTTAAATGTTTGTTCATTTTCATTAAGTGGTCACATTGGGGCTTTATGTATAAATGTTTGTCTTCCTTCACTGAAGCTAAACGCTTATGGTGCTAGGCTTTATACGAAAATAATGAGATTCTAGTTGGCATTAAATAAATAATTAAGGTATTATATTAGATAATATATTGCACCTATTTATAAGATAAATTCTACAATTGCACAATGCAACATGCACGGTGAATAGTTATATAGATTCAAATATTTGTATGTATTCATAGATTAAACATAACAAATTGATGTGGTATAGACTATAGTTTCTTAACTTTGACATCAAAAGTTTGTTAGGTTAACTTTTATTTTCTTCTAAAATATATTGTTTTATGTAATGTAAATTCTGTATAATTTGATTAATCATTAGTTTTGTGGTTGACTGCTTAGTTGGTTTCTGTTTCATATTGCAGCCTACACTTCACAAACCCAGTATAATGGCGCATGTAGTTCGTGTATTGAAGGGGGAGAAAACAATTCGCATGCACTATGCAAATTGCAGGTTGATATTTCAAACACATGCATCCATATAATAGTTGTTTACATATTCACTACCTGAAATTTGTTTTTCGCGTCTATAATCTATTGGCAAGTTTTGATTTATTGTTGCGGTTTCAGTACATACAATGCTGATTTTGATGGTGATGAAATGAATGTTCATTTTCCACAAGATGAAATTTCTCGAGCAGAAGCTTACAATATTGTGAATGCAAATAACCAATATGTAAAGCCTACCAGCGGTGATCCAATTAGAGCCTTGATTCAGGTATTGAAAAACGTTTGTGGTAATTGATATGCAACTTTAAGATAATATTTAAGTACTTGTTATATACTGAGCAGTTGCACCAACGCGTCTTTAAATATTTGTTTATGGTTTATTCTTTTGAAAATTTCAGGACCATGTCATAAGTGCTGTCCTCCTTACAAAGAAGGATACCTTTTTGCGCTGGGAGGAATTTAATCAGCTTCTTTATAGTTCATGTGTTTCAGCCCGTCGGTCAGATGCTTTGCCTGGAAAACCAGATCAAAAGGTTTTCATGTGTAACATTGAAGGCACAATGCAGCCCCTTCTTCCTGCTATTTGGAAACCAGAGCGTCTTTGGACTGGAAAGCAGGTTATTTTAAATTTACTCAGCAAATTTGTAGCAGAAAAGTCAAAATGTGACTTCCACTGAAATCTGAATTTTAGATTTTTGAATGCATAACTTTTTGTGATGTCCTTGGGTTGTTAAATGTATACCTGTCTTCTCCTTTTTCTTTCATTTATTGTATGTTAACGGTACTATTGTGATGTTCCTGGACTTTGATTTTAAAACTCAATCTCTCTTCTTTCCAGGTCATCACTGCGTTGCTAAATCATATTACTAGGGGTTCTCCGCCAGTTACTGTAGAAAAGGATGCAAAAATTCCACGTGGTTTTTTTAACTGTAATCTTGAAGAAGAGAAATTTGATGAAGAGGAACTACATAAAAAGAAGAAACGAAGCAAAGGAAAACAAGCTGATGAATGTGGATCACAGAAGGAGAAGAAACCAGACAAAAAATTAGATAGCGATAAATCAAAGGACACGGGGGTTGTAGATGAGAACAGTTTATTAATCTATAAAAACAATTTGGTGCGCGGTGTGATTGACAAGGCTCAGTTTGGTGATTATGGTTTGGTCCATACAGTGCAGGAGCTCTATGGCTCAGATGCTGCAGGAATATTGCTTTCTGTATTGAGTCGTTTATTTACTGTTTATTTGCAGGTTAGTTGGGTTCAATATTTGTTTTGCTGTTCTGTAGTTAATTTTATTTCCTGTTTACCCTTAATTTATTTTCTCTAGCAAGTAGCAACTATATAAGCTTGCATTATGCTGTGTATGGTTCAGATGCATGGGTTCACATGTGGTGTTGATGATCTTCTGGTAATGCCGAGCAAAGACACAAAAATGAAGGAACAACTTGAAAGTTGTGAAGAGATTGGTGAAAAAGTTTTCCGTGATTTTATTGAGGTCGAAGATGATAAAAGAAAAGGTATGCCATTGTTCTGTAGCAAACATTTCTCTGTCAAAAACATATATAGGTTGATGATTGTGAGGTCGTTGTACAATGTGAGAGATCTAGGCTCACTTGACAAATGCTTCCATTCTCTGCCTTCTCAGAATTTTCTGATAGTTTTCATTCCTCCAAGTTCATCACTTTTCTAATCCGATTTTACCTTTAACGGTCAACATGGTAGAAGGTTTCTTGCTGATCTCATGCACGCATAGAACATGTCTTTCCTGAAAATAACAATCATTTCTGGAATTCTTAAGGTGTCGTAATTTCTTTGACACCGAAGTCCAAGCTATCTCATTTTTAAAACAGAATCAGCCAAACTGAGCCAGCTTACCCATCTCCATAGCCCCATAGTCAAGACTAAGCCCATATTCGTACTGCAGATACATATGTTATTGTTGTACCTAATATTTATAGTATCTTCGCTTTCAGCTTCAGTTAAAACATGGGAGATCGGAGTATTTAATCTGATTTTTCTTATGAAAAATGGTAGCGGTACTAATAGTTACTAGGGTAGCTTCAATTCAAATAATTTAAAATGCCATTCAATATCAAATTATCGTCTATTCGGATGAGCATTTCAATCTGAAGAAAAACTTTGTTGAGATGAAGATCTATAATTTCTGATCAGTCTCTCTTTTTAAGTTTTTACACCTTGTGTTTTCCCCCACTATTCTCAGTTCATTTGTTTTAACGGATGCATGATATCTTGATGAAATTTGCAGATCTAGTGGCACTGCAATTGAACATTGAAAAATTTATACGGAGTAATGGAGAATCTGCCTTGGCAGCCTTGGATAGGAGAATGATTAGTCAGCTTAATAACAAGACCTCCAACTCTGACGTCTTCAAACAATTATTGTTGAAAGGGTTATCAAAACCGTCCGTTAAGAATTGTATCTATCTTATGACCACATCTGGGGCTAAAGGTAGTGTGGTAAGTTTCTAGTGCTAACTTCATACTTTATTCTTTTTATGAGTAACGTGCAGCATGATAGTGCAGTATTAGAATACTAAAGAGTAAGTTATGTTTTTGACATTACTATAATCAGGTGTATATAGGTGGCATGACAGAATGCACTAAGACATTTATTTGATAAACGTACCTTAACGATTTTTCAAGTTACTAGTATGAAAATGCAAGGGATGTATTCCATGTCATAGGTAATCAATATCTTAATAAATCTTTTACTTATGAGTCACGTTCATAAAAACTATTTAACCATTTAAGGATGATATATAGACAGTCTTGCTCTCCTAAGGTCCTCATTTTGAGGACTTGTGAGGACTAAATGCATATTAGGAACAAGATTATATTAGTTTACATCCAAAGGCTTAAAATATTTGACAACTTAATCAAAACCAACTTAAAAATTAAAATCCACAAACCATAAGAAAACTCATTTTCTTGTTTTGCTTTATTAAGTTGTCAAAAATTTTAAGCCTTTGGATCTAAACTAATACAATCTTGTGGCTAATATGCATTTGGTCCTCACAGGTCCTCAAATGAGGACCTTAGGAGAGCAGGACTCAATATGTTGAACTTTAAATTGCTTCTCACTTGAAAAATTTAAATGTTTTTTTCCCTCCTTACAAGATGTGCTTCCTGATAAGAAATAAGTATCACCTGATAAAGTAGATAACGTTTGTAGCTTGTGTATAATATATGCATATATGCATTAGTTCCAAGTGATTTTTTTCCACGATTCCTTTTTTTCCTGTATATATCCTGATCATAAGTTAATGGTTTTTATTATTGTTTCTATAAAATATTATTTAATATTTTATTTTCAACATCTTGTGCAAAGCAATGTAAAATGTTAATAATATGCTAGATATATATGATAGCTATGAAGCATGAATAAAGAAAGGTATGGTGTACTCAATATTGATAAGACGATAATTCACATGGGTATGCACTACAAATGCATATCTGATTGACTTTTTGGAAAGTTTGAGCTGGATCCTTACTTGATTTGCATAGGATACGGAAGGGGTTGTTCTGTAAAGATTTGTACAAAAAAGGGTTCAGCTCAAGGTGCTTTTAAAGAATTTTTTGAACATTTTTTCTTTGTTAAATGAGGTTTGGGTGGTTTTAAAACGTCAAGGATTAACTTGAAGGCAAACAAAAAATGATTAAGAGAAATGGAAAAAAGAAAGAATATATTCTATATATATAATATATATTGTATTTTGTATGATATAAATATATATTTATATATTATTATTGCTTTGATCCTTGCGGTACTCATATCTTAGTTTTTGGATAGTTGTAGTTCCCTGTCGCATCGTATTATGTAAGCCATCTCAGAGCAACATTGTATAGTAGTTATGGTCAAATTGAACTGCCTAATGTGTACTCATTACCATCTGTAAGCTATTAGTTGTAATTCTTTTGGTAGAATTGTCCGAGAAACTTTATAAAGAAATTTTGCACCTATGCATTTAATGTTTTTACCTTCTTGATTAGGCCAACCTCCAACAAATAACTTCGTATTTGGGTCAGCAAGAGCTAGAAGGCAAACGGGTGCCTCAAATGGTTTCTGGAAAGACCTTACCGTGCTTTCACCCATGGGATTGGTCATCTCGATCTGGAGGCTTTATTATTGATCGTTTTCTTACCGGTCTTCGGCCTCAGGAGTATTATTTCCATTGCATGGCTGGTCGTGAAGGGTAATTTAGATCTCTTTTCTCAACCCTTGTCTAGGTTATCTTTTGGAGAAATGATCATCCTTTCTGTTCATTTCCCTTTTACCTTTGTCATACAAAAATATAAGATGCTGTTTCTTGTTAATGGAAGTTAAAAGCTTTATGACACAGCATTTGTACCTGACGTGCAGTTGTCTTGAGTTATGACTGAATAGAAAGGTTTAAACTCTGGTTTTTGGTCATAGATGAGATCAAGCATACGGATAATAAGTTATTGAGTTATGACTGATAAACTCAATCTCTTTTTCCCTTGGGAAAGTGGGAGAAAAGAAGGAAGCAACTATTGATTCCCTGTTTTTAAACTTTTCCTTCAGCCACTTGGTGCACATATAATTTGATTTCTTTAAAAAAGAAAATTGGGGATAATTATTTTGAGAATCTTAGTATCAATTTTTTTGTAGTCCAGACTGTCCATCAGGAGAAATTCAAACTCGTTTTGATGCCATTGACTGGTAAATGGAAGCAATGTGACATTATTGCAAATTTTTATTGAAAATATTCTCTTACAAACCAGACCTTTTCACTTGTATCGTTGAATTAGTTCATCCTCCATAATAGAATCACTTTGACTTATGCATGCATGGGGTGTTTCTGCGCAGTTGTGTGCAGTACATCAGGTCGGATGAGATAGCATCTGTAGAAAACATAGGTAGGTCAGAACCGCCTCCTGCTTGAGGTTTAGGAGTACATTAGGTGGAGAGCAATTTTTTTCCCTTTTTCTACTTGGCAATCAATTAGAACTTAAGGTGTATTGTGTGCTTAGTAACCATTTGAATGATTGTTTTTCTTTCCCCTTTTTAAACTACGATGTTTATACTGCTAGGTTGGTTGATACAGCTGTCAAAACATCTCGTAGTGGGTACCTGCAAAGGTGCCTAATAAAAAATCTTGAGTGCCTAAAAGTTTGTTATGACCATACTGTCCGTGATGCTGACGGTTCCATTGTTCAATTTTATTATGGAGAAGATGGTGTTGATGTCCATTTGACAAGCTTCCTTCAAAAATTTGACTCCCTGGCAGCTGTAAGAATTTGGTTCAATTATTTATTCAGCCGTAAATTCAATTATGCATATGCTTCTGTACAGACTGTTTTTCAATTATTTATTTGCTATCTTTTGACTATTTTTCTCTCAGAATAAAGAAATGTTCCAGAACAAATTCCATCGTCAAATCGACAAATCTGATCCTTACATTGCTGAGCTGCCTTCAGCTCTCAAGTATAAAGCAGAAAAGTTCGTGCATGATTTGTCCTTGAAGGAGGAAAGTCATAACTTATTCAGCCAAGTGGATTTCTTGAAGTTAATGGAGCATAAATACCTCTCTAGTCTTGCTCAACCTGGAGAACCAGTTGGTGTTCTTGCTGCTCAGTCAGTAGGAGAACCTTCAACTCAGATGACGTAAGTTTTCTTCCATGTCATTTTGAATTCTGTTCATTGGTTCGGGGTTTATTATTCAAATGGCTACATAGTTTTGCTGTTCTTTCTAGAGTGAATGTTACTCTATTTCCCCCTGAAACCCTTTATGATGCCCCTAAAACTCACTTTGGCTCACTTTACCCCTTGAGCTCATATTTTGCTTAAAACAATGCTGTTTGGAGCCTATTGGTAGGAGCTGCTTTTACATTAGCTAGGTTACTGTTTCGACTTTTTATTTTGTCTGTTGATGTGCCAATCACTTCCTCTATAATCCTATTTTTCTCAGCAATAATCCTTTATTTCAGAAAAGAAGACCAAATGTAAAAGTTTATCTGGTTTTTAGCCTTATGATACAATGAAATTAGTCTAGTTATGTGCTTTATTTATGAACCATGATTTTTTTATTAATGTTGATATGTATCCTTTGCTTGTTTTCAGCCTGAATACTTTCCATCTTGCTGGAAGAGGTGAAATGAATGTGACACTTGGAATCCCTCGTCTTCAAGAGATCTTGATGACTGCTGCAAATGAGATTAAGACTCCGGTTATGACATGTCCATTGCGAAAAGGGAGATCAAAGTGAGTCCTTAATTGGTTGTGGTGCACCACTTTTGCCTTTATTTATTTATTTATTTATTTTTTATAGTTTATTGTTATTGATAACTGAACATAGTGTACATTGATGTATTTTCTTGTACATCTTGAAGTAATATTTTCCAAAATTACGGATTACAATAAGAACAGCAACAAAGTTTTATCCCACTAAGTGGGGTCGGCTATGTGAATCCTACAATGCCAAGTCTTCCGTTAGCTCCAAGTCTCTTCCAAGTCTTCCTAGGTCTTCCTCTACCCCTTTTGCCCTAAAACCTGTCTCATAATCACGTTTTCTTATCGGAGCATATGTAGGTCTTCGTTTAACATGTCCAAACGGGCCAAACCACCTTAACCGATTTTCTCTCATCTTATCTTCACTTAGTGGGAAAAGGCTTTGTTGTTGTTGTTGTTGTTGTTATCTTCAATTGATGCCACTCCTACTTTACCTTGGATATCCTCGTTCTTAATCCTGTCCCTTCTCATGTGCCCACACATCCGACGAAGCATCGTCTCTGTTACACTCATCTTTTGCACGTGTTGATGCTTGACTCCCCAACATTCCGTGCGGTAAACCATTGCTGGTTGCCACCCTATAGAATTTTCCCTTGAGCTTTAGTGGCATACGATGGTCTTCCAACATTACGGATTGATTCTTATAAATTTCAAAGGGAGTGCCACAAGCTATGTAAAAATCTTATTTTCACCAAAACCTCCAAGTCATAGTTAAAGTGAGGATAGGTTATGGGAAGGCTTCATTTTGTCTCAACTCCAATGCAACTTTTATTGCAAAGCTACCGTTGGTGATACGTGGTTATACTCATATATGCCAAACCTACTTTATTTTGCTTGAGTTGAATATTAAAATATGCATCTCATCTGTTGTTAGTAGTTCTATAAAAGTTGCTTGCACTTGAAAAACTCATATTAACCTTTACTTTATAGACAATGGACCATTGGAAGAGGGGTCTGGGATAAAAATATAAGAAGGTAGTTGTCCTTGCAGGGAAAAGGATTGCCTCATCTATGATTAAGGAGGTGCCAGAAAATGGTGTTTATTGATGGTAGAAATAAAAACATTGTAGATTTGTTCTCAGTGGCATAGCTTATGTATTTCTCAGTGTTTACTGTCACTAAACCCCGCTGAGATTGTGTTATCCCATTGTTGAACTTTAATGATTTTCATGTCCTCTTGTTTTTTGTCACTTGGAAACGTTTATAGACAGTCACCATGTGTTGTATTTATTGACTTTGAACCACTGTTGTTATGTGCAGGGAGGAAGCTCAGCATCTAGCTAATAAGTTGAAGAAGATCACTGTGGCAGACATAATAAAGAGTATGGAAGTTACGTTGTTGCCATTTGTCCTTCAGGGTCTTGAAACTTGCCGTATTTATAAACTTAAAATGAAACTCCACATACCTGAACATCTTCAAAACATCGTTCAAGATATATCGGAAGATTGGGAGGAAATCCTAGAGGTTATGTTTGTTAGGGGGTTGGAAGATGCCATACAAAGTCATGTGCTCTTGCTTTCTAAAATTAGTGGTATAAAAAATGTCACTGATGCACCACAAAAGGCATCAAATGAGATGGATGAAAATATTTCTAAAAGTGGACATCAACATCAGGAAGAAGACGATGACAATGATGGTGCAGACGATGGTGAAGGGGCCGAGGATTTTGGTCTGGATGCGCAAAAGCGAAAGCTGCAAGCTTTTGATGAGATGGATTATGAAGATGGATGTGAAGATGAAGTGAGAGATGGAGATCTGACAGATGGAGATGAAGTCGAAAATGATGCGGATAATGATGAGGAGAATGATGTTGAAACTGGTAAGGATGGTGCAACTGAGGTTGTAGATGCTATTGATGAAATGCCTGCAAGTCCTTTAGAAGAGGCTGGAGACCTGCCTAAGCCCAAGTCAAAGGAGAAAAAGAACAAATCAGGAGCCACAATTAAAAAGAAAAAGATCAGAGCTCAGTTAGTAAGAAAAGACACCGACAGGTCAATATTTGTGTCAGCGAAGGGGTTCCACTTTGAGGTCCATTTTAAATTTACCGATGAACCTCATATTTTGCTGGCTCAGGTACGTTCAGTTTTACTCTTCCACTTATCTTCATTAGAAAACTTGCGTACATAACACCCACAGCCGTCACCCCTTATTGCCATTAGCTAACGTTGGATTGTTCCATCAACTTAAACATTGCCCTAAGAAAGTTATAGAAACGTTAAAGGAGCACGTCCAAAAATGTCGTCAACTTATGAGTATAATTATTAGATGTGCCGTTCGGCGTCCCTATTTATTTTATTGTTATACCTTCACTTTCAGCCGTGTTGAAAACTGTTTGAATTTGTTATTTAGATTGCTCAGCAGACAGCCCAGAAGGTTTGTATGCAAAGATCTGGCAGTGTTGATGACTGTAAACAAATAACTTGTGACGAAAATCAAGTCCTCTTATACGGAAAGGATCCTGAGAACAAACAAAGTTATTCATCCAAGGAAAAAAAGGAGATGGCAGCTCTGCAGACCACTGGAGTGGATTTCCGTACATTTTGGAAATTGCAAGATGTTCTTGATGTCAGGTGTTTATATTCCAACAACATACATGCTATGCTGAACACTTACGGAGTTGAAGCGGCCAGGGAAACTATCATCAGAGAAATTATGAACGTTTTCAAGTCTTACGGGATATCAGTCAACATTAGGCACCTTACGCTTATAGCTGACTACATGACTCATTCGGGTGGTTATCGTCCAATGAATAGATTTGGAGGCATAGCAGAGTCGATATCTCCGTTTAATAAAATGTCTTTTGAGACAGCTTCTAAGTTCATTGTCGAAGCAGCATATCACGGGCAGACGGATGACTTGGAAACGCCATCCTCGAGGATCTGTCTTGGATTGCCAGTCAAGGTGGGTACTGGATGTTTTGATTTGATGCAGAAGATAGAGGTTTAGCGAACAGAGATCTGATCTGAGCTTGTTTCATATGAACACAATTTTGGTCGGTGCGCCTATCTTGGCATGTCATTACAGGGCTCTTTTGTTGTCTTATGTTTTGTTTTTTCTCCAGAACGTACTGTCTGATATCTGTTTTTAGTGGAAACAACAATATTGGTGTTGTAGTTTTACTTTGGTTTCAATTTTGCCCTTGTAATTTCAATTGTTTTGAACGAATCTCAACTTCTGTACTTAATTAGTTCCGAATTAGAATTTTCACTCAATTTTCTAAAAAGTGCGGGTTGGAGTGTGAATAACAGCTCCTTTTAAAACTCATTAAAATTTTGGTAATTAGCTAAAATGATTCACTTTTGACATTTGAACGTATCGATCATATCAACGATACAATGATGATATAACGAGAATATGCTAAAAATGAATCATTTCAACAATCAAATGTCAAAATTCGATCCCTTCAGCCAAAAACAGAGAAAAAAACTTTGACATCACAACTTTCGAAAATTCAAAATTTTAATTTTAAATTCGTTTGACAATCAAGGCTTTTCACTTGCAAAAACAGAGAAAAAAACTTTGACATCACAACTTTCGAAAATTCAAAATTTTAATTTTAAATTCGTTTGACAATCAAGGCTTTTCACTTGCATGAACGTTTGACTGATATCTCGTAGGCTGTCTTTTACATGAAATTCTTGTGTTGTCAATGTAGCATCCATAAATCCACTTGGTACTAAATATTTCGTCCGCATAGGCAAAGAAACAGGCAGAACAGCAAACCAGAGATTGTTTATGTTTACTACGGTCACTGGATGTCGATGAATATAAGTTTCAATATAACGAAGTGTCGAAGAATTCCAAAGAAAGTTGCATACATCATTATTTTCAGCTACAATAGTAATACACATAATGCACATTAGGTGGGAAATAACTGCATGAAAGAAGATAATGTAGCACCACATCGCTTTTATGAAACTCCAAATTCCATTATAAACAATAAAGAAATTGCGTGTAGCCGTCAACGCATGCATGCTCCAGGCATACATGCATGCAGATGAGCCGAGGACGACTGAGGTTCAAGATGCAGAAGGTTCGGCTCCATCATGGAGTGCACAACAAATGGTTGCTTTGTGATGCCCTTGATACACCCTGATATCTTCGCCAGTGGACATGGACCAAAGCCTTGCTGTTGTATCAGAGGAAGCTACATGGATGGATGATAGATAATTCAGTCTTCGTTATATTAGTTTCAATAATCTTCCTTATATAATTGTCACCTTTTTGCTTTTCAAGAAAGGAGAACGGAATTTATCACGCAAGTTAGGTGTTGAAAAAACGACTTTGATAGTGTTTATTGACAGCAAGAGGATGGATACTGCCAAATCCGAGTTTGAAAAATGACATGTATAAACTAAACTTTAGAACTTTAGTCAAAATCCTTAATTAGAAGCAGATTCCTCTCTACATGGTGCATCAAAAGACAGGCACGTTCATAATTTTCACGTATTATGAAAAGAAACTAATACCTGTTATAAGATAGGCACCGTCTACTGAGAAAACACAGTCCCACACCCATCGCTGATGTCCTAGAATGCAAAGAAACAGTAAAAGATCAATTTATAATATGGCTATTTTTCAGTAACCATTGGGTATATCGAGTAATTTGCAGACTGAAATCAGCACCTTTGAAGAATGTTACAGAAACATACCTACTAAAGTTTTCTCTAATGTGAAACCATCTACATTCCATATCTTGACAGTGTGATCCGAAGAGGCAGTCGCCAAGTATCTAGAAGTACAAAGCTTAAAAAGATTATGCCAACAACTCACAACAGCAAGTATAGCAGCTAGGAACAGAAGGCAAAATAAAAAAGTAGATATCATGTGAACCGAAACAGAAGTATACAGTAAAAGAAAAAAAGTTTATTTGCCTCAATCAGGTAGGAACAGAAGACAAAGAAAGAGCAGATATTATTTGAACCCGAAAAGATCAGAAAAAAAAAAGGAGGTCAATATCCTTCAATAATCAAACCTGTGGGGTTCGCAGAATTCAGGTGAAAGAAGACATTTAAGAATGTAACTTCCCTTGTGTGCTTGCAGTTTATGAAGTGGCGCAAACTCTGTCATTGTCTGGAAGAAAAAGTACTTGACGTCAAAATGAATTAACCATGATAAGAAGATAACGTTAGATAATGGATCAAGGGGATGAGAGTATTACCTGGGTTCCCCGCAGCAAGCGCCAAACGTAGCATGTCCCATGATTATTTGCTGCAACAACCAAGCTCCCATCCCACATAACTGTTAATGACCTTACAGCCGTATCCACCTCTGGAACCTAGGTTAAGTCCAAAAATCAATGTTAAATTTATCATGTACAACTTTAAGATGCTACAGATAAAACAAGTAAGCTTCATATGAAAAATATAAAATATCAAGAGTAATAAACTCTCCTAGCACCACAAATTCACATTCTAATCCTTGGTAAGTACTATCCAAAAATCTATTTCCACCAACCATCTACTCCTGCATACAGGACACCACTACGTTTTTATTTATTTATTTTTATTCCTTTATATTTTTTCAAATTTATTTGTTATTATGTAAACAATTGCATGAGTCTAATGATTTTGCGCATTTAGATCTTCCTTTCACCTAATGACATACCAAAGCTTTGGAATATTGGTTTCCGGAAAACACACTCACTAACGGACCTCTTGAAGTTAGTACGAGCTGAAAACAGGGTGGCCCTCTTTCTAACTTAGCAATTTGAATAGTAGAAGATGAATAGGGATACAAAAGTGCAGCAAAATGAAGCATACCAATTCACAGCTGCATGAATTTGCTGTCAAGTCCCAAACACGAATATTGCCATTTTGGTCCCCAGATATTAGTTCAGTCTGTAAAAACGAATATAAAAAATGTTAACATCTTTGATAAACAATCAAAATCATTACAGACTGCAAGGTGTTCCTCTTCTTTATTTTCATTTTCTTTCTTAATAATTTCAGAAGTTATGAAAACAGTAAAACCGGATAGTGAATTAGCAACATTTATTTATTCTATGGTGGAAAGGAAGAAACAATGCTTGACCTGATTCGGGTGAAGCACAACAGTGTTAACAGCTGCACGACTTTCATATTCCCTTTGACAACCTGGGGCTCTGTAATTAAGTCAACATATAAGTCTAAATTATATAAAATACAAGAAAAAAACTTAATGAGATACAGATTAAATCAAGCACACACGTATGCATATACATACATACATACATATATATATATATATATATATTTATATATCTGTTGGCAGCGATTACCTCAAATCCCAAATTTTTACAGTACCATCCTCAGAACCTGAATACATCCAGTTCCCATCACATTGAAACCCTACTGCCATTACATTATTACTATGTGACTCATAGCTCATCACCTACACAGTCATACAAGGAGGAGGCTCATAAGTTGATAGAAGAACTAATATAAAGCATCCAAGATTTTCCACTCCCACCCCCCCTCCTTAATATGATGCAAACAAAAACAAGACTAATGCGTGAGAAAGACGAACCGGTTGAGGGCTATTTGTATTAACATCAAATAATCGAATGTGAGGATTTCCGGCTGCAGCCAGGAAGCGTTTATCTGGAGTAATCTCAAGCCTATTAACTTGCTATGCTCATGAAAAAATAGAAAGTCAGATCCAGCATAAATAAATCAAATAAGAACAAGAAAGTAAATCCATCAGAAATTTCACAATCAATTCAGAGAACACAACCCATGGACTATGAACTGCGGGAAACTCAATGACCTACAACCAATGTTTTAAAAGGCTCGCCTTAGGGTGCGCCTAGGCGGCCTGTGAGGCTGGGCTTGAGGGTTGCCGCCTCTGTTTTGAGGGAGTGGGTGGAAGGTGCCGGAAGGCGTTGCCGGAGCCGCCTAGGCGCGCCTCAGGGGATTTTTATTTATTTTTTCGTTTTTTTACTCCCAAACCCAAATTTTGGGTAGGGTTTTAACTGCCTCATACCTCTTCCTTGCACTATCATCTCTCTGCCTTTTTTTTTTTCTTCTGATCTTTATTTTTTTATATAATGGATGTGTGTGCTATCTGCGTGCATTGTTATATGTGTGCTCATTGTGCTTTTTATCCTCTATTTTATATATATAATATAATATATGTATATATATGTGTGTATATGTATTTATAATATATGTGTGTGCTCCGGTTGATTATTGATTAATAATCTTTTTTTCTAATGTAATATATGTGTACACTCAATGTATATATTAAAAAATTTAGGTCCCGCGAGGCTTCGCCTCACGCCTCACGCCTAGGCTGGGCTATCCCTCGGATGCCTCGCCCACGCCTCACGCTTTTAATACATTGCCTACAACAAACGAAACCATTCCGTTCCACAAAACTCAATCCAACTAATTCTGCTTAATTCAGTCGAATTCAGAGCAAAATCAACATTTTACTAAAACCCAGAATCCATATTTCATAGCACAAAATCACACACACAAAGATCATTTCTTTCTTCAATCAAAACAATTAAAGTAGGAAGTAAGGAACAAACCGAATCAGGGTACTGGATGGTACGGTAGCAGCGGCCACTTTTGGCCTCCCAAAACCGAATAGTGTGATCATAGCTAGCCGTTGCAAGGATCACCGATGGTTGCTGGCTCATCTTAACCTCCTCCTAATCATTGTTCAAACAACTAATTTAGCAAACATAATCACATCAACAATAACAAGAAAATTGAAATTTTTATAAGCCAACTTTTTAATTCAAAGTTCAAAAAAAGAAATTTAGAAAAACCAAGTTTGAAATTGTAATACCTATTCATCAAATTAAACAGAAAAAGACATTAAATTTAGGTTGGTAATGATGGGAAATTGATGGGCATAGTGAAATTGGGGATTAGGGTTTTGAGGGGTTTTTGGAAAGGAGAGAGCTCCATGGAAAAGCAGAAAGCACAGACCTGAGTTGACATCTTCTGGGCCTCGTCACAGAAATGAATTCCTCATGGGCTTTTTCTTCGTCTCTAATTCTCTTTGGGCACTCTTTTACCTTTGTTTCCTGTCTTTACTGGGAATTTGGCTAAAATCACCACTTTTTAATAAATAGCTCCTTTTTGTAAAACCCAGGTTGATGCAGCCACAAATATCAATTAATTGCAAAGAAGCCCTTCATGTAAATAACCACCACGTATTTATCTGCAATTTATTAAACTCCAGGGCTTCTCTTTGCAAATACTCAATAGTTGTGGCTTATATTATATTGGACTTTTTGTAACTACGTAATTAAAATTCTAAAAATAACAAAATTAAAATAAGAATTAAAAATCTCGTAATAATAAAACTTTGGTGTATCTGGGGTGGTTATTTAAACGAAGGGCTTCTTTACAAATACTCAATAGTAATGGGTTATATTATATTGGACTTTATGAAAGGGGCTATTTTAGAATTGAGTATGTTTCGACCAAATTCCCTTTATATGGAATTATTCTTCTTATTTGGTCAAAATTTCATATCGAATATGGTGTCGAGTGTCAACTTCGCATAAAAATATGTTTCTAGTTATCGAGCTTCAAGAAAAGAAAGAAAACAAAACGGTTTTGATTTGCATAGAATAATATAATAAAACCATACCAAAGATTAAAATTCTTGTAGGGTGCTTAACACAATAACACTACGGTTTTGATTTGCAATCTTACATTTGATACAATCCTAATCCTAAATCACTAATTACTAATTTTGTTTAGAAAGAAATTTATATTCATTGGAACAAGCTGTAGGTTACAACAAGGGAATTGCTAAGTTGACACTATCATCAAATTAGCCGTGTATGAAATTTGCATCCACACATACTTTAAGTCTAAATAAAATAATTAAATGTATACAAGAATGGATGAGTGAATGAACAAAATTCCCCCTATACACGAAGTGTGATAAAAGGCATGCATTGGTTGGTGGGAGACCAAATTTTTTAAACCAAAATTGCAAATCAAATGATGTGGTTGTTGATAATTGAATGTTACTTAAGAGTTGATTAACATGCTTATTTTTTATTGGTGACATATCATTTAGTTTACAAATTTGGTTTAAAATTTTGGTTTCCTTGGCGGTGGCACCCAAATCTTAAGCCCATATGAGTGTCTTTGACTAACATCATACCGGTATTTTAAACTAATCGACTACAAGTCATTCAAGTCATACATTTGGCCTATTGAAATTTGCTCTACATAATTCATCTAGATTAAATTCAAAATGCATTGCGACAAACCGCCTACAACTTTTTTTCTGGAAGCTGTAAGCTTTGCCATGCAGGTAGTGAAAGCTTTACCTGTCAAGGTGAATCAATGAAGTTCTTGGCAGGGCCCCGGGAAGGAAAAACAAAGCAAAATCATGAAATCCTTGACAGGGATAATAAATTGGAGTACTCATACGGGATGGGAGTGGTCTCTACTCTATTAACCTCATTATCAGTCACAACCCCACTATCTTTTGTTGTTGGTTGGGGAGGTGTCAAATTTTGCCCCAACTCCAAGTGCCTCCTCATCTTTGAACATGATATCTGCGCAAAGTTACAAACTACAAGCTTCTGGTGCATGCAGGCCATAATGAGTGGGGCCCTTCATTTTAGGTGGGCCCTTCAAGTTGTTAAAAATATGAGATGGGAAACCCTAATACGAGCTAGAAAGAAAGTAAAACACGGTAGAAAATTCTGCTCCTGTGATGGCTACACAAGCCTGCAGAAGTAGGAGTACCACTAATGAATTTAGGCTTGAGAGAGAGAGAGAATGACACGCCCCGACCCTGATATCCTCCAAACACCATGGTAGGCACGTGCTGGCCGACACCTGAAGGTGACGAAGCCATACTAACATGCATAAGAAAAATGAAGAAATACGAATATAAATACAACTTATAGATTTAAATACAATGCTTATGTAATTATAGAACGTGTTCAGAGTATACAACTAATCTGAGACACTATAAAGGAAATAATATAAAATTGGATGAACAAAGGGATGGGTCCTACACCAAGAGGACTCGAAGATGCCGATGCAGGAGTGCCCTGACGCTGGGATTGTACGCCTCGATTCTAAGTCCTAAGGGGGCGCAAAACAAAACATGAGTAGACCAAATTGATATATAAGCAATACTGAAATAGTTATTCAACAATGTACTAACCCCCAAAGTTTATGAAAATTCAATAGCATAATATGTAATAGGTTTTCCAAAACCCTTGTGTAATACCCCGTATATAAAAAATGACAATATATATGTGTGTGTATAAGTAATTATTTTTATGCAATGATTTTATTGAGTTTCTTTATATATACTATGAGTACAAAAAACTTGTATTTTTGGCATGTAAGTTAGTAGGGATTCTTTCAATACAAAAATATATTTTTGTGCCTAACTAATACTTTTATACTCAAATGTCTCCAACTAGAGAGGTTTCTATTTTTTTTGGCATCCTCATCATAATTTTGTAACTTTGTCCAGTAACTGTATATCTTATATGTATATATGCATTAGTTTGATTTGTTAGGGTTTCTACTTAACCTTTTCGTGCCAATAGCAACTAAATTACCCTTGCTAGCCTTTTTGATCTTTAATTAGTGAAGTGGAAAAGGGTTGGAGAGTTAAGCTCCGAGAGATCGGAATTTTCTAGTAGTGTTAGCTCGATTTTTTCTCCAAAGAATGAGGTGGAAGTTGGTTATTAATAGAAGCTAATAATTAGGGTGAAGAGGTGGAGTCTATAGCATGTGTATGATAGTCTATTTGCATGTAGGTGGCAACACTTTGAGGTATTAGAAGTGCTTACTCATCAATCTATAGGAATCTTAATCATTAGGATGATATTCACCACTCTAAATAGAGGAAGATGACAACTTATTGTGGTTAGAACATTTCACTTGGCCTTTGATGCAAGGAACATCTTGCATGATATTCATTAACTTAACACTTGTTGTTTTTACATTGGAACACATATCATTCTTAAACATTTGTTGCCTTGTTATTGGAACACATTTCATGGTAATGATTAGCACAATACTTGGTTTCTTTCTATGGGCACACTTGGAAGCTTTCTCCTCAAACTAGATGGGAATGAAGATGTCATGCGATCTTTATAAAGGAAGGAGCAAGAACCAACGGAAGACATGGAGAAAAGAGAGAGGAAGAAGAAGAAAAAAGGAAGAAAGAACCACTCCAAAAAGAAAGCCATTCTCCCTTTCATATTACCTTCTTATCTTTCTTTTACATGTTCTTAGGGCTTTAAGCCATCTTTCATTGTATTTGTAAGTCCCTCATATACAGTGAAATACAATGAAAGCAAACCTTAGTGGATGTAGTCGATTTGGCGAACCACTTAAATCTTATGTTGTTTATGCATTTACATTTTGAGATCATTTCCATGAGAAGCACTTCCACCAAACCATCGAAAATCTCCATTTATATCCCTTGAGAATGATGTACAAAAAGTGTGAGACAAATCCCAGAAAAATACATGAGACCTTACCCAACAAATATCTCCACCTAACTCACCGTCATTTTCATCTATCAAAAGAAAGATATCCAAAAACTAGAAATTCGTCTCGCCTATTTAATAGACCAAAACACCAACATCCATAGATTAAAAGGAAAACTAATGAAAAGGGCTTGAAAACTTTGAGTTTTAACGATAAGGACAAAATAAAGGGTAAAGTGAATAGTACTAGGTTTGACTTTTTAGTGTAAAAATGTGGTTTTTCGTTAAAGTGAACAGTACCGTGGGCTTTTCGTTAAAACTCCCTAGATTAAATCATAGTACTTTCTTCATGAGAGTTATTCGTCTGTCTCTCTACCCAAATTTCAGGAAAATCCAACGGTGCGATCGTCCAATATGTTTGAAATACCAACTCAGTCTCTAATCCCGCAGAAAATTGGACAGCCGTGTTATGAGTATCAAAACCCCATTTTTCATAGCTCCGATCGAAACACTTCCTTCACAAAAGTTGTTCCTTATCATCTCCTCTATAACATATCCAAAAACCACTACAATCCAATCTATGTGCTGACTTGTACCCCAGTTCGAACAGCTGATGTTCGGTTGAGCTAGCCTTCTTTGTCAACCTCTTTGCATGGCCAACATCTCTAGTTTCTTTTGCTCACTTTCCTGGAAGTTTTTCAGCAATCCGACTCTGATTACATATGTAGAATTTCAGCTATATTAAAGAAGAGGAAGGGGAAGTGGTGAAGGAAGAAAGAGAACAAGAGGGAGGAAATGAAATTGAAGCAATAAAAAAAAAGAAGAGGAAATGGTAACGTATTGTTTATCATTTATGTTGATTATTACTTTGTTGTTAATATTATGATTATATTACTATTGTTACTAATTAATTTGATTTATGTTGAAGCTTACAGGCTTGTTAAAGAAAATGTGATTATTGATATTTATGTGAACATGACACATACATATGCATTGCAAAGCAAGAAAGAGAGTTTAGTTGTGTTGAGTTGTGTGAAGTGTTTGAGTTGAAATAATATTCAAGGGCTGAAGTTTGCCTTGAATATAAAATAATGAACCTTGTATACGTCAGATGTCGGGGGAAGGGCTTAAGTATACAACCAGTTGTTTATAAAAGGGTTTTTATCACAAATGGTCCCTGACATTGATCAAACACATCATTTTGGTCCCTGACATTGAAAATCAATAGAAATGGTCCCTGAGATTGATCAAACACATCAAAAATGGTCCTTCCGTTAAAAACTCTTTGGACAATTTTCAAAGCTTTGTAACTCAATCGTTTCGTAACCAAATTCGATCCATAATATATCAAAATGAAGATAGGAAAGTGTAGAACAAGATTATACCTATTTGGAAGCCCAATGGTTTCTGGAGATGGCTGGAAAATAGCCTCAAATGTGACTGGTCCGCAGAAAAACTGGAAAACTCGCTGGAAACTAGGTAAACTTTAAACGTTCATAACTTCTTCAATAATCAACGAAATTGAGTGAGTCAAAAAAAAAAAAATCATACTTCTCGACGAGATGAAGAGAATTGTATCTTTCTTGATGGCTAACTCGCTGTAGTTTGGCCGCCAATTTCGAGTTGTTTTCCGGCCAAACTATGGCGAGTTAGCCATCAAGAAAGATATCATTCTCTTCATCTCATCGAGAAGTATGATTTTTGTTTTTGAATCACTCGATTTTGTTGATTATTGAAGAAGTTATGAACGTTTAAAGTTTTCGGCGAGTTTTCCAGTTTTTCCACGGACCAGTCACATTTGAGGCTATTTTCCGGCCATCTCCGGCAACCATTGGGCTTCCAAATAGGTATAATCTTGTTCTACACCTTCCTATCTTCATTTTGATATATTATAGGTCCAATTTGGTTAAGAAACGGTTGAGTTATGAAGCTTTGAAAATTGTCCAAAGAATTTTTAACGGAAGGACCATTTGTGATGTGTTTGATCAATCTCAGGGACCATTTGTATTGATTTTCAATGTCAGGGACCAAAATGATGTGTTTGTTCAATGTCAGGGACTATTTGTGATAAAAACCCTTTATAAAATAATGAAATCTTGTATATGTCAGGCATCGGGGGAAGGGCTTGAATATACAATTGGGTGTCGGGGGAAATGCCTGTATAATAAAGTGGAAACTCAGAATTTAATTGCAAAAATTGGGTTTAAGGGATGAACGGGAGTTAACTCATATTCTAAGGTATTCGGAGCCAAGTGGTATAAGCATGGTATGAGACGTGCTGGCTTGGATGCCTTAGGTATGTGTTAGCGGGATTAGGAGGGAGTCAGTACATTCATCCATCTCATTTGCATATATTTCATGCATTTGAAAGAATTGTTACAATTTAATTATTAACTAATTGGTAATTTTTGTTGTGAATTAATTTGTGCACTATAGTTATTTCGCTACGTATTCGATAAATTTTATGTAACATTTTGTTACACGATGTATTGTGTAATCAGTTCCAAATAATTTTAAATTTTATTTTCCACCATATCTTGGTTGTAGAATTTATTTCTATAGCTAAGATATGGCTCACACCCTAGCTCGTGAATAGTCTTTATTCGTGGGTCGGGGCGTGACACCTAGCATGCCATAAAACCTTTCGTAACACATATATCATAAAGTGTTATGCTTAGTAGTAGTATCACAATTGCCCGTAGGCACTACATCCCCCGGCCAAAGCCACCAACCAAACGCCCGGCTGAAGCTAATATAAGTATCTTTCGGCCGAAGCCACCAACCAAACGCTTGGCCGAAGCCAATATAAGTATCTTCTAGCCGAAGCCACCAACCTACGCCCGGCCGAAGCCAATATAAATATCGTTCGCCTGTAAGCCCTACATCACTCGACAGAAGCCAATTAATGATTTCATTTGCCCGTAGGCAGGACGTTCGAGTAACCACTAAATAAGCACATAAAAACATAACATAATATTTCTAATATATATATATATATATATATATATATATCTATCTATGTATCTCAAAACGAAGCTCAGTAACTAAAACGTCATATCGTAAAACCACGTTCATAAGTAGGTATATAGTCATCAATCATATATACCACAAAGAACGTAAAGTCGATTAAGCATGATAATTCATAAAGCATGAAACCAATTTACTCATAAACCTTTCATAAAACGTAGTCATAAAATCATGCTTTTCATGTATGCATTTCTAATAGTAAAATCATGCATTTTAGAAGGGGTCCATTCACTGAAACTTCGCCGTTGAAGAGCCATGCAAACAAGAGAGGACGGAAATGCCATACACAATTGCACCTAAGCACATAAAGGTACCAATTAATAAAACTCTACTAAAACGGTTGAATTTCGGGAAACGGATGTCATAAACGGATTCAGGACGTCGAAAAACATAAGGGGGGACTCGGGACGGCGGCGGAGCACAGTACCTCCGGTGGAGGCGCGTGTGCTCTACGTCCCGGCTAAGGCAGACGCCCATGCGCGGACCCACGCGCTGACTCGGTTCTGGGTTTGGGCCTGGGCAACTGGGTATGGGCCTAGAGTTTTGGGCCGAGTTCCATGGCCTAAGGGATCTGGGTTGGGTTGTTAGAATTGGGCTTGGTTTCAATGGGTTTGGGCCTGGTCGACTCGGTTTCAGGCCAAGGTTTGGCCGGTTTCTTGGCACAACTTCAAACGCCCATAACTTCTTCGATACTTAACTGAATCAAATCAAGTGATTCAAACACCAAAGTTGTAGTACTCAATGAGATGAAGAGAATGGTACCGGCACGACCGCTAACTCGCCATGGTTTGGCTGGAAAACACCTCGAAAGTGGCAGTGCTCGCCGAAAAACTAGAAAAAGCTACTCCGAGCTCCTTTCTACGATTAACATGTATGTACAACTTATAACAAGCTTCGATCTAACCCTAAAACACATCCCAAGGGTTTCTAAAAGCTTACCAACGTCGAAAAATCACGAAACACATTGGGGAAGACGATGAACAGTGACACCGTCACTGTGGGGTTTCCCGGTGCTTGGCTTGGGGTTTTCGAAGCCTCTCCGTCCAGGTGGTAAGCTTGGGGTTATGTGTTCGTGTGAGTGCAACTCAAAAAGGAGAGGCAGAGCTATGGTGAGAGGGAAGAGAGTTAGAGAGAAAAAGAGAAAGTGGAGGAGATAGAAAGAGTGAGTCACGATGAGGGGAGGGAAGAGAGAAGGAGAGTTGGGCTGGGGGACACAAACAAAGGGTGGGCCCCCTTGGGCACAACAAACAAGACCCAAAATCAATCATATTTCAAAATATCTAGCCCAACAAGGAGAAATTACCAAAATGCTCTTTTGTTTCGTAAATTCCGGGACGGATCGTTACAGAGATGGAATAAAACTGAAAGAGAAAGAACTTAGATGACGAATGATGTCACATCTTCAGGTGAACAGTTTTGGGTTCAATCAGTAACTTCTTAGATGCTTTCTCTGTCACTTCGTGAATCAGATAAATGAATGCAAGTACTTGTATATACTACTACTGCGTGTGTTCATGCACCCAGTTTTTCCCAATGGAGGAGTTACGGATTTACTATGCAAATTTTTCTTGAAAATGTTGGATCAACTTGCTTCTTTAATGTTAAGCAACTTTCATCACTGAGCAAGGACTGCGGGTTCCTGCTGCATGCAATGGATTTTATTTTGTTTTTCGGTGAGGGTCCTTGAGGGACTAAGTTGAAATTTAGCTTGGAACAAATTATGTATAGGGGCTAAATGCTACTAAAATTCGTATGAGTTAGCTACCAGTTTGTAACTGGATTCCGAATCAAACCCGGGTAAGGTATATGGGCTAGTGTGGGGTTCGTTAAAAGAATGGCAGAACCAGAAAGTATTTTGAAAGGGTTCATCGGTTGGTTAAGACAGTACGCGCATCCCTTTACACTCAAGTTCGAACAGATCAATCAATTAAATAAACCAAATTGAATATACATGAGGGGATAAGTTTTTACACTATAAAGTCTATCCTTGTATCTTTCCTCCCTACCACCCTCATTGTTATCGTTGGTTGATTTTCTCTTTCCTTCCTCCACCCAGATCTTTAAGGCTTCGATTTTCTTCCCACAACTTCTTCATATCCATACCCATCCTAATCTTCAACATTCGGCAGGCTATCCTTCGCCTCATTCAAGTGGTGCCTCGAGGAGGAGCCTACATTCCCTTTATCAAGAAACCCTCATGAATACCCCAAATCCAGTAAGGTTTACCCAGCTCCCCCTTATCTGGTTGTATTGGCCTCAACTTAACCGTTTGTCAATACAATTGCAAATAGGTCTAGTGTGAAACTACTGCTCATTACGACTTTAAAACGCCTAGGTTCAACACTTCAAATAAAAGTCTAAGAGTTCAACTTGGTGAAATTATGTGTTGCATCGCTTTCTCACCGAATCATTCATCGGATTTTCAGTTGGCCTCACTTGTTTACAAAGGTCCTCCAGTTGTGGTATAATTCCATGCGCCCAAACCAGCACATTAACAAGAGATACACGTTAAACTATAAATTTCTTTCTCGCTTAAATCCAACATTAATATGTAAAATCAAATTAACCACAAGTACTTCATGTTGGTTGCTACCATCATCACTATCCCTTGCATCACTAGAATCCACATCATCATTGTTATCTTCTTCATTATATCATCACCACCATCTTTGCTCTTGGGATAAACTACCAGGGCATCCGGAGTGAGTTGAAACGACAAAGTGCACCAAGGACTTGCATGTACAACATCACTAAATGTAGCATGTACAAAATGTCTAATTTCAACAAATCGTACTTATCATGGCATTTATCAAAGGCCATTTGCAACATTTTTGTAGTCACATTGGCGTTGTTGGGAAAGTACCTTTTGCCGGATCAAAGCCCAGTAAACAAAGCAAAGTCTTGCTTGGTGAACTTTGCAATACTTAAGTAATAATCTAATCATTAATATTCACATTGTTTGGTTACAAAGTTTAATCTTCCTAGCATTACCGTTTGCGTATTAATTTGAGGTTTGTGTTAAACTAAACAAACTTTACAGTTTAATTAATTTATTCACATTTCCACATGTATTATCCGATGGTCACAAAAATGCATGTTCAAAACTATCATAAGATAAATGCTAATGAGACTTTCTCAAAGTGGAACTCTTCATACACTCTCTGCCACCTCACGGGTTGACATCGATTCTCGTGTCAACATCATAAATATTATGTAAAAAACATAAGGTGACAGAGAATCCATATAGAGTCTCACTTTTAAGAGAGTCTTCTTAACATTTCCCTTATCATAATAATAGTATTCCTATCAGTTTTTTTTTTTTTTTTTTTGCCTTATTTTTTGCTATACCTTAATCTCACTTTTTTTTTTCTCTTAAACAAAAATACCACTACTTTACAATCTGAAACTTAAAATTAGCTCCATTTTTTTAGTTCCGTGTATTCTATTAAATATCTATGAAGTTTGCTTGTGTGGCATGAATGAGAGCCGCTTCACGAATCAGAACTCACATGTGGCCATTCACTTAAAATCTGCTGACTGGATAAATTAATTCCAATTCCAAATCATTTAAAAAACTTTTCTAATAAACTGGAGAGAAAAAGGATAACAAAAAAAACAAAACCCCCTCCCCAACCCATCAGCACGAACACCATCCTGCTCCTTCTGTTCATCTTTCTCTCTCTCTCTCTTCTCCCACTCTGTTTTCTTCCTCTAGAGACTTTGGAGGTGGTTCGGAGTTCGCATGGCGACGTGGAAGAGTTGGGCGGGCAATTGCTGTGCTATTGGCGGTGGCAAATAGTTTTAAGGAAATGGTCATGTGACAATTTTTTTATCGGTAAAGAGGATCCACTCATTCCACATAAGTAAATTTAACATTATTTAACAAAATATAACGAATTCAGATAAAATAAAAAAAAATATTGAGTTTCAGAATATAAAGTAGCGATATTTTGTTTCAGCAAAAAAAAAAAAAGTGAAATTTAGTTTGAATTTTTAGAAAGCATAACAAAAAATAAACAAACTTTTTTTAGTGTGTAACTTATAACCCTTAAATTAATTAGAACAGAAGTAAGAAAAAGGGGTGCCTTAAATTGAGTTGGATCGGTTTCCAAAAAAATTTGAATTGAATACACATGGTAACATGAATATCTGTTGTAGTAAGCAGACGTCCATCCTTACGTTCATAGGGATTTGCAATGGCAGGACAGAAATGTTTGGAAGTCTCAAAACAAGACGTGGACATGGAAACTCAAAGTAGACCGATGCATGTCTTACGATTACAATGCAACACACAAACACTCGTGCTGTCTTGGAAACATAAAAGGTTTAAAGGACAGAGCAGGGGATGGTCAAACGCCCTGCAGACACTCTTTTTGCTAAATCTTAGATTTTGTGCCCATCTTTCTTTTTAATAAAATATAAAATATGTTTTTCTCAAAGCCCTGCTCTCTGTTCACATTTCATTTTCCTAGTTGTGTGGGTCTGAAATTCCCCTGAGATTGTTTTTAATCTAATGTTGTGTATTATTTTACCATGGAATGCAATCCCACATCCACATTGTGTTTCCCCCACCCCCACTTCATGTTCTCCATGCATGTACTGAAATTGTGCTTAAGTGTTGGATTACCTCAAGGAGCTGCTGATTCTTTCTGAATCCAAATAATTTAAAAGGTACTAATAATATTAAGGATAATACTTAAGTAGTACCTTATATACCATTTTTTTTGTTTGACCAATTAAAAGATGTCACGCGTTTCTTGTTTGTTTTTGGAACAAACGATATTATCTACACTAAGAGAAATGGGAGGTGAGCTTAGCCTCACAATGGGCTAGCAAAATGAAGCCTGACAGATAATTTGATGCTATACAGAATCAACTGTATCAACATTAATTGGTAACAGCTACTATTTTGGCAAGCGAGGGAGAGCAGAGGCTCGGGGAGAAAGAGGACAGAGAGATGGGCGAGAGAGAGGGCGAGAGAGAGAGGACATAGAGAGAGGAAGAGGAGACAACTGCGCGAGGAAGAAGAAGAAGGCTGTCAACGTGATATAAAATATCAGACCTTTGCCCAACATACTAGTTCGTTGGGCAAAGGACTAAAATTTTGCCACATGTATTCTAACCTAAAAAATTTGTTGGGCAAACCAATGTAATTTGTGGAAAAGGTTGTGTATAAAAAATCACCCAGTTAAATTTTTGACGAAAAAAGTAGTGGGCATAAAACCTTTGCCCAATGAAATGTACAATATGTTGTCGGGCAAACACATAAATCCGGATGGAAATTTTGATTTTTTGGTAAAAAATGGGGTGAATTTTAAGGCTTGCTCGACGAAATATGTAAATTTCGTCAGTCAAACACCAAAAATTCAATTTTTATTTATTTTAAACAGTTAAAAGACCATTCAATTTGATCATCAGATCAATTCAGTGCGCGGTTTTTACCCCTAATTAACGTCCTTGTAAAAATCATCAAAATTGGAGTAAAAATAACTTTTAAATCGTGATGATATGTTTGTAGCCGTCCAAGGAGTTTGTCCCGTTACCTAATCCTAGAAACTTGCATTTGAGTGATTTTTGACATATGCCATCTCAGAGTATATACCAACTAGATTGACGGTTGGATTGTTGAAATTAATTTTGTAAACTGTGAAAATCATCGAAGAAATTGAATATGCAAAAATATCCCTCACCTTTGCCCAACGGAAAATGTAATTTTGCCCGACGAAAGGTAAACCCTCAATCAGAAAATATAAATTTACACCCAATGAAACTTGAAGGGTTTATTGCGTAAAAGGTGGCATATTATATGCTAATTTTTTTCCCTTGGTGCGAAAACTTCGCCCATCGAAGATAAGTTTGCTTGTCGGATGACGTTCGTCGGGCAAATTAAGGGGTCTGAAAACCCAAAATGTTGATTAGTTTTACCTGACGAACTGCTTTATTTCATCGGGTAAAGTCTTTCGTCGAACAAATGGTAATTTCTAGTAGTGATGGTGTACCGTGCGTGTGTATGATTTTGTTTTAAACAAAAATATGGGCACCGGCTGCTTTTGATAAAACCAAATACTTAAATAAATGATGTGACAAATTTACAAGCTGTTGAGCATGCATGTGTTGTGATCAATCACTTGTACAAGTATTATCATCCTTTTACGCAATAGGAAGTGACTTTGCTTTAAGGTAAAGGAGGAGATAGGATTCTCACTGGATTCTATTTGTGAGAATCCCAGGGATCTTTTAATCTCGTCATTTTATTTTATATCGTGCGGTCAGAAATAATTTTAAATTATATTATTTAAATTGAATATAAACAGTACTTGATCAAAACTGACCGCACGATATACGATGAACGGACATGATTAAAAAATCTCCGGAATCCTCACAAAGAGGATCCGGCGAGGATCCTATCTCGTAAAGGAGAACGTCCCAACCAAATAAAGGAAAGGAGAGAAAGATTTCATTGTCTTTTTGTTTGATAATGTACGCTCAAACCCAAATCCCTTTAAGCAACTAATAGGATTTTGGCTAAGTTCCCTACTGTATTAGATACATACATCCATTAATTTTTCGATTCTTTGACAGTTAGAATGTGATTATCGAAAAAATTCTGTTTCTCCTTGTTTGGTTTGGACATGAGACAAAATCAATTTCAAAGGGTAAATTCAGACTAAATAGGAGGCATTTCAATTAATAAGAGCAAAACCTTTAAATCGCCCCCTCCCCTCTTTATGTCCATTCCTTTTGCCTATTACAATGGTGGTAAGCCCACACATCTATCCAGTAAAAGCGCTCTCTCTCTCTCTCTCTCTCTCTCTCTCTCTGTCCGCATTAAGAGGTGAAGTGGGTACAAGTGCTGGTTAGCTTTGCAGCAAGCCAGCAAGATGTTAGAGTCAGTATTTATGTGTTGTAGTACTTTGTGAGAACTGCACGTCGGCAATGGGGCATTTGCTTTTCCCTTGAATTCTCAACCATATGTAACTAGCACTGTATATACACAGTGGCCAATATAGTCTCGTGGGGCCGCTCTATCTCCATCTAGCTAAAGCCTCTCCTTCAGTGCATGCAATTAACTTCACTCGTTGTTAGTGTCTGGTTCTAGCTTAATTCTATTCAATTCAACACACTATTCGATCTAGTTGTAATCAAATGTAGCAATATTGAACTTACATTATTTCCTAACGAAAGAGCGAGATCAATTTTATTTTCTCGACAAATTAAGAATTAACAAACTATGAAAATGTGAAGAAATGTCACGTATCAGAAGTTTATCAAACTTTACATAAGCTTATATAAAATGTTAAAATACTCTTTATATTTCTAATTAATTTCATGGTGGAACACCAACATTTATCAGAAACAAAAACCAACTTCCTCTGTCACTACGTTCCCATAAATCAAAATTATGAGGTGAGAGTGCGAGACCAGATAAGGTGAGGAGATTGGCAAACAATCATGACCAACATAAGGCAAGGCATTTGGCCACCAAATTCGTTTGTTTGAGAACGTGCATGCCGATCGAATCTCAATCGTTTCAAGAGACTAACTAACATTGTTGAATGATAGTTTGAATACACCAAGAAATTTCACACCAAAGTGTAAGCTAGCTTACACCCTCGCCATATGAACAAAAATAGGAAATTCATTGCCAAATGCCATATCAAGCTGTAGTTAGCTTTTCCTCCTCAAGCACATAGATATCTACCAAGAGCAATTATCTTACTCACTGTTCTAAAAATCCCCGCCTAGTGCCGCCTAGGTGGCTAGGCGGCTGGCCACCGCCCCGATTAATGCCTAGGCGTTTGACCTGCTAAGGTATCTCCCTAGACCGCTGAGGCACCCGCCTAGGTTGCGACTCACTTAAACAGAAAATAGATAATTTTCATTTTGCATTTTATTTTTTTCAATAAATTGTAAGAGACTTGTTACATACTTAAATGAACACACATTATATCTTGGTTCCCCTTGTTTTCATTATGTTCCAACACTTCATAATATATATGTCATTCTATTTTGTAGTTTATGATGAAATTATATATATTTAAAGTATATGTAGACACTTATTTACATGAAATATACTAGATTTACTTAAATCCGCCTAGTCAGCCTAGGCCCCCGCCTAGATCCAGCCTAGGCGCCTAGGCACTAGGCCCCAGCCTGCCACCTGACTAGCGCCTAACGCATTTTAGAACCTTGATCTTACTAGCCAGAACCAAGAGAGGAAAATCTGCCAGGGAGTGAACAAGTATTCTTATCCTCGCTCTCACCTTCACATGTAGTCTCATGCATACTGCACATGGAGAGTTAACAAAATCTCCTTATTGTAGCCTCATCTTATGTGACATCCCACATCGCCCAGGGGAGTGATCATTAAATGTATATTCCCATCTCTACCTAGCACGAGGCCTTTTGGGAGCTCACTGGCTTCGGGTTCCGTAGGAACTCTGAAGTTAAGCGAGAAGAGGGCCAGAGCACTCTCAGGATGGGTGACCCACTGGGAAGTTGCTCGTGAGTTCCCAGAAACAAAACCGTGAGGGCGTGGTCGGGGCCCAAAGAGGACAATATCGTGCTACGGTGGTGGAGCGGGCCCGGAAAGTGGTTCGCCCCGGGCCGGGATGTGACATCTTACCTATTAGTTTGATAAATGATGCATAAGAGATGAGGGTTGAAGGTTTTGAATTTAGGCCCTCCAAAAAAGTAGAGCTTTGATATTATGTCAGACAATTACTGGAGCATAAAAGCTTAATGATAAGCTATTAGAAAATGAGTTATCAATGTATATCATGCTAACTAACATAAAATCTTTCATAGTAGTAATAGTTGGAACTTGGCTAAGATTAGGCTCCCACCACTATTTTTTTGTTGTTATTAATATAGAAGTAGGCTCGAATTTAGGATCATTTCCAATGTTTAAAAAATAAGTACTACTACAAATTAATAGCTAGTAGGTTCCCAAACCAATGTTGATATGAAGTAATTGAAGTACTTAAGAACATACATGAACTTGCCGCAAAGTCTTGTGTTTAATTCAGTCTCTCTCCCAATAAAAAAATATCTACTAGCATAAATACATTTTCTTTTTTGTAAGACGAGGATTAATCTCGGCAATCTTTAATTAAGAAAAATTAAAAAGGTCTTACAGTTTAAGTAATTCATCCCTATATCCGAGCTGGCAAACTCTTGTGTTCACACAAACCATGCATAAGGGAAGCCTCGTGTCCATTGATATATCACATACAGGTCTCTTATGTATCAACACACGCCATATCGTATAGTAGAAGATTCCCCCTGTCCCAGTAAAATCAAATTTTCTTCCAAATTTTTTCACCTTTACTTTGAGACCTAATAAGTTTAGTCGGGCTAAATATTCTTGGCCTGTCCTTTTTCCCTTGTTGAACCCTTGGTCTATCTTTTGGACGAGTACAAACAAAACACAGCTGTTGTGTGAAACCAAAGGTAAAATCTAGGCCCCTTGTAGTACCTCCAAGAACAAGAGGGTCTGGCAATAGTAGTTGAATTCAACTAGCAAGCTAGAGAGAGTACGTACGTACAACTATTGTTAATTATATTCTCCTGAGAGATAAGAGAAGAAAAAGGAACAGTAATGACCTGTATAATGAATGAAATAGGGTAATATATGTACAACTATGCATATTGCAACTGTGTGATTGGGACAACCCGGCTGAGCCGACCACTGCTCTCGCACCAATGGAAATGTTGGAGGCTTCACCCAAACTACTTGCTTCTTGTCAAATTGTCCATGTTTCTGCATTATATCGCTCTTTATTTGATAATGATGTATAACTTGAAATAAAAATGAGATAACGAGATGCACACATGAACACACACACATTCTCACAACTCTAATTGGTTGTGTACGTAGTATTACTTTTATAAAAGGAAACCAGAATTTGAGAGTAAGTACCACATATTTATATCATACAATCTGATGTGCTTAGTGATGTATATACTCAACATATAATGAGATAAATTTATTAATTAGTGTGGCATATACACGTACCACATCAGATGGTACTCAAGTATGGTGCAAACATATGGTATCCCTCACGTTTTTTCTTTCTATTCTAAGAAAAATGGTATATACTGAAAATTTTATTTATCGATGTTATGTGTTTGGATATAATAAGATAAAGAACTGAAAAATGAAGTACTGGGTGGAAAACATTGATGATTTTATTTTGATTTTATCTTTTAAACTAAAGGTTATTAATGTTGTACCCTTAATATATTATATTTTTATTTATTGTAATTATTCTCTTTTTATTTATTTATTTTGGGAAATGTAAACATACTTTTAAAAAAGAATTAGGAAAAAGAAAAGAAACTAAAACGTACGATACTCCAAATATGATTGAGATGATATGTCTTTATGATCTTAGTCCTTATAAAAATAAATAAAAATCACTTAAGGGGAAATGATTTTATTTTATTTTTTGGAAAATGATTTTCACCATCTTTTTTAGCCTTTCCTGCACACAATCCTGTTTAATCATGTTTCTTGTTTTCATTTGATTCAGTTAATCTAATGGCCAAAAATAAAGAGGGGTTTGAGATAAGTTAAATATGATGTATGAAAATTAGCTTCCTATATTTTTTGTTACAATGGAGGGATTCAAACTCTGAATTTGACTTGCTCATGCCTATCACCTTACTTCCCACACCACTAAGTCTGAAGTGAAAATAATAATAAAATAATATAATTGGAAAAGAAAAATTATTTATATTATATCACTACCAAAAATTACCATTTGTTTGACAAAAGTATGGTCGACGAAACAAATTTCGTCGGGCAAAATACCAGACGAAATAAAATAATTCGTTGGGCAAAAGTAGTTAATGGTTTAGGTTTTTCAGAGACTTTAGGCAACGAAAACATTCGACGGGCAAAGTGAGTTTGTTGGGCAAAGATTTCGCCTCAAGGTAACTTTGCCAAATGAAACGGTTCGTTGGCTAAAGTGAAAGTATGTGTCGGGAAAAGATATATTTTATGGTTTAGGGTTTAGGGTTTACATTTTGTCGGGTAAAGTGAAGATTTCGTTAGGCAAATGTGAAATTAGTACTAGACGGAATATCCTGCAAATAAAAATTAAACTTTGCACAGTAGACTAGTCAAATGAGCTAGTCAACTTTGTGCAACCTTGCCTTACACGAGATGAACTCCTTTGGTCTTCACAAAGTGGCAGCTTTTCCTAAGCTCATCACCTTGTGGCACCGATATCAACTCAAATCACGAAATGATATGATGTTATGATATGCATATAAAATCTAGATTCAACAACCAGTCAGTTTCTCCAGTCAAATAGTTGAAAGAAGAAACTGATAAGAATTCAAGACGGGTCAGTTTAAAGATTTGAAACTTAAAGAACTTGACCATAAAAATAAAATAAAACCAAGAAGAACAATGCAACCCTATTCTACAATGAGTGGGTGTTTAATGCATGAACATGGTTTTGTGGATAGGGTTTGTAATGAAGAACACAAGAGGCAACCCAAGGTTTTAAAACACTCTTTGAAAATGTAAAATTTCCTAGCCAAAACAAATGAGCAAATAAGAAGATTTTAAACAAGCGTTTACAGAGAAGGATTTATAAATATTTCAAAGAAGAATATTACCCAGAAAAATGCTTGATGCTCTTAGGGAGATCTGAGATAGAGAGGAAAAACCCTCTCAAAATTATAAACTTTTTCTCCAAAGAGGAAATGAAATCCTCTAACCCTATTAAAACAAAACCTTTGATTGCTGCAAATAAGGTACAAAGAGACACTTGTCAAATGTACAAGCAATCTGAGTAGATCAATGGTGAAAAGCTCAATCCCGTCTAAAAGGTGTCAGTCAGCCTATGTGGGTTGTCTTAAATTGTGTGCCCAGTTAGCTGGACAATGGCGAGAAATTCTGACTAGACAAGGTCGTTGGTTGAAATGCATCAGTAAGTTAAACATGAAATACATATGCATGAACAAACCTTTTGAGGTGAAATATGCCACATCACATTTACTCCAGCAACAACAACCCATAATTAGAGTATATCCTAAAGTTAGATTAAGCATGTATGAGGTTCAATTACAATATTTGACAAGGAAAGCCAAACCTAAAAATCTAGACTTCACAATCTACCCCTTTGGCTTTCTTTGACAAAATACTTGAAGCCTATAACTAATTTTACTCAAAACCCACACTTAGGAGAACATCAATCAACAGAAGAAGACCAAGGAACAACTCCTGCAAAAGAACAACTCTTGACAAGAACAAGTGAAATTTATCATTGGTAAAACTTGCAAAGGTAAGAAACACAAATTTTAATCCCCCATTTTTTCATGGTAATACAAAAGGCAATGTCCAAATAGGTAGTAAATAACATAACAAAGAGGTATGAGTAGCAGAAGCACAACGGATCAAAATTAGCAATAAATCATATAAGCATGCTCAAGCACAATTGAAACATCAATATGACTAGCAACAAGTAAGCGCATGTAAATGAACCAACTCCCCACAAAGGATGCATGCGATATAAATGAACTTCCCCAGAAATGATTTTCTTTATGCAAACAACTCCCAAGTAAAGCATAAGTGATGCAACTTGTAACACAAAGTCCTAAAAAGGAAAACTACTCCCTAAAAATTAGTGCTCACCTAAACAATTCACTCCCCAAGCAATACTCCAAAGACTTTCAAGCTAGAACACATGAGATGAACATAGCATCATAACTTCTTAGAATGGAACTCGTCCTCGAAGACATAGTCATCCAACCCAAACTAACCGAAGATATCTTCTTCCAAATTATGGACAAAAGTTGCAGTAGTAATAGAGGTGCAAAATTCAAAGCATACAACCTCTAGGGTTTTGATGAATGGACTAGAACCATAGATAACTCAAAGGAATGGTGGAGATGAAGTAGAGAATTGCAACTTGACATGAGAGAAGCACAAAGGAATAGAGTTAGGAAATGAACTTAGTACACAGTAAAAAAAAAAAATCATACTCCCCCATAGCATGAGCTCTCAACAAAATACTATACTCCCCCAAAATGAGTGCTCTCATAAGGCAACTAAAATTTTCATTCTTTTTACGAGAACCAGTTACTCGACAGAAAAGGAAACATGTCCATTTAAAAATGGTTTTGTGAAAGAGCACACAACAATGTACTCAAACAATTTGGACACAAAAAAAAAAAAAAAAAAAAAAAGTGAGATCAAAGAAGATATGCATAATCTCAGCACCAATAAACTACAGCTAACGAGACAATCCACGTGGGAATTGAAACATGAAGTAGTTTTAATATCTTTGCTTCCAAGGTGATTAGCAATACAAGAACTTTGAGAAATAGACATGCAGTGTAACTCTCAAATGACAAATCTTCAAAGGCATACATGAACAGTAAAGCATAGATTATCACAAGCTCATAATGCAACAATGATGTGTCAAGGTATAGGAAGAGGGACATATGATAGCCTTCTTGAAATCATAGCTCCATGCCACTAGGCCCAAGGTTCTTTCAAAGACTAACCAAACTTTTAATAATTTATTAAGCTTAAGAAACAACACTTCCTTCATAATATGAACAAAGGACAAGACTCGCAAAGAGCAAGACACAAGCCTTGAAAGAAAGTGAACTTTGGTGTGGAACTTTGAGTGAGGCACCAATTTGAGATATGCTAAGGCCAATTGAATGAAGGTGAGTATTTATGAGACAACGTTTGATCTTTTAGAAGTTCGAATCCATGACTTGTAGAAGGGATCTTGAAGCACAACTTCATGACATTGCAGGAAGGCCAAATTAATGGGATTTTCCCATTTTTTATGATATATGATTTATTTTCGAAGACACCCCTCTCATACAACACTCCCATTTGAATTTTTGATTTGATTTGGGAGATGACAAAAAGAAGAGAAATGACACATGATCCAGATTATAGAATAAGTAAAGTCACAACAAACTTAATCAAGACCAAAGTAAACTTAGCCCTCAAATCAACCTAAGCTTTTGTAAGGTAAAAAATAATTTTTCAGAGGCTATCTGAGGTAAGGAGAACCTTTGACATCACAGTGGAAAAATTATCCAAGGGTTAATCGACAAAATACTAAAAATGTATGACAATATTATCTGATGAGTCAACTAACAAAGTAGAAACATGCACAGAAACTGGACATACTAGAAAAACTTGGAAGCTTAGCTATTCAAGTTATTTAATTTAGCATAAAGACAGTTAGCTATTTTTTAGTTGGCACAAAGATTAAAGTAAGAAATTTACCCTTCATGAGATCTCTAATAGAGTGATGTCACATGTCAATATGTTTCGTTTTTGAGTGTTGAACATGGTTCTTCGAAATGTCAATCACACATATGTTGACACAAAAACAAGAGATTGTAGGATCTCGAAAACCATACAATTCTAGACACTGAGCACTTGGAGTTTGTCAAACCATTGGAATTGCCAGAATCCTCAAAACCATTTGGTGAATCAATGTTGACTTCTTCATTGAGGTGACCATTAGGAAAAATTTTTTTGCCACCCATTTTAAAAAATTTGAACTTTAACTTACATGTAATGGTACGAAGGAAACTTACAGATTCAAGTTGTGCAACGAAAGCGAAGATTTCAGTAATGTCAACACCTTCAAGTTAAGGGTTACCTTGAGTAACAAGTCTGGGCATATTTCTGGTTACATTCCCTGACACAACAGACTTGTTGATGTATATCCATTTAGTGCTAGTAATATTGATGATTGATGAACGATTGGCTCTAAATGACCATACAACAATTCTTTCAAGATGATTTAGCTTTTCTTGAACAGCTGAGATCCATTTCTCATCAGTCAACGCATCTTTGATGTACTTGAGCTTAGATTGGGAAACAAACCACACATGATAAGTCCTGATTCTGACTGGAGCAAGAGAACCAGACATAGATTCATTTAGTGTAACTTTGTACTCAGTGAGAAATTGATGTGAGATGTTAGATTTTTCTCTCAAAATGCACACCCAGGTGAACATAAAGTAGTCATCCACAATTAGTAGACAAAAATTGTTCCTATTCACAGATGGAGGCATAATTGGACCAACGATATTCTTGTGCATTACTTGAAGATGCATGGATGTTCCAATGTTAGACAATTCCTTGAGGAAAACCTTAGTTTGTTTCCCAAAAAACCATGATCCACAAGAACAAGAGTAAGAGATACAATGATGTGGCAACCCCTTAACAACATTTTTCTTGGATAATCTTTGTAGATCTTTGATGTATACATGACCAAGTCGTCTATGAAATAACACACTCGTTTCATCAATTGCTTGGTTGAACATTGAAGATTTACCAATTTTAGAAGCATCAAGGATGTAGCACATGTCTTTGGAATTGGGAAGACAAACATATTCTTTCCAATTTTATCGACAATCCGACAGTCTTTTTTGGAGGAACACACTTCATCAACCATTTTGTCACACAACTGACTAATATTGATGAGGCTTGACTTCAACCTATCCATATAGCCAACATTCTACAGCTGAGGAAAATCAGGAATATTGACATCACCCTGTTCAGTTAATTGAGACTTGTCCCCACAACCAAACACAATGTCACCACCATCAAAAGGAGCAAAAGACAAGAAGGCATCTTTATCTCTGGTTATATGATGAGAACACCGACTGTCAAAATGCCACATATTCAGTTTGGTAACTAAAAGTGAGTTAAGTATCACAAGACATTTATTAAAAACTTTCTTGATCTATTTAGAGCTTGGCTTCACATGATTCGAACTAGATGACTGAACCAGTTGTGAAATTCTATTAGCTTCAACGACTTGTTGATCAACCTGATCGTTCAAGGTATCATTCTTTCTAGTTTGAAATAGCCAATACTTTGGTCAAATATGACCTACTTCCTCACAGTGACGACATGTAGGAAAAAATCTTCTCACGGGACTAGGATTGACTTCAGTTACCACAAACTTTGATTCCTTTACACACTTTGTCTTGGTAAACCATGGAGCTTGAAGTACTTTCAACATAACCAAGACCACTTTTATCACCATATCACTTCTCAACACTCAGCACATTTTCAGCTCTAATACTCAGTTGAATGACCATATTGTTAGGTTCATTCAATTCGGTTAACTATGTCAAGTTAGTCTCATGGTACATTATATTGTTGGCCTTCAATATATGACCTTGATTTAGCATGTTTTCTTGAGATTTCTTCAAGTCATGAACTTGAGCTTCAAGGGTAGGCAACAACTTCATCATTTTCTTATCTGTCATCACAACCAAAACCCATTCTGTTTAGAAACTTGACTTGACCTCTAAGAGAAACAACCTTTTCACCTAGTTCCATTCTGATAAGTCGGAGTGACTTATTTTCATTCTGCAGCTTAGAGACTTTTTTGGACAGCTCAACATTATCCACTTTAGCAACGCAAGTCTCATAAAAAAAAGTCATGCTTGATATATAGAACATCATAAGTTACCTCCAAAGGTTCATCCAACACACGTTTATCAACACAGAATTGGCCTTCTTCCACCGAAACAACAAAAGCAACAATTTGTACTTCATTATCAGATGACTGGTCAGATTGTTGAGAGTGCTTACTCTCACAATCACTTGAAGGTTCCGTCTTAGCTTTATTTCCTCTGTAAACTGGTCTTTTAAAGCTATTGGCACATACATCAACACGATTACTAGCTCCACCACAACTGAAGCATGATCCAGGCTCATTCGAAAAGGATATATCTCTAAGATTGAGAAGTTTTGCTTGCTTCTTGTCAAAAGACTTATTTTCTTGTGATTGAAACTTTGGATCTTTCGAAGAGTCTCCATTCCTTTTGACATCTTTTCCTTTGTTCTTGAGAGACCTTCTGAATTGTTTGACAAACAAAGCCAAATCTTCTTTAGGAGATAGATCTTTTGATCTCACATTAACTTTAGTTTTTGAACCCCTTGGAAAGCAACATCCTTCCTCTTTTTCTAGTTTACATCTTCCATATCAAGAGTAAGAGAATCAAGGACATTCAAACCATGAGTATCCAAGAAGATTTAGAACTTCTCACTTCAAACAACGTAATCCATTACATCGAATAAGGGATGAGAGTTAGATGAACCAGCAAATCAGTCACGATCCATAATGAGATTCCACCCAATACCAGTAACTCCTGGAGATCACTCCATGTATATTTAGAGCAAGACTCTGATACCAATTTAAATTGTTACTAGGCGAAATATCCTGCAAATAAAAAATTAAACTTTGCATAGTACACTAGTCAAATGAGCTAGTCAACTTTGTGCAACCTTGCTTTACACGAGATGAACTCATTTGGTCTTCACGAAGTGCCAGCTCCTCCTGAGCTCGTCACCTTGTGGCACCGATATTAACTTAAATCATGAAATGATATGATGTTATGATATGCATATAAAATCTGGATTCAAAAACCAGTCAGTTTCGCCAGTCAAACAGTTGAAAGAAGAAACTGATGAGAATCCAAAATGGGTTAGTATAAAGATTTGAAACTTAAAGAACTTGACCACAAAAATAAAAATAAAACCAAGAAGAACAATGCAACTCTATTCTACAATGAGTGGGTGTTTTATGCATGAACATGGTTTGTGGTTAGGGTTTCTAAGAAGAACACAAGAGGTAACCCAAGGTTTTAAAACACTATTTGAAAATGTAAAACTTCATAACCAAAACAAATGAGCAAATAAGAAGATTTTAAACAAGATTTTACAGAGAAGGGTTTATAAATATTCAAAGAAAAATATTACCCAGAAAAATGCTTGATGCTCCTAGGGAGATCTGAGATGGAGAGGAAAAATAACCCCTCTCAAAATTATAAACTTTCTCTGCAAAGAGGAAATGAAATCGTTTAACCCTATTAAAACAAAACCTTTGGTTGCTGCAAAAAAGGTACAAAGAGACACTTGTCAAATGTACAAGCAATCTGAGCAGATCAATGGTGAAAAGCTCAATCCCATCTAAAAGGTGTCAGTCAGCCTATGTGGGCTATCTTAAATTGCGTGCCCAGCTTGCTAGACAATAACGAGAAATTCTGATGAGACAAGGTCATTGGTCGAAATGCATCAGTAAGTTAAACATGAAATGCATATGCATGAACAAACTTTTTGAGGTGAAATGTGCCACAACACATTTACTCTAGCATCAACAGCCCATAATCAAAGTATATCCTAAAGCTAGATTGAGCATGTGTGAGGTTCAATTACAATATTTGACGAGGAAAACCAAACCTAAGGCCGTGTTTGGTACATCGGATAGGATTAATAATACAGAGTACGGTGTTTGGTGTCCTTTCGTATTAGATAGCCACTGGATTAAACAATCCGGGCCACCCCTTATATCCGGCTGATACCCACTTAGTTATACCGCTCAAAACGACGGTATTATTTAGTCAGGTAAAAAGCACGCCTCTCTCGCTCTCTTCGTCCTCATCACTTTCGTCCCGAATCGTTTGCTCTCTCCATCTCGCATCGCTTGCAACTTATCCTCCTCCTCTTTCTCTGTTCCGCCTTTCTTTAACTTCTCATCTTCCTTCTCTGTTTCGCCCTCCTGCAACTTCTCCTCCTCCTCTTCTCTGGTCCGCCCTCTTGCAATATTTCTTGCAATTTTTCCCAGGTTCTTCTTCTCCTTCTACTTCTCTGTTCCGCCCTCCTACAATTTTTCTTCTTCTTCTCTCACTGTTCTGCCATCCTCCTATTTTTCTTCCAATTTTTTTTTTCAATTGATTGCGAATTTGTGTTTTAATTAAAATTTTAGGGTTTTCAGTTTTCAGATCTAAAAAAAAAAAATTTGATCTGTATGTTATTTTTTTGCTTGTGCGCCTTGAGTTGGGTATGTTGCAAATTCAAACCCAGTTGAAGAAATGGGTTAGGAGATTTTTCCGACTTCTTGGCTTTTTAGTGAATTCATAATATCATGCATACTGGGTTCGTGTGCTGGTTTGGCTGCAGGAAGGTCTGGAGAGCATATCCAAGGATGAAATTCACTAGTAAAAATTTGTTTTTTTTTCCTATTTTCTTGAATCATCAATTGTTGTATCCGATAAAGTGTTAAATCTAATTTGGAAGGTGAGTTTTGCTGGGTTTCTTGTTGCTGCCTTTGTGGTGGGGTTTGGTTTAGGGGGGCACACGAAGAAGAAGAATGGAGAGGGAGGGAGAGAGTTTTTTTGGGGGGTGGGGGGTTGATTTCAGTTTTTTTTTTTAATTTATTTTTAAGTTTGATTCCTACTATCCGGTATAATACCAAACACAGTATAAATAATACGGTCATTAGTCTGATAGTGCACCAAACGTCCGACTAATTTAGTCAGTACTATCCGGTGACTAATTATCCTATCCGACAGAATTAGTCAGTACAGTCCGAGCTGCCAAACGAGGCCTAAAAGTCTTGACTTCACAAAATGTGAAGGACATTTTGGCATATTCGATTCCTTCGGTGATTTTCCCGATCTGCCAAATGCATTTCAACAATCTATCTGTTAATGTAGTTGGTATATACTCTGAGATGACATATGCTAAAAATCACCCACATATATAAGTTTCTGGTATTAGGTAACGAGACGAAGTCGTTCGATTGTTAGAAATGTACCATCATGATTTAACAATTATTTTAGCTCCGATTTAGATGAATTTTACATCTACACTCGTCGACCCTAGAAAAATATGATGAATGGATCTGAGTGGTTACTACAAAATCTTACGTTCTACTTTATAAAAGTATAAAATAAACTCTAATTGTTTGTTGAAATTATCGTTTTGATAGGAAATGCAATCTATGTAAATAATTTTCACAATCCAACCGGCAAACTTGTTTGAATATAGTACAAGATCACGTATGCCAAAAATCACCAAAAACAAACTTTCAAGAATTAGATAACGGGACGAAATTTTTGACGGTTACAAACGTATCATCACAAATTAACGGCTATATCACCTTTGATTTTGATGATTTTTTGCAATGATGCTAATTGAGGGTTAAACTACACACTAAATTGACATGAACATCAAATTTGATAATCTTTTAACCGTTTGAAAATAAAAATAAAAATAGGGAAAATTTTGCATTTTTTGTACCAATTTCATCCGGCAAACTTACCTAATTTCATCGGGCAACAATACTAAATTTGTCAAGCAACCTTTCAATTTCCTTCCACTTTTTTCCCAAAAGAATAAAATTTTCCCCCAGATTAAAGGGTTTACCTGACGAACTGTTGTAAAATTCGTCGAGCAAAAGTGTTTTCCCACCACTTTTTTGCCAAAAATTAAAGTGGGTGGACATTTCTATGCAATCTTTGCCCGACAAGTTAGTCATTTTTTCCGACGAAAAAAAGTTCATAATACACGCCTCACATTTTTTATGTTTGCTCGACAAGTATATAGGTTTGCCAGATGCATGGGTTTGTTAGGCAAAGGTCCTGAGGTTTTATGATCGAAAGCCTTTTTTTTTTCCTCGCGCTGTTTCTTCTTCTTTCTTCCTCCCCCTCTGCAAGTTCTCATCCCCTCTTAGGTCTCTCTTACTCGCCATCTCTACTCTCTCTCACTCATCATTTCTGGTTTCTATTCTCTCTTGTCCCATCTCTCTCTCTCACTTACTCGTGAGCTCTTACAAAGGTATGTTTTCCATTTTTGAATTTAATTTTTGTTATATTAGAAATTTTATGAATATTGGTGAATTTGTGAATCTCTGATCCTTTAGAAATTTTAATTTTTTGAGTAAATTACATTTTCATACCTCTGGTTTGGACTCTATTTCAATTCCTTACAACATCTTCAAAACATTTCACTTTCATACCTTAAGTACAATTTTATTTCAAAATAATACATCCGTTACATTTTCCATCTATTGATCCGTTAAATGTTGATGCGGCTGCCAATTTTTTTTTTATAATGTTTTTTTAAAAAACTTTAATTTTCCCAAAAAAAAAAAAAAAAAAAAAAAAAAAAAAAAAAAAAAACCCATTATCCCTTCCCCCCACCCCCAGTGACCCAACCTAGAACCCAAAAACCTGCAACAAGAAGAAGAAGAAGAGGGAGAAAAAAAAGAGAGTCTAGAGCCCTTCCCCCCGCCCTTGCCGCGACCCATCTCTCCCGCCCCCTCGGCGGCCCTCCTCCTCTTCCACCACTCCAGCGCGTGCGCGACCCACCTTTGAGTTTATTTTTGGTTGAGTTTTGAAAGTACTTTGAGTTTGAGATGATTTTTGGACTGGTTTTGTGGTAGATCCACCTAATCTTGGGTGGAATTTTTGGGGTAGGTTTCGCTGGTTTTTTGGGAGGGGTGATTTCTGGGCCTTTTTTTTTTTCCCATCTACTTCTTCTTCTTTGGGTTCTGGGTTGGGGGGGAAGTAATAATGGGGTTTTTTTTTCCCTCTTCTTCTTCTTCGGGTTCTGGGTTAGGTCGTTGGGGTGGTGGGGGGAAAGGATAGTGGGCTTCTTTTTTTCCCTTCTTCTTCTTCTTCTTCGGGTTTTGGGGGTGGGGGGTTGGGGTGAAAGGAAAGTGGGTTTTTTTTTTTCCATTCTTCTTCTTCTTTTTCTTCTTTTGTGTTGGGTCGCTGGGGTGGTTGGGTTTCTTTTTTTTTTGTTTTTTTTTTCCCCTCTTCTTCATCTTCTTCTTCGGGTTCTAGGGTGGGGGGTTGGGGGTGGGAATGGATAGTGGGTTTTTTTTTTTTCCCCTTTTCTTCTTCTTCTTCTGGGTTGGGTCACTGGGGTAAGGGGAGGGATAATGAGTTTTTTTTTCCCCCATTCTTCTTCTTCTTCTTTTTCTAGGTTGGGTGGGTTTCTTTTTTTTATTTTTTTTGAGAAATTTTTTTTGTTGCCATGTGGCATATATGTGGCAGCCACGTCAGCATTTAACGGATCAATGGATGGAAAATGTATCAGAGGTATTATTTTGAAATAAAATAGTACTTAAGGTATGAAAGTGAAATGTGTAAAGATGTTGTAAGGAATTGAAATAAAGCCCAAACCTGAGGTATGAAAGTGTAATTTACCCTAATTTTTTTTTTCCGGATATTTATGAATTGTAAAAGGAAGAGGGTGGGGAAGGTTGAGATGAGTACGAGGAAGGGAGGTAGGTGAGTACGATGAAGGGAGGTGGGTGGGTACGAGGAAGGGGATGGTGGGAAAAGGGGGAAAATGAGTGGGAAAAGGAGTGGATGTGAAGACTAGTAGGGTGGGTGTGTGGTGGGTTGCTAGGAAGAATTTGGAGAATGGGAAGGGTTGGGTTTTGGGAAGGGGAAGGGGCTGGGTACGGGGTAGGCTATGGGGTGGGTGAGTGGTGGGGTAGGCTGCAGGGTGGCGGTGTGAGGGTGGGGGATGGGTGGGTGGGACTTGGCTAGGGTGAGTGGTTTGGGGTTAGTGGGCTAGGCTATGGGCTGGGCTTGGGTGGGCTCGATCGGTTGTTTTTCTAATTTTTTTTTTATGATATATTATAACTTTTAGGATACTTAGAATTATTAGAAAATTTTAGAAATTTTTAGGAATTATCAATTTTTTTTTTTATAGAAATACTAAAAATTTATAAGAATTTTAAGAATTATTTATTTTTTAGGAACATTAAAACTTGTAGACATTTTAAATTTTTGTAATTTTGAATAATGTCATTTATATTTTAGGCCTAATTTACTGAACTGTATTTAGAGCTAGAAAAGAGAGAGGGTTGGCGACAAGAGAGAGAGAGATGAGAGAGATGTAATTCTGAGGTGTGTTTGTATCACCTTATTGTGCCTTTGTTTATAGTAGTAGGATAGGTTAAATCATTATCCTAATAGGATTACAACTCTAATAGGATAATATATACTAAAGAGAATATTCCAAGATATCCCTAGAAACACTAGGATTTACACAATCACATTCTTAATCTAATAGGACTGCAACACTCTCCCTTGAGTGTGTAAATACTCAAACAAAACTTCGCATTAGATCTTTAGCAGTTGAGGTAGAACAGTTGATGAAGTCATCGACAAAATGGCCAATGCGAGTCTCAAATTTAAAGAAAGTATGCATTGGTAGTAAAACTCACAAAACCTCGCTGTGGTAAAACCTAAGGAAGGTAAAAACCCATAGACTAAGGAGAAAAGTGAAAATTATACATAAAGTCTAAAGCAAACATCAAACAGGACGAAAGTAGTGAACTTAACGGAGTATGATCATCTTAGAATGGGTGCCTCATCAAAACCTCGTTAGGTAGTAAAAACCCAGTGGGGAAAAATGCTCCTAATCGTAGGAAAATGAGTACATTAAGATCAAGTAAGTATGCTTCTGGATACTCACCCTGAGCTAAACATAACTTCCAAATAAGAGAACTAAAAGGAATTCAACTCAGATAATTTACGTATACCGATTCCTTGGATGAGCTTCTGAAAACTAGACTTGGGCAATGACTTGGTGAAGAGATCGGCCAGGTTGTCCTGGGAACAAATTTGCTTGACTTCAATGTTCAAATGCTATTGTTTCTGGTGAGAGTAAAAGAACTTTGGCGCTATATGCTTGATGTTGTCTCCCTTCATATATCCCTTCTTTAACTGATCGATACATGCTGCATTGTCTTCAGAGATCGTCGTAAGAAGGTCAACAACGGAAGTAAGACCACTAATGCTCAAATATGTTTCATAACTGCTCTAAACCAAAAGCACTCACGCGAGGCTTCAAGCAAGGCGAAAATCTTAGCATGGTTCGAAGAAGTCGCAGCTAGAGTTTGCTTGGTAGACCTCCAAGATATTGCGATGTCTCCAATGGTAAAGATATTGCCCGTTTGAGAACAAGCTCTATGTGGGTTAGACAGATAACCAGCATCTGCGTAACCAACTAGGCGAGAATCAACCCGAGGACTGAAGGGCGGCAGCTTCTCTCGAGGATTCATGGGTGTAAAACAAGCCTAAATATACCGACCCTTGAGGTAGCAAAAAATGTCTTTAACACCATTCCAGTGTCTGGGTGTAGGTGCATTGTTGTATCTAGCCAAAAGATTAATAACAAAGGAGATGTCAAGTCTAGTGCATTGAGCCAAGTACAATAAAGCACCATTAAAACGTCATTAAAACGTCACAACACCTTTTGGGTGTAGTTCGATTGATGTACTAGGATTCCATCCGAACAATGCTCGATCTCTAGGCCAAGACACTATCGAGTTTTCCCAAGATACTTCATCTCAAATTCTGATTTCAAGTGAACGGCAATTACCTCAAGCTATGCGGAAGTTTCGATGAGGTTTATGTGGTCGATATAAACTGCAACGATCGTAAATCCGGAATGTGACTTACTGATGAACACACATGGGCATAGTTCATTGTTCACATAACCCTGACTTGTCAAATATTCACTCATATGATTATACCATATCCGCCCAGATTGTTTCAATCCGTAAAGTGATCACCTTAATTTAATCGAGAGGGTGTTCCGTGGTCTAGAACTATTTGAACCAATCAATGGAAGTCATTTTGGAACTTTCATGTAGATTTCCATATCTAGATCCCCATATAAATACGCGGTTACCACGTCCATAAGCTGTATACTCAGTTTTTTGGAAACTACTAAACTAATAAGGTAGTGGAACGTTATAACGTCCATTACGGAAGAATACGTCTCCTTGTAATCAATCCCAGGGCGTTGAGAGAAGCCTTGTGTTACGAGGGGTGCTTTGTATCGCACTATTACATTATTCTCATTAGGCTTTTTCACGAAAACCCACTTGTAGCCCACAGGCTTTACATGTGATGGAGTAGGAGCTACGGGCCTAAACACCTTACGTTTCGCAAGCGAATCGAGTTTGACTTGGATTGCTTGTTTCCAGTTTGACCAATTGGCAACGGAACGTGGTTCAATGTCATCGCTAAGCATGATGTCGGTAGCAATTGTATATGCGAATGCATCATCGATAATTATCTCATTCCGATTCCCAAACCTGATCCAATTCTGCATAATGGATCAAAATCTTACGATTCTCGAGAGGTCAGTTTCTCTCGTCTAAGACATCACCATAATCTAGAATAACCTCATGCATTAGAATAGATGAGTAAACAGTGGTCAGATTCAGAATAGGGTCACTAGTTTGTGCCTTTTTCCTATTCCGGGGTTGTGAATCCTTTGAACCAGGGGGTCTGCCACTTTTTAGGTTAGGAGTAGATGATTGGCTAGTTGCTAGTGTACCAGGCCGCATGGAAGGTGCGCCCGCCCCACCTTCAGGGATGGTCCGACCTTCCAGTGCGGTGTTACGGCGTACGTTAAGTATATGTGATCTCGTCACCTTTGCTAGATCAGTAAAAGCATCTGGCATGCTTTGAGCAATGCTCTAAACATCTAGAATACATCGTACTTCAGTTTCAGACTGGGCAGTACATGTATCTAAATGAGATAAAGTGGGAGTAATCCACGATAATTCACGACGTTCTACAGGAACGTTAGCGATCTTATCTCCCCCTAACGACAGAAAGACTATCTCATCAAAGTGACAGTCCGCAAAACATATGGTAAAGAGATATCTTATCAAGGGCTCTAAGTAGTGAATAATTTATGGCGAATCATAACTGACATAGATTCCTATTTTTCTCTAAGGACCCATTTTGGTACGTAGTGGTGACGCTATTTGCACATAGACTGCGCACCTAAACACATATAAATGAGAGACGTCAGGCTTATATCCAATAACCAACTGTAACAGTGAATGAGGTTGGGTAGTGGTAGGTCTTAGGCAGACCAACATAGTTGTGTGCAATATTGCATGGCCCTAGGATACCGACAATTCGGTTTGCATAACCAAAGTCTGAGCTATCGTTTGAAGGTGCTTTATGAAAGCTTCTACTAGGCCATTTTGGGTGTGAACATGGGGTACAAGATGTTCAACTTCAATCTCAACTGACATGCAATAATTGTCAAAAGTCTATGACGTAAACACTCCAGCATTATCCAGTTGAATTAACTTAGTCGGATAATCAGAGTGGTGAACCCTAAGCTTAATGATTTGAGCTAGGAGTTTTGGAAAAGCAGCATTACGTGTGGACAATAAGTAGACATGTGACCAATGCGTCGATGCATCAACCAACACCATGAAATATCCCCTTAAATCCTCTGATAAAATTTAGGGGGGGTAATGAATAATCTTTGTAGCCGAGGGTTAAGTATTCAAATCCCTTAGGGAACATGCTTTGCATGGTAGATGGTCGGGATAAGATTTTAGGTGATGCATGTGTGATACTTTGAGGATACATCGTATCATATCTCGTCAAGGATGTCCCATACGATCATGCCAAAGCAGAAGAGTGCTATGGAACCCAGGCATAGGGCTGGCCACATGGTAGGTCTTCACAGATCGAATGGTTGTTATGTACAACCCACTTGGGAGACGTTTCAGCTTCTTGTGAATACGCTTCTGGCCATATTCGTAAGAAATGATACAAAGAAATTTAGAACCATTCTTTTCAGTGGTTTCAACATGATATTGATTATCTCGAATATCTTTAAAGCTCAGGAACGTTCTTCTGGAACGTGGAGAATAAAGGGCCACTTTAATGGTTAGTTCAGTACCATTAGACAACGTTATATGGGCCTTTTTGTATCCTTCTATCAGGTTGAATGGGCCTGAGAGGGTTGTCAGAGGTGCATTTTTAGGTAGAAAGTTAGTAAAATAGTGTTGCTTACGCAAGATGGTTTGCGTGGTAGCATTATCTGCCAGACAACTATCTTCCCCACTAGTCATACGTATAAATAAATTAATTAAATCGATCATATGCATAAATATAATTCCATTCATTCAATTAATCAATTGAGAATTAATATCCATAAAAATAATTATCCATAGTTCAAAACAAACCAAAACCAACAATAACAACAACAAAGCCTTTTCCCACTAAGTGGGGTCGGCTATATGAATCCTAAAATGCCATTACGCTCGGTTCTGTTTCACGTTTTTTGTTAGATCCAAGTACTCTAAGTCTTCCAAAGTCTTCCTAGGTCTTCCTCTACTCCTTCGGCCTTGAACCTCTGTCCTGTAATCGCATCTTCTAACTGGAGTGTCAGTAGGCATTCGTTCCACTTGTCCAAACCACCGTAACCAATTTTCTCTCATCTTTCCTTCAATTTTGGCTATTCCTACTTTACCTCGGATATCCTTATTCCTAATCTTATCCTTTCTCATGTGCCCACACATCCAACGAAGCAATCTTATCTCCGCTACACCCATTTTATGTACGTGTTGATGCTTCATCGCCTAACATTCTATGCCACAAAGCATTGCCGACCTTATTACCGTCTTATAAAATTTTCCCTTGAGCTTTAGTGGCATACGACGGTCACACAACATGCTGAATGGACTCTTCCACTTCATCCATCTAGCTTGTATTCTATGGTTAAGGTCTCTATGTAACTCTCAGTTCTTTTGCAAGATAGATCCTAGGTAGCAAAAGCTGTCACTCTTTGGTATTTCCTGATCTTCAATCCTCACCCTTAACTCATTTAAGCCTCCATTTGCACTGAACTTGCACTCTATATACTCCGTCTTTGACTGACTTAGGCGAAGAACTTTAGATTCCAACATTGCTCTCCAAAGGTTAAGCTTCGCATTTAATCCTTCATGAGGTTCATCTATCAACACTATATCGTCTGCGAAAAGCATACACTAGGGAATATCATATTGAATATGTCCCGTTAACACATCCATTACCAATGCAAAAAAGTAAGGACTTAAATATGAGCCTTGATGTAACCCTACATTTATAGGGAAGCTTTCAGTTTGTCTTTCATGAGTTCTTATGGCAGTCTTTGCTCCATCATACATATCCTTTATAACTTGGATATATGCTACTTGTACTCCTTTATTCTCTAAAATCCTCCAAAGAATGTTTCTTGGGAACTTATCATATGTTTTTTTTCCAAATCTATAATGACCATGGGCAAATCCTTTTTCATCTCTATATCTTTCCATTGATCTTTGTAAGAGATAGATTGCCTTCATGGTTGAGCGCCCTGGCATGAACCCGAATTGGTTGTCCGAGACTCGTGTCTCTTGCCTCTGTCTATGCTCAATTACTCTCTCCCAGAGCTTTATTGTATGACTCATTAACTTAATATCCTTATAGTTCATGCAATTTTGTACGTCGCCCATTATTCTTGTAGATAGGCACCAAAGTGCTCTTTCACCACTCATTTGACATTTTCTTCATTTTCAAAATCCTATTGAAAGGTCTGTGAGCCATGCTATACCCGTCCCTCCCAAGACTTTCCACATTTTGATCAATAAATCATCTAGGCCCACTGCTTTTCTATGCTTCATCTTTTTCAAAGCTACAACTACTTCTTCCTTCCTAATTCGGCGGTAAAATGAGTAGTTTCTACACTCTTCTGAGTTACTCAACTCCCCCAAAAAAGTACTTATTTCATGTCCTTCATTGAAAAGATTATGAAAATAACCTCTTCATCTGTCTTTGACCGTGTTCTCTGTAGCAAGAACATTTTCGTTCTCATCCTTGATGCACCTCACTTGGTTTAGGTCCCTTGTTCATTTTTCCCTTGCTCTAGGTAGTTTATAGATATCCAACTCTCATTCTTTGCTATCTAGTCGCTTATAAATATCGTCAAAAGCAGCTAGCTTAGCTTCTCTCACAGCTTTCTTCACCTCCTTCTTCGCTATTCTGTACCTTTCACTATTTTCATTGGTCCTATCCTTGTATAAGGCTTTACAAAATTCCTTCTTAGCCTTAACCTTTGTCTGTACCTCATTCTTCAACCACCAAGATTCCTTTTGGTGTGGAGCAAAGCCCTTGGACTCTCCTAATACCCTTTTTGCTACTTTTCGAATACTACTAGCCATGGAATCCCACATTTGGCTAGCTTCCCCCTCTCTATCCCAAACGCATTGGGTGGTTACTTTCTCTTTGAAAATGGCTTGTTTTTCTCCTTTTAGTGGGCACTTCAAGGTCTTGTTTTTTTTTTTTTTTTTTTTTTCTCTCTTTTGATATGTACATCCATCACCAACAAGCGATGTTGATTAGCCAAGCTCTTTCCTGGTATAACTTTGCAATCCTTACAAGTTATACGATCCCTCTTGCTCATTAGAAGAAAATCTATTTGTGTTTTTGACGACCCACTCTTGTAGGTGATCACATGTTCTTCTCTCTTCTTAAAGAAGGTGTTGGCTAAGAAGAAATCGTATGCCATTGCAAAATCCAAGATGGCTTCTCCATCCTCGTTTCTATCCCCAAAACCATGGCCACCATGAAAACCTCCATAGTTGCTTGTCTCATTGTCCACATGTCCATTTAAATCTCATCTTATAAATACTTTCTCTATCTGAGCGATTCCTTGCACCAAGTCTCCAAGGTCTTCCCAAAATTTCTCCTTCAAACTCGTATCCAACCCTACTTGAGGTGCGTATGCACTAATCATATTGATGAGTTCTTGTCCTATTATAATCTTGATTGCCATAATTTTATCTCCTACCCTCTTGACATCTACAACATCTTGTGTCAAGGTCTTGTTCACAATGATGCCAACACCATTTCTCGTTCATTTGTGCCCGATACCAAAGTTTAAAACCTGAGTTTTCAAGATCCTTTGCCTTAAGACCAACCCACTTAGTTTCTTGGAGGCACATAATACTTATCATTCTCCTCAGCATAACTTCCACTACTTCTATAGATTTTCCTGTTAAGGTTCCTACATTCCACGTTCCTAAATCCATTCTACTATCTTGAATTCTACCCTCATTTCCTAGCTTCTTCACCCCCCCATCTAATAAGGTCAAAGTACTTCTTTTGCATGTCCCGTGTAAAGTTGATAGAAGTAGATGCTTCCAAACAACTTTGAGTGGAGTCATTCAAAAAGATGTTTTTATAGCCCCCTTGCTTATTTAACACTGCATACGGGCGCCAATGAAGATATAGGAACCTTTGCTCACTTATCACTGTGCTCGGGCCAGACAACATGCCGCTTATTGGTGACGACCTAGCTTTAGCACAATTTCATTCAAGATTCATTATCATAAGGATTCGACGTAAGATAGGAGTGCCGGTTGTCAACTACCTGCTGCCCTCCCTCTCCTCCTTTATCTGGGCTTGGGACCGATAATGTAAGATAAACTTACACATGCGAAGTTTCAAAACAAACTAAAACCAAACAAATAATTCCAAATACTTAGAAAAATTGTCTAAAAATTAAACCAGAAACTTAAAAAAATAGGGAGGGTTCGACCACACCTTGTGGGTTCTGTCACTAGAGGTGTAAGACACCCTAACATGGCTTAGAACAATAAAACTTTATTCTTCCATAGGAGCGGATGCCTCCTGAAAATCTAAAACCTCCATAGTTGTAGTAGTATCTTTGGATTTTCCATATGCACAAAGTTAATCTCATGACGAAAATGACATTTGGCAATAACCTCAGGGGTAGCTCGGCATGGGCATGACCAATGATCTTTTGATCCATAGCGGCAACACACGTCCAGTTCAGTAGAAGCTGATTGAACGGTAGCTTTTCCCTTGTTCTTCAAGTTTGGGGCCTTAGGGGCAAAGGGTTGGCTCTTCTAAGTCAAATTTCCTCCATTGGGTGGGCCTCTTCTCTGTTGACCTTGGACCCATGGTGGGGCTTGCCGCGATTCTTCATCAAAAGCTGGTTCCGCTTCTCAGCGAGAAGTAAAATAGAGATGAAATCCGAAAATTTGGTGAACTTATGTGCCTTATATTATTACTGCAGGACAATATTGGTGGTATTGAAAGTCAAATAGGTCTTCGCTAAGAGATCCTTTTTGGTTAAGTTCTCTTCACAGAACTTAAGCAGTGATCAGATTCTACAAACTTCAGAGTTGTATTAATTCACATACTTAAAGTTTTGGAAGCGTAAATGCTGTCAATTATGTCTTGCTTCAAGCAATTAAATGTTTTTCTGGTGATCGAGATGGAGCTTCACGTCTTGAACCTACTATAGGTAGTTTCTTCCAGATACTTCCAAAGCAGTGAAATTGAGCTTGTTCAAGTTTGATATATCCCTAGAACAGAGGGTACAAAAGAAACATGGTTAGTCATATGGTAAGCCATAGACATACATTGTAGAACATTCGAGTTCTATAAACATGTGTTGGTTTAATTTAAGTATGAAAGCTACCGGTTTCATATGGTAAGTTTTGAATGAAAACTTCGGGTTTCAAATGTGCTAAATTCGAAACTACATGTTCGATTTAGTTATGAACTGTTGGTTCATATATAAGGGTACCTGCAAGAACACAGAATACAATATACGACTAAGTGTAGCAAATTTGTGGATTGCTTCAGGAACCCAAGTGTGAATGCGTCGGGACTATTAAAAATAGTCAACGGTTCAAAAAAAAGAAACAATTTATTGAATCGTTAATTGCCAAAAAGTGAGCTTCAGGCCAATAATTTTGGATTAATTGTCAGATTGATAGATTGCTGGTTACTTTAATTAATTCTATAGATTGTAACCATCCAGGTTTGATCGTAGAAGCAAAATAATAACATTCGGGTTAATATTAGTGGGAATGATTCGATTTGAAAAATCATGGCCCAATCTCAATGGGCTAGTCGTTGTGTATGGAACAAGACCTTAAAGGCCTTTTGGGCCAAGGGATAGGTTGCGGAGTAGCCCAATCATAAATGCAGGCCACGGGCCGTGACAAGGAAGAAAGGCCCAGCAGCCAAGCTGCTGGTTTGGGCCACAAAGGACGCAGAGAGCAAAAGCTCAGCACAGTGTTGGCCTGGAATTACGCACGAAGCCCACCGAGGGCTGGCTTTGTTGTGGGCCGTTTTTGGGCAAGCCCAACCGCAAGGGCTGGCTTGTTGTGGTCTCCGGTCGAAGCGCTAGCAAGCCCAGCATTCGTTGGCTTAGGTTGAGGCACTACAAAGCCCAGTAAAAGCTGGCTTTGTGGTTGGGCCGTGACGAGGACAAGCCAAGCAGCCATGAGTACTGCTGCAGGTGGGCCGGCGTAAAAGGACGAGCCCAACAAGCATCAGGCTTACTGGTGATGGGCTAGGGCTGCAGGCCCGTCTTAGAAACCCAAACCAGGCCTTCAGCCTGGCTGTCTAGTGTATGCAACAAAGCCCAGAGGGTTGCTGTGGAAATCAGATGTCAGAACGATGTCGTTTTAGGCTCAGCATGGCTGCAAGCCAGCCGATGTTTGTCGGTGCCAGAGGCTGTGCAGCGGGAAGCCGCGTCTTATGCCACAAAATCCCAAAAAAATTTATATTTTTTTTCTTCTTGTTTGTTTTCGAATTGTTTCTAAATTAATTTTGATGCTTTGATTCACAAATTCCACATAGCATAATTGTGTATTGCATGAACAAATATATATATTGACAAAATATATGAACATATATGCAATATATATAATTGAAAGGAAAATATAAATATAGGGGGTTCATGCGTCATGGAGAATGTTTTCATGCTTCAAGGTCGTTTCAAATATCTTAATTTATTTTAAAAGAACCTAATTGGCAGAAAACGATTAAGCCTTTGATTGTGTAGAAGATCCTTCAGTTCCTTAGCTTCTGGCAAGAGCGTGCTGATAACGTGTTGTAGGCCTAATTTACTGAACTGTATTTAGGGCTAGAGAGGGTCGGCCGCAAGAGGGAGAGATGAGAGAGATGAGAGAGATGTAATTCTGAGGTGTGTTTTGTTTCACCCCATTGTGCCTTTATTTATAGTAGTATGATAGGTTAAATCCTTACCCTAATAGGATTACAACTCTAATAGGATAATATCTACTAAAGGGAATATTCCAAGATACACTAGAATTTATACAATCACATTTCTAATCTAGTAGGACAACAACAATTTAACAAATATTCTAGAACTTACTATGATTTATTAGAATTAATGCCAATTTTTGTAAACCATTGTTTCTATCAAGGGATGTCCCTGAGGGTAGCCGGTCGCCTAGGGACCCCACTATGGTGGGGCACCTAAATTTTATTTTAATATATATATATATATATATATATATATATAATTTAATATTAGAAACCTTGGGTTTGTTTAAATAAGAAGTTTACATACCTTAAGTCTTTGTTTACAAATATTAGTTCATTGGGCTGAGCGGTTGAGTCCAACATTTGTAAGCTCTAATTGTGTTATATAATTAATTGAATAAAAACCAACAAACCTGTTTTGTGCATGAAAGATGAAACGTCAAGCGACTCAAACCTGCACTGACTTGAAAACAAACCTGTCTACTTCTTTTTCACATTTCCCAGACTACTAACACCAAACCCTAAATGGCTAAACCCTTTGGCCTTTGTTGCATTCCCCAAATAAAGGCCATATCCTAATCACCCTTTTTTATTCGAATCGGTTCCTTCTTTAATAAACAAAACTCTCAAATACTCAATCTTATAATCTTATCTTCGATTAAGAAAAATTGAATTGGCTAGCTATGTTATCAATGAGAAATGAATTGAAAGAGACTTGGATGAAGCCCAGAAGCCAATTAAAGCCTTCTCAGCCAAGGAACAAACCATGTGTCCATTGTGGAAGTGACAAGTGATGGAGACCAACCTACTACCAGCCAAAAAGCACTTTCCAGTGGCATTCAAGTCAAAAGGGTGATGACTCACTACCCTCCAAATGCTTTCAGGCAAGAGTAAAAGCTACAGCAGTCGGGCTAAAGTGCCTATAAAAGGAGGAAGAGACAACGAGAGCAAGGGCACCCAACCAATCAAACAAGCAAACAAACAAACTTTGCTCTTAAGCCAGATTTGCATCCAAAAGCTGTAATTAACCCAGATCTCAGATCTTTTAGTAACAAGCTATCTCTTGTCTAGTGTAAAAGCTCTGCTATTTCCCTCAGTGGTATAGTATCAATTCCCTTGTGTAAACTTGTTTACCATCCATCCTTTTTTAGCATATAACCCCTGTAAACTCAAAGAGAAATGACTGTAAGAAGTTCAACCTTGCCAGACAAGGTGAAATCTTGCCCGAAGGTCTTTGTTTGTTTTCTAAATTAGTAGATGTATTGCTTAAAAATCCTTGTTTACAAGGCAAGAAAAAGAACTCAATGTGGACTTAACTCATCCACGACAATCCTTCAATAACAAGAAGTTCGAGTAACTTGGGGAGCAAGTAATCGACTTAAAACACACTTGTTCTACATCTGCTATACTAAGATAGCAGTGGCATGCCTAGCACTTAGTTAGTTTTGATTGCGAGCCTCAAGGCCTACACTTAAGGCCCCACAAAGGCACCTTTCAGAACTAACTTTGTCCGCTTCTTGTAGCACATCAACAAGCAAGAGCCTGACTACACATCCAACGTGCCAATCCCTTGGGGAGTTGTGCTGAGGTTCGATGAGCCTTCTCTAGAGAAATCTTTGCCCGAAAATAGTTTTGGCACGCCCAGTGGGACTCTATTAGTCTTGTATGCCAAGAAAAAGAAGGAAGGAGAAAACCTTCAAGTGGAACACAGAATACCGGCCACCCAATGTATATCAAGATCGAGCATGACAAATTATCAAGAGGATTTTCCTTCCCTGCAATGACCAGCTATTCTAGAAATCCCAACTTCATCTGAGAAATCGGGAGGAAATGTGACCAATGAGGACTTGCAAGTCACTATGATGCAAGTATTGAAAACTATGGAAAATATCACTCTGGAAACCAGATGAGAAGTAAGTAGGCTCTATTCCTTAACATGGAGTCTGCATCGAACATTAGATCTTGAGTACTCTACTCCAAAGAATGGTTATGCTAGGGAAATGATAAGGGAAGCAAGCCCTGAGAAAGAACCAGTTATCCCCCTATTTCCTTTGCTTGAGGAAAATAGGGATAAAGGAAAAAACAAGGAAGAATCTGGAGCTAGTGAGCCAGTATTGGAGGAGATCTTAGAAATAGAGTTGCCTAACCCCTATTATTCGCACTAGATAGTAGGGGGCAAAGTGGGCCAGAAAGAAAGAAGTATGGGATGCCTAAGTTAATCAGAGAATCCAGTGGAAAAAATGAGCCTACCAAGGCAGACAAGCCTCCCCCTTATAAGTCCCTACCATTGGCTAGTAAGGGAGGGGATACCAAGTGGAGACAACTTGGTCGACAGCTTGACCCAAAGAAGGAAACTTTCTCGGGCAATGATTGCAGCCCAAAATAGGGAGCCCCACATACCTCATACAACAATGCAGCTAACCAGCAGCTCAGAGATGAGTTAGCTGAGTTAAGAAGGATGGTGGTCCAGAATACTCAACGCCAAGCTTGTCCGTTGTTCAAGATCACCTACCAGAAGCCATACCTAAAGTATATTGATGAGTAGAATCTTTTTCCCCTCAACTTCAAGGTGCTCGCATTCCCTACTTTTAGTGGGGAGGATGGCAGTGTGTCCTCTAAAGATCACATTTTCAAGTTCTCCAACCATTGCGTGGCATTTGAAGACAATCCTAATTATAAGTTAAGATTGTTTGGGAACTCATTGGTTGGTCTAGCATCTCAAAGGTATTCTCTGTTGCCCCCCACTTTTATTGCTAACTGGGGGCAAATGGAGATGGCTTTCCATGAGCAGTTCTATAGGATGGAGCCAGAGATGTCTATCAATGACCTAGTGAAGGTGAAGCAATATGAACATGAGTCTACAGAAGACTTCATGATGAGGTTTAGGAGGACAAGAATAAGGTGCCAATTCCCTATCAATCATGCCCAACTTATATCCATTGCTCAGAAGGCTTTGAGACTGCCTTTGAGAAAAAAGTTTTATGATGTACAATTCAATGAGTTGCAAGAATTGGTGATCGCTGCCACAAAGTATGAGAAACTATTACTGGAAGAATAACAAGTGAAACACTCATCTAAGGTGCCTCATTTCTACAAAAGTAAAGCTGTGATTCACCAAGTAGAGTTTGAAGAGGCAGAGTCAGAAGAAAGTAATGGCCATGGAAGAGAAAGGGTGGACACGTGTGCGGCAGAGATGACTACCCCCTTCAAACCTTTAATAGTGAAAAGGTTAGTCAAACCAGTCAAGGATCAGAAAGTGGTGATGAATGATGATGAATTTGTCCATATGAAACCCTTTAAATGCCAGAGTTATTCTTTTGATTTAACCAAGGCCTCAGAGATCTATGAAGAGTTGGTGTGAGCAAGAGTGATCGTGCCCAACAGCACCAAAAAGATGCCTAAGCCAGAAGAGCTAAGAGGAAAGAAGTATTACAAGCAGCACTATACCTTCAATCACTCCATAACCAACTGTGTCCAGTTTAGGGATTGGATACAAGACCTCATAGTGAAGGGAAAATTGTTGTTGGAAAAACCACATGCCAATATGATGATTGACACAGATCCCTTCCCAGAAACCCTAATAAATATGATTAACTTGACTTGGGCTGAAAAAGGGAAAGGGAAAAGGAAAGGGAAAGCCACCTAGGAAGTGAAAGCAGAAAGAAGGCAACTTGATAGATCGACAGAAGGAACTATCAAGTTGCCCGAGAAACTCAAAGCAGCCATAGTTAAAGGACTAGTTTTGTGTAGCAAGTGCTAGTGTGAAAGTGAGTTAGAAGTACCAGCATTACGAGCTATTATTGATCAAGAGTTGTTCAGAAGAAATGAGAAAAAGCAATAAGAAATCTGTAGAAGCATCATGCTAGCAGCTGAGAAAGAGACCTCCAGGAATGTCTTCCAAAGGTTAGGAGGAGATTCTCAACCAAAGGCTTGTCAGAAGTATTCATAAATTATGAAGCTTCTGAAGAAGTAGAAGACAAAGAAGAAAAAAATACCAAAATGGGTGGACGTAAGGCCTCCCTAGCCAAGCTATGTCGGTGGAGATGTTAGAATAAAAGAAAGGATAATGAATCCAATCACGAAAAAAAATCCTGCCCAACTCGGGCCGAAATGGTATGTGGTTGGAAATGATGGAAAACCTGTCAAAGAAATGGGAGCCTCTATGATTTGAAGGGTCAAGAGGCAACACAAAGCCCATATAAACTCACTAAAAGTCCCTGCTGCCTCAGAAATCTCTGAAAATGTGAAGTTTGAGAAAGTACCTCATAAGGGAAGAAATCAACTTCGTTGGAAAAGGAAAAAGTTGGTAGAAATGGCAAATAGCAAGACTGAAGGGGAAGGAGATCATGTCCCACAAAGCCCTCATCTTGAGAAATACAGAATCCTGAGGAAAGCCCAAGAGGATATGGTAATGATACCAACACCAAGATGGAGCCTGTAGCCAATATGTTTTGGAACTATCTCACTTGAAAAAGAGAATGCCCTCACCTTTATTGGTTGAGACTCCTTGTGAGGTTCGAGAATAAATGCCAAACTTTGGTATAGCTTGGGAAGAAAAGTTGCCTAAGCTAATGTTGCTAAAAGAAGCATATCCTTGGTTAGATGAATTCATAAGCCCTATTGGGGGCAAGAAGGAGGACTTACTTGAACCTAGCAACTTCCACGTAAACATGACATATGTTTTATCTGCCATGTTTTATGCCGAGCCTGATCAAACTGCCATAATGAAGGGTGATTACTTGGCAACAGAGCCTATGATGACACATGTTAGTGTTGAAGAAGCAGGAAAAAATGAGTCCGGCAGAATAGGTTTGCCCGAACTCACAAAGAAGAAGCCCGAGAGAGTGTACTCTGACATAATGGTCTTCAGTCGTCCGAGTCCAATCGTCTCAATCCTATTTATGTAATTGCTTATCTGGAGGGAGTGCCCTTTAAGAGGGTTTTAATAGATGGATGAGCTGCTGTCAACGTGTTGCCATATAAGCAGATGAAAAGAGTGTGTAGAAGTGAGGATGATCTTATCCCCACAGATCTAACAGTTTCCAGTTTCTCTGGAACCATCACTAAAACTCATAGGATATTGCCCCTGGAGGTTAACTTGGGTTCCAAGCAAATCATGCTAGCCTTCTTCATTGTGGACAGTACTTCCACCTATGGAGCTTTACTAGGCCGAGATTGGATTCATCAGAGCCTCTCTGTGCCTTGCACCTTGCATCAACAAGTAGCAGCTTACCATGAAGAATGAGCCATGAGACCAAGATTTTGGGAGATGGTGGAGGCCGAGTCACTGCCATTCCTCCCTATAGCTAATGTTGCATAAGCCAACTTTTACAATCCTAGTATTAGGATTCTCCAGTGCTTAGGAGTTGATGAGAACGGCCGCTCAACTAAGGTGACGGCCCAAAAGCTTCTGGAACACGGATTATTCCTCACCAAGGAAAAATGGGATATGCCCTGTATTGTCTTAACTCCCCAACACTAGTGATGTCAGAACAAAGAAAAAAGGACCAAGTAGTTGCAGTCAGGTCCTTAATCAAAAAACTGTTGATGTATAAAAGAAAGAGAAAGCTAGAAAGGGAAAGCTTGGCCAAAGAACAAGAGGAATGAGAGGAAGAAGTTTCAAATAGCCAGAACATAGGTGAAGAAGAGTTTTTTAGAAGGGAGTTGGAAGCAGCCATACAAATGGCTGAATGTATATATGACCTGGATAGGCCAAAAGACTTGCCCGAGAATCCAAAGTTGGTCGAATTTTTGTGTGCAGAACCTGACAAGCCACCACCAAACGTCCCTTAGAAACCATTGATTTGGGGACTGAGGAAGATCCAAGGCCAATACATATCAGTGGCCTGTTAGAAGCTGACGATCGGGCTGAGATAGTCAGCCTTTTGCACGAGTTCAAAGACTGTTTTGCTTAGCATTACACTGAGATGCCAGGTTTAGATTCAACCTTAGTAGAACACAGAATGCCTATTAAGGAGGGATATAAACCTGTAAAGCAAGCCCCACGGAGGATGTCAAAAGAGATCGAAGAAAAAGTCAAAGAAGAAATTGAGAGGCTGGTAAATGTTGGATTTATTAGGCCTGCCAAATATATCGAGTGGTTGGCCAACATTGTACATGTATTAAAAGCTATAACTAATGCAGTTCAGTATCGTGTTGACTATAGAAACATTAATGGAGCCACGCCTAAAGATGAATATCCCATGCCTATGGCTGACTTATCTATATATGCAGTTGTAAAACACAAAGTCTTATCTTTCATGGATGGGAATGCTGGTTATAATCAGATAAAAATGGCTAAAGAAGATATACGCAAAACAACTTTTAGGTGCCCAGGTCATGTTGGAGCATATGAATACTTAGTAATACCATTCGGGCTTAAAAATGCTGGTGCAACCTATCAAAGAGCAATGAATGCCATTTTTCATGACTTAATTGGCCATAGCATGGTGAAGTCTAAAACTGAAGAACAACACTTAGTAGACCTTAAACAAGCCCTAACAAAAGTGAGGATCCATAAGCTAAAAATGAATCCTAAGAAATGTGCTTTTGGGGTTAGGTCGAGCAACTTTTTGGGATTCCTTGTTCAACAAAGAGGGGTGGAAGTCGATAAAAATAAAGCTCGGGCAATAATGGAATCACCTCCTACCCCCAATAAAGTGCAACTGCAAAGGCTGCTGGGGAAGATTCATTGCTAACTTGGCGGGCAAGATTCAACCGTTAACTCCTCTGCTAAAATTGAAAGACAAAGAAGAGTTTGAGTGGGGGCCACCACACCAAGTGACCTTCGATAGAATAAAGGCTTACTTGGCCTCTCCACCAGTGCTCATGCCACCTCAAAGAAGGAAGCCTTTAAAGCTTTATATTTCTGCCTCTAAAAAGTCAATAGGAAGCTTGTTGGCTCAAAACAATGAAGGTGGGAAGGAACTAGCAATTTACTACCTCAATAGAATTCTTACTAAGGTAGAAACAAGACATAGTCCAGTGGAAAGGTTGTGCTTAGCTCTATACTTCACTGCCTGCAAGTTAAGGCATTACATATTGCCTTGCCTTATCCACATTATTGCCAAGACTGATGTGATCAAGTACATGTTATCAAAACCAATGCTAACTGGAAGGATTGGAAAGTGGATTCTAGCACTTTTAAAGTTCAGCTTTCAATATGTGCCTCAGAGAGTGATCAAGGGACAAGCAATTGCGGACTTCTTGGTTGAGCACCAAGAGTCTCAAAATGAGATTATCAACATCCCAGGAACTCTGGAGGTAGCCAGTGTGTGGATTCCACTAAGTAAAGCCTTCTCGGGTAGAGAAGAATGGATCCAGCAAGAGATAAAAAGAATAACTAGCCTCTGGATCACTAATTAGAGATTGTATTTTGATGGTTCTTGCACTCAAAATGCTGTAGAGCTGGTATTATCATCATTGATGCCAAAGGTACTCACAATTGTTATTCATTCCTACTGGATTATCAAGGCAATACCAACAATTGGGCAGAGTACGAAGCATTGATAATTGGCCTAGAAATCTTAATAGAGTTGGGGGCAACTGAAGTCGAGGTGCTTGGTGATTCAAAGTTGGTGATCAATCAGCTAAGTGGGGAGTACAAGTGTAAACACATCACCATGGCCGGTTATTACTTGGCGGCCACTCAATTATTAAGGTATTGGGGAACTGAAATATAAGTCAGCCATATCCCCAGAGAATCAAATGCAAAGGCCAATGAGATGGCACAATTAGCTTCTCGAGCACAGATCCAAGAAAGAAGATTCGAGGAAAAGGTGGAAGTGCAAAGAAGAAATCTCCCTTCTATTTTTGATAGAGGATTCAGCTTGGATGTAATGACTAAGGAGCCTAAGATGGAAGATTAGAGATTACTTATTATTTAATACTTGGAAAAATCCTTCTTTCCCCATAAGTAAGAAGAATAGGCAACAAGCAACTAAGTATGTCATGTGGGAGGAGAACCTGCTAAGGAAAACTCCAGATGGATTGTTGTTAAAGTGTTTAAGCCAAGAAGAATCAATGAGAGTGATGGCTGAAGTACATGAAGGAATCTGTGGAGCACATCAGGCTGGAACCAAGATGAGGTGGTTACTTTGGAGATATGGTTATTTCTGGCCCGACATGGAGAAAGACTGCAAGGCTTATGCCGGAGGATGTGAGGAATGCCAAAGACATGAACCTCTCCAACATGTGTCCTTAGTACCCTTGAACCCTGTGGTCAAACCTTGGCCCTTCAGAGGATGGGCAATGGACTTCATCGGGCAGATCTACCCAGCATCTAGCAAAGGGCACACATTCATAATAGTGGCAACGAATTACTTCACCAAGTAGGTAGAAGCTTCAGCTGTGAAGAATATCACTTTAACTATTGTAAAAAATTTCATTGAAACCAAGATCTTGCACATGTATGGAGTGCCTGAGACAATTGTTACAGACCCTACTACCCCCAAATGAAGTAGAAGAATTTGCAAATAAGTTTAAGATAAAGATGATCCAGTCTAGTCCCTATTACCCCCAATCAAATGGCCAAGCAGAGGCCAGTAATAAGATCTTGGTGAACATTATTAAAAGAATGGTGGCAGATAGTACAGAGAAGTGTCATGAGAAGTTAAGAGATAATTTGTGGGCTTATAAAACTTCCAAGATGGTAGGCATTGGAACTACTCCTTATGCCCTTACCTTCGGTCAAGATGCTGTGCTCCCCATGGAGATTAATGTAAGTTCTGTCAGAATTCAGAACCAATTCGGGCTACACAGTGAGGAATACATTCAGGCTATGTGCCAAGGAGTTGAAGATCTTGATACAGTACAAATTGAAGCTTTGAACAAGATTCAAAAAAGGAAGAGAGCTGTTGCCCGAGCATAAAGGTGAAATTGAAAACCTTCAAGGAATGAGACTTAGTATGGAAAACAGTGCTACCTTTGGGACCTCAAGTCAGAGGCTTTAGGAAGTGGAGCCTTACTTGGGAAGGTCCTTGTGTTATCAACCAAGTACTAGACAAAGAGGGATATTACTTGGCAGATTTGGAAGGAAGCTTGCATAGATATCCAATCAATGCTAAGTTTTTTAAGAAATGTCTCCCAACTTTGTGGGATATTAGGGATTGTTACATTGAAAAAGTGTAAACATTGTGAGAGATCTAAAGTCAGCTTATATATTCACCACAAATGATTTTCAAAGAGGAAATACCAAGTTAAATTGAATAAAAGAAGTCATTTTCATTTCATTAGATGTTGAAGTTACATGAGAATTAGCTCAATAGTTTTACATCTTTGGCTAGGGCAGCTATCCTAGAGTAATGTGTTTGCATGATAGTGAAGATTATGCCTGGCTCATCTAAAGCAATATTACTATTGGCTAACTGTGCTTCAGCATCCTCAACTTCAACATTTACTTTCTTGACCTCTTCAATCTTTTGGTGAAGCTGATTGGTTAAATTCGCTTGCTCAACCTTAAGTGTTGACAGTTGTGTCTCTAACCTCTCAATCTCAAAGGTTACCTCGGTGATCCTTGCTTCCATGGCAGAACCTTCTTCCACAAGCTTCTCCAAAGAAGCTGAAGTCCTTTGAGTGCTTGTCCTTGTAGCATCTTATTTTATTAGCTTGCCTCTCTGCTCGCAGATGCTGATCTCTTAGAGCCGTCAAGTTTTCAAAGAAGTTGAGAAAAGACTCAAACTGAGCCTTTGTCATATGTTGGGCTTTATAGAGTTTAGTTAAAGCCTTCTCAGCCTCTTGAAGACCTTTAAGGCTAAATGATGCATTAAAATCCCTTTGTATCCATGCTAGGAAGACCCTGCACTGATCTTGAAATGGTTGAGGCTTTGAAGGGTGCCCTGAGGACTTTAACTTTGTTTTGATTTTCCCAAACTCTTTAACAAGCTCGGGCAACGAGGTTATAGATGGAATAAATACAGGGGAGGGGGCACGGCTTCACTACTCCCAGGAGCGGTAACAGCAGTAAGGACAACCTTAGTTGAAAGAAGATGAGGACTAGAGGCTAAAGTGGTAGTAGCAACCTTGGCTTTCTTCTTTGGCCAAAGGATAGGGATCCCCGTGACCCCAGAAGCTGGGGGAGGCCGTTGAAGATCAGATTTACGCACCAAATGAGGACGGGATTGGCCCGAACCTTCTTCAAGACCCTATATAGACAGAGGAAAACAAGTTAAGAAAGAAAGAATATAATTCAAAGTAAATGAAGGTAAAATTGGAAATGATGTTTTACCCGAGAAGAACCCGAAGCCTTGGAAGAAGTTGGAGGAGGAGTTGTGACATTGTGTTAATGAGGAAGATCACCTTTGCTAGCTGGAGGAGGAGAGATGGTGCTCGAGCCTTCACCAGAGGCCTATGAAATTGAGAAAGATAAGTGTCAACAGACTAACTTGTGCAAAAAAGAAAAACAAAAGAAGAAAATACTTTCATACTTGAACATGACCTTCAGCAGAAGGATGAAGCTCCCTTGTGATTGCTATAGCCTGAGGAGCCCGCGGGCTAGTAACCTCGGAGACCACAAGGATCTTGAGCACTATGGGCTCTCCAAACGTAGCTGCTACTGGTGGATGAGACTCTTGTCCTGGAGAAGACTAAAAAAAAAAATAAAAGCAGATAAGTATAAAAGAAGGGGAAGGTCTTAAACACAGAATGTCAAGACAAAACACTCACTCAATTGTTGTTATCTTCCACAAAGTGTAGCATATCTCCAGTTTTTGGATTGAATTGAGAGGTCGGAGTCACTGCCAGAGCAGGATGAGGGATGGAAGATTTAAGGGAATTGAGCCTTGCCCGATCGAAGATGCAGATTCCCTAACATGGGCCTCCAGAGAAGTGAAAGTTAGTCATTAACTTCCAAAGTAATAAAGTTGCAAATTCTAAAGCCAATAATGGGAAAAGTATACCTTTGAAAATTTAGCCCGATGAGGAGAAGCTTGTTCCATTCGGGCTAGAAGAGAATGGGCCTCGGACGGAGAAATCCTTTCTTCCCTTATGGCCTAGTTTAAACAATCAGGCAGAAAGTTAACAAGAAGGGAGAAAAGAAGAAAATAGCGAACTCAAAGGAGTAAACTTGAGATGCAAACCATACCTCCAGTGCAGCAAAGGTGGAATCGTGCAGATCTTTGACCTTCTTGTAAATTTCCACACCTATTGATTCCTCCCTTGAAACAACAGTAGGCTTCTTGGTTGCTTGAGGCCCTATAATCGAAGAAAATGGAGTTATTAGCTCTTAACATAAAAATACAAGCAAGAAAATAGGGTAGAAATAAGATTCACTTACTGGAAGCCTTCTATTTCTTCCTGCCCGCATCAGTTATAGAAGCAGAAGATGTGGAGGATTTGGAAGATTGAGCCCAGGTCTTTTTCCTTGTGGGAGTTGCTCGCGGACCCGGTATGGAAAGCTGACCTCTCAAACGCCATTCTGGTTCAGACTCCGAGCTTTCCACAATTGTTACCCTCGTCATCCTAGGCGCCAGAGTCTCCACTTTGGGCTCAATCTCACCATCTGAGTCCCCAAATAACTCAGAGATGTCACCACCCTCCCCAACACCTTTCTTTGCCACCTCAGCTGCAGCTTCTTGAAGGATGAAAGTGTCTGCAGCCTCTTTATCTAGCCTGACATTCATCTCAGCAGAGTTACCTTGGGCTGCAAGATCAGAGTAACCAAAGAATGGATTAGAAGGGGGTAGAATTATAAAATTTCATAAAATACAAGTTAAGAAAATAAAGAATACCTATCAGAAGTAGCTGGTTCTTCTGATGAATCATATCCTTTCAATCTTCAAGCTCACTTGGCTTTGGATAGGATTTGATTGTGAGATGCTTGAAGAGGCGGTGGTGTGATTCCTTGATATCTCTGCCGTACTTCTTGGACCTCTTTGCTTCCGACCAAAAAGAGAATGATGAGAAACATTCAAAATTAAGAGCCATAGACTAGCGGGCAACCTTGCTTAGTACCTCGAGACTGCGTCGGGCAGCTCGGAATGTGACTTCTTGAGGTGAACGGAGACGATATGAGGTGCCATAGTGTACAGAGTCAAAAAAGGGCATCGAGATGGATTGTCTAAACCCCAACTGTTTGGCACAGAAGTTGAGGTGATAAACTTCTAGCCGGTGCTCGTAGCGGTCACCCGTTACTCCCCAAGTTATGTCCCTTGATTGGATGCAGCTGATGAACTTCTCATTGCATAAGGGGTTAGCATCCTCCCATAAGGGATCTTGAAAAGCTTGGTTGGAGAAAGACAGGTATTTTCTTATAATTGAAGCTAATCTGCCAGAGTTCTGCAGACTTTGAAGAAATAGAGGCAGCAAAAGGTATAGTGGTTGTTCAGAAAGGCCTCAGCAATGATGCATGCATGAGCTACTCCCTCGGGGAATTCGAGATTAGGTGCCCGAAGCTCGGGAAAAAACCATTGAAGCCATAATTGGACCATCCGGGTTGGCCTATTACGATTGGTTTCAAATGGTTCTCTCCGAGTCATCTCAAAGAGAAGGTGATAAAGATAGGAGAGAAGGAAATGGCCCATGGCCATGTCATCAAAGTTGTGCAGAGCTTCCACCAAAGGGATTCACTCGACTTTCACTCCCTTAGACTTGTTAGGGAAGACGTGCTTGTTATGCCAATAGAGAAAGAAATGCATGTGCTCCTGATCTCTATTGGCAGTGGAAGAAGAAGAGCCAAAACTCTTCTTGGCAAACGGGATTAAGCCTGCAAATGAGGTCCCGTAGCTCTTGAAGGTTGATGAGTTATACTTCATTTGAAGAAAGGGGCAGAGCTGCCCTAGCCCTCAGCGGTCGAGCGAGAAGGAGAAGCCCAGTCATAGGTAACATCTATGATTCTACCTGAATGCCTCAGCCCGAGGACCTGCGCCATATCGAGAGTGGTTGAAGACATGGGGCCCATCCTAAAGTCGAAGGTATTGGTGCCCGAGTTCCAAAAGAGAAGAGCCATTGTGAGCAGCTCAGGCTTGGCAATGACCGTTGTCTTAGACCTCACCAGTCTCATAAAAGGATTGGGTTTGAGCAGTTGTTTTTGGTGCCATTGAATTTTGAAAATGAGTTGGGATTGAGGAAGCGAGAAATGAGAAAGCGAAGAGAAATTTCTGGAAATTCTGAAGGTTCTGGGAAATGTGGAGATTCTGAAGATTTGAAGGTTTGAAATTGCTAAGGTATTTAGCCAAAGGATTTAAGTAAGGTTTATGTAGTGAACAGTTAATTAACGTTGGAATTCACGGGTTAGTGCAAATGTTTAGTTAACAACGGCTATCTTAAATGGTGCAAGTCCCGAGTAAAAACATGCGGCGGTTGTTTAATCATCATTAGCATCTCGGGTTGTAGACTCAACAATGATTAAAGGGGGCACTGTTTCGATTAATATTTGAATATTGGGCTTAAAGAAATAAAGCCCAAGGGTGTCAATTGAAAGAGACTTGCTTGAAGCCCAGAAGTCAATTGAAGCATTCTTAGCCAAGGAACAAACCATGTGTCCATTGTGGAAGTGACAAGTGATGAGGACCAACCTATTACCGGCCAAAAAGCAGTTTCCAGTGGCATTCAAGTAAAAAGGGTGATGACTCACTACCCTTCAAATGCTTACAGGCAAGAGTAAAAGCTACAACAGTCGGGCTAAAGTGCCTATAAAAAAATGAAGAGACAACGAGAGCAAGGACACTCAACCAATCCAACGAACAAACAAACAAACTTTGCACTCAAGCCAGATTTGCATCCAAAAACTGTAATCAGCCCAGATCTCAGATCTTTTAGTAACAAGATATCTCTTGTTTAGTGTAAAAGCTATGCTATTGCCCTCAGTGGTATAGTATCGATTCCCTTGTGTAACAAGATATCTCTTGTCTAGTGTAAAAGATATCTCTTAATGTGGACTTAACTCATCCATGACAATCCTTTGATAACAAGAAGTCCGAGTAACTTGGGGTGCAAGTAATCGACTTAAAACACGCTTGTTCTACATCTACTATACTGAGATAGCAGTGGCACGCCTAACACTTAGTTAGTTTTGATTGCGAGCCTTAAGGCCTACACCTAAGGCCCCACAAAGGCATATTTCAGAACTAACTTTGTCTTCTTCTTCTGCACATCAACAAGCAAGAGCTTGACTACACATCCAAAGTGCCAATCCCTTGGGGAGCTGTGCTGAGGTTCGAGGAGCCTTCTCTAGAGAAATCTTTGCCGAAACAGTAAGCTTAATTAGTACATTTGCATCTAAAAACACGAGATATGTAATATTTATGTAATGTTTGTATATATCTTTCTTCTTTTGATATTAATTTTATAATCTATTTGATGTAGAAATAGACTTTCATGTATTTAGTGAATTTTTAATACATATCAATGTACAAAGTGTTGAGGGTCAAAGAACTCTAGGACCCTACTTCGAAAGCGCACCTACGGCTCCCAAATTCTCAGGGTTGGCCCTAGTTCTATCTAGGCATTGAAGATTTGGCTTGAGTGTCTTGGTTTATTTGGGGTCTCGATTGACATGGGCATTATCTTGCCCGCGCTTCGGTTCGTGTGATGCTTTGTATTAATTAAGGTATATGCTTGGACTTGAGATAAATGACTCTTATATTATGCGACAAAACTACTTTGCATATGAAGTTCTCCATGTCATTACTTTTTTTATGATCATGCTTGGTTAATTTTGATGGAAAATCACTATTTCTGCACGGGTAGTAGTGTGATCATGATGATCATGTTCGGACAATCTGCCGTAGTCGACTATCACTTTTCTCTAACAACAGGATTGAGCTGATGGATGACCACACAAAGAATAAAGGGTGGTTGTGCTTGCGTAAGTTGCAGTAGGGGATCACTGCCTAGCTAGTTAAGTATAAGAGGTGATCGTGATATGTTAAGTCGCTACAAGCGATCACTGCTTATCCAGTTAACAAGAGTTGGTGATATTCATGCGAGTCTGACTATGAGTTGTAGCTTTGGCCAAACTATGTCGCTCTATCTCTATTATTTCTACTCCATGAATAAAAGAAAAAATTAAATACTTGTGGGTCAATCTAGAAACGAGACGATTGAATAGATGTGTGGGTCAATCGAGTTTCCGTGTGAGGTTTCACGATTAAGAGTTTTATGAACTGATGTTTTCAAAACTATGATCAAATTGACTATCACATATAATTTATTATTGTCACTCACACGAGTTTTACAACTTTCACGTTTTTCTACCAGATTGGTTCACCAGCCTTAGTGTTTGGGTTTGCTTTTGCAAGTTATTAGGTGGTGTTGGTTGAGGAAGTCTTCGAGTATAACGGTATTGGGTTAGAGTGCTTGGAGGGTTTCCGTAACTTTTTACTTTAGGGTGTGATATCCACACACCCTTTTTTACTTCTCACACACCCTTTTAATTTTCAACCGTTGGATTGGATGAATTGAAAAAGATCAAGGGACAAAAATCAACAAGGGATGTGTGAGAAGTACAAAAAGATGTGTGGATAGCAGACCTCTTTTACTTTTACTGAATTATTGTGAGGTCTGGTTCGACTATGAAGTATTAGTTGTTGTATATTATATTCCACTAAATATCTGTTGTATTTTATGCATGACTTTTGGTTAATTTATGTATTTGTTTTACTGCTACATCATTTCATCATTCGTCAATTCTAGCGTATCTTGAGAGCTGAGCGTAACATAAGTAAACTAAACTAAATAAGATAAAGAACTATTTTAATAGTTGGCCCATCTTAAGGAATCACTTTAATAGTGTTTTTTTTTTTTTTTTTTTTTTTTTTTTTTTTTTTTTTTTTTTTTGAAAAATCAGTTAGTGTATCTGAAAAAAGTTGAGGTTTCATCATTAAATCAATTGACAATCTGGGGAGTAGCCCAACTTAATTATAAGTCCTCACAAGGTCTAGTCGAGGTTCAACCACGAAACCAATTGATATTATGGGGAAGTAGCCCCACTTACTTGTAAGCCCTGCAAGGTCCCCTCCCATCAATGTGTGATTGATTCTCAACAACCTCATGTGGCAAATTTTGGGTGAGATTCATGATTTGTTAGCTAACTAATAAATTAATTGAGTAATAAATCAATTAATTAGCTAATTAATATAATTAGAAAGGAATGATTTGGGGGTTACCATGTGGAGAAGATTTGATGAGTATGGATGAAACAGGTTTTGGATAAATACCTATTTTGGGCACTTTTGACTTGATTGAGGTATGATTGTCCACTGCTTGTGCGTAGAAATCCCGATGTGCCTCAAGGGTAATGTTGTCTTTTTCACCCAAAAATCCACATGTTGCCTCTATATTTTTCTTGATTATTTTTGGCTGCACAAATGCCCCCACACCTGTTAGGCTGCTCGCAGGAAAAGGCAGCAGTTGTAGAGATCTTCTTGCTTTGGGAAACATAGGATTGTTTCATATTTTGGTGTAGATTCCCTCTTTAATAGGAAATTAAATTCTTCTAGAAAAGGGAAATAAATTTCTTCAAAGCCTATTTAAGTCCACCTTAAGTGGATCATTAAATCAACTTTGGAGAGTGATTTATTCTACCTACAAGAGAAAGAAAGCTTAGAGGATATTTGTTCCCCCTCCTCTAGCAATCTTCTACACTTTCATGTGCAAATGACCTTCTTTCGTTGCTTTCTTCGTCTTCTCCGCGCCGCACCGAGGTAAGAAAAATTTAATTTTCCTTGTCTTCTTCTTAGATAGTGTTGTCGCAGGATAGCCGGTCGGGATGGTGCAGCACGTTGGCTGATAGGGACCAAGAGTCAGCTCGGCATGGGCGAAGAATATGTTGTGGCAGGGACCACTGCTTGGGTTACTCGGCTTGGCTAGTCAAGGGCAATTTGTGCGGCTAGGACTGCGAATTGAGGTGTTAGGGTGCAGTGCTAGACAAGCGGCATGGCTCATGTCCTTTGGGCTCTTAGACCTGACGCGGGCCAGGCAGGCGATTGAGAGAAATGAGGAGGTCGCGGGCCTTATGGGTTGCTGGAATGTTGGGCATGTAGGCCTCCTGCCTACTGGTCCGAGAGAAAAAATAAAGGAAAAGCTAGTACGGGTTGAGCTCCCATGCTAAGTACAGTGAATGATGTTGACTGCTTAGTCCTCTTCGCCAGGAGAAAGGTGGGCTGCTCCCAAGAGAGGAGGTAAAGAGGATCAATGCGGATGCATTGAGTCGTCTGATCGCTATCGTGGAGCCTACTATGAATAAAGGTGGAAAGAAGAGATCTTCCTCACATGCTTTAGAGATGCCGATTGAGAAAAATTTGAAGACTTCATCCGCTGTTCGTGAGGGTCTGCCTGCTGCCGAAAGGCCTATGATTTACATGACTTCTTCTAATGGGAAGAAAAATAAGGCTACTAGATCTGAGCCTATCGCGTTTGCCATGTCGAGAATGGCTAGTACGATTGCTGATAGGATTAGTCAGCGTAGAGGTCCTGTTATGCCCCCAGTGTCAAAGTCTATACCAAGACGTCCATTGGGAACTAAGTGTGGTTCACTTTTGGAGAGGCTTGCAATTATGAAAAGTGATAAGGTAGACTTTGTTGCTAAAGCGGGGCCGAGGCCCATTCCCTATGCTGTTGAGACTGATTCGCCTACTAAGAAAAATGAAACTGCTCGCGTGGGCAGCTGTGAGAAATCCACTAAGCCTGCTTATGGGGAGGTTGCTGAGATCCGTGAGCTTTTGAAACCATATCTGCTTGAAGACATGGACGTTTGTGCCAAGTTTGTCGATGAAGCATACGACCGAGTATAGTAAGATTGCCCTACTTGCCATAATGCAGAAAATGGTAATTTTGGCAGCTAAGTCTATGCTCCTTGACCAAAGGGATACTAAAGCTGCTAAGGAGGTGGCAAATGATGTGGCAGCCGAAGCTTATTTTTCTGCCGAGAAGATCAAGAGGTTGGAATCTTAGCTCGTCGCTTTGAAGGGGTCTAATATCTCTACCCCCACTTCTTTGCAGCTTGAGACTACTCGCCAAGAGATCGTTGACTTGCAAACTAGGCTGGACGCAATCCAAGTTAGGTATGAAAGTGCAGAGAAGGAGATCGGATGTTACATACCTCAGATTTAGGATCTTGAGCGTGCCATTTCTGAGCTTCGTTCTAGTGCTTATGCAAAGGATGAACAGTTGATCACTGCTTATAACCAAGTGATCCACTTCAAGAAAGTTGTTGATAGGCTTGAACCTCAAGTGTTGGAACTCCAAGGTGCACTGAAGATCAACGAAAGTTTGAAGAAATAAGTGGATGAGCTGCAGCGTGTTCGTGTTGGTCTGTTTAAGGAGAATGAGCAGCCGAAAAGTGAGAAGGCTGGGCTCGAGGCTTTATTTGTTCAAACTCAGGCCGATTTCTACAAGCTAATGTAGATTATCTATTTGGTAGGTCGTTTGACTTTGAGTTTGTTGGGAAGACTTTGAAACCTTCTGTATTTCTCCAGAAGGCTTGCTTGCCTTTACTCTTTAGGCCTCTAATGGTGAAGTAGTCGAAAAGGTAAATGCTCAAGCTGGAGCAGCCGAGGGTGAAGCGCCGATTGATGCCGCTGTTGGGAGCATTACGGCTGCTGACGACCGAGTAGTCATGGCATACCCAAGCTGGTGAATGATAGTCTTCTAGGTAGCCTTTAGGATTTTCTTTCCTTGTTGCTCTTGTTTTGCTTGAACTCCTTTAGCATTTGCTAGTCATTTATCCATGTTGCTAGAAAATTTAATAAACTTGCTTCCTTCGCTTTTCTCCATCTTCGCTTTTTTAGTTCATGCCTTAACCTAAGACTTTATAGATCAGTGGCAGGCGTGCTGCTTTTCTATAAGCAGACAGGCCCGCGTAGCCTATACAGCTGTAGGTGTTGGTGTAGAAGTTTGCAAAGTTGTTTGGCATAAGGTCGGCAGCCGGACAATACAGAAGCAGACAAATCCGCTTGACCATTAGGCTGTTAACCTTGGCTTTCTCCAATTCCATAGGCTGTGTAGCAACTATCATAACACTTTAGCACTTGGTGTAGGTCGTTCCATGCTTTGGAAGAAATAAAGCCCATCGACTGCGTAGCATGTCGGCAATGGACAAAGCTTCGTATATACGTGCTAACTTGTTTAACCTTTCACAGAAACGTGCAATTGTATAAGTTTAACAAGACTTACTGCTCAAATGGCAAGGCATATGCAGTCTTCTGAAAATCGTAGGCTACCTTAGTGCACTCGGTAGCAGTTTTAGGGTTCCAAGGCAGCCTTCCGTAGGGCATACTAGGGAAGCCCGGCTTATCCACATCTGGATATTTGGAGTGTAAAGTTTATCCTCCCGTCTTGGAGAGCAAACCCTTGTTGGTGTCGGGGAATTAGTTTACCCTCTCACACTAGATAACAATTAGTTTATCCTCTCGCATTGGAGAGCAGACCCAATTGGGTGTCGGGGAATTGGTTTACCCTCTTGCACTAGAGAGTATGGTTGGTCCCTCAAGGGGCTCAATTCATTCGATGAGTTCCTAAGAAGGTCACGGTCTTCTTTTGAAGTGCAGAAGTGATCAGTTATTGTAAGCATGTAGTCGACCCAAGTTGTAGATTACTTCTGAATTCCGCATTGAAAAATGAGTGAAACAAACGAGAACTTAGCTGTGAGGTATCAATTGCATAACAACTAGATAGTCTTCGGCTTGTGAGGTAGTGCCCGTCGAGCTGCTTGAGTCTTCGGGTTTTGATGTAGCAGGAGGTCATACATAGTACTTCCTCAAATTGTAGGTGTTCCACTGCTTTTCGATCTTTTTGTCGTTCATGGTGGCGAGGGTGTAAGTACCCTTGCCGCCTACTTTGCTGATCTTGTACGGACCTTCCTAGATGAGATTCATCTTTTTGGAGCCTTATCTGCGGGCAGTGCTGATCTTGGCCTTTTTGTTCTTGATGGAGAAGAGCTGATGCTGGTAGGCTACGATGCAGGTGATGGTATGCTCGTGCTTCTCCTCTGCCAGATCTAAGCTTGTGGCCATCTCCTTACTGTTCTGCTCAATGCTTGGTAGTAGAGTGCTGATTCTTGGCATAATGACATTTGGGAGGAATGATTGCTTCTGAACCAAATGCCAAAGAGAAAAGAGTCTCACCGGTGGCTTGTCATTTAGTTATGCAATATTACCATAGACATCCGGGGAGATCGTTTGGCCACCTTCCCTTCTTATCGGAGAAGGATTTCTTGAGGCAGTCAAGAATCATCTTGTTGGATGCTTCAGCTTGCTCATTGCCTTGAGGATATCTCGGGGTGGACATGTGCTGCTTGATGCCATACTTTTGGAAGAACTTTGTCAAATCTTTGCTCATGAATTACGGGCCTTTGCCGGTGATGATGGATTGGGGATGCCAAATCGACAAATAATGTTCCTCCATATGAAGCACTCTAATAATGTTCCTCCATATGAAGCACTCTATGTCTGCCTAAGTTATAGTTGTCATGGGCTCTACTTCTACCCATTTTGTGAAGTAATATGTTACCACGATCATCATCTGCCCCCAGTAATGGGTGGCATTGGCCTTACCAAATCAATTGCCCACTGCATGAACTGCCAAGGACTCGTCTATGGATGTAGCTCACTGGCAGGCAGTGCTGGTACCGGCATGTAGCATTGGCAACGGTTGCACTTTTACACTAACTCCTTAGCGTCTTGATGCATGATAGGCCAGTAGTACCATGCGTTAAGAGCCCTATGTACTAAGGATCGGCCTCCTGAGTGATTTCCACAAACGCCTTCGTGGATTAAGCTTAGAACATATGGTCCAGTGTAGAATCTTCGGGCGAGAATGTCGTTCCACATGTAGTAGCATACTGCCTTTATTTGGAGCTTTCTAGACACCAACCTTTTCGTGGGGAGTGTGCCATTGACCAGGTAGTTTCTAATAGAACTTGGTCAATTTGGAGTTGTACTAACCTGTGACACTTCGGCTGCCGACTCTGTCTTTATGCTTGGCTTGTCTAGATATTTCACCAGGATAAAGCGTTTGAGTTGGTGGGCGAGGGTGGAGCCTAGGCCAGCTAATGCGTCCTTGTTGGCATTGTCTGTCCCTAGAACTTGAGTAATCGCTTGCTCGAGCATCGAACCGTCTGGGGTGACAAGGACCATGCCTGCTTCCGAGCCTTTGTAGTTGGATGCGTCATCGAGGTGCAAATGCCAGAAGTCTCCATCGGGCGAAGCAGGCATAGCTAGGGTAACCTCTGGAGTGTCGTTGGGTCTCTCTGTTACGTCGTCTAGGCTAGGCGTGAAGGCGCGGTAGGGAGCCATGGAGCTGGGACCATGTTACACGTAGCAGGAGATACTCAACCGCCGGTATCGGGCCGCTCTAGAACTGAAATATAAAGCAAGGATCGACTGGAGCCATGTGACGCGTAACAAGAGGTGGTGCTCAACTTGCCGGTACAGGTTACTCCTATGTAGAATCTTCTGGGACGACGATGATAAAACTTGCTTCCGAGTGTCCTTCTAGGGTTCGTCTGCCCTTGGCGTGCCTTTGAGCTGATTTGTTGTGTTTATAAAAAAAATTTGCACCGATAGTGTCTGCGCCTTTATCGTCGCGCGTCTGGATTGGGCGGAATAAGGCGCTTGAAGGTATAACTTAAGCTTCTGGGTTGTAACAACTATCGCCGAAGTTAGCTTTTGAATTTCTGGTAGCTAGTTTCCGTATCAATGAGAGCTTTCGAACTGTGGAATACAAGTAGTTGAGGCCCCAGCTTTTCTCGTATGAGGGTAGAGCTTATTGCTGCTTCAAATGTGGCTACTCATCCAGTTAGACCTTGAATCTCCTTCAGAGTAGTGTAGGACTTCTTATTCAAGATCGCTCGGATTTTCCTTGAATGTGCATCGGCGAACCTCGTCCCAAAATGCATGCTTCTCTGCCAGAGTGAAAGAGTCTGCTAGAGTTAGATCTTTTTTCATGATCAACTCTCCGAACAACAAGTGTTCTGCTGGGAGTCCTTTTTGAAAGGCTGCTTTAGCTATCGAGTCATTGTATCCAACTATATTTACATTATCTGCTTTGAACCTCTTGATATAGTCGTGAAGTGACTCTTTTGGGTTCTTCTTGATGTTGAACAAATGGTAAGACTTTTTCTTGATTGAGCGATATAATGAATATTCTTTGGTGAAAACTGAAGAAAATTCGTCGAAACTCCAGATGGAATATGGTGGCAGGTTGTAGAACCAATCTTACCATTCGCCTTGTAGAGTGGTGGCGAATATCTTGCACATGAGATCATCGTTGTTTCAATAGAGGATCATTGCACTTCGGTAGTGCTTTAGGTGTCTCTCTGGGTTTCCATCGCCTTTGAAGGATATGAAAGATGGCATGCTAAACTTGCATAGAGTTTCTGCCTACTCGATCTCGTTCCTGAAAGGTGACCTGCTTATGTTCGCCATGTCCCATCATAGTGCCTCATTAGTGACCTTGTTGCGTTGAAAATCGCCCAATCACTCGGTCATGAACCTTTCTACTTCTTCCTGAATTTGCCTTTGTTAGGGGTAACGGAGGTCTCTGCTGCCCTTGGTCGTGACCTACTGGTCTAGGCTACTTTTTTACGTGCTCGGCTCATCTGTGCCGAGGCTGCAGTAGATGTGGTTCATTCCTAGAAGGCGAGAGAATTCTTCACAGGCTGCTGGTTGAGCTTGAGCTGGACTGAGTGACTGCTTCTTTCTGTCCTTCATGGTGCCTACTCCGATGTAAGGTGGAAGATGCTCCTTGTGGGCCTAGCCGCGAATGGACAGTTCGCTTGGAAGGTTGCTCATGTTAATTGTGGATGCAAATTTCTGCCTTCTTCTTCTTGGACAAAATTGCACCTACAAAACAATTAACACCTTAGGTCAAGGCCAATAACTTCTGAATGATGGGGCTTTGGCCGGAGAACCTCCGATGCCAAAGTTAGAATTTAGATAGAAAAGTGTTTGGAGAGTTTTTGGGAGTTTTGCAAGAGTGTGGAACGTAGGTTTTTAGAGAAAATGAGGTTGAATATATAGAGCATGGCCGACCCCATTGGGAGAGAGGGTGGCCGGCCTCTTGTGTATTTTTTGAGTGTAATTGTTGATTTAATTGGCAATTAATGGATTAATTAGGTAATAAATCCATTACTTAACCAATTAACATAATTTAAAAGGAAAGTTTTGGAGGTTAAGGAATAATTATCTTATGGAGAATATAGGATCAGGATGGATGAAATAATTTTGAATTTGTTACCTATGTTGGGCATTTTTTACTTGGTTGAAGGATGATTGCCCGCTGCTCGTGCATGGGAATCTCGATATGCCTCAAGGGTATTTTTGTCCTCTTCTATCCAAAAATCCACGTGTCGCCTCGTGATTATTTTTGGCTCCATAAATGCCCCCACACCTGTTGGGCTGCTCGCGGGAAAGGGCAGCAGGTGTAGAGATCTTCTTGTTTTAGGAAACATATGATTGTTTCCTATCGTAATGTAAATTCCCTCTTTAATTGGAAATTAGATCCTTCTAGGAAAAGGAAATAAATTTCTGTCAAAGCCTATTTAAGTCCACCTTAAGTGGATTATTAAATTAACTTTGAAGGGCGATTTATTCTACCCTACAAGAGAGAGAAAGCTAGAGGATATTTGTTCCCCCTCCCCTAGCAATCTTCTACACTTGCCCGTGCAAATGATAGTCTTTCGTTGCTTTCTTTGTCTTCTCCGCGCCGTACTAAGGTAAGAAAAAAATAATTTTCCTTATCTTCTTCTTGGATAGCGCTGTTGCGAGGCAGCCGTCGGGATGGTGCGGCATGTCGGCTGGCAGGGGCCAGGAGTCAGCTCGGCATAGGCTGAGGAAGTGTTCTGGCAAGGACCACTGCTTAGGCTGCTTGGTTTGGCTAAAGCCAAGGGCAGTTGTGCGGCTAGGGTCGCGGATTGAGGCACGGTGCTAGGTGAGCCACATGACCCATGTCCTGAGGGTTCTTGGACCTGACGCGGGCTAGGTCGGCGATTGAGAGAAACAATGAGGTCGCTGGCCTCATGGGCTGCTGAAATGCTGGGCATGCAGGCCTCCTGCCTGCTGGTCTGAGAGAAAAATGAGGGAAAAGTCAGTATGGGTTGAGCTTCCATACTGAGTATCGTGAATGGTGTTGGTTGCTTAATCATCTTTGCCAAGAGAAAGGTGGGCTGCTCCCAAGAGAGGTGGTAAAGAGGATCAAGGCGGATGCATTAGTTCGTCTGAACGCTTTCGTGGAGCCTACTATGAATGAAGGTGGAAAGAAAAGATATTCCCCGCCTGCTCAAGAGATGTCGGTTGAGAAAAACTGAAGACTTCATCCGCTGCTTGCGATGATCTGCCTCCTGCCGAGCGGCTTGTGATTAACATGACTTCTTCCAATGGGAAGAAAAATGAGGCTACTAGATCTGAGCATGTGGTGCCTGCCATATCGAGAATGGTTAGTACGATTGCTGAAATGATTGCTCAGTGTAAAGGTCCTGTCATGCCCCCAGTGCCGAAGTCTGTACCAAGACGTTTGTTGGGAGCTAAGTCTGGTTCACCTTTGGAGATGCTTGCTATTATGAAGAGCGATAAGGTGAAATCTGCTACTAAAGTGGCGCTAAGGCCCACTTCCTATGCTGCTGAGATTGATTCGCCTACTAGGAATGAGAAGACTGCTCGCGTGGGCAGCTTTGAGAAATCCACTAAGCCTGCTTCTGGGGAAGTTGCTGACATCTGTGTGCTTTTAAAACTAGGAGCTTGAAGACATGAACGCTTGTGCCAAGTTTGTTGATGACGTCAGAAAGGTTGTTTGCCCAAGTTCATTTGCGAAGCATACGACCCAATATAGAAGGACTGCTCTGCTTGCTATGATACAGATATGGCAAGGCTGCCAAGAAGGTGGTGAAGATTATGGCAGCTGAAGCTTTATTCTTTGCTCGAGGAGATCAAGAGGTTGGATTCTGAGCTCGTTGCTTTGAAGGGGTCTAATATTTCTGCCCCTACTTCTCTACCACTCGAGACCGCTCGCCAAGAGATTGTTGACTTGAGGACTAGGCTTGACGCGATCCAAGTTAAGCATGAAAGTGCAGAGAAGGAGATTGGATGTTACATACCTCATACTCAAGATCTTGAGTTTGTAGTTTCTGAGCTTCGTTTCGCTGCTTATGCAAATGATGAAGAGTTGATTATTGCTTAGAATCAAGTGATCCACTTCAAGAGAATCGTCGATAAGCTTGAACCCCAAGTGTTGGAACTTCAAAGTGTACTGAAGATCAACGAAAGTCTGAAGAAGGGAGTAGATGAGCTGCAGCACGTCCGTGTTGGTCTGCTCGAGGAGAATGAGCAATTAAAGGGCAAAAAAGATGGGCTTGAGGTTTCGAGACCTTCCCTATTTCTTCGGAACACATGCTTTCTTTTACTTTTGGCGGTTCCCATTGGTGAAGTAGTTGGAAAAGTTGGTGCCCAGGCTGGGGTAGCCGAAGGTGAAGCGTTAGATGATGTCGCTGCTAAGAGTGTCGCGGCTGCTGAAGGTGTGGCGACCGAGTAGTCGTGGGATGTTCAAGCTGCTGAAGTGTAGTCTTCTAGGTAGCATTTAGGATTTTCTTTGTTTTTCCTTATAGCTCTTGTTTTGCTTGCACTCATTCGGCCTTTGCTAATTGTTTATAGACATGCTTTCTTCGCTTTTCTTCATCTTCGCTTATTTTGTTCATGCCCTAACCTTTAGACTTTATAGACCAGTGGCAGGCCCGCGTAGCCTATGCAGTTGTAGGTGTTGGTGTAGAACTTTGCAAAGTTCTTAGCCATAAGGTTGGCAGCTGGATGCCTTACTTACAGAAGCAGACAAGTCTGTGTAACCACTAAGCTGTTAACCATGGCTTTTTCCAATTCCATAGGTTGCGTAGCAAAAATCACAACACTTTAGGACTTGGTGTAGGTCGTTGCGCGCTTGGCAGAGGTGAAGTTTATTGACTACGTAGTATGTCGGCTGTGGATAAAGCTTCGTATATGCACGATAGTTTGTTTAAGCTTTCACAAGAATATGCGGTTGTATAAGTCTACTGCAGTTTTACTGCTCGAAGGGCAAGCCGTAGGCAATCTTCCGAAAACCGTAGGCTACCTTAGTGCACTCAGTAGCAGCTTTAGGTTTCCAGGGTAGTTGTCCATTGGATGTATTGTGTAATGTGCCCCATCCATCTCTAGGGCTCGGTTCTCCACGGATTAGGCTAAGAGACCCAAAATCCTTCAGTTAGCTAAGCCTTGAAAAAGACCATTGTGGCTACTTCTAGGAATCCTGGCGCAAGCCATCGTGCACCTCGTTATACTAGGACAGCTCAGCTCATCCACGTCTAGATATTCGGAGTGTAGAGTTTATCCTTCCGTCTTGGAAAGCTGACCCGTGTGGGTGTCGGGGAATTGGTTTACCTTCTCGCACTAGAGAGCAATTAGTTTACACTCTTGTACTGGAGAGCAATTAGTTTACTCTCTCGATGGTTGGTCCCTCAAGGGGCGCAATTCCTGCGATGAGTCCTTAAGAAAGGCACGGTTTTCTTTTGAAGTGCAGGAATGATCAGTTGTTGTAAGCATGCAGCCGAGCCAAGTTGAAATTACTTCTGAATTCCACATTGAAAAACGAGTGAAACGAACGAGAACTTAGTTGTAAAGTAGGAACTGCATAACAATTGGATAGTCCTCGGCTTATGAGGTGGTGCCCGTCGAGCTGCTTGAATCTTTAGGCTTTGATGTAGCGGGAGGTCACGCATGGTACTTCCTTAGATTGTAGGTGTTCCACTGTTTTTCGATCTCTTTGTCGTTCATGGTGACGAGTGTGTAATTACCCTTACTGCCTACTTTGCTGATCTTGTACAGACCTTCCCAGATAGAATCCATCTTTTTGGAGCCTTCTCTGCGGGCAGTGATGAAAGCTTTTCTCAGGGCTAGATCTCCATGTTGGAATTGCCGGATCTTGGCCTTTTTGTTGTAGCTGGAGATGAGTTGTTGGTAGGCTATGATACGAGTGATAGTCTGCTTGTGGCCATCTCCTTACTATTCTACTCAATGCTTGGTAGTAGAGCGGTGATACTTGGCTTGATGACATTGGGATGAATGATCACTTCAAAGCCAAATGCCAAAGAGAAAGGAGTCTCACCGGTTACTCGTCTTTTGGTGGTGCGATATGCCCATAGGTATCTGGGGAGTTCGTCTGGCCATTTTCCCTTCTTGTTGGTAAGGGATTTCTTGAGGCGGTCGAGGATTATCTTGTTGGATGCTTCGGCCTGCCCATTGCCTTGAGGATATCTCGGCGTGGACATGTGCTGCTTGATGCCATATTTTTGGAAAAACTTCGCCAAATTTTTGCCCATAAATTATGGGCCGTTGTCGGTGACGATGGATTGAGGAATGACAAATCGGCAAATGATGTTCCTTTATATGAAGTGCTCAACGTCCGTCTGATTCGTGGTCATCATGGGCTCTACTTCTACGCATTTGGTGAAGTAGTCGATTGCTACGATCATCATGCCTCTGCCCCCAGTAGCAAGCGGCATATGTCCTAGTAGGTCGATTGCCCACCGTATGAACGGCCAAAGACTCGTTTACGGGTGTAGTTCACGAGCAGGCAGTGCTGGTACATGCTTGTAGCGTTGGCAGCGGCCGCACTTTTGTACTAACTCCTTAGCATTTTGGGGCATGGTAGGCCAATAGTAGCCTGTGTTAAGAGCCTTCTGTGCCAAGGATCGATCTCCAGAGTGATTTCCACAAACGCATTCGTGGATTGAGCTTAGAACCTTCAAGTTAACGGGAGGCGCTAGGCAGCAGAGATGTGGTCCGGTGTAGGATCTTCGGATGAGAATGTTGTTCCACATGTAGTAGCGTGCTGCCTTGATTTGGAGCTTCCTAAACTCTAACCATTCCATGCAGAATATGCCATTGACCAGGAAGTCTACAATGGAATCTTGCCAGTTTGAAGTTGTACTAACCTGTGACACCTCGGTTGCTGACTTTGCCTCTATGCTTGGCTGGTCTAGATACTCTACCAGAATAGAGTGTTTGAGTTGGTGGTCGAGGGCAGAGCCTAGGTCGGCTAGTGCATCCACGTGAGCGTTGTCTGCTTGTGGAACTTGAGTGAGGGTGTAAGTCTGAAACTTCTCAAGTAGTCTGGTTAGTGATTAGCTGGGAATCAGAATGAATTGCAAACTTTTTCACCACCAAGTCTTGTGCCATTCGGAGGCGTGCCAGTAGGGTCTCATACTCTGCTTTGTTGTTGGATGTTTTGAAGCCTAGAGTGATCGCTTACTCGGGCATCGAATTATCTGGGGTGCCAAGGACTACGCCTGCTCTCGAACCTTTGTAGTTGGATGCGCTGTCTACATGCAAATGCCAGAAGTCTCCATCGGGTGGAGCAGGTGTGGCTAGGGCTTGCTTGGCTACCTCCGAGGCGTCGTTGGGCCGCTCTGTTGCGTCATGAATGCGTGGTAGGGAGTCGTGGAGCTGGAGCCATGTTACACGTAGCAGGAGATGCTCAACTGTTGGTATTGGACCACTTTAGAGCTAAATTATAGAGTAAGGGTCAGCTAGGGCTGTGTGACGTGCAGCAGGAGATGATGCTCAACTGCCCGTACATGTTGCTCTTATGTAGAATCTTTTGGGGCTACGTGGACAAAACTTGCTTCCGAGTGTGTCCTTCCAGTGTTCGTCTGCCCTTGGCGTGTCTTTTGGGCTGAGTTGTTGCATTCGTCATAAAACTTTGCATCTGTCAAGGTCTACGCCTTTATTGTTGCGAGTTTGGATTGGGTAGAATAGTGCGTCATGAGGATGACTGCATGCGTTTGAAGGTAAAACTTAAGTTTCTGGGTTGCAACAACCATCGCCAAAGTTAGCTTTTGAATTTCTGGTAGCATCGAGGATAGCTTTTGAACTGTGGAATACAGGTAGTCGGGCCCTCAGCTCTTCTCGTATGAGGGCAGAGCTAACTGCTACTTCAGAGACTGCCAGGTAGATGTATAAACCCTCCGCTGCTTCCGGCTTGGATAGTAAGGGAGGTGATGTGAGATACTTCTTCAGGTCTTGGAAGGCTTTTTCGCACTCTTCATCCCATTTGACTCGTTGTGCCCTCTTGATAGCCTTCAAAAAGGGCTTCCATCGATCGGTGGACCACGAGAGAAAGTGGTTGAGGGCAACTGCTCATCCGGTCAAGCTTTGGATCTCCTTCAAGGTAGTTTGAGATTCATTTCTAGGATTGCTCGGATTTGCTTGGGATGTGCTTCAATTCCTCGTTGGGTTACTAAGTACCCTAGGAATCGGCCTAAAGATACTCCAAACGTGGATTTGGTAGGGTTAACAAGCAACTTGTGGTAATCTACCTTGGGATCGATGCTGGGCATGTCGGAAGGTGACCATGCAAAGACGTCTCGGTTTTCCCTAAGGAAAGTCGTGAGTTATTCCTTCTCGATTGGGCTTAGATGTGAGCCGATTTTAGTCGTCTTTTTCGATTGCTGAGGATCAAGAATGATGTCTTCGGCATCCTCTTTAGGCTTCCATCTTATCCCGTCTGCTTGGGCGCCATTTTCTTGATCCGCTATCTGTAATTGTTATTTGGTGGCCTCTTCGTCCATTTGGACTTCGGTAGCCTCCACAGGGTTAAACGTTTTCTTCTTTGACTCTTTCAACATTTGCATAATGCATCGTCAGGATGTGGCCTAGTTAGACTTGATCTCTCCAACTCCTCATCTGGGGATGCGATATCAGATTTTTTGATACTTGACGGAAGTGACGGCATCCAGCTTGATCAACCAAGGTGTTCCAAGAATCCAATTTTAGTGGGATGGATCACTTACGATTGTGAACGTCTGCTTTGAGATAACTGGCGGTGTTTTCACGTCAAGTGTAATGTGGCCGATGATAGTTGAGGTGTGTCCGTTGAATCCAATAAGTACCCCTGCTCGGCATATAGTTGTGCTTTCTAGGCCCATCTTCTGAATGACTGAGAGTTGAAGTACGTTGACTGAACTTCCATTGTTAACCATCATCCTATCGACTATAGCATGGGCTAGTTTGACAGATACTACTAGTGCTTCGTCATGTGGGAAATCGACGCCTTCTGCATCCTGCACGGTGAAGCCAATGATGGGTCCAGGTTGGCTATCGACTGGACCAGTGAGATTAGTAAAACATGCTGAATCTTCCTTTTTTTTTGGAGTTATTAGTGGCCCCCAAGTGCTCGGATTCGGCAAAGATACCATTGATTCGAATCGTCTTCGTTGGTGGCTCCTCATCATTGTCTACATTCCTTCTAGGTTACGCAGCTGACTTGTCCTAGTATTTGTCAACCTTGCCTTCTTTCACAAGTTTCTCCAAGTAATTATTCCAAGTGTAGTAGTCGTCGGTTGTATGACCAAGACCTCGGTGGAATGCGTAATATTTGGTGTGATCCAACTTGGAAGTATCTCCTTTTGATTGTTTTGGCAGCTTGAACCATGGCTCGTTCTTGATGTCGCGATGGATTTGGTGGATCGGAATTGAGAACTTAGAATAGTTCTTGGTCATCGGGCCTTCTTTGGTCGTGGGTCGATCCCTACGCTTGGCCTCCTGCCTGTTCTTGTTAGACTGTTTCCCGTCTTCCTTCCTTTGAACCACTGTCGACTCTTTTCGAGGCTGCTCGAGCGCCTTTTCTGCTCATCAAGCCTCGTCCCAAAGTGCATACTTCTCTGCCAGGGCAAAGGAATCTGCTAGAGTTAAGTCTTCTTTCATGATCATTTCTCCGAACAGTAGGTAATCTGCTGAGAGTCCTTTTTGGAAGGCTGCACTTGCTATTGAGTCATCGCATCCGACGAACTTTGCCTTCTTTGCTTTGAACCTTTTCACGTAGTCACGGAGCGACTCCTTTGGGTTTTTCTTCACGTTAAATAAATGGTTGGACTTTTTCTTGATCGAGCGATAAGATGAGTATTCTTTGGTGAAAACCAAGGAAAGATCATCGAAATTCCAGATGAATCGTGGTAGCAAGGTGTGAAACCAATCTTGCGCCTCGCCTTATAGAGTGGTGGCGAATATTTTGCACATAAGGGCATCGTTGTTCCGATAAAGGACCATCGTGCTTCGGTAGTGCTTCAAGTGCCTATCTGGATCTCAATCTCCTTTGAAAAATATGAAATGTGCCATACTAAACTTGCGTGGAAGCTCTACCTGCTAGATCTCGTTCGTGAAGGGTGACCTGCTCATGTTGGTCATATCCCGCCGTAGTGCTTCATCGTTCACTTCATTGCGTTGGAAATCATGCAACCATTCGTTGAGGAGTATTTCTACCTCTTCTTTGATTTATCTTTGTTGGGGTAGCGGAACTCTCGGCTGCTCCCCGGTCTTGACTTGCTAGTTTAGGCTGATCTTCTATGTTCTCGGCTTATCTATGCCGCGGTGGCGGAACATGTGGTCCATTTCTAGCAAGCAAGGGAATTCTTTGCTGGCTGCCGGTTGAACTTGAGCCGAATTGAGTGACTGTTTCTCTTTCTCTGTCGTGCTGCCTACTCCGATGAGATGTGGAGGATGCTCTTTGTGGGTCTAGCCGCGACTGAACACTTTGCTTGGAAGGCTGCTCATGTTGATTATCGGAGTGTGGCCCCAACCGTGAATGTATGCTCATCCGTGGGCTTAATCGAGAGTGCACGCTCCTTCGCGCGTTAAGACGGGAGTCTACGCTATCTCGAGGGCCCAATCGGGAGTGTACTCTGCCCAAACGCTCGGTTCATAGCTGGTCGAGTGGCTGCTTGCCAGGACACTGTTGGAGAGGTTCTTCGTCTGCCCTTGTCCTACTTCAGGACACCTCGTTTGGGGCACGTTGCATCTTGGTGCGCTGCAAGAGTTGATTCACCAAGGTTGTCTGCTGTGCGAGGGTGCTCATTAATTCTATGACTTGTCGAGACAAGTGTTGTTCTCCATTTGGATTGGAAGAGCTTGGAAGGAATGCATTTCCTTGAGCAGTGGAAGTGTGGTAGACTTCGGGCGCAAGATTTGAATTGGGAAATGTCAAGTCTGCGGAGAAATATGGTGAAAATGCCCATGGTTCAATCGTAGGCCCAGAAATTTGAAGCCGGGACGGTTGAACTAATCTTGTACCGATTTCGGCTGCTTGGAAAGCAACGGGAGTAAGCTGGGCCACGGAAGTGGGATGCTCGGTGTGTGGCGCATGTGGGTGCAACGCTAGGGCTCGGCTTGGCAACTCATTGGGTTCGCGTCGGGCTTGAGTGGCTCGGGTCATCTCGCCTTGGGCTTGGGCCCATGTGGGCTTCAATGGCACAGCTTAGGTCGTGGTTATGGCGCCGTAGGCCTTGCCGATGGTGGTTGCCGTGGTGGTTGCCACGGTGGTGCCCCGTGGGGGTGGAGTCGCTCCACTCATCGTTGTGTTAAGCCTTATAGATCGTCGTGGTCCTAATCCTTGAACGTTGGAATTTCCGTTCATCGAGGTTTCCAAATCTCTTGCCATTGTACTTTTCTTTTACGTTTTATAGAAGAATTTTTAAAAATAAAAATTCCAAGAATAAGAACATACGAAAAATCTACAAGTGAACAAGAAAACGAGAAACGTTGAATGCGAGAGTCTTCTACGAGCGTTTGATCAAGACACGCAATGAAAGCACCAATTTGTGGATGCAAATTTCTTCCTTCTTGTTCTTGGACGAAAATGCACTTGCAAAAACAATTAACACCTTAGGTCAAGGCCAATAGCCTTACGCACCCACGATGAATGGGGGGGCTTTGGCCGAAGAACCTCTGATGCCAAAGTTAGAATTTTGAGGGAAAAGTGTTTGGAGATTTTAGAGAATTTTACAAGAGGATTGAACTTAGGTTTTGGAGAAAATGAGGGTGTTTATATAGGGGTGTGGTCGACCCCTTTGGGAGAATGGGGACCAGCCACTTGGATGAGTTTTTTGGGTGAGATTCATGATTTGTTAGCTAATTAATAAATTAATTGAGTAATAAATCAATTAATTAGCTAATTAATATAATTAGAAATGAATGATTTAGGGGTTACCTTCTGAAGAAGATTTGATGAGGATGAATGAAATAGGTTTTGAATAAATACCTATTTTGGGCACTTTTAATTTGATTGAGGAATGATTGCCCACTGCTTGCACGTAGAAATTCCGGTGTGTCTCGAGGGTAATCTTGTCTTTTTCACCCAAAAATCCACGTGTCGTCTCTATATTTTTCTTGATTATTTTTGGCTCCACACGTATGGCTTGAATTTAAATGGTGCTTCTTCACGTTCGTCAAGGACTATCGGTTTTATGGGAAGCAGTCGGGCGCCTGGGAGTTTCGTGTTAGTTCAAAGCCTGCTTATGGAAGGTTTGTTCGGACATCCTCCCTACCTGCTTATGGAAGGTTTGTTCGTTTGCCAAATGTGTCCTTTTATCATATTCTCTTCAGATCAAGTCAGATGATTAATTTGTTATTATCATTCAAGATTGGTTGCTCAAGGTTGCTAGTTATCGGGTTAAAGGGATTTGGTATTTCGATGACGTTGCTCCACTCCATTTGGCGGCTCGATATTCTCTCTTATGGGAGGGCAAACGTGAAGAATCTGGAGTCCACCCTTGTCTCTTGTTCATAGGTATAATGTTGGTGGGTCTTTTTGAGCTGCAGATAGGCAGGAGGGGGCATTGATATGGTTATCCAAGATGAAGTTTGCTGTTTGTTGGTGGTTACATATGCACATTGTCTGTCTGATGTAGCAACCCCTGACGCAGAGTTCTTAGTTGCAAGAGAAGGGGTCCGAGTGGCTTTAGAAAAATAGTACAGTAGCATTCATGTTGAGAGTGACTCTATCAAGTTAGTCCAGACAGCCCGTAGCTTGCGGGTGGACTACTCCCCCTTGAGTCCTGTCGTTGAGTACATCAAAGTTGAATTACGCTCTTTGTCCAAAAAAAGAAAAGAAGGTTGAATTACGCTCTAGTTCACTGGTGCCCAGAATAGTCACATTCAACGTTCTGCTAATCTCATTCTCTAATCATGAGTCTTTTGGTTTGAATAATTCGAGAAATTGTTGGCGATGTTATTTTTTAGGGCTAGTTACATATTACACACTCAAGATTTACAATGATTTTTAAAATGGGCCATGAGGTTTTAAGTTATTCACATTGCACTTTAAGGTTTTGTAATTGTACCAATTTACACATTTTGTCTATTTGAATGCCTAATTCTCTATTAAATCGATGAGCTTTTGTCAATTTGGCACAAATCTGGCTTACGTGGCAACCTAATTACGGGTTACATGCTCACTATGTCATTAATTTAATGAAGATTCAAATAATTCATTAGACAATGGGCATAAATTGATACAATTTTAAAACCTCAGGGTGTATATGAAAAAGTTAAAACCTCATTGGCCAATTTAAAAATCATCCCAAACCTAAAGGGTGTAAATATACTTAGACCTATTTTTACGAATATAATTCACCCTAATATTCAATTAAATTGCTACTGTCTCCCAAAGAAGCAAGCGGCCCTCTACCACAGTGGTGGAGAGGAGTGTTGCCTTTGGACAATAGCGTGGGTTCAAATCCTATCGGCTCCCTAATCTAACATCTAATATAACAAATCTATCGTTTGACCGAAACCCAAAAAAAAAAAAAAAAAACCATTAAATGGCCACTAACGGTATTATCCTAGATTCTACATATACTTTTGTGTACAAAATCAATCAAATAGAACTAGATTCCTTTTTAATCAAAATGAATTAGATTGGTTGTTGTTGTTGTTAATCATTTATTTTTGGGTTGTATTTGTGATTCCATTTTTTTCTTTCGGTAATGTTAGGAAGGCCGTTTATTTAAATTATATTTGTAAATTATATAACGTAATTATTGATTTGAATTATTACTTAAATGTTAATTAACCTCAATATTTTCTAATGCTAACACATTCATATGTAAATTAAATCTAAATATTAGTCTATCTAGCATTATCCTTTCTATTTTTCCCTTGCCTTCACTACTTCTTTCACTCTGTTGTACTACTTTAATAACTCGGCTCTCCACCGTCCACTCCCTTCGGTCATCTTGTACTCTCTCTCTCTCTCTCTCTCTCTCTCTCTCTCTCTCTATAAAAGCAAGGTCACCCCAGCAAAAGTATTCCCCTACTCTATACAGTAGTGTACTACCCTTTTTAATTAACCATGGCTGACTACCCCTACTCATCAAATTTCTTCTCAGGTCTGTTAAAATTCAACCCTCTTCATCGTCACCATGAACTACCACCTCAGCCGCCTCCTCATCCTTCACAACCTCCTCCTCCCTATGCTCACAACTTCTTCCTCAACCAAACCCACTCCTTTTACTTCCCCACCGACCAACAGAACCTTAACACTAGGCCTCCTTCCCCTCCTCTCAGAGAAGCCCTCCCCCTCCTCAGCCGCCTGAGCCCAACCAACCAGCACCACGATCCCGAAGATCAACAACAACAACATCTGCATGAAGATCATCAGCACTTTAAAGATCAACAAGATGAGGAAGATGGTGACGGTGAAGACGATGAGAGTGTGACTGTTGCACTGCACATAGGGTTGCCAAACCCTAGCGCTTCTGAAATGGCTTCTGTGCTTTCTGCTGCAGCTAATTCTTCCTCGTCAGAGATGACCAATTATTCTGCAGGGTACCCCATGACTTGCAGGCTGAACAAGGGTCAGTACTGGATCCCTACCCCTTCTCAGATTCTCATAGGTCCTACCCAGTTTTCTTGCCCTGTTTGCTACAAGACCTTCAACAGATACAACAACATGCAGGTAAATCTCAATTTCTTTAACCAATAATAGTTTAAAAGTAAATTATTCAAGAAAATTTCTTGATTCACCTGCAAAACCATGGCCCCCAAAAGTCATTCTCCCTTTTCTCCCCTCTCTCTCTCTCTCTCCAAATTTTTTGTTTTGGATCAGGTTTTTCTTCTCTCTTTGTTTTTGTTTTCCTTTCTTTATCCTCTCATAATTTAAGGACAAAAATCAGTCATATAATGTGCTCAGCTGTTTTTTTCTTTAATTTTTTTGCCTTAAGTATCATCCTATGCTTGGACTTATAAAGGGAAAAATTAGATTGGAGCCTTTTTCTTTTTGATTTTTATATTTTCATAATTTACATTTAAAAAAACTTTCAGTATCATCTTCTGCCTTTTTTTTTTTGCATGGTTCTGGGAATTGGGGCTGAGTAAATCTTTCTGATTCAACTGAGGCTATGACCAGTACCTCCCCCTTTATGTGATTGAACAACACAGGCAATGTTCCTTATGCCTTTAGTACTTTGGAGTCTGTGCTCAAACATATACTGGCAGGAGCTGAAAAATCTTGCAGTGTTCGAAGGGGCAGGTCATGACATTATTCCAGTAACAGATTAGTTTCTCTATGTGGACCTTCAGTCTGCAACAAAACAGTTTTTCGTCATCAAAAATCCCATATATAGTAATATCAAACTCTATATTATCTAATGAATTTTGACTGGCGCTGATGTTGGGGGGATGGGATGTGTGTTCTGCTCGCTTAATCCTTCATTACCCGTTGTGGGTTTGTTTTCTTTTGAAAAAAACAAACTCTATATCCACAAATTTTCAAACTCGTAAGTTAAACATTTGTTTCTTTTTATTATTACTTAATAACAAACTAGTTTAAGTAATAGGCAAAAACATGGAAATATAATAGCAGATTCATATCCCTCTAAAGTAATAAAACATTCACTATTTGTGTTCATTGTGACAATTAACTCTCCTAGAAATAGCATTTTCAGGGAGATCCTTGTGTTTGAATATATAACAAAGCCTAAAATTTTAATACCCAAACATTTGCACCTTTAATGAGCAGATTGTTACAATTTTTCTTTCATGTGTAGAACTGAAATTATGGATAACTAACACTCTCATAGTTAATCCTGGAATTCACCAACAACACATGACTAACTTATTAGAAGTCATATCACAGGCTTAAATTCTGCAAGGGCAAGCAATTTAGTTATTTTTGTTTCTTTTAATTCATTTGTAGTGTATATGCGTGGTCAATAATTCACCGAGTACTAATTTTTCACTTCCCTAATTTTGTGGTCGTGATCCCTGTATATTTGTAGATGCATATGTGGGGGCATGGATCTCAATATAGAAAGGGGCCTGAATCTTTGAGAGGCACTCAACCAACAGGAATGCTTAGGCTTCCTTGCTATTGTTGCACACCAAGTTGCAGGAATAACATCGATCACCCTAGAGCAAAGCCTCTGAAAGACTTCAGAACACTTCAAACACATTACAAGAGGAAGCATGGAATCAAGCCTTTCATGTGTAGAAAATGTGGCAAGGCGTTTGCAGTGAGGGGGGATTGGAGAACCCATGAGAAGAATTGCGGCAAGCTTTGGTATTGCATTTGTGGCTCTGATTTTAAGCACAAGAGATCTCTTAAAGATCATATCAAGGCTTTTGGGAATGGGCATGCAGCTTATGGATTTAATGGCTTTGAAGAGGAAGATGAACCTGCTTCTGAAGTAGAGCAAGACAATGAGTCCATGCAGCAATAATAACTTGGAAGAAAATTAAGAACATTAATTAATTGTTAATGAGTCAATTATTAGTATATGAACTTAGGGAGGGAGAGCTATTGACATAGCCATGGTTTTCTGAGTGAGAACTATATGTAAGCATATCATTTACCTGGAGAGCCAATTTTTTCTTCCTATTTTTTCTACTTTTTTGCACTGCTTGTATTTAGTTCTCTATCAGCATGTTGTAGGATCTAAATCACTTTCCATGTTAACTAGTAATTTCTGTGAGTCCATTGTCCTAGCAACTAATGTTAATGGCTGCTTCATTTATAATTTCGCTCCTTATTGTATTTTTTTGTTTGTTTGAGAGAACTGGTGTATTACATGTGTTGGATAAAGCTTCTTGTTCAACCCATTGTAACCTATATTTAAACTCTTCCCCTCCTCGTAACATAAATTAAACTAATATAACTTCGTAAAAAAAAAAATTTTGTCCTTATTGATGTGGTACAAATCTTTAACCATTTAACCACTACTTTAGTGAACCTCATGATGAGAAACACTATCAAAAAGTCATCGGTTTGACTGGGAAACTATACACACACACACACACACACTGAATGAACAACTAATAGATAAACAGGTTTTTATTAAATTTTTACATATCAGTGTGCTCTCATAGCATTTTCGTTCGACTTATACATCATCTGCGTACATATCTATAAATGCATCTCCCTTGCCACGTATATGGGGATGGAGAGAGAGAGAGAGATGGTCAATAAGAAGAGAAGAGTCTTTGAAATAAGATGACCATCTGTAGATTATAATTCAGAGATAATAATATACGCACGGATAATTTCACTTTAGGGGTTTCGGGCTTTTGGCTTTAATAATTCAGTTTCCTTTTAAGATCCTCTTGAAGAGTATACCTCAATTCACAAACCTCATTAGTCGTTATTTGTGTTATGTGAGTGTGATGCATGAATCTCGTACCAGTACTTATGTGCTAAGTTAATCTAGAGCCAATTTTAGTTGTGTAGTTAGAAGGAACTTGAGCACTAGAAAGCAGCAATTTTAATCATGTCCTTGACGAGGACGTTAGGCATTTAAGTGGATATATAAATAAATGTATTATCCAATTTTTCTGTTACACTAAAGTGTTTAGAATTCTGGACCTAACTTACTCTTACGGTCATACCCATCAGTTTTATTTGTGCCTAAATTGTGCATATTCGAAGCATAAAGTAGGAGATTATGCAAGGTTGATCTTTGATTAGTTATAAATGAGTGAAGAAAACAATAGTAGTGCCTAATCTTTTTCAGATATTGCATCAATATAGGACGAGTTCGTGTCTGAAATGGTGGCAATATAAAGGCAAATATAACAGGAAAGCAAGACAAGCGTTTGGGTATATTTTGTTCCAAATGTAGTTGAAATAGGCTTTTCATCTCCTGCTGCAAATAACATGGATCAGCTTTTTGTTGGTGATGCATACGATTCCCTTTTGCTTTGTTAGTGGTGGGGGGGGGGGGGGTGTGAGTGTTGATGGATGGAACATGTACCATTTGAGATTCACTATATTGCTTGGGAAATTCAAAGGAAATGATTATCTTTAGAGAGGTGTAAAAAAAAAAAAAAAAAACCAATGAAAATGATTTGAAAACTTTGAGTTTTAACGATAATGACAAAATAAAGGGTAAAATGAACAGTACCAGGATTGACTTTTTAGTGTAAAAATTTGGGGAGCTTTTCGTTAAAATTCCAAAAAAAAAAAAGAGAAGCGCATAAAAAATAAAAACCTATAAATGTATAGAGATATATGTATACATACATATCAATGTTTTAAAAGGCGAAGGCATGAGCAAGGCATTTGATGGATAGCCCCACCTAGGCAAAAGCTTTAAGACGTGAGGCGAGACCTAATTTTTTAATACATATTTTATACATACAAAAATATAATAGTCACAAACAAGTTTAACTCACATAACCAAGCAATCAAATTAATCAATTTCAAACGTCTATTTAAGTGCCTATTTATATGAGAGTTTTGGATAATATTTTGTGGGATAGGTAGTCTTAAAAAAAGAGAAATAAGGAAAAAAATATAACGAATTTCTTAAAAAAGAATTATATAACATTAAGAAAATAATAATCCAAATAAAAAGATGTTTTTTTTTCTACGGCCAATCATGAGAATATTTAAGAAAATAATAAAAACAAAAACAAAACAATTCTTATCTAATATATATCTAGTATATGAGAAATTAAATATTAGAAACAAAAAGTGAAGAGAAAAGAGATAGAGGGTAATAAATGTCTTTAAAGTGAGATTAGTTTTAAAAAAAGGTGAAGATAATTGGGTAATAAATGTGGCAAAGTGGGGTCAGTTTAAGTATTAAAAAAAAAATTAAAAACACCAACTCAGCCTCAAAAACCTGGTTGTCTTCTTCATCTTCTTCGTCTCCTTCTGATGTTCATGGCCTGCAACTCAAAACAGCTCTGCAACTCTAAAAAAATTTCAGATTTTTGAAACTTAAAAAAGAAAAAGGAACGCCCAATCGACGCCTCAGGCACATCTAGACGTGCCCCAAGAAGCCTAGGTGTGTATTTCGCCGATTCCCTTAAAACATAGGCGAAAATGATGCAACCCCACCTCCAAGACTACCCAGATGCGGCCCGAGGCGAGTCTTTTAAAACACTGATACATATATAGATATTTGATATAACAAAACAGAAAAGGGAGAAGGGAAAAAGGAAAATGATAATGGAATAGATGGATCTTGTTGGCAGCTTAATTTGTTGAGAGGGAGAGAGGATGGGTAAATGCTAGGTCAGCTACAGGCTGAAAACGCAAGAAGGTGGAGCCCAAGGCGTATTGGTTGTGCTTAGTAGTTTGCAAAATGATGTACTGATACCTCCAACAGTGATGCAAACCCTTGTTTCTGATGAATAAACTGTTGATTGAAACGACCTTTCAATAACACTTTGACCACCTCTCTCTCTCTCTCTCTCTCTCTCTCTCTGTCTGCGCGCTGCAACCTTGAAATTCAGCAAGACTGCAACACTTGCTAGCTATTTACTTCTGCGAATCTAAAGAAAAAATTCAAATACACAAAGTCGAGTGTGGTTAAGCTTTAGGGTTTAGAGATTAATGATTGTAACCTTAGTTCTAATGAAATCAATTTACATTATATGATATATGAATGGATGGTAAAGTTGATTTGCATATCTTAATTATTAGATTACTTTTGTGGCCAAATAAGGGTTACATAAAATTTATTACTATACTGCTAGATTAAACACAAATTGAACTACAAGTACGAGCATTTATCACAAAATCAATATCCTACCCTTTGTAGGGGAGACCAAAACCCTACCACTACATTGATCCTTTTGGACCACCCCCTCTTTCCATTACATCTCATGCACACATGCTCTCTCTCCCTCCCTCTCTCCCTCTCTCTCTCTCTCATATTTGGATAGTGCATGAAAGATCCGCTAGCTGCAACATGGGAAGGTTTGGAGTTAGGACATGACATGAGATGATTGAAGGGTAAAATTGACAATTCCATTTTTATATATGCTTTGTATGCCATGCATTGTCACCATGCAAAATCTTTGCCGTTTCTTTAAATAAATGAACAAAAAGCAGATGGTTTTGTAAACTCACCTTATCAACTGAAGCATTTTTTTTTATATGGATAATCGATGCTAGAGAAGTGTTGATAATGAATTCTATATTAATGAGAGGACATTACAAGAGCTTGTAAGTAAGTCCAGCTTCTTATAGTGGAACCTCAACTTCTTCATAGTATCAGAGCATATTGTTTCCCGTGTAAAGCCCAACGTTACACTCACTCCACGTCACCACATTTATGTTGTCCACAAGTTTAGTTTGAAAATTTGTCATACATGAGAGGATGTGTTGAGAATAAATCTCACATTGATGGAGGGAGACCTTACATGAGCTTATAAGTAAGCTGTGCTATTCCCCATATTGCCAATTGGATTTATGGTAAAACCCCACCTTCGTCAAAGAGATCATCTACTTGAATCATGTGGTCTTAAAACATGATTTCTCTACATTTCCCTTTCCTATTTACCCATCTGCTCACACTCGAGGACTCAACCATGCACGGCCTTCTTGCTTAAAATCCCAAGCAAAAAAAGTTTTTCTATTTGATTGCAGAGGTCTTGGGTGTTCTCAAAGCTTTTTTTAATACAACTATTCTTTTTGCTTAAAAATAATTACTGATTAATTTATATCTCATTCTACTATTACCAAGATCACAAGGAAACCAAACATCCTTACCCGAGAATATGTATATAAATGTTCTTTTTTCTTTTAATTTTGTTTTTAGTTTATTTTTACCTTTGTATTCACATCTCCAATACATAGGGGACAACTTTGTCTCCTTTGGCTCAAATCACTATCTTTTCCTGGCATATTATAATTTAAGCCACTCATCTTAGCCCTTGCCAACTAAATGAGAATCCTAACTATTGATTCATTAATTTCATACATGTAGGATTGTCGGCAGAAGAATACGTAAACACAATTTCTTCACAAAAAATCGAAAGTGCATAAAATATTTTATATTATGGACTTTATCAATTTGTGCAATCAAAACACATAAGCTTTACATGCCTAGAGAAGGTGACACGGTGAACTTCTGAATGATCAAACTCGAGGACGAGATTGTTGAGAATGAGTCCCACATTGATAGGAGGATGGACCTTGCATTGGCTTATAAGAGGTTGGGCTACTCCTTATATTGTCAATTGGTTTTATGGTGGAACCTCAACTTTCTTCATGGTATCAGAGCAGGTTGTCCCATGTGTGAAGCCAAACGGCCACACGCGCTCCACGTCACCCCGTTGTGTTGTCCACGTGTTAGGCTTTAAAATTCACCACACGTGATGGGGCATGTTGAGAATGAGTCTCACATTGATGGGTGGATGGACCTTGTATGGGCTTATAAGAGGTTTGGCTACTCTTCATATTGTCAATTGAGTTTATGGTGGAACGTCAACTTTCTTCAAAGACAGCTTGAAGCACTTCTATATATGCATTGTGGCTCATACAACAAACTGATGGGGAGTTTCAGGGTTGTGATATGTTAGTAGCATGCAAAGAGACCTCAAACTTACATAAGCTCCACGTCCCTAAAATCCTACCTACTAACAGATTCTAGAAACTGTAATGAGCCCATAACTAGAATACTAAAACCCATGGAATTGCCTTCTTGCACACAAGAACCCCTTAACCAATAAAAAGTAATCTGAGTTTAATTCTTCCTTGTGGCACAAGGAATAGCTAACTAATTAAAACTCCAACTCTACTTTATTCTGGATATAACTATGTAAACCAATTAGGGTTGGACTTTAATGTTTGACTCCAACATTCTCTCACGGTTAAATAGTTGTATGATCAAAACAAACAGGCTTACTTTTTAATGGTCTCTTTGAGTTTATTAGTGCTATATAGTTCCCTCAACTATGTCAAATAAGACCACTTGCTTGACATTGTCGAGTTTAAGAACAACATATGTGCTCTTAACCTTTACAATCACACAAACAAGAATCTTAATTATCCACATAAACTGTATTGGACTTGGTAATAACAAGATGATTGGCATTCCTTAATTTGAATATTTGTAGCAAAATCACTTTGGTCCTTCCTTGAGCAAACAACTATGCGTTTACTGCTTGCTTTTAACAAAGCTTTATAATTGCACGAGATAGTTATAACCTAAACCTTATAAGACAACTGAAACAAACGTTGTTCTAACATGAATTTGTGCACTATAACTTTACAGCAAATAAATACTCATGTTGTCTAATAAAACATTTTATAAGCATATTGTCATGCCCTGAACCCAGGTCAGTAATAAAAATTCAAACCCGAATCCGAAACGTGAGTTAAAACTAAATAATCAAAAGGAAATTTAAATGGGTTGGAAAATAAATTTCTCTTATAAAAATAACTCATGATTCTTAAACAAATCAAGAATTCTTTACAACCTACAGTAAACAGATGAATAAACTTTCTATTCTCATATCTAATCCGATCTCATCTTGCCTACTTTCTTGAATGTCTAGTTCGAAAACCTGCAAAACAATAGAGACATGAGCTTCAACAGCTCAGTAGGGACATAACCTTACTACAGTAAAATATCAAATCATTATTGATAACACTGCATGAATGCAGTGCAACCTCTTCAGCTACCCCTGTTAATTTATATAATAAAACACGTAGACCTGCACGTCCCATACCGTGCATTTTACCACTGTAGTGGTGGTTCGAATGCTCTATTATAGAAACTAACCCCCATATGATATCCCAAGTTTATAAACCCCTTTTGCTAATCATCTTATCTAATTCATTGATCTCCAGCCCAAATCACCCACATTGACAATTTATCCCGTCGATATCCTATTCTAATGTACACATTGGGGTCGCCTAGAACTGGTTTCACAATGAATAGATTCAACTACACAAAAGATCCTTTCCAACTACCCTCATTTCCAGAATTCCAATCTCAACATTGAAGTTCCAACCACATCTCACAACATGAGTGGTGCACAAATAATGTCATTTCATCTTTCACATGTATCACAATATATTCTCAATGAATAGCATTCCAGTAATAATTCCACAACCAATAACAAGTAAACACTTACCTGAAGCAATTAGATAATTAATATCCAATCACATTAATCAACCAAAAAGATCAAGAATATTATAACACTTCACGAAATTTAATAAAACAAATTTCCGTAAAGGTCTGCCTTATTTCCCCTACCTCAATTCCAAAGCTAAAACGAAGAGCCACGTCACTACTGCAATAGCTAAGCTCCACGTAATTATCCACATCACTACCGAAATAGCTAAGTTCCACGTATTTGAGGAAGCTCCTTGATTAGGGATGGCAATTCTAACCGTTAAACCCGATAACCGTGGATAATCACCCGAATGGATTGGATTTGGATATGAAAATTCGGGTATGGTTTGGATATGGGGAAAAACCGTTTATATTATTCAGTTATGGTTTTGGATATGGTTATAGAGGTCTCCAAACCGTATCCATAACCGAATCCGATCCGATTAGTAAATAATATAATTTATATATAATATATATATATATATATATATATAAATATTTGTATATCTATTATTCACCAAACCATTAACTTGAGAATACAAAAGTTGCATTTTGTAGGAAAGTAAAGTTTTGAATCAAAATCAATGCAAACTCAATGGTGCTTATAGGACATAACAAAGACAAGCCAACATCATCAGTGTTTTAATTTTTATACTCAACAAGATCCATTCATTGGATCATTTTATACATCAAATGTTTAATGACGAAATTGATATCTACTAACTTATAATTTCTCAATTGAACGAATATATTTTTTGTATTGACGAAGATGGATATACCCGTTCACCGATGGGGAATCCGTTACCCGGTGGGTATGGTTATGGATAATACCCGATGGTTAATTTGCGGTTATGGATATGGTTATTTTTCGTGGTTATGGGGATGGATATAGCATTTCCGTCCCCAAACCGAACCGTTGCCATCCCTATCCTTGATTGCTCCTAACACCATATATATCTTCTTTCACTCTCTTTTCTTTCCTAAATCTCTCTCTCTCAAACATATATATAAATATATACACGCACAACATACATATATATATATATATATATATATATATGTACTAATTCCTCTACGTAATGCATGCTATCTCCATTTCTCTCTCCTACGAGAGCTCACATGCTGCATGCTGCCTCATTTCCCAAAACAATGGAGCGAAGCTCCTATTTATAGTTAAAAAGGACAGTAACTAAATGCCTGATTGGATGATTAGTGCGGCTAGTTCCACCTGGTAGGCTTATCTCTAAGTTTAGATAATTGTCTCCCGCAAATCAACAGCTCATGCTATTGTCTAACCACTTAATCAACCACAGCTCCTATTTGCATGTAATATTTATGCCACCTTACCCCTATATTCTGCCACCTCAACCTATCACCCCACTCAAGTACCACGTGTCATCCTAGCTGGCAAAGTAAACATAGGAACCAAGTAGCAAACATAAATAAATAATATCCACAATAAATTCTAAAAATACGGAATCTTACACATAAAAAACGAACGAATTCCATAGATAATTAAACTTTAACATTCAGAACAATTTGACCGAGTCCACATCCAAGAATTAAACCATGACCGAGTCCACATCCAAAAGAAAAATTAAAATTAATTGGAAACATGTTGAGATTAAAACACGACTTTACTCCCGCATACTTCATGCCTCAAAACTCAAAACCAATCTCATATCTGCAACATGCTTATGAAAAATCATGTTTGGCAATGGCTTCTTTAGTGGATCTACAACCATATCAGAAGTTACAATATAGTCAATGGAATACGTATTTCAGAAGCCCGGTTATAGATTCAACAGCCTTCAATGCAGAGTTGAATAAATGAAGCAACGATGCCACTATTATTGTGTTTCGGAATCAGTGGGCGAAGTCTGCCGACTTCTCTGAGATTGACCATGTTTATTCCGAAGATATGGAAACCTAATCCAGCAAGGAAACAACAGGTTTCCTGTAATCTTGGAGTCCTTACAATCTAAGGATTGACATCTACCGCGAGTAATCACACTCCTAAAATGGTGCAATATCTACTTCCTAGACATCCTCTGTCATTGTCCCGGTTTAATAAGGATTCTACTATCCTAAAAAGGTCATATCCTCGACTAATAGAAATACACACTTCTAAGTAGGGGTGGGCTGGTAAAAAAACAAAAACAAAAGACTGAAAACCAGACCGAGGTCGAAAAAAAACGAAACAAAGCTGTTAAATCGAACCCAACCAAATCTGGTTGGTTCAACTTCAGTTTTTGAGGTTCAGAAATCGAACGAAATCGAAATGCTGCAAACCAACGTCGTTTTGAAATATGCCTATTAATTATTTATTAATATTCCTATTTCTTTTGAAACGGCGTCGTGTTATCCCCTTTCAAACTTGGTAAATGGTAAAACTAAACTACATCCTTGATCCCTTTGGACTCTCTCCTTCCCAATCTCCACGAATTCCTCTCTCTCACTCTTATAGTCATAGCCTCTTCTCTTTCTCAGTCTTCGTCTTTTTCAAAGAATCGAAAGATCCAGAGTTCATCGAGGAGGAACTCGCTATCTCTTAGAGCAATTCCAGTGTGTAAGGGCTCCCCATGGCAATTGGTAATTTAATCCCCTTCAATGAATAGTACCTGTCATTAATAAACAGTAATTGCATTTTACATGTACACTCTTAAACTGAATAGTCATGGCAATATGCAATAAAATATTAGTATTTTTTATTTTATAAAATAATAAAACTAATTTAAATTTTAAATTTCGAATAAGATTTTTAACCGATCTCGTCACGTCACGTGTCATTATCCGAAAGTAAATTTTTGTGAATAGATTTCGATAAGATTTTTAACCAATTCCGTTGCGCGACATGTCCTTACCTATTTAGAATCGTTGAAAATATTGAAATGTGGTGTAAGGTGAGAGAAAATGGTAAGGTATTTATAAAAAAAAATTATAATTTTTTTTATAACTTTTTCGGATTTTTAATTAGTTTTAAAAAAATTTATTAACTTAATTAATCTAGACCGTCGGATTACAAAAAATTTGAAATCCAACAATCCAGAATGAGACACGTGACCCACCCAAACATTTCTGATTTTTTTCTTTTTCTAAAAAAATTTTATAGCCGAAAAAAATGGACTGTTGATCTGGAAATCAAACGGTCCAGATTCAAAGTGATTGAGTGGGGCTAACACGCGGGCCCATCGTCTGAAAATATGCCCGAGAGGTGCCCCTACGCATGTGTGTTGCCCACGTGCCTGACGCAAAAAATTTTATAACGTGGCTGATGTCATGTTGACCTCAGCCTTGCATCACTCCCCCTAAGGCACGGCTTTAGACTCCTGCCTGCCATCTCCCACGGGCTCCCTCTTAACCCAATTGCCTGAATAGGCTGGAGCTAGTTTGGGAGGGGATTGGATTGCAAATGGAGCCTATCCACAGGGCAAAAGAGCACGCTGAAAGTGCTCTTATCCATTAGCTGACTCGCTGACTCCCTCATGCTCGCCGTCTCACTCACATACCTCGCTGAGTCGCCGTGTTCCTTCTGATTCCCAGCGGCCAGCCTCGCTCAGTTGCTCAGTCCTCCCTCGCGTTCACCCCTGTGACCTGCGAGCTTCCTTCCTCTCTCTGTTTCAACATACCATGGCCCCAGAGCCCACCACGATTCCAAAGATTAGTCACTATCTTGTAAGTTGTAACCCTAATTTTATATTTTGTTTTTCTTCAAACTAGTCGATTAGGATATCAAACAAAAAGTACTATTTTTCTGTTCAATTTTCTGTTTTTCTGTATAATTTAGAAAAAGTTTGGAGTATTTTTTAGGATCGTAGAGTTACAATTGGTTCTAGCATCCACCACACAGTAAATTTAATTATTGTTATTAAAGAATCCATTCCAAAATGCCGACTTAAGGAATTAGTGATTGTTGGAATGCTTAATTTATTGATTGTGTTGCAATCATTAAACTTTGAATTTAAAAGAAAATAAAAAATCTAATCGGACAATAATCGAATCGGAAAAAACCGAATTGAACAAAAATCGAACCGGAAAAAACTGACAGAAAACCTAACCGATCCGCACAATAATTTCGGTTCAATTTTTAGTTTGGAAAAAAATCAAACGGAATACAACCGAACCAACCCCTACTTTTAGCGTTCATCTCTAGTAATGCAATGCTCGCATACTTATTCTCTTACCCATATCTTGAGTCTTATATTGCTTACTATCTTGACCGTTTGAGAGCCTTTGACTGGCATATCCCCAGTTTTTTGGCTTGCTTACGACTGTTTATTGTTTTACATGTTCCTTGGATTTGTGCATCACCACCGCCTATGGCAATGGGAAAATTTGGTTCCAACATTTGGTGTTTTCATTGAGAGTGAACTCATATTTATCATGACCATATCACTTTACCACTGCTATGAATGTTGCAAAACGACCCCAATGCAGCTACGCCACTTCCAAGTGCGGCACCACCTCAGAAAACGAAGACACACTCCCACCATGAATGGAATGTGGGAGAGTTTATTGCAGTTCTATGATTTTGTCAAAAAGATTCACGAATAAGGGAGCAGACAAGGCTGGCTAACCTTGAAAGGCGATTGAAGGCCCTTGAAGACATCGTCTCTAGTTTTCAGGAGTTGCTGATTGAGGCACTCCTGTTCGGCCGTCAGCAAGAATCGTTGATTAGAATTCACATTCAAAGTGCCAACGCCTCATTCCCGAAACATTTCACAAAAAGCAAGAGCCCGATGGAAGGTCACATGCTTCACGTCAACTGCATTTATGGGGAGCAAGATTATCTGGTTTAAACCAGAAAGGAAAGAAATGTTGCATGCAAAAGGTCTAGGATGGTGTTTATCACCAATAAGCCATTTTTCTATTGATTCTAACATCCAGGTGTTCTCAGATAGGGATTTGAACATGAAGACTTGTACTTGTATCTGATTCGAGAAAACTCGGGGGAGCAAAAACCAGTATACTACGTGTCTAAAGCTCTTCTCGAACCAAAAACTCGACACCCAAATATGGAAAAGCTCATCCTGACATTGGTAACAGCAACTAGAAAACTTCGTTCGTACTTTCCATTCATTTTGAATGGTGTAAATGATGGAATATCCCATTCAATCCATCATGCACAGTTCCGACGCATCATCTAGGATTAATGCATATAGAACTAGGGCAACACAAAATCATCTATCATCCCAAGACCTTGATTAAGCCCTAAGTGCTTCCACACTTTTTGGAAAAATTCACCCTGACGAATCAAGACATCCATTTCTTCACAGATCTGTAGAAAACACCCGAGAATACATGCTTGTGGAAACTCTACATGGACGGATCGTCAAATATAAACGAAACATGGGTTAAGATGGTTTTGATGACGTCAAACAAATCTATACTTTAGTAGTCTTTGAAGCTTAGATTCAAGGCCAACAACAACGAAGCTGAAGACGAAGCACTGCCCACTAGACTAAGGATCGTGGCAGAATTACAAGTTAATGAGCTGTCATTCCATTGCGACTTAATGCTGATCGTATAAGTCAAAGGTGACTACCCAGCTTATCATGCAACGATGAACTCTACTTTGCCAAGGCCAAGGCACTGCTCGAAGGTTTTGACAAGCACAAAATCCAATAAATCCCTAGAAACAAGAACGGTCATGCCGATGCCCTAGCAAACATCGCGTCCACCGTTGACTATGCCCTCCGACAAACAATGTCATTCGAATACCTTGTTGCCCCAAGCATTTATGAACCGGAACTGGAAGTAGACGCCACTATCAACACAAGGGAAAACTAGATGGATGAGATCATCGATTGCATCTAATTCGGAAAGCTGCCCGAAGATGCCACTTGGCCAAGAAACTGGTCCCAAAGGCTTCATGATATACCATCATCCTTGGGAAACTTTAACGACATTCTTCCTCTGGGCCCCATACTCTATGTGTCACTCTGGAGATGGGCTTACAAATCCTAAATAACGTCCGAGCGTATACGGGAACCATGCTGGTGGAAGATCGCTCGCCCAAAAAGCACTGACAGCTGGATACTAGTGGCCCACCATGCAACATGACGCCATAGTTTGTGCTCAAAGTTGCCACAAATGTCAAGGGTACGCTCCTATGAACCATCAACACGCTGAAGAATTAAACACTCTAATAGGGGCATGACCTTTTATGCAATTGGGCATCGATCTTGTCTGACATTGAAAAAAGCTCAAGGAAATAAATTGAGTACCTTATAGTAGCTACAAATTTCTCTTCCAAGTGGATCAAAGTAGAGCCCTTGTATATATATCATATAAAGTTTACTTAATACTATGGTTTACAAATAACTAAACGTATTGTAGAATTAATTACTTTTAAGGATAATGAAAGGCGAAGTTCTTTATTATTACCAAAGAAATAAGAGAATGGGTTAATACAAAGTAATAGCACCCTTACCATAACTGAGATGCTTCTCTTAATGTGAGATCTAATCCATACACATTTGTACCTTCATCACATAAATCATGACCAAGTAGTTCAGACTATGGCACTAGCATAAAACTGAAGTGTTGTTGAAGAATGAGGGTTGCATGGTAAGGTGAACGTGGCATGTTAGAGCCACACAGAGTTCATCAATGATATCATTTAGTTGTGGAATTATAAGTCTTAATTGAATCGCACAACGCAATAATAATACGAGTTAAAAATGTTAAGCAACCTTTTACTAAAAGGACGCAAACTTCGTTCTCCTATTTAACATTACGAGAATATTAATTGGCCATTAAGTAAAGCTACATTGTGCGAATTAAGAAGTTTTTAGTTCAGTTCTTTAAGAGAACTTATCTTTGTATTTGAGGCCCCAAATTAGAGTACCTCATTTCCTGACATTCTTGTTTGAAAAAAAAAAGAAGAAAAATACAGAATAACAGAAAGAAATGAAAGAATTTTGATGTACCTTATTAAAAAATAAGGTATCAGTATCATTTAAGATACACTACTATGGTTCAAAATTACACTCCTACGGTACATAATTATGATAATGTTCAAGTTACTGACAAAGAATGACGTGATTATTGTGGATGCAAATTTCTTCCTCCTTGTTCTTGGACAAAATTGCACCTACAAAACAAATAACACCTTAGGTCAAGGCCAAAAGCCTCACGCGCCCATGATGAATGGGGGGGCGGCTTTGGCCGAAGAAACTCCAATGCCAAAGTTAGAATTTTGAGAGAAAAGTGTTTGGAGAATTTGGAGAATTTTGCAAGAGTGTTGAACTTAGGTTTTTAGAGAAAATGGGGTAATATATATAGCGCATGGCCGGTCCCCTTTGGAGAGAAGGTGGCCGGCTCTTTGTGGTGTTTTTGAGTGTATTTTGTAGTTAATTGGTAGTTTAATTAGTCATTAATAGATTAATTAGGTAATAAATCTATTAATTAGCTAATTACCATAATTTAAAAGGAATATTTTGGGGGTTACCTTGTGGAGAGGATTTGATGAGGATGGATGAAATAGGTTTTGAATTATTACCTATTTTGGGCACTTTTGACTTGGTTGAGGGTTGATTGCCCACTGCTCGCACGTAGGAATCCCGGTAAGCCTCGAGGGTAATTTTGTCCTTTTAACCCAAAAATCCACGTATCGCCTTGTGATTATTTTTGGCTCCACAAATGCCCCCACACCTGCTAGGCTGCTCGCAGGAAAGGGTAGCAGGTGTAGAGTTCTTCAACTTTGATGTAGATTCTCTCTTGGACTTGGAATTTGATTCTTCTATGAGGGAAATAAATCGTCTCCAAAGCCTATTTAAGCCTACCTTACGTAGGGGATTAAATCAACTTCAGAAGGCAATTATTTATCCCTACAAGAAAGAGAGAGCTAGAGGATATTTGTTCCCCCTCCCCTAGCACTCATCTTTGCTTGCCCATGCAAATAATCATCTTCCGTTGATTTCTTTGTCTTCTTCATGCCGCACCGATGTAAGAAAAACTTAATTCTCCTTGTCTTCTTCTTGTGAGGTGCTGCCACAGGGTAGCCGTCGGGGTGGTGCGGCACGTCGACTGGCAGGGGTCAGGAGTCGGCTTGGCATGGGCCAAGGAGGTGGTGTGGCAGGGGCCATTGCTTGTGCTACTCGGCTTGATTGAAGCCAAGGATTACCTCGGCATGGGCAGAGGAAGTGGCGTGTCAGGGGCCATTGCTTGTGCTGCTCAGCTTGATTGAAGCCAAGGATTGGCTCGGCATGGGCCAAGGAAGTGGCGTGGCATGGGCAACGGTTTGGCTGCCACGTCTGTGCTGCTTGCCAAAAATGAGGAAACTGCTTGAGTTTAATTTCTCAGCTACCATAGATTGAGCAGTCAAGGATGGAGCTGCCAAGATCGGAGCTGCTGAAGATGAACTGTCAGATGAGCGAACTGTTAAGTGCAAAAGTGGTTACTGCCCCCTGACCATTTGCTGCCTAGTTGACCTTCAAGCATTCGATCTTTTTAGCTATATGGCCTTCTCGCACTGGAGAGCTTACCCATATGGGTGTCAGAAAATTAGTTTACTCTCTCGCACTAAAGAGCTTACCCATATGAGTGTCAGGGAATTGGTTTACCCTTTCGCATTGGAGAGCAATTAGTTTAACCTCTCACACCGGAGAGCTTACCCATATAGGTGTTGGGGGATTGGTTTACCCTCTCGCACTGGAGAGCATGGAAGTCGTTGTCGTGAGTGCAGTTGAGAAAAGCTGGACTGCTGGACAAATGAAATAATCTTCAGCATGCGAGGTCTTGTTTGGCGAACTGCTTGAGACTTTGAACTGCCTGTGGAACCCACGTAAGGGTGTAAGGGCAGTGAGCTGCTCCCAGAATTATTGCGCCATCATTAGGTGTTTCGTCGTATGCTCTTTTGAGGTTTGGTTGGCGCGATCCACAGGGCACAATTGGCACGGTTGGGATCCATGGTGCAAGATTAGCACAATTATGAGCCATGGTAATAGACCAATGGCTACCAGGAGCCGTGAAGCAGGTAGGCAAGGCTGTGAAAGTAGAGTTAGGGCTGGCTTGGGCTAGGTTGTGTGCAGCAGGCAGAATTGGACCACTAGGTCTGTGATGCTCGGCTACTGGTGATGTGCTGCTTCAGTATTGAATCGTCTAGAGTATTGAGAACATGATCTGCCCCCGATTCTTGGTAGTTGGGCTGGTGTGTCCTTTTGGTACTCGTCTACCCCTGGCGCGCCGTTAAGCTAAGCTACTACCTTTGTTGAAACAGAAGTAATGGTAGACTCTGGGCACAGGATTTGAATTGGGGAATGTCAAATCCAGGGAGAAACGTGGTGAAAATACCCCCGGTTTGATCATAGGCCTTAAAACTTGGAGTCGGGAAGGTTGTGCTACTTTTGGGCCGACTTGGTCTGCTTGGGAAACCACATGAGCAGACTGGGCCGCGAGAGCAAGCTGGGTCGCAGAAGCAGGCTGGGCCACGGGAGCAAGCTAGGTCGCGGGAACAGGCTGGGTCGCATGAGTAGGCTAGGCCACGGGTGTGGGCTGCTCAGCGTGTGATGCATGCGAGTGCAAAGCTTGGGCTTGGCTTGGCAACACGTTGGGCCCGCGCTGGGTTTGGAGTGACATGGCTTGGGCCGTGGCTTTGGTGTCGTGGGCCTTGGATGGCACGGTTTGGGATTGGGCCCGTGCAAGCTTGGATGGCACAGCTCGGGCCATGGTAATGATGCCATAGACCTCGCCGTGGGTGGTTTCTGTGGTGGTCACCTCGGTGGTTGCCATGGTGGTCACCTCGGTGGTCACCTCGTAGTGGTGGTGCCGCTGCACTTATTGTCACATTTAGCCTCATGGATCGTCGCGGTCCCATCTATTGGATGTTGGAATTTTCATTGGAATTTTCACTCGTTGAATTTTCTAAATTTCTAGCCATTGTACTTCTCTTTTACGTTTTATCAAAGAATTTTTGCAAATAAAAAATTCTAATGATAAAAACGTACGAAAAATCTACAAATGGACAAGAAAATAGAAAAACCTTGGATGCGAGTCTTCTACGAGTGTGGGACTCAACTCTCAATGAAAGCACCAATTTGTGGATGCAAATTTCTTCTTCCTTGTTCTTGGACAAAATTGCACCTACAAAACAAATAACACCTTAGGTCAAGGCCACGAGCCTCACACGCCCATGATGAATGGGGGGGGTTTTGGCCGAAGAACCTCCGATGCCAAAGTTAGAATTTTGAGAGAAAAGTGTTTGGAGAATTTGGAGAATTTTGCAAGAGTGTTGAACTTAGGTTTTTAGAGAAAATGGGGTAATATATATAGGGCATGGCCGGTCCCCTTTGGAGATAAGGTGGCCGGCCCTTTGTGGTGTTTTTGAGTGTATTTTGTAGTTAATTGGTAGTTTAATTAGCCATTAATAGATTAATTAGGTAATAAATCTATTAATTAGCTAATTAACATAATTTAAAAGGAATATTTTGGGGGTTACCTTGTGGAGAGGATTTGATGAGGATGGATGAAATAGGTTTTGAATTATTACCTATTTTGGGCACTTTTGACTTGGTTGAGGGTTGATTGTCCATTGCTCGTGCGTAGGAATCCCGGTAAGCCTCGAGGGTAATTTTATCCTTTTAACCCAAAAATCCACGTGTCGCCTTATGATTATTTTTGGCTCCACAATTATTATTATAGGAATGTTGGTAGTTACATTGTGATGTTCTCTTATATTGTCAAGGTAGGTTTTTGTTCTTCAACGTGATTAAATTACCAATGACGTACTATTATAGTACGAATGTATGTTATTAATTATTATGTAACGTTATGAACTTACACAACATCGTAATCGTTCAAAATATACAAGGTCTAAGGTAAGGTTACATCTTAACCATTTAAATTTACACTCCAAGGTTATACAATTTTCTTAACGTTACACCAAATAATGCTGGTATTACAATACCAAGATTGCCCTTTGCGGTGTGGATGTTAAGTTACATAGTAATTGTTCAAATTAACACTCCAAGGTTACATAACTTAGATTACACTGTTACGGTAATATGTTATAGTTAAACGTCAGTGCATTACACAGTTTGATGTTCAAATTAAATATATCCTAGATGTCTAGGCTCTTAATCCAATATATACCAATTCATGCATGCTATTAAATCACAATGGGGTAATTAAAGGCAATGTTTAAAATATTGGTATTGGTAAAAATGTTAATATGCAAATTTGTGAAAATATCGACGGATATATCGATATCGATATCTGTTGCTTTCGACGGAAATGATGGAAATTCAAAATGAAACTTTAGAGATTGTCAAACATTAGTTTGGACTAAATATAAGAGTTTCTTCGATATTTAACAGATGTATCAGAAATATCGACGATATATGTTGATTTTAGCCTAACCTTAAAGAGTTTTTCTAATATGAGATAATTTTAGCCTAAACTTCAAGGTGATGTGTGTAACTATTAATCAAAATCGGTCACTTTATAATAATTTAAAAGCTGTTTGATGACCATAATCCTGATATCCCTGCAAGATATGTGGGCACTAAAAAAATGCGAACCAACCATTTGAAGGCAGATAATCTTAGCTGCTTTTGATTCTCAAAGTGTACGCACGAGACACCTTTGTTTGAGAGGCCCCAATGACTAAAGGGAAAAGGGCTAAAAGGCAACAATCTTGACCCCATAACCACTTTTGTAAAGAAAGAAAAATGCCTTAAAAATAAATAAAACACAATGAAACAAAAATCTTCTTTTGGACATACCTATAGCTTCTCTTTTCTCATGATCATTATCCATGGCATATGCTTTCTCCTTTCCATTTTCTGCTGCTAAAGTTTTCTTGCTTTAATGTTTGGAGGTAGATTCTCCAAGTTGTATGTATGGGGAATATAGAGAAAAACTTCAAGGAGAAGAAAGTGAGCATACTTCATAACACACAAATATTGAGAAGAGAGAGAGAGAGGAGTTTATAATTTTTTATACTTTACTTTGTAGTCAAGGACTTGAGAAAATTTATGTTTGACGTTCATTAAATCACATAGACAACCATCTGCGATTTATATTTTTGGGACTATTACCTTCACACATGATCAAAGTCTCAAATTTGATTCTACCATTCCACGATATCATTTGATAACAAGAAAAGAAAGGATACTCTTACCCCAAAGAATACTCTTGTAATCCATTTGGTGATATATTTATCAAGGTCATCGGAAGCACCAAGAACTTATCTGTATATATAAAGCCAGCAAACCCCTTTTGGGGTCACAGCTTCACCAAAACATTTTGTACAAAAATACCCCTCAAACAAAAAAGTTCAAAAGCAGCACAAAATAATGTAGGGGTACTTTCGTCATATAAACAGTGTTTTTTAATAATAATTATTTTTTAATTAGTACCTCCTCACAATAGGTTAGCAATAATGTGATTCAATTAGTTGTTTATTAAATATTATATTCTCTATTTTAAACACGTTCAAAAAATCTTAAGAAGTGTGTAGTGCCGGTTATAAAAAAGGTCTTTCGCACATGCATAATAATGCGATTCAATTAGTTGTCAAATAAATTTTTTTTTTCTGAACAAATGATATTATCTACACTAAGGGGGAGGAGAGTGGGCTTAGCCTCACAATGGGCTAGCAATAATGTGATTCAATCAGTTGTTTTTTAAATATTATTTTCTCTATTTTAAACACGTTCAAAACATCTTAAGAGGCGCGTAGTGCCAGTTATAAAAAAAGTTTTTCACATGCGCATAATAATGTGATTCATTTAGATTGTTTTTTTTCTCGAACAAACGATATTATCTACACTAAGGGGGAGGGGATAGGCCTAGCCTCACAATGTGCTAGCAATAATGTGATTCAATCAGTTGTTTATTAAATATTACTTTCTCTATTTTTAAATACGTTCAAAACATCTTAAGAGACGCATATCGCCGGTGACAAACAAGGCCTTTCGCACGTGCACAATAATGTGATTCAATCAGTTGTTTATTAAATATTATTTTCTCTATTTTAAACACTTAAGAAGTGCGTAGCATAATAATATGATTCAATTAGTTGTCAAATGATCGTTGTTTTTTAACAAACGATGTTATCTACACCAAGGGGAGGGGGTGGGCTTAGCCTCACAATGGGCAAGCAATAATGTGAGCCAATCAGTTGTTTATTAAATATTATTTTCTCTATTTTTAATGTAAATTCAATAGAATGTAGATAGAAATTAAAATACCGATTTTATTATGTGGATTTAGCTGCATTGATTGGTTTATGAGAGGTTTCTTCTATTGGAAATATAGGGTCTAATTGCTATATTAAATCACATGAAAAATCAAAAAATAATTCATGCAATTATATATATATATATATATATATATATATATCACAATAATGCATGGAGTAACCAATGTTAAATTAACATGATATAATGGATTAGAAAAACCTAGAAAATACGGTCGAGGCAAGTATTGGACACTTTGTCCTTAAGACAAGTTTACGCCCCACTACGGTGCTCATGGTTGATCGGCGCATGTCTCCCAAGATACAACAACCACATCCTTGTAATAGTAGCACTCCAAATCATAAGGCTCCATGAACCACGATTGTGTTGAAAACTCTCGCATTTGAACTCAATGAGACTCTCTAATATTTAATACACTATATGTATGATTATGTAAAACAATGAAAAGTTATTTTATGATTTTAGGGGGCTTCCCTATTTATAGAATGTGAGATATCTCTTTGAAAAGCATGTGACTATTCATGAAGAGTCAAAAGTTGCAACTCTTCATTTGAGTAGACACATCTTTCTACCAAAAGGCTCCACTTCTAATTTCCATTCAATTAATAAATTTAATATAATATTATTATTATTAAATTTTCCAACAATCCCCCACATGAATGGAAATAGACTTAATGCCATGCAAATGACAATGCAGACACTAGAGAGAGAATTCAGTAGGAAAAGTACCGCATCGGGATAGGTGGCTTTTGGCTTTGAACCTTCCGTAGTGAATTACTATCGGATTTACTTGGCTAATCAGTGAACGCGATGTCTTGAACTACTCAGCCGTTTGTGTAAACCATGACAATAGTAATCACACAATAACCTTCCGGACACCCCGTGGTTGCTCGGTTGTGTTCATTTTAGCCCTGAACAATTCTTGGATTCTCATGAGTGCTTTTAGAGAACCAAGCCTTTCAAAAAATTCTCACAGGAGCGGCCCCATTCCTAACTCAAGATAGGTGACTTCCCATTAAGAGTATCCTGCAATACCCCACTTGCTATTTCCAAGTATAGGAATCATTAAAAGCAAAGCTTATCCTAAATACGTTGCAGATAGCACTGTTTCATCACAGGACATGGGTAGGAGATTATCTCCGCAGTGCTCCCATTGAATCATCCACAATTCGGTTGTCCTTTTGAACCTAGATCTTGGGATCTTCGGTCAGCTAGGTTTGGGTTGCCATTATGGCGATTCTTAAGACGTAGGCTTTTAACCCATTCCTCTCGATGATACAACTTACTCTCTAGTCAAACCTTTAATTAATTGGATCCACTAGGTTGATGACCATCTCTTATGGTGTGCACTTCCATTTATGAAATTATATTTCATTCGAGAGTAGTTGTTCCAACGTAATTCTTACAAACATGTGTTCGGACTTGATAAGTAATTTACTAACACTTGGGTAAATTCCCCCACATTTAAGGTATTTGCTAGAAGATCTCTAACCTTTCAATACCTTAAAACTTCAATTATAAGAGATGATCGTTATCTTTTTTCTAGAAGCAAATTACTTTTACATTCTTTTTAAGTTTATTCCATTTCTCAAAAATAGCTAAGCGACCCCCACAATTCCGTTACATTGTGGTTGCTTTTCTTTGCCATCAATAATTCATTCATCATACTTAAAAGAAATAGAAAACTTATGTAGATAAATTTCTCTCATCCATCTTCGTAGGCCCTTAAGCCTCACCAGCCCTTCTAAGGAGATGCACTTGTTGGCTACTTATTTGTCCTTAGCCCTATGAACTTGTCTCCTTAATTAGGCTTTTAATTATCAGACCAAACATGATCTAAAATTTCTTCCCTTTGAGGGAATACTTCTTTTGCCGTCACATATATTTGCAACGTTAATATACTCATCAAGCAAACAGAATACTTAATTAAGAACAGACTATTGAGTTCTGTTTCTGTTTCTTGAAATTAATTTTGCATCAACACAGTACATGATACATATATAATATATATATATATATATATATCAATAATTAGGCCACTTTCATTTCTGAAATGATGAATTCCTTGCACACAAACCATTTAAGCCATATTAATCCCTTTTTAATGGAACAATGACAAGTGATGCATCTGTTCAATTTAAAAACCCCAATAAAATTCAACAGTCAATATTGTGGTTTTGGTTTATACCCTTCATGTTGACAGACGTACTTCTCAGTAAACAAACTTATGCAAGTACATTTCACCGAAAAATTCCTATATGCATCCATTGCTAACTGATTTAACTTCACTGCTAGATACCACCGCCTGGAAAAAGTATTGCCATATACCAGTTTTGCAATAAGCAGAACACGCAAGTAATAAACAAAAGTATCAGTTTGGTGGGTGACATCTCCAAACAGTTTATAATTAATTCAGACATACGATTACACATATATACATATCAATGAAAGAGAGTCACGACTTCTGAAACCCACTAATTCATTTGGAAAGAACCAAATGACCCATACTGAATGATCATGCATTTTCGTTAAATTCTTATCACGAATATGATCATAGTCATGATATATATCACTGTAAGTTTTATTCATGTCTGTTGAACACGAATATGCAACGGTAAGGGATGCAACCAAACACCACACTGAAAATATTACATACCAAATTTGGTAATCTCTCTCATGTCTTTCATGTACCAATTCTGTACAATACCCAAGACACCAATTGTATCCTTTGGTCAACGATGTAACCTTTAAAAGGGTTGCATTAGTTTCAAAAGGCACTTCGAGACTTTCAATTGATCAGTCGAAACCAACCAAGAATCTATGGATCGATGTCTGTTTAAATCTCCAGACTTAAAAGAAAAGAAAAACTGCAAACTTAAAAAGTCAACAAGTGTAAGTAAGTCTTTCAAGCATATACTTAGTATCCAACCGTAAACCAGGATTTGATACATTGAATCCTGCTTTGTAATAAACATGCATACCATAACCATATATTAATCATGCATTTGCTCTCATATAATCATATACTATTCATAATTTCAATGACAAACGAACAACGTACCAAAATGACAAAATCCATGTAATCGAATACCATATTTTCCTGTCCGTACGTGATTTTCTCACAAGCAAACTTTATTTGATCAACCTTCGGTGGCAACTAAACCTTAAACTTGTCTTAAGATTATTGGAAAAATAAGGTCTAATTGCTATATTAAATCACATGAAAAATCAAGAAATAATTCATGCAATTATATATATCACAATAATGCATGGAGTAACCAATGTTAAATGAACATGATATAATGGATTAGAAAAAGGAGAAATTAGGTTCACATCCTTCATTTTGCTACTACATTGATTAAAATTCTATTCATTTTCAATTTTTGATCAAGGTCCTTGGGTATTAATAACATCATTAATTATTTTAATCATTAAAATATTTTTATTTTTAAATATATTTATTTAGTGCTAAAAAGGTTACAATTAGTATATCTATATTTATGGTTAAATTTTTTATCATATATTTTTATTTTTAGTTTGTTCCTATTTTTAATTTGCAAACCTTTTTAAATTTGTACCAATTTTCTTTTCATTTTTAATTTGTACCCATATGTTAGTTTCTTTTTGTGCCCATATTTTTTTAAAGTTTTATTTGTATTTGTACCCATGTGTTTACCGTCATGTGACATTATATATTTAGTCAATGATAGAAAAATTACATATGATATATTTATGTTTTATGGCTAAACTTTGTATCATGTATTTATATTTTTAGTTTGTACCCAATTTTAATTTGCAACATTTTTTTAAATTTGTAGTATTTTCTTTTTAGTTTTAATTTGTACCCATATATTAATTTCTTTTAGCACCCATATTTTTTAAAAATTCATTTGTATTCATAATTTTTTAATCTTTTATTTGTACCCTAATTTATTTATAATGTACCTATTCTTCTTTATTAATGTACCACTTTATTATATGTGAAATGTATCATTTTTTTTTGCATAATGTACCAATTTTTTTAACACTATGAATACATTCTTTTGCCATTTATTATTTCTTATTGTTACATAGTTTTTATCCATTTATTCAATCAAAATGTTTAAATTTTTTTATTGTAACCGTTTCTAATAGTATTATAATGAGGAACTTTAAATTTATAGGATTATAAATCTCATAAAATATCAAACAATTAATGTCAAAACTATAAAAATAAAAATAGTAATAGTAATATAATGAGGTATACAAAGTCAAGGGACTTTGATGAAACTTTGAAAACCATTAAGGTTTTAGTCAAAGAATGTTAAGGATTAGGGACCGCATCCAAAGTATTCCTTAGAAAAACCTAGAAATATGGTCGAGGCAAGTGTTGGACACTTTATCCTTAAGATAAGTTTACGCCCCATTACGGTGCTCATGGTTGATTGGCGCATGTCTCCCAAGATACAACGATCACGTCCTTATAATAGTAGCACTTCAAATCACAAGGCTCCATGAACCATGATTGTGTTGAAAACTCTCTCATATGAACTCAATGAGACTCTCTAATATTTAATACACTCTATGTATGATTATGTAAAACAATAAAAAATTATTTTGTGATTATAGGGGGCTTCCCTATTTATAGAATGTGAGATACCTCTTTGGAAAGCATGTGACTATTCATGAAGAGTCAAAAGTTCAACTCTTCATTTGAGTAGACACATTTTTCTACCAAAAGGCTCCACTTCTAATTTCCATTCAATTAATAAATTTAATATAATAATATTATTATTAAATTTTCCAACATCTTCTAGCATGGTCTAATATTATTCATTTACTTCAAATATTTGACTTTCTTTTTGTCATAAAAAACAATTTATTGAATCAATTCACGCATATAAATACATTTAAAACGTGTAAGTTGCATGTAACACGCCGTGTTTCAAAAAATGTCTTATCACGGGCGTGCATGAAGGCTAGTTTATTAGAAGGAAAACACGCACGAACACCATTAAAAGATTATTTCCAAGTTTCAAACAGATACCGTACTGCACTAGGAAATTTCGAACACAAAAAAAAAAAAAAAAAATGGAAGCTATATATCACTTAAGAGAAATATACCATCTTCATAAAAAAACAGAGTATAAAAATTAAACAAAAATTAATTTGTTCATTACTTGTTACTTTTGTGTGTGTGTGTGTGTATGTATATACACACAACACTAACAAAAAAGGCTTTGACCTAAACAAAAAATAACAACAAAGTTATTCATTCATGTACGTATATATGATGCATCACATATCAGTATGGATGTGTTTGATGCACCAAATTATCTCAGACTGGACTAGTTTCAGGGACTAAGTTGGACAGGCTTAGACTAGACTAAGTTGGACTGACTTAGTGAAGCGTTTGGTGCAGTATCAGACTAAAAAACAGAATAATTAACAAACTGTTGTGACATATGTTCTTATCAATATGTGATTGTGTAAATCCTAAGTACAGATAGAATAGGAATCCTTTGGGATCTAGAAGATCTTTCCTAATATACTTTGTATTACTTGGAGAGCAAGTTTCTCTCCTCCTAATTACTATAAATAAAGGCACAAGGACTGGGGAATTAACACACAATTCCTCAAGTCTATTCTCCAATCTCTTTCTCTTCCCTTTGCCGCACCTCTCCACTAAATATAGGCCATAACACGTTATCAGCACGCTTTTCACATTTTGCTAAAGAGAATTTATTCATCTTCAATCAGGGGAGTATTACGTTTCAATTATTTTTAATTGATTAAATTTTAATTTTATTGAATTCATATACTTTTATGGATTCAATTTATTTTTCTTATTGATGTGCAAATTTATATGACACTCAAATTAAAACCCTATTAAGATAGTTGTAGTATGAATAAGTAGGGATCGTTCTAGGCCGGGGACTAACTAGGGATGCTAATCTACGCAAATATGACTCAAAAACACAAAACTAAACTTAAAAACACTTAACTAGACTCTAAAGACTCAAAACAACTTAAAACAGCTAAAAACTAACAACTAGACTCAAAACAGACTCTAGGGAGTTATTTGGACGAATTCTAGACTAATAAGACTCAAAACACTAAATTGGACAGATTTGAACAAGTTTCTAACTAATCTAACACACTTAACTAAAGGGGGATTGGTTTCTTACTAATTTAACTAAATTAGACAGATTGCAAAACTAAACAAAGTAGACACGAAATTGGTTGTTTAAAATGGTGAAAGGCTAGTTAGAGGATCCTTCTCCACACATGAAACATATGCAACACAAATTGATTTCCAGTATTGTTTCCTTAAACCATGAATGACAATGCCCCAAATTAATCATGAATGTACAAATTAACTTTCAGATTTTCCTTAATTCATTGAATTGGATGGATGGCGCATCGACAATCAAGTTATTCTTATCAAGTTCCCTACATGGAATACGCATAATAGAGATACATTCAAAGATCATTAAGTTCTATGAAAATCATAAGCATTGACAAAGCATTCGTAACTCTAAAAAGCATGATGATACTCCTGCCATGGATTCACTTAACACAATCATGACTAGTGACTTTTACTACTTGTGATTATATATGTTCATAACGATTAGGTGAAATTCCCTTATACTCTAGCATCAAATGCATGCATGCAAACTAAGTGTGCACCCTTATCCCACATACAAGAATAAGTTTTAATCAAACAGATAAGTGAATCGCATTCATGTTTTATGAAACAATAACTGGGGGTAATCAATTCATATTAAACATATGTCCATGGCTTCGAATTCACCTCTAACTAAGAAAAACTTAGTTACACATGTTCATAACAATTGAAAAGTAATCTGAAATGAACATTGAAACTAAAACAAGGGAAGAAAGAACTCAGGAAGTCTCCAATGGTTGCAGGTTGTTGCGGCACAAGGTCCTCCTCCAATGGAAGCCATGACAAAGCTCTCCTCCTCTCCTTCTTGCGGCAAAGGGTGTTTCTGTGCATGGATGGTGATGGCTACGAATTATGGTGTGGTATAGGGAGTGGTAACCTGCGGCAAAGCCTCAAAATATGTATATATAGGCATGGCAAACCCTAGGGAAATCAGGTTAGGACTTGAACTTAGCAGAAATAAAGGATTAGGGCCCTAGGGTGCGGCACAAGGCTTAAATCCATCAAGAAATGGGTTTAGCCCAATTAATTTCTGAAAAGGCTTTGCACAATCCAAATCCACAAGGGAATAGGCTAATTAAATCAAAATCCAAGAGGAATAAGGATAGGGAAGGTGCGGCAGCAATTGGAGGGAAGGGGATGGAGTGCAAGGCAAGGCAAAGGCTTTCTAGAAAGGTTTGGGGCGCCAGATTTTTAGGACTTCTAGAAAGGAGTGTTATGGCATGTTTTTAGAAGGAAAAGGCCTCCTAAAAATAGGTTTTAGGCATCCTATTATGAAAAGGAGTCCCCCTTGCAGCTAGAATTAAGATAGGATAAGATTAGGATAGGATAAAATAAGATAAGGTTGGTTTGGATAATGTTCCATGTTTGTAGCTGATTCCTTATCTTCTTTGACTTGAATTTATTTCTCCAACTTTTAAACACATTCCTAGCCTCATTTGAACTTCAAATTCATCCATTCCTTGTGCTCCATATGCATGCAATCCATTTTAGCCCAGAATTGCTCCAAAATGCTCTAAAATGCACTTTCTTGCCAACTTTGCCAATTGGACCTGCAAACACACGAAAATAGCTTAAAACACTATAATAAGTAAAAACTAACTAAGTAAATGCAAGAAAACAAGCTAACTAAGTCGCATAAATATGCTCCTATCACTTATGTTGAACGTGATACAAGCTTTGAAGATGAAAGCCGAAATTGAAGAAATAATTTTCTGCATCAAACCAGTTCATCAATATCATCACGTAATCAAGTTCTTCCAAAACAACAGTTTTTATCACGATATTTTTGCAGCCCTGATAACATGAACATTCACCATAATGCATGACCCAACTTTACGTTTTTCGAATTTTAGAGTCTACATAAATTGTGTATGCATTATAATCATAATCCTGCAGAATTATGTGAATTGATATTCTGATATTACTATAAAATTATTTGAATATGCCTTGAATTAAATTGAAAAAAAAAAGCAAAAAAAGAAAAATTGAAAACACAATCTGGGTTCTTCAAACCCGTGACTTGAGCCTACACCAGAGCCAGAAGCTCCATGCCTTTTGGAACCCAGACCCATGATGTCATCCACCTACCTAACTCCAACGCCCTTCATGGCGTCCCACGCACTGCCTACAACCATGCCTTGTCATCCCCGACGACCTATAGTCGTCGGCGACTACGATTTTGGGCGAGATTTGTAAAAAATCTCCATGGATTCGAAAACCCCAAAATTCGATTATGAGGGTTTTGGTTTCTGAATGTTGAGATTTCTCATTTTCTCTTTCACATCACCGAGTTCCATGTCAAGCCCTTGACTCACACCGAGTTATTTTGACCAACACACGGCTACCTAAAGCGACAGCACCGGCCTTCTTCCCCGGTGACCATACCCAGCGAAGCTGGGGTGTTCTTGGGCTGAAACCCGAGCCTAGTTGGGTGTTGGTTTCTTCTTGGCCTGAAAAAATAGTTTTTTTTTTCATTTTCTTTCCTTCCTTTGGGCCGGCCTGCATCGGCCCATTGCTTTGGCTCAGCCCGCATGACATTGCCCGTGGGACTTTGGTGTCTCAATGCCTGCAAAGCACACGATCGCTGTCCCCATTGGGCTGTTGGATCTTGCCCAATTCTGGGCCTGCTTCTTACCTCTTCTTTGGCCATGACCATTCCAGCCCACATTTTTGGGCTTGGATCCCATGCTTTTTCAAGTTTTTTTTTAATAGCCTATTAGGGCTTTGGTCCAATACCTTGGGCCACCAATTATATTGCCTAGTTTTTTTGGCTTTATGGGTTTAAAAAATTTTCGCCCAACTTTTAATTTTGGCCCGAAATCCAAATAATTAAATTATTAAATCTATACATATTTGCATATTTTCTTGTTGCATATTTTTGTACATATTGTGTTTGTTTGTAGGTATTATGAACTTGACGTTCATACTTATGAACCCAAAGTTTCGGAAAAGTGCCATAAAAACCTGAAGTTTCTTAACGTGCAACACTCATGTTGAAACTCGAAGTTCTTCATGCTTAAATCCGTTTAAACCAAACCATGTCTTAGAACCTGAATGTTCTAACGTTGATGTTTATGGAAATTTTATTTCCTAAAACACCAATCACATTCTTGTTTCCGCAATTCAGCGTATTATCGAACCGTAACAAGTTTAATTTCACTGATTTGGAAGTTTCGAACAAGAAACTACTTTATGTGGATACAAGATGTGACACCCCACTTGACTACAACTAGTAGCGAAATCATTGTAGCCAGTTATGGGTTGGAAGAGCTGAATAAGCCTCCGCCATCATCTTTATTCAAAGATTTATGCCTGAAGCATATCAAATGGAAGTACCTCACTACCGAGGACTCCATGGCTCATTGACTCGTTATAAACTGTTTCAAATCATGCAAAGATGAATTCTTGCTTGAAGCAAAACATGATTGAAACCTGTACGTCCACAAATAGGTACAATTCTGAAGTTTATATCCGATCGAATTTTGACTAGAAGAAAATCTTTCTCGTCCTTCTACATCTAAATTGCTCCTGAAGTAGCAGTATAGAGAGCAGAAGTTTACCAAATTCTCAGATATGATTACTACTACACTTGTGAGAGAAAGGTACCCCAGTAATTCGGCTGGGAGCTACCGAACGGTATAGACCCAGCTTCGGCTAGAGTCTACCGAATGGTGATGCCCTGCTTCGGTAGGGATGCATCAAACAATAATGGTCTGCTTAGGCAGAGGCCTACCGAACCCAAATCTTGGTTTTTCTCTCTCTCACAATCCCATTTTCGAGTTTGTTTTACAACATATGGTAGAATCAGGCATGCCAAGAGGTAGTGTCACGCCCGAAGCATGATCCCTGGCACCTAAAAACTTTAAGAATAAGAGATAGAATTCCTGAACCTTAACCTTACAGAATCTAACTCCGTTTTGACGGAATAAATCGGTGGTTATGCACTTTTTCGTGCTTTTACCAATGTTGTTGAGGAGTACCATTCTTGTAGTCAATCTGTGAGACTAGTTTTGCTCCATCTAACACATTTGGAAGAGCAAAATTTAACATGGAAGGCTTATTGGCCAAACCCCCTTGTCTTTTTGGTTTATTTTGTGAATAATTTATTTTATTCTCGGATTTAAGATTGGTGTTTAGATGTCACTATTATTCTCGAATAAAAGAGTTAATTAACAAAAATTACCACATGTGACTACAATTACCTCATGCTTATGTATGTTTTGTGGGGAAGTTAGTTGTCTGGTCTATGCTAACTTCATACCTAATCATCCCTTGACAACCCTTAAGGCTTATCCAACCTGATTGTGGGGCATGGCACTGCCCTATATTATCCAATGGTACAAATTTTACCATAAAGGGAAGCCTTCTACTCACTTTGTTTCGAAAGAACGCCTTTTTGAGCTTTAAGGATATTCGAGAGTATTATTACCATATTGAAACCAATGTAGGAAAATGGAGTAAAATTCCTTAGCATATTACCATATTGCACTTCCTACGAATATAACCAAATGCATATTCTAGAGAAGATGGAATGCTTAATGAATGGATTACACCCATTCAAGCCACTATGTGGCCGGCCAGAAGCCCGTGATTCCAAAGGAATTTTCGCTATGGATGTACGTTTGGGATATCTAGGATGATCCGTGATGTGCCATTTTGGACATCCTTTTACCCGAAGTAAAGACATCATACTTGGACGTGTATCATACCTTAGCACCCTCAATCTTCCTACAAATGATTCAAAAGGGGACATCAGTGGACTAATTCAACCACTATGCGGACCATTTAGATACTTTATAGTATTGGTTGATGCTTCTACACGTTGGTCACACATGTAGCTGTTGTCCACAAGCTGCAATCTCCACACTGGTAGCTAAGATTAACAACCTCAGGGCTCACCACTCTGATTATCTGATCAAATTTATTTGATTGGATAAGTTGGAGAATTTACATCGAAAACTTTAACTTTCGATGGATATTGCATGTCGGTTGGGTTTTGAAGTTGAACATCTAGTCCCATGTTCATACCTAGAACGACCCAACAGTAGCATTCATTAAACGCCTTCAAATGATTGCACAATCGATTGGTCATACGTACCAAGTTCCCGATCTCTGCTTGGGGCCACATAATATTGCAAGCAACCATGTTAGTCCACCTAAGGCCCGTCCCAACCCAACCTTATAAAGCGCGTGTCAGTTGGTTACCAGATACGAACCCGACATATCGCATATGCGCGTCATTGGTTGTGCGGTCTATGTGTTATTTGCGCCGCCCTTACGTACAAAAGAAAAAATGGGTCATCAGGGAAAGATGGAAATCTATGTCGGTTATGATTCTCCTTCTAATATTCGTTACTAAAAACCTTTGACAGGAGATCTCTTTACTGCTCGTTTTGCGGATTATCACTTTTATGAGACAATCTTCTCATCGTTAGGGGGAGATAAGAACGTTAACATTCCTAAAGAATGACACGAATTATCGTGGACGTCCCAACTATGTCTCATCTCGATCCCAATCTAGATCGTTAGAGTATAACCAGACACTTCCTCTGATCTAGCAAAAGTGACGAGATCACATATACCAGCTGCAAATGTGCCTGCAAAGATGTGTACCAAATATACGACGGACCTTCGTCCCAAAAGCAGGAACGCCACTACTGTGGCTGACCTTCGTACATTAGCAACTAGCCAATCAATCTATCCTAAGCTAGAAGTATGGTAGATCACTCAGTTCGAGGATTCACTTCCCCAAAAGTGGAGGAACATGGCACGAACAAATCCGCCCCTCGATCATTGTCTCAATCCTTTTCATCTCATGAGATTAAATCTGGATTACTCCCGAGACCTGAAGTTCTTGGTCTTGTATACTAGTTTGGATGAGATATGGAATTGGAATGAGATTATCATAAATGATGTTTCATTTATATGGTTACTACCGACATAAACGTAAGACGACGGTAACGAACCGCGTTCTGTTGATTAATATCGACGTAGAACTAATTAGTCAACTAGAAGAATCAATCTATGATGAATGAGATGAATGAAATAGTGCAATATGACGCCTTGGAGCAAGGTTTCTCTCATACACCATGTGATTGATTGCAGCATTATAAACTTGATTGTAGTATCTCTGGGATCATGATACGAACCTACATGGAATTTCCAAAGGACTTACATGTATTGATTCAAATAGTTCTAGACCACAAGAACACCTTCTCGGTTATGATAAGGACTTCACTTTACGGATGTAGAACTATCCGGGCAGATGTGGTATACCCGTCTAAGTGAATATTTGATCAGTTAGGGATTAATGGCCCAGCGTGTACAAAATCCGAAATTGCTAGAGTTAAGAATACTAACTCGCACCTAAAATCGGACTTTAAGATGAATGATCTTGGGAAAACTCGACATTACCTCGACCTGAAGTTGCAAGCTAGTTCTGATGGTATTCTGGTCTACCACTCGAACTAGACCCAGAAAGTTTTATGTCTATGTATACCCTGATCGTCTGTATGCTAGATGCAAATGAGACCTTTATGGATGATATGGAGCATAAGATTCCATATTGGAACGTGAGGCATCCATATCTAAGTGCCATTGGCATTTGTTGCACTTAGCTCAAATGCACTAGATCGGACATCTTATGTGCTGATAATCTTTTGGCATAAAGCAGCACTGCGCCTAACATGCCACCACCAAACTTGGTGTTAAAGACGTTTTTCATTACTACGAATTTGGGCTTAGAACAATTGTTGAGCATATTCAAAATCTCTACGATTTTCATCCATCGTTGAGTCCCAACAACGACCCATGAAGACAACGCCTTATGTATCGACCAAATTATGATACATCCAACAAATTAACACCAAACATATTGTGTCTACATCAGTATGAGCATCAAAATATTGAAGTCAAGCAGTCCAATCCCTTACAACCTTGCCGACCTCTGTACAGAGTCGCTGCCGAAGTCTACCTTCTAGAAGCTTGTCCGAGGAATTGGTATGCATAACTTTCTCATCTGCGATGCTTGTAGTTTCATTTGGAAGTTTTGTCAAACTCAGGGGGAGTATCCATAAGTATACTCACTTGATCTTAATGTACTCTTTTTCCCTACGATTAGGAGCATTTTTCCCACTGGGTTTTTGCTACCTAACTAGGTTTGAACGAGGCACTCATCCTGGGCTAATCATACCCTTGTGAGTTCTTCTACTTGCGTCCAAAAGACATATAGTTTTGACTTAATGCAACTTCTCACTTTTCTCCTTAGCCTATGAGTTTTTCTCCCACCTTGGGTTTTGCCATAGCGAGGTTTTGTGAGTTTTACTACCCATGCATTCTTCCGTTTGTTTTGAGACTCGCATTCGCTACTTGTGCCGACTAGACGAGACAACTTCATTAATTGCTTCTACATTTGCCTGAAGATCTGATGCGCCATCTACTTGAGTATTTGCACACTCAAGGGGGAGTGTTGTGACATATGTTCTTATCAATATGTGATTGTGTAAATCCTAAGTAGAGATAGAATAGGAATCATTTGGGATCTAGAAGATCTTTCCTAATATACTTTGTATTACTTGAAAAGCAAGTTTTTCTCCTCCTAATTACTATAAATAAAGGCACAAAGATTGGAGAATTAACACACAATTCCTCAGGTCTATTCTCCAATCTTTTTCTCTTCCCCTTGCCGCACCTCTCCACCAAATATAGGCCACAACACAAACTATAATATTATATTATTTAACACTTTTCCAATAATATTATATTATTTAACACTTTTCCAATAATATTTTATTATTAATTCAACATCTATTTTTTCTTTTTTTTTTTCTAAAAATCTCTACCCCTCTCTGGAAATTTCTTTCCTCTTCTCCCTCTTTAGCTCTGTCCCATCTTTCCTTTTCTTTCTCTTTTTCCTGCAAAACCCAGATCCTTACCATCTTTCCTTTGAACTCTATAATCTATACAACCAATTAATCATCATCTCTATCAATTATCTGACTAACTCCATTGATTTTTCCAATTTCTTGATTTTCTTTTTCTGGTGAGTTGGTCAAAGTGTCGATCGAGAAAGAAAGAAGCTTTGAGCATTATTTGAAATAGAGAAAAAGGGTTTTTTAGAGATGGGTAGAAGAAGAAAGCAAAGCCCAGGGGTTTTCTGAAAAATTTCTATTCATCCCCAAAGCTAGCCATCTGAGATTTTTTTAGGAAAAAGGAAGAACAAGCATCGTCGACTGTTGGCCACGACGACGACGTCGCAGAAGAAGGAAGCCCAAGGATTGGATGTCGTTGTTTAGCATTCAAAAGCTGGGGTCTAGATCTCGGCCTCAATTTTCTTTTAGTCCCACTTAATACCAAGTATGGGACTAGATAACGGGGTTTAGCGAAGCGGGGATGGCCTCATAGTCAAGGCGAATCCCATTTATTGTAGTCCAAGACCTTATCAAACATAGGATAACAATCCCAGTTAAGGCAGTCCAAGCTAGTCCCTCCTAAGAAGGTGAAACAAACGCACCCTATATGTCTAGCTAGCGACAACTTCTTGCTTTGTAGACTGCGGGTTCCTTTATAACCTTCATTACATTTTCAGCACCGGCCCATACTTCTCAAGTATTTATACTTCTCAATCTACTTCATATAATTCATGCCCTTTGGAATGAGAATTTTCTACGGATCTTCTTTGTGAGGGTTTCGGAAATTCTCAAATCGTATATGTTCAGCATACATCGTGCGGTCATTTTTTGTTAGATATTATTCATGTTTAATTTTAAATAAAATTATTTAAAATAATTGATGACCGCATGATGTACAATGAACAGACACGATTTGAGGATCCCCAGGATCCTCACTAATAGAATCTGGAGATCCTCTTCGAATGTGCTCATTCATCCCCTTTGAGATATATGCAGCTTTATTGGAATTGCAAACATTCACTCACTCAATCTTTAATATATATATATAAACAAAAATTAAAATAATAATAATTTTTAATATATGGCAACATCCTTGCCTTAAAACCCAAAATTTTTAACTCAGAAACAGTTTTTCTGCTTCAATCCTTGTTGGTTAAATTTTTAGCTCAAGATTATTAAATAATGAAGTTAGGATAATTTTTTTCTTAAAGTAACTTTAAAAAAAATTATGTAGACTATCCTAATTTAATTTTATGAACATTTTTAGGTTAAAATATTTAGATTCTGATAAATATTAAAAAAAATCGCTAAACTGACACCTTGGAACTTATGGAATACTAAGAAATAATATGAAACATATGAAAGAATTTTTTTTTTAATTATTTTAACCGTTAGATTTAAATTTGGACTGTTAGGTTTTTTTTATTACCGTTGAATTTGATAACATTAGACCTTAGCCATTGGATTCAATGAATTTATAAATATAAAACTAAAAAAATACACGTATATGGTGGGCCAACCCACTAATCCAGAGAGGAATCTTGACCTAAATTTGCCCCATAAATGAGTTTTCGGTTAAAACTCATATTTGACCCAAGGGTTGGAGCAAGTTGGGGTATATTTGGAACCTAAAATTTGAGTTCTACTCTATGGGTTGGAGTAGGTCTTAAAGGGTATTTCACGTATATGTTTTCTTGAATTTGCTCGAGTGATGATAGACCCACCTTATTATCCTATTTCCACACCCATATTATAATATCACCCATCATAAAAAGGTAAAACATTTCAATGCTATTTCTCCACCCACTATTATTCCTCAAATATACTCTAATAATATCTAAATTCTTTTTAAATTTTTCAAAAGAACAAATATTAATATGTTTTAAAGTTTTATGCGATGAGCTCCCACCAATTCCCTTTTCGTGAGGGCGTGACTTTTTTTCTTCTCCCTTAGCCGTCGTCTAGGGTTTCCCAAGCCTTCTTGGGTTCCTCTTGATGCATGTTCAAAATATTGTGGTGTACGATTTAGGGAGCTCCTCTTGGCTATTGGAACTTTCTTTGTCGTCTCTTGCTTGATTGTAAGATATATTCTGAAATCATAACAACAAAATTTAGGATCACAAATAAATCAAATCAATATAAAATAGAGATGAACTAATTATTTTGAACTTATTTATAAAATACGAAAGATATGGCTCTTCCAGATGACAAAGGATGAGTTCACAAGGTTGTCTTCTCCTTCCAATACTCCAAAATATCTCTCTACTATATGAACAAGTTTTAGTATTATGAGAAATTCAACATATGGAAGTAGAGACTTAACCTAGTATTTATATACCATTGGGGTTCCTTATTAGCCGGCCTATTAACAGCTACGAAGGTCAACCCTATCACCTTAATTGAGTCCTATCATGATGCAATATCCTTGTATTTGAACCTCTAGATGATTCTCCTAGATTAGGTGCAATGATTTAAGACTCCACAATTCTTACCTAACTAGGACTCTTAATTTACTCGAATTGCACATCACTGAATAATCAAGTAATTTGTTCCTCAAGTAAACCAATTGTCACACATTGCCATTCACAAAACTTTACATTGATGTCAATGGAGGATGTGGTTCATTCTTTTGCTCCCCGTTTTCGCTCTCACTGAGGAGGAACAATGTGAGATTGTTATTCAAAGATGCCTCCCAAATTCGCGTCTCCAGTTTCTTATTGGTGGGTAAATTGTTAACCACAAGAATTACAACAAAGAGGCCTAAGACAAAATCCACAACCCCACAACCACCACCCAGCCAACCATATGCACCACAAACATAAATCCACAATGCCACCATAACCACCATCCTCTGCTGCCACAACCAGCAAAATCCTAGATCCAAAAATGATCAAATCGATGACCCAATGACTAAAAATCCAAAATTAACAAATTGGGTGACCAACAAGAAAAATAAAAATTTTAAAAAGGAAAAACAAATCGGATGGGGGAAATTAAGGAGGATAATACTGTAAGGGAATAGAGAAAGAAAAGGAGCCAGAGAGCAATAGTTCGTTGGAAGTGGGAATGTTCACAGCTTCTAGGTGCTTATACGTCATTTTGTCAAGGGTAAATTTGTTAACAATATTTTTATTAAAAAGTTGGTGGAAAAATAAAGCATTGGGGTGGAGATATCAGCACTCATTTGCCCAGACCTAGGATTATGTCCACGGCAACTCTTGTTCCTACATGTTTAAGCCTTAAGCCACCCCTCATTCAAGAGTTTTATCTATCTTTTGGGGCTACATGTTTATACAAAAATTAATGTCAAGGGCAAAAAAGCAAAAGGTTCGTTAAAAGGAGTATTGGAATGAAGCCCTCCAATTATAAGATTACATCCCCATTCAAAGATCTCTACAAATCCTTTTTTTTTTTTACTTTAGGATTTAATAAAGTAAAGGATGTGTATTAGTTCCACTGAGTAGGATAATGTAGGACGCTTAGCGTCCACCTACAAATCCAAAGGCGAAGGGTCCTGCACTCCATGGGACTGCTATCCTCTTGTTACCCTTGTAAATAAGTCATGTAACATAGATCAGCCTTTTATAAAAGGGTGCGGACCGAGTTAAGATAGTTTGAGTGCACTTACGTGTTTTGGCTCCTTTTCATTCTTCAGTGGGTTGAACACCAATCTCTCTTTTGCTTTTTGGTAAATGTCCCTTTTAGTTTTATCTCCCTCTTTCCCATACCCTTTCCCTGATTTAACTTTGGGAAACCCAATCAAAACCGCACCTTTCGCTACATTAATAGGAAAATAGGACTAAACAAATAGATTATTTTCAATTAATATCTTTCTCAAAATTGCGTCATGTGTGACATGTTTAGATTTTGGGACAAAAGCTCCAATTTGTTTGACAAACATTATCAGTAAAACGAAAAACCAATGCATCATATTTTGATAAGTTTGGATCAGGGGTTTACATTCTTTTTATTGGTGTTAAGATTTATATCTTTCTATCATGACATTATGCTAATCATGTCTAAAGCAATATGGTTAAAGATTACTATTAATTATCTTTCTAAAACTACTAGGTTTTTTTTATTGGTGTAAAGATATCTTCTGTCATGACATTATGCTAATCATGTCTAAAGCCATTTGGTTAAGATTTCTATTTAATTATGTTTTATTAGCCCCCCACAATTTGATGACATCCCCTTAATGTTTTAATATTAAATGACATAGACTTTTTATATTAGCACCCCACAAAATGTTGAACGCACCTTACATTAGAATTTAATATTAAATGACTTATTTATCCTACTATGCAATGGCAATTGTGACCTTATTAGGTTTAAAAAAATAAAAAATTTCTAAATACACCCCAAATCACTTTTAACGTATTATGTATCTTCTTCAACTATCAAAACCCCTTTCACCCTCCATTGTTGAACAAAACCCTAACAAATGAAACTACAAACATGGTGATTGAGAAAAATTATTTTTGACGAATGGAACACGAAATTGATGTTCCGAAAGCTTCACATGAGGTAAGACTTCATATTTTTCATTGTTTTAGTGATTTCGATAACATCGATAATTATTTAATCATGTTTTTACTGCGTTATTTAAGCTTCTATATTCGTATTCATCTTTTAAGGATCATAGGGATTACATGAAGAATTAAATACCTAAAATTACCACCAAATGTTAAAACCACACGCACATGGGTTTGAATGGTGGAATTGAAAACAAACCCACATATGCTTTAAATCCCAACCGGCATATTTTGTCAAAATTCCAGGCGGCATCTTTTGTCAATCTCATTATTCAAGACTTAGTACTTATGAATCTCATAATTCAAAGGCCATGGCCCCCGAATTGATTGCAGAGTGAGTATATGGCATTCATAAGATGCTTTCTTGCACTATACTAAGATGCTTTCTTGCAGGTCGACTTGGTTCGACCAAAATATGCACAAGAAAATGAAAACAGCAAGGTAGCTTTGAAATTATTATTGAAAGACGTTCAAATGAATTTAAACATTTTTCAAATCATTCAGCAAACTAAACGTTCAAATGCTTAGATTCAGTCCCTGAAATTACAAATGAGTGTTATAAGATTTGAGAAATGGGTGGTGTATAGAAAATGTGGGATGTATGTAGAAAATGTGGGGTGTGAGGGTATTAGGGGGAAGTATGTGGGGTGTATTAAGATAATTTTTAATTGAAAATGAAATTGTAGAGTGTATTAAGTATGTGGGGTTCATTCCATAATTTGTGGGATGTTAATATAATAAGCCAATGACATATCTATAACCTAATATTTAGGCTCTAACAGCTTTCTAAAGTATAATATGAGATTCTGAATACACCCGGCATGTCTAACTTGACATAATCTTACACTCCAAAAGTTATTTTCTTCAAGCTCTCAAACCTATTCTCACTCTCCATCGTATAACAAAGTAAACAATAACTGTGGTAGCGAATTTCCGCCGTCTTGATGAAAATGTACCTATAGGAGAGAGCCGACCATGGTGTTAGGGTTTTGCCCTACACATGGCGGCATCCTATTGGTCATGGTGTATGGAAAGATATTCTTAAGATATTAAATAGGAAATAATATCTTGAGATAATTTGGAAGTATCCCTAATTGATTAAAATAGGGATTAATTACTTGATGGCGTCAACCTTCAATTGGAAATGTATTAAATATGAGATTTGGTAATTAATCTCTATCTTTCATGCCTTTGACTTTTTCTTGCCATGTGCAGGTGAGGTGTGAGCAATCGTTTCAACTATTTGGACCTTCAGGGGTGCTGAGCTGCACGTGAGAGTATTTGAGAAGTTTGCTCATTTAATGAGAGCAATTTTGTCTTTCTTGAGCGAAAGTTCACATGTCGCCTCTAAAATTTTTGAAATTATTTTAGGTTTTAGGATAACCACTAAAGACACAAATAATTGCACACACATGTACATAAATAAAAGTTAATTTTGACGAGTGGAACATAAAATCAATTGTTTGAAGGCTCCACGTGTGGTTTAGATTCATATATTATTATTTTTTCGTTGTGCATCAATCTTTGTGATGTTCATAATGTTGGTCATATAAATGATGATGAGACAATTTTCAGTAGACGAACAACCGAAAACGAGAAGATAATTTTGTACAGCTCTACTGTAGAGCTGTACCGAAATGGTGTTTCTGCATGTCAGTGTCGAAATTGGTTTAAAGGGTCAGTAACTATAAATCGAACGTAAGTTTTCAGCAGGTAATCACTGAAATTGTTTGTCGTGAAGAAGAGGTTGTGCTTTGTTTTGTTTTTTTTTTTATTCATCAAAATATACGAGGTTTTGTTCTTCGGGGTGGAAAATCCGGGGTCCTATGTGGAGATTGGAGAGGGGGTGTGTAAGTGGTTTGGGTTACTTACATCAGTGTTTGAAGATAGTTTCTTAACAGAAAATATTGATTGGGAGTGTTGGCTCAATAAAATTTGGAGTGTTAATAAAACCACCCAACCTTAAAACATTGTTTGACTATAAGTCCAAAACGACATCTGTCTGCACATAAACTCACACCAAAACAATTTCATGTGAGGAATCCTACTTACATGGCAATATATAATCGACCTTATTACGAACTAGCTCTTAATTCAGTGTCTTCAAAGTTAGAAAATGTCCTGAGTTCATTTTCTTTATTTCTATATATATATATATATATATATATATATATATATATATATGAAGCTTTTAAGGGAAGGGATTTCTATTTTTTTTTTATAAAAATGGGAATTAGTTGTGGGGTTCATACCACATCGAACTTTAACGATCCGAACTATCTATTTTTGAAGTTGCACCTCTTAGATCATCCTTGCAAAATATTAGCCAAATCGGAAATATTTAAGACATCTAATTGAGTTCAATAAAATTAACGAATACTATGTTATATAAAAAACAATAAAATTTTATTTTGCTAATTAAATAGGCAAATGGTTTCGGATTGAATTGAATTTTTGCAAGGATTATCTATGAATCGAGACTTACAAAATAGATGGTTCGGGTCGTTAAAGTTCGATGTGGAGTGAGCTTCACACATAATTCCTATTTTTAAAAAAAAAATAGGAATCCCTTCTTATAAAGGGCCTGTAAATAGAGGCATATGGTGCACATAAGAAATAGTACTATACAAAAATTCAGCTTAAATCTTTTCTAGAGAGAGTTTGAAAAACGGTGCATTTTATTGCCTTATTTGGGCGGTCAGTTGGGCATTGGGAGCATTTCTACTAAACAGATTCGTGCTTGTGGTCAAAATCATTCTCTTCTAAATTTCAGGTATACTGATTGTCATATAGAAGACACATGGGTTGTGGGAAGACACGTTCATGAGAGAAAGATAGAGAGAGGACAAAAATGGGCTATGGCCTGCCCCTTAGCTTGCTATGTTTAACCTTATAATTGACTGATTGCCTTGAAGGAAAGTGGACCGCAAACAAGAGCTACAAGAACCTTACATGCATGTTAAATCCTTTAATGAACCAAGATTAAACATAGAAAAGAAAGTCCCGTAAAGTTCCATTCTAAGTTTCGAATCTTTTGATAGTAGTTGCGAACTTTCACACACTACCAAATTCTCCTCGTACCCTCCTCTCTCAGTTCTAGGCTTGAAGGTTGAATAGATTAACGAAGAATAAATAGATAAATGGACGGTGAGCTCCCTGAGAATGTAGGACATTTCGCCTTCAGATTTGAGAGTGGATGCTTTGTGTCCTATATCGCCTTCTCAAGTGGTGAATAGCCTAATAGTTAGGGTCTTCCTCTTCAACTCAATGTGCCTTGAGTTCCAATCCTCCCCCTAGTGTAAATTAAAGTAGTAATATCGCTTGTATTAAAAAAGAACCCTCTATTTTTATTATAAAAAATAAACAAAAACAAAAGATGGGTAGAAAAAGGGAATGAGAATAGGAGTGTGAAAATTGGTAATTACTATATGAGATCAAGGTTCTAAAAGACGTTAGGCGCCGGTCGGCTAGCGAACTAGGACCTAGAGCCTAGGCAGTTAGGTGGACTAGACAAATTTAAGTAAACTTATTATATATCGTATAAATAAATGTTTGTTTATACTTAAAAAATACATAATTGTTTTGGGATACATAAATTGAAAAATACAATGACATATAGATTAGAAAGTATTAGAACATATTGAAAACATAGGGAACCAGAATATAATGATTGTTCATCCTAGTATTCAACAAGACCCTTACAATTTATTTAAAAAAATAAAATGCAAAATGAAAGTTATCTATTTTCTGTTTAAGTGAAAATCGCAACCTAAGTGAGTACCTAGGTGGGTATAGGCGGACTAGGAGAGCGCCTAGACGGCCTAGGCGGTACCTAAGCAGGTCTAGGTGCCCTTTCTTAAATTTTAAACATCTAGGGATTCATCAGGGTATTGGCTAGCTGCCTAGCGCCAAGGCCACGCTAGACAATTTTTAAAACAGTGAATGAGATACACAAAAAGAAGTGGTAGACTGAGATTCACACATGAGAAAGAGTCTTATTAAGATTAACTAGCATTGCTGCACACTAAGTGTGTGAATAGTTGAGACAGTGGTGGTGGTGGAAGAAAGCTTTGAGTTTTTTTTTATTTTTTATTTTTTAGTTTCAAGCAATTGTTCTTTTTTATGAATAAAACAGAAATTAATTTTGTTCTATTTTAACATAAATACTCATGATTTAGTAACTACTTTTTTTAGCTCAATTATGAAGGGTTAAAATGGTATTTTACAAGGATTTTGGTAGATAAGGAGTGTTGGCTTAATAAATAGTATAGATAAAGAGAGTTATTGATATGCAAGCACTGATAAGGCTCCAGCAGTTTCAAGTTAAGATTAATGATAAATCATGTTATCAACTACCTCACCAACCGAATAAGAAATACAATGCATAACTAAGTGCTTGTTAATGTTCAATCATGCTATTGAGGAAGATAACAACTCTGCAAAAAATTGAATTTGGAACTATGAATGCAATCAAGCCCATTCCCGAAGCCCTTAAGTGAACAAAAAACTAAGCCCAATGTACTTGCGAAGAGGCCCATGTTTTCTTTTGTTACTCTCTCTCGTTATGAAGCCATGAGTCTTCACTATAAAATTAAAATGGCATAAAATGAATTATTGGGTTGATTAAGTCTGGTTAAACATGTTTAATTACAAGGAATATGAATTGAAATCATTTTTATTCTTAAGTTTCCTGTATTTACTAAAGTATGAGTAAGGGAATCAATTCAGTCCTTTAAAATTTCCTCGTATTTACTTACACGTAAAGAATAAAAAATTGTAAGCATTCCCTTGAAATCTATAATCGAGTACTTAAAAATCAAGAATCATATCGACTAGGGGTACTAGTATAAGTACGAAACATTCATCGCAAGGAAACCTAGTTGAGAGAAAATCAACTAAGATCGTACTACAAGGTAGCATAGCGGTAAACAATGGGGATCTATGGGATCTTGGGAATTGACTTTGAAGAAAGTTTTTGGGTTGACCTGAAGAGTTATTTTGAGAGTTAAGTTTATTGAAGAATTACTTAAAGTTTTTTTTTTTTTTTTTAATGTTGAGATTTAATCTAACAAAGGTCATGAGGTTGGAGGCCTTTGCTTTTGTTTATAGTGTTGGGGAAGCTTCCTCGATTTTATCACACAACGGTTGATGGTAGATCGGTATTTTGGTTGGTGCAATATTTGCAATTTGTGCTGTCATGTCACCCGCCTCTGCATTCCAACGTTTGTACGAGATCATATCGCATAAAGGCTTGTTAGCTGATGTATTTAGGGGTGAAATTTTACCGAATTACCATTCCAATCGAATTACCAACCGTACTATACTAAAGTTGTGCCAAAAAATTTGTACCATTGGTAATGGTACGGTATTTGTACCGTACCATACATTTTCAGTACAGTAATGGTATTCAAAACCATTACCAGTGGTTTACCGTACCGTACCACTACTATTAATATTATATCATTTATTTATTCATTTATATATATAATTAGGTATTAGGGAATTGTTATTGGCATTCCAAAAATCTCATTTTGTATTCCAAAATTTCTATAATTAGTAAGAAAATTACACTTGTGAGGAGTGTAGAATGAGATTTTTGGAGCGTTAATAACAGTTTCAGGTATTATTATCATTATATATGCACTTTATATTTTTTTTTCCTAGTCATTTATCCAATCATCTCACACTCTAACCTCTACTTTTCCAATAAAAAAACATAAGCATTATTTCGCTACGACTCTTCATATTTTCACTCATCGGCTTCGTCTCTGTTGCTCCCCATTCCGGCGACTCTCTCTCTCTCTCTCTCTCCTCACAATCCATCTCATCTTCTCCTTCATCAAATTGGGATATCTTTCTCCTTGGCTTCGTCTATCAAGTTAATTTTTGTAAAATTTTAAAGAATCTAGAGATGGAATTTAGGAATCTTTGTACTAGGGATGTTGGGTTCTTTCAGCAATTCTTCCATCTATTTACTTCTTGTTTCTTAAATGAATCTTTATAAAATTCTCATAATTAAATAAAAAAGTTTTAGAAAGTCAAAGAGAGTGGCCAAAGCATGTTTGGGCCTTCAATTGGGTTGAAAAAAAATCAAATTTTGGCCCAAAAGAATGGCCCAAAACAAAATAGTAATTACCATTACCATACCATGCTAACCGAACTATTTGACATGCCAAAATTCGGTATACCGAAAATTTGGTAGTGTAATGGTAATAGATTTTGTCGTACAAAAAGTTTAGTATAATAATTGGTACATGAATTTTGGTACGGTAATCGTACCAATACCACCTCTAGACGTATTCCTCATGGCAATGGAAGAGCGAGATTTTTGACATTGGTCGTGCCTTCGTGGATAGATCGGTATGATCATATTGTTTTTTTTTGGAAGCAGATCGGTATGATCATTGGGCTTCGGTCATGGACTTATCATCAAAGGCCGAACTAGCATGCCTATGGTTTTAAATAAAAATTGTTTGTTCCTTTAGATCATCTTCAATCTTTGGATTACAACTTAAATTTAGGTTTTAAACTAACTTAATCATTCTTTAATGGTTGGGGCTAAAATAAATTTTGGGTTAAAACCTAAAATTTAGGCAAATTTAGCCCAAAATTCAGGCCAAGGTTAAAAGGTTGACCCACCTTAGTTTTTAATTTTAAAATTTTAAATACAATAAATCCAAATGTTGAGATCGAATTTGTTCAAATCTAAACGTTAAATAAAAACGATCTACTGGCCCAAAATTAAATCCAACAGCTAAAACAATTAAATTTTTTATTTAAATCAAAATTCTTCTTAAAACTCTATAAATAATATTTCATGAGATCGATTTAGTGAATTTTCAACTTTTATTGGAATCTAAATATTTTTAAGCTAAAATGTTCATAAAAGTGAATTGTGATAAACTGAATAAATTTTCTTAAAAAAAAGCTACCGAAAAAAAAATTTAGCCCAAATTCATTATTTAATAATCTTGGGATAAAACTTTAACCCATAACCATTGGAGCACAAAAATTGTTTCTGTATTAAAAATTTAAGTTTTAACCCCAACCATTGGAGTTGGTCTTAGTAGGCCTAATTTTGTTTATGGCCCAAACATGGTCTTTTGTATTCTATTATTGGTTACCTAATTTTTGACAAAAGAACCACATTGATTTTCGACACCTAATTTCAAAAATTATATTGATCGATTTTTAATTTTGAAAGCTATTTGTGATAAAATCCTAAATTAAAAGCATTGTCATAACACACAATTTTTTTTTTGGTCAATAAATGATTCATTGAAAAAGGAGGCAAAGCTCCAAATCAGATACGTGAACCAAAGCAGCACGAGGCTGAGGCCAAGAAAAAGACAAGGCAAAGGAAAAGAAGATGACAGTCCACCCCATGGTCAGGGGAAGGTTAAACAGGACTTGAAGCGAAGCTTTAGTCACCTCCCTAAACATGAAAACCCAAGGGAACCTAGTGAGGGCAAGGTAGATCGTCAATAGATAGGATATGGACAAGAGCAAATGACGGTTTGGTCACCAAGGCTTCTGAACACATCTCTCTTTTACATTGCGGTGCAACCCAATCAGTTGCAAAATTCACTTAGCGAGGAATCTAGGACCACTTTAGGAACTGAAACTCACAATACACTTCAATTAAAACTTAAAAAAGTATATTTTGTGTGTAATTTCCTTTTTTTTTCATTGGTTTGTGGTGCAATTAACAAAGAATAAAAGTCATTCTCAAAAAAAAAAAAAAAACAATGAATGGAAACAGCCAAAAAAAAGAAACGGCCAAGAAGAAAATTCCAGGAAGTCCTTTTTCAACAAAAAGAAAAGAAAAAAAATTCACGAAACTCCTTGTCCTCTTACCATGTACACGTGTAGCAAACCCTGCTCTAATAGCCAACAGATCTCAAGCCACACGAAATAAGGATTCCTGTGGTCCCCATCAGAATCCCAACAAAGTGTAACGGTCAACAATATTCAGCCCTCTTCCAATTTCCCTCTCTCCTCTGTAGAAAAAAAGAAAAATGGAGCCTCTCTGCCCAAACATGGATCTCAAACCAGCATCTTTCCCACCAATTTCAGCAAGATTCATGAAACCCATTTCACTTTCACTGCACTCTCATCGGTTTTATTGCTCGGATCGCCGGGTGGCTAAGAAATGGAGGGTTTCTGTTGTCAATGCAAACTCTGAAGCCAAGTTTTCGAGTCAGGAGTTGGTGAGGACAATTGGAAAAGGGTTGCTTTCATTTGCCGCTGCCGTTGCCGCAAATTATGCTGTTGTTTGTTGTAACTATCCGGCGATGGCGGAGTCTCTGACGGTGGCTTTTCCGGCGTCACGCACTACTGAGGTGATTGATTTTGTTTCCATTTGATTGAGTTTTGATGGGGTCTGTTATTTGTGACCAGTACTAATCAAATTATGAGTTTAATTAGGCATGTATAGATAATTTAGATGATATGCATGTTTAACTAAAGACTGAAGAGTAAGAAAACCGAAAACCAAATTCACGAATTAAGCTATACAGATTAAGAAAAATGGAGAAGAAAAAAAGATTATTTCTTTGTTCAATACCAATTACACATATTTTGTTGAAGAATACAAGAATCTGACATCTGAGAATTGACAAGTTAAATTTTCATACATACTGAATGCTTCAATCTTAATGACGCCAACACCTTTTGTGATAAAAACCTCACACTTTCCAGGTAGTAAGACTCCCATTGGGGGATAATATCAGTGTGGTTAGTTGTGGGCTCCTAACCCGTCTCTCTGAAATCTTCACAAAGTGTTTGACATTAGGGTGTTTACTTGATTGATAACTGGGGTTTTCCTATTTTGGTTAGATTCCTTTCATTCGTCAATTTTGTTACTGTGTTACTACTTTTTGCCACAGAACATAATACAGTTATTGCTCAGTTGGTTATTTTAAAGTTACAATTTGACTGTACTTGGATAGAAATTATGATGCCAATGACTAAGTAGATAAGATTTATTGTTTCCAGGTGAATTCGGTTCAAACAACTCTTGTGGAGACTTGGGGTTTGATTAGGGAAACATTCGTAGACCCGACATTTAATCATCAAGGTATTGCTTTATCCTGCTTTTATCTAACTGAGGATCAATACACATGCACACCAACGGTTTCATTTGAAGATTATTCAGACTCCATGATTCTAATTTTCAGGGTCTGATTGTTGTGTACTTTTGGTTATTTTCATGAAATGAAACTGCTTAAGTATTTGGAAACTTCCAACTTTTTCCTCCCATTTTGGGGTTTTCTAGCGTTAAAGACATGAATCTTTTCCTGCAGATTGGGATCAAAAGTTGCAGCAAACAATGACGGAAATGTTTCCCCTTAGGTCTGCTGATGCAGCATATATGAAAATCAGTGGAATGCTATCTACTCTTGGTGATCCCTTTACACGGATCATCAGTCCCAAGGTCTGCTTTTTATGTGGATGAATTCCATATTTCTGCTATTTCAGTCACTTTTGTTAAGCTGGCAATTGCTAGCAAGCTAATTATGTTTTTTGCTCACAGGAATATCAAAGTTTTCGGATTGGAAGCAATGGAAATCTACAAGGTGTTGGCCTTTTCATAAATACGGAACCAAGAACAGGCCATTTGGTTAGTAATATGCAAAAAGATCCTTTTTTCAAATATTTATATCAAGTAAACAAATGAAAAAGTGATATATGCTGTTCCTAGGATGCATGGTTTATTCAAAGGATAAGAAAGTTAACAAACCAATATGTTTACGAGTTCTACAAAACCTACAAAAACTTATTTCAAATTTTTTCGTGGATTCTTTCGAAGCTTAGTAGCTGTTCATTCTCAATGTATTGACTTTACAATATTTATTAAGCTGTTCATCTGGTACATGATTTTTATACGACAATGCAGGTTGTTTTGTCTTGTGTAGAGGGTGGCCCAGCTGCTCGCGCTGGTATACATCAAGGAGATGAGTTGGTTGAAATTAATGGTAAATCAAACTTCCAAACATTTTGCATTTTATTTTGTCAAGCTGAAAATGTAAACTTCGTATTTGGTATTCAAATCATACTATAAGTGCGTTGCATACAAACTTCACATTCAAACCATCAAAATTATTTCAAATCCTTTATGGAACAAGCCTGCTCAAGTGAAATCACATTCTTGATTTGTAAAAGTGTTTAGAACTCGCTGTGGAATTGTTCTGCTTCTTCAAATTTACAAATTCTTCTTTGGATTATTAAAACTGAAAATAAGAGACTCGATTAGGTTTTCAACACAGGATGTTCCTTAATCAAGAGAATGTATTCCAAAATGTTAAACTTTTTAATGTTCTTTGTTTACATTTCAACTCGCTTTTTCATTTTTTCAAATACTGTCCTGATGTTCAGGAGAGAAGGTGGATGGTATTGACACTGAAGTAGCCGTGCAGAAACTTAGAGGTCGAGTTGGAACAACTGTTACAGTAAAAGTTCATAGAGTAATAATCAACTCTCTTTGTTTTCAAGTTGCAGCAGACATTAGCAAATTGCTTTGCGTTACTAAATTCACATTCTATTTCCTAGGGAAATGATATCGGAGGCGATTCTGGAATAAAAGAGGTAGTAGACCACCTATCGTATTGGTTTCATTGTGTAATATATTTGGTTTCTTTGTGTCAGTGTCAAGCAAATTCTTGTACTTAATTGAACAATGGTTTTTTGGTATACCAATCTGAAAAATGACCCATCTGTTTGAAGGTAAAACTACCTCGTGAGTACATTAAGCTTTCCCCGATTTCAACTGCTACCATCCCTCATAAAACCCCAGATGGACGTCTAACCAAAACAGGTTATGTGAAATTGTCAGCCTTTTCTCAGGTAATTGTTACTTTCATATGTTCCCATGGCAATGCAGAAATTTTCAATAAAACAAAATAAATAAATAAATTGGTTCAGAGCATAAAAACTTGTCAAGCATTTGGTTGTTTAATTGTTACTTCGTTTCATTTACAAAAGAAGCTATATGTAGATTTGTATATGCCTGTATTTGTGTGTGTGTGTGTGTGTGTGTGTGTGTGTGTGTGTGTATGAAGAAAGATCTTACTAGAGTAGTTATATGTATAATTAAGTATACTATACATTATTTTTAAAAGGCTTTCATCCGATTTCGACAGACTGCTGCAGCTGATATGGAAAATGCTATTAACGAAATGAAGAGGCAGGGTGTACACTCATACATACTGGATTTAAGAAACAATCCGGTAACTTCTCTATTCTCATATACATAAATGAAACTTTGTAATAGTTCATTTACAGGCCTGCTTGGAATTTATGGTCGCTCGGTGAGTTTCTCTTCTTCTTCCTCCAACTAAATTCTTCAGGGAGGACTGGTAAAAGCAGGACTTGACGTTGCCCAAATTTGGCTAGATGGGGATGAAACCCTAGTGAATACTATCGATCGAGAAGGGAACTTGTTACCCATAAACATGGTCAATGGGCATGCTATAACACATGATCCACTTGTTGTGCTTGTAAGTTTTGATTTATATGTAGACTGTCAAAATATGCCACAGAAGTAACTGTTTCTTCTTGCATCATCATCACAATCACTTCCAATTTTCTACGTTTTGAACAGGTTAACGAGGGCAGTGCAAGTGCAAGTGAGATTCTGGCAGGGGCACTACATGATAATCGCCGAGCCACTCTTGTGGGGCACAGAACCTTCGGAAAAGGAAAAATCCAGGTAAGCGGTTCTTCTAAAGCACAAAATTTTAGTGTAGCTAATTACATCAACCAGAAAAGTTAACTCAAACTAACGTAAATATTACAAAATGCTTTAGCTCCATTTCCAATTGCAAACTTCATAGGTAGCTGTGATGTTTTTCTTCTCGGCAAGCACCATAGCTCTTGTTTTTCTCTGATCGAATTACATGCAATTTGTAATCTCACGATTCTCACCTTATATGATCACTGCTGCACTTATTCTAAATCTTTCACCATCAAAGAATCTGTCATGGTTTCCTATAATCCATTGTTATCAAGCACCAAACTAATGGCTATGGTGTTTCTTGTTTCCCGTGCTTCTTCCTGCAGAGTGTCACAGAGTTGCATGATGGATCAGCTTTATTTGTCACGGTGGCCAAATACTTATCTCCCGCGCTTCATGACATAGACCAGGTTGGCATTGCACCTGATGTTCAATGCACAACTGAAATGCTCAATTCTCCCAATTCAGTCTCATCATCTCTAGAAGCAGATTCATGTGTCTTGGTAGCAGAACACGAATTGGACATTCAGGAATCCAAAGGCACTGCTTCTTGAAGACAGGATCATGCAGTAATTTAAATCTGTATAGGATAGGAATTGAAGGTACAGATGTGAAAAGGAATATGAAATAGCACAGGGTCTGCTTATACTTGCGTTTGCGCATCGTGTGCAAGGAAGAACTAGTAGGTTAAATAGGTAGTGTATCCAAGATTTCAAAAATAGGTTGTGCGTAATTCCTCCTTTGTTTTTTGTTCTTTTGGCGCTCATTCTGTAACTTTTTTCAACAATCGAAATCGTTTATGTTTTAGTATATTATTCATAGATTATTCTTGCAAAAAAATTAAATAAATCCAAAATCATTAAGGAATCCAATTGTAGTGATTACCATTTAATCCAACGGTCAAATAGTTTGGGATTTGCATGATTTTTTGTAGAGATGATCTTTGAAAAGATGGACGATTGCATAGTTGAAATACAATGTGGTGTGATCCCTACAAGGGATCCTCAAATAAGTTTATTTGTAGGATCTCTCAATTATATATATATATATATATATATATATATATATATATATATAGCTAACCAGTTAGTATTTTAATATGAAACCAATCACTCGTTTTGACCCTTTGAACAATATTTCTCTTAATCTGAAATGATCAATTTTCAGGTTACCAAGCAAAGATCATTCATGCATAAATTCACTGAAATTGAAAGCCTTTAGTTATCAAATGTCCACAGTAAACAATGAAATGAAACGTCCACAATAATAATTAAAGAGCTAAATAATTTTCAATTCGAAAGAATGAACTAGTAATGATGTTTTTAAATTTGAATGGTTCAAATCATGAAATTACATGTGAAATGAGCTCAAACGAGTAGTTAACGCTGTATTAAAATAGTAACTGATTAGTGCTATATGTGGTGCTCCGTGCTGTTGATGTTGATTATTATTATTATTATGTGCTAAAATTAACCAAAAGAAGGTGAAATGAGGATGCTATTTTGAAACTTTTGGATGATTCTTCTAATCTCAACGTGAAATTGGTCGATTACGAAGGTTTCTAACTTGAATGGCGATGGAAATGAAGAAATGGATTTAAGGATGATTGGTTAAGGGTTTAATTTCCTTTAATAACAAAGATGAAAAATCTCAATCTCAACACGTACTCTTCATAATCCATTCGCTTTGAAAATCGAATTGAATAAGTAGGAGAATTGATAAAAATAATGTTTTAGCTTAAAATGGTCTTTCACATTCAGATAACTTTTCAGTTTGCTCTTCATCGTAAATTATTTTGGTCATTTCAGAAAAAATCTATCAATATCCTTGATAAGCAAACGAGTTGGTTTAATAAAAATACCATTAAAAGGTCGTCACGTCTCACGTGACAATTTTAACAAAAATATTGATTGATTTTTTTCACGGAATAACCAGAATAATTTATGACGGACAAACTCATAGGCTATTTTTATCTACTTTCATTTTCAAGTACCGATGTAAAGAATTATATCAATCTCACAGGTTATTTTAATTAAAAACTCTTAAAAAATAGAACGTTCAATTAAACAAAAACAAATATTGGTGGTGTAGCCAAAAAAAGAAAAAGTAGCGGATATAAATGGTGGGATATGTGTGTTAAAAGGTTAATAACTTAAAAAATAAAATTTCTCACCACTTACATAAAACCACGTGGTGTACCACATGTGTTCCCGTCACAATAAAAAATTTATCCCTGCTTTGACAAGTTGCAGTTGGGTTAGCCACTTTTATTCTAACACCTCAAGACTTTGTGGCTAGCTGGCCTGTTGTTATTGGCTCGCACCAGTAGTTTGGCCTATTCAAAGGTCGGTTGGCATAGAGGACCATACAAATTAGCAATTACCAATGGCGCTGCTGGCAAAGCAGTGTTGGAGAATGATGATGGAGCTTGATTCTACGTGGGCTAGATTTATGAAAGCAAGAGACTTCCCGCATTCCTCATTTCTTGAGGCTAGGAAAGGCAGCAAAGCCTCGGGGGCTTGGGCAAGTTTATTAGAAGGGCGAGAGGTTCTTCTTAGGGGTGCTCATTGGCAGGTAATGAATGGGAAAGATATAAAACTTTGGGTGGATTGATGGGCTCCTTCTTTGACTAATGGGCATCCTAACCCCTTGGAGCCTTTTAATATCAATTGGAATCAAACTGTGGCATCTATAATTCGGCCATCCTCTCATGAATGGGATCTTCAATCCATTAGCTATTGCATCTCTCAATTGGAGATGGATCAGATAAAAGAAGTACAAATTGGAGACCCCTCTTGTGATGATAGATTCATATGGCCTTTTGAGAAGAAGGGTACATATTCGGTTAAATCTGGCTATCATTGGTTACATGGTAGAGGGGTTCCTATTGGGCATAGCCGATCCTCTTTACTTGCATCTATTAACAAACAAGTTTGGAAGAATATTTGGAAGTTGGAAGCCCTACCGAAGATCAGATCCTTTATGTGGCGTATCCTTCATAGAGCTTTTGCAACATGATTGGATCTTTCAAAAAGACATATAGCTGTTCCTCCAACTTTTCCCATATGCAAAGAGGAGGATGAATCGGTAGAGCATATGTTACTGCGATGTCCATGGGTGGAACCTGTCTGGTTTGGAGGCCAACTTAATTACAAGGTGAATCGAATGGCAATTGACACTTTTAAAAATTGGTTATTTTCTTTAATTCAAGCTGATTTTGGTAATAAAAAGGAGAAAAGCCGAATATTATCACAAGTAGCTTTTACTTGTTGGAATATTTGGAAAGAAAGATGTAATGCTATTTTCAATCAGAAAATTGTGTCACCTTTGCAGGTAATCCACAACATTAAATGTGGTCATGCAGCGTTCTTGGAGGCTACTAAAAGATTGCATGGTGCTGCAGTGGGACCGGGGAAGTCTCAAGGAAATCAAAATGGTTTGAATGGTGATACTCAAACTATCTTGGCTTGGTCTCCACTTGATATTTCATGGTATAAAGTAAATGTTGATGCTAGTTGGAATTCGATAACGAAAAAAGGATATGTTGCCATCTTAATTAGAGGCTCCGATGGAAGATTTATCGCTACAAGAAGAAAAAGTGTTACGGCTTCGGGAGTGCAAGAGGCTGAGGCAAAGGCAATTTTAGAGGGGTCCAAGCTTGCTAACCATTTGGAGTTAAGAAAGATTATTATTGAGTCAGATTCCAAAGAAGTGGTTTCTGGCTTATGTACTTCCATTTATAACTGCAGGTGGGAAACGTTTCCGGTACTATGGAAAGCATTGCAGATGAAGTCGTCTTTCCAACAGTGTAGATGGTCTTGGGTTCCCCGTTCCACCAATATGGTGGCAGACAGATTAGCTTCTGTGAAGAACTCGGAGATGAGCAATTATACATGGGTCGAAAGATCTCCATCTTCGATTGTACATATTCTGAACAAGGATGGCTTACCATGCCCACACTAAGTTTTTTTTTTTTTTTTTTTTTTTGAGTGATTCGGGGTGACATGTGGTTGTTTATTGGTGTCGGTCTGTGTCCCTGTATCACTTGGTAGTTTGATGTCTTTTTGATTGTCGGTTATGTTAGTCCTTGTGTGGGCTTTCTTGTTGTACTTTGGCTATGCCCTGGTGTATTTCCAATTTTCCAAAAAGAAAGAAAGAAAGAAAAAAAAACAAGAAAAAAAAAAAAAAAAAAAAAAAAAAACCCTCATGTGTGAAGCTAATAATTGGGTTTGATTTTATTCACCTCACATATTTGGTAGTGTCATCATGATTTGGTTCTTTACTAGTTAAGCTGGACGTTGGGTTTGGTATAATATTAGTTTGGTTCTTTCTAATGGCTTGTTCAACTTTTGAATAATAAATTACGGCCGTTTAGAATGGTTTTAAAATAATTGAAGCGTTACGGGTGAAAAAATTATGAATGCTAAAAGCATTTAAAGTGTACTTTAGAAGAAGCACGAGTTATATACGTTTTGCAGGAAACACTTCAACAGATTTCACTTCCATTTTTACTTAAAATTGATATAAAAAAAATTCATCAAAACGTTTTCAATCATTTTAAAAACACTTCCAAACACACCCTTATTCATCCAAATTAAAATCCGATCGGTTGAAATTTGAAATGCAAAATGGGCCCCTCTAAAGGCATGCTCGATGCTCCCTCTAAGATATTTGATAAAATTATTTGAAATAAGAGGGTGTCATATGACAGTCTAGTAAGATATTTGGTATACTCATCGACCTTTTTCTTGAAAAAGAAAGGAAAAAACACGCAAGTGTCCTCGTGTTTTCGATTGGGAATGGTACTTTTTTTTATTTTTATATTTCAATACGAATTTAATAGTTTTTTTTTTGTTTTTTTTTTGATATTTCAATACGAATTTAATAGTTAATTGAGTTTCCCCTCAATAATAACTATTATAGTTTATTAAAAAAAAAAAGTAATTGTTATTAGCACTCTAGAAAGAAAAATACACTTATGAAGAGTGTAGAATGAGATTTTTAAAGTGCTAATAACAGTTTTCAAAAAAAATTATCAAAGAAATAAATGACATCTTAAATATTTTGAATATGATTGACCATACTCCTATGAGAAATATGAAGGTTACTTCCGTTGTATACATTTACGGTTATAAATCACCCTTGCGCAAATAAATGACTTAAAAACGCTCTTGTGCTTTCACTCAAAAATTTGAGTGATAAAAAAGGACTGATAAAAAATGACGGAAGCATAAATGTCCATTTTGACAAAAATATCATATCCATAGAGTAGATATGTATTTCTTTTACGTGCTTCATTTATAGAAGGCCTTTAAGGGAAGAGATCCTCATTTTTTTCTAAACAATGGGGATTAGTTGTGAGGCCCACACCACATCGAACTTCAACAATCCAAACTGTCTATTTTTCAAGTTGCACCTGTGAATGCAAACTTCTTCCTCCTTGCTCTTGGACAAAATTGCACCTATAAAACAAATAACATCTTAGGTCAAGGCCAAGAGCCTCATGATGAATTTTTTGGGGGGGTTGGGGGGGGGGGGGGTGGGTTTAGGGCTTTGGCCGAAGAACCTCCGATGCCAAAGTTAGAATTTTGAGGGAAAAGTGTTTGGAGAATTTAGAGAATTTAGCAAGAGAATTTGAATTGAGTTTTGGAGAGAATAAGGTAGTATTTATAGGGGTGTGGCCGGCCCCTTTAGGAGGAGGAGGACCGGCCACTTGGTTGGTATTTTGGGTGAGGTTCATGATTTATAGCTAATTAGGAATAATTGAATAATAAATCAATTAATTAGCTAACTAATATAATTAAAAAGGAATGATTTGGGGGTTACCTTGTGGAGAGGATTTGATGAGGATGGATGAAATAGGTTTAAAAATATATATGTATTTGGGCATTTTTGACTTGATTGAGGGATGATTGTCCACTGCTCACGCGTAGGAATTCCGGTGTGCCTCGAGGGTAATTTTGTCATTTTCACCCAAAAATGCCCCCACACCTGTTGGGCTGCTCATAGGAAAGGGCATCAGGTGTAGAGATCTTCTTGCTTTAGGAAATGTAGGATCGTTTACTATTTTGATGTTGATTCCCTCTTTAATAAGAAATTAGATCATTCTAGGAAAGGGAAATAAATTTCTCTCAAAGCCTATTTAAGTCCACCTTAAGTGTTCCCCCTTCTCTAGCAATCTTTTACATCTTGCTCGTGCAAAGGACCGTCTTTCGTTGCTTTCTTCGTCTTCTCCGCGCTGCACCGAGGTAAGAAAAATTTATTTTTCCTTGTCTTTTTCTTGGATAGTGTTATTGCGGGGCAGCCGTCGGGGTGGTGCAGCACGTCGGCTGGCAGGGGCCAGGAGTCGGCTCGGCATATGCCAATGAGGTGTTGTGGCAGGGATCACTGCTTGGGCTGCTCAACTTGGCTAGACCCAAGGGCAGCTTGCGCGACTGGGGCCGCGGATTGAGGCACTGGGGTGCAGTACTAGGCGAGCCGCATGGCTCATGTCCTTTGGGCTCTTGGACCTGACGTGGGCTAGGCCGGTGATTGAGAGAAATGAGGAGGTCGCGAGCCTCATGGGCTACTGGAATGTTGGGCATACAGGCCTCCTGCCTGCTGGAATGTTGGGTTGAGCTCCCTTGTTGAGTACCATGAATGGCGTTGGCTGCTTAGTCATCTTCGCCGAGAGAAAGGTGGATTGCTCTCGAAAGATGAGGTAAAAAGGATCAAGGTGGATGCATTGACTCGTCTGATCGCTGTCGTGGAGCTTACTATGAATGAAGGTGGAAAGAAGAGATCTTCCCCGCCTGCTCAAGAGATGCGGGTTGAGAAAAAACTGAAGACTTCTTCCACTGCTCGTGAGGCTCCGTCTGCTACCAAGAGGTCTGTGATTGGCATGACTTCTTCTAATGGGAATAAAAATGAGGCTGCTAGATCTGAGCCTGTGGCGCCTACCATGTCGAGAATGGCTAGTACGATTGCTGATAGGATTGCTCAGCGTAGAGGTCCTGTCATACCCCCAATGCCGAAGTCTGTACCAAGACGTCCATTGGGAGCTAAGTCTGGTTCATTTTTGGAGAGGCTTGTTATTATGAAGAGCGATAAGGTGGACTTTGCTACTAAAGTGGCGCCAAGGCCCACTCCCTCTGCTGCTGAGACTGATTCACCTGCTGGGAAGAAGAAGACTGCTCACGTGGGTAGCTATGAGAAATCCATTAAGCCTGCTTCTGGGAAGGCTACTAATATTTGTATGCTTTTGAAACCAGATCTGCTTGAAGAAATTGACGCTTATGCCAAGTTTGTCGATGTTGTTAGAAAGGTTGTTTGCCCAAGTTCCTCTGCAAAGCATACGACCCAATATAGAAGGACTGCTCTGCTTGCTACGATGCAGATATAGCAAGGCTGCCCATAAGGTGGCGAAAACTATGACAACTGAAGCTTATTCCTCGGCCGAGGAGATCAAGAGGTTGGATTCTGAGCTCGTTGCTTTGAAATGGTCTAATATTTCTGCCCCCACTTCTTTGCAGCTTGAGACCGCTCGCCAAAAGATCGTTGACTTGAAGACTGGGCTTGACGTGATCTAAGTTAAGTATGAAAGTGCAGAGAATGAGATTGGATATTACATGCCTCATATTTAAGATCTTGAGTTTGCAGTTTCTGAGCTTCGTTTCATTACTTATGCAAAGGATGAAGAGTCGATTACTGCTTATAATCAAGTGATCCACTTCAAGAGAATCATCGATAGGCTTGAACCCCAAGTGTTGAACTTCAAAGTGTACTAAATATCAACGAAAGTCTGAATAAGGAAATGGATGAGCTGCAGCGCGTCCGTGTTGGTCTACTTGAGGAGAATGAGCAGCTAAAGGGTGAGAAGGCTGGGCTCGAGACTCCGCTTGTTCAGAGTCAAGCCGATTTCTACAAGCTGGGTTATGTAGATCATCTCTTTGGTAGGCCGTCTGACTTCGAGTTTGCTGGGAGAAACTTCGAAACCTTCTCTATTTCTCTGGAAAACTTGCTTGCTTTTACTTTTGAGGCCTCCATTGCTGAAGTAGTCGGAGTTGTTGCCTTGAAAAAGACCATTGTGGCTACTTCTAGGAATCCCGACGCAAGCCATCATGCACCTAGTTATACTAGGGTAGCTCGGCTCATCCACATCTGGATATTCAGAGTATAAGTTTATCCTCTCGCCTTGGAGAGCAGACCCATGTGGGTGTCAGGGAATTGGTTTACCCTCTCGCACTGGAGAGCATGGTTGGTTCCTTGGGGGAGGGCGCAATTCCTGTGATAAGTCCCTAAGAAGGGCGCAGTCTTCTTTTGAAGTGCATGAGTGATCGGTTGTTATAAGCATGCAGCCAAGCCAAGTTGTAGATTACTTCTGAATTCCTCATTGAAAAACGAGTGAAACGAACGAGAACTTAGTTGTAAGGTAGGAACTGCATAACAACTAGACAGTCCTCGATTTGTGAGGTGGTGCCCGTCGAGCTGCTTGAGTCTTTGGGCTTTGATGTAGTAGGAGATCACACATGGTACTTCCTCAGATTGTAGGCGTTCCACTATTTTTCGATCTCTTTGTCGTTCATGGTGGCGAGGGTGTAATTACCCTTGCCGCCTACTCTGTTGATCTTATACGGACCTTCTCCGATGTGATCCATCTTGTTGGAGCTTTCTCTCCAGGCATTGATAAAGGTTTTTCTTAGGGCTAGATCTCCAGGTTGGAATTGTCGGATCTTGGCCCTTTTGTTGTTGCTGGAGATGAGCTACTGCTGGTAGGCTACGATGCGGGTGATGTTCTGCTTGCGTTTCTCTTCTGCCAGATCTAAACTTGTGGCCATCCTTACTGTTCTGCTTAATGCTTGGTAGTATAGTGCTGATGCATGGCACGATAATGTTGGGAGGAATGATTGTTTTCGAACTAAATGCTAGGTAGAAAAGAGTATCACCGGTTGCTCGTCTTTTAGTGGTGCGATATGCCCATAGACATCCGGGGAGTTCGTTTAGCCATTTCTCTTCTTGTCGGTGAAGGATTTCTTGAGGCAGTCGAGAATCGTCTTGTTGGATGCTTCGGCCTGCCCATTGCCTTGAGGATATCTCGACGTGGACATGTGCTGCTTGATGCCATACTTTTGGAAGAACTTCGCCAAATCTTTGCCCATGAATTGTAGGCCATTGTCGGTGACGATGGACTTAAGGAATGCCAAATCATCAAATGATGTTCCTCTATATGAAGCGTTTTATGTTCGTCTGAGTTGTGGTCGTTATGGGCTCTGCTTCTACTCATTTGGTGAAGTAATCGGTTGCTATGATCATTATGCCTCTGCCCCCAGTAACGGGTGGCATTGGCTCTGCCAAGTTAATTGTCCACTGCATGAACGACCAAGGATTCGTTTGTGGGTGTAGCTCGCTGAAACGCAATACTGGTACCGATTTGTAGTGTTGGCAGCGGTCGCACTTTTGCACTAACTCCTTAGCGTCTTGATGCATGGTAAGCCAGTAGTAGCCTGCGTTAAGAGCCCTCTGCGCAAAGGATCGACCTCCGGATTAATTTCCACAAACGCATTCGTGGATTGAGCTTAGATCCTTTAGGTCGTCAAGAGCCGCTAGACAGCGGAGATGTGGTTCAATGTAGGATCTTCGGGCGAGAATGCAATTCCACATGTAGTAGCGTGCTGCCTTTATTTGGAGCTTTCTAAACTTTAACCTTTTCGTAGGGAGTATGTCATTAACCAGGTAGTTTATAATAGAACTTAGCCAGTTTGGAGTTGTGCTAACCTGTGACACCTTGGCTGCCGGCTCCGCCTCTATGCTTGGCAATATTCCACCGGGATAGAGCGTTTTGAATTGGTGGTCGAGGGCGGAGCCTAGGCCGGCTAGAGCGTCCGCTTGGGCGTTGTCTACCTGCGAAACTTGAGTGAGGGTAGTCTGGCTGGTGATTAGCTGGGAATCAGAATGAATTGCAAGTTTTTTCATCACTAAGTCTTTTGCCATTCGGATGCCTGCTAGTAGGGCTTCATACTCTGCTTCGTTATTGAATGCCTTGAAGCCTAGAGTAATCGCATGTTCGAGCATTGAACCGTCTGGGGTGACAAGGACCACACCTATTTGAGCATTGAACCGTCTAGGGTGACAATGAGCATTGAACCATCGGGTGGAGTAGGCCCCGCTAGGGGGTGCTCTGCTACCTCCGGGCCGTCTTTGGGCAGCTCTGTTACATCGCCAAGGCTAGGCGTGAAGGCGCAGTAGGGAGTCGTGAAGTTGGGGCCATGTTTTACGTAGCAGGAGATGCTCAACTGCTGGTATTAGGCCACTTTAGAGTTGAATTATGGAGCAAGGGTCGGTTAAGGCCGAGTGACACGTAGCAGGATGTGGCGTTCAACTGCCTGTACATGTTGCTTCTATGTAGAATCTTTTGGGGTGATGAAGACAAACTTGCTTCCGAGTGTGTCCTTATAGTGTTCGTCTGCCCTTGGCGCGCCTTTTGGGCCGAGTTGTTACGTTCTTCAGAAAACTTTGCATCCGCCAGTGTCTACTCCTTTATCATTGCGCGTCTGGATTGGGCAGAATAGTGCGTCATGAGGATGATTGTGTGCTTCTGAAGGTAAAACTTGAGCTTCCGGGTTGCAACAACTATCTCCAAAGTTAGCTTTTGAATTTCTGGTAGCATTGATGAGAGCTTTTGAACTATGGAATATAGGTAGTTGGGCCTCTTCACATGTTGAACAAGTGTTAGGACTTTTTCTTGATCGAGTGACAGAATGAATATTCTTTGGTGAAAACCAAAGAAAATTCTTCGAAACTCTAGATAGATTGTGGAAAATTCTTCGAAACTCTAGATAGATTGTGGCGGCAAGGTGTAGAACCAATCTTGCGCCGCGCCTTGTAGAATGGTAGCGAATATCTAGCACATGAGATCGTCGTTGTTTCGATAGAGGATCATTGTGCTTCGGTAGTGCATCAAGTGTCTCTCTGGGTCTCTATCTCCTTTGAAGGATGTGAAATGTGGCATGCTAAACTCGTGTGGAGGCTCTGCTTGCTTGATCTCGTCCATGAAGGGTAACCTGCTTATGTTGGTCATGTCCCGTCGTAGTGCCTCGTCAGTGACCTCGTTGCGTTGGAAATCGCATAATGGCTCGGTCAAGAGTCTCTCTACTTCTTCCTGAATTTTCCTTTGTTGGGGTAGTGGAGCTCTCAACTGCCCCCAGTCGTGACCTATTGGTCTAGGCTGCTCTTGTACGTGCTCGGCTCGTCTATGCCGCGGCTGCGGTGCATGTGGTTCGTTCCTAACAGGCGAGGGAATTCTTCGCAGGCTACTGGTTGAACTTGAGCCGGATTGAGTGACTGCTTCTCTCCGTCCGTCGTGCTGCCTACTCCGATGTGATGTGGAGGATGCTTCTAGCGGGCCTAGCCGTGAATGAACGCTTCGCTTGGAAGGCTGCTCACTTTGATCATCGGAGTGTGGCCCCAACCATGAGTGTATGCTCGTCCATGGGCCTAGTAGAGAGTGCACGCTCATCCGCGTGCTAAGACGGGAGTATACACTATTTCAATGGGCCAATCGGGAGTGTACACTGCCCAAACGCTTGGTTCGTGGCTGCTTGTCGCGATGCTGCTGGAGAGGTTCTTCGTCTGCCCTCGTCCTACTTCGGGACACTTTGTCTGGGGCACATTGCATCTCGGTGCGTTGCAAGAGCTAATTCACCAAGGTCGTTTGTTGTGCGAGGGCGTTTGTCAACTCCTATGACTTGTCGGGACAAGCGTTGTTCCCCATTTGGGTTGGAAGAGCTTGGAAGGAATGCGTCTCCTTGAGCAGTGGAAGTGTGGTAAACTCTAGGCGCGAGATTTAAGTTGGGAAATGTCAAATCCGCGGAGAAATGTGGTAAAAATACCCCCGGTTCAATCGTAGGCCCAGAAATTTAAAACTGGGACGGTTGAACTAATCTTGGACCGATTTGGGCTGCTTGAAAGGTCACGGGAGTAGGTTGGGCCATGAGAGTGGGCTGCTCGGCGAGGGCAGGCTGAGCCACGGGAGTGGGCTGCTCGGCGGGAGTAGGCTGGGCCATGGGAGCAGGCTAGAACGCTAGAGCAGGTTGGGCCACGAAAGTGGGCTGCTCGGCGGGAGCAGGCTGGGCCATGGGAGTGGGTTACTCGGCATGTGAAGCACATGAGTGTGAGGCTTGGGCTCGGCTCGGCAACGCATTAGGCTCACGTTAGATTTGGGCGGCACGGGCTGGTTTGCCTTGGGCTTGAAATGACACGGCTTGGGCCATGGCCTTGGTGTCGTGGGCCTTGAATGGCACGGCAAGCTTGGATGACAAGGCTTGGGCCGTGGTGGTGGCATCATAGACCTCGCCGTGGGTGGCTACCATGGTGGCCACCGCGGTGGTTGCCATGGTAGAGCCTCGTGGTGGTGGTGCCACTCCACTTATTGTCACATTTAGGCTCGTGGATCGCCATGGTCCCATCTCTTGAACATTGGAATTTTCGTTCGTTAAAGTTTCCAAATTTCTTGGATGCGAGAGTCTTCTATGAGTGTTGGACTCAACTCTCAAAGAAAGCACCAATTTGTGGATGCAAATTTCTTCCTCTTTTGGTTAGGGGGGGGCAGCTTTGGCCGAAGAACCTCTAAAGCCAAAGTTAGAATTTTGAGGGAAAAGTGTTTGGAGAATTTAGAGAATTTAGCAAGAGAATTGGAATTGAGTTTTGGAGAGAATAAGGTAGTATTTATAGGGGTGTGGCCGGCCCCTTTAGGAGGAGGAGGACCGGCCACTTGGTTGGTATTTTGGGTGAGGTTCATGATTTGTAGCTAATTAGGAATAATTGAATAATAAATCAATTAATTAGCTAATTAATATAATTAAAAAGGAATGATTTGGGGGTTACCTTGTGGAGAGGATTTGATGAGGATGGATGAAATAGGTTTAAAAATAAATACGTATTTGGGCATTTTTTATTTGATTGAGGGATGATTGTCCACTGCTCGCGCGTAGGAATTCCGGTGTGCCTCAAGGGTAATTTTGTCCTTTTTACCCAAAAATCCACATGTCGCCTCTTGATTATTTTTGGCTCCACAGCACCTCTTAGATCATCCTAAACCGAAAATATTAGCCAAATCAGAAATGTTTGAGACATCTAATCGAGTTCAAAGAAATTGACGAACACTTTATTCTATAAGAAACAATGAAATTTCTTTGTGATAATTAAATAGGCAAATGATTTCGGATTAAACTGAATTTTTGCAAAGATGATCTATAAATTGAGGCTTACAAAATAAACAATTCGGATCGTTGAAGCTCAATGTAAAGTAGGTCCCACAACTAATCTTGATTTTTTGAAAAAAAATAGAGATCTCTTCCCTTAAAGGATCTGCCATTTATATCTTATATTCTATAAGCATCATGAATTTTTACCTTTCCATGTTCAAATGGATTTGGTCTCTGGAGAGTAACTAATTTGTTGCATTTTGGTTTAATTTAATTGCTATATTTCTCAATGCTTTAAAAGTAGTATCTGGCTTACGATTTTTGACCCTTATACTTAAAGGATAGATAGTTGATACTTTTCTAATAATCTTTTGTGAATCTTGCACTTGAGAACTTTTTGGGATTTAACAATTAACCAAAAAGTTGACAGAATTGGACGAAAGCGGTAGATTCAGAGTAACGTCTGAAAGTCTAGGTGCTACGTTGTTAAAATTATTTCTTTGAATGGTATTTACACACACCTCTATATAGTCTTGCTGGTATCCGTGCAACTTTTCCTTTATATATTTTTTTTATTTTAACAAGAAAATAATTGATAGTTCAAATAACATTTGGTAATGATTTGTGCAACAAACAGTATAACAAAATGATTGACAATTATAGATTCGAGAAAAATAATAATCGTCATTTTTTATTAGAATGTAGTGAATCAAAGATCCAACAAAAATAATCCCTCAAAGAAACCCCACGTACAAATTATTTTCCGCCCAAATGAAATAACAAACTTCCAATCGGAACAAATTAATTCCAGTAGTGCTTGAACAAGGCAAAAACTGAGACAATAAGTGATGCTCCTACGACGGCACCGTTTACAGGCAAAGAGTAAGCTGCTCCAGCATCCATCGGTGCGGGCGCCGGGGCGCTCTCCTGAGCTGAGACGGTTGCTGCAGCCAAGGCTACAAGGACGAAGAAGGCGGCACTGGAGATGCTTACTTGCGCCATTGGTGACTTGAACTGGAGCTTTTGAGCTGCTGCTAAATGGAGTTGGTGGAGAGTTTTTTGAGTGTGGAGGCTTTTGCTTTGTGTTGTGAGAATTGGGGGAGTGATTGTTTGTTTATATAGCGAGTGAGGGGCGTGTGGACCCGCTATGACAACGTCCAAATGCATGGCAACGGCTAATCAACAGCGCAGGTTTTGTGTATAGTAACCTACCACCGACGACAGCTTGTATTATTTGGTTGGTGGCAGAGGCGCCGTATGCGATATTCACACGTGTCTTTTTTGTGATTAAGAAAAACCTACCGACATTGGTCATTTTTGCCGATTATTTTCCTCAAAAGATTGGAATTTACCATGCAGATTTTTGTAGTGCAAACATTCACTATTCACCGTTGTACCAAGGTCACGCATTCGATTTTACTAAATCCTATTCTCTTATTTTTTTTTATTCGTAAAAGAAGGAAAATCTTAGAATTTAAGAATCCCTTTAATAATTATTTCAATTTTAATTTTCATGTTTTCCGTTGGAGGTAGAGAAAAAAATGTCACCGCATGCTTTATTGGTAACAAATTAACTTATATTAAGATAATATTTTAACTCACCTAGTTCTTCCACCACCACCATCATTACTGACACACCCCAACCCAGATACCCAAATGACATCTAGATAGCATGTGTCGGCTGCCACTCGAGAGTGACAAAAGCCATGAATATATGAATTTGCGAAGACGAAGGGACAAGGGACATGTAATCCAAAAGTCATGCAACAAACAATAATCACAAGGAACATACAACCCTAAAAGGCAATAATAATAATAATCCAAATTAAACATGAACGAAATAGAATGTCCAACGGCCACAAATCCAAAATAAAAGATGTACGAATATGTCCAAAGCATACCACTAAACGGAAGTACTAGTGAAAGGTAAGACATCAAGTTATAATTATTCATAAATAAGCCATACGCAAGTGGAAGAACGCAAGATCAGTAGTAGGGAAATGCCTCGAAGCTGGGGTCGTATTCCTCGTCACTATGTCTTGAAGGGGGAGCAAAAACAAAAGGTGAGTGGACCATAATTTATACTAATACTAATAATAAGAAAACCGATTTCTTTCTGATCATGCTAACCCCTTGTTTTGAAAATGTATATAATACTACATAGTAGGTTTTCTGAAAACCCTAACGTGCCATGAAAACATTCGTAGATAATAAAACCATATATAAAAGTAGTATTGAAATCGCCCAAAGGCAAACCCGAGAAAGCTCGTAAACCCAAAATAATAAAGTACTCAACTAGGGATGTCATAGTAGCCCGAAGGCATAACTATCACCCGAAGGTGAAGTTGTAGGACACTGGGCTACGCCAATGAAGAAATATGGTAGGTCCCATCACCCGTAGGTGAAGCTGTACGACTCTGGGTTACACCAGAGAAGAAAATATAACGTAACAACTTACCGTGATGGTTATGCCTTCAGGTGACTATGATACCCCTAGTTGAGTACTTTATTATTTTGGGTTTACGAGCTTTCTCGGATTTGCCTTTGGGCGATTTCGATACTACTTTTAGATATGGTTTTATTATCTATGAATGTTTTCTTGGCACGTTAGGGTTTTTAGAAAACCTATTATGTAGTATTATATACGTTTTCAAAACAGGGGGTTAGTATGTTCAGAAAGAAATCGGTTTTCTTATTATTAGTATTAGTATAAATTATGGTCCACTCATAAATATTCTGCTACCGGGGAGCCGCTCGAACTAGGGAGGACAGGGTCACTTCCAACTGACGTACCTAAACACAAATAGAGACCATTCAATAAAACTCTACCAAAACGATAAAATTTGGGAAAATGGACAGCGGATTCGGATTCGGCACATCGAAAAACCTAAGGAAGGACCTCAGGTTCCCCCACGAGTCGCCATGGGGTGGCAGCCCTAGTCATCATGCGCCACCCCACGCGCCGACGTGGGTTGCCGGAAAATTCGTCGGCGTCGTCGGAGCACAGTGCCTTCGGCGGAGGCGCATGCACTCCACGCGTAGGCCCAAGACAACCCACGCGCCCCGAGTACGCTTGTACTCACCACCTTCGAATTTCTGGAAATTTTCCAGATTTTTCGTCAAACTTTAAGAGCTTATTCCGAGCTCGATATAAACCCAAATCAAGTGATTCAAAAGCCAAAATGTAGTTAGGAATGTGTAGAAGAGGTTCATACCCTTAGGAGACCCAACGGAGATCGTATTTGGCCGAAAAATGGCTGGAAAGTGGTCAAACAATCACGGATTTGGAAATTTCCAGAAATGAATAGTGACTTTCCTTATGTTTTCCGAGTTCCTGCACCACCAAAACCATCCAAAAACTTACTAATCGTGAACCTAGACATGATCTACAATGATAGAGACTAAGTTCGAGGCTTACCTTGGCCGAAAATGGCGAGAATTCGCTGGAGAAAAGTGTTGCATAGTGATGGCACTGTGCAGAGCGGAGAGGGGGTTTTCAAGGTGTTTTTCTACTATTTCCAAGTCCAATGGCTCACAAGGATTACAAGGGATGATGGTGGGGGTGTTGCCTTGCTGGGGTTGTAGGTGGGTGTGTGTGTGTGTGTGTGTGACTCGGCAAGAGAGAAAGAGAAGGTGTAGAGATGAGTGAGAGTAAACGAAGAAGAAGAATAGGAAATAAAGAGAGAGAGAGAGAGAGATCATGGGAGAGAGAAAAATAACACCACAGAAATGGGGGAAAAATCTGCCACGTGTCAGCCATGGGAAAGCCCAAAGTGGGGAAATATCTCCAATTGTGAAATTACCAAAATGCCCTTGACGTTCAAAAATTCGTAGAAGCTTCATTTTAGCTTCGAATTCCAATTTTTTCACGCCTACGCGTTCGTATCGACAAGTGCTACGGAAATAAAATAAAAAGAAAAATTCCTACATGTCAACGGACGAAAGTCAACGGAAGTCAACTTTGTCATCGTTAGGGGTATTTTCATAATTTTAATTAGTTAAAACGTAAATTTTAATACAGGTCGTTACAACTACTAACAATGTTGGCACCAACAACCTCACTACTATTTTGATTGCCGCCACCACTATTGCCGTCACCATCACTAGCACACGCACACCCCCCCCCCCCCCCCCCAACTGTGCCACCAACACAACCATCATTCCCCACCAGCCCTCCACCATCATGCCACCACCACCACCTCTATAACCACCACCGCCACCACTGCCACCACCCCCACCACCATATGAAAGTAAATACTTTTATTTACTAAATTGTTTAGTACATAATGTTTTCAACTTCAAGCCCATTGAAACTGAAATATCGCATAAGTTGTGGCACATAGATAATTCTTGCAAATTCTATTAACCAAGTTGGAAATGGTTAAGACAAAATTTGACAGTAGAAAATTTCATGATGAGAATAAATAGGGTAAAGAGCTGCTAGACCCACCCCACAATGCTATTTTCCGACCTACTTTTTAATAAAAAAATTTTATGACACATTTGATCATCTTGTGTAAAATGACTTCTAAAGCCATAATAAAAATTAGGATTATCCTAATATATTTTTATAGCAAAAGAAAAAAAAAAAAGAATGCGTGATTTTCTTCAAATTGGAAGAAGACAAAACTGAAAAATTAGAATAAAAATAAGAAGAAAAGGGGAGAGCCCAACCATCCATTTTAGGAAATACATTTTCCTCTGAATCATTTCCGATCAAAATTTCAAAAATTCGTTTCCGAACTTATTTTGTTTTGAATCCAAATGACGCCATTGAAATTTGTGAGGGGAAAGCGTTTCGGAAATCCAACAGATTCTTCGTCGATATCAGCGGCAAATGCGATGAGGAGGAAGACTGAAGATGAGACTATTTTTTTGTAGTCTCCGGCACTGACAACAGAGCGTGGCTTCGCACAGGACGCCCTCAACAAGCAAAAGGTGCTCAAGGGCGGGTTCACGACGCATGCATGGTGAAAGGGGTTTGCTATCAAATTGTGTGGGGCGATGTGGGGGTCGGGTGGGTAGTTGGGTGGGGTGATAGTTTTAAATTTTTGGAAAATAGTTAAATTGATGCAAGGATATTTTAGGGTAGAAAAAGAATGCTTTTACATGAGGTGAGGAAATAGGGTTGTGGGTGGGTATAGGAGCTCTCATTATATAATTGTTTCTAATTGAAATATTTTGTGTAGAAATAATCTATGAATAAAAAATTATAAAATAGACGGTTGTTTGAACAAGGACATTACTTTGGTATTCATATACTCACTTTTTGATTTGGCTCAATTGAAAGGTGCCACATAACATGTTCCTTATTTTTTAAAGCTTTAAAAAATTAAATAACATGTCTATTAATTTTTAAAACAAAATGAAACATGTGTTAACCCCAAGGATTATCCGTAAAACAATGCAAAGTGGGTTCAACTTCTTTCAGTAACTAAATGGGATTCTTCTCCTAAGTCCTTGAGCAACAAAGTAATAGGGCCTTAATAGTGAGAAGTAATTAGGCCCTCTTTAATGAGAAGCTCTCTTTTTCTCCAATCAAACAGAATTACCATATGATTTGTTGATTGGATAATTTGGTTTCTCAGTAGTGTGATAAGAAATTTTTTAAGTACAAAATTAAAATAAGAGTCACGTAAAGATAACTACATACTGGGATGATTTTAAATTGGTTTTTCTACTTTTAAAAAACATATTTATTAAAAACCAATGTAAAGTTGGACACCTGTTAAGTCATCAACGTTACGTAACAACGTTAGCAATGTTAAGTAATGGCGTGCACAAATACATTGAAGGGTGTATTAAGATAATTTTCAATATCATATCAATTATGGAGTTCTGTATCTCCAAATTGATGCATTTTAGCCAAGTTATATAAATTCACTTGGCTAAAAGGGTAGGTTTAGGGATTCATAGCTCAATAGATGACATGACAATGAAAACTGGAATATTCCCTTCTGTATATTCGTTCGTTTCATCACTTAACGTTGGTAACAGAAGTCTAATTTTCACTACCGTTAGGTTGTGACCAATTTAAAGTCACCTCTACATTTTAGATAGTTATCCATACCAACTCTTAAAATAAGATAGTCTATTATCTTGCTATACAAGTTATGCATGTTCAAATGTTCATTTAAACACAAATGTATAACCAATTATTCAAATTGACAAATAATAAGCAAGTCATATAAAGATATATAGAATTGTACAATATCATTCAAATTAACAAAGATCTTATGTGGTACATTACCAATTAACATTAAAAATACTCAAAGTAGGATAGAGTCTCTTATGTCTCAAAACTCAAAACCGCACTTTGTAAAATATACATCAAGCAAAATATAACAGTCCAGAAGACATAATATGAGGCAAATGTCAAACCCAACAATGTCCATACATAACCAACAGCTCCATTGCATTTCCCAAACTCAAATCTCCATATTCATCCATTCACGTTAACAAAACACAAACGCAGTGAGAGAGACCAACACAGAAGAAAAGATCAAAGCCATGCTAACCGGCGAAGCAAATCCCGCTCCAGTCTCCAATAACGGTGAAGGTGCAGTAGCTGAATAGCCTGCCATAGTTTTGGTAGCATAAAGCAATGCAGCAACCATAACAACAACTTTTACTGGAATTGTTCCGAACCGTGCCATTTTCTCTGTAAACAAAAAAACTGAAACAATTGGTAAGATTGAGAAAGAAAAAAAAAAGAACCAATATATTGTGATTATTTGTTTTGTAGAAGAGCAATGTGGTAGATGAATTTATAGGAATCAGTGTAGCATGTGACGTTCTTCAGTTTTTACCAGATCCATAGAATGTGAAACTTAAATTTTAATTTGCTATAATTTCTTTGCCTTCCTTTTTTGCCACGGCTAGTGGCGACCAACAAAAGCAATGAGCACATGGACATGGGAACTACAGACCCTGCTGGATATGATAAGACATTTGGTGTGCTCTCACCTTCATACACTCAACCGTTTTTCGTGATGGGCTGTTTGTTGTACAGACTATTTGTGGGTTCCCACTAGTTAATTTGTTTGTCTATTATCAAATCAAATCCTCATCACCAAGTAGCTTTTTTTTCGGTCAAAATCGTATTTGAGATTGGCAAAACTTCTCATCTTGATCCCTAAGATTTCAAATCAATAGAAGTGATCCCTAAGTTTTTCCACTATCAATTATTTTGATCATTCCGTAAAACATTTTAGTAAATAAGGACCAAAGTGACAAAAATACCCTCAATTTAATAAACAATGAGCCAAAATGATTTTCAAAATTGTGGGTATTTTTGTCATTTTATCTTTATATAATAGAGATTTTTCACAGAATGGCCAAAATGATTGATGGTGGACAAACTCAAGGACCACTTCTATGTATTTCAAATCTTATGAACCAAAGTAAAGAGTTATACTAATCTCAATGACCATTTTAACTTAACCCCACCAAATATCAAAAGTCAAATGTAAAACATGTAAGTTGGCTAAGGCAGTGTGCTGCCACATCAGATGATTTAGAGACTTGAATTTGTCTTAGAAAAATTGATTTGAATTATAAAAAGAATAAAGAATAAAAACAAATAAGTTGATTTCCTAAGTGATGTGGCATGTCTATGTCAGCTACCACATCATAGGGGTTAGAGATTTGGATCAAATAATTTTGTTTGAATAATATTTGTGATCCTTAAGGGGGAAGCACGTATCCTACCTTTTGCAAATAACATATCTTCATTCTATAAACTCTATAATCGAAATGTTCAGCTTCTTACTCTACATTTGAAGGTCATCCGTATAAAAAATTATTCGAATTGCAGATCGTTTAGTCATTCAAATGTATCAATTAAATGGACGGTTCATCATGAATATGGTACATGGTACTCACACCATCGATTTGTTCTATACATTTGGATGACTAAAAGATCTCCAATTCGAATAAGTTTTTATAGGGATGATCTTCAAATGAAGATTAACAAATAGAACGAATCCGATTATAAAATTTAAACAAGAAATATTTATTATTCGAAAGAAGTGAGATATGTGCATTCTCCTGTTCGAGCATGCAAATATTATCCATTTGGTTCCGCTAGACAAAGGCACCATCTATTGACATAAATTTGGTGTTTGATTGGGTCAGCCTTAAAAGGCGCACAATTTTTTGTTGTTCACTTAGAATTATTAACATGTAAACATTTTTGGCTTAGAATATAAAAAGTAAACATTTTTGGCTTCCCAATTTGGTGGTGCTCTTCCTTTTCCCTTCCTTTTGTTATGATGAAAGTAGTTGCAGGAAATGTGAAATGCCAGTACGTTAATAAGTGGGTTAATCATTAGGGAATAAGGTAAAGCTGTGATTTGTAGTTTGTGGTGTCAAACCAAAAAGTTTAGATATCATTGTTAAATAGCAAACTTATAGAAGAAGAAGCTAATAATGTGTCTTATAGTTTTCTTTCTTCCTTCCCCTCTCAAGTTCACAATTGGAGTTCAACCACAAGAGATTTGGAAAAAGGAGAATCTGAAATCAACTAAACTTGACCTTTGATACTTTAAAAATCTCATTTTGCACTCTAACTTTTTAAAAGAACGAAAAATACACTTGTGAGGAGAGCAGAATGAGATTTTCGGAGTGCTAATATTAGTTTCCTATATATAATACATATGTGTGTGTGTATATATATGTATGTATGTATGTATGTATGACCCTCATGGTTGGAATAGAAATTTTACAGTGAGCTCCTACAATAAAGGGTGAGGATGCTCATTTGGGGCTTATTGCTCAAAGCTCCCAGCCTTAATCTAAATTCAGCCATGTACAACTGCATACGTGCATGTATTTAGCTTGGACTTCTAGGCCAAGATAAGTTTGTGTACATTCTTTTCTTTTAATCTGGGCTTTCCCCTTATCTAGTATTTTGAAACTTCAATACGAATATTAGTTTAATATTAGGTCAGAAGAATTCTATTTGCACCCAAAATCAGTCTCTAGCCAGTAGCCACCCAACTTCTTCAGTACTCATTTTCAAATGTTACACTTTTAAATCCACTCAAAATTTACAATTTCACAAAGCTACCTCTAAAAGATCAAATTTTATTAATTTAAGTCTGAAAAAAAACTAAAAATTTGACCGGCATATCCGGCGGTTTCCGGATCGGAGGTCACTGGGTTAGCAAGACATTGAATAGACGAATGATGCTGGTTATGTTTCTTTCTTTGTTATCCTTGAAAATACTTGGCTATTGACATTTGACAGGAGTTTGAAAGTTTAAAAGGGTAAGGCTGATGTCCAAAAAAAGGCCTTTCAATTCCTATTACCGTGCAAAACCAAGCACGTATGAACCTAGCCTGCTAGCTATTCGTAACTAACACCAATTGGCAATCAAGTGTTCTTTCTAATAATAACCAACATGTTCCCTATAAATTTGTTCATTACTTTCTCTGTGTTCACCAAGCATTGAAACCAACAGAGCAGAAGTATCAAGTTTTCTCGTTATTCATCTCTCACTAAGGCACTCAACTTAATCACTATAACTTCAAAGTTAGCAATCATCAATCATCAACATCATCATGGACATGAAGAAGATCGCCCTTGCCATCATTGTCATTGCTGCCTTGATGAGTGTCGTGTTGGCTGCTAAGGACGCTCCAAAGAGCGCAGCTGCTCCAGCCCCCAGCAAGGAGAAGGACACAGCTTCAGCTCCTAAGCCATCAAGTGCCGATTCCATTACCTTGACCGTTGTTGACTCTTTGGCCGGCGTCTTCCTTTCATCATTCTTTGGCTATTATTTGCAGTACTAAGCTCACAGATTAGGAGATTGTGTTAGCTAAATGTGGAAGGAGAATGAGATAATTATGAGAGGAGTGAAGTATGTGCTTGGAAAGAACATGGTGGTCTAGCTATATCTATTTTTGATATCCAAGCACACCAATAATCACCTTTTCATTTCAATAACATAATAAGCAATACTGCACGCTCTTTTTTCCCAATTGGTCTTTCATATCCAATTTTAATTTTATGTTTTCGTGCAATCTTTTTGTTATCTCTTCTCTCTGCTTTCTTTTGATCCTGCAATGTGACTGCAATCATTTACTATTTGCAGGATAATGGTCTTTATCTAGGTGATCACTGATCAAAATTGTGCGGTTCCGGTCATAGGCTCTCACTAACAAGATAGGAAGGAATTTGGAATAACAAAATAGACACACACACACACATCAATATATATGGTGTTAACAGCTCATTTAGGTCCACTCCACAATAAAACCTTATGATCTGAACAGTTCATTAAAAAATCATCTTATGATCTTTAAACGACCCGTTAGGCCATATTAACCTACTAATAAACCGGTTAGCCCTAGAGCGCTCACATATATATATATATATATATATATATATATATATATATATATATATATAAGGCACTTTCATGTCTAAGGTGACGGTTCGCAACTTCGCCCGGGGTCTATGCAATTAATCTATTCACATTTTTAACAAAGTATTATGAATCCCCCTCTCTAAAATTCATGTATTGGTCATATATACCTATCAGGCTATGATCAATCTCTAAGGTGAAGAGAGCGTGGAATTGAATGTATTTAATTATGTATCGTGATCCTTTTCAACCATGCTGTACTCTTTTGAAGAATATTATGTGACCATAATTATTGTGAAGGATATATTTTATGGTATGGTAATAAGAATTTATTAATAAACTATCAAGAATGTACATAGGACAGACATACTAAATGTAACCAATAGATCACCCATGTCAAAAGAAACATCACACAATTTCACAATTACAAACTCATCATAAATACAATATAAAATTCCTCAACCACCACGGACGACCCATATCTAACTAACAAAAAAGATAACACTCACGGGAAATAAACCTTGCAAGTCGTAGAACAACAGTACTTGCATCAAGACGAAAAGATCGCACTAGTCTCTGATAATCTTGTCATTGTTAATAAAGAATTACTATTGTGAGTCACTTCCGAAAAAAGGTTGAGTTTCCTCCTAGTACTTTGCCTTCTGCACAAAACCAAAAGAAAAACAATAATCAACCTAAACTCTGAATAATAATCATAGCTTAAAAATCTTTGTTTAATTTGTATGCCATAGACGCTACAAAAGCTCTCCTTGATAGAGCGAGAGAGCAACCAGTACAACCCTGAAGACTCTTCTTGCCAAAGGGAAAAAATGACCACTACTAGATAATAAAGATGATTTAAAAATAGATAAAACACGAAATGAAAAGAGAGAAAGACCAACATGGATATTGCCGCCAATTCTAAAGCAAGCCAACGACCATGGTGGCCAAGGGATTTTTTCCCTGTTATTTTTTCTCTTTTTGGGTCAACATTATTGTGAAGGTTCAGTCAAAGTATTCTTGCGATGTTTTTTTTTTTCATTACATGTTAGTATTGCGCCATGAGTCTTGGCGCCTGAAATAGTATTGTGACAAGATGGAAAGTGGATTCAGAACCTACGTACAAATAATATTTTGGCACTTCAAGAAGTTTAAACTCTCACTGTCTCACATATGTAAATAATATTTCTCAACATGACAATATTAAACTTTGTAACTTATTACCTCAAGCATTAGTTGACACTGGCGATGCTTTGAAAGTAAAAATGAGCGGATGATAATATACCCTGTACAGATGTTGATCATATTAATCGTGTCTATTCATATTATATGAATTTGGATCCTCGTTGGATTCTTTCTGTGAGAATCTTGGAGATCCGTTAATTATATTCATTCATCGTACATCGTGTGATCAGAAATCATTATAAATATTTTTATTTAAAATTAAATACAAACAGTACCTGACAAAAATTGACCGCACGATGTACGATGAACGGACATGATTTACGGATTCTCAGGATCCTCACCAAAAGAATCTAGAGAGGATCCTGTTGGATGTTGTTTTACTTGTTTTAATAACACCACATAACATGGGGATGGTATTCTTGAGACACAAAAAATTCTCAAATATGTCCATCGAAAAAGACCGTTCAATCCCTAAAAACATGCAAAACCAAACAGGTAAGGAGTCTAAGGACCTGTGTTAACTAACAGTAACTATCAGAATAACTGCTTCATTCTAATAATAACCCGAAAGGCTCCTTATAAATCTAATTGTTCATGCATTTCACAGCCTTGCAAGAAACCACATCAGAAATAGCAAGTTCCTTTTTTTTCCCCCATAATCATCCCAAAGGAACTCGACTTATTAATTATCAATTCCAAAGTTGATACATGGACATGAAGAAGATCTCCCTTATCCTCATTTTCGTAGCTGCCTTGATGAGTCTGGTCTTGGCTGCAGTAGCTAAGGAGGCCCCGAAGACAACAGCAGCTGCTGCCCCCCAGGACTCAGCTCCAACCGCCAAAGACACAGCAGCGCACGCCCCTGCCCTTAGCTCCGCCTTTACTCCCTTTCCCGACGTGGTATTTGGCTGCTGCCTCCCTTTTGTCTTTCTTTGCCATATTACATGCAATACTAAGCTCAAAGGTTTGGGGATTCCCAACTAGCACTACTAAATTAAACAGTTTGCACGACGAGGGAGATTTTGTTGCACAAAAACTATGACGACCAGAAAATCGTCGCGCATATTTTGTCGTGCAAAGGTCGTGAACAAAGACATTGAGCAACGAACAATTTCAAATTCATCGCGCATCAAAAAAATTGCGCGACGCTTTACTACTTGTCGCGCTAAAGTTATACGGACAAAGGTTTTCGTCGTACGATATAAAAGGGTACAAGTGCGCTTTGTGACTAGTTTGTCTCGAAAAGTTTACGCGACGAAAAATGTAAGAGGTGCGTGGTAATGTGCGACGAAGTAGTAAGACGCGCTTAATTTTGCGCAACGACTGGTCGGCGTTGCGTAAGTTTAATTTTTATTAAAAATAAATTAATAGAATAAAAGGAAAATTTAAAAAAAAATGATTTCATACTAATGACAAAAAAAAAAAGCAAATTAATGAATAAAAAAATAATTTTTATTTATAATATAAATAAAAATGTACGTACAAAAATTAAGTTTTAAAAGAAAGCAAGAACAAAATTATGAAAAAAAAAAGCGGAAAAATCTATAGGCATGTCGTTTGGAGGTGCTTGGTAATCTTGTTGCTATTTGGGGACGGGGTCGGAGGTCGATGGGCCTGATTGCTGTGATTGCTCGGTGTGGAAAGGCTCTGAGGGCGATGCTGCAGAAAAACAGGGGAGTTGTATTCCGGAGGAACTGAGGGCTTGTACAAGCATCAACATTTGAGACTTGTACGATGCCAGCTCACTTCTCAGACCAACGACTTCCTGCGTCAAAGCTGTAACCTGGCCCTTTGACTGCGAGGATGACGAGGCTCTACACTCCCGTCGCCTGGCATTTCCCATCCCCCGACAATAAGTCCTTGACCTCCGACTGAAAGTCTGGTCCAACATCTCTGTCACGATGTGAAACCTTGCTCCTCAGGGGGATCCACAGACTAGATTGGCATGTCCGAAGGAAGCTAGGAGGCGGACTCCTGAAGCACCGACTGAATCTTCTCTACCATAGTCGACTGTGAAAAAAAACATGGATTATTAATAGAAAACAATTTGAAATAATTAGTATAAATGTTTAATGCATAAGAAATTACTTACATGAAGGGACTCGGTTAACTCATCCCTAGGCCGAACATAAACGTCAGTAAAGACGTCGATCTCCGGAAATTTTGAACCCTCCTGAAATCGAAAAAGATAAGGAAAATGTTAGTATGAAAAAAAAGAAGTTATTAGCGACATTTTAAAATTCTCCATCCTATAGGAGAAAGGCCTCGAACCCGAATGGTGGAGAAGAGTCTTCTTCTCCCGATTGATCTTGTTCACCTTCGCATTCTTCTGTTATACAAAAAATAAACATATTAGTTGTAATACTACCACATAGCCCGGCTCCTGAAAATGACCGCAAAGCCAAACCCAACTATGTTGTCGGTCCTCTAACTTCTTCGGACAATCCTCCTCAAGAGCGACCTGTGGATCATCAAACTGCTGGAAACATTGGTGCAGGTCACTCTTCCACTGCTTGTAGCCTTCGGAGAAGAGTCGATTGAGGTACGCGAACATGTCCTTGTCCATGTCCTCCAAATTGTAGTTTGTCTGCAATGTAACAAATATTTTGAAAGTATTAGTAATAAAAGACAGTAATATATATAAATATATAAATTTTACATGAAAAGCATTAAAAAGCAACGCTACTTACAAACAATTGATTGCGCACCGTGTTCTTTGTCTCCTCCAACATCACCTTCCAAGACTTCCACCACATAGGGCAAAAGGTCCACACGACATGCCCAATGTCATGGGCCAATGCACTATGCTACTCCATCGTTGGTGTTGCCCGATGTCACTCATCATATCCGATTGGGATACGACCATGGTCACCCGGGTGACCTTTGCCATCTTCAATTGCCGACAAGGTCCCCGGGTGTTTTTCTTCGCTGGAAAGAGATGAAAAAAAAATCATTAACCCAAAACTAATAACAAATCCTACCAAAATCTCGGCATAACCTCCCCTATAATTAAAACATTTCCCAAAACCCTGAAAATAACATAAACAATATACGTATCCAACACAATGATCACAATAGTTTAATAAAAGGTTCAGAACGATGACAACTTTTTAATCCTTACATGACATAACTTAACAAATTGAACATAAAATAACAAAACTCAGTTAACATTCGCATACATTTTCTTCCTCTATTTCTCCTGAAAGTTACTTATTGAGCATTATAGCTACTTCTCTGTTTTAGGCCACTATTTCCTTTCTCCTAATTAGAACATATTTCCAATTCGAGCGTTTTCAAATACCACAAAAAACTTCTAAAAATGGCGACAACTGCCATCCAAGATGGCCAATTTTTGAGCTTGTATACACAGGCTCTCGACATTGCTGGCAACAGGCTTGGCAAAGAATTCTAAGCTGCCGTATCAAAGAATTCCATATAACCTCATCCACATTGACATTTTTAAGACTTTGACAGTCACAACCGAAACTTCTACGACTCTAAAAACTTAGCTTCATGATAATTACCAAAGTTTTCATTTCCCAGTTAAACATTTTCACCATTTCCTCAGCATCAAATCTCTTCCACAGCACTACCGTTTCAATTTCGTGAAAAAACCCATTTTAGTAACTAAGAAATGACACATAAATTAACAAAAAAATTGCAAAAAAATACAAATTAACATACACGAATTATGGAATACACACAATTTTGATTTCATGACAAAACCCATTTCTGAAGGCGAAGAAATTGCGAACAAAAAAAGAGAAAACAATGGAAACTTTTTAATCCTTACATGACATAACTTAACAAATTGAACCTAAAATAACAAAACTCAGTTAACATGGGAATGAGGGAGTGAATTAGGATTGTATACCTGGCCGTGTACCTGAGGCATCGGTTGTGGATCCCGATGGTGACATCTGGTCCGTAGTACGGGGGCGCCGGTGAGTACGTCGGGCGCTAAAAGGCAACACCATCGAAAAAGTAGACGATGCCTGCGCCTATGGGACTGGAAGACCAACTGGGCCAACCAAATTGACTGGCCTATGGTCCATCTCTGCCGGAGTAGTGGTGGCAGTAGTAGGTGTAGTCATCGGACTAGGTGTAGAAGTCATCGTCCTCCGGGTTCTAATGAGGTATGACATCTACAAAATTGGAAATCAATTTGTTTCGTACACAAAGATTTAACTTACCGTACACATGCTAATAATTTCAACTTAAATTTAAAACGAAATTTAAAAACCCAAATTTAAAAACCCTAATTCTAAACCCAATTCAAGTTTGGCAGAAACAAAACTTAAAATTGATATACTATACACAAACGAATCAATTCAAATAGGATATAGACCCAGCAATTATAACTTATAAGAAGAAACTAGCATAAGTTGTGGATGTGTGCTGTGTGTGTCCATGTATATATGCTGATTTTGGGTGTGTGTGTGTGTGTTGATGTATGCTAATTTTCCATGTACTCTATGTGTGTGTGTGTGTGTGTGTGTGTGTGTGTGTGTGTGTGTGTGTGTTGATGTATGCAAGTTGTGCGTGTGTGTTGTGTGTGTATGTACTAAGCAACATAATTTTAAACAGTTTCCACCATAATTACTTAATAGTTTCACATGTAGTAATAATTTCACATGTAGTAATGAGAAAATGGACCATATAAAGTGATTCTCAGTCTTTTTAAACATCCACATTACATATAGAAATCATATGACTATTGGATATAAATAGAGCTTGCTAACTGGAATAATTAACAATGCAATATTTTTATAAAATAGTGAGTAGCAGCAAATAACACTTTCTCTATTTAGGAGTCAAGACTTTCGAGAGAGAACCATTAGTAGGCTAATTAAGCTATTTATGTTCTTCAAATGAAAAAACCCCACGGCCATATTTCTATAACCATCTCTGTCTGATTGTATGACTAACTAATTAAGCTACATCACATATTTCTTTAACAGAGTCATACATTATTCACATTGGAAAAAAAAAGTTATCGTAGTTAATAAGAAAAAATCAATCAAGAGCGAGACAAGGCCCACTCGAAAACTGAGGAACACAGGTAAAGATAAGTAGCAGAAACCCCAATTTTGCAACCAAAATTTTTAACCAACATCCAATTCCAAAATCCAACACCAAAGTAGCAGAAACCCCACTCGAAAACTGAGGACCACAGCTAAAGATAAGTAGCACGTTTGGTCGTTTAGTTACTAGTACATTCGTTTGACTTATATTAACCGTAACAATACTCTACTTGTCTGAGAAATCCATAGCCAATTTTCTAACTTTGGTTCCTTTCCAAGAAGGAAGGAGTTACAAATTTTCCAGATTATGCATTCTGCATAATCCAACAACTACATCCAGCAACCAACATAAAAATTTTCAACAAATATCCAAATCAAACACCAAAGGAGTAGAAACCCATATTGAAAAACCAAGGAACAAAGCTAAATTATTGTCTTCATGATTTCTTGTTTAAGAATAGTGGGCCAGGCAACAAGTTGTTTGTTTAGTTACTAGTACATTTAATTTAATTGTAACAATACTCTACTTGGACAAAGAAATCAATGGCATTGCATTCGTTTCTAGGAAAGGGAAGTGCAACTCAATTACCATAACGGAACGACCGAATAAAAATTATTATAGGGTGGGAAACCAATTGTCTAACTTAGGTTACTTTCCAAGAAGGAAAGAGTGTAAACATTTTCCAGGTTCTGCATTCGGCAGATTCCACCTACATCTAGCAACAAACATTTCAATGAACATCCAATTCCAAAATCCAATAGCAAAGTAGCAAAAACCCCACTCGGAAAACCAAGGAACAAAGCTAAAGATAGTAGTAAGTTCATTTAGTTCCATTATTTCTCAACACACCGAATCACTTTGCATGGTAATAAGAAAAATTCAATCAAGAGCGAGACAAGGCCCTAATTCTAACCCTTTACTTGAAATTATAAAACCCCTAATTTAAGAACCCTAATCTGAACCCCAGTGAAGCACCCTAAATCTAACCCCCAATTTAAGAAAACCTAATCTAACCTCACTGCCCAAAATTGTTCCCCTAATTTAAGACCTAAATCTAACCCTAATTATGAACCGTAAAAACTCTAATTTGAGAACCTAAATGCAACCCCTAATTTACGAACCCTAAATCTAACTCGACTGCCATAATTCTAACCCCCAATTTGAAAAAGAAAAAAAACAAAAAAAAACCCTAATTAATATGGTAAATAAAGAAAATTGAAAATAAAAACTGAAGAGGAAATTACCTCTTGGAGACGAAGACGCGACGACTGGATAGAGGGACGGAGAGACAGATGGAGATACAGAGGAATGAGAGAGAGGGTATCGCGCAGGGAAAAAAGGAAAAAGAGGGAAGTGAGGGGAGGAATGAGAAGCACATTGTCACAGCCCGTCCCGGAATTAATTAATCGAGGATGTGAAATGACGGGATTGCCCTTGAATCTACTTCGGTATGTGACATTTCATTTGGGTTTTATTGTCTTATCCTAAGTTTGTTTTGGAATTATTTTGTGTGGTTGGGGTGCTTGTTGACCACACACGTACACTTTCATTTTTTTTTCTCTCTCTCTCTCTCCCTCCCGCATACGCACAGTCCCTCTCTTCCTTCTCATTCAAACTGTACGGACAACCCAAAGATTATCAAACCTTCACCGATCGACGTGGTTGAGACCACCATCATACTCCTAGAGACCATACGAACCCATTGGTACCCATTTCAGGTAAGGGTTCATACGTTTTCACGCTGAAATCACGAGGCCCGTGATTGTCACTATTCACCAACTTTTAAATGGTTGCATTTTAGGACAATCCAAGCTTACCACGAGCTTAAGGAAGTCCCCACGAAGCTCGGAGTGCTTCGTTTGAAGGTTTGGGACGTCGGGATCATAAGGTTCGAAGGGGCCGATTTTGGTGAAATTTTCCCAACGCGATTTGGAAGGTTTTGAGGCTCCAAAGAGGTATAGCCTTCTTCCTCTCATGATTTGTGACATTTTGGTGAAAATTTTATGAAAAATGGTGCAAAAACGAGTGAGAAAAGGGCAGTTGCAGGGTTGCCCAGAATCCGGCGCCGGTGGCACTGTTCCGGCGTCGGGAGGTTGAAGATGATGCGCGTGGGGGGCGCGTGAGGCCGTGGCCTCCCCGGCGCGTGAGGGCGCGTGGGCCCTAGAAAAATTTATTTAAAAATATTACGATGTTCGTGAGGTTGTGTAGATCACGTTGGTATATTCATATGCCAAAATTGAGCATTGTATGAGAAGTTATTTCGAATTGTTGGATATGTGCTTAAAATAACGTTTTTATAGTTGTTTCGCATATAGGTGAGATCTACCCCGAGGACGAGCGCAGTCAGAGGCGTCACGGGGGTTACGACCCTGCGACATACCAGTGAGTGGGCAGTTTTGTTTTCATTATATGCCTATACTTAATGACTTTTCCCAGAAATTGAATTAAAATGAAAATATGTTTTGAAATGCCATGCATAGTTTTATATGAATTATGTGATTGAAGGGCCATACATAGAAATTACATGAAATATGTGAATGGATACTATATGATGCATATATGTGAATTGGTGCTGCGGACGCGCAGGTGAGTATCAGGTGAGTTATATTTGGTTCATTGAATTGTTTGATGTGATTTATGTTGATAGCTCATAACCTGCACCCCTGGTGTTAGTGCTTATGTTATTCACCCGCATCACACGCTCACCTTGGATCCAAGTAGATGCTAGTCGTACAGACCACTGGAGGTGGTTCCGACATGCTAGTCGTACAGACCATTAGAGACGGTTCCGACTAGTAGGTGACCTTAGATTATGTGCACAGATGATTGATGAGAGAAGCACTAGAGCGTATTATTACACCATCCGAGTCGTACAGACTACTATAGGTAGTTCCGACTCATGTGCAGCGTAGTGCCGTACAGGTCGCAGTTGGCGGATCCGGCAGGGCCGTACAGGTCACAGTTTGGTGACTCCGGCTGGATTGGATATTGAGCTCTAGAATCAGCCGTACAGGACCACTGCAGGGTCTCCGGTTGATTTATTATTTCACCTGATTATTGTTGATGCATCCATATTATGTTTTTGGCTCATGGCATGGCATATTTCTTTGAAAATGTTGAATAAGAGTGTTTGAGATTTCCGAGGCTATATATATTTATATATTCTATTTTTCTGGGAAAGTATACAGGTTTTTACAGCGAGGGGATATATATGTTTTTAAAGGAAAGATTTTGAAAGCTTTGTTTTACTGACCCACTCACCTTGTTTTGCGCCCCTCCAGGTTGTAGTTAGGAGTGTTTGGTGGCTCTCGAGGATTCCCACGGCTGTTCTGACGGACTTCACTCATGTAGGATTCACCTTCGGGTGTTGTAACTTAGTAATTGTCCTACTTGACTGCATTTGAACCTTATGCTCTGATTATGTGTATTTCATACTTTAACTATCTCTCTAGCATGTTGTTAGGAGTGTATTGCTAGTAGTCGGTTTTTAGTTACTCATACTCTTCATTATATCGCTTCCGCATTGCGTAATGGTTACGTCACGTTTGTGACGGCCAGCACGCCCTGATCCTCGGGTCGGGGTGTGTCAGTTTGGTATCAGAGCTTAGGTTTGCAGTCCTGTATAATTGTGAGCTTTCTAATTATCTTTGGTGTCTTCTGTCAGAACTATGCCGCCTCGTAGGGATCCACGTTCTTCTGCTGAGCCCAGTTTCCCTAATGTAGCCCAGTTAGGGGAAGCCATAGCCCAGGCCTTTCAGACTTCATTCCGTCCTCCTCAGAGAACACCCCTGGAGACTGTTTATAATCTGAAGTTGAAGCATTTCGTTGGTAATGAAGGTCATGAGGGGGCAGAAAAGTGGTTAGATCGTATTGAGAAGACTTATCAGGTGATGCAAAGTCAGGGGAACTTTCCTGCTAGTAGATGGGTCGAGACTACTACATGGTTTTTAGGAAGAGAACCTGCAAGTTGGTGGGAGAATGAGACTAAGTTTATGTCACCTGAGGCAGCAGCTGATTGGGAAACATTTAAGGAAACATTTAGGAGAAGATTTATTCCTCCAGAGTATATTGATCGCAAGAAGCAGGAGTTCACTCAGCTGAAGCAAAAGAAAATGTCGGCAAATGAGTACTATAGGAAGTTTACTGATTTATCTCGCTATGATCCAGAAGTGGTTGCTAATCCAGTGGAGATGCTTCGTCGCTTTAAGTTGGGAACGAAGAAGAGATGGAGGACAATTGCTAGTGCTATTCCTTGCACCACTTATCATGAGTTTTCTGAGATTTTGGTTCGGATTGAGGATTCCGAAAACTTGCCTAGTGAAAGTGAAGAAGAGAGAGATAAGAATGGGGATAATCAGAGGAAAGATGATAAGGGTAAAGGTGCTTTGACTTCGGGACCCCGTAAGACCCAGAATTTCAAGAAAAGTGGAGTGAGCTCGAGTTCTTCTAGCGGGGGATTTAGTGCCACAGGTCCGAGGAGAGGTGGAAGATTTACTAGCGGACCTAGGTTTCAGAGACAGAGAGATTTTGGTGGTGCTGGTGGTTCAGGCCCTCCATTCTGCCGTCGTTGTAATTCCAGACATTTTGGGGAGTGCAGGAGAGTTAGTGGTGCTTGCTATACATGTGGACAGACTGGACATAGAGCTGCACAGTGTCCCCAGAGTCAGCAGAGGCCTCAGCAATCTGTTATGCCTCCTCCAGCGCCGATTCAGCAAAACCCCAGGTCAGGCAGTTTTGGGCAGATGAGTCAGGGTGGTGCTGCTTACCACTATCAGGGTGATGCCGCTCCCTATGCTTCAGGACAGTATCAGTATTCCCAGGATCCTTATTTTCAGAGTGGGTATTCCCAGAATCTTGGAGGTTATACTCCTTATCCTTCTATGCCGGCTAGTGGATCGCAGTGGTATCAGGGAGGTCAGTTCCAGTAGGGAGAGGTTGCTACTAGCAGTGCATGATTATCTAGGCAGTCTAGCCAGACAGGTCAGGGACGTTCTCAGGGACGTGGTAATCAGAGTAGCAGAGGTCGTGGAGGACGACAGCAAAACCAGGGACGTGTTAACAACATCTCACTGCAGGATGCTCAGAACCATCCAGATTTGATTATGGGTACGTTAAACATCCTTGGCCACTTTGCTAGAGTTTTGATTGATTGTGGTGCTACGCACTCTGTGATTTCTCATACTTTTGCTCAAATGACACAACCTCATCCTACACCTCTAGGGTTTGATTTAGAGTTTGCTATGCCTAGAGGGGATAAATGTTATGTTGATAGTGTTTATCCAGGATGTCCAGTGATGATAGAGAATGTAGCTATGCCAGCTAATCTTATCCCGTTAGATATTGTGGATTTTGATGTGATTTTAGGGGCAGATTGGTTGCATTATAATCGTGCCCATATAGATTGTTACGGGAAATCTGTTACTTTTCATCGTCCTGGACTACCTGAGGTTACTTTTGTGGGCGAGAGAAGTGGGGTGAGGCATGGTGTTATTTCTGCCATGAGAGCTAAGAAGTTGTTATCTAAGGGTTGTCAGGGATATTTAGCACATGTGGTGTTAAATGATGTGGCTCCTAGTAGCGTGAAGGAAGTTGGAGTGGTCAGACATTATCCTGATGTATTTCCTGATGATTTGCCTGGATTGCCACCAGACAGAGATGTGGAGTTTTCTATTGATTTGCTTCCAGGTACGAATCTTATATCTTTGACTCCATATAGGATGGCTCCAGCTGAATTGAGAGAGTTAAAAGCTCAATTGCAGGAATTAATTGATAAATGTTTTATTCAACCTAGTAGTTCACCTTGGGGGGCCCCAGTATTGTTTGTGAGAAAGAAAGATGGAACACTGAGATTATGCATTGATTATAGGCAATTGAATCGGGTAACGATTAAAAACCGTTATCCATTGCCTCGTATTGATGATTTGTTTGATCAGCTTAAGGGTGCTCGTGTATTCTCTAAGATTGATTTAAGATCTGGCTATTATCAGTTGAAGATTAAAGAAGAGGATGTCCCTAAAACGGCTTTTAGGACCCGTTATGGACATTATGAATTTTTGGTAATGCCTTTTGGATTGACTAATGCACCAGCAGCTTTTATGAGGTTGATGAATGAGGTATTCCAGCAATATCTTGATAGATTTGTCATTGTTTTCATTGATGATATTCTGGTATACTCTAAATCGAAATCAGAGCATATTCGACATCTTCATTTGGTTCTGGAGAAATTGAGAGAGCATCGATTATATGCCAAGTTTAGTAAATGTCAGTTTTGGTTGAATCGAGTGGCATTTTTGGGGCATGTGGTATCGGCACAAGGAATTCAAGTTGATCCTCAAAAGATTGCAGCAGTGGAGAATTGGGAGCAACCACGAACCGTCACTGAGGTACGGAGTTTCCTTGGTCTAGCAGGGTACTATCGACGATTCGTGCAAGATTTCTCTATGATTGCCTTGCCACTAACGAGGTTAACCAGGAAGGATGTTAAGTTCGAATGGGATGATAATTGTGAGCAAAGTTTCCAGCGGTTGAAGTATTGTCTCACTCATGCGCCAGTATTGGTACTTCCTGATGATGGTGGTAATTTTGAGATTTACAGTGATGCCTCATTGAATGGTTTGGGATGTGTTTTGATGCAGCATAATAGAGTGATTGCTTATGCTTCTCGGCAATTGAAAGTTCATGAAAGGAATTATCCTACTCACGACCTTGAGTTGGCAGCTATTGTCTTTGCTTTGAAGATTTGGAGGCATTATCTCTATGGTGAGAAATGTAGAATCTTTACAGATCATAAGAGTCTTCAGTATCTTTTTACTCAGCATGATCTTAATCTTCGTCAGCGAAGATGGTTGGAATTGCTAAGCGATTATGACTGCACGATTGACTATCATCCGGGTCGTGCAAATGTAGTAGCTGATGCACTGAGTAGGAAACCTCAAGGACGACTTAATGCCTTGTATGCTTGTCGTGTTCCTCTTCTTGCAGATTTGAGGTCTACTGGAGTGGAACTAGAAATGGAAGATCGAATGGAAGCATTTCTTGCTAGTTTCCAAGTCAAGCCGGTATTGGTTGATCGGGTACGTGAAGCTCAGATGAATAATGAAGAATCTCAGGAGATAATCGAGGCTATTGAGAAAGGTAAGAAAAAGGTTTTTAGAATCAGGGAATCAGACGGTATGCTTATGCAAGAGAATCGGATGTATGTGCCTAATGATGAGGAATTAAAGAAAGGAATTTTGGATGAAGCTCATTGTTCGGCTTATGCTATGCACCCAGGAGGAACTAAGATGTATCATACCATTCGACCATTTTATTATTGGCCGGGTATGAAAAGGGAAATTGCTGAATATGTAAGTAGATGCATCGTCTGTCAACAAGTTAAAGCAGAAAGGAAGAAGCCATTTGGGTTGATGCAACCGCTTCCCGTTCCTCTATGGAAGTGGGAAAACATTACTATGGATTTTGTATATAAGCTTCCTCGTACGCAGAATGGTTTTGATGGTGTTTGGGTGATCGTAGATCGGCTTACCAAGTCAGCGCATTTTATTCCAGTGAGGGAGAAGTATCCTTTGAACAAGTTGGCTAAATTGTTCATTAGAATGATTGTGAAGTATCATGGGGTACCGGTGAGTATTATTTCTGATCGAGACCCAAGATTCACTTCTAAGTTTTGGGTGGCTTTTCAGGAAGCTCTTGGTACGAGATTGCTTTACAGCACTGCTTATCATCCTCAGACAGATGGTCAATCTGAGAGGACTATTCAGACGTTGGAAGATATGTTAAGGTCTTCAGTGTTGCAGTTTGGTGATTCTTGGCATGATCGCTTGGATTTGATGGAATTTGCCTACAATAATAGTTTTCATTCAAGTATTGGTATGTCACCTTTTGAGGCACTTTATGGTAGAGCTTGTCGAACGCCTTTATGTTGGTCAGAGGTAGGTGAGCGAGCTTTGGTGGGCCCAGAGATAGTGGAGGAGACTACTCAGAATGTTCAAGTGATTAAGTTTAACTTGAAAGCGGCTCAAGATCGGCAAAAGAGTTTGGCGGATAGGCATGCCACTAATCGAGTTTATAATATGGGTGATTTGGTATTTTTGAAATTATCACCTTGGAGAGGTGTGGTTCGATTTGGGAAAAGAGGCAAGTTAAGTCCTAGGTACATAGGACCTTATGAGATTGTTGAAAAGGTTGGTGAGGTTGCCTACAGGTTGGAGTTGCCTCCGGAGTTATCCAAGGTGCATAATGTGTTTCATGTCTCGATGCTTCGACATTATGTTTCGGATCCTTCGCATGTGATTCCTCCTCAACCTTTGGAGATTAATCCGGATTTGACGTATGATGAAGAACCAGTGACTATTTTGGATTGGAAGGACAAGGTTCTAAGGAATAAGACAGTGAGCATGGTGAAAGTATTGTGGAGGAACCACTCGGTAGAAGAAGCTATTTGGGAGACTGAAGATCGATTGAGAGAGATGTATCCGAGGTTGTTTTATGGCTACTAGTATTGGTTTGGTTATGTGAATTTCGAGGACGAAATTCTATAAGGAGGGTAGATTGTCACAGCCCGTCCCGGAATTAATTAATCGAGGATGTGAAATGACGGGATTGCCCTTGAATCTACTTCGGTATGTGACATTTCATTTGGGTTTTATTGTCTTATCCTAAGTTTGTTTTGGAATTATTTTGTGTGGTTGGGGTGCTTGTTGACCACACACGTACACTTTCATTTTTTTTTCTCTCTCTCTCTCTCCCTCCCGCATACGCACAGTCCCTCTCTTCCTTCTCATTCAAACTGTACGGACAACCCAAAGATTATCAAACCTTCACCGATCGACGTGGTTGAGACCACCATCATACTCCTAGAGACCATACGAACCCATTGGTACCCATTTCAGGTAAGGGTTCATACGTTTTCACGCTGAAATCACGAGGCCCGTGATTGTCACTATTCACCAACTTTTAAATGGTTGCATTTTAGGACAATCCAAGCTTACCACGAGCTTAAGGAAGTCCCCACGAAGCTCGGAGTGCTTCGTTTGAAGGTTTGGGACGTCGGGATCATAAGGTTCGAAGGGGCCGGTTTTGGTGAAATTTTCCCAACGCGATTTGGAAGGTTTTGAGGCTCCAAAGAGGTATAGCCTTCTTCCTCTCATGATTTGTGACATTTTGGTGAAAATTTTATGAAAAATGGTGCAAAAACGAGTGAGAAAAGGGCAGTTGCAGGGTTGCCCAGAATCCGGCGCCGGTGGCACTGTTCCGGCGTCGGGAGGTTGAAGATGATGCGCGTGGGGGGCGCGTGAGGCCGTGGCCTCCCCGGCGCGTGAGGGCGCGTGGGCCCTAGAAAAATTTATTTAAAAATATTACGATGTTCGTGAGGTTGTGTAGATCACGTTGGTATATTCATATGCCAAAATTGAGCATTGTATGAGAAGTTATTTCGAATTGTTGGATATGTGCTTAAAATAACGTTTTTATAGTTGTTTCGCATATAGGTGAGATCTACCCCGAGGACGAGCGCAGTCAGAGGCGTCACGGGGGTTACGACCCTGCGACATACCAGTGAGTGGGCAGTTTTGTTTTCATTATATGCCTATACTTAATGACTTTTCCCAGAAATTGAATTAAAATGAAAATATGTTTTGAAATGCCATGCATAGTTTTATATGAATTATGTGATTGAAGGGCCATACATAGAAATTACATGAAATATGTGAATGGATACTATATGATGTATATATGTGAATTGGTGCTGCGGACGCGCAGGTGAGTATCAGGTGAGTTATATTTGGTTCATTGAATTGTTTGATGTGATTTATGTTGATAGCTCATAACCTGCACCCCTGGTGTTAGTGCTTATGTTATTCACCCGCATCACACGCTCACCTTGGATCCAAGTAGATGCTAGTCGTACAGACCACTGGAGGTGGTTCCGACATGCTAGTCGTACAGACCATTAGAGACGGTTCCGACTAGTAGGTGACCTTAGATTATGTGCACAGATGATTGATGAGAGAAGCACTAGAGCGTATTATTACACCATCCGAGTCGTACAGACTACTATAGGTAGTTCCGACTCATGTGCAGCGTAGTGCCGTACAGGTCGCAGTTGGCGACTCCGGCAGGGCCGTACAGGTCACAGTTTGGTGACTCCGGCTGGATTGGATATTGAGCTCTAGAATCAGCCGTACAGGACCACTGCAGGGTCTCCGGTTGATTTATTATTTCACCTGATTATTGTTGATGCATCCATATTATGTTTTTGGCTCATGGCATGGCATATTTCTTTGAAAATGTTGAATAAGGGTGTTTGAGATTTCCGAGGCTATATATATTTATATATTCTATTTTTCTGGGAAAGTATACAGGTTTTTACAGCGAGGGGATATATATGTTTTTAAAGGAAAGATTTTGAAAGCTTTGTTTTACTGACCCACTCACCTTGTTTTGCGCCCCTCCAGGTTGTAGTTAGGAGTGTTTGGTGGCTCTCGAGGATTCCCACGGCTGTTCTGACGGACTTCACTCATGTAGGATTCACCTTCGGGTGTTGTAACTTAGTAATTGTCCTACTTGACTGCATTTGAACCTTATGCTCTGATTATGTGTATTTCATACTTTAACTATCTCTCTAGCATGTTGTTAGGAGTGTATTGCTAGTAGTCGGTTTTTAGTTACTTATACTCTTCATTATATCGCTTCCGCATTGCGTAATGGTTACGTCACGTTTGTGACGGCCAGCACGCCCTGATCCTCGGGTCGGGGTGTGTCAACATGGTTAAAATATAGAATCTTGCCCGACAGAGTCTTTGTCTTGCAAGGCTAAAAAATCATCGCCCAAGTTTTTTTAAATTTAAAAAGCGCCTTAATTGAAATTTCAGACACTTGCGTGACGAATACATATATTTCGTCACACAAATATACTTTGAGCGATGAAATATATGTATTCGTCGCGCAAGTGTCTAAAATTTCAATATTCCCGCGTAAAATTAAAACGCTTGCGCGACCAAAAATTGTAATGCGTCGCGCAATTATGTTTTAAGATGGTTTTTTAAATTTATTTTATTTTGTTTACAATTTATTATAAAATACAAATAAAACAAATTTATTTACAAAGTAATTCACATATAAAATGGGAATCATTCATACCATTTTTTCCATCACTCTATATAATGCATTAACCATTTCATGTGTTTTACAAAAAAAGTTACAAATAAATTGCCTTAATCTTCATCCGAACTATAATAACTTTCACTTTCGTCACTATCATCATTTTCAATGTTCCATTCCTTATCATCGATAGGTACGTCACCATCGTCGTTTGTGCGCACTGGATCATCGTATCGTGAAATATTATCGAGGTCAATTGTGATCGACTGAATCGGTATTTCGATTAAAGATACTCCTTCTATCTGAAATGGTTCGTGGATAAAATTAATATCTCGGAGTGTTCCCGCACCACTTTCCATCAAAGATTCAAGACGTTGGTCAGCAACATTGTCGATGTCATCGTCAGTACGGTCTTGTTTTAGTATAGCATACACGTTCGTATGATCCATCTTCTGAACAACTTTCCAACCCCTCCCGGCTTTAGGGTCATCTAGATACACAATTTGGTTTGCCATGGTTGCTAAGATGTAAGGGTCGTCATCGTACCAAGTTTTCGTAGTGTTCACTGATAGTAATCCATGATCTCTTTTCACACTTCCATGCCTATTTAGGTTTGTATCAAACCATCGACACTTAAATAGGATCACTTGGCACCGGTCTTTGTAAAGCAATTACACGACACTTGTTAGTTTGCCATAGAATTCAATGTCTCTACTTTCGCCTCCCCTGGGGACATGAACACTGATGTTTTGCGTACACAACTTGTCATCTTGTGCACCCGCTAAGAACTTGACGCCGTTGACATGGCAACCCGAGTACAATTCAACGTGAATCGAACACCAAGTTATATAACTCTTCACTGTACGCAGGGGAATTTGATGCTTTCAATTGATTCACCTAATATTAGACAAACATTTAAATTTGTTAGTTTGAGCAAATTAATTGGTACAATATATATGTCCAATACAAAACACTTCAAACTTACATATTCGAGAAACCATTGCAGAAACAATTCACAATCTTTCTTGGCATACAAATGTGAAGGATGTGCCTGCTTCATCATATTTTCATGCTCGTCTAAGTATGATAGTGTCTCGTCACAATTGTTGAGTATGAACCAATGTGCTATCTCTATGTCCTTCTTGGAAAATGACTCGCCACAAATCGGATCTCCGAATGGTCGAGCGATTTGGGCAAAAAATGAAAGTTTCTCCTTTCTCACACCCTCGTCATTATTGCAATGAGGACGATTGAAAGTTGTCTCAACATCCTTTAAATACATTCCACAAAATGTAAGCGCCTTATATGCCACCCAAGCTTGTATAATGGATCTTTTGGGCTTCGCTTTGTTTCGTACACTTTTCTTCAAGTCTCCGAAAAGCCTGCCAAAAGAAAACTATACGATACACATATTACTAATCATAATATATTTAATATTGATTAATAAAAAAGACGAGGAATAGATACCTTTCTATTGGATACATCCATCGAAAGTTGACTGGTCCAGCAAGCAATGCCTCATCTGGTAAGTGAACCATCACGTGTATCATACTTGTGAAGAAAGCTGGAGGAAATATCATCTCAAACTTGCATAGTACTTGCACAATGTCCTGGCACAACTGATTAACATCCATTTTTCGCAACGTAATTGTGATAAAAAACTGGACAACAACATGATTGGTTTCACTACATCGGATGGCAAGAGATGCCGGATTAAGCAAAATTGAAGGGATAAGTGCAGAGGCACAATCTGCAATTTTTTTTGCAATTTGCCTTTGCACATGGTTGAATCCAAATTAAAAAGTTCACTTTTGGACGAAGGATTTTGCGCGACGAACAAGGTCTCCGTCGCGCAAGCACACATTAAGCGACTAAGATGGTATTCGTCGCCCAAATGTGCAAATGACATTTGCGCGACGAAAAAAGAAACATTCGTCGCACAAGTTTACCATTTTTTTATTTTATGTCCTTTACCTTACAATTTATTCTTTTCAACACATTGCGCGACGAAAGAATGTATTGTCGCCCAATGCATATTATTTTATTTTTTTATGTTTTTCTTTTTTATTTGTATGCATTGTAAATTTTTATTTTATTATAAATCAAAAACTCAAACCTAATTAAACATTAAATTAATTAACAAAACTAATTTACTATCCCAAATAGAAATTATAATTAATGCAAATATTAATACGCATCCACATAACATATCTTTATTCATTAAATTAAATATAAAGTCCACAAAATCTTATTTTAAAAAAAAAAAAAAAAAAAAAAAAAAACAACCTTCATCAACTTCAATCCTCCCTTGCCTGCAACACATCAAACTTCCACTGCCGGAAACTCTGCTTGAAAAACCCATCCACATAAATCCATTGCTTCTCATCGGTTTCATCAACATCCCAATGAACCTACATTAATGCCAATAACAATAAATTAGTAATTTAAAAACTATTACGTTTTAACAAAAATAATTGTTCATTATTTACCACAAACTTACCGATAACTCTCCCAACGACTTCTTCAACTCCTCAGGGACCTTTTTCCAAGACTCAAACTCAGTAGAACAATCCCTCGGCACCAAATTTTCAATGTCATACTTAAATTCGGCGTACGCCTTAGCCATATTTTTGCCTTCAAAGTATGGCACTTGCTTCCGTCAATACCTCTCTAATCGCACTACAAGTTTCTTTTTGCCAGAACCTTCTCCAGAATCGGCCATTCTTTTTTAAACAAAAAAAATTTGAAAACTAGGGATCTGAAACTGTGTTTATGTAGCACTAGGACACCTTTGCGCAACGAACATATTCGTCGCGCAAATCTCCAAATTCGTCGCGCAAAATGCGTTATAAATGCGCAATAAATTGGAAGGTTTGAACGCAGTTTGACCGTGCTTTGCGCGACGAACACATGGTTTCGTCGCGCAAAGGTGTCTTACGCGACGAAGGTGGCGTCGCTCAATATATTGCGCGACGAGACGGATAAAATAATTGTAATTATAAAGTTTACTTAAACATAGATATCTATGTTTACGTAAACTTTATAATTACAAACAAATATTCAGAAAATATTTAATACTTAAATATTTATTCTAAAAATAATTAATACTGTAAATATTTATTCTATAAATAATTAATACCTGAAATATTATTCTATAAATAATTAATACCTTAAATATCTATTCTATAAATAATTAATGCCTTAATCCATGAAATTATTTTCAGCATAAGTACGATATTGTCATACAAAAAAAACCTGACAGGAATTGAAACCTAATTAAGTCCAAATACATAACTTATAAAAAATTAAAAAAAAAAAAAAAACCTTAAATTTAAATATTGTCATACAAAACATAAATTTAAAACTACTATTTGGATGGTCATGGTCCATTCCATAAGACTTCATAACGCCATTGATTGTAACCTCCCTCGAACGCATTATCCATCAACTTCATCAATTGTTCATTTGTATCATCATCAAGAATATACTTACACTGTTACACATGTATGCAAATAATTAATTCCAACATATAACTAAAAATTTCATAAACTTATTTATTAATCCATTAACAATATACTTACTAATAGTTCATCCATCACAGCCTTCTTCACATTCTCGGGCACATCTTCCCAAGAACGCCACTCAACAATGGGACAATTATTCCTCATGGCTACAGCGATCACATGCGCAAACTCAAAATGTTCCCTCAAATCATACGGGTTAGCGTCGCGTACACTCTCATCCTTGTTTTTATCCGCCATCCCAGCACAAACAAAATTTTGAAGAATAAGGAGAATAGAATTGTGAAGAATCAGGACAGCATAAGCGCATATTTATAGGAAGGTTAGGACCTTTGCGCGACGAAGCCTTTGTCGCGCAAACACCTGTATTAAATGCGGTATTGATTCCTCTAATTCACCTACAGTAAATGGTCAAAACTGACTGGAACTTGCGCGACGAATCATTGGTCGCGCAAATGCCCCCTTTTCATCGCGCAAGTTTTTCGTGCCAAACAAAATTACCCCTCGTTTTCTTGCTGACTTTACGTGACGCCAACAATTATTCATTGTGCTAAGTATTCTTGCGTGACGAATGTCTTCATCGGGCAATTTTTTGTTTCTTTTATCCTTCTTATTTTGCGCGACGAAGTATATTTTTAGTCGCGTAAGTACGTCTTGCGCGACAAAATACTCTTCGTCACGCAAGCTGTTTTTTCGACTAGTGTAGGATATGGGATTATGAGTCATAGTCTATATCTGTATTTGTTAAGAGTTAAATTGCTTAACTAAGGAAAGTGATTTAGCTATTTAATTGGTATTTGTCCTTTTGTGTAACAGATTCTGTAGTAATCACTTGTGCTCATATGCCACGTATAAGGCTTAGATCAGTTTTCATTTCAAATGGCTTACATGCCTTCTAAACACCATGTGTCTTAATCACAATGGTTTATGATTTGAATGGTTATGATTGCTATTGTAAAAACATGTTGATGGAATGAAATAGTTGTGCATTCTGTAATGATTAGAATGTTGTCATGCTTTAGCTAATTTGCTGCTCTCTCTTTCTTCTTCATTGCTCCCATTGAATTCAAAATATAAATCTCATTCCCAAAAATAGTTATACACTGCTTATACAAACTTTATCATGGTATCAGAGCCTCTTGAGTTGATTTACTCTAATATTTGTGGTCCAATATGGATCAATACTCTTAGAGGCAATAGATTCTTTCTCACGTTTGTTGATGATCACACTAGATTGTGTTGGGTATTCTTCTTGAAGCATAAGTGTGAGGTATTCAACATCTTCAAAAGATTTAAACCTGTGGTAGAATTGCAAAGTGGATATCAAATCAAAAAGCTCAGAAGTGATAGAGGTGGGTAGTATACCTCTATAGAATTTACAAGGTTCTGTGATGATATAGGCCTTGAAAGACAATTCATTGTTGCCTACTCTTCACAACAAAATGGTGTTGTAGAGAGAAAGAATTGAACAGCAGTTGAAATGGCAGGAATAATGATGTATGAGAAGAAAATACTTTTGAAATTTTGGGTTGAGGCAGTGAATACATCAGTGTACTTCCATAACAAATGTCCTTCTAGTGCACTCAATTATGTAACTTCTTTTGAAGCATTTAGTGGGAGAAAACCTGGAGTCAAGCACCTTAGAATCTTTAGTTCTTTATGTTATACTCATATTCCATCTCAGCAAAGACATAAACTGGAATAAACAAGTGAGAAGGGAGTATTTGTAGGATATGTATGGAACTTGCAAGAAGTGATATAGGTTTTTAACTTGAAAACTCATAAGGTTATTTTGTCAAGAAGTGTAATCTTTGATGAGAAGGTTGTGGGACCATAATTTTCTAAGCTCATGACATGTAGCAAGAAGGACCAGAATGCCCATAACCCATGAAGCATAGTCTGGCAGGCTAGGGTTAGTCCTGTTAAAGATATTACTTGTCTCTCAAGTAAGGAAACCCTAATTAAAGTCAAATTTGGATATTTAGGGATTAGGCAATATAATCATAATCCTAGGAAAATTGGATATCTTATCATAGATTCTCTCCTAGATAGTCTCCACAGTTAATTCATATTATTTTCCATACAAGGACTCTCAAGATCTCTATAAAAACTCTAGCCTGGGTATTTATCAGGGGGAACATCTCCCGAAGGATTTCTACCTTTCCTCTGGGTTCATCATCTTCTCTATAAGACAACAACACACAGATTCTCTCTATGCTAACAAAGCCTCATATACCACATCTACGTGTAAACATTTCCATGGAGAACTTATCTCCTTAATGCCCCTTCATAGGCTACTCGTCAAGGATGATTCACACCATTCTTACTTAGTACTACACCTATGGTTTAATTCTCCTTCCCGGAGATATGTAGGCAATCCTATTCGGATTCAACCACACCCCCTAATCAACTACATTTAAGGCTAGAAATAATTCTTGAAAATTCCAAACCAAACCAAAAAACTCCCGATCCCAAACCAAAATTTTCGAAATTTTCGGGATAACATACCGAACTGATACCGAAATTTCAGTACGAAAATCGGTATTGTCTCCTCAATTTTTTCAGTTATCCCATACGAAATCAAAAATAAATATTATACATATATAATAGTATTTATATATACATATATATATATATATATATATGTATTATACATTTGAATTGTTGCTAACTACTAGTAGCAATATAATTGGTGTGGTTTACAGGTACTAACCATAACCTTTTATCGCTACATCTGTAGGTACGAACCTCCCACACACACACTCACTCTGCACTACTACTTCTTAACCAAATGTGTCTATGTCTTCAACACGAAATCGAAAAATTGTATTGTTAGTTTTCGAACATATTAGGTTTGTAACTTATTTTTATGCTTTTGGGTTTGTTACTTATTTTATTTTGGCTGCATGTTAATATGACTTGGTATGAATGATTGGTATTTCAATTCGTATGAAATTTGGGAATACCAAACCATCCCAAAATACCGAAAATTGGGAATACCAAAAGTTTGGTTCAGGATTGGTCTTCAAATTTACGTCCCGAAAATTTTCGATTTAGGATTCGGGATCCTATACCGAACCACCACTAACTGCATTTTCCCCTCGCCGAATATCATGGGCAATTCTGACTGGATTTTTCCTTTGTCTGCGGATGTGCGCGAATTTGGTTCCAACAATTTGGTTCTGCAATTAAAGTGACTCCGATATTCTTTCCACTCCGAAAATCACTATGTGGATCACTAGAAACAACTTTACCTTTACAAAGTTTCAGCCCGCTCTGCTGTGCTTCAAGACATGGAACGCTATTTCATTTTATCACAATTTTTTGTCAATCTCCCTTGAATTTGGATTAAGGATTTTTCATAAGTCTAGAAGGTGGAAGAGGTTCAACAAGAAGCAAGAAGGGATGACTAAGCAGAAAAAAGATGGCATGTGGCCAAAGCTACAAGTGGATACGTTTTTACTTTGGGAGGTGCAGTAATATTTGGGAAGTCTTCTAAACAAAAATGTATAGCTCATTCCACCATGGAGTTGGAGTTTATAGCCTTAGACTTGGCTGGTGAAGAAGTGAGTGACTCAAACATTTTTTGGAGGATATACCAGTGTGGCCAAATTATGTGACTGCTATATGTATACATTGTGACAATATGGTCGCACAATCAACAGTCAAAAGTCATGTATACAATAGAAAGTCGAGACATATTAGACGTCGACATAGTACTCTGGAGTAGTTGCTCTTTGATGGAATTGTATCCATTAATTATGTAAAGTCGAAGGAAAATATAACTGATCCTTTGACAAAAGGCCTACCAAGAGAGCAAATATTATTTGCATCGAGGGGAATGAGTCTTAAGCCAATTCAATGAATCGAACTGGTCGGAAACCTAACCTAGTTGATTAGAGATCCCATGGTCTAAGTTCAATAAGCAAACTGGTTGAGTTTGATTCAATAGTCGAACACAACTTACCCATTCTTATGATTAATATGTATTGTCTGCTATTGTTAGGGGGTTATGTTTTACACATTTAATGACATTAATATCTTGTTATTAAGAGGAATATGGCAAATTATTCTTAATTAATGTCACCTACCTATATAGGAGTAAATAGGGTTGCATTTGTGAGAATTGAAATGGCTAAATTCTCTAAAGCTCCTATGAAAACCAGGATATATTCAGGACCAAAATGAACACAACTGCATAAACTGACATGTGGCAGGCATGATATGAGTGTAGCATATTGTCTCGATTTATTGCTGCAATTAATAGTTCAAGATCTTCTACATCCACTGCGTCACCAAGTAAACCCGATATATTTTCACTAGGGTACGGTCAAATTCAAAAGACATTTCTCCTGATGCATATCATGTCTATTCTCTCTCAGTTTTGATAGGCAGCCTAACATCTATCTTTGCATCTACAATTGCATTGAAATATGGGTTATTGTTAGTGTTTAAATGAAATTTCAACTCAAATGTGGGGGTATTGTTGGAGTTTTTTAGTGAAAATTTCCTTCCATCTCATTTTCCCACATTTGTCAAGTTAAAAAGTTTCACACACTTTGTAACATCTTGTCCATCATACAAAATGATTGGAAAGATAGACCATTGGAAGCAAAAATGGGCTTGAACCTTGGGTTTGGGCTTGAGTGTGTGATAATTAAAATATATTTAACTGTCAAAAATGGGGCTCAAGCTCTAATATTAAATCCAATAATTAATTAATATTATTTTTAATTAATTTTGAATATAATCAATTATTTTTTACGAAGAAAAAACCCCAAAGAGCAACGCACCCCTCTGAGTAGATGCCGTCCAAAAAATGCATCCCATATTCATACCTGTTACAAACAGACATTTGTGCATTATATATACATGCATCTGCATGGCATGTAGAACATAGAAAAAATGAATTCTCATTATGAAATACCAAACCTTCTAATTTAGAGAACCACAAAGATATTCGTCGTTAACCAAGTTTTCCGGTGCTGAAGTCCTGGCTTGATCATTGAATTCTTGTGAAGCAGACGTCCATCGAACTACAAGCACTGAGTAGGGGCGAAATTATGTTTCAATGACATTGCAGTACGCAAGCCTCAATCACTGTTCTTACTTGTTCAAATATTATTTTTGTTTCTTCATACTTTATCAATATGTTAAGTTGTAATTTATTGTTTGTTAGCATATTCGAATTTATTTCTGTATATAAATTTGTCATTGATTGTTAATAAATATCCAACACTAATCCCCTCACAATAAAAAATCAATCTCATCTATTTTCAAATACCTTGAATTTAGAGAGTTAACTATCCCAATCCAATAATCTTTATAAGTGTGATGAGTAAAAGTGAACTGCAATGTCCATCTTCTACTACCTTGCAAAAGTACCCACACCCATGCACAAAGTATGATGAGTCTGCACTGTAACAACCCGTCCCTAATTTTACGATTTTATTATTTTTAAAAGAATAAATTGACGAAAATGCCCCTAGTGGTGAGTGGGTTGACTTTCGTTGACTGTTTTATAACGACACGTATGATCCAGTTTTTTAGCGTATTCTGGTAGTACTCGACGACACAAACATGTAGGTGCAAGAGGAATCGAATTTGGAGTTACGATTAAGAACTTACGAAACTAAGAAAGTGATGGGCGATTTGGTAATTACACGTTTACGGGAGATATTTTTTCTATTTTATTCCTGGTGATTTTGGGCTGTGTGCCAAGTAGAGCCCATATACCACTCCACATTTCCCTTTTGTCTTTCTTGTATCTTTCATACCCTTGGGTCACCACTCCCGTGCTGCCACCTCACTCATTTATCCCTCTCACATTTCTCTTTCTCTGTCTCAGACTCTCTCTTTCACTCTACACCTATCTTCTCCATAACCATCTCTTCCTCCGTAAAACCACCACCGCACCACACATCACTCGCCATTTTTCTTCGGCGAATCTTCACACCACCAAATCACCAACATCACACATTTTTAAGGCTTAAAACGAGGACATAAATATTGTAGGAACCTAAACTCAAAGACCTTGATCCCTGTTCAAACTCTGATGTTTTCCCGACTAAGTCTTCGCCATTCACGTCCTAGGTAAGCCTCCGGAGTACTCTAAACCTTATACTTTTGTCCCCGTGGTTCGAGAGTGTGTTTGTGTGTTTTGGACGACGGAGTATCACAGAAACAGCAAGCGAAGACTTCCCTAGATTTCCAGCGACTGAACCTGCGAGTTGCAGGTGTTTTCCGGCCACGACGTGTGACAACCCGTCCCAACTTCTACAATTTTATTAATTTTAGAAGAGTGAAAGGACGAAAATACCCTTAGAGGTGAAGATATTGACTTTCATTGACCAATGTGTAATGAGACGTAGGAAATATTCTTTTAGCGTATTCTTGAAGTACTCAACGATATGAACGCATAGGCGCAAGCAGAATCAAAATCAGAGAAACGGTTAAAGTTTTACGGAGCTACGAATCCAAAAGTATTTTTGAAGAAATTACTATTTTAATTATATTATACTATTTTATACTACTAAATTGTTATGCCACATATGTGTGGTTGAGAGGGGAAAAGAAAGGAATCGGGGAGGATGAGAAACAGATGAGAATGGATTGGGTAGAGTTGCCTAATCGGATGAAGAGAGATGGAGATGAGGAATGAATTAGGAGAAGATGGAGGAAAGTCTGACCAATCAGTAATGAGAACATGAGGGAAATGAGAGAAGAAGAAGAAGAGGGGACCCAAACTAGGTCTCTCTTTACCTGTGCAACCCGACTGGTGAGAGCCATGAAAATCAATGGTTTCCCGACCAATTTTTGGTGAATTAAGCCAAGCCACCACTTGGAAACCATCCCACGACCTCCCGTCTTCCATTTTTCATCCATTAATTGGTGGATTTTAGGCCTAGGGTTCGTGAATTTGCACCGGTGGGTTCGTGGGTGTCATGGCGGCAATCCGCCCATCTCTGAAGAGTTTTCCATCAACCACCACCCCTAATAGACTTCCCACAACCCCAAGAACAAGGCCCAAGCATTGGATGAGGTGGATGAGCTTCGGATTCGACAAATCGAGGCACACCCAATTCTAAGGTTCCGGCGGGTTCGTGGCAATTTGAAGCTTTATCCGGCCAAATTGGACTTGGCCACAGGTATAAAACTTGCTCTACTCATTGAGATCTTCATTTCTATGAAATTTGAGAATTTTTAGAAATAGTTGATTTTTCCGACGAGTCGGGGCGGCCGACCGCCGTGTGTTGCGGCGTGTGGGCCAAGGCACCCCCTAACCTTCCTAAGCTAAGTTTGATACCGCAATTCCATAGGTGAAGTCTGATTGATGAAATCTGATCGTTTGAACATAGTTTTAATAGAGACCGCCACTTGATCCTTATATGAATCGACGATCTGACCGTTGGATTGTCACCAAAATTTAATACGTTACAGTACGTAATATTTGAGGATATTTGAAACTTACGGATTGGAATCTAATGTACAGATCTTCCCGAATTGGATTTGTAAGCTTGTAAAATAAAACGTTGACCGCCACTTGAATTTGCAATTGGCAGAGATCGAACAATTGGATCATAATGAAACTTTAGTATAATGTTCTAGAAGCATAATTTGGATCTCTAGAAGTTACAGATTAAAAACCCGAGGTATGGATCTTCCGAATCGGGTGACGTAGGGTTATGGAGTCTACCGTCGACCTTTGACAGACGGTTGACTTTTGGTCAATGGGTTTCAAATCATTCTAGAACGTCTTTAGGGATGTGTTTTATGTATTTTACGTGTTCTATCGATAAGAATTATGAGATTGTGATTTGATAATTGTTTTAGGCGCCGATCGTTCGAGACGCCTTGATATTTGTGCTAGGGAGTTGTAGCGCGGACTTTAGATGAGTGGGTCTTTTCCTTTTTATAGTATATATATATTCATGTAGTCTGCTCATCATTGCTGCACCCAAGTATTAGTGCTCGCCCTGGGCCAAAGCTAGTCATTCACGTGTATGGTCACCTCCCACACTTCACGCTCGCCTTGGATCCAAGTAGAAGACCACGATTATCGCCAGTCTTCACGTGATCATAGCACTAGAGTGTATATTATGATTACACCCAGTCATGTTGTACAGGTCGCATTAGGCGACTCCGACTCATGTGCCAACATAGATTGATGAGCAATAGGTCAATCGTACAGGTCGCATTAGGGGACTCCGACTAGTGTGCTAACATAGGTTGTTGAGCACCTGATTTTACTTATATTACTGTTGAGATTTTGTGATTTTGGGATGTCATGCCTTATTTATGTTTTGCAGGCTACGGTAAGTATTTTCATACTATACGTAGTATGTATATTTTGGAAACTATACATGTTTTACAGCGATGGATTATAACATTTTCAAAGGTTTTTATTAAAACTTTATTTTCAGGCCCACTCACCCTTGTTTTTCACCCCTCCAGGTTTTTGTAGCTGAGCTTTCGTATCGACGAGGATTATTGGCAAATATTGGTATTGGAGATTACCTTCCATGGTATAATTCTCATCCTACTTTATTGTACCCTACTTATGCTCTGTCATCACGTGTGAAATGGGTTCATTCCCGCTCACAAGCGCACTCTTGTTTTTAGGCACTTTTAGGTTTAAATTTATTCACATTTTCCATGTCACTACACTTTATGGCTTCGTCACTTTCCAGGTGTCAGCCAGCACAGCTTGAATCGGAGTCCTAGTGGACATTCTGGGTCGAGGTGTGTCACGGCGAGTCCTGGTGTTGGTAAATCATTATTCTCTTTTTCCTTAGCTTCATTTTGACAGAAAGATTGCCAAAAATGGTTGATATTCGAAGCTAAACAAAGCCAAGGAAGTTTCCCGGCCAAGTCGCCAAATTTCAGTGATTGCAGTGACAATTGGAAAAGAAAAAAAAAATAAAGCCCAAACCTGGATCCACGAACCAGATCTGACCCGACCCATTCCTAATTGGATTTGGAATATTCTGTGGAATATTTTGGAATATTCTTGGATTTTTCCTTGTGTTAACTTTTATGAAATTTTCTCAGAAACCCTCCTAGGCTAATTTCGATGTCCCAAGTCCGTTTTTGACATCCATTTAGTGTAATTCTAAAGTTTTAACGTAGTTGACCACCTCAACATCTCGGTTGCCTTTTCGGGGTTGACCGTTAACTAAAATTGCCCAAGATGCTTCTTAGCGTATTTCGACGTGCTGATTCTGAATCCACCGTCCATTTATCCAAATTCAAACATATTAATTAAGTTTTACTAACGGGTCTCTATTATGCTTAGGTATGATTAGCATTGGCAATCCGTATTTACTCATTCGAATGGCTACGACTTCGCAAGTATCTGTAAGTGGGTCTTTTCTTTTATATGGTATATATATTTGCTTAATTTTTACATATATATTTAATAATGAATTTTCTACGTGATTACCATAATTAAATTAACGTTTATAAGAAAGGACGTAATGTTGAGAATTATGAAATTATTCTGAATCCTGCAGGATGCATAGGTATGTGTACTATTATAGGATGCCTTAATTATATTTGCGGCCATGAATAGTGTTATGTTGACTAGAATTATCGATTTTACCGTTGCATGATCATACTTACGTTATCTGCACATCGTGTACTGCACTAGTGTTAGTACTCGGCCAAGCCAGGGCTAGTCTTTCATGTGTATGTTCACATCGCACCGTACGCTCACTTTGGATCCATTATAGGTGCTAGTCCTGTCTTAGATTGCTATAGGCAATTAGGACTCGTATGTGATGCGCATAGCGCCAGTCTTCACGTAATTGTAGTACTAGAGCGTAAATCATTATTATACCCAATCATGTTCGTGTCAGAATATCTCTACATGAACTCGTGTGTCAACATGTCGATGAGCACCCGATATGATATGTTTGTTTATGCGAAATTATGTAATACCTGGACATTATGTGTTTATTTACGAAATGTCATGACATTTTTCATTATTAAGATGTTGTTGGCTACGGTAAGTATTTTCATACTATATGTAGTATGTTATATGTGGAAACTATACTTGTTTTACGGCAAGGGGTTATTATGTTTTCGAAAAGGTTTTTACAAAGCTTTATTTTTAGGCCCACTATCCTTTGTTTTTCGTCCCTCCATGTTTTAGTAGCAGAGCTTTCATGTCGAAGAGGATTCTTGCCAAATCTTGGTATAGGTGATTACCTTCAATGGTATAATTCTTATCCTACCTTTACTGTACTTTACTTATGCTCTGACATCACGTGTGTATTGGGTTCAATCTCGCTCACATGTGCACTTTCCATTTAGGCACTTTTAGGTTTAAATTTATTTAATTGTCCACCTCACTACACTTTATGGCTTCGTCACCTTCTGGGTGTCAGCCAACACTGCTCGATTCGAAGTCCAGATGGACATTCTGGGTCGAGGTGTGTCAGTTTGGTATCAGAGCTAGGTTTGGGTAGTATTGCATTCATCACACGCGTGATGTAAGCATTCTTGATTTTTAACCTAATTTTCGAATATTACCACCTCATCAAATACGAAAAACGTGTTAGGTTTTCCTAAGTTATTGGTTACTTAGACGACTTATCAACCCTCTAGAAGATCATTTTGGTGAACGCCTTTAGACTTTAAGTGAAGAATTTCCCTGCCAAGGAAATATTGAGATTGGAGACAAGTTTATAGCCCCAAAGTAGGGCTAATGTATCGATAGTTGTGCACCACCGGAGATTTACTCATCAATCCCACTACTATCATCTCTTCATCATTACCAACCCTTTCGAGATAGGAAACCAGAAATAGTTTTGATTCCTTGGCAGTATCCGTTAGAATACCACCTATTAGAATTCCTACGAAGTTTTACTTTTCGTCGAAATCTCTGGAAATGTTTTGAATAACAAGGTGGTGCTAAAATGGTAGCACTCAACGAAAGAACATCTGAGGGACAATCACCTTTGGTCCCTGACTTATAATTCTGGACCTTTAGGAGGAAGATCGATTTTTGTTAAAGTCCATTCTAAAGTAAGTTATTAGCAATTCCTTATACCGGCCTTATGACGTTTCAACCAACACTAGTTCCTAGAATTCTTTTCGATGCTATACTCATCATTTCGATGAGTATAGGCATGAGAGTATGAGTTGTTATACCTTCGATTAGTAGAAAATCCCAGAAGCAGTAATTAATTTCCCTAGAACCAGCGAAACCAACTGTTAGGATTAGTTCCTTACCAATTGTCCGAAAAACATCCACCCAAGCGAGCTCTAACCTGTAATCAGCCCATGGTGGCGCTACTAATTGACGATATTGTCCGATATCCAGGAACTGTCAACCAGTATTCAGGTTGTATGATTTCTGATACCAGACACATGTACTTGTGTCTAGGAGTAATACCATTGTGCCAGAACGCCGGTTTATAGTTTCAGGATAATGAACAATATCAAAATATCTTAAATGTGTTCATTAGCGACGCGATTGTTAGACTGATTAATAGTGACTACCTGAGCTAAAGAAATTAAACCGTGGAAACTTAGGAGCAAGCCTTTTAGGAGGACAGTAAACTTATAGTTGTGTTGACCTTATCACTCACTTAGGTATCCAGAACATTCCTAACTAATCACGAGTACGAATTTAGGACACCTTCGTAGGATTTTGTTTGATTTGGGTACCATTCAATTCGTCGTATCATCTTTAACTATTCAAATATTTCAATCACTTGGTACCCTAGTCGGGTAAGTTTTGGGAATCCTAATGCCACGAGGCAAAGTTTGTCTTGTCCTGTGCAAATACAGTGGATGCATCATTCTTTTTACCAAGCTGATGATGCCAGTTAATCTATCTCGTTGGATATTGTGGATTTTCATGTCATCCAATATATGAATTGACTACATTGTAATTATCCCGTGGGTGAAACATTGACCGAAAATTGTCATTTTTCGACTACTAGTCATCCTTTTGGTCATTTCCATAAGTGAATGTTAGAAATTGAAGTACGAGTTATCTTTCCCGCCATAAAGGCGAAATGAATATTGAGAAATTCGTGTGGCCTATTAGTGTGTTTTGTGGAGAAAAAAGGTAGTATGGTACATTCGAGGACGTATATCCTGTTGTTACTTCTCAAAATTTATCTAGGATACCACTAAGGCGCGAAATGGAGTACACTGTCGACCCACTTCCTAGTAAAACACCAATTTTTCTTGCATCTTATTCAACGACTCCTGCATCATTGAAAACCACAAACCCAACACTTTATCTTAGGCAACCTAAAACATATATGTGAGGACAATAGACTGAACCTTAGGATTGTACCTAGATTTATGGCAACTCAATTGGTGACAATTAAAACCGTTAACTCATATTTCGAATTGATGGTCTCTCTGACAAACTTCTAGAACCCTAGTTTTCTTCCTTAGCCTAATGAATTCGTAGTAGTCTTATCGACGACTTTCTCATCTAATTCGGTAGCAAGACTAAATTCTCTAAACATCGACTGTCAGCTTTATACCAAATTCCTCAAATGCTAGCTTTGTTTATATTGGTACTTTTTTTGGGAGACGCGGTCTCAGCAGACGACATTCTTGTCAATTCTCTCAAATGATTGTAGTTAATGAAAATGTGACATTCCCACAAATTATTGTAAAATGTGAGATATCATGGCCTTGTCGATTTATCAACAGTTTGTTATCGACTTTTCAGCTGTAAAATTTTCCTTCCAAGTTGGTTGAGGAAAACCAATTTAATTGAGATGTGGAATATGATTAAAGCTGTGACAACTGAGGTGTTGTCTATTTCCTACCCTTGTTCGTACACTCCTCGATAACATCGATAATTTCAAAATCCACAAAGACGTTTTCTTTGGATATTTTGGTTGCGTACCGATGTAGCGTGACGAAGTATCGCTTATGTTTCCAACGGTTGGAACCATACGAAATGAACCATCTTACTCATGACTTAGGTTCAAAAGTTACCATCTTTACTTGAAGACCGGATGACAATTCTCAGTCGAGAAACATGTCCAAAATCTTTACCAACCTCAAAAACTTCTCAAATACATCTTCATTTGAAATGAGCTAAATTTCTAACAGGGACGATGGAAATAGTTAGTGGATAAGGAACACATGGGCTATTATATTACTACTATGGTGACACATATGGTACTTGCTTGCTTTAATCTTCCCCACTCACCTACCCAAAAGAGGAATGCTTGGACCTATTCCTGATGGTGTGATTTGAGTTTCGCTTCTATAGATCCTCTAAATCAACGTCTACGATTGCACTATCGTGTATTACCCCGGTTGTGCAAACGTAATTAATGTTATCATTGCGAAAGACATATATACCCTTGAACACTTTTAGTCTATTTTATCCCATTTTAGCTAGACTTCACGAGTATTGATATGACATTACCTACCAATCATCAAGAAATCGTTCGAGTGGTTATAATCACTTCCTGTAGTCAAATGGAGATGGGGAAATATCACCATAAGCTCCCAGTACGAGGTATCTTGTACATGTGGAGATTGTGATGATGTTTTGGTGATTATCGACCGACTTGACAAGTCATCTTACTTTTCGTTGGTCCAGAGGAACTACATTTTTGACCACTCGGTAAAATTTCTCATTCTTGAAATTTTTCAGATTTTCTAGCGTCTCGATCGAAATCTACTTTGACCGTGATTCCATATTCACCTCTTTGTGTCGGAAGGCATTCCAGTCAACATTGAGTACGTGTCAACCCTATTGTATTCTGAATTATTTTTTATGCAGACAGACAATCTAGGAGAATCGCTCGGACATTGAAATTTTAGTTGTGATCATTAATTCCTCAATCACCAAACAAATACGCTGCTAAACAAACATTTACCGTTGGTGATTGAATATTCCGGAAGCTATAGTTAAAGCGAGATATATGCATTTAATCCAGTTACCTTGTATTCTAGATTTGATGGACTTGTTTTGACCCTCAAATTCTTGAGTGTTCTTTTAGTCTTCTCGACATAGTTTTTCGCTAAATACAAGAGAAATTCACTATTAATCTGCTCGCTAAGGGGTTCTGAACTATATTGTTTGGCTACATGGTGTGCATGTCACTACTGTATCTCACTGTGATGCGCATTTTGCTTCCAAGTCTTGGGAAGTCTTCTTGAAGGCCATGTGTACTAAGTTTTTGTCCGGTACCACATTTTCACCCTTAGA